>OZ009951.1:13734197-18645697 GCA_963932025.1 Erebia epiphron | reverse complement strand
GTTCCCGCGGGAACCAAAAAACCTCAATCCACGCGGACGTAGTCGCGGGCATAAGCTAGTATATTATAATTTCTGAATTTTCCCTAGTCTGTTTTCGGTCGTGTCTAGTTACCACCCTACCGGCAAGACGTGCGGCCTAGCGATTTAGCGTTCTGGTATGATGACGTGTAGAAACCGATTAAAGGTATGGGTTTAATTAAACTATCATGACCCTAACAGATTAGCCTGCTAGTATCTTAAACATGTATCATCACTTACCATCAGGTGAGATCGCAGTCAAGGGCTAACTTGTACTGGATATAAAAAACTAGGGTATGGCGGTAATAAATAAAATCAACTCGGTTGAGTTTGTTGCGGGTTTTTTTCAGACTAGTAGGGCTAGCATGCGCACAACGAGTCAAATTGTCTACCCGTTATCTCTGTTTGTCTACCGAAGCTAGCATGGTTATTTGACAGGTCTCGTTACGTAAAAAGTAGAGATAAAAATAATATTTCTTATCTGCGGTATTTTTCTTTACGAACCCTTACATGCAGACTATTTTTTCTTATAATATACCGCATTTTGCTGTTAGGGTAAACGAACAATTTGCCAGCAACGACAACATCTCTCTCTCTCCCCCCCTTCTCTTTCTATCTCCTTCTCTCTCTCTCTGCAGGGCGCGTTCTTCTAGTATGGAAGTATGTATGAAATACATATATTTTGTGACGTCATCAAATTACAAAGCACTTTTTTTCTTTAATCTATAGTTTAAAATGTCTCTCGTATATATCCCGCGTCTAATGGTTATCACTAAATTTGACCACCTAAAATCACACACTTTGGGTTACAAAAGTCACCACGCGACCAAGCGACGCGGGTATCCCGGGCATACCGGCCAGGCAAGCCGCTGGAATGTCGACGACTCAGTCCCCGCATTCGCATTCCTCCTTAAGCTTACTGAGATTTGCCGGTATTTCGGCTTTCGACAAACGACGGCCTCCCTAGTCCAGTTGCTTGTGTCTAATGGTAGGGCCCCGGTTCGATTTTCTCGTACATTCAAGATTTTCTCGTAGAGTCAATTTGTGAATTTTCTCAGGTCTAATCTGGTGTGAAGCTTTGGCTATAGTTACCACCCTACCGGCAAAGATGTGCCGCCAAGCGATTCAGCGTTCCAATACGATGCCGTGTAGGAACCGATTAAAGGGCAAAACACACAGGGAGCGGGCGCGGGTCGGGCGCCGGTCGAGTGTCGCTGTGTGATGTCGTTCATATAAATACAAGGAATTCAACCTGCCACGGACCCGACCCGACCCGCGCCCGCTCCCTGTGTGTTTTGCCATTAAGGGTATGTGTTTAATATAGCTGCCATGCCCCTGACAGGTTAGCACACTACCATCAGTCAATGGCTACCTTGTTAGTGGATAAAGAAAAGCGGTAATGATGATGACGACCGAACTATTATTTATCATACAACAATCCCTCACAGTTTGCGACATCCGAAACCCGAAAAGTCTATTTCTAACCATGTTGCAAGCGGGAAATAAATGCTTGGGAAACCTCAAAAGAACTTTGGAAACTTTTTGCACAACGCGGGGATTTTCCCGAGGATTTTCGGTGTTCTATTTTTGAACTCGCAAGGGAATACTTATGAACCTTGGTAAATAGTATTTTAAGCAACTTCAGCAAAAGCAGTTTCGTCCAGTCCGTCTGGCTGTTTGTCCTCCGTTCGTCCTGAATGGGTATTTTAGAATCACACAATTTTGAGAAAAATTTTCGGGAAACTGTCAGGGTGCATACTAACATCGCTTATAACCGTATTGTTTTAATATTGTTGACGTTCGTGTTTTAGAATTATAATACTATTTTACAAATGTCAAGGTTGGTGAGATAAAACTATCATTTTCAAATTATTAAGCGATGGTAGCATTGCTGTAGAATTTTAGTACCGATGGTAGTAACCAGGCTTTCTCACGATTTGTAACCTTCACCATTAAAACAAGTGATATGAAATTTGTTTAAATTGCACATAACTGAAAAGGTAGAGTCACGTTATAGGTTCATGCTCTAAGGGTTTGAAGTAAATGTGGGTTTTTGGTTCCTACTGTCGTGATCGTGTAGATTGGCAACATTTATTTATTATTTATAGAATGGCAATTCTGATTGTCATGATTTTATTTAAAAAAAGAATGTTGTATAATTTGTATAGGATCAGATAAATTTCAAGACACAGTAGTTAATAATAATTATTTATTAGTGTGGCAATATTAAATAGCTGGTCACACCAAATACCGAACGAAAAGTGAGGTGACGCTGGTGGTGGGGCTGATAGCTACGGCCTCTCAAAAAATTAAGGATGAGTCAGATTATCGAGGCACGGACTGGAAGTAACACCTCTACAAAGTATTATTTCAACATCTCAGAAGTGTTCAACCTAATACCCACAAAGTGGATATAATACTATATCTCTGATAATAGGTATTATAAATTTTTAAAATTATGGGTTTTGCAGAGTGAATCCTTTTGAGTGCTTTTAACGATGCCTTTGGTAAGATTGATGTAATATTATTATTTTTGAGTGAATTGTCATGGGGCGATCATTAATGTGGGGTCACACCTTATAATCGCGTAATATCGTATGAGGGTTTCGCCAGTATGAGAGTTGGCATACTGGAATAAGTTTCACTAGTACTGGCTGTCTGAGCAGCCATTTTAGATGATTAAATGCGATACCTTACAGCTTGGTTATCACTACTGGTTAACCTGAGATATTGTTCGCTATATGAAATAGGTAAATAATTATCAGTTCTAATAAACTTAAGTATTTGTGAAATACCCTCTGGACCATTACTTTGGATGAACGTTACCTAACGTTTCATTGAGTCTTACTCTTAATGTAGTTAAATGATTATTGAATTTAAAAGCGTCCTCGTGCCTTCAAATTAGTTTACTGAACGAGATTGTAGTTTTTTTTACGCACTGTATTTAGTTTCGAATTTGATTTTACAAAGATTTGATTTGAAATTTATATTAACCAGGCATAGATTAAATTACTGGTTATTCACAAAGAGAATTCATGGAGTGAATAATAGTAATAAATGAGAAGTGAATATGTCAAATGAGATACCCTCATATCAATACTAGGATGTAAAGCAATTTATTGAACTCTGATTAGTTTAATGGGTGTTATAAGAAATACGATAAAAGTTGGATCTAGTTTTAAATTCTCGATATACAGTGTATTTACTGGTATACTTATTCTATCTATGTCATCTAGATAGTTTACTCTGGTGGTAGTAGACTTGATCAAAACAGATGTATGAACAAGTTGTAGTGTTTAAAAAGTATTTTTTGTAGAATAGCGTAGAGTGGCAGGGCAACTATTTTTATTAGTGCCGCGAGTGAACTTACATTACATTAGTGAAGAGGGTTGAGGCTTTCTTCGGACATTTGAAAAGAGGAGCCCAATTCTCGCTTCCAAGACTAGTTTTGGAAAGAAGGATTGCAGGTAAGAGAGTTCCAGGTCGCCAAAGGCGCAAGTGGTTGGATGATATAAAGAGGTGGACAGGGCTTAGCTATTCAAAACTAAAAGATGCGACTCAAAATAGAAGATTTGAGAGAACTTCGTTTTGAAAAAGGCACACGCGATGATGGTGATGATGATGAATAAAACGTGAGCGTGCGTTTTATTGGTTTTGTGTAGACATGAGCGTGTGTCGCGATGGTAATAAAACGTGAGCGTGCGTTTTATTTGATTGGTTTGGTAGACACGAGCGTGTGTCGTGATGGTAATAAAACGTGAGCGTGCGTTTTATTGATTTTGTGTAGACACGAGCGTGTGTCGTGATGGTAATAAAACGTGAGCGTGCGTTTTATTTGATTTGTTTGGTAGACACGAGCGTGTGTCGTGATGGTAATAAAACGTGAGCGTGCGTTTTATTGATTTTGTGTAGACACGAGCGTGTGTCGTGATGGCAATAAAACGTGAGCGTGCGTTTTATTTGATTTGTTTGGTAGACACGAGCGTGTGTCGTGATGGTAATAAAACGTGAGCGTGCGTTTTATTGATTTTGTGTAGACACGAGCGTGTGTCGTGATGGTAATAAAACGTGAGCGTGCGTTTTATTTGTTTTGTTTGGCAGACACGAGCGTGTGTCGTGATGGTAATAAAACGTGAGCGTGCGTTTTATTTGTGTTGAGACTTATGATAGACACGAGCGTGTGTCGCGATGGTTATAAAACGCGAGCGTGCGTTTTATTTGAGTTGATACCATCGCATGTACTGCGATACTGATTACACGTGAGAGTGCATTTTATCTGAATAAAGGTTTTTTTTAGATGTTTGATAGACATGCGAGAGTGTTATGTTGTCAATAAAATGTAAGCGTGCGTTCTATTTGAGTTGAGATGTTTGTTAAGTGTCATGGTGGAAAATGTGACATGCGTTGCATGAAATTTGAGATGTTATTGTTAATAATTTTAAATTTAGTAATGTTATATCGTTTTTGCACACTGTTTCTGACAGTGGATTGTGTACTGGAAGTTTCTACTTAAACAGCTGTTTTACCCACAAATTTGCAAAATAAATTATTTATGATTGTGATTTATGATTATGATTGTGATTATGTTAGTTACACCGAAGTGTTTCATGACGGTGACACAAAGTAATTGTGCGTCATGGTAGCGATATAACATATGAGGGCGTTAAATTACTGATGATAATAAAATATGCAAGTATGCGTCAATATGAGAATATATTTTATATAGACATACTTACCTTTTCACGTAAAATAAGATGAAAGTAAATCGTGATGATGGCCAATGGCTAAAAAGCGGTCGAAAGTATGATAGTGTATCATGATTTATTTACCTGTATGGCAAAGGTATAAAATTAATGATTTATGAATTTAAAATGAGAATGTCGTTTAATTTATGAATGTCCAATAGAGTTATTGAAACGTTAATCTTTGAATGAGTGTCACTAGCTGTGTATTGTGCTAGACATCCAAGTGCGTTACTGTATTGGAACATGTGATTCCATGAGTTGTGAGTTGTGACCTAATGGGTCTAGGCTGTGAACAAGTGTGTTAGTATTTTGGACAGTATGTTATCTAACTGTTCGTGAAAGATTTAATGTATTTTATTAACTTTATTTTACGTTCACATAAAATTAAAGGGATGTACTGAAACGTAATGAAACGTCTCGATTGGAGGGATCATGAAAGAAAGTTTTCCAGTACAGAATTAAATATTACATAGCAGGTAGCTGCTTTAGTAGATTACTGTACAAGTAGCTCGTTCTATCCAGAATTACCATGGCATTTTATTCATTTCCATAGTTTCAAATGTGCCTTTAAATGTTTTTGATCAGAGGAAGTTGTAAATTCTTTGTTGAATGATTTTAGATTTAATGAATGAGTTTTATTTTGGTTATTTTAAACGACTTGGATCATTTTTTTTACAAGTAATATAATATTGTACCTACTGGTATAGCCGCAACATATTGGTATAGGTTATGAGATTGTTTGAAAGAAAAATTGATTGTATTTGTATGGACTTTTAAATGGATTAATTTGTGATCTCGATGTTACGTGACCGAGCCTCGTCATGTTTCTGATGTATATAATCTGCATGCGCCTAAATACGAATGAATTATAGTTATTTCAGTAAGAAAAATAAAACGCAGTCAGATAAAACTGGTGAATAATATTAAAGATATTATTTTAACTTTGATTAGTTTGGAGGGTTGAGGTTTCAACATAATTCCGACGTTCGGAATGATATTAGCATTAATAATTAAATAGGGAAGGAGACACATTACTTCAACTTGCAAGAGCCAAAGGTTGCAGTATTTTTGAAATTTTAGATATGACATAAAAAAAAAAATTAGTTCAAATGTGTTTCGTCAATGCTGATTAGCATTCAAGTGATTCAGGTTGACTAAATTAGTTCATTAAATCGTAAACTGCATTCAATAACAAAAAAATTAAATGTTTGGAACGTTTATTAAGAATAGAAAATGATATTAATTACAGTCACGGCCCGCGAAGCCCGTTTAAATAAAATGTATTTAAAAAAAAAAATTGTAAAAACGCGCCATTCTGGAAGTCGCATTGAGTTTTCTTTCTTTATATTTATCTAAGTGATTTGAAGTAATGAAGTGGATGATAAAATTTAATAAACTATTATTTGAATTGAGAATGAAGGCGCGCAATCAATTATCTTTTGCCGGCTAAAATTTCGAGAGTATATGTAATACGATATAAAAATAATATACATTTACTAATGAGTGACTAGTGCCGGTCTGCTTACTATAGTTTTATCTCCATATTATTATTTTCTCTCAAATGTATTGAAGAATGTCGTGTGATGCACGGGCGTTGTGGATTTGCAAGTCCGTGACAATGGTATACCTTCACCTAGGGGCTCAGGCTTACAACTGTCAATTAAGTTGTAAAAACTTACCACTCTTATTATTAACTGACACAGAAAAATAAAGTGAAGAGTAGGTATTAAAATGCAAAATGAATAAAACATACTCAGTATTTATTTAAGTACTAAATTATTTTACTGAAGTTATATTTTATGCCTTGGTGTAGATCTCGAATATTAAATTCTGATTTCTGAATTTGGAGTTTTCGTTGATTTGGATATTAATTTGAAATTTCTATTGAGCAAACTTTATTAACAAAATATTATATGAAAGTGATTAAACATTGTACAAAAATTGCAAGTTGATTCTAGTTAAATTCATACTAAAGTTTTGAATTTCGATGCAAGCTTTTGATGAAAAATTTGGTTGCTTTTGCACTATCGTTAAGTTTTTGTTTAGTTTCGATGATGATTGTCGTGAAAGTTCAGGTATTGGACCAAGTTCATAGTATTGGGTAATATTCTAAGTATTTTTGATTTAAAGACTGTCTTGAACAACATAACTGAGCTGATTTGGTGTAATTTTGTGCTGCTGTCTCTTTTTGATGGGTTTATTCCGACGAAGGGAAAGATATAGGAACTGAAGGAAATAAACCAAAACAACTTGTTTTGTTCATTTATTAAAATCGTTGACCCTTACATAGTTGAAGATCTTAAAATAGTAATAATTTAACATAGTAGGAACAGTCTACCTCCAACAGGCATACGATGTCAGGAAGCTTAGAGCAGATAATTAACATAAAGTCTTAATTTGATTCAAACAATTAGTAAATGGTACAGCAGATCCAATTGAATTGAAGAATTGATAGATTAGTCATTTGTTATCCTGATCTATGTTTGCATTGGATACAGTTATAGATTTTATTATTAACTCTGTGACACTGTTCAATACTAATTTCAGTAAAGTCAAATTTTATTAAAATTAGCTTCCCTTTACGTTTTGATAAAGATTTCGATTTCAATAAAGTTAAAAAAAAAAAAAAACAGGCGTCATACATGATAAGCGGAGCTTAGGAAAATGGACCTGTTGTTCACCAAGTTGTAAGCAAGATTTAGATTATACTAAGTTTTAGATTCAGCGTCAGATTCTTTTAAAGTATAAATAAATGAAACGGTACAAGAAATAAAATAAATATTGAATACTTTATTAAATTTGAATTCAGTATTAGACTTCAACTTTTACTTACGGGTTAAGTAACATATTGTTTAGATTATGTTTGAGACTGTGACTATTCCAGATTTTGATTAAATTTCAGGTTAATTTTTTTTGATTCAGCTTTAGATAATTAATCAATAGGTAATCTTTTCCCTGTATACTTGTACAAGGAGTGATATAAAAGTTTATTTATTTTATATAAGTTTTAGATTTGGATTGCGATATTTATATTGAGAAATTTCGATTCAGCGATATCAATCAATTTAATACCCTTATGGTTGGATTTGTTACTCTTTGAAATCTCAAGATCAAAAGCTCTATAGTTTTGGATTTTAAATTGATTTAAGGTTTTAAGTTTGATATTACTAAATTGGAGTAAATTTAGATTTCCTTTTTATTAACCTTTTGATTCTGCCGAATGTCGTGATTTACTGAAAGTCTAATAATATGCTAAATGTCATAGTGCAAGTATGAATTAATGAATATGTTTCATTATACACCACAGATTATTGCAAAGAATGAAACAAACTATGCTTAGCAAAGCGAATATTTGGCGGTTGTGCACCGGGAGGTTGCACAATGTCGGATGGCCGAATGTCGTGATCGTGTAGATTGGCAACATTTATTTATTATTTATAGAATGGCAATTCTGATTGTCATGATTTTATTTAAAAAAAGAATGTTGTATAATTTGTATAGGATCAGATAAATTTCAAGACACAGTAGTTAATAATAATTATTTATTAGTGTGGCAATATTAAATAGCTGGTCACACCAAATACCGAACGAAAAGTGAGGTGACGCTGGTGGTGGGGCTGATAGCTACGGCCTCTCAAAAAATTAAGGATGAGTCAGATTATCGAGGCACGGACTGGAAGTAACACCTCTACAAAGTATTATTTCAACACTACTAAATGATGGAGACTGGGCGAAGACGTCTTTATTCGGTGGTGTCTTAATATCTACTCATTACTAACTAACACAATTAACAAAGTAATCTTACTTACTATTGTTATAATAATATTTCTTAATCTAACCTACTTACATTTTCAATGCACCTTTCTTCCAAATCGATGAGTATACAACCTACATCCATTCGTTCTAAGGATGAGTCCAAATCTTTTTTTTGTCTATCTGTCTGGCTGCCTGCCTGCATGATTTTTAGCAAAATACACAGGTATAATTTATTCCAATAGAGATTAATTTTTTTTTTCGACTTCTTTAAAGTCTGATCAAGCCATCTTATCTGCCACTTGACTAATGGTGATGGGAATATTGAAAGAGGGCAAATTTCTAGATATTCCCATCATTATTGATGAGATCAGATTAGTAATTAATCAATACGTGATCAGACGTTATGAAGTTGAAAAAAAAGCTCTTCTCTATTGAAACAGATTTTACAGCCTGTCTTTAAGGTACAGGTGCGAAACCGGCGCGGGACAGCACGTTGCTAAATAATTTTCCGTTGGAGAAACTCGAAACGTGGATAAAGTTTTTTAAAATTTCGCAAGGCACCGTATATAAATAACAAGGAAAGCAACTTTTCTATGGCATCTTCGTGAACTTTCGCGCTATCCGCAAGCACGTTGAAAATTTCTAGAGTTTTTTTCCGTTTTAAGCATATGGTCCAATATTTTCGACCAGGAAAGTTAGATTTTAATTCACGCGGACGAAATCGCGGCCTGCATCTAGTAAGTCTAGTAAAGTAATATTTTAATTGCTTACTGTGTCTGAACTATTATATAATAATATTGTCTTATCTGTCGTTATTGATAAAAGTTTTACTCATGAACCCAGGACAAGCGTGAATTTTGTATTCGGGCATTGCTGTTTGCCTATCCACTTCGTTGCACAAAATGATAAGTAATAACTAATTATAATAGTATGAATGCGAATGTATGTCTGTCTACCTGCTACGCTTTCACGGCCCATCTTTTAAACCGGTTTTGATGACATTTGGCACAGAGTACCTAAGATGCATCTTGGGTAAGGACATGGGTATGGGTTTAATATAAGTATTAACTGCCGTACCCCTAACAGGTTAGCCCGCTGCCATATCATCACTTACTATCAGATGAGATCGCAGTCAATAGCTAAGTTGTATAGTAAAAAAATGGGTCATTTTGGAAATTTATAGTTTTTCTCTGGTCTGGTCTAGTAGGAGGCTTGCTTGGTTTGTAATCACAATAAACTTCAAAACTTCAGACTTCAATCTTTTTTATTGAAATACACTTTTACAAGTGTCTTTGAATCGGTGAGTGTATCTACCGCTGGTTCGGAATGCCAATAGTACCGGCAAAGACGTACTGCCAAGCGATTTAGCGTTCCGGTACGATGCCGTGTAGAAACTGATTAGGAGTAGGTTTGTGTTTAATATATTCTGAGAAGAGACTCGAGCCCAGACTTGGTGATGGATTGAAAATACGATGATGATTAAGTTTTGGAACCAACTCTGATAATTAAGGTTGTGTACTTAAAGGTAGGTGTGCAACCCTTATGCGAATATGTCTGTCCGGTCAAATTTTGCATATATAATATATATTGTAGGTATCACTGTTGAAATTAATATTATCTGCAATTAATTTAAATTATGTTTAGGTATACCTTGTTATTCCTAATAACAATCAGAACCTTGTACGTACTAATTTATGCTTGACCAAAGTTTACTAAACCTACCTATTATAAAGCTCAGAAAATAGCTTTTAGCTATCGCGCGTTTGTTATTTCAAAGGTCCGATTGCTAAGAAACTATTTGACAAGCAATTCAGCAGTTCGTCCAAAGATGGTTTATTAATTACAACATTGCCTGTGGGCTTGCTAGAAGTTTCCTTTATGGAAATTCTAACAATGCCCCATTTAAGTCTATCTATTTCTCAGCTTGGTGATTGGATAAATATTTATGTTTGCCGTGTATCCTATACAAACAGCTATTATAACTAAATGTGGACTCATAGACTGGGCTTGGAACGGGTCTGTGCTAGTCTATATATCTGTACTATTTAAACTATCTAGATACTAATATTATAAATTCGAAAGTTTTGATGGATGGATGTTTGTTACTCAATCACGCCAGAACGGCAGAACGGATTTAGATGAAATTTGGAAGAGGGATAGATTATAGTCTGGTATAACACATATTTTTATCCCGGAATATTAAAGAGTTCCCACCGGAATCAAGATACCTCAATCCACGCGGATGACGTCGCGGGCATCACCTATAGTAGTATCATCTTACTAATATTATAAATGCGAAAGTTTGGATGGATGTATGGATGTATGGATGTATGGATGGATGTATGGATGTATGGATGTTTGTTACTCAATCACGCCCCAACGGCTGAACGAATCTGGATGAAATTTGGCACAGAGATAGATTATATTCTGGAATAACACATAGGCTACTTTTTATCCCGGAAAGTTAAAGAGTTCCTACGGGAACCGAAAAACCTCAATCCACGCGGACAAAGTCGCGGGCATTAGTGCCCGTACACTTATGTAGGACATATTGTATTTTATGAAGGTAAAATACATTATGTCCTAAATAATTTCGCCTGCCTGCAAGGAAATAAGAACCAGCAAGAGACTCAGCAGTTGCTCTTTTCATTAAACAAAATGTTATAGAACCATTTTCAAAAATTTCAACCGAGGGAAACCGGTGCCTTGTATGCATTATCATTATTTATGTATTAATTGTGATTGTGATTAATCATTGTTTTACAGTTTAATATAATTATTTATACAAGAAAGAAATACAAAATAACGAGTAAATACAGTGTTTCGATCAATTCATTAATTTTGGTGATTGTTTTTGTGTGTAATGAAATATACATTGTATTGAAATGGCGCGATTCAACGGTCCGGCAAAATTAAACGCCTTTACAGTTGCAATTCCAATTCCAATTATAAAAGTATATTTCTGTATTTTCAGAAGTGGGATGCAGTAGGTGTTAATTTAAATTTTAATGAAACATCAAACTGACTATAAAATTAATATCTTTAATCTTAAAAGTTAGTCTGTTTTGCTAGGAGTACCTATATTTAATACTAATAGCGCTATTAAGAATTTTATATTTTAATGTCCGAGCATAGCAAAGCGTTAAAAACACGTCTATTGTTTTCGAGTCTAATTGGGTGAATTTGCACTTCAATCTGTCAGTCCGTCTGCCGGAGAAAACTTAAACTTTTGAATTAATTATTATAATTAATTCAAATTAAACTTATAAATCGATGGGTTCTAAAAGCGAAAATTATTTAAGAGTTATTATAAACTTTATTTGAGGGGCTCACTTAGAAGCTCATAGAAGCAAATGGGAAGAACCTAATGTTTTTGTGCTGTTTTGTGGTTGTTTGTGGATATTGTCCAAAAAAAACTTTTTGAACAGAGTACAATTTTTTTTATTTTATTTTATTTTCTAAAATTTACGATTTGTGGGCTTCGCAGTCAAGGGGTAACTCTTCACTGTTTTGTTCATCAGTCAGTCATTTTTTGTTCCGGTGTCTGTTTGTTTGTTTGTTTGTTTTAAATTCTTTATTGCACAAAAGTAAAACAAATGTACAAAGGCGAACTTAATACCTAGAGGTATTCTCTTCCAGTTAACCTTTGGTAGTGGGGACAGCGTTGAGATCACAGTGCGTACAATATAAAGAGAAAAAGTTAGAGTAAGAAGAAACATAATAGGTAGTAGGTAGTAAAGTGAGGTATGGTAATTTATTAAGCAATTTAGTAAACGGCTTGATTAAAAAATTTAAGTCAAAATACATAGCAAGATATACACCAAAAAATATAATAAACTTACTTAAAAATATGATACTTAATATTAAGGTAGTAAATGTACCTGGATAAAAATAATATAAAAAATACAATATAAAAAATACATAAATATATATACAATTGTAAAAAATAATATATACACATAAATTAATACTAATGAATGTGATTATGTGGAGGTATTTTGACATTTTTGAAAGTGTTCGTGTACTCGACGCTTAAAAACGTTTAAAGACGGTGCCTGACGTACTTTCTGGGGAAGGGCGTTCCATAACCTGATTGCAGTAACTGTGAAGGAATCTGAATATAGTGTTGATTTATGTTGCGGGTAGACAAGAATATCTACGTTTGAGGAACGTTGAACACGTCCAGATAAGCCGAGGTACTTAAAGCGTAAAGGTGTCTCTTAAGTTTAAGTTTTTGTGTATGCATAATTTGTGTAAAGGTTCTTGAATACCATATACTTATGCAAAAATTTACATTTATATTACGTTAAAAAAACTTTTTTTAAAAGTCGCGGATATGCATGCATGCATTTCGCGGGCATCATCTCATCATTATTAATCCACGTAAGGCCAGACTCTATTCATCTGGTAATGTACCCGCTCGCATACCAACACCACCACAGCCAACACGTAAGCAGAAAACAGTATTATTATAGGTGCCACCACATGTTCAAACTGCGCTTTATATACGCCCATGGTATCTTCGCACTTCAAAGGCGAATACTTGTCCAGGTTGAGGATATTCTTCATTATACCCGCTTCTTTTGCTCGGAGAGTTCTGCAAATAGTCAACCAATCAATGAAACATACCGGAAGACTAGCTGTTGACTTCGTCCGCGTAGTTTAAGTTTTTTTCATTCCGCGGGAACTTCCTAATTTTCCGGGATACATAGTAGCTTGTGTCATTCTACAGGTCCCCAACTATACCCGGGCCAAAAATTATGTCTACCTGTTGCTCCGTTGTAGCGTGATTGAAGAACAAACCAACAGACAAACACATTTTCGCATTTATAGTATTAGTATGATTTTAAGAACGTATAATCAGCTGTTTATGACAGGATTAAACGCGGGACTGGAAAAATCGTATGTGACAGAAACGATAGAATTCAGCAATCAAAAAATTCCTAAACTGCCTCTGCCAGAGATCGAACCCGGGACTGCTACGACTATACGAAGAACTACGTAAAACTCCACAGAGCTTACGACTGCGCCAGAGAGGTCGTCGTTTTCTTAATCTCGTTTTTCGTTTTCTCGTTTTCTATAATCTTTATATTTTATTGTCCAGGCTATAACAGTCTAGACTCTAGAGTCTACTTAAGTTTTACCTAGGAGTGATCTAGGAAATAGACAAGAAAGGTATAATAAAAATAAAAATATTACCCAATTTTGAATTCCTCCTTATAAGAAAAGTTCTTTGATACGAAAAAGTACTGTTTCACATTCGAATACAAGTCTATCTCGACGAGTTGGCAAATATCCTCGCTGTCAAGATCTGTAAAAAGGAAACAGGTAATGTGTAAAAAATGACAACATTTCCATTCCAAAATAGGCTGAAAAAACGGGCCATTAGCTATAGCGTAGACCGTAGACTGACAGACTTACAGAAACTTTTGCACAGATATGACTTATGACATTAAAAATACTTTAGATATAATACGATTTGTTTCTTTTTTATATGCTTGCAATACTTAGTTTTTTTTTAATTTCATTACTAGCTGATGCCCGCGACTTCGTCCGCGTGGTTTAATTTTTTAGATTCGTGCGGGAACTCTTTAATTTTCCTGGTTAAAAAGTAGCCTATGCCACTCCAGATCCTCAACTATATACCCATACCAAAAATCACATCAATCCGTTGCTCCGTTGCAGCGTGATTGAAGGACAAACCAACAAACAAACACACTTTCGCATTTATAATATTAAGTATGATATTCTAGGGCGAAAATACACTACAGTCAAATTAAAAAAGTCCGCGTGTCCATATATAAATAGAGCTGTCCAGACTAGCGCGACAGGACAAAACATATGACCCATAGGATGCAGCTGACGTTTTGTGTGCGCGTTTTAAAATGTGCTGTCCGTAAATACTAACATCTTTTCAAAATTGGATACAATGTGAAGTATTCAGTAACCAAAGCTGTTTTAGAACCGATGACAGCATCCAAGGCGGTAGTTAAATTCATAATGCGGACCTTGAGCAGTTTCTTCCATACTATGCTGAGGTTATTGTCCATCGACTTTTCATATTTCTGCAAACGTGTAATAGGATAATTTATATTTTAAAGAATCGCAACACATTAAAACAAGCTCTTAAAAATATCAAGAAAGTGAACAGAATTTTTTAGCTAAGAACGACCCCAGATAAACCATCTATAGGTAAACTGCATTTGAATAGGTAGGCATTTCTATTCATTTGAGTTCTACGAACACACACACACACATTTCATGTTGAGTCTGTCTCAAAGACTACTTAAGGACTAATTAAGCAAATTTTTGTTACTGAATTGATATTGTGTGTTTGAGAGTTGGAACTTGCTGTTTTTGCTTGAATGCTTAATTCAGAAACGGGCCCAATATCAATTCAGAAACAAAAATTTGCTTAATTAGGCCGTAAGTATAGTCTTTGAGACAGACTCAACATGAAATTCTCAATTCAGAAACCGGCCGAGAAACAATAATTTGCTTAAGTCGTTCCTAAGTCACACTTAAGTAGTCTTTGAGACAGAATCAACATAAAATTCTCAATGCAGAAACCGGCCCTTTAGTTTGCATAACTTCGGTTGGTTAGAAGTAACAGCTAGAGTGTTTACTTAAAAAAACCGGGCAAGTGCGAGTCGGACTCGCGCACGAAGGGTTCCGTACCATTATTAATAAATAATTACCTTTGTTAATGAACCGCAAGACTAACTTTGTTTGTAGAGGTTTATTGTTAATATCAAAAAAACCATGCTAGTTAGAGCATTGGCTATAGTTTTTCTGTAAAATATACGTAAATTCCTATAGACCATAATTATTTCAAATTTTTCGATTGGTAAACTCCGGAGATAAGGGGGGGGGGGGGGGAACGGTATTTTTTAGACATTTTCCCCGATAAATCAAAAACTATCATAACTAAAAATAATTAAAAATCTGTTTTAGAATGTACAAAGTAAACCCTTTCATATGATACCCCACACAGTACAGTTATCTCACTTTTAAATTTCAACCCTCAGATTTTCCCCCTTTTTAAATAAGAACAAAAATAATTTCCAATTTTTTTTAATTCCAGTGTCTTTGGACCACTAATATACACAATTATTCCAAATTTCATGTCGATAGCTTCGGTAGTTATTGAAATAATCGAGTGTGACGGACGGACAGACGGACAGACGGACAGACAGACGGAGAAAGTCGCACCATAAGGGTTCCATTTTACCATTTTGGTACGGAACCCTAATAAAAAAGTGCCAATAACTAAAAAATTTAAGAGTTCCCGCGGGTAACAAATTAATTATCTGTTCAACTGATCTTGATGAAATTTGGTACAGGGATAGGTTGTATCCCGGGGAAGGTTAGACATAGGCTATCGCGCGGCGATACCCTGTGTCCTAATAATAGGCGCGGCAATCATCTAGTCTAGCAGGTAATAATTATTCTAAGCTCATACAAACACCACAGAATAGACATCATTAGTGTAATTATTTCTGATCTAAAATTTACGTTCTTGGAATATGAAATATTATTAGGTACATAATAATGTATTATGCTAATGAGGGACCATTGAGGGACCTGAATTAATTACTAAATTTTCAGAAAAATAATAATATGTAGAAATTATGCATACATGAATTATCTTAAACTAATTTCAGGAACGTTATATATACAGCCCGAAGAGTAATTAGAGTAAGATTGTTCTTTTGCGCCAACCGTTTTGATTATGTTCTATACCATCCATTAATAGTTATTTGTTATACAAGAGTGAAAAGTTGTTTTTTAACCGCGTGCTCAATTTTGATGACCGAGCAAGCGAAGGATTCCTCGTGATTCAAAAATTAGAATCGTGAGCGTCAGCGAGGGAATCAAAAGAGCACGAGGTGAAAAATCTTTCCACTCGAGTGCAACACGTAACTTTTCATCCCATCTCAGCGAGGAAATGACATGACGTGAAAGAAAACGGTGCAAAGCAAATTAAAAAAGTACACCAAGAAGGTTACGAGTGTGAGTTTTTAACAAATTAAAAAAGGTTGTATGGAAATTCGGCACCATAGAGGTAGAAGTAAATAGGTTTTAATGATGTTTTGAATTCACAAACTTCATAGACGAGTGATATTTACTAACGTGCACACGATGTTCTAAATTCAATTTACTTTATCCTCAAGAGGATAATAACGGCTTTTGCATTCAGATATCGAAGATTAAAAATACTCTTTCCGAGATGGTGGGATGAAAAATAATAATATAGCTAGTTGACTCACAAGTTTATTTGTAAAAAAATATGAGTTTGAGTTAATAGGATTTATTATACATAGAAACCATAAAATCCTCTTCTAGCGTTTCCCCAGCCCGTTCGCTGCGTAAACGCCCATAGCTGGGTTAAGTCCATTTTCACCAAAAATGCCTTAATACCGATAAGTGGCAGTTTTCGTGGACAAGAACTGTCACTTGATAGACTTAAGCACACCTAAGCATCATTGGTGAAAACGGGCACGTCTTCGCCAGTAGGGTGGTAAATAGCTGTAGCCGTACCCTCCCACAAGATAAAAAATAAAAACTAAGGCATTAAAGTTTAATTACGAATTTACCTACTATTTATACTTAAGACCTTTTGTCTGAAGAAGAACGGTGTCAGTCTCGCGTGCTCAACCAACACGCCTAAAGAAGTTTTCACTGCAAAAGAAGTTGAACTTACCTCTCTATCAGTATCAAGATTCATGTCCTTAAGCAAAGCAAATTGATAGTCGCTCTGAACCAAGGTATTCAAATCCATGGTTTTGTCCTTATCACTCACTAGATGAGAGAGCAGGTTTGATGTATAGAAGCTATGGACTACGTATGCACAAACAATGAAACTCAGGTAGCCAATGCGTCGGGAGTTTGAGGTTGCTTGTAATGGCAAAACTGGAAAGATAAATAAAAGCTTACTTACTTTACATGTGACTATAATAACGTGGTTCAGGTCATCGATATGTAGTACTTAGGATGTCCTTCAATCATGCCGCAGCGGAGCAAATGGATCGACGTGTTTTTTGTTATGGATGCAATTAAACACCTACTTAGAGATTAATTTTGCTTTTTTATCACGCAGAGTTAGTCAAAAAAGTCAAATAACGTTTATTCAATTTAGGTAGGTGTACTACACTTATTGACGTCGAGTTTTTTATAATATTATATAATGGTGATAATCAGTAACGGTATCTTAAAACTAAAGCTACGAGGGTTCCAAACGCGCCCTGGTCTGAGAAGAGCCCACAATAAACTCAGCCGGGGTTTTTTTTTTCATTATCACCATTTCACAAATCATCTTAACTAAGGAACTATCAGAGCCAATAGATCAAATCATTGCCAAGCTTCCTTGTCATTTAAGTAATCCTTTACATGGTAATAAAATTTTTTAATGAGTTTACGTTTTACATTAACTTTGAACTTATTCAGAGACATTTTCAACATGTCTTCTGGGAGCATATTGTAGAAGCGGACACCGTTTCCAACAAATGAATTGCTAGTTTTACTAAGCCTAGAAGTAGGCATTACAAGTTTATTTTTATTTCTAGTATTGATATTATGACTATCACTTTTCTTCTTGAATTTATCAATGTGTTTATGCACGTATACTAAATTTTCAAGTTAAAGGGTTCTTCTTTGAATTAAATAAAAACATTTTGGCATGAAACCCACGAGGACAAAGTTGCAAGCATCGCTTCTAGAAATAAAAAGTATATATAAAAGGTACCCGATACAGTTGCATTTTTCGTAACAGATAAAAAATATCCGAATTTCGGCCACGGCTCGGCGGCCAATCTCCACAGCGATTAGCTAGCCGGGAGACATTATGTATGGCACAAGCGTGTGCGTAAACCACATACTACTCGGTGGCGTAAACCTATCTATCCTCACTCTCAGAGCCAGATGCGGGATGGAAAATCCGACTCAATGTATCACAATTTTTTGTTAACCCAATATTTTTTTAGTCCCATCCAGGAATCAAACCCGGGATCCGCAGTCCTGCCAATGGTTAGACTAACGATGCAATAATAAAGTCCATACTAATATTATAAATGCGAAAGTGTGTCTGTCTGTCTGCTACGCTTTCACGGCCCAACTACTCAACCGGTTTTGATGAAATTTGGTATAGTGATTTTAGTTTACATCCCGGGGAAGGACATAGGCCACTTTTTATCCCGGAAAATTAAAGAGATGGGAATTTAAAAAAAAAAAACCACGCGGACCAAGTCGCGGGCATCATCTAGTACTTACTATGTTGACAATAAGCAGAAAAGGCCAGCAGTAATTCGTATCCAAAACTGCACTCTCCTCCGAATAGTCTCGTATCCCACTGACTGAGTACGTAGAAGCAAACAGAACCGAATGCAATCATCGTGTATATGCCGATCCAGACTGGGATGTTGAAGGGTCTGTAGAACGATTTGAGGATACTACTGTAGCGGTGCCGGAGGATGAAACCTAGGCTAAACATGAAAATAAAACTTTATGAACTTCTTTAAAATCGTTGTGATTTGAAATTCGATGAAACGAAAAAGCGACACCAAAAAAAAAAGGTTTAGCCTGCGAGAGAATGAGATAGAATACAAGTTATATTTGTCTCATTCTCTTTCTTGTAGGTTACTTTTCTGATGTTTCACTTTTGTCCACACGAACTCCTGCCATTATGTGATTAATGGAAAGGGGTCACGACCCTAAGCAATGAGGAATAAGACGCAGAGAAAGATTTTTACACGACTGCCCAAAAAAGAGTGTAATGTTTTCAAAGTTCATGTATTTATGTATGTGAGTTTCTTTATTCCGCCATAACGTGTAAATGCCTGAACAGATTAGGATGTGTGGGGTATCGTTAGAATCCTTACATCATCCAGAGCATAGATTAATTATAATTATATATTGTCTTTGTCCAGAGTAATACTGGATATATTTTTATTGGAAAACATTCATTATAGCAAGGTCAGTCATGTTTTTTTTTAATTTAATTTATGCGTGTTCTTTATTAAAGTGTCTCTCTCTCTGCGTCGTATTCCTCATTACCAAAGACAATATTACTTGGTTTATAATTAATCTATGCTCATTACTGAAGGTTGTGACTCCTTTCAATCATATAATGGTAGGAGTTTTCTTGGAATAATAAAAGTGTAGAGGCCAAATTTTTGTTTTCAGACAATTATTTTGAATTTTTAGTAGGAAATGTGTTTATTCCTACCTATAATATATTTAAAAACTTACCGCCACGTAAATATAGCTTGTATAGGATATGCGTTTTCAAGAATACCGGCTTGAAGTTCCATAGGTCGCACATAAATGTCGATAGAGTCGTTTGCGCGCGGGTAGATAGACCTCTCCCGCGCTGCCGTCGGTAGATGAGTGTAATCTACCACTTTGTAAGACATACTGAAAGGGGCATAAGATGAGGGAGATATAATATTAGTAATAAATGTCGATAGAATCGTTCGCGCGAGGTTAGGCGCGGGACATATAGAAGTGGCGCTGGCGCGGCGAGTTGCGAGGGCGCGCGCGCCACTAGCACACGAGTATATACGTACTCTGTGCCACTGGCGTGCCCCTGGCACGCCAGTGGTGCGCAAGTGGCGCGCAAACGGCGAGACTGTGACGAAACAGTGGGACGTATTTGGGGCATACTAGTTTTTCTCATCCATACTAATATTATAAACTAGATGATTCCCGCGACTTCGTCCGCGTGGATCGCGTTTATAATATTAGTATAGATGCGAAAGTGTGTCTGTATGTCTCTCTGTCTGCTACGATTTTAAGGCCCATCTATTCAAACAATTTTGATGAAATTTGGTACAGTGGTAAGTTACGTCCCGGAGAAGGACATAGGCTACTTTTTATCCCGGAAAATTGCTTTTAATTGTATGTAGGTATTATTCCAGACTATAATTCCAACACAACCCGGAATGGGTGTACAGCTCAGATTTGTGCCCAGTATTATATCTACAAACTAAAAAAAGCTAGTCGTAAAGTTATAGGTGTTTTTCCACTAACTGGCAAAATCGATATTAAATTCCGTATCGTCGTGCATTTTCAATCCGGCCCTGTGCGTTTCGAGCGGCGTGCCACTGGATGTGCCACTGGCGAACGGGCGCGCCGAGTGGCGAGGAAGCGTCGCCCCGCCACTTGTGTATACGCGGCGCCACGCCGCTTGCATACATTTTGTATGAAATAGATAGAAGCGGCGGCGGCGCCCGCTCGCCGCAACCGCGCCACTCGCCACGCCGGTCGCCTCTTCCATATGTCCCGCGCCTTAGATAGACCTCTCCCGTCGGTAGATGAGTGTAATCTACCACTTTGTAAGATATACTGAAAGGGGCATAAAGTTTGGATGGATGTATGGATATTTCTTACTCAATCACGCCCGAACGGCTGAACGGATCTGGATGAAATTTGGCAAGAGATAGATTATAGTGTGGCATAACACATAGGCTACTTTCCCGGAAAACTAAGGAGTTCCCGTGGAAACCAAAAAACCTCAATCCACGCGGACGTAGTCACGGGCATCAGCTGGTATTGGTAATAAATGTCGGTAGAGTCGTTGGCGCGCGGGTAGATAGACCTCTCCCGCGCTTTGGTGGATGAGTGCAATCTACCACTTAATAAGATATAGTGAAGAGGAATAATCTCTTAAGAGAAGGTAGGTAACTTATATTAGTACTGAACTGTATTTTTACAAAGGTAAAAACTGATTGAAACAATTTTAATTGCAGACGTCTTAGCAAGCGTATTAACAGGTTAGCATACCATCTTAGACTGCATCATCCATTGACATAATCACAGACATAGTTTTTTTAATCCACTACAAGTAAGCCCTTGACCGTGATCTCAATTAATCGTAAGTGATGATGCTGTCTATGATGGTAGCGAGCTAACCTGCTAGGGTTATGGCAGTCATATTAAACCCATACCCCTAGTCGGTTTCTCTCGCTTGGCGGTGCGTCTTTGTCGGTAGGATGGTATCTAGCCACGGCCGAAGCCTCCCACCAGGCCAGATCAGGGAAAATTCAGAAATTATAAATTCCCAAATTGACCCTGCCGGGAATCGAACCAGGGACCTCCGTACGTTAAGACAACAGCGCTGAACACTGCGCCAGGGAAGTCATCAAAAGTTGTAGTTAACTCATAGTGGATTAAAAAAATGTTATTCGTAATTCGAACAAATTAAAAGCATTTTTTAGTCAAGTCACCGATGTATAATTTTATAAGTAACTTTCATTCTATTTCGATGAGTCCAGTGAATAATTTTGTTATAACAAAGTCAAGTGACAAGTTTTTATTTTCACTCTTCATAATAGATATAGTATATTAATATACTCACTTAAATCCATACATGTCTCGCAGAATATTCATCAGTGTACAGCCAACTAACGTCTGACGCCACAAAGGATCGTATTCATAAACATTCTCATAAGTTTCCACCGACTCGCATCTGAATAAAGACCTCACGTGGAAGGTTTCATTTATTTTCACCATCTTGACTGGAGAATTTATTCAAGGAAAAGCTAAAACAGTGAAAGGTTCCACTGAGATCATTAACAATATCAAGTGCATAATCCGTACTTTCTTAGGGTACTTAATATTGTAAACTAGCTAATGCCCGGGACTTTGTCTGCAAGGAATACGTTTTCTTATTCCCACGGGAACTCCATACTATTCCGGTTAAAAAGTAGCCTATGTCACTCTTCAGATCCTCAACTATACCCATGCGAAAAATCACGTAAATCCGTTGTTATAGTATTTATGATGCTAATGTGTGACCGCCTGCCTGTTTGCTTATCGGCATGACAGTTACCCAATTTAGTCCGCTATCAAGAATTAATTACAAGTGAAACTTTTGCAACTTATAGAAGTGCTTTTGAATTTTCAATATAATCTAATTACTGGTTCGGAATGCCATTTTTTTTTTTAACGAAATTTAAGTTATAATAATTATTATAGAATTTTATTTATGGTTTTACTGTCTATCAATGCCTACTCTGTTAGAAAAAAAATACAAAAATCTTAATGTACGGTTGGGCTTACACCCTGTGATGCTTAGAAAAACCACGATAAGGATGGTACGTCCTTACCTACAATACAAGATTTCTATTCACAAATGCTTCAAAGGTTTTCAAGTTATGACGTAGCAGGAAACATGGACGCCGGAAGGGCGTCCCACACTTCAGCGGTTCGTATCAGAAACTGATGTTAAATGTACCTTTCCAATATTGAGTTTTATTAGAATATAATACTTGTTTTATGAAAATTGTTATTGTCTAACAACGATAGAACACTTCAAGGTTAAATTCAAACAATTATCTAGGTACTAGCTTATGCCCGCGACTACGTCCGCGTGGATTGAAGATTTTTGGTTCCCGCGGGAACTCCTTAATTTTCCGGGATAAAAAGCCTATGGGCTATTCCAGACTATATTCTATCTCTGTGCCAAATTTCAGCCAGATCCGTGCGGCCGTTGGCGCGTGATTGAGTAACAAACATCCATACATCTATACATCCATACATTCATATATCCATCCATCCATCCATCCAAACTTTCGCATTTATAATATTTATTTGATTTGATTGATTGATTGATTGATTGATAATGATACCATAGACTAGGTAACCAGTATACCTTCTACTAGTAACCTAAGAGTTAATGTGACATCTCCACAACAAAACAACATAAGTAAACTGTTATCTTACTTAAGTTAAAACTACCCTCAGATTACTTTTGTTTTGATTTTGTTAGTTGAACCGCTATATTCGTTGCGACACAGACTCATACCATATTATAACGTGTATTTACAAATTATTATTTATTTACAACAAATATGTATTTTCTCATTGTAGGGAAATGAACTTCGTGTGTTCTTTATGAGAAATAAATGTCTTTAAACCGAAAATGTGAAACTGGGCGATCTGTACATTAATCCTTAAACATGCTAATATTATAATTGCGAAAGTGTGCCAAGTGTGTCTGTTTGTCTGCATCGCTTTCACGGCTCATTTTATCAAATGATGTTGATGAAATTTGGTACAAAAATAGGTTGTGTCCCAAGGAAGGACTTTTATCCCGGAAAAACTGAAGATTACCACGGAAATCCTCCAAATCGTTATCCATGTAAACAAAAAATGGTTTTTTAAAAATTCAAACGGGGTCCTCAAAAAATCTTAAACCACACAGCCGAAGGCACAGCATAAACCTAGTAATAATAAATTTGAATAATGTTAATGGTGTTCAAATATTGCCCGCGCACACAAGAAAACATATTCGTTCACTCTTTGTGGTAACTTCACAAACAGGGCTAACATAACAGGGGTTGAAATAAAAACATTGCCTAAATAATAAAAATTCTTTCTTCGCGACTGATTTGACACGAGGTTCGCTTATCTTGTTTGAATTTCATTAACATACTAATATTATAAATGCGAGAGTGTGTTTGTTTGTTTATTGGTTTGTCCTTCATTCACGCCGCAACGGACCAACGGATCGACTTGAGTTTTGGCATGGGTATAGTTGAGGACCTGGAGAGTGACATAGGCTTCTTTTTATCCCGGAAAATTAAGGAGTTCCCGCGGGAATCAAAAAAACTTAAACTACACGGACGAAGCCGCGGGCATCATCTAGTTAAATTATGAATTTTATGAAAGGAATTCGAACCTGCTTGCTTGCCGAAATTCTACTCCGAACGTTCAAACTTTTACCGAATACTAATTGCTATAATATTAAAAGTGTTAAAAATGTTCAAATCAAATGTTTTTATCCAAATAAACTTTTAAAAGTGTTCAAATAAACTTTTTTTGAATCGTCGGTACTTAAGGTACCTAGCCTATGTCCACCCCGGGATACAACCAATGTCTTTACCAAATTTCGTCAAAATCGGTTAAATAGATTGACCGTTAAAGCACAGCAGACCGACAGACAGACACTTTTTCGCATTTATAGTATTGGTACGGAAGTATGGATATGGATTTTTTAATAGAATAGCCTAAAGAACTTATGTTTTTACGGTGTGTCCAACGACACTACACGGCCTGTGTGGATACCGTACTACTTAAGTGCATAAGTAAATAATTTGTTTAACATCTTTTACCTCCGAAATTAAATTCGAAAATATTGTACGCACGAAAATGTTATTATAGAAAATATGAACCATTTCGAAAGGATCTTATGTAAAATTCATATTTGAATAAATTATAATATTAAACCTAAATAAATAAAATACGGTGAAAAATAAAACGGCAGACGTTATTCCTTTCATTTTAATATATTAGCAAATATCTACCTAATTTAAAATCATCTACCTGCTATCTTTTACAAATCTTGTACATAAGAAATCTCAAGTACAGTGCCACAAGTATAAGTAGGCGGTGGCGTTTTTAGGAACTAAATCGAATTAAATCAAATCAAATCAAATCATTTTATTGCAAAAATAGTTACATTGCCTCTTCGGGCGTGCAATAGTGGTACAAAACAGTTGTTAAAATTATAAACATGATCTAAGTAATAATATTAGCAAGCAAGGAAAATATAAATTAATGTCAAAATTAATATAAAAATGTCAAAATCTAAGATTATATGTAAATTTTAAAAATTACTGAGCTGAAAAAATTCATTAATATTATAAAATGTCTTATCTAATAAATAGTCACGTAATTTACTTTTAAATTGATTTTTTTTTAACATTTTGACACTTGAAAGTTCATGTTGACCTTGTTGCGTATATTTTGTAATAGTAGATTATTCACCACGGGGGTAATGCGATGTATTATGTCACGGGCGCCGGGATAAATCCCAAGCGGAACGAGGGATTTTAGAGTAACTCCCGAGCGTAGCGAGGGTGTTGCATCTAGAATCCTAAGAGTAGCGCGGGAATTAGGGGCGCCCAAGATTAATACAGCATTACCCCTACGGTGAATACTCTACTTTTCACACCTCGCGATACAACCACTTCTTTCAGCTGGCGTGGCCTACTCTATTTGACAAACAAATTTCGTCAGTGCGAATCTAGTGGGCCACGGCTTTGGTTTTCGAAAATCGAGTTGGTCGCGCCTGCTGAGAACACATTATGTTTACCGAAATTAGACTTTATGTGTGTAGCAATAAGAATTATGAATAAAACCTCTTTGGAATGAATAGAATTTCCTTCAGATCTTGCTTCAGATGCGCGATGATTCTAAATTCAAATCACATTATAACCCTAGGGAATAATGGATTTCAGTACAATATTATAACCCTAGGGATTTAATGTCTTACTTTAACCTTAGATAACAGGCCATGTAATAAGGCGTTGTTGAGCGAGTGGTGTGAAAAATACATTACAGTAATCATGCCCAAAGTGATAAAAAGTAGTGCTAGAGAAATAGTTCTAAAAGTGCATTCGTTTTGTGCTCAAGAATGTGAGAGAAATAAAGTAAGTATACCAATAAAATCCATAAATACGGGAGTGGCGGCAATGACTGAAGTGTTGTCAGCTTCATGTAAAATGTTACCTTATCTAATTTAGTAATTTAACCATCAGGTACCAGGTCAGATACTGGTAAAACGCTAGCCTAGTTAATAATAACTATATATCTTGTAGTTAATAATAACTTAAAGAAATATTATAATATAATAACGTGTACCAATTTCATGAGTACGTTTTTAATTATTTCAGGAAAACAATGTGGTTCGATCCAAAACAGATCTAATAAATCTGAAGCAAGATGTTTTTCTAGCTGTAACGGCTGCTACGTGGAAGGCACATTTTGAACACGTTGAGAGGTTGGATGTATATCGCAATGACGACACCTAATTAGTGAATTTAAATGTCTCGAAAATGACAGTGACACATCATCTGATAGCAATTCTTCGAAATTTGAAGATGTAGAAGATCACTTTTGATTACTCTTATTCAAAATGTGAATAATAAAAATCCATCATCAATCCTAATATACAAAATTGTTTTATTGCATGTCCTAACATCCCTATGCTGTAGGTATTAGAAACTGATCATATACAAGTAGTAGATGTATTATATTTATTTTAATGAGTTCGTATACAATTTAAAAAAAACAAGGATGTATTTAATGTAACTAATTATGCTACCTACAATCCTACATCCTCTTGAATTATTCAAATAATCTTTCTGCTAATCTAATCCCGAAACATATTGAATTTATGATTTATGGTGCTTATACGAGTACTATAGAAAAATACTGAGCAATAATTAAAACAAAATGAAAGACAACATTATCATTTAAACTAAGAATTCGCAATGAATATATTTTTTCCCAAATTTAGTGTCATGTTCTATACAATGGCAACACTGACAGTGGCGCACAGCTGTGCCAAGTTATACTTGTCGCACTGTAACTGACCTTTTTGAACGGTTCCAAAAGGTATCCATAGATACGTCATATCCTAACTTTATGGTATTATCACAGACCATTGATTATTATCTATCTGGATGTGATAGTAAATAATAATATTATTATAATATTGTAAAATAAGAACTTAAATTGAGCCTTGGCACGCCCGAGCTTACCCATTTGTATAGATTGATTGAACTGCCATCTTTAGCCTGTTTAAATATTATAAATTCTGATAAATCACGATGGATAAGACGTCACATTAAAATAATTAAAAATTGTACGGCGATTGTACATAGTTTATTTACAGTTTTAAATGTATATAATTATTATGTTAAACTAGTGTAATGTCGAATGTGCTAAAAAGAATTGTTCCTAAGAAGTTCCTGTGCCGCTATCCTCTTGACACAGGCGCTTTGGTTGCAGCTTCGATTCTACTTGTAAGTAGCTAAATGGCATAGATTTAGGATTGGTCTTACGGAGCGAGATCAATCCTAAATCTATGCTACATGGTAACAAAGTCGTTTTCAATCCATATCCTTACCCATATCTACACTATACCTACTAACCCAACTACTCAATCGATTTTGATGAAATTTGGTACAGGGATAGTTTACATCCCGGGGAAGGACATCGTTTTCATCCCGGAAAATTGAAGAGTTCCCGCAGGAATAAAAAACCGGGCAAGTGCGAGTCGGACTCGCGCACGAAGGGTTCCGTACCATTATAAATAAATAATTACCTTTGTTAATGAACCGCAAGACTAACTTTGTTTGTAGAGGTTTCTATAGCCAATGCTCTAACTAGCATAGTTTTTTTGATATTAAAAAAACTATGGTAGTTAGAGCATTGGCTATAGTTTTTCTGTAAAATATACGTAAATTCCTATTGACCATTTTCGATTGGTAAACTCCGGAGATAAGGGGGGGGGGGGGGGGGGAACGGTATTTTTTTAGACATTTTCCCCGATAAATCAAAAACTATCATAACTAAAAATAATTAAAAATCTGTTTTAGAATGTACAAAGTAAAATCTTTCATATGATACCCCACACAGTACAGTTATCTCACTTTTAAATTCAACCCTCAGATTTTCCCCCCTTTTTAAATAAGAACAATGTCGATAGCTTCGGTAGTTACTGAAATAATCGAGTGTGACGGACGGACAGACGGACAGACGGACAGACAGACGGAGAAAGTCGCACCATAAGGGTTCCATTTTACCATTTTGGTACGGAACCCTAAAACATCAATCAACGCGGACGAAGTCACGGGCATCAACTAGTATAGGTACTATTATAAATGCGAAAGCGTGTCTATGTGCCTGTCTGCTATGCTTTCGGTAGCTACGAAAGCGTAGCAGACAGACAGACGGACGCTTTTCTGTTCTGGTTCATAATAATGGTGTCAAAGATGTGTATATTTTAACTTTATTTTTGGGCTTTACCTATTTAATATCCTCATAGGTTTTATTTATCCACTACAAGTTAGCCCTGGACTGCGATCTCACCTGATGTTAAGTGATGATGCAGTCTAAGATGGTAGTGGGCTAACTTGTTAGGGGCATGGAAATTATATTTAACCCATACCCCAAATCGGATTCTACAGGGCATCGTACCGATACGCTAAATCGCTTTGCGGCACGTCTTTGCTGGTAACTAGTCACGGCCGCAGCCTCCTACCAACCTCATAGCTTCAAAATGAAAATTAGTATGTTCAACTCGGTAAAAATACCCATTCGAAACCCCAAACTAAGTATGCCCTCACTACGCTCACAAAAATACCTCGGGTGTGAACAGGTTACTATCCACCTTGTTTAACAATCAACTATTACAGTCCATCAAACTTATCCGAGCTGGTGGCTAAAATTGGAGCTATTTTTATGCCTGTTAAGTTTTACTAGCTGATGCCCGGAACTTCATCCGCGTGGACCAAGTTTTTTCGATCTTCCCGCGGGAACTCTTGAATTTTCCGGGGAAAAAAGCCTTTGTCCTTCCTCGGGATACAACCTATCCCTGTACAAAATTTCATCAAAATCGGTAAAACAGGTACATTTTTTTGATTCCCGTGAGAACTCTCCAATTTTCCGGGATAAAAAGTAGCCTATGTCCTTCCTCGAGATGTAACCTATCTCTGTACCAAATTTTATCAAAATCGGTTGTGTAGTTGGGCCGTGAAAGCGTAGCAGACAGACAGACATACAGACAGACAGACACACTTTCGCATTTATAATAATATTAGTATGGATTTTTCCTATCTACAAGCGACGCTATCGCCGGGTCAGGTAAGTTTGTGGGACTATTACATTCCCTTATATGTTCCAGATTGTAACATTAATATGCACAATAGCGCTCATAGTCCAGGTTCTGTTCATGAAGAACTGCACGAAATGCGGCGACTACGCTTGGAGGAACGCCTACAGTTTCAGCGTGTGCGGCGTTATATACTGCGGCGTCATGATTGCTCTGCATGGGTGGATGATTTGGGGGGTTAAAAAGGTAAACTAAGGCCCACTTGCAGAAGAAGTTAAAGGAATTAGAATATTTTAGTTAGAGCCTGGCCTACCATGGTACCGTCCCGCCATGCAGGTATATTTTTTTTTTTGGAAATAATTATTACTCATAAAACCTGTTTTAATTAACAGCTAGTATAATACAAACAAGTATTATATTATACAAAATCTTCTAAAGCGTCAGGTTTCAGAGATATAAGCTATCAAAGCTGGACTGGTGACGCCATCATCGAGTACTTAGATTAGACTAGCTGATGACCGCGACTTCGTCCGCGTGGTTTAATTTACTGTTATTCCCGTTGAAACTCCTTAATTTTCCGGGATAAAAAGTAGCCTATGTCACTCTCCAGGTCCTCAACTATACCCATGCCAAAAATCACGTCAATCCATTGCTCCGTTGAGGCGTGTTTGAAGGACAAACCAACAAACCAATAAACCAACAAACAAACACACTTTCGCATTTATAATATTAGTATTAGATTATAAAGATTAAGCGTTATAGATTACTTATTCTATGGTTCTGGTGAGACTTTCTTTGCCGGTAAGGTGGTAACTAGCCACGGCGAAAGGCACGTCAGTCAGATCAGTATTTACAAATAATAATTTTCCTGAACTATCCCTGCCGGGGTTCGAATCTAGACCTTTTACGTATAAGACCACAAACACCACTAAACACTCCAAGAAAACATATTAGGAAAAATCTCAAAAATTTACGATTTATGCAAACGAAAAGTACATTTAATCATACTAATATTATAAATGCGAAAGTGTGTTTGTTTGTTGGTTTGTTGGTTTGTCCTTCAATCACGCCTCAACGGAGCAACGGATCGAGGTGATTTTTGGCATGGGTATAGTTGAGGACCTGGAGAGTGACATAGGCTACTTTTTATCCCGGAAAATCAAGGAGAAAATTTAAACTACGCGGACGGAGTCGCGGGCATCAGCTAGTCGTTAATAAAATGCCGCTTTAAAAAAATAAGTAGGACAGTTAGTTATAGGACAATGGTATGTATATTAAGGTATTAATGAGTAATTAATTATTTTCCAGAAAAAATCCACCGTGCTGTTATCATGGGTGGTTATAACGTCAATGTGGTTGAGCCAGACGTTCTTCCTGCTAATTATTCTTTTGTGCATACACAGCACAAAGGTTAATTGCGTGGCCTGGGCTCTCGCTTTTACCTTCGGAGTGATCTCGATATGTGAGGAAAATAGATATCCATACTATCTATCCAAACTAATATTATATATAGGAAAATGTGTCTCTGTCTGTCTGCTACGCTTTCACGGCCCATCTGTTCCACCGATTTTGATGAAATTTGTTATGCGGATAGTTTGTATCCCGGGGGACATCGGCTACTTTTATCCGGGAAAATTAAAAAGTTCCCGCGGGAATCAAAGAATCTGAATCCACGTGGACGAAGTCGCGAGCATCATACACATCCATACTATTCCATACTATCCATATCCATACTAATATTATAAATGCGAAAGTGTGTCTGTCTGTCTGTCCGTCTGTCTGTCTGTCTGTCTGTCTGTCTGTCTGTCTGTCTGTCTGCTACGCTTTCACGCCCCAACTACTCAACCGATTTTGATGAAATTTGGTACAGACATAGGTTACGTCTCGGGGAAGGACATAGGCTACTTTTTTATCCCGGAAAATTGAAGTTCCCGCGGGAATAAAAAAAAATTATCTGTTCAACCGATTTTGATGAAATTTGGAATAGGGATAGGTTGTATCCCGGGGAAGGACATAGGCTACTTTTTATCCCAGAAAATTGAAGAGTTCCCGCGGGAATCATAAACATCAATCCACGCGGACGAAGTCCGGGCATCATCTAGTAATAATATTATAAATGCGAAAGTGTGTCTGTCTGTCTGTCTGTCCGTCTGTCTGTCTGTCTGTCTGTCTGTCTGTCTGTCTGCTACGCTTTCACGGCCCAACTACTCAACCGATTTTGATGAAATTTAGTACAGAGATAGGTTACACCCCAGGGAAGGACATAGGCTACTTTTTATCCCGGAAAATTGAAGATTTCCCGCGGGAATCAAAAAATGTATCTGTTCAACCGATTTTGATGAAATTTGGTACAAGGACAGGTTGTATACCGGAGAAGGACATAGGCTACTTTTTATCCCGGAAAATTGAAGAGTTCCCGCGGAATCAAAAAACATAATCCACGCGGACGAAGTCGCGGGCATCATCTAGTAATTATATAACTAAAACTATCATCACATACCTATTATAAAATAAAGTCCCCTTGCCGCGTCTGTTTGTCTGAACGCGTTAAACTTAAAACTACTGTACCGATTTTTGTACGGTTTTCACCGTTGGAGGGAATGATTCAAGAGAAAGGTTAATGTGTATAATTTTCCTTTACAACATACAATTTTATATAAATATCTTAAGAGTTATCGCAAAATTAACAATAAATTCAAGCGGTCTCACTACTTGAAATTTGTATGATAATTGAACTTACAGCGAGCGAAGCCGCGGGCAAAAGCTATTCGATAAATAATTTAATTTCAATTTATTGATCTTTAACTTGCAACCCAGATCTGCGTTTGTTGAAGTACTACCTATCGTATACGTTTAGTAAAGCTAGTAGCTGTACTTTAAATATTTTTTAAATATTTTTTACAGTTATACTATTCTACCTGGTGTTGGTCGTATTCGGACTATGGGCAGAATTGAAGGATGCGCAAAAAATAAAAAATATAATTCCAATCCAAACCAACTGACACATGCTAATACTCTAATATTTTTATTTACAAAGATAATAAAATTGCATAATAATTTTTATAATATAAATAGATTATCTTACTATTTTAATGCAGTATTTTTATTCACTTTTGCCTGTATCTGAATCCAAGTTAAGCAAACTATTGTAACTCAACGTCCTTCGATGGCTGTTTACAACGAGTATGAAATAAACTGTTACTGAAAAAAAAAAGTTGGTTAAGTGTGTGCAATACACGTAAATGGTTAGTATCTACAGGAACTACTAGGAAAAACAAGCTATAAATATTAGTATTATTAAGTGATTTTTTACGGGGGCGACATAATCACCAAGTCGTCATAAAATACGTAAAAAAGTCATAAAATCGTAAAAAGTCATAAAAACGTAAAAAAGTCATAAAAACGCCATATTCATTAAAAAAATAAAAACACATCTGCTCTGCCAAAATGATGCTTTTTTTTCAAAAAATATATAACCAGCGTTACTCGGGACGATATAAGGATTCTAACGATTCCCCATACACCCAAATCTGTTTAGGCAAAATTTGTTTTCATAAAAGATTTGATATGATGTGCTTACTCAAGTTTGCGTACCATAATAAAATCTGTTTAATTACTCCCTACCACGAAGATATAACCGCGTACCATATTATCCAGATACCTACGCATTGATACCAGAATGAGCCACCGAGATCGTCCATCCACGTAATGGGGAGTCGTCCAACACTGCGCTTTGGAGTACCATGCAAGAGAGCTTCGTCAAGCAGTAGACGTCTATTAGTTGAGACGACGACAACGAAAAGCTGACAAAGGTTAGGAGTGATCATACAGTCCGAGTAAGGCCGATCTAATAATAAGTTTAATACGCCACCAAGGTAAGGAGTAAGACTTACAAATGTACCACAGCATGCCAAGTATGACGATAATGACCCTGGTCCTCTGCTGCCTGGAGGTGAACACGATGGTGAGCAGCATCATCAGCATCAGCATCACCACCACGAAGATCACCGCGTACCATATCCAGATAGCGCAGAGGAGGGCGTCGTTCTAGAATTTAGAAGAACAATAAATATAAAGAAACAATAAATAGAAATAGTACAATAGCCCCTGGCGCTGTTGTTTTAACGTGCAGAAGTCCCGGGTTAGATCCCCTTGTGGGAGGCTTCGGCCGTGGCGTATCAGCGGTAGTAACCCCCGCTATTTTGACGCTAATATGATCGAACGCTCAATACAATCAATCGACTTTGCAATGTAAAAACTTAGACTAAGCGTACAGGTTCCCCAAATGTCTTGCGGGCGAAAATCCACGCATACACTTTTAAGTTTTACTCATGTAAGTAGCTTAAATGAGTAACTTACGATATGTAAACAATCTTGTAAGTCACGTGCAGTATGCAAATGTTAACTTACTTTACGGAATTTACTTACGGGCGCTACTTTCTTAAAACTTACTAGTGTAATTATTATTATTATTATTATCGATATGAATATAACTCTCACGCCCGCACACAATAGATATTATTATTATTATTTATTTATTTCGTGGTGGTTTTCGTAACGGTTACGCGTGGACGTTTTGTCCTGTTTTGTCTGAAGTGTGTTTCCACCCTTACCTGTGCTACGCCAAAGAATAGAACAACGCTCGCAGCAAAGAACAGCGCTACCAATATCCAAATTGTGACGAGTAAGTAACTGAGGGGTATGAAGATCGTGCATCCGTACGCCATTGGATGAACCTGAAATAAATACAATTAATAAATCTTAGTAAAATTTATCACCACTGCACCAGAGAGGTCGTCAATTGAGCAGCGAATAGAGTCGCGCGAAGAAGTTCCTTTAACCAGCCCCCCAAGCCAAGTTACATACATTTCGTGTCCATTATTTTTCAATGATCGTTAATGCTTTAGCGATAGCGATTAATAATGCTAACCTTAAACTATTTTCTTTTTCTCTCCACCAAAGCGTTAACGATTATAGAAAGGAATAGACACGAAACGTATGTAACTTGGCTAGGAGGTAGGTGTCTGAGCATGTCCCGATTTGGCCTCAGAATTATATCTATTATCACAGTGGCGCAGTGGCGAGCGCTGTGGTCTTATAAGTGGGAGGTCATCGCGCTCGATCCCCGGCAGGGTCAGTTCGGGAATTTATAATTTTTTAATTTTCTCTGGTCTGGCCTGCTGGGGGGCTTTGACCGTGGCTAGTTACTACCCTACTGATAAAAACCTACCGCCAAGCGATTTAGCGTTCCAGTACGATGCCGTGTAAAAACCAATAACTACTACCATCTTAGACTGCATCATCATCAGGTGAGATTGCAGTCAAGGGCTAACTTGTAGTGACAAACAAAGTATGGACCTGTGGATATTCGCCCTAAGTTTTAGCTAAATTCTAAGTTACTAATTAGTAAAACAAAACTAAAACTCAAAAACGAGTTATCAGGTAAAGTTTAATAATGTCTATAGCCCAAGTAGAGAGACGTCGAAGTAGTTTCGTGTATTTCATGTTTTCATCTAATTTACATTTGTGTTACTCCATTAATTGAGGCTTAAGATGACGCTTGTATAGCGACATAAAATAGTTGAAAATCGCTCACGTATTTTGAAACTCAGAATATGAGTCAACCGAAGCTAAATTCTTGTATGGGTTATGAATTTAAAACTTTTATGATTCCGTAAAATTACCAGTAGCTAAAAAACTACATTTCTTTATTGTAGTTAGTAAAATACCAATTCTCAAGCGTTTTTGATACTTAGCAAAAAGGCATAATTATTTACGAAAGAGATTTCTTTCGTAAATTATGCCTTTAAATAAAATATAAGAACAACTGTTAGTTCTTCTTATATTTTAAAGTATTATTTGAGTACCAAGCTTTTGAGATAAAAGTCTGAAAAATCCTTTGAATGGAGTTAACAATGATCGATGTGATAAATGTACCCCGTTCTGTATGACGTATGTAGGAAGTAGGATATATACCATACTATACGCTCTGTAGGAAGTACCACGTTTTTTGTGGGAAACGTTTGAGTCCCCTTAATATACAAACTTTTGCATGAAAGCGGCCTATTCGGGTCAAATTAGTTAGAAACTTGAAGAACCTTTGCTTTGACGCACCGGGGTAATGGAATCTACCTATAGATACCTACAGCAAAATTGAATGATATTGTTTCTAACTTGATCCAGGAATACTATTCATAGGATTGTAATCACGGTTTATGTACATCGTTCCCGGAAACCCATTTCCGGCTCACTACTGAAGAGTTTGAAGTCCACCACGCTGGCAAACTGTGGATTGGCCGCCTTCATACCCGTAGCATGTATTTTAAGAAATCAAATATCACTTGCTTCAAACAGTGAAGGAAAACATCGTGGTGGTAATCTGCATCATGGATGACCGAGAGAACTTCGTACCTAATGTTATCGAAGGTGTGTGAAGTCTGCAAACCCACACTTGCCAGCGTAGCGGACTATGGGCGCAGGCCCGCAGGCCTCGGGCCGGGCACTTAGGTTCTTGTGGATTAATATATATGTCACCGTAAGATTGCAAAGACCGTTGGATTGTAATCTAACTAGCGATATTGTAAAAATCTACAGATTACAATTTAACGCGTTATTTTTCGGTAGATTGTAATCTGTTAGGTATATTACGGGTTAATATACCTAAGTGCCTTAAGGGCACTACTTGGTTGTTTATGTCGAACCCTAACCTAACCTACAAGAAAGAGACAAGAAAACGTAAATACAATGAATATTTCAAAAATTGACACTCGGAACATTGAACGGTTCACAATCCGTCGACAGTTTACAATATCGCTAGTTGGATTATAATCTAACGGTTTTTGCAATCTTACGGTGACTTAAACAAACTCAAGTTTAAAAAAAAAACGAAATTATTTTAATTATTTTTACGAATTATAACGGGGCATTGCGGGCTGAACAGACACATGTTCAACCCAAAGCTCCGTGATACAGATGTGTGCAGGCTCTGCTGTGAGGCTGAGGAAACGCCTTTACACATTATCTGTTACTGTCCCGCCTAAATGCACAAACGTAACCTCCCCCTAGGGAAGCACTTAGTGAATCCCGAGGAGGCAAAGAACATCCCGGCCAAGAAGCTGCTGCTGTTCCTAGCAGCAAGAAGCATTATCCAGGAACTTTAGATAGTGGCGATCACAATAGATCGGCAACAGTCAAAGTGATACAGTCTCATTACAGAGCCCTGCAAAGCCGCATCACCAAGGAAGAAGAAGAAGGTACCTAATCCTTAGAAGCTACCAAAATACTACTAACCACACCCAAAGCAGCAACTATCATTGATCCAGTCTTCAGATCAACGCCAAAGAACGAGGACACATCTGGTAAATCATCTAACGCGGTCATATTGATCTTCTTTGGGTTCCTAGAGAAATTCTATAGTGGGAGGATACCAGTGCAATGTACCAATGGGGCTTCCTTGATATACCTGTAGATTCCGTGCTTTACTTTACAAATTTTGAATTGTTTTCACTACTTTTTTGACAACAACGTTAGGTTTGTTTGTTGTTGTTTGATAGATTTGGCAACAGAAGCGCAGATTAACTAAGTGACGGCGCGTGCGTCTATGTCATGTTATTATAGTCTGTGATCAAGGGTGTCGCTGTCGAGTCACTCTGGCGGACCTTCGCGTCTATGGTAGCGGGGCAGCCATCTTGCTGGCAATTAGAATATGAAAAAGGGATTAACGAAGTCTAAGTTGTTAGAAGTCAAATTTGAGTCGAATTAATGACGAAGGACTTTTAATTCATTATTAGAAAGTTTATTTTGTAGTGACAATATTATTTAGAGGATTATTACAATTTGTGTTCAAAAGAAAAACAATCAGTTTTATTCATTGCCCACATACCCACGCCAGCCAAGATGAATTTTGTGGATTTCGTCCGCGTGGATTGATGTGTTTTGATTCCCGCGGGAACTATTCAATTTTCCGGGATAAAATAGCCTATGACCTTCCCCGAGATGTAACCTATATTTGTACAAAGTTTCATCAAAATTGGTTGAGTACTTGGACCGTGAATGCGTAGCAGACAGACGAAAGACACACTTTAGCGCATCATTTTTGGGCAATAGTGTCCGTTACTATAATACGTCAAAAAAGGCTATTATAGTCTTGACGACTACTTTATCAGACAAAGACGCGTGGACACTCCAATAGATTTATGTGAGAATGATTATTATTAGTTATTATTTATTTTTTCTTTGCTATTTTTATATTGATTTTGTCATTAATATTTTACATTATTTTTAATGAATTCAATGTCTAATGAATTTAATGTTTGATATAACATGACCTTCAAAAAGAATACTATGGTACTAACTTTCAATAAAATATTTGATTATGATTACTTTCGCATTTATAATATTAGTATGGATTTTACGTCTATACGTAGGTATAAGAACTTATGAGAAATACGTACCTACCTACTCAGTCAAAGAGTTACTTCTTCCTCATTCATACTGTATCCATCTTCCTCCGTAAATATAAAGCTGTTTGCGATTTTTAACCGACTTCCAAAAAAGGAGGAGGTTCTCAATTCGGCGCGTATATATATTTTTTTTTTTTTTTAATGTATGTTACCGCATATCTCCGTGGTTTCCAAACCGAATTGAAATTTTTTTTTTTCAGTGGTTAGAGGAAGCTCGCGAGATGGTCCCATAAAAAAATTTGACTCCAAATCCTCAATCCTGATGCTGTAGGTATACTTACGACTCAAAACTAGGGAGTTAGGCAGTTTTGATGGTGAATTCATATAGTAGGTATCAAGTCACGTGTATACGATTCAACTCCAGTCCCGACTCCTCAACCCTGATGCTGCAGGGTACAGAACTCCTTAAAAATAGCGATTTAGGATTTTTTTATGGGGAATTCATATTATTGTGGGTGTCAAGCAACGACTTCATACTTAAACCCAAGTCCCAACTCCTCAACCCTGATGCTGCAGGGTACAGAACTCCTTAAAAATAGCGATTTAAAACTTTTTCATGGGAAATTCATATTGTAGGTGTCAAGCAACGACTTCATACTTAAGCCCAAATCCCAACTCCTCAACTCTGATGCTGCAGGGTACTGCACTCATAAGCCGTGGGGATTAAGACTACACTAAAAAGTTAAAAATAAAAATTCTTTCCAAAAAACCGACTTCCAAAGCCACTGTAAAGTAAAAAATAATTTTGATTTCTACACACTATGTTGAAGTCGGGCGAGTATAACAAAGATAGGCAAAGTTGACGCGTCAGGCTCGCCCGACTTCAACATAGTGTGTAGAAATCAAAATTATTTTTTACTTTACAGTGGCTTTGGAAGTCGGTTTTTTGGAAATAATTTTTCTAAACCCAGAACCTCGGAGTAATTTTATTTGAGCCCACTACCGACAGAACTTCAGAAGCGTCTGGTGGCGACTTGTTTGAAAGCTAGGTTTCATTTCCATTCCAACGGATCACAGGAACGAATCATACTGGCTGACTCGCTCTAATGTTTGAGACTGTGTGTTACTTAAGCATTGACTTACCATAAATCAATGTACTTAGGCGTAAATTATGATCGTAATTAATTATTTGTTTCAAAAGCGCAACCTCCAATTTTCTTCTACTATTCTTAATTTTTGAATTAATTACATGTACATAGAATTTTACTTTACTTATTTAACATTTTCACGAAACAAAACAAAAATAATTAGGAACGATGTTTCATAAAAAATAATCCAAAATTAATTTTACAGAATATCGAAATACAATGTTATATAAAAAAAAAAAAAGAGCAAAATAAAGAGAAAAGTTATTATTCCCTTCCTATTTTCATAATAGACCCCATGTCTATAAACCTCGGCTTCAATAAACAATAGCCAATGCTGATTCAAATTTTTGTTAGAGCATGTTCACACTCAACGCATTGCCCGCTGCCGTCTATGAATGAGCGTTTACTGCTTTGCCATAAATAATTATTATCTTCTCTATCTGTATTGTTGGCCCTTTCATGATAATAACTAGATGATGCCCGCGACTTTGTCTGCTTGGATTAAGGTTTTTGATAAGTCCGGGATAAAAAGCCTATGTCCTTCTCCGGGATACAACCTATCCCTGTACCAAATTTCATCACGATCAGTTGAACAGATGAGCCGTAAAAGCGTAGCAGAGAGACAGACACACTTTCGCATTTATAATATTAGTGTAGATAAGTATTACCTTTATCACTTAACATTTACTACCAATTAAGTTCGCAGTTAAGGGCTTATTTGTAGCAGGAAGCTTAAAATAGGAATTAAAGCAAATAACCAAGATAATCTTATTATTATAAGCAGATTATTTTTAATACCCATTTAATTTTTTTTATGTCTATTAACCGGAATTCAGCATCAGCTTATGCTTTTGCCTAACTAATCTCTAGATTATAAAAAAAAAATTAAAATTACATTTTCAAATCCGATTCGAACCGGTTTGATCCAGTGTAATCCAATTAACAAAGCAAGGGTTGGTATACTGACTTCGGTTAAGCGTTTTAGCGGGTATTATTGAAAGCTCTTTCCGATACGTTCATTAAAATGTATTTTTAACCAACTACGGAGAGGTCACGTGACTAGCTTTTTATTTTCTTTTTGATAATAATTAAAATAATTATTGTTTTAATAAATGAATGAAATCCATATCCATACTAATAATATTATAAATGCAAAAGTGTGTCTGTCTGTCTGTCTATCTGCTACGCTTTCACGGCCCAACTACTCAACCGATTTTGATGAAATTTGGTACAGAGATAGGTTACAACCCGGGGAAGGGCATAGGCTACTTTTTATCCCGGAAAATTGAAGAGTTCCCGCGGGAATCAAAAAATGTATCTGTTCAACCGATTTTGATGAAAATTGGTACAGGAATAGGTTGTATCCCGGGGAAGGACATAGGCTACTTTATCCCTATTATCCCGGAAAATTGAAGAGTTCCGCGGGAATCAAAAAACATCAATCGACGCGGACGAAGTCGCGGGCACCATCTAGGTAAAATCTAAAAGTCTGAAGGGTCTAGACCAAACATACATTTAGAAATATGTTACAGTTAACAGTTTTTTTAATACAAATATGGTGCTGTAACTATCAGAACTTATTATTTTTCTTGTTTTCATTGTTTTTCTTGCTTTTTTAGTCTAAACTCGTCACTCAGAATCTGTTCAGGCATTTAGTAGTTATGGTGGAATAAAATAACATACATACATACATATATATATATATATATATATATATATATATATATATATACATACCCTGAAATCATTACACTCCTTTTTATGGTTAGTCATTGTAATAGGTTCCGAATGATAAAAATTAATGCTAACATCGATCGATCATTCCCTCATAAACAAAAGTATCTTATAGTATAGTAATATAAGAGAATAATATGAATATTCTATTAGAAAAAGGTATCAATTTTGCATAATAAAGACTTCTGACATAGTTTGAGTACCGTACAGTAGGGCAAATAATGTAGGACAGTATGATAATACGCAACAGAGAAGGGCTTTCGGAAAAGCAGGCGCAGTAGCGTATCTAGTAGTAATAAAAATAAAAGTCCTGACTCACTCATTAAATCATCAATGCCCAATTCTTAGATCTAGAAAGCTGCAGAGATTCCTAATTCTCATTGAAGCAAAGTCACAGGGTTTCTTTATTATTATTATATTGAATAAGAATACATATTCATCACCAGCTGGTCTATCCAAGCATTCCAAAAATTCTGTGTAGCTATTGTACATTGACGATGTGTACACTGTACAGTTACACTCAATTTAATTTTTAGACTGACTCACGCTTTTAGTGACTCACGCATAATTATTGCCGTTCAAAAACCTGTTGCATAATATATTCCAACGCCCTTCGCAGCGTTAATGCCTGTTTCTTGTATAGTAAGTCAAAAGTAAAAACAAAAAATCAAAAAGATGCAGCACGGTACAATTTTAATGTTGTATCTATCTATCGCACTTTCTACTTTTAGAAGTTTTCGCCACATTATATTAATGTCCTATTGTCCCCCCAGTGGGGCAGAGGGCGTCTACAGTGTTGCGCCATCTCGAGCGGTGAGAAGCTACACCCTAAGCTAAATATAGGTACCCTGTACCATTTCCCGCGGTCAAACAAGCTGCTAACCTACTGTAAACTTGCTAAGCTTTGATTGAAAATGAGCAGTGAAGCTTGTGTTTTACTAAGCCAACTCATTACGAACTTGTAATAAACTCTTGATTGAAAAGTGGACCTTGAATAATTTCTAAGGCCCCCGTACCTCGTAACCTTGCGGCAAGCAAGCTTTTTGTCTTGAACTAAAGAGAATTTACCAAGGATATTATGTCCTGTATAAAAAAATTAAATTCCCTGAACTAATTTAATATTATGTTGTGCATATTTATTTAAGACGCAGCGGATGAAATGTGCCTTGCTCCTGTCGGATATTTTTGCGACATAATATAATTTCGCAGAATTTAATTTTTCTCCACTCTTCCACTTAATTTTTTGAAAATATGATAATTTTTATATTCGTCGGTATAGATTCTAATATTCTAAACTAGGTGATGCCCGCGACTTCGTCCGTATGGATTAATGTTTCTTGGTTCCCGCGGGAGCTCTTTAATTTTCCGGGATAATAAGTAGCTCATGTGTTATTCCAGACTATAATCTATCCACCACCACCACAACAGCCCATTGACGTCTCACTGCTGGGCACAGGCCTCCACTCTCATAGGAGAGAGGGAATTAGAGCTTAGACCCACCACGCAGCTCCAATGCGGGTTGGCGGGCTTCTATAATCTATAATCAACAATACAAGCGCTATAATCTATCTCTGTGCCAAATGTCATCCAGATCCGTTCAGAAACTTATCGCTTCGCAACAATTTGTATCGCCTTTGAGTTGTAGTCTGTCTTGTAGTAGGTACTCGAAAGTAGCGGTGGACTTAGCTTGTTGGTTGCCCGCGGTGATCGGTAGTGGGGGCCGATCTAGGAGGCTTGAACTGGCATCATTGACGACAGCTTATTTTATGGTGGTTTAAGGGGGAACCTAGTTTTAACGGGGTGGAGAGACTTTAATAAATAAGCAAAGGAAACATACCATGAGTAGTTGAACTTCGCGACCGATGCAAGAACAATTTCTCATAAGTTGTTTTTAAATTCTTCCAAGAATATTTGACGGGATGCAACTGCGAGCAAAACGAGCGTATTTTTGTTCGATAAATTTTACAAAAAATTTTCATAAGAAGGTTCCAACTAGAGTTGTTCAAAACTGCTATGAAAACACAGCACGCTACAGGCTATAAGCTATTTTCTAGCATGCTTTTAAATATGCTATGCTATAGCACGCATGAAAACATTTTATGAAAGCTGGCCAGCAGCGCGGTACCTACCGGCAGGCGGGTGACGCTACGGGCGCTACTAGTACTACGAACTACGACGGACCGCGCGCGACCGCACGATATTCGTAGCACCGTAGCATCATAGAGGCTCCTCGGATAGCATGCTTTCCGTGCTATGGAAGAACTTCGGAGGCCCGTTGGACCCGAGGCCCAAGGCGCCTCATCCGCCCTACCCTTAGTCCGCCACTGGTCGCGAGGTGTATTTTTAAACAAGGTACATCTTCAGAACTTTTGACTTAGCTCTTGAGTGTTGGCGCACGTCTTTTAACTTCGGGTAAAACTTATGCGTATGAAATATTAATTATTGCTTTCGTTCTACTTCCCACCACTTAGTGAGCCATTAGAGATGTAATGTGAAAAATAATTGCCCATTACTTTGGTACAAGGATCTGCTAAATTAAATAATTATTCTTCAAGATTGAATAATAAAAAGTAAGTAAAATTTACACGACATGGTAATATTACCGAAAAAAACGTTCTATCCTGCGGAAACTGTTAGTTTTTACGGGATAAAAAGTTGTTTATGTCACCCTCCAAATCTATAGTTCTGTTGCGGCGTGATTGAAGGAAACAAACACAATTTCACGTGTAGCAGCCCTCAAGTCAAGTGTAATACAGTCTTGTTATTTTATTTTATACATACATAATACATACATAATTGACATGAACAAAATATTATATTAAAACAGCAACTGCTGAGTTTCTTGCCGGCTCTGTCTGTCTGTCTTACATAGTCTGTCTGTCAATTTAAAAAAAAATGAAATTCTGTACAAACTAGCTGATGCCCGCGACTTCGTACGCGTGGATTGAGGTTTCTTGGTTCCCGCGGGAACTCTTTCATTTTCCGGGATAAAAAGTAGCCTATGTGCTATTTCAGACTATAATCTATCTCTGTGCCAAATTTCATCCAGATCCGTTCAGCCGTCGGGGCGTGATTGAGTAACAAACATCCATCCATACATCCATCCATCCAAACTTTCACATTTATAATATTTATTATATTATTTGATTGATAAATAGATACATTTGTTTTTTGAGGCAACCAACAAGCCCATTTGTCAGTACAATACATAAACTCAAAAACTATTTAAGTAAAGATTTGGACCAAGATAGATTGCAACCCGGATAAGGACATAGGCTACTTTTATGCAACGGTTTCTATGAGAGATTGATTTCATTAAGTTCTGCCGTTAGACACTTTTTGCGTCGCACGTTGTGTGCTCAAGTTTAGGTAAAATTCCACTTTAGTCGGGTTAAAAAGGGACTGCTCATTGCGTGGTTCTATAGAAACAAGAATTTAATTAATTTCACAGCGCCTGAGGAAGAAACCGTTCAAACACCGCGAACTTTAATTTTTCTTTCGAAATTTCCTGTGTGGAGAAGTCGTACGAAATTGGTGCCTACGAGTTTAAAAAGTCTTGCATTTTGCAATAGCTGAAACAAAAAAGAAGTCTTTGGGAGTTGGGAAATCACAAACGTTTACAACCTTTTCACACTATGCTGATTACAAATAAATAAAAGCTTTTTCATCCCACCATCTCGGAAAGAGTATTTTTACTCTTCGATATCTGAATGCAAAAGCCGTTATTATCCTCTTGAGGATAAAGTAAATTGAATTTAGAACATCGTGTGCACGTTAGTAAATATCACTCGTCTATGAAGTTTGTGAATTCAAAACATCATTAAAAACTATTTATTTCTACCTCTATGGTGCCGAATTTCCATACAACCGTTTTTAATTTGTTTAAAACTCACACTCGTAAGTAACCTTCTTGGTGTACCTACTATTTTTTTTTGCATTTAGTCATTTCCTCGCTGAGGTGGGATGAAAAGTTACGTGTTGCACTCGAGTGAAAAGATTTTTCACCTCGTGCTCTTTTGATTCACTCGCTGACGCTCAGGATTCTTATTTTCGCTCGTGATTCAATTTTAGAATCCTTCGCTTGCTCGGTCATCAAAATTGAGCACGCGGTTAAAAAACAACTTTTCACTCTTGTATAACAAATAACTATTAATTACGATGACGCGACTTCGTCAATGCGGATTAATATCTTAAAACCAAAGACAATATATAAACCAATATAGACTGTTCACTTCATATATTCAATCAAAGCTCGCTGAATGCGCATTAAAGTCGCCGGTACCTTGTAGTTCTTCGCATTATCTGAGATGGCGTAACTGTGCAAGCTGTTTGTTAAAATTAGTTGAATGTAAATTTGCTATTTGCTTAAGTGATTTTATCAAATTTTTGTATTTTGATGATTTTATATAAATAATTAATACAAATTGAACCAAGAAAATCAAGAGCTATTCGATCTGGTTCCTCCGTCACCTTTTTACTATCGGACCGCAAGGCATCGACAAGGTCTGCACCCTTACGCAGTCGAAATTCCGCGGGCTCGTACGAAGCGATTTGCTTCCTCGTTTCTAATTCGAACCGCTAGGATATGGAATGCCCTCCCGGCTTCCGTTTTACCCTCCTCTTTTAATATAGGTATCTTCAAATCAAGAGTGAATAGGCATCTTCTAGGCCAGCGCGCTCCACCTTAGGCTGCATCACCACTTGCAAGCAAGTCTGATTGCAGCCAAGCGCTAGCCTATATATTAAAAAAAAAAAAAAAAACGATATTTCAGCGATTTTACTATAATCATATAAAGAGCGAGCCTGGTAGCGCCATCTAACGATAGTATTAACCTTGATTTTTTTTATAAGGGAGCTAGCAATCTATACTTGGTATTATAATTAATCTATGCTTAAAACTCTTTAATTATCTGGGACAAATCATATGCATAGAAATCACCACAAAACAATGTTCCTTTGCAACATACATCTTTCGCATTTATAACACAAACTTTGGCATTCATAATAATATGGGACGACTGACGAGTGAGCTAAATGTGTACTCGACCGCAACAATAGGAAGCATAGACATAAATAGGAAGACATTCCTCCGATCTTAGATAGACAGTTCTTAGACAGTAGAGCTTAGATAGATTATATTGTCAGCCATATCAAAAACTCCGATATCACTATATAGGCTTGTAGGTTAGTTTGAGTTTTCGGTCGATTATTATCGATGTTGTGATGTAGATACAATTAGCGCCGTCTAGTTTACATCAAAATGTGACTTACATTTGGTACAGGGATAAGTTGTATCCCGGGGAAGGACATAGGTTACTTTTTATCACGGAAAATTAAAGAGTTCCCGCGGGAATCAAAATCCACGCGGACGAAGTCGCGGGCATCATAGAGTCATAGAGTAGTTTATAAAAATATGTCGTGTGATGTCGTTGGACCCCCGAAAGGACTTATGTTATTTTCGCTAGATTTTGCTATCTATTTATGAGTGGGACAGACGTAGGTACAACATCTTGCAGACGTCGCGACTCTTACCCGACTGACCCACTGTGGCTCCTATCCAATTGTTCAAAATGTTCAATACTCACTAAAATAAGTACTAATTGGTACGCTTTTCATTCGCGTACAATTTTTCCAGCCCAATTAGGCCCCGTGTTTAACCTGCCGTAAAGAACTAACGTACTAAGTTTGGTGGAAAAATGGAATCATTATCATAGCTTTTAGTTTCAAGATGCCGTGACAATTAATTACTATAATAATACGATGTTACCAACTTTGAATAAATTAATTTTGACTTTGACTTGTGAATATTTTCATTATTTTAAATCTTTAGCTTAGTACATAACAAGTTATTGTTGATAATTGTTATTTTTCCCTTATTACCAGAAACTCTGTAACGGGCAGTGGAGTAATAGAAATTGTCTCTAGCAAAGATTAAGTAATTAGTAAGCTTTTAACATAATTTTGCCTTCTAATTAATTATCTCTCAGGGGCCATTCCGCATAATTATTTCTCATGGGAAGGAATCATCAAGATTAATTAATTATTGATTTATTATATTATCTTTCAGGCAATTTCCTGGTTTATAACTAAGGAATTATAATAATAATTAGCCGAAAACGTTACCAGGGAGAAGCCTGAAGGAAGAAAATCAATCTCCTGAGGAAATACTTCATTAATTAAGCATATCATTATAATTATAATTAAGTATATTATTATATTTTTTGGTAATTTTAAAGCATGTCACGCATATTATTATTTGTACGCCACACTGTGGTAAGATACACGAAACTTTTATAATTGTTTTATTATTGATACTTGATGACTGATTACATAATTGATGACCGCGACTTCGTCCGCATGGTTTAAGTTTTTGATTCCCGCGGGAACTCCTAAATTTTAAGAAAGAAGCCTTTGTCACTTTCCAGGTTCTCAACTATACATGGGCCAAAAATCACGTCGATCCGTTGCTCCGTTGTGGCGTGATCGAAGGACAAACCAACAAACAAACACACTTTCGCATTTATAATATAAGTATGATTAGTACATTGTAAGCTTGTATTGAAATCCTAAGCTCTACAAGCTATATCTCCAGCTACGAGTACCCGTAGGTATGTTAGAAGCATTATTGGAATTACTGGAACTGATTATTACGATTTTCTTACATATTTGGCACTGATTTGAGTATAGTTCAATTTCAATTTATTTTTATTGTAAATACAACAATAATATTGTTGTATTGACATTATGTACATACATAGTAAACTCCTTAAAAACTAAACTAGTCAATTATTATTCTATTCTAATATTATTATTTTCGATAATCATAAAATAACTAATATACAATACCAGACGATGCCCAAGACTTTGTCCGTGTGGATGAAGTCCTTAAAAACTAGTCAATTATTATTCATTTATAATATAAGTATGCAGAATGCTTAAGTAATCTCAGAACGACGAATAATAACAACAAGCACACGCTATACAAAGTACTTATTGTATTGTTGATATTTTAAAAATCGCTCTACCGATTTCGATATAATTTATATGGGAACACTTGGGAAGTATGCCCTTTCAAATAAAAAAAGAATCATCCAAATCGGTCCACCCAGTCAAAAGTTCTGAGGTAACAAAAAAAAAAACAGCTCTCAATCAATCAATCAATCAATATTTATTAATTCAAATTAGATACACTGTAAACTTATTGATGTCCAATGTCGTCGACTGTGCAATTGCGGATTCTGAAGTTCTTTTGCCACATCTCCAGAAATTAAGGGCCAATAATTGAACGTTTGGTAGTACAGGATCAGGTGGAAAATGGAGTCAGAGGACGTTCACATACCCGATGGGCAGATCTAATAAAAACGATGACCCAGACAAGTGCGGTTGAGTTATCCGGGTCACAGTTTCATGGGTCAACACGTGGAGGAGCATCGCGCGGGAGGCGGTGCGACCCAGATTCAAGAACAATGTCGACCAAAGTATAGCTTTCTTTTTACCCGACTGCGGAACGCACAGGGTTGTGTTCATCAGTCTATATATGTTTGTTTGTTCCTTGCAGGACAGCTACAGCTTAAACGCGTGGACCGATTTTGATGATTCTTGCACCAGTTTATGCCGACTATATCATTAGAGTGTCACTGTGGAAGCCGAATTTGAGAAAAAACAAAATGGCGCCCTCTAGAAGCCATAATGTAACAAATTAAAGTCGATAGACTATGGCAAGTGGGGTATTGATGAAATAGGTCTTGCAAAATCATAGTTAGGTTTCCTTGATCATTTTCTTATCATCCACTACAAGTTGAATGTGATTTCACCTGATGGTTAGCGAAGATGCAGTCTAAGATGGTAGCGGTATAATCTGTATGGCAGTTATATTAAACCCTTACCCCTGATCCGTTTCTACACGGCATCATACCGGAAGTTCGCTACACACATCGCTTGACGGCACGCCTTTAACGGTAGGGTGGTAACTAGCGACGCCCACAGCCTCCCACGAGGACAGACCAGAGAAAGAGTCGCGGACATCAGAAAGAAAGGCGTAAGACAATAATAGTCTTATCATACTATTATATTATAAATGCGAAAGTGTGTTGGTTTGTTTGTTTGTCCTTCAATCACGCCGCAACGGAGCAACGGATCGACGTGATTTTTGGCATGGGTATAGTTGAGGGCCTGTAGAGTGATATAGGCTACTTTTTATCCCGGAAAAATAAGAAGTTCCCGCGGGAATAAAAAAAAACTTAAACCACGCGGACGAAGTCGAAGGATATGTATGAAAAATTAGTACCTAAACTGCGTAACGCTAAATAACATACCACAGCTAAAAATACCGGTGAAAAACTGATTTCGTTGAAACGCATTAGCCGCCAGCGTCTCGGCCTGCAATCTGCGATAAACTCTAACTTAACATAATTAAGCTTTCTGTGTATTATAAATTATAATTAATGCAGCACACTTCCATGTGCTAAATTATTATTATTTTGATCTTAATAAATATAAATAATAAGTATTCCGCGATAAAATAATATTTTCATCCCACCATTTCGGAAAGAGTATTTTTAAGCTTCGATATCTGATTGCAAAAGCCGTTATTATCCTCTTGAGGATAAAGTAAATTGAATTCAGAACATCGTGTGCACGTTAGTAAATATCACTCGTCTATGAAGTTTGTGAATTCAAAACATCATTAAAACCTATTTACTTCTACCTCTATGGTGCCGAATTTCCATACAACCGTTTTTAATTTGTTAAAACCTCCACTCATAACCTTTTTGGTATACTTTTTTGTGATTTTTTTATTTGCTTTGCGCGCACCATTTTCTTTTACGTCATATTGTTTAAAATTAAAACCTTCGATTAAAAACAAGAAAATTGAAAATAAGTTAAAAACCTAAAATGATTGATTCTAGTGACGAAGAAGTTAATTTGACGCCAACAGAATTGATTGAAACTGTTAAAAATGCGGAAATGAGCTTTCTCCCTCAACAATCACGCGAGAAGTATTTCATTTCCTCGCTGAGGTGGGATGAAAAGTTACGTGTTGCACTCGAGTGAAAAGATTTTTCACCTCGTGCTCTTTTGATTCCCTCGCTAACGCTCAGGATTCTAATTTTTGAACCACTCGCTGCGCTCGTGATTCAATTTTAGAATCCATCGCTTGCTCGGTCATCAAAATTGAGCACGCGGTTAAAAAACAACTTTTCACTCTTGTATAACAAATAACTATTTTCATAAAATATTAAGCAGATTCGAGGCCCGAGGCATTTTATGCTGAATATAACGTGACCTCTTTTGTAATAATTGTGCCGTAAAGGAAAATTCGTGGAAAATTGTCTACATATTATTATATTTACATGTTATGAGCAAATATTGTATTATAATATTTTTTTATCAATTTTCATCCTCACAACCTGCCGGGTCTTATTCCACCCCTCGATAATTTTCAGGTCTTTTCTGCCACTTACCCTGCAAATTATGGAACCAGCTTTCATCTTCCGTGATCCCTGTTTACAATATGGGGCTCTTCAAAGGACGGATGATATAATTTCTCAAAAGCAGGCAACGCTTTGGCGGTTCCTCTGGTGCTGCAAATATTCATGGGCGGCGGTTATCACTTAACACCAGGTGACCCGTCTGCTCGTTTGCTCGCTATAAATATATTTAAAAAAAGCTTTTTGTAGGTATTACCTACTTGATTTCCAGGTCAACGAATACTTTTACTAATATTACCTAAGTACAGGCTTGCTGCGTTTTGATAGCTATATAGTCTGACATACGAGTACATCGACAGTCGCGAATTCTAGTTCATATTATTTAAGCCGAATGTGAGCTTGTTACTTCAACAGATTTTGATGAAATTTTGTACAGACATAGGTTGGTCCCGGGAAGAACGTAGGCCACATTTAATCCCGACATAAATATTATGGAGCTCCCGCGGGTATTAAAAACTTATTTCACGCGGGCAGTCATTAGTTATTTACTCCAGTTTGAGGTGCATTCCCGGGGATCTCCCGAATAGGACGCAGACGTTTTAAATACTAGGCTTAGATAATATAGGTTATAACCGCTATGCATGAGACTAACAACTTTAAGGTCGGAGCCACGCGACGAAGGGTAAGTATCTATACCAAATAGGGAAGTACTAAGTTATGATACCAATGAAACTCCTTTGTGAGCTACAAAGGCTCGTGGCATCCTTACAAATGTGAAGTGTTTTGCAATTAAGAAAATTCAACAGGTGATTTCAACAGGTAACCCTATAAAAACAGGGGTTGCATCCCCTAGCTTTCAGTTTGACTCGGGATGTCGCACGGGACGGGCGTATCGGTTTTCCCGAAAAGTGTTCCATCCGCGAACGAGTTTCATGTTTGAATTTAGTATTGAAGTATTTGGTTTGTGAAAATTTAGCTGGATTTTTGGTACGTATTTTCTTTAATTACTTACTACATGATGACTTCGTCCGCGTGGAGAGCAATTTTTCTTTATATTCATCCAAAAATAAAAAAATCAGCTGTCTGCTAAATTCATCAAACGCACGAAGTTAAAATAGTCGTTAAGTTTTCTAAAATGTACTCATTTATGCGCAATTTTCTTTGTAGAACATTCTACAAACTGAATGAAATCGGTAAAGTCCTTCTCAAGTTATGGCGTAACCAATGGATTCATTTTTATGTAGATTACACAGGTTTTTTTTTCTCAATAAAATGATCTCTACTTTGGGATTGACTATTGAGTTTCTTGCAAGAAAATGAGGTAGATTATTGAGTGTGGATTATAAGTGCGGCATCATGGCATAAGTATTTCAAAAGCTCAATGAGGCTTCTTACAAAGTTTTGCCTAATTAAATACCGCTTACGACTAACTTGCGCTAAAGTGATTGTTTTCTCGACTCTAAACTCCTAGAACTATTCAAATTCATCCTATTTTTTCTAGAACTATTGTAGTTTAGTAATATAATCATTGGCGGGTATTAACTTACGAGCTGCAATCGTCCTACCCAGTCGATTTAGTACGAACTCTACATACGTCTACAATTTTAAAAAAAATCTTCAAGTGTATTTTTAACCCCTGACGCAAAAAGAGAGGGGTGTTATAAGTTTGACGTGTCTGTCTGTAGCATCGTAGCTCCCAAACGGATGGACCGATTTTGGTTTAGTTTGTTTTTGTGTCATAGATAATTTTGTCCCGAGCGTTCTTAGCCATGTTTCATGAAAATCTGTTTATCCGTCTGAAGGTCATTATCTTTTTCCTAGTCGGGGGTTGTTTTAAATTTGTAATATATACTTGTTTTTAACTTACTACAGGTAGTCTTGACAATATCATAAGTGATATATTAAGTTTTCCTATGTGAAATCAACTAAATTTCCAATGAAGATACACTGATACAATCTTCTCTCTCTGCGTCTTGTAGTCCTCATCGCTGAGGGTCGTGATCCCTTTCCATTAATCACATAATGGCAGGGGTTTTCTTGGGATAATGATGCGGTGGGTTCCCAGGTTCTTCCGCATAGACTCGAGTAAGAGTACTATTTCAACTCTTAATTTACTAACGATTATTACCAGATCTTAGTGATAATAACCGGGACCGACGGCTAAATGTGCTCGTCTAGGCACTCAGGAAAACAAAAGGCTAAATTCGGACTACCAAATCTAATACAATGTTAGATGCTGATAATATTATGTGAGACGCGGTGACTGCATAATGTGACTCGTGAGGAACATAGGCTTTGAGTTACCTAACCATAATGTTCTCAAACAACTGCCTGGTGGGAGGCTTCGGCCGTGGCTAGTTCCACCTTACCGGCAAAGACGTGCCGCCAAGCGATTAAGCGTTCAGGTACGATGCCATGTAGAAACCGAATAGGGGTATGGGTTTAATATAATAACTGCCATGCCCCGAACAGGTTAGCCCGCTACCATTTTAGACTGCATCAGGTGAGATCGCAGTCAAGGGCTAACTTGTAGTAACCAAAAAGTAAACAACAGAAATTATTATATGTTCTTCTCTGAATGAGGCTTTCACCCTCAGCTAGACCACTCCAGCTAAAACTGTAACTGTGTTTAGTTTTTACTTTTTAGTACGTGAGGATTGTTTTTTATTTTTATTAATTTTATTTAATACTAGATGATTCCCGCGACTTCGTCCGCGTTTACCAAGTTTTATCGATTCCCGCGGGAACTCTTGAATTTTCCGGGATAAAAAGAACCTAGCCTATGTCCTTCCCGGGGATACAACCTACCCCTGTACTAAATTTCATTAAAATCGGTTGAACAGATGGGCCGTGAAAGCGCAGCAGACAGACAGACAGACACACTTTCGCATTTATAATATTTGTATGGAAGTATGGATTCTCAAAGGTAATAATATGTGAAGTTGTGAAGTCTTAACTGAGCCTATACTCAATAGGTATTGCCTTTATAAATGATACCGAATGTATTAACTGAGTTATTAATGATAACATTTAGTTTAGCTACCCGACCTCTAATCGGGTGGTCAAACTTCAATTCTCACGCACTTTAAATATCCTCCATGCACCTATATCCGAATATGTTATAACCTTTTGATTATTTTTTATTCACTTGTTTTGTTTACTTTCACCTAAGTGTTTATTTATCCGTCCGTCTGTCACTCAGCGGGCTGTATCTCATGAAACGTAATAGGTAGACAGCTGAAATTTCCACACAGTGTGAATTTCCATTACTGTTGTAAACAATACAATAGAACTTAACCTTACTTAATCACTATCTAAATCATGCCCGCGTGGAATCGTGGCAAGAATGCTGGCTGTATAATTTCCGCGTTGGATAGCTGGGCTGATCCTTTGCGTAAAAAAACCGGCCAAGTGTGAGTCGGACTCGCGCACCAAGGGTTCCGTACAAACCTGTAGGTATTTAAGTAAAAGTTATGGTATTTTTATTGCTAAATGGAATCCATAACATAAGTAAGTTTAAAATTATTAAAAATATCTTACTAATATTATAAATGCGAAAGTTTGGATGGATGTATTGATGGATGGATGAATGTATGGATGTATGTTACTCAATCACGCCCCAACGGCTGAACGGATCTGGCTGAAATTTGGCACAGGGATAGATTATAGTCTGGAATAGCACATAGGCTGCTTTTTATCCCGGAAAATTAAAGAGTTCCCGCGGGAACCATAAAACCTCAAACGCTCATTCGCTAGTTTTTGTTATATGATGTAACAAAAAATTTTTACGTGCGTTGCGTCGTACCAAATTTCAAGATTCTGAGCACACGGGAAGTACCCTGTAGGTTTTGATTCCCTTGTGAGTGTCGAAAATTTGCAGCATAAGCGGCTGTATCTTTTGATTGCGTTGGCTTAGAAGTTTGATTATTTCACAGCTGCATGGGACAGTAGACCTGAGTATTTGATATGAATTTCAGCTTGATACCTCCACGAGTTCCTGAGATCAAGGGTCTTAACAGACAGACGGACGGACACCAAAGTGATCCTATAAGGGTTCCGTTTTTTCCTTTTGAGATACGGAACCCTAAAAATGAGCCAGCCCTTCTGTCATCAGATGAGGCAAAAATATCGGGCAATTTTACGGCAAACAGAACCAATAAGAAACACTCTATGAGAGAGGCATACTTCCGCCGCTTGCCGGTTTCAGCGTTGTTAATAGCCATAGCCTGTATTGTAACAACAAATAATAAAAAAAAGCTTTCAAGAAACGTGATTTTCGAGCACCTCTTGTTTATTTTAAGTACAAACTTAGTTAGTAATTTAAAAAGTACATAGTGTCCAATCTTGTACGATGGTACGGAACCATGTGTGAGTCCAACTCGCACTTGGTTCCGGTTTTATTTTAAACCGAACCGGAAATGGTTTCTATACGGCATGATCTGACCGTGATTATTTTGGATGGCATTTTGTAAATCTGGTTCGGAATGCCATTCCTATCGAGAAGAACCATGTAAGAACCTCGGTAGTTGCTCTTTTTTAGGGTTCCGTAGCCAAATTTGGCAAAAACGGAACCCTTATAGATTCGTCATGTCTGTCTGTCTGTCTGTCCGTCCGTATGTCACAGCCACTTTTTTCCGAAACTATAAGAACTATACTGTTGAAATTTCGTAAGTAGATGTATTCTGTGAACCGCATTAAGATTTTCTTACAAAAGTAGAAAAAAAACAATAAATTTTGGGGGTTCCCCTTAAACTTAGAACTGAAACTCAAAAATTTTTTTTTCATCTAATTATTCTAACCCATACGTGTGATATGGATCTATGGATAGGTCTTCAAAAATGATATTGAGATTTGTAATATAATTATTTTCTAAACTGAATAGTTTGCGCGAGAGACACTTCCAAAGTGGTAAAATGTGTGACACCCCCCCCCCCCCCCCTCTCCCCCTGTAACTTCTAAAATAAGAGAATGATAAAACTAAAAAAAATATATGAAACCGAAAATTGGTTTGAACGAGATCTAGTAAGTACTTTTTTTTTTAATACGTCATAAATCGTAAACCGCAATTTACCTTTCATTCAATCAACTCAAAATCTATTTAATATAAAACTAATATTTAATGTTTGTACGGTACCCTCAGTGCGCGAGTCCGACTCGCACTTGGCCGGTTTTTTTAAATAATAAATTACAATAATTGTCTAGATAGGTATCAACAATTAGGACCTAGCTACTGTCCCATGCATCGCTGGACCTAGTGAGATCGTTCATTACCATTTACATAATCTTCGACAATATTATATTTATTTTAGAAACTAATAACACAAATTGGCTGAAAAATCTATGATGTAATCCCTCCCAACCTTTATAATATAGAAAATCGACGCGTCAAAGTCACTCACTTTCGATTGAAGTCAGTACTTATATAAGAAGGTATCGCGTTATGTTACAATTTTTCGATTTTTCGATGTAACGTCGTTTGTTATCGCTAGCAGGGGGCTGAATATTTGCTTTGGTTAACACTTTATGTAACCTATTACCTACCGACGAATATTTATTTCCATAAGGGTATCGGATTTGCATTTTGAACGATGGTATTATAATATCCTTATACCTTTGATGTTTGACACAGTTTCACTGATACGGCAGTATTCCTATAAACAGTAAAATATACTCAATTATAATATTATTGTTGAAACTTTTATTTTATGGCTGCGTAAAAAGTAACAGTTGTCAATAAGTTGCCATATCAAATTGAAAATATCAACAGTTTAAATTGTTTTAAATCTAGGCCTATATATATAGCTGCTCGTGCTGATTCATTGATTGATCACCTCTCCTGAGCAATTTTGTATGAAAAAAATTTTTTTCACTGCCCATTTCGTATAAAGGGGAAAAATTCATGAAGAGGAAAAATACGGAGAGAGCTGATGATTGAGGATTTCGAAGACGGGTGAACAGCACAGCCAGGGCATTGAAGAAAGATGGGGGGTGCTCGACCAAATGTCATTCGAAACATCATCCGATTGACAATGAGCCGAAAAAAAAATCCAAAATGGCGGATTCAACATGGCCGCCATACAAACTTCGTCGGCGTCTATCTCGGAGAGTATAAAAGGTGGAAGAGTGGTTTCTTGGCAAAAGATGATCAGGACATGAAGGTCTACTTGATGAACAGGAAAAAAATTCAAGATGCCAGAATTTATTTTTCCATAGAAAATGTATGGCGAATGTTGACTAGGATTTGGAAATTATATGCAAGACCTTTTCAAAGTTGTATCTTCGTACTGTCATTCTGACAAATGATTCGGAGAAAACATATGGAGATCGAGGGTTTGCAAAATGGGTGAAGAGCTAGCTAGAGAGCAGGGTATTAAAGATAGGTGGTTGGGTTGGGAATTAGGTTTTTTTTATTGGTACTCTGTTATTACAACATTGTAATTACAATTTGACAACAAAAAATTAAAACTAAAAACTAAAAACCTAATCTAAAAGACCGCTACCAGTGGGCAGCGTGCCCAAAATGCTGGCAGCATTGCCGCGTTGGATTGCTATGCTCACTCACTCTGGTCACGTGTTGCCTCGACCAGGCGCGCAGAAAGTTCCTTATAGATTCTGCGCGCCCCAGCCCCCCAAGGCCCTAGCGTCTCAACCCCAAAAGGCGCAAACATATACCCCAATAAGCGCCACTATCCAGTGTGCTATATTTACGCACCTTGAGGCCCTCCGCTGATTCCGCCGCCGCACCAGCCCTAACGGTAGTGCCTGGAAGGTGGGAAGGAGCCAAGGTGTCTACACATGTGGCATCCCACACCAAGGGCCGCCCCAAACTCCAAGGAACCAGGGTCATACCATCGGGCCTCTTGCCATCGTCTCGCATGAGCCCAACTGGCTCCAGAATAGCCGACGCCCGACGCCCGAAGGCCCGACGGATTATATCATTCAGGCTGGCGTGACGGGGGATACGCCCTGCGCTGCTGACGCAGGAGAGACCATGGTGACCGAGTCGGCCGACGGCAGAGCCACAATGGCAGTGGTGTGGAGCGCAGCACGATGCGCCCAGGCGAAGCGCTGCAGCTATCCGAAAAGCAGAAGAGTCAATTAAGGTTCCTGTGTTGGGCGACGGGAGGGCCTGCAGCCACAGACCGGATTCCCACTCCCCCACGGCCAGAAGGCGGGCACGATCTGCAGAGCTTGAGCACGTGTCAATAAGCTTTTTCAGCGCTAGCTCGCAGATCGGCCCATCCCATTGCCGTTGTGACGAGAGGGATATCGGGAATTCGCGGTTTGGGCAGGCGTGTGTCCACGCGTACTTGGCCTCATCCATGAAACTAATGACGAAATCATCTAGAGAGGACGGAAGAATCTTTTGGGATAAATTTAGGGTGCCATGGACTGAGGACAAGAAAGCGGGGAGAACGGCACCAGAGATAGATCTGATGCCCAGGCCCCCCAGTCACACAGGAAGCGACGCCTGCATCCATACTCGATCTTCCAAATTAATATTTAAAATAGATGCTAAACAATTTTTGACCATATTGTCAAGGCTGTTAAATTTAATAGGTTTTTTTAAATTCCACTACAAGTTAGCCCTTGACTGCGATCTCATCTGATGTTAAGTGATGATGCAGTCTAAGATGGTAGCGGGCTAACCTGTTTGGGGTACGGCAGTTATATTAAACCCATACCCCTAATCAGTTTCTACACGGCAAAGACGTACCTACCGCCAAGTGATTTAGCGTTCCGGTACGATGCCGTACGCGGTCCGCTTCAGCGGGCCGCGCATCCACGCGCCATACTAGTTATATAATATAGCGTTAAAGATTTTTTTGAGCTAATAAATAAAATAGGAGTACTTTTATATGACACTAGCAGATGCCCGCGACTTCGTCCGCGTGAAAATTCCCACGGGAACTCCCTAACTTTTCGGGTTAATATAATATAGCCTAATAATGTGGCTTTCTATTGGTACCAGAATTTTCAAAATCGTTTCACTAGATCCGGAGATTACCCCCTACAAGTTCACAAACTCACAATTCACAATTTCACAAACTTTACCTCTTTATAATATTAGTATAGATTAATGGCATTCTATCTAACCCAGTGGGACCCAAAACTCAAACTCAAAAAACATTTCAGTTTGAGTTTTGAGTTAATTGGGCCGGAGTCGCGAGTGCGGTGAATTATTTCGCTTCGCGAACAGAAAGGGATGTACGAAGCTGACTGCCAACCTTCGTTAATCAGAGAGGCACCCGAAGAAGAAGGAATTAATGGCTCCATTAGAGGCTCATCCACAGACTGGAAAGCATAGATAAAGTGAAATTAAGAATAAAACCAAGCCTTTATTTGAGCTTTATATTAGTTACCGGAAAATCCACATCCATATCCATACTTCCATACTATATATATCCATACTAATATATATTCATACTATAATATTATAAATGCGAAAGTATGTCTGTCTGTCTGCTACGCTTTTACGGCCCAACTACTCAACCGATTTTGATGAAATTTGCTACAGAGATAGGTTACATCCCGAGGAAGGATATAGGCTACTTTTTATCCCGGAAAATTGAAGAGTTCCCGCGGTAATCAAAAAAACATCAAACCACGCGGACGAAGTCGCGGGCATCATCTAGTCTAGTTAAGTATGTTTTACTTTACCTTTTTTAAACTTATACATATCTTACATGTTTTATTTATAACTAAGTTAAGATTTTTTTACATATTACATAATACATAATATGAACGAGAAACAAGAAGCTTAATTTGCTATAATCATTACTTTGAGGGATTATAACAAATTCAACTTCTTGTTCCTTGATTATCATGGACTTCCGCAAAGTACTTAACTCTTGCTTCTATCCATCATAATAATATTATAAACAACTTTTCTACTTTATCGTTTTTCAGCACGCCCTGTCGAAGCGGAAGGGCTGTACTAAATTAATAAAGTTAAAACGCCCTTGTCTTTTGTTTCAAACTGTCAACATCGGTATTTCTAGAAGATCTCGTTATCTCATTTATTTCAATGCCAAGTTTCTTTCGTGAGTCACGACACGTACTTGTATCAGGGGACGCGTATATCCACTACCGTTGGGGCAAATTAAGTTTAAGGTCTAGCCCCACTACAGATGCATAGAGGTAACAAACTGCACGGTGTGACAACGCGTTCTTCTCACTTCATTGGACTTTGAACACACTGACACAACATGGCCATGTTTTTCTTAAAACAATTGCATCCATCGGTGCTTTCACCTCAGGCTTAAATCTGAATACGCGTCAACTGTAAATTTGGCAACGTCGCTATTTCGGTTACACTTTAAAACACTTTCATTTCTGGTACAGATTCGTTCCTGTGACAGAAATATAAGTGTTTCAGGTTAACAGAATTAAAAACACATTCAAAAGGGTTACAGTTTCGATTCCGTTACACTTTAATTATGTAACACTTATATTTCTGTAACCTTTATTTTTTGGTTTCTGTTTTTCAGTCCCTGGCGCTGCGCTACGCGGCCCCATACAAACTCATACAATAAATATATACGTGCCGCGCCGCTCCGTGCATCTCAAATGGGGCTAGATCTTTAGCATCTTCTATAAATGAAATTCAGTAAATTGCCTAATTTACAGAAGACTTACTTCAATCGCGTCGTATGGGAAACATGTTTTGTTATGTCTCGTTAGTCTGCATAGCTGCATAAAACGGCGGATAAAACGGAGATTTCGTCCGTACGTACGGAGTCCGTCGTCTACGACATATTCATCAGATCTTCATGAATTTAGTATGAGATCTACTTAATAGTGTAACCTATATAAAAACAAGAAACGTCGAAATCGGTGCAAATTTGACCGAGTAAACTCGACCAAAATCTTTTGTAAGAACATGTTTCTGCAAATAAAGGAATTAAAAATTTTCAACCTCTATCCCGAACGTATAATACCTTCGGTTATGTATTTCCGTATAAAAGTACCCTGAGTGTTACATTAGCATAAAGTGTGCCAAATTCAAATCCGTCTAGTAGTTAAGCAGAAAGACAGACGCTGATAAAATCAATGTTCAGAAATCTTCCAGTTACTGTCATTTTACAAATATATATATATGTATCGACAGTTTGTACCAAACAAGGCTTCGACGGTCAAATTTCACCTCTCCTTTATTTATGGTTATTATGCTTGTTACAGTAAATGTACGTAGGGCCCAGTATAATTATAATAATATTGGGGTAGGTAAGTGTAAAACAATTAATATGTGGAGTAAGGTTTCGAACTTTAGAGCAAGTTGTTTACTGACATAGAACTATAAAACTATATAAAATCATGTAGGTGCGGATGTACCTACCTATGCCAAGGAATCTAAGATTTGAAGAAGTATGTCAGCCAAGGCGAACTTTCTTTGATACTACTGAAATCTATATTATAATACTATAATATGATGTCCGCGACTTTGTTTGCGGTTTAGGAATCCTGTGGGAACTGTTTGATTTTCTGGGATAAAGTCCAAGATATAGGTATCCTTTCCAGGAAAGTAACATATTCTCTGTACCTACTATTTAATTCTTTTTTAACTTAAATATTTTAGACTAGATGACGCCTGCGATTTCGTCCGCGTTGATTAAGTATTTTGATTCCCGCGGGAACTCCTTAATTTTCCAGGATAAAAAGTGTCCTTCCCCGGAATACACCCTATTTATATACCAAATTTCATCAAAATTGGTTAAAAAGATGGGCCGTTAAAGCGTAGCTGCCAGACAGACTTTCGCATTTATAATCTTACTATGGATTAAGCGTTCTGATATAATTGGGGCAATGGGTTAAATATAACTGTCGTACCCCTAACAGCTGTTAGCCTGCTACCATCTTAGACTGCATATCACTTAGCAACAGGCTGAGATTAGCCAAGGACTTGTAGTGTATTAAAAAAAAGTCGTAAAAAGTAATTCAATTAAGCCCCCAGTCGCACGCACACGTCACACGAACAAAGCGTTCCAATCTGCTATGGGGTATGTTCCGATATACACTGCGAGCACTGTTCAGTGCTCTTACTGGGGAGATATTCGTTCTGTTATGGACTTACAGTATACTGCCGCAGTATCCTAGGAAAATACGTGACATCATTAATCGTTGGCATTTTTGTACTGTGAGCAAGCGTTTTCGAGGTAAGGTGCTCTCAGTGCTTTGATCACGTGATCTACAGTTTTGACGAACCCCGTGGAGCAGTGTTGAGCGCTGTTGCGTTAACGTGCGGAGGTCCCGGTTTCGATTCCCGGCAGGGTCAATTTGGGAATTTATAATTTATGAGTTTCCCCTGGTCTGGTTTGGTGGGAGGCTTCGGCCGTGGCTAGTTAGCACCCTACCGGCAAAGACGTGGTTCCAAGCAATTTAGCATTCCGGTACGATGCCGTGTAGAAACCGAATAGGAATATGGGTTTAATTTAATTGCCATGCCCCTAACAGGTTAGCCCGCTACCATCCACTTACCATCAGGTGAGATTGCAGTCAAGGGCTAACTTGTAGAGTATATAAAAAAAGAGTGCGTTACGTTTTAAATAGTAACCAGTATAGCTAACTATAAAGGAACGGCTTCGCAGTATATTAAATTGACGTCACAACTCACACTTTACAGTGCTCGCAGTGTATATCGGAACATACCCATTACCCATGGTTATTGGACGCACGGGCGTAGTTCAATTCTGCCGTGCACGCGGTACGTTTTTTAGGGTTCCGTACCCAAAGGGTAAAAACGGGACCCTATTACTAAGACTCCGCTGTCTGTCTGTCTGTCTGTCTGTCTGTCTGTCTCCAGGCTGTATCTCATAGACCGTGATAGCTAGAAAGCTGAAATTTTCACAAATGATGTATTTCCATTGCCGCTATAACAACAAATACTAAAAATTAAAAAAATATATATATTAAGGGGGGTCCCTATACAATAAACGTGTTTTTTTCGTATTTTTTTGCTCAATATTAAAAACGGTAACAGGTAGACGGTTCAAATTTTCACAGAATATTAACTTGTATATTACCTTTCAAAATAAATAATTAAATATCAATAAAGTAAATATTAAAGGGGGGCTCCCATACAACAAACGTAATTTTTTGATATTAACAGTAAACCTCTACAAACAAAGTTAGTTTTGCGGTTCATTAACAAAGGTAATTATACCTACTTCTTGAGTACGGAACCCTCGGTGCGCGAGTCCGACTCGCACTTGGCCGGTTTTTTATTTACATGTTGGCAATATTGTGCACGGAACTGGTTCAGTTTATTTTGATTTTGCTTTTAAAATATCAGACGCATGTTTTTATTGTGTTGTATTGTGTAGTCTATGTAGTATTGTATTGGCTAGTCTATCAGCGCAAACTACTAGAAATTTCTGAGAAATGACATTTAAACAAAAATAATAATCTTATATATAAAATTCTCGTGTCACAGTGTAACAAAACTCCTCCGAAACGGCTTGACCGATTCTCATGAAATTATTTGTGTAAATTCGGTATGTCTGAGAATAGGACGTAAACTATTTTTCATACCTCCACGCGGGCGAGTAATCATACTTCATACTTAAATGCGAAAGTGTATTTGTTTGTTGGTTTGTCCTTCAATGACGCCGCAACGGAGCAACGGATCGACATGATTTTTAGTATGGGTATAGTTGGAGAGTGACATAGGCTACTTTTTATCCCGGAAAATTAAGGAATTAAAAAAACTTAAACCACGCGGACGAAGCCGCGGGCATCAGCTATAATAGTATTTATTAAATTGGCTTATCAAGTCAGCGCTACGCTCTACGCGACATAGGTTTCTGTAGAGCATTTTGCCGGAACCTGCGTTGGAACGTCAGTACGTCTATTTCAGTAGGTAGGTAACTAGCCACATCCGAAGCCTCCCACCAGACCAGACAAGAGAAAATTCAGAAATTATAAATTCCCAAATTGACCCTGCCGGGAATCGAACCCGGGACCTCCCACGAAAAAACCACAGCGCTCACCACTGTGCCAAGGGGGTCCTCATAAAACTCAACTTCATAAAAATCATATTATCTTAACTTAAAACTAAGGGATTAACTTAACTATTTTGCATGAATAACTATTACTTATACCGTCCGAAAAGCACTAAGAAGCTTATAAAACTTTGTTTTAAATTGGAAATAATTTTTAGTAAGAATTTCAAAAGGTTCTCGCAGGGCAAACAAGGTTAAGTAATTATGTAAAATACCACCTTAAAGTTCAAAAGAGATACGAGTCCATACTTGTATCTAGTTTGAATCTCGACATAATAGCGAGTGCCGCTACTTTACCTTTTGTATGTACGCTATCTCTTATCTTTCATTTACTTTATTAAGTAGTTATCACCCTACCGGCAACCGCTATACGATGGGTACGTTCCGATAAGATGACGTGTGGAAATCTTTGGTCTTTGGATTTAATCACTGTGTTATTTTTTTTAAAATTTAAAATGGAAGAAAAATGTTAAGGTCTAGCCCCACTACATATGCACGGCGCGGCGCGGCAAGTATTCTTTGTACAATTAAGGCGCAGTTCATCTCCGTGCCGCGTCGTTTAAGTGGCCCAGATCCATACAAACTTCTGCAAAGAATATGCAGCGCCGTACGGTGCACCTGTAGTGAAGAAAGAAGGGTTGCAATCCATCAGCTGAAACTACACACGTTATATTATGTGTTGGTGGTCTTACATTTAAATATAGGTATCTAGCTGATGCCCGCGACTTTGACCGCGTGGTTTAAGTTTTTTTTATTCACGCGGGAACTCCTTAATTTTCTGGGTTAAAAAGTAGCCTATGGCACCCTCCAGGTCCGTTGCTCCGTTGCTTCGTTCGCGTTGCTTCAGTTTTTTAATTCAAACAGGCACTCCTTCATTTTCCGGGATTAAATAAATATGTCACTCTCCAGGTCCTCATCTATACCCATTAAAGAAATCACGTCGAACTGTTGCTCTGTTGCGGCGTGATTGAAAGACAAACTCTCTATTTAACGTCCTTGAGGATAAAATTTTCAAAAACTGTGAAACACATATTTTTTTATTTTAAACCAGACGCCCAAATACCAACTTTCATGGGTATAACTTGAAAAATGAAGGAGTTTCATATAAACTTTAACCCCTATTTTACCCCTTTAGGGGTAGAAATTTGAAAAACTATGACGCACGTATTTCTTTATTTTTTACTCAAAGCCAAAATACCAAGTTTCGTTGATATAACTTGAAAAATATCTTGAGAAAAGAAGGCCTTTATAACAACTTTCATCCCCTATTTCACCCCTTTGGGGTTCGAATTTTCAAAATCTGTGAAACACTTGTTTCTTTATTTTTAAACCGCAGCTCATATACCAAGTTTCATGGCTATAACTTGAAAAACGACGGACTTTCATACGAACTTTCAAGCCCTATTTTACCCCTTTGGGGGTGGAATTTCGAAAATCGCTTTCTTAGTAGATACCTAGTCATCACAAAGAAGACACTCTCCAAATTTCATGTCTCTAGGACCAGCGGTTTAGGCTGTGCGTTGATATATTAAGTCAGTCAGTCAGTCAGTCAGTCACTCAGTCAGTCAGGACTTTGAATTTTATATATATAGATATAGTATGGGAGTATGGATGTGAAAGTCTGGATGTTTGTAAGTTTGTATATTTGTTACTCCTATACACCATTTTCAAAAACGTTTCTGCATGTCCGCTGGCCACTTTTTAGTAGTCCGCGCAGCCATGCAAAATACTAGTTATACCTACTCGTAGTCTGGGCCACTGGGATTGGATGCACTGATAACAGTGTTCCTACTAAAATTGGTTTTTGAAATCTTCGAAACTATGATTACCTACTGCAACCGAAAGAAAATTGTTGGTAAGCTAAACTTATCCATTATCCATTGCATTTATTTATGAAATGCAAATTTCAATTTCCATACCAATTGGATTCTAGATAAACAATGAAAAGCATAAAGTTGAAGGTTATGTAAACTTCACAGGAGAATTAAAACGAAGTCTTCCAACTAATTACTTTCGTAGAAAACTTAACAAACTTTAATGTTGTGACCTCAATAATAAGGGTTTATTTTTGAGTCGGTAAATTAATTATCCCGATAATTAATCCATATGAATTTTCCATATTAATATTTAAAAGTAGATGATGGCCGCGAGTACGTCATGCGTGGATTAAGTTTCTTTAATTCCCGCGGAAACTCCTTAATTTGCCTAGCCTATGTCCTTCCCCAGTGGTATGGTCTGTGTTCCCCAGGATACAGCCTATCTCTGTACCAAATTTTATCAAAATCGGTTGAAAAGATGGGCCGTTAAACCTAGGTTGTGTCAGTCACTCAGGACAAAGCCTTTTATACGATGTACTAGGTATTTTTTATCCCGAAAATCTAAGGTTTCTTCGGGATCCCCTATCCTATGAAAGTTTTTGAGTATTTTACTCCATAACCATTATGGGTTTAATATGATATGCGACTGAATCCCCTTACAGGTAAGCCCGCTACCATCTTAGGACTGCGTCATCACTTGCATTCTAACTTGTAGAGGAATAAAAAAAAGCAGCTTCGACCCTACTCCAATATAATTAATCATTATATTGTATGCATAGAGGGCATACTACTACTCTTAAAGCAGTATTGTTTTAAAATGTCATGATTCTATAACGTACCTTGAGGTCCCTAAAATAAGGATAACCATTCTAAAAGACGAACGTCAACAATATTAATACAATACTGCTATAAGCGATGGTAGTAGGTATATGCCCCCTGATCCTAAGGTAAGGGGTTTGTAAACATTCCGAGTAAATAATATTCGACTCTTTCGACTTTTCTCCGCGAGAAAAGTCGAACTCCGCTGTTGTGTAACGCTAGTAGGGTAACAATGAAAAATTAAAGAGTCCTGACAAAAACCTGGTTTTCATAGAAAAGTCCTGAGATTTTCCCATATTTTACATTTTACATTCACTATCTGACGCCCGTGACTTAGTCCGCGAATTTTTTTTGATTCCCACAGGAATTCCTTAACTTTCCGGCATTAAAAGTAGCCTAGGTCTTCAAATATACCCATGGCATAAGTCACGTTGATCCGTTGACCTGTTGCGGTGCGATTGAAGGACAAACAAACACACTTTCGCATTTATAATATTAGTATGATTCACACCACGCGAACAAGATAAATTAAGTAAGTATACTGTTTTTTAAAATGTTTGTTTGAGTAAACAATCTACTGTAGTTTATATAAAAACTTGAAAATCCTTTGAGATAAAATCCTGAGATTTCTGAAATCCGGCCGCAATGCTTTCAAGGGCCCCAAGATCCTGTAATCTCGGGACAAATCCTGAGACATGGTAACCCTAAACGCAGGCCTCGTTTGGAGTTTTGGACTTCTCAACAGCTTTTAATTTGGAGCGAACTCGTTCTAGTTTTCTACCATTGTTTCCAAATCGACTACGAAATTCAATTCACGTTTGGAACTATTTTTGCCTGATTACGTAGAAACAATGTGAACACAGTACAGTACGAGTTTAGGACGAGCTTTTTTATCTCGATAACGTTGATAGATTTCGAATAGTAAGATATACATGATATAGCTGGTCCATTGCGGAAAAGCCACAGCCATGCTACGTCTATGAAAAATATGTAGAATATACCGCTCCGTATGATAAGGTCCAGCAGGGCGACCGCGTATCTTTTGCATCAATGATTGATACATCGCAATCACCTCTGATTGGTTAACACTCTTCCACTATTGGACGAAATCCATTGACGCAGCAAGAATACCATAAATTCAACCAATCGGAGGTGATTGCGATGTCTCAATGATTGATGCAAAAGATACGCGGTAGCCCTGCTGTAATACAAAATGTGATTTAAGAAATTGTGTGTGTCAGCTCCGACGCACGACTGGAGTTTACTCATTACGAACGAAAAGTGTTTCCATGGAAACATAAACAAGTGTTACCATGGAAACGTAGTTACCATGTAAACGTTATAGTAAACAACATAACGGAGAACGTTTGATTTTACTCCCCATAAATTTAATATGATATTGGGGTATGAAAATTTACTATGAAAATTGATTCTTTATGGAGGTAAACTCCAAAAAAGTTTCGCGTAGATTTTATTTTCCTTGTAGCAGAACACCCAGAGCTGTGCGTTATGAACTCACTAATTGCGCTTGATATTCGTACCTTAGATCGCTAGATGTTAGATTAATCCTTCAAGGCAAGAGTGAACAGGCATCTTCTAGGCAAGCGCACTCCAACCTAGACCTCATCATTGCTTTGCACTAAGCTTGATTTTCGTCAAGCGCAAGCCTATCTCACAATAAAAAAAACACTTATTAGTGGGTTTGACACACATCCATAGCTAGCAACGTAGCACATCTCTAATGGAAACTTACCCTAATTCAGTCAGTCTAGGTCCATGTCCCTTGATACATCGTGTCATGAGATTGAATTATAATGAGGCTTTTGGAATTACCCGTGTTTGAAACACTAAAACAAAGTAAACTAAATCGTTTGATCTGCTAAATCCGTTCATAAGCTGGGGCTCACCCATGATGGACACTTGTTAGGTCATAGTTTTCATTAAGTATATGTTTTGTGTGCAAAATACTACGAACCCTCAGGCCAGAGACAAATCTAACGAAATATGTAGATGCGAATTCCAGTTACCTTACTAATATAAGATCATCTTTTCCGTTTTCTTCAAAAATATTTTTTAAGTTAGTTTAGTTTTTAAAATCCCCTCAAAGATCTTAGATTTTCCACATATTCAAAGTTAATACGATAGTTATGACGACCTCCGTGGCGCAGTGTTGAGCGCTGTTGTCTTAATGTGCGGAGGTCGCGGGTTCGATCAATTTGGAAATTTATAATTTCTGAATTTTCCCTGGTCTGGCCTTTTGGGAGGGTTTGGCCGTGGCTAGTTACCACCGGCAACGACGTGCCGCCAAGCGATTTAGCGTTCCGGTACGATGCCCTGTAGAAACCGAATAGGAGTATGGGTTTAATATAACTGCCATGCCCCTAACAGGTTAGCCCGCTACCATCTTAGACTGCATCATCACTTAGGTACCATCAGTTGAGATTGCAGTCAAGGGCTAACTTGTAGTGGATAAAAAAATAAAATCCGACCGTACTCAGGGGCGTACCCTTGGATACTTGTTAGGTCATAGTTCCCATTATGTTCTGTGTGAAATATACCACGACGCCTTGGGCTAGATATTTATTTGGCGAAACACGAATAAATTTGCTAAGCGCAGTGAACGATCATCTGTTTGCTTTTCTACTAGAATCTGTCTATTAGCAGCTGTAGGTACTTACGCATATAGTAGTTTTTTTAGTATTTAATTAAAGAAAGAAAACATTTTTATTTGATCGATATATTTAGTTTAAGAAACTGGATACAGCAATAAAGTCGTGTGACCAAATACACGTCTCCAGCTCAGCATCATGCTACAGCGGGCTGCAGCGCTGGTTTTCTTTTATAAGTATTTATTTGTTTTGCTTCTTTTTTTATTCCACTTCAAGTTAGCTCTTCACTGTGATCTCACTGATGTAAGTGATGATGAAGTCTAGGATGGCAGCGGGCTCTAATATAACTTGTTAGAATGTGTTATATTAAAGCGTAGTAGATAAATCTACTACGCTTTCACGGCTCATGTGTTCAACTGATTTTGATGAAATTTGGTACAGGGATAGGTTGTATCCCGGGGAAGGACATAGACGACTTCTTATCCCGGAAAAATAAAAAGGCCTCGCGGGAATCCAAAAAAACTTTATCCACGCGAATGAAGTCGGCGGGCATCATCTAGTTAGGTATAAATGGAAAAATGTGTCTGTCTGTCTGCTACGCTTTCCCCGCCCTTGCTTCAACCGATTTTGAACCTAAATCTGTACCAAATTCTAACAAAATTAATGTAGGTTGGGAAAGGACACGGATCCGGAATAATTGAACAGTTCCCTCGGGAATCGAAAAACGCGTCGAAAGAATCGAAGTCGCGGGCATCGTCTAGTGTACCATCATTCTATTAATTTCTTATGCTAAAGTAATTATTTAATCATTTATGCTTAGCCATTTGGAATATACTTCACCAGATAATAATATTAATTAAATGTCATTTTATAATTAAAAAGTAATACAATTTGGTAGTATACTTCGTACTACAAATTGCATGATAGTTAAAGACTTCACCAAGTAATAAGCGGTCCAGTCATCAGCATCAGCATCATCATTTCAACCCGTTACGAGCTCACAATTGAAAACGAGTCTCCTCTCAGAATCAAAAGGTTTTGGCCATAGACCACGACGCTGCACAAGTGCGGATTGGCAGACTTCACATACCTAAAAGAATATTACAAAGAACTCTCAGACATGCAGGTTTCCTCACGATGTTGTTTTTTTTTACCGTTAACGCAAGTGATATTTAATTTCTCGAAACGCAAATAACTCCGAAAAGTTAGAGGTGCGTGTCCGGGGATCGAACCCCGACTACCCAGATAGGGGGCCACCACTAGGCTATCTACTAACTTCTAACTAGGCCATCAGCAGTCGAGAACAATATTAATTTAAATTAAACTCAAATTTCCCTTTTGGAACATTCAAATGGATGTAATTTATTAGATAGTTACTAGCACTTGTTACTTGCTAGCGAGTGGCAGCCGCTTCCCTAATCCCTTAATACCTGACTAGCGTTTTGTGCAACTTCGTCTGCGAGGATTTAGTTTTTTTTAATTCCTGAGGGAACTCTTTGATTTTGCTGGATAAAAAAGGGCCTATGCCACTCTCCAGGTCCTCAACTACATACATCCATGAAATAAACACGTCGATCCGTTGATCATTGCAGTATGATTGAACAACAAACCACTAAACAAACGCATTTTCGCTTTAATAATATAAGATTACTTACGAGTACTATTGATGTCAAAGTTTCCATTTTTTATTTCCGCTTTGTATGAAACCGGAGCTTATACAAGTTAAGCTATAGTATAGCCTTGTTACCGTACCGTACATGTACCGTAGATACAATATACATATGTCGCTGGCCAAAGCGGAAACCCTTTTAAAAGCTTAATAAAGCGGATTTTTCCCGATGTATCAAGTTCTGTATCATTCAGAGTTTTATACATCTCACCTTCTTACGTTTTAAAAATGAACTGCTAAGGAATAGCTGATAGGTATAAGTGGATATATGCCTGGTATAGAATGGTCTTCCAACGTGGTGATTACTGTCACTTTATAATCCTATACATGATGCCCGCGACTTCAAGATTTAGTTTTTTGGAAAATCCCGTCTTTCCCCTTTCTTCTTCTTTGCCCTTGCCCGGGATGCCACCTAGCTTTGACCTTAATCTTGTCATCGGTTGAAGAACTGGGGCCGTCAAAGCGTAGCAGGCAGACATAAAAAAAACAGACGACCTCCGTGGCGCAGTGTGTAGCGCTATTGTCTTAACGTGCGGAGGTCCCGGGTTCGATCCCCGGCAGGGTCAATTTGGGAATTTATAATTTCTGAATTTTCTCTGGTCTGGCCTGGTGGGAGGCTTCGGCCGTGGCTAGTTACCACCCTACCGGCAAAGACGTGCCGCCAAGCGATTGAGCGTTCCGGTACGATGCCGTGTAGAAACCGAATAGGGGTATGGGTTTAATATAACTGCCATGCCCCTAACAGGTTAGCCCGCTACAATCTTAGACTGCATCATCACTTACCATCAGGTGAGATCGCAGTCAAGGGCTAACTTGTAGTGGATAAAAAAAAAAAAAAAGTTACCACCCTACCGGCAAAAACGTGCCGCCAAGCGATTTAGCGTTCCGGTACGATGCCCTGTAGAAACCGAATAGAGGTATGGGTTTAATATAACAGCTGCCATGCCCCTAACAGGTTAGCCCGCTACCATCTTAGACTGCATCATCACTTACCATCAGGTGAGATCGCAGTCAAGGGCTAACTTGTAGAGGATAAAAAAAAAACACTTTCGCATTTATATTATTATCAAGGATAAATGGAATCCCCTTCCGGCTTACGCTTTCTCCTCCGCTTTTTATACTGGTACCTCAAATCGAGAGTGAATAGGCAGGCTATAGGCTGGCTGCATCACTATCTACCTACTTGACAACAAGTTTGATTGCAATTTAAAAATATTGAACGATGTCCCTCCAAGGCAAGTGATTAGGCATCTTCTATGGCTAGCGAGCTCCAACCTAGACCTCATCAATTCAGTCCATAGGGTATCTTGTATTAAAACAATTTATTTGTAAGCTGAGCAAAATAAATGGTCAAGTACCTACTTTAATTTAAAAACTGTAACGCAAAATATATCCTTTGTAAACTGGGTCACGACCACGATGCTTTGCCGCTTTAACTTTGAAAAACGATGGATTATTTACTACAGACAAAAGACAGTTAGGCATATCTGTATGCATACTAATAGTATAAATGCGAAAGTGTGGCTGTCCGTATGTCTGTTCACGTTTTAACGGTCCATCTTTTGAACAGATTTTGATAAAATGTATACAGACGCATTCCGGGGAAGGCAATGGGCTACTTTTTTTAAATCTCGGAAAATTAAGAATTTCCCAGGGGATTAAAAAAACCGGCCAAGTGCGTGTAGAGCCATGCGCAGTGCAAGGTTCCGTAGTTGCGGATAACCACGGTATTGGCCATTGTCATTTTATAAAAGTCGACTTTTTAACTTGTAAAGCCTGCTTAGCCGTGTGATAGTTTTCCTTTTAACTTAGTTTTATAGATCTGCCATGATTTTTTTCACATATCCAAAAGCAACCGTTTAGCTGGCAAGAGGGGGAGGGCGAGACACTGGACTCTAACAAAATTTGCACTTTAAAGCTTAATATTTTGCAAACGGATCCCTAAATAGAAAAGTGGTATTCACACACCTGTAATATTTTTGAATGACCTATCCAATTGCATCCCACATCATGGGATAGACCAGTTAAAAAATTCTTCTCCGCTTTACGTTTACGGGGATAATGGGAAAAAGTATAAAATTTTATTTTACAACTTTGTCAGCATGATTAATATACTCATGCCAAATTACAGCTTTCTAGTTCTAAGGGCCTCCGAGCTAAGTCTCGGACACACAGACTGATGGACATGACGAAACTATAAGGGTTCCTGTTGACTACGGAACCCTAAAAAGACCTGAATCCACGCGGATGAAATTACGGGCATCATCTAACTGTTATATCTACATACAGCTGGTACATATATCTGGTATCGATATAACACATTGATGGCTGTAAATCGGTATTTAACAAGAGAAATTTCAATATTAAAATCCTTTCAGTCAACGACTTCAATGAAACTTGTAGCAGAAAATGAGAGTTAGATATTTTATTTAAATGAGTACTTCGAAGTTATTGAGATAAAGTCTGTAGAAAGAAACAAGTCACCTGGAAAAACCAACTACTTACGTTTAAATTTTTATGTTGTTTTTTTAAAGTTACTAACAGCTATGATTTGAATTCCATTGCGATACTTCTCCAAGAAAAACTCGTCTTTTTATAGACTTTCAAAAATAAATAAATAAAAATGGATAAATAAATAAAATCTTTGTTTGGGATTTACAATACACAGAAAACCAACATAATACAGAATATGAAAATAATACAGAGATAAATTAACACTAATCCTATAAATGTAAGTATACTAAACCGTAATGCTAAAACACTAATCTGTGTAAGATAAAGTCCCAAAAAGGGCATCGACTCAGCGTAATGCTGATATGGTGTAGATGCACCATATCAGCGCTGATTTTCAGTCGAACCCTTGAGCTTCGACGTCCCGGTCCGGCCCGGGCTGCCCGTCAATCTCACTGCGCTGACCAACAAACCAGGAAACTTAATGTGTCTACTCACAAAGGTTATAACTAAGCTTACTCTATTTGATAACCAACATATTTAAACAACAACAAAATAATTATAAAAAATAAAATAAAATCACATTTTCACCTATCTGTGCTGCCTCTCCTGCCGGTATTAGGATGAAACACGATGCAAATTAAGTATACGTAAGTGCATTTTCATTTAACCAAGTTTTTGCTTGTCTAATAAAATCTTTTTAAACTTACATTTAAAAGTAAACGCTGATTTCAGGTTTTGAACTGGTGGCGGGATTATATTCCAAATCCTGGAGAAAGCAAGCCTAAAGCTGCCACGGAATGCGGCGGTTCTGTGTTTTGGCACAGCCATAGGACACGCCATACCTCTCGGTGCATATCTACTGTGCTGCCTTGCCCACTTAATCTTCGTGAAGAGACAACATTTTCTCTTACAAAAAAAAGTCTGCTCACCGAAATAGTCTATTTGTTCGCGCAAATTTTAGAAACTACATTTTCATACCTTTCTCACTAATGAATAGGTTTTTTAGATATAGTTCGAGAAGGTTTTGTTCCAGCATTTGATTGTAGGTATTTTTCGAGAAGGTTCAAGTGTTCAATAAGTTTTTTTCTATTCCCGGGAACTCCTTAATTTTCTCCGATAAAAAGTAGCTTATGACCTTCCCCGGGATACAATATCCTACCTATCTCTATACTAAAATATCAGCAAAATCGGTATAGAAGGTGTGCCGTGGAACCGTAGCAGGCAGACAGACAGACATACTTTCGCAATTATAATATACTAGCGGCCCGTCCCGGCTTCGCACGGGTAGACATAAATAGGTACAGATATTTTTCATAATGGTGCACCCCCTTATCCCGCACTGCCCCTCTCACGAAGAGTTAGTTACTCGATGCACTGCGTGGCGGCCGCCGCCGGCATGTATTTTTATTTTAATTTCATGATATCTTTTGAATGGAATGTCCGATTTCAATAATTCAAAAAGTAATCATCAGGTATTGAGACAGTCTTGAATATTAAATTATTTATTTGGATAAAAAATTATAAATGGTATGGATAACACGGTCTGATTTTGATCGGCATTTCTATCAATTTGTTAAATGTAAAGAAGTAGTTATAGTGACGTAACTACAATAGTTAGACACATGGTCTTGAAAAGTTTTTTGTAGATATTGATATATTCTATAATATTGTCGAACATTTTTTTGTCCTATCATTAATACTCTTCGCAGCGTATGCGATGAAAGACATTTTATGGCTAATTTTTTTACACCTTCGGTTGGTTTTAATAGGAATTTCTAGAGATTTCTATAGTAATCTAGTACTAAATATAGCCTATGTTACTCAGTGATAATGTAGCTTTCTAATGAAAAAAGAATTATTAAAATCGGTCCAGTACTTTTTGAGTTTATTCGTTACATACAAAAATACAAAAATACAAATCTTTCCTCTTTATAATATTATATTATACTTCGTCGCTTCATTCTTCAGATATAATCATAGACAACGTAGTTTCCTTTACTTAATAGCAACAATCGCACAGACTTCAGAGGAGTTATAAAAAGAACCCCCACTACCCGCCTCTGTGTCGCACGACAGAGCGGTTTCGTTCGTCATTCCTTTTTCGTGCGTAGCAACGATCTCACGTTCCTACTTTCTACACACTTATAGATTAAAGATAATTTTCTCTTTAAATACTTACATATTTAATAATATTTAAAAAAAAAAAAAAAAAAAAGTGCTTTTTGCAGGTGACTCTTTAATCTTTCATTTTCAGCAATTTATTTCAGCACCACGTGTTTGAGTAATCATTATTTCATGCAGTGTTTATATTTTACACTAAAGGTTTTCCTGGCGGTTGTCCGAGGGTCAACACGAAGGAGAATAAACCTTTCAGCATGACGCGCCTAAGAAATTATACTTTCATGCAGTGTTTGTTTACACTAAAGGTTTTCCTGGCGGTTGTCCGAGGGTCAACACGAAGGAGAATAAACCTTTCAGCATGACGCGCCTAATCAAGCATATTTTCATGCACAGTCTGTTTACACTAAAGGTTTTCCTGGCGGTTGTCCGAGGGTCAACACGAAGGAGAATAAACCTTTCAGCATGACGCGCCTAATCAAGCATATTTTCATGCACAGTCTGTTTACACTAAAGGTTTTCCTGGCGGTTGTCCGAGGGTCAACACGAAGGAGAATAAACCTTTCAGCATGACGCGCCTAATCAAGCATATTTTCATGCACAGTCTGTTTACACTAAAGGTTTTCCTGGCGGTTGTCCGAGGGTCAACACGAAGGAGAATAAACCTTTCAGCATGACGCGCCTAATCAAGCATATTTTCATGCACAGTCTGTTTACACTAAAGGTTTTCCTGGCGGTTGTCCGAGGGTCAACACGAAGGAGAATAAACCTTTCAGCATGACGCGCCTAATCAAGCATATTTTCATGCACAGTCTGTTTACACTAAAGGTTTTCCTGGCGGTTGTCCGAGGGTCAACACGAAGGAGAATAAACCTTCCAGCATGATGCGCTTAATCAATTATAGTTGCCGGAGAGTCAACATGAAGGAGAATAAACTTTTTAGCATGGCGCGCCTAATCAATTATATTTTCATACAGTGTTTATTTACACTAAAGTTTTTTCCTGGAGGTTGCCCGAGAGTCACTGCGATAGAGAATAAACCATTCAGTACGACGTGCCTGAGGAATTGTGGTACAATACTATTACTATGTAAAATGTATGATTTCCTAAAGAGGGTACTTAAAATAAAAGTTAGTATTGAATCATCTATACGCGCTCATTACCTACAGGAATTATACTTTCATGCAATGTTAAATTGCACTAAAGGATTTCTGGGAGGTTATCCGAGAGGTAACACGAAAGAATATAAACGTTTTTCAGCATGGAACGCACTTAAGAAATTACTCGTCCATGTAGTGTTTAATTGCACTAAAGGTCTTTCCGGCGGGTTTCCTAAAAGGTAACACGAAGGTTAAGCGTTTCAGCATGATTCACTTGAGTAAAATAGGTACTTAGACGAAGAAGTGCTAAGGTACGATAATGGTACACTGCGAGGTCACCCGCGAAGTAGCACGACGGAAATCAAACCTTTCAGCTAGGCGCGCCTGGCGATGGCATCTGCTCAATTAGCAGTCCGGCGATGAGAATTATTTGACCACCAAATCAAGATAGCTGGCATTTAGCAAGCTGTTCACCGTTCTCTGAACAAGGGGGAAGGCGTTGAGGGTCAAAGTGGACCAACGATCGGATACGTCGCCAAGGCCCAGCTTAGTAAGCCTAACACAAATTGATTTCGACCAATACTTGAGAAGTAACCGGGACTCAGGTAAATACTATGTACTTACCATAAAGAAGGTTACCTTCTACTTTATTTATCCTCTGCTGTAAATTATTAACAATCTTCAGTATTTACTGGATCAAAGATTGTATGGATACTTACTTAATTCGAAATCAAAGCTAAAGCTTTAAAAGATCTTTCGTACCTAGGTGTTACCGCTAGTTATATCAAAATAGTGTACATGATTTATTCAATCACAAGTACCTATCATGTAATATAATATATTATATTATTAGTGTTTGCATCGCCTACCCTTTTTTGCTTTGTCTTCATAGTTCATACACTATCACCGATAAGGCCAAGAAACCTTATACTAATGAGGTTCTGTTTTCAAGAATAAATCTATTAGCATGGGGGCACAATAAAAGTGTTTATTATTTACGGTGACAGATAAACAGAATACTTAGAAATATGTATGTATTTAATTTCTTTTAGCAAGTAAATGCAATTATTAATCTAATACCGTTACCACAAAGCCTTATTTTAAAATGTAAACCTATGGAACAGATTCCATGATATAATCTCTGGAGTACCGTCTTATAAAAAAGGTATGTCTAATCGACTATAAAGAAGACTAGTAAAATTCTATACCAGTGTTTTTACTTTCAATGAAACACTTGTGGTGGTTCTAGTCATTTCTGCAAACGTTACTTACATATCTGCCCGGATATAACATGAAAAGATCTAGCATTTCAGATTTTTATTTTTGAGACTGCAATATAGTAATATTGAAGCACTATTACCTACTTGGTAAAAAATATACATATAATATATATATATACAGCGTGACACCGCTTCTTAAGTTTTCAGCTTTTACAGATTTCAGCGCCTTTCAGTCTATAGTGACTGCACTATATAGGTACCTAAAAGAAACATAAATGTTTCATTCAGTGTATGCAGACTCAAGATCTGGGGTTCAAAATGTTCAGAATATGTAATTGTTTGCAAGGCCTCTCGGTATCAAACTTGTACATACACCTGCGGAGTGGTAACGAAAGTTCAGAGAATTCTGAGGTAATAAATATCTTAATTTTTTTTAGCAGCTACTTCAGCAATAAATCAATTTGTTTGCAAATACTGTACGTACAGTATTCTACCTCAGCGTGGCAGGGGTATGCAAAGAACATTTACGAAGGAAATGTGTGGTAAGATTGCAAAAATTACCCACAAGTTTTATGTTTTGTCCCTAACAACGTAGGTACTCTCGAGTTTTACAACTTAATAGTGCCCGGGAAGCATATATCATACACTCGCTGACGTGTAATACGGTTGATTATGCTTAAAACAGTTCGAAAAACCTTAAACTAACAAAGAACCTTCTGCTTTTTGGAAGTTGGTTTTTAAATAAAGAGAATCTAACGGCGAGTATTTTGATGACCGGACGTAGATTATAATATAACATAAAGTAATAGTGTAAAATCCCCATCGTATTATTGTTTTCTTCTTTAAAGATATTTCGTGGGCATTTGTTTCTGCAAACACAGTAAAACGCGCAGGTTGTCTTACCCGAAACGGGAATCCAAGCAGGGTGCCAAGGGTCACTGGTAGCGATCTCGTATAGAGATTAGTGCTTCCTTGTCCACTATGTTTCAGTTTTTCTAAGTATTTTATAAGTTTTTGGTACAAAATAAAATAAAAAGAATTTTAAGTTTAAGATCCATTCATATAATTATATTCATTATCCACATATTAGAAACAATCTTCGAAAAACCTTTATAAAACTTTCGTTATAATAATACGTACGATGTAGGCATCGTATTCACTCGTGGCAAACATGGTAGGTAGTACAATTTACTCGCGTAAACAATAATATGCTCCCGCAACACTTGCCTAGAGCAAAATTAAAATTCTTGTTTAGTCGATTCAGACCCTGAATGAGAGTAACCAATTAAGACATTAATGAAAAACAAAAATCGACATGGAGCAGCGGCCGCAAATGTAACATTTGGATCACGCTTACCTCACATAGATTAGCCGTGTCATAAAATATCAGGGAATTAATGCATCCATTCAAAAATTATTATGAATTGAATAGCTTATAATGATGTTTAAAAAAAAAAAAAAAATTTTTCGCAAACATTCTACATTCAATGACCTGCCCAGCTAGGTTATCCATCGTTGAAAAGTATAGAAAGACTCCTTAAATAACTTACTTCAAAGCACCTAACGTCAGTGGGGCTAAAAAGTTCAAACCAATTGATTAACCCTTCAAAGTCGATATTAGTAGTTTGTCACAATATCGACCGAATATTCATTCTTCACCTATAATTTAGGGCTAACTTTTACGCGGATAGGAATTTATTAAATTCCATAACCTTAATGACGATATAATTGTTCGACAAAAAACTTAAAATGGTATTTCAATATAAAATTTTACTTATACATATGCTAAAGCATTACCCGAAATACCTTCACAACAGGACCAGAATATACCTATTCTTTTCCCGCCGCACTTCCAAAAAACAACATATGCCTTCTTCTGCTACTGGGCAGGATTTCGCACTTAAGCGTCCCATTGGACGTCTGTTGGGCTAATTGTGCAAGTAAAATAAAGTATTGTCCCTGCTAATTTACTTTGTAGTAGATTATAAATCTTGCAGTATTGACATCAATAACTAGTTCCATTCGCTTGCATCGAAACTATAATACGTTTATGCTTGTTACTAGCAACTAAAGCAAAAAAGCGCAAGATTGTATTATTAGTAAATTGAAAGTTATTTAAATTGAAACTTAAGTACAATAAATACTTAAGAGAAATTTTAAAGTCATATTAAATGTACGTAGATAAACATCTCGGGAAATCGGTACATGATTCCAACCTTAAACATAAACTGTTTAAAACATTACAGCTCAAATAAGAGATAAGAAGAATAAATAAAATTATTGATAACAATAATTAGTATCTATTCAGCGTAGATATAGTTCTTGCAAAAATATATACCTATCTCTTAACATCTACGTTGTCTATGATTATATCTGAAGAATGAAGCGACGAAGTATAATTAATGATTAAACGAACTTACCTGTAAGTGAAGTTCTATCATAATTATATGAGTCGCTTCATTCGAAGATATAATATTAAGCTCCCAACCCACCCATCCCGAAACATATTTTCGCAAGAGCTTTAAGTATAAGTATATCTCTAAACTAAATGACGAACGAAACCGCTCTGTCGTGCGACACAGAGGCGGGTAGTGGGGGTTATTTTTATAACTCCTCTGAAGTCTGTGCGATTGTTGCTATTAAGTAAAGGAAACTACGTTGTCTATGATTATATCTTCGAATGAAGCGACTCATATAATTATGATAGAACTTCACTTACAGGTAAGTTCGTTTAATCATTAAATATAATATTATATATTATTAATTATTAATTATTATTATTATTATTTTGGTTTAACTTCTTTTTTTTGTTCTCTTCATTAAATGAAGGTGAAAATAATAATGCACGGGCCGGAGCCAAGTGCATAATTAGGGTTACCTATTCCTGTGTTAAAAACTTACGTACTAAGCGGCATGTATTTAGGATTACGGCCTTTTGTAGAAGCAAATAGGTTTTCCAATTAATATTTAATGCTTTCAAACTATTATGCAGTGTTTTAGGTATAACTCCTGTGGATGAAATAATCACAGGGACAGTTCTGGTGCTGTTCACTTTCCACTGGGTTTTAATTTCTATAGATAAGTCTGTGTATTTTGCAATCTTTTCTGTGTATGTAGAAGCTAAATTGTGTGTATTACAGATAGCAATATCTATTAGGAGGACTGAATTATTTTGTTTAACTAGTATAGTTATATCGGGTCTATTATAATATATGGTTTTATCCGTCACTATGGTTCTGTCCCAATAAACCCTGTAGCTGTTGTTCTCCAGAACTGACTGTGGCTGGTATTTATAGTACGGTACTTTTTCTTCTATTAATTTAAACTGATACGCTAGATTTTGGTGGATTATGGCTGCAACTTGATCGTGGCGATGTTTGTAGTCTGTCTGTGGATTTGCATGCACCGGTTATATGCTGTATAGTTTCTGTACTGCTATGGCATCGTCTACATGTATCGACAACGTTTGGATTACGGATAATATGTTTCTGGTAGTTTTTTGTATCAATAACTTGATCTTGGATGGCAAGCATGAAACCCTCAGTTTCAGGGAATAGATTGCCTCGTTTAAGCCACTCGTTCGACGCTTCGGTGTCGACATGTTGTTGCTTTAAATCGCAGCGGTGTCTTCCGTGTAAAGACTTCTGGGTCCATGCTTGTATTTTGTCTTTATTGTCAGTTAAACGCTCACTTGCTTGGGTGTTCCTGTCTAGTAAGTTAAGGGGTGTTAAGTTTTTATCAGAGGTTACAATTAATTTATGTAGCACAGAATCCTCTGCTCGATCATGAAAGAATTTTCTTAGTGATGTTATTTGCCTGTTATGTAGATTAGCTATGTCTATTATTCCCCTGCCTCCCTCTTCTCTGGGAAGTGTTAATCGTTCTGTGCATGAACGTGGGTGATGCTTTCGGTGTTTAGCCATGGTGGTGTTAATAATGCGTTGGAGTTTTTTCAGATCAGTTTGTGACCATTTTATTATTCCGAATGAGTATGTAAGTATCGGGATAGCGTAAGAATTTATGGCTTTTGTGGTGTTACGGGAGTTTTACCGTGTTTTGAGTACGGAGTTGAGTCTGTGTTTGAATTTGCGAGTGAGATCTTTTTTCGTGTCATTTTGGCGAATTTGTCTATCTTGTTGGAAGCCTAGATATTTATACGACTCGTTTTGGTCTAGTGCGTCCATCTTTTCACCTGTACTTAGGACGTAGTCATTTAACTGTAGTTTACCCTGTTTAAATGTAAATGTTTTGCATTTATCGATGCCAAATTCCATATGTATATCTCTGGAAAATTGTTGAGTTATGTCTGCGAGTTTGTGTAGGGAAGTTACATTGTTGCTGTATAGTTTTATGTCATCCATGTAAAGGAGATGGGAGAGTGTTGGCTGATCTTTTGTCATATTCGACTCAGAGTTAACTTTATTTAAGAGGTGTGACAGAGGATTTAGTGCAAGGCAAAACCAGAGAGGGCTGAGTGCGTCTCCTTGGAATATTCCTCTTCTAATTGGTATTTCCTCAGTTTCTATAGTGTCTGTTCCTTTTCCTACTTTAAGCTATTATTGGTATATATCATACTCTCACGCCCGCAAACAAAATAAATACATATATGACCAAAGGAATTACAATGAACTTACGTAAATAAATAGATATGAATAAACTTACATACACAAATACACAAATAAAAAGTTGTAGCGGGCGGAGGATTACACCCCGGCAGGGGAGACCAGACGGCCGGGAGTCAGGGCGACAGGTTGAGAAACCGGCGGACTATCCTAGCCGAGTCTAGCAACACCGCTTTTTGCATCTTGGCTGCGAGCGAACTGCCACGGAACCCCAGCCGCCTCAGATGGTGAGCGAGGCTGACTGGGATTAACCCATTCGCAGATATAACGATTGGGATGGTTTCAGTGGACTCCACATGCCACATGGCGGAAACCTCGTGAGCCAGATCGAGATACTTTCGTTTTTTCTCCGTCTCAGCTCTCACAAGGTTCTCGTCATATGGAATGGTGATGTCCACCAAAAACACCCGTGACTGTGCCCGGTCCAACAGCACGATGTCAGGCTTATTCGCTAGAATAGTCCTGTCCGTGATGATGGACCGGTCCCAATAGAGCCGGACTCCGTCACGCTCGAGTACAGGCACCGGTGTGTACTTGTAGTACGGCAGCCTCTCATCCAGGAGACCGTACTGCAGAGCAAGCTCCTGGTGAAGGATTTTGGCCGCTTGGTTGTGCCTGTGCAGATACTCAGTGTTAGCAAGCGCCGAACATCCCGAAAGCACATGTCTGAGTGATTCACCGGGATGGCGACAAGCTCGACATATGTCATGAGTGCCATCTTTCAGAATGTACTTTCGGTAGTTCCGCGTCTTAACTACCTGATCCTGTATCGCACAGACGAACCCCTCGGTTTCCCCAAAGAGGTCACCGAAGCGCAGCCATTGCACGGACGCTTTCTTATCGACATGCGGCTCATTAAGAGCTTTAAAAAAGCGTCCGTGCAACTCCTTCTCCTTCCACACGGTCTCCCGGTCAGAGGTGCTAAGTACCACCGGCGCCTGCCACTCGATTTTGGCTAAGGATAGGGGAGTGAGTCCTTTATCACACTCTATGACCTCTCTATGCATGGGTGACTCCCTCTTCGTCTCGAAGTATGTTCTGAGATTGGCTATCTCCCGGTTATGCATGGTCTTGACGCTTAATACGCCTCGACCACCACACTTCCGGGGGATATACAATCTCATCACAGACGATTTCGGGTGATGCATGCGATAGAGAGTCATAGTCGTGCGGACTTTTCTATCCAGGGCGTCAAGTTCGGTCTGAGTCCATCTGAGCACGCCAAAGGTGTACATGAGAACGGGCATAACCCAGCCGTTATAGGCTCGAACCTTATTGGCGCCTGACAAAAAACTTTTACAGATCTTTGTCAGACGGCCAAAAAAGGCCTCGCAAACAGACTGTTTCATGTCCGCCTCATTTACCCCCACTGATTGCGACATACCCAGATACCGGTACGATTCAGCCTCAGAGAGGGTCCTGATGATCGATGGCTCGAGGTTCATCTCAGCCGAGTGAGTAACCTGCCCCCTTACCACATGCAAGACCGCACACTTGTCCAGCCCGAGCTCCATTCTGATAGAATTACTGAACTCAGTGGTGATATTCAGCAATTCTTGCAGACGGGTAGCATTGGGTGCCAGCAGTTTGAGGTCGTCCATGTAGAAAAGGTGAGGCACTCTTGTCCCTCCTCTCCGAAACTGAAAGCCCGTCCCTGAACTCTCCAGCAATGAGCTGAGTGGGTTCAGAGACAGGCAAAACCAAAGCGGACTCAGACAATCACCCTGGAAGATCCCCCGCCGTATCCTTATCCGGTCATCAGCAGCCGCCAACCGCTCACCATGGAGACAAAGGATCGTACTCCATTGCCCCATGCATTCCCCGAGGAAGTCTCGAACTGCACCATCGACTTTGTACAGTTCAAGGACCCTCAAGAGCCATGAATGGGGCACCGAGTCGAATGCCTTTTTATAATCAATCCAGGCGGCGGAGAAGTTCCGGCGGTTGCGTTTGACCAATTGTCCCGCAACGGAGTCGATGAGAAGGAGCTCCTTAGTACCACGGCTACCCCCCCCCGACATCCGTTCTGAGCCCCAGACATGATGTTATTTTCGTCTACATGACGAGTGATCTTGAGGCTCAGAACGGATGTAAGTGTCTTATAGATGGTCGTAAGACACGTAATAGGGCGGTACTTAGCCGGATCAGTGGCATCAGTGGACTTTGGAGCTAGATGAGTGATCCCAGTGGTGAAAAGGTTCGGGAGTGTCCTTTGCTCGAGAGCTTCTTGGAATTGTCGAGCCAAGGTCGCATGGCAAACCGAGAAACCCTTAAGCCAGTAGTGATGCAGCCCGTCAGGACCAGGACTTTTCCAGTTCGGGGCCCGCCTTACTGCACTAACTACATCCTCCGTAGAGATGGCTACCGGGTTCATCGGTTCAATTACGGCACATGCTTCCTCTACCGCCGCAATCCAAGGGCCCTCTTCATGCTCAACCTCTCGAGACCACACACTCCGCCAGAAAGCGACAAGATCTGCCGAGCTCGGCCGTTGAGAGGTAGAGCAGACTGCTGGACACTCCAATTTTTTGCAGAACCTTTTCTGATCACTCGAGAAGAGACGATTTTGCTGAAAGCGCTCAACTCTTTCAGAGTATCGCCGTATGCGGCTCCCCCATGCAGCGATTTTCTGCTTCAGGTCGTCGATGCGCTCCGTTAGCTTTTGGGTTATATCGGGCTGATCCAAGCTAACCCCAAGCCCGTTGAAGGCAATTCTAACGGAGCGCACAATCCTTGGCCTGGTATTGCCCGACCTGAAGCTTTGCAGTCTGCCAATGAGGCCTCTGGCAAGGTTGATACGGCGTTCTATTCTCTTCTTCCAGGCCGGTTTCATGCTGCGCCTTGCAACAGCAGCGCGTCCCGGGCCCGGGGTCTTAGCTGCGATAAATCGGTGCACAGCTAGAGCCGCACCGAAGAGAATTGAAGCCGTATCATCCAAGCCAGCGCTGTTTGCTAGATGTTGAGGCAGCATTTGGTTGATGGCCTCAATGACATCCCGCGTCGCTACATTCAGCGTAAGGCGGGAGAGCCGCGGGCGATCCTCCAGAGGAGCGCTTCGAGTCTCAGAAATCGCCTCTTCTAGTATCCTTCCCATCCGCTCTAAATCAAGGGAAACTGTTTCCTCGGTGCTTTCCTCAACAGGCAAATCGTGGGAGGTGGTAACTATCTCCTCGCGGATAGGCACCACTGGAGAGACGATTTGCTCTGTTGTTGGAGTTGTCACCTCGGGAACAGCCTCACGTCGTAACCGTTCGAGCTCGGTAGCGTTAAAGATGTTTGAACGCTGAATATACCGAGCCCGATCTGCCAGGTTTTGTTCCGTGACAGTTAGAGTCGGCTCAAGCAGCAGGAACTCGCGGTACATTGCCGCTCGGTAGCCAGTCCGTCCGGTTTCCCCTCCTGTCGCCCTGTAGTACGCACGCATGACATTCTCGTTCATGAGAGAAGTCCATCTCATGCGGCGTACACCACCAGCGGCGGGCACCGAAGATGGGACCCTGGAGGATCCCGTCGGCGCCAAGCCCTCTGGTGGGGATGATGGACGAGTCGGCCGGCTAGGTGGTAGTGCCGGCCGACTGGTGTTACTGGCGGCCCGTATGCTGCCACGCCCAGCGCCAGCTCCAGGCGCGCCCTGGCGACCCCCAGGTAGCGGCCCTATTCGCACATTCTCATTTGTCGTGTCCATCATCATAAAAAAGGGGTGAGTGGTGGTTGTACATCACTCGGGGTCCACTCTGGTCCCCGAGGAGGCTGTTTCTGTGGCCAGCTAGCCATACTTCGAGGAACAAAATATGTTGGCAAAAGGTTCCCCGGCTCCCTTAGCCGCCTCTTACGGTCACCCACGGGATAGGAAGGGGTGGCACTATTCTACTCTGCCGGTACCACACGGCGAATTATTATTATTATTATTATTATTAGTGTAGAAAAATATTATAAATGCGAAAGTTTGGATGGATGTATGGATGGATGGGTGTTTGTTACTCAATCACGCCAGAACGACTGATCTGGATGAAATTTGGTACAGAGATAGATTATAGTCTGGAATAGCACATTGGCTACTTTTTATCCCGGAAAGTTAAAGAGTTCCCGCGGGAACCAAAAAACCTCAATCCACGCAGACAAAGTCGTGGGAATCAGCTAGTTATAACATAAGTATGGAAGCAAGGATTGTAATTAGAATGTTGTATCAACGTACAGCTAAGCTGGGTCTAAAAACTTCTAATTTTCCACGTATCAAGCAAGTAAAGGCTAGGTAGCTCAACCACCATTTCATAAAAATAGGTATTCTAATTTTACACCGTCGATGAACATCAGTGAGCTATTATCGGAAATTGACTGTGATCGGTTATTGGCTTCGAGTTTCCCCCTCGACTTGCCTATTTGTGAGATTGCTAGAATTTCTAACTCTGACAGTCCCGTCGGCTGTCTAGATAACTTACAACTAAGGCGTTCACAGAAAAGCTCACTATTTTTTTAGTTATTTAAAGTCTGAGTGAAAGGTCGGGTCACGTTATTGTATGAGTCATAGACTTAGAATTTTTTCGCTACGCTCAGAGGCAAAGATGACAGTCAATCAGTAGGTATTAGGTAGGTATTTTTGCGAGTGTGTTAGTTTGTTGGTTTATCCTTCAATCACGCCGCAGCGGAGCCACGGATCGACGTGATTTTTGGCATAGGTATAATTGAGGACTTGGAGAGTGACCTAGACTACTATTTATCCCGGAAAATTAAAGAGTTTCCGTGGGAATAAAAAAAAACTTAAACCACGCGGACGAAGTCGCGGGCATCAGCTAGTCTATTAAAAGGATGATAAGATTAGATAGATTTTAAAACTAGAACGAATTGCTTAAACAACGATTAGGTACGTCTTTAGAATGCAAGCATCTTTTTACCTTTTCAACCGATTTCCAAAAAGGAGGGGTTTCTCAATTCGGCCACAAATCTTCCAAATTGCTGTACCACATAGATTTGTATGCTTTGGCATTTGGCAGATTACAGAGAATAAAGTTTATTCTTCCTTAATTATCATGGACTTCCGCAAAGTAACGCCTGGATCGGTTTTTTTAATAGATCGCTAAAAAAAAAAAAAAAAACCTGAACTCAGACGCACACAGAGCAATAAAAAAACAGGGGGTCTACAAGTACTACCATCGCTTATAGCAGTATCACTTCAAAATGACAGTTTTATGTGACGTACCTTGACGACTGACGTCCCTAAAATAAGGATTAGGTATATATATGTGATCGTTATTATTAGTAATGCAATAATATTATAAAGTATAAATAATAATTGTATTATAATTAATTTATTTAATGTTTTCTATTTGTGTTGTTGTAGAACTAACCATTGACCCAGGCTGAACTTTGCAAATGCGAGACAAGTTTATCGGTTAATAATAGGCATGATGACAGTAACCAAGAATCAATGAAATTATGAATTTATCTAATGAATTAGGATTCATGGATTATAAAAAACCTATTTATTTTTCTTTTTCGAGTGAGATTGCTATTTATTTTGATAAAATAAAACTATAAAATACAGCAATCCGCCATATTTGATGAAACACCAAGAAGCGAATGACGTCACAATTGTTTGTTTTCGAGCTTTGACAATCACACTATTGTTTACTGCACACTGCACAGAGTACATTGGTAAAAACAATACCTAGTGACGTCACAAACGACGCCATGAAACCGCCGAGCGTTTTGGCGTGAATTTTAAAATTTTAATTTAAAATGCCAATTTTATCTACCAAACCTTATTTTTCTGCTGAAATAAGATATTTTTTCGAAATAGTAGATACTTCCGAACATAATCTGACCATTGTTCAAAATTCGTCATCATGCCTATTCTCTAGCAGTGTATACTCTCCTTGAAAGCAAGACTGGCGAAATATTTGTGCCCAGTGCATGAGTTAAAGTCTTTCACATAAGAAGTTAAGTGAATAAGGATTATAATTCTAAAACACAAACGTCAACAATATTAAAACAATACGCATTTAAGCCATGCTAGTATGCCCCCGACTCGTAACCCCTGACAGTGGGGTCGATAGTCGATACTCTTTGTAACAATAAAATAGTGAAGCTCAATGATACACGAGTGGGATTTTGGGTCAACCACACGTAGCAAGTATAAATGATTTATAGCCCTATTATTGTACGAAACTTTACTGGTATTTGCTATTATGGCTACTTGGTAGACACGTGTCAATTTCACACGGGAACAGTTTCACTCAATAATTTATACTAGACTAGCTGATGCCCGCGACTTCGTCCGCGTGGATTAAGGTTTTTTTGTTCCCGCGGGAACTCTTTAATTTTCCGGGATTAAAAGTAGCCTATGTGTTATTCCAGACTATACATCTAGATTCATTCATCCGTTCTGGCGTGATTGAGTAATAAACATCAATCCATTCGTCCATACATCCATCCATCCATACCTACACCTATCCAAACTTTCACATTTATAATATTAGTATAGAGTATAGATGATGCCCGCGGAAAATTCTGCGTGAACTCTGGTGTCTCGGGGTAAAACTAAATTACGTCACTCCAGGTTTTCTCCTATATCCATGCGAAAAATAACATCGATTCGTTGCTCAGTTGCCGCGTGATTGAAAAACATCCATATGAACCAACTAACAAAAAACCAGCAAGCAAACACACTTTTGCAGCAATTTATAATATAGACAGTGAAGTAAAAATATACGAGTGGGGAAAACAAAAAGTATTTTATGGTTTCATTTTTTCAGTGCTTTAGCACGACTTTTCGGACGCTTTGTCGATTCAAACAGCCAGTGAAATATGAATACACAAGTAGGTACAAAACAAAAGGTTCAATTATAACGCAACAGCTTTTAAAAGTCAATTTTGCAGTATGGAATTTTTTTTTAATCCTCTACAAGTTATCCCTTGACTGCGATCTCACCTGATGGTAAGTGAAGTCTAAGATGGTAGCAGGATAACCTGTTAGGGGCATGGCAGTTATATTAAACCCATACCCCTGATCGGTTTCTACACAGCATCGTACCGGAATGCTCAATCGCTTTGCGGCACGTCTTTGCCGGTAGAGTGGTAACTAGCGACAGCCAAAGCCTCCCACCAGGACAGACCAGGGAAAATACAGAAATTATAAATTCCCAAATTGACCCTGCCGGGGATCGAACCCGGGACCTCTGCACGTTAAGACAATAGTGCTCAACACTGTGTGCAGGGAGGTCATCAAAAATACCAAAAATAAAACACGTCATTTAAAAAGTTACGAGCATGAGTAAAACTTTTAACGTACGTCACGGAAAGTGTTTGACACAATATTGAAAAATGAAAAGATAAAAACTGGCCTAGTGCGTGTATAGCCACGCGCGATGTAGGGTTCCGTAGTTGCCCGTTGCATTAAGCGAACACTTTATAAGTAGGTCGACTATTAGGTACTCGTTAACATACTTTTAAGCTTTTTCTTAGCAGTGACAGTTTTCCTTTTAACTTCGTTATAATAATAAATATACTACTGCCATGAAATTCTGAAAGTGAAGGTTGAAAAGTTAGAGTGGCGTGCCCGGGGATGAACCCGTGACCCCGTACAGGAGGTCGGGTGTCTTAACCAATAGACTATCGCCGATTACTACGCCACGCCTAGTATGCCATAGGGATGTGCGTTACCTAAAAACTAAATCTATACTTGAACTAACTGTAACTATTCTAAGTGCAATAGAAAAACCATATAAGCTGCACCTAACATAGAATAGGCTTGATAACTGATTTTGAAAAATGGTCAGATTATGTTCGGAAGTATCTACTATTTCGAAAAAATGTCTTATTTCAGCAGAAAAATAAGGTTTGGTAGATAAAATTGGCATTTGAAATTTAAATTTTAAAATTCACGCCAAAACGTTCGGCGGTATCATGGCGTCGTTTGTGACGTCACTATTGTTTTTACCAATGTACTTTTTTAACTCTGTGCAGTGTGTAGTAAACAATAGTGTGATTGTCAAATCTCGAAAACAAACAATTGTGACGTCATTCGTTTCTTGGTGTTTTATCCAATATGGCGGATTGCTGTATTTTATAGTTTTATATTATCAAAATAAATAGCAATCTCACTCGAAATAGAAAAATAAATACGTTTTTTATAATCCATGAATCCTATTTCGTTAGATAAATTCACAATTTCATTGATTCTTGGTTACTGTCATCATGCCTATTATGAAATATCTTACTGTATTATCTAAGGTAGTAGATAGATAGGTAAAAAAGTAGGTAGGTACCCATTCGTAAATGAACGGACAAAGATCAAAATCAAAGTTACGTGAATATCAAATTTTTCGTTACCGAATTTCAATTAGGAATCCGGTAACCCTCAGATGGAAATCAAATTTTCCTCAACAGACCTCGTGTTATCGATTCAACTAAATTAACTTTTTCTTTTACAGATTGACTTCAGAACCGCGGAGCAATCAAAAAAGTGTATTGAGTGATTGAGAACAATGTAGTGATTGCAGTGAAATGATGGGAATTGAAGTGAAACACAAAACATTCACGTTTCTGATGTGTTTTAAAAATAAATTGTGTCGTTTTGTCTGTCTGCATGTTTTCTTTGAAATTATATTGACGGGCACAGAATTTACTAAGTAATTTCTAGTTTTCTTCTAGTAATTATTAGGTAACTAATCTGTAACAGAAATAACTTACATGATGTATCCTGGAAACGGGCATGTACTTTTCATTCCGGAAAATAATATTAAATAAACAAAAATCCGATAGTTAACCCAGAATTTAAAAAAAACCCGCGGTTACAGTCGAGTGAAAAATGCACCGATGTAGAGCGATTGCAGTGAAGTGATACAAAGTGAAATATAACTGTAATAGGGATTTCAGTGGAGTGAATGCATAGGGATCGCAGTGGACTGTAAAGACTAAAGGGATTGCAGTGAAGTGAAAATGACGTCGTACAGTGATAGCTTTAATGATACAGTGGTGATGCAGTACGGGGAGGGGTTCCCACTTCTGATGCCAAGGTGGGGGTACGTGGTGTCGGCGTTTGTGCTGTTCATCATTGGGTTCTTTGGCTTCTTCCTGAATCTCATGGTCATCCTGCTAATGTTCAAGGATCGACAGGTTGGTATTCCACACTTATACTTTTATAATAATAAAGTTTTTATTTAAAAGCAGAATATCGTCGTAAAACTCAGTATAAAAAAAGAAGTTACAATAGAAATACAGTAGGGTATATAAAATAACATTACAAATTAACATTAAAAATCTCATTTTAGATGTCGCAGGTCACAGGTACTTTGTACTGTCTGTTCTTGTCACGTTGCACATAATATAGCTAATAGCCTATTATTTTATATTTTGACTTATAGAGCTCATTTATTACCAGGAATATAAAAGGACTAGCTCGAATGGAATTGTTGAAAATCAGGGGGCCTACTAACTTCGCATAAATCCGTATTGTTGACGTTCGTGTTTTAGAATTATAAACCTAATCTTAGGGACAAGATGTCCAGATGTCTCCAGTCCGATAATATTTTCCCCTTTTTTTAAATCTATATATATAAAAGAAAGTCGTGTTAGTTACACTATTTATAACTCAAGAACGGCTTTACCGATATGGTTGAAAATTGGTGAGGAGGTAGCTTAGAGCCAGGAGACGGACATAGGATACTTTGTATTCCGTTCGACAGTGTTCCCGCGTGAGTTGACATAAAACATCAGTCACTATAAATCGTGGTATAACAAAAAAGAATCAGACTTGGAATAACAAAACTTAAATGACAGTTATGTAATGGACGTATGGATGACAATTTGATGATGATGATGATGATCCGATGATCCCAACCGATTTGCCGTTTGAATTTAAAAGACTTCAATTTCCGATCCGTCTTGCATTTGCCATGACCATCAACGAATCACAAGGCCAATCCTTAAAAGTTTGTGGTTTGAATCTAGAACATCCATGTTTTTCCCATGGTCAATTATATGTGGCATGTTCACGGGTCGGAAGACCATCTGCGTTGTTTGTTTTTGCGCCTGATAAGAAAACAAAAAATGTCGTGAATCACAAGGTACTCAAGTGAAGAGCAACCTATGTACTATAATGCAGAAACAATAATAAATGATTAATGTACTTACTTACTTAATTATTTTTTTCTAAAAAAAAATTAACTTACTAAATAATTAAATCGAATATCGGCTTATTTATTGCCTTTAAGGCGGAACAGAGTTCGCCGGGTCAGCTAGTATAATATAATATTTAATTTAAAAAAAATATCATTTATTATTTAAATTAAATTAATTAATTAATTTAAATTTCTGAAATACGCGGGCTTTCACTTACCTAGAGTATTGTCGATGTTTTAGTCGCTCTGCGTTAGTCACTCGTATATACCTAGTGACATGATGAGAACGGTAGTGGTCCCCATTGTGAAAAACAAGACCGGCGATATTTCAGACCAGTCTAACTATAGGCCTATATCGCTTGCTACCATAATTGCAAAAGTATTGGATAGTCTGTTAGACAAGAAGCTTAGTGATACGCTTCAGTTTCATGACGCGCAATTTGGGTTTCGACCGAAACTCTCGACGGAAACTGCGATATTAAGCCTGAAACAGACTGCCCAATACTATACTAGCCGTAAAACACCGGTGTACGCCTGTTTTCTGGACCTCTCCAAAGCCTTCGATTTAGTGTCATATGATGTGCTGTGGCGAAAAATGGAACAGGCAGGCGTGCAGCCGGAGTTGCGTAGTATTATGCAATTTTGGTATGCAAACCAGGTGAATCATGTCAGGTGGGGTAAGGAGCTCTCTGAACCGTACAGGTTGGAATGCGGGGTGAGGCAGGGCGGATTGACCTCGCCGAAGCTCTTCAACCTGTATGTGAACGGGCTGATCGTGGAACTTAGCAACAAACCAGTCGGGTGCTGGGTAGATGGCGTCTGCGTGAATAACCTAAGCTATGCAGATGACATGGTGTTGTTGGGTCCCACGGCCGGCTCGATCAGGGAGCTGCTTAAATCATGTGAGCAGTACGCGATTAGACACGGACTCATCTATAATGTGTCCAAAAGTGAATACCTGATCTTTGGGACTCCCCGTAAGCAAGTGAAATACGAACCCAAAATTACACTCAATGGGGTGTCGTTGAAACGAGTGGCACAATTTAAATATCTGGGTCACTATGTTACGGAGGATCTTAAAGACCAGGTAGACATAGAACGAGAACGGAGAGCCTTAGCTGTAAGGTGTAACATGTTGGCCCGCAGGTTTGCCCGCTGTAGTAAGGAAGCGAAAATAACGCTATTCAAAGCTTACTGTCAAGCCTGCTACGCGGGGGGCCTGTGGACTAACTACACTCAAAAGGCTATGGACACACTGCGAGTTCAGTACAACAATGGATTCAGGATACTGTTGGGCTTGCCGCGATTTTGCTCAGCATCAGGAATGTTTGCAGAGGCACGCACTGATGATTTCTATGCCGTCATCAGAAAAAAGACGGCATCCCTGCTGGCAAGGCTGCGTTCGAGCTCAAACAGTGTCCTGATGATGATAGCGGGTAAATTGGAGTCACCGATCCTGCAACATTTTATTAAGGTTCTCGTTCGATGACTTCTTGGAATGGAATCTTGTTTTTAAGTAAATTTATACTAGAAATAAAATACTAACATAGTTTTTAAGATTCTATTGTACTAATAATCCATGGGCCTATGTTGCCTAAATAAAGAAAGTTTATTATTATTATTATTATTATTAAATATAATTTCCAAAAACACGATTCACCAAAAAAAATTCATCCAGGTACTCTTTATTGTACACCACAAAAACACAAAAGAAACGGATATCAAATACTTATTAAGACTTACAACGTAGGTACAATAAGGCGGTCTTATCGCTAAGTAGCGATCTCTTCCAGACAATTCCTTAACGATACGGAGAAAATGTACAAGTGGACAGTGGAAAGTGGTGCATAAAATTAACAAAATAATGTGTCCAAATTGATCTCTTCACAGGAGGAGATCAATTTGGCGCAAATCCTGAACTTTTAACCGGAAACTCAAATGCCAGTTTTCTTTCTTCCAACTTGGAAAATGACGGACTTTCATATTAACTTGCATCCCGGTCTAATCGGAAGGCAAAACCTAACAGAGGCGAAAGTCCCGAAAATATAGTGAAACACATTTTTCTTGATTTTCAATCGAGATCCCAAATATAAATTACATGAATAACTTGAAATCGATCATCCCTTATTTAACCCCTTAAGGCTCTTTCCGCACTGCATCCGAATCCGAGAATTCTCAATCCGACACAGCCGTAGTAGCACAGTCGTAGACCTACTATTTATATTTAGGGTTGCGCACTACATCTAAAAACAATTTATTTCTAGGGGATTAACCCTATTAAGACTTCAGAATGCTTGAGCGAAGAAATACAATAATAATATATATCTGAGGCAGAACAAGTGAAGTAAAGGCTTATAATGCTACTTAAGCATAAGGACCCCTGACATTCAAGATGCCTTTAAGAAGGTCAATATTACAGCTATTATACAGCTATTATTATCGTTGAAAGCTTGAAGGTATTGTGTTGAGTAGCTATTATAATTATTGCCTTCTTGAGAATGTCGTTACAGAATGGAAAGAGGCTTAAGTTTATAAAATATATATAAGAAATATTTTTATCATGTTTTATGGAACCTCGATTTCGTTCGCGACTCCGTGGTTTAAGGTTTAAGGAGACATCCAATCCACGGATGTCAGTACCTAATTTCGTGAAAATCGGTTGAAAAAAATTGCCCAGTAAGTTCATCTTAATTTTAGAACCTTTTGGGTTTTGCATAGCAAAGAAAATAACAAATGCCTAGGTATTTAGTTTTATCACCGAATAGGTAATAGTTTTTATGTAGGACTTAAGGAACTAAGCATTTCGCGTAGCAACTAGCCACTTTTTCTTTGAAATTCTAAACAGTGTTTATTAAAATTAGATTAGGTATCCCAAAATGTAGAAAATTTTCGTTTTAAGAGCCCAAACATCGTTTACTCAAACATAGTTTTCTGTTCCGACGTTTTAGGATAGGAAAAATGAAAATTTCATTACCAAATTAATACCATTCGCTAATCAGTTAAATGAAATATGACGTAATTAAAAAAGGTGGTCAAAAAATCGTATAGTAACAGCAGAAAATTATCGGGAAATTCATGGAAATCTCAGAAAAGGCGTTATCGCGTTCCGACTATTGTCATTTAATCTGAGACATTATCTAAACAAAAGTTATTTCAAATTTATCCTTAAAGGCCTTGAACCCCAACATACTGTCCAAGTTAAAAAAACAGACTGTATCTAGATAAGTGAGCGAGAAAGAGTGTCTAAGCGTTTCTTCCGGGTGTCTCACAACTTTTGTTTCCTTTTGTTTTAATTTAAATTTAGAATTTTTATGAAAATATCTGTCTGTCTGAATTATTTAATCTAATGACGGACTATAAACTAATAGACAATAGTGTACTGAACGTCCTGAAAGCTTTGATTATGTATATAGAGAATCAAAGCCTGAAAGCCTCATTGTATAGAGAACGGTTTAACCACGTGACCGGCCAGACACTAAGCTATGTCTGTGACAGATAAGCACAGCTTCCGGACGTGTACCTCTTTGTTTACTTAATTAAATATTATATAAACAAGCGTCACGTACCTTTACGTTCCATAAATAAGGCATAGATTTAGGATTGGTCTGAGCGAGACCAATCCTAAATCTATGAAATAAGGATTATAATTATTATTCTAAAACACGAAAGTCAACAAAAATGAAACAATATGGCTTTAACCGTTGGCAGTATGGCCCCACAGGAAACGGTTAACATTCATGCTATGCATCTTTATCTAATGTTATAGATCTAGAGCATCGAAATAGAATGAATACCTACTACAAAAATTATACATCAATGTTCTAGAGTATAGTGTTGTATATTTATAATGTTCTAGAGAATTAAAAATAATTATACTAGTGTGTCATAATCAATCAAATAAATATTATAAATGCGAAAGTTTGGATGGATGTTTGTTACTCAATCACGCCCCAACGGCTGAACGGCTTAAGTTAGGAAAAAAACTTATTCCACGCGGACCAAGTCGCGCAATTAAAAAAATTAATTTAATATTTTTCAACTAGTTCTGAGAAATTTCGTATAAAATTATTAACATATTATTTATTAGTAGCAATAGTTGCTTGACCTCAGTCCTGAGGTAGAGTGAAAACTTGATATAAAAGAGAAGTTTTCTAATAAATTCTAACCTGCCTGATACCTCAGAAAATCTCGATGAAAATTCCTGATATATTACTTTACTCCGAGGCTTGACTTACGCTGTGTAATTGGATAAAGAAGTATAAGAAATCTTGTTTCACAACCATAAAGTGGCGGTAGCGTTTTCAAATCAAGAGTGAATAGGCATCTTCAAGGCAAGCGCTCTCCACCCGGCATCACTACTTCCAGCAAGTCTAATTGCAGCCAAGCGCTATCACTACAGGCTACAGCCCATTAACGTCCCACTGGGCACAGGTCTCATAGGAGAGAGGAAATTAGAGCTTAGACCCACCAAGCTGCTCCAATGCGGGTTGTCGCGCTTTAGCGGCTATTATCTTGTTCGTGATAATAGCCGGGACCGATGGCTTAGCGTGCTCTCCGAGGCACGGGGGTGAAACACCGCCAACTTCCTAACTCCCAAGCTAATACTGAGAATTTCTAGTCAGAAAACCCCAATCCTTAATTATGGCCCGACCCGGGACTCGAACCTGGGACCTCGTCGGCCGTGAATATTCTAACCACTAGACCAACGAGGCAGCCATTAAGCCAAGCGCTAGGCTATAAAAAAGAAACTAAACTGGAATAGCCCCTTGATACTGGAAAGTTCATTGTTTACATCCTTGATTTGTAACCGACTTCCAAAAAGGAGGTTATACATTCAGCGCGTATGTTTTTTAATGTAGTTGTACTCCAATTTTTTCCGAGATTTCTGAACCGACTTAGAATTTTTGTAAAATACTGTAATTCAATAAGTAGTGCTAGAGAGATAACTGGAGTTGACCCTAATAATTAGTACTTTATGCCTCTTTGGAAAATAATAAGGTTACTTATCTTATTTTCTTACCTTTCTGTGTAATAAACCACTAGATATCGAAGTTATCACAAAAAATAAAACAATGCTATGATACGTAAAAGTAGAGCTTATAATAGTTTTGTCTAATTTAGTTGTTATTTTCGGATCTTTCTTTGTCAGGTATAAATTAGATGTGCCAGGCCTAAACGTGGAAATTTTTGACAGAAATTACATGGAATTTTATTTTTGTTTTTCTCCCATCTGGCGAAGACAGCTTCGATAAAATGAATAATTCAAACACTGTGATCGGTATGATATATCCAGAAAATGCAACATACGCAATGCGTAGCTACTTAGCTTCCCTTCTCCTGTAGTTTCGTCTGGGAGCTTACTAACAGCGCTTAAAGCAGTGTTATTTTAATATTGTTGATGTTGTTTCAGAATAGGCATGATGACTGATTTTGAAAAATGGTCAGATTATGTTCGGAAGTATCTACTATTTCGAAAAAATATCTTATTTTAGCAGAAAAATAAAGTTTGGTAGATAAAATTAGCATTTGAAATTTAAATTTTAAAATTCACGCCAAAACGTTCGGCGGTGTCATGGCGTCGTTGTGACGTCACTATTGTTTTTACCAATGTACTCTGTGCAGTGTGCAGTAAGCAATAGTGTGATTTTCAAAGCTCGAAAACAAACAATTGTGACGTCATTCGCTTCTTTGTTTTTTATGCAATATGGCGGATTGCTGTATTTTATAGTTTTATTTTATCAAAATAAAATATAGCAATCTCACTAGAAATAGAAAAATAAATACGTTTTTTATAATCCATGAATCCTATTTCATTAGATAAATTCATAATTTCATTGATTCTTGTTTACTGTCATCATGCCTATTATACCTAATCCTTATTTTAGGGACGTCGTGGTGCACGATTTAACAAAACAATTTTAAAATAATACTGCTTTGAGCGGGGGAACGCAATCTAGAGGGCTTATTACGTTATTATCGCGTTGATACGCGAAGATGTAACAGACAGACAGACTTTGAGTAGGTATGTTCTATGTAGTACGTAGTACGTTATAGTAATTATTCTGTGAATTGGGGTTTATAACATTAAAAACTAGTTGGCCCGCCCCAGCTTCGCCAAAGAGGGGACGATAATATAATTTGTCTTCATCATTGTCATTTCATCCCACAGCCATAACGCTACCGCAGCGTATGTATATTATATTTATACAGTGGGTCGATGTTTATACAAATAACAGACTACCGTGTCAACTATATCTTTAAGCTTATGGTTGAAACTGCATACTAATTTGACATTAGAGAGAAATAATTTTGTCTCGAAAATCCTGGTAGCTTGCTCCGTCACGTCCCTGTTACCCCACAGCGTTGCTCTGCTTAGATCCCTGTGTCGAAAGCCTGATAGGATGTGAAGGATTTTGGCTTCTGGCCATGTTATAACTTAAACACTACAACTTGTGTGGCAGAAGTAATTTTATTAAACTTTTTAACTTTACAGGCACGATATAAAAATCATATTTCCATCCAAAAAGTTTTACAGAGTCCAAACATCACAGACTATAACTACATACATAGGTAAGAATACCACAGATAATATACTACAGTATAGCCAACGACGCTGGCCAAAATGAGCACTAGTCCCACAGGAAAAGTTAATTTTGGCCACCGGGTCAGATAAGTTTGGCAGACCGTACATAACGAGAAAATACAGTACTTGACAACTAGTCAAATCATGGTCTTTTTTTTTCAAACTTCAAAACGCACGCTTGGTATGGGATTTTGTATTAAATATATTCGATGCACTTTTTTTACTTAAAAACAAACAAAACAAAACAAAGTGGAACTTACGTTTTTGGGAGACCTTAGATTTAATAATCACCAAATATTTTTTTTGACGCAGGCAACATTACAATGCCTCATCATGCAACGAACTCTGAGACCCAGCGTACTATTTATTACCTATTCTGTGGCACAACTGTCTTCAAACTCGTAATCAATTTATTTATTTATCATAAAATTAACATAAAATTGTGTTACAAACAGTGCCACAAAAACCAAAGTCGGTTTTACTGTGCACCGTGTTAATATAGGTAAGACATAAAATAATACATTAATTATTAGGTATAGATAAGGAAATAAGCATGCGACAAAATAATAAAATATAGTGAGTAGGCTACAAAAATTTAAGCTTATTTGTTATTAATTAATTATTTATTAATTGAGAGCTTAAAACGCATTTTCTTCATTATACATAAAAAGGTGATGGAGAAACCATATTTCGAATTACCCGTTTGACGAAAGTAACTGATTACGGTTTTGATGCGATTTTCTTGCACAATTCGGGTTGGATCTCAGGTTTGATCTTTATTTTCGGTTCATATTTCGTAATAATATCAATCTTTTTCGAAACAAATTCATGTTCTATTCGAATCTTTACTCCCGTCAATCTTTATAATTCGCTGTCGTTTCGTTTGAACTGCCTAAACTCAAATCCGATCAGAAAGCTACAATAATTCGCTTCAATTCCATCGACATTAGAAATTCAGAGGATACGGGGTGTTAATCTTATCCAAATAAATGTAACAATGGGACAATTTACAATTTCATTTATTAATCCATCTTGTGTATCTGCGTCGTAATAAAATGATTGATGTGCGTAAATTTAAATCTCTGGAATATATTAAACTAGTTCCAATTAGAGTTCCAAATTTAAACTATTTAGGCCAAAGAACATTATAACAAGTTGCAAGATATTCAGGAAGAAAGATTCCAAATTCAAACTTATGATTTATGTAATGAAAATACATACATTCTTTGCTGGAATAATATGGGAATAATCCGGGAAGTTTAACTTTCGAACTCATTTACAGGGTATGAAATGTGCACATTTCATATCATTTTTTAGAAAATAATATTATTATGTTAGTAGACAGGTATTAGCGCCTCATCCTTTAAAGATTTTTGATATAACATGACTGATGTCCTCGAGATACGCCTTAGAATTATCTGCGATGTTATTCTGAGGTGACCTAATTGGCTCAATTTTTCATTAAATTTACCTAAATACATTCAAGCAAAAGTAAGCCCACTTGCTACCCTTAAATCCCGACGAAAGCCTCTCTACTAAATTACTACTTGCAAGCCGAAATCATACTTCATACTAATATTATAAATGCGAAAGTGTGTTTGTTTGTTGGTTTGCCCTTCAATGACTTTGCAACGGAGCAACGGATTGACGTGATTTTTTGCATGGGTATAGTTGAGGTTGAGGACCTGGAGAGTGACATAGGCTTTTTATCCCAGAAAATTGAGAAGTTCCCGTGGGAATTTAAAAAAAAAAACTTATTCCACGCGGACGAAGTCGCGGGCATCAGCTATGGCAGAATATTTTGTGGAACATTGTGGAGTTGTGTTTATTTTTGTACCCATATTTGAACGAAAAATCTGGTCCCTTACCGCGTACTTTTTTTTTTATACTATCGACTTCCTTCGCGTGGATTTAGTTATTTTATTTCAACTCAATTTTCCGGGATATGAAGTAGCCTATGTCCTTCTCAGGGATGAAACCTACGTGTTACATACAAGAAAATCGGTTGAATATATGGGCCGATAAAGCTTAGCAGACAGACACACATACTTTTGCATTAATAACTACGGATTTGGCTCTACAAAAAAGCAAAGATAGTAGTTGGTTTGAAAGATTAATCTCGACATTTAAATTTAAACTAATAGAAAGGTCTGTATATTTTGGTAATGTAGGTATGTACTTACATAAAATATGTAAAAATGCTTTCTTTTTTTTTACTTCTTTACTTTATTAAGATAAAAGGTTACAGAGATTAGCTTGTATCAGCTATTATAGATTTTTTATTTTAAAAATATAACCAAGCGGGAGGAGTCTGGCTGCTCAGTTAGTTTATTTTATTAGACTGAAACTAATAATTAAAACATTTTCATATTTCTAGTAGTTATAATGAGTAAACCAATAGCTAAAAACGGAACCACTATAATATTTTACCGGTTTCATTTATAATCCCGTCTGGAGAGCAACGTCTATAACGGTATAACTTACTAAATATTTAATATCATTGAAAGCAAAGTATATTTTTAGAAACGTTTAAAAGTTCATTCAATATAATATTTCTTTAATCGAATATTGCTTTTAACTTCCAAGTTAGATTGAAAAGCTTCGAAGAATCCTGGAACTTTGCGGAATAAATGAAAATAAGGGAAAAATAAACATTTTCGCATTTCGATTCAATCTTATTATGTTTGTCACTTCCATTTTATGATTTGTTGGATTTCCATTACGTAATATGTACGTAATTTTGCTCACGTCACTGTAGTGAATATTCTAAGTTTATGATTCTAATATTATTTTCTCTGACGAGAATTTAATTTGATTTTTTGACATAACAAGTAGTAACTTCATTTCAAGAACTCGCTCTGGCTTCTTGAAATCGTCATGACTTAGGTTGTCTTCCGTGGTTCGTTGTTCTAAATGAGCGACGAAAGCGACGCGACGCGACAACGTAGGCCACAAGAAGAGTCAGCTATTGTTTGATACTGTTGCGCAACGTCGTATCGTATCGCGTTGTCGCGTTTGTCGCCACGTAGGACGGCGACAAATCTAGACTCTCATCAGCTCTGTGTTTTAGCACAGAATACTTAATGGTACCTTATAGGTTTTAGTACAAATTCTCAACTCAATTCGGGAGCGAAACCTCTTGCGGGCGCTAGTTTATAATGTTATAATATGATAGATATAATATGAGATTCTCTCTCTGCATCGTATTCCTCACTGTATACTGAGGGTCGTGACCCCTTTCCATTAATCAAATAATGGAAGGAGTTTTCTTGGGATAATAATGCGGTGGGTTCCCAACTTCCCACGTCCTTCCGCATACGACTCGACTAAGAGTTTTTAAACTCTTAGGTTTTTGTAACGATTATTATCAGATGTTAGTGTTAATAACCGGAACCGACGACTTAACGCACTCTCGGAGGCACGGAGGAAATGAAAAGGCCAAATTTGAACCTCCGAATTCAGTCACCCATCCAGGTTACGACTTGGGTCAACGTTGCTTATTATTCGAAATCAACCGATATGCGTTGTCACAATTAGGCCACTCGTCCCTCTAATATGAGATGTGTTGTCCCAAGAAAACCCCTGACATTATGTTATTAGTGAAAAGTCCCTCAGCAGAGACGAAAACGACGCAATGAACATAATTATTGCCATGCAGATTCAACCCCGTTGCACCTGCAGGGCGACTGCGAATCTTTTGCATCAATCATTGATGCATCGCAATCACCTCTGATTGGCTGAATTTATGGTATTCTTGCTGCGTCAATGGATTTCGTCCAATAGTGGAAGAGTGTTAACCAATCAGAGGTGATTGCGATGTATATCAATGATTGATGCAAAAGTTACGCGGTCGCCCTGCTGGTCCAAAGTTTTGACACATTGTAGGTAACTGGTAAGGTAGTTAGCTATTCCAAAAGAGAACTTGCCGTGAATTTCTAACTTCACTATGGCAACTTTGCTTTGCGACATAGCAGCACATTACCACACAAGACTGCACCGCAAAAGCAAAGCAAGTACCTATTCACTGGGTAGTTACCTACCTACAAAGTTGTAGATTTTCCCCAAACACCCGTACCTCTGTACTTAATATTAGATGATGCCCGCGACTTCGTCCGTGTGGATTATGTTGTTTTTAATCCCCACAGGACATTTTTATTTTTCCGGGACAAAAAAGTAGCTTATAAATAATAATCCCAGTGAAAAATAAGTCCATACAAATACAGTATGTAATTATATAAAACATTCAAACTTACGGCTAACTTACGGACTTGTCATTCTCCAGGTGCTCAACTACATCCATACAAAAAATCACGTCGATCCGTTGCACTGTTGCGGTGTGATTGAAGGACAAACCAACGAACCAATAAACCAACAAACACACTTTCGCATTTATAATATTAGTAGGTATTAGGTAAGTAGTTTTATTAGTATGAAGCAAAGGTGTTTGTTTGTTTGTCCTACAATACAAGATACCTGAAAGATATCAAAGGATCGACGGAAAAAAATTTGGCATGATAGTACTAATAACATTAAACCTTGATTAAATCTGATAGCCAATCAGTTGCTACCGTTTTCTACTTAGTATCGTACCATAACGTTAAATCGCTTGGCGGCACGTATTCCGGTAGGGTTGGCAACCAGCTACTAGTATAACCAAAGCCTCTCATCGGACCAAAGCAAACGTTTTTGGTAATTATTTCCCGAATTGCCCTAGTCGCGAGTGGAACCCGGCACCTCCCATTCATAACACCACAGTGCTCACCAATGCGCCAGGAAAGTCGTCTAAATCACACACACAAGTTTTTTCAAGGTTTTGTTTACCTTTTTCTATAGCCTGTTATTTTGTATTTTGTGGTGTACAATCCATACTTCTGTTCAACCGATTTTTATGAAAGGTATAGGGATAGTTTGTATATACCGGGGATGGACATAGGCTACTTTTTATTCCGGAAAATTAAGGAGTTCCCCGGGGAATCTAAAAATCTTAATCCACGTGGACGAAGTCGCGGGTGTCATCTAGTCATGTATATTTCTGTACTCTCTAGTAGTCTAGTAGGTATCTCAGAGCGCTCTAGTCTCTACTTTAGGAAAAACCGCTTAACGTGATTTTTATAAATTCTATGTTATAAATGAAGACGAAAAGCCAGTTCATATTTCATAAGACAAATTCGTACTGAGTTGTTCAAAAGTTTTAGCGTAAAATAAATAATGACTTCAGAGACTGGCACTTCACGACACGAGCGTACCTAATTTTTAGAGCAATTTGATCCTATTTTAGTAACCTTATTTTGTAAAATCAATACGGACAGCACGCCATCTTTTTGTAGATCTTTATTGAAAACAATTAGTTTAAAGCTAGCCAGCCTAACCCAATCCATATCCATACTAATTTTATAAATGCGAAAGTGTGTCTGTCTGTCTGTCTGGCCACCAGGTGAAGCAATCAACCACAATGTCCTTCCCCGGGATCTAAACTATCACTGTACCAAATTTCATCAAAATCGGTTGAACAGATGGGCCGTAAAAGCGTAGCAGACAGACAGACACACTTTCGCATTAATAAAAAAATATGGATTCGCATATATCGGATATATGTATTGTTTTTTAAAATTAACTAATAATTTTTAACTATTCGGGTATCTTTAAATCAAGAGTGAATAGGCATCTTCTAGGCAAGCGCGTCTCATCTTATATCATCATCATCCTTATATCATCACTAATATTATAAACGCGAAAGTTTGGATGGATGTATGGATGTTTGTTGCTCAATCACGCCCGAACGCCTGAACGGATCTGGATGAAATTTGGTACAGAGAGAGATTATAGTTTGGAATTACACATAGGCTTTTTATCCCGGAAAATTAAAGAGTTCCCGCGGGAACCAAAAAACCTGAATCCACGCGTACGTAGTCGTGGGCATCAGCTATTAATGCATAAGAAAAAAAGCAATTTCCGAGCAAGTAGGAGAAAAATTTAAAACTTAAGTTTTGTTTCCAGCTGTGGACTCCGCTGAACATAATCCTGTTCAACCTGGTGTGCTCCGACTTCTCGGTGTCGGTACTGGGCAACCCCCTCACCCTGATATCCGCTCTCTTCCACCGCTGGGTCTTCGGACACACCATGTGTGTGCTTTACGGGTTCTTCATGGCACTACTTGGTAAGATATTTTCTACTACTATTGCAACCTGACTAACTCAATTCGTGAGTAATTATTTTAGGCATATTATATTATTATATCCATATAATATTTTTATACGTACAATATATACACTGTATATATTTATGTATATAAATGTATGTATATGCTATTTGTATAAGTATATTATGATATTTTTGTTAAACTAAAAAGTAAACTATTTATAAATACATAAATAGTTTTCTTTTCAGTTTAATAAAGGTATATTTTGTTAGGACTGCCTTTGGGCACTGGGCGCTCTAGAGGTTTCATCCTTTATAATTTTTTTAGTGTTCAACCTCATCCAGTATTTCTATTATTATATTTTCCTCTTTAAGTTGCCTGGAAGAGATCGATTCTTAGCGAAAAGGCCACCTTTTTTACTGCGTCTTCCCTAAATGTATGTGTCTATGTTAGATTCTGTTTTATTTCTAGTTTGGTGTACAAAAAAGTGTATTTTAATTTCATTTCCAACCTGAAGCAGTGATAGCCTAGTTCAGACACCAGGCCTATGGTTCCGTACCCATTGGGTGTCGAATTGTAGGTCAGGCGCTACCAGTTTAGCGCCATATGTAAACTAGTTATTTTACGGCTGATTATATCTGTCCAGTGTCCAACCATTTATTTTACTTTTTGACATAAGCACGCCTAAAAAGTTTCATAATTACTGACAGGCAACCATCGACAAAAATGGCAATACTGTATATACGCAGTTTTTTATTACAATAGTGAAGCGACGGTCTCTTTTATCCGATATTTCGTAACTCGTATACCTTTCTAGTTATTACCAGTACGAATTTCCTTTTCAAAATAGTCACGAGGCTCTCATGTAACATTCATGTAACATTTACTGTACTGTTGTATTTAAATGATTTTATTTAATACATACATAAATATAATTTGTCATTAAAATGGGTATGTTGATAAAAAAATAAAAAAATGTTGAGCAAAGATAAATATCAATGTGTCAAATCGATTAAAACTACTTCATAAAGAAAGTCGATTGTTATCTAAAATCGAATAAGTAAGGCATTAGAACATCATTAACTCGAGCCAAGTAAAATAAATGATTGGACAGAGTAACGTGTTGTTATGACATCTTTCTTGTTATTTACTGAAAGAATTTATACTGTGTGTACTTCCTAAACTTTTAACCACTAGGCTTACTATTAAGGGTTGGACTTAGTATCCCTTACCACGAATTTTCAGGTAAAAATAATTGTAATTGATAGAGCTTTGGTCCACGATTACAGTGCTACTACTCTTATTACAAGGAAATACACAGTTTTGAAGAAAATAACGAAATTAAGTTCTAACCTCAAAACAGGTAAAACACGTAAATAAAACGCTACATTATGACGCGAGGCTAAAAGGCAAAAGCTGTCAATTGTAAATGAAAAAAACAGTGAAATGAAACCTCTAAAAAAAAGTGTAAACTAAACGCCAATTAGGTACTTTTTTTATTTAACTGACTTAACGGCTCTCGATTCTAGTTCTTCTGACCAATTAGGTACCTGAATAGTCTGTCACAGGAGTGTCACGGAGTCATCACTAATTATTAGATTAAAAAGACTGGAACCCATAGTTGTAAAGCCATTTGAAAGAAACATTTTTAAGCGTTAAGGGTTTTAAGGGGAAAAGTAATAAATCCCCATTAACAAGTAGAGGTGGGAAAAAACTAGGTTAGGTTAGGGTTTGACATAAATAAGCAGGTAGTTAGGTTCTATTGGGTCCTAAGTCGAATATAGTCAAAAAAAAAATTCTTATCTCAAAACGGGTAAAACACGTAAATAAAACGCTATGGCAGCGAGAGCCTAAAAGCTGTCAATTGTAAATGAAAAACAGTAAAACGTAAAAAAAAGTAAACGTTACCATAATAGTCTGTCATAGATGGAGTCATTACTAATTATTCGATTATAAAAACTAGAACCCAGAGTTGTAAAGCATTTGAAAAAAAAAATATAATTTTCGTTTATTTTCCGTTATTGTTTATTCCGTTTCTGTTGTAGTTGCGTGAATGGTGACGTGTTTTAGCCGTTTTGAGGTACGAATTTTTTTCGTTATTTTTTCAAAAACTATGCATTACCTTGTAATAAGAGTAGTAGCACTGTAATCGTGGACCAAAGCTCTATCAATTACAATTATTTTTACCTGAAAATTCGTGGTAAGGGATACTAAGTTTTAACCAAGTTGTAAAAATTAAGGCTCGATAAAACTTCAAAAAGAAGTGGGTAGGATTTTATAGCAATAAGAAATGGTTTAATATTTTTAGGGTTCCGTACTCAATAAGGAATCCTTACAGTTTCGGCATGTCCGTCCGTCTCTGTGTCTGTTTCTCCGCGGCTTAGCTCAGACGCTATAATTAGTAACTAGAACTAGAAAGCTATAATTTGGCATGGGTATACATAATATTAGCCACGCCAAATGTGTTAGGATACCTCCCCTACACGTAAAGTGGGGATCACAGAGCTGATGGTAGATTAAAAGACAAGACGTATCATACTCGTAACAGGACATCTGCATGTCCTTTATGTTTGAGTTTGAGTTTGAAGGTACGGAACCTTCGGTGCACGACTCCCACTCGCACTTAGCCGGTTTTAGTATCCTGACCTTGAATTCAGATCACCTCGGCACGGTCCCACATAAATCATCTCGTTAAGTACCCTTTCGAGCCGACTTTTCGAGCGTCCGAAATAAAAGATAAAGACCCGGTTAAACACTGTGGTATAAGCCTACAGATTACAGATTTTTTAAATCTGAAAAAAAAAGAGGCGAAACATTTTGGATATTAAAAAAAAAACATTTGCAAACGCTTCACTTTAGAACGAAAACATAATATATTACGGCCAGGCCAAAAAATCCGTGTTACATGGGAAACACATTTCGTCCTCGTTCGTCCTGTACCCAAGTGAATCTCCAAAAAAAAATGTGCACGCGTTTTAAGGGTTCCGTACCCAAAGGGTAAAAACGGGACCCTATTACTAAGACTCCGCTGTCTGTCTGTCTGTCTCTCTGTCTATCTCCAGGCTGTATCTCATAGACCGTGATAGCTAAAAAGCTGAAATTTTCACAAATGATGTATTTCCGTTGCCGCTATAACAACAAGTACTAAAAATTAAAAAAATATATATATTAAGGGGGGTCCCCATACAATAAACGTGTTTTTTTCGTATTTTTTTGCTCAATATTAAAAACAGTAACAGGTAGACGGTTCAAATTTTCACAGAATATTAACTTGTATATTACCTTTCAAAATAAATAATTAAATATCAATAAAGTAAATTATTAAAGGGGGGCTCCTCCCATACAACAAACGTAATTTTTTGATATTAACAGTAAACCTCTACAAACAAAGTTAGTTTTGCGGTTCATTAACAAAGGTAATTATACCTACTTCTTGAGTACGGAACCCTCGGTGCGCGAGTCCGACTCGCACTTGGCCGATTTTTTTTAAATCAAGAAATAGGCTTGCGCTTGACGACAATCATGCTTAATACAAAGCAACGATGAGGTCTAGGTTGGAACGCGCTTGCCTAGAAGATGCCTATTCACTCCTTGAAGGTACTTAAGTTATACGTGGCAGGGAATACATGCGCTGAAAGGGTATAACACATCCTGGTGGTTCGAATCAGAAACGCAGAATATATTTTTTCTATTAATTATTATTTATTTATTGTATAACAAATAACACACAGGCCGTCTTGCACAGCACTGCCTACACTAATTTTGTGCTGCTTTCACTTTTTGATAAGTGAATTCCGGGGTTCACATGAAAAGGACGGGTACAGAAAATGCAATGAGTGACCTTGTGCAAGTGGGACTTAAAGTAGATTTTAAATCTAAAGCTAACAACAACACAATGCATGTCGCAAAATCAAGCTTACCTTCAATAGAACCAAGAACTTATATATATAACTAGATGATGCCCACGACTTCGTCCGCGTGGATTGATGTATTTTATTCCCACTTCAATTTTCCGGAATAAAAAGAAGCCTTGTCACATGTATGTAAACTATCTTTGTACCAAGTTTCATCAGCATCAGTTGAGTAGTTGGGCAACGTAGGCCGTAGCAGACTAACAGACAGACAGACACAATTTCACATTTATAATATTAGTTTAGTTCAAATTCTTCAGTTTAAAAAATTACCGCCTGACGATTTTGTCCATAATGTGCTTTCGCGGGTTAAAACGTTTATTTAAAAAATGGTTTCATTAATTTCAATGTCCCTGAACACCTAACCCGCCAGGCGTGGTTTGTTCTTTGATACCAAACTAATAATATTCCTATATTCGTCAAATACCTATCCGGTTTTATATCCACATACCTGACCACTAAAACTATGTATTTTTACTCATTTTATGGCATGTAATGGTATTGGTATGTTTGGTAATCCTAACTCGTCTTTGAGCGGCGATAAGTAGTCATGCAGGCAGACCGACACTATTCTCACCAGAGTAGAGTCGTAACTGCCCCCACTAAATACTGAATCAGCCTTCCTAGCGATAGTTACCAAAAGTACGATTATCTCCGAGATTATACAGAAGCCGGGGAAGCTCTATTATCGACCTGTGGTCCTGACCATAGGTCAATAATCAACTTTCCTCCAAATTGTGCTCCAATTAAAATTTTCAAAATTATTGCCCAGACCAGAAAAAAAGGACGACGTATCACGTACCACATTGCTTAGGGGCATACTACCATCACTTAAAGTCGTATTGTTTTAATATTGTTAAAATTCGTATTTTAGAATTAAAATCCTTACTACGACGTTATAGAGACGTCAATTGGTACGTGACATAAGCGATGGTGGTACCCCCCCAGCTCCAACACGCATGCGATTAATGTTACAACTCACAACAAAACCCTTTGTAAACTTCGGTCCCACAACTATTTAACACACCAACTTGTACCCAGTTATTGTACGGATAATATTATACTGTTCAACTATTTCGTACTGTAGGTACGAAATATGTACATAGTTGAAAACTACATATTGTACATCACTTTAAATAATAAAACTTTAACTGGGCGATTTCTGTAGGTACATAAAATAATTATTTTCTCCCCCTAGTTCTGAAAATGCTTCATTATTAAAAGAAAACAATACGTAGGTACATCGGCTGGCGCCTAGTCTTATTAAAATCACTTGGGGAGTCTTCGGCTTAGCCTCGTCTTTTCAATAGTATTCAGCCATAAATGGCTTTATTTCCAGCCTGGGCAGTAATGCTCCCTAAAACTTTACACCGCATTAATTTACAGTTACATAATTACCAAGTTGCAGCTACCAAGTTTTTTATGTCTCGATTATGTATCAGAGCTGAGCACATAGTAGATATTATATAAATAAACAAAGTAGATATTACTAGATAGTAAATAGAAAACGATAATTAAATTCGTTCAGAGTTCGAGTTCAAACAAACAAACTGGAAAAGTACATACTACGCTTCCCAAGTAAAACAAAAGTGAGATTCTCTCCGTTGACAGAGAGCTTGCGGGAAAATGTGTTATTTTTAAAATGAAGTACAAGATAGATAGATAGTTAAATAGATAGATTTAAATTTTTTATTGCCACACAAACCATTACAAAATAATAATAAATAAACAAAAAGAAAAAACAAGTGTGCAAAGGCAAGGCCTTGTGCCCTAGTGCATACCTAATGCCAATCTCCGGGATATCTATCTACCTACTTATCTCAATCTTTTTATACGACTGCCTGAAAAAAGGAGTATATTGTTTTCAGGGTTCGTGAATGTATGTATGTATGTATGTATGTGAGTTTGTATATTCCACCATAACTTCTATACGCCTGAACCGATTTTGATAAATGAGGTATCGTTAGAATCCCTAGCTTATTCCAGGTGACATAGGCTAGTAAAATTTTTAAAAAATTTATGGGGTGACCATGGTCCCGCATTAAAGACTAAAGTTGGAAAAAAAAACGAAAATAAGATTAACTATAAGATTAATCATCATCTAGAAAATGATGAGTAGATTCCAAAAATATATAACACTATAGTTCAATATCCAGTGATTCACAAAAAAAAAACATTTAATAAAAATGTGAATAAGATTCCAAAGGTAATTAATGACTGTGGTATCGTTACGTAGTAGCAGTGGTAGCCGTACCTACTTCCATTCGAGGGGGATTTTTATTACACGACTGCCCAAAAAAGGAGTGTTGTGTTTTCAGGGTTCGTGTATGTATGTGTGCCTACGGCAGATCAGTCGTATTTTTTAATAATTTTAATTATATTCACTTGTTTTATTCCTTCAACTACAACTCGTAAGCCCTTGACTGCAAACTCTTAACTCACCTGATGGTAATCGCTTCTTCTAATTTCGTCAAAATTGGTACGACTAGTAGACAGACTCGTTGGTCTAGCGTAAGCATAGTCGACTGCGAATCACGAGATCCTGGGTTTTGGCAGTGTTTCACCCCCATGCCACGGAGAGCACGTTATGTCGTCGGTCCCGGTTATTATCACTAACACGATAATAGTTATTAAAGCCCCCCAACCCTTATTGGAGTAGCGTGGTGGTTTTAAGCTCTATCGCCCTCTCATATTATGAGAGTGGAGGACTGTGCCCGGGAGTGGGACGTTAATGGGCTGCGGTGGTGGTGGTGGTGGTAGTAGACAGACAGACACACATACGTATTATTATTCTATTATTATAGATTTACTAAAATACAACAAGTGAACGTACGGTATTAAATGTTTAAATTCATTGAAACTTTTCACATGAAAAATGCTTCAAACAAGGTCACTTTACCAAAGTTGTCTTTTAACGCCCCGAGCATAAAATTGCAGTACACTAACTTTCACGTACGTTATGTTTTTATGAGGTAACTAGATACTGGGACTGTACTCAAATAGGAACAGTTATTTCGAATTTCTTTAGTTAATTTCAGAGTTTAGTTCGCGCGAAAGTTGAATGCAGAGCTTTTGTATGTGTTACCATACATTAGCTCTGCGCTCAACTCGCGCGAGAACTGTATATTTCGTGCGTAGGTACCTGTCACTTGTACCTATAGCAAGTATTTGATGTTTCTAGAAGTTATCTTAAATAGCTCCCGACCGTTTAGGTATTTTCTTCGTATAATGAGGCATTAATAAATTAACTGCTAGGTAATAAAGTTACATCACATGCCCTTAAATTCGTTCGCGTGGAAAACGGTTTTAAAACTTTTTGATTTTACCTAGGTACATGATAAAAAGTTGCTAACTCACTCTCCAGGTCCTCAACACCATTACTAATTTTTTTAATTATTATATTACAATATTGCAAATAACAATAATAGTACTTATTACAAATAAACATGGTGTGAACATAAACTTTGCACAAGTAAGTCATGTGCCTCAACTGTGCCAACCTGTCCCAGTGGCGTGCATGGCCTAGAGGCATAAAAGCATTGCTCACCATAGTTGAAAAAGCTCCATGCTTTTTTTTCATCATGCGCTACCTGAAAATAGGTAGGTATCTACATAACTAAGCCTGCCCTGGCTCCGAATACTGTGCATACCAGTGGCATGTGGCATCAATCCGTCGCTCTGCTACCAGGCGATTGATGAACAATCAAACACACTTTAGCATAATTTTTTATTAAAATTTTATTATACTGGAGCCAATGGCATGACCATAAACATTACTTATTCCTAATAAATTATTAACTAAGCCTGTATTCCCACCCTGTAGACATTTACCCCTAATTGGCTTCCATACGTCATGGCATCTTGAAAAGCCGCTTAAACGATAGGGTTGTCACATGTCACAACGCTGGTCTCCGAGGGGGTTTTAGTGAGTAAGAATCTCAAATAACCTGGCTTCCACCCCAAGAAGTCAGGTATCTTAAGAAGATTTCCCCATCGAAAAAAAAAGGGTTGTCACTATCAGAGTGAGCTCAAATTAAAATTGAATTATTTTTTTGCATTAAAAAATACGTAAAATCCGCATCCTTTGTTCGTTATAATTTCAATAAACCATTTTGAACTGCCGATTAAAATAAAAAGTGTAGAATTTTTACATCACAAATACAGTAGGCAATTACGCGTGCAAAGTGAAATGCTTTCGGGCCCTGAGTTAGCTTTTTTTACGCCGGGCGTTGATATTAATAATTTTGACGACCTCCCTGGCGCGGTGGTAACTGGGTGGGTGGGAGGTTCGATTCCCGGCAGGGTCAACTTGGGAAACCTCATCCACGCGGACGAAGACGCGGGCATCATCTAGTAGTTTATAAATAAAATTCATGCCATTTTATGCGGAATAACATAACATTTATTTAGGTACGTGTAAGTATTTTACGACTTTCCCAAACGCAGATCATTCGTTCGGTATATCTTACTAATATTATAAATGCGAAAGTTTGTATGGATGTATGGATGTATAGATGTATGGATGTGTGTATTTGTTACTCAATCACGCCCCAACGCCTGATAGGATCTGGATAAAATTTGGCACAGAGATAGATTATATAAAACACATACTATAGATAGGCTACTTTTTATCCCAGAAAATTAACAATTTCCCGCAGGAACCGAAAACCCTCAATCCACGCGGATGAAGTCTCGGGCATTAGCTAGTTGACCAGTAAATATATACTAAATGTATTAGCCCAAATACGCTTCTTCAATCAATTACGATTCACATGCCATATTGTTAAGTTGTCCAATAATATCATGAAATTTTGATGGCTGAGACTTCAATAGCTACCCGTTTCATATATCACTCCAGGGACACTGCTAATTGGATGAAATTGGTTATTTTCGGTTTTATTAATATTAAACCTATTTTCCTTATAGGGGACTAACTATACTATTTAGTCGATTCAGATTTTGTCCTGAAACTGGTGTTTTATCATAATACTAGCTGATGCTCGCAATTTCATCCGCGTGGAATAAGTTTTTTAAATTCCCGTAGGAACTCCTCAATTAAAAGTATGTCACTCTCCAGGTCCTCAACTATGCCCATGCAAAAAATCACGTCGATCCGTTACCCCGATGCAGCGTGATTTAAGGACAAACCAACAAACAAACACACTTTCGCATTTATAATATTAGTATGATCCCCCATTGCAAGCCCTTGACTGCGATCTCACCTGGTGGTAAATGATGATGGTAGCGGGCTAACCTGTTAGGTGTATGGTAGTTATACCCCTAATCGGTTTCTGCGCGGTATCGTGCCGAAAAGCAAAATCTCTTAGCAGCAAATCTATCCACGCCCGAAGACTCCCACCAGACCAGACAAAATTCAGAATCAGTGGGTCAAACCCGGAGCCTCACACTTGTAAGACCAAAGTGCTCAACACTGAGGTTGTCAAATAGGAACAAAAACCTGACGTAACATAAGAGACACTTGTATATCCTATGTATGTAATTGTTAGCATTATTACTATTTGTCTTCAGATATTATATCTCATGAAACAGGAAGTATAATTATAAATGTAAATTTGACTCATTTCATGTCATGTATAATCTAGTAATAGTTAGTATACATACGAGTGTTATGTTTTAATGATGGTAATTCAGTCTCCTGCTGGCAGACTCAGCGATTATTTTGTGTTTAGATTGCAATTTGATTTAGAGTTTAACGATAGGAATAGTGGCCGGGTCAAATGAATATTATTAGCCAACTTTTATCTAATTACATTAAATCTTCGTTGAACCTCTACACGCTTAACCATTTACTCGTGCAAGTTTCAAATGAGAGGACAAATATATTAAAAGTGTTTTATTAATACCTACTTCAGGATTGTCGCTTACGTAATAAATAAATTGAGTATTGAGAATTTAATGGATCATTTCACGAGTAGCTTGTGAAAAATCGTGAAAATAGTTTTTCATTGATTCTCACACAAATACGAAGCTCCGCTTACACCTCGCGTACTATAACTCATAAAACTGGTCCCAAGAGATATTAAACAAATTGATACGGGATCATAGTGGATTTATTGACATTGAAAGCCAATAAGCTAAACGGTAGGGGACTTGTTATCATAAAACTACGTAAATACGTTGATTGGATTTTATTTTAAGCTGACTAAATGGAAAGAAGTTTCTGATTCGATGTGTAGGTATTTTTATACGACTGCCTGAAAAAAGGAGTATTGTTTTCAGGGTTCATGTATGTATGTATGTATGTGAGTTTGTATATTCCACCATAACTTCTGTACGCCTGAACCGATTTTGATAAATGAGGTATCTTTAGAATCCCTAGCTTATTCCGGGTGACATAGGCTTGAAAAATTTTTAAAAAAATTATGGGGTGACCATGGTTCCGCATTAAAGACTAAAGTTGAAAAAATATATTTGAAAATCAGATTAACTATATAAACATCATCTAGAAAATGATGAGTAGATTCCAAAAATATATAACACCAAAGTTCAATATCCTGTGATTCACAAAAAAATATCATTTAATAAAAATGTGAATAAGATTCCAAAGGTTATCGTTACATAGTGGCAGTGGTAGCCGTACTTCCATTCGAGGGGGATTTTTTACTATACGACTGCCCAAAAAAGGAGTATTATGTTTTCAGGGTTCGTGTATGTATGTGTGTCTACGTCAGAGCAGTCGTATTTTTTAATAATTTTAATAATATTCACTTGTTACTTATGTAACTACCGATGTTTAATTGTTTCTTGTAGATTTAGATCCTATAAATTCCAAATCTCAAAATTCTTGACCCATTGAGTTGAACTATACTTTGATATGTCACTCAATCAGTTAAACATCCGGAAGGATATTAACTTTTTGATACCACGGTATTTTCTCTTATATTTTAGTATGAATCTTTAAGGGGACTCCAGCCGATACCTTCTTCATACAAACGTAAACTCGCAATTACTACATTATTTGATATTGTACGCGCAAAACTAAATATTATTTCGATTTGTCTCGTCATTATCTAGGTTTATTGATATATAAAATATTGAAAAAATATTGATTTTAAAGTTACGAGCCTCGAAAGATTTCTATTTTCACACTAAATTGATGACAACTTTAGGCGCAAATAAATAAGATTAGGAGTATGAAAAATAAAACAATTTATCAAGAAACATAGTTGATTTATTCATTAGTTGAAATACTTTACTTTGTAAACATACATTTAGTAGTTTCTACAAACGAACGGGTTTCCCAAACGACTGTTCAACCCTTTTCGCGCGCTTGATTTCGGTGAAATTTATCGCGCCTGTCATCTAAAACGTAGCGGCAAGGGGACGGGTAGCACAGTATTGGTATCTATAACATAATATGACCGTGACGGTAGCACGAAAGTATGTGCGCATGCACTCGTTACACTGAGTCTATCTCTTTCTCACACAATGTTATGTGAAATAGCAAACAGGTTACCCACGTGCGTGGGCAACTTCGGTCGCGCGTAGATACTGAGTCCTCTTAACCTGGAAAATCAAACACTCTGATGTTGTAGGATAAAGATTACCTATCCATTATATCCATTTCCGGGATTAAATCTAGAATGGCGGCGTGAAAAGATATCAAATAAGCAGACAGACCGACAGATGTATTATTTATTAACTAAATCCTACGCTAAACTGTAGAGTGTAGATTTACTGTATTTGTTGTCTTGTACGCAAACGTTTTGATGCAAGTGTAAAATCATTGTAATATTATAAATGCGAAAGTGTGTTTGTTTTTGGTTTGTTGGTTTGTCCTTCAATCACGGTGCAACGGAGCAACGGATCGACGTGATTCTTGCATGGTTATAGTTGAGGACCTGGAGAGTGACATAGGCTACTTTTTATCCCGGAAAATTGAGGAGTTCCCGTGGGAATTCAAAAAAACTTAAACCGCGCGGACGAAGTCGCGGGCATCAGCTAGTAAAATATATAAATTCAAATATACATACAGAGAGATTCACTTTTACAGTAGTTAAATAACATCTATACTAACTTGCATTATAAATGCGAAAGTGTGTCTGTCTGTCTATGTGTCTGTCTGCAACACTTTAACGGCTCAGTCAATTTTGTTGAAATTTTGTATAGAGATAGGTTGCATTCTAGGCTACTATTAACCCGGAAAATTAAGGAGTTCCCGCGAGACTAAAAAAAGGTGAATCCACGCGGATGAAGTCCTCATCTAACTAATTGCATCTAAATCTAAACTAATATTATAAAGAGGAAAGATTTGTTTGTTTGTTTGTTTGTTTGTTTGTAATGAATAAACTAAAAAACTACTGAACCGATTTTAAAATTCTTTCACCTATAGAAAGCTACTTTATCAGCGAGTAACATAGGCTGCATTTTATTTTAAAATAAATTAGAGATCCCTTCGAAAATTGCAATAATGTGAATTAAGTCGCAAAAATTCACCTAAGTAATTTAACTTTTTACGTTAAACCTCTATTCGTCTATTAAATCAGACTGTCTTTTATGTCATATTTATCAAGACACTTTTATTTTGTATTTTAAAATATAATAAAAGACGTAATAAAGAAAAGTTCAATACAGAAAACAAAGATACTTAATTTACCACAACAGGATTGGATAAACAAAGATATAATAAATAAAATAAATAAGAGAAACAAATTTTGGACGAAAGTAAAGAAAAATCCTAATAATACAGATATTATCTCGAACTTCAAGAAAGAAAGAAATGAAACTTTGGAATTAATTACAAAAACTAAGAATAAATATTATTTTAAATTATTTGAGAAATGTAAAACCGATCGTAAAAGAACATGGAATCTTATAAATACTATATCAAATAATAAAATTAAAACTGAATGTGCTCCTCCAAAGCTTATGAATGACTCTGGTGTAATTTCGGATGGTAATAAAGTATGTGAATACTTTAATAACTTTTTCGTTGAAATTAGTCCTCAATTAGCGCAACAAATTCCACTCAAATATCACACATATTCAGCAGTTCTAAGAAACCAAGATAACATGCAACAAAATCAAAAGCTATCGGAATTCACACCGTGTACGATAGACGAAGTAATCCAAATAATAAACCATCTCGATTCAAATTGTAGTTCTGGCATAGACGGAATCAATACGAAAGCGATTAAATGTATAAAAACTTACTTATCTCCATCACTTACATATTGTATAAACCATTATTTAGGCAAAGGTCAGTTCCCGAATGAGCTTAAAATAGCAAAAGTTACTCCTATATATAAATCAGGAAAGAAGTCAGATCCTAATAACTATAGACCAGTTTCAGTGTTGCCAGTAGTATCAAAAGTTTTTGAAAAGATCATATTGTATAATAGATTAGATAATTACCTTAAGCAACTAAATTTTATTTTTGAACGTTAATATGGGTTTCGTCCAAAATCAAATAAACTATCAGCTACAATAGATCTTGTTACCAAAATAAAAACTAATATTGACTCAAAAAATATTGCTCTGGGTATATTTATCGACTTAAAGAAAGCGTTTGACACCGTGAGCCATTCGATTCTATTAGAAAAACTTAAAAACATAGGAATTACAGACACTGCTTTTAAAACATTTGAATCATACTTAGAAAATAGGTCCCAAATTGTCAAAATTGGTAAATATCAAAGCACTGCTCAGCCAATCACTTGCGGAGTCCCCCAGGGCTCCATACTTGGGCCCCTTTTATTTTTAATATATGTAAATGACGTCAGTCATATATCTTTAAACGGGGAAGTTAGTCTTTAAGCTGATGATACGTGTATATTTTACTATGGACGCTCAATAAATGATCTTATAAAATTAGCACAAGAAGATCTCAACACTTTACATGACTGGTTCCAACATAATTTACTTACCGTCAATACATCAAAAACGAGCTATGTTATTTATAAAGCAAAAAACAAAAATATTCCTGATCATACTCCACTATCAATAAATAATATTCAAATAAAACAATCTACCGAAGAAAAATATCTCGGACTAATGATTGACAGTAATTTAACGTGGAAACCGCACATAAGTAAAGTTAAATCAACATTGTCGTCCCTTCTCGGATCACTTTATGGTATAGTTAAATGCCTTCCACAAAAGGTTCGAAAAAACATTTATAACTCACTTGTTAAACCTCACCTTGATTATTTGATTGAAATATGGGGCAGTGCCGCCAAAACAAATTTAAATTGTCTGCAAATAATACAAAATAAAATAATAAAAATTCTTTTCAATTATGACTTTCTTATCCCCACAAAAATTTTATATTCGGAAACCAAATTAATGAACATTCAACAAATATATTACTACAATACATGTCTTTTGATTAAGAAAATAAAATCTAAGAACATTCATTCCCAATTGACATTTAAAACTAAAAGGGAACTGGGGTGCCGGCTCCTCCGTAACGCTGATAATATTTCTTTAAAAAAAATACGAACTAATTACGGTAAGAGAAGTATAAGTTATGAAGGAGCACAAATGTTTAATAATTTACCAAAAGAAATAAAAAGTATTAATAAGATCAACATTTTTAAAAAGAGACTCAAAGATTTTATAATTCATAATGTAACTGACTTCTGAGTCCGTCCCTGGAAATTTATAAACATTGCAAGGTTCTTTTTATTTCTACCCACTTGCATTATACTAATTACTATTACATATGCTGTTTACTTGTTGCTCGCCGCTGTGCGTAATGATGTTATTAGGTTAAGTTTATGATAAGTACTGATAAGTTCTCATTTAGTGAAATTTTTTTTTAAATTTCTTTGAGAATAAATTCTTTAACCACATTTGTCAAGACAAACATAATAAATACAAGAGAAGTTACTAACATTTTTTTAAACATTTTAATATCTAACTGTTATAGATAGACTGCGAAATGCCTAAAAGAACCAGGTCTCAACTTAGTTATTAGTTCTAAACATAGTTCCCAGGTGAGAGCAGCGAAAATACGTCGTATTGGAGACTCAAGTGCCAAGTGCTCACAGCGGTTTGCTGAACAAAATTTGAGAACGTGTGGTGGAGTTGTTCGTCTCAGTGCCGACTGACCATTATTGGGTATGGACTATTTTGATCAAGTGCTACCCGTGCGGACCGCTAGTTATATATATATATATATATATATATATATATATATATATATATATATATATATATATATATACTAGCTGATGCCCGCGAATTTGTCCACGTGGTTTAAGTTTTTTGTTATTCCCACGGGAATTTTCCGGGATAAAAAGCCTCTGTCACTCTCCAGGTTCTCAACTATATCCATACCAAAAATCGCGTCGATCCCTTGCTCCGTTGCGGCGTGATTGAAGGACAAACCAACAAACAAACACACTTTCGCATTTATAATATTAGTATGATAGAACATCATTGGTGAAACTGACACAAAATAACAAAACACACAAAAACTGTGGATGATGATTTATAGTACCGGTGATTAGGGTAGGTACACCTATAATTAATAGTGATTTACGGCCGATTAAAGAGCACATTTATTACAAAAATTACCTAAGACCACCTAACTAGTAACTACACTCTGATTAAGCTGTCACGATTCGGAATGGATTACCCACATTAAGCAGCAGCCTGAATCATATTAGCATTTTTTTGGAATTCTATACGTGACAATTATACCAAGTAATTTTTGCCCATTTGGCACATCTGTAAGGTTAGTAGTATGAGATTTTACATTTCGCCAACATTGATAGAGTTCGAGCTCTTAACATTAATTTAAGTTCAAAGTGTTAAGTCCTAACATGGAACTTATGAGGAAACGTGGGCGGACACTATGAAATTCATTTCTATCTATAACATATCCGTAGGATACATTTTTTCTATCCGTGTATACTAAGTATATGTATATTATTATAAATGCGAAACTGTGGCTGTCTTTCTATCGCTCTGTCTGTCTGATACGCTTTCACTGCCCATATTTTCAACCGATTTGGATGAAACTTGATAAGAGGTTATATCCCGGGGAAGGCCATAGGCCTTATCGCTTTTTATCCCAAAACAAGGAGTTCCCGAGAGAATAATCGAAAAACCTCGTCAAGTAAATCAAAAATTATAGTCAATAGTCAATATCATTTATTCAATATAGGTACACTGTAGGTACACTTATTGACGTTGAAAATTACTTACTTAAAAAAAAAATATGATGGTGATAATCGCTTATGGTATCTTAAAACTAAAGCTACGAGGGTTCCAAACGCGCCTTGGTCTGAGAAGAGCCCACTACAAACTCAGCCGGGTTTTTCTTTTTTATTATTATCACCATCTCACAAATCATCTTAATTAGGGAACTATCAGAGCCGTTAGAGCAAATTATTGCCAAGCTTCCTTGTCATTTAAGTAGTTCTTTACATGGTAATAAGATTTTTCAATGAGTTTACGTTTTACATTATCTTTGAAATTATTCAGACACATTATCACCATGTCTTCTGGGAGCTTATTGTAGAAGCGGACACTGTTTCCAACAAATGAATTGCTAATTTTACTAAGCCTAGAAGCAGGCATTACAAGTTTATTTTTATTTCTAGTATTGACGTTATGACAATCACTTTTCTTCTTGAATTTATTAATGTGTTTATGCACGTATACTAAATTTTCAAATATGTATTGGTTGTGCACTGTCATAATTGATCATAATTTTGATATAAGGATAAAAAACCATCAAAAATCGTAATAACTTACCGACATGACTAAAGCCTTCTTCGGGAGCAATTCGTTATTGTTAAATACCAATTCTTTGAAATTCTTGCAGCCCGTGTTTTGTCCTAAGCAGCTTTAAAAGCTAGAATTCATCAAACCTCTCCAAGCGAAAATCTTGCGAAATGAAATTCGGTGGTACGGAATTTATACGTATTGCTTTGAATCAAGGATCTTTATTTTCTTTTACTGTGACGCTATTTTCTTTGATGCTTATGAATTCTATTAAAGTTAAAGCCGACACCGAAAAATTTCATACTAAGCCTCCATAAATTTCAAACAAAGACACTATTTTGTAATAAAGTTCTCAACATCTCATCATAGACCGCTGCGATTAATCTATCAATGAATCACCGGCCTTACTGCAACCACCAATTCTACTTACTAAACCAATTTGAGAATTAACAATTTCTGAATTTGGAAATTGAAAATCGAAAAAAATCGTTGAGTGAAAATTTTCATGACCTAACATAATCATGGTAATAGCGAAACATGATCTTCTGAAGGACACCACTATAAAAAAAAACAAATGACAAAGTCTCACAAATTAAAAAGTAACATAATATTCCCAGAGAGTTCTATTTTCATATTTTTGAAGTGAAAACATCTTTAGGCGCGTTGAGCACTTTTTGCCTTTTGGTATGGGGTAAAAATGTGGAATACGCGTGATCGACACCATTCTTCTTAGGTCCTAAGTATAATAATATAGTACATTCGTAGTTAAACTTTAATGCTTAGTTTTAAGGTATATCCTTAGGTACTTTTATAATATTATAAATGGGAAAGTGAGTTTGTTTTTATGTTTGTTCCGCTTTCACGCCGTAACTACTGAACCGATTGCTTTGAAATTTTGCAGACGTAAAGTTAGAAGTCCGGATTAAATAATAGGGTACTTTTTATCCCGGAAAATTAAAGAGTTCCCGCGGGAACTAAAACTCTTCAATCCACGCGGACGAATTCGCGGGTATCAGCTAGCATTAATATAAACAAGAAGAAGTAACAAGAAGACAAAAGGTCTTAAATATAAATATATAATAAATTCGTAATTAAACTTTAATGCCTCAGTTTTAAGGTTTATATTTTAATTATATTAAAAGTGCCGTGTTGTTATTTTAAATGATTTTAAATATTCGTTTTCACTTCTATCGGCAGTCCCTATGACTGCCAATTTTTTGTTACTCGATAACGCCAGATTGGCTGAACGGATCTGCACAAAATTTGGCACAGAGATAGTTTATAGTATGGATTAGCACATAGGCTACTTTTTATCCCGGAAAATTCGGGAGTTCCCGAACCAAAAAATCAAAAACCTCAATCCACGCGGACAAAGTCGAGATCATCAACTAGTAAGTCATAATATATTGCTAAAAAATTCCGAGCGCATTTGTCCAACCCAAAGCTCTTTCTTGGGTACAATTAATAAATAAAGAACGAGTACTTATTTAAACCGTTTCCATCGAGCACACCATTTGCATACATAAACAAGGAAACGTTTGGGAAATTATAAACATTAGATTTTCTTCCACAGTGTGGTGGTATTTTATTAATATTGTCTGTATTTTTTTGATTAAAATTTTTCATAATAAGCATAAAGTAATTTAATCTAAATTACTTTATGCTTATTATGAATGCGTCAGTCAGTCTGTCTGCTACGCTTTCAAGGCCTATTTATGTTGCATCTTGGCGACGCACGAGGGCTACTTTTTAACCGACTTCAAAAAAGGAGGAGGTTCTCAATTCGTCGGAATCTTTTTATTTTTATTTTTTATGTATGTTCCCCGATTACTCGAAGACGCATGGACCGATTTTGAAAATTCTTTTTTTGTTTGAAAGGGTATACTTCAAAGGTAGTTCCATATAAATTTGGGGAAGATCTTCGAAGACAGATAATGGAACTCCTCAACGGATAAGAGTACATTGCTCGCGATCAGTGTAATAGCTTTGTAAACAGTAGGTTTTTAACCAGGCATTGCATATTTTTAACCGACTTCAAAAAAGGAGGAGGTTATCAATTCGTCGGAATCTTTTCTTTTTTATGTAAGTTCACCAATTACTCGAAGACTTCTAAACCGATTTCAAAAATTCTTTTTTTGTTTGAAAGGGCATACTTCCCAAGTGGTCCCATATAAATTTAATCAAAATCGGTCGAGCGGTTTTTAAAATATCAACAATAAAATAAGTACTTTGTATAGCGTGTGCTTGTTGTTGTAAAGTTAGGGAGTTTGAAGTCGGTTGTTATAAATATATTTTTATATTAAATTATATATAATACAATACAATACAATACAATACAGTACAATATGCTTTATTTGCATGAATTCAGGTACTGTGGTTATCCCGGATAATCACAGTTTTCATAGGATTCTTTAAACTCAACCCACCCTATCGATGTCTCGGGTAAAATAGCCAATTTATAGTACCTGGTGACTTCTGTGTCCTTCCCCGGGATGTAACCTACCTATGCACCAAATTTCGTCAAAATCGGTTGTAAAGATGACAGACACACTTTCGCATTTATATTATTAGTTTGCAGATTAGTAAGTAGTACATGTAGTTACATGATAGATATTGTTAGTGATTGTCAGTTAATCAGTGTCTACGCTGATTTATACCTGAGTATAACCATGAATGAATGAATAATTCATCAAATCGCGGCAGATATTCCAACAGTGATGCAAAATTGATAATTTAAATGTCTATGTAAGCGTCAGATGGCGATAGGATCGATGGAATTTACACATCACTAGCTCCTAATGAAAGATCTACGATAAGATGGGAATCCTATTCAGTGGAGCTGAGGTATTATTATATTATTTTGTAGTAGGGCTGCCGATGACGTCACGCTGGCAGATCAGCTATAAAGGCGCCTACTAACCGCGTATTATGTAAAAAAATATTTATTCCACTGATCAATTAAAAAAAACTGAATCCACGCGGATGAAGTCGCAGGCATTATCTAGTCATTCATATTCATGGCGTCGTTATCATCAACTCATTGCCGGCGCCCGACTAAGCACGAATCTCTTTGCAGAAGAGGGATTTGTAGCACTAGTACACCACGCTGGCCAAGTTTGGAGAGGCAGACCTCACTTTCCTTTGTAAAAAATACGAAGAACACGTAGCTTTCCTTTAAACCGTTTAAGCAAGCGATATTTTACTCACATAGGTATGCGGAAGGCCCTGGGAACCCACTGCATTACTATGCCAAAAAAAACCCTACTATTATGTCATTATTAGAATAGGGTCACGGGCCACGGCCTTAAGAAATGAGAAATATGACGCAGAGAGACAAACCCACTAGTACGGGACTAATAAACATGGACCCTAAAAAAAAATGTAAAGCTGATTTTTGGCACAAGTGTTCCTTGGGGTCTGGGAAGTACCTCCTAAAAATTCCCCCCCTAGGCCGCGGGCGTTCCCCCCCCCCCCCCCCACCCCCCCAAACGTCACATTTTTTATTTTAGAGTTCCCATACAAAGCTTGCATAAGTAGCCTGAGCTACACATAGCAACTCACAAAGCTGGAAGTACCTACTTAGGGTAAAGTTCTACACTTTGCGTCAATGTCATGGTCGGATGGTATTCAGCGAAATTATAGAGCGCAAGTCAATTTAAACCACCAAGTAGGCGAAGATTTTTGACTTCTGAAAGTGGCTTAGATACCAAATCAGTAGGTATACAAGGCCAAACAAATCTTAGTATGTTCTGTAGTTTACTTGAACTAGAATCTCATACCGAACCAAGATTTGGGTTGAGTACTACGAGAGTTTATCGAGCAGATTATGTAGGAACACACAATCTATACTATACTAATATTATAATAGCAAAAGTTTGGATGGATAGAAACATGAATGGATGGATGGATGTTTGTTACTCAATCACACCAGAACGGCTGAACGGATCTGGATTAAAGGACATTGTTCCGTCCCCATACAAAGTTCGCCTAAGAACCAACCGTCATAAAACATTGATTACTGGGTTCAAATTAATACCTTTTTATGCTTGAGAGCAGATTAAAACAACGGACACTTGCTAAGAAATTACTTATTAACAAAAATATTTTCAATTTTGAGGATATTTCAGCTTTCGCAATCAATCTGCTTGATCAAAAAAATGTCATCTTTAACCAATTGTAATACAGCTGTAAACAGTATGTAGATAAGACAAGATTCCCAGTAGTCCGTCAAAAACATTACAGATGGCGTTATTAATAAGGATGCAGGTATCGTCATAGTTCATCGATAACTTCACAGATGGCGTTAGAAATATTAAATTATTGTACTTTCAATAGATGGCGTTGCGAGATTCAGAATACTAGCGCACTTAGCACTTTAAGCTGTTTTTATCTTGTTTCTTACGATACGGATCTAGCGCTCAAGCGGTTGTATTGGATATTATTTTAACCTGTAAGTTATTGATCTGTGGTTAATAATCGAGAGACGGAAACGTATAGTAATCAATTGAATACCCATTTATTTTCTTTTAATTAATTTGAAGTGTCCGTTGAATTCTTATATTTGGAATAAAGGTTATAAAATAAGCTAAGAATTACTGTATATTTCAAACGTATGTTGATTCTTAGGCGAATTTGGTCAATGTCCTTTGGCACAGAGATAGATTATAGTCTGGAATGACACATAGGCACATAGGCTTTATGTTTCGTAAAATTAAAGAGTTCCCGCGGTAACCAAAATACCTCAAACAACGCAGACAAAGTCGCGGGCAACAGTTAGTAATATTATAATCTAAGTAGTTTTGAAAGACGTCTCAAAATCTACCGGTAAAGACGTGCTCCCAAGCGATATAAAAACCGATTAAGGATATGGATTTAATACAACTGCCATACCCCTAACAGGTTATGCCGCTATCATCTTAAACTGGGTCATCTATTACCATCTGGTGAGATCGCAGTTATGGGCTGTAGTGGATAAGAAAAAAGCATTCCATCTAAGACAAGTTTATATGTATTATGAAATAAATAAAGTAAAGATCGAATAAAGTTAAATACTCGTAGGTACTTTGATTTATTCGAACATGAGCTACTTTGATGAAGATAAATGGCATTAGTTTGTTTGGATTCCAGACTTTGTGTTCACTTTTCTATTTTTCTTTACAATGACTGATGAGACTAATTAATTATTATTTGTATAACTTTTAATCTAATGCGAAAGATCTCAACTTGGCCCGCATTGTCGCGGTGGTAAGTTTGTAATTGTATTTTCACTCCCGGCTGGGGCGATTAGGAAATAAGATAATAACTTCTTATTTGGCTTCAGCCTATAGTATAGCCTACGGCGTTAGCTAGGTTACCAACGTACCAGAAACGTGCCGAAACAATGTTTCAAAATTGGTACACAGTACACTTTTTGGAGGTCAATGATACAAAGTATAAAACGTGATGGTGATAATTAACTACGGTATCATAAAACTAAAGGTACGAGGGTTCCAAACGTGCTCAAGGTTGATAATTTCCTACCATCATCGCTTCAAGCAGTATTATTTCAAAATGACAGTTTTATGCCACGTACCTTGAAGTCCCTAAAATAAAGATTATAATTCTAAAACCAAAACGTTAACAATATTAAAACTATGCAGCTTTTAGTGATGGTAGTATGCTGTATGCCCCGCCCCATAGACTTATTATATTTACTTATCTTATATAATTGGTATGCCTAAGCCCACATCCAACCAGAGGCGTCTTTACCTATGGTGCAGGGTGTGCGTTGCACGCGGGCGCAGCTGCAGTCCAGGGGGCGCGGCGCCGCTCGCTACGGACTCACACGGAGCCCCACTCGGCGCGCGCGTTGTCAAAGGCCAACATAAAAAGAGCTCCGCTTTGCATACATTTTCTCTTCTTATATTTGCCAAATTCTAAATACAGTTAACAGCACATCATGGTATCCAAAACCGACAAACTTCTTCAAATTTAACCTCCAAACAAGAGAGTTTATTATCCATTTGGAAAATTTGACAGTTAATGAAAGAACAGTGGTAATGTTACTTGTAGGTTTGTACCCATTCCATTTTGACTACTAGGGGGCGCTAGGGTAATGTTTGCACACGGGTGCTACATGGGCTAGAGACGCCTCTGCATCCAACTCACTTAAATCAGCCTTAAATAATTATCAAAAAGCCCAAGTAGCACTAACTATACTAACCTAGGAAATATTAAGGAAAATGTTCTAATCTAACAACATTTAAGCTGTAGCTACTTAGCGGATATGAGAATAAATCCGCCTCACCTCTACAAAACTAACCTGCAACGACCGTATGTACGTGTTTCAACTTTCATCCTTACTGCGTGAAAATAAAAGCGTATTTTTTGTTCCAGGTATAACTTCCATCACCACTCTAACAGTGATCTCCTTCGAGCGGTACCTGATGGTGACGAGACCGCTTAGCTCAAGACATCTTAGTAGTAGGGGAGCTGCGGTGTCTGTACTCTTCATCTGGACCTACTCTTTAGCGTTAACTACTCCACCCTTGATGGGGTGGGGTAACTACGTCAATGAAGCAGCTAATATTAGGTAAGTAGCATTACGCCACTTGATAACCGAACTAGACCTCCACTGCTTTGACCGTAGTTTTCACGTGAACATCTTACTAATATTATTATAACTAACTGCCTCGTTGGTCTAGTGGTTAGCATGTTCGACTGCGGCCAACGAGGTCCCGGGTCGGGTCACAACAAGTATTGGGTATTTCTGACAAAAAATTCTCAGTACTAGCCCGGAGTTAGGAAGTTGGCGGTGTTTCCCCCCCGTGCCTCGGAGAGCACGATAAGCCGTCGGTCCTGCGCCTGATCTCTCTCCGGTCGTGTCGGATTTTCCGTCCCATCGGGCTATGAGAGTAAGGGAACAGAAAGTGCACCTGTGTTTGCGCACACACCTGTGCACGATAATATCTCCCGCGCAGATGGCTAATCTCTCTGGAGATTTGGCCGCCGTGGCCAAAATTCGGTCGGGAGGACATTATTATTATTTTCATTTATTTCATTTAGGTCCATATTGTTTACATTTTTAAATATTTAACTATGAAAACAAAAATAAAAAAAACATTTAAAAATATAAAACATAGTGTTCCACCGGTCTCGGGAACAGGGTCCAAGAAACCGGCGGTCAGGGTCTCAGAGAGAGGAACCTCCTGACGATGCGAGCCGTGTCCAGGAGTACAGCCTTCTGGATCTGGCCCTTGACCCCGCTACCCAATGAGAGCCTCGAAAGATGTTGGTCGAGGCTCTTGGCTATAAGACCATTAGTAGTCACGACTATCGGTACAATGATTGCTGAGTCCATATTCCACATGGCGACAACTTCGTGAGCCAAGTCTAGATAGGTACTTGGTTAGTTTCTCTTTCTCAGCTTTCACTAGGTTCTCGTCATGCGGGACAGTAAATATCAACAATCATTGCACGGCGTTCTGATCGGTCTATCACCACTATGTCAGGCTTATTGGCTACAATAGTCCTGTCTGTAATGATAGACCGATCCCAGTATAGTGTGATATGACCATTTTCGAGAACTGAGTCGGGCACATACCTGTAGTACGGTACCTCCGATTCCACAAGATTGTATTTCAAGGCCAGTTGGAGGTGTGGTATAACCTGACCTCCTTTCCTCAACCGGTAACCTAGCCCTAAATTCTCCAAGAGAGTACTCAGAGGATTCAGAGCCAGGCAAAACCACAAAGGGCTCATGCTGTCGCTTATAACCTTTTGAATCGTCGAAAAATTTAATTTATTTATTGCGCACAAATTTCTTATTTACCTAACTCGGATACAACACATAATCAATGTTGTTTATCCTTAAAATCTCAAAGTATAATAACTTGTTATAAGGCAGTAAAGTCAAAACTTGGTAATAAGTAGTTAATTCGTTTTAACAAAACCCTTCTCATTAAAGTCTCGTGCAAGCAATATGATCCTCAAAGTTAAACCTCCGTCCTCTTGTCTTTAATAAATTTCGAGCTTAAACTTTTATTGCGGCCCCTAATAGATTACATACCTACATACTTTTAGGCTTTTTTTTATTAGTCGTAAAATGCGGGGACACTAAAAAGGTTTAAAAAAACTTTTAATAAGCGGAAGCGGAAATAATATGGTAAAAATGTTTTCCTTTCGCTTTGTATATTTTAAAATTGTACTAACTATATTCATATTTCATTTGAGAAATCTGAGTATTTTCTCTATTTGACATTAGAAAAAAAAATGATTTTGAGATCCCCCTTTTTTGGATGTCGTAACCGTCATATCGATTTTGTTAGTTTATAAATGTATCCATCATAATATCAATTTTGTTAGTTTAACTTTAAATTGACTTCTCATTCATCGGCCCAGTTTTTTTAGGTGCTACGTTGGAACATACATAAATACAAACAAACATACATACATATAGTTTTTTTAGGTGCTACGTTGGAACATACATAAATACAAACAAACATACATACATATAGTTCGCGCGCGAGTTGAATGCAAAGCAAAACTATGGTGACACATACATTTTCTCAACATGACATAGACAACAAAAAATTGTTTGAGTAGTAGTCCTACCAGCACAACCTTTTCCCCACCACCTGGATGTCTGGTTTTCTTCCACCTCGCATTATTCCAGGTCTTTTGAGCCACATATTATGAACCTAGTTGCGTATGGTGATGGATAGGGGTTTTAAGATGCAAACTAACAATATGTAATACAAATACCGAGGTCATTTATTTAGGAAGCCACGTAAGAACACCTTAGGTATATTTAATCCCATCAAAAACATAAATGTAAAATGAGAGCCAAAATCCAAAATTGTGATATGTATATAATATATGCATTGGTTGTTGACTTCAGCGACAAAAGAAGTGAGATCTAAATGGGTGCCAAAGTTCAATGGTCAGTCCTGCAATTTATTTATAACAACATAAAATATTTTATAACAACTTAAAATATCATTTCTTCTTATAACTTAGGATAATATGTTGAAGACTAAGGCTTTGGCTTGGCTAGTTTCCATATACGAATTATTATTAAGTAGGTACCTAAAAGTACAGTTTCTACTAGCAAGCCAAATTTTCGGAAGAATAAAATAAGAACTTACAGCTTTACAACTTGCGAAGGCTATAATTCGTATATGAAAACTAGCCAAGCCAAAGCCTTAGTCTTCAACATATTATCCTAAGTTATAAGAAGAAATGATATTTTAAGTTGTTATAAAATATTTTATGTTGTTATAAATAAATTGCAGGACTGACCATTGAACTTTGGCACCCATTTAGATCTCACTTCTTTTGTCGCTGAAGTCAACAACCAATGCATATATTATATACATATCACAATTTTGGATTTTGGCTCTCATTTTACATTTATGTTTTTGATGGGATATCATTTCTTTTTGTACAGAAATTATTGAACACAATCTCAAACTCAAAACATATTTATTCAAAATAGGTACCTACAAAGTACACCTTCTGAACGTCATGCTTACAGAGCATAAGACGTGATGGTGATAACTAACTACGGTATCTTAAAACTAAAGCTACGAGGGTTCCAAACGTGCCCTGGTCTAAGAAGAGCCCGCAACAAACTCAACTGTGTTTGTTTTATTATCACCATCTCACAAATATTTGAAATTATATATACAATATAACAGTTACATAATCAGCCGCTGTAACAATTCATACCCATGCCTTGCTATCATTCAAATAATCCTTTACACTGTAATAGGACTTTTCTATTAGTTCATTGATTTATTCATCTTCATATTAAATAGGTAATCACTGTCGTTACATTATCAAGAAAGCTGCCGGTGCAACAATATCATTTCGATGGTGAGCCCACCCATGGTAACAACAGGTCTTAGCATCCTGTTTACACTCAGGTGACAATTTATGCACCTCAACGTAACGTACCCAAATTGCAAACAATGGTCATCCATGGAATATAGCGCGAAGTCGGCGAGATCGAATCCATATTATAGTAAGTATAGCAAAAGTTTTTAGTGAAACATTGAAAACAAGCACGGTAAACAGTCGATATCACTAAAACCACTATAAACAATGATTAAAAATCACAATGACTGACAACTTGAACTGACGACTTCAAATACGTTTCTTCTTCTTTTCTGTCAATGACGTTTCGTTGCACAAAATGCGTGAATACGAAGGTAAGGTTTTAATGCAACTATATTATTATTCATTATTATTTACATTAAAATAATAATTATGTGTCATTTTCAATAGTTAACAACACAAAATAACGAATTTAAACAAAGACCTGCAGTATGATTTATGTAATAGGAGTTTTTTTTTTACTTAACAACTCTTGTTTTATTTAGTTGTGCATGCACTATGCGTAGAATGTAATGCAAGTTGCCGCAGGAAGTGGACGAGGGAGTTACTACCACCGCTTAAAGCAGTATTATTTCAAAGTAACGGTTGAATGTCACGTACTTTGACGTCCTTAAAATAATGATTATAACACTACAACATGAACGTCAACAATATTAAAACAATACGGCTTTAAGCGATGGTAGTATGCCCCATGTCAGAGTTTTGATCTATCCGTAGGTAGATCATAAAAATGACGATTTTTGGACGTTTATATCTAAATAACCATTTGAGGTGTGCTTATGAAATTTGGAGCACATACGTATCTCGCGGGTCTCAATATATGAGCCAAATTTGACATGTTTAAGTGTAATAGTTTTTGAGTTATGAGGGGGTCAAAAGTGGCTCCAAATGGTTCGTGTAATATTACACACGGTGCTGCCAGTTCTTTCTTTTTTGGACTTTGGCTGGACACGCTTCCGCGTGTCTTGATTCATTGCAATGTAACAATATAATATCAGCTAGATCCATAACCACTCACAACCAAGGCATAGGTCTACTATTCTTGACACTTGTTACTTATGGCAAATCTGAGTATCGAAAAGTTAGAGACTCTGAAGTTTTAATGTAGGTAATATTCTAAAACAATATTGTGACGTCACGTCGTTAAACAATAAACATACTGCCACAATGCTGCCACATGAGCGGGAACTTCTCTGATTGGCGGAAGCCTCGCATCTGCAATCATCGAGCGGCGCTAACATACTTAATACGCAAGTTATGGGACAAACTTTGCTGTCTCAAAAATACAAAATGGGGCTATTCAAGGGGCGATAAACAAATTTCTTAAAAGCCGGCAACGCCTTGTCGGCCCCTCTGGTACAGAAATGGGAGGCGGTACTTATCATTAGCTAGAGGATATGGCATGAACGGGAAACTTTGAGAATAGGTATTGAACAATTATATTGCCGTCGCTCTGCTCCTCGAATAGAATTCCATAACACCCGATTGGGACAACTGCAGCTTGGATATACCGATAATACTTATGAAAAACAGTCGAGTTCTTACTCTCGTATTTTTCTTCTTAACAGACTTACAAAAAAGGAGGAGGTTCTCAATTCGGCGCGTATTTTTTTGTAATGTACGAGTATGTAACCGCATATCTCCGTGGTTTCCAAACCGATTTGAATTTTTATTGAACAGTGGTTAGAGGAAGCTCGCGAGGTGGTTCCATAAAAAAATCTGACTCGAAATTCTTAATCCTGATGCTGTAGGTTTACCTACGACTCAAAACCAGGGAGTTAGGATGTTTTGATGGTGAATTCATCATGTATATCATTCAAATAGGTATCAAGTCACGTGTATATGTCACCGTAAGATTGTAAAAACTGTTAGATTATAATCTAACTCGCGAAATTGTAAACTGTCGAATGATTACAATATAACGGATTATTTTTCGGTAGATTGTAATCTGTTAGGTTTATTAACCCGATAGAACCTAAGTGCCTAAGAGCTAAGTGTACTTGATTATTTATGTCGAACCCTAACCTAACCTACAAGAAAAAGACAAGAAAACGTAAATACAATGAATATTTCAAAAATTGACACTTAAAACATTGAACGGTTCACAATCTTTAGACTGTTTACAATCTATCGAAAAAAAGCGTTAGATTACAATCTTACGGTTTTTACAATCTTACGGTGACATATACAATGTCCCAACTCCTCAACCCTGATGCTGCAGGGTACAGAATTCCTTAAAAAAAGCGATTTATGATTTTTTATGGTGAATTCATATTATTGTGGTATTCATAGGTGTCAAGCAATGACTTCATACTGAAACCCAAGTCCCAACTCCTCAACTCTGATGCTGCAGGGTACTGCACTCCTAAGCCGTGGGGATTAGGAGTACACAAAAAAGTTAAAAATAATAATTCTTTCCAAAAACCAACTTCGATTCGATCTAGACACTATGTTGAAGTCGGGCGAGCATAACGCGTTAACTTTGCCTATCTTTGTATATTCTTTTATATTTTTTACTCGCCCGACTTCAACATAGTGTGCAGAAATCAAAATTATTTTACTTTACAGTGGCTTTAGAAGTCGGTTTTTTGGAAAGAATTTTTTTCCTCCTCCAAAACAGAACCGATTTTAATTATTTTTTTCAAGAATAATTACGAAGGACTCAGGCTATCTCAGTATGTTTATTTTTTTATTGATGATATTCATCATTATCATAGCGGGTTATCTGATGCTGACGCGAAAACTGGGCCATTTTTTGGAATTATTGAAGGTTCCATATGCTTAAAATTATAAATTTATCGAAAAGAGCAAAACATAGGTACATGGCACGGATAGTGGACACATAGATTTTATGGTGCAAAAATAATATTTTCTCTATTGTAATTATGCACGGAGAAAACAGACTAATACGAGTCTCAAAGACTACTTAAGGACTAATAAAGCAATTTTTTGTTTCTGAATTGATATTGTGTAAAGTTTGAGAGTTGGAGCTTGCTGTTTTTGCTTGAATGCGAAATTCAGAAGCCGGCCCAATATCAATTCAGAAATTTGCTTATTTAGTCTTTAAGTAGTCTTTGAGACAGACTCAACACGAAATTCTCAATTCTGAAACCGGCCGTAAGAGAGAGTAGTTAAGTAAGTTTTTGTTCGATAAAACAGACCACCTAATCCAAGATCATTAATCATTAATTGACGGTCCGAAAGCAATGTAAAATATTATATGTATTTTGATACAAATACATTTCCAGTTCTATTTTTGTATTACCCTATCCTTCCGTTTCATTGGGAAGCGCTCGGCTTGCTGCTCGATATTACACATCCGGGAAGATCAATGTGAAATTGCGTAACCATGTTGCGGATTATATGCCAGGAGAGAGCTACATACTTCGAGAATAAATTTGATAAATGCCATCTCCAAACTCCAAACCATTTCCATGCTAAAATATTATAATTTTGACTACCTTCGTGGCGCAGTGTTGAGCGCTGTTGCCTTAATGTGTGGAGGTCCCGGGTTCGATCCCCGGCAGGGTCAATTTGGGAATTTATAATTTCAGAATTTTCCCTCGTCTGGCCTGGTGGGGCTTCGGCTGTAGCTAGTTACCACCCTACCGGCTGAGACGTGCCGCCAAGCGATTTAGCGTTCCGATACGATGCCGTGTAGAAACCGATTCAGGGTATATGGGTATAATGTAACTGCCGTACCCTTAACAGGTTAGCCCGCTAGCATCTTAGACTGCATCATCACTGTGGTGATGGTATCATCATACCATCAGGTGAGATCGCAGTCGAGGGCTAACTTGTAGAGGATTAAAAAAAATGCGAAAGTGCGTCTGTCTGCTACGCATTCACGACCCGTCTGTTCAACAGACTTTGAAGTTTGGTGCAGAGATCCGGGCTGTATAACGACGCATTGTACGATATATTGTAGCGATGCAAGCACGAAACAACGAATATATTCTATCGTAACAAGACGGTAGGGTGGTAACTAGCCACGGACGAAGCCTCCGACCAGACAAACACTTGCTCTGTGGTAACTATGGATACAATGAATATGCCATACTAGCGGATGCCCGCGATATCGTCTGCGTGGTTTAAGGTTTTTAAGCTATTGCATAGCTTCTATCGCGGGCCTTGAGCGTGGAGACCGAATCCAGAAATTCCGTAACGAAAAAAAACATAACAATTTGGTTGCTATGACTACTTGTGTTGTTGACTTCAAGTTGTTGAAAATAAAAAGACTATTTTTATGAAAAGATGATTTTGGTTGGTTGGAGGTTTTCTGATTCCCCTTGGACACCCAGACTATTGAAAACATAATTCTTTAAAATTATTTCGCCTTTATATTTTCGACAACTTGAAGTCAACAACACAAGTAGTCATAGCAACCAAAATCATCTTTTCATAAAAATATTTCGCCTTTATATTTTCAACAACTTGAAGTCAACAACACAAATAGTCATAGCAAGTTGATAAAAAATGCTATGCAATAGCTTTACCGCGGCAGTCTCCGAGTGCCACACGTCTTTTTTTTGGTTCCCGCGGGAACTCTTTAATTTTCCGGGATAAAATGCCTATGTGCTATTCCAGACTATAATCTATCTCTGTAAGAAGTAAGATAAGATGGATTTTTAATAACAATTTTGGTCGCTGTCTCCTGCACTATCATAAGGGCTCTCAAAAGCGTCGTAACTTGTTCGCCGTCTATTATTCTTTATTGCTCTTTAAAGATCAAATGACAGTAGAGGGTGTGAAAATAATGATTGTATTTGACATTGATACATCTCCAACTAGCTGATGCCCGCGTCTTCGTCCGCGTGGTTAACGTTTTATTGATTCCCGAACTCTTTAATTTTCGGGGATAAAAAATTGCCCATGTCACTCTCCAGGTCCTCAACTGTACCCGTGCAAAAATCACGTCGAACCGTTGCTTTGATGTGGCGTGATTGAAGGAACAACCAACAAACAAACACAATTTCGCATTTTTAATATTGGTATGAAGTATGATGACTATGACAGAGTGAACTTACAGAAGTTCGGAAAAAAAACTGTGATTAATTACGAAATATGTCCCAAATTAAGAGGAAACCATCTCGAAATTAATAAAGAAAAAAAGCTTTTCAAGTCGCTGAATTTATAATATTCTTATAAGCTGAAACAGTGGGTGGGAAGGAATTATCGCTTGCGAAATACTTGTTCGAACAAGTTCGGTTGAATTTGTTTTCCTCTTTTGGCCACGTGTAGATATCACGAGATATCTTGTCAAGGTTACTCGTTACAAATATTATAATGTTGTTTTCTTATTTCTGTACGAGTGTTCTGTATCCTATGTTGAGATTTATAGAGCGTACTTTGACTTTGCTCAGGCTTTAGAATTAAAACGGGATGGACATATGTGAATTTCTATCTCTCTCTCGTTTTAACTATGTCTCAGTCAGAGCTAAGTCAAAGTACGCTCTATAGATCTCAGACTCAGACGTATCCAAACCAAAAAACCGATCAAATGCGAGTCAGACTCGCGCACAAAGGGTTCCGTACCACCACACAATGTAAATTCTTTTATTAAATAACAAGAAAGATTTACGTAATGGTTTACATATGGTGCTAAACGGGTAGCGTCTGACAAACAATTCGACACCCTATGAATACGAAACCCAAATTAACGATTTTCGGATTTCTGCAAAATTCCTGCCCTGCGCTTTTCAGTTTGGTTTTTTTTAAGCCCACTTTACTTCTAAATAAAAGTTTTCTTGCAAGAAAATTTATGACATTTACTTTGTAGAAAACTTACAAAATAATAACATTTAGATGTGGATTAATGAAATTAATTGATGAAATAAAAAATGTATTTAATATAATTAATTAAAATTGTTTTAAGTTTTATACATGAATAAAAAAGTAAAGGCTAAATAGTCCAAGCTAGTAGTTAAGAGCTAAAATCTAGAGCCATATTTCATGAAGTCAATTTAAAAAAAAACGCAATTAAGTACAACAACGCGCCGTAGATACTAAATCTTCAATCTGTGCGCGCTATTTTTGAAAGTTTCGAGTCTTTCTTACCTACCTAGTCGATTTTTATTTTCAAGTTTTGTCACAAATGTATTAAAAAATATTGTATGATACACGGGCGTTAAGGTTTTAACAAACTCGTGACGCGCGATGGTCAGCCCTCGCCTGTCGGGCTGACATCAGTCAATTCGTATGTAAAAAACCTACTCTTATGTCACAAACTACTATTGAAGTGAAACTTCTTTAGAATCGTTGTAATTTGAAAATTCGATGAAACGAAAAGTGCGAGAGAATGAGATTGAATACAAGTTACCTATATTTATCTCATTCTCTCGTCCGCTACTTTTCTGATGTTTCACTTCTGCCGTGTGTGAATTGCGCACACACTTTTTTTTCATATTCTATCACCTCTGTTACAGTTGTTCGGTGAACTGGCACGAACAATCAAGAAATACGCTCACGTACATCCTTTTCCTGTTCGCAATGGGGCAGATAGTGCCGCTCGCTGTCATCACCTTCAGCTACGTCAACATCATCAGGACTATGAAGAGGGTACGTTAAATTAATTCACCGTGAAACTTTCTTTCACAGTTCCTTGGTTTCTTGGTTCTTGGTTCCTTGGTCCAGTTTTACACAGTTTCTTGGTGTACTGGCGCGAGCAATCATTATTTTTTGAATTGAAAATTGAAGTGAAAACTACTTTAGCCGCGTTGAGCACTTTTTGGTAGGGGGTGAACTTGTAGATTCGCGTCACCGGCACCGCGTTGTTACGAAGACAAAGAGTCTTAAATATAAAATATACAACATTCGACATTAAACTTTAATGCCTTAGTGTTAAGGTTTATATTTTAATAATTTTAATTAAAAAAAAATTAAATATTCGTTTTCACTTCTATCGGCAGTCCCTATGACTGCCATTTTTTTTTAAATTTTTTTTAATATTCATTTTCACTTCTATTGGCAACTGCCAATTTTTTTTATTGTGAGATAGGCTTGCGCTTGACGACAATCATGCTTGGTGCAAAGCAATGATAAGGTCTAGGTTGGAACGCGCTTGGATACCTACGTGCGCTCGGAGGATGTTTCAAACCCGGTTCGGATCACAAACGTCAAGCAAAAACGTTTCGTGCGAGCAGACTGCACGTCAACCATATAAGGCTGAAGGCTGCTGAAGGTTTCAAGGTTGTGAAGTTTCTAAGCACAATCTCCATGATAGATATAACCGATAAGCAGGCGACATTGCGTCATAAAATTAAAATAAATCATTAAATTAGTTAAATGAATGCTCAGGTGTCCATAGCTTAAAGCAGTATTATTTCAAAGTGTCAGATTTACATGGTGCTCTAAAATAAGGATTATATTTCTGAAACAAAAGCGACAACAATATTGATATAATACTGCTTTAAGTGATGGTAGTAAGCTACCAGTTTCATTATGGGGGATACAGTGCCGCTGCCCATCATCTCTTTACACTACACACAGTTCACAAAGAAACTGCACACAGATGTGATTTTGGTGAGTTCGTGTAGTAATAGGGTCACTTTGGCACCCTTTGGGTAGGTACGCATCCCTTAAAACGAATAAGTAGGTGATACTTCCCTAATATATTTGCTCTAGTTAAGTACTCATTACTTAAAGTTGCGTACAGATTGGCTACCTAAGCAGAAACAAAAAAAAACAGTGTAAAAAAACTCAATTAAAAAAAGCGATCTTAACTTTTAAACTTGTGTAACTTATTTATGTTAAAGATTTATTTTAAGAGTTTCTAGTCGATGTTTTAAGAGTATGTAATCGAGTTAATTATAGGTGCCTAAAGAAAGGCACGCTTCTCTTGATTAAGTACATCTGAATATTTCATGGGATTCCTAGGCTCGCTTCACATACGCGTGCAGAGCAACTGAAATTTTATTTTTAAATATAAGAGAGAATACAAAAAAATATAAGAGAAAAAAATGTTACAGTTTCCGAATAAAACTTTTTAAAAAATATGGCACGCTAAGTCTAGACTACGGCATTATGTACCTAACTGTGACTTCACTTTTGGTCGTTTTTATAACTTCCAAGGGAGTTAGGGAGTTACAGAAAAAAATGAGTTTGACACTTAAATATTTGTTAGAAACTTTTCCACCAAGATACGTGATAAGTGAAATAAAAAAATTAAAACAGTAAAAAAGGGCTACAAAGACCTTTTTTCATTAGGAATGAATAAAAAACAACTTAATTATGGCCCGGCCCTGGAATTGACAGCAAGACCACGTGATCTGCAGTCGAACACTTTAACCAATATACCAACGAGGCAGTTTCTTATGTAGCTATCAAAATTCACACGTAAGCATGACCAGAGATAAGCGTATACTGTGTGTGACCAACACATGCCATAGAAGTCTAATCTGAACCGACCTTAACTCGCAAATCTAATAAGGCAAAGCGTAAAGCCCCCTTGAGACGTAATGACTGAGTTAATTCGAAACTGCATCAAATATGCATCAATTCGCTATCCTCAGATGTGTGATTAAGAATTCATCACTTGGAGCTAGGTAAGGTACGTACTTGGGTTGAGAAAACAGCATATAAAATGCACAGCTTCATTTGTTCATACAATTGTTTGGTTTCGGTCATTCAATATACCTACTAAATAATATAAATGCGAAAGTGTGTTTGTTTGTTGGTATACCTATTTTTCAATCGCGTCGCAAAAGAGCAACGGATGACGTGCTTTTCAGCATGTTATTTGCATGGGTGGAGTTGAGGACTTGGAGAGTGAAATAGGCTGCTTTTCATTCCGGAAAATTAAGGAGCTGCCGTGGGAAATGAAAAATTTTTTCACACAGACGAAGTTGCAGTCATCAACTCGTTTAAACTAAATTTAATTCACAGAGGTAATAGTGTTATTATTTTCATAATTATTACTGTAGAAATGGTTATCACTAGGTAAATGATGTCCGCGACTCCGTCCACGTGCGTGAAGATTTTTGATTCCCGCGGGAACTCTTTAGTCTTCTGCGATAAAAGAAGCCTAGATCTTTCTTCCGGATGAATGCTATCTCTGTACCATATATCAAAATCCGTTAAAAGATGGACCGTGAATTGTGAAAACGTAGCAAACAGATAGTCAGACACTTTCTCATTTATAATATTACTAACTGTTCCCACAGACGTTACCGTGTCGAATTTATAAAAAGCCTATGGAAAAGAGCATTAATTTCAGTTTTCCCGTTCCTATTTCCAGGAAACTTTCCAATTTTTTTCCCCTTAAAACTTTAAGGCCAAATCGTTCCAGCCGGTCTCGAGTTATGCGCTTACCAACTAACAGCATTTCATCTTAATCCATACCAATATTATAAATGCGAAACTGTGTCTGTCTGTATGTCTGCTACTCTTTGACGGCTCATCCGTTCAACAGATTTTGATGACATTTGATACAGGTGTAGTGTATCCCGGGGAAGGCCATAGGCTACTTTTTATCCCGGAAATTTAAAGAGTTCCCGCGGGAAACGATAATCTAAATCCTCGCGGAGGAAGTCGCGGGCATCGATTTCTATATAAATAGGTAGATATGAATATAATACCAATGGCTGCTCGACCTTGCACACACTACGCCAATTCATTTAAATCAGTTTGTTTATAAATGGGGGTGTATCTCGAGGTCACAAAAGGTTCTACTCTCTTTTTAACAAGGCAACTCGTAAAATGAAGCGAACGTGTTTGGAGACAGTTTTGCCGATTTCGCAATTTTATTTACTGACCCTTTCGTCGACGCACGCGACCGAAAGGAATAAAACCAATGAAAATTGTACACAAAATATACTCTGTTAGAGAAAGATTGTTGTATTTTCCGAGGGGCGTAGGTTAATATAGCGGTTCGATTCCTGGCTACTATAATATGGATAGGCATTTATATTTTAAGTTGGTACTTACAGACATAGTTTACATCTTCACGAAGGACCATAAGCTACTTTTTATCCCGGAAAATCAAAGAGTCCTCATTGGATTTTTTACGGAGACAGACGGAGTTGATAAAAAAAGCTAGTATTTTTTTGTCATCTACCATATTTCAAAATCGGTTGAAAAGATAGGCCGGGAAAGCCTCGCTTATATTGGTATGATGGATTAGTATGGATTACAAAAATATAATAAATTACCAAAAAAAGGAAAATTTTAAAAGCCAGTAAAACCTTTTTCCTTTTTGTCGATGATAATGGGCCTATAGTTTTATCAATTTGTAATGTCTCTTTTGTCTTGTTTGAATCTTTAAAGAGAATCACACAGTATATTAGGTAAGTATTCGTTATTTAGACTAATACTAGCTAATGCTAGTATAGTAGACTTCGTCCGCGTGAATTGAGGTTTTTTAGTTCCCGCGGGAACGCTTTAATTTTCCGGGATGAAAAGTGCATATGTGCTATTCCAGATTATAATCTGTCTCTGTTGCAAATTTCATCCAGATCCGTCCAGCCGTTCTAGAGTTATAAGTGTTCGAACAAATCCGACTTTGATTATAAAGAGGTAAAGTTTGTGAGTTTGTGACGTTGTGAAAAATTAACAGTTCCTGTGGAGATTTAAAAAACTTATTTCACGCGGTCGAAGTCGCGCACATCTGCTAATGCTTTATAAATTTACTAGCGAATGCCCGCGACTTCGTCCGCGTGGTTTGAGGTTTTTTGGTTCCCGCGGGAACTCCTTAATTTTCCGGGATAAAAAGTAGCCTACGTCCTTCCCCGGGATACAACCTATCCCTGTACCAAATTTTATCAAAATCAGTTGAACAGATACATTTGTTTGATTCCCGCGGGAACTCTTCAATTTTCTGGGATAAAAAGTAGCCTATGTGCTATTCCAGACTATAATCTATCTCTGTGCCAAATTTCATCCAGATCCCTTCAGCCGTTCTGGCTTGATTGAGTAACAAACATCCATTTGAGGTTTTTTTGGTTCCCGCGGGAACTCTTTAATTTTCCGGGATAAAAAGTCTAATATATTAGTACGTAACTATAAGTTCTTTAGATGTTTCTTCTATACATTTATATTTGTCCCTACAGAACTCGAAGCGCCTGGGCCGGGTGAGCCGGGCGGAGGCGCGGGCCACGTCGATGGTTTTCATCATGATCGTCGCCTTCACCGTCGCCTGGACGCCCTACTCGCTCTTCGCTCTTATGGAGCAGTTCGCTACTGAGAGAATCGTATGTACCTGGCAACCTACCTGGCATTTATAAATTGTAATTTTCCTTCCCACACCTCACCTCCTAAAATCTTGGCTTAAACCCCGGTGACTGGCCTTAAGGTCTAGCCCTTCTACAGAGGCGCGGTGCGGCGTGGCCCGTAGCAGCAAGTGTTCCCTGTATAGGGTTGTATGGAGCTGGGCCCACTTGAGCGATGCGTCACGGAGATGCACTGTGCGATGCGGTCCCGTACAAACTTATAAAGTGCAGTTTGTACTCCATGTTGATGATCCGTGGTTCGTGCATCTCAAGTGGGGCTAGACCTTTACATGGAACACCAACAATATGCAAACAGAATAGTTACTGCAGTCGGTCCATCTTTTTAGCCGATTTGGTTGAAATTTAGTACAGACATATTAAGTTGTGTACTGTAGAAAGGGCACAGGCTTTTTATCCCGGAAAATTAAGGAGTTCCCGCGGGAATAAAAAAAAGTAAATCCACGCGATCAAAGTCGCGGGTATCATCTAGTCTCCAGTATATTATAGAAACATGCGTACTTACCAATTAATGCTGATTTTACTACCTAAGCCTAGAAGCGAGAGGCGGGGGAGTACCTATTGAGGCAAATTTCGCCCATGATGCGGAAAGCGATTCGTTCGCACTAAAACTACCTTGTTAATTTTCTATTCTGAACTCCTCAGAATCAGATCCTCAGAAAGTCCGAATATTATTCCATGCATGAAATAAAGCTATTGTTCCAGATATCGCCGGGTGCGGGCGTTATACCGGCTCTCGTAGCAAAGAGTTCTATTTGCTACGACCCGCTGATATACGTTGGCATGAATACACAGGTAAGGACTACACAAATTCAAATTCAAATGACTTTCATTCAAATAGACTTTTTACAAGTTCTTATCAATAGTCAAATATATCTACCACTGGTTCCGAATCGGAATGCCGTTCCTACCGAGAAGAACCAGCAAGAAACTCGGTGGTTGCTCTTTTGAAAAAAAAAAATGGTATGTTTACAATAATCTACATACACATACATACAACATATAAAGATACATAAGAAACCGCAGTCCTGAGCATTGCTGGAGCGAGTCAAACCCATGCGCCTTAATCTTCGACAGTATAATAAGCTTTTTTCAGGAGCATTTTTTAATGGTTATCTTAAACTTGTGTAAAGGCAAGTTTATAATAGGTTGAGGAATTTTGTTAAAGAATAGTATGTCATTCCCACGAACGGCGTTCGGACTTTATTGAGGCGGAGCGATGGAGTCACGAGCCTATGGGGGTTTCTAGTTGGCCTATCGTGTAGATAGCATATTCTTTTGTAATTTTGAATGTGCTCAGGTTAAGCCTCACACTTGTATATGATAATTAATTGATATGATTTCCTGTCTGGCAGTCCACTGTGGTATCGCTTATGCAGCCGGCTCTATACTGCGAGGCATGCTTTTTTAATAACCTTTAAAATTGTTTCGAAAAAATAACGTAGAGAGTATAATAAAAGCGCACACTCAACCTCCTAATCTTATACGGATAAATCCGTACACAAAGGATTACCTACTGCACTTTTCACAGACGACATAATATTATTATTATCATCTACTAGTATACCGTCTTTGTTTTTAAAAATTGCGTATTTTATTTTACAAAGACTAGATTATAGTCTCACAAAGACAATGCTGTTTTGTTGTACCTTTCATTAAGAAACCTTAACAGATAAAGATTTTATCTTTACGGACGTAAAGATGCCAATCTCCTTATATTTTTCACAAAGGAACTCGCGCGTTGATCCGAATTGTAATTGTATCATCATCATCATCACTACAGCCTATTAACGTCCCACTGCTGGGCACAGGCCTCCACTCTCATAGGAGAGCGGGAAAATTGTATAAATTGATCGAATTCTATCTCTTTTGCAAAAAAAAGCTGCGTTCATACGCGCCAAGGAAACTTTGCATTCATTTGGAGCCTGTTTATCACTACTAATAATATAAATGCGAAACTGTGTTTGTTTGTTGGTTTGTCCTTCAATCATGCCGCAACAGAGCAACGGAACGACGTGATTTTAGCGCATGGGTATAGTTGAGTTCCTGGAGAGTGACTAGGCTACTTTTCCTGGAAAATAAAGGAGTTCCCACGGTAATTGAGAAAACTTATTCCACGCGGACGAAGTCGCGGGCACCAGCTAGTACATACATACATACCTACACATGAACTCTGGCCGCCCACACCTTCAAGTTTACTAATTCTAACTTGAAACATAATTTCCGTTTCAAACCCGAAACACTTTAAACGAACCGAACCGATACGAACTTTACGAACGCTAAAACTTGTACGGCAAAAAAATGAGTTTGTACAAACTTTCATAGGTAGGTACTTGAATAGATTTCAAAAGAGTCAGCTCTCTCATTTTTGTCTAGCTTCGCTCAACCTAATGAGATACCCTTTCAAAACTTAGTTTACGAACTGAATATATTAATAATTATCCCAGGAATACTATTTTGATCCTTTTGGATCAAGATTGATTAGATACAAAAGATAATTAAATTATTGGGAATTTGGAATACTTTTTTATTTGGACACCCAAAAGTTGATACTTGTAGACAGTATTAAGGAGTACAACCTATTATTAAGTCTATCACAGTTATCTATAGGTATAGGTATGTGATAAATACCACACATATAATGTACCTTAAAACTACATAGCTACACACGTTACTGACTGTAAAAAAATATTATGAACTAGCTGATGCCCGCGTCTTCGTCCGCGTGTTTTAATTTTTTTTATTCCTGCGAGAACTCCTTAATTTTCCGGAATAAAAAGTACCCTATGTCACTCTTGTCCTCAGCTATACCAAAGACAATATATAAAATTAATCTATGGCTATACCCATGCCCAATCACATCAATCCGTTGCTCCGTTGCGGCGTGATTGAAAGACAAGCCAATAAACCATTATCGCTTTTATGAATATTAGTACAATTACTGGAATACAACATGAACAATATTCAAATTTTCTTACTCACGGTAGAAAAGGTACTTTCGAACCAATGAAAGATTTAAACTTGTAAATGTTTGTTTGAATAAATAATCTTTCTGTTTCTATCAAATTAATTCAATTTCTTTTACTTTCAGTTCAGACAGTCCATAAAACGAATATTCGGAATACACTCAAAGAGAGCCAGCTCACCGACTGAAAAATGCTACAACAATACGATGCTGTCACCAGCTCACAAACCATCCACTTTCAACGACTTCGCAGTCCGGTACAACTCCGAAACTATGATCTCCAGCACACCGAGAACAAAAGATAGAAACACACTAACAGAAGATTCAGACAATCAGTCCGTATCAATGTCAATTAATGAGATCGGAAAAAACCCAGGCAAAGCGTGCGATTTGTCCACAATACAAGAAAACAAAACAGTTTCAGACGGAGAAAGATCACCAGACACTATGTATGATGACGAAAGTTGTACCAGTACTAAGAAATTAAATCTAGTTTTTGGAGAATCGTGTAAAACTGTTAGAGAACCATCTCCTATGGTTACAATGTTAGATTCAGATCGATTATTCTTTAGTAGAGAACTAAATAGCGATATAAAGGAAACATCAGCTGGTGTTAATAATAAAAATTTAGAAGAACATAGAAATTCAGTACAATATGATAAAGCCCTTATTGATTTAATCGAAATTAAAACAACCAAAATGGCTATAAGGCAAAGTTATTCACTAGATTTAAGTGGTGTTTTAAATGAAGGAAAGAAGAGGAAGTTTTCAATTGAGACCAAACTAGAAACTTTTAGCCCGTCGAAGATTTTTTCTAAGGATGGTGTTGTGTGCAAACTTTTCGATTCAGAGTCCAAGCAAAGACATGATAGTGTCAAAAGTTATTTGTGTCGGAACGATAGACGTAGCAGGGACGATGAAGATAACTTGTAGTTAAAAAATATTCGATGGAGGATCAAAAAAAATTTTTAAGCTTTAGGAGTAATCAAAGTTTTTGCTCACTATGTAGGAGAGGACCGTTGTAGCCTAGAATTAAATAATGTGTTCGCAAATCGTTTAACGATCAATCACTGTTCATTATATATATATATTATTTTGAGCTAAAACATTTCGGACGTAACATACTAACTGTTTGTATTACGAGTATATCAGCTTCGGGTGAAAACATACGAACAAAATATTTTAATCGCATAAAAAGTTGGCGTGTGTACTTTTATATGTAGTTGCACAGACAACCGCGACTGGACGAAACGTGTTTCCCATCGACCTCATGTCCTCTTCTGTCCGCATTTTGTTTTGGCCCTTAGGTTACTTTTAGAGTTACAATTATTGCAGTAAGTAATTATACGATTAGGTATGCCACCGACATTTAAAATAGAGGCATTTGATATAGTTTTAAGTAGTATTTTTATTTAAGTATCTATCTGCCGCAGTTTGAGTCGCTTAATCATTACTTAAGGTAACTCCTTAGTATAGATTTCAATACAAAATCTAAATTCTGAGGAGTTCGATAATTATTGATTAAGTGACTCTGATGCTGAGATCTATAAAGCGTACTTTGACTTTGCTCAGACTTTACTTACGATTACAGTTAAAACAGGATGGACTTATCATAAATCTGTCTCATTTTGACTCAGTCTTAAGTTAGAGCTAAAAGTCAAATCTATGCTCTACAGATCTCACACTGAGAGCGGCAGCTAATTATGTATTTCCTAAAAATAATTAATTAACTTCTTGATAATAATTAATTAATTTAAGATAAATTAAGATAAATTTTTGTCAATTATCCCTGCATAGTGAGCGTTTAGCTTAAGTTGGTGCTGTATTTTTGAAGAGTCGTATCGTAGGATAAGGAAGAACGCTAAAGTCAAGGATCTGTGATAAAGTTATCAGTGCCAAGAAAAAGTATATAAAAATATACAAACTATTTTCTGGAATGATAAATCGAATTTTTAGATTTAAATAGGATCAATTATATTTGAATAAAGATTTTCCTTAAAGGAATAATATGTAAATGTTATACTGTTAAATAAGTTAGGTACGTATTATGTAAATCTAAATTAATATCTAAATTTTATTTAGGAAATACGGGTTTATTATTGTAACCATATTAATTTTTTTGTTATGTCTTTTAACCACGAATTAAATCTTAATTAATTCATCTAAGTCAATTTTGATATCCCTAATTTTAAAGTTTTAATTTATTTTATACTTAGTTAGTTTAGTATTTAGATCTTAGTATGATCTTTCAAATAATGTATATTATTATTTGTTTATTTTAGTTAATTATGTATTTGACATAGGTATTATTATTAATACTTAGTAGTTCAGATCAAAATATAAAAGTTAGGTACTTAGTAGCCTTTAGACCCTCATTGCTTTCTACACAATATTATCACACCGGAATCTGCCCCCCGATTGTGTAAGGAAATCGTAATGGGGAGGCACACTGCCAATTTATCCCGCTAGATGACGCATCGTCGCTGGTGTTGTTTACCTGTCAAACACCATATATTTTTATTTACGCGATAGTTTCATTTTCTTAGAATAATTCATTTTTATACCTAAATGTTGTGCATTCCGTTTTCCTGCTGATGAGGAATGAAGAAGACTATGGTACAAAGCCTTGCGCCAATAAAATTGGAAACCCAGTTCATCGGCTAGGTTATGTAGCGTTCACTTTAGACCTGCCGATTATTATGGCAAGAGCACACACTGGTTTTTTTCCCAGATTCAGTTAAAATAGGACGCCTAATTACCTCAATTATGTACGCAAATGAACCTGACAGTTACCAGCGAGGGTGGCGCCATCTGAGATTAGCTTTGCCTGTGCCTCCCCATTGTAGTAGTCTGTCAAACGGATAATTCGACCCATTTAAGGAGTTCAATTAGATGCCTGTACTTCAAAAAGCATGCATGAACTCCTTTAACAGTTCGTGTTAAGTTCGTTTTAAGCTGTCAATTGATTACGATTTGCTTAAACAATTGGCCTCTGACCGTATATTGGGGGTCTGGAGTCACTAGGCACAGCCGAAGACCGTTCATTGTACTAAATGAGGTAATTTAGAAATTATAAATTCTCTAATTAACTCAACCAGATCTAACCAGGCCAAGCTTCCTTGTTCAAACCATTTACCTATGTACGAAATAAGCAGACGACGCCAAGAGGTCGTAAAAATTCTTAAATCATCATAAAACAATGTCATACACAATGTAAGGTGACCTTTTGAATACGAAACTAAGATGACCCGAGCTTTCTTTCAAGGAATAATTTAAAATTCGGGTATTCGATCCTGTAGGGCTCAATTTTGCAAAACGTCCTCTTTGAAAAGGTTATATTTCTAACGGATTTTCTTTTTGGGTGTTTTACAGCCGCGTCAAAGTCGAGGAATCGAAGTCCGCGAAAAATTCTTATTCAAAGTACTTTTTGCTACAATAATTCGATATCCATACTACGTCTTGTATTTTTTGTAGTTTAAAAGATTGGAGAAGTTTCATGATGTGAATATCATATTGCACACAACGGAAGTAAAATATAGATTAAATCTAATAAATCAGTATTTTTTTTAAATCCATCAATAAATGACTGAGAAATGATGATTTAAAAGTTTAATTATTTAATGTACACCGATTGCTGTATCTTACTCGAGTGAGAAATTTTGTGAGTGAGTTTTAATACCTAGCCGAGAATTAATACTTCAAAATATCTTCACACAAATTAAGTGCTTTTAATTCAATTAAGTCACATTAAGTCCATTTATTTCTTTTATTCGGCTTTGTAAAGTCAGTTCCCGTCTTGCAAGCGCAACTTTAAAGTTCCATAACTTTTTCATTTATTGAGATATTTTAATGATTTTTTCATATTTTTGTTTTATTTTGTCTTAATTTTCATAATAATTTAAAAAAATGGTAAACTTCTCCATTCTAGAAAATCTGTCCAGGCGTTTGAAAATCATCGCTTCTTTTCTAGTTGACAAAGCTTAACAATTTTATTTTTACACTTGCTGCCCGCGACTTCGTCGTCGTGGATTGTTCTATTCCCGCGGGAACTCTTAAATTTTCCGGGATAAAAAGTAACCTATGTCCATGGATATAGAATTTCAGTACCCCTATGTCTTTCTTCGGGATGTATCCTGTCTTTGTACAGAAATTTCATCAAAATCGGTTGAGTAGTTGGGTCGTAAAGGACTAGCAGACAGACACTTTCCCAATTATAATATTAGTATGGATTTTTACTTTTTTTTTAAGCAGAACGTCTCGTGCCAATTTATTACCAAAATTTCCTTAAGAACATTAGGTACATATTATCAAACGCACATTTTACCCAACCCAGATTACATACAAAATGGATTGCCATCTGAAGCGCGAATTCTGAGCCCATAGATTAGGGTAATTTTCCGACAGCCGTTAACGATTCCTATTAATTACGTTGACAACTGATAATACTGGATCTGGCGGCTTAACGTGGTCCCGAGATAGATTAAAGAGCTCAAAATACACTACCTATTAGCATTTATGGTGCCTAATTTCAACGTGAAATGAATCCATCATTCATCCAGATAAACTTAATGTCCAGTTTTTAACCGCTTTTGACGAAATTTGGTATAGATGTACCTAGATTGTATCCCGTGGAAGGACGGTGGACTTTTTATCCCGGAAAATTAAGAAGTTTCCGCGGGAACCAAAACCTCAATCCACGTGGACAGTCGCGGGCATCATATAATCTTATAATACTTAATTATTAAATTAACATTATTAACCGACTTCAAAAAAGGAGGAGGTTCTCAAATCGGCGCGTATTTTTTTTTAACTTATAAATTGTATCTACTTACCTATATACCTACGTATATGGTTATCTTAATTAAGTATGTTTTATCAATATTACAACTTTATATGTTATACTAGGTTTACAAATTTAACACCAAAATTATTGTAAGTAGGTAAATCATTTTGTAAATTTGAGATGTTAAGGTTTCTAGCTTTAAATTTGTAGTTAGACAAATTTTTTTAAATACATTATTAAATAATTTAAAAAAATACTAAATGAAAATATTTGTCGTCCTTTACATGGAACGAAATTTTGCAATTACTTCATGTACTTTTTTTTATATTTATTTTGTTTATGTAATAATTTTATAATAATGATTGTAACTTACCTATCATAAAGAATATTATTTTAAATTCGACCAACCAACTTTACCAATATATTTTCTGTGATTACAATATGTGTGAGATATGATGATATTATATGATGAAAAATTGTTTATGTACCTAGGAATCAGAAATTTATCGTAAAGTCAGGCGTAACTTTACAGATCTAAGAGGTTTAACCTGTCTGAAAACCTGTGTAAAATAGATTTTTAATTAGGCTGGCCGCACATAAGCTTCTAGTCATTCAACTTACGTCTAGAACTCTTTTAGAACTGTTTCCTCACGGTGTATTCCTCACCGTTTCAAGCAAGTGATATTTAATTTTTTTAAACGCACATAATTTCGAAAAGTTGAAGGTGCGTGCCCGGGGATCGAACCCGCGACTCCGTATAGGAGGTTGTCACTAAACTATCACCGCTTCTAGATGAATATGAGGATAATACGGTGACGAAATTAAACCTATGTATGTACCTACGTAGTGTGTTGCTCGCTTACCTGCTTGTTTTTTCTATACTTCTAGTAGCACTAGGTTGGGCAGTGCATACCGTATACTTTACGTTGTCCTTTTAACGGATTATAGCAAATTAAGCTTTCCATAATTTCATTTAAAAATTAAGTTAAGAATTCTTTGTGTAGAATTTCCTGATTAACCAATATCCAAACCTTATTACAAACCTCAAGACAATACTAGTTACTCAAGCGATTAATGCCAGTGTCCGGTCAGCCTAAAAATATTTAATTAATTTGAATTTAAATCTATCACTTCTCCAAATTATTCAAATTCAATGAAAGGACCAAGAGCTCGTGGAAAATTTTGAGGAGGTGCTTGATTGGTCCAGGTTTGCGATGCAATGCCACTTTGTATGAACGACACCCATTTAGTATGGACAACTCCCACGCTACTTGTACGCATATTCTAAGTTGCGAATTCGTTTGATCGTAATCGAGCATTTCATCACATCACATGTCAAAGTAAAATGAACCCAAAAGCTCTTGATTACAACCGATTTTAATTACAAAATGTATCGTTTGGAGCGCTTGTTGGGAATGCATAACGATATTGAGCTCAAAATCAATGCAGTTAATGTTATTAATCCAGAGTTCATTTAATAAACATTCGATAACGTTGAATATGTGCAATTTAAAAACTCAGACTTAGCGTACTGTAATGTACGTTGACGGTGTCGTCGTCAACCGAAAGATAGATAATTTAATTCACGTAGTCACGCCCCACTCTTATATTTTAATTGTGATGACTGATAATGCCACCATTTTCTGCTCAGGTAATCATGATGTAAAAATATTTGTAGTTACAATTGGAAAGTATGTAGCTACCCAATAACGACAATGAAACACACGAGTGACACGACTTTATAAAAATAATTTAATATGTAGAGCAACTTTTCTAATGAGACAGAATTTGTCACTTGTAGGGAATAGGGGTCACCAGTCCACACGCCGCCGCCTGAATCCAGCGGCTCCCTGTGATTCGTTTGATGACGTCCGTCCACATAGCGGGGGTCTGTCAACGCTGCGCCTTCCATTGCTGGGTCACCATGGAACTTAAACATTTATTGCTTCTCCCAACCAATCTTTTATCAAGCACCACCTTTAAACCTTCTACATGCTCTCTGGTTAAAAGTTTGTAATTTGATTTTAAATGAATTCTAATAAAAGTCCTCAAAATATTAGACACTGTTATTTAAATAAAATCGATAAGTACTTACGTTTTTAATAAGTCTGCGAAATTGTTTCTATGTTTACGGTCTAGACGTAAGGCTTTTTAATGTTTTAATGAATAAATTGTGTCTTATATAACTTTCTGGTATTTCATTTACGAAGTTTCTCGTAAGTATATATTGTTAGCTGATGCCCGCGACTTCTTCCGCGTGGAATATTTTTTTTAATTCCCACGGGAACTCCCTAATTTTTCAGGATAAAAAGCCTATGTCACTTCCCTTCTCCTCAACGATATCCATGCCATGAAAAAACGATATTTTTGCATAGATATTGATTCATCGAATCGTAAAGATCCGTTGCTCAGTTGCAGCGTGATTGAAATACAAACCAACAAACACACGCTCTCTCATCCATACCAATATTATAAATGCGAAAGTGTCTGTCTGTTTGTCTGCTACGCTTTCACGGCCCATCTGTTCAACTGATTTTGATGAGAAGAATGATCAAGAGAATTATTTCCGTTATTAAAGATCATCGCAGCAACGCAGTTGCATGTCACCAACAACATCGGTCCAATCACCCAGCTGAGAGTGTATGCTCATATCATTCCATAATTAGATTCGCTGATATTATCCGCACTTGAACAGCGTTTTTCTAATGAACATTTACCTGCTTTTAGCCTAATGTCTATACATCCCAGTTCAATGCTAAATATGTCGCTGGTTGATTTTAAAGAAAAATCGGAAGATTTCTATCAATACTATGATCTTCCTCTTTTTGAACATGAAGTAGAATAATTATGGTTCAAACTATGGAAGGATAAAGGAATGGAAAGAGAAGATCTAGAAAAGTTAGATTTTAGTGACGTATTAAAGGAGGCAGACACTTTCTTCCCAGCAACTAAAAAAGCCATCCTTATTTCATTGGCACAACCGTGTACAACAAGAAGGTCTTTTTCTACCCTGCGATGTGTCAAAACGTGGCTGAGGTCTACGATGGCCGAAAACCGTTTAAACGGGCTATGCATGTTAAGCGTACACAGGAAAATTGTCAAAGAAAAAAAAGAAGAGATTTTGAGAGAAGTTTTAAACAAATTTTGTGAAGAACCGCGCCGATTACTGGTCAAGTTATTATTGTGATTGTTATCTGTTATAAATTGTTACAAATATTGTTATAAATACCTACAGGTTTGTACGGAACCCTCGGTGCGCGAGTTCGACTCGCACTTGGCCGGTTTTTTTTCCCTCACTTCCGACCTCCACTACTAATAGAGATAAGGTATAGTAGTATAGTGAGATACTAAAAAAAATATAGTGTAGAATTTTCTTTATCTGCCCCCCTCTATATAAAATCCTGGCTACGCCCTTGTACAGCGATATCGAAAAACCTTAGTATTAGTAAGATAATATAATTAGTATGGTGATATACCTACCTATAACTCTAGATTCATTTGACTATTCATAAATAAGCACTTGTAAAAAGTCTATTTGAATAAAAAATATTTGAATTTTGATATTTTTATTTGTGGTAGAGGCGCCAGTGCGCCACTATCTTTTAAGATTCAACTTTTTGGACCAACTCAAAGTGGATTCTGTTACGAGGAATTTTGCCACTCGCACAAATAAGCTTGTCAGACTATACTAGATGAATCTACCAACCATTGATGACAGGTTTAGGCTCGGTATCTACCAGAGCGGAGATGTATTTAGCTGACCAATCAGATTGAGTATTGGTGATCATGACGTGATTATTCTTTCACGTCATCTGTCAATAATGTGATCGGTCCGCTAAACACATCTTCTATCATCAGTGCTGGATTTACACATTTGCCGCCCCAAAGCTGTAAAATTTTTGCCGCTCCTACTTCTTCCTAAGTTTCTAAATTAATTCCTTTTTTTAGGGAATAATCTAGTTTCTAGATTATTTTTACAACTTTTTTTTCTTTAGAGGTAAGTGCCTAATTTTGTTTTGGGCCAATTTTGCCGCCCTAAGCTTCAGCTTTTTCAGCTTTTAATCTATGGTAAATCCAGCACTGTCTATCATGTCAACTGGATACGTACTGGACCTAAGTCATCCTGTGGCACGTCTCTGCAAAGTTTAGACTAGGAACCTACGTAACAACCTCCTCTGATAAGAATTACTAGAGAAGGTAAGTACGTAATTAAAACCTAAACAAGTGCTAAGTAGGTATCTAGGTAGAGGTAGGTACTGATATACCTAAGTGGAAACGTCTAAACACTAAATGCATACCTAAGTGGGTCTGAGCAAGTATCAAAACCATTTTTACCATGTTTAGCGTTTAACAGCAGCTTGCATCCTGGAGAAGGTTTAATGATTCTTTTTATCCCAGGGAAACAAAATTCCTACCGATGTTTTTAAATTAAAAAGTTGAAGTCCCACAAGCTACATTATTATTATTTAACAATTACAAATGGAAATGAACCAACCTTATAACACAATATTTTTAAAATGTTTACAGTTTCAATTTTTAATAATTTATGTAATTTAATCGGAACATACACATTTCGCGCTGCCCTCTGATATAAAGTCTGTAACAGACCTAGTGCGACTGTATTTAGTAAATTCTATGATGTAGCGACTGTATGTACCTCTGATTTGACAGCAGTCAGCATCTTACTGACGGAATCTGCATCATTTAGATGACCTCCCTGGCGCAGTGTTGAGCGCTGTACTCTTTTAAATCCATACTAATATTATAAATGCGAAAGTGTGTCTGTCTGTCTGTCTATCCGGTCTGTCGGCTACGCTTTCACGGCCCATCTGTTCAACCGATTTTGATGAAATTTGGTATTGGCATAGGTTGTATCACGGGGAAGGGCATAGGCTATTTTTTATCCCGGAAAATTAAGGAGTTCCCGCGGGAATAAAAAGAAACTTAATCCACGCGGAGGAAGTCGCGGGCATCATCAAGTAAATAATATATTTAATTTTATTCTATAATATTGCAAACTGTAAATAAGGTACTAAACTAGTAGACTTGTGCCTGACGATAATCATGCCTTGGGGCGAGTTTATCCAAAGACTACTGTGTATAAAGGGAGAGTTTATATATGCCTTACCTAGGTAAGTTCCACAGAAGATAGGTTACGTTGACGGGTACCTACTTTAGTAATAAAATATATAATTGAAGACACTAGGTAATTAGGTATAATTACTAATATAATTTATTGTCTTGCAATTTGTATCACGAAATAGACTGGAACAATCCAGAACTTGCATAAAGAAACAACCGGTCAGCCTCCTTTGTGTTTTTTCCAAGCAACGTGTCATTGGTGTCATTGGTTGTAAATTGGCACAAATAAAAGCCAAAACATAAACTAAGAGTAAGAAGAAAAAATTGAAGACATGTCGTTTCTACAGCATGCAGTCGCACTTCGTTCTCGGTGTATCCAAGCTTTAGCTTACTTGTTGTGTACCATTAACGCCGGCAACCCGACACTTTGGCTGGGTCGTAACGAAGCTGCCCTCAGATATCATTATACATACCGCGCTTACAAATGAACGGAAGCGGGCAAAATAATTGTAAACCTTATTAGGGTCGTGTTTTATGTTTGCGTAAATTTGTTTTCGTAGATATCAGGTGTTGTGGTAAGCGTGAATATTAAAAAAAATCCATTATCTAAGGTCATTCTTTTTAGGGCGAAATATACGAATTTAGGCAAGTAAACATTGCTTTCGATCAACTTATATATTAAAACTTTCATCTTATTATACCTGGGTACTAGATGTTGCCAGCGACATCATCCGCGTAGAGTAGAAGGTTTTTATTCTAAGAAATTAAAGTAATCTACGTTTTAAAGTTGCCTATGTCCGTACTCCTGTTCCGAGGGCTGGGGGCCGCTTCCTAATTTAATGGTGCTGCTCTCTTATAATCGTTATTATGTGTACCTACTGATTTTAAAACATTAGGTTTTAATTATTATATCTATAATCTGGTGCCCGCCCCACTTACTCATTTTAAAAATGCTCGGTAAAGCATCCAACCTTGGATGCTTTACCGAGCATTCGTGAATTGCAAGAACTATAGTAGAACTATTATTATTGGTAGTAACACGGGTAACAAACGATTTAAAAAAAGTTACGCCCACGACGAAAAACATCTGGTAAATATCTAATAATATTAAATAATACAAATGAATAATTTCAAGGTTTTTATTTAAATAGTTTCTATTCAAGGTATCATATAATATAATAGGTAAGTATACTATATTAATAAACGCTTAATTAATCCTGAACAAAAAATAAAATTTACAGTATATGACAAACTTCTATAGGTATTTAGGGTTGTATTAAATAAATTAATTTAAAAAATCCATCTCATCGCGGTAACAGATTGCAACGTAAATTAAATTTAAATTAGTATTTACAGGAAACTAAGAACAAAACTAATAGTATACTATATAGTCTATACTCTATATCATTAAAACTCGGAGTTCATACAAAGTAATATTATAATTTTAAGGCTAATACACACTTAAAGATCGCACTGTGCGGATCTTGTAACAAAGCAAAAAAAATGCAGGTTACACGTACGATACATTTGATTCAATGCTTTATTTTAAATCCCTGTATGTATGAGTAAATAGGAAGCAGTAATAATAGTCTTAAAGTACCTTAGTACGAGATACTTGTTAGGTGTTATACGCCACACTAACAAAATATAGCGTTCAACTCCGTAAAGTTTTCACCAAGGAATAAAGTAATGCGGTGCAGTACGACCCGTGCAAATGTGCGTCAACCTTAAACTACCCTCTAAATACAAAATCACAAATTATTTAAAATCAGATCGAACGCACTTAGAAAGTATGTAAAATTACAAAATGTAAATTTATCAAAAATCCCCAAATATGGCGTACCTATATATTTAGCTATTACAATAAGGTATAAGTTACAAATATCCAAAATTACGCCGTACATGTTTAAATTTAGGCATAGGTACAATCAATTCCTAATCTATGATCAGACGCGAGTTACAGAGACAATTCCAAAATCTTGCAACTAATAATAATTATATAGGTAAAAAATCAATCAATCAATTATAGAATTACACACTTTATCATAGCAATCACAATTTATAACGTAGGTACTTACTACATAAATCTTTCTGATAAATAAAATAGCGCTTGGGTCCAAAAATAAGTTTTTTTTTAAATCAATTGCAAGTATGAATCAGGCCGAAATATTGTGCACTACCCTCCTTCATTGTGTTTCAAGCGTAAACTATCGTCAATCAAATCGTTTGGGTGGTGTTAATTAAAACTCTATTACTATCTCTCTCTCTTATATAAATTTTGGTACCGGATTCTTTAGCTTTGAATGTATGCAGGGCAGACATCTGTCCCAGGTAGGTTTATTCAATTCACTTTTTTTTTAAACGTGTTATTGGAAAAATTTCCTAGTCTAATGCAAGTCAGACGTTTGTAAACATCCGTTTAATTAAAACCATTACTTTGAACTCAGGGGGGTTACTACCATCGTCTAAAGCAGTATTACTTCAAAATGACAGTTTTCGGTCACGTACCTTGACATCCCTAAAATAAGGATTATAATTCTAAAACATGAACCTCAACAACATTAAAACAAAACGGATTTAGCGATGGTAGTATGCCTCCAGGTCTCAGATCAAATTAGTGAAAATGTGCGATATGTGAATTTAAAAACATTTTAAACCTACAATCACTACGAAACAACTTAATAAATGGAATAATCAATACAGTCTTACACCTTGCAGTCACATTATCAGTTATTTGAATTATTTTATACATTATTTTTTATTAGAATAAAATCATCTCATTCATCATTAAGTCATTATATATGGGACACAACCGAACAATTTGTATATGTCACCCTAAGATCGTAAAAACCGTTTGATTATAATATACCTCGCAAGATTGTGAACTATCGAAAGATTGTGAACTGAACATACTGATTACAATTTAACGCATTATTTTTCGGTAGATTATAATCCATCGAAGTAAAACCGTCAAATTGTGAAATACCGTGCGACGGAACGCACCTAGCGCGCTGATTGGTTGAACGGCATATGCCATGCGTCGCCATATTTGTTTGATAATTCATTTGTTGTCGAATGTAAACAAACAGTGTTTTGGTGATTGTAAATTGATTTCGTGTTGAAAATAACTCACAGCTTTAGAATTCGTTACATAAAATTGTTGTGGAAGTAAAATGACTCTATGATTAACCAAAGAAGTGCAGTTTGAATGATAGATAAGTTAGTATTCGTCACTGAACATAGCTTTAAATTACAGAAATTTTGCGTGTTTTAATATTTTTTATGCGCGTGAACCTATGTGATCTCATTTGATAACATTTACAATGTCGGATATTGAGCCTATCTATCAACACCGACCAATCAGGGACGGCCTTCGGACAGCTGACAATTTAACGCGCGGCAGATTGTGATTTAACAGTTTCACTTCGATGGATTATAATCTACCGAAAAATAATGCGTTAAATTGTAAGCCGTATGTTCGGTTCACAATCTTTCGACAGTTCACAATCTTGCGAGGTATATTATAATCAAACGGTTATTACGATCTTACGGTGACATATACAAAAATTGGAACATTTTCGAATAGTTTATCGTTGTCAAATAAAATAGTTGACCATAGTAAAATTATTATATTATGATTACTTGACTATTGGTTACGTCATACCTTACAGCCGAATATTAAATTTCTTTATGAGCATCAAACTACTTCGAGCGTATAAGTACTTTTATATCAGAAATCTTCAAATTGATTTTGAAAGTTTGGATGGTATGAGTACCAAAGCATAATCAAGTTTTTGAAAGCTAAATTCAGAGTAAATATGAATTCAGTGAATAAAACAATTTCGAAGTTTACAATGCAAATTTTATGACCTTTCGGAAGTTAGCCGCGAGTGTAGGGCCGCGCAGGTACAGTCAACTGAAACCGTCCCGCTGATACCTAGTATTCTACGCATCGAAACGAACGATGTTCCGAGAAGTCATAAAGTTTGACGGATCGGAATCGTTTGATCGAATTTTTTATATTATTTTAAAAGAATCAACTCACAGTAATAAATAATATTAAATTAAAAAAAGTTATCTTTAAAAGAACATCGACCAAAATATAAAATAATAAAGAAACCCCATATTTGGCGCATTTATTCCTATTAAACTAACTATCATTTTATCTGTGACTATACGTCTACGTCATCGACAAATTAAATCATTTGTGACTCGTTTAGTACAATATCTACATCCGACACTGGTAAATATCACTTGACTTCAAACAAAAAGTTCATCAAATCACATCTTTTAAATCATTCGAAACTCCAAAAATCAATTCCGAATTGCCTCAATTCTTCTGCCGTTCTCTGGAATCTTCTCTGCAGATCCCTCGAGGTGGGGAGTCTCTTCCTTTGTGACCTTTGGTGGTTTTCCTTGACCTTTTAAACTTCGCCACGTCATCGCCGAAAACGTCTCCAGTTCTTAAAGCTGATATGAGGTCGTCGAATTCTCCTTTCTGTCCATTTGTTAGGGTTCCATCCCTTGAGTTGTCACCCGTACTGTGGCCGTTGCAGTCCGAAGACCCGTTGGACTTGCCCAGAGATTTTCCAACAGAGCCGAGCAGACTTGAACCTTGTTTCCTTTCCATTGTTCGCTTTTTCAGCTGTGACAAAAAAAATGATAATTTTTCTTGCACGCACACAGTATGTCAAAAACCTAATAAATTGTGCTCCAAAATTATAATCAGTTTGGCATATATTAGATTTTTTAAGAGTTTTTTTTTGTTAAAGTCTAAGCTATTATAATTAGTTTGTCATCATACTGATTTTTTCAATAAGAGAATGTGTAAAAGTCCAGTTTTGTCATTATATATCTTCTACGCATATTTTTATCATCGAATTTACAATCAACCCCTATTATTCTACAGGAAAAGGAAAAAGCTTTGCATAAAATTATGCCTTCTAGTCTAAAAAGTAGCCCCTAAAAAAACTCAGCCTGGTGTTAGTTTTACTATCACCATCATGAAAAAACAATTTTATTGGATTGCCGCGGGAACTCTTTAATTTTCCGGGATAAAATGCAGCCTATATACTGTTTCAACGTTGCTTAACAATCGCAACCGACTGATATGCGTTGTCACAACTGAGCCACACTCAACTGCTTTACATTGCTCATTAAAGCAAAGCATCGAATAGCAGGAAATGGGGGGTAAGTTACCTCTTGCTCGTGTCGCGTCCGTCTCTCTTCCTCATCCCGCCGTCTCCTGGCCGCGTCACATTCGGCCCTGGCCTCAGTCAGCTGCGTGAGGAAAGAGTCCAAAGCGCCAAACAGCTGTTCTGGAGACGCGCTTGGCTCCTCACCGAAAGCGTGGGCACAGGCCTCCAGGCGACTCTTCATGTCCTGATTATGACAAGAAGTTATGTTTTAGTCTTTACTGAAGAAGTCACACTCATACAAATAAAACGTCTCAGAAGATTTTTAACTTCACTCCTTTTAAGTTTCTTCTTGGATGAAATAAACACGGGATAGGAAACGTAAGAAAAATGTATGAAATCACGTTTGGCTAACAAATTTTTCTGCCGAATTATTGACACTAGTGCATGAAAAAGTCGATCACTATGACAACACAATATAATAATTAATGGAAAACTTCCACCATTCGCGACTAGAGGGTAAGGTGAATATGGCTAATACAACGCGTCCCGTGGTTAATTCGTCCAAGGTTTTCCTCCTTGAGTCTTCCTAGTTTCATTAAAAGTCCTCAATTTTAAGAAAATTGCGGGGTTTTTCTCGATTTTCGGAAATTACCTGGAACAGATCCTCGAGCTGCGTGAATGAGCACACGGCGTGCGCATGGAACTCCCTCATGACGGGCACAAACGCGTCGTTGGGTTGCGCCGGCGCGGGCAGCGACGCGTGGTAGTCCAGCTCGCGTGACACCTCGCGGAGACCAGTGCGTAAGGCACCCACGTCCTTCTCTAGCTGGTCGACGCACACTTTGGCAGCCGCGCGCACGTGCGGGAGATCTTCTTCGAGGAGGAGGACGTCTTTGAACTGGAGAAACAAAAAATATTAAAACACAAATATTCTCTCATATTAAAAAAAGTCTTCTTTACTTTATATAAAAAAGTTACATATGTCATCTCTGAACTCCTTAAACAGGTCGAATTAACCGTTTGCCAAACGATTACGATTTTCTTACACAATCGGCGGGCAGATGGTTTCGATCACAACAGACAGAAGCAAAACTGGTTTCAAAAGGACCAAACGTAAAGGAAAAAAGCTCCAAGAAAAACAGCAAGTTACCTGTGTCTCCAACAACTCGACGAGGTAGTGCAGTAGCGTAGTGTTCCGCGTCACACTGGACTTGGTATCTGCCAGTTTGTTGAGCGACGTCAGCCTGAAGCCCGATGCGTTGCCGCGGGCGCCGCTAGCAAACAGAAGAATTCGATTAGTGATTAGGAACGCAACTTAAAAATATACTTTAATTTTATGTAACTTTTGTCAGACACGGACACGCCAGCCCCATCGTAACCCTAAATTAAAGAAAAAACCTAAAGAAGATACTTATTCACAGGCAGAAGACGCGGGGACAGGTGCGAAATGGAGGAGGGATTTTACCTATCGGAAAACTTCTTAGAAAAGATTTTTTTCTTAGTAATGCAATGCAGTCATAAAATACCACTAAGGCGGCACGCCTCCATAAATAAAGGGAGTCATAACTATTCAGTGAGTGAAGACTATCTTCGTTGTCTTCGTTATTGTCACCGTCATCTCAACCAATTGATAACAGTACACGGGTTTTTAAATCGTCCTCTTCAAAAGTAGCTCCTCTTCAAAAACCCTCCTCTTTGATCCTTCTTTTTCAAAAAGCTTAAAAGACCTTAAAACTTACCGGTTCATATAATTCCCTAGCGCCAATACGATTTCTAGTAAGGCCCTCAGTCTTCTGGAGCGAGTCATGTCACGCGCTGCTCTCAACACGACAGATGCTCGGCTACTGGCTTCAGCAACTGCTCCCGTGAATTTCTTCTTGAACAGCAGAGTTCTAACGCGCTGCGAGTAATGGGGGATCCTGGAAGAGAATATATTTTTATATTATGTGGTTCTAATGTTGCCATTCCATCCAAATCGCGTGCAGAACATTCTAGAAAAACACTGCGATTATGTTTGCTGGTGCAAGTCTACAAAGAGAGACATAAGTATAGAACAGTGCCGCAAACTAGAGGGATGGCACCTTAACAGATGAATTTGAATAATTCCCTTTTCCGCTATTTGCTCGGAAAATGCGTCATTATATATATTTTTTTAAATGGTTGAGATATTATCATAATAAATTTTAAGGCGCTCGGCGTGAACTTCAGCAGCTGTTACACCATGTCCAGAGAACTGCTCGCCGCTGTCCATGCGCAGAACTGCCCCGAGCAGTGGGCACTGGGCGAGAGCACTCACTTGGAGATCTCATACAGGAAGCGGTCGGCGCGCGCCATGCTGTCCAGCTCGTCCTGGTGCTCCTCCAGCAGCGCTGCCTCCTCCGCGCTCGGCGTGAACTTCAGCAGCTGCTCCACCATGTCCAGGGGCAGCTGCTCGCCGCTGTCCATTCGAAGAATTGCTCTGGAGGAATGAAAATGGGGTTAATTAAAATCTTTAAAAGAAATTACTTAATTAATTATTAAAATTCCAGGACTGATCATCATCATCACCGAACGCCGGCGCACTATCAAGCAGAGGTCTCTCCTTTCAACTCCTGGAAGGGTTTTCGCCAAGATACTCCACACACATTGAGAACATTTCGGAGAACGTTTTTCTACACCGTTATTTTATAGCCAGTGATATTAAAGACGCACAGAACAGACAACGAAGAGTTATGGAATCGAACTTCAGACTCCCTGAATAGGAGACTGAGGCAGTCTGTACTGATTGGAGGATTAGAAGACCAAACAATACTGAAACTGTCGCCGAAACCAAAACATAGACAGCGCTTGGCTCCTAAGATTTTGCCGATGGAAAATCTTATCAAATATACGGCTAGCATCTGAGTTAGAAACTTTTTTATCGCGTTGATTTTTTATAACAAGAAACAACAATAGTTGAAGACGAAAACTCACCGACAAATTTCCTCATCAGTCATTTTGAGTTTTGAAAGAAGTATAGTGCAATTCTGCGCGCGTCGTCCGTCGATCACCGACAAAATTTTCGTACGTGGCTTAGATCCCAGCTGGCGTAGATCTTCCACGGATCCTTCATTCTAGAATTAAAAAGAACAAGTGAAACGAGAAGAGACGTATTTAATTATCATACAGACATCAAAAATAATGAACCCACGACTTAAAGTAGCCATTGCTCAGTCAGTTTTTCTTAAAATTATAACGTAGTAGACAGAAAAAAGTTAAGACACATGAGTTTATTGTTCGACCATAATAGCAAAAGCAAAATAAAATATTTATCTAGAGATTGCTATGGTTTTCCTAATCATAAAAGTAACGACCGCTGACCAAAGAAATATTATGAAACGTTTAACCAAGTTACACGTACGATAACAATGGCATTAAAAATCATTTTTCTAAAGTCTAGTACAATTTATCCGACTTACCTGTACACCATTCTTTTGATAAGCGCAGAACATCTTGTCTATCGCGTGAAGATCCATCGCGTTGTACAGTTTCGTATCATCTAACTCCTGCCAAATTGTTCCGTGTAGTTTAGTATCGGGCAGCTTGCTCCAGTTGAAACTCTTTAGGGGATTCCCCGGAGTGGGGACGTTCTTCTTCGGTCTTGGCGGTGCGGGAGCTAAGGGTGCGGGAGGGGCGAGGGGTGCGGGTGGGGGTAGAGGTGCGGAGGGAGGCGGGGGGAAGAGTGACGGCGGTGGAGGCGGAGGGGGGACGCTGCACGTTTCGATCACTGCGCTCTTTAGGTTGCTGACCTATGATAGAACAAACAGAACGTGTGTAAAGTGTGTGACTAACTAAAACCTAAATACACGGATTACGGAATCGGTTAATGCTGAAATTATACGGAAAATAAAAACATTAAAAGTTTTAGTACCTTTGCGTCATCAGGTATGCTTCCTTCGCTAACCAGTTTTTCGAATCTCGCTCGTTCAGCTCGCTCCTGATTTAGCTGAAATAATAATTTTTGGGAATTAAATTTTATAGTTCCACGTCTTCGCCAGCACCGGATTGAAATAATGAATATTATTAATTTAATTTTCTGTTGTTCCAGGTCAGAACTGATTTTACCAAAGTATTTTCACTAACTACCATTAAATTTGAATTATTTTCCGGTCATAACTCGGTTTCTTTGGCTACATTCGGTTCTTTGTAAAGTCACTAGGTAAATTCCCTTAGTCTAACTGAACCAAACTGAACTCTAATCAATTTTTTAAAACTTTTCTGAGGCAAACTGTTTCTCAATTTCATACATAGCTGCAGTTGTCATTATCTCTCAAGCCACTCCAATTCACTCTCTTTTTTAGTCCCCCTCCTTACCTGTTGCTCAAGCTGATGTGCTCGGCACACACAAGCCTGGGTGTAGCTCCGGGCACTCCATATGTGCAGTCATCTCCCTCTCCAGCACCACCAGTCCTTTAGCCGGAGAGGCTCCCCCCAACTCCTCCTTCTTTCACCCCTTTCCCCACTACATGAGCTCTCACAACCCTATCTATTTCTATCTTTATATTCTATCATTTTCTTCACTCAGAAAATTGAAAGCGACCATGCTGTCAATGAGGGCTACCGTTTTTATGCTCACTAGTTAGCGCCACTTGCGAGTAAGGTCCTAAAGTATAGCTGTAAATTCGGTAAACAAGCATATTTCTGGAAAAAAACCCCCTTTTTTAAATAGTAAACATACAGGAACCAGGGAAATACTAACCTATGAATTAGCTGTTCTTTCAGCCCGCTTATTTCTGCACTTCTTTTTCTTAGCCCCGCTTTCAAAGCACAGAGCACTGGCATTTATTGACACGTATCTTACATCTTCCATAATTAATCGGTTATTGCTAAATATTCACAACATTAACTAAATAATTAGACTCGCGATAAAAGCCCAGTAATATTTGACATTTCGTAGACCTCACTCTACACTAGCGCCCCTAGCGGCGAATTTAAACGCGGTAGCCCTCATTAGTGGGGTAAAATGAGCAATGTTCTGCTCCAAGAAACGTATCTAAAACTTGACTCGAATTACTGAAGGATCTCGAGCATAACTTCGTTGGTCACATGCGGCTCCTCCTCTTTCTAAACTAAACTGAATAATATACTTAGAGGTATTTCAAAACACTTTTCCAGTCCCTCTCCCCCTTACCTGTTGCTCAAGCTGATGCGCCCGGCACGCGGAGGCGCGCGCCCTCTCAGTGCACTCCATATGTGCGGCCGTCTCCCTCTCCAGCCGCTCCTTCAGCCGGGAGAGGACTCCCTCCAACTCCTCCTTCTCTTGCGTGCTTTGGTCCACTTGCTTCTCCTGTTAGTTGTTAGCACATGCAATGTGTTGGTAAATGTGTGGATATTATGTATGGCCGAGTACCGTGGTGATATAACTGTGAGCGAGGTATGGAAAAAAATCGTAAATCGAACATAACGGGAAGTACTTAAACAATTCTACTTACTTCTTAGTACTTGCATTTCTGACACAAAAAGTTATGGTCAAGGATAAGGAGAGGGAAGAAAGTTACAGTACAAAAAATTACAATTTTAGAAACATTGAAGGAACTTATTTTGGATGGACCGTCTGAATTTTGCGATTTGCCTCGCTCACAGTAAAAAAAAACAAGGTAAAAAAATTAAAAAAAAATTTGTAATTTCTCCAAACGTCTCGTTTTTGGAGTTCAATGGTAAGTATGGCATAAAAATTAAACTGTTAGTAATGTCTTAAATTCTATAATATGCAGTTACTGTAAATATGACAAAGAAATAAATTGATTGAGTATTAACTAACCGACTCCTAGGCTTTAATATTATAAACCAATGGGATGGTATTATTGGTGTTATAAATGAGTTATCACTAAATGGTGATATTTCGGAATTGCGTGACTTTTCATTCAATCACCGCTACCCAAAGTTATAATGCAAAGGACGATTCAATTGAGTATAAGAAAATAGCGCAGAAAGCCTTCAGCCTTTTCGACGGAAAATGATTTTGGCGCACAAAATTACGCTTTCAGCGATTATCTGATTTGGTCCAAGTATTCAATGACTTGAAATTTCACGCAGCTCAAACTAAATTAGTGCCATTACGAGTACGTGATTCCTTGTGCTATTACGTGAACAAAACTTTGCAAAAGTTTTACAGAGTTGCTTTGCCGTATAAAATAAACAAAACGTATTGAAGTGCCCTATTAATAATTGAAGTCCGGCTTATATTGCCTTTTAATATGACGTCCTTTGAGACAAGATGCGGAAACTTTTGCAAAGGGTTGAAAAGGATGGCATTAATTGCTTCATACAAAAATTGAAAAATCGGAAAATCATAGAGTTCCACGGGATCAAAAGAAAATTCATGGGGGAAAAAATAGCATCAATGATTTAACCAGCGATTTATACTTAATTGAATCGTCCAAAGCACGTAGCGTTAGTTAAGAATGTGTTAAACATTCACCTTTTTGGCCAACTCCGTGGCCAAATCAACGTTTTCTCTCTCCAAATTCTCCGCCTTACTCCTAGCGGCGACTAGTTCCTCTTCCTTAGCCAGCAGGTGGACGATCTCCCCAACGTTGATCTCCAAGGGAGCGACGTCTGGATCGTAATCCTGTGAAAAAATTATAGTTGTTTTTTAATTCTTCTATACTCTATACAGGGTCAATTTAAAATGACTTCTAGCAAGCAACTTCTCTACCAAGAGTTTTTCATTAAGTAATACTTAATGAAAAACTTTCGTTCCACAACTTTCTTCATACACCAAACAAAATTTAAACATTATTCTCTGTACACTTGCAGCTCTTAATTAGGCGGTAACCGTGCGAAAACCGGTCCGAGGACCGCTTGACGCGTAGACTTGGGCCGTTTTTAAGCAGCTATTTTTAATAACTATATTTTTCGTAATTATCCTTACCCGTACCGTAGTTAAGAGGTCATTAGTATTTTTAAATTAACCCTTTATAGTATTAACTGCACCACTCGGTCCAGCAGCAACCAGTGCTGGGCGTGGGGGCTGTGTTCCACTGTACTGCGGCTCTATCTAGCTGTGGACAGTGGTGGTGACTCACTTTGATGTGGTCGGAGCCGTTCTCGGTGGTGGTGCTGTCGCGGTCGCTCTTGGTGCGGCTGCCGGCCGGCGGCTGCTGCAGCACCACTTGCTGCACCACTCGGTCCAGCAGCAACCAGTGCTGGGCGTGGGGGCTGTGTTCCACTGTACTGCGGCTCTATCTAGCTGTGGACAGTTAGTGTGACTCACTTTGATGTGGTCGGAGCCGTTGTCGGTGGTGGTGCTGTCGCGGTCGCTGTTGGCGCGGCTGCCGGCCGGCGGCTGCTGCAGCACCACTTGCTGCACCACTCGATCAAGTAACAACCAGTGCTGGGCGTGGGGGTTGTATTCCACTGAAAAACACAAGACTTTTATTAATTTTAACGATTTAACAGTCCTCCATCTCAATTCCCCTCGCATCGAGCGTTACGACAAGCAGCCCGCAGTCAACGGCAAGGCAGCTGCCGCATTGCGCGACCTCTTGAACAACTCAAACATGGCGGCCGCACTCTTCGTGTCCACGTGAGGTTTGTCGAACCTAATCGCGAGCTCCCTTTCATCCTCGTTGCTTTTTAAACTGACTTCACGGCTTTGGGTTCAAGCCCTTTTGATCCTTATCGTTTTGCACCATCTCAAAGAATTCTAAAAACGACCTAGCCGTAAAAAACTCTCATCCGCTTTTCAGTGCAGCCCAGCTCAACTCCAGCCTCGCCATATCGGCTTTCACTTATATACGACCCAACACCACATTTAAACTCCAAGAAAAATTGAACGGTAGCAAAACTCAAGCCTTACCACGGGACGTCTTACTCCGAATGAATGACACCAAGTTTACACGCCTGAAAGCCCAGAAAATACAAAAATGGAACTCACATGGCAGTAACAGCAGTATTGCAACAGCCAAGGCAAGTGTGGATACGCCGCAGCTGCTGCAACACTTGCTGCCGCCGCTCATTTTCCGCCTCCACTCGTACATGGCGACCGCGCTCTTCATGTCCACGTGCGGCTTGTCGAATATTCTCGCGAGCTCCTTTTCAAGCTCGTTGCTTTTTAAACTGAATTCGCGGCTCGAGGTTCAAGCCTTTTTGATCTTTATCGTTTTGCACCACCTCAAAGAATTCGAAAAATAACCTAGCCATAAAAAACTCTTCTTCGCGTTTCAGTGTAGCCCAGCTCAACTCCTGCCTTGCCATGTATCCCTTTTCACTCATATAGATTCAAAACCACCTTTAAACTAAAAAAAAAACTGAACGGTAGTAAAACTCTAGACTTGCAACGGGACCTCTTACTCCGAATCGATCTGACACCAAGTCACACGCCTGAAAGCCCAAAAAACAAAGAAGTAACTCACATGGCAGTAACGGCGGTTCCGCCTCAGCAACTTAAACATGGCGACCGCGCTTTTGGTGTCTACGTGAGATTTGTCGAGTCGTCGATTTGTTTTTTACGTGACCTCACAGCTCTGGATTCAAGACTTTTTGATCCTTGTCATTTTTCATTATCCCAGAATTCTAGAAGCTACTTAACCTTTAAAAACTCCCATACTGTTTTAAGTTCAACTCCAAACTTTCCATGGCACTCTAATAGCCCTAAAAGATCTGACAACAAGTTACCATGCCTAAGAGACCAAACAAATGAACTCACAGGGCAGTAACAGCATGTGTTGCAGCAGCGATAGCAGGTGTGGATACGCCGCCGTGTGGCTCAGCTTCCGCCTCAGTAACTCGAACATGGCGGCCGCGCTCTTGGTGTCCACGTGCGGTTTGTCGAATCTCCTCGCGAGCTCCCTTTCGTCCTCGTTTCGAACCATCTCGAAGAATTCGATGTGCCGGTCGAGTGTTTCGTTCTCGTACTTTCGTAGTTTTTCGATTACTGGAAATGAAAACCGACGTGTTAGCAGTTCCAAGCACGTTCATTGCTAGAAATTTATAATTTTCTTGTGCGCATAAATTACTTGCATAAACACGTAATTTAACAATGATATATCGAATTGTATTTCATTAAAATTAGGTGCTTCAAGCTTTCAATCGGATCCTTAATTTTTAACCCCAAACATTTTTGACCAAGTCGAACAGTATTTTGCTTTTGCTTTTCTTTTTTGAATATAATGAAGAGCTCCTAATAAATAAGAACTAAGATCTAAGCAAAAGGTCACCATGTCTTCTTAAGTTATTAAAAAAACTTTATAAGGTAATTTTGAAAGAATGCTGAAAAAAATTACCTCTTTTACTGAAATGAAATACTGCCTATGTGTGACGAAAAACCAAGATTTATTCATTAGAGTAGCAAGAAGATACTTACCAGGTTGTATACCCAGCATCAGCAACTCATACCGCAGATGCAGCCTGAACTCCAGACTCTCTTCCCCGGGCCCATAGTTGAGTACTGCGTTGACGAAGGACATAATGGCAGTCTTCAGCCCCAGGTCGTCTCTGTAGGCGCCCGTGCTTCTGTCCAGCTCGTTGACTACGCCCTGGAACCTCGCACGCTCGCCCGCGTACTTTTGGAAGTGGACCATGGCTTCTAGCACCTATAGACACGAGGTATAGAGGTTATTATAGTTGATACGAAGAAGTAAAATACTAATCCAGTATTTCTATTATTATTTCCTTTTAGGTTGTCTGGAAGAGATCGCTTCTTAGCGATATGACCATGTAAATTGTACAACTTCTTCCCTTAATGTTTGTTTTTATGTTCTTCTGTTTTGTATATAATAAACTGTATATCCATTTCATTCACACAGTTATATATCGCACATTATGGAGATGGCCATGTAGATCTCAGGCCCACGTAAATAGGGAATCGCAATTCACAATAAAAAAATAAACCTTTTTGTGTCCTCCCGGTACTAAGCACACAGCACCCAGGATCTCCAACGCCGCAACTTTGGTTTTAACATTCTCCGTGTCCATCGATTGAGCAATCAGATCTATACTGGTTGGGTGAGCCAGGACATGCGCTCGACCCGTCTGGAAAAAATAATGTTAAGTTATTCATTGTATTCGTTTTAAGAAATATACCAAATCCTACATTGCAAGTATTCCTAAATACTAAATTAAATCAGCTAAGCTAACGGAATGCGTGAATATTCTAGCCACTTTGTTTCTAAAAGGTTGAGCAATTTAGGTGATCGTAATTTTTCTAATAATTTCTTGACCTTACTGCAGGTTAGGATTAGTATTCCAGGTTATCTGGTTATTTAGGTACATTAACTTTTGCTCTTATATAACAAGTATCTCATAATTACTTGTCTTTAATTTTGGCGGTAAAACCCAATGCAAAAATTCAAAACCTACGGCTCCCTTCAAAATTTGATCTAAAATATCTGTAATTCAACTTGATTCAGCTGGTTCAAATGACTTCATAAAATTCTGAAAAAAATATATGTGCTACTTTCGTTCATCATCTTCAATTTTGTACAATTATTTTTTCAAAATATTATTTATTGAATTAAATACAAACCGTACCAAAAAAGCGTTTTTTCACTAATAATGCCTTATAACTTTTATAGCTTTGCAGGTATTAAAACAAAATTTACATGAGTATAATGAGAAAATATTTGTCCTCAATTCTGTAGAAGCACTTTATTTAATTTCGATATCCCAACAAAGTTATGGTGCATTTAGTTGTTTTTGTGAAATTATAGTGCAATGCGTCCCTGTCGCACCCACATACTGTGTTCGCAAGAGTGAGGAGAGGAAATGCTCAAGGTCGTTGTCGTGGGTATGAGCCTTAAGGCTTTAATCCCGGCGATCAAGTTTTGCCTCGTGGCAGCATCGTCCCGTGGCGCCCTCTGCAACGCTACCAGCAATCCAGCAAGACTACCTTGTTTTGTATAACACAATCTCAAACTAAACTAAAACGACAGCTTTAAATCTACTTTTGATGATGAAGCGAATCACAAAGCTGCGCGCTCAGATCCGACTTGCTCACTTTTTGGGGTAAAACGCAATGGCAGACTAAGATACTTACAGAATTATTCATTAAGGCTTTGATCCCAGAGATCAAGTTATGCCTTGTGACAGCATCGTCCCGTGGCGCCCTCTGCAATGCTTCCAGCAAGGCAGCAAGACCACCTTGCTTGATGAAGCGGATGACGAAGCTGTGCGCTCGGGTCCGCAACGCCGTCTTCAACCCGTCGACTAGTGCGCACGCTTCTGTTGGGGTGACGCCTTCGCCTGCTGATGATGCGAAAGCCTGGAAGCAGAAAAGGTTAGGAGTAAGTATTAGAACTGTAAAACCTACATTTCGGGTTAATGCCTCCATAAATAGTGCTTGGAGTAAGTATTCGAACTGTGATACCTCCCTGGTTTACGCTTTCAAAGTGCTCGTATCACAGCAAATTGTTTTCGTCATTTAGATACTGCACGTGATTTCGTATCCGATATTAAAGTATTGAATTTTTTGGTAGTAGGTAACCAATTACTCAGGCTTCTCACCAAAATAATCATACCTTGACCAATGAACAAACTCAAACAAATCAAGGGCCTATTAGGACCGTAATAATTATGAGAAATTAATAGAGGAAGAGAGAGAACATCTCAGTACGAAGTACTTAATGCAATACAGTTTCGTGCTGATCCCGTGAGTTCAATTGAATCCAAGCAAACACACAATATCTTGTCAATCAAGCTTCAAAGATACAAGCTGCAGCTGCATATGAATTTTGTGTTTCTGCCAAAATTATACTTTTTACCTCACTAGCTCAAAAAGGGCGCCTATGCTGCTTAAAACCAGTGAGCAAAACTCGTTTTCGTTCACTTGACGTTCACGAGAAAAAGTATCTTGTATTTAAAACCAGTGAGCAATTTTTGTTTTTGCTCACTCAGTGAGAAAAGCGATTTTTGCTCGCGGATTACTGGGTACAATATTTTTCTCAAATCTTGTATTTCCTCCTGAGGTGAAAAATTTTACGATAGAAAAGTTTTTTGCTATCTTGTAGAACAAATAGCTATTGTTATGCCAGTAAATTTTTCCACTTACGTCAGCGATCTCATTCAGAGCCTTGATATAGTCCTCGACTTGTGGCGCGGTGGCTAGCGGCGGCTGCTGCCCCGGCGGCGGTCGTCTGCTGCAGTAGATCTGCCATTTCTTCGCCGCGGGGAGTTCCATCATCGCCGCCTTGTTCACCGCTGTTAGGTCCAACTCTTCCTGCAAACGAGTAAAACGATACTTTGAAATTGTGAAAGGCAAAACAGAATATGTTTTAACTAATTAGTGATTCAAGTAAGTTCTTTAGACACAAATTTAGTGCTACGTTATATTATATATTTAAAATAGCTGTAGGTACAATTCCGAGATTGGCGGCATACTGCAAACTGCCAGCGCAAACCTCATATCACGGCAACAATCCACAAACCATCATCTTGGACCTGTGCATTTACTCATTTGTTTTCCGTAGTGTTCCAACATCAACTCCACCGAAAATGGTCGCCATGAAGAAAAGCCATTTTAAAGCCTTTCTCTTTCTAACAGTAGTAAACCAAACAAAATTTATATTTCTCTGTATTCAAAGGTATCTTTGCTGTCTGGTCTTGTTGAGAAATATAATCGAATAAAATTTCTAAAGTCGATAATAATTAAGTGCTGCAAGAGCTCGGAGTCAGCAAAAAAGTAAGGTACACCTCAAATTCCCTACAAGCTGTTTCTGAGGAACGTCGTTGGCTAATTAAAACAGCTGGCGTTTCGGTGTAAAAACTATGTTTTTATCCAAACGCCATATGATTACGTATTTAGCAAGTAGAATTAGACAAGTAAGTAGTAAAATTCTACAGCCTAAAGCTGAGTCCCAACACGCATAATAATATTATGAGTTTCTTGCCAGTACTTCTCAGTAGAATCACCTTCCCAAACCGGTGGTAGAGCCATATCATAAATAGCACAAGTTGTTGTTCCGTGGAGTAAATAAATCATTTGTTTTTTGATAACCTCCATGGCGCAGTAGTGAGCGCTTGGAAATTCATTTTTTAAGTTTATATTTCCTGTGGTCTGGTCTAAATATCATCGGCCATCTATTATTTGATATTGTTCACGTTTGTGTTTTAGAATTATAATCCTTATTTTAGGGACATCAAAGTACGTGACATAAAACTGTCATTTTGAAATAATACCTACACTTCTGCTATATGCGATGTCAGTGAGCCCCCAGAAAAAAAAATAACCTCGCCATGTTGCGGGAAAAATTGAACTAAATATACACTCATCATCATCCATCACTACAGCCTATTAACGTCCCACAACTGGGCACAGGCCTCCATTCTCATAGGAGAGCGGGAATTAGAGCTTAGACCCACCACGCTGCTCCAATGCGGGTTGGCGGAAATATACACACTTATGTGTAATATATAATATATAATTAGTGTAACAAGTATGCAATAGTGGCGCCCCCGAGCAGGTATCTTATTACAGTAGACGGTCCGGCTATAATTTGTTCATCGAACCTGAACCTCTAAGCTCTACGTGAGGACCCAGCCTAATGTGAAATACCACAATCCTAATCCGTAAGACCGGATCTGAGGAACTCGCAACCTTCGCACGGATTCGTCGAAGTTGAAAGGAAATGTGGCACAAAAAGGGTCAAATTGAGTGCATTAGGCGTATTTAAAAATACCATCGCGAATTTTAAGATATGGTATGACACGCACTAATACCTACGATTACATATTTCTATTTATGGAATAGTATCATACTTAATATTATAAATGCGAAAGTGTGTTTGTTTGTTGGTTTGTTGGTTTGTCCTTCAATCACGCTGCAACGGAGCAACGGATCGCCGTGATTTTTAGAATGGCTATAGTTGAGGAACTGGAGAGTGACATAGGCTACTTTTTATCCCGGAAAATTAAGGAGTTCCCGGGGGAATCAAAAAAAACATTCCCACGCGGACGAAGTCGCGGGCATCAGCTAGTTTATTATACTTTCAATAGTCATTATTATCATCATCATCAACAACGACCTGACCCGCTACTGAGCAAGAGTCCCCTCTCGCTGAGCATTTAACCAATTTAAATGTTCGAAACTCAGAGGAGCTTCTGAGAGCACAGTACATTGTTATCTATTAGTGCGATGGTTATTATATATAGCATTAACTGATATGCATGGGTTGTTACGTATTCATCCCAATAGGTGTAATATTCTTTACTTATCCCAAATTATATTAACTGAAATTTAAAAGAATAAGAGGCCATAGCCTTAATCACTTAGTTTAAACTCTAAAAACTCTAAATCATTATTATATGATAGTCTTATTACCTCACAAAATACAACTCTCTATTAACTATTAACTAACTAACTTAGCTAGTTAATAATTTAATAGGCATAAAGCAGGTAGCACTCAAATTAATTGTAAAGCCCAAATAGATCTCCAACTTTCTAGCGGAACACGTCCTCGATTCAGCAATTTTACCATAATATAGGCTTTTATGCTCACGCTTTACTGAATTAATGTTGCAGACTACACAATAATCACAAGAAATGTCGTAATCGAAGGCAAAAAAGGTAGAACTGAACATGATTGATGGGAAAGCAAGCACTCTCGACAAGTAGAGAGTGATCATTGTCATAAATTGTACGAGTCATCGCATTAATCCGAGGTTCCCAGTGACATAACGGACAGTTAGTTGACGAAGCGCTTTATTATTAGATAATCAATCATTGCGTAGATTTAATAATTAATAAAATTATAACAGGCAGTTTTCTCCTTGTTCTTTGTAACATTAAATCAAGATTGCGCAACGCCTCCGTTGGTTAAGGGCCTGTTTCAAAACTACGTTTTGTTTAAAAACATCCGTCAATTAAATGTTACAGAGATCGAGAAAAAAGCCCTTAGTAAAACTTAATAACGCTAGAAAATATAGTATGTTTTTGCTAGATTACTACAGCAAAATAAGTATAGATAGGGAGCGAAGCAAGCGCAAAAATTCTTGTAACAAGTTATTTCTCCCAAAATAGCTGTTACACCGGCTTTGGGAGAAATAATTATCCTGATTTGAGATATAACAAGTGAATATAATTAAAATCCATACTTCCATCCATACTAATATTATAAATGCGAAAGTGTGTCTGTCTGTCTGTCCGTCTGTCTGCCTGTCTGTCTGTCTGCTACGCTTTCACGGCCCAACCGTTCAACCGATTTTGATGAAATTTGGTACAGGGGTAGTTTGTATCCCGGGGAAGGACATAGGCTACTATTTTTCCAGGAAAATTAAGGAGTTCCCGCGCGAATCATACAACTTAATCCACGCGGACGAAGTCGCGGGCATCATCTAGTTATTAATAAATACGACTGCTCTGCCGTAGCCCATAACTATCTACTACGTAACGATACCACAGTCATTAATTACCTATGGAATCTTATTCACATTATTTTTTGGGAATCACTGGATATTAAACTATGCCTAGTGTTATATATTTTTGGAATCTACCGACTCATCATTTTCCAGATGATGATTGTAATATAATTAATCTTATTTTCGAAAAAAAACACAACTTTAGTCTTTAATGCGGAACCATGGTCACCCCATCAATTTTTTTTTTAATTTTACTAGCCTATGTCATCCGGAATAAGCTTGGATTCTAACGATACCTCATTTTTCAAAATCGGTTCAGGCGTATAGAAGTTATGGTGGAATATACAAACTCACATACATACATACATACATGAACCCTGAAAACAATATACTCCTTTTTTCAGGCAGTCGTATAAAAAACCTCAAAAAAAGCTAGATAAATCTTCAGGTCGTCCAAGAAATCGGATAGAAAAGTTACTTTATAATATAGACGTTGACATTTTCGTTATGTTATAGCCATAGATTAAAGATTGATCGGAGCTACGCGAAGCACAGCGTCGACCAATTCTAAATCTATGGTTATAGCTACATTTTATCTATCTTACTGCTAAAAGAACAAATAACACGCTCCCTCTCTCTCCTCTCTCTCTTTTTGGTCTGAAAAGTCTAAATTCAACATGTCCTTTTCAGTCTGATATTCTTAAAATAAAAAATCTTAAAAACTAATAATGTATATATTTGAGTAGGTAGGTACCAAAAATCCTTTTACTCCAACATCAAAAATAACCTCAAACTTCAACAAAATGAACAATATTAATTATTGTTCATAGTAAGTAAAACTATTAAATATTAATAATAATTTTAGTAATTGGATGGAGACGCCATCGCGTACTTATTATGACCTGAATAGTCCAGTAGTGCGCAGCGACCCGTAAGATATGAGATGACGGGGGACTTCTAATTGCGCACGTTATTATAAACAAGTCCTAAACGCTGGCTCGGCTCGCTAATTAGATATAATTCACATGTCGGCCCCAACCCAACTGTTAGAGCGTCGTCAGAGCATTCTTCACGAGGCAAATTCGAGCTTATAAAAACTTTACGTGATGCAGTTTTAGCAGAGAATTTATATTTATGTATATTTAATTATGTATTCTCGCTTGCTGTTTTACTTATATACAACACTTTTTGAAATCAGTGAGATGGTTAAATTGCCAAAAATCCTGTGGGTTATTAATTTAACCGGAAGCTTCAACACATAACATTCTGTAACTTTTAACTTGAAAAATGACGGAATATCATAATTGTAAGCTTTCCTATATTTTAAGCTATCTACTTGTTCCAATCTCTTGGAGATGATTTTTAGAATCCAATATATTTTCTTTTAATTCGAAATCCCATTATTTTTATTCCAATTTTCATCATGTATAACATAGATAACTTGAATAATAACGGACTTTCACATGCCTAAATTTTCATTCCCTATTTACACTAAAATTGTACATCAATGCCTATTTACGTCTTATCGTCCCTCTTAGGGGAATTTCCAAAATTCCTTTCTTGCATGCCTACGTCTTAAAAGGAATCTATACTTTAAAAATTCAATTCAATTGGAATTAGAACTCCAGCCGATTCGGCTATACGTTGATAGTTTAGAGTCAGTCAGTCAGTCGGGACAGTAGCATTCAATGCATAGATTGTATGTGGGTGACAGGAACGGTCTGCGAACAGCGGACAATGAATTCAGTTCGTGTCGAGTCTTCACGCTGTGTCATGGTTGGCTGATTTAATTCATTCAAGATAGCATTATTGAATTATTTAGTAAGGCCTTTTTATATTGCACAAGCTTTTACCCGCGACTTCGTCCCCATGGAATTAGATTCTTAAAAATCCCATAAAAGCTTCCATCCCCTATTTAACCCATTTTGGGGAAATTGTGAAACACGTATTTCTCAATTTTTAATCAAAATCCCAAATATCAAGTTTATGGATATAACCTGAAATAGACGGACTTTCTAACAAACTTTCACCCGCCCCTTTGACCCTTGGGGGTGGAATTTCGAAAAATCCTTCCATAATACACCTACTCTCAAGGATATTCTCTCAAAATTTATTTCAGTCGTGATAAAAATAATGACAAATTCATAAGCGATACAGAAAAGAGGAATTGTTTGGTGAATAAGTACAGTCACATAGCAACGAATCTGCTTAAAGTACAGTGGTACAATTATACACAGATCCTCATATTTTAATGTTAAGCAACTGTTTGTTGATTTCAATGGCAAACGAGATCTTTAGCTAGGTACATAATAATGTAGTTAGAAATACTAACATAAATTTCCAAGAAAAGTAACTATCGTTTAAATGTACCTATAGGCACCTAATGTAGATATTCTGTGGAAATAAACATTCTTAAGAAAAATATTATCTCGTGGAATCCTCCATTCCATTAAAGCCCTACGAAGTAAGAGGCTTCTGGTTGTTATACGAGTATCTATTAATAAAATAAAGCCTGATTAATGTAAATAAATTATAAGAAACATTAATCGTCATGGAAATCTATTGTCCTCCTGAATCCACGCTGACTGAAGTAGGTAAATAAGAAACATTCAATCAGTTTGAGTGTCGCAGGGACAGCAAGCTGCCACGAAGAGAGAGAGTTCGGGGCGACTGCCGGTTTGCGTGCCCTCCGAGAACCGGGGCTGGAACTTCCTAAAACCGGACTTTCAGCTAGTGAGAATTTATCGACGGTAAAATCCAATACTTACGTTTGTCCCAAACCGAGAATTGAACCCAAGACCTGTAAGTTCTAACATCCATATCTTTAGGACAGCAAGGCAGTTAAATATTTCTGAGCAGTGAGAAGAACAGCAGACAGTCTAGCTATTACGTAAAGACCCGCAAATTTATCTGACCCAGTGACAAGTTTATATAACAAATAAAATAAAAACAAAAACTAAACAGGCAAAAAAATAGTTCCAATTTTGACCACCGGGTCAGATATGTTTGTAGGACTGTACGTTGCATAAATTGAGTGATAACATTCCTGTGGTTCCCTCACCGCTGCAGTAATCTGAGCTCGGTTACCGCACACGTCAAACTGCGGTTTCGTACTTAGCCGTCAGCCAGTCAATTAGCTGTAGAACAATTTAATCTAACCTAATGATTCTTACGACTTATCTTAAGTGGCACTTGAGTTGTTCTATGTGAAATAAATGATTTTCATTTTGTACAAAAAAATCCACGCGGAAGTCAAGTATTTATACCTAAAACTTAATATTTATGACTGAATATTTTCTCGATTTCTTTTAAAATAATAGTACGTACAGGTAGTATTATATTTACACTCAAAACCGAAATATCAAAAGAAATAATCGCAATAATCTATTGAGCAACTGGGCATAGCTTATAAAACCTTACTTCCTTTCTGATTTTTTATTGAATATTTATAAAATACGTTTAACTCATGATACTTTATCATACTGTAAAGTTTCGTCGCCTGAGGTCCACTAGCTTTATTGCCTAGACTAGTGGGACAACTTGTGTTGTGCCACATGCTTATAGTTTAGGAAAGGAAGCTAGTGGACACTAACAGTAATTCTTCAGGCGTTAAAACTTTGCGATATAACAAAACTTTATCTTTATGTAGAGATTTCAATCATTTTGCACCTGTTCAATTTAATATTTAATTAGGCTTCATGTATTAGCGTGGCTACTTATGTTATTCAATCAATAGCTTTAAAATAAGTACGAAATAATTATTTATATCGATCTTAACACATAAAATGTATAGGAAACAATTATTTAGCGGAAGATTGGTTTTGGTTTTATATATATTTATCTTATATTCCCGTGCCTTTGATTCAATTGATACTTCGCTACTGTTGTCTAAGTTGTCGTTCTATGGATTTGGCACTTCAACTATTAAATGGTTTAATAGCTTTCTCAGTAACCGGGCTCAATTTGTCCAAATAGACCAAGGTGATGGTACCCATTTGATATCCTCAACGTCCCCGGTTCTTCGAGGAGTGCCGCAAGGATCGGCGCTCAGTCCGCTGCTTTTTGCAATTTACACAGCGGATATAATCCAGTGTTTCTCCAACTGCAAATATCACCTTTACGCTGATGATGTGCAGTTATACTTCTCATTTAAGCCTCAGGATGCTACAGATGCTGAAACAAAAATCAATGATGACTTGAATAGAATAGCTAAGTGGTCAGAAAAGAATTCACTGCTATTGAATCCTTTGAAATCTAAATGCATGTTGTTAGGAACTTCTAAAATGACAAAAACTATTCAAAGTTTTGATCCACAAGTCAGAATTGGAAGTAATTCAGTCGAAAGAGTCTCGGAGGCAAGGAATTTGGGGGTAATCTTTGATACAAATTTACACTTTGAGTCACATATTAAAAATATTATTAAGAACTGCTTCTACAGGTTGAAACTCCTATATAAGATAAGATCTTACCTGACTGTAGAAGTTCGAATACGGTTATGTGATTCACTAATTCTATCTAAGCTGAACTATACAGACACAGCGTATGGGCCGTGCTTGTTGGAAAGAACCAAAAAGTTAATACAAGGGGTTCAAAATGCTTGCGCTCGGTTCTGTTTTCCTGTTCCTCCTCGGTCACATATCAGTCCATATCTGAATCAGGCAAATTTGTTAAATATGTCAGCCCGTAGGAACTTGCATCTGGCAACTTTGTTATTTGGTGTTATCTCTACTGGTAAACCGGAGTATCTATTCACTAAGATAAAGTGGGCAAGGCAGCACAGTAGATATGCGCCGAGAGGTTTGGCATGTCAAATGGCTGTGCCAAGGCATAGGACCGCCGCATTCCGAGGCAGTTTTAGGCTTGCTTTTTCTAGGATTTGGAATGTGATCCCACCGCCTGTGCAAGGCCTAAAATCAGTAAGCACCTTTAAATCTAAGGTCAAAAAGATATTGCTAGATAAACAAAAGCAGGGTTAAAATAAAAAAAAAGCATTTACCTATGCGAAATTTGCATCGCGATGCATCCAAATACCTGGAGAGGAAGCTTAAATAATTAATTAGTGCTGTGTTTCCTGTTGTTCTGATTAATCACGTTCGTTGCGTATAATTTAGGATTTAAATTTAGCAAAAATATCTGCATGTCATTTGATTTTATAATTGTACAAAATCCAGAAAGAGAACTCAGATATTTAACTCACCGACCAGAAAAAAAGATTTAACTAGTTTAACGGCTCTGGATTCTAGTTCTTCTGAGCCTCCAGAACACAGAATAGTGATCTACAGCACAGATCGGATAGCAATTTGACACTGCCAAAATTAGGCCACAGACGAATTATAATGGTCTGTGAGAAATTTCGTTTTATTATTTGAAATTACTATCTACTAGGTCAACCTGGCTTGTCTCTGTATTGTACTTTGAATTAATACGAGACCACACAATAGTGGATAGTACAGTATAGTATAGCAATTATTTTAAAATAGGTATATGTAAGTTTAGTGAATTGTAATGTAATGTAATTAGTTTAAAGTACGGGATAGTTTAGTTAAGTAGAGTTTAAGTCTTAATGGCGATAAATATGTTACCAGCGATGTCGGGTTAGCGGGCGGGCCCGGGGCGTCGAAAATTTCTTAGGGGTCGCCTGAAAATCAGCGCTGTTATGGCGTATCTACACCATAACAGCATCACGCTGAGGCGATGCCCTTTTTGGAATTATCTTTGTCACAGTGTAGTTTCTAAGTTGTGTCCTAGTAATTTTGTGTTTTGTATTGTACTTTAGCTGTGTCATTGCATTGATAGTTCCGAATAAAGATTTATTTATTTATTTATATATATATGTCACCGTAAGATTGTAAAAACCGTTAGATTATAATCTAACTCGCGAATCTAACTGTCGAATGATTACAATATAACGGATTATTTTTCGGTAGATTGTAATCTGTTAGGTTTATTAACCCGATAGAACCTAAGTGCCCGGCCTGTGGCCGGGCACTACTTGATTATTTATGTCGAACCCTAACCTAACCTACAAGAAAGAGACAAGAAAACGTAAATACAATGAATATTTAAAAAATTGACACTTAAAACATTGAACGGTTCACAATCTTTCGACTGTTTATAGTCTATCGAAAAAAAAACGTTAGATTACAATCTTACGGTTTTTACAATCTTACGGTGACATATATAAAAATGAATCCCTATTTCCCTTGGTCACGGCATCACGCGTAAACGGCTGGATCCATTTCGCTAATTCTTTTTTTGTTGTGTTTCATTGGACCTCAGGATGGTTTATATTCACAATTGGGCCCGGCGGTAGGGGGCGTTGCAATCGGGTTCGAGGTTCAGGGCAGGACAAAGTCTGCCGGGTCCACTAGTAATGAATATATCTCACGATAGTTTAAATTTAAACGTTAAAAAAGATTAGTTTCTAGCTATTATTCTCGTGCCTAACCTATACGATCTCACTTTCTAATTATATGGTCCTGAGCGATTTTGTTGGCCAAGCTGGTAGGTAGATATGCATTATTTTTTGCTACACTTATCATAATTCTGTGCTATTATTTGCAAGCTTTTATTGTACACTTATACACACTTACAGCACTGAACGCGTTTATAAATTAAATGATCTAATTTAGTTTTCGGACGCCTATTATAGTTATAGTTACTAGGTGATGTCCGCGACTTCGTCCGCATGGATTAAGGCTTTTTGATTCTAGCGGAAACTCTTTAAGTTCCGGGGTAGCCTGAAGCCTCTGTCCTTCGCAGGGATGCAACCTACCTCTGAACCGAATTTACTAAAAACCTGTTGAAAAGATGGGCCGTAAAAGCGTAGCAGACAGTCAAACAGAACACTTTATTATAAATGCGAAAGTGAAATTGTTTGTAATTTGGTTGGAATGTATCCTTTGATCACGCCGCAACGGAGCAACGGATCGACGTGATTTTTGTATACGGTATAAGACCTGGCTGGATTTAGGCTACTTTTTGTTATACCTTTATGAAAATGGGCTGAGAAATTGTAGCATACGGACAGGTCACACTTTCGCATTTATAATATTGGTGTGAAAGGATACAATATTATTAGATAATATTTATTATGTGAAATTAACTACTGATTTAATTACTTAAATTAGCTAATGCCCGCGACTTCGTCCGCGTGTAGTAAGTTGTTTTAAATTCCCACCGGAACTCCTTAATTTTCCGGTGATAAAAAGTAACCTATGTAAGTATCCAGGTCCTATACCCATGCCAAAAATCACGCCGATCCGTAGCTCCGTTGCTGTGTAATTATTGGACAAACCAACAAACAAACACTTCCGCATTTATAATATTAGTATGATTGGCAAACGAGAAACATAGATTCCAGTATATACTGCCGTGATTAGAAGTGAATAAAGGTTTAGATAACGACCGTACCTTACGATTTAATTAAGAATAACCATGAATAAATCCAACTGGCGACTCCAGACAACCAATCATGGTATATTGCAAGGAATAGGAGAAAGGCATTCGTGAAGCAGCTAAATTAGATTATCTCTTTGCAATAACAAACTTTATTACGTAAGGATAGAGTCGTAAATGCGACCGGTTTAATTGCGAACGGTACCGGAATTAAATAACTGTGATTGACTGGAACATGGCACGTGTGAATTACACTTTAGAAATTGGGAAGCCGTAAAATGTAACACTTCATTGGATGCTACAATAAATAAAAATATTAGCTACATTCTTTGGCCGTAATTAATGATTATAAGGCCATTCGCACCCATCGTCGGCCCACTGGTGAAGACGGGTATCCTTTAGGATCAGGGGGCGGGGTGATCAACTCTAGAATAAGAACCAATTTGGCTTTCAGTAGAGTCACTCACTATTTTCGTCACATTGAAAAATATATCAATGCTACAAGTGCAGCAAGATGACAATTACACTCAAAGCGCAAAATTTAACCCATGAGCCGCAGGAGGAGGTTATACAGCGCTGATACCTGTGGCCTGGAAGTTTTATTGAACATGCGCACGCATATTATCATACGTTTTTAGGGTTCCGTAGCCAAATTTGGCAAAAACGGAACCCTTATAGATTCGTCATGTCTGTCTGTCTGTGTGTCCGTCCGTATGTCACAGCCACTTTTTCCGAAACTATAAGAACTATACTGTTGAAACTTGGTAAGTAGATGTATTCTGTGAACCGCATTAAGACTTTCTTACAAAAATAGAAAAAAACAATAAATTTTGGGGGTTCCCCATACTTAGAACTGAAACTCAAAATTTTTTTTTTCATCTAACCCATACGTGTGGGGTATCTATGGATAGGTCTTCAAAAATGATATTGAGGTTTGTAATATCATTTTTTTCTAAACTGAATAGTTTGCGCGAGAGACACTTCCAAAGTCGCAAGAGTTTTGCTACGATTGGCTATCTTAGGCGGTGGAAGTACCTACTGCCCATTAAAACTAAAATTGCCCTAGCAAATTCCTTGCTACTGCCTTTATTGGATTATGGAGATGTTTGTTATCCAGATCTGACTCAGGAGCTTCTAAACAAACTCGAGAGGCTGCAGAATATGTACATTCGCTTCATCTTCAATTTAAGAAAGTATGATCACGTGTCTCCGTACCGAAATCAACTTAAATGGCTGTCAGTCAGCCAGCGGAGAAACCTACACCTTCTTTCGCTACTGTACGGTATATTGTATCATGCGCAAACTCCAGTCTACTTAAAAGAACGTTTTCACTTTCTTGGAGCGAATAGTGCGTTCTCACTGCGCTCCAGTGTGGATAATAAGCTTGAAATACCCCTCAGTCGAACAGAGTTTTATAGCAATTCGTTTACAGTAAGTGGCGCCAAACTCTGGAACTCTCTTCCGGCAGAAATCCGACATTCCAAATCACTTAAAATTTTTAAAAGTCGTTTGAAGAATTTTTACTTATTCATAAAGTTAGTCATTCTATGTTATTTTTTATTTATTGATATTTTTATATTTATATATATTTATATATATATATATATTATATATATTTTATATATTATAATTTATAGTATAATATTTATATAAGAACGTATATATGTAGGTAGTATTGGTTGTAGTTAATATGTATAATATATTATACTTGTAGTCTGCGCACCATCCCGTTTGTATTCTTTTCTCCTGTCTCCAAAGGTTGTCTGGAAGAGATCGCCTTAGGCGATAAGACCGCCTTTGCATACTGTTTAGTCCTAGTTCGTAGTTTTAATGTCTTTTTATTTCCGTTCTGTTGTGTGCAATAAAGATTTAAATAAATAATAAATAATAAAAGTGGTAAAATGTGTGTGTGTGTCCCCCCCCTGTAACTTCTAAAATAAGAGAATGATAAAACTAAAAAAAATATATAATGTACATTACCATGCAAACTTCGACCGAAAATTGGTTTGAACGAGATCTAGTAAGTAGTTTTTTTTTAATACGTCATAAATCGTAAACCGCAATTTACCTTTCATTCAATCAACTCAAATATTTAAAATAAAAATATTTTTAATAATTTAAAACTTACTACAGGTTTGTACGGAACCCTCGGTACGCGAGTCCGACTCGCACTTGGCCGGTTTTTTAATAGGTACATTTGCGAGTGTAAACAGTAAAAAATTAAAAATTCCCATTTTCCATTGAAATACCTAACAATACTAATAACTGCTGTTACCTATATTTTAATCGCTCAAGGGTGGTAAAAGTCTTTGCATATAGTTATAATATCGTTGAAATAAGATATGTCATTAAGAGGACACGCAATGGTTGTATATTTATCAAATCGAAATATTCTTGCGTATTTATAGCCTTACTATGATTTACGGCTGGTTTCTGAATTGAGAATTCCATGTTGAGTCTATCTCAAGGACTAATTAAGCAAATTTTTGTTTCTGAATTGATATTGGGCCGGTTTCTGAACTAAGCATTGAAGCAAAAACAGCAAGATCCAACTCTCATACCTTACACAATATCAATTCAGAAACAAAAATTTGCTTAATTAGTCCTTATGTAGTCTTTGAGACAGACTCAACATGTAATTCTCGATTCAGAAACCGGCCGTTAGACCATTTATACTAATTTTAAACATAGCTTGAGGCCTCCTTTGTTTGCCTTCAGATTAAATATGTTACATTTTATATATTGTTGTATTAAATAGGTTACTTTTTTATTATATGACTTGTTACTATAATTGCATACACAACAAAACGACAGTCAACATAAATTATATTTACTAGCTATTGAAAAAAAGAAAGTGCAGCTGTCTGTGCCGGGCAAATTAGCGGATTGATGCGATTGACGAGTCGACCGATTAAGTACTATGTGGATACCGTGCGATAAGTCGATCATTATGTAATGATTGCATGCCACTTTCACTGGCAGTCGTGATTATGATGGATTGACGGTGATTAGTGCTGGCATGATCTGTTTTGTTCGATACGGGCACATAAGATAGATACATAGAAAAAACTCTTTTTTGCACACACTTAAAATAAAGACAACAAACAAAAAGGTTACGTTTAACAAAATTAAGGTATCGCGTTGGTCTTATTTACGCCCTCTAGTACTTAATAACTGTCCAGTGACCACCTGATACCTAGTATAACTACTCCGAACTTTCCTCTTACTACGTGAAATTATGATACAGCCAAATTTTAATTACGACCTCCCTGGCGCAGTGGTGGCCACTGTGGTCTTTAATTGGGAGTTCACGGGTTCGATCCCCGGCACGGTGTATTTTGGAATGTATAATTTCTAAATTTTCTCCGGTTTGGTCCGGTAGGAGACTTCGGCCGAGGCTAGTTTACCACCCTATCGGCAAAAGCGATCCAGCGATCCAGTACGATGCCGTGTAGAATCCGATCCCTGTATGGGTTTAAATATAACTACTATAAAAATCCCTACTAGGTTTACCCGCTACCATCATAGACTACACTATGAGATGCATCACCTTATGCCAGCCGCCAAAACCATGTCCTGAAGTGGCGAATTCGTCGCGAATCGTTTCGCGCGAATTCATACGCGCGTTGGCGAGGCACTGGGCGCCAATACATCGCATCCTCAAGCATCGCGCGAAATTAAAACACGCGCGTTAATCGCGTGTAGTAGAGCTGTCATTTTAGTTTAGGTTTAGAGATGGTGTACAACAGAATTGGCCTGACTAGCTACCCAATCCGTTGCTGAAGATTTCACTCACCTCTCTCCTCAGTGGAAAGTCTTAGGACTATCCAATTAGTCTAGAACCTACCTACCTACTTCAATTTATTTGGCGCCATAACTAAGCAAACGCGATACTAGTTTTCCATTGCGAGAGAAATTTCATTTATTATGGCCGTCATTAGGGTAGGTGCACACGTGCTGGCTACTTTTATCTATACCTACTAACATTATAAATTATGCGAAAGTTTGGATGGATGAATGGATGTTTGTTACTCATTGATTTACCAACTATTGTTACTCAATCACGCCAGAATAGCTGAACGGAATTTGGCACAGAGATAGATTATAGTCTGGAATACATACGCTACTTTTTATCCCGGAAAATTAAAGAGTTCTCACGGGAAGAAAAAACCTCAACGCGGACGAAGTCGCGGGCATCAGCTGGTACTTTTATAAAACTAACGCTGATTTTCACGAAACAATTTTTTTTTTGTTGACATTAAGGTAATGTCATCATAAGAATTGTATGAAGGCTTGTGATTAAATTAGTTTGATCACCACTTCAATTTATGATTTGTACCACTAAACCTTGTCCATTCACCAAGTTTTAGCATTATAAATGTGCAAACAAACTACTATGTAGTGTGGCGTTTGCTGTTGCCACTGTCCACGTCCGCGTGGACCTTTTTTTAAATCGTGGGAACTCTTTGATTTTACGGAATAAAAATATACATCAATCAATGTACGTGTCACACGAGGGCGTAAACACATTGGTGATGCGTTCAATTTAAGATTGGACCTCTACTGATTGATTGAATGCCACTGTGTCCTGAGTTTTGGACCTACGACTTCTACTCGTATGTGCTGTACTATAAATTAATAATTCTGATTTACTAAAACAAAGTAGTTTATTTGGAATGCCTTGCTTACCAAACTACTCAACGTGGGAGAAACTGAAGCGAAGACAATAGTTGCAAATGTGGGCGCGCCCTTAATGCCATCGAGTCTATTTTATCGTTACAAGTAGGTACATGTTAATTTGCATGTCGTACAACCCTAATTACCATGTTTAAATAAAGCATGGTATTATACTTGTACACATCAATCAAATTTTGATCGTGCAAAAATTGGCAGTCATAAAAAAATAATAGTCATACATTAAATTTAAAACCCGTAAGGCTTCGATTGCAGAGTGAGTTGTTTGGCCGACTTTTTAAACGCATTGAAATGCGAATGACTAAGTAGGTATACAAGATATTTGCATAGTCGTAACAATTTATTACGTATGTTATCAAAGTAGTTCTCTGAATTACCTAAAACTTAAGTTTTTTTTTTAACCCCCGACGCAAAAAGAGAGGGGTGTTATAAGTTTAACGTGTCTGTCTGTGTATCTGTGTATCTGTGTATCTGTGTATCTGTGTATCTGTGTATCTGTGTATCTGTGTATCTGTCTGTGGTATCGTAGCTCCCAAACGGATGAACCGATTTTCGTTTAGTATTTTTTATTTCATAGATAATTTTATCCCGAGTGTTCTTAGCCATGTTTCATGAAAATCTGTTCATCCGTCTGAAGGTCATCAGCTTTTTTCTAGTCGGGGGTTTTTTAAAATTTGTAATTTATACTTGTTGTGAAAAAACATTTTGCAAAATAACACAACTAACTAGTAGAACAGTAACTGATGATGTGCATACTATAGAACCTGGGAGTATTTTATTCCAGTATATCTTCAGACTAAAGAGATACATAAAAAACTGTGATGTAAAGACAGATAAATATACATAACCTATGAAACTCCTTATTTTTAAACTACGCATCTCTATTAGATTAATAACTACTGGCAAATAATAATAGTTGTCTTTTATTAGCATAATAAAAACCATCGCGTGCTAAAATCTCATTATGTATAAGCCCTTAGCCGGAAATTCAGCTGTTAAGCCCTTTTGTTGATTTACTAACATTAATCGTTAATTTTATAATCTTTTAACATCTAATCCATTTCAAGATGAAAGTTTTTTTAATCACATTGTACTTTTTTAGGTTGCCAGTACCTAAAGAGCAAAACGGAGCTCAATATAATATCACACTGCTGTTCATATGTCCGTCTGTATGACACTGGTCTCTGACTAGTAGGCAGAATGAATCAGAGATCTAAAATTGATATCTATTTTGGTTTAATAGGATATATTACACTAGTAACATAACATAACACTTTGAAACGTTTTTATAGGTTTAATGAAATCTCTTAGGAAATTAAAAGAAGGAAATATATTTTCCAGGAGCAAGCTTTTAATGTACCAATAAAATCAAAACATTGTATAGAATTAAAGATACACTAACGTATTAATTATATAAGTTTGGATAGTTACTAAGCTACAATGAAAATGAATAATATTCGTATAGGTACCTGGTAAAGCTAATAGCTAATAGAGCGTGGAAAAACCATGTCACAGTCACAAGTAAGTTAATACACTACCGATTCGACTTTTATTTATAACTTATTAATTATCGTACGAATAAGTAATAAATTTTGTATAATATTGACTTATGTAAATAAATTTTACATTTCATCTGTTAACATAATATCGCACGCCCGGATATGAAAGTCACGTTTCCTACAATATCGATACAATTTTAATTAATATGTAATTGAACCAACTTGTAATGCACATAATGTAAATTTTGTGCCCGCGTAACTCCTAAACGTCTGTAATAAAACCAGTTATTTATTACGTGTCGTGTTCCAGCACTGTGTGAGCTTGCCTTAAGTCGGAAGTTTATAATTTTTATTGTCAGTTAACGATGTATTACATATTTAGCTATGTAATTGTTGTGTGTTTTATTCAATTAACAAATCGTCGAAGTCGAATCTGAGCAACTACTAATTGTCGTATCGATTTAAAACTTTGCAAATGTATCTATAACACCGACGAAAGTAGAATAATTTGGTTACATCGAGCTGATTAGATGATGAAACCAGGATGTGAATATTGGAACTCTTCAATTACTTCTAGCAAACCCCTCGACTTTTGGCTCATTTGGTTTGTTTTAACGATTCCAACACATTGCGTCTGGTGACGAGGGTCTGATGATGATTCACTTACCGGGTCGCGGAAGCAGCTTATTACCTTCAGAATTCGATTTTTTTTGCCAGAAAATTCTGATAATATGCGACCGGGCTTATATTACGGGCAAACTGAAGGGTTATTACAATTGCTTAAAGCAGTATTGTATCAAAAAAACAATTTTATGTCACGTAGGTACCTTGATATCCCTAAAATAAGGTTTATAATTCAAAAACACAAACGTCATCATTATTAAAACAATACGGTTTTAAGCGATGCTAGCCCCCTCCATATACGTATAATTGTGCGTTTAAAATGTAAATTACTTATTTTATTCATGTAAATCATGGCCACAGCAGAGCCCCAATTGTTTAAGCAAAGTATTAATCGAACGGTTTAACGTTCATACAATATGCCTTATCAAACGTGCAGGCATCCATGAACTCCTTAAGCAGGTCCAGTAATCCGTTTGACAAACGATTACGTTTGCGATTTCTTAAGCAATCGGGGGGCAGTTCATGGCTGTGGGATAGAGACGTGGATGGCACTCACCACCAGCTCAGCGAACTTGGCGTCCAGCTCGTCCTGTGGCGGCATGGGGTGCGTGGGGGTGACGGCCTGCAGCGCAAGCCCTCCACCCCCCTCACCCACCACGCAGTATGTGATCTCGGGGGGCTCGTCATTCTAGAACAAAAATATTCAGTTCAAATTATATTGCATTAAAATTTGAATCATACTTACTAATATTATAAATGCGAAAGTGTTTTTGTTTGTTGGTTTGTCCTTCAATCACGCCGCAACGGAGCAACGGATTGACGTGATTTTTGGCATGGGTGTTGTTGAGATCCTCGAGAGTAACATAGAATACTTTTTATCCCCGAAAAGTTAGGAGTTCCCGCGGCAATAAAAATAAATTTAAACCACGTCGCGGGCATCAGCTAGTATTTGGGTACATATCTTAATATTCCTTCGCTCCGCCTCAAGAAAGTCTAAAGATCATTCGTTTAAGTAATCCATTAGAAGGATGCTTTTGAAAAAAGTTCAATAAGACTATACTGTTGAATATTATGTGAATTATAAAAGAGCTTGGTTTCGACTCCCTCCAGCAATACTTGGGACTGCCATTGCATAAGTATCTACACTGTAATAATTATAATTAATTAGGTACTGTTTTTTTTTTCAAAAGAGCAACCGCTGAATCTCTTGCTGGTTCTTCTTGGTAAGTATGGCAATTTAAACTGAATCAAAACCTTGGATGTAGGAATATTATTAATCTGAGATAAAAACATGTGAGTAAGAGTTTGTGAAAAAGCATAGCACTAGATTTTAACCCGTCAATTTAGATTGTGATAATACCGAATAATCCCCATTAGCTAGTAAGCTAAGAAAATCAAGTCTCTCCAACGAGAGCCACATAATATATCGCCCACATACATCCGACCTGACTAGCAAGAATGTAGACCGATTGTAATAGCTGCCTACTAGCTTTCGCCCACCGTCTAGGCTATATGTCTATTTATTAGTGGGTTTTATGAACCCTGTCTTTTCCACTATCCATAAACCCACAGACTACTTCAATGAATTTCATATTTTTGACTAGATGATGCCCGCGACTTCGTCCGCGTATATGGTTTTAATCTCGTTTTATCATAATAATTATGTCCTTCCCCGGGACCTGGAACCCACATTTGTACCTGTTTCATTTTAAAAAAACATCTCAGTTGAAAAGATGGCCCGGAAAAGCGTCGTAGACAGATAGACAGACACACTTTCGCATTCATAATATGTATATATGTATATATACTTTATTGTACACCACAAATATAATATTAGGTAGTATGGATACCTAATCTATAAGATAAACTTGTTCAGACGCTACACAAAAGTGGGACGAATTCAATGTTTTTAGGGTTCCGTAGCCAAATTTGGCAAAAACGGAACCCTTATAGATTCGTCATGTCTGTCTGTCTGTCTGTCCGTCCGTATGTCACAGCCACTTTTTTCCGAAACTATAAGAGCTATACTGTTGAAACTTGGTAAGTAGATGTATTCTGTAAACCGCATTAAGATTTTCTTACAAAAATAGAAAAAAAACAATAAATTTTGGGGTTCCCCATACTTTAGAACTGAAACTCAAAAATTTTTTTTTCATCTAACCCATAGGTTATCCATGGGGTATCTATGGATAGGTCTTCAAAAATGATATTGAGGTTTGTAATATCATTTTTTTCTAAACTGAATAGTTTGCGCGAGAGACACTTCCAAAGTGGTAAAATGTGTGTCCCCCCCCCCGTAACTTCTAAAATAAGAGAATAATAAAACTAAAAAAAATATATGTTGTACATTACCATGCAAACTACCACCGAAAATTGGTTTGAACGAGATCAAGTAAGTAGTTTTTTTTAATACGTCATTAATCGTAAATCGCAATTTACCTTTCATTCAATCAACTCAAATTTTAAAAAAAAACATTTAATTTAAAACTTATTACAGGTTTGTACGGAACCCTCGGTGCGCGAGTCCGACTCGCACTTGGCCGGTTTTTTTCGGATGTAAGTCTAACATAACTTCTATAAAAAATCTCCCCAAACAGAACAGCTTTTTTTGGGCAGCCGTCTTTGATCAATGTGTGGTAGTTATCAATAAGTTCTTCTGTATGCCCTGATTTATTTTTATTTTCTTTCGTAACGTCAAAGAAGATTAACCCGCGTCCGCGTCATAAAATTGTCATTTTTTAAAGTCAGCTCATAATCTCAATTATAATAATAGTTGTACTTTTGTTTGTTGTTTAAATTGCAATAAAATATTTCTATAATAATAAAAATAACATACAGGCCTGACGGACAGACTTAACAAAAAGTTCCTTCAGTTTCTCGTTAGGACAAAAACATATTTAAAGGATTCGTAGAAAGAGTATGGAACCCTAAAAAAAGAAAAAGTATTGTATGAATTCAAAATTAAGTAGTTGTACGTGTCCACGTCCTTAGATATACTTTTCATTGAATTTAATGCGAACACTTAAAAACATAAAGAAATTATCTCTCGAATCTGTCAACACCGAAATATTTTCAATATTATTGTGAAAAAGGAAGTAAAAGTAAACTAATTGGCAATAAATTCGCACCTTAGTCACACCCATGTGCAATTTAAGCCTCATATACATATCTGATGATACTAGGTGTTTCAAAGATCCCATTGAAACTCGTGACTTTTCCCGGATAAAAAGCTACGTCACTCCGTTTCCAGGACTTCAGCTTTACCCATGCAAAAATTATTTCGATCTGTTTCTCTGTTGCGGCATTTAAGGAAAAACCAGCAAAAAATACACTTCGCAAATATTATGTTATAGTAGGACAGTTTCGACTTGTGGGTCTACCGTAAATAACAATAGTAGTTCGCCTTCGCCCCCAACGAATACCTCGCGGTTTACAGCGCACAAGTTAAACGGATGGACCGTGAAAAGGTAACAGATAGACTGCCACAATTTCGCATTATTATTTTCATTTTCGTATTAATAATGGTAATAATGGTAGGAGTTTTCTTGGGATAATAATGCGGTGGGTTCCCACGTCCTTCCGCATATGGATCATGTAGTTATGTCTAAAAATCTCAGTTACGTTTATGGAATTAGATTATCACTCAGGTGAGTAACTATCATCGTGTAAATGAGGCTATAAAGTAAAATCAGCAAAAAAACCGCCAAGTGCGTGTCGGGCCACGCGCAGTGTAGGGGTCCGTAGTTGCCCGTCACAATTAGTGGAGATTTTATAAATTGGTCGACTATTACTCGTTAACTTGACTGTAAAGTCTACTTGGATGTGATAGTTTTCCTTTTAATTTCGTTATATTACCTATACTACTACCATGCTTAATATTGGGTGGAATCCGGGCTGAGTCGAAAAATATTTTTTCATCCCACCATCTCGGAAAGAGTATTTTTACGCTTCGATATCTGAATGCAAAATCCGTTATTATCCTTTTGAGGATAAAGTAAATTGAATTTAGAACATCGTGTGCACATTAGTAAATATCACTCGTCTATGAAGTTTGTGAATTCAAATCATCATTAAACCCTATTTACTTCTACCTCTATGGTGCCCAATTTCCATACAACCGTTTTTTAATTTGTTAAAAACTCACACTCGTAACCTTCTTGGTGTACTTTTTTAATTTGCTTTGCGCGCACCAGTTTCTTTCACGTCATATTGTTTAAAATTAAAACCTTCGATTAAAGACAAGTAAACTGAAAATAAGTGAAAAACCTAAAATGAGTGATTCTAGTGACAAAGAAGTTAATTTGACGCCAACAGAATTGACTGAAACTGTTAAATATGCGGAAATGAGCTTTCTCCCTCAACAAAATCACGCGAGAAGTATTTCATTTCCTCGCTGAGTTGGGGTGAAAAGTTACGTGTTGCACTCGAGTGAAAAGATTTTTCACCTCGTGCTCTTTTGATTCCCTCGCTGACGCTCAGGATTCTAATTTTTGAACCACTCGCTGCGCTCGTGATTCAATTTTAGAATCCTTCGCTTGCTCGGTCATCAAAATTGAGTACGCGGTTAAAAAACAACTTTTCACTCTTGTATAACAAATAACTATTCCCACACCCACCATACTTTTGAACGACCTATTCGCACGACATCTCCCCACACTACTGCATATTTTTAGATTATCTTCGCTAAACCTAAAAATATTTTTTTTCAAAATTTTATTTCACTACTTGCGTGATGAATATGTATAGTGTATACCCATGCCACATTACATATTTCTAGTACTAAAGACCTCTGAGCTAAGCTGTGGACAGACAGACAGACAGACAGACAGACGGACGGACGGACGTGGCGAACATATATTTAAGGGATCCTGATTGACTACGCAACCCTAAAAGTACCGTCTGTCGTCGCGTCGTAAGAAAGCAACAAAAAATGTTGATGGTATAATTAAATGATAATTAATTTCCAATTTGGGCACTTAATTCCGCTGACGGCTATACAGGATAAGTACTCCCACGGTAACATTGTAAACGTATTATTACCCGGCGCCGCTTGCCTCTGTTATTAAGTAGGATTTAAACAACATTGAAATAGCGCACTGATCTGTAGTTAGCATTGTGGAAACAAAAAGTATAATATTCTATTCAAATCTATACTTAATATTATAAATCGAAAGTGTGTCTGTCTGTCTGTCTGTCTGCTTCACGGCCCATCTATTCAACCGATTTTGATGAAATTTTGTAGAGTGGTAGGTTACATCCCGGGTTCCCGGGGAAGAACATATGCTACTTTTTATCCCGGAAAATTAGAGTTCCCGCGAGAATCAAAAAACTTTATGCACGCGGACGAAGTCGCGGGAATTATCTAGTAGGTAATAAGACTTAGTAAAAGACTTACATTCTGTTCCGCGCCTTAAAATCAGGCTGTCTGGCTGTCAGTCTGTTTCCGTATTCGCCGGGCCTTCCGAACACCGTTAAAGGGAGACATTCAATGTTATCAACATTGTACGAATTTCTTTTCCCGGTTTTGCAATTTACATTAAAATCCTTTCACCGCATCTTATGATCAATTTGCTTTTTACACACATTTTGGGATACTGAGCCGGGCTACACACAATTTTATTGGAATTTCGAAAACGGCGGGAGTTGCAAGTATCTTGTTACGCTGGAGTTCCAAGTATCTTGTTACGCTGGGATAGGTACCTACCTACCTATCCAGAATAGTCCAGCAAGTAAGTAAGTAGGTAGGCACTAGTGGTAAACATTATTAACCACCACCACCACTACACTACAACCCATTAACGTCCCTTTGCTGGGCGCAGGCTTCCACTTCATAGGAAATTAGAGCGTAGACCCACCACGCTGCTCCAGTGTGGGTTGGCGGGCTGTAAGGACTATTACCATATTAGTGATAATAACCGGGACCGACGACTTAACGTGCTCTACGAGGCACGGGGATGAAACACCACTAACTTCTTAACTCCGGGCTAGTACTGAGAATTTCTAGTCAGAAAAACCTAATAAGTACTTAATTATAACCTGACACGGGTCTGGGGTCATACTGCCAACGCTTGAAACCAATTGTTTCATTATTATACTCAGTCGGGTTTTTTCATCCGCAGTTATCAAACGAATCCTAAAATTATAATCAATGTTGCCATGTAGACAAAGAATTCGATGCTAATACAAATGCGAATGCAATTAGGTATGCGAATACAAGTGACGAATCGAGTAGAAATTTTGGGCGCGCTTTCCCGCTCGCGACTCCCCTTGATTTGGCCCTGAGTTCTTCTCGGTAGTCGGCACTGGGTGCAGTAAATTAGCCCTCATTACGAAGTGCAATGAGCAAGGAACATTTTTACGGCCATGAGTCAGCAATAAAGCTGAATCAGAGCACAATCGGGGTGGCGCCCGCAACGCATCTCTGCATCTACATAAGTACCGAGACTCACGCGATTGTCTCGCAAATTCATTGACGATTATTAGGGTTGACATTTGCTTCTAAAATTACATAGATTTGTTACCAATGATGTTAATAAAATAAATGGTTTATTTAAAAAAAATTGAATGACTTAGTGAGAGACACGTTAATGTTTATTGGGATTGTTGCAGTATTATCTAAAGTAAAAACTCAATAACTACAACTTGCAGAAGTAATTCTGCAAGAAATTGCAAAAGCTCCCTTCCAATGGAAAAACTTCTTGCAAAAATTGCTGCTAGGTACTTGCTGTCAAGATTTATTGCTAGCGGATGATTGGCGTTTCGAAAAGAAATGGCGCTCGCTTCGCTGTCTCTAGCTAGTAGCTATATTATTTTAAGCTAACCGAATAATGCTAAATAAAACATGCGGAATATAAAACCTTTTATAGCATAAAGATTTGTAATTAATAATTAATTTTAATAATTTTCCGTGACAAACTTGACTGATGACTCAATTTGAAGTACTTACCTATAACTACACATAATTACGTCTTAAAATGTTTTCCATTAAAAGACACATTGTAATATTTACCTACTGGAGCGATAAGATGCACTTAACTTGCACGGAAAAGTAATGAATAACGACTTAAGATAAAAAATCTAAGACAAACCTATCCGTTATACGCCAAAGAGTACTTAATAGTACCTACTTTCCAAGTTCTAGGGCTATACCTACTCTGAATTCCAAAATTATTAATAATAGTTATTATAAGTAGTTTGATCATTTTTAAATAAGTAGTTAGCACATCGAAAATGGTAGTTTTTAAGGAATAATTTATGAGAAACTAGATCATTTATGTCATGCTAGAACAGCAGAGCACACTCCTAGAACAATCCGATAATACTATTGTACCTACCTACATTGTAATGACTTTACCATGCTATTTTTTCCAGGAAATATCGCATTGCTGAGAGACAAGGGCGTCTTTTAAACAATCTTAGCTATGATTTCATTAATAACAAAAGGATTCTAGATTTATCTTTTAAACTAGCTAATGCCCGCGACTTCGTCTGCGTGTATCGAGGTTTTTGGTTCCCGCGGGAACTCCTTCATTTTTCGGGATAAATAGTAGCCTATGTGCTATTCCAGACTATAATCTATCTCTATGCCGAATTTCAGCCAGATCCCTTCAGCCGTTGGGGCGAGATTGAGTAACAAACATGCATCCATACATCCATCCATAAATCCATCCATCCAAACTTTCGCATTTATATAATACTAGCTGATACCCGCGACTTCGTCCGCGTGGATTGAGGGGTTTTAGTTCCCGCGGGAACTCTTTAATTTTCCGGGATAAAAAGTACCCTATTATTTAATCCGGACTTCTAACTTTACGTCTGCAATATTTCAAAGCAATCGGTTCAGTAGTTACGGCGTGAAAGCGGAACAAACATACAAACAAACTCACTTTCCCATTTAAAATATTAGTAAGGAAGTAAGGATTTATTTATTTGAGTATGTGATTTATTGATTTAATCGACGCCGACATTGTATTAAGTACTTACCTATAAATTTTTTTTAAATCCTCCGAACCCAATCTACGTTGGAATTAAAGAATGACACACAAAAATTCTAATAATATACCAGTGATATAAACAGAGCAAATTAAACACATTATGATAGTGTTTAATGCAAATACAATAATCGTATTATTGTAACGAACAATAACGGATAATGTTTGAGCAAAGAACAATGGAATATTTTATTGAGACTTAATGAAAGATCAAACATAATATGTGGTACATACTTGAACTAAATAAAACACATTATCATCGTTTGGAACGAATAATATTATTTTCCTTCTACGATACAAGGATAATAATTACCTATTAAGTATTAATACTAATTCCAGTTATTTCAATCTCAATAATTGTTATGATTGGCGGAATTTATAGTAATCGTGTTGCGACAATGGATTTTGGCCAATAGCGAAAGAGTGACTGTTCAATCAATCAGCAGTCAATGCGATCGTTACACTGTAGCAATCATTTTTACGCGATAGGGCCCCTTAATTCCATCATTATGTGTGATCTTGACACATTGATGGTTGATTGATATTTAATGTTGCAACGATGAACTCTTTGCGACGGTTGCGCTCTGTCTTGCCAATCCCAACTAAAGTTTTGCTGGCTCATTCTCTCCTTCTCTCTATTCTCGATTATGCTGACGCAAGCTATATTTACTTGACTGAGGACAAACTTAACAAGCTTGAGCGACTCCAAAATCTTGCCATACGGTTCATATTTGGTTTGCGTAAATATGACCACGTATCCGAATTTCGTCAAAAGCTCAAGTGGCTTCCTATTCGCCGTCGCCGGGATTTGCATGTACTTTCTCTTCTGTACTGTGTGCTATTTCACTTAAATACTCCTGCCTACCTCAAGGAGAAATTCAGTTTTCTTGGAGTGCAATCCGACTTAAGACCATGCCGAACTTTAACACTGAAAATTCCTCCTCATAAAACCAAGTTTTATACTAACTCGTTCGCTGTGCAAGCTACTGAGCTTTGGAATGCACTTCCACTGACCATACGCCAGTCAAAATCACTAGACATTTTCAAAAATGCTGTAAAAAACTATTATCTTTCAAACTGAAGACATCTTTAAAAATTATATTAACAAATTTTCTTATTTAAACTGAATTATAGTATATATATTAGTTTATTTTTTATATATATATTGTTTAATATTGTCTTATTAATGTTTATTATTGGTTTATGTATTAGTATGTAGCTATTCGAATGTATGTATGTTATAGGATGACACCACCTGCAGTCCTTTTTTCCTCTTTTTTTTTCCTATTCCTAAGGTTGCCTGGTAGAGATCGCAAAGAATAAGAGTATATAATAATAATAATAATAATAATAATATATGTCATTTATTAGACTAAAAGTGTTTTGCCTATGAAGATTATAAGCATTAGAACTTGTGAGGTAATGAAGCACGACCTGCGATGACGACCGACGATGCTTGTAGCACGACCTTTAAAACTCTAAAAAAATATAAAAATAAAAATAAACTTAGGTATCGGAAACCAAAAATACAAAGATTTAATTAAAACTAAAGCAGCATAAAATTTATTTTTGTCAAAAAGATAAAAGAACCCCTCGTTAACATAATTAATGTCAACCCTGTTATTCAAATATACCGCAGGATTATTGATATTATACCTATTAAAAATACAGATACGGAATTCATTATGAAACACAAATGTCAGATTTTCAAAGTTCTTTTTTTGGCAAAAGTTGAATAAATTATGACTGAGTAAATTATTGATAGAAATAACACACTAACAGTAAGTTGAATAGAAGGTACAATTTCGTTAGGAAAATAAAATTTTGAGATGTTTTTTTAAAGAGCATTTACCTACCTACTTCGCTTAACATTATTATATTTTATCACTGGATGTTAAGATATTTCTAACACAGTTTTGTAGTATAGTGTAAAAAAATTCGTTACAACAGAACTCAAACTGCGTTTCGTTCAAACTGCAGGATTTTATAAATATGTACCTGCATATCGAACCTAAGCGTAATATTTATGAACCCCTTAAACAACTTGAGTTGACCGTTTGACAAACGTAACCATCCATTTTAGCTCTCAAATGATTACTATTTTCACACAATCGGACCTACGAGCCGACATGACGTGTCATACATCATATGAGAATGACTCATATTATTTAAACAATCCATAATTATTTTGTTGCAATCTTGTTCCATAGCCCTTCCGTGTATATCTTTGGTCTCGTATATCAATGACAGCAAGGAGTCTGGTATTTTGGTCGATGATTTCACCGAGGATGTCCCGTGCGAGAATAAATTTATTTACGACTTCGGGCAAGTTTATTATTGTCATCTTTAACATTTACGATCTTCGTAACTTTTACGTTCCGTGAAAGAGAAACAAAATGTTCGATAGAGGTACTTACTCATATATCTGTTCATTTAGTATAATGAGTCAAGCTTTATAAGCTGCTTTTTTTTAAATTATTGATACATAAACGTATAACTCAACGTATAACTGTTAATCAATCCGTACATAATGCGATTTAAGTGTGTTTTATGTTGTTTTATTGTCTTGCCACGAATTGACGTGATTTTTTCGTATGTAGTGTTGAGGAACTGGAGAGTGATATAGGCTCCATTTTATCCTGGAAAATCAAAGATTTCCCCCTGGATTTCTAATACCCAAACTCCCGCGAACAAAGTCATGGACATCATCGAATACGATTTTAATTTATAATTAATAGGTATCGATGATTAATTAGAAAATATATACTCAGTCAAATTGCAACAGGCATATTTCGGCCAGATTCCTAAAAATTACGTTGAAAATCTTAATTAAAGTATTTGTCTGAGTAATATTTGTATACGAGTAATTTGCCTTAAACCATTATTATGTGCCTGCCTCGTTGGTCTACTCTAGTGGTTAGCATAGTCGACTGCGGATCACGAGGTCCTGGGTTCGATTCCCGGTCGGGCATAAAAGTTAGGTATTGGGTTTTTCAATTCAGAAAAACTCAGTGCCAGCCCGGAGTTGGAAGTTGGCGGTGTTTCACCCCCGTGCCTCGGAGAGCACGTTAAGCCGTCGGTCCCGGTTATTATCACTAACATGATAATAGTCGTTAAAGCCCGCCAACCCGCATTGGAGCAGCGTGGTGGGTCTAAGCTCTAATTCCCGCTCTCCTATGAGAGTGGAGGCCTGTACCCAGCAGTGGGACGTTAATAGGCTGTAGTGATGATAGTGATGGATTATTAGGTGTAGGCTCTTTCCAAAATAGTAATTCTCAGAGATACCCTTTGACTTAAATTCACAAAACACATGCTTCCAAATACTTAAATGAATCTTCTTAGAAAAGCTGTAACTTTTAGTTTTGTTTACTCAGGAACATACCTTCATAGAAATTGTTGCTCAAGAAGTTATCAGAACTTACATCCAGATAAGAATAAATTTTTTAAACAGTTTTTAGTGTCTCATTCCATATTTTAGTAAATTTTAAAAGGCTTACAAAAAATAAAAATGTTTATGCAAAACAAATAGAAAGAAATAATTAATCAGCGAACTAGCACTTTCATTTTTTACTTAGTACCGATTTTGACGAAATCTGCCACGAAGGAGTTGCATTCCGGGGAAGGGCGTAAGCTACTTTTTTCCATGGGATTTTCATGGAAAAACAAAATCAAAATCAACGTGACCGAGGTCGCGGGCATCATCTAGTATTTGGGATTTTGCCTATGTAAAAAATAAATTATTTATTTGTGATGATTATATTATGAATAAATAAATAAACCTTTATTTCAGATCTAGGATCCATACAGCGTTAGTAACAAAATATCTTAAAAGTATGTTAGTAAATAAAAACAATTCACACTTAATTAGTTCTTAATTTATGTACCAGTACCTCTTATGATACTTGGAGTTGACATGTAAGCTAGCCCAGTGCTTCATAAAAGGGTTTTCCCACTTTCCTACCAATGTTTTCAGAATACTGTAGGTGCTTCCAAGCACTATTCATCACAGATGCCACTCTTTCTATATAGAGTATCTCCTAAAAGACTTAATATCGACGTCTTTTATTAGTTTATTAAAAAGTGCGTCGAGTTTTGATGGGGTCACAAGCAAGTATTTTACACAAAATTCCATACTGGACGCGCGTTTTGACTCTTGAAAAAGGTCGACTAGTTGTCAAATAGCCAATAATTAGTAACTGATCAATAAACCGAAACTTACGCTTGGCTTCATTGAGCACTTCCTCTTCAAAGTCGCCAAATGCTTGCTTTTTCTTTTTGTCGTGAACATTTTCACTTGCACCCTTTACTTTTACTTTTTGTTAAAAAGTATCATCAACTTTGCATTATAATCATTAATTACAATACTATCATCGCAAATCTTCCTATTTTAGGTACTTTAAATGCAAAAACCGTGTAATTTTTTAAAGAATATCCAAAGACTTAAATGGCGTGACCTGATACGTCATCTAATCATCCTTTTTTTTTTTAATAGTCGAGACATTACCCTAAAGAGGTTTTTATTTGGAATAGCAGGAAAAGGTGTTTCTGACCACGCAATAAACTTTATTTTAAGCCATGCATTAGTTGAATCGGATAATTTACATTTTTACTCCTTTAACTTAACAAAAAGTAGGTAGGTAACCAAAGTGATGTTACAAAAATTTAACTTTTCACCTATCTTTTCACTAATAAACTGAGACTTTTTACTGTTAAAAACTAACAAAAAAAATTGGTGAGTAAAGGTGATGTCACAAAGATTTCACTTTTCACTTTAAAAATGTCACGAAGTTATCACTTTTCACTTCAATAACGCCATAGAAGCTCGTTACTGGCTTCACGTGCGACACCCGCCGTATGTATCACAATTATGTCGTGCGTCTGTCTGTTGTACGTAGTAATTACTTCCTCAAGCAGAATGTACTGTCGCGCTCTAATTCGATTAACAATTAAATGCTCATTAATTGTTAAACAGTTTGAGCATTTGAATTTGTTTTGACATGTGATGGCTGATTGCGCTGCAGAGATTGATGTTTGAGTCATAATAATAATTATTCAAACACATCTACCCACCACTACAGCCCATTAACGTCCCACTGCTGGGCACAGGCCTCCACTCTCATAGGAGAGCGGGAATTAGAGCTTAGACCCACCACGCTGCTCCAATGCGGGTTGGCGGGCTTTAACGACTATTATCATGTTAGTGATAATAACCGGGACCGACGGCTTAACGTGCTCTCCGAGGCACGGGGGTGAAACACCGCCAACTTCCTAACTCCGGGGCTAATACTGAGAATTTCTAGTCAGAAAAACCCAACACTTATTATGGTCCGACCCGGGACTCGAACCCGGGACCTCGTCAGCCGCAGTCAAACATGCTAACCACTAGACCAACGAGGCAGTCAACACATCTAAAATAAACTAAAAATAAATAATTTATTTCTGGGAACCTATTACGGTAATAGACTAGTGATTTAGACGCCCGGCTTTCTATTCGGGGATACGATTCCCAGATACGCACCCTAGACTTTTAAACAGGCATCATTTGCTTTAACGGTGAAGGAAAACATCGTAAGGAAACCTGCATAACCGAGAGTTCATAATGTTCTCAAAGGTGTGTGAACTCTGCCAATCCACGTTGCCTTGGTGAGGAAAAGAATGCACTACAACAATACAGACTAAAGATATAGCATCTTTGCAGAACATTGAGGTATCCTTAAACCGGCAGCGGTCCCGCCGGCGGGACCGATTTAAAAAACCTACTTTTGCCTAAACAGGCACGGGCCCGCCGGCGGGCCCGGCCGGTCCGAGCTGTTTAAAACTGTATTTTCTTAATGATAGAGTTTATATTTGTTTGAACAACTTTGGCTCATAGACAAGTTTATTAAATAATCTATACACTGCAACACTAAAACCGTCAAGTTCGAAAATAAAAAAATACATAAAAAGCTATAGAAAGAAGTCATTTGAATCTGTGCCAAACTTTTGGGTTTTTTTGTCTGAGTTTTGTGTTGTTTATTGTTTGTTATGACAAGTGGTGACAAATATAAATAAAAACTCAATACAATACGTTTATAAATATATTTTAGTGCAGTGTTAGACTGGATTATCACTGAAATGTAATATCTTTATCGGGAAAATATATTTTTGAAAAATCGCGATCGTTATCGCGGTCGTTGGCGCATTCTTTCCGTTTATATGTAATTGTTTGTAAACTTCAGCTTCTATAAATCATACCTTCAAAAAGATATATTATAAATAAAGCCAATGCCGTTTAGAGAACCATGTTAAGTGGTCTGGGTATTTTTTTGTAGGCATTTTTCTAAAACGCGACGCACGCGGGGTGCGCGAGGGGAGCGCGGCGGTTCGCGGGTCGCGAAATTTGACCCGTGCAAAAACTGATAATTAAAATTCTGCCGGTTCAAGGGTTAATGTTAAAAAAAATTTAGAGCGAAAGAGAACCAGGCATATTTTCCAGGTCTGCGAGGAGTATACATATATGTATATGAAGAAAAATTATGAGCAGATATTCATTGGGTATTTAAAAATCTCTGGAACAACCTAAATGCTATTGTATTATGATGTTGTCTATAAGATGGAATGCGTTAACCTGGTGACAAATAGAGAGTAGCATACCTTTGGCCCTAATTGGCATTTACACGGCATCATAAGTCGCAAAAGAAAGGTTAAAGGGTTAACACCCTATTGAGCGGCTTGTTACCTTGGGCCTTACATTGAGGACAGAACCGAGACGTCTAGACCTATTTCCTAAAATCTATTGAAAATATGAGCTATTAAAACGTAGCAGACAAACAGACACTTTTGCATTTATAATATTAGTATGGATTTAAAACTTGCGTCATCCGTCATTTCATGTTGGACAGCCCTGCATTGAAAATGTCCCGGTTCCTAATTGGAGGTAATGAAGATCAAGTACCTATATCTTGCGCCTTGGGAGGTCAGGGCTGTTATCCATGCATTCATTTCCGCACTGAGGCCACTACTGTCTTTTATTATTACCTTTGTCACTTTCTCGGCTTTAACGTGTCCATAAGTATCACAAAAGATATTTTTTTAAAGTTAAGACAGATAAGAATCGAGTCCCTGACCACTTGAATAAAAGGTTGGACGCTAAACCACTATAGTGACTAATATACTATCAACTCACATTTTATAGTATCTGTTAAATTAATTAATAGTTTTGATCAGATTAACCGTTTACTGATGGAAACAAGCGATCTCGAGCTTGTCAATCAGCCTGCCTACCTAAAGTTCCGATTACCGATTTCAAAAGCACTAACTAGATAGAAAACCCCATAAACAAGCACATGTTTAGAACTCTCTCAATCCCTTGATACTTGATAGATTGAGTCGAAATAAACATACGACTTGAACGGAGCTGTTAGGCTGAACGCACACTGGCTAGTACTAATAATGTTCCGTTCCACGGCAAATCTCTTCAAAGACTAGCTCCCACAGGAGATAGCATATTCACAGCGTATAGGTACAGTGGGTCGACGCCCATACAAATAACAGATTTGAATACCATACCCAGAGGTACGGTACTCTCACTTACGATTGAGAGGGGTAGGAAACTGCATAGTAGTGACAAAATTTTGTGTTGAAAATTCTGCGTGTTTTCTCCGTCACGTCGCGCATTCCTGTTGTAGCCCGTAGGCGGCTGGGCAGCGTTTCTCTGTCTAGACGCCTCCATCGAATGAATGGTAGGCAAGAACATATCTCCTTAAACTGTTGTAAAATTGTGTACAGAGTGCGCTCTTTATTCCCTCACTCTCATAGTCCGAACTCCGATGGGTCGCAACCCGACACGAGCGTCGAAATCAGGCGTAGCACATTATGGGTCCGAAAAGTTACAGGTGCTCCTCTAACTTTTCAGAGTTTGAACATAAGAGTTCGAACTTCTAACCCCCGATATAGGTAGGAGGCCGAAGCCTTGATCACTAGGCTATCATCGCAGCTAGCCAGCCAGCTGCCATAGCAGCTAAGAAAAATGCTCAAATGCACAGCTATCGCCAGCACCCCTCAAGCGTTTAGATGTAAATCAAAACTGCTGAAAATCAAACACTCAGCGGCTGAAAAGAATGAATCGCTCAGGCGAAAGTAGCGAATGCAAGGAGCGACCAGCCTAAGGATTGGAAAGCCGGCAGTGTCGATCAGCGGGTCCGATATACGAGTACGTATTTATTAGCAATAGCCGAGTGATAGCCCGATTGTTACTGTTAATAATAGCATGCGCCGGCGCATGTTTTTCGTATAATCACTGCGCATACCTAGTATTACAACGCAGCGTTATTATTCTAAGCAGTAGGTTATTGGATTGGTAATATTGCCTTGAAAAATTTTTTTTTTTTCAAAATACAGTCAATCGGATAATATTTGAAATTTAGGGTAGGTATTAGTTCTCTCTGATGAAGGTTGGGTGAAAAGGTTTATATAAGTATTTTCCGCAGAAATATATTTTTGAAATAGACCGACTACAAAACCAATGTTTTTTTTGATTAGACCAAAAAACAGCATAATAATTTAAAAAAACCAAAAAATAGGTGTAATAATTTATGGACAATTTTATTGCCCCGTAAAATTTATAGGGCATTAAGAAGCTCAGGTAGGTGAGGCTGAAATTTATTTTGGCTTTCGGATACAAAATAAAACCATCAAATTAAGGGTCAGGCCTAATTGTTATTTTAGGTGGCACTAAATCGATAGTTATATTTTGTAGATAGTCCCTAACTTTATATTCATGATTACTTTATTTTAATTTTTTAACCCGCGACGCAAAAAGAGAGGGGTGTTATAAGTTTAACGTGTCTGTTTGTGTTTCTGTCTGTGGTATCGTAGCGCCCAAACGGATGAACCATTTTCGTTTAGTTTTTTTGTGTCATAGATAATTTTATCCCAAATGTTCTTAGCCATGTTTCATGAAAATCTGTTCATCCGTCTGAAGGTCATCAGCTTTTTTCTTAATCTGTTACTTCCATATTACGAGTATGTCGGCGGTTGTTTTAAATTTGTAATTTATATTTGTATTTTATTAAGCTTTTGGGATGTTCTAGCACATCAAATAAGGTCTTTAAAATCATAGTTCTACAAAAAATACTTTTTTAATTTTTGTCCACATAAACTTGTGTTACTTTCAGGATATGAATGTCACTTTCCTTTTCTATAAAGCTAAATCATTATAGAAAAGAATTAATCGTAACAAAACATTAAGTACTACAAAATGGTTGGTAACAATATACTCCTTTTTTCAGGCAGTCGTATAAAAAACAATGAGCACGTGTTTTGCAAAAACGCCTCCAGACCATTACACCAAATAATTACAACTTGTTATCAAGCCGCACGCCTGGGAGAAGTCATGACGCTCTTGCATGATTAAAATTTACTCACAAATAAGGTTGCCATCTCTAAAATCTGGCAACCAGACATGTCAACACTATGTTTTTAGGGTTCCGTACCAAAATGGTAAAATGGAACCCTTATGGTGCGACTTTCTCCGTCTGTCTGTCCGTCTGTCCGTCTGTCCGTCCGTCACACTCGATTATTTCAGTAACTACCGAAGCTATCGACATGAAATTTGGAATAGTTGTGTATATTAGTGGCCCAAAGACACTGGAATTAAAAAAAATTGGAAATTATTTTTGTTCTTATTTAAAAAGGGGGGAAAATCTGAGGGTTGAAATTTAAAAATGAGATAACTGTACTGTGTGGGGTATCATGTGAAAGGGTTTACATTGTACATTCTAAAACAGATTTTTAATTATTTTTAGTTATGATAGTTTTTGATTTATCGGGGAAAATGTCTAAAAAAATACCGTTCCCCCCCCTTATCTCCGGAGTTTACCAATCGAAAAATTTGAAATAATTATGGTCAATAGAAATTTACGTATATTTTACAGGAAAACTATAGCCAATGCTCTAACTAGCATAGTTTTTTTGATATTAACAATAAACCTCTACAAACAAAGTTAGTCTTGCGGTTCATTAACAAAGGTAATTATTTATTAATAATGGTACGGAACCCTTCGTGCGCGAGTCCGACTCGCACTTGCCCGGTTTTTTAAAGTTATATTAGTTTTATTAGTCTTAAATCATCATTTTTTCGCACGGGCCACCAGGCGGCGGCCAGTGGTGAAAACTTTTTAACCCGGCTACAAATGAAACCCCACCCGGACGCTCCCCAGACGCTCTTTAAACTAAGACAAATCCGGGGAAATCTGAACGGATGGCAGCCCTACTCACAAACGATATGGCATTAAAACTCAAAAAGGAAATTTGAGAAATTAAAGTCCTTAGCAGTATATAAAACGGAATCAATTAAATAAAACAGTACCGTCTAGCTGCAGTCAGAAAACGCTCAGTCGTTATATTTAGGTTTAGATTTAAAAGTAGTGTGGATTTTTTCTATAAAGTAGACTCGAGCTGATTTTTTTTTAAAAGTTATTCCACCGAGATACTTGAAAAAGATAAACTCGTGGGAATACTTTTATAATATAAGCGCAGTGTCAAATTTGACAAATTTGTCTAGTTCTCTTCTCCGCGCGATTCATCATAATGTTAATAAATTTTGGCGCACTTTTCGACAAAAATATCCATCCACATTATTATTGACCATGTGGTCCTGTTCTTTGGCAGTGGTGAACGTTACGTACAGTCTCTCCCCTGGCTAGCTTTGCATTCTTTCAAACCTCACGCGATGAAACAATTGTACCGTACGCTCGAGATATCTCGCCGATAGCGCGCTATTATGAGCCGTTTAAGATACTTGTTAAATAACTATGTAGTTATTTATACCTGACAAATGCCAATGCTCGGCTAAGATGAAAGACATGTAGATAGGTATATTATTTTTAAAGCCTTTACACATACTTATATCTGTTTGGAATTAACTTTTTGGTGAGGTAAGTATCTACATATATCTCTTTTTCGCGTTCCAACCTAGACCTCATCATTGCTTTGCAGTTTGCACTAAGCAAAATTTCGTCAAGCGCAAGCCTATCTCACAATAATTAAAAAAAAACTCTTAAAGTCTCTGGTACAGTGGTAAGCTACACATAACATAGAACTAAATTATAAATAGAAAATAACGCGTGCGCAAGGGTGGTCTGTGAAAAGTGATCTCCAGACAACCCGTTTTTAAAGGAATTTAAAAAAAAAAATTGAATAGAATGGGGTATTTCCATGATTATTTGACTGATATCAAAATTTCTATTTAAAAAGGCTGCAATTTAATTTGTACTCGTATCTACTAATATTCTAGAAGCGCGGTGAAAGTGGCACATGAATCGAACCTGCGACCCGATGGAACCCGATACCCGCTAGGCCACATGATATCCTAGAATAGACTAGACCACTGAATTATAAATCAGGTAATAGAAATAGTCGCTAACACCAAGACAATTTTCAACTATTCCCTCATAATATTATATCAGACATCGGTACTTCAAAAGCACGGCCATATCTAAAATCTAAAGCAACGTAAATACCTAAATAACTGCCGCTATGCAAATATATACGTACTACTGTTAACAATTTAACGCTCGTAAACTATAGAAGACTGGCCCTCAGGGTACCCAGCTGGCAATGGAAAGGGCTATGCTCATACAGAGCAAATCATAAATAAAGAGATCCACAGCAGAATCATAGTAACCGACATAGCACGTAAGTAGCTTAGTTTCATGCAGGAGACATTTTCAACGACCTCCGTGGCGCAGTGTTGAGCGCTGTTGTCTTAACGTATGGAGGTCCCGGGTTCGATCAATTCGGGCAGGTTCAATTTGGGAATTTATAATTTCTGAATTCTCTCTGGTCTGGTTTGGTGGGAGGCTTCGGCTGTGGCAAGTTACCACCCTAACGGCAAAGACGAGCGGCCAAGCGATTTAGCGTTCCGGCACGATGCCGTGTAGAAACCGAATAGGGGTATGGGTTTAATATAACTGTCATGCCCCTAACAGGTAAGCCCGCTACCATCTCAGACTGCATCATCACTTACCATCAGGTGAGATCGCAGTCAAGGGCTAACTTGTAGTGGATAAAAATAATAATATGTAATTGTAACTACCCTAGACACATAGTAAAAGGGGACGTATTTAACTTAATATAGTAATGTCATTTTATTATTTTTATCTGTAGGATAAACTTTTTTATTATGATTTTTATTATGTGTATACGTACTTAAGAAAAAACAGTAGGTACCTTATAGAATATACTCGTAATCTGTTTGAAAAAAAATAATTGGAGGTCCAACTCTCCCTCAAAAAGTTTTTTTTAATGTTTTAGAAATCACAAGATAACCTTACACTGTTAAGTATCTCACCTGGTTATAAGTGTTGATGCAGTGTAAATCGGACTAACTTGGTAGAGGTATGGCAGTTATAGTAATAACTAGATGATGCCCGCGACATCGTGTGACAGGATTGATTTTTTAATTTCCGGGGTAAATCCGAGCCTGTGTCCTTACCCGGGATGAAAGCTATATTTATACCAAATTGCATCAAAATCGGTGTTGATGGACCGTTAAAGTGTAGCAGACAGACCGTCAGACAGATAGACAGACAAACACACTTTCGCGTTTATAATATTAGTATACATTAAAGTTTAAAACCACATCCCTTAGGTATCAGTTTCTACGCGGCGCGTAGTACCGGAACGTACGACTTAGGGCGGCCATACACGGACTGCTCGAGCAGTTCGCCAGTGATCAACGTACACGGAACGCTCAAGCAGTCATAATCAACAGCTTGAAGCTACCATTGATAAACTGCTGCCAACCGCCCGAAGTGGTCGCAACTGCTCGAGCGGTTCCATGTATGTGTGTACCTACCTACAAAGGCAATATATAAACCAGTATAAGACTGTTCACTTCATACATTCAATCAAAGCTCGCTAAATGCGCATTAAAGTCGCCGGTACCTTGTAGTTCTTCGCACAATCTGAGATGGCGTAACTGTGCAAGCTGTTTGTTAAAATTAGTTGAATGTAAATTTGCTATTTGCTTAAGTGATTTTATCAAATTTTTGTGTTTTGATAATCATACTAATATTATAAAGTCACTTTGTTTGTTGGTTTGTTGGTTTGTTGGTCTGTTGGTTTGTCCTTCAATCACGCCGCAACGGAGCAACGGATTGACGTGATTTTTGGCATGGGTATAGTTGAGGACCTGGAGAGTGACATAGGCTACTTTTTATCCCGGAAAATTATGGAGTTCCCGCGGGAATAAGAAAAAACATAAACCACGCGGACGAAGTCGCGGGCATCAGCTAGTTTTATATAAATAATTAATACAAATTGAACCAAGAAAATACGATATTTCACCGATTTTAATATAATCATATAAAGAGCGAGCCTGGTAGCGCCATCTAACGATAGTATTAACCTAGAAAAAAATTTATAAGGGAGTTAGCAATCTATACTGGGTATTATAATTAATCTATGCTACCTAGAAGACTGTAGTTCACTATGCAGTTGCAGCTTGAAGCAGTCCATCCTGCCTGCTTCAAGCTGTCCGTGTATCGCCGGGCTTACGTATCCTACTTCAACGCACATCACATGGTCACCCTACAAATAGTCAATCGCAGTCGCAGCTGAGAAATATGGCGAAATGCCACAACAAATGGCAAACTAGCGCAATACAACAACGATTTATGGCTTTATATCATTTAAATAAAGCTCGACTGACAGCCATCTTAAAATCGTACTCAAGTTCGAGCATGCATTTAGATCGATTTATTATCGATTTATATGTCACCGTAAGATTGTAAAAACCGTAAGATTGTAATCTAACGCTTTTTTCCGATAGATTGTGAACCGTTCAATGTTTTAAGTGTCAATTTTTGAAATATTCATTGTATTTACGTTTTCTTGTCTTTTTCTTGTAGGTTAGGTTAGGGTTCGACATAAATAATCATGTAGTGCCCGGCCGCAGGCCGAGCACTTAGGTTCTATCGGGTTAATAAACCTAACAGATTGCAATCTACCGAAAAATAATCCGTTATATTGTAATCATTCGACAGTTTACAATTTCACGAGTTAGATTATAATCTAACAATTTTTACAATCTTACGGTGACATATATAGCGATTGATATGAAGGATAACATGTTATGTGTATCTATGCAATTGTGTCATGTTTAAAAGTTATACCTTGCGGTAACGCTAACTCGCTTGGCGGACTGTATTTGCCGATAGGACGGTAACTAGTCACGGCCGAAGCCTCCCACTAGACCAGAATTAAATAATTCAGACCTTTATCTTCTTAAAAAATCAGTAAGTATAAGGGGTCATACTGCCAACGCTTAAAGCAATTACTCAAAATCACAGTTGGATGTAACGTATCTTGACGTTCCTAAAATATGGCTTATAATTCTGAAACACGAAAGTCAACAGTATGGCCCAAGAAGAATGCCAAAGACAGAGAGTCAGTAATGCAGCTGGGTAGCAAGATAAATAACAATAGAGATGATGACAACTCAATCAAATCAGCAACTTTTTATCAAACTTGAAAACGCACTTCTAGTAAGGAAGTTGTATGAAATTCACAGTCGTGACGTCATCAACTTTCAACGCACTTTTTTTTCTCTTTAATCTATATTTTTAAAATGGTTATCAAACTAAAAACTAACCGAGGATGTGAGTTTTAGGTCTTCGTTTTAGACCTTCTATTTAATAATTAGTTAGAAATAATTTATTTTTGACATCTTAGGCATCATTATAAATATACAGTTAGCAAAATTATTGTGAGTAGTGTAGGTACCCGACTAAAACCTATAAAAGCGGGCAGGAACGTGTATAAAAAGCGCTCTCTGTATTACCGCGTAGTCATTCTTTTGTCACCTTCCGAGCTGTAAACTGCGTTATTGTGAAACTCTTAATGAGTCATAATTGTGTTCAGATTTAAGTGTGTTCCTTTTTAGTTATTTTATCTGTGATATGTTGTAATCGTTCACTAGAATAAATTGTGGTTTGTTATATTTGCTTAGTTTCACTTTACTCCACTTCTGGTTACCTAAATTCAGAAGTGGGATAAAGGACCGCTAAATAGGCCCACATACGAGATGAACCAAAAAGGAACATACCCAAATTTAAAGTGCTTAAAGTTGATCACGTGACCGATCAAGATATCTCTCGAAGGGTGACTCGCGTAATGTGCAGTGTTTATTTGTGTGCTAAAGTTGTGTTTTGTTTTCATGTGATTGTTATCGCTGGCTCGCGGAGCGTGGCCGAGCTGTGGTGTTGCACAGCTCGTGTGCTTCAGGCGCGTCACGAGTGCGCTTGGGTGTGCAACTGTGCATGCCACGTGGGCGCTCTGGGCAGCGTTCACGAGGGCGATTCAGTCTGCGCGACACGCTGTCGTGCCGTGCCTCGAGGCCGCGGTGCTGCGCGCTTTCCTGTGTTACGCCTGGCATTTGCCTGGAATGGTGGTGAGGTGATGACACCATCGAGCCTCTGGTGATATGACGTAATCTGCGACATCGGTAAGACCATTTAATTTATTTGCTAAAGGAAGGAAAAGTAAATGAACAGTAATTCATGTTACTGAATTGACTGTTAAGTGTGTTAAGAAAAGGTTTAGACCGCAATTGTATTTACGCGATTTCCATTTTATGATAATTTCCCACTAAATTAGAAAGCTGTGTTGGCTCAGTGGTTGTTATTGGCATAACGCATACATTTGAGTCCCTAAACCGCCCTGAATGCTAGTTTGTGAACAGTATAAAGTGTCTAGCAGAAACATCTTATTCAAAAGTAGAACCTTTGTGGGTACCGACCGGATACAAAAATATTTTTGTGAAAAAGAGGTGACTCATACCCTAAGTTTGAATACATAACTTGAAACCTCTAAGTTTGCTGAGTTTTAAGTCATAAAGAGTTTTGCTAAAACATGCTGTACGGATAAATTGTTTTTGCGTAATTTAGTTTTTTGTTTTTAAAATGAGGGTTGTTATTTAAAATTCATAAAGTTTCATACGTAAAGATAGCTAAAAGCCAACATCTGGGAATTTAATTGAATTACGATACGTAAAAATTGTTACCTACCTACTTTACGATTTCATTGTTTTATTTAACATGACTTGTTACATAGAAAAAGTGTCTCAAAGTAAGTTGGTTGTGTGTTCCTGAGATATCAATGCGTTTTTGAATAGTTAACGTGAATACATTTTGCGAATACCGTCTCGATTTTAATAAAAATTGTTGAGGTCAGGTATGGACGAGCAAATATATTTATAGTTCTGATAAACGTTAAAATTAACTTGAGTTTTACAGGTTATTTTCTTTAATATTACCGAACCAGGTTACGTAATTTGGATGACAGGAATGTTGCATTCTATTTTGATTAGGAAGTTGTTTTTCTGCTCTCATGGATAGAAAGTTTGTTTTCGTTTTACCTGCGGTCAAGTTTTGGGTGGATCGATTACGAGTCTACATACCTACCTGTCCTGATAATATGAAACCGTTAAGGGGTTTCTGTGAAGTTAAATTGCTCGTTAAGTTTAATTTACTGTGTGTTCTATGTTAATTTCGTCTTCGGCGCTCACCACGTGTGAGGCGTTCTGGTCGCGCGCCCGCATGCCGCGTGTGTGAAGCGCGTCACTGCGCGTCTGCTGGTCGCGCAGGGCTGTGCGCTTGTCTAGTGTGCGTTGCTGCGCACTCGCCTGCCGCGCTTAAGGCGTGACACTGAGTGTCCACTGGTTGCGCAGGGATGCGCGCCCACCTGGTGCGCGATGCTGCGTGCTCCTGGTTGCGCATGGCTGTGCGCTCGCCTAGGGTGCGATGCTGCGCGCTCGTATGCCACGCTGTGAGGCGTGACACTGCGCATCTACTGGTCGCGCAGGGCTGCGTGCTTGTATAGTGCGCGAGGCTGCTCGTTAGCCTACTCGATATGGTTGAACATAACTGGTATGAGTAAACTTTCTTCATTTTCTGTGTTCATCGATGATGATGTTTGATGTTTTGAATGTTCAAAGTTGTTTCGACATGGTACAGCTGTGAGTTTGTACTATGGTTGAGCGACCTTTAGTGAGGGCTCTACCAGCTCTACCGACTCTTGTTGCTCTTTGAGCTCTACTGACTCTTTGTGCTCTACCAGCTCTACCGACTCTTGTTGCTCTATGAGCTCAACTGACTCGTTATGCTCTACCAGCTCTACTGTCTCTTGTTTCTCTACGAGTTCTACTGTGTCTTGGTACTCTACCAGCGCTACTGTATCTAGGAGCTCTACCAGCTCTATTGAGAGCTCCACAGGTTCTGTGAGTTCTATCGGCTTTGTATGTATGAGCTCTGCTGAAGCAGTCAAATAATTTTGTTGGTACCTGTGCTGGTACTGGTAACTGTGCTGGTAATGAACTTTTAAGTCAGAGAGCTTGTGAAGGTAATTGACTATGCGTTGACTACCTGCTATGTATGGATAGCCACGATGATCACGTCGTTTCGTGATAACGATTTGGTTTTAATTTCTGTTACATGTTTGGCGCCATGGAGTGGTGCCCTGGATCGGGGCCCTGGAGGTGTGCCCTGGAGTGGTGCCTTGGAGCGGGGTCCTGGAGCGGTGCCTTGGAGTGGTACCTCGAAGTCGTGCTTTGGACTACGCGGCACGTTCTTCGGTGACAGACACTTTCAACTTAATTTGCATAAACATTGCCTATGGCTCTGCTTGTTGTCATCCAATTTAGTTACATGCTTTCTCTAGTAAAGTTAGGTTAGTCGTAATTCAGACGTTAGATCAGTTCTTAGGTCAAACGTTAGGCTACTTATTAGTTCAGTTGTTAGGTCAAAATGTAAGCTTACATGTTAGGTTAGGTTACTTTAGGCTCTGTTAGGCTAGTGGATGACAGCGGACAGCGTTGTATGTAGTGGGCAGATTGAGAAGAAGGTTATGTCGGCAGACCTGCGAGGAGTGTAGCATAGCACTCTGTCAGGTGGGTGGTAGAATGGCTACCACCGACGGGGAGATGCACACGAATGTGTGTGTCAACCTCGGGCCAAGTATGGACCCGGTTCATCTTGAAAATCACAATGGTACCCATGGTTTTGGGTAGGTTCGTGAGCGCACTAAAGACTTCTGCAGCTCAGTACATGGTTCCTTGGAAAGGAGAATGGTGTCCCGAGAGTTGCGCTGCATTTTTTTGAAAGTAAGATTCAACCGAACATTTTAATGTTTTCTTATGATTACAGTAGCACGTTTGATGTATTTGGGTGTGAGGCGAATTGCCTTGCTGGTCGAGCTGTATGACTGGTGTTGCCCCGATGCAGCGTGCTTCCGAGGCTGGCGACCTAGAGTGGCTGGCTTCGAAAGTCGCGTCTCTTAGATGCGCATCAGGCTGTGTCCTGGCAGGCTGTGTCCTGGGAAGTCGCGTTCTCTGAATGCGCATCAGGCTGTGTCCTGGCAGGTTTTGTCCTGGGAAGTCGCATTCTCTGAATGCGCATCAGGCTGTGTCCTGGCAGGTTTTGTCCTGGGAAGTCGCGTTCTCTGAATGCGCATCAGGCTCTGTCCTGGCACGTTTTTAACGTGGTGTGTGTGTGAACTTGCAAGTTCAGGTATGAGATTAACTGAGATGTAATGTCTGGAGAAGTATGCATACTTTTGAATGTGAAGCGTTTTATTTTGTGTAGCGAAAGTTGTTATTTTGAATGAGGGCCTCGTATGCGTGATGAATGTCAGAATAGGCAATAGCGTGCATCGTCATGAATAATCAACCATTTGTGTCTTATGCAGGTTCTGATGACAGTAACTGTGACGATGCGGGTGAATCTTTGGGTGCCCTCACTAGTTCAGGAGACACCGCAAGAGGGGGAGCTAATGAAGATGGCATACGCACACCAGCCCTTCCTGCTTCTGATGAAATTGTTTCCGGTGCAGCCGAGGGCGGCGCACAATCAGGATAGGCCGAGTTAGCAAAATTATTGTGAGTAGTGTAGGTACCCGACTAAAACCTATAAAAGCGGGCAGGAACGTGTATAAAAAGCGCTCTCTGTATTACCGCGTAGTCATTCTTTTGTCACCTTCCGAGCTGTAAACTGCGTTATTGTGAAACTCTTAATGAGTCATAATTGTGTTCAGATTTAAGTGTGTTCCTTTTTAGTTATTTTATCTGTGATATGTTGTAATCGTTCACTAGAATAAATTGTGGTTTGTTATATTTGCTTAGTTTCACTTTACTCCACTTCTGGTTACCTAAATATACATAACCCGGATACACTCACGTTTTTATGTCGGAAAAGTGCCCGACTAGTTTCGAACCCGTTCGGGGCCCTTATTCATGAGCCTGATCGCGCGACGCGGTATCATCCCTATTGATATTGTAGCAACAATGGGTGCAGTCCTTCCGCAACACGCAATACCAGCTTAGCTGTTACTCTCACATTTCAATTGCCGCTAAAGAAGTGTACTAGCTGTTAAGGGGTAGTAGGTACTCACTTGTAGGCAGGGGCACATGGGCCAGCGCCGGCGCAGCGCGTGCGGCATCTTCTTGCGCGGCGGCTCTGCCTCGGGTGCGTCGCCGCACGCCCAGCGCACCAGCCGCGCGCGCGCCGCCTCCGCCGCCTCCAGCCCGCGCGACCAGTCGGGGAGACCCTGGGGGCAACAACACTGTATTTAGTCTCACAATTGTTGGACTACGTTCCACAAAACAGCCCATTAACATCCCACTGCTGGACACAGGCCTCCACTCTCTTATGAGAGGGGGAATTAGAGCTTAGACCCACCACGCTGCTCCAATGCGGGTTGGCGGACTATAACAACTATTATCATGTTAGTGATAATAACCGGGACCGACGGCTTAACGTGCTCTTCGAGGCACGGGGGTGAAACACCGCCAACTTCCTAACTCCGGGCTAGTACTGAGAATTTCTAGTCAGAAAAACCCAATACTTAGGTAATTTAAGTGGACCGACCCGGGACTCTAACCCGGGGCCTCGTCGGCCGCAGTTAAACGTGCTAACCACTAGACCAACGAGACCGTCAAAGACTACTATCATGTTAGTGATAATAACTTGGTGTTTAACGATAATAACGTGGGAATAAAATTCACGCGAAAATAAAATCAGTGGTTTGATATAATTTCGGTTTGATATAATTAAAGAACGGATAATCCGACACGACCGTAGAGAGATCAGGCGATCAGTTATGAGAACTTCTTGTCAGAAAAATCCAATACTTAATTATGCCCTGACCCGGGACTCGAACCCGGGACCTCGTCAGCCGCAGTAATACTAACCACTAGACCAATGAGGCAGTAATGAAAGCCTATAGCGGTTACACTAAGTATACTACCGATACACCGGTAAAATGTTAAGGTCAAAGATCCACGAAATTTCAACACATCCATTGCCCGAATGAAGCCATAAATAACAATTATTTATTAGATTCAGAGCACGCATATTTCGTTGCATTAAGTATGCAAATGCATAGTAACGCTGTTCCAATAGTTTGGGCAATGGTAATGATGACAGAGTATAGTTACCAAACAAAGTTTGTAATTTGTTTCACACATGATTGGATGTTAATTGGAAACATATTGTTGGTTTCCTACGTTTACAGTTTGTAGTGAGCCTACATTATAGAAAAGAAACTATAAATTTATAGTATATCAACAGTGTAATATAAACTGCAGACCATGCTCCAAACCAACACATTAGTTTACCCCAAGCTTCGTTTACCTCCCTGGCGCAGTGTTGAGCGCTGTTGTCTTAACGTGGGGGGCCCCGGGTTCGATTCCCAGCAGGGTTATTTGGGAATTTATTATTTCGGAATTTTCTCTGGTCCGGTCTGGTGGGAGGCTTCGGCCGTGGCGAGTTGTAGAACCGTGTAGTAACCGACTATGGGTGTGGGTTTAATATAACTGCCATACACCTGACAGGTTAGCCTGCTACCATCTTAGACTGCATCATCACTTACCATCAGATGAGTTCGCAGTCAAGAGCTAACTTGTAGCGGAATACAAAAAAAAGGCTGCATACTAATTTTGTGCTAAAATAACAGATTTTTTTACCTAATAAAGTAAACAAATCAGAACTCGACATTACCATTGGATAGCATTGCAAAAAGTACCTAGTACATAAATACGTAGTGAGACTATAAATGTACAGGATATTATACGAATGAGCCAAGCAATTATGCCTAAGCGAGCTATACTGCAAATCGTCTTAAAATACCGGAATTCATGCATACGAAGACAACAATTTCTCCTACTTCTAATCCCATACATAATTTAGAAAATGGATTTGTAAGTCGTGCGTTATAACTAATACAAACATCACAAACATACGAAGAGGCAAAGCGAAAAAGAAACAACTTTCTTCTGACGCAATCGGTAAGGAAGTGTTATGTTAAACGCGAATAGCTAAGATAAATGGTTGTAATAACCGTTGGGTTATTAGAGCGAAGTTAATGGTCCAAGTTCAGAATATATCCGATTTTCGTTTTTTATAATAGAAAACGTTTAAGGTTGGCACTTAAATTTTTAATTCACGCAGCTGATACCCACTACTTTCATCCATAGAAGTAAAAGTAAAGTAAATTATACTTTACACAGAAGAGAACGAAAAATAAAAAATTGTAGTTAAGTAAAGAAGTTATGGACGACAAATACATAGATACATAAATTAAGGGCAAGATTTGGATAATTTTCCTATCAACCGCGATTTTCGAGGCGAGGTGATAAAAAAACGACTTTCTAGATCAAAGCATTCAGGCATTATGCTACAATATAGTTAATGCATCACCACCGTTTCAATCTGTTACCAACCTGTTACCTGTTTCTGTTAAATTACAAATCTCTAATTTGTATAACATAAACACTCCATGTTCCAGCCACAGTATTCAGTTGACCTTTTTCAAAGTAATGAATTAATCATTATGCATATCACCTATTTTAAATAATACATTTGATTTAAAGTCTCCACGGAACGTTTAACATAATTACGCTATTAGATAAGGTGCCAAAATATGGTAATTTGATAGAATTATACCTTCATCATCGTCTAAAGTAATAAATACCTTACTATCTCCTTTATAAATATTTACGTGCTGTTTTTGGTGACAGCAAATTGTTGATTACTGTCTCAATTAATGATAAGTAATGATACTGATAAACGGAAAAGTGAAGAATGGAAAGCCTCCACGATATGGACCAATCAATTCAAAACCCGTGCCTTACTATGAAAGATGATATTTCTACGTTTCTATTTTCACGTCACTTAGACGACGAGTGTGAAATATACCAATCCGTTCTTTACCAGCGTGTTAGACTATGGCCTAGTACAGTTCTCATTTTGAGAGGAAACCTATGCTCAGTAGTGGAACTAACTTACTACGTAGTAGTGAACTGGCGATAATAATGATGATTTATGTCATTAAAAAATTGTTTTTAAACTTAAAGGATATTATGAAATCTAAATCAAACTGTGACTTATCATTCGTTTACTTTAATGAAAGTTGTATTACGAAACCTAAATCAAACTGTGAATCACAATCCTTTTAATTTAATGTTATAAATGGGAGGGTTCCGAGTAATAAATTGCACTTTGACAGCTATTTCCTGACACCGTTCCATGGTTGCATAGTTCACGGTCAGAGAAAAGGTTATCGACACTATTGTTCGATTCGGTTCGCCTTGTTTGCATTTTGTAACACTTGCCTCGTGATCTGATATCGATATGGGTGTTTTGGTATGTGGTGTGATGAAGAAATTGATAGAAATAGCCCGCGATTTTGTCACAGATGACGTACTTACTTAGGACCTCCATTTGAAAAGTATCCTATGCCTCTAGGATGCATGCATACAGCTAAAATAGCACGGAAACAACCATATGAAAAGTACCTTATTGTATCGGATTCCCATTCCGGGTTTAGCACCAAATTCATCATACTAATGTTATAAACTAGATGCCCGCGACTTCGTCTGCGTGGATGAAGGTTTTGGATTCCCTCGGGAACTCTTTAATTTTCCTTAAATGGAGAGTGACATAGGCTACTTTTTATCCCGGAAAATTAAGGAGTTCTCTGGGAATCAAAAAACCTTATTCGAAGCCGACAAAGTCACGGATATCAGCTAGTTATGAGATAATTAAATTCAGAACCGAAAAATTATCAATGCAAACTTATTTTCATTCTCAAAATGACATTATCAATTCAAATGTTTAGCAATCGTAACCTTCGTTGGATAGCATCACGTTTGGAACATCGATCACACCTGACATACAAGACAAGCGTGTTTTACACGGCTCACTAGAGTTCCACACAACAAACCCACATTTCAAGTAAACGGCTATAGGTGGAAGCTTCATTGGTACACTGCAATCATCTGTTCCGATCTACCGCAATCGCTAAATGCCGATGTAAAGTTCAACCGAACAATAGAGAACTAAGCTAGTGAGATTATGTTGAAATCACTCCAGTGCGGTGAACCGTGTCTTTATGGAGGAATTGGGGCGGGAATCTGAAGGCCAAGTTGCTTAAGATGAACTTGGTTAAAGAAACGTTTCTGAGTAACGAAAACTACAAGCCAAGGACGCACTGACATAGAAGATATCAGTGCATTCGAATGCTAAAGACTAATCGAACAAGGATAAGTCGAAGAAGAAGATTAATGATATCAATTTGAAGATGTACCTGCTATAAATATGATACTAAAAATAATACAAACTTTAGTTGTGCCACATCAACACGATGCACTTCCCCAATATGACATGGAATATATTTTAGAACCTATAGAGTGTACTATTAGTATAACAAAATCAAAACACTATCTTGAATCTTGATCACATTAGCAAAAGAAGGATTTTGTTCTAAGAGGTATAATCTTGGATGAAACAAACACTAAAATACCACACAATAACCCTCGATAAGGTCAGCAGTAATAGAACCGAATTCACTTTCACCCAGTGCGTATCAGCTCATCTCATAAACCACAGACTAGGTACGTGACGCCCATAGCAAGCCCGACCCCCTAACACACTAGCGAGTGTTGGACCATCGTTCACGGCCAGAAGAAAGTGGTCATTCTGCCCCATTGTTCCTACTTTGGCGAAATTCGCGCTTTCCATGCTCAATATGCTTTGATCATAATAATTATATCTTATTGTTGATTGTTTCATTAGTTCTACACGTCTTTGTGGTTTGTAAACTTTCTGTAATGTATGTTTATTCTTTCTAATCGTTATATTGTATTGATATTTCATCATATGCGAACATTTACACATCATAATATGAAAACAATATTTTTAATGTACCAAAGAATAGTGTTGTATTGGGTGGTTGAATAAATGATAGAACTTCATTGAATAGGCTGACTTCGTATAAATATAATTTACGGCTCTAAATCTAGTTCTGTTTCTTTCTCGGCACTATATTAAAATAATGCTGTCATTTTAGTTTAGTTAACAGCACATCATTATTAGCCTCAATGAGTCAATATAGGGACACAAAATCCTCGGTATATTTATTTATCTTTATCAAAGCTGCTATAGATAAAGAGATCGCAGTTTATTCTATACTATAAAAAACAACCAATGGAGTAAAGATCGAAACCGAAATCATCCATTTGAAAAGAAACAATATTTTCTTTCCCACTGTATGAATAGATGAATAGATAATTTAATTAGCTACGGCGGCGACATCGTTAAAACTGAATAGTGTGTCATTAGGTCATTATCACTATGCGCACCACGACGACGCGACCACTAAGGCCCGGCTGGGCACTTTAGACGATGACCATTTGGGTGAAAGTGAACTTGGAAGTACTTATAGTTTGTGAAACTCTTTTGAAAACCTCTCAAGCGTTGTGGCACGATGTCAAAGCAAAAAGTACTGAGTTATAGTTGTCCTTCCAGAAGAAATACGTTTTTTACAGTCCCACAAACTTATCTGATCCGGTGACAGCGTCGCTAGTCATAGTAGGTAGTATAATATGTAGTAGCATAGTCTAGCATATATAGAAAATAAAATAAAAAGGAAAACTAAACAGGCAAAAATATTAGTTCCAATTCTGGCCACCGGGCCATATAAGTATCATCATCATCACTACAGCCTATTAACGTCCCACGTGGGCATTTCCACTCTCATAGGAGAGCGGGAATTAGAGCTTAGACCCACCACGCTGCTCCAATGCGGGTTGGTGGGCTTTAACGATTATCATCATGTTAGTGATAATAACCGGGACCGACGGCTTAACGTGCTCTCCGAGGCACGGGGGTGAAACACCACCAACTTCCAACTCTGGGCTGGCACTGAGAATTTCTTAATTGAAAAACCCAATACCTAACTTTTATGCCCAACCGGGAATCGAACCCAGGACCTCGATGATCCGCAGTCGACTATGCTAACCACTAGACCAACGAGGCAGTAAGTATGTAGGACTATAATTGGTACCAATCTGGTCTGTTTTCTGGTCTTATAATAGGATATAAAACTTCTAAAGGACCATTTACTTAATTAAAATTGAAACCAGCGATCATTTGATATTTTTCTCTGCGATCGCCTATGAGATGGATAGTAATCAAAGAGATGGCTGCAACGCTTTGCGACTTTTAAGAGAGGAGTGGAGACAGATAGTCAAGCTTACCACAACACTACAGTGATGAAGATAATATACCTATAGTCCGCGCACGAGCTCCGAGGAATCGGGGTCTGAAGATTCGACGGCTGTACGCCAATCGTCTCTCCATATCCAGCTCGCTCCCAGCACAAGTTTCGCGCTTGAAGCATGTAATTTTGTGATAGCAGTATTGTTTTGCACTTTAAACAACTCTAGGTAATTACTTTAACATTCCATAGGATAGCTCGGAGCTTGCGCGCGGACTATACTAGTTACTGCAAGATAGTAATCATTGACAAAAACGTGAAATCAAAGGACATAATTTAAACATTAAATTAATAATTTAATTTTTGCTACAGTATATTATTATGAAAACCTTGACACTATTGAAGTCTGCATACCAAAATTAATTAAATACACTATAGTATAATTTGAGACCTGAATAAGGACTTTGATAATAATAATAATTTATCAAAGATCGATTCATTATAGTGGACAATTCATTATAGTGGACAGCAAATTATCGTTTGCATAATGGTAAATAATTATATATTTTAAAATATCCACTTGTGAGTTAATTTTAGTGATTTTAATGCAAAGGACATTGACCAAATTCGCCTAAGAATCAACATACGTTTGAAATATACAGTAATTCTTAGCTTATTTTAAAACATTTATTCCAAATATTAGAATTCAACGGACACTTCAAATTAATTAAAAGTAAATAAATGGGTATTCAATTGAATACTATACATTTCCGTCTCTCGATTATTAACCACAGATCAATAACTAACAGGTTAAAATAATATCCAATACAACCGCTTGAGCGCTACATCCGTATCGTAAGAAACAAGATAAAAGCAGCTTAAAGTGCTAAGTGCGCTAGTATTCTGAATCTCGCAACGCCATCTATTGAAAGTACAATAATTTAATATTTCTAACGCCATCTGTGAAGTTATCGATGAACTATGACGATACCTGCATCCTTATTAATAACACCATCTGTAATGTTTTTGACGGACTACTGCGAATCTTGTCTTATCTACATACCGTTTACAGCTGTATTACAATTAGTTAAAGATGACATTTATTTGATCAAGCAGATTGATTGTGAAAGCTGAAATATCCTCAATATTGAAAATATTTTTGATAATAAGTAATTTCTTAGCAAGTGTCCGTTGTTTTAATCTGCTCTCAAGTATAAAAAGGTATTAATTTTAACCCAGTAATCAATGTTTTATGACGGTTGGTTCTTAGGCGAACTTTGTATGGGGACGGAACAATGTCCTTTAAATGGACACAAAATCCTGTTAAATTAGATAATTACAATATTATAAAATATAGAGTGACCAATGACCATGCAAGCAAAACAAAGCAATAAGACTTCTTGTTCTGTTTAAATTTCTTGATTCAAATCTGTTGAATTATTTAAAAAGAGCAACCACCGAGTTTCTTGCTGGTTCTTCTCGGTAGGAATGGCATTTCGAACCAGTGGTAGATTCACTTGACGATTCAAAAGTACTTGTAAAAGTTTATTTGAATAAAAAAACATTTGATTTTGATTTTGTTGGTTGTATGTAACACCAGTAGTAAAAGAGTTAGTTAGTTGTATTTTCTAAAATTATTGGAATCTCACTATTGAGTCGATGGGAGAATAAGTGCGTCTAAATATGAATAAAGGTTTATTTATTTTTATATTTAGTACCAAACTTAAAAACTAAACAATACAAGGATAATTTATCTCTTGAAGAGATAAGTTAGGTTTATTTTGGGTTAACTGTTAAGATCTAACTTCTAAGAGGTATAAATAATAATTCCTAAAAATGTAGATACCCTCCAAGATTCCAATAATGCTTCCAATACTTTATTACATTCTTCAGTACAATGTCGGTGAAAATTTTGGGACGATTCACCAACAAATCACTCAAGTAGTTCAAGATTGAAATCTACACTGAATCCGGTTGGGTTCAAAGACTACCTACATGCATTGAATTGGATCGAAGACACGCAAACAAGTGACAAATTGACGAGCACTACATTGAAAGTAAACGGCGACCGAAACAATTGCATTATTCATGATACAACAAGACAGAGAGAAAAACCCGGCTGAGTTTGTTGTGGGCTCTTCTCAGACCAGGGCGCGTTTGGAACCCTCGTAGCTTTAGTTTTAAGATACCGTTACTGATTATCACCATTATATATTATAAAAAACTCGACGTCAATAAGTGTAGTATACCTAGCTAAATTGAATAAACGTTATTTGACTTTTGACTTTGACTTTGAATTTGATTTTAATACAATATTACTGAAAATACTTTTGTGCTGATACTGGAATGAGAAAAGGTCTAAGAATTGTAAAAATGTAGTAGTGAAATCATTATGATTGATAGAACAATTAGTGAATATAAAATTATTAAAAAATACGACTGGTCTGCCGTAGACACACATACATACACGAACAATGAAATCATAACACTTTTTTGGGCAGTCGTGCTCGTGTAATCAAAAATCCCCCTCGAATGGAAGTACGGCTACCACTGCTACATACTGACATTTTCTAGATGATGATTATATAGTTAATCTTATTTTCGAATATTTTTTCTCAAATTTAGTCTTTAATACGGATCCATGGTCCCTCAATCATTTTTTTTTAATTTTACTAGCCTGTGTCACCCGGAATAAGCTAGGGATTCTAACGATACCTCATTTATCAAAATCGGTTCAGGCGTATAGAAGTTATGGTGGAATATACAAACTCACATACATACATACTTACTCGTACATACATACATGCATACATACATGAACCCTGAAAACAATATGTACTCCTTTTTTCAGGCAGTCGTATAAAAATAGAGAATTGCAGAGACCAAATGTCAATTAATATAGACTAGCAGATGCCCGCGACTTCGTCCGCGTGAAATACGTTTTTTAAATTCCCACGGGAACTCCCTAATTTTTCGGGTTAATATATAGCCTCCACTCCTAACACTCACAAATAATGTGACTTTCTATTGGTACCAGAATTTTCAGTAGATTCAGAAATTACCTCCTACAACGTCACAAACTCAGAAACTTAACCTCTTTATAAAATTAAGTACCTATAGATAAAATCATATTTAAAAGACAAGACTCCCTGGTGCTCTGGCGATTTTATCGACCTCCCTGGCCAGTGTTGAGTGCTGTTGTCTTAACTTGGAAGGTCTCGGGTTCGATTCCCGGCAGGGAATTAATTTTCTCTGGAATGTTCTGGTGGGAGGCTTCGGCCTTGGCTAGTTACTACTACCTGCAAACTCAAAAGATGTAAGTACCGCCAAGCGATTTAGCATTCCGGCACGACGCGACGTGTAGAAACCGACAAGAAGTATGGGTTTAAAATAACTGCCATACCCTAACAGGTTTACCCGCTAGTAGTGGGCCGCTACGATCTTAGACTGCATTATCTTTAACCATCAGTAGGCCGAGCATGGGCGGGGAGATTTTATCCACGGGGAAAGGATAAGATGTCCCAGTAGGCTCGAGACATCTTTTTTATAATTTAATGGAATGAAAATAAACTTAAACCCACGTCCTATGCACAAGTCAAACAGGGATATTATACTAATTCTCCTTTCCCCTGTTGCCATGCTCTAGCATAATTTTATCTCTTGTCAGTTGATATAATCGGGGGATAAGATTTTTGTCCCCTCCCATGCTCGGCCTGCAGGTGAGATCGCAGTCAAGGGTTAACTTGTAGTGGATGGGTTCTATCTCGTTGAAGAAATTACTGGCTAGCAAATTTGCGAAAATTTTATTGATCAACCAAGATTTTATGTTATGGATGGAAAAAATCATATTAATAGTAATGACCGAACACTTCCCGTGGGGATTTAAAAAAACTTATTCCACGCGGACGAAGTCGCGGGCATTGATCAGCTGGTTATCAATAAGAAAAGCATGTCTACTTGTAAAGCGAGAAAACAGATTAGGTAAGTAACTCGAAAGTAATCAAACAAACAATCTCAAAGTACTACATAGTACGCCAGCATACAATCTAAAACTGATAAGTGTAATATTTAGGGCGCGTGCCCACAATCAATCAAAGCCGGAACGATCACTGAACGTTACGTGTAAAGCGGAAACGAAGAACCGGATCTATAGTCTATGGACGATTACATCACCTTACGCTGACGGGCTGACCCCAATTATTATACTAATTGACATTTCTTGTTACATTAAGGCTCGCTCGCAACGCCAGGTTGCGTTTAACCCAGGAAAAATTTGGAATTTTGACAGGTGTTTTGAATTCTGTCAAAGTAGCAGCTTTTAGATCACTTTTGCTGATAAGACCGCCCTTGTGCACGCGTTGTTTTCTGTTTGTTTATTAAGTTACAACTATAATTATCTATCTATCTATCTAACTCTGGGTTAAAAGGATGACCCGGCGTTTCTGCAAGTGGACCTAAGCGGACCGGTCGGTCGGTCTATTTTCTTCCTTGTTACAGTTTATATGGCTTATGATTTGACAACCTAACTTGCGCAGTGGTGAGTGTGGTCTTAAAAGTGGGAGGACCCGGGTTCGTTCCGGGAGGGTCCATTTGGGAATTCATTATTTCTGAATTTTCTCCCTCTGGTCTGGTCTGGTTGGAAAAAAAGACGTGTTGCTAAGAGTATGGCAGTTATATTAAACCCATTCGTCTAACCAACAGGTTAGCCCGCTAATATCTTCGGCTGCATCATCACTTACCACCAGGTGAGATTGCAGATAAGGGTTTATTTGTAGTGGAATTTAAAAAAATGACTAGCTCTTAAAAATTGATTTGGACTAGGAAGAACTGCTGTTAGTGATTTAACACACTCAATAGAGTGTGATAAATCACCGACTTCAAGTTTCAACCTCGTTCAATTTGAAACGCCTTATTCAAATATGTATAATATGATTTCTGTTCCTTGTTCGGAACTCTAAAGATAATAATAAGTCATAAGTCATAAAATTTGTGTGTTATTAAAACTTAATTTATGGTGAAGAAAATAATAATTGAAATATTTACAACAAATAACCTAATAAAAAAATCTATAACATTAACAAAAAAGATAGGTCCGTCCGTTCATTTGGACACCGTCCAAATGAAACTTATAAAATATATGTATGTTATACTAGCTAATGCCCGCGAATTCGTCTGCGTAGAGGTTTTGTTGCTTCCCGAGGGAACTCTTTAATTTTTCGGGATAAAAAGTAGCCTAATCCAGACAAAAATCTGTCTCTGTGCCAAAAATCATGAAGATCCGTTCAGCCGTTCTGGCGTGATTGAGTAACAAACATCGTTCCATCCAAACTTTCACATTTATAATATTAGTAGATGTAGATTGAGTGTTACTTAAAAATTATTTCGTTAAATTCTTTAGGCAAGTACTCATATTAAGGTCAAGTAAGAAATAACATATTTTTGCAAGTAATCATCGCAAGTCATCATAAATTCTTGAATTATTGCAAATATTACCACACGAGCAACAGTTAAAGACGAAAGAGTTACATTAAAAGTAAATGAGAATCTCGAAAACATACCTCTTTTTTAACAAAACGCGTTGACCACACTAGCAAATTATAGTGAACTAGCTGATGAGCGTGGTTCATCCACGTGGATTTTGAAATCCCGCGGGAACTCTTTGTCTGGGATAAAAATTAAAAAGTAGCCCATACTATAAATCTACAAGGGCAATATAAAATTTCGTCAATATCAAGCCAATGGGCCGTGTGTTTCTTGCTGGTTCCTTTCGGTAGGAATGTCGTTCCGAACCAGTGGTAGATTCACTCGACTATTCAAAAGCACTTGGTCTTTAGTCTACTTGAATAAAAAAGTTTTGTATTTTGTATTTTAACACAGAAAAACAAGGTAAAATATGCAGACTGACAGATAAAATATGTACATGTTTGTGTGTGCTCTCTTAAGTATCTCCTTGGAATGTGCTATGCAAGCAAACTCTTAGGAGATAGGTATGCTTTTTTCTACATGATACTCTGTGATGGCAATAGAGATGTATAGATTAGCAGGTATGGATTTGCCTCGAGATCGTTCGGGCGTCTCGACTTACAAAAAATATTATAAGCGGATTCCAATTTCTATATCGGTCGAACAACTTTGTGGACACTAAATACATACAAGCTAAGACCAGGGCGAGACCAATAGGTAGGCCTCTGCATGAGCTGGTGCGTTTGATGTGGACATGGAAAAATATTGATATGACTTTTGCTTTCATAATAATTCATACCAAGTCATATTAAGGTTGGCATTTATATGTAAATTAAAATTTCACTTTCGATTGTATATGGCAACCATTCCTCCGAGCGGAATATCTACAATGGTCGTGCGGTGAAAATAATGAGTAATTAAGTAAGGTGGCCAAATGGAAAACTTGTTTGAACTTAATAGGGTTTTTTATTTCCGTTACATTAATTTTTCCTCCGTTTATATGCAAGAAAAATGCGTGAGATACTTTTATAAACTGGGTATAATTTACATAGGTTAGCTCCACTTATCTTTTGAAGCAGTTGATCCAGTACCCAGTTCGATGACACAAATGACCCAGTTCGATGTAGCACAAATTAGAAATATGGATAAAATATATGTAGATAAGGACTAGAAAATTCAAAATATGTCTTTTCCTAGTAGATAGGTAGATACCTATTGGTCAAACGACCTAGAAACAAGTAAATGCGCTCTGAATATTAAAATAAGGGCCCAAACCATAGTCCGACCTTCGTTTATTATTCGTTAGGAAAAATAGAATTGACTAAGAAATTCCAAAGTAGGTCTGTCAACAAAATCTAATATCGTTAATCGATAGAGATAAGATAATTTTATAATCCACTAGAATAGTCTTGATACTTATCAACTTAACTAGGTGCCTACTGAAAATAATCAACAAAGAATTTAAACGCTGGAATATAACAATTATATTATTATTTGACATTGTTTTTTGTAAATAATCACTTTCGAGTTCGATTGGTCAGGTAACTTAGCAAGTCAGCAATTAAGTGTTTATGTCGAACAAAAGTCACACTTTTGCTCCACAACGGACGCTTTCATCAGAGTCAGCCATTAAGATAATTATTTTTAAAAAAACTTGTCAGTTAATTGAATGGAAGAAAATGGCATTATACTATTTAAACATTGCACAATACTGACTTTCTCTGTCGCTTATGAGTTATGGCAAGTTACCAGTTGAGAATTTTACCTCAATTAGATCTCAAAGGTCACACAAAACTCACATTTCTCTTCGCAACGGATGCATTTCGGTTTTGTAACAATAATGAGACAGATAAGAGCGTCTTCACACGCACATTTACGTAAGACAACTCTCGGTTTCTGTAACAATGTGAAAATTGTTGCTAATCAAACAAAATATAAGTGGCGATTTTCTCACGTTGCGTTGGTACGCTTTCTGGTCTCTGAGGATCGTAATAAACAGAAAGTTTCTATCAATCCATGCTAATATTTTAAATGCAAAAGTGTGTCTGTCTGTCTGTCCGTCTGTCCATCTGTCTGTGCTAAAAATCCTAAATTGAACTAGCCGGGGATCAAATATGGGACCTCTCGCAGCCAACTTACAGATCACAATGCTCACCACTGTGTCAGGGATGATAAAAACTCCTTTATAAGTGCATACTACATAGGTCCTGAGTACCTTTTCCTTTTGTCTGCATATAAAGATATCAATAAACATTAGGTACCTATACCTAGTGTTTGTAAGCATGCCATCAACAGAAAAACATTAATTATTTCACCGGAAGCAATTAGTTTTCATTTCCTTCTAATGTTTTACAAGCAAGTGTTCTATTTAATTTCTTTAACTCGATAGATTATAGGATGTTAAACTGGATATATCTCGTATGTACTATATACTCAACTTTTATTAGATAAGCCTCCCAATATTTCTAAAATGTTGTTAATAGCTTTTATTTCAGTTTAAATGGGTTGTTCAGGTTTTAAGATTAAAATCCCACTAAATATTGAGTGAAATTTCAATAGCATTTATTTTCACTTTTCGAACAAAATTACAATTCATTATTGGCATTACTTTGCAGTCAAAATTATTTTTTGACTTTCAATTAAGTTACTAGTCTTACCATCGACAGAAAAATTATTATTTCTAAAATAAAACAACAATTTAGGTACTTGCTCAAGTTAGGGAAATATAATAATATTTTAATAATTTAAGTGATATGTAAATGACATAAGGACCAAATTAACTAAGTAGGTACCTTCAATTACTTAATAAGTACTATAATTTAGAATGAATGATAAAATCTTTTACTTTATCACAAAACCACAGAAAGAATAAAATATTTAACCCTGCATTATTTACTAAAGGACATTCTCATCCGAAGGTAACTAGAACTAACTACCTCTCTGTATCTAGAGTGTTAATTGGTATAATATCAATCACAGTCGGTTAAGCAATTAAGCACCACTTAATGTAAAAGCCTGAATTATATAGGTACACATTGCTACTCAAGGTCACGGCTTTAAGCTAACTGCGAAAAGCAATCCCGAACTTATTACAAAAACTACATGAATGACATTTAAGAGTATGTTAGTCAGAGTCGGATATGTGAAAAGTTCAAACCTTTAGAGTTTAGATCATACATTCGAATAATCGTAATTTTTGAATTTAGTTTGTTTATCTAATAAATATATCGTATATATATTTATCTAATATTGTATGTCAATCAGGATTATTTCTTTGTTCTCCAAACCTCTCCGATCACGCTCAAACTTTGTGAAGTTGAAACACAAAGCAGCAGTGTGATTCTCTAAGAAACATTTAGGCATTGCTAGCATCGATGCGGTCTGCGATGTAACATCGAAGAGATCGACCTTGACTGCAACGGTCGTAAATTTTATTTTACCTTAGAGAATCACATGGCAGAAAATGATTGACTTATCGACGTACGGCGGCCTAATGACAAAAGACTATCACTTCTCTTTGCGGTGGTATATAAAATAAAAAGTAAATAGAGAGTAGATAGAGTAAAAAAAGTGTGTTATGATCGCACCAATAAAAATAACTAAGTTGATTTTTATAACACTATGATAATATAATATAAAGCTATTAATTTAGTGCTTATAATTTCTTATGCAATAAAATAATAAGATTAATCTATGCAATGATGATAATGTGCATATTATATCTAGTATTATATATCTTTTCTACCAGATACCTACTCAAATTTTTGATGCTAATCATATTATGAAAGTTTGTTTCCGGTCAACTTATGTTGCAACCATTGACATCACTATTAAACAAGTATAATTAATTACAAATTTAATACAACCCCCGACATAATATGGAAGTAACAGATTAAGAAAACAGCCGATGCCCTTCAGACGGATGAACATATTTTCATGAAACATGAATAAGAACACTCGGGATAAAATAAAAATATTTGAACTCACATAATATATGTGACGATAATAATTATAATAGGTTTAAAATATTATTTGTTAGTTTTTAGAGTTTATTTTTTGTGTCGGGGGGTTTTTTTATTTTTAATTTTACTTTTATTTTGTCCTTTTTTAAAATAGGTATAATTGAAAATACGGTACCAAATTTCGAATCGATAGGACATATGGAAGGTAGTCAGATCCCCTCATCAACTATTAAAGAGCTGATGATCTTCAAACGGCTGAACAGATTTTCATGAAACATGGCTAAAAACACTCGGGATAAATATCTATGACACAAAAAAAACTAAACGAAAATCGGGCCATCGGTTTGGGCTCTACGATACACAGACAAATACACAAGCAGACACGTTAAACTTATAACACCCCTCTCTTTTTGCGTCGGGGGTTAATAATATCCTCATTCATACAACAACAAGCACACGCTATACAAAGTACTTATTTTATTGTTGATATTTTAAAAACCGCTCGACCGATTTTGATAAAATTTATATGGGTCCACTTGGGAAGTATGCCCTTTCAAATAAAAAAAGAATCATCCAAATCGGTCCACCCAGTCAAAAGTTCTGAGGTAACAAACATAAAAAAAAAACAGTCGAATTGAGAACCCCTCCTTTTTTTGAAGTCGGTTGACAAAGTACTTATTTTATTGTTGATATTTTAAAAACCGCTCGACCGATTTCGATAAAATTTATATGGGACCACTTTGGAAGTATGCCCTTTCAAATACAAAAAGAATCATCCAAATCGGTCCACCCAGTCAAAAGTTCTGAGGTAACAAACATAAAAAAATAAAATAAAATACAGTCGAATTGAGAACCTCCTCCTTTTTTTGAAATCAGTTGAAAATTGACTAACCGACGTGCAATATTTCGGAGCTGACATAAACGCATGGTAAGATTTCACATTTAAGGAAAATTTTAATACAAACAACACAAGTGAGGGAAAGATACATTTCTATGCACCCCAATTCTCCTCTACCCTGGAATACAAAGAGGACAGACCTAATGGAAAAGTCTTTGTTGAGGGAATGCCTAAAATTTGCCCCGAGATAAAGGCAAAAAGAAATAAAAGAGTCAGCGGTTCGCGTACCCCACAAAAGGGCGAATGTACCTAAACTTATAATTGACACTGAGACTGAATAGTATTGTTTATTCTGAACATCCGGTATCCGTTATCCGTTCCGTTTTTACATATGAAAATATGAAAAAACTCACCACATGACACAAATCTTTATTGATTTGTACGCGTCACCTTTACCTGCGTTTTACCTAGTTATTTAAGTCTTGTAAATAACTAGGTAAAATTGCAAAAAAAGCTACATAATTACAGAATTTTTTTTTTATTTATTCACTTCTTACATCATATATTATGATAATATATTATGTTAATTTACATCATAAATCATAAACAGTTCATTGACACAATAACTGAGCGACAGATGCGGTAGATCTATGTAATCTACGTAATTCACGTAATTACGGCCTTTGACATCGTAATGCGTTAGGTAATATTCGCCTTCTATGTCAATATGCATATTGGTTGGTGCAAATGCAAATTACACTTCATTAGGAGACAAGCAAATTGCTACGTATTCATAATGAGCCTGTAATACAAAAGCTACGATTTATTTGACGACCTAGATCAGTTATCTACTTACCTACAATGTTTTTTACAATTTACATGATATTTTTACATCTATTAAAAGTCAAAATTTAAGACAAATAATATGCAAATTATAGACCAGCTTCCACTCAACAAAAATGTTAAATATGATCAGATAGAATTTTCAGTTATCAATCTGCCTTTTGCTAGAGAGACTGGTAGCAGACAGTCGGCCAGATATCATGATTATTTCAATCCATACATAGCCCGAAGCATTATCTTTTCCCGGAAGATTTAAAAGAACTGAACTATGTCCTTGCATTTGCCATGCATGGTGGACCATACCCATTTACGTATAATTGATACCAGTTACTAGATATTCACTCACGTATTCTCGCCCAGCGTCCATCGCCTATCTCTTAAAGCTTGGACAGATAAAAAGCGTGACGGCAATAATGGCAGTAGCATGAGAGGATGCATGTACGTTTTGTGCTACAAAAACTGTATGATGCACGTCACAATACCAAGTGCGATGAGGACTACGGTGACGACAACATTCTAAGTATTGGTTTCCTTATCGGGCTCTGTTATTGTGGACACACATTGATAGTCATTCTTCTTATCTCTCTGGTCTTAGGTGCGATTGTGTAAGAATTGCCGATCAAATCGTCAAAGTTCGGTGTCAAAGTAAAATAAACCATAACAGCATTGAATTAGAGCTCAATTTCGTGTATCCATTCTCATCCGTTTAGGGTATCGTACATACCTAAATGTATGAGAATGGATACACGAAATTGAGCTCTAATTCAATGCCTTCATAGTTTATTTTACTTTGACGCCGAACTTTGACTATTTGATCGGCAGCTTTCAGACAATAGGGGGCTTGTCCGAAAAACATTCCATCAGAAGAGAGTAAGAGATTAGTAAAAAAATTATGTTGGCACACATTAGTGGACTATAATATATTCTTGGCAGTTGCTATACCCGTCGTTGTCTAGTTGAATTTCAGGAGGAACATTTTACACCTTTGCATTAGAGCAGTAGTTCTCATGCTCTAGTTCTCATCATCGTCTCCGTCACGCGTTATATCTCTATCCAAGCCCTGAGTCTACAGTGGTGACGCGTGTGTACTGTGTGACACTCGAACGGTTGGGCCCGCTTCACTTGGCCCGTTTCCGCATGCTTTAGAACAGCTATGTCATACTTCGAGACACTGGCTCCATTGACAATCGCAATTGATCAGACGACTGCTCTGTGCGAGGAGACAACTCGTTTGTTCCCACATAACTTGAATACATTAATTCTGCAGTTTGGTTATTGCTCTTAAGCAGTTTGTTTCTATATTAGATTACGATGTATTTAGATTTGTTCATACTTTTAACTTTTCTACCTATAAAGTCTTCCTTCATTTTAATCGATGATAAGTTTTGCATTTGCTTTCTCACTGGAATCTGACCACTTTCATAATCATCATTTTTCATGTTTTTTTTTAAATCTTTATTTTAAGAGCTTGGCCGCTTATGCGACTACGACGCTCTATTAAGGCCACAACAAAATCTTTTTATTATCTGCAAGAAAGCGTACATGTATATAAATCTATAAAAAAATTAATTAAAAGAGATTCCAATTGTCCTAAAACTATAATGATGCAGTTTATGGTTTCTTTGATTGTTTGTTATTTCTTCTTGATATGTAGCTTATAAGCCTTAAGGCTTGCTACGTATCAAGATTTAATACGTATCAAGATGCAAAATAAATGAAGAGTCCATTCCTAATTGGAATCATTACATTCAGAACGACGAAACTGTTTACTTTGGTAAAAGATAGTTACAATGGTAGGCACATATTAAAGGTGTACTACTTACTACATCAATGGTACAATCTACATAATATACTAGAATATAACTTAATTTATTTCAAAACAAAATGGTATGCAGTACTACCGGTAAGTTACAAGCTAATAAAGCCATATATGCACAGAAAGATGCAGTTTCTACGAAAGAATGCACGAACCACACAAATAAAGCGAGTGATAAAAAAGCGTGATAGCACATGACCGTCAGAAAAAGATAAATAATATCTTTTTCAATACAGTTGTCAAACATGGCGCACTTTCAGAGGCTGTAGTTATGATTCGAAAATTGAATCTTTCGCATAGGCATCTTACTTTTACACGGTCGTGACTTACTTTTACAAGCTCGACACTTACTTTTGCAGTTTAGTTTTAAATTTTCCAAGTCAATTAAAAAAGTTTAGTAGCAAGGAGTTTTCATACATAGAATATAATCGGATAGGCTTTTTACGAGGAAAAATGAATGAATCCGTACGTTTTAGCACTGAATTTCCAAAATTCTTTTAAATGGTTGTTGATTATATTTAATTACCAGTTTTAATTTAATTATTTTCAACATTTAACAAAAATCGAATAGGCTGTATAGGCGTAGGTACGAACCCGTAGCCTAGTTTCGTTGGAAAAAAAAAATATGTCCAGGTGTAAATACGCGCCATTTGCTGAATTTTTTTATTTTTTATGTGATAAATTGATTATATTTTTGTTAATATGAGTTCTAGTACTAATGATGAAATGGAATTAACTCCACCAGATATTTTATCTGAGGCGAAAACTGCGCAAGATGGAATATTGCCCCCAAAATCTCGAGAAAGTTAAACAATAATTTTATTTCATGGAGAAAACATAAAAAAACTAAGTCATTCTCAGAAAATGTTTTGTTAGCTTATTTTCATGAATTGAGTGGAAAATATAAACCATCTACATTGTGGTCAAGTTATTCCATGTTAAAAACTACTCTCAAAACAAATAATGACATAGATCTCCAAAGTTACCTAAAATTATCAGCTTTCATGAAACGGCAGTCTGATGGTTTTATAGGCAAAAAATCAAAAGTATTGACAACTGATGACGTGGAGAAATATCTAAATGAAGCGCCAGACGATAAATATTTGTTAACAAAGGTTTGTTTTAACAATTTTTATGTACGGTATAATTATTTGTTCTGTCAAACAACTTTATGGAAGGCATTTACTTATGTACAATATTTTTCTGACCTACGTATTTGTTTGTTTTCAGGTTATATTGATTTTTGGCATAACTGGGGCCTTGAGACGACAGGAGTTGGCAAATATGGACATGAACGACATAGAATTCCATGGCGAAATGCTTCTGGTTAAAGTACCAAACACAAAAAATAAAATACCCCGGACCTTCACAATAAATGGCAAATTTTGTGAAATTGTGAAGAAATACATAGGTCTGCGTGTTACAATGCAAAACAGCAGCCGCTTTTTCCAAAATTACCAACACGGAAAATGTATCCGTCAGAATGTTGGCGTAAACAAAATAGGGTCCATACCTAAAGATATTGCTACATTCCTTAAACTGCCAAATCCTGAGGAATATACTGGCCATTAGAGCTGTAGCGAACCGTATGTATTCGGTACTGAGTAACGGGTGCTCCATCCAGTACCGAGTAACGAAACGTTACTCACGAATGCATTTCGTTACTCGCATGCATTTTGTTACTCGCATTTTTCGTTGCATGGGTGAATTTAAAAACTTACGTTATAAAGAACCTATTTGTGGATTTTTCATAGCATCTTATGAGGTATCAGAAGTAACGAGTAACGTAACGATACGATAGTAACGAGTACTAATTGTTATAGTAACGAATACGTACGGGTACGCTTTTTTCGTTACTTTTACACCTCTACTGGCCATAGCTTCCGCAGAACTTCTGCGACTTTGCTGGCAAATGCGGGAGCAGATATAACAACTTTAAAGCGTCACGGAGGATGGCGCTCTGCCACGGTAGCAGAAGGGTACATAGAAGATTCGGTGGAAAATAAAAAAAAAATTTCTCATCAAATCACAGATTCTATAAAAATAAATGAAACGGAGGCACGTCCGTCGACATCTCGAGAAGGGCCGTCGTCGACAAGTCCATCAAAATCTTGGGAAGAGCTGCCGCCGCCCGCGCCTCCGTCACAGCAACAAAATTCAGTGAAACTACATGTTTCGAGAAAAATACCACTGAAAAAACTACTGAGTCTATACGATTTGAGCGATCTTCAACCCGTGCACAGCAGCAAATTTCACTGAATTTTAGTAATTGCTCAAGCTTTACTCTCAATTTTCAGAATTAATTACTATGTACGTATGTATGTTGAAATAAACTTGTAATTCTTTGATTTGTTTATTACTATTTCCCACAACTGTATTGAAAAACGTCGTGTGATACACGGGTGTGAAGGTTATTGCAAACTCGTGACATTAAAAACCCTCACCTTCGGCTCGGGCTTATTAATGACAGCTCGTTTGCAATAACCTACTTTCCACCCTTGTATCACAATATACTATTATCTGAATACGGAATTTTCCGGGGATTCAGAATGCAAACATCCTTTTAATAAATTCACTGACAGATCGAGAGTTTAAAAAGATTAACGTTTAAAACTAGAACCAACATAACCATTTATTTAGTTTCACTTTAAATATGTTGTGAAGAAAGAATTGACAAAAGCAACAATGTTGCAAAGCTTTATAGTCCCACTTATCTGATATATATATAAAGTTATCTGACCCGGTGGCCAAAATTTGTACAAATTTTTATACCTGTTGAGTTTTTTTTTTATAGATACTATAGCGACGCTGTCACCGGGTCAGATAAGTTTGTCGGACTATAAACTGAACGGACATAAATAAATTATTAAAAAAAAACCGGCCAAGTGCGAGTCGGACTCGCGCACCGAGGGTTCCGTACAACCGATTTATGACGTATTAAAAAAAAACTACTTACTAGATCTCGTTCAAACCAATTTTCGGTGGAAGTTTGCATGGTAATGTACATCATATCTTTTTTTTAGTTTTATCATTCTCTTATTTTAGAAGTTACAGGGGGGGGACACACATTTTACCACTTTGGAAGTGTCTCTCGCGCAAACTATTCAGTTTAGAAAAAAATGATATTACAAACCTCAAAATTATTTTTGAAGACCTATCCATAAATACCCCATACGTATGGGTTACATGAAAAAAAAATTTTTGAGTTTCAGTTCTAAGTATGGAGAACCACCAAAATTTATTGTTTTTTTTTCTATTTTTGTAAGAAAATCTTAATGCGGTTCACAGAATACATCTACTTACCAAATTTCAACAGTATAGTTCTTATAGTTTCGGAAAAAAGTGGCTGTGACATACGGACGGACAGACAGACAGACAGACATGACGAATCTATAAGGGTTCCGTTTTTGCCAAATTTGGCTACGGAACCCTAAAAAAAGACGTGTGGCACTCGGAGACTGCCGCGGTAAAGCTATTTCATAGCATTTTTTATCAACTTGCTATGACTACTTGTGTTGTTGACTTCAAGTTGTTGAAAATATAAAGGCGAAATATTTTTATGAAAAGATGATTTTGGTAGCTATGATTCCTTGTGTTGTTGACTTCAAGTTGTTGAGAATACAAAAGGTTTTTGATTCCCCTTGGACACCCGGACTATTGAAAACATAATTCTTTAAAATTATTTCGCCTTTATATTTTCAACAACTTGAAGTCAAGAACACAAGTAGTCATAGCAACCAAAGTGTTAGGTTTTTTCGTAACGGAATTTCTGGATTCGGTCTCCACGCTCAAGGCCCGCGATAGAAGCTATGCAATAGCTTAATCATAAAAATGTTATAACTACTTTTAGTAACTTAAGAAAAGTGTGTGAATAGAGTGAGAAATTTATAGTAACGGCATAAAATTTACTAAAATAATAAAAAACGACGCAGTCTATTATGATGATTTGATTATGATGGAGTCCGTTTGTTTCACCGTGAAACTTAAGACTGAAGCGGTAGTTTTTAGGGTTCCGTACCCAAAGGGTAAAAACGGGACCCTATTACTAAGACTCCGCTGTCTGTCTGTCTGTCTGTCTGTCTGTCTGTCTGTCTGTCTCCAGGCTGTATCTCATAGACCGTGATAGCTAGAAAGCTGAAATTTTCACAAATGATGTATTTCCGTTGCCGCTATAACAACAAATACTAAAAATTAAAAAAATATATATATTAAGGGGGGTCCCCATACAATAAACGTGTTTTTTTCGTATTTTTTTGCTCAATATTAAAAACGGTAACAGGTAGACGGTTCAAATTTTCACAGAATATTAACTTGCATATTACCTTTCAAAATAAATAATTAAATATCAATAAAGTAAATATTAAAGGGGGGCTCCCATACAACAAACGTAATTTTTTTATATTAACAGTAAACCTCTACAAACAAAGTTAGTTTTGCGGTTCATTAACAAAGGTAATTATATCTACTTCTTGAGTACGGAACCCTCGGTGCGCGAGTCCGACTCGCACTTGGCCGGTTTTTTTATGTCCTCCTGTCATAATGGCTACTGAAATTTGGCTCTACGCAAGTTCCCTTCTGTTGATTGTAGGTATTATAGGATTGCAATGATGTGAACCGGGAATTATAACATAACATGGACAACGAATGAGCAAAGAGACAAAGACATGCAATCAAAAACAACTTCCGTAAACAAAATAATGCCTACCATTGTCTTTAAAAAGAAACCATCTTACGCAACGGTGAACTCATCAAACTAAAACAATCAAGTGGCATGACCACATGTTTATGAAGTTCTGACAACTCTCAGCCAATGTCTGATGGTATATCAGAAATATCTGTACGAAAGAAATCAGTCTCGCTCACTTTATCACTTTACGAACATCAGATATTCGTGTAACTACTAACGATCGCGAATTGCAATCCCCTCTGATCAGTTAATTATTATCCGCTATTGCCCAAAACCTACCATCGCAGCAAGAATACCAAAATTTCTGCCAATCACAACAATTATTGAGGCAGTAGCAATGATTGATGCAGGTTTTGCATAGGTACCCAATACCGGGATCCCGGACCTTTTTCGTCCGTTTTCAATACCGCTATTGAAATGTATTTCTTTAAACATGCCACTGTTTAAAACTTGTATCTTTAGCACATTAGCTCAATAAGAGCACCTTTATTGCCAGCCAAACCAAAGAAGAATAGTTATTTGTTATACAAGAGTGAAAAATCTTTTCACTCGAGTGCAACACGTAACTTTTCATCCCACCTCAGCGAGGAAATGACTTCTTCTTCTTCTTCTTTTGGTTAATGGAAAATGGTGCGCGCAAAGCAAATTAAAAAAGTACACCAAGAAGGTTACGAGTGTGAGTTTTTAACAAATTAAAACGGTTGTATGGAAATTCGGCACCATAGAGGTAGAAGTAAATAGGTTTTAATGATGTTTTGAATTCACAAACTTCATAGACGAGTGATATTTACTAACGTGCACGCGATGTTCTAAAGTCAATTTACTTTATCCTCAAGAGGATAATAACGGCTTCTGCATTCAGATATCGAAGATTAAAAATATACTCTTTCCGAGATGGTGGGATGAAAAAGTCATTTTTGATCACTCAGAGGCAAAAATTAATGTTTGAATTTAGAACCCTGTGGCTTGGCGTTTCATGAGTCAGTGAAATAGAAATCTATTTCATTGACTCATGAAACGTTCAGAAATCTGTTTTTTATCCAATGCATTTTTTTTATTATGATTTATTTTCTATTAAAAAATAAGCATGAATTTTTAATTAATTGGTGTTTTAACTAAACTATTTATTTATATATTTAGTACCAAACTTAAAAACTAAACATAAAAATTTAAAGGACATGTACAAGGACAACTTATCTCTTGAAGAGATTTCTTCCAGCAGCCCTAGAATGTAAGAATGGTGAAAAATAGATAAAGCTGAGTAGGTACTTATAAACAAGAAAATATAAAACTTTTTACTAAGACTTATGATAAATATCATAAAAATATACTTACATATAATATATACAGGGAATACACAATAAATAACATACATACAAAATAAAGTACTAATATACATACATATAATATACATAATACATAATATAGTATACATAATTAACAATAATAAACATAGAATAATATAATAATATAAAAGCTAATCATATAAAGAAGAAAGATAGTGCTGCTTCAGTCTCGATTTAAATGCACCTACGGATGGACTCTCACGAATATTCCCTGGTAGGGAATTCCAAAGACGCGCTGCTACCACCGCAAACGACTTAGCGTAAAATATGGTGTTCCATGAGGGTACTTCAAGTGACTTTTTCATCACACAGGAGCGCAAAGGTCTTGTTCGGGGAAGAGCATCCTGAAAATGCTCATGCAAATAAGGTGGAGAAGAGAACTTTAATATTTTAAAAAGTAATGTTAGAATATGAGCATTCCGGCGAAGGCGAATAGGGAGCCACTTCAGTTGTCGACGGAATTCAGATACATGGTCGAATTTGCGCAGTCCATAAATAAAACGGATGCACAAATTCTGAAGCCGATCTAGTTTGTCGAGTAGCTCCTCTGTGGCATCCAAATAGCAAACGTCGGCATAGTCGATGAGGGGAAGGAGAAGAGATTGTGCTAACATAATTTTAGTTCGAAAAGGCAAAAAATTTTGAAGTCTGCGAAGAGAGTGAATGGAATAGTTCAAACGCTTACTCACCTCATTGATATGAGCAGACCATGAAAGGTTACTGTCAAATATTAAACCGAGATTTTTATCTTTTTCGGAAAAAGGTATAGCTGTATCATCATAGTGTAAGCCAGGTAAAGTTTTAAAGTCAACCTTGCAGCGCATTCGGCTGCTGCCGATTATAAGCGCTTGAGATTTTTTAGGGTTGACAAGCAAACCAAAAGATTCAGCCCGTGTCTTGATATGAGCTAGATCAGTGTTTACCGCCTCTACGGCATCAGCAAGGTCGGGCAATGCTGCGTGCCTATAAAGCTGCAAGTCATCTGCATAAAGATGGTAGTGACAAGAAATTGCTTTGGAAATTTCATTAATAAAAATGGAAAACAGTAATGGAGATAGTACACCGCCTTGAGGAACGCCAGCAGAGAGATCAGCCCAATCCGAAGAATCTTCGTCAGTCCTGATTCTCTGCCGTCGACCCTGAAGATAAGACTTAAACCAATCCACTACAGGAGGAGAAATGTTAAGAGAACGGAGGATAGCAAGCATTACATCAAAGTCAACAGAGTTGAAAGCATTACTGAAATCAAGCAGTACGAGAAAAGTAAGTAACTATGTATTTTTACGAGTAAAAAAATGTCATTTCTTCATTGAATTTAGGCAGAAAAGTGCTTCTTTTGAGTTAATGTGGTGAAAAAAATATTTTTTATGGAAAACTGTTCATTATGGTGCAGTTTCCTTCAGAAAATAGTATTTTCTAAAAATAATCTATCTAATTTTAAGTTTTTCCCAATACCGGGATCCCAAGATCCCGATATTGAAAAAAATCTTTCCGGTATTAATACCGGTATTCGGAAGCCCTAGTACCTAATAGGGCTACTAAATACTGATCCAGCATAATTTGACGCAATGTCTGCAGGGTCTATCGTGCCTCCCGGCGCGAGTCCGAATTTTTCTAACATAAATTCCTTATAATGCGGCCGGGCTTAATCTTAATGAGGCGTGTAAAAACAAAGTAAAAGTTGTTATTGAGACGGCCGATTTGATTTCACTGTTGACTGATGAAGACAGCTTTTTGAATTACTTCCGTCGAGCGACGTGATGATATGGGGAGATAAAGTCAACAATCGTCGATCTCCAAGGTGGCTACCACAGAAATCAGAATAAGTATAGATTAGATACTGAATCGTGAGATCATTGCCATATCAAGACTGCATTAGACTTCATTGCGTGTTAAATAAATTTAGATTCAATTACATAGATATACGGTTTTATTTACGTTACTTTGGAAGCTAGAAATATCATGTTCTTTCAAATTATTCGAATTATTAGCTCGGCATTAAATTATTGCCGAGCTTCCTAAAATTTGGAAGACGGTTCTAATAAGTTTAAGATGATTTGTAAGATGGTGACAGTGAAAAAAACCCGGCTGAGTTTGTATAGTAAGTCTTAGATAAAGCGCGTTTGAAACCCTCGTAGTTTAGTTTAAGATTCCGTAAATTATGTAAATAAACTTGTGAATGAATTATTTTTGTACGAGTGAGTTGTTCAATATCGTTGACAAACGAATAAATACCATTTCTATTAACTGATTTAGAGTTCTGTGGTTATTGGTGACCACATATCATACTGACCATATTCATCGTTAATTTAAACTTAACCTTTCAAAAGCTTTTTATTTTGAGTTGTCGGCTGCTTTTGTGAACTTTCAAGGGAAATATAAATTTGGAAGTTAAATCAAAATTTAATTTAAAGCCAGAACATAGAGGATCCTAGTAAAGGATTTAAAAAATTAAGCCTATATCAACAAGTTACAAACGTGTATAGAGATGTGAGAATAGAGTTTTTAACAGAGATTTAGAGTTTTTTAACCCTAAGCGCCAAAACAAAGCCTACAATAGATTTTGAAAATTGCTTAAACAAGTAGAAAATCGTGAAAGGAACAGAACTTAATAAATATTTTGAAACAAACATTGAAGATACACCTTTAAACATCAACACTGAACACATGAACTTAACCAATCATAGAATATATTGCAACAGAAACACAAAACTATTTCTTTCAATGTTACTTAATAACGGCCGGTTTCTGATTTGAGAATTTCATGTCGAGTCTGTCTCAAAGACTACTTAAGGACTAATTAAGCAAATTTTTGTTTCTGAATTGATATTGTGTAAGGTTTGAGAGTTGGAATTTGCGGTTTTTGCTTGAATGCTTAATTCAGAAATCGGCCCAATATCAATTCAGAAACTAAAATTTGCTTAATTAGTCCTTAAGTAGTCTTTGAGACAGACTCAACATGAAATTCTCAATTCAGAAACCGGCCGTTATAGTCTTGTCTTCTTAGTTAATACATTAACGACGTTGAGAGTTGAGACACGATATACACGAATGAATTAAGTATTACAAAAAACTAATTTACTCAATATAAATAAGCAATTTCGAAAATACTAAAATCGATGATGGCGAAAATGTAAACACACCACGATCACATTAATAAATCAAAACGGCTGCATTATTCAGATATATATTGGGAAACATAGTAATCGATGATGGCGAAAATGTAAACACACCACGATCACATTAATAAATCAAAACGGCTGCATTATTCAGATATATATTGGGAAACATAATTAATATTTTAATTGAAACATTTGCAATGCAATTTAGAAATATGTATAACTCAGAAATTTGTATAGCTGCAAGTACACAAAAGATTCTTTGCACCATTAAAAGAAACAAGAGTGGTTATCAGAGAAATTTGATTGGCAATAGTAATGGAATTGAGGGACAAGTGGCTTAGTAGCAACTGCGCAGGTCAGTCGATTGCGGTTGTCAAGCAACGTTGATCCCAGTCGCTAACTGGATGGGTGACCGAATTTAAAAGTCCGAATTTGGCCGTTTCGTTTGCTCTGTGCCTCGGAGAGCACGTTAAGCCGTCGGTCTCGGTTATTATCACTATCATCTGATAATAATCGTTAGAAAAGGTTGACACCTTTAATCCTTTAGGAAGGATTAAAACACATTTAAAGCGTGTATTTAAATATTTTTAGTTTATTTTACGACTTTAAACACAAGTCGTTAACTCTTCTTAAATCTGTAGCGCAACGTCCTTATTTACATAAAACTTACTAAGTAGTTCTGGTTAAATATTAGCGTAAAAACTTACCACATTGATCTTCCCTAGGATGTGAGTGATCTGATCTTTGCTGCACATTTTTATCGATGTTTTTGTTCACTCGTTCACTATCACGATTCACGTCATCGGTCACTTCACTTTATCGATACGGACATTCTCCAGTCATTTAGTAAACTTATCGATATTTCTCCGGGGTCGAGATTTTGTTGAGTTCTAAATTTGCCAACAGATCTTAGTTTTATAAAACATACCCAAACCTAATTTAACCAACAAAATTATTAGAAAACTAGGAGAATAATATTATTAACTGTTTAACATTCAAGTACCTACTACTACCATTACAGCACTCAATTTAGTAAAAGTATATTGTTATCCGAGCCTAATTACAATTTATTTTTCGATTGATAGCCGAATTTTAAAAACAAATTAGTTCGCATCGAACGCCCTCAATTGCATATTATCAACTTTTTATAATACAACTTAATATTATAAATGCGAAAGTGTGTTTGTTTATTGGTTTTTTGGTTTGTCCTTCAATCACGCCGCAACAGAGCAACGGATCAACGTGATTTGCATGGGTAGGTATAGTTGAGAACCTAGAGAGTGACATAGGATACTTTTGGAGAATTAAGAATTAAAAAACCTTTCCACGCGGACGAAGTCGCGGGCATCAGCTAGTAAATTAGAATACATACCGTTATCAAATTAAATTGGTACTGATAGTAAAAACGGTTTTAATTATTCGCGTAATGAGCATTGCGAAATTGTATTGGAATGTTGGCGTCATGGTGTGGGCCACTTCTCACATAGGTTCACCATGCTGGTTAATTTAAATGGACGAATACAATTTCTAAACTAACGGACAGCTCTGCATGATGACATTACGTTGTCCTATCCCGTTTGTAACGTTCTCTGCGAAATTGAATAGCACTTTTTTTTATTATTATTTTATTAATTATTATTTTCATTTTACATCTTTACAGAGTCATTGCAGTTTGGTGTACACATAAACTCAATTGAGTTTTACTGTACACCAATGCCGTCAACCTTAGGTTATAACCTAAGGTCTTAAGGGTTAAGACTTAGAATACATTAGGTACCTACGCTTAAATGTAAATTAGTTTAACATTTAAAACTGGTAAATAAGTTTAGATTGAAGATTACGTAAGAACAAACTATAATTAGAACTAGATTTCACAGTATAATGAATCATAGGTTTCCATCTACGGAATGCAAGCTAACTCTGTGATCAAAAGTCGTGCAGTCTGTCTTTAGCCTAAATCGGTTTAAGGGATGAGCCGTTAAAAGGTAAAAGTCACCGATAGACAGATATGGGTGAGTAGTGATTATGACACTGCCTATGTATAAAATTCCCAAAACTAGCCGGAGTTAAGAAATTGGCGGTGTTTCACCCCCGTGTCTCGGGAAGCACGTAAAGCCGCCATCGGGCTATGAAAGTAAAGGAACAGAGAGTGCACCTGTGTTTGCGCACACACTTGCGCACTGCAATATCTTCCGCGCAGATAGATGGCTTATCTGTCTGGCCGCCGGAGCCGAAATTCGGTCGGGAGGACATTTTATTACCTATGTCTATACGGGACATTTCTACCACGAAAATGGTCACCCTAACCTCCCAACAGGTGTTATCAGCAACTAATTTTAAATTTAAATTGTTCTATTACCACTATCATGTTTCGACAGTCAAACTATTGAATGCTAAATTAAAAGCCTCAAATACCAAACCAACAAAATATACAAGGGACATAAGTACAACCTATGAGTGATAAGAGTGACATACCAAGATCAGGCAAAAGGTTAAAAGGTACACATTTGTTTTGACGTGATAATATTATCTTCTATCATACAAGAATCATGGTGAAGTAAGTCACCTTTTCCATAGAAAGATGAAACTTTCGCAGTAGAATGTGTATATAATTTATGATATCATCTTTAAATGACTACTTCATATTATAAAAGCGAAAGTGTTTCACTGTAATGATTTGTCCTTTAATCACGGCGCAGTGAAACAACTGATCGAAATGATTATATGAAACTAGCTGATGCCCGCGACGGAGGTATGAAAAATAGATAGTAGCCGATTCTCAGACCTACTGTATATTCTCACAAAATTTCATGACAATCGGTCAAGCCGTTTCGGAGGAGCATGGGAACGAAAACTGTGACACGAGAATTTTATATATAAGATTAATATGAATATACTTAAAGACTAAAGACCTTGAGCATGACAAAGGCTACATTTCATGCCTGAAAAGCAATGGATTTCCACGGAATCTTCTAAAAAAACGTAAAATTGAGTGAAATCTACCAGGTGAGATCGCAGTCAAGGGTTTACCTTATAGAGAAATAAAATATCAAAATTAAATTTCCGGCTCAAGCCATCAATTCATATACCTACAATTTGTGAATTTGAAGTAGGTAATTATCTAAATATAATAAAAGGAAAAGGCGACTGAATGGCTGATCTATTAACGCACAGCTCAAACGGATGTAATTTGCCATACAGGTATTTTTTATGACGTAGGCACCCGCTAAGAAAGATTTTTCGAAAACTCCACTCCTAAAGGGGTAAATTAGTGTTTTGAAATTTGTATGAAAATCAAACCTTACGTGAGCGAAGCCGCGGGCAGAAGCTGGTTAATTGATAATCTTTAACTTGTAAGACTGTCAGATGGACAGACCGTGTGAATTTTTCCGAGTAGACTAGAAGAAATTACATCGAAATCCAAGGTTAATCAAAAGACTGATAGCAGACCTACTGCCCTTCTTAACGTTCAATCCATCACCATGAAACAACAATAGCTACCGTAAAATTCAAGTTTAATTGTTTTGTACTTAACCCAGTTTGGATCGGATTGAATAAACTATACATTAAAGCGGCACTACACGTACCGAATATACCGACCACACTAAACGTTTAATCAATGATATATAGAAACATAATATAATAGAAATAATAGATGTAGAAGTCAACAATAAATCGTTAAGTCAATTATTAATTTGCAAACAATAAAAATAATTAAGCAAAACACAAGATTATTAATATCTGGCGCCAACTCCGACATAGGTAACCATCAAAACGACATTTCAGAAGATTTTTCTATTAAGAATTTGCATAATTTCTTGCATCAATACCTCATAAATATTTTTTTAATTCCCGCTGACACGACTTTAATCGGCGCCATATTTCTGTCTACGCTGATTTCGACTGCGATTTCGTTCAAAAGAAGAAAGTGTAAAGAAGTTGTGATGAACGGCTTCGTCTAACTCTAAACAAATACTAACTACCCAAGTCATTCTACCCAGGTCGGCTTTTAATAAGCAGATTCCTAGCTCCACGGCTTTAACTACATTGTACTATTACATATTCTGTGCTTTAACCAAGGTATTCGTACACTGTACAAGTGGAAGATAACTGGCGACGTGTACAGTCGCCCTTCAAAGCGACAGCGGATGAATATTGATAAAAGGTTCAGGGGGTCAAGAGAAAAGCGCGCGTCTATGCACGCACAGACGCCGCGTCGTAAAACCCGTACACTTTCGATTCGCACATGGTTTTCTAGCATAAGTCCACCATGACAGCAACGCGAGTAGTTAATTCGAAGAAAATATAAATGCTTGATTAATGGGAAAATGAAAGCAGTGTTTAATGAGTCTCTTTTAAGTTTATTTATATTTATGCAGGTACTTTCATATTTTAACTCCATAATTATAAAGCAAGATAGTGTCTGATAGTCAGGAACATTTATAGACTTTATTTTTATTAGTGCCTAATTCTGTGATCGAAGACCACAGAAAAGGAGTACTCACTCTTCACTCTTTCATCAGGTAAGTTCACTCTTTTTATGAGGGTATAAGCTGCCAGTTAAGGCTGTTGAGGAAAACCAACGGAATAGGGCTTTCATGCTAATACATTTTTAAAGTTTTTTTTAACGTAGGAACAGAGGTTTTTTGACGACCTCCGTGGCGCAGTGTGTATAGCGCTGTTGCCTTAACGTGCGGAGGTCCCGGGTTCGATCCCCGGCAGGGTCAGTTTGGGAATTTATAATTTCTGAATTTTCCCTGGTCTGGCCTGGTGGAAGGTTTCGGCCGTGGCTAGTTACCACCCTACCGGCAAAGACGTGCCGCCAAGCGATTAAGCGTTCCGGTACGATGCTGTGTTGAAACCGAATAGGGGTATGGGTTTAATATAACTGCCATGCCCCTAACAGGTTAGCCCGCTACCATTTTAGACTGCATCATCAATTACCATCAGGTGAGATCGCAGTCAAGGGCTAACTTGTAGTCAAAGACAATATTAATAGTATTACCTACTGTAGGTTTATTGTAGAATCATTATAATTAATCTATGCTTGTAGTGGATAATAAAAAGATACGATAACAGTTTACTAGTAGTAGTAACGTGCGATAGTATAAATTTACATAATATCTAAAAATCAATAACATCGTAGCGTTTTCTGAGATAAGCTATATTAAACATAATATAAACGTTATTTTTTGTGAAAGCGCTCTTTTATTAATCTAACACTGCCCAAAAGGCATGAAATTGGATGCCATAACTTAAAAAAATCTTTTCAATACACACAGAATACTGATACGTGAATTAGCATTGTTAATTTGGAGCCTTATTCTTATGCAAATACGGGTGATAATGACCGACATTATATCGTTAGACGTTAGACTTGACCACTCTCGTTTTCTTTGGAATGTGAACAAGACGATGAAAGTTAAGACATATGCGTCAATTATTATGGTTTTAAAGTTGAAAAATTGATTTTATAATAATTGCGATTATTATATTTCACCACAAAACATATTAACATTGCATTAAGTAATATAGAAAGGTGCTGCGTGAAAAAAAAAAAATTACTATACCTGTTATCGCTGTGTTTCGGTATGTTTACGCTCCCTATTTTGAGTTTTGACGTAAGTTGCATCCCAGCCTAGAGAGAGGGACGTAGGCGTAGTTCGGGATTAAAGGAGTACCTTAATTTATCTATACAAAATATAAAAAACAAAAACCCTTCCTGCCAAATCAAGAGCCTACGTTTAAATTAGTAAAAGCAAGCGCTAATGAAGGCATTCAGCTTTCCATCGTTTTCGAGGCTTTGAGCCATCTTTGAACTGTCTTAAAATTTTCTACATTAGACTAACGAAGCCGAACTAACTGCTATACTTAACTTCCCGAGTGTGAAATTCCTACAAAACTCTAGAACAAAAATATAATAATAAATTGCTCAAGAACACAATGGCGAGATGGTGCAATGGAATATCTCGCGGTAAGAACAATTTTCTTATGACCAAATCGGAGTTGCACCGCCTAGACTCTTGGTCTTGGGTTACACCACGAGAAGGATTAGCACACTAAGCCGCACTTGAGCAAAAGGTAAGCTTTTTCACAAATATCCATTAAGTTATATAGGCAAATTGCAAAAAAAATATTACTTAATCTTAAGCTGTAACCTATCGCGTCGTCTCAACCTATAGAATCCACTGCTGGACGAAATTATATCCTATAGATACTTATGACAAATAATTTCCGTTAGATACGTCAACTTTCATTCATTTCAATGAATTACGAGTATTACTTCCGTACTACTTTTTTCCGTTTTACTTTTACGAGTTTGCCTGGTAGGAGGCTTCGGCCGTGGCTAGTTACCACCCTACCGGCAAAAACGTGCCGCCAAGCGATTTAGCGTTCCGCTACGATGCCGTGTAGAAACCGAATAGGGGCATGGGTTTAATATAACTGCCATGCCCCTAACAGGTTAGCCCGCTACCATCTTAGACTGCATCATCACTTACCATCAGGTGAGATCGCAGTCAAGGGCTAACTTGTAGTATAAAAAAAATTTAAAAAAAAATACTACTAAGTATAGTTATAAATAATCTGTATTTTATGAATACTAAAAAGGAATTCGACAAATGGACAGACAGACAACGTCGCAGTATGTCAGTCAGCCCACCTGTCTCACTTTCCTTAATTCTAAATAATATACATAAGTAGTTCTGAGGTTGCATACATAAAAGTTCAAAAATACAAGATCAGGAAAAAACCATGTTTGTCCTCATTTTATGTGAATTGATAAGGAACTAAATACGTGATAGTCATGACTTACATGAGTAAATATGACTATCTTAAAATTCCTAAAGTTTTGCTACCAATTTAAATGCAATAATGTAAGTTGCAAAATTAAATAGCAACTTTGAACCTTTGAAATTAATGTTGCACACAGATCATAAAGTAAACTAATGGCTCAATTTGACAGAGCGCACTATACTCGCTGTAGTAAATTGTAGCATAATATAGGAACTGACGTGCAAATGACGAGCTAAATTGCGGTAACTGTTGCACGCATAGCGTGACGCTGTGCCGCAATCCGAACGTATCGTGGAAATGACGAATTTTAGTGGGTAACGGACCGAAATTTAGTATTTTTAACTACTTCATAGGTATTTGCACAATTTAGTTACAATGATTGTAAATCACTTACCGCACGATGGCAGATATGCCATAATCCAAACAAATTGGGGATTTTGTAGTCGAAAATTGAACTAATTTTAGTTCGAAATTTGAGAATTTTTGAAAAAGTTGTTGTTGAGAATTATAAATGCGAAAGTGCATGAGTAGGTATAGTTGAGGGCCTAGAGAGGGACATATGCTACTTTTTATCCCGGAAAATTAAGGAGTTCCCGTGGGAATTAGAAAACTTCATTTCACACGGATGGAGTCGCGGGCATCAGCTAGTCTATATTATTTTAAGGAAATGGAAAGAAAATGAGAAACTGATTCACTGACATTAATAATGAGCTGGAATTTTAATCACAGTGTCATGAAACTCGATATTTTCCTGAGGTAAAACTAATGATTTTTAGAAATATAGCACGAACCTTCTACCTATTTCCATATTTAAAATATCTTAAAGTTTATACCTATTAAATAAATCTTATATATAAAATTCTCGTGTCACAGTTTTCGTTCCCATACTCCTCCGAAACGGCTTGACCGATTCTCATGAAATTTTGTGAGCATATTCAGTAAGTAGGTCTGAGAATCGGCCAACATCTATTTTTCATACCTCCACGCGGACGGAGTCGCGGGCATCAGCTAGTAAAATATAAAATTCGTTATGTTACTTTTAGAATCTGTGACATCTAACAATAATGATCATAATAGGTATATTAGTACCTTCATAGGTCTAAAATCTAAATCACAGGGAAGTAATAATGTGGTTATGTTCTAAACTAAACCGTATTGGTACTTAAAACGATAATCCATTTTGTATGCCAATTAAAAATATATATTTTTTAAACAATGAATAATGATGGTAAAGTAATAACCCAGAACTGAGCAACAGCATTATAGCTTTAAATATGCAAATAAATTATTTTTATCGGTGACTTTTATTTAAAGTTCAAATAGACCTAACTACTGCTTTGAATTTTGTGTTGACTAGATGATGCCTGCGCCTCGGCAGGTCACAGGGAACTGTTAGATTTTCTGGGTTAAAAAGGAGCCTATGCCTGAATGCAACATATCGATGCAAGAAAACGTATTTGCTGTAAGTAGCCAAAACCCAACTTTTCACCAGAGCCAAAAAACTTTAAAAAAGTTAGAAAAAAAATCATATCTTTTTATTTATCAGTGACAGAAAGATGATTTTTGGAACACGGTTTTGTCAAAATATTACTCATAAACAGCAATGAAAAAATTTTTGTTTAAGTTATTAGCAGTAGACTTTTCATTACTTACAGCAATTTACTTTTCATTTTAAAGACCTAAAGAACGTTGTAAGTAGTTTAGTGACTTCTATGGAGATAGCTAAGTTCCGTATATTTCCAGACATTTAAAATGCTGTAATTGAAATATTTAATAAATAACGTACTATTAAAGAGATGTAAGACTAATTCTAAAAAATTACTGATACCACCTAATTGGTATAAATAAAGAATACTTTTATGTGTGGTACAAATAAAATGCTGTAAGTTTATTATTTTGTTTATTACTGTTACATAAAAATATAGCTTGCTCTCTAAGAACATACATTTTAATTTTTTCAAAGGGCATCTTGCACCAAATGCGACGGCGTAACCAATTTCGTTGTAAGTAAAATGTCAAACAATGCCTTAAATCTATCAATACATAAAATAAAACTGTAACAGGTCTGTTACACTGTATTCTGTATTCTGTACATTGAAGATATTTTGAAAATTTTTTTTGGAGGGCACTCATTATTCGATACTGTAGCCAAATCTGTAATTTTTTTCATTTTTGTCTGTCTGTCTGTCTGTCTGTATCTCGGCCGCGCATCACGGCGAAACTACTGAATGAATTCAAACGAAACTTGGCACGATTTGAGCCCATACTACGAGGTAGGACATAGGATACTTTTTATCCCGAAATTCTACCCCCTAAGGGGTGAAATAGGGGTTGAAAGTTTGTATGAAAGTCCTTAATTTCTCAAGTTATAGCCATGAAACTTGATATATGAGCTGCGGGTTGAAAATGAAAACATATGTGTTTCACAGTTTTTCAAAATTCCACCCCCGAAGGGGTGAAATAGGGGTTGAGAGTTTGTATGAAAATCCTTAATTTCTCAAGTTATAGCCATGAAACAGCATTTGGGCTTTCGTTAAAATATGAAGAAGTACGTGTTTCACCATTAAAGGGGGATTATACCGTGGGATAGTAATATAGGCTACTTTTGATCCCGGAAAATAAAGGAGTGCCTGTGGGAATTGAAAAAAACTTATGCCACGCGAATGAGTGATGCTCAATCACACCAGAACGGTTGAACGGATTTTGATTAACTTTGGAAACAAGATAGATTACAGTCTGGAATAGCACAAAGGCTACTTATTATCCCGGAAATTGGAGGTTTTATATCGAAAAAACTTAGTCCACGCGGACGAAGTCGTGGGCATCAGCTAGTACTTATAATAATACTGTAACAGTTCCAATTCTGTTCATTGAAGATATTTTGAACATTTTTTTTGGACGGCACTCATTATTCGATACTGAAGCCAAATCTGTAATTTTTTTCATTTTTGTCTGTCTGTCTGTCTGTCTGTCTGTCTGTATCTTGGCCGCGCATCACGCCGAAACTACTGAATGAATTCAAAAGAAACTTGGCACGATTTGAGCCCATACTACGAGGTAGGACATAGAATACTTTTTATCCCGAAATTCTACCCCCGAAGGGGTGAAATAGGGGTTGAAAGTTTGTATGAAAGTCCTTCATTTCTAAAGTTATAGCCATGAAACTTGATATATGAGCTGCGGGTTGAAAATGAAAACATATGTGTTTCACAGTTTGTCAAAATTCCACCCCCGAAGGGGTGACATAGGGGTTGAGAGTTTGTATGAAAATCCTTAATTTCTCAAGTTATAGCCATGAGACAGCATTTGGAGCTATAAAGAATATACATACATACAAAGGCTACTTTTTATCCCGGAAAATTAATGAGTTCCCGCGGGAATCGAAAAAACTTAGTGCACGCGGGCGAAGTCGCGGGCATCAGCTAGTGTACAATAATTATATCATTCCTACCTTAAAAAATGTGTTATTTCTTATTTTCTAAGTAGGTATTTATAACTCGCTAAAATGTAGTAACAAGGAAAATATTTTTAAAAGCATCAATAGAAAAGTGCTGTAACCTTATCGCAAACTTAAATTACAGACTGAAAGAATGCTGTAAGTAATCTTTTCACATGTTACTTTCATTCCATAAGAATGCTGTAAGTTATATCAGATGATTAATAATAAACCGCACTTTTGCTGTAAGTTAAAAGAGTGTTAAAACATCGTTTTTTTAGTGACTTGCAGCAAATTGAACACGTAAACTTTTCAAAATTATACCCTATTTTAAAAGTTTTTGTCGTCGTAGCGATATGAGACCCAGACCATTCGACGCAGAATATTTTTCTGAATATAGCTGTGTATTCAGTCTACTTACGCCATTCTTGCTACTTACAGCAAATACGTTTTCTTACGTCGATATCTAGGTACCAGGTGAAAACGTAGCAGACCGACTTCGCATTTACAATATTTATGATGTTCTCCCGACCGAATTTCGGCCACGGCCCATCTTCAGAGAGATTTGCCATCTGCGCGGGATATATTATATCGTAGTGCACAAGTGAGTGCGCATACACAGGTACGCTCTCTGGTCCTTTACTCTCATAGACCGATGGGACGGAAAATCCGACACGACCGGAGAGAGATCAGGCGCAAGACCGACGGCATTACGTGGTCTCCGAGGCACGGGGGTGAAACACCGACAACTTCCTAACTCCGGGCTACTACTGAAAACACTCATCTAGTTTATATGAAAATAACGTACGTATAGTTTAGAAAAATTAAAAGAATGCAAACTTGACGGTAAGCCGGTAATCAGTAGATTATAGTGGTGTGTACCTTACACGGTGACATTGAAGTAGAAACGAGTCAGTAAATAGTGCTTTGTTTAGCAATCTACGTTGACACACCTTAAAGCCATTATTAACTAATAAAATATTGGAAGAAAAATAGTTTACGAGTCACGCTCCAAGCTAAACCTCATCATTGTCGTCAAACGCAAATTTACCTTGGAAATTGTATAAAAAAATTACAAATCAAAATTCAAAAATTCAAAATTCAAATTATTTTTATTCAAATAGACTTTTATAAGTACTTTTGAATCGTCGAGTGAATCTACCACTGGTTCGGAATGCCATTCCTACCGAGAAGAACCAGCAAGAAACTCGGTGGTTGCTCTTTTGAAAAAAAAATAATTTACAATTTTATTAATTTATACATAATATGTAACCGCTGTCCTTAGCATTGCTGGAGCGAATCAAATCCATGCTCCTTTGTCATTTACGTAATCTTCAACAGTATAATAAGCTTTCTTCAGGAGCATATTTTTAATGGACTTCTTAAACTTGTGTAAAGGCAAGTCTAAGATAGGTTGTGGAATTTTGTTATAAAATAGAATGCTCATTCCCACGAACGACCTTCGGACCTTCTTGAGGCGGAGCGATGGAGTCACGAGCTTATGGCGGCCTCTAGTTTGTCTATCATGCAGATCGCATATTTTTTTGTAATTGTGAATGTGCTGTTTTACGAAGATTAGATTACTATAAATATATTGCGAGGCTACTGTAAGAATACCTATTTCCTTAAATTTCTCTCTAAGGGATTCGCGCGGTTTTAAATTATAAATTGCACGTATTGCCCTTTTTTGTAATACAAAAATTTTTTGAATATCTGCCGCTTTACCCCATAGTAAGATTCCGTAAGACATAATACTATGAAAGTAAGCAAAATACACAATTTTTGCAGTTTCAACGTCAGTAAACTGTCGAATCAATTAAATAAAGCACCAATTTATATTATTTTGACACCCAAAAATTTTTAAATGTGTATAATAATATTTTAGTACCAAAACCTTTTTTCAAATTGATTATAATATTGGAACGGAGTTCCTTATTTATTTGGAGAAATACGTGTAACTGAGACACACATTATTTGTAACTAAGCATTTCTAAAGCAGTACCACGTGGCGAACTTTTTCCAACTCTTCGTTTAAATTAACACAGATATTTTCTTACTGTTCTTATTATTTTTTAATAAAAATAATCGAACACAATTTAATGCACTAAATTTAATGGATTCCGCATTGTATATTATTTTAAAAAAATCCTCGCGGATAGAATCCTAACATAATTTTACATTGTGTAGGTAAAATATATACGAATCAATAATTAAGCGGTACATACCATAACCTTTCCTCATATAGGTTACCCAGGTCACTAAATCTAACACAATACACCAATTATTTTATAACTCCAAAAGACTAACTAATATAATTATTAAAAAATGATAATTAATTACTACAAATAACAGCACCGATCGATCACCTTGCCACATTGCCAAAGCGACAACTTTTCTTATCTGTCTTTGTCTTGTCATATTTTTAATATATGAGGGTAGTCTAGAATAAAACGTAGAGCACAAGTTTTATTCTCTTAAAACTAACTGGCTCTGGACGGTGGCTTTTTGGTTCCGTTTTTATTATACAAACATATAGAAAAATATACGGGCAGAGCTAATGGGCACACGCTAGTTAAGTTAGATTTAAAAAAATGCAAAACTGGAATTGCAATAATGAACGTCAGTCGTGCACATGAATACTTTAATTTAATCAAAACGCTTTTCTTATTTATTGGAAAGGTTGTAACATTGAAACTGGATCTTTATTTTTTATTCTAGGTTAACGTATTTCCCCGTGTTTATTAATTAATGTACCTACAGTTTACTATTATTAGAAATATTTTGATACTTTTATACCTTATTACACAAGCAATATGATTATGTTTGTTTTTTAAGTAGGTACGTTAAGTATTGTTTGATTTTTAAATGTTTTATAACATTTATTTTACGTATACATATATTTTGTTTCACACTTTCAAAAATTTACAGTTGTGTTTTAATCTAGTAAAGATAACATATAAAGATTATTTTTCTCCATCCCGATAAGATTTCGTGATGCCAATACTTATTATTCATAAGATAATATTTATGTACTTATCATATGTTTGTTATTATCAGTAGATAGGTAGTTAATAACACAGATTGGAATACACCTACTTAGTGGAAATTTGTGGTCTACAAAGTTCCAAACTATAAGTAAAAACACTAAGTAGTTCCGTATAGTTAATAGTAAGTATATTAAATATAATTGATGTTAATAAAGTTACTTAATTAGTATTAAACATACAATAGGGCGAGCGGACTACAATATTAATATTCAAATATGTTAGTAATTTAAAGATCTTATGTTTATTTATAGGTACCAAAACGTATATTATTTAAATTGAACAATATTGTTTGTAGGTGTATAAAATTATAATTATATGAATATAATTTTAATATAATATTAATATAGTAAAAACTAAGAATTTCCTAATTATCACGATTTTCGCTCCTCTATGCTATTAAGAACTTACCTACTAAATACATTTCCCTGTAAAGTATAGCTTAAGGGAAAACTAATTTCCTTATACATACTAATATTATAAATGCGAAAGTGTGTCTGTCTGTCTGCTACGCTTTCACGGCCCAACTACTCAACCGATTTTGATGAAATTTGGTACAGAGATAGTTTACATCCCGGGGAAGGACATAGGCTACTTTTTATCCCGGAAATGTAAGAGTTCCCGCGGGATACAAAATCACCAATCCACGCGGACGAAGACGCGGGCATCATCTAGTTACTATACAAATGTTCACACTAAAGTATAAGTAGCATTTATTAATATGTAGCTTAAAAACTTAGTCAAAGAATCGAGTGGTTCATAGTTACTAAAACAATATGTTAAAATACAAGAAAACGAATTACTTAGTTCATTAAATAAACAAACCTGTACATCCAAAAAAAATATAGATTCAACTAAAATCAAGACCCCAAAAAAAATATTTTTCCGTCACAAGCACAAATTTTTTCACGTCACAATTTCGCGGATAAAAGCGATGCTAAAAAGGCAAAGTTCGGTGCAAATCGATCGTTATTAACTATTCGAACATTCCGCGGGTGTATAGCGGGCGCTACTCGGCAGGTGACTGGGCCTTGAGGCTTCGCGGCTGAGGCGACTGGGCGACCGGCGCCTTGCCTGCATTCGATAGTAGGGTTACCATTTCACTTGCAAGGTGCAATGCAAGTTTCAGTTTAACTTACAGAGAAGCTCTCATTGATGTTAGGCAGAAATTGGAGCATTTTACTACAGAAACCCGCGGTGTAACCAAAGCTATTATTAGAAGGTTGTTAGAATCTAATCGAGTCGTGCGAGGACCTAATAATAATATTATATCGGTTTTTAAAATTGTCGTGGAAACTATTTGATTTTCCGGAAAAAGTACCTAATAGACAGACCGACATCTGTCAGTCGTGAAATGTGTGAACGTGAAAGTACGTATAGATATACTTTCACGTTATATATGTATTCTCATGGATTCTTTTATTTCAATTAGTGCCTAAATATGACTTTTAGATTTTTGTACGAAAAATTTCAAGTGATTGTTTACGTATCTGCCTAAAAATATTCTATGGATATGCTGGCTCATAAACAGTGTTTTTAATTTATTGTAATACTAGGTGATACCTACGCGAACTCCTAAATTTTCCAAGGTAAAAAGTTGCCTATGTCACTCTCCAGGTCCTCAACTATACCAATGCAAAAAAATCATGTCGATCGGTTGCTCTGTCGCAGCTTGATTGAAGGACAAACCATTAAACTAACAAACAAACACACTGTCACATTTATAATATTAAGGATGATACAATATCTACTATTTCAGCCCTATTTACAATTTATTTACACTGTCATTCATTATTTTCATCTTGTGATACACAATAACAATATTTGTATTATGTTTTCTTATACATATACTTACTGTTACATATTTATCTAACTGTTAATTGCTCTTTATTCTGCATAGACATTATAACAATATTATATTTCAACTAGATGATTCCCGCGACTTCGTCCGCGTGGACCAAGTTTTTTCGAAAAACTTGAACTTGGACTCTTGAATACCCTTTCTATGTCCTTCCCCGGGATACAACCTATCCCTGTACCAAATTTCGTCAAAATCGGTTGAACAGATGGGCCGTGAAAGCGTAGCAGATAGACAGACAGACAGACAGACACACTTTCGCATTTATAATATTAGTATGGATTATAAGAACGCTAGTTCTTTAAGGCAGGCATATGGCAGTATAAAACCTAGTGCCGTACGCTGGAAAATATACGTCATAGAAAAGAGTTCGTCTCTGACTCTGTGGTAGCCCTAGCCGAAGTAGGTAGCCAGTAGGTAGCAATGTCACGACGCAAAGATAAGAGAAAAGTTAGAAAACAATCACTCTGCTCACCCCGATGCTCGTCTCCGATCGTTCGTTTTTATTGGACATGCCGCTTGAATGTTAAATTACCTGTAACAAAAAACATTGCTATAAAACGCTTGTCAATCGAGTTATTTTGCATAGAATTAGGGTTTTGTACACCTAACTAGCGTTTGCCCCCGACTTTGTCCGACGAAAATTTGATAAACTGTGAAAAACATAAAATTCTTCATTTTTCACCGAAAGCACCACCAAGCTTACGCAGCACTTACCAAGTTTACAGGTATAAGAACCGGAATTTTCAAAATTCCACCTCCTTAAGGGTGGAATTTCGAAAATTCCTTCCTTGGTGTACCTCTAGGGTCCTCAAGGAATATTCTCTCATAATTTCAAATTTTTACTTCTGCCGTTTGGGCTGTAGGTTGTCTGTCAGTCGTCTTATAGTTATTGTGATTAGAATTCTGCAGCAAAACAAGGAACAGATATTATAGGTATAGTCCAGCCCATCTACGCGTCATGTTTTAAAAATCAACTATAGGAGTTGTACTATTTGGTTATTACGTACCAGCAGATTACCGCTACTACACAAGGAATGATAAAATTACAATTTTAATATCAGAATTTTATCAACAAATCAAATAATCCGATAATGCGCTTTTATTCAATTAAATACTCAAGTAATTTATATTTATATATATATATATATATATATATATATATATATATATATATCTATATATATATATATATATATAATATATACTAGATGATTCCCGCGACTTCGTCCGCGTGGATTAAGATTTTTTGATTCCCGCGGGAACTCTTTGATTTTCGGGATAAAAAGTAGCCTATGTCCTTCCCCGGGATACAACCTACCCCTGTACCAAATTTCATCAAAATCGGTTGAACGGATGAGCCGTGAAAGCGTAGCAGACAGACAGACAGACACACTTTCGCATTTATAATATTAGTATGGATATATATGTAGTTTAGTTAAACTGGCCAAGATTTCTCCCTTTTGTCTGCAAGTTAGATACCCAGATAAAACTTACGAATAACAGCAAATTTTTTACCGATTAGGCTCATTATATAATGTAATGCCTAATTGCCTATATGAAGCGACAAATACATAAGGGACGCAGTCTTCGCGACGATTAAGGTATAATCCTAGGTACTTTATGTGTGCTTTTGTAGATAATCCGGATTTATGTAGCTAAAGCACTTTTAATCTCAGAGCAAACAAAGAAAACCTTATAAGTGCGTAATCCTTTTAAACTCCTTCATTCGTCTTAATAAAAATACCTTAAAAGTTACTATATTTTCATTGATTTTGATAAAATACTTTATTGTTTGAAGTGCTTATATAGTGCTGATGTAGATACTTAAAGACCCCAAAAGTGTTTGTTTGCAAGATAAGCCTCGTAGAACTAAATGGAAAACCTATCTACGAGTAGGTTTCATAAATAAACGGCACATATTACTACTGGAACGATTATTATTAAATATGCATATGAACTATATAACTGCCTCGTTGGTCTACTGGTTAGCATAGCCGACTGCGGATCACGAGGTCCTGGGTTCGCTTCCCGGTCGGGCATAAAAGTTAGGTATTGGGTTTTTCAATTAAGAAATTCTCAGTGCCAGCCCGGAGTTGGAAGTTGGCGGTGTTTCACCCCCGTGCCTCGGAGAGCACGTTAAGCCGTCGGTCCCGGTTAGTATCACTAACATGATAAGTAGTTGTCGTTAAAGCCCGCCAACCCGCATTGGAGCAGCGTGGTGGCTCTAAGCTCTAATTCCTTCTCTCCTATGAGAGTGGAGGCCTGTGCCCAGCAGTGGGACGTTAATAGGCTGTAGTGATGATGCATATGAAAAGATAAAAAAGTAGAGGAAGGCCAAAGAAAATATAGATGAAGTGTAAGAAGAGTGGATAGTGAGTTGACGAATGACAGAAGCGAGTTGAAGAAAAAGACATGTTGTGCCGACCTCAAATACCGGGAGACAAGGGTCAAGGACAATAAGAAGAAGAAGAAGAAAACGGAAATCCATGTATTGGTATTTTTGTATATATTATGAACATAATGATGCAACTATCGACATTAATATTTCTGTACACGTTCAGATAAGTTTGTTTATTTTTGAAAACGCCAACCAGATAAGGTGACGTTCAATGTAGATGTCACCGTAAGATTGTAAAAACCGTAAGATTGTAATCTAACGCTTTTTTTCCGATAGATTGTAAACAGTCGAAAGATTGTGAACCGTTCAATGTTTTAAGTGTCAATTTTTGAAATATTCATTGAATTTACGTTTTCTTGTCTCTTTCTTGTAGGTTAGGTTAGGGTTCGACATAAATAACCAAGTAGGCACTTAGGTTCTATCGGGTTAATAAACCTAACAGATTACAATCTACCGAAAAATAATCCGTTATATTGTAATCATTCGACAGTTTACAATTTCGCGAGTTAGATTATAATCTAACGGTTTTTACAATCTTACGGTGACATAGATAAATGGAAAACACGAGTCGGCTACTGATAACCATGCTAAATGATAATATTACGATAATATCATTCCTTAATCAACGAGTTGGTCCCTCGTTCGAGTGGCCTTCAGTTTATTAAAAACTCGTGAAAACCTAGTGGAAACTCTTTAATTTTAAGACCCGAGGTAAACACTCTACTTTTCATTTTCGAAATAAAATAAACAACTAGTTTTAATTATTATTTACTTGCTGATGCCCGCGACTTCGTCCGCGTGGATTGAGGTTTTTCGATTCCCGCGGAAACTCTTTAATTTTCTAGGATAAAAAGTAGCCTATGTGTTATTCCAGACTATGATCTATCTCTGTGCTAATTAACACTAATTTCATCCAGATCCGTTCAGCCGTTGGGGCGTGATTGATTAACAAACATCCATCCATACATACATCCATCCATACATCCATCCATATATCCATCCATCCAAACTTTCGCATTTATAATATTTATTTGATATTTGATTTGATTGATATTTGATTGATTTGCCCTTCTGTTACATTTCTATATTAGGAGTAAGATCTTTATTTTCACTTGATGACAATTACGAATGAATATTCACATTCACTTTACCTTATGCCTTCACCTTATATTCCGTAATGTGCATCGAAATGCATTCAATTAAACGTATGAATTAGAAGTAAGTAGGTAGGTACAACAAATTAATATATTTTGTAAATAAAAACCAAATATTTTAACGTTTAAACTATCGTGAGAGATATTCATCATAAATATACATAACCCGGATACACTCACCGTAACCGTGATGGTGGATGGATGCTGCCCCCGGCGTGGAAACCGCTTTTTAACACTAATATAGTACACTCTGCAAACTTGGAATCTGACACGGTTAGCTCGGCGTGCTTGCATCAAAATGACGACCCCAGTGAGGACGATCAGCAGGAGTCGTCGGGAGAAGACGCATTGTCACCTCCCCCTCCACCCTAACCATCGCAGAGGGCTGCACGACATGCGAACCGTAGTCGAGCAGCGACCGCGTCGCGCGAACAGGCTCATGAATAAGGGCCCCGAACGGGTTCGAAACTAGTCGGGCACTTTTACGACATAAAACGTGAGTGTATCCGGGTTATGTATATTTATGAAAAACCAAATAAATAGGCAGCAGGCACATTATTATGAAAGCATCACTCCTGAATATTATCATTACACTATAATTAAGGACGCAAATGTAAACAATAACGTACGCAACGCTAGTTAATTAGTTAATCTATAAACCGAGCCTAATGAAGGAATTTGTTTGCATTGCAAAACTGCCTGCAGTACTGCGCTATAAGAATCGTTAATGCAGACGAGTCGAAGTCGAAATGCTTTGTTGAAACTGTTTAAATTATATTGTTCCTAAGCACTATTTATCTGTGGCACTATCATACTTCATACTTATATCATACTTCCATACTTATATTATAAATGCGAGTTTGTCTGTTGGTTTGTCCTTCAATCACGCTGCAACAATGCAAATGATCGACATGATATTTGGCATGGGTATACTTGAGGACCTGTAGAGTGACATAGGCTACTTTTTATCCCGGAAATTTAATGATTTCCCGTGGAAATTGAAAAACTTATTCCACGCGGATGAAGATGCGGGCATCAGCTAGTACAGTATAGATCTATCGGAATTTTTAATACTTTTCGGAGTTATGTGCGTTCTTAAGTAATTATATATCACTTGCGTTAACGGTGGAGGAAAATATCGTGAGAAAACCTGCCTACCCGAGAAATCTTCATAATGCCCTAGTCGTAGTTTTATTGTCTTTTTTATGCCAATCCGTAGTTCCGCACTAGGCTAGCGTGGTAGACTAAGGCCAACTCCTTCTCATTCTAAGAGGAGACTCATATTCAGTACTGAGCCGGCAAAGGGTTAAATTAATGATCATAAGAATAGATGTAATTAATTATCTAAGTAGACATAATACCTATAACTCTACCTTAATCCTATCTCTATTCTCTACATAAACATTTTCCAAGTTCACTTTCACCTATCACGATCACCAATCTCCTCCATTGATTGCAATCCGGCTAACCTTTCGATCAATCAATTAATGTGCACACCTGGTCTGCGCAATAAACTAGTTAATGCCTGTGGTTTTAACCACAGTCCTTCATTCAATCGGAACTTGTAAGCAATGGATTCGGTAATAATCATGCCCAATAATGGAGATTTACTTAATACTTATCTATTTTTTTTAAAGTAATTCAAGTAAGGTGAAGAATAAAGTCGTGATCTGTGATAAAGTCAATATCACATACAAAGAGCTTTTATGTGATGGTGACCTAAAACAGCTGTTGACTATACCTACCTAGATACAAATGAATTATATGCAAAAGCTCATTTAAATATTGAAGAAAGAGTAATGGATACTGTTGGTCTATCTTAAAAACCTATAATTCCAACAATGTGGCTAATTCTTTCATATTATAGGACCTCTAAACTAGGTAACTCAAAATAGTTTTAGGCGGCCTTTCTAACAAGAATGTGCAGAAGTTGTAAGAAAGGAACCTGAGACTCCTGGTTAGGCTTAGGAGCCGAGCTAAGGTCACATCTTTTGCGGTATAGCATCCATCAAAAGCCCACTTTTTTAAAAACGCATAGCAACAGGCAGCGTCAATTTATTTTGACACGCTCCATGAATCTCACTGTCTATTACATATAACAAAACTCTTTCAACTTAAAAAAAAAATATTTAACGTACAAATGTAATTTCTCTCCAATTTCATTAAAGTTATCAAAAAACCAAGACGTAACTAGGTATCTTTATTCTGTATTGTCCAAGAGTATTTCCTCTGGAAACGGAGCAAAAACTTGAAACGTAAAAGGGGCTTTTACCATCAAACGATTCGATATCGTATATGAGTAGCACAAGTTTCCCATATCCCATTATTTTCTCTTGACTCTTAGGTGGTTATTTTACAAATACAGTGTTTTATACCTAGGTAACTTTCTAATTCACTTCCTTGCCTACTCCAGTTACGCTCCGTCCTAGGTTCCATCATCACGATACTATTGGGAGGGTATTCAGCATAGTCAAGCGCAAGTTAATATCAAGACGGAAGCCTATATATGTAGTTTAAAAGACTATATAGTTTTTAATTTAGGCTGGCTATAGCCTATTTACACTGCACCGCAAAACATCTTCCATATTATATCCAGCTACTATCTACATTTTCGATCCATCTTGCACACGGACCAACCACCTAACCGGCACTGGTCTTCATCTAGGCATAGGTACATCGTCTGACAATTGTCGATCGTTGACTGAAACGTGAACGTGAAACATTATTGGACGTGAAATATCGTAAGAGCGACTAAAGTCGTATCGTAAGCTGGCAAGAGCTCTAAAGGTTGGGCAGACAAAACGAGTCTATTAAATAAAAAGTTAAAAGTTTCGCATTCACAAATAATGCGAAAGTTGTAGAAAATGGCCGGGTCAAAGACTTTCCAGTTGGAGTACGTTCACACTGAGGGTGGTTAGGGAGATTGACCTGGATTTTAGTACAGTAAATAATGGATTTGGTGCAAAATGTTGGAAGAAATTGTTGGTGCAAATGCCGCATTTTTAATACAAAACTTGTCTTCGGCAGATTTTTGACTCTTTTGATGTGCCAAACTGTTCATCTTTTAGTTTAAAAAAATTATCTTCGGCACCAGATACCTGTGTAAGAAAAACTTGAATCATCACAATTCTGGAATAGCGATTACCTAAGTCTTATTGATTTTATCTATTAAGTCAGAGAACATACCTACCACCACCACCATTACCAGCCCATTAACGTCCCACTGCCTGCACAGGCCTCCACTCTCATAGGAGAGAGGGAATTAGAGCTTAGACCCACCACGCTGCTCCAATGCGGGTTGGCGGGCTTCAACTACTATTATTATGATAGTGATAATAACCGGGACCGACGGCTTAACGTGCTCTCCGAGGCACGGGTGACGGGAGCCAACTTCCAACTCCGCGCTGGTACTGAGAATTTCTTAACTGAAAAACTCAATACCTAACAATTATTATGCCCGACCGGGAATCGAACCTAGGACCTCGTGATCCGCAGTCGACCATGCTAACCGCTAGACCAACGAGACAGTCCTATCTACCAAGAACATTCCTACCTAGTAAAAATTCTTGTCATTTTCATATAAATGACGATCTTTTTTCTAGTCTACGAGGTCAATTCACCTTCATTGCCAGAAATTGGAGTCGTATCGCCCATCGACCGTAATGATTTTCGTGACTTCGGCATTATGTGTCGATTATGCTCGGTCCCACGCTCGAGACCCAGATCGATCTCGAAAAACCTTTATTATTTTATTTGCATTAAAAACTCTTGTTTCGGCACGCCTCGTAGTAATTGGAGATAATTTCGAATCACGGAAATTACTATCATTCCGTGTGTATCATCCTTAAGAATTTAGATTTTTTTTTGTTGCAATATGTAGGTAAATACCTAGTTATTTTTCAGAAATTGCAATCCTCCCGAAGTCCGCCTTTCTTGCCACGTATGGCAATGGTCAACAATGGTCAATGACTGTACCTTGCAGGCAAGAGTGAATAGGCATTTTCTAGGCAAGCGCGTTACAACCTAGACCTTATCTTAGCAATCTTGTTATAAAAATACTAGATGACGCCCGACTTCGTCTGCGTGGATTACGGTTATTTGATTCTCGCAGGAACTCTTACATTTTTCGGAATTAAAAGTAGACTATGTCTTACAACCTATCTCTGTGCCGAATTTCGTCAAAATCGGTTGTAAAGATGGGTCGTTAGACGGAACCCTCAGTGGGCGGGTCTGTTTCGCACTTCGCCGGTATTGTTTCATATAACTCGAAGCCGGACGACTCGGCGCCACTGACGGAAAAAATACGGAAAAGCCATAAAAGCGGAAAAACGAGTTAAGTACCTATAAAAAATACCAGTGTAATTCGTTCGCTACATAGACAAACATCAATGGAGTATAAAACCATGTATTAGTAATCAATCAATGTCATAGTCATAATATGCAGCTTCCTATATTATAAAATACAAACATAAACTAAACAGTCATATTTTAAGCGCGTTTTTAAGTTTGTGGGACTATACTCATAATGACAAAAAGAGTCAAAAGCAAACCAAATTAATTTAATAAGCTAATCGAATTCTAAAATAATTAAAAGTCAAAAATTGCCTCTGTTATGAATCGAGCCACGAACCACCCATTTATAAAACCGCAGTGGCAATGCTCACCAATGCGCTAGAGTTAGACGGGACTATAGGGAGTTCGTAACCCGTTGTCCTAGGTGAGCGACAGAAGCGACGCAACACGATACGACGCAATAGAAAATGACAAACTTGTCTACGCGACAACGTAGACCACTAGAAGGGTCAGCTACGGTTTGATACTGACGCGACGCGTCGTATCGAGTCGTGGTGTCGCGTTTGTCGCTCACGTAGAACACGTAAAAACCACGCGCGATTCTAGCGACCAGCCCAGTAGCCGTGTCTAGTCGTTGGAATGCAGTCTGTTACGTATTTAATTGTTTCCTTCCTTGGATAATCGTTTAGCGGTTATACAGACGTTAGAAAATTTCTAATGAAGTACCTACTTTTAAATACCAGTTTCGCTGAATGAATGAATCCACATAGGTATAATAATAATTATTGTGAAAGTGTGTGTCCGTTCACGACAAAATTGCATTATATATTACTAGATAATGCCCGCGACTTCGTCCGTGTGTGCAAGATGTATACCTATGTTTCTCTGTTACCTTTTCACGGTCCATCTGCTTCACAGATTTTGATAACATTTTATAAGTAGGCTGATACTGTGGCCAATTCTGTATGAAACACAATCTCTAAACAAAAGTGACAGCTTTAAAGCTAGTTATGTCCCTTTCCGCAGGGAGTATTATGAAAGGGTTAGCAATATTTTTAATGCTGTCATTTTAGTTTAGAGATTGTGTACTACAGAATCAGCCCCATTAATACTTACGACTTGCGTCCCAACGGACTAAATTAAGTCCGATGTAACAGCCCTACGTGAAAAACAAATAGCATATAGAAGTAATTTGGTATCTCTAGCGTCTTCCGCGAGCTATTTCCGTCGCGGCGTAAATAAGGAATGGAGTTTTTCAATTCGGAGACAGATGGTAGCTCGTCGGTAAACACGGCTACCGCTACGTAAACAGTCGGCTTTGGCCGGTGCTAAACAATCAACATTTCGTGTATAGAAACGTCTTACGGAATTACTACTGGCTTGTGTAATAGGCCCACTTACTTTGATAGCGAAATGTTGAATGGTAGTGAACGCAGACTTAAAAGGAAATCCCTTTTTGTTTAAAAAAAATACGTATTTAACTTTATCCGTGTTGCTTAACAATTTATAAAAATGTAGATCTAAAATGCTCGCCAGAAGACTCGTTTCGTTTCCCCTTCATTCGCGAGCTTCTGGCTTCGCGCTTTACAAAAACACTCTAGGGGTACCTAGGGCAGACAAGACTACGTGGAGTCGGGTTGTGCTGCTTCGGTTTTGGGAGAGATCCACATTTTTGAAAAATATTGTGATTTGTGACCCTTTTATGACATTCACCATAATATACCGCCGTCGACGGTCCCAATCTCCCGCGCTGCACAGGCTTTATCGCCTTGAATTGAACACGGGTTTGGAAGAAAATTTCGGAAGAAGAAAAAAATTGAAAACCCGTGCCCGATTGGAGGACGAGTTTCTTATATTTTCGAGGCAATACTGCCTTCTATTGAAAACGGAATTACCTCACCGGGTGTCATCGCATTCAAGTGCTAATTTGTAGTTGAATGAAAAAAATAAGAGTTGTTTGAGTACCTACAGTTTCACCTTTATGTAAAGATTTTCCGAAATAACACATAAAAGCAGAAGTTATAGGGTAACTACTTATTTATATACTTTTATAAGTAGGTATGCTTATTTTAGTGTGGCACAATTTGGAAATAAAAGTATTTTCTTTATTTATCTTCTTTGTTTCTTTATAAAAGTTATTCATGAGTCGTGACTCGTGATTACTATTTCTATGGCCATAAATAGATAAGGCATACCAAGACAAAGTGAGGAGTCCCCAATTCGGGAGCTTTAATGGGGGCGACGACACACAAAGCTATCCATTTGAATGACACAAGAGTCGTTATGTCTGCTATCGTGTGTTGAGAGGAAGACAAATACGCTATTGCTTTTTAGTTGCTTTTAAGGGTGTGCTTATGACCTGTCGCTGTACATCCATCCATACTAATATTATAAATGCGAAAATGTGTCTGTCTGTCTGTCCGTCTGTCTGTCTGTCTGTCTGTCTGTCTGTCTGTCTGTCTGTCTGTCTGTCTGTCTGCTACGCTTTCACGGCCTAACTACTCGACCGATTTTGATGAAATTTGGTACAGAGACAGTTTACATAGGGAAGGACATAGGCTACTTTTTATCCCGGAAAATTGAAGAATTCCCGCGGGAATCAAAAAAATGTATCTGTTCAACCGATTTTGATGAAATTTGGTACAAGGACATGTTGTATCCCGGGGAAGGACATAGGCTACTTTTTATCCCGGAAAATTGAAGAGTTCCCTCGGGAATCAAAAAACATAAATCCACGCGAACGAAGTCGCGGGAATCATCTAGTAGGTACATAAAGGAAAAAAAACTTAATTCAAGATCTTCTACTACATACTTTTAGCTTCTACGTGTCTTTAATTCACTGCAAGTAAGAAGCATATGACTGCCATCTCAACTTATGGTTGGTAAGTGATGATGCAGTATAAGACGGTAGTCCTGTTAGGGGTACGGCAGTCCCCCTAATTGGTTTCTACACGGCGAGGGTCAAATTATGCAAAACTAGCTGATGCCCGCCACTTTGTCCGCGTGGTTTAAGGTATTATTATTCCCGCGGGAATTCCTTAATTTTCCAGGATAACAAGCAGCCTATGTGCTAAACCAGACTATACTCTATCTCTGTACAAATTTTCATGCAGATAAGCAAACAAACAAACACACTTTCGCACTTATAATATTGACTATGATATGCAGCATCAACGGCCGTATCTACAATCGTTTGATTGCGTTGACTTAGAATTTAGACGCTTGAATTTTTTTAGCTATAAGGGACCGTAGACCTGAGTATACTTTGATATTAATTTCAACTTGATACCTCCACGCGTTCCCGGGAAAAAGGGCGTTGACAGACGGACAGACAGGCAGACGGACAATGAAGTGATCCTATTAGGGTTCCTTTTTTTCCTTTTGAAGACCGGGACCCTAAAAACTTCCGTGCTCAGCCCATTGGATCTTAGGATATCTACTCTTTCCGCTGATTAGCTGTGTTTTGTGCAGTTTATACTAATACTAGCGGACGCCCGTGATAGATTATTGGAAAATAAAAGAACTCTATTTTGTGATTCATGAGGAATAATTAAATATTACAGTGGGTAAACACTGAATTTTGTATTAGGTAAACATTATTTGTTATTAAAGTGTGTCAACACTTGTATTCTTACTTGATATGTTGGTAATGCTCCTAAGGTTATATTTTGAAACTAAATATTTAAGTTTATTCAGAAAAAAAAGTGTAGACATTATTACAATAAATAATTACTAATTTAGCAACACAAAGTGTTGATTGATATTATGCTTCAAATAAATACTGTAATTTAGAAATGGGTCAATTGACTATCATAGCTTCAAAAGAGATTGTAAAATAGTTACTTAATTAAATTATTATTCTGTTTTAAATGTAGAGAACTATTTGACAATTATTATTGTAATAAATTATTAGTCTCAAGAGTATTTTGAGTAATGCTTTACTGTAATTACGAATTTATGTGTATCAATCGATACTTCCTTTTGATGCTTACATTGGACTTCGGTGTACTTTTCTTCAGCTAGTTTAAACTAAATGTTGTATTAACTTGAAAATGGTTTTAATGGTTAAGAGTTAAGTATATAAATAAGTGTCTGGAAATATATATTCGTTAATAATTCCGTTATACAGTTTGTTATAAACAAAATGTTGTTATGTTGTCAAACTTGGAATAGGAAAAAGGTGTGGGTATATGGAGGGAATCGTAACCTATAAAACCCACTGTTCTTGTGAGATATGACAGTTTTTGTCTACGAGCCACCTAGAATAAAGATAAGTATTCTTGCTGTAACTCTATAAATCTGATTGTTGTTTTTTTATGTGTGTACTTATTTCTGTGTGAAAATATAACTTAAATTGTGTTAATATTTTGTATTAATTTTGACCTGATGCTTTGAACCGTTCAATAATATAAAAAGTGTTAAATTTTGCATTTCGTTTAATTTCTTTTCCGTTACTAGTTTGCTTTGAAATAGGTAAATTACTTACTCTTGAGTAACATACCATAATGCTTTTCTAGTATAGAGTTTTATTCTGTTGCCTAAAAAGTAGTGCTTTAAAAAATTCTTTGCAAAAAACCGACTTCCAAAGCCACTGTAAAGTAAAAAATAATTTTGATTTCTACACACTATGTTGAAGTCGGGCGAGCCTCACGCGTCAACTATGCCTTTCTTTGTTATACTCGCCCGACTTCAACATAGTGTGTAGAAATCAAAATTATTTTTTACTTTACAGTGGCTTTGGAAGTCGGTTTTTTGGAAAGAATTTTTATTTTTAACTTTTTAGTGTACTCTAAATCCCTACGGCTTAGGAGTGCAGTACCATGCATCATCAGAGTTGAGGAGTTGGAAATTGGGTTTAAGTATGAAGTCGTTGCTTGACACCTACAATATTAATTCACCATAAAAAAATCCTAAACCACTATGTTTAAGGAGTTCTGTACCCTGCAGCATCAGGGTTGAGGAGTTGGGACTTGGGTTTAAGTATGAAGTCGTTGCTTGACACCTACAATATTAATTCATCATAAAAAAATCTTAAATCGTTATTTTTAAGGAGTTCTGTACCCTACAGCATCAGGGTTGAGGAGTTGGGACTCAGGGTTGAGGAGTCGGGACTCAGAGTTGTATCGTATACACGTGACTTGATACCTACTATATGAATTCACCATCAAAACTCATAACTCCCTAGTTTTAAGACGTAGGTACACCTACAGCATCAGGATTGAGGCTTTGGAGTCAGATTTTTTTATGGGACCACCTCGTGAGCTTCCTCTAACCAATGTAAAAAAAATTTTTCAAATCGGTTTAGAAATCACGGAGATATGCACCGACATACATTAAAAAAAACGCCGAATTGAGAACCTCCTCCTTTTTTGGAAGTCGGTTAAAAATAATTTTGATTTCTACACACTATGTTGAAGTCGGGCGAGCCTCACGCGTCAACTATGCCTTTCTTTGTTATACTCGCCCGACTTCAACATAGTGTGTAGAAATCAAAATTATTTTTTACTTTACAGTGGCTTTGGAAGTCGGTTTTTTGGAAAGAATTTTTATTTTTAACTTTTTAGTGTACTCTAAATCCCTACGGCTTAGGAGTGCAGTACCATGCATCATCAGAGTTGAGGAGTTGGAAATTGGGTTTAAGTATGAAGTCGTTGCTTGACACCTACAATATTAATTCACCATAAAAAAATCCTAAACCACTATGTTTAAGGAGTTCTGTACCCTGCAGCATCAGGGTTGAGGAGTTGGGACTTGGGTTTAAGTATGAAGTCGTTGCTTGACACCTACAATATTAATTCATCATAAAAAAATCTTAAATCGTTATTTTTAAGGAGTTCTGTACCCTACAGCATCAGGGTTGAGGAGTTGGGACTCAGGGTTGAGGAGTTGGGACTCAGAGTTGTATCGTATACACGTGACTTGATACCTACTATATGAATTCACCATCAAAACTCATAACTCCCTAGTTTTGAGACGTAGGTACACCTACAGCATCAGGATTGAGGCTTTGGAGTCAGATTTTTTTATGGGACCACCTCGTGAGCTTCCTCTAACCAATGTAAAAAAAAATTTTCAAATCGGTTTAGAAATCACGGAGATATGCACCGACATACATTAAAAAAAAACGCCGAATTGAGAACCTCCTCCTTTTTTGGAAGTCGGTTAAAAATAATTTTGATTTCTACACACTATGTTGAAGTCGGGCGAGCCTCACGCGTCAACTATGCCTTTCTTTGTTATACTCGCCCGACTTCAACATAGTGTGAGGAATGAACGCTATTCGCAGTGTTGTTGCGATGCTGAGTTGTGATTCATAGGTGATTTTGCATTGCATTTCATGTTCAATTTAGGTTTCTTGCAATGAATTGTTCATTTTACTTTGGAGGTTATATTTTGGCAACATTGAGTGTTGCAGGAAGCAGAGTTTATTTTGATTGATGCTAAGTAATTTAATCACCAATCGTAGCTTTTCAATATATAGGCTGTAATCATGACAGCCAATCACAAAAATTCAGGAGAATGTTGGTGGGTCGGTAACAGAAAATAGTATAAAGGTGAGAGAAAATGGCGTCGGGAGTTCAGTCAGTATTAAAATTTTGAGGAGTTATTACAAGTGGATAAAGTGTATATTATTATTGATTGTATTGGTGAAGATTAGGGTGGATTACTGCATTTTGCTGAGATAAGTATATTGGAATATTTTGAGACAGATCTTGTAGTGAAATTTATTAAAATCAATATAATTGTAAAATCAACTTTAATTGTTCATCGTTTTTATATAATATTATGTTTTAATATCATTGGCTGTTCAATAATTTTTAAAGAGCAACTATACCAGTTTCTTGCAGTTTCTTCTGGATAGAATGTGATTCTAACATACACAACAAACTTGAATGAACAGAAATTAAAATCTATTCATGGTTATCTTTGTGTTTATTTTTAACCTACTAGCAGTGTGGTCTTTGACATTTTCAGAAGTGGGATCCTACAGAGGTAGGATCCCACAGCCCACATACAATTGGAGCACGCGGCCACTTCCTGATGCATTTGGAGCATGAGGCCACTTCCTTGGAGGCAGTACATCAAATGAGTATCCGGATTTACTGGTAGGATCTAATTAAATTATTATTACCGATAGTTATGCGGGGACGGTACCCGCATTTTATCTAATGTTTATACAAATTCGATCGTCCTACAATTGGTGGTTTAATAATAATTAAGTACTAGATTTTCCTAGCAGGTTTATTTTACTGTTATACAGGTATTATTTATGTTCCAATTATTTTACGTTACGGTCCATACAGGAATTATAGAAGAAAGCATACATTTATGGTTCGATTTACATGGTGTCGTTTGGGATATTAAGTTTTATTAATTGGTTAATATCAGGATGGTTATGGTTATGGTGGTACGATATGTGATCTTGGTTTTCAAAAGTTTTTATTATTTTCTATATACCCTTATTTTGAGATTAAGTGGTTTAAGTTTTGCTGTTCAGTGCCGTATTAATGATCATTTGATAATTTGTGCTATTGTTTAAATTTCACGTATTTCGAAGTAATCAACAAAAAGTAATTATTCTACTTAAAACAAATTATTAACAAAAGCAAAGTTTTCAAGCAAATATTCTAAATTAAGAGTAAATACTTAAATTTGAAAAACGAATCGTATACGTAACTATTGATATTAGTAATGCTACATATTTCTTGATCTAGTTCCTCAATAAAACTTTCTTGTTTTACTACTTGCACTGCAAACGTTTTAGTATAGTTTGTTTACTTTAATTCTTAAATGCCAATTAAATCGTCAACAAAAATACTATGACAGGATGGCGTGAGCAGTCCAATTTTTTAGCGTATTTTGACTTGCTAAATTATTATTATATTGTTCATTTTAAAACGAAAGGATTGTAAATGGAGTTTCATTGAAGTGAATTTTTGATTATGGCTATTTTATGGGGATTTTGTCGTATTTGGGTTCGAAGAAGATTCTTCTAGATGAAAAAAAGAGAGGAAACTGGAGCTTGTGTCGTGGCCCTAAGTATGACCCTCTACTATTAATTATTCAGGGCAAAATACAAGGCAAAAGGGGCGTGGGACAGAGAAGGACATCCTGACTGAAGCACATACACCAGTGGTTCAATAAAATCATCCGATCCTTATTTAGATCTGCAGTGTCGAATGTTCAAGTTGCCAATATTATCGCCAACCTTCGATAGAAGAGGCACCGATAGAAGTATTTGGGTTTATTTTTGCGTTTAAATTGATTACTGTTCTGGCAAATTCCGAAATCCGAAACACAACTGTCGCGGAGTATCGTTGAAAGTATTGAGCAACAATTTAAAGATTTCAGATTTGTAACTCTGGAGTTTTGCTATCGGCTTTAGTTTCACTTATTTTTACTGAAGTTTGCTATTAATTGCGTTTTCAAAATTTTAATTGATAGATGATTTAGTTTGAGTGTTGATATGGTAGAGTCGATAGAGTTGATATGGTAGAGTCGATAGAGTTGATATGGTAGAGTCGATAGAGTTGATATGGTAGAGTCGACAGAGTTGATATGGTAGAGTCGATAGAGTTGATATGATAGAGTCGATAGAGTTGATATGATAGAGTCGATAGAGTTGATATGATAGAGTCGATAGAGTTGATATGATAGAGTCGATAGAGTTGAATTAGCAGAGCTGATAGTTGGTATAGTTATAATAATATGATTACCTAAGAAAACTTAATTATTGTTATCAATGAAATTCACAAATGTGAAGTACTTAATTCAGATTTTAGTGTCACTTGTTTCGTATTGCTTGTTGACAAAAGCCTCCTCGGTGCGCTCTACCTCGAAACGTTTTCGATCTCAATCTTCGTGTCTATTTTATTTAGAATGTCGGTTACTTTTGTTTGCTTTCTTATACCTCGGCTACTGTGTCGGTCTTTGATCTTTACTACCAGCATACTTCTTGCCTCGTGGTGGTACCTTCTCGTGGATTGCATTAAGAGCCCAGGTTTCGCAACCATAGGTTAAGCATGGTAAGACACAAGCGTTGACTACTCTATTTGTAAGCGCAATCCAAGTCATAAGTCTCTTGCTCCATTCATTTGCAACCCTTCTCTAAATTTCTTTTGTTGTTAGATCTATAACGGAAATTATCTGCCCTAAATAGATATATTCGTCAATGTAGTCAATATTTATCCGTCTATTGTAATGTGATAGGAGAGTCTATATGGAGAGACTATAGTTGATGGTTATTAACTATATGAGTTATTATAGGAAGTCTTATGAACGGAATGTCAGAGTAATGAATTAGACGAAAGTAAAGATCCGGTCACTAATAGAGACGCGTTGACACAGCAAGGTTAGCAGATCAAAAATCATGTAAACATAGTGGACCAAGGCCAACTCGCTGCAGAAAACTTCAAAAGACTGAAGTTGATTGGTTGTTGACTGAGAAATGAAATGCACGGGATAACCGGCGTCGAGGATTTGAATAGGATATCTACTCATAGATGCTTTCATCGTTATCATCTCCGAAGACAAGATAACAAGAGTGTAAAAGTGGGGACTTCCATACAGTTCTGCTGCTGCTGATTTTGTTTTCGTCATTTCCGAACTGTTGAAGATGCTTTCATCATAATCTCCAAAGATAAGAGGACAAGAAATATACTGCTGCTGCTGCTGCTGAGTTTGTTTTCATCATCTCCGAGCTGCTAAAGATAAGAAGACTAGAAATATACTGCTGCTGCTGAGGTTGTTTTCATCATCTCCGAGCTGCTGAAGATGAGAGGACTAGAAATATACTGCTGGTGCTCACATAGAGTTGATGCTGATGAGGACAAGGAGTGTAGAGTGAAGACTCATAAACAGTTCTGCTGAAGGTATCTACAGTACTCAAGGTAAGTCGCATGTTAAATGTGGCGAAATTTTTGAGTTAAGTCTCAAGTCAAAATCTCTGGCCAGGTGCAGTAGCTGGGATTATAAAAATTGGACTTGGCACTACAAATATTAAATAGCTGGTTACCAGGTTACAACATACAGATTTGACTACAAGTAAGTTTTACCTTGGATACCCCTATTGATACTCCGTCGGTGATTGGATCAGTTGGACGTGTCTGATGGCAACTTAAGAAGACTGTACTAGAGGTAATGATTGGTCTTGATTATTACTAATTGGTTACCCAAACAAGTTGGTAATATAAGGCCTACCCGAACAAGTTCGTAATAAAACTTAAAAGAAGTTCGTAATTTCGAGTTTAAAGATTTAATAGAAGTTAAAATATTATACTGTTTGGATAATCGATTAAAATTAAGTTGCAAGGTTTGCGACTAAGTGATTTGGAAAAAGCCCAGTGGCTAAATGGTTTTATTGTTAGTGGCTAAATGGAAATTTGGAAATATTTGTGGTAAAAAAAAATGGTTCTAATGGTTATAAATGGTTTTACTTGGCAAAAATATATGATGGTTTATTGGAATATATATGAGAAAGTTGAAAAAAATGGTTTTAATGGTTTTTAATGGTTGCCACTTGGAAAAATGGTTATAATGGTTTATATGGTTGCCACTTGGAAAAATGGTTATGACGGTTGCCACTATTTGGTTCTGGAAGGTTATACTGGTTATTACAGATTTCTTTGGACAGTTGCAATGGTTGCGACTGAAAGGTTTGAATAGTTTTAATGATTGCAAATAAAACTTTTGTAAATGAATTTGGTGAAAAGCTGAGCAAAATGTGTATTTTGGTAAATGGTCATATTCGATGATTATTTGTTGAGTAGGCTCATAGCAAATGGTATATATTTTGATGAAAAGGTATACTTGCTCGATGAATTGGTTTGATAAAAAAAAATAGCTTATGGGTATATTTGGTAAATTACAATTAAATTACAATTATAAACATTTGGTGAATAAATTTAACTATGAAGGCCGGCAGGTGGAGGTTGAGGAAGGTCTGAAATTTTCATAATTTTTTCATTTTAGGGTTTACTGAATGATTTTACAGTTGCGATTTTTATAATTACTTATTAACGTGCGAACATGGTTGAAAATAGTTGTCCGTGAGAATACTAAATCTAACATTTTCGCTCACTGTAACACTATACGCTGATGAAGTGCAAACGTAATCTGTCAGCCGTAGGGTTGGTGCTGTCTTAGAGTCACAGGGTTGCCACTATAACAATTTGATAAACAGATGGGCAAAATGTGTACTTTGGTAAATGGTCATATTTAATGATTATTTGTTAAATAGGCCTGATTATCTAAGTGTGTTTATGTTGGTAATAAATAAATGAACAGCTCTTCCATATATAAATAATTAATAATATACTTGAATAACGGGAAATTAATGGAAACTATCTGATAAATGCGTATACTCTTCTTATAAACAGATGTATTTTATGAGTCGGTGCTTTATAAAATCTTGTGAAAATCTCTTTGAAAATAAACTATGTACTTTACTTTGCTCGCAATAGAGTCTTTATATTGGTCAAGTAACAAAAGAAAAAAGCAGTGGGGAGCAAGGGATTGATTGGTCGTTACTACATAGAGTTCATTTTTCTCCAAGGTTAGGTTGCTTGGTTGTTTTCATGTATGCGGTGATCGAACCTATTCATACCAATTTTTCTTTGCAGGGACGCAAAGAGGCGTCAGGATGGGCGAGTGTGAGGAATGAACGCTATTCGCAGTGTTGTTGCGATGCTGAGTTGTGATTCATAGGTGATTTTGCATTGCATTTCATGTTCAATTTAGGTTTCTTGCAATGAATTGTTCATTTTACTTTGGAGGTTATATTTTGGCAACATTGAGTGTTGCAGGAAGCAGAGTTTATTTTGATTGATGCTAAGTAATTTAATCACCAATCGTAGCTTTTCAATATATAGGCTGTAATCATGACAGCCAATCACAAAAATTCAGGAGAATGTTGGTGGGTCGGTAACAGAAAATAGTATAAAGGTGAGAGAAAATGGCGTCGGGAGTTCAGTCAGTATTAAAATTTTGAGGAGTTATTACAAGTGGATAAAGTGTATATTATTATTGATTGTATTGGTGAAGATTAGGGTGGATTACTGCATTTTGCTGAGATAAGTATATTGGAATATTTTGAGACAGATCTTGTAGTGAAATTTATTAAAATCAATATAATTGTAAAATCAACTTTAATAGTTCATCGTTTTTATATAATATTATGTTTTAATATCATTGGCTGTTCAATAATTTTTAAAGAGCAACTATACCAGTTTCTTGCAGTTTCTTCTGGATAGAATGTGATTCTAACATACACAACAAACTGGAATGAACAGAAATTAAAATCTATTCATGGTTATCTTTGTGTTTATTTTTAACCTACTAGCAGTGTGGTCTTTGACAATAGTGTGTAGAAATCAAAATTATTTTTTACTTTACAGTGGCTTTGGAAGTCGGTTTTTTGGAAAGAATTTTTATTTTTAACTTTTTAGTGTACTCTAAATCCCTACGGCTTAGGAGTGCAGTACCATGCATCATCAGAGTTGAGGAGTTGGAAATTGGGTTTAAGTATGAAGTCGTTGCTTGACACCTACAATATTAATTCACCATAAAAAAATCCTAAACCACTATGTTTAAGGAGTTCTGTACCCTGCAGCATCAGGGTTGAGGAGTTGGGACTTGGGTTTAAGTATGAAGTCGTTGCTTGACACCTACAATATTAATTCATCATTAAAAAATCTTAAATCGTTATTTTTAAGGAGTTCTGTACCCTACAGCATCAGGGTTGAGGAGTTGGGACTCAGGGTTGAGGAGTCGGGACTCAGAGTTGTATCGTATACACGTGACTTGATACCTACTATATGAATTCACCATCAAAACTCATAACTCCCTAGTTTTGAGACGTAGGTACACCTACAGCATCAGGATTGAGGCTTTGGAGTCAGATTTTTTTATGGGACCACCTCGTGAGCTTCCTCTAACCAATGTAAAAAAAAATTTTCAAATCGGTTTAGAAATCACGGAGATAAAAAAAAAAAGATACCGCCGAATTGAGAACCTCCTCCTTTTTTGGAAGTCGGTTAAAAATAGTAAGGGTCTCTATAAAATTAGTTTCCTACCTGCTTAATTACTTACGTTTTTGTTAAAAAACGTATAAAGGTATACAAAACCAAGTACCTAGTATTACAGTTTTTGCATAGTAACAGATAGATACTTGTTAAATTGAAGCCCTACCTTCAAATATTTTAATACCCGCGACTTCATTCGCGTGGCATATTTTTTTTAATTCCCATAGGCATTCCTTAATTTTCCGGGATAAAAAGAACCCATGTAAAAAACACGTCGATCCGTTGCTCTGTTGCGGCGTGATTGAAGGACTTTTTAACGTCCTTTGGGATAGAATTTATAAAAACTGTGAATTATGTAAGTATTTCATAATTTAAACCGGTAGCCCAAATATCAAGTTTCATGGCTTTAACTTGAAAAAACGCCGGCCTTTTACACCAACTTACATCCCCTATTTTACCCCTTTGGGGGTAGAATTTAGAAACTTGAAACTGTTACACACGTACTTCTTTATATTATACTGAAAGCCAAAATACCATGTTTCGTTGTTATAACTTGAAAAATATCTTGATAAATGAAGAAAATTCATCCCCCTTTTCACCCCTTTGGAGGTTGAATTTTCAAAAATGGTGAAACATGTACTTCTGCATATCTAACTGAAAGCCCAAATGCTAAGTTTCATGGCTGTAACTTGAGAAATGAAAGACTTTCATACAAACTTTCAACCCCTATTTTACCCCTTTGGGGTTGGAATTTTGAAAAACTGTGCCACACGTACTTCTTTATTTATTACCTAAAGCCAAAATACTAAGTTTCGTTGATACAACTTGAGAAATATCTTGAGAAGTGAAGGAAACTCTCATCCCCTATTTCACCCCTTCGGGGGTAGAATTTTCAGAAACTGTGAAACAGGTATTTCTTTATTTTTTACCGATAGCTCATATACCAAGTTTCATGGATATAACTTGAGAAACTTGAAAATAACTTTCATACAAACTTTCAACCCCTATTTCACCCCCTTAGGGGTGGAATTTTGAAAAATCCTTCCTTAGTGGGTGCCTACGTCACAAAAGGAAACTACTGTCAAAATTTCAAGTCTCTTACCCTAGCTGTTTAGGCTGTGCGTTGATATATAAGTCAGTCAGTCAGTCAGTCAGGACTTTGAATTTTATATATATAGATTATAAATGCGAAAGTTTGGATGGATGTTTCTTCTTCTTCTCTTTCTGGACTTTTCCGCACTTAAGCATGGGTGCCCGTTGTGCGTGAGCATCAATATAAATGTAGGTACTGAGGTCGTTGTGCGTGAGACCTCTGGTGCGACTCCCCGCCGGATCATTCCGGCCAGCCGGGCTCACTCCAATCCAAGCAGGCCGCCCAGGTCACCAGATGATGATTGTTACGCAATCACGCCCGAATGGCTGAACGGATCTGAATGAAATTTGGCACAGAGTTAGATTATAATAGCCTGGAATAACACATTAGCTACTTTTTATCCATGAAAATTAAAGAGTCCCCGCGGGAATTAAAAACCCTCAAGCCACGCGGGCGAAGTGGCGAGCATCAGCTTCTTAGTGTGTTATAAAAATATTATGAATTTTAATTCGGTGACTCAGGCATTATACAAACAAAAGTAATAATAATCATAATGGCTTAATTGATTTTGATCGCACTTTCACCGTTACACAACATTGTGATCGTGACAAAAATCAAACTTACCGGTTATACCGAATGGAGCGGTAATAACGTGATTGATTTCTATCACTGATTATTATAACTAGGCTAGCGGATAACCCCGACTTCGCCCGCGTGCATTAAGTATTTTTAATTCCCGGTGAAACTCCTTAGTTTTTCGGAATAAAAAGCCCTATGTCCTTCCCCGGGATACAACCTACTTGTATACCAAATTTAATAAAAATCGAAGATGGGCCGTTAAAGCGTAGCAACAGACAAGAGAGATTTTGATAAAATTTGGTACAGAGATAGGTTGCATCCCGGGGAAGGACATTGGCTTCAAATCGCGGGCATCATATATCTGACAATATTTTATGGTTTTACGTTTTGGAAAAGTTGCATCTGCTATGGTCAGTTATTATTGGTTACGAGTTCACTAACCCGAATAAAAAGTATTAACAAAAATCAAGCGCAAAGCTAAACCTTTACAATACCAATTAAACATTAAACCAATCCAGATTGCCAAAGCTGTTAAATGCACGATGCACCAGACAGCTATTGCAAAGCTCTCAGTACAAATTGTTTTAAGCAGTTGCAAATATTATAGGTAATTATATTCCGTGGGAATCTAAGATGCTCCGTCTTTGCAATTACCGTAAAATGCTGCAACTTTGCCTTATTTTTGGAGTAATATGCATGTATTTTGAAAAATTACGACACATTTTGAACCTTGTCTAGTTGGGGATAAAGCTTAGTTTACTGGGCATCGAAAGTGTACTTAGAACATAATTCAATTTATTTAACTGTCTAAGTATAATACATTTTATCAATAGGCAAAGTTTGGCCAAAAAACTGTAACATTGCCTGCATGATTTTTGACTGTCTAAACAACCTAAATACACCATTCTTGCACATGAAGTTAAACTTTATTAGTAATGCTTGGGGATGAGAATCTCAAAGCAGTCACTTTTTGCTTATACTATCGAATACAACGATAGGCAATGTTGTATTCGATTTTATTCGTAGTTTCATACATTCTTTGAAATGGCATAGGGTTGTCACAAACACAGTGCAGTAAAAGACTCATTTTTATGTTAATGTTTATTAAGAAAACTGAATATCTACCTACTTAGTAAAAAAAAAGCGAAAACTTAATACAAGGATTTGTTTCGGTTGGTTGTTTGTACTATTAAAAAATATCAATATTACACATAACAAAACGAAATTAAACTTAAAATTACCAAGCTCTCTTTAATGGTCTAAAAAAAGCAACATCTAAGGGTTGAGTAGTATGGGTAGAATTGGGGGGCAAAAATATAAATTTTATATTGTTTTCCTGGCATTTAGTGATTATGTCTATGTTCAAATGTGAAGATAAATTATCTCCGATCAATACCTTTGGATCTTGGTTTTTTTGTGCCCAGGGTTCGTTAATATTAACGAACCAGTCTTCGAAACTATCAGCGTCAAACCACCCGGATTTTGTTTTATTGAACCCGACAATAGTTCGCCGCGGGATCCCAAATTGCTTTTCTGCCTGGTAACTTGTCAAGTTTTTATTCTTCACCAGCTCTACAGCAACATTCAGAAGACTAACCTCATAATCTTTGTACAGTCTGGAGCCTGGCTTTCTTCTATTTCTCATTTTAAATCTAAAAGAAAGAAATCACGATTATCAATATCAGCTGTTACTTGATTCTAGTAACTAAATCTTAAGATTTCAATAATTTAAGGCGTTCTTCTTCTTCTCAATTGGGCAGGTTTCCGCACTTAAACCTCGTAATTAAGGCGTTAAAAAGTTACTATACATAAGAATTATGAACAAAACACAATTTCGTACATAAACACTGAAAACATTAGGTAGGTAGGTAATTATGTAAATATTCCACGTTGTGACAACCCTAGGTCAGGTAAAGTTATGTTTATTAGTCGGAAATTAGTGTGACAACTTTGCCAAAATATTTATAACTATTTTGTTTCTTACAATAAACATTCAAAACATATTAAGAATTAAAGAACAACTTACGAGTAATATATTAACATCAACACTTCAGCAATTTTAAAAGTAATTTTGGACTTACTGTAAAAGTTTGTCGCATAACGTCGAAGCCGGCTATCACTTGTTGCGTTTGACAGACCACTGTTTAGCGGTTTCAATGAAAATAAATATGGCGACCACTTTTTCGAGTTGCCAGATAAGGATTTAAATAACTACCAATAATCAGATGTTGCTACATAAAGTATTTTAAAAGATATTTATGATTGCTCAAAATAGGTAAAGTTGGATTTGAGAGGTAATGTTACAGCATTTTACGGTATGTTGCACAAAACAACAATAGTACGACTTGCAGTAGGTATTTAGGTATGCATACCGAGTTACTGTTAGGATCATTTTTATCAGCGTATAAGGATATATAGAGCAGGGGTACTAAAGCCATATTATAACACAAGCATGACAAGAAAAAGCAACTGAAAGATGGGACTAACTCCATCAACTTCGTAATAACTGACTTATTGAATGATGCCAAACAGCAAAATTATTAGAAACGAGATGATGTCCGCTATGATTAGGTTTTTTACTGTCGCGGCGACTCCTTACATTTCCGGGATAAAAAGAAGCATAATTTATGTCTGTCTGGGATCCGAACTATCCCTATATTAAATTTCATTAATATCGGTTGAACAGATGGGCCGTGAAAGCCTAGCAGACAGAAAAACAAACAGACACATTTTCGCATTTATAATATTAGTATGGCAGCATGGATTAAGCGCATTTTTGGAAGCCCGTTAACAAAACCGGCTATTCTTTCTTTCGGGTTTAGATGCTAATAATGAAACCCTTTCAAAACGCTAGAAATAATAAATAAAAGATGACATATTTTATATTTATGAATATTTATTTGTTTATAAAAACAACTTTTTTGTCGTTCAATTACATAAGTAATGGAAGATTTTTCAATGAACACGGTCCTTTCAAAGGTAAGTAAATCGCATATTAATTTACTCTATGGAATATAAAAAGTTTATAGCCTCCATAAAGATCCGATAACAGTATATGCGGAAAGGCCTTATGCTTATGCATTATTTAATATTTTAAAGGCTCAGCGCGCACCATGTTTTTTTAAGAAAAAATAACATGGATTCTGAAATCGCGGTGTATGGCATCATCTCATTGAATACAATAGTGAGTTTTATTTTTGAGAAAAAATACGGAATATGCCTGTACACTCGGAACGCATTCGATTAAAAAGTTTTACATCTGTATTCCTGTTCATATGCACAGTGCATTTGATATTGATTATCTTCATACTAGTTGCAGGATTTTTAAGATGTTTTCTCAATCATCAAAAAAACTGAGCTTTTACAAATCTAAAATATAACGGGAAATCTGAAAACTATCATCACTGGGAGAAACACTTTTTGTTTTTTTTTTGTCTTTATGACGAAGTTTTTAAGTGAGTAATACATATATTTATATTATTAAATGAAACTACAGGTTACTAAACTTTCATTTTCAGATGTAAAACACCTATAATAAAACAACAATAAAACAAGAGCAGCCGGACTCCGGAGGTTCAGAGGGCAGTCTTTAAATTTTGAAACCACAAGATCACACAACAACGCTAAAATTTATTGCATATAAAATCGGATGATAAAATAATAATATGATATGTACCTTTCATTTTTAATATCCGTTGACCTACATATTATCTTTCCCTATAAAAATAAATCAGGGGATATCCCAAAAACTATAAGTACCTAGTATTTGGAGAATTTTGATGGGTGCACAATTTTTATCATTTGGAACACCCCGATTCGATGTGTCATACAACACAGAGAAGAAACGTCTTTTGGTCCGGAAGGTCATTTTATGACCAATAAGTCGTAAAGTGGCCGGAGTAGTATACCTTGCATTGGAGGTCTGCATAATATAATCAAGTTTTAATTCACAACGATGTATACTCTATACGTAGTACACAATTAAATTGCTATTATTAAAAATGCGAGCTGCAAATTGCTTGTAATTACACCCAGTGAGTGTTACGACTGTCAAACTATATTTGACAGCCTTATATTATTTACGAGTATATGACGGCTGTCAAAGACTTTTGTTCGAATTGTTTATGAATTTTTAATCCTATGAACTTCTCTTGTGAAATTTGTATTTTGTATAGTATAAATAAATTCATACTTCTAATATTATAAAATGCTAAAGTGTGTCTGTCTGTCTCTCACGACCCTTCTGTTCAACTGATTTTGATGAAATTTGGTATAGAGGTAGGTGACATCCCGCGGGGAAGGACAAGGGCTACATTTTATCCCAGAAAATTAGAGTTCACGCGGAAATAAAAAAATACCCTCAATCCACGCGGACGACGACGTCGCGGGCATCATCTATCTTCGCCAAAAATCGCCTGAAAATCCAATTTTATTGCATTAATTAGTACGTAAGTAATTGACAATCGAATCACACTGCTTATAATTGGGTTATTAGGTAATCAGTCATCACACTCAAAACTTTCTACACTTAATCGTACCTACTTGCTTGCCCAGTGAAGAGACATCGTGGGTGTCCATCCGTCTACACTCATCACTCATCGTTTAGTGTAAATTGCTTGCCTTTTATTGAAGCGTATTCATTAAGGTTTTCTTCCACCGTATTCGTTTACTTAATTGCACTTTTAACTACCACTTTTCTTTATTGTGTTTTGTCGTGATCGTGTCATGTTACTTTATTACTAAATGACTCATCATAATAATATGTATTCTAATTGATTGATAAAACTCCCCTTGTAACAATACACCAGTATTCTCAAATACATAAAATAATGGCATTTTAAAACAAATAATACAAACTGGAAGATTCTATAAAGGAATATTGTGAAATAGGGAAAAATTACATATAATTTTGATACTGAATACTCAAGGCATCTATTGTTCAATAATATGTACACCAATAAAATTTGGTTTATATACTGTAAGTGTATGTGAATACACAATAGGTACTCAATTCAACGTTTTACTTATGCCCAATTTCCTTGCAATCAATAATTGTAATGTACTGAAGCATATTATGTAAATTAGTAAGTACTATAATTAATTTGTCGAAACAATTTGTAATCAGAGACCGATAGGATTGCATCGAATCAATGGAGTGAACATATCAGTATTATCTTTTATCATTATTTGATCGACATATCAATGTTCTAAAACCCTACTTCTAATAGTTACTGCTAATTTTAGATACTTTTTTTGATTGATTGATTTTGATTTTATTATTTTGCTTTTAACAAACTGCTAAGCAAAGCGCTACTTATTAGAAAATAATTTAACGTAAGCTTAGTAATATTATATTATATCCCACAAACTTATCTAGCCCGGTGGCCAAAATTGGAACAAATTTTTATGCCTGTTTAGTTTTAGTTTTCATTTTATTTTTCATAGATACTAGCGCTGTCAAGCCTGTCACCGTATCAGATAAGTTTGTGGGACTATAATAACTTTTGACATAAGTAGTTAATTTAACAATAAGATTACTCAACAAAAAGTAAATTAACATTTTAAAAAGCGATACAGGACTTTTCAGGTGTACTTAGACCAATTTTCTTTTTTCTGTGACTCGTATAAATCCTTGGCATTATTGACGAGTGTTCTTTCTGATGACAACCCCGTAGTAAATATGTTCCTTGTGACAAACACGAGACTGAAGTGCGATTGGAAACCTTTTCACGTTTTGGATCTCTTTCGGTTCGGACACTTTTTAGCGCTGACCCGAAGTCCATGTATTATTAAGTCAATGGTCCTTACTTTACAATTTTTCTCCATTTAACACAGTGGTCTCCGACTCTATTCTCTAATTATGTATAAATTCATGGAGTTGTCGATTTAATTTAATTTTAATAGGCCTACATGTTAAACTCTAACATAATAATTTCAATTCTTGTACTAAAGAACTACATTTACAAGGAAACCCACGCATTACGAAGCTGGTGCTTAAATGTGCATAATGAATTTTGTTTACAGCCCGTCCTAGATTATTTAGTTAGCTAAGTACATTTATCAAGATTATAGAGCCTCAGAAATCAGAATTACGTTAAAAGGTATTCTTGGAACAGTGGCTATTGCATTTCAGACAAAACAAACAAAAATATTGAAATGTTCAGTTTAAATTTAGGGACGTAGTGATATTATTTCATTTCAATTTTATTCAGTTTACTAAAAAGTTTAAATTTATTGCAAATTTACAAAACTAAAAATCGTTATTATGAATATTACTTTAACTTTGATTAATCCACTTTTATCAAATCCCTATATTATACTCATTAACTGTGAATTCCCGAATTGACGTAATCGGATGACAGTTAAATACAAATGTGAGTTTGTTTGTTAGGCTACTTTTTATACCGGAAAATTAGGATTTTCCCGTGGGAAGTAAAAAAAACTTAAACCACGCGGACGTGGTCGCGGGCATCAGCTAGTATCATAATAGAATTTTACCTAAAGACATAAATAATATTCAAAACATTCTTTACACAAAGTCTATAACATTTTTTTCGTAAAGCTATAACTTTCACAAACTGTGCGAGCATCGTAAAATAACCTGTTGTATTGGGTAATCAATTGTCGTAGTTATTTATAATATTTTTAAGTATTGCTGTTCGCTCGAGATGCAATCGATTTCATTTAGTGCTTACTTGTCAAACTGGTCTCGTCCAGACTATAAAAACGTCACACGTTGTTGCCATATTTGATATTAATTTCAGGTGATTTTACTTCCACGATTATATTTTACCTATTCATCAGCCAACATCGTTAAAATATGAATAACACATTTTTAATATCATACAAAAATAATATTATGAATGTGCCCAGAAATTTAAAAAATCTTATTGTTTTCACTCAATCAAGTTATAGTATTAGGTACTAAATTTTAATTTTTTTTTATGCCTGTTAAGTTTTTTTTTTTAATTTAATTTTTCACATAATGTACCTACTAGCGACGCTGTCACTGGGCCAGACAAGTTTGTGGGACTATATCCTTTTATGAATACAAGACACACGTTGATTTCGACTTACACGTCTTCAGAGTATCTGTCTACCGTCGTCTTTTGTAAATACCTGCAGGAAAATTTGAGAAAAATTATTATTGTTTTTTTTTTTTAAATAATCAGTTTTTTTCATAAACATCAGCTATAATTAGCTGATTCAGGAAAGTGACTGGATAAGGATAGCTCTGATTCCGACAACCTATATTGTTCAATGGATGAGTCAAAATAATTTATCCTTAAATGTTAACAAGACAAAATATATACAATTTCAAACGTATAATAGCACTCCTATAAATACTAATGTAATTTGCAACAATGTGGCGATTGAACAGGTAGACCAAACAGTGTTCCTTGGTCTAGTAATGGATAAATATCTTAATTGGAAACTACAGGTTGATGCTTTATGTAAAAAATTAGATAGGTTTGTGTATGTTTTATATAAGCTTAAAGAGGTGACATCTAAGGAAACTGCTCTCTGCGCATACCATGGATATGTATCATCGCTCTTACGCTATGGTCTCATTCTGTGGGGCAATTCCGTTGATATCCTTAGGGTGTTTCGCATTCAAAAAAAATGTATTCGAGCTATATGTGGAGCTGAGCCCCTACAAACATGTAAGCCGCTTTTCAAAATGATGCAGATTTTACCTCTCCCATGTCTTTATATATTTGAAGTCTCTGTTTTTGTGCATAAACATAGAGATCATTTTCCAAGTATAGCCGATACGATCTCAAGGTCCAATAGACATGGAAATAAGCTTGTGATACCAAGGCAAAGAATAAGCTTATTCAAAAAAAACGTTTATAACATGGCCATATACATATATAACAAAATACCTGAGAGCATTAGAAAACAAAATACATATAACTTTAAATCAAAGATGTTTAAATTATTATTAAATAAATGTTATTACACTGTACATGAGTTCTTGCAGGATAATATTAATTACTGACAAATCATGTTTACTTTTGGATATAGTTTGACATTAATAACTAGGAGTAAAATAACAATAAATCGCGGATATCCTTAACGTACAGTATCTTAATAATTTCAAATTGACATTTTGTAACTATTTTATATTCAGCTTTTATATATATTTCAGGGATAACTATGCGATTTATTATTATTAACTGTAATTGAAAATGATGTGTGGTACTGATGTGTTTAATTAATATTTGTTAAATTGCATCACGTAATAATAAGTAGATGATGATATTATGATGTAAGCTGCTAATATATTGCACGCCATATTTGGTAGTACACTGTTTCCAAAAATATTGTAAGAACTTTTCACGTGTATTTTTGCAATAAATAAATATCTTATCTTATCTTATCTTATCTTACCTCTTTCCACACCAGCAGGCCGAGCATGGGAGGGGACAAAAATCTTATCCCCCGATTATATCCACTGACAAGAGATAAAATTATGCTTGAGCATGGCAACAGGGGAAAGGAGAAGTATATCCCTGTTTGACTTGTGCATAGGACGTAGGTTTAAGTTTATTTTCATACCATTAAATTATAAAAAAGATGACTCGAGCCAACTGGGACATCTTATCCTTTCCCCGTGGATAAAATCTCCCCGCCCATGCTCGGCCTACAGCAGTGGATATTCACAGGCCGAAAAAGTGATAAGCTTATGGTCATCCTACAATTTGCAAAGGTAATTGAAACCAACACTATTAATTAATTAACATTGCGTTTGTCAACAATTTATGCCATCTGCTCTACTAAAGATGTTGGGATAGTTATTATTTTTAATTAATATAGTATTTTTAAGTATATAGTTAATATTACATAAATACGCTTAAACAAATAATTAATCCATACACATTACAACTCCCATTCATCAACATAAATGCGAACTGCGATGGTGTGTCTGTCTGTTAACTTTTCAGGACCTATATTTTTAACCAATTTTGACGAAATTTGTTACATATATACTTACCTATATCTGGACATACTACACGTTGGTACAAAACTATATAAACAGGTCTTGAGTCAATATCAATCAAATATGTTCTCAAATTTTACGCATTTTTCACATAAACTTTTACAAGTGCTTTTTTATCGTCGTCGTCTACCACTGGTTCGGAATGCCATTCCTACTGAGAAGAACCAGAAACCCCGTGGTTGCTCTTTTGAAAAAAAAATTACAATTTCATTAATGTGTAAATATCTACATAAGTAACCCTTGTCTCTTTCGAGTTTCGAAACTACAAAGACAATTAGCTCGACTCGTTTGCATCTAAGTACTTGCGTGAGCAACAAGCAAATACGTTTGCAAATAGGACAAGCGCCATACGGAATCCCTTCCGCTCACAGGAAGGCCGGTCCTAATGATGCGTATGGCGCGTAACTAATTTAAACAAACAGTAACCTTAATAACTACTAAATGACGACTGGCAGGCATTGACTATAATCTAGGCTAAGCTAATTAAATGTCTAACGAGCGTGAATACTTGAATAGTGTTTAGGAAGCCTGAAAAACTATTGATATTAACTGGCATTTAGTATAAGGTCTCTACAGCTGTTAGTACATTTTAAAAACAAGCTTTCGACCATAAATGACTGTACTTAAAACCAGAGTTGTGAAATTTTAGTGGCTCTCTTGACTGCGCAATCATATTGTCTAGGTCATGAAACTAATAGGTTAGGTGTTGTCAAGGTCATGAAACCAAGACCTGTCGAAGTGTCGACGTCTGTTACAACTAGGACGCCCAAACATGACTGGCCTTCATCCTACCGTTGCCTGTAACAACATTACTGCCCAGGCCGGGAATAGGTAAAACAATTTGGAAGGACTCACGCTACAACATTGTGTTGTACGGGTTACATATTTTGACATGATCTGATTTCCTATTTGACTATTAGCGGCCAGAAAAGAGCGAATTGCGTATTTTTTTTTTAAATAAAGCAATTTCCGAGCAATTAGGGGGACATTTATTTGTGCATTTCTTCGTTGTTTGTTTTAAATCACGCCACAACCACAGGATGCTAACTATTACTTCCGTAAAAGAGTAACGGATCGATCTATTTTTTCTTCGGATATACGAGTAAACCTGAAGGGCGACGTAGGTATGTTACTTTTTATCCCGGAAATACAGCTAAAATGTTGACATAGTATTTAACCTTAAAGAAGTGTTGCAAGCATTAGCTAGTTTTGTACTACATTACCGAGTGTTGAATCCATTTCAAGGATAGCACAGAACATACGAGTACATACCATTCTATGCTGGTAGACAGTTCTCGCGTAAGCAGGTACCTACTCGTATATCTATTGACATCAAAGTGCACTTAACAAAGTGGCATTGTATGTTAGCCTTTCCGAAGCATTCACAGATGAATACTGAACTGCTCGGAAAGGATGCCGACCGTAGAAAGTAGGGCTTACAAGGCCAAGGAAGCTCGATTGTATTTCCTAAACTCATTAGAGTGACATATTTCTGTGAGTCAGTAGTGTGTGAAAGCGAATAGTATTTGAGCTCCTGGCATTAGATACTCATGGGATCCGATGTGATTGCGATTTTCATATTGTAGCACTCAAATTTCAATGATATGGCAACAGGTCTCTTAGGTTTTGCCATATCATTAAAGATGATTCTTAATCGATCGGAATCGATATTATTAACGTGTCAAATTAAACAGAAATGTAGAAAAAAAGAAACAAAAACAAAGCTCACGGAAGCGTCGAAACGAACAGCGTGTCGGCATTGGAAAATATTAAATTATCATCTTAGGAACGCCCGTAGTTAAAGTTTAAATAGCAGTTCCATTGACTAATTGATTTTGGTTTAAATACCACATGCACAGATGCAAATGATAACAATCGATTTTAAATGAGGCAAAAAATAGCGCAAAGGTGTTCAATCTATAGATCAAGATGTAAAGTGACTCTATGGAATTCATGAGTAATATAAGTAGGGTGTGATGAACCGGGGTCCTCCCTTAACTTTTAGATAAAGATATAATATTCTGGAAGTTTTGGATGATTCATATTGTTATTACTGCTGACTCTACGATAACTCTGCGTAGAGTTCGTCGTTCCACCTTCCAAACAACAGCGTTATTATTACAAATGGTTTGGAAAGAACACTATACTGACCTTAGATAATATAGACTAATATTTCTAGAATTAAATTGAGACGTAATAATCTATTATATAAAATAATAATAACGAATAATCTAGACGTGTATTTGTTTAGTGATGAAGGTTTAATTAGGCTGAGATATTATTTATTAAAACTATTTACATTTACACGTATCACATCTAGACGTGTTAAATTAAGAAGTATCCGTACTAATATTATAAATGCGAAAGTGTGTCTGTCTGTCTGCTACGCTTTCACGGCCCATCCGTTCAACAGATTTTGGTGAAATTTGGTACAGATATAGTTTGTATCCTGGGGAATGACATGGCTACGCGGACGAAGTCGCGGGCATCAGCTAGTTTAATATAATGGTAGCTTTAACGTGTATCATATAAATACTAATATTATAAATGCGAAAGTCACTTTGTTTGTTGGTTTGTTGGTTTATTGGTTTGTTGGTTTGTCCTTCAATCACGCCGCAACGGAGCAACGGATTGACGTGATTTTTGGCATGGGTATAGTTGAGGACCTGGAGAGTGACATAGGCTACATAGACATACTTTTTATCCCGGAAAATTGAGGAGTTCCCGCGGGAATCAAAAAAACTTAAACCACGCGGACGAAGTCGCGGGCATAAGCTAGTAAAGAATAAAGAAGTTTTTCGAATAATGGTGGTTTTATTTTAGTTCTATTTACTTAGTTTAGTTTTATTCATTCAATATTCATAGCAATAACAACAAATGGGTTAACCAGATAAAAACAAGGTAAAGGTAAATTTACACTCCTTCAAAGCTTGCGTCATTGGAAAACTGAACCACACCTCGCCAGTCGCTTGCCGACATTATGAAGATAAAGTATTTGTAAATGACATGAGTTATTACTGGACTTGCACCATTTGACGACCTCCCTGGCGCAGTGTTGAGCGCTGTTGCCTTAACGTGGGAGGCCCCGGGTTCGATTCCCGTCAGGTTTCAATTAGGGAATTTATAATTTCTGAATTACCCCTGGTCTGCCCCTCCCCCTTCCCCTTCCCTTACCCCTTCCTGCGAGCTGCTTTCTGGAGGCTGCGGCCGTGGCTAGTAACCTAGTTACCACCCTACCGGCAAAGACGTACCGCCAAGCGATTTAGCGTTCCGGTACGATGCCGTGTAGAAACCGGCTTGGGGTACGGGCTTAATATATCTGCCATACCCCTAACAGGTTAGCCTGCTACCATCTTAGACTGCATGATGACTTACCATCAGGTGACATTGCATTCAAGGGCTAACTTGTAGTGGTGAAAAAAAAATTATAACTCATGAGGTTATGGGAACTGTGCATCAGTTTGTTTCAGGCTAGGGCTTGAAACAAACCCTCGCAATAATGATAAAATCATTCAATCATTATCAATTGATAAAATCAATGCATCATCCATTGGATTGGGTGACACTATTTCAGGATTTCAAGCGCACTGTTCTATCAAGTTTAACGAGAATACCAAGAATCAATCATAATTAATTTTCTCAATGGAATAACAATGTAGAAATCAAAGTTTGGTGCTAACCGGCAACTTGTGATTTTTTACCAAATTGAATTGGAAGCTTTAAAATCATTGAATGCCGTCAGAGGTATAACTCAGATAGATTTAGGGTCTGGCCTGGAAAAGGTTTGAACGACGGGCTCGAGAGCCATTTTTTAAAGAGCCACTGGATTTAAACTGTGCGAGACCATGTAGTTATTTGGAATACCCCTGCAAAAGTATTCCTCCTTTTCTGCAGTTGACGTCTGATGACGAAGCCATCAAACGTGATCCACATATCAATATTCCTCTCACTATATGTAGGCTGTGTGTGCCTTCAGTAAATAATTTATGTTAATGGCGGCCGGTGCCAAGTTGCCCCGCGTGCCGCAGCGGGAAACAATGGCTGATTGAGCATTTGAGCGTGTTGCCGTCTTGTGTTGCGACTTCAAGCAAGGTCAGTTCGCTTACTCTGAGTTTTAACATTGCAAATACGATAGATCGACGTGAGAGCTCACCACGCCAAGCGTCAAAGTAAAATGGACCCAAAAGCTCTTGCTTTAAAGTCACAAATTCAGCGTTTGCAGCGCTAGCTGTGAATAAATACACGAAATCATGAAATGAGCTCTAAATCAGTGGACTTAAGGTTCATTTTACTTTGACGCTTGGCGTGGTGAGCTCTCACGTCGATCAATCGTATTTGCAATGTTAAAACTCAGAGTAAGCGTACAGGTATTGATTCGCAACACCCACAGGCTCTTTAGGGTGATCGCAAGGGACGAAAGGCAGCGAGTTAATCTCAATACGGAATACCCACAACGTCCTCAATTTACATGGACGGGCCCTGTCAAATATATAGAATGTGGACTTATTTTACTAACGCCATCTAATCTGAAAAGCGGGACAACGCTATGGCGGGGACAAGGACAGGGTTATACAGGTGAGGGGCATGAACCACAAGTCGGATGCCCAACTTTTTTCTATGAAAGGGCCCATCTGGTACCTACATATATTTGGATGAATATCCATCACTAACTAATTGTACTTCTCACTAGTTCAACAGATTAGTTCAACCGTTGAACTAGTGTGAATTAAGTAGTATTTTTAAAGGCCAAAGTTAAAAGTTAAATAAAACTGCTTATAATAAACCGCCTCTGCTTATGACATGTAGAATGGACGCGGTAACAAAAGTCACTGCATTCGTTCCGCCCTCTGCCCGCTCTTATTATAACCGTGAACCATACCGATATAAACAAATTGTAGTCGAGCCAAAACAAAAATAAAAAACGCAAAACTAGTCTGGAATTGGAAGCAAGGAAAAAAATTATGCTGTCGCGTTTAAAGGAAATGAAAAACGAGGGGATGTCTTGGCAAAGGATTATTGCAGAGTGCCTAGATAGACTTACGTCTATAGAAAGGATAATATTCCTACATATTACTGTGTAGTAACAGTGGTAGGTAATAAGTATTCAGGGAAAACGCTGTCTGGATTATATAAAGCTTAAAGTTTGGTAATAAGTTAAGGGTATCTATGATTAGTTTACTGATGAAAAATGATGTTCACTTGTACCTATTTCTGATTAATCAAGCATTTAACATTTCTACCAACCGTTAGCTCATACTCAAACTTATAAACTAGTGAAAAAGATTTCTTTCTTCTTTCTGAAAACTTGAAAAACCACCAATAGCAATTTTCTAGAAGCTTAGACGTGAAGACAGGAAATACCTTACATGCCCATGCATCGTACTAGCAATTACTCGTAACTGCATAGTAAGAAGGTTTTTTTTGAAGAAGTAGAAAGTTAAAATATGACTTCCGCTTCATTAACCATGACTGCCAGCATATAGCAGATACTATAGTAACTGTAACCATAGTATCAGTTACCAGTAGTTATAGTGGCTAATATGTACCTCGTATGCTAATACAAAGGGCCCTCTTAACCAGACTGCACGTCTCAACACATCATTGTCAGTCTGAGCACGTTTGAGGGCCTTATGTAGGACGGGAGACGAGACACGTGAAAATCATCTGACCCCTGTAAGTTTTTAAGTAAGCAAACGCGTCACAGGGCATTTTTTTATGGATGTCCAAAATTAAACTTAAGATCTCAAAATATGAAATGCTTGATTTTGATTGTTTGAAAATTACTTACATTCAATTAAGTATAATTAAGTCATATTTAAAATGTTCTCCAAACTAGGTAAGTAGGTATGTGAAATTTGGTTATATACAATTGGCCAGTGTAATGAACTAAGCCCTTTCTGTTAAAATGAAAGTGCGAAAAAATTGTCGAAGATCGATTGGGAAAGCAAGAACACTCATTAGCAAATTACATTTTAAAAGCTTTGGTTTTATATTAACTGAAGTACCCAAGAGGATATGTTAACAAAAGCCTGAGGCCACTGCAACCCAATTGGCCTGACCTTCAAATAAAAATATGATCCTTCTCAAGTTCTCATATTACAAATTCTAGTAAATATCATATCAGATAGCACCTTTTTTCCAAAATCCTTTTCAGACAGAAATGATTAGTAAGCACAGTGCAGACGTGGTTGGAGGCCCTCATTCGTACACTTGCACTCATTGTTGTCAGTCTAAACACGCTTGTTTTAGACTTAGGGCGTTACAAAGTAACAAGGTTACAGAAGTTATGACGCCAAAAATCGCACTATGAAGAGTCAAGAATCACTGTAGGGTTTTCTTGTGTAAGATTTCACGCTTGACGCTTCTATACAGATGTTTAGCGCCCTTTCCCTATGAGCTGTGACTTTTAGCCAAATTCATAGCTCTCCTCCTCAGAGCAAGATGTCGTTTTGAGATTAAAGTAACCAAAAGGCGATGTGCGATTAGCAACACAATAAATTAAAGTTACCAAAAGGTGATATGTAACATAAGCAATTTTACAAATTTGTCTAGGCAGGTCTTAGGTAGGTAGGTAGCCTAACACGTACTTTTTTTTTTATCCACTACAAGTTAGCTATTGACTGCGATCTCACCTGATGGTAAGTGATGATGCAGTCTAAGAAGGTAGCGGGCTAACCTGTTAGGGGCATGGCAGTTATATTAAACCCATACCCCTATTCGGTTTCTACACGGCATCGTACCGTGCTTGTGTGTACTTGATGAGGAACAAAACAAGCATATTCTGGAAACCTTTGAAATAGCACCGATAGAAGCTCTGAGGGACGAATATAGTTACGCTAGTATGGATATGGTAACTATGAGAAGACTCGACAATCACTTGGACAGAACAGTAAAATCAAAGCTGTATCCACTATCCAGACGATCAACGGGAAAATGTCAGCTATATTAAGCTGGATGTCAATTACTTATATTGAGCGTACTTTAAACAGCACAAATAGACATAATGATGACCCAAGACAGAACTATGTAGAGAAATAAGATATGGTTAGGAAAGCCGAATAGTCTTTAAATAGGTACTTAATATTGTGTTGCTAAGAGTGCCACCGAAACCATCTAAGCGATAATAATCCAACGATTAACAAAAGCGTCATATCCCAATACAAAACAAAGGTAGCCTTGACAGCATTCACAATTCACATTTTCAATATCAAACAGGCTCTTGTCGCGCCTGGGTGTAATTATAGGGAGTGAGCATTAGCAAAGCGCTTTCTTTGCTCCCCTGCCTCCTCTAGTGCCCTATCCACTTACTCTTTCTTGTGTTTTGCTACAAACACAATATAGCCTACTCAGTACAGTAGCATCTGTCTACATTCACAAAGTTGGTGTGAGACTTTCACTTAGCAGCCATCTGTACATATCCATACTAATATTATAAATGCGAAAGTGTGTCTGCCTGTCTGTCTGTCTGTCTGCTACGCTTTCACGGCCCATCTGTTCAACCGATTTTGATGAAATTTAGTACAGAGAGAGAGACAAGGTTGTATCCCGGGGAAGGACATAGGCAGCACTAATTGAGCACTAAATTATTAGCTGATGTGCCTCTAGCTCCAACTGTATCATAGTGCGGTCACGAATAGTACACTGCTAGCTTAGGTAATTAAAAGTTAGCAGTGTTCTCATTTTTAGTCCACCTATCACAGCACCAAATATCTGTTATCAGCACTAAATTAGCACTAAATTTTGAGAAATAAAACGAGTGATTCTGCCGACTTACCTTTCTAGCTTTACAGACGTGCTACTTTTTATCCCGGAAAATTCAAGAGTTCCCGCGGGAATCAAAAATAAATACCACATACCTTAATCCACGCGGACGAAGTCGCGGACATCATCTAGTCATAAATCCAATCCAATCCAATCCATCAGCCTGTATGCATCCACTGCTGGACATAGGCCTTTTCGAGAGCGCGCCACCAGTCATAAATAAAGACATGCTATTATCGATGGCTCTATACATATCATAATAAATATGGATGGATTGGCAATTTACTTTTTCCCAGCGACCATCCATCCGACAGCGTCAGCGTTCTATCATCTCCTAGTCCTTACTTTTTCCCAGTGTCTTCGCCAGCGAAGACTACGTATTTCACCATTTTTTAACGGATGTAGACACACGCCATGGCTTGGGGCGTACGGATTAGTAAAGTAACCAAGCTTTCCCAACATCATTCTCAGCGCAGGTTCAAATTGCACAGAAGGCGCCTTTAGGAAGGAGATATTTTATATCCCGATCTTGGAGCCCTAAGGAACGATTATATCGGGAGGTGAGATTACTTTGAAATAGCCCCAGTCAATAAAAAATAATATAGTCTCTAACGGAAAAGCCACAGAAGTAATACCCAGCCGGGTATCAATTCCGGGACCTCCTGGTGCAACCAACGGTGATAGAATAATAGAATAGAATAGCTCCAGAGTGGTCATCAAATCACTTGACTGTGAGTACACAAGTAGAAGTAAAATAAAAGCAAGTTCGTAAAAATATCCAGTCATTGTGTGTGATGGTGATATCACAGAATAAATAGTATTTTGTGATTGCATTAAAAAATACCTACAAATGCGTTACATAACAATCGATGTCGATACAATAGCTAATTGAGCGATTCATAATATATTCAAATCCGGTACGCCTCGGGTGACGGAAATGTAGAGATTATATTTTAGACAAGGCCTCACGTAATAAGTGTCATTATATCAATAGCCAATACGAGCTTTTAGATTGGAACATTGATGATGAAAAGAAATAAATCTTTTTCACCTGACTACGGTAAAGAGAAGCAAAGAGTCTTACATGTGATAGATAACTAGAGATGATTAGAGAGTAGAGACTTCTTCAGAGAGTTCTTGATCATGATTCATGAATCTAATGAGACGGCTCGTACACGATAGACTATTAAAAGAAATGCTGAAATGTCAAACTCGCACGGCACTCGCTGAGTGGAAATGAGTTGCTGCACTCTGGGGACACAGGAAGTTGTAAATACCAAAATTAAACCCATATTCTCCAGTGTCCAGCTGTAGATCTCCATCGGTCTTGTACAATCCCATAAGAGCATCACTATTTTTACCATATTATATTTTTACTATTTTGCCTTTTCGGCATCCGTGTTTTCCGACACATACCTAACTTGAACAACTTTAAGGTAAGTTACAACTAACAATAATAGAAATCTTATACACAAACGCGTTCCCCCGCTCCTAACTCATCAAATTGTTTAAATTTATCGCCAAAAGCAAGCTTATCTTGTAAAAAATAACTCTTACTTTGACTGCTAGTATCGTAACATTATACTCCCTATCCTATCGATGTACACAGCTATCGGAACCCACATTCGACACATCCGCATGGCTGGTGACCCTCATTCAATAGGCACGTAGCTGCCGGCCTTCAGACTCGTTTGCATCTTGTGCATTCGATGCGTGGCCGCGTTTAATGTCATCTATTAGTGATGTGTCATAATCCCTATCGAAATAACCTTTCTGAATTAAACAGCTGAGGTATGAAATGCCCTTCCGGCGTCCGTGTTCCCTACCATGTTGTGTTTCATGCAATAACCTAAGTACCTTCAAGGCAAGAGTAAAAAGACATCTTCTAAGCAAGCGCGCTCAAACCTAGACCTCATCATTGCTTTTCATCAGGTATATGATTATCACCAAGCGCAAGCTTATCTTACTATAAAAAAACTTATTCTTCGTGCCTACTTGTCGGTCACGAATATGCACATAATATTTATAATTGGTAGGTCAGCCCGACAAAAGTCTAAATAAAATAACTGAAACATATAGAACCAATATCCAATCAGGATATGATGAGCAAACCAAAAATGATGTGGTTTATTCAAACAAAGCGTTGAAAACCAGATTTATAATTATGATTCAGAGAAAGTAACATGTACCTATAATATACTTGAATTTGCTAAAAAAACTTTAAACATCAAGATCTGTCAGCCTACCCATTTTAATGGAGGATCAATAGCAAGGGATTCCATAATAATTATTTAGATAATCAAAAGATACTTAAGTATGTCACGCTAGGTAAATATTTATTTGAATATTTTCTTATATTATTTTGACATTTCCTCATTTGCCATTACACGTCGTAAAAGTCCATTAAAAAGGTTAAAATATCTGATTTGCATAACATCCTCATTTTTTATCACACTCCATAAGCGTAAGGTGAAATATAGCTGATTCTGCATTCCAATGCTGTAATACCCTACAATAACAAACTTTCACTAGACGTGCAAGTTAATAAACTCATATCTTATCTGAGATTACTTTAATACGACGTGTGTCATGTTTCAGTGATCGATAATTCGATAAACCGTGCTTAGTTTACTGACCGCACTAGTGCTCTAGCATGAATAGGGTTACCACATTGTGCGTTGAATAACTGTCAAACAAAATAGTCTCACTAGACATAAAGAACGAGGGTAACAGGAACTGACTGGATGAGGAAGGCTGTGGACAGTGGGTAATGTATAAGCCCTATGTTCAGCTGTGGGCGTGCGAAGTCAAAGATAATAATGAATTCCACGAGATCTTAAAGTTGTAAGCAGTTACCTACTTCATCGATGGACATTATTGGACTATTATTGTGATGTAGGTACCTGTATGCATAAATATAAGCTTTTATATAACAGAGGGAGAGTTGAGAAAAGGGTAAATTACTTATATATTTACTTACTCAAGAAATGGAAAGAAAATTTAAATAATATAGAAATAACGACGAGAAAGTGACTGGAATAAAATCCGACGTGCCTACCTCAAAACTCAACTCAGTCTGGAATTATGCCTATATGATTTCAATACAACGAAGTCTCTCATTCTTGAGCAATGATTTTAAAAAATTAAAGAATTAAGCGTAACATCTAGAGGATAATTATTATTGTTCATAACACATTTCATTGCGGGTAAAAAAAACCCTTAAATATCCCTGAAAAGTTAAAAGAATGGTATTCCTAGCATGTAGCATCACTCGAGGATGTCAAACTAATTGTTATTCCATACTCACGCCATCGGTCCCCTTTCTCCAAATTATGTTGCTGCATCAAACAAATAACAATAAAACGCAATTTCTAAAGGTTCTGCCGGATTTCTCTTTTGATTGCTTGAAATGGGCAAACAAATAAGATCAGTGATTTTGATTTTCAAGAATGGAACTGGCCTGTATAAATTTTCCTCTTCTATTCAGTATAATTCTGCGTAACTTACTTACTTACGTAGGTAACTAGTTTGTAGAATGTGATACATAAAAAGTGTTAGCTATTCATTTTGGTTGAACACAAATAATTATTATAGTACCTATACCGCGTCGTATTCGTCCGCGAGGATTAAGTATTTTTGATTCCCGCAGGAACTCTAATTTAAAATAGCCTATATGTCCTTTCCCGGGATAAAACATATCCCTGTACCAAATTACATCAAAATCGATTTATGAAGCCAAAGTCACCCTATTACCTACTTATTATTTAGCAAAACTTGCGTGAGATTCAACAAGAAAATAACCTTCTTCTTCTAAAAGACTTCTTAAATTACAACTCTACTGTAGGCGGATAATCGTGGGTAGAGGATGATACGTGTAGGTTTAACAGGGTTGATGATAGAAGAGATTTGGGTTCCTTAAAAAAAACGTAGATACGCTACTTACTTGAAGAATAAAAATACTTAGCAAAGACCGCAAAACTTACGATCGTCTATTGCAAATGCGCAGGCGCATTACAGAAGGCGAACTGGCTACATAGGTCACGGATGTTGTATCGTACAATTTACGTTATAATGTTAGACCTAAGGAAAAGGACCTCTAAGGAAGATTCTTCCGATTGATTGATTGATTTGATTGTTGTGATGACAACTCAATCAAATTAGCATCTCTCTAATACATAGTTGTGACCTGTGACGTCATCAAAGTTCAATGCCCTTTTTTTCTTTAAAAATATAGTTTAAAAAATGGTTGTCAAACTTAAAACTAACCGAGGCCGTGAATTTTAGGTCTTTTGGAAGACCCTCTATTTAATAATCTGTTTTTTTCAATATCCACGACAAGTTTATTCTTGACTGTGATGTCACCTGATGGTAAGTGAAGATGCAATCAACGATGGTAGCGGGCTAACTTGTTACGGTATGGCAGTTATATTAACTGCCACGACGGTAGCGGGCTACCTTGTTACAGTATGGCAGTTAATATAACAGTGAACCTAATCGGTTTCTACACGGCATCGTACCGGCACGTCTTTGCCGTTAGGGTGGTAACTAGCCACGGCCGCAGCCTAATATTTTTGACATAGGCATCGTCCGTATTGAATGAAAGCCATAAAAAATCCTTAATTAATAGGCGGATCAGACAGTCAGTTTCACTGTTTAGCCCGCAGCAATGATCGCGAGAGCGAGAGTTTTATCACATTCAAGTTTACACCGCACGCAGGCGCTTCCGCCGCGCCGCGCCGGTACAAAAACACCGCCAGCTGCGTGAATCACACAGCTGTTCGCAACCCGAATGCTCTTTTTTTGTACTGTGTGCTGTATTGTTCCGTTGAGATTTGTTGTGAGCAAAACTTATAGCGATTCATCAGCAAAGCTTTTAATAATCGACTCAAAACTCAGACACTTGATCTTACAACCTGCACAGAATTTTCAAATAACCTTTTGACTTTTTATAATCTCTACATATTGATTTGTCCTAAGACTGTGATAATATTAATAAATTTAACTTTATCATCTAATTACAATTACAATTACATACATTATTCATGTTAATAAATCTTTCTTGAAACTTAGTAACATTACCTACTTACTTACCTATATTAAATAGGTACTTATAATATTCAATTATTTATTTATTTATTTAATATTCAATCAGCAATATTTTCTCTTCATCCGTACGTGCATATCAGTCTCAGAAATAAGCATTGACGCTATTCTGCCTGACTAATCTACAGACACAAGAGATTATGCATCCAAAAAGTTGTAATATCTCAACTCTCAACACGAAATTGTTCAAAAATCCACACAGTGTCATCCTACTATAATATAACGCCCTGGTAAGGACGGTGCTGGAGTACCTACTGCTCAATAATTTGGTCTCCTTGCTATGATGTACACTCTAAAAATATAGAAAGTGTTCAGAGGAAATGCCTGAGAATACTCGCTTTCCGATGCGGGATCTCCAGGCAAATCCCATCATATGCTGGTCGCCTTACAAAATTTAACATTACTCCGCTTCAAATTCGCCGTAAACAGCAAGATTTGCTGACCCTCCATAAAATACTGCATGCCAATATAGACTCCCCCACTTTGCTATCCCAGATAAAATTAAACACCAGGCATAAATGCCGTAGATCAAAAACATTTTCACTCGAAGTTTGTAGAAATAATACTTCATATTACAATCCTATCATAAGAATGTGTCGATTGTATAATGAAATTGAAAAATATAATATTGATATTTTTAACTCAAGGTTATCTCAATTCATAAATAAATTGTATAAAAAATAGTTAAGTAGGATAACACTGTATTTGCTTTACTTATACTAGGTATCATTAACCGTTTGTTATTTTGTGGTTTACTTTGCACGATAGAACCTTACTCATGTAGTGCGACTCTGTAGGATTACAATAAGATTAAAATATTATTAGATAAGACTTTAGGTTAGATCAGTATTGTAATCTGTTTTTGTTGCCAAATTAATAAAATAAAATAAAATTATGTTAGCAAAGATTTGAGTAGGTGCCTACTAAAAACTCAATAATAAAACTTATTTTAAACTCCGCTAAGTTGCATCTGTCACAATTTTCATTAAGCAAATCCTAATCGCGTAATCCCATATTTCCCCTTTAATGCGAACTGCTTGTGATTCATGCGCGTGCGCTACTCCCCAACAAACTACGAGTCACGAGCTATTCTAGACTCTAGTACACTGTCGACGGGAACTCGGACGCGGAGCTATCGATCGTTTTATTGCCCTTGTTATCCCAGTTCACCCCAATGAAAGAAACTAAACAAAACCATTACTGCCCATTTAGCTACTTCCTCATCCCGTCTTTTGTCTTTGTTTCCTGTTTCTGTCAGAATCTTGTACTTCTTATTATTTAATCTTGTACTTCTTATTATTGTATCTTATTATTTAATCTGGTAATCATTTGCTGGTTGAGGAACACTGCATACCTGGGGCACATGTTCAGTCATATTTTCCCTTATTCCCTTATTCTCCAAGTTTATTATTAGTTAATTACATAGAAGGGAATATATGGAATAAATACAAAATCTTACTTCTTACTAATATTATGTGCAACAATGTTTACCTTACTGCTGATGACGTGGCTGCAGTAGTATATAATATGAAAAGGGGAAAATCTCCTGGACCTGACGGTTTGAGTATTGAACATGTTTTGTATGCTGGTGAGTTATTATATGGGAAGTTAGCCTCCCTTTACAATGCATGTATTAACTTTTGCTACCTACCAGAACAGCTTATGAAGACAGTGGTAGTTCCAATTCCAAAGAATAAAACAGGTGACCTTTCCAGTCTTAAAAATTACAGACCGATTTCACTAGGCACTGTGTTAGGAAAAATACTGGAAAGGTTAATTCACCCAAGCCTAGCAGGAAGTTTAAAACTGAATGACGCACAGTTTGGTTTCCGTCCTGGTCTTTCAACGGATTCAGCGATTTTCAGCTTAAAAGCAACCGTTAACCATTATATAAACAGGGGTACATCGGTCCACGCGTGCTTCCTGGATTTGAGTCGTGCGTTCGACCTCGTAAATTATAATTTACTGGGGGAGAAATTGCACGCCTCTAACGTCCCTTCAAAAACGGTGAATCTGTTGAGATACTGGTATGGAAACCAGACTAATTGTGTAAGATGGGGCGACGCGACTTCTAGCGAATACAAGCTAGAATGCGGTGTTCGTCAAGGAGGTTTGACCTCTCCTGACCTCTTCAGCCTCTACGTAGATGGCCTGATTGCAGAGCTGAGAAGCACTAAGGTCGGTTGCCATTTAGGGTCTACCTGCATGAACAATTTTAGTTACGCAGATGATATGGTCCTTCTCAGCCCTTCAATCAGGGGCCTTCGTAAACTGGTTGCCATCTGCGAGCGTTATGCTACAGAGCATGGCTTAAAATATAACGTAAAAAAGACAGTTACGATGGTGTTCCGTTCAGGCAGAGGTCCGGAGAGGATCCCGGGGGTTTTTCTTGATGGAAATCATCTAGAGAGGGTTGAACGATTTAGATACCTTGGCCATATACTTACTGAGGATCTCGTTGACGATGAAGACATAGAGAGGGAACGTCGTGCTCTGTCTGTGAGATGCAACATGCTTGCACGCAGATTTGCAAAGTGCAGTGACGAAGTAAAGCTGACATTGTTTAGAGCATATTGCTTATGCTTCTATACGTGTCAGCTTTGGGTCAAGTTTACCAGGCGTGCTTTCAACAACATTAGGGTACAATACAATAACGCCTATCGTATCCTGATGAAGTTGCCACGGTACTGCAGCGCGTCGGGCATGTTTGCTAAAGCAAGAGTACCGGATTTCTTTGCGATCATTAGATCACGAATCGCTTCTTTTTGGAGTCGTTTGCGTGCTTCGGACAACGAGATCCTCAGTACGTTGGCAGAGGATCTGAGTTGTTCCATCTCCAAACACTGGCTGTCAGTGCACCAGGATGCGAATAAAAAATAGACCAATAGCATGCATCGTCATGTTTTCATTTTTAACTATGTGTAAGACTACGTATGGATTGTACGTATGATGTTTATATGTATTTTCTGCATTTTTATTTTATATCATATTTAGTTGTAAGTCTTTTTATAATTGGAATTTTATTGTACTGGGTTTTTACCTTTAAATAAAGATTATTATTATTATTATTATTATTATTATTATTATAAATGCGAAAGTTTGGATGGATGTATGGATGTATGGATGTTTGTAACTCAATCACGCCCCAACGGCTGAACGGATCTGGCTGAAATTTGGCACAGGCATAGATTATGGTCTGGAATAGCACATAGGCTACTTTCTATCCCGGAAAATTAAAGAGTTCCCGCGGGAACCAAATAAGCTCAAACCACGCAGACGAAGTCGCGGGCATTCGCTAGTAGGTAAGGTTCATAAATTGAAAGCAGTGCAATAATTACATATTTATACTCCCATACTTAGACCCTCATTTAGAAATAGTCGAATCTAGTTCAAGAAAGCCACTAAGTTGAAAAAGATAGACAACACTGATTTTAAGTATTTAACTTTAAATAAGTGTTGTCACTTGTCACTAAGTATATCAATATATTCGACACCAATAAACCAACTAAGTAATAAATAAATATTTTTACTTGATACATCTAAGTATTTATTATGTAGCTATAATTTGACGAAGTTGTAAGTCATAATAACAAAGATGGTCCAGTATAGTGTGTAACTAAAGCTATCAGAAGCGTAAAGAAATAAAAAAAGACACCTTATAAGCTTCTACAAATTACGATAAACAACTTTTTTCGTTCCGGTGGCGCCAGAGATCACAATCCGGAAAGCTTGGAACAATTTAATAAAGTGCAGTTTCCTTTGCTCCTATACAATTTATTCTTCTAGAAAAAGGAGCAAGAAAATTGAAAAAATGCAAGCGATAATATACATTATGTTATAGGATGTTAGAACTAAACTATGTTAGTTTGGAGCTATTGATTAAAGTCCAGTTTGCTTTGCTGCTTTGGTATAGAGTATACAGAATTAGAAGTAAGGCCCAACAAACTTAAGCAAGAGCAAGCTAAAATAGACGTTAAGGTGTAGGTATTAAGTACTTAATAAAATATTCTGTAGAACTTCCTCCACGTGCGGGAAAAGAAGGATATTACATTCGCAGACACGAGTCACGACACCTGAACGACGGTGACTGTGATATTTCGAGTCACACTTTTGAAATTAAATAAGTACGTAATTCAAATTAGGAATAGAAATGTTCAAAAAGAAAGGAAAACTGTTAAAGATAGTCCCACAAACTTGTTTGACCCGGTGACAGCGTCGCTAGTAGATATGAAAAAAAAAACTAAACAGGCATAAAAATTAGCTCCAATTTTGGCTACCGGGCCAGATAAGTTGGTGGACTGTATTTTGTTATGTTTCTCGTACGAAGAGCATTTTATAAGTAACTAGCATCAAAATATAAGATCATAGACTTGAATGAAACAATGTCGTTAAATATTCTTCAGTTAATTATTTACCTTTCTGAAGATGAGGACAAAATCAAATTATAATATTAAACCAAATCAAATCAAAGCGAAAGTTATCTAATAACACTTTACCGGTATTAAGGCAGGTCCACAGACCACAACTAATATATTTATACGTACTTACTTGCACAGTCTTGTGCCGCTGGAAACAAACGGCACAAGACCGTGCTCTGAGGCACAGAGTTTACTACTCGGTGCTCTGAGGCGATCCATGCAGGAGACCTTCGTCCAGCAGTGGACGTCTATAGGTTGAGACGACGACGACTTGCTTATTAAAAATCTACAAATGAATACCTAACAGCAGTTACAAAGTATAAAAAGAATAAAATAATAATTTCCCACAATGATTAATTTCCTGGATAGAAATATGGCCAAATCCTTTCATAAACATAACATTCAAAATAAAATAATTTTATATTTAAATACTTACATAACCAGCGTAGAAAATATACGCAAAACCGAAATAATTACCTACTCCTAAACTACTTAAGTACATTGCATATAACATAAATTTATTTTCGGGAACACATCAAGTTAGGTACACCATGTTGAACATTGTAAAAACACTCATAGTACTTAGTTATAAAGAAAGTAACTATAGACTTCCAGCTAGTTCCCTCAGATATAACACGTCCGTAACGCAATTAGCACGGGCTCTCGGATTCATGGAAGGATTAACTGGATTTCAACAGCACCCGTGCTTGTTTTGCTAACTGAGGGTGAAGCTAATATAAGGCTCATTGAGAAAATGTTTGACAGACATAAATGAAACGATGTATAGCGCAGAAAGTAAAATCAAGGACGGATTTCAAAAGAAAAGAAGTTAATAAATACTAACAAGACCACAGTTTTATATATTTTGTATTACCTACAGTGCTTCTCACACTAAGCAAGTTTCTAAACTTACTTAAATACAATATATCAAAAATCCTGCCGGTTCCGCAATTTTGTTGTTATTTATTTAAGTTGGTAAGTTTAGAAGACCATAGTTCATAGCTCCTAAATTAGATAACGATGACTTCAGACGTACAAATTAATGGAAAACCGAATGCACCTTATTTTTTAAACGAATGGTTCCAACAAATAGATCGAAACACCTCGCAACACCGTTTAGTTGAGTGAAGCATTTCGAATTTCGATTTTTTTTAAAATAATAACTATAAAATTACAAAAAAAGCTAATAGGAATACTGTTGAATTCGATAAAACACGAAACGTACATTCACCCCAACTTTGTATCAAAAAATTACATACAAAACGCCTATTTAACGCACAAATGGACATCCAAATAAATTTGTCAGCGGATATGATAACGGATGCGCCTAAATTATACTAACTACATACTGTATGTAGGTATTAAGTGTTAGTTATTCATTTCAATAACGCGCAAAAAGTAAGTGGCGATCAGTCAGTGTAGCGACATTGGTTGATTGAACCAAACGCGATGAAGGAGCCACTCAGGGGGCACTTGTTGCTGAAGATCAGCAAGTTTTAAACTCAATAAACTGTATTTATTTACAACACGTAGAATATACAGGTGTCTCTTATGTTACGTCATGTGTTGACTCTACCACCGGTTCGGAGTGCAGTTCTGTTGAGAAGACCCGCCAAGCAACTCAGATGTAGCTGTTTTTTTTTTTAAGTTTCAAGTCCTTTTATTTTGTCGCCATGACTTTTTTAACTCCTTAAATGTAAATCTTTTTTCTGCCATTTTCCCCATTAGCAGCATCTATGTAGGTATATACGAGTAGGTGCGAGGTACCAATCCATACTTACTAACATAAATGAGACAGTGTGTCTGTCTGTTACCTTGGCAATTGTCACGTTCATCCTTTTAACTAGCTTTTAATCAATCTGTCAAATTGTTGTACATGGAGTTATCATGCATTCCGGAGACGGACATTACATTAACGATAGCTTTCATCCGGAGTTCCTATAGCATTTTAAAAAACCTAAATCCACGAAGACCACTGTCACTACTTTCGGCACAGAGATAACTTGCTTCCTATAACTGACGTAGTCTAGTCGGAAGAGAAAACTAATTGTGGACGAAGTCACGGGCAAAAAGTAGTGCTAAATAGATATAGTAAATAGAGCTTGTAGAAACGAGCATACTTAACTCACGAGGAATGAAAATCGATACGTAAGACGTAATGAAATACTGTAGATACGCGGTACGCCTGTGAGACCGTCGTTTCCTATTACCTTACCATATGGGGAGACAATATGACACTTCAAATTCCTTTAAGGTTTCTGCATGTTATTAAGACCACCTAAGTACTTACCTCAATTTTGTTGGAGACAAAATTATTTTCGAGGTTAGTAGGTACTTATATAATTTGTTACAATATCAGACTGTACCTAACTCGCGAATACTGCTACTGAACCAAGTACCTAGGTTTATGTTTAAAGTTCTATTATATGTTTATATCTTATATGTGAATAAAAATAAATTAATGTGATTAATATTTTATCGCTTAACTGTTTATGGGACGACCTAACAAAAATTTTGTATTCAATAAGTCCTATATTTTTACTTCAGTAGATATACATATTATGCTAACAATGTACGACGCGACTCGGGCATTGTAAGCATATTGTAAGCATGAAGTTAGTAAGTAGGTACTTACTTATTTTGTTATTCCAAGAATATGCTCGAAAATAAATTGTGATAATAACTTATACCTATTGACAAATTTCCTATTGAAGGATCAACGATTTGCAAAAGTACCTAAAGAAAAAAATCAAACAACAATTTCTTATCGTCCTTATAAAAGAACGCCCATAATAAGATTACCTCCCAGTCCCAACCAAGGCAGTCTCTATTCGAATCACGAATGCAAGAGAAATTGCAAAGGCAGTAGAATTACAAAAAGTCAAGCCAGATCATCTGCAGGGTACAAAGAAACAAGAACTATTCTCCAATAAAAAGTGGTCTTGACAATCGAGGATCGAGATCGAGTAATAGCTTGCAATAGTTGGGGAGCCGATTGTAGTAAATTTATCTTACTAAATAATAGTTGTGATACCAGATGGTAGAATTGAAATTAAGTATAATGTATTACCTTTTGCATATCAAAATAAGCTAGATCTGCTTACTGCTAAAATATTGAGGAAAGGAATGATTTTATCCTGTTGACGACCAAAACGATCATTTGCGTTTTCACTCTTTTGTATGTAAAATTGTAATACTTAGGTATAGCTCACATATAGCTTTGTCTACGTCTGACTTCGGCTTAAGCTGGTTCCGCGTTGATAAATGTGGGTTCCGCATTCGGGTAAAATGCGGAAAATTATAATGCAAATTTTTCAAGAGACAAATTGTGGCAGTTTCTGTGATGTTATGCCTGACAACACAGTCCCTTAAACCGATACAGCCTATCCCCTATTGAGAACCTCACGACCCAAGTGCAAGCTTAGAAGTTAGAACCGTAAGTTAACAGTATTGTCAAAAAATCTATGAATGAGCGAGCGAATGAGCGAACCCGCAGTGAATTTTCTACTATCAAATGGCTTACGATGTAGATTGTAGAACGATGAAATCATTTACCTAACCGGCCGCACCAGCTCCCTAGCTACACAGGCAGAACGCGTGATTTATATTCCAGACTAAATCTTTTTGTTCGGCCTCTTTGTCTTGCTCGTTAAGCTATTTATGCCATTCATAGAGTCGTTATGTGGCTCTTGAAAACAAAGAGGTAATTGATACACACAACCACAGACCAAATGACAGATTCCTATTTCTATGCATTACAACACTTGCTAATGAATGTAGATAGGGGGCAATCCATGCTAAACGATGACAATTATAGAATCTATGATGATGTAGGAAATATTGCCGGCTTGAATAGAATAGAGCAGAGGTGCGGTTTTAGATTCAATGCCGAATGAATAATTGATCTTCCGATTGAAACTTATCTTTTTGATAAACCGATCGCATGCACCAAACCAATCGCAAGCAAAATCATTTTTCAGCACTAAAAATATGAATCATGATATTAACTATACAGTACAACTAAAAATGCCTTGCACCACTTGCCCGCTAATGACACTATCAAGATCATGATACAAAGTGATTATTCTAAAGGGAAGTCCGTTTAAATCTACATCTTTGCTTTTACTTCAAGGGGAACTATAAAAAAAAAGTATTTCCAACTCTACTCGAATGTTTTATTTGCTGATATAATCAAACTATCATTTATTACTTATGGTAATAAATGCAGTAAGTACCTAAACTAAATTATCTAGTTTTTATCAAAATCTCTCTATCTGCATCAGGCACTTCCTTGCTGACGGTCATTGATTCTCAAGTACTGCCTATTATGCCAAGAAAATCTAAAGCCTTTTTTGGGATACTGCGGTGGGTTCTCAGATGTAATAAATGCATCCCTTTCAAAATACTTCTAATTGTGAAAATCAATTTTAAAATAGCGTTTCTAATAGTTTCTTGTTCGTTTTACGTTTCCTAAGGTGTATCGTCGTACTCTAGGTTTTATGTCGCACAGCGTCCCAAATTGGTATGAACGTGCAGTTCTAAATATAGTCAGCTTGAACAGTGGAGGGGAATTTGGTGGTTCAAGGACCTCGCGAACCGGCCTCCGTCTCAGCGATGTAAGCATTAATTTAGATCAGACAGGTTTAGGGATTACAATCGATCGCTAATATGTTACCACACTTGTTGAGTCATGGTGTGAGCCATGGTGAAGATGTGTGTGGTATTTTTTTGCATTCTGTGCTCATAGGGTCATTGAGTCATCTTTCGGACATTTTTTAAAATGATGTACTTAGATGAAGTATTTGGATGTAGGTTAAGTACTTAATTACATTTGAGTTTTCTAGAAAATGTGGAGATGATCGCCCAAGATTCATAAGACCTCATGATTTTACCAGAGGAATAATAAAAAAACAAAAACACAGTTTTAGTACACAACAACACAAAAACACAGTGTATCCGACCAATTACAAACCGGGTTTCTTTAAATCAAGAGTGAATAAGCATCTTCTAGGCAAGCGCATCTTAGGCCGCATCATCACTTCCCATAAGGTATGATTGTAGTGAAGCGTAAGCCTATAATTTTTTTTAACTTACAAACTTAAGCTATATTTTGCATTGAAAAGACCACACAGACCGTAGGCGCCACATAATTCCTTACAATCAGGTAAGTACTTAATTAAACGTTTTAATTTCCAAGTGGATACTTATTTGCTTAGCTAATGCATTATGAGCTTGTTATCCTGCTGTTTATATTCGAAGCCATACTTCAATGTCATTGGATATTATGTAAGTGCGTCTCGTTGGCAGGCGCCCAAGTTTATAAATGTCATCAACGACTTAAACCTTAAATGCACTATTCAGCATCCTTTGTAGTTTGCAATAAGCCGTGACTAGGAGTATGACTCAGTTATATTCTGAACAGTACTTACGATAAGTCAATTTCATGTACGTTTCGTACAATCAGTGGAACCAATTCTGATACAAAAGATTCCTCTGACTATTTAACCTCCGGAAGCAAAAATCACATCACACTTACACAAAATATCACAGCAAAAAGTTGCTCAATGCTTATTCCATTTCCATTAGACCAATAGTATTTTCAAGTTTTTAATTTATTTTTGGCAGCACCCTAATACTACTACTTATGTCTTATAGCTAAGTAGTTGCACTATAAGTTACAATAATCAAATATACCAACGTTGTAACGATATGTACCTAATTTGGCAGCGCTTTATCACAAAGCTCTCTGGGAGGCATATTTTCTAGGGCACTCAACTTTTTGCGCAAGAATATACGAATCCTCATTAAAATTGCTTTTGTCGGCTCTGCTCCTTGAAGCTTTAGATTTTCTTTTCTTCTGCTGTTTCTTTTCTGTGTCCATAAATATACCAATGATACGTTTGTCTGTACGATGTATCTATGTAACAATCACTAGAAAATTCGCATGATTTTAAATCCCCTCATAACATTTATTGAAAACAATAGTTACAATAGAACTTAAAGCTTACCTTTCCTAACCTAATTATATATAAATCTAGCCCCCGTGGAATGGTGGCTGCATTTCCGCGCTGGACAGCCAGGCTGATCCTTTGCGCAAAAAATGAGCCAGCCCCTCTGTAAGTACTTGCTTAAGTTAAATAACAAAACACTTCGCCGTAAAAACTTTCACATTACATTCGTAAGGCAAGATTTACAATCAAACATCAATGAAGCAAAACATCAATTATTAACAATGCGTGTTGAACACTGATGTTGCGGTTGATTTATACTTTTTTTAATACATTGTATTGACCAAAATGGCGTGCGTCTTTATAAACATGGTAACTACTGAAATGTGCACAATGAAAAGGACATTTGACATCAAAAAGGAAAGATTTACTGAACCTAAATTGGTCTTTTATTGAGTTCCTGTGAAGCAGTAAGAAACTCTTAATATTATATATTAGCTGGATAAGTTATACCTGGAATGATCGTAATAATGAGACTCCGACGTAGCCTGAGTCGTAGTAAGACATCACCACTCACAAGAGAGATCGAGTCTCCAATAGGGAGACTTGGCGTAAAGAGTCTTGTCTGGTTCTCGAGGGAGTTTGAAAGTTGAGAGAACACGTGAAGTAGAAGATTTAGATTTAAGTCTACAGTCATAGGTTTAAACAGATATCGAATATTTTCCGTGAAAAATATGAATTTCATTTCCTTTCCGATGACTAAAATAGCAATTCTGAATCATGAAAAAATGTATGGAATTGTCTCAAAATGCTATGCGTCAGAGAATATAATATGACTCTAGTGTCTACTCAAGATAGTGACCAAAATTACCCAAAACATCTTAGATACCTAAAAAAGCTGAATTTACAAAGGATTAGTTACACGCCTTTATGAAATACGGAATTCTAAGAACCAGTGATTCAGTTCTTGCTCATGGTAGAACGAATTGCAACACCTTTATAACTAAGCTAATGACTTTCTTACCAAATACTTTGGTAGTACTTAAATAAGCTAAGGATCGATTCATTGAGGTTCAAGCTAATCTCGTAACTTATCTTAGCTCTACAAGTGGTGCCGTTCGAAGAGCTAAATTACTGTAAAACAACCAGCTTACCCTGACGATAGTATATAGCGGATAGCGAATCTCAATGTGCTTAAATATCTTTGTTTGTTGTTTGTTTGATAGGCTTACGCTTGGCCTTAATCAGACCTACCAAGCCAGTGATGAGTGATGATGCAACATGCAGCTTGCAGGTGGCGGGGAAAACAGAAGGCGAAATTTTAGGATTAATCAGCATTTTTACTGTCATTCCTTATTTTTCCCCAATAGTCTTCAATTGGTTCTCTTCCTTCTCAGCAAAATAGAAATACACTGGCTTTCTTTTCTAAATTTTAAACCTGATAAGTGCCCAAGTAACTACTTCGTAGTTCTTGCGTGAAGACTTCTCCTTTAATCAGTTCAATTTAAGAAATTAGAGAACCAGGGATAATTCAGAAATTATTAATTCCCAAATTGACCCTGTCAGAAATCGAACCCGGGACCTCCGCACATTAAGACAACAGCGCTCAACACTGCGTCAGGGAGGTCGTCAGAATTGAATTTGTCATACTTGGTGCGAAATTTCCAATAGCGAAAGAGCCAATCGCGATCCTTACACAGTAGCAATCAAATTATCCGAAATAGGGCCCCAGGTTATATTTTTTTTAGGTTATTTATGTGTCGCCAACATTATAGCTGTTAACTTGATTCGAATACAAATCAGTGATTTTACTTAGGTCCGTTGCGTGTCGTCTGCATTCCGAATGGAGGAATATTGAATAATTAACAATTTTTTTTGCTGAAAAATGTGTGTGCGAATGACCTCAGGCGTGAGGCAATCGAATTCGTATTTTGTACGTGTTTCAAATAGGTACTGAATTAAATAGTACCTAGTTAGAATTAATAATTGTTATAACAGCGATGTAATGCAGTTTTGCGCCATAGATACCTACGTAACTATATTATACTTCGTCGCTTCATTCTTCAGATATAATCATAGACAACGTAGTTTCCTTTACTTAATAGCAACCAATCGCACAGACTTCAGAGGAGTTACAAAAAAGAACCCCCACTACCCGCCCCTGTGTCGCACGACAGAGTAGCGGCTTCGTTCGTCATTCCTTTTTCGTGCGTAGCAACAATCTCACGTTCCTACTTTCTACACACTTATAGATTAAAGATAATTTTCTCTTTAAATACTTACATATTTAATAATATTTAAAAAAAAAAAAAAAAAAGTGCTTTTGCAGGTGACTCTTTAATCTTTCATTTTCAGCAATTTATTTCAGCACCACGTGTTTGAGTAATCATTATTTCATGCAGTGTTTATATTTTACACTAAAGGTTTTCCTGGCGGTTGTCCGAGGGTCAACACGAAGGAGAATAAACCTTTCAGCATGACGCGCCTGATAAATTATACTTTCATGCAGTGTTTGTTTACACTAAAGGTTTTCCTGGCGGTTGTCCGAGGGTCAACACGAAGGAGAATAAACCTTTCAGCATGACGCGCCTAATCAAGCATACTTTCATGCACAGTCTGTTTACACTAAAGGTTTTCCTGGCGGTTGTCCGAGGGTCAACACGAAGGAGAATAAACCTTTCAGCATGACGCGCCTAATCAAGCATACTTTCATGCACAGTTTGTTTACACTAAAGGTTTTCCTGGCGGTTGTCCGAGGGTCAACACGAAGGAGAATAAACCTTTCAGTATGACGCGCCTAATCAAGCATACTTTCATGCACAGTTTGTTTACACTAAAGGTTTTCCTGGCGGTTGTCCGAGGGTCAACACGAAGGAGAATAAACCTTTCAGCATGACGCGCCTTACTTTCATGCAGTGTTTGTTTACACTAAAGGTTTTCCTGGCGGTTGTCCGAGGGTCAACACGAAGGAGAATAAACCTTCCAGCATGATGCGCTTAATCAATTATAGTTGCCGGAGAGTCAACATGAAGGAGAATAAACTTTTTAGCATGGCGCGCCTAATCAATTATATTTTCATACAGTGTTTATTTACACTAAAGTTTTTTCCTGGAGGTTGTCCGAGAGTCACTGCGATAGAGAATAAACCATTCAGTACGACGCGCCTGAGGAATTGTGGTACAATACTATTACTATGTAAAATGTATGATTTCCTAAAGAGGGTACTTAAAATAAAAGTTAGTATTGAATCATCTATACGCGCTCATTACCTACAGGAATTATACTTTCATGCAATGTTAAATTGCACTAAAGGATTTCTGGGAGGTTACCCGAGAGGTAACACGAAAGAATATACCTAAACGTTTTTCAGCATGGAACGCACTTAAGAAATTACTCGTCCATGTAGTGTTTAATTGCACTAAAGGTCTTTCCGGCGGGTTTCCTAAAAGGTAACACGAAGGTTAAGCGTTTCAGCATGATTCACTTGAGTAAAATAGGTACTTAGACGAAGAAGTGCTAAGGTACGACAATGGTACACTGCGAGGTCACCCGCGAAGTAGCACGACGGAAATCAAACCTTTCAGCTAGACGCGCCTGGCGATGGCATCTGCTCAATTAGCAGTCCGGCGATGAAGAATTATTTGTCCACCAAATCAAGATAGCTGGCATTTAGCAAGCTGTTCACCGTTCTCTGAACAAGGGGGAAGGCGTTGAGGGTCAAAGTGGACCAACGATCGGATACGTCGCCAAGGCCCAGCTTAGTAAGCCTAACACAAATTGATTTCGACCAATACTTGAGAAGTAACCGGGACTCAGGTAAATACTATGTACTTACCATAAAGAAGGTTACCTTCTACTTTATTTATCCTCTGCTGTAAATTATTAACAATCTTCAGTATTTACTGGATCAAAGATTGTATGGATACTTACTTAATTCGAAATCAAAGCTAAAGCTTTAAAAGATATTTCGTACCTAGGTGTTACCGCTAGTTATATCAAAATAGTGGACATGATTTATTCAATCACAAGTACCTATCATGTAATATAATACATTATATTATTAGTGTTTGCATCGCCTACCCTTTTTGCTTTGTCTTCATAGTTCATACACTATCACCGATAAGGCCAAGAAACCTTATACTAATGAGGTTCTGTTTTCAAGAATAAATCTATTAGCATGGGGGCACAATAAAAGTGTTTATTATTTACGGTGACAGATAAACAGAATACGTATGTATTTAATTTCTTTTAGCAAGTAAATGCAATTATTAATCTAATACCGTTACCACAAAGCCTTATTTTAAAATGTAAACCTATGGAACAGATTCCATGATATAATCTCTGGAGTACCGTCTTATAAAAAAGGTATGTCTAATCGACTATAAAGAAGACTAGTAAAATTCTATACCAGTGTTTTTACTTTCAATGAAACACTTGTGGTGGTTCTAGTCATTTCTGCAAACGTTACTTACATATTTGCCCGGATATAACATGAAAAGATCTAGCATTTCAGATTTTTATTTTTGAGACTGCAATATAGTAATATTGAAGCACTATTACCTACTTGGTAAAAAATATACATATAATATATATATATATACAGCGTAACACCGCTTCTTAAGTTTTCAGCTTTTACAGATTTCAGCGCCTTTCAGTCTATAGTGACTGCACTATATAGGTACCTAAAAGAAACATAAATGTTTCATTCAGTGTATGCAGACTCAAGATCTGGGGTTCAAAATGTTCAGATGTAATTGTTTGCGAGGCCTCTCGGTATCAAACTTACATACACCTGCGGAGTGGTAACGAAAGTTCAGAGAATTCTGAGGTAATAAATATCTTTATTTTTTTTTTATCAGCTACTTCAGCAATAAATCAATTTGTTTGCAAATACTGTACATACAGATACGTCAAATTTGAAATAAAATACCTGCTAGTATTCTACCCTCAGCGTGGCAGGGGTATGCAAAGAACATTTACGAAGGAAATGTGTGGTAAGATTGCAAAAATTACCCACAAGTTTTATGTTTTGTCCCTAACAACGTAGGTACTCTCGAGTTTTACAACTTAATAGTGCCCGGGAAGCATATATCATACACCCGCTGACGTGTAATACGGTTGATTATGCTTAAAACAGTTCGGAAAACCAAAAACTAACAAAGAACCTTCTGCTTTTTGGAAGTCGGGTTTTAAATAAAGATAATCTAACGGCGAATATTTTGATGACCGGATGTAGATTATATAACATAACGTAATAGTGTAAAATCTCCATCGTATTATTGTTTTCTTCTTTAAAGATATTTCGTGGGCATTTGTTTCTGCAAACACAGTAAAACGCGCAGGTTGTCTTACCCGAAACGGGAATCCAAGCAGGATGCCAAGGGTCACTGGTAGCGATCTCGTATAGAGATTAGTGCTTCCTTGTCCACTATGTTTCTGTTTTTCTAAGTATTTTATAAGTTTTTGGTACAAAATAAAATAAAAAAGAATTTTAAGTTTAAGATCCATTCATATAATTATATTCATTATCCACATATTAGAAACAATCTTCGAAAACCCGTTATAAAACTTTCGTTATAATAATACGTACGATGTAGGCATCGTAATCATCGTGGCAAACATGGTAGGTACAATTTACTCGCGTAAACAATAATATGCTCCCGCAACACTTGCCTAGAGCAAAATTAAAATTCTTGTTTAGTCGATTCAGACCCTGAATGAGAGTAACCAATTAAGACATTAATGAAAAACAAAAATCGGCATGGAGCAGCGGCCGCAAATGTAACATTTGGATCACGCTTACCTCACATAGATCAGCCGTGTCATAAAATATCAGGGAATTAATGCATCCATTCAAAAATTATTATGAATTGAATAGCTTATAATGATGTTTTTTTAAAAAAAAAAAAAAAAAATTTAACAAAAATTCTACATTCAATGACCTGCACAGCTAGGTTATCCATCGTTGAAAAGTATAGAAAGACTCCTTAAATAACTTACTTCAAAGCACCTAACGTCAGTGGGGCTAAAAAGTTCAAACCAATTGATTAACCCTTCAAAGTCGATATTAGTAGTTTGTCACAATATCGACCGAATATTCATTCTTCACCTATAATTTAGGGCTAACTTTTACGCGGATAGGAATTTATTAAATTCCATAACCTTAATGACGATATAATTGTTCGACAAAAATAATGTAATTATTATGTATTTTAATATAAAATTTTACTTAAACATATAGCTAAAACAATACCCGAAATACCTTCACAACAGGACCAGAATATACCTGTTCTTTTCCCGCCGCACTTCCAAAAAACAAAATATGCCTTCTTCTGCTACTGGGCAGGATTTCGCACTTAAGCGTCCCATTGGACGTCTGTTGGGCTAATTGTGCAAATAAAATGAAGTATTGTCCCTGCTAATTTACTTTGTAGTAAATCTTGCAGTATTGACATCAATAACTAGTTCCATTCGCTTGCATCGAAACTATAATACGTTTATGCTTGTTACTAGCAACTAAAGCAAAAAAGCGCAAGATTTTATTATTGGTAAATTGAAAGTTATTTAAATTGAAACTTAAGTACAATAAATACTTAAGAGAAATTTTAAAGTCATATTAAATTTACGTAGATAGACATCTCGGGAAATCGGTACATGATTCTAACCTTAAACATAAACTGTTTAAAACATTACAGCTCAAATAAGAGATAAGAAGAATAAATAAAATTATTGATAACAATAATTAGTACCTATTCAGCGTAGATATAGTTCTAGCAAAAATATATACCTATCTCTTAACATCTACGTTGTCTATGATTATATCTGAAGAATGAAGCGACGAAGTATAATTAATGATTAAACGAACTTACCTGTAAGTGAAGTTCTATCATAATTATATGAGTCGCTTCATTCGAAGATATAATATTAAGCTCCCAACCCACCCATCCCGAAACATATTTTCGCAAGAGCTTTAAGTATAAGTATATCTCTAAACTAAATGACGAACGAAGCCGCTACTCTGTCGTGCGACACAGGGGCGGGTAGTGGGGGTTCTTTTTTGTAACTCCTCTGAAGTCTGTGCGATTGGTTGCTATTAAGTAAAGGAAACTACGTTGTCTATGATTATATCTTCGAATGAAGCGACTCATATAATTATGATAGAACTTCACTTACAGGTAAGTTCGTTTAATCATTAATTATATTATGCGGCGGTTTCCTCATAAGTTTCCCATATTTGCAGCATAATTATATATATTACCTGAGTATCCATATCCATACTAATATTATAAATGCGAAAGTGTGTCTGTCTGTCTGTCCGTCTGTCTGTCTGCTACGCTTTGGCCCACCTGCTTAACCGATTTGGATGAAATTTTGTACAAGGGTAGTTTGCATCCCGGGGAAGGACTTAAGCTTTTTATCCTGGAAAATTAAGGAGTTCCCGGAGAATTAAACCACGCAGACGAAGTCGCGAGCATCATATTCTAGTACTTAACTAATATTTAGAAAACAAAATAATCATTATATTTACCTAATTAATTAATAATGTCCTCCCGACCGAATTTCGGTCACGGCGGCCAATCTCCAGAGAGATTAGCCATTTGCGCGGGAGATATTATAGTGCACAAGTGTGTGCGCAAACACAGGTGCACTCTCTGTTCCTAACTCCGGGCTAGTATACTGAGAATTTCTTGTCAGAAAAACCCACTACTTGTTGTGACCCGACCCAGGACTCGAACCCGGGACCTCGTCGGCAGCAGTCGAACATGCTAACCACTAGACCAACGAGGCAGTCGACCTAATTAACCTATAATTAATTAGTGCAGATATATATATATTAGGTAGGCACGTAAATCCTATTTTCCATTCAAATGAAAAAGTTGAAGTCTTGCGATGCAGAGGTCTGTCGTCTTTCTAGGTACAATGCTGGGGGGTATTCTCTTTTTTTTTCGTAAGTAGGCAGTATGGCATTAGGGACCTACTCTTCGGTCACATTCTTTGCAAAGCTTCTGATTCTGCAATTTTTTATTAAAAATTCCACAAAAACATTACTTTGCCGTCTTTTTTAATAGGTACCTAACTATAACTACACCTTGCCAACTCTTATTATTCGCTTCTGGCTTAAATAAATCTTTGCAGGCCAATTCGCGGACAAATTCAGAGGGTCAGTTTATTTTACACAATAGGTAGGGGCGTTAGGGGCTTTTCGAATTATATTTCGGTAGACAAGGGGTAGCGAAAATGTATCCCAATAGGTACGAGTAGAGTAAGCAGAAGTTTTTTTAATTTATAAATTTAACATTGATGGTTGATGGTTGATACAGATTACCTACAGATAGTAAACCTACCACTGGAATCGGTATTTTAACGTTGGAAATTAGTCTAGTGCAGGTTAGCTTTCGATAGAGTCTTATGAGTCTTTTATGTGTCTAAGATAACTTTAATGATTAATGGAGGTGGGTGCTAGGTACCTATATACATATATATATTCCTTCTGGTCCTGCCGTGTAGAAACTGAGAACTTCGGCAGGACCAGGAGTAAAAAAGCTCTTTGCTAGTTCTAAATACAATTACATAGGTACCTATTTGCCTATTTATCTGAAAAATTTAACCCTTGGCTTTCCACAACGTCAATACCTAATTGGCAGGTGCAACGAGCTTCCCTGTAGTAAATTAATTTGTATAACACCACCGTAATAAATTAATAATATTATTATCTCACCTTATGTAAACAGCTGAGCTTACGCCGGGCTCTGACACACACCGGTATTCCAAACAAGAAACACAGCACTGAAAAGCACCCACTCAAATAATAAACCGCTCTTTGAAAAACAGCTGTTTTTTTGGTTAGGATTTTGTGGGGATTTAGTAACGTCCTTGAAGGACGCGGCGCGCCATGTTGTTTTGGGCACGGGCGCGTGGCGACTGCGCGCGGCCGCCCCTGCCGCGGCGCGTGCGTGCGTCACCCCCGGGCCCTCGTATCACCCGCGCTCCCGAGCGCTTCCTTCCGTGTTCCTGCCTTCCTGGTACATCAACTATACAAATAGTTGGATTCCCAATTCTGCGCAAACAGTTAATTCTACTTCTTGGAGAGGTGGCTACGCAGGACTGCTGGAGACCCAGTGAATTTGACCGTTGCCGAACGGCTGCCAATCTTTAGTGCCACTATTCCTGACCAATACCATTAGCCGCCAAGAACAGCAGTAGCTTCTTGCGTGTGTACCCTAGTACACCCGGAGGCGGCGTTCATTCACTACTTATAGTAAGTAAGTAGTTAGGTACACAGTGTAGTACTTACAGATGATGTGTAAAGGCGTTTGCGCAGCCTCTTGGCGGAGCCAACAATCCTATATTCAATGTACTCTATGCCTACAATCTACATACAGCTCTGATATTGGCCACGACAAAAGATCTCAAGCGAGTACTTAGTTATTTGGGAGCCGCTTTAAGCCGCTGGAAGCAAAGCCCTTGTGGCTTTCCACATTCCAGCCTTTGTGGGATTTCATCGTACCTATCCTGTAGAGATCCACGCAGTATAGATGTTGATGATGACAATTATTTATGACACCATTGTCTTGTTGGTCTAACTCTAAACGCGACTGCGGCCGACGAAGTCCTGAGTCCTGACGAGGTCCGGAGTAGGTACCTTCATCATCATCACTACAGCCTATTAACGTCCCACTGCTGGGCACAGGCCTCCACTCTCATAGGAGAGCGGGAATTAGAGCTTAGACCCACCACGCTGCTCCAATGCGGGTTGGCGGGCTTTAACGATTATTATCATGTTAGTGATAATAACCGGGACCGACAGCTTAACGTGCTCTCCGAGGCACGGGGGTGAAACACCGCCAACTTCCAACTCCGGGCTGGCACTGAGAATTCCTTAATTGAAAAACCCAATACCTAACTTTTATGCCCGACCGGGAATCGAACCCAGGACCTCGTGATCCGCAGTCGACTATGCTAACCACTAGACCAACGAGGCAGTTGAAAGCGGTCAGGCTTGAAAAGCCGACGTTCATCCAAACTTTCATCCCTTACTTAAATTGAGAAATGTGTAACATTTTTAAGGGAGCTTATGCTTGTGTAAGTTTTAAGTCTGTATAGAGACAGACAGATTCACCCCATCCCCATTAACTGGTCAGGTAACTATTATCAGCTTAAGTACCTACTCTACTTTTTATACCGGAAAATAAAAGTTTCAAACAAAATAATACCTATTCTATCGGAAAATCACGAAAATAACCGGGTTTTTAATTAAAACCAAAATCTATGCGCATGAAGTCGCGGGCATCATTATAGTTGACCGAGCGAAGCGAAGGTCTCACGGCCGGTTTCTGAATTGAGAATTTCATGTTGAGTCCGTCTTAAAGACTACTTAAGGACTGATTAAGCAAATTTTTGTTTCTGAATTGATATTGGGCCGGTTTCTGAATTAAGCATTCAAGCAAAAACAGCAAGTTCCAACTTTCAAACCTTACACAATATCAATCCAGAAACAATGCTTAATTAATTCCTTATGTAGTCTTTGAGACAGACTCAACATGAAATTCTCAATTCAGAAACCGGCCGTCAGAGTCTACTTGAGTGAATTTGCACATGTCCGCCCGTCCGTCCGTCCGTCTGTCAGAGCCTTATAACTTCTGAACTACTGAACGTAATTACTTCTAAATATAATATGTAAACTGATGGCCTCCAGCCGAAATGGCTTAAAAAGTTATAAAAATCTTTATTTTTATAATATATATCATAGAAGCGAATGCGAAGTAAAATATTTTGTATAGCGTTACATAGGGTTGTGGTATATCATTCTAAAGATAATTAGGAATAGAGTCAAAAAATTGTTTTGTTTAATTTTTCCCCAAAAATTGACGAAATGGGGGACTTTCAAAGTGGAGATTTTGTAACGTCCAAAGTTGACCTCAGAACTCTCAATTTTCTGAAAGGCTGAGCCTGAAACTTGATCAATTATTTGAATTATATCCTGTACTTGAACAGCAAATACTAAAATGAGATAAATATTATAAAGAAACGAAATTATTTAATTTTTAATGAGCTTCAGTATTTTTAACAGAACTTCACAATTATGTCAATAGATGGCGCCCTGTAATGGCGATACCGCGAGGTCTCAGTTCGGGGCGAACCAATAGTAATTTTATCTAAGAGTTGATTTGTCGTCCTTGTTCACCTCCATTTAGGAGGTCCTGTCACAGAATAATAATAGTCCTGTTTTATTTTATATTGTTTTCATCGCTATACTACAATGAACTATGAAGCACTCTACCACGGCGCCTTATACAAATTTCATACTTTTCCAGGTACACTTTAAAGAAATAGGAATTCTAGCTGTGGGGATATCATGGTATCAAATTAAAGGTCATGTATTCAGCGTTTGTTTGACCATATAAAAAATGCACACTCCATACAAATTTTCTGCATAAATACGTAATATCGAACGCATGAATCGCTTAAAATGACGAAAAATGGGGTCTGTTCAGGAACCCTCATTTATGTATCCGCTGCATATTTTAATTAGTAATTTATAAAAAAATGATGGCATATATAGTCCTCTATCTAAACTATGCCACATTGTGCGTCCAAGTGAAGTACGTAGTCATTTATGCGTCCCACCATATTTTTTTCATACTTTTTCTAAGGAAAATATCCGAGGACTTGATTTTTCGCCTCAGTTTGCGCTGAAACGCGCTCGTGAACGGACGGGTGTATCACTTTTTGTCAAAATTTTTATTACGATTTCGCGAGTGCAGTGTTTGTATACTGCGGATGGAAAAAATTGATATTTTTATTTGGAACCGAAATAAAAGTAATTACAACACCAAAATTTATTTGGAAAAGCTATATACAATTTAACAACTATTTTTGACCGACTTCAAAAAGTAGGAGATCCTGAATTCGACGAGTTTTTTCTTTTTTCAAAGCAAGTAGGTAGGTATACCGATTTCTACGAGATTTCTAAACCAGTTTTCGTAAAAGATCGAGGTTCACGAAATGTTTCATAAATATTTCTGAACCAAAGTACTTAATCAACCGAGTTTCTCTGACCAACTCCCGATTCCATCATGAGACCCTGGACACCAACTACTTTCTAGGTCTTTAGTACCTACTTGGCAAGACAAATCCAATGAGCCCAAACACGAAGGAGTTAAGATGAGTATTTGAAGAGGTCCTGTGACGACCTCCCGATTCCATCATGATACCCTGGACGCCAAGTACATTCTTGGTCTTTAGTACCTACACGATAAGACAAATCCAATGAGCTCAAACACGAAGGAGTTACGATGAGTATTTGAGGAGTTCTCCACCATGAGTTCACCCGTGAAGTTGGTCATGTGTTCATATTTCAAATATCAGCTAAATCGGTTGAACTCTTCAAGTTCAATTCTTGAAAAATTCCTTTCACATTCATAGTAATTATAATATTATTACTAGCTGATGCCCGCGACTTCGTCCGCGTGGATTGAGGTTTTTTGGTTCCCGCGGGAACTCCTTAGTTTTCCGGGATAAAAAGTAGCCTATGTGTTATTCCAGACTAAAATCTATCTCTGTGACAAGTTTCATCCAGATTCGTTCAGCCGTTCGGGCGTGATTAACAAACATCCATCCATACATCCAAACTTTCGCATTTATAATATTTATTTGATTATTATTATATATTATATTATTATATTATTTGATTAGTAAGACTAGCTAATGCCGGCAAGTTCGTCCGCGTGGTTTTAGCTTTTTTGATTCCCGCAGGAACTCCTTAATTTTCCGGGATAAAACGTAGCCTATGTCACTCTCCAGGTCCTCAACTATACCAATACCAAAAATCACATCGATCCCTTGCTCCGTTGCGGCGTGATTGAAAGACAAACCAACAAATCAACAAACCAAAAAACAAAAACACTCGCATTTATTTTATTAGTATGATTACGTTACTATAGTAACCTACTAGGTACCATAGGTTGCGGCCAACGCGCAACGACACAACAAAGGAAGAATATAGAAGGCGAACACTTAAAGGTAATTTTCTGTGGGAACAAGTATTGCTAAACTCACACATACACACGTTATCATTATTACTATTTGTCATTATATCTCGCTAGCTAATGCCCGTGACTTTGTCCGCGTGGAATGCTTTTCGTAAGAAACGTTTTCGTTCGACCGTTTCTTAAAATTTCAGCTCTATTTCATACAGATAAGAACTTTTATAGCATACTAGCTGATGCCCGCGACTTCGTCCGCGTGGTTTAAGTTTTTTGTTATTCCCGAGGGAACTACTTAATTTTCCGGGATAAAAAGTAGATTTTGTCACTCTCCAGGTCTTCGACTATACCCATGCCAAAAATCACGTCGATCCGTAGCTCCGTTGCGGCGTGATTGAAGGACAAACCAACAAACCAACAAACCAACAAACCAACAAACCAACTGACTTTCGCATTTATAATATTAGTATGATTTCATTTATCATCATACTAATATTATAAATGCGAAAGTCAGTTTGTTTGTTGGTTTGTTGGTTTGTCCTTCAATCACGCTTCAACTGGTCTAGTGGTTAGCATGTTTGACTGCGGCTGACGAGGTCCCGGGTTCGAGTACCGGGTCGGGCCATAATAAGTGTTGGGTTTTTCTGACTAGAAATTCTCAGCACTAGCCCGGAATTAGGAAGTTGGCGGTGTTTCACCCCCGTGCCTCGGAGAGCACGTTAAGCCGTCGGTCCCGGTTATTATGACTAACATGATAATAGTCGTTAAAGCCCGCCAACCCACATTGGAGCAGCGTGGTGGGTCAAAGCTCTAATTCCCTCTCTCCTATGAGAGTGGAAGCCTGTGCCCAGCAGTGGGACGTTAATGGGCTGTAGTGGGTACGTGTGTACGTGTGTGTACTGTTTTTGGGAATTCCACCCCCAAAGGGGTAAAATAGTGGTTGAAAGCTTGTATGAAAGTCCTTCATTTTTCAAGTTTTAGGTAGCCATGAAACTTGGCATTTGGGCTTTCGGTTAAATATGAAGAAGTACGTGTGTTACCATTTTTGAAAATTCGACCCGCAAAGTGGTGAAATATAGGAGGAAAGTTTGTATGAAAGTTCTTTATTTTTCGGTTTACATTCATGAAAATTGGTATTTGGGCTTTCGATTAAATATAAAGAAACACGTGTTACAGGATTTTTGGATATTTCACCCCCAAGGAATTTTTAAAAATTTCACCCGAGCGAAGCAGGGGCGCGTCCGCTAGTATTTACTGTAATAATGTGGCGCGGAGGCATAGATATTAGGTAAGTATTGTAGTAAATAAATAATAATCAAATATTTCAAGTAACAAAATTGGTTAGTTGGCTGTAAAATCGAGCGTAGAGCGTAGTGCTATATATGCGTACAGATATATGCTGTAGTGTGGCGAGTTTTATACCTACAGTTGGTTGCCGCCTGATTGTATATCGGGCCTCACGTGGTTTAAGAAGCTACAAAATGTACCTGTCCATTACCAATTTCGTTTGTAAATTAAAAAAATATAATACATGCACACGCAATGTACCTATGTTGTATAGCACAGACTACTCGGTGTTGTATAGGTACGTAAATAAGACGATAGAGTACAGCTTATGAATTTTTAATCTACGCGTGGGATGCGATCATAAAAGGGGCGGTTTGGGCACATTCGGGATTCTGGAAGCCTACGCACATCTATTGTATTATCTTCTATTGTATTTTCTTGGTAAATTGAACCCTTGGAGTAAGCAATAAGTACTTATGTATGGTAGGTAATATTAATATGTTACTCTCAATCTAGATATCTGACTTTAACGGATTTGGTTTTGTTTTACATGGAATAATAGGGCGAGCTTCGAAATAATAGTCAGAGGGCGAGGGTGAATGTTATGAGTTATGACTTATACTTATGTACTGGATACTAGTCGAGGTGATTACCGTTTTGCATTAATAACTAGGATGCCGCAGTTGACCGCAGTGGTATAATAATGAATTAGGTACTCACTTACGGCTCTGAAGGTCTCTGGACTCTGACTAGTTATGGACACAAAAGACTTACTATTAAAAGGGCCTGATAAGAAGGCTCAGGTTCACTCAGCGGGCGATAGAGATGGTTATCAGAGTGTCTCTAAACCATATTATGTGATCAAATTAGAAATGAGGAGATCCGTACGAGTTAAAGTAGGTCATCAACATAGTAGGTACCTTTAATAAAACTCCTTGTACAAAGCCTCAAAGGTATAGAAGTATATAATTACAAGCTGAACTGCTCAATACAACTGGCAGTACAATCACTGGGTAATGGGTAGGTATCGAAAGTGCCTTCGAACATCGAACATCTCCTTATGTATTACGAGTTACAACCACACCAATATTCAATGTCCTTTTTATTAAATTACTTACTTAAAAGTAAGTCATTCTTTTTATTGTACCTAATTTGTCCCATATACCTACTTATTATAATAAACACTATTCCAATTTTTCTAAGGTCTGTGATCACAACGGAATCTCCAGGAACCACCGTGAGTCGTGACAGAATCCACCGCAACCACGAAGATGAGGTCGATAGAAACGGGTGATCTGAAGATGGCTAAGCAAAATAACCAGTTCTCTGGCGACTCTTCACTCTATTACCAGGCTTTGATTTTGTATAAGTATATAGTCATAGTCATAGTCATAGTCATAGTCATTTATTCGTAAGTGAGATTACACGTCAAAAAGAACAATTTTTTTCACTTTAAAATAGGTACATCACAATATGTCAATTACAGATTAAATTATATCATTAAAAAGTCACATTTAATAATAATAATATATATCATATAATAATAAAAAGAAAAGAATATTCTCAGTACAGTTATTTAGAAGTCGACATGAAATATAAATTACTCAAATTTTTCTTTGTAAAAACTCATTATAACTGTAAAACGACTCCTCGACAAGCCAACTCTTCAGTTTTTTTTTGAATGTATTAATAGGTATTAATCGCATTTTTTATGCTGAGGGGGATCCTATTAAAAACATCAGGCCCCATTCCTGCAACCGTTCTTGAGGTTTTCTCAAGCCGGTGGTATTTCGGCATCAGGCGACTAGGATGCCGTAAGTTAAAATTCGGCTTATCTCCCCTAACCGCAAACTCATTCTTATGTTGTACCACATACATGGCCACATTGAAGATGATTAAGCTGGGTAGGGTTAATATGCCCAATTTTCTAAAATACGGCCGAGCAGGAGTGTCTTGCGGAACGCGGGCTAGTATTCGGACTGCGCGCTTTTTAAGCCTAAATGCACGTTCCCAGTCTGCACCACGTCCCCATATTTCAACCCCATACTGCAACAGTATAAAATCAAAGTTACCTGGTGGTTCTACAGTTCTACACGTGGGTCAGTCAAGTCAGTTCGAACCTCGAGGCCTGCTGCCAGTGAGATTACACGACATGACGACACTGGATTCCGGCCTTTTGACATTTTCCACATAGACATACAACTTTAACCAAGCTCGAACCAAGAGAAGAACCGATAGATGTTGGGCCCTTGGGGTCCCAACACTGATGTTGGGACACAACGCTACCATTCAAGTAACTTGGGAGTGTTAAACAGTGAACACTCCCAAGTTACTTGCTAAATGGTAGCCACGCACCGGAAAGGGTTGGACGACCCCCAACTAGGTGAACGGACGATCTCAAGCGAGTAGGTTTATGTAATAAATACTTAATATCTAATGGTAGGTATTTGTAATCTATAAACTATGAAATTATGAAATTGAGAAGGAATTTAGAATCCAGAGCTTATTAAAATAACGGTTCATTATTATTCAAATCTGAGATTCAAAGATAAAATAAGACTGTAAACCTTGTGTAAATCAAAGACATTACACTTACTAGTTACTAAGTTAGTAAGTGTAATGTCTTTGGTGTAAACCTGACAATGATTTTTTTAATTAAAGATTAGGCATAAAGCAATGACTATAATATTATAAAATCAAAGTGACTATGAAACACTAATTTCTCTATTCATTGGCCTAGACAGAGCATAAAAAGAAGTCCACAAAAATATATGTCCACAAATATATAATTCTCTCTTGACTCAGTTATATGATATCCATGCTCCAATACGCCCAGTAAGAATTAAACACCTTCCTGCTCCTTGGCTAACTGAGGAAATTAAAACCTTGCAACATAAAAAGATTGTGGCTAAAGCAAAGTACAAATCGAATGCTAGTGACGCTAATCGAGTTAAATATAAGCACATTCGGAATCGATGCAACAGGTTATGTAGAGATAAGCAACGACGTCATATTCATAAGTCTGTACTCGAGGAGGAAGACTCCGGACGGGTATGGAAGTTTCTGAAATCTCTCGGAGTTGGGAAAGCAAGTAGCAATAGTCACTCTAGTAATATTGATTTTAATCAGCTTAATCAGCATTTTTCCTCGTCTAGTACTATTGATAGTGCTGTAAAATTAAATACAAAAAATCAAATTCTAGCTTTACCCACTCCTGATGATCCCGCTTTTATTTTTAGTCAAATTGACTGCAGTGATGTTAAGAGAAGTATTATGGAAGTCAACTCTGATGCCGTTGGTATTGATTGCATTAGTCGTAAAATGATTATTCCTCTCCTTGATCTGCTAGCTCCTGTAATTACTTCTGTCTTTAATCATTCCATTTGTACCGGTGTTTTCCCGTCCTCTTGGAAGGATGCACAGGTTACTCCTATTCCAAAAAAATCTAATCCAGCCAGTTTTTCAGATTATCGCCCTATTTCTATTTTACCATTCCTTTCAAAAGTTTTTGAGCGTATAGTTCATAAGCAAATGACACTTTTTCTCTCTAGATGTAACCTCTTAAATCCATTTCAATCCGGTTTTCGACCCGGGCATAGTACGACTACTGCATTAATCAAAATTACTGATGACATCCGTTTTGGTATGGATAATCAGCGTGTAACAGTGTTGACTCTCCTAGATTTTAGTAATGCTTTCAACAGTGTCGATTTTGAATTACTATTGGCAACTTTAACTTCTCTTAATATATCTCCTGGAGTCATTGACTGGTTTCATAGTTACTTGCATGGGCGCAGGCAGCGGATACGTGTCGGAGAAACTTTTTCTGACTGGTGTTCGATAAGTGCCGGCGTACCGCAAGGTGGCGTGTTGTCTCCTCTCCTTTTTTCGATTTTCATTAGTTCAGTTACTCAGCACATGTCTTCTCTCTACCACCTGTATGCTGATGATCTCCAAGTGTATGCTCAGTCTAAACTACAAGATCTGTCCAAGACTATTGGCTTGATTAATAATGATTTAGATGCCGTTGTACACTGGAGCAAATCTTACGGGCTAAAAGTAAATCCAACAAAGACCCAAGTCATTATAATAGGTAGTCAAAATCTAGTATCACGCATTGATTGGGCTACTCTTCCTTGTATTGTTTTTGATGGAGTCCAATTGCAGTATAGCGATACTGTCAAAAACTTGGGTGTCGTATTTGACAAGTTTCTGTCTTGGATCCCTCAGGTTGGTGCAGTGAGTAGGAAGATGTTTGCAGCTGTTGGTTCTCTCCGGAGGTTAAGTAACTTTCTACCTATACCGACTAAAATTGCGCTTGCACAATCTCTCCTTTTACCAATTCTTGATTATGCTGATTCTTGTTACTTGGACTTAAGTGTGGAGCAACTTAATAAGCTCGAGCGCATCCAAAATCTCTGTATACGGTTCATATTTGGGCTCCGTAAATATGACCACGTTTCCGAATTTCGCAATAAACTCGAGTGGCTCCCAATTCACCTTCGCAGGAATACTCGAATTTTATCTCTCCTGTACAGTGTTCTTTTCAATCCAACTACTCCTCCTTATTTGAAAGAACGGTTTGAGTTTCTCGGTGATTCTCATTCGGGTCGATCTCTCCGCTCTGAGGATAACTTAATTCTCAGAGTTCCTTCGCATAGCACTTCCTTCTATTCCAAGTCCTTTTCCGTTACAGCTGTTCGTCTTTGGAACTCTCTCCCTCTTAATATAAGGCGGGCGCAGTCCCTGCCTATTTTTAAGCGACTCCTTAAAAAACATTTTATGCCCCCGTAATTTTGTATACCTTCTCAATTCCTTAGTTATTAGTATTCATTTTTTAGGCTTATATCTTATATTATGATATTTAAGTATATATTGTATGTATTTATGTATGTATGTATATAAGTATGTATGTTTTATTTATTATTATTTTATTTATTTTTTATGTATACTATCTGTTTAAAAATATTATAATATATTTTTAATTTTAAGTAATTTGTGTATTTAGTTAGATATGTATTGTTTTTTTTTTTTTTTTTTTTTTTTTTTTAGTTTTAAGATATTGACTGTACCTATTTACGATTTCATCCTTCATTCTTTTTTAGTGTACACCCTCATTCAGTATTTCTATTATACTTTCCTAGTTAGGTTGCCTGGAAGAGATCGCTTCTTAGCGATAAGGCCGCCTATTGTACAGCTTCTTCGCTTTATGTATATATGTGTTCTTCTGTTTTGTATTTTGTTTGGTGTACAATAAAGTGTATTTTCATTTCATTTCATTTCATTTTCATTTCATTTTCATTTCATTTTCATTTCATTTCATATATATAAAATCACTCTACCACATAGATCTTCCCACAGGATCTTCCTTTTGTCGCGGATTAAAGCGAATATGCTTCAGTTCCTTTACCCCTGTTCAATGTACTCTGTGGTTCCTTCATTATTGATGGACTTCCGCAAAGTAACGCCTTGTTACTTGTCTCTGCCTCTATCCAAAAAAAAATTGTAAATGTCATTCACATTGTCAAAATATGACATTGACATTAAAACGTAAAACCCCTATTACACCGCATTTTCCACAGAGACCCTTCCCTTACATCAGTGTAGTGTAATAAACCACAGGGTGGAAGAGTCCCTGTGCTGGAAGATCGGGTGGTCCCGATCTGCCTAACTGCCTTTGCGCCCTGCAGTCAGAGTAATGTTAACATTCAAGGCGGTTAAGGAGCTCAGTCATCGCACGACCAGCGTACTGTTCAGTAGTTGTGTTTCTCCGGCTCACGCGAGCATTTTGATATTATGTCGTGTCCAAAGGAAAATGAAATTTTGATGAATGTGATTGAGATGTACAAAGACATGCCTCATCTATGGAAAAAAGAACATACAGATTACATGAATAATGATATAAGAGCTGAGGGATTTCGTATTTTACTAGCTGATGCCCGCGACTTCGTGCGCGTGAAATGAAGTTTTTTGGTTCTCGCGGGAACTCTTTAGTTTTCAAGGTTAAATGTGATGAAATCAATGACTTTAGGTCATTGGATGAAATGTATATTTTATGTAGGACTAGCTGTTGCCCGCGACTTCGTCCGCGTGGTAGAGGTGTCAAATAATTAGTATAGCCGTTAAATATATTTCATACTAGCTGATGCCCGCGACTTCATCCGCGTGGATTGACGTATGTTATTCCAGACTATAATCTGATGTTTGGCAGTTACGAAACCCATGAACATTTTGTATGGGAAAATTATTAAGGGAAAATTTATTTTCTTTTATTTTAATTTTTCGTCAATTGTCCAATGTTTTGAAAATTGGTCCAGCCGTTCGATAGCATGGGCGCCTAGTGAACGATAATTAACATAAAGATACACGTACAACTCTGTTGACGTTATCGTTCAGACTAATAGGGCCCGATAGTCAGTGCAGTGTAATGGCGATACCAAAAATAGCGGCCACGCCCACCCTAACTACAGGTCCCTGAGAAAAGTGCAGTGTAATAGGGGTTTAAGCTTGCACGCATCCTCATCCTTTATGTTATTTGTCTCTTTTCAGGTTGTACATATTTATCTATGTTGTAAAGAAGCAAACCAGAGTGACTCTGGTTTGCTTCTTTTTTTCTGGTCGGTGGTTTGCTTTTCTTTTGCATCTATACCTACAAAACTCAGAATTCTCAGAGTCAGAAGTCAGAATGTAGCGTCACGCATCCAGGATGACGTCACAAAGTCAGAACCTTTGGAGCATAGTTAAATATGTACAACTTTTGGAGTAAATGTATTCTATGCTCAGAACGTATATTAATATACTCTTTGCTCAGAACTCAGAAGTCAGTTCTATACCAATTACCAATTAGCAAAAAATAATTGTGCTTTCAATTTAGACGAAAAGTCATTTTCATAAATTTTGAAAAGCACTTTTAGTTATAGTAAGTATTACACAGACGCGTAGAAAATGCCAGAAGACACGAAGAAAAATCAGTGAGTATACGAAAGTTAAAACAGCTTGGAATCAATGATAAATAATTTATAATAAGTTGATTTAAAATCTTCAGTCAAAAGGTTAAAAATGAACCGAAGGATCAGAGAAAACGTCGAGGCAGGCAACACGCTGCTCCCCTCGAAAAGAAAGTTGAGAAGGAACCAGAAACGCCTAAAGGTACTTAAAATTTCTCAAAAATATATTTTATTACAGTAAGTGAACAGTCCTGTTTTCAGACTAATACCTACTAGCTGATGCCCGTGACTTTGTTCACATGGAATAAGATTTTAATTCCCACGGGAACTCCTTGATTTTCTGGTATAATAATATAGGAATAGCCTATATATAATATATCGCTCTCAATGTCCTCAACTCATGCAAAAAATCTCGTCGATCTGTTGCTCAGTTGCAGGGTAATTGAAGGACAAACAAACTTTCTCATTTAAAATATTATGTTACTATGCCCGACTGACTGCCTCGTTGGTCTAGTGGTTAGCATAGTCGACTGCGGATCACGAGGTCCTGGGTTCGATTCCCGGTTGGGCATAAAAGTTAGGTATTGGGTTTTTCAATTAAGAAATTCTCAGTGCCAGCCCGGAGTTGGAAGTTGGCGGTGTTTCACCCCCGTGCCTCGGAGAGCACGTTAAGCCGTCGGTCCCGGTTATTATCACTAACATGATAATAGTCGTTAAAGCCCGCCAACCCGCATTGGAGCAGCGTGGTGGGTCTAAGCTCTAATTCCCGCTCTCCTATGAGAGTGGAGGCCTGTGCCCAGCAGTGGGACGTTAATAGGCTGTAGTGATGATGCCCGCAATGACTTAACATACAGACAGACAATTGAGGATTAATAATATATTTAAGCATATGATTGACTTGAGCATTAATATTATATTATGGTGTAGGAAAACATTGTGAGGAAACCTGTAACTATGCCTGAGTTGGCCAGTGTGATGGACTGTAGCCTGAATCCTTCTCATTCTGAGACAAGACCTATGCTCAGCTGTGGGCTGGTTGATTATAATTATTGTTACTAGATTATGCTCATTGGTATAACCTATATTGGTGAACTTTGGAACAGTTTCAGACTTTTATCCCAGAAAATTAAACTGCCAGTTGGAGGCCCCATAAAAATTTATAAATGCCATAGAATTGCAACAGTTAGATTTAAAGAAAAAAATTCTTATGGGCCCTTTTTTAAAATTCTACCCTTGACTAAGTGATGATGTAGTTTAACGGCCGGTTTCTGAATTGAGAATTTCATGTTGAGTCTGTCTCAAAGACTACTTAAGGACTAATTAAGCACATTTTCAACACAGGTTCAAAGCGGTCTTATGCATAGATTCCCCAATACTTGAATATCTGTTCTTAGCTGATATTGGTTTATTAATAAGGACCAAAGATGGTAGCTTGCTATCCTGGTATGGCAATTATATTTTTACCCCTGAGGCCTATTTCGCATTATAAGAAAACTTCTTGTGTCTTTTTACCCTGGACGAAGCGGAGACGGTATATATGTGTTTGCCCTAAGAGGTTGTGTGTTTGTTTGTGCACTTTTTTGTTACCATTTTTCTCAAAAAGTACTGGGCCGATTGAGATGCGGTTTTTTGCATTAGATACGTATAGCTTGTGAGAAGATTCTTAGATATATTTTAGGACCATAGACAACAAAGCTGAGCTGTAGTCTATGATCTTAATTTTTCAACCACTGTTACCATTTTTCACAAAAAGTACTGGGCCGATTGAAATGCGGTTTTTTTCATTAATATGTATAGCTTGTAAGAAGGTTCTTAGACATATTTTAGGACCATAGACAACTAAGCTGAGCTGTAGTCTATGATTTTAATTTTTCAATATGTTAAAAATTTTCACAAAAAGTACTGGGCCGATTGAGATGCGGTTTTTTGCATATGTTTAGCTTGTGAGAAGGTTCTTAGATATATTTTAGGGTCATAGACAACAAAGCTGAGCTGTAGTCTATGATTTTATTTTTTCAATATGTTACCATTTTTCACAAAAAGTACTGGGCCGATTGAGATGCGGTTTTTTGCATTAGATGTGTATAGCTTGTGAGAAGGTTCTTAAATATATTTTAGGACCATAGACAACAAAGCTGAGCTGTAGTCTATGATCTTAATTTTTCAACCACTGTTACCATTTTTCACAAAAAGTACTGGGCCGATTGAGATGCGGTTTATTGCATTTAGGACTTCGTGCGATTACAAAACAGGAAACTGGTACCAAAATTTTAAAAAATCAGCGCCATTTTGAAATTCTTTGTTAATTGACCGATTTCGTTCAAAATCGATATTTAGGGCTCCCTGGGGTCACAAAACAGGAAACTGGTACCAAAATTTAAAAAATCAGCGCCATTTTGAAATTCTTTGTTAATTGATCGATTTCGTTCAAAATCGATATTTAGGATTCCCTGGGGTTACAAAACAGGAAACTGTTACCAAACTAAAAAAACAGCGCCATTTTGTAATTCTTTGTTAATTGACCGATTTCGTTCAAAATCGATATTTAGGACTTCGTGGGATTACAAAACAGGAAACTGGTGCCAAAATTTTAAAAAATCAGCGCCATTTTGAAATTCTTTGTTAATTAACTGATTTTGTTCAAATTCGATATTTAGGGCTCCCTGGGGTCACAAAACAGGAAACTGTTACCAAAATTTTTGAAAATCAGCGCCATTTTGAAATTCTTTGTTAATTGACCAATTTCGTTCAAAATCGATATTTTGGACTCCCTGGGGTTACGAAACAGGAAACTTTTACCAAAGTTTTAAAAAATCAGCGCCATTTTTATTTATTTTGTTATCACCATAATAAATGAATTCAGTTTAGTACAGTAAGATCTGTACTACTTGTAAGTCTAAACACAACCCGTGAGCTGCTTTAGCAGCTCGCGCACAGGGCGAAATACTAGTTAGATAAATATAGCTCAAGAGAAGGTTCTTAGACATATTTTAGGACCATTGACAACTAAGCTGAGCTGTAGTCTATGATTGGAATTTTTCAATATGTTACAAAATTTCACAAAAAGTACTGGGCCGATTGAGATGCGGTTTTTTGCATTAGATATGTTTAGCTTGTGAAAAGGTTCTTAGATATATTTTAGGACCATAGACAACCAAGCTGAGCTGTAGTCTATGATTTTAATATTTCAATAAGTTACCATTTTTCACAAAAAGTACTGGGCCGATTGACATGCGGTTTATTGCATTAGATATGTATAGCTTGTGAGAAGGTTCTTAGATATATTTTAGGACCATAGACAACAAGGCTGAGCTGTAGTCTATGATTTTATTTCTTCAAAATGTTACCATTTTTCTCAAAAACTACTGAGCTGATTTAGATGCGGGCTTTTTGTTTCAGATATATTTAGCTTGTACGTAGATGTTGCCCAGGGTATCATGATGGAGCCAGGAGGTGGTCATAGGAACTCCTTAAGTTCTCATCGTAAACCCGTCACATTTTGACTCTTACGATGTGTCGTGACAAGCGCTTTGTACTTAGATGCTGTCCAGGGTCTCATGATGGAGTCAGGAGGCGATCATGGGAACTCCTTAAATTCTCATCGTATACCCGTCGCGTTTGGACTCTTTAGATTTGTCTTGATAAGAACTTTGTACCTAGATGCTGCCCAGGGTCTCATGATGGAGCCAGGAGGTGTTCATAGGAACTCATCGTAAACCCGTCATATTTGGACTCTTTTGATTTGTCGTGACAAGCGCGCCTCGGAAAGAGAAGGGTTTGGCCATAGTCCACCACGCTGGTCAAAAAAACTACTGAGCCGTCAAAGATGCAGTTTTGTGTTTTAGATATTATGTAATTTAAACGTTTGCTAAGTTCTAATTGTTGTTTCAAAGTTATACAGGTCAAAGGTATAATGGAGCTCTGCAGTTCGTCGTGGGTTATTTCAAAAAATTTAATTTTATTACTTGTGAGTAATGTCTTATGAGAAATTCAGTTGCAATGTTGTATGAGACCATACATATTACAAGATATTTTTTATTGGATAGAGGCAGGCGTTTCTTTGCGGAAGTCCATCATAATGAAGGAACCAGAAGTTTAATTCACTATAATCGGCGACAAAAGGAAAATCTATGTGGTGCTGTGGTACAGTGATTTTAATTATTATATATGTTACGCTCAAAGATCAAAAACGCTCATTGAGCGGAAAAATAGCCCACAACGCGATGTGGTCATAGTAAAACATCCACATAGCGAAATTCGTGTTATGGCTCTAATGAAAACGCGCACGACGCGTTGTGGCAATCAAAGAAAGACCAAATAGCGAAATTCGTGTCGTGGCTTACATGCTATTCGATCTCAACGCGTTGTGGCAATGTAGAAAAGCCATGACGCGTATGGAATACTATTTGATTACAACGCACACTACTTTCCGATATAGATCCTACTAGGCCTAGGCTGGAAACGTTTTGGTAGATGTCCTTAAGAAATATTTTTCATTTTATATAAAATCACGGCATAACGTGTTTCTCATTATCAAATATATTAAGTATATAATTATATAAATTAAAATGAAACGATATTTATTATTTATTGAGATTACTTTATATTTAAAAAAATCAATGTATTAAGTAATAAATCACTGAACACAATATATTCATATTATTTGTAAATTACTCATAATTCACATAAAATGATAAGGGTTTTAATTTTTTCATGACAATTAAAATTCTTTCAAGAAATAAAAATATTTAACACAAATGTTTATTGATCACCAATAAACAACAACAATGTACCTATATTAGAAATAACTATAATTGTGAAAAATAAGTATTTGATTGCTATTTATTTTTACATGAACTATTACTGAGGCATTTTGAGTTGCATTTTATATTCTTGGAGCGACACTTGCACTTTTTATCAATACAGTAGCTTTTGCAGTGGCACATTATAAACCCTTGCTTACTTCCAGACGATAACATAGATGCTGAGCGAAGTGTTAACGATGAAGTTGAGGGCACATCACAAATGTTAATAAAGTTGGTTTCAGAAAGTGTAAATTCATTACGTGCATAAAGTCTATCGAGTGTACCTTGTTTCCTAACTGGTAGAGACCTAATGGATTAATGCTCATAACAACACACATAACATTCCTGGGTGCTGCACGTCCTCTATCAACTTCAGGAACTCTAACTAAAACGTTAGTACCAATTTCAACACAGGGAAATTTCAAATTAGACAATGAAACCATTTTGTTTGCCTGTTCCTGTAAACCTAATTTAGCACATTCTCTTTCAACGTTTATGCTATTCTTTCTGAAACAGAGCTTACAAGTTACATTTGCTCCAAATCCTTCGTTCTCATTGCTTTCTCCGCAGATAACGTGTACATATTCATGACAGTCTGAGCACTTGTGAGCTCCTGACGTCTCATTTTTACAAACAGCACATAACCTCAAACTCTCAGCTTTTCCTAATTAGCACTGACATTAAAATTCACTCTCATAAACAGAAAAGAAATGAATAAAACTGATGTTTTAATGCGTCTTTGCACCCAAGCCGACACCGACAAGTTACAACCTGTCCGTCGTGATATGGTTAACACAATGAATGCTCCGAACGCGTCATGGCTTTTCTTCATTGCCACAACGCGTTGAGATCGAATAGCATGTAAGCCACGACACGAATTTCGCTATTTGGTCTTTCTTTGATTGCCACAACGCGTCGTGCGCGTTTTCATTAGAGCCATAACACGAATTTCGCTATGTGGATGTTTTACTATGACCACATCGCGTTGTGGGCTATTTTTCCGCTCAATGAGCGTTTTTGATCTTTGAGCGTAACATATATTATATATATGTCACCGTAAGATCGTAATAACCGTTAGATTATAATATACCTCGCAAGATTGTGAACTGTCGAAAAATTGTGAACCGAACATACGGCTTACAATTTTACGCATTATTTTTGGGTAGATTTATAATCCATCGAAGTGAAACTGTTAAATCACAATCTGCCGCGCGTTTAATTGTCAGCTGTTCGAAGGCCGTGGTCGGTCTGACTAATACTAACTTATTTATCATTCAAACTGCACTTCTTTGGTTAATCATAGAGTCATTTTACTTCCACAACAATTTTATAGGTATAACGAATTCTAAAGCTGTGAGTTATTTTCAAAACGAAATCAATTTACAATCACCAAAACACTGTTTGTTTACATTCGACAACAAATGAATTATCAAACAAATGGCGGCGCATGGCATATGCCGTTCAACCAGTCAGCGCGCTAGGTGCCTTCCGTCGCACGGTATTTCACAATTTGACGGTTTTACTTCGATGGATTATAATCTACCGAAAAATAATGCATTAAATTGTAAGTAGTATGTTCAGTTCACAATCTTTCGACAGTTCACAATCTCGCGAGGTATATTATAATCTAACGGTTTTTACGATCTTACGGTGACATATATATTGATTATATATTATATAGATTTTTTATTTTATTTTTTATATTATATATATATATATATATATACTTTATATTATTTTTATTTTTATTATATACACCGCTGACCGCACCACCGAATTCTCCCAAAAACTACCCTCAACGTACGTTTCACTCCGATACCGGAGCATCCTCAGGAGATGTTGCCTCCACAATGCACAATTGTGAAAAGAAACAACAAAAAATATATACATATATATAAAATAATAATATATAAAATCACAATCAATAAAAAAATATAATATTAAAAAAAAAACTATCATTGTATCTAGTATATTATCCATCAGGAGTATGTGAAAATCCTTTTATTTTTATTTATATTATATACACCGCACCACCGAATTCTCCCAAAAACTACCCTCAACGTACGTTTCACTCCGATACCGGAGCATCCTCAGGAGATGTTGCCTCCACAATACACAATTGTGGAAAAAAACATATATATAAAATAATAGTATATAAAATCACAATCAATAAAAAAAATATAATATTAAAAAAACTATCATTATATCTAGTATATTATCCATCAGGAGTATGTGAAAATCCTTCAGTCCATCTCTTTATCATAACATTTTCTAAATTGTTACAGTCCCAGAAAAGCCAGCCTACGAACCTCCCCCACCGGAGTTCTACAAGAGCTTGAAGAGAGAAACTGATGAGATTCTCAAAATTACTGAAGAAGCCAACAGTAAATACAAGAAGAAGGAAATACAAAGCAACTGGGCAAAGTATGAGATGTCAATTGAGAGCTATGAAGAAATTGATGAACAGGAGAACTTGGGAGCTGATTATGAGGTAATGATTATTTATCCTTATTTTTCTACAGTTACTTTACTATTCTGTACTTATTGTGAACCAGTTGAAATTCCAGCTTAGCTTAGGTGTCAAATCAAAAAATACTGTTCTAGGGCTGAGGGCTTAAATTATTAGAAAAACTACTTGCAGAATGCAGAATTTCACGATCTAGATGTTTTAAGTCATATTATTTTGTTGACAATTATTTTCTTATTCATGTATAGTTATTATTTTAGATATTTCTGAAAAAGAGTGTTACATGCCATTATCTGGGGAAAATGATTAAGAGATCATTTCCTAGACTTTCTTCTTCTTTAAGAGCCTTTTTTCATCCATTGTTGGACATAGCCCAGCCCACTCTTCCCGATGTTGGGCTAGGCTCCTCCAAGTTTTTCTAGATTTAACTTTCTGTCAAATATTACATTACCCAATTAGTCCATCTGTATTATTTTACGTAATGACAGTAATCTCTTCATTTACAGGCTCTCAGTCAAGCCCCTCTTACAGTAGGGGCACATTTTCAGTTTAAACATGAGAAGTCTTGGGACATCACCACTGGAACCTCGCCATACGACAAATATTTTGATATCAACATGGATAACTTATCGATTGCTCTCTCTACCATACCATTTTACGAACGAAATAGCATTGAGATGTCATTCTTTAATGAGAGTGATATCCAAACTATGAACCATAGAGCGGCTAAGTACAAATACAAATATTACAATGATAAAAAGTTTGCCACACCTGAAATAGAAGCTCAAGACAAAATTTTTAATAGTTTGAAATCAGATAATGTTAAATTAATAGAAAACAGTGAAAGTAATGAATCTATAGAAGCCAATGATGATAAAAATGACAAAATATTAAATCAATTTAAAGATATCAAATTAGAGGATTGTGAAGAACCTGAGCAAACTTTAAGTGAAGAATTAATAAATGAAGATAAAATATTAGATCAGAATTTAGAAAAACCAAGTAATAATAATGACACTATAGAACCTAAAAAAATAACCAATGACAAATTGTTATCTGAAATCTCAATATCAGAACAAAAAGATTGTTCTTACCTCACCAAAGATCCAAATATGACAATAAAGGAATCAGAAAATGTTAAAGTGTCTAATACTGCTAGTGAAACTAAAATTATTGATAAAAATAAATTAATAGGCAATGATTTCGATGATTTTGTACATAATGAAATTGTTAAAAGTAAAAAAGAACCAAAGATCGTAAAGAAACTTGAAGTGTTGAAGCCAGTTGATATTGTACCAAATGAAAAGGAACCTTCCAAAGGTATGTTTAAAGGTAATCCAACTGAGTTGATACAGTTGTTGTTGGCACCTTAAGTAAAAGTTTCTGACACAGTATCGTCAGTGTGTAATGGCCGCAGCTTAGGCCGTTTTTTCATTGGCCGATACGATAGGTACCGATATATCGATCGTCTCCGACACGAGGAACATAATATCATAACATAATGGAAAAACGCCCTTACATGAGTAAAATTTGAAAGTGTAACTGCGACCTGAGGCCAAAATTCTATGTTAGTTTTATTAAGTAGCCTAAAGTAAATAACTAGGGAGTCTGCTGCTGTCATGAATCATTAATGGGGATAATTCTTTTTTACACAATCTCATATCTAAACTAAAATGACAGCTTTGAATATATCATTATCCCTTTCATAATACTCATTGCGGAAAGGGACAGGGGAAGTTTAGTTCAGAGAATGTGTTAAACAGAATTTGCCACATTATTTACAACCTTATTAGGTGCCGCGCCTTATGTGAATATTTTTATTTCAGCGCCTAGTCCCACAAAGAATCCTATAATCGAATCTCCTGAAGATTTAGAAAAATGGCTCGACGATTTCTTGGACGGTTGAAGCAGATGTACCTACTCCTCTGATATTATCTATGTGTACGTGCAGTATGTTGATATTATCTCTGTAACTAGGCTCCATATAACGGTATAAATTAAACAATATTTAAATCAGTGTATATTTTATTACGTAAATTATTATTTTATAGGAGAAAGTAAGACAGGTCCTATTACAAAAAAAATTGAAGACCTCATGAATGAGATATACATTATACATACTTACTGAATCGAGGACGGGGGAGGGGTCAAAAAATCACGAAAGTGTGTGACGTTCTTAGATTGAGTGTAGACTTTTATATTAGACCACTTTTAAAATTCGATCCACTTCGGGATCAGTCCTTAGTTATAATCAGTTAAACGAAATATGCATGCCAGAAAGTTCTCCATAATGTTGTGAAAGATGTTATGTGAAGTCTGCAAATCCGCATTTTACCGGTGTGGAGGACTGTGGCCTAAACTAAACCCGACGGCGAGACGAGATTGACAGCAGTAGGCCAGCGATTGGATGGATTGGGATTGATGAATGATGATGATTCCCAACACCAACAGAGACTACTTACCACAAAGGTATTGATGATGATGCATTGAGATTTGAGACGACCCGCAAGATGTACATTCGCAAAATACGTGATACAGCTGATTCAGTCCCAGGAAATGGATTGGGCCAAGTCTTTCTGTATTTGAATAAACTGCTGACTGGATAAAAAATTATCTGAAAATATAAATAATAATTCACCAACTCCATACTATCACAAAATTTTTATTTGAAAAATATATTCACTTATGCGAGCCACATAGGAATTAGTTTCACGTTTGATTTTCTTGTAATCCAATTTCCAGATGGCGTGGCTGTGCACAAATCTTCCGATTTGGAGCACTAGGTATATCGAACCATCTTAGGGACGGGCCAAAGTGGCGTCGCGCAAGGGAGGCTCCGATTGCGTTCATATGAGATCTCGGAGCTTCCCGGTATGTAATACCTACGTATTATTGGCGCTTAGGATGGCCACCGAGCGGGTTTTAGTTGGTAAAAGTCTGTGAAATTTTTACCCACTAAAACCTCTTATCAAGATTTCCCCTGTAAGCGAAAAAAAAGATATAAGTATCAAACTACACATGATTAATTGATTATTATATTATGTACAATACACACCCGTTACCGACATTTGTAAATAAAATCAAGAAAGTAGATTTTTGCACCCTTGTGGACTCTTTCCACACCCCTTCAACAACTGATTTTCATTGGTAAGTTTCATCATGACGCAGGTACCTAATTTCTTTGAATCCCAAACCGATAATGTAATAAAAAATTGCCATATTTCACAAGGGCAAACTGAGTAGCAAGAGTGAAATAAAAACCAGTATAGTTTCCATGTATTTATTTATTTAAAGCACAAGTATACACATTGAGAATAGAAATATCACTTGTATAGATATTTAACAGAGCACGCCACAAAAGTTGATATGCAGTAAGCTATTATTGCTCAACTTAGAACGAGATGGATGGCATGAGACCTGCAAGGTCAGTTGACCCTTGCAGTCTTGGACATTACAGGTTTTATTTAAAATCGATTACTATTTACTGCCTAGGTCTAACTTTTGTGACGTAAGCTAAGACAGCCAAGATTCCATTTTGAGGATTGATGATATATTCTTCCAGAATGCTCTTCTTTATGCAAACGTTATATGACATTCAGCATCGCATTGCAGAACATGTTGTTTAGAAGATGACCTGCTAGCTGGACGATAGATCACTATGCTGGTATTTCTGGTTCATTTGTTCTGGGCCCTAGAGTGAAGTCTGCTCAGTCCTGTATGATCCAGGCCGCGAAGTAAAATTAATTTTGAATCAGCAGCGGCTGGGTTGTAGAAAGGATGGTTGTTGTCCTGGCCGTGTCGTACCGGGTCCTTTTCTGAATCGGCACCACTGGCAGGGTCGAAGACTGGTCGATTTTTGGTCCTGGCCTTGAAGTAGGGTCCATTTCTGATCCTGTTTAACTAGGGCTGTTGGATTTTTGATTAGAAATCAAAAATGCACAAATCCTTTTTTTACAAAATTATGAAGTAGGTAAGTAAGTACACAAAATTATCAATATTTATATACTCTACCGCACTCTTACAAGTCGCACCAAACTTTTTAAGCCACTCAGTGGTTAGAACATTCGACATGGTACCTACTACCTAAATGCGTGTACAAATTCCATCCCACACTGGTGTGGAATAATTAGCAACTTCTTCAGTTTTCACCGAGAGGCGATCTGTGTTTCGTGCGATAGGTAACAATGGCCAGCGCAAGGAGAGTGGAGCCGAGCATTTTTGATTACTCAGCATTATTTATGTACTTTGAAATACCGCTGAAATTGGTATTACTGAAATCAAAATACGGAGGACGCGCCCCACTGCCAAAGTAATTAAAGCTTAGTTTCTAATCAAGAAAGCAGCTCTACTTGTGTGCCTTGCGCCAGGATACAAATTAGAAACCTAAATTTACATTACATTTCATTTAGCTTAGCCTGTTTTTTCGGACTTACAGCAATAAATATTACACTAGCGGCACGCTATGATGGCCGGTTTGACACATTACAATAGTGATGTGGAATGTCAATTTATTCTCGAACAAAAAACAATTAAGTTTTGTTTTTGTACCTGATTAAATAGGTTTAATAAAACAAAAATGTAAATGTTTATTTAATTTATTTGAACGAACTGAATATTTGAATGAAAATGAATATACATACTTTATATGCACACAAGAAACATATGAATACAAAAGATACCAAAAAAGGTGCCACAAAAGGCCATAATTAATCAGATTCGTCCATACTACTATTTTCACTGTCGTCACTGCTATCATCACCTGCATTAATAATTATATGTTCGTTTTCTATAATATTATCTATTTTATCCGTCTAACAGTTCGTTGTCCAATATTAAGCGCATCAGCTACGCGTTCAACCACTGACGTTATAGGTAAAATTGGCCCTCCATTTTGAGCTTCACGATCGAAATAGTTACGAAGGCGTATTACGAACTCACGTGTCTGACTATTTAGAACAGTTCTCTGCGTACGTTCGGTCATATCGACGAAATCCACAACAAAGGGCTTGAACAGAGTCCAAATTAACGAGCAAGGGTCAACAGTAATGCAGTATCAATATTTGAAATCCAAAGCCAGGTCAAAACTATATCACAATCGCATTGCACTGACAGTTTATACTTTTCGAAGCAACGTCAATTCGAAACTGCTTTGTTTTGCATTGAGCATTGACGCGAGTTTGCCGGAGGTAGTAGTTGTGCTAGCCAGCGATCACAGAGTACATTGAATATACAGGTATAGAGATAACACTGAGGATTGTTGTATAAGCGCCATCTAACGGTATACGACGAACCTAAAGCCAAGCAAATCGCGCTCTTCATGGTACCTATTTTTTTATAAATTAATTCCCCAGAGTAATTTCCAAAAGCCAAACAATATTTTGATTTTATTGATTTGGCTTTTGGAAATTACTTTGGAGACAATGGAATTTAAGTTATTTAGGTAAATAAAACAACAGTTTATCAATTGGACAGTTTATTGTTTCTTTTTCATAAATAAATTAAAGCACAAAAACATAAACGGAGCACATTTACGGATGGAATTACATTCAGACGCAAAAAAGCGATTTCAGAGGTTTGTCCACATAGTGAAAATTGTTCATATTCACAAGTACATTCACCCCTTAAATGGTGCAAACTGATTTTTCTACACTTGTATACATTTTAGAAATCAATTTAATAAATAAATTTTGAGTCCTAAACCTAAAACTACATTCGATAAAATTTATGAATCTCTGCACATCACTATCGTCAATAAAGTAATACAATTATTTCCTTCAAAGTCGTTATCAATTAATACGGAACTTCATGAGCGGACAAACGTCAAACCGGCCATCATAGCGTGCCGCTAGTGTACTTTTGGAGGAATACTTCCACTAGTTTTGGAGCCTCAGCACAAAAATGATTTTTGGAATGTGACATCTTGTGCGTTATGAATATTACAAGTATGAAAACCTCCAATACAAGTACAATTTCAGAATACAGATCTGTATTCTGAGGTATTTAGTTAATCTAACATATATACAATACATGAAGTTTTGTCATAAGGATTTTTCCAAAACAAAACTACCTACATTTTCTTAACTAACAAAGTTAAGCTTACAGAAATCTTATTTGTAACTAAACTAAAATAAAAGTAATAACTCAAAATATACCCTATTTGTCAATACTTTTATCAACATCTTTGAAGAATTTTACAATATTTAAATTATTTACAAAACTTTAAAAAAATCTCTTACATGAAAAAAAATTCTAATCAATCTTATTTGAAACTAAAATGCACTTTAAAGTTCCTATGACAAAATAAATAGAACAGATTTTAATTTAATAACATGTGACCAAAGTCTACTTGATTACTGTTTACTTTGCACTGAAAATATTTGAAATAAGGGTATGATAAAAATATTGATACATTATTGTTACATTGAATATTTAATATCTATAATTATTATAGTCATTCCCGTGGTATTGACCGCCGCCGCCACGGCCATCGTAGTCGTAGCTGTTGTGAGGATTCCGATACTGGTTGGAAGCCGGAGGGTCAGTCTGCTTGAGGGTCTTCGCTCGAGCTGCAAGCTGCGACACCAGTTGTGCTGGAGTCATATGAGCTATAGAGATAGGAGCACCATCTGCTATACTACCACTGGGGTTAAACACCGCCTTAGAACTAAACAGATCTTGCTCCACCACCTGAGTGTGAGCTGTGGAAAAAATTTGTTCACGATCAATAGATGTCCCTATGTCATTCAATTTTGTAGACTCACGAATTTCACACACATCACAGAACGGCTTCGTTGTCTGAGTTTCAGCATCATTCGTGTTCTTTTGTTGTCTCTTCTTTGTCTTCCCAACCACATTCTCAAGTTGTAACGCACAAGTGATGAGCTCGACAATTTCCTTGTTCCGTTTTCTGACAGTTGCAGCATCCGACTTAGTAAAGTTAAACTCCATTGTTGTTTGACGTTTCAGCGGAGAACAGAACTTTGGTGGCACTTCCTTCTGTTCAGATCCAGCAGTGATCATGTTGTTGTTGACTATACACCGGGCTGGCACTGTTAGAGTACCTAATTTTGATAATGCATTGTTGATGCGATGCAAAACTGAAAAAAATAATTAAACATTGATTTGAAATTGTGCCAGAACTATAGTCTCCATGCACAGTACTGGTAAAATGAAATATGAGGTTCTACTTCCCACTCTTTATTTAAAAAGAATTTAAAAAAAAACTTCAAAAAAGTCACAGAAGAAGTCACTATCCATCTCTAAAAACTAGAAAATTCAAATGATCAACCCTAAGACTTGAAATCACAAAACATTTACTGCAACAAACAAAAAGTTGTGTATAAAATTAATAAGTATTTTCAGTATACAAAAAAAGGAACACCTACCTTCCACCCTCGCCGGAGTATCCATAACATGGCTAACACCTGTAAATAATAAGACAAAAATTTCAAGTCAGAGAATTTTAGTTACTAATATTATAAATGCGAAAGTTTGAATGGATGTATGGATGTATGTATGTTTGTTACTCAATTACGCCCCAACGGCTGAACGGATCTAGCTGAAATTTGGCACAGAGATAGATTAGTCTGGAAGCTAGTAGGCTACTTTTTATCCCATAAAATTGAAGAGTTCCTACGTGAACCAAAAAACCTAAAAACCACGCAGACGAAGTCGCAGGCATTCGCTAGTTTTATCATAAAGATATGTCTAGTCTTATTTAATAAAAGCAAAATTCATCCTTCACCTTTGTTCGGTGCCAGTTTCAGATAATCTTCATGCGACAATATTCCGTCTGCTACTAACTGTAATTTAGAAAGAAGATTAAAACACAATTTTATTAATAATTAATTAATTATTTACATATTATAGCAATAAAAAATTAATGTAATTACTTTTGCCAAGGCATCGGCTGGTGATGTGTTTACATGTTCTGGCATCCGAGGAGTTAACGCTTGGCTGGGTATCATTGGTTGAGGGGCTGGCACCATGGTAGGGGGTGGTAAACCAGGAGTCATATCTGGAGCTGGTATGACTGGGGGAAGAATCGGGGCAGGAACTGGCTGGGGAGCTGGCATCACCATTGGGGGAGCTGGCATCACCATTGGTGCAGCAGGTGGAACTTGGTACTCATATGGAGGTGCATAACCACCATATGGTGCACCTTGTGGATAAGGATAGCCTGGAGGCACCCCTCCTGGATATTCCACAATCATTGGTTCAGTGTATGGTGGTATAGGGGGGCCTGGATATGGGATTTCTGGTTGGACTGTGACAAATTCAGGCGGATAGTAATCTTTAGGATAGAGGAAATCATCTACATCGGGTTTGCGATTTCGGGACCGTGACCTGGAACGACGTCGGCTTTCGCGATCTCTGAAATTCGGTGAACGTGAATGTGATCGTGACCGTCGGTACGAGTGCTTGATCGGCGACCTGGACTTGAGGCGCCGGCGTAATTCAGGACTCGATCTACGAGGACTGTTGTGCTGGTTTCTGCGGAAGTTCCTGTTTGGACTGAAGCGCCGCGGACTGGCGCGGCGAGGACTGAAGCGACGCAGAGTCCGCTGCTGCGGGCTGCGTCGTGGACTTCTACGCGGACTGTGTGCCGCGGCTTGCGGACGTCGTGGACTCCAATGCCGTCGTGGGGGTGGGTCCCTTGCAACCTCCCTTCGCTTCATAGGTGATTCTCGACGAGTTTTCGTCGCACGTTGTTTGGGTACGATCACGACTTTAGCTTCAGCAGGTTGTTTTTTAGATTCAGCTTTTTTTGCTTCGAAGAAATCGTCCAATTCCGTTCCAGGTGGACGTATCTCATCGCTCGATTCTAAATGCTTGGCCAAGTACTCTTTAACTTTCTCTTCTTTGTCCTTCTTAATGGCTTGGTTAGTTTTGCTGGGGTCCCGGCGGCTGCCGGGCTTGATGTAGCTGTCCATGCGGCTGATGCTGCCTGACCGACGTTGTTCAGTTGTACTCGTACTGTGAGACTGCGCATCAACTCGCCTCCAATGAAACCTATCCTTCAAGATAATCTCATCTTGTTTGTCTCCCACTATGAGATCACGCAGATCATCAACTTTGTTCACATCCTCCGCGTTGATTCGTGGACGTTTAGTACGCAACTTCTTATCGGTGTCATCCCAACTGTCGACAACACTGAGACCTTCAATGAACTCCTCTTTAGAAAAATCATCAAAAAAATCACTAGGAATATCCTCCCCATCGGACGAACCCTTTTGGTTCTCCATTTGGTTAGGACTATCGAAGTTAAAAACAGTGCATTTTATTCAGTATTTAGCAACAAACCTTAGTTATTGTTCGTTAAAGAATCATCGAAATAATAACAATTAAAAAGGTAATTGTAAATGTAATTAATGAGCAGTAATCTCATTCGGCGTCATCATAACCCCAAACCTCATACAGACTACAGCAGATTGCAGAATCAATTATTTATAAGTTATTTGAGGTCACACAAATCCCATTTAACACAGGTCTAACTCTAAAGGACTAAAGTACTTCAACCAATTTATTTTAATCACGATTAAAAGTTTTTTATTAAAAAGAAAATAGAAAAATAATAAATACTAAACAAAGGCCCAAACCCTTGTCTCTGCCCAAACCCACTACACCTACAGATATAATCATTTAATGTACTCTGTCCCAACTACTACCTAGTACCTAGTGATTATATTCTCTTTGCTACTACCCGTATATCTACTGTACTTCTGTGCCAACTACCTACTGTCGAAAAAATTTAATAACTATGTTAAATCAGTTTAAAATATCGATATATCGATATTTTTGGAGATATATATATTTTGTCGATGTATCGATATATCGAGGTTTAAGTATCGGAAACGTAGACAGAGAAAGATATATTCTTACTCTATGATCGGAAATGGAACAAATTCGATATATTTTCAATAGCAACACCATTGTCGCCACTGACTAAAACCGCTGGAATTCAGAGCCGTAAAAACCTGTTTTTTTTTCATTGTTTATTTACAACATTCAAAGCTTTGATTACGTGTAAAGAGAAAGATATGTTGCATTTTACTCAATTATAGTTATACGATGCATTTTGTTAATAAACATGTAAAACTATGTTTTGACTTTTCTTACTTACTGAAAGCTACGTTATTAGAACAAGACAGATGTATTAAGTTATTGCGTGAACGTCATTGTCATATGACGTCATCAAATTTAGCTATTGAAGCCAATTTTTATAGCATAAAAATGGCGTCTATTGTGTTTCCGGTGGTTCTGTTGTGACTAAGTACCTGTTTTGTAAATATTTTTATGTGTTTTTGCTTACTTTTGTGTAATCAAATATGGTGAAGTGCTCAGTTGTGGGGTGTCGTAATAATAGTATTGTAAAACGCCCAGGAATTTTATTTCATAGGTGAGTAACAAAGTTGTCTAATTTTTCTTTTTGTGGTGATTATTATAGGTTATTTCGACTAATTATAACTTAGTTTCTTCTTTACTGAATCCAAAACACGTCAATTTTTGCGCTGTCCCCGAAAATTTGGATTATCTTATTAGTTTTTGTTTGGAGTATATATATATAGTGCGGGGATTGTATTCCTTACAAATAAATTGAATATCGATAACATTAAAACTTCATATCACTCTTACTGTTTCTCACTCAGAGAGATGAAATTGAACAGTCAGCTTTTGCTTATATTATTGCCAAACTCATTTTAGGCTGTAGCAATGATAGCCTTGTGATTAAGACGCCCGATTTCCGGGATGGTGTCTCGTATTCGAAAATTACAGTGTCAGTAATTATTGTGTATCATTTTAACTAATGTTTTACAATTGTTTCAGATTTCAGATGCGGTTTTTGGCATTAGATATGCATAACTTCTGAGAAGGTTCTTAGATATGTAGGACCATAGTCCATCAAGTTGAGCTGCAATCGTGATTTTTTTTTCAATGTTATCATTTTTCTCAAAAAGTACTTTAGATTCAGATGCGATTTTTTACGTTGGATTTGTATAGCTTGTGAGAAAGTTCTTAGATATACAAGGTGTAAGGTAATTAGTATAACATACCCGCGGCTACCCATGTTAGATGGTGTATAGATATATTGGAAAAATGTCATAAGACGTGTAGCTCATATCCTGGGGGAGTTATGTGGACTTCAAAATTTTAGCATAAATATTGAGGTGGCATCCCTTAAAACAGCTGATTCAATATCAATGAACTGCGAACAATACGACGTATGTTAAGCCTCGTTGCCAGCGCGAGCGTTGTGATAAAATCCAGTCGCGATACTAAAGTAATCATTATTCGGCATGCAATTAAATTCTCAAAGCAAAAGCCCGGCTAGAACTTACGTATTGTTGTAAAAAAATGCCCGACTAGTATCGGACTTCGTAAGTCGAAGTCAGTCACTTATCCTTACTTTATGAGCCGCCTTTCCCTGTGATTAATTTCTCGACTTACTTCGTTTAAGTTTTGATCAATAATTAATTATTCTGTGTAGTTTGTTCTTTCAATGATTTGCAAATTGTAATGAATGAATGAATTGCCAAATTGCATAACGATACGATAATAATTATTATATTATCGCTTGTAGTACAGTTCTGACTTTAGGTGTAGAAGGAACAAAGGACTCCACAGGGTTGCCAAAATTTATTTTCCATAATTAACTAATTAATTTTGTATGGAAGTTTTTGATAATTAATTTTGACTTTTTAACTCTACCATAGTGTTTATAACGTCAAAATGGCATGGGTAGCCGCCGGTATGTTATATCATTTACCTTACACCTTGTATTTTATGGCCAAAGTCCACAACGCTGCGCTGCAATCGAGATTTTTTTTACTATGTCTGCATTTTTATAAATTTTAGAAATAAATCATTTTAATAATCAGTCTACTTTTATTATTTACTAGCGGATGCTCGCGACTTCGTTCGCGTGGTATAAGTTTTCCCACAGGCACTCCTTAATTTTCCGGGATAAAGTCCTCAACTACCCGTGCAAAATACCCGTTGCTTTGTTGCGGCGTGATTGAAGGACCAACTCTCTACTTCACCCCTTTGAGGGTAGAATTTTCAAAAACTGTAAAATATATATTTCTTTGTTTTCAACCGGTAGCTCCCGGTACATCCATCCAAATTTTCGCATTTATAATATTAGTATAGATTATCACATTCAACTGATAATATAAATCTATAAGTACTATAAATGGATGTTTGTTACTCAATCACGCTCCAACGGCTGAACGGAACTGGCTGAAATTTGGCACAGAGATAGATTATAGTCTGGAATAGCACATAGGCCCTTTTTATCTCGGAAAATTAAAGAGTTCCCGCGGAAACCAAAAAACCTCAAACCACGCAGACGAAGTCGAAGTCATTCGCTAGTTCATTATAAAATGCGAATACTAGTTTTATTGAAAAATTATTTAATAAGTATATTTGTGATAATTTTATATCGAGTATTTAACCTTACCTCTGCGGAAAGTCAAATAATCGAAAATGGCGGACCTGCGGGGGGTCACGTGACAGGTGTCGAATTTCACGCGCGCCGGCCGGCCGCGCTCATTAAAAAAATAACAACTCGTATTACTTGTACAAGATATGTAAACAAAGAACGTCATTCAAATCGTTACGAACTATGGATATAGATTAAAGTTTGAAAGGTAATCGCTCTTGATTATGGTTAACACAGAAAAATAACAAAAAAAAGACCAAAAATTACCCCCTTCTCTTTTTTTTGGTACCAATAAAATAAACAATATTACCCGTATCTGTAGATTTTTTGATTGATGTGCACTATGGTCAGTCATCTTAGAGTAAAAACACACGTAACAAAGACTCTGTCCCATAATTCTTACTCTAGAACAAAATCTAAAACGACAAAAAATATTGTTAAGACGGGCCAATCGGAGAGGACCCGAATGATGGGAATGGACACTTTTTCAACTTTTCTCCCATAAAGGCTTAAGATGTTAGTCCTGACCTTTGATTAGGTATATAGAGAGGATGTGCCCTAACATATTTAAATTGAAGCTTCCTTTATCCTTAAAATGGCGCATGGACGGAGCTTAATGCGGGCATTAGGGCTGAAATTATCCATACCTTTGATTATGTCGATACTTATATACTCGATATAAAATTATCAAAATATAATTATTATTAATAAATAATTAAACATAATTTTTGAAATACACTAGTATTCGTATTTTATGATGAACAAGGTGATGCCCACGACACCGTCCGCGTGAATTGAGGATTTTTGTATGAAAAAATTTGTATGAAAAAAAATTTTTTTACTCATTGTTTCGTATAGAAGACAAAAATTCATTCGGAGGAAAAATACGGAGAGAGCTGATGATTGAGGATTTCGAAGACGGATGAAGAGCACAGCCAGGGTATTCAAGATAGGTGGGGTGTGCTACAACCAAATGTCATTCGAAACTTCATCCAATTGACAGTGTGCTGAAAAAAAATTCAAAATGGCTGATTTAAGATGGCCGCCATACAAATTTTGTCGGTGTCTATCTCGGAGAGAATAAAAGATGGACGAGTGGTTTCTTGGCAAAAGATGATCAGGACATGAAGATCTACTTGATGAACAGGAAAAAATTCAAGATGGCGAAATTTATTTTTCCATAGACAATGTAGTATTGAAGAGGCTTACGAGTGTAGAACTATGCAAGACTTTGATGCGGTTTTTTACAAGATTTGTTCTGTATGGAAGAATTGTCGGTTTGCTGTTAGGAAAGCCAAGATGGCGAAGTTCAATGGCACCCAGAGGTACCTGATCGTCAGTGGTATGATATTGATATTAATCAACTAAGGAAGGTTTCTTTATGTTTTTACTTCAACGGTATCTTGCACTGTATGCATGTCTGGAAAGTTTATTTACATTAAAAGGCCCTTTTAGATATTTAAGGGGTCTCTGTTTTATGTTTTCTCATAGAAAAAAATTCTCATAGAATTTTTTTTACGTCTGTCGGACGCGTGGCACTTTGGCGCTTCCACTGTGCTCGCTAGCATAGCAGTGGGTTGTTTACTTCAGAACACGTAGGCAGTAAACACTAGGATAGAAGGAGAGCAAGTAAGTAGACAGTGGGCCGCGCGTTATACGCGGGCGGGTGTGGTTCCATTTCAAAATTTGTTTTTAAAGAAGAACTCTCCATAATTTTTCGGAGAAAAAATATATGGAGGTGTTTATTTCAGAAAGTACCTATACTAAATGGAAGAGTGGAGTGAAAGTACCTATACTAAATCGTTAAGGGATCAACGCACAGCCTAAACCGCTGGGGTTAGCAACGTGAAATTTTGACAGTAGGTTCCTTTTGTGACGTAGGCGCTCACTAAGGAAAGATTTTTCAAAATTCCACTCCTACGGGGGTGAAATAGGGGGTGAAATTTTGTATGAAACTCCGGGTTGGCACTGAGAATTTCTTAATTGAAAAACCCAATACCTAACTTTTATGCCCGACCGGGAATCGAACCCAGGACCTCGTGATCCGCAGTCGACTATGCTAACCACTAGACCAACGAGGCAGTCAAAAATAGTAATTAGTTAAAATGATACACAATAACTGCAATGATGGGACCAAAAACCACTTGAATAGACACTGTAATTTTCGAATACGAGACACCATCCCGGAGATCGGTTATCATCGCTACAGCCTTAAATGAGTTTGGCAATATTATAAGTAGAAGCTGACTGTTCAATTTCATCTCTCTACCCCTCTGAATGAGAAACAGTAAGAGTGAAACGCATCATCACTTACCATCAGGTGAGATCGCAGTCAAGGGCTAACTTGAAGAGGATTAAAAGAAAAGAAAAAAAGTGATATGAAATTTTAATTTTATCGATACTCAATTTATTTGTAAACAATACAATCCCCACACTCTATTAACACTCAAACAAAAACTAATGAAATAATCCAAATTTTCGGGGATAGCGCAAAAAATGACGTGTTTTGGATTCAGTAAAGAAGAAACTAAGCTATAATTAGTTGAAATAACTTAAAATACTCGCCACAAAAAGAAAAATAAAAACAACTATGTTACTCACTTGTGAAATGAAATTCCTGGGCGTTTTACAATACTATTATTACGACACCCCACAACTGAGCACTTCACCATAGTTGATTACACAAAACTGCACAAAACTAAGCAAAAACACATAAAAATATTATGAAAATATTCACAAAACTGGTAATTAGCCACAACCAAAACACGGGAAGCAATACAAACGCCATATAAAGGTACAAAAAAATTGGCTTCAATAGCAAAATTTGATGACGTCATATGACAATTGCCTGACACGTTCACGCAATAACATAATACACCTATCTCATTCTAAAAACGTAGCTTTCATTAAGTAAGAATAGTCAAAACATAGTAGTACATGTTTTATTAACAAAATGCATCGTATAACTATAATTGAGTAAAATGTAACACATCCTCTCTATATACCTAATTAAAGGTCCTGACCAGGGCCCGTATTCTCTAACTCAGTGACTATCAAAAATGAAAGCCACTGACATATATGTAATATCCATTGAAGGTTTACTATGAAATAAAAGTAACATTTCATAGTAAACCTTCAATGGATATTACATATATGTCAGTGATTTTCATTTTTGATAGTCACTGAGTTAGAGAATACGGGCCCTGCTCTGAGACAACTAACCAGAGACAACTGTGAACTGACAAGAGACCAGTCACCATAAGCAAGAGAAAAGCTTCGAAACAGCTTCGAAATCAAACAAAATATTCTGCGCGGAATTTAGTTTTCTTACGAATTACGATTATTGTGATCAAATCAATGGATAAAATCGCCAATAAACAATGGAGTTAACGCAACGTCTCGAGTGTACACAAGAACTTTATTCAAATAACTGTGAAAAAACATATCCTGAGCAGGTTAATAGCCTATCAAATTGTTTATAAACTTTTTACGCTTACAATTTGAAATGTTATGTATTAAAACCGTGTATATTTTCAGATTGGTTTTCTGGGTATTTGTGGCACCAAATATCCACTTAAAAAGGGTCCTAATAAAATAGGAAGAGATCCAGAAACATGCAATATCGTTCTCAATTTAAATGTAAGTAAATTAATTAAATCAATCCTTTAGAGTTCCGTTGTGAAGCTAGGAATTGTTAAAGTTTCCAGAGGAACCGATATAGTTCCGACTAATCCGCCTGTCTGTCTTTGTATCACAGTTATTTTCAAAATAAACTTGGGTAAGTATGAGAGCTATTAAGTTATAATTTTGCAGTTATTAAATAAACCTGTAGAGCAGCGTTCCGGTCGCGACCCGGTACCGGGCCATCAAAATAAAATACCGGGTTGCAACATTCCCATCATAAATTAAAGAACATTTATAAGGACTGCAGAGGAATCTTCAAGAATATTTTCCTCCAATCGCCAACAACAAAGCTTGGTTAAGAAACCCATTTACATTGAAGTTAGATTCCGAAACTAATTTGCCAGATTCAGATGTCGACTCGTTAATTGAACTGGCAACTGACACAGCACTCAAGTATATATTTGACACAAGACCATTGATAGATTTTTGGTTATCTTTTCGTCAGGAATACACAAAATTAGCTCATCAAGCAATAACTTTTTTAATGCCTTTTGTCACAACTAATAAATGTGAAGCTGGGGTTTCAACAATAGTTTACCTTAAAAATAAATATAGAAACCGTTGTGACGTGGAACCAGATCTTAGGATAAAACTTTCGTCATTTTCCATTAACTTGAATTCTTTGGTAAAAAATCAGCAGCAGCTCCATACTTCGCACTAAAATTTAGTGACTAAATAGGCAATACCAAAATATGTAGTATTAATAAAACATTTTTACTATTAATAATGTGTATTATTTTACCTAATGGAACCAGCTTGGGTTTAAAAGTATTAAGTGGGTCACGAAGTGGACAGTGTGAAAATTACTAGGCCATGGCAGAACAATGTTTGGGAAACACTGCTGTAGAGGCATTTAAAATTTGAAAGTAAAATTAAATGAATCCATGTTTTTGCATTCTTGCAATACTTTGTATGTACCATTTTGATTTTCTATTTAATTTTTACTGAGCATTTTTAATTTTCAGTCAATATCAAGGCAGCATGCTGTTATAAACATATTAAACAGCCAAGACTATATGCTTATGGATTTAGACTCTGCAAACAAGACAAAATTAGCAGATGTAAGTCAATAAATAACTAAGGGTATGTTCCGATATACACTGTAAGGTGTGACGTCAATTTAGTATATTGAGAAGCTGTTCCTTTATAGTTAGCTATACTGGTTACTGTTTAAAACGGAACGCAGTCAGCACTGAGAGCACCTTACCTCGAAAACGCCAGTGCTCACAGTACAAAAATGGTGATGATTTATGATGTCATATATTACCCTAGGATACTGGGGCAGTATACTGTCATTTCTCCCCAGTAATAGCACTGAACAGTGGTCGCAGTTTATATTGGAACATACCCTAAATAACTGGTTATAAAGTGAACAAGCAGTAAAGCAGCTGTCAATTTGACACAAAGTTTGAGTTTTTCTTTGTGGACTCGCACCAGGAAACCCTATTTTAAAAAGCTCCCTCACTTGCTGCTACAATCTGAAATGTTATCATACATCTGTCCATCCATCCATCAGCCTGTATGCATCCACTGCTGGACATAGGTCTTTTTGAGAGCGCACCACCAAACACGGTCCTCTGCCTTCCTTCAAATGTTATGTTTGGCTTAAATAATGCTATTCTTTCTGGAATAAAAGATTTTGGCCAATGGCAAAACTAGAGCCCCAGAGGCAAATATTTAAAAATTATTTTATGAATTAAAAAACTATTACTTAATATTAAGTGTGATGAAACAAGTTCATCTTTCTTTTTTAGAAAACATTACTGCCATACATCCCTCATCCATTAAGAAATGGAGATATGATTCAATTTGGAGAGGTTTTTGGAGTTTTCAGGCTGCTTCAGGAAGAGAATGACCTGCCGATGACGCAGGCTATGGATATTTTTGACACACCAGTGCAAAACCGACATGTCTCTAAGCTTAATGTACATGCAACAACGATACCTGAATCACCAGAACTTAGTGACAAGGTAAGAAAAATGCCAGTACTTTCTGAACAGTACAATTAGTCAGTCTCTATCTATTATTACTATCTATTGTCTAGAGTCAGTATCTATCTGATTCTAGACTATAGGTACCACATGTCTCTAAGTTTAATGTACATGCAACAACCATACCTGAATCACCAGAAGTTAGTGACAAGGTAAGGAAAATGCCAGTACTTTCTAAACAGTACAGTTAGGCTGTCTCTATCTATTATGTCAGTATCTATCTGACTCTAGACTATGGGTACCTCTTTTATGTAAGTGTGTGAACTATCTTATCCAGATACTAAGTATTAGGTTAATACCTTTTGGAATTGAGCGACCTTGGTAGTTCCTTACTACCTTGAAGTACATTAGTGAGAAAGTAACTTTACATCTTATTATTACTATCAATAATATAAAACCTACTTAATATTATAAATGCAAAAGTGTGTTTGTTTGTTGGTGTATCCTTCAATCACACTGCAAAAGAGCCATGGATTGATGTGATCTAGTGGATGGATAATTCTCTGCATTAATTAAAACCTTAGTCAATGCAGACAAAGTGACGGGCACTATGTATACTAAAAAGGAAGAAATACTAAATAATTTTGTGCCCTAAATTAAGAGATTTGATAAATTATTATGATTTTACGATTGTAGTCATCGTCACTGCTCACTATTGACAATGAAGTACAGGGGGGTTACAATGAGCTCTTATAGCAGGACAGATATTGAACTGCACTTAACTTTAAGGCACTGAACTGGTAGGCAGATGAGATGATGAGAACCATTTTTATTAATTTAATACTTAGCATTGCTTTCTCTTAACTTGCAGGATGATTCTTTCATTGCAGCATCACAACAAAAACCAAAAAATGTATTCAAAAGCCCAATCAATAATTTTTTGAAATCGTCTGGTAAAACAATATCAATTAAACCCATCGGTACAAATAAAATAGATAATGTGTATTGGAGTTCCTCTAAAAAGTCAGAGTCTTTTACTATGCAGTCAAATATCTCTGGTAATTGTGATGATTCAGTCATATCGCTACGAAATTCTCGTACCAATGTTAATGAACAAAGTATTCATGAAATAGATACACAAATCCCATATGTACATGACAATGTAGCTAAAAACATACACGAACTAGATACACAAGTACCAAATGTAAACCAAAACGAAAGTATAGATTCTATCTATAATGCTAATACTCAAATTGTAGAAAGTTCAGATTCCCCTAACATTCATGAAATGGAAACGCAATTGTTGGCTCTAGATAATTTGCCAGAAGTATGCAAAATAGAAGAGCAAGAAAACCTACATATTAATTTTAGTACTGATAATAAGGAAAATGATAATAATATTTACAATGCTGAAACGCAAATATCACTTGATGCAAAATCTGTATTATTAAATGATAATATACACAAAGCAGATACTCAAATAGTATTGAGTGTAAAAACTGTATCCTCAAGCTTGGACGAAAAAGTGAATATTAAACCTAAGTTATCTAGTTCTAGTAATGTTTCAGATGACATAATACTGTTTGACGAAATCGATGAACCACTGCAAGATGAATTTGAATCTCAACAATTGCTTTCACCTAAATTAAATGTGGATGACCAAGCAAAATCCGATGAGAATAATTCAGGCTCTCAAGATATTCACTTTGTTCCAAAAGGGCGAGGTAATAGGATCAAATCTGACAGTTCAACTGACTGTGAAGATATAAATATTGCAGCTGCACAGATAATATCTGAAATAAAGAATAATGACGACTTAACTGATAGTGAAGGTGAACTAAATATTATCTCGAAAGCAAATCTAAGGAAAACACCCGAAATTGATGAGGATGTTACTGATTGTGAAGATAATTTAATCGATGATGACATAATTCGGCCAAATAAAGTGGTGGAAAATATAGAAGATTTACCAACGCAAATTTTAGATGATGCAACAATTGATGAAGAAATTACAAAAATTGCTAACAAAGATGATAGTTTTGAAAATATGCCAACTCAATTAATCATTGAAGAGAACAAAAGTACTATAAGTACTACTAAAAAAAAATCTGATAATATATCGGATTTACCTACGCAAGTTTTAGTCCCTGAGCCTCAAAAGGGCACTTGTTTCGAAGAAGCTCTGACTCAACAAATTTATTCTGAAGAAGTTGTAAAATTTAAAGTTCCTTTTCAATCACCTGTTAAGAATAAGAAGAACATTAATACAAATGTCAAACTCAATAAAAGTAGCGCTGTTATTGAAATAGTTGATGACGATGATGAAAAATATTATGCAGCTACGCAAGAGCTATTTGATGACTTATGTTCACAAAGAGCACTCTCTCCAGAAGTCAAAGTCGTAAATGTTGACAAAAATCAACCTATAAAAAAACAAACCATCACTAGGCCTTATCGATCTGATTCGTCTGAAAGTATTGATGGTGAAGAGAAAATCAACGAATTTGTTTCTAATTTAACATGTTCACAAATACAAGATGTAGTTGGCGTACAAAAAGAAGTTACTGTGCTGAAAAAGATGCCCAGTGATGGCTCAGACGTTGTAGCCACTCCAAAAAAGATAGATTGTCTTTCAGTATTAGAACTTGATTTGCCAAACACGCAAGAAATCAAAACTGGGATAACGCTATTCACTAATTCAGACACTGAATCAGACATTAATTCGGAGAAAAGTACTCCAATAAAATTCAAACATAAACAGAAAATAACAAACAGAATCAGGATTAACCTCTCAGATAAGTTTGATCCTGAATCTATACACGTAAGGAGTAGTTCACGAGTGCGAAAACCAACGTCGAAAATACAAAACTGCGATGAAACTTTTAAAGATATAGCTGAAAAAATACTAAAGCCAAATAAAGCGCAAAAAATTAAAGTTGACGGGCGATCTTCAAATGAAAATAATGATAAACATAATAAGGAGAAATCAAGTAAAAGTGTAATTGAAAATCATGATCTATTTGATAAAAGCAGTAACAATAGCTCAAAGAAACAGCATAATGATAAAAGTAATAACTCTACAAGAGTAGAGACAGAGAAGCCTAAGAAAAATGAATCTAAAAGAGGCAGAAAGCCTAAACTAAAAGAAGAAAAGATTGAACAGGTTAAGTCCAATACCAAAAAATATACCTCAGATGAGAACACTGAAAAGATTCATTCAAACAATACAGATAGAAGTACACGAAGCAAACAAAAAGAAGAAGACAAAAGACGAAACGGATCAAATTCTAGCAACAAAAAATGCAAATCACCAGAAAAAGAAAGATCAAGGCCTGGCACCAGAAATAAAAGCAATAGGAAAACTAATAAAGAAAGATCGAAATCTCCAGAAATAAAAAGAAAAAGAACAACTACTAAAGAAAAATCTAGGTCTCCAGAGTTAGAAATAAGGAAAAAACCTCGTAAAGAAAGATCAAAGTCCCCTGAAATTGAAATAAAGAGGAGGCCTGCAACAGAAAGATCTAGATCCTCAGAGAAAGAAAAGAAAAGAAAACCTGCAAAAGAAAGATTTAAATCCCCAGAAAGAATGGAAAGAAGAAAAACTAGTAAAGAAGGTGAGAAATCTGTTCTAAATTGTGAAGAAACAGAAGTAAGGCGCAGTAAAAGAAACAGGGCTAAGAAATCAGAAGAACCAATCAAAACAATATCACCAACCCATGAACATAGTACTGTATATAGTACCATCAGTTTATCTTCAGATCAAGATACAAGTAATGATTCACCACTTAAACTCAAAAGACCTGCAATTACTGAACTAGAGATGCCTCAAGCAAAGAAACCTAGAAGTGTGAATAATCAATCGATACTTAGAGCTACACCTGCAAGGAAAAATAAAACGCAATATGTCTTATTCACCGCTCTTGCTTCTGAAGAAATGAAAAATAAATTGGAGAAATTAGGTATGTATTTTTTAATGTTTCCATTACAAGTATAACTATTTCTGTGATTCCACATAAGTGCTCTTAATTTGATTAAGTATAATTAATTTTATTTTTCAACCAGCGACCACCTGCTGTATCTCTCATAAATATATTTTAATTCCATCTACATTATAAAAGAAACCTCTGTGAATCGCTTTCTAGGTCCAAGAGTTTGGAATGAGTCAGTCGACGAGTGTTTTTTTTTCATGGAAAAGATATATTTTTTTTTTACTCCAAGGTGCCGTAGTAGTATCGGATGTAGTGACTTGCACAGTGGTATTGACGCTGCAAATCAAGAGGACGTTCAAGCTCCTTTGCGCCGTTGGCCTCGGCAAGCCAATCGTTGGCCCCAACTGGGTCCAAGCATGTGCTGACACCAATATGATTGTTGGTAAGCATCGATATATATCTACTAGATATAGGTACTAGATGGGCCCTTTCATAGAAAAAAGTTGGGCGTCCGACTTGTGGCGCTTGCCCCTCATCTGTATAAGCCTGTCCTTGTCCCCGCCATAGCGCTGTCCCACTTTTCAGACTAGATGGCGTTAGTAAAATACGTCCACATTCTTTGTTTGACAGGGCTACTACTACTATATTATGTAAATTGAGGTTGTTATTGGTAAGTATTCATTAGTACCTACTGACTAGCATATATGTACTACATAGTAATTTTGTGTGTAGATTGAGAAGACTCCTTTCTAAAAGGTGTGTAAAATCTGCCAATCGTGTTAATTATGAGCTTGAATTGGGTATTTGACAGCTAGTCAAGTCAGCTAATTTTTTCGAACGTCACAACGCGCTTACTATGGGTATGTTCCGATGTACACTGCGACTCGCAATGTATATCTGAACATACCTCTCAACTCGCAGTCTGCGAGCACTGTTCAGTGCTCTTACTGGAGAGAAATTCTTTCAGTTATGGACTGACAGTGTTGCGGACAGCTGAGCGGTCTGAAACAAAATGAGAAGCGCGTACGCCGCGTTTTGAGTATATGAACGTAGGAGTGAGCGAGTGACCATATATAAGACAGAGAGAGCATATATGGAGCCAGAACAGGCGTCAGGGCAAGACAAGGAAAGTGTATATGTCGAGACCGTTGGTGCACTTTGGACCGGTGGCTCCACCCCCTGGCTCCTGATTGGAGAAAAACTGGCATTGCTCGCTGGCGCCGACATTCATGTGCCGGTTCAGATATGGGAATATAACCGGCCAAAAAGCAAGGAGAAATCGTTCCAGTGCTTTGAAGTGAAATTATAACAGTGAAATAGTAAATAGGGCAGTATAGGGCAAAAGTACCTCCCATAGCTCAGTGATTAAATTCAGTGAAAAACAGCTCAGGGTAAGTGACCTGAATAACAGAGCGGCTGCTAGCCGAGTACCTCTCCGAAGCTAGATCCCTGGCTGAGGAAGGCTGTGATATTTATATCGCCTTATAGGTATATGCTCTGGGGTCACTACACTCTATCCAAGCTGTCGTCATCATCGGGTCAACGGCCCGCGGTCGGGCATCAACTACGTAGGGGTCACCGCCCTCCGCGATGGGTTCGATTCATACCTACTGGCCGGGTTGGGGTCAATAACCTGCCCCAACCAGTACCTAGGCTAAGACTAGCAGCCTTCGTCGGCCGGCCCAGACGGAACGTGGCATTGCTAACACGAACAGCTGACCCATATGCCCGAACCGTGCGAATACCCTCCACGAGTCATCGAGTGCGAGCTCCCGAGCTACGTATCTCCTTCGATCCAGGCCAGCTGGAACGCCGAGTGGTTGCAGTGCGGCGGCGTATACAGCGCCGTAGGCAACGTGTAGTAACGTGGAACCGTCGACGACGATCCTTGACGGTAGCTTCTCATAGTGCATCGCGACGTACAACGATAAGAAGGCTGCGTCATCCCATGCGGTTACGCTCGCAGCGCAGACGTCTGCGATAATGGTTCGGTAGTGCTAGTGAACACACCGTTAGTGATCAGTGAGGCCGTAAGTAAATGACTTTAATAAATTAACTTGTAATTATTTTAACGTAAAACTAGTTGCACATTTTGCTGAATACGGCCCCTTAACAGAAATTTTCATTATTTTCCCTAACCTTAATGTTACTGTACAAGTTGGTATTTGGTATGTTTGTTTATTAATCCGTATTGATAAGCTCTTAAATTAAATTCTTATTATTGTTCTAACAGTTATTCATTGGATAGTTAAATTCCTTCTTGTTTAATGTATAGGTGTTAATCTTAGCTGATATATACCTTTTCTGTGTATAATAGGTACTAGCCTTTATTGATGTGTACTTATTATAATCATATGTTTTTCCATATTTAGGTCATAATATAGGTATGTGTATTCCTATAATGTTGTCATTTATAAACTCCCTTTGTGTGTATGTCCGCGAGTAGGTCGTGTCGATACCTACTCGCGCAATAACCCGTTGTGTACTTTATTATTGTTTATAATTGACTCGTGTAATATGTTGTAGCTTTTAGATTCTTATGTGTTATGTTCTTGTGTGTTATGTTCTTGTGTATAACTTTTGTTGTGTTTGGCCACGAGTAGGTCGTGTCTAAACCTACCCGTGAGTCAGTCTGTTGTAAAATCAAAACTGCTTGTTGTATATGCTTATGAAGAATAAATGTGTCATGTTTTGTACATAGAGAACTGTTTTATTGTTGAGCAAATCCTTCCCGAGATCCAAGCACATACTTGTATAAGTTCCGTAGGCAACAGTGCGGAACATTTTGGTCCTTCGAGCCGGATCTCTGGAACAGTAGAAGGATTTAAAACAGTTCTCTATAATTTTATGTGAATTAATCTGTGTCAATTAATTTTGTTTAATTAGGTACAATGGTTGTAACTCGTAGCCAAGCTGGGGATGACCCAGAGACTGATGTGGAGTTCTCTGAAGCGCGTACTGAAGACGCGCCCCCAGCCGAAACCCAGGATGCCAGAACGAGGCACGGCGACGGACAGGACCAAGGTCAAAGGAGAAACGACCAACCGTCAACCAGCCGTCAACCTGTTTCGGAACAACCAGCTACTACGAGAAGACCATTGGAGCGAGCTATTTTGAGGGGGGTACGAAGCACATCAACACCCAAAGCACTGGAACCACGGGGAGAGATGTCACAACCCCGTCAACAACCTGCCCCACATGCCGCCGAGCAGTCAGGGAGTGTACTGCAGAGGATAAGAGCGGCAGAAGAGGAGGCAGAAGAACAACTTATGTCGCTGCATCTGGCTCACAAACAGGAGCTAGTAAGGAGGCGTTTGGCCCGAGATGTAGCGAGCATGAGAGGAGATGCACCGGATGTACAGGCCCAGACGGTAGACACTGAAGCCCCAGTGTTACGCATGGTTCAGGATTGGTTAAGAACACGTGAAACGCACGCGCCGTCAACAGGGGCAATGGAACCTCGAACCGAAGCAGAGCAACTGAGGGAGTCGAGAGAAACACGTACAGCAGTGCATCGACCGGTTAGAATGAAACCGGTACGTAAGGTTGAGTGGGAACAAGCGAACATCCTACCAACCTTTTTCCCGCCACCGACAACGGCCAATGAGGGAGCGAGATCAGAAATGGATCATCTCGTCTCTACACTAAACCACGTGGTCAACAGACGACCACCGCTCAGAGAGCTGACGCAGCTACCCAAGTTTTCAGGAGCAGCGAACGAGTGGACCGGATTTAAAGTGGCCATGATACACAGTACGGAACAGTTCCAATTCTCACCGATAGAGAACATAGCCAGATTAAGGAACTGCCTACAGGGTAAAGCCAGAGAAGCCGTGTCAAGTTTGCTGAACGCTAGGCAACCAGACCCCGAGCGAATAATGAAAGCTCTTGACCGAACATTCGGGAGGCCTGAAGTAATAGCAAAGCAAGCAGTCGCAAGTATACAGAAAATGAAAAAGCCAGAATCACCAGTTGAGTTAGATGACTTTGCCATCGCATTGCAAAATATAGTGAGCACCCTTCAGGAGACAGAGGGACAGCGACATCATCTAACCAACCCACAGTTGGTGGACGAGGTATTGGACAAGTTACCTCCGGCGATTAAAGAAAAATGGGTAGACTACGCATATGAGTACTGCGATTTCAGCGAACCTGAAATCGTAACGTTAGCCAAGTTCATCGAGATGGAGGCTGACCGGAGGATACTATTCCTGAAGCCAAACGATAAGATGAAATGGGCGTCAGCAGAGCAACCACGTGAACGACAAAAGAATGTGCCTTCAAGACGCCAACCATGGGCTGAGAAGCAGTCTTTCACAATGTCGGCCGATGCTCAGAATCAGAAGCAGTTATGTAGCTCGTGTGGCGGGAACCACCAACTACCAAAGTGTCCAAAATTCCTGAAATTGGACCAGAAAACTCGATGGGAATTAGTTAAGGGAGCAAGGGTATGTTTCAGGTGCCTGGCAAGTAAGCACTACCGGTATAGATGTAAAGCGAAGTTATGTGGGGTTGATGGATGTATTCAACCTCATCACGCCCTTCTGCACAACTGTGAACCAGCCAACGGGGGCGCCGCGACCGTAAGCGTCTTGAACACAACGGCGGTCCGAGCGCGCGATCGGATCCTGCTGAAAATCTGTCCAGTCACTATCAAGGGCCCGCAGGGTGAAGTACAGACCTACGCCCTGTTGGATGAGGGCTCTACAGTGACACTGGTAGACGAAGGAGTTGCGGCCGCCGTGGGAGCAGAAGGACCGGTAGGAAACCTCAGAATCCATGGAGTGAATTCGGTAGTTGAAGCAAGGGGTAGCAGGAACGTTAAGCTGCTCCTTAGAGGATCTGGACAGTTTGAAACAATAACTGCAAGTACGGTTCGGAATATGAAGTTGCATCCGCAAACCGTTCCCGCAAGTGTCAGACGGTACACGCACCTTCAGGAATTTAATGCAGAAGACGTGTGCTACATGGGGGCAGAACCGCGGATCCTAATAGGTGTTGATAATTGGCACCTAATTGTCTCACGACAAATTCGTGCGGGCGCACGGAAAGAGCCGGTGGCCGTCCGCACAAGCCTAGGTTGGATGATTATGGGACCCCTGCCTAGGATGCTCTTGGATGAACGGCTAGAAAGTGGGCTTCATCATCTTCACATGAGGCATCAAAAAAGTGATGGCCTGAAGAAAAAAGAGCATAAAGAGGGGAAAGCTCCTGATAGGAAGGAGCCGAACCTATGTACTGAGCATGGATTTGAAGCTCAGAAACCGTCGCACCTGTTCGAGGACCCAGGTGAGCGGTTGCAGCCGTCGCGTCTGTTCGAGGACCCAGACGAGCGGTTGCAGGAAATGGTGGATAATAGGATTCATCATCTTCACATGAGGCATCAAAAAAGTGATGGCCTGAAAAGAAAATACCATAAAGAGGTAAAAGCTCCTGATAGGAAGGAACCGAACCTATGTACTGAGCATGGATTTAATGAAGCTCAAGAACCGTCGCATCTGTTCGAGGACCCAGGTGAGCGGTTGCAGCCGTCGCGTCTGTTCGAGGACCCAGACGAGCGGTTGCATGAAATGGTAAAGACACACTTCCATATCGATGCATTGGGAGTGAGTATGGCACAAAAGGTGAAGCCAGAAGACGAACGTGCTGTTCGGGTTTTTGAGAATACAACCCGGAGGACTGGTCAACGATTCGAAGTTGGATTGCCGTGGCGTTATGATGATGTAAAGATGCCACCTAGCTTCGAAAATGCCTTCCGTCGACTGAAGACTATGGAACGGAAGATGGACCGTGATGCAGCGTTCGCCGAAAGTTATACGGCTCAGATAGAAAACTTGTTGGACAAGACGTATGCAGTAGAATGCAGCGGCCAGGAAGAAAATGAAGACAGAGCGTGGTTTCTCCCGCACTTCGCGGTTAGAAACCCAAACAAGCCAGGAAAGATACGGCTAGTCTTCGATGCTGCTGCAGTGTGCAATGGAACAAGTCTCAACCAGAAACTGTTAGAGGGACCGGACCTCTTGCAGTCACTGCCTGGCATATTGTATCGGTTCCGTGAACAACCGATAGCAGTGACGGCGGATATACAAGAAATGTTTTTGCAGGTCAAAATCCGAGAAGAGGATCAACCATCTCAGATGTTCCTATGGCGAGGGAATGACCGGCAACAGCCCCCCAAGAAGTATAAGATGACTTCCATGATCTTCGGGGCAACGTGTTCTCCGTTTCTGGCACACAGCGTACGCAACAAGAACGCGAAGGAATTTGAACTCTCTCATCCAGCGGCATTGGACGCAATCACCAAGAGTCACTATATGGACGACTTCGTGGATAGCTTCAGGACGATAGAAGAAGCTCAAAAGGTGGTGATGGATGTAGACTTCGTGCATAAGCAAGCAAGTTTTATGCTTCGTGGATGGAACTCCAACGAGAGAAGCATACTGAGCCACATTCCCCCAGAGCTTTGCTGCAAGACGCAAACGCTTCTCATGGCAGGAATGAACAATGAGGAAAAGACATTGGGTCTTATATGGGATTCCCAAAAGGATGAATTGGGATTCAACACGTCAATGCCACGAGTAAGGAAGGAGGTGAAAGACATGGAACGTGCACCTACCAAAAGAGAAACATTGAGTGCGGTAATGTCGATCTATGACCCGCTCGGTTTTCTAGGACCTTACACAATAGTGGCCAAAATTATGTTACAATCGCTATGGCGATTGGACGTTGGATGGGACGAGCCCATACCCAACGAACAGGCGAAGCAGTTCTTCACCTGGATGCAAGGATTGAACAACATCGGGCAGCTTCGACTACCTCGGTGCTATGAAACAATGGACGATGACAGTGAGAAACAGCTGCATGTGTTCTGCGATGCGAGTGAGCTAGCCTATGCAGCCGTGGCATATTGGCGTATTGAAAAGCCAGATGGGACCGTCACCGTTCGATTGGCGGCATCTAAGGCTAAGGTAGCTCCGCTGAAGAGTACCAGCATCCCTCGACTGGAACTTCAGGCAGCAGTCATCGGGTCAAGACTTGCAGATGCAGTAAAAAAGGAACATCGTTGGGAGGTAACGAGTACGACATTTTGGTCAGACTCCCGAACAGTTCTTATATGGGTAAGAACGAATGCCAAAAAGTATACACCCTTTGTGGCGCATCGGCTAGGAGAGATTGCCGAGCGAACAAACCCATCACAGTGGCGCTGGGTGCCAACCAAGGAGAACCCAGCGGACGATGCAACGCGCTCCTCGTACATATCTGGCCCACGAACAGAGTGGCTGGAGGGACCAGGCTTTCTGCGGCGACCGAATTCTGACTGGCCCGCGGAGACGGTCCAAGAACGGGGGGAGCCCGAGGAAGAAGTTCTCGTGCATCACGTAACTCAGGGACCGCCGAAACATTGGGAAGCGATGCCTGACATTAACCGAATACGTAAATGGGACGTGCTGATACGAGCAACGGCACGAGTCCTCTACATTGCGTCGAAATGGATACGTAAAAGCACGCAACTAGAGGTACGATGTGTTGGTGTACGAACACAAGGTGTGCTCCGAAGACCAACTAGGAAGCTAGCTGTCCTCCCGGTTGAGGAAGAGGCTGCGTCTCCTTAAGAGGGAGCCTGCGCCGGGGGGAGGATGTTGCGGACAGCTGAGCGGTCTGAAACAAAATGAGAAGCGCGTACGCCGCGTTTTGAGTATATGAACGTAGGAGTGAGCGAGTGACCATATATAAGACAGAGAGAGCATATATGGAGCCAGAACAGGCGTCAGGGCAAGACAAGGAAAGTGTATATGTCGAGACCGTTGGTGCACTTTGGACCGGTGGCTCCACCCCCTGGCTCCTGATTGGAGAAAAACTGGCATTGCTCGCTGGCGCCGACATTCATGTGCCGGTTCAGATATGGGAATATAACCGGCCAAAAAGCAAGGAGAAATCGTTCCAGTGCTTTGAAGTGAAATTATAACAGTGAAATAGTAAATAGGGCAGTATAGGGCAAAAGTACCTCCCATAGCTCAGTGATTAAATTCAGTGAAAAACAGCTCAGGGTAAGTGACCTGAATAACAGAGCGGCTGCTAGCCGAGTACCTCTCCGAAGCTAGATCCCTGGCTGAGGAAGGCTGTGATATTTATATCGCCTTATAGGTATATGCTCTGGGGTCACTACACTCTATCCAAGCTGTCGTCATCATCGGGTCAACGGCCCGCGGTCGGGCATCAACTACGTAGGGGTCACCGCCCTCCGCGATGGGTTCGATTCATACCTACTGGCCGGGTTGGGGTCAATAACCTGCCCCAACCAGTACCTAGGCTAAGACTAGCAGCCTTCGTCGGCCGGCCCAGACGGAACGTGGCATTGCTAACACGAACAGCTGACCCATATGCCCGAACCGTGCGAATACCCTCCACGAGTCATCGAGTGCGAGCTCCCGAGCTACGTATCTCCTTCGATCCAGGCCAGCTGGAACGCCGAGTGGTTGCAGTGCGGCGGCGTATACAGCGCCGTAGGCAACGTGTAGTAACGTGGAACCGTCGACGACGATCCTTGACGGTAGCTTCTCATAGTGCATCGCGACGTACAACGATAAGAAGGCTGCGTCATCCCATGCGGTTACGCTCGCAGCGCAGACGTCTGCGATAATGGTTCGGTAGTGCTAGTGAACACACCGTTAGTGATCAGTGAGGCCGTAAGTAAATGACTTTAATAAATTAACTTGTAATTATTTTAACGTAAAACTAGTTGCACATTTTGCTGAATACGGCCCCTTAACAGAAATTTTCATTATTTTCCCTAACCTTAATGTTACTGTACAAGTTGGTATTTGGTATGTTTGTTTATTAATCCGTATTGATAAGCTCTTAAATTAAATTCTTATTATTGTTCTAACAGTTATTCATTGGATAGTTAAATTCCTTCTTGTTTAATGTATAGGTGTTAATCTTAGCTGATATATACCTTTTCTGTGTATAATAGGTACTAGCCTTTATTGATGTGTACTTATTATAATCATATGTTTTTCCATATTTAGGTCATAATATAGGTATGTGTATTCCTATAATGTTGTCATTTATAAACTCCCTTTGTGTGTATGTCCGCGAGTAGGTCGTGTCGATACCTACTCGCGCAATAACCCGTTGTGTACTTTATTATTGTTTATAATTGACTCGTGTAATATGTTGTAGCTTTTAGATTCTTATGTGTTATGTTCTTGTGTGTTATGTTCTTGTGTATAACTTTTGTTGTGTTTGGCCACGAGTAGGTCGTGTCTAAACCTACCCGTGAGTCAGTCTGTTGTAAAATCAAAACTGCTTGTTGTATATGCTTATGAAGAATAAATGTGTCATGTTTTGTACATAGAGAACTGTTTTATTGTTGAGCAAATCCTTCCCGAGATCCAAGCACATACTTGTATAAGTTCCGTAGGCAACAGTGCGGAACAGACAGTATACTGCCGCAGTATCCTAGGGAAATATATGACGTCATAAATCGTCGCCATTTTAATACTGTGAGCACTGGCGTTTTCGGGGTAAGGTGCTCTCAGTGCTGACTGTGTTCCGTTTTAAACAGTAACCAGTATAGCTAACTATAAAGGAACGGCTTCGCACTATACTAAATTGACGTCACACCTTACAGTACTCGCAGTGTATATCGAAACATACCCTATGAAATATTAGCTTAGTTGTTCTGTTTGAAATATTAGCATCTGACGTCCTCAAAATTCGACGGATTTTTTTTACTTTAATCGATTTTCTAAAACATAAAATAAAGGGGACGAGGATGTAATGTCTTTTGGAAGATCCTCTACTTATTTATCACTAAAAAGTAGACTACACAAATTTCAAACCCCTATTTCACCCTCTCAGGGTTAGAATTTACAAAAAACCTTTCTTAGCTAATTTCTACATCATAATAGCATCCCTGCCTGATTGAGCTGTGGGTTGAAAGATCAGTCACCTTTTTCTATTATATATTTAGATATTATTTACTAGCGACGCTTTCACCAGGTCAGTTAAGTTTGAGTGACTATAGTATAAAAGACTATAGTACAGAACCTGTTGTTCAGCCTTAAAAAAAATATTCTGATTACTAGATCCCTGGCTGTACCTGTTAAAAGACGAAGCGACCGAGAAGAGGTTTAAATTCAACTTGCAACAGACACTGGTCAGCAAACGAGAGTTTCTAAAGGGATACAACGTGTCGTCCACACCCAGTGTGATGCCCAGTGCAGCAGAGATGAAATGTAAGTATATTCTGTCCATCAATTTATTTTACTTTGAAATAAGCACGGCTATAAGTTTCATAATTATTATGGTCACGCAAACATCGACAAAAAAAGGCAATACTTCATAGACGCAATTTTTTTTTGCAATAGTGAAGCGACGTTCAATCCTCAATCCACGCGGACGAAGTCGCTAGTAATAAATAAAATAGCTTTTACGATTATCGTATTCATTCTAATTATCGGCTCCGGATTCTAGCAGTTTGAGTATTGTTAATGAATGAATTTTGGAGCCATATTTACTTCTTAATATAAGTTCAAAATTAATATCAAATACTTAGGTCCACGGTCCTTTGGAGCTGTAAAAAAATCAAGCTTCTAAGTCAATCATAAGATACGGACGTTTATGCCGCATATTTTTACACTCGCCAATAAATCAAAACCTATGGGGTACTTCCTTTTGACCTACAATCATGAAATTTGGCAAGAAGCAAGGTCGCACAGCACAAGAATAGGGAAAAATCCGATAATCGTTAATTAGGGTTTGTCGAATTGTTTGTCAGGCGTAACCAGTTTAGCGCCATATTATGTAAGCCAATTATTTCATAGCTAATTACGTGTTTTATGCCATCTTGTTAGTTAGCAAAAGAATTTATATTGTGGTGGTACGGAACCTCGTACTTGACCTGTTTTTGAAGTGAAAACTTCTTTAGCCGCGTTGAGTACTTTTTGGTAGTGGGTAAACTTGTGGATTAGCGTCACCGACACCGACACCGTTACCGCGTTGTTACGAAGACAAAAGGTCTTAAATATAAATATACTACATTCGTTTTTAGGGTTCCGTACTCTCGCAAGGGAATCAAAACCTACAGGGTACTTCCCGTGAACTTAGAATCTTGAAATTTTGTACGAAGCAACGTCTTATAGCACAGATAAAGGAAAAATTGCGAAAAGCATAAATTTTTAGTTAGATCATATAATAAAAATATTTTTAATAATTTTAAACTTACTACCCCTTTCCGCATGAACGCGTAGAGGTATTAAATTGAAATTAAAATAGATAAGTGGAATAAAAATACTATAACTTTTACTTATATACCTACAGGTTTGTACGGGACCCTCGGTGCGCGAGTCCGACTCGCACTTGGCCGGTTTTTTTAATTATTTTAAATATTCGTTTTCACTTCTATCGGCGTCTATTGTCACTTATAAATATTAAAGATTTAATTATTTATAAGTGACAATAGAGTGATATATTAAAGAGTTTATTTTATGTATTTTCAGTGATAGTGGAGTGTTCGGGCGGCAAATGGCGGGAGGAAGGCCCCAACTGGGTTTGCGTGTCGACGTTGGGCGACCGAGCGCTGTGGGCCGGTCTGCGGCGACGCGGGGCGGTCGTCGTCAGCTCAGAGTTCATACTTGCCGGCGTGCTCACGCAGAGGCTCGATATCGAGGGGAACCTGTTGTAATCACATGTGCATTGTAATTTCGACCTTATTACAGAGGGAATAAAGCTGAGTTTGAGTTGTTTTCACACGTGATAGTGGAGTGTGCTGTGGGCAGGCCTGCGGCGACGCGGCGCCGTCGTTGTCAGCTCCGAGTTCATACTGACCGGCGTGCTCACACAGAGGCTCGATATCGAGGGGAACCTGTTTAAATCACTTGTGCATTGTAATTTCGACCTTATGTAAGAGTGAATAAAGCTGAGTTTGAGTTGTTTTCACACGTGATAGTGGAGTGTGCCGGCCTGCGGCGACGCGGCGCCGTCGTTGTAAGCTCCGAGTTCATACTGACCGGCGTGCTCACACAGAGGCTCGATATCGAGGGAAACCTGTTGTATTCACTTGTGCATTGTAATTTCGACCTTATGTTAGAGAGAATAAAGATGAGTTTGAGTTGTTTTCATACGAGATAGCAGGTCTTTCGTGCGGCAAATGGCGCTTTCAAAGACAACTGGGTTTATGTGTCGACGTCCTCACTGAGTTCATACTGGGCTGGGCTCAACATCGAGAGGAATTTGTTGTAATATGGACCTTATGTCTGCGCATATAGAGCTGAATTTGTATTGTTTTCATACCTAATAGTGCGGGTCTACTGTGCGCCGGCCTGCGGCGACGCGGTGCCGTCGTCGTCTGCACTGGGCGAAGTGCTCACGTAGAGACTCATAATAGAGAGGAATCAGTTGTAATGTCCTCATGTCTGAGTCGATAAAGCTGAATTTGAGATTTTTTCCATTAGGGGCGGTAGATAGGCCCAAATGAGCGTATGTCGCAACTTCGACCGTATGTTAGAGTAAATAATGCTGAGAAAAATAGCATATTAAACTACTGTAAAACTGAACTATATCCCATTTCTACTACCTTATTTAAAATGTTGTGGTTCAGCATTATTGGAATATTTTATAAATAAACTGTCTTATTAAGTCCATGTAACATTAAAATCACCATAGTACAAAAATCTCTGTGAGTAGTGTAATTATACATAGGAAAACTTACTTTTAAAGTTGTAATACCAATTTACCCTATATTAATGCTTTGTTTTTTTATGCTATTATGATTCCCAGTGACTTATTAGTTTATTGGTGCATCCACACCACAGTTAATTTTTGTGGAGCAACGTAACTGCTGTGTGGATGCACCTTAAGGACTTAACATATTATATTTTTAAAACATTAAAAATAACTGAATCTTTTAATGTCTGTAGAATGAAAGTCACTTTGGAAATGCATTACGAAGTTGCGAATGTTTTTGAACTCGTAATTAATAATTATTATAGATTTTTTTAATTTTATTTGATTAATATGATTTGATGGTCATCATCACAATGATTGCATACAATTATTTGATTTATATCTTGTGACATTTTACTTAGTTTTATTTCATTGTTCAATGTTGTTAAATTGTATTAAAATTATTACTTTTTAATAACGATTTTTATTATTCCACTTGCTGATGCCCGCGATTTTGTTTGCGTGGATTGAGGTTTTCCGGTCCCCGCGGGAACTCTTAAATTTTCCGGGATAAAAATCTCTATCTCTGCCAAATTTAATCCAGATCCGTTCAGCCGTTATGACGTGATTGAGTGAGAAACAAAAAAACATCGATCCATCCAAATCTTCGCTTAAATTGTATTATAGTAGTTTTTTTTAATCTACTACCAACGACCTCAATTTACATGACGGGCCCTGTCAAACAAAGAATGTGGGCGTAGTTTTAGCAACGCCATCTAGTCTGAAAAGCGGGAACTTGCTTGCAACATCATGAATGAAAGCTTGAAAACGTATGACTCTGTCATAGATAATATAGGCCATAGCCATAGAAGCCGTAAGGCCTGTTAGTAAAAAAAATATATCATACAGTTTGCCGCGGAAATTAAATGATTGCGTAATGGATAAAAATATTAAATAGGAAGATTAAATAACGTTTTTTTGGAAATGTATAATTGTGACTTGAAACACTTACCTTAATATAAAAATTGTACAGTGCCAAACTAATAATACTTTAGATGATAACCTAAGAATAACAAATTACACGACGAGCGACCGTGACAGCGCTACGATGGGGACAAAGACAGGTTAGGAACGCGCTCTCAAAGTCGGTCGCCCGACCTTTTTCTATGAAAGGGTCCATATTCTAGTACTTACATATATATCGATGTCTACTACAAGTTAGCCCTTGACTGCGATCTCACCTGATGGTAAGTAGCGGACGGGGTGGTACCTAATAAGCAAGAATTAATATTTGTAAATAAAAACAACGTTTTCTTGATTATCTTGAGACAATATATATCAACTCTGGCTGGCAAACTCAACTCGGCTGTTTATGCTGTCAGAAAGATTCGACAGTTTATAATTTAAAACCGCGTGAATTCCTTGTAGAGAAATTCAAGGAAATAGGGGTTGGGCTATAGTATACTGCCCGCGACGGAGGGGGAAGGGGTTGGGGGAGGGGGGAGGGGATATACCCCCCGTCCAAGTAAGACGTTCCGAATTTTAGTAGTTTCCGAGATATTAATTTTTTAAAATTTTGAGGTTAGGTTTTACTTTTATACTTTTATACCTTTTAATTAATTATACCAACTTTATACTACCTTACCTTTTGTTTTAGGTAGTGGAAAAGGTTAATTTCTTAATTAGAATGGGCTACGCCAGAAGACTCGCTTCTGGCTACGCGCTTAAAAAAAACACTCTAGGGGTAGGGCAGACAAGACTGCGTGGAGTCGGGGTGTGCCGATTCGGTTTTGTGTATCATATGCTCAAGTACCTAAATATACATATTATAATAACCTACCTTTATACCTTTTTAGTTAAATAATTAAACCTATACCCTTTAAACGTTTTTTTTAACCTTATAACCTTTTAACTGAAATACGCGTAAAACGATGACTCATAGATTTGAATTTTGGCGCCAATGCACGCGTTCCGTTTTTCCAATAATCGGTAAACATATTATATGATTATTAACATTTTGTAATACTTTTTATGTTTGGAACAACGACCTCAATTTACATAGACGGGCCCTGTCAAACAAAGAATGTGGGCGTATTTTTAGCAACGCCATCAACGCCATCTAGTCAGAAAAACGGGAACTTGCTTGCAACATCTTGAATGAAAGCTTGAAAACATATGACTCGGTCATAGATAATATAGGCCATGGCCATAGAAGCCGTAAGGCCAGTTAGTAAAAAAAAATATCATACAGTTTGCCGCGGAAATTAAATGATTGCGTAATAGATAAAAATATTAAATAGGAAGATTAAATAACGTTTTTTTGGAAATGTATAGTTGTGACTTGAAACATTTACCATAAAATAAAAATTGTACAGTGCCAAACTAATAAAACTTTAGATGTTTAACCTAAGTATAACAAATTATCTACCTACACGACGAGCGACCGTGACAGCACTACGATGGGGACAAAGACAGGTTAGGAACGCGCTCTCAGTCGGTCGCCCGACCATTATCTATGAAAGAGCCCATCTAGTATTATATATCGATGCTCAGAAGAGACGACTTTTTGACATTATTGCAATTTTCGTAAGGATATCTAAATTTTTTCAAAATAAAATATAGCTAACTCGCTGATAATGTAGTTTCTAAGGGTGAAAGAATTATAAAAGTCAGTTGAGTAGTTTTTGAGTTCCATTACAAACGAATCTTTCCTCTTTATCATATTAGTATAGATTGAAATGACCAACCATTTTATTACCTTCGACGAAACGGAGACGGTATAATATTATGTGTTTGCCCTAAGAGGTTGTATGTTTGTTTGTTTGTGCACTTTTTTGGTACCGTTTTCCTGGAAAACTACTGAAACGCTTAATATGCGGTTTTTTGCAGTCAACGACCTCAATTTACATAGACGGGCCCTGTCGAACAAAGAATGTGGACTTATGTTTAACAACGCCATCTAGTCTGAAAAGCGGGAACTTGCTTGCAACATATGCGCCATCTTGAAAACGTATGACTCGGTCATAGATTAGTACAGATGCGCTTGTCGAAAATAATACCTACATGAGTGTACTCTCTGAGGTAAACGATAAATGTTAGTATGACGTTGTTATTTTTACCACTTTTTTGTTACCAATTTCCTGGAAAACCATTGAACCGATTATTATGCGGTTTTTTGCATTAGATATATATAGCTTGTGAGAAGGTTCTTAGATATATTTAAAGGTCAAAGTCCACACAATGGGGCGCTGCAGTTCGTCGTGGGTTTTTTTAATTTAATTATTTGTTAATTGTTGATACTGAAGTTTTGTCGAAAAATTGACAGAAATAAAGTCATTTTTAGGGTTGCGTACCAACATAATAAGAAAACAACCCTAGTTGTGGTGCGACATGACTGTCCGTCACACTTAGCATAATTCGGTAACTACTAATGCAAAAAACTTGAAATTTAAAATAATCCTCGCCAAACCTTATTGCAAATGAAAGAATTCAAAAATAATTATTAGTACTATTATAATAAAAAGGGGTTGGAATGGGAGAGGTGAAAGAGTACTAATGGATCGAGTCACTGAAAAATACTTCATTTGAAATTATTTTATTTTATACATTTCTAAGTATGCTACTTGCCATCAAAAGAAATACCGTGAAATGGGGATACTTAAGACAGTTTTGAAGTTTAAACCTTTGCCAAGAAGCTAATTTCGTTTAGTTATTCAATTCAAATGTATCACTGAGTTAGTCTGTGCTTACATTTTATGTTTCTAAATGGATTACAAAGAGTTGAAAGGAGCTTAGAGGTTTTTTTTAAAAAAAAGTGTCTGTCCCAAGTTACCCACTATAACGGGGTAACATAGAACGCCCTAGATTTTGTAACTGTAAATCAAGATAGAATCGTTGGTGGATTACTTAGGACACAAAATTTGTTTTAAAAAACTTTTGCGAAGATATATTTTTATTTAAAAGTAAAAAATCACATTTTTATCGGACGCAATTCGGTAGAAACATCTCGAACTTATGAACTATCTTTAGGAACTTCGAACGAACTTCTTAATCATAATAAACTCTTCTAAAATATGTCAAACAGCATTAAAAATATCCTAAATATTAATAAAGGTTTATCAAAAGCAGGTAACAATGAACTAATACTTATTTCTACATCACAAAATCGAGATCTGTGTATTAAGAGTATTTAAGAGCAATTAAATTTGGACACATTTTTATCAAATAAATATCTGCCTCTTGTGACCTTAAGAGGCTGAATGGAAGTGATAATATCTTGCTGTCTTACAATTTGGATATCATCCACATTAGGAAAAACAAAGGTATAATCAACTTTTGTAGATTTTCTCATGAATTTCACAGTAATATCTCCATCTTGTTGTTCCATTATTTCTCCCATAAAATGTTTTTCCGTAATTTTTTTAGTATTTTCTCCGTATTTCCATCTGACAATTACAAAGGAGCCCACGGCAAATGTTGTGGCATTTTGATCACAATATTTCGGTGGTGAAGTGGTTTCGGTAAGCGTGTTCTTTAATGGCTCCTCTCTTTGTTGATCATTACACAAAAAAGGATTTAATATGCCATCAGAAAGTGTGTCACTTAGTGGATCATTGGCTGGATCCGCTTGCATAAAATCATCTTGGACTCTGTCAACTTCCCCAAATGGCTCTTCATCAACATCAAAGTTTGGCTCGGAATAATGATCAGCAAGAGAAGAATCATCGTGAATCGATATTGTCGCATCCGTGTCCGTTTCAGAAAAGGTACATTTGGTTGTTTCTGATTTGCGATTTCGGGCTCTACCCTTTTGACCAGTTGACGTAGATGGTATATCAATGTCTGACTCAGTAATGCCTTTTCCTGGAGCTACATTTAGTTTCTTCTTCCTAGGCTTTAGCGGTTGTGTCTCCTTAAAGCGGGAATCACGAAGGAACTCTTTAAATGACTCAGCCCATTCCATGGCCACGTCCTGTGTATCAATAGACGAAATCTGTTTTGGCATTCTTTTGAGCACTTGTTGCCGATCTAAAGGAATAAGGCCAGAACCTCTAAAGCCAGCACGTATGTTTTCTGAGTTTTTATCATTCAATTTGTCAAGGCACTGTTTCAGAAGTCGTGGGAACGTGTCTTTTGGAACGGTGCCCCTGTGTTTTATTTTCCAGGTGGTCAAGACTTCGCTCCATTTAGATTTTAAAGGCTTGAAATATGCCACATCCAAGGGCTGACAGAGGCCGGTGCTGTTAGGTGGCAGTAATACAAATTGGATGTTCTCCTGCTCGCACTGTTCTATTATCCATGGAGACACATGGCTGGCCAGATTGTCGCCGATGAGTACTTTCTTCTTTTGTTTATCAAATTTTTTGAAGTATGGCAGTGCGATGGAGCGGAACCAGTCCTCAAAAATTTCGAGAGTGAACCACCCACTCTTAGTGCGATTATATACTGTTCCTGAAGGACCTCCAGTGGTCCACGTCGAGTATAAATGTTCTGCCTTATAGTTCACATACGGAGGCAATAGGTGTCCATCGCCTGCAGCGGCGAACATTACCGATGTGCTGGATTTGCTGCCATCAATGATGCGCTCTGGATGGCGGCACTTTCTTCTTACGATAACCCTTTGCCTTTTAGGGTCATCGGTAATGTTCGTTTCGTCATAATTGACTATGAGTGCTGGTTCTACGTCGCAAAGTGTGGTATCCAGATGGTCAAAATATTCATTAATCACAGTTTCATCTACAGCCGCCCTGGATCTTTTGATATTTTGACAAAGTCTCGTCGTAAGTCCTCCACTATTACGTTTCAGAAATGATTCTATCCAGTCAGGTCCTGGAATATTATTAGAGAATCTTGGCGCTTTTACACCTTTGCGGTCCAAATGTGCTTTTACTATGCAACATATGTCACATTTGGTCAACGGCAGACCCCAATCGCCGGCCAAGGATATACATTTAACCAAAAATTTTTCTTCCTGTTCTGAAAAGACAGGTGGTCGTCCATACTTTCCGATATTTTTACCATTTTTGTATCTGCTGAGGGCAGATCTGGGAATGCCATATTCATCCGCTATTCTTCGCAGTGTGTCAGTACCTGCTCTTACAGCATTTAGTGCTTCCTGTAGTCTTCCTCGATCAAAGTTTGCATATGGCCGAGAGCCAAGTTGGCGCTGATGCTTCCTTGGCATAATGGATAGCCTGAAATAACAATCTTGATTTCAATTACAATTAAATGGGGTTACTTAAGACAAACGGGGTAACTTAAGACGGGCGTCTCAACTTACCCCAATATGTCTGTATCCGAACGTTGCCTTTTAAAGAAAAAAAACGGTTGACGGCACTGCTAATCTGTCACTTGTCATTAAAAAAAAAAAAAAAAAAACCTATCCGATGGTATAGGTTATGTTTTTCTAGTGGTTTCCATTTTCAGTACACAGATAAAGTTTATCACGATATATTTTTCTGGCAAAACAGTTGTTTAACAAAATAGGGATTTCAAAAGCAAATTAGCAAGAAATGTTAACGTTTTACATACCTGTCGAAATTTTAACTCCTCCTCGATGTTTTGACAGCAACTTCTCAGCTCCAGCAATATTTAAATGTTGCCATATGATTAGTCAAAAATTATCCTACCAAATGTCCTAAGTAAGTACCCAGACCGTAGTCGCAAGTATCCCCAATTGACGGTATTAAAAGTTATTTTGAGATAAATCACTTACACAGTGTGCATTTAAAAATACGATTAAGTAATAAACACTTGTAAGTAGGTAGCTGTACATAATAGGTACTGAACAACTTTTGTTCAACGAAATAATAAAATTCTGAATTTTGAATTAACTATTTATTTTTCATCAAATATCAATCAATCAAATCAAAAATAATAATATATTATATATAATATAAATTTTATAAATGCGAAAGTTTGGATGGATGGATTTATGGATGTTTGTTACTCAATCACGCCCCAACGGCTGAACGGATCGGGCTGAAATTTGGCACAGAGATAGATTATAGTCTGGAATAGCACATAGGCTACTTTTTATCCCGGAAAATTAAGGAGTTCCCGCGGGAATCAAAAATCCTCAAACCACGCAGACGAAGTCGCGGGCATTCGCTAGTACAAAATAAAAATTATCAACTTTAATAAATAAAAACCCTGTATTTATTGAAGTTGAGTAAACATTAAACTCACGTCAATAACTAATTTTATCATATTATTACAATAGCATAATATTGCGTCTCGGAAGGTATTAATGCCTACTGTCCGTTCTGCCCATCTATGCATTAACTAATCTTGGTTGCATTTTTTTTATCGTACTGGACTGGACTATTCTAGGGCTGGAACCCAAAGCCGTAAGGCCTGTTAGTAAAAAAAAATATCATACAGTTTGCCGCGGAAATTAAATGATTGCGAAATGGATAAAAATATTAAATAGGAAGATAAAATAACGTTTTCTTGGAAATGTATAATTGTGAATTGAAACACTTACCTTAAAATAAAAATAATACAGTGCCAAACTAATAAGACTTTAGATGTTAACTTAATAACAAATTATCTACACGATGAGCGACCGTGATCGCGCTACGACGGGGACAAAGACAGGCTTAAGACAGGTTATAGGAGCGCGCTCTCATAGTTGGTCGCCCGCCATTTTTCTATGACAGGGCCCATCTAGTACTTACCTAAATATCGATGGTTTGGAACGGATTAAAATACGTAAAACGAAACTTTACCACGCCAACTAAACGTCAATGAGTCTGTAATCTATGGCAAATGTCGTAAGAAATAGTCAAAAGTGGTGAAAATTTGCAATTTTCAAAAAATTATATCTCGAAAAGTATTAGAATTCGGAGTAAAATATTTTAGTGCAAGGCTTAACACATCAAGGTCTTTCTGTAAAAAAAATATGAACGTCCAACTCAGCGGGCAGTATACAATAGCTGAGCCGAAATAGGTATTCTTACAGTAGCCTCGCAATATATTTACAGTAATTTAATCTTCGTAAAACAATTACAAAAAAATATGCGATCTGCATGATAGGCAAACTAGAGGCCGCAATAAGCTCGTGACTCCATCGCTCTGCCTCAGTAAAGTCCGAAGGTCGTTCGTGGGAATGAGCATTCTATTCTATAACAAAACTCCACAACCTATTTTAAACTTGCCTTTACACAAGTTTAAAAAATCCATTAAAAGTATGCTTCTGGAAAGAGCTTATTATACTGTTGAAGATTACATAAACGACTAAAGTGCATGGATTTGACTCGCTCCAGCAAGGACAGCGGTACTTAAGTAAATTGTAAATTATTGTTTTCAAAAGAGCAACCTCCGAGTTTCTTGGCGGTTCATCTCGGTAGGAATGGCATTCCGAACCAGTGGTAGATTCACTTGCACTTGTAAAAGTTTATTTGAATAAAAAACATTTGAATTTTGAATTTGTTGAAAAACAAATAGTAAAGCCCAAGCAGATTTAGAAAATACCTTTATATGCTGCCTAGCATGTCCGATGAATAAAACAACAACAATAAGTAGATAAACGTTATATTTTTTTAATGTGAATATCTCGCTCTTTGTAGAAAAACTTTTTTTATTAAAACACTTTAAATAATATCGATTGCACTGTGCCGATTACAATAATTATTAAAAAGAATGATTATTTTTTTATATTTCATAACATTTATTAAGTACATTCGATTCCAAATTCACATTTCAAAAATTTAATATCGTGTTATCTTTTCACGTCATTTTTACTAACTTTCATACCTATTTATAATTACTTCAAGTAATTACTAAGTAAATTCACAATACATAATATACTATTGCTTTATATATAGGTATTCATTAGCTTAGAATATATTATTTTATTTTTAAATATTAGGTAAGTAATAAAATTTACCGTCAAATATTTCAATACTTATAGAAAATTAAAATACACAAATTGTAATGTAAAGTAGGTAGAGAATATAAAATATGGCAAAAATTCTGCTGAGGTATAATCCTAGGGCGCACGCACATTACTGTGTACAGATTGTATGCCTAGTGAAAGCTGAGAGTGGATTATGACCACATGACAAAAGTTATATGTCTGCACCTTTACATTCAGGTTATAGGTTAATTTCTAACTAACTGCAATTACTTAGATACCTAAATATGGTATTTATAAAAGCACTAGTAACTATATTTAGAATAAACAATATATACTTCTTTATAACTTACTTTAAATGCACACATAATACAATTTTTGTGCTCATATTACTATACCTTAATCAATTTTATACACATTACACAGTACGGATAACATGCGTATTGTTAATTGCTATATTGTACTGTAGATGTTGATTCGGCTGTGCTCACTCTAAACTATATTAACAGTTTAGTCCGAATTACATTAATTTACATATTATCATCAACATTAGAATTGCAGGGTCGATAAACAATAACAACATTACTGTAAAATGGTTGATTTAAAATCAAAAATTCAAACCCACCAATTTTAATTTCGCAAGGTTTTCGCTTGGAGCGTTGGCTGTTGATGTAAGTATATGTTGTACACAAACTTGAGCTTTAAAACAAGGCAATTAAGGATCAATAATTTTTTAAGCTTATTTAAATGTTTCTACGCTCGTAGTTTATCAACATTGGTGAGATGTGAAATCTTATATACTAATCACATATAACATTTTTTGTACAACCAAATTAAGGCCATTTTTTTAAAGAAATTGTTATAATGTTCTTTGGAAATAGATAATTAGTACTCTAGCACCACCACAACAGTCATTTGTTATATCGGAATGTATTTTTAAATACAAAAATAAAAATGGCGTCTCATATACCTAAAACTACAGAGCGGAGAGAAGGAAGCCAAATAAAGTGTAGCCGAATCTTCTAGTGTGGCCCGTAGATCTTTAGAGTTTTTCACTCTAAAGGTCACTAACTTTTCTACGCCGATTCATTAGCGCAATAGGGATGATGACAAATCATCAAAACAAACATAAAAACGCGGTTCTACTATGGAACTTTGTATGAAATACATAGTTGTGACGTCATCAAATTTCTACGCACTTTTTTCTTTAATCTATAGTTTAAAATGGTTATCAAACTTAAAACTAACCGAGCATGTGAATTTTAGGTCTTTTGGAAGACCCTCTATAATGGTTATTATTATTGAAAGCCTCTATATATCAGTAAGAAATAATTTCTTTTTAACATAAGAATCACTCCTATTCACTAAAATGCCGCTAGCAGCATACTAGACTACCGTTATTTTATTCGATGCTGGATTTTAATTTGGCATCCTTCTCTCACTACACTAGCGGCACGCTATGATGGCCGGTTTGACACCCGGTTTAATAAATAAATTTTGAGTCCTAAACCTAAAACTACATTCGATAAAATTTATGAATCTCTGCACATCACTATCGTCAATAAAGTAATACAATTATTTCCTTCAAAGTCGTTATCAATTAATACGGAACTCGTTATCAATTAAGCGGACAAACGTCAAACCGGCCATCATAGCGTGCCGCTATTGTAACACTGTCACACTAACACTTGCATCCTTTTCTTCATGAAGGTTGTGTCTACGCTTGTGGGTTTTTCTTCATGAGCTGAAGGTCAGCCTCCATCATATCTTTGACGAGCTGGTCGAAGGTCACGCGCGGGCTCCAGCCAAGCTTCTGCTTGGCTTTTGAAGGATCTCCGAGTAGTAGGTCCTACGATACAAAATAAAATAAAAGAATATTAATTATATTTTTAAATGGCGGGCTGCACCGAACCTGTTTGCGCAATGGAAAATGATAATAATAATTCATTAATACTAATGTTGCATCGGAACTCTTGGACGAATTAGCCACGGGACGCGTGATATCGGCCATATTCGCATTACCCCTCTACCCGCGTACTGTGTAGTTTCGCCAATAATATGATATTGTGTTGTCATAGTGATCGACATTTTCATACAAAAATGACAAGGCACTCTCCCCTCGCCCCGCAAAAGTTAGACTGAACGTGATTTCATACATTTTTCTTACGTTTCCTATCCCGTGTTTATTTCATCCAAGATCATAACAGTCGCACAATTTTACAGCAAGATGCACTTTTTACACAATTTGCAATTTAACTCACCACTTCGGAAGTACATACTTTGACAGTGTTTGGCAATATTGCCCAGCAAGTTTTTCCGTAAGCTGCAATCTCTGCAAATCAGAACCCTACTTAAGCCGAACTGTGATGCTAGAAGGTTGCCGTGTATCTAGCCGGGCAATATAGCCGAGCAATTTTTTCTGCAATTTGCAATTTTTTACTCACCACTTCAGTAGGTCGGAAGTACTTAGGGTTGACGGTGACCAGCAAGTCATCCGTATCAGCGTCATGTCCGGTCTCGTCCACACCGCTCCCCTTCCAAACCACTTGTCTACCGACGTACGCGAACGCTTTCTCCACAAATTCTCTCACGCTGTGCGCTTCACCCGTCGCGACCACGAAGTCCTCGGCTACATCTTGTTGTAGCATTAGCCACATTGCCTGAAATAATATAAGCAAAACAAATATTAACATTTAAAAAATCCAATAAATTTTTGCAAAGCATGGTTAAGATATCTTCTCCTAAAGATTGCTACTGATGGTTACGATTATTCAGTCAAAATTTGAATGTGAGTGTGAATGAACCCACGGAAATTCCGTGCTCCTCATAATGCGCAGCCTTGAGACCGTGACCATTTGACCGTGAGAGAGCGACCTCTCGTGGCAGGCCCCATCGTTCGAGGAAATGAAGTAGGTAATTTGGATGGAAGCCGTGGCCTTTGACTGGGCAAAAATTTCGTCCATCCATTTAACTCAAGTTGTTTAACTATCTTCCTCTAAAGGGGTATATCTCACCTTAATATAATATCTTTGGCATGTCCCCCAGTCCTTTTTGACGACACATGATCTTCCTCTAAAGTTGTATATCTCACCTTAACATATTCTTTGGCGTGTCCCTAGTCTCTCTTACTGTCCAAATTATTCATAAGCTTTAGCTGTATCTTTGCTACACAAGATCTTCTTCTTAGTATAAAGAGTACCTATATGTCACCTCAACATAGTCTTTGGCGTGTCCTCAGTCTCTCTTGCTGTCCAAATTCTTCATGAGCCATACCTGTATCTTTGCTACACAAGATCTTCCTCTAAGAATAAAGAGTACCTATATCTCACCTCAACATAGTCTTTGGCATGTCTCCAGTGTCTCTTGCTGTCCAAAGTTCCCAGTTCCAGAGTCTTCATGAGGCCCAGCTGTATTATGGCGACACATGATGGTCCTAAAAGGGTATCTAGAGGCTATATATCACCTCAACATAGTCTTTGGCGTATCCCCAATCTCTCTTGCTGTCCAGATTCCCCAGTTCCAGAGTCTTCAGGAGGCCCAGCTGTATTATGGCGACACATGATGGTCTTAAAAGGGTATACCTATAGGCTATATCTCACCTCAACATAGTCTTTGGCGTGTCCCCAGTCTCTCTTGCTGTCCAGATTCCCCAGTGCCAGAGTCTTCAAAAGGCCCAGCTGTATTTTGGCGACGCCGCGAGTGATCTTCCTCGTAACGAAGTTCTCCCCTCGACGCGGGCTCTCGTGGTTGAAGAGGAGACCGTTACATGCGAACATGCCGTACGCTTCTCGGTAGTTTACTACTATCCAATAGCCGTACAGCTTTGCACAGGCTGTGGAATAAAATATACTTTACTAGCTGATGCCCGCGACTTGGTACGCGTGGATTGAAGTTTTTTGGTCCCCGCGGGAACTCTTCTATTTTCCGGGATGAAAAGTATCCCTTTGTTCTATTCCTGATTATACTCTATGTCTGTGCCAATTTTCATCCAGATCCGTACTGTCGTTGTGGCGTGATTGAGTAACAAACATCCATCCCTACATCCATCCATCGAAACTTTCGCATTTATAATATTAGTATAGATTAACTACGAGTATGATAAGTCTGAAACTATTTTTACTCGAAATCTTTACAAAAATTTATTTTGACTAGTTCCATAGAATTTAAAATGAAAATTTTAAATTTTTTTTTTTCAAAAACGGGGGCTTATGAGAGTAAAAAAAACCTACATATACGACAGTAGGCTTATGTGTTTACAGATTACCTATTTAGGCTTTTTGCAACGTAATCTGCTGTGGTGAAAAACCACTCATTTATCCGCTCAAAAGCTAGCGCGCCATGGGCCTTGACTATGATTTATAGCCACCGATTAAGAGAATAAGCCTGCAGGTGAGATCTTGCAGGGATAAAAAAAGTGTAAAAACTACTCGCCTACCAATTGGTTTATAATAAAAGTAAGACCCTGGACATGAATCAGTCAGGTGTGTAACTTCCTTAACAATAATGAATGTCATCACATTGTTCTCTGGCGTCATTTGTTTCACTTGTTTTGGATTCCAATGTCATGCCAGTTACGAGTAGGTACTAGGTAGAGTTAGTAAGCTATAAAAGATTTTGGACATGAGTAATTACGATTAAAATTACGATTGAGATAAAGATAATAATAAATTCAAGTTTGAATGCCCATGTAGGATGCATCGTATCGTACTGGCTATGCAAAAAATATATTTTACTGTCTCACCGTAAGGGGATCGGGGGTAAAACGGCGTCTTTTCAGTCTGCGGAACTTCCACCACCTTTCCGTAAAGCTCTGAAGTAGATGCCTGGTATATCTTGGTCTCTTTCTCCAGCCCGGCCGTTCTGACGGCTTCTAACAGTCGTAGAGTGCCCAAAGCGTCCACTTGTGCAGTATACTCGCTTAGTTCAAAGGACACTTTTACATGTGATTGTGCTCCTAGGTTGTATATCTCTTTGGGTCTTATCTGGATAAGAAATGAAATGTTATTATTTCATGTAGGGCAACTTGTGTCAGATATTATATGTCAGGACACTACCACCTGTTCAGATAGGAATATCTTCTAAGAAGAGCCGGCAAGAAACTCAGCAGTTGCTTTTTTAAGATAAGATTTCAGACAAGAAACTATTAATTTAACAACCTAGTAAGTAACGAGTCGCAAAGTCTCGAAGTCTGAAGCGGCATAGTAGGATTTTGAAAGAGCCAAAAGTGACAAAGTTCTATATGGAAGCAAATAGAAATCGACCTTGCGTCCAGCGTCTCACAAGATAGTAAAATAACTTGCATTGCCGGATACCTACTTAATGTAACATTTTTCTTATTGAAAAAAGAAAGCAACAGAGTTTCTTATATATTAGAACCTTCTTTCCGAGCCGGTGGTAAAGTCAATAAAAGACGTAGCATAAGAGACACCTGTGTGTCCTATATGAAATCAATATGTTGAGGTAGTAAAGGGCAATCAGCAAAGGGCTAGCTTGTCACGCGATAAAAAAAATAATAATAACACATTTTCCACTATAAGTTAACGTTAATAGTTACTAAATCGTTTTAAAAACATAGGTATGACTTGGATAACCAGATTTGCCGACAATCAAAAGATAAGGCAACATATCAAAATTTACAGGGAAAAGATTTTTATTACACACTATCGTAACAACATTTTCATCGATCAACCTATCGTGAAAATCGTTAACATGTTCTAATCATGTTCTATTGCATGCTACATAGATAATCCGTTGCATATAACCTTGAACCGTAACCTACTTTAATGCATTACCGACGCATTAAAGTGTGTTAAGGCACTTACCATGGCTTAACAATTAAGTGTTAAGAAGGTCGTGTTATGTTCGCCATTCAAATCAAGTCAAATATTATTTATTCAAGTAGACTTTTAACAAATGCTTTTGAATAGTCGAGTGAATCTATCGTTGATGATAAAATCATTTGACTTACACGAACATAACTCCTGAAAAGTTAGAAAGACTTGGCCGGGGATCGATCGTTACTGGTCGGACCACCATAGAAGGCTGACCTACACCATTAAGCGATTTCTGCTGATAGATCATACTAATGTTATAAATGCGAAAGTGTGTTTGTTGGTTTGTCCTTCAGTCACGGCGCAACAGAGCAACCAATCGACGTGATTTTTTGCATGGGTATAGTTGAGAACTTAGAGAGAGACATAGGCTACGTTTTATCCCGGAAAATTAAGGAGTTCTCGCGGAATTAGAAAAAAATGTGTACAATTCACACACGGCAGAAGTGAAACTTCAGAAAAGTAGCCTATGAGAAAATGTGATAAATATAACTTGTATTCTATCTCATTGTCTCGCAGATTAAATCCTATTATGAATTTGTTTGTCTCTTTTTCGTGTCGCTTTTTGTATCATCGAATTTTCAAATCGCAACAATTCTAAAGAACTTTCACTTCAAAAAAACTCTAACAGCATAGACGCGAAGTCGCGGGCATCAGCTAGTGATAATTAAATGCTTTTCTATTATATTCTAGGGCATCAAGAAGTGTGTTGTCTCACCTTAGTGACAATACTAATAAGGCAGGTGGTGTCGGTGAGGTCTCCATAGTGTAAATGCATCTGCCCACCAGTGTGGCACGCGGGCTGTCCATATAGATGCTGAATTCGACCTGGTCACACCAGACTGCATTTTTTAACATCCACACTAATATTATCAATTAGAAAGTGTGTCTGTCTGTTTGCTACGCTTTAATGGTACATCTTTTCAACTGAATTTGATGAAATTTAGTAGAGATAGGTGGCATCACAGGGATAAGGGCTACTTTTTACTATCGAAAAACCTTAAGCCACGTGGACGAAGTCACAGGCATCATCTTGTATTTCATAAAAAAACTTGCTTAAACTGCAAGCTGCAGCAGACATTTTGAGTCTTTTCTTGCCGGAGCAATCTCAGACTGAATTTTGTAAAAAGGTATTTACAAAATTGCAGGCTTAAATTAAAAATACTAATAATCTCTTCAGGGTAACTTCTCTACACATTAAAAGAACCTAATAAATTTTGTAGGCACTATAGTGATAGATGACCCGGCTTACTACCATCGCTTATAGCAGTAATTTTTAATATTGTTCACTCTTGTATCAGAACTATAATCCTTATTTTAGTTCAAGGTATATTTAAGGTTAAGTCAAGGTATGTCTGAACTATGAAACTTGATGAAAATGACTTTACCTACTCATGGAGTTATGTCATTTTAGAGCAGCCAATTTAAATATTTTTTTTTAGAACTTTGATGAAAACTCACCTGTATTAAAAGAAGATGATCTTCTGAGTATTCCATGAACTTCATAACCTTTTTCTATCAAGAACTCTGCAAGATATGATCCATCCTGAAAAAACATCCATAGCTATTACCAAAAATAAATAAAAGGTACTTACTTAAATGGTTATTTTATGTAACTTATACAGGGAACTAAATAACAAGCAAATACAATTTAAACTAGTGTAAACCATTGCTGCATGGCTTCAATACCAGCTGAAACCATGCAGCCCAGCACTTCAAATGATATAATATTGTAAATGTAAAACTCTAAAATGTGTATCTGTGCTACCTTTTATAGTTAATCCATAATCATAATTCTGACAGAATTTGGTACAGAAATAAGTTGCATCCTGATGATAGACATTTCATTCCAGAATTTTTCAAGATTAGATTTCCTGCAGGATTATTAAAAAAGCTAAATCCACGCGGACGTAGACACGGCCATCAGCTTGTAATAAGTTTTTAAATATATATTCATTAGTTATTTAATCTTAATTTAATACTCTTTACGTGTCATGCCAGCATAGTTGATGAGCAGATGAAGGCTATTCATTATACTAGAGAAAACTAGAACCAATGACTAAAACTATATGTTATTTAAAAAATATTACCTGTCCAGTTATACCAGTGATTAAAGCCACTTTCCTGTTTCCGTTCATGCTTGAACTCTCGCCGGACATAGTGTTTATATTTATTTATTAGATGTTACACAAAACACGTCCGCGCTCAGCAAGCCGGCGATGTTTTAAAGGTGCTGAACTGCTGATAAGCTTATCAAAAACACTCCTGTGCATACTCAACCATCAAATTGTACAAAAAATACAAGTACGATAACTTTTTTATCGCATATATTTACAACACCTAGCTAATGGACGTCTGATAAAACAATAATAACTGGTAGTTGTTGAGAATTTATCGAAATAAATTCAAGTTAGTAAAATAAACAAAACCTTGATCAAGGCACGAAATAAAAATCTAAAAATTTCAAAATCATAGATAATACACTCTGCTAAATGTCACAATTTCTGAACGATAAAAGCTAGAGCTGTAGAAGGTAGAAGTCGAATAGTCGAATTTTCATTCAACTTGCAGAATTCCTGAACGGTAACGACTAATGTAATTATAGGAGACACAGACGAACAACCTAAATAAATTAAATAAGATATTTGTGATTGGTCTGTGGCTGCTGATAATATGTTTAATGTATGTGAGGCTCGGAAAGGCCCAGAGCCGTAAAGCCCAATGACTTCATAAAGCATAGAAAAGCCAGCAGGGCGACCGCGTATCTTTTGCATCAATCATTGATACATCGCAATCACCTCTGATTGGTTAACACTCTTCCACTATTGGATGAAATCCATTGACGCAGCAAGAATACCATAAATTCAGCCATTCGGAGGTGATTGCGATGTATCAATGATTGCTGCGAAAGATACGCGGTCGCCCTGCAGTTAATTAAAAAAAAAGAAATGCTGATGAGCAGCAGAGACAATTATTGAAATAACTTTAAACTTAGGATCATAGACATATTAGTTTATTGCAAAGAGCAAAATAGTGTAAAATAAGAATAATATTTTTCAATACAGTTGTCAAACATGGCGCACTTTCAGAGGCTGTAGTTATGATTCGAAAATTGAATCTTTCGCATAGGCATCTTACTTTTACACGGTCGTGACTTACTTTTACAAGCTCGACACTTACTTTTGCAGTTTAGTTTTAAATTTTCCAAGTCAATTAAAAAAGTTTATTAGCAAGGAGTTTTCATACACAGAGTATAATCGGATAGGCTTTTTACGAGGAAAAATGAATGAATCCGTACGTTTTAGCATTGAATTTCCAAAATTCTTTTAAATGGTTGTTGATTATATTTAATTACCAGTTTTAATTTAATTATTTTCAACATTTGACAAAAATCGAATAGGCTGTATACGCGTTGGTACGAACCCGTAGCCTAGTTTCGTTGAAAAAAAAAATATGTCCAGGTGTAAATACGCGCCATTTGCTGAAATTTTTTATTTTTTTTATGATAAATTGATTATATTTTCAACTGTATTGAAAAATTCTTTTAAATGGTTGTCGATTATATTTAATTACCAGTTTTAATTTAATTATTTTCAACATTTGACAAAAATCGAATAGGCTGTGTAATCGTAGGTACGAACCCGTAGCCTAGTTTCGTTGAAAAAAAAAATATGTCGAGGTGTAAATACGCGCCATTTGCTGAATTTTTTTATTTTTTATGTGATAAATTGATTATATTTTTGTACTATTTTCCACAACTGTATTGAAAAACGTCGTGTGATACACGGGTGTGAAGGTTATTGCAAACTCGTGACATTAAAAACCCTCACCTTCGGCTCGGGCTTATTAATGACAGCTCGTTTGCAATAACCTACTTCCCACCCTTGTATCACAATATACTATTACCTACGTCTGGGTAATGGGTATGTCAAAAGTTAGAGGTTAGGGTCAAGTTTTGCAGTTTTATTCAGTTTTAAAAACCTTGAAAAAAATTACATTTTTACTGTGTGTATTCTTTGACCTCTACAATTAAATTTGTGGTAATAATGATCATGCAAATACATGTACTTATTGTAAAATAGAACTTAGTACTACGCAGCGACATAAGATTACTTTTTAAACAAAGGTAATAGTAAGAAAAGCTATCGTTATGCCGGAAATTAAGATAACTCCACTAGGCGCTGGCCAAGATGTTGGGAGAAGTTGTATTTTGTTATCCATGGGAGGTAAAAACATTATGCTTGATTGTGGGATGCATATGGGTTATAACGACGAGAGAAGGTTTCCAGACTTCTCTTACATTGTTCCAGAGGGCCCTATCACCAGTCAGATCGACTGCGTTATCATATCGCATTTTCACTTGGATCATTGTGGTGCACTCCCTTACATGTCAGAAATGGTTGGCTACACTGGCCCTATATACATGACCCATCCAACAAAAGCAATAGCACCCATTTTACTAGAAGACATGAGGAAAGTCGCAGTAGAAAGGAAAGGAGAATCAAATTTCTTCACCTCACAAATGATTAAAGATTGCATTAAGAAAGTTACTGCAGTGACATTGCACCAATCAGTCATGGTTGATAACGAGTTGGAAATCAAAGCTTATTATGCGGGCCATGTGCTCGGTGCTGCCATGTTTTGGATCCGAGTTGGGTCCCAATCTGTTGTGTACACTGGAGACTACAATATGACTCCGGATAGACACTTAGGTGCAGCGTGGATTGATAAATGTAGACCAGACTTGTTAATTTCAGAGTCTACATATGCAACTACCATAAGAGATTCAAAGCGTTGTCGTGAAAGAGATTTCTTGAAAAAAGTTCATGAATGTGTTGAAAAAGGAGGCAAAGTTCTTATACCAGTGTTTGCTTTAGGTAGAGCACAAGAATTGTGCATCTTGTTGGAGACATATTGGGAACGTATGAACTTAAAATATCCAGTCTACTTTGCTTTGGGACTAACAGAGAAAGCCAACAATTACTACAAAATGTTCATCACATGGACCAATCAGAAGATTCGAAAGACATTTGTACAGAGGAATATGTTTGATTTTAAACACATCAAGCCTTTTGATAAGTCATACATTGATAACCCTGGTGCTATGGTGGTGTTTGCTACACCTGGCATGTTGCATGCAGGTTTATCTTTGAATATATTTAAGAAATGGGCACCTTTTGAGCAAAACATGTTGATTATGCCTGGATTCTGCGTACAAGGCACTGTGGGACACAAAATATTGAATGGAGCTAAAAAAGTTGAATTCGAAAACCGACAAGTTGTGGAAGTCAAAATGGCCGTGGAATACATGTCTTTCTCTGCGCACGCTGATGCTAAGGGCATTATGCAGTTGATTCAGTACTGTGAACCAAAGAATGTGTTATTGGTACATGGAGAAGCCCAGAAGATGGAGTTTTTGAAGGACAAAATTGAGAAAGAGTTCAAGATAAGCTGTTACATGCCAGCTAATGGGGAAACAGCTACTATAACCACTCCAACCAAAATTCCTATTGATGTATCTTTACGGCTACTAAAAGCTGAGGCAGTAAGGTACAATGCTCAGCCTCCAGACCCTAAACGAAGGAGAGTAGTCCATGGAGTTCTATGTGTCAGAGACAATAGACTCTCCTTACTAGATTTAGATGAAATCTGTGATGAGATAGGTATAAACCGACATGTTATTAGATTCACAACCACAGTACGATTTGATGATCCTGGCCCATCTGTCAAAACTGCTGAAAAACTTAAAACTTTATTAGCAGAGAAGTTACAAGGGTGGTCAATAACCATATCAGATGGCAACATATCCGTAGAGTCTGTCCTTATTAAGGTTGAAGGTGATGACGATAATACTAAAAGCATTTATGTCTCATGGACAAATCAGGACGAAGATTTGGGAAGTTACATTCTAGGATTACTACAGTCAATGGTTCAGTGAAGGTCAGGTACCTATTTTCTAATGCGGAAAAAGTGGTTTTCAGTTTAAATACACTTCCAAACTGAAAACTGTTATCTCCAGTGTGATGAAGGGCATTAGTGTTAAGAAAATCATTGTTTCCAAAATAATATGTTTATTAAATAATTTAATGAATAACATTTTTGTATTCATCTATGCACACCACGTGATATCCGTGTTACATTTGCCTTGATACCACAGATACTGCAATCCGTTGGTTTGAGTTAAATTCATTATCTTCTTGTTGATATACTGATTGGGTTGCTGTAATGAGAAATATGAAGTGGTTAATATTGTTGTTTTGGCTTTAGGGTAGGGTATCCATACTAATATAACAAGTCTAAGGATATACATTCTTTCTCTAGACAGCAGGGTGACAAAAGCAAGACAGGGGAATGTATCTCCAAGCTTTCAAAATTTCAGTACAAAATACAGTGATTCTAGCACAAAATTTAGTATGCCGGTTTTAGGTGTATACAAAGGTATAGGTAAGCCTGTAGTCTGCTATTTGTGGGTGTCGTTCCACTGTAAGGACAAAATTATGTATTAATATAATAATATTAAAGCGAAAAGTGTGTGTGTCTGTCTGTTACCTTTTCAGCAGTCCTATCTCTAACACAGGGGCTATCAAAAATGCAAGCTACTGACATTTTTTTTTATCTGTCGTTTGGCCGACAGTAATCGGAGTATTTTCAATATTGACATTTGTAGATAGTCCAATAATTAATTATTATTGGCCGAATGGCAGATGAGATTACGTGATCAGACGTTGAAGAAAATTAGATCTTTGCTATTGGAACAGACTACGCACCATGGCAGGCGGAAATAATCTTCTAAAATCTCCCTTGCCTAGATTCTCTCTATAAGCCATCAATAAGCTACTTCTAAGCCTAGGGCTTAGGCAATGTCTGCACAGACCGCAGACGTCAGAAACTTCGCAACTTTCCTTGCAGATGGTACTACATTCCTTACTATACACTGCTATGTTTTTCTGCGAAGATATCATGTTTTTAGTTCCTGGATCCTCCCTGGAAAATAAAATAAAACTTTGAAAACGGCAGACTGGTAAAGGATCCCATCGTAACTGCGACTTTTTAGATTTTAGCCTAGAACCTATATAGCTGAATATAAAGGTGCCTATTATTTTCTATGGGTAGGTATACATGACAACCTACTATTATATGCTGACATTGCTATAGATTTAACGACCACTACAGATGCTTGCCCGTATCCCTAGTGCCAGTTCCGTTACAATGTAAAATCTACAGAAAAGAAAGGACAGTTTATAGAGCAAGTCTGTCTCTGTGATTCGATTCTGTGGAACCCATAGGCCTTTTTGCCTCTTTTGGTGCTAACCCAGAGAGAAAGCGCCTGCCTGTTTTTTTGCTGCAAAAACATTACTAGATGCCATAACACCGACATGCGTGAGCTTGCCATTCCTTTCGATACTTTTTCGTTTTCAAAAGACCCAAAAGGAAGAATTTTCCCTTTACTCCTACCTAACTATAGGATAGGAAAAGTGCTTTGCGCGCTAGGAAAAAGTATTTACCTGTTCAAGTACCTACTTATCGGTTATTGCAGCCAAGCGCTAACCTTTTTTAGAAAAAAAAAACTGATTGACCGATACCTGCTTGAGAACCTGTTTTTAGCTTATGTCGGTTTATAAATACAGGCTTTAGATCGGGGTGGACTAGGTACTAATAATATACAGTACTTATCTAATCTAATACGATACTCACTTGCCACCATTCAAATGCGTAGTGAGTCCAACCAACGAGAACAAGTTGTATAAAACCTGTTCATAGAGCAGTTGGTTGGGCGGGTAGTGCGCTGAGCTCAGGTTGGGAGACATGTTGGCTTCCAGCAGGTACACTCGGAAGTTCTCGTCCACCACTAGATCGAAACGCATCATCTCGAAGAAGTTGTCTTGCGAGGGGTAATTTGCAAGCTGAAAATAAATGAACACAACTTTAGTAAAAGCATAAATACCTATACTCTGTGTTCCTTTATTAAACAGTAGCATCTAGGTATATAGTTATAGATATAGAGGCTAGTATAGTAAGTCAATGGGCTACTGTAAATAAAGGAACAGAGAGTACACCTGTATCTGCGCACACGCTAAACTGTAGGTACCTACTTAGTTAGTCTTAGTGCACTTTTTAATAATATCTCCCGCGCATTTGGCTAATCTTTCGGAATTTGGCCGCCGTGGTCGAAATTCGGTCGGGAGGACTTTATTATGATTATTGTTATATAAGCAAAGTAAAGACTCGAAAGTTAAATATCTTAGACATTTTAAAGGATTTTGTTCAATTTTGACAAACCTTTACCTATATTACGTAATAGAGAAAGGTTTTCTAATGAGAGACGAGAAAGCTGGACTTAAAAATTAAAATTAGTACTTATCTTAAATATTTCATTAGGTAGGTAATTAAAAAAGTGAAAATCTAGTGCAAAAACTACACACATCTCAACAGCGAAATTCAATGTCCCCTCCTAAAAATTGTCGTTTCAAAAAAAGTAAAAGCCCCGTATTTCTAACTCAAAGGTAGGACTCAAGTAACTCACCTTTCGAGGAGATCAAAATCTCGCGTGACGCCCGGTCGGTCTACTAAACAAGAGAATTAAAAGAAAGTAAGTACCTACTCAAACACTTTGAGTTTCCTTTTACGGTTTCTCAAAGCTTAGAAAAAAGTAAGTAGGTACCTACATCGTGCGTTATCACATTGCCCTAGTCGTAATCAGTCAAGGCGACCGCGTCAAAGCGGTGCCGCCGCATACAACCAAATCTGGGACCCAATTAATGTACAAGCTTACCAGGTTTTTTTATCCACTACAAGTTAGCCCTTGACTGCGACCTTACCTTATGGTTAGTGATGACGCAGTCTTAAGTTGTTAGCGGGCTTTCCTGTTAGGTGTAGGTACGGCACGGTACCCATACCACTAAATCGATTTCTACACGGCATTGTGCGTACCGGAACGCTAAATCGCTTAACGGTAGGTAGGTACGTCTTTAGCGGTAGAGTGGTAACTGGTTAAACTGGCCACAGCCGAAACCTAAAATGTAAAACTTACTGCACTGATAATGTGGTGTTCCTTTTTGATAAAAACTTCAGTGATCGCTTCCTGCACGTCTTCCCACATTTTGGTTGTGTTCTTTCCCTGTGGACAAAAAAAAACATGAAACGATTGTGTAAAAAATCATGACTCATGGTAATCCACATCTTTAAATGTAGGGTAAAAAGCGTGGTTTGGGACCTCAAGCCCGGGCCTTCAAGAGAAATCCCCTTTTATTAACCGACTTCCAAAAAAGGAGGTGGTTCTCAATTCGGCGCGTATATATTTTTTTTTTTTTTTTAATGTATGTTACCGCATATCTCCTTTCATTTTTTTTTTCAGTGGTTAGAGGAAGCTCGCGAGATGGTCCCATAAAAAAATCTGACTCCAAATCCTCAATCCTGATGGTGTAGGTATACCAACGACTCAAAACTAGAGAGTTAGGCAGTTTTGATGGTGAATTCATATAGTAGGTATCAAGTCACGTGTATACGATTCAACTCTGAGTCCCAACTCCTCAACCCTGATGCTGCAGGGTACAGAACTCCTTAAAAATAGAGATTTAGGATTTTTTGATGGGGAATTCATATTGTAGGTGTCAAGCAACGACTTCATACTTAAACCCAAGTCCCAACTCCTCAACTCTGATGCTGCAGGGTACTGCACTCCTAAGCCGTGGGGTATAAGACTACACTAAAAAGTTAAAAATAAAAATTCTTTCCAAAAAACCGACTTCCAAAGCCACTGTAAAGTAAAAAATAATTTTGATTTCTACACACTATGTTGAAGTCGGGCGAGTATAACAAAGATAGGCAAAGTTGACGCGTCAGGGTCGCTCGACTTCAACATAGTGTGTAGAAATCAAAATTATTTTTTACTTTACAGTGGCTTTGGAAGTCGGTTTTTTGGAAAGAATTTTTATTTAAGTGTCTCTTTTTTATTTGGGTTTCTCAAGGTTTGGCTTTGGAGGCCCAGTCCCGACGCCCGGGTCGGAGCGTCCCTCAGCCTGCGAACTCAGACAGCCACTGTTTCCAATCCCGTACACTAGTCCAGTCCAGTCCAGTAGTCACCATTTCTGAGGCCTGTTATATTAATAGACCGGCATCGTAAAGAACACGTTCTCAAGTCTTAGGCAATCTATGCTTATTATGACCTGTCGTAGCATTAAATTGATCGAGACTTGAATAGGTACCTACCTGTTCCATGAATTTCCAATACAGGCAGGGCACCGCGCGTCGACCGGTGGAACGTACTACGTAATGTATTCCTAAAGTTTAGAGAACACCTTCTAAGTGACAACTACTTATTGTCGGTACGTGAAATGCAATGACCTGGTATTCCCTAAAATTTAGGCTTGTTGGTGAAAATGGGTAATAGACTGTGTCTAAAACTATCTAGTACGATCCTTAGGGACTATTTAGGTAAGCTTAACAAGTCTCAGCTGTGGGACAAAGCTGCGCTAATCACATTTTGTAAACAAGGTCTAAGACCCATGCTAATCGCGACAAGGTAACCCGACCGGGCGAATGGCAATCGATACCTACCTACAGGAAACAAGTAGGTTCTATAGCCAGGTAAAGGCTTATATTCATTAATACTGTATAGCGTTCGTGTCGCTGGGGTGATTGACGTATTAACCTGTCGCGGCTAAACGTGGCGCCAACTCTTAATCGCTTATGGGCATCTTATAACCTAGAGTTTTTTTTTTGTAGGAATAAACGCTCAGGGAGCATATTAAACCTTAAAATAAACTTACTATCGCTTAAAGCAGTATTATATTAAAACAGTTTAATATGACGTACCTTGATGTCCCTAAAATGAGGAAAAAAAATTATTCTGCTTTGAGCGATGGTATCGCTCTTGTTTTTTATACTGTTGTTCTTAAATTTACTGAGTATAAGTACAAATTGTTTCACCATCACCAAATATGCACCGAATATGATACTTGACAGACTCCAATTACAAAATCTGTCTTAACGTTTGATATATATGACCCGCTTCTCGCTACGCAATGCGAAGTATTCTCCTGAATTCCGGCTGTGGCCGCGTCTTTGATATTTTATGAAACATTGTTATCACATAGGCTAGGAAAACCAAAAGAAAGTTTTGGGACAATCGAGAGAGTGCTTTGCGGCAATGCAGATTATTATCTGGTTATAATTAACTTCCAAAAAGAGGAGATACAAAGTTTACACTTCTCAATTAGGCGCATCTTTTAATAATGCCATGGCATTTAATACAGACTTGGACAGTTTTGATTGCAAAAGATAAAATAATTAAATTATACCCACCTATTGTAACGTACTCGTTTGTATTATAACGTACCTACCTATTAATTTGCTATTTCTTACAAATTAACGCTCAGTGTACGAAAAGCCTTATTTTCACCCCATATAAAAAGTGCGTACGGTATCAGCTGTCGCGTTATTTATCGTCTACCGAACGGATTTACATGGCAAGTGCCAGTTAGTACACCTCAGCCTGTAGCTCGTTATCGTGGAAAAAGGAAGTTACTTCATACATTAGGCCCGTTCTACAATCTACACTACGCGCCGCAACAGACCGCGAACGCCGCGAAACAAGTATGAGTGCATTAGTACACCTCAGACGTGGAAAAACCTACCTTTCGCTATTGTTCATTGTCGTACTTTCGATGAATTTTCAACCTATCACAGCAACTGAGATAATAGCAAAGAAGTAACTTTGGCGTTATCGGGGACAGATATGTTGCCCGTGACAAAGCGACTCCGAACTAGACTGACGCCCGAATGTGAATTTTTAAATTTTAGTTTAAGTTGCATGAAAGCAATCGGCTGTGCATCCACAATCCCACAAGATTTAATAATTTGTTTTGTTTATATCATTCTGCATTTCACACTTTTTGCTTTTTAGAAAAAGGCACTGCTAAGTTTCTAGTCGGCTTTTCTCTGAAGATTCTGTTTTTCAACCGACTTCAAAGAAAAGGAGGAGGTTCTCAATTCGACTGTTTTTTTTTCTTTAATGTTTGTTACCTCAGAACTTTTGACTGGTTTTTTTTATTTGAAAGGTCATACTTCCCAAGTGGTCCCATATAAATCGAATCGAAATCGGTCGAGCGATTTTTAAAATATCAAAAATAAAATAAGTACTCTGTATAGCGTGTGCTTGTTGTTGTAAAGTTGGCGCGGGAGTTTGAAGTCGGTTGTTTAAAAAGATTTTTTTATATTAATTTATGTTATGTGACGTAGATTAAGTGGTAGGTACATAATAATGAGTTGTCCTTCGTGAAATAAAATTAGGTTTTAGGTTTATTTTCGGCCCAAGTTCACGGCTGCGAATGACGCTGAAATGTAGAGCGGCCTTTAGAACAAGTTGTGACTTTATATTGCGATATTAATAGCTTATTTTTTAAATCCTACAACTTTATAAAGCTACCGCCTTCCTTCCTAGTGACCATTACGGAAATAAATTCACGAAAAACTTTTTTTAGTGAGCCTATCAAGGTTACGATTTTTTTTTTGTGTCATTCTGATTCTAGCTCGGATTAGTATTTTTTTGTTTGGAACATTCACGTTCGACGGAAATTCTTAGGTCTATAAGAAATCATAGGTTCAAGGAATTTTAAGTATGCTACCCCTCAGACAATTATGCTACCCGGCTAGAGCGATGACATCCGGAAAAATCTGGATGCGAAAAGATTAGGTAACGTTGGTTGGCTCTAACTAAAAGATTAATTTTGCCAACAGTAGATTTATATTGTTATCTAAGTAAGTACCTACATTTTGCTCGATCATAAAAAAATATGAAGAAATCGCCATTTTGACTATTTTTCCAATTTTTTTGCCTAAAGTTTTTAACTAAATTATTGTAAAAAAAATATATTTAAATAAAGCATACGTACGTATTTCCCAACTATAATTACGAAACAAGCTATAATTATTTTAAAAAATTAAAAACTCCAAAAAGTTTTTGTTTTTTAATTTATAGCCAGTGTCACACGGTATGATATTGTAAGGATTCTAACGATACCCCTTACAAAAAAAGTTATGGTGTTTTTTTGGGCCGTCGTGTGATTATAGTCCAACAGCTGGTGGAAATTGCAAGTTAGGTATCATTCAACTTTCGGTATAATTCATGCGATTCCGTAATACCTACCTAATGAATTTTAGTCCCCCCACAAGTAAAAAGTATACTAAATATATCATACCTTGGATCTAGCGTAATGGTCGAAAGCCTCCTTCATGCTGAATCCTAGCGAAGTGTATGGATGTGCGAGTGAGGGCACCTCCCATGTGGGCAGGTAGTCATCACCCACTACATACTTGTCCAGGTTCTTTGGTTCGAATGGGTAGTACTTTGCTGGGCAGTATCTGGAATTGAATAGTCTTTATTTGTAAATGTAGGTAATAAATGTATATTTTAGAATGATTTTGTTTTTTTTAAATATGTAAGCTAGTGATGCAGCGAAGCGCGCTTGCCTAGAAGATGGCTATTCACTCTTGATTTGAAGGTACCTATATTAAAAGAGGAGGGGTAGGTAAACGGAAGCCGGGAGGGCATTCCATATTCTAGCGGTTCGAATTAGCAACGAGGAAGCAAATCGCTTCGTACGAGCTCGCGGAATTTCGACTATGTACCTAAGGGTGCAGGCTGTAACTTTGACGATTATGATGACGATTTTAATCATAAGTCGGAAGTCCCAGGTTTGAAACCCCGCATGGGCAATCTGGGCACCAATATTAAGCATCACCAGGATGAGGTCTTAAGCACCTATATATAAGTGTGTTGCTAAAAGTGAAACTTGAAAAGAAGTAAGGGGAATTAAACTTCGCCGACGATCTCTATCGCAAAATTCGCAATTTGAGAGAGTATAAATACCTACTAAATAGCCTCAATTATACAAACGATGCTGGGTAATATGTACAGTCCATAGAAACCATTATTATAAACGCGAGAGTGTGTCTGTCTGCCTATCTCCAATTTTTTAAGCCTACGATAATATTTTTATGACAAGATTAGATGATGCCCGCGGCTCCATCTGCGTAGATTGATGTTTTTAATTCCTACGGGAACTCTTCCATTTTCCGGGATGAAAAGTAGCCCATGTCCTTCCCCCTAGATCCGTAAACTATCTCCGTACCTAATTTCATCAAAATCGGTTGAGTACCTAGTTGGGCCGTGAAAGCGTAGCAGACTGACAGACAGACAGACACACTTTCGCATTAATATTAGCATGGATTTAATGAAGGCTGTAATGAATTGTGTCTATCCGTCTGTTACTTTCCCATGGCCCCCATATTAAACCGATTTTGACGTTTCTTAGTTGGTACTGCAACGCCTATAGCCATATTTGTGGACTTTCGTGTTTTAGAATAATTATAATCCTTATTTTAGGAACGTCAAGGTACATACGTGTCATCAAACTGTCATTTTGAGTAATATTGCTCTAAGCGTTGGCAGTATTGGCATGCTTCCCGGGAACGGCCATAACTATATATATGTAGGCTACTTGTACTTTGTATCCCGGAAAGTCAAAGAGTTCCCACGGGACCTTCAAACGGATGTCGAGAGCATCATCTAGTAATAAATAAATCGTTGTTATAAATCATATTTATATTATAAATACGAAAGTGTGTTTGTTTGTTGGTTTGACCTTAAATCACGCCGCAACGGAGCTACGGGTCGACGTTATTTTTGGCATGGGTATAGTTGAGGAACTGGACAGTGACACAGGCTACTTTTTATCCCGGAATATTAAGGAGTTAAAAAGCTTAAACCACGCGGACGAAGTCGCGGGCATCAGCTAGTTCAAGATAAATGATTCATATAAGAAAAATGAAAGTTACAATATACTATGCAATATATATGCAAGTTGCAACTTTCCTTAGCAGTTAGCACACACAATAGGCGCAGAACCTTGCCAAACGCAATTTCTATTTCTCCCAACTCTTAGATAAGTATTCTCACCTGAATAAAACGTCGCCTTTATACCAATACACTCTCAAAGGATTAACGGAGGTGAGTGCAACGTACACTCCAATATCAAACTTATGACCGTCCACTAAGAACGGTTTTTGCACGTACTCCTGGACGAAACTTTCGCCACTTGACAAATCAATTGCAGTCACGTTCTTTAAGTACACACCTCGATGTTGATTGTGCTTTTCCAAAAACACTGCATTTCTATTTTTCGCCGCGTATTCCAAAAACTCCTTTTTGTTTTCGGGTATTTTGAACGCACGAGGGATAAACTTGGAGTCGGATGTCGCTAAATCCACTTTGTTGGTAATGAAACCCGTGCCTGGGAAATGGTTGACCCTCTGATTGGTTTTTAATCTATGCAAGTTTGGATATAAAACTCTGAAAGGATAATCGTGAGACCATAGTAACGTCCAAGGAGTTTCGTTCGTACTCTTCTCATAACCGAGACGGTCTAACACCAAATGCACGTGTTTTAACAACCCATTTCTGTTCTCAACGTCACTGTAGGCAGAATACACCCAGTAAGACCTTTTCTCTACATTATCTTTGCAAATACTCCTGTTTCTGTTCTGTACGTTTATTATTTCCAGTAATATAGCCAAAGATACACCAATTATACAGATTATAAGAAATATGTTTATGTTTGTGTCATTCCTAATAGATTGGTTATTTATTTTCGTGATGTTTTCCTCGTTGCTATTTTTTTCCGAAGCGTTTTCGTTCCTATCGAGTAATTGTTTGGTCTAAAAATAAACATAATGTGATTAAAATATGAAGTACCCACAAATTATTAAGGTTGAAATAAGAACACGCCGACCTCTGTGGCGCAGAAGTGAGCGATGGCAATTTATAAAATCTGTAAATAAGTAACGAATACCTATTAGAAATGCGAAAGTTTTGATCTGTGGTTTGGATGGCTGGATGGATGTTTGTTACTCCATCACGCCAGAACGGCTGAACGGATCTGCATGAAATTTGGCCCAGAGACAGATTATGGTCTGGAATAACACATAAGTAGGCTACTTTTCATCCCGGAAAATTAAAGAGCTCCCGCGGGAACAAAAAACCTCAACCCACGCGGACGGAGTCGCGGGCATCTGCTAGTAATTTCTAAATTGTCTCTAGTCTGGTCTGGTCTGGTCTGGTTTGCTGATGGGCTAAGCTTTGGCTGAGGCTAGTTACCACTTACCACTTACCAGTTACCACCCTACTAATACGTAGGTTGTACTAGGGTGATGGTAGGTACTTACTACGTATTGTAGGTAAGTACCTAACATAGACCGTAGGTATACCTACCTACTTGACATAAATAATGATTTTGAAATTAAGTTGAACTATATTATGTTTATTTATGTAAACACTATGGAATGTTAAGTAGGTAAGTACTAACACTACTAAATTTGTGCAAAAACTTGAAAATCTTAAAATTTATCTTAAAATTTTTGATCTTTGCAACAATTTTGCGATCTTACGTCCTTATTAGTGGTCGAATTTTGATCCTTTTTCATCTTTCTCACTTCCATTTAAAAACAAAACAATGTATTAAAAAATTCACTAGATTATGTTTTTAACTTTTTTTCTTTTACGTAAACAAACGCACGCGCAAAGATCTGCACACACATGGTGTGAATGAACGGTTTGAAGATGAAAAGAGAGGGGATGTCTTAGTTAGGCGGAGTTGGAAAAGGACAAAAACAACTTTCTAAAAACATAGTCAGGCTTTTTAAGGTCATATCGATGGGAAAAGCACTATGAATGTGATGTTCTCAATTGTAATACCTAAATATTTTATTACTTGCTTACTACTTACAAGTAGGTATACACTTATGTCAGTATGTATATACTAACTTTTTTAAATCCACTACAAATTAGCCCTTGACTATATCTGCACCATGGCAAGTGATGATACCGTCTTAAGATGGCAGCGATCTACATGGAACCCTGTCGCTTGGCGGCACGTCTTTACCGGCGGGGTGGTAACTAGCCACGGCCGAAGGCTCCTAAGCCCCACCAGACAAACACATCGATTATATATTTCTTACATTAGCAAAAACCCCTTACGGCTTATGCGGATACTCGCCTAGTTAGTGAGAGATCCGGGTTCTATTTCCGGTTGTGCCTATAAATTTTGATGGCACCGTAATTGTGAGTAGGCATTTCATACTAGGCGTCCCAGGTTCGATCTCCTGTTGAGGATATAATTCTTGAGTATGACTCTTCAGGGTCAGATATTCTGAGTTGTGGTGTTTTGAGAATTGGGCCAGTTTTTGAGTTACTTTATGTTTAATAAACTCCGCGTGATTTAACTCATGGTTAAAGCTAAGTGTGTATATCAACGACTTCAGGCATGGCATGCGATACTAGGTATTCAACTATTCACTGATAGGTATTCATGGATTGGTTAGACTGGTCACGCTCACGCGGGAGATTGCGGTTTCATTTGAGTAACCTTAGTAGACTGCATTTGCATTCCTTGAGGTATCTAATATCTATGAGATTATAGGTATAATACAGATCATTTGCACCATACCAATATAATAAACTAGCTATTGGCCGCGACTTCGTTCACGTCAATGTCTGTTATTATGATCGCGAGATCCAGTCGCGGACATTTTTAGATCATTTTTAAAGAGGAATAATTCTTTCATACATATTTTTTGGGTAACTTGCACCGTTTACGCAGCGCACGCAACGGAAGCCCTCAAATATGGATAATTTTCCCCGTTGTTGCAACATTTTTCACTGATGCTTCGCTCCTATTAGTCAAAGCGTGATGTTTATATTATGTTAGCCTAAAGCCTTCCTTGATTTAAAATGGACTATCCAACACAAAAAGAATTTTTAGTTAAACTCTTCAGCTTTATATATCTAACTATCTATTAAAATGAATGTTGCTAAGCGCAAAACTCGAGAACAGCTCGACCAATTCGGCTAATTTTTTTTTGTATGTTCCTTAACTTCCACGGAATGTTTTTATATAAAAAAATATTTAAAAAAAAAAATTGTTTAATTTAATTTTTAATTTGGTAGGTACAGTGATAGTTTACGTGCCGGGAAATGACGTCGGCTTTTTATCTCCGTAAATTGAAGAGTTCCCGCGGAATTAAAAAATCTCAATCCACGCGGACGAAGTCGCGGGCATCAGCTAGTTAAGTATAGATTTGTTTACAAGTGTTAGGTAAGTACTTGTTATTGTATGTAAGTTGCAAATTGCTAATTTGGAAAAAAAGCATGAGTATAAGTCCTTTTAAATATTGTATTAGGTTTAGGGATAGGTACTTAGCCTTAGCTAGCTGCACGTAGGTACTTTTCCATTTTATTCCTTTCTTTTTATAATTTGTCTTTATGTATTTATATTTTTTAGCTCGAACTAAGGAATAGTATTAGGTAAGCTTTTTTTAGGTAGGTAGGCTTTTAAAATTTATTTTTGGCAAGTAGGTACCTACCTACTATATTTTGTAACATACCTATCTCATCTGGAATCCAATTTCTTACTGCAAATCATACTTAATATTATAAATGCGAAAGTGTGATTGTTTGTTGGTTTGTCCTTCAATCACGCTGCAACGGAGCTACAGATCGACGTGATTTTTGGCATGGGTATAGGTGAGGACCTGGAGAGTGACATAGGTTACTTTTTATCCCGGAAAATTAAGGAGTTCCCGCGGGAATAAAAAAACATATTCCACGCGGACAAAGTCGCGGGCATCAGCTAGTCGTGAATAATTAATAGGTAAGTAGGTATACTAATTACTATTTAGGAATTTTTGAAAAGTTCCTTATTATTATCATCATCATCATCATTCACGGTAGTTATTAGTTAAGCCTAATTTTTCATTCAAAAGCTAAGACTAGATAACGAAAAGACTTATCAACATTATTCTTAGTCAGAAAGACGATGAAATCAATACGAAATCCATAAAACCGGCCATTAATATTAAACGAGCAATCAAAGTGATGCTGCGGCAGATCTGTTAGTGCATTATCTTACTGAGTGTTTACACGCGGCGGAAGACAGACCGGCGGGCGCCAAAGCTCCGAAGCCCCATGGTATGTTAGTGTCTCAGCAGCTAGCTCTGGCAGCCAGAACATAAAATACGTTAACATAAAGGAGCAATGAACATTACTTCATTACATGCTACATTATTTCAATAAGTGCTTACACGTGACGGATAGACTAGCGGGTGTAGTAGCCTGCCAGCCCCATGGTATGTTACTGTCTGTCTAGCTCTGGCAACCAGAACATAAAATACATTGACTTATACCAAGCAATGAAACTAACGCTACATTATCAGCTCATTGAGTGTTTACACGTGGCGGATAAACCAGAGGGCGTAGTAGCCTGCCAGCCCCATGGTTTGTTAACTGTCTGAGGAGCTAGCTCTGGCAGCTAGAACATAAAATACATTGACAATAAACAGTAATGAAACTGACGCTGCATTATCTTACTGAGTGTTTACACGCGGCCTTAGACGATGGTATGAAGGAATAAATGAAATATTCTTTATTGTACACCAAAATAGAAATAAACACAAACAAATAAAACTAAATATAAACAATTGGTATGTTAATGTCTGTGGAGCTGGAGGCTGGAACTGCTGCTTTATTAGAAGGTTGAAATGCCAGATTTCATGACATCTACATACAGTTAGGCAGCCGGAGCATGGAATACAGTAACAAGTAATGGACGCGACCGGCGTCGCCGCGTCTGCCTGTCGCAGATATGTGGACATCGATCGCACGCAGCCGAAATGCACGCGACGAACCGGCGCCAACTCTCAGCTAACAAACAACATTAACAATAGTCCCGACTTTGTGGGAGAAGTCGCTTCCAATAGAGTAGCTTCGTATTGGCAGCGAATCGATAAAATTTTACATCTAGCTTATTATTAACTAGCTTTTGCCTGCGACTTCGTCCGCGTGGATTGAAATTTTTTGTTCTCGTGGGAACTCCCTTGGGATTAATTTTCCGGGATAAAAAGTAGATAAAAAGAATGTGCTGTTCCACTCTAAAATCTATCACTGTGCCAAATTTCATCCAGATCCGTTCAGCCGTTCAGGCGTGAATGAGTAGGTAGGTGACATACCTACATCCATATTTCCATCCATCCAAACTTTTGCATTGATAATAAGTATTAGTACTTATAGATTATTAAATAAGTATCCTATCTACCACAGAATGACTTTTTCGTACCACTTTCTCAAAAAAATGACATTCTATGCCACAAAAAGCGAACATAACAATAGTAATTTTTAATCTGTTAAAAACAGGGAAAGAAAATTGTACTGAATTTCATTCATCCTCTAGGGGGAGAATGTGATTTAAATTTGGAATACTTACCTACCGAAATTTATACTGAACTACATCTGTGTTTACACCATTGAGTTTGTACTTATATAAAGCATTAATAGTATATTGTGATACAAGGGTGGAAAGTAGGTTATTGCAAACGAGCTGTCATTAATAAGCCCGAGCCGAAGGTGAGGGTTTTTAATGTCACGAGTTTGCAATAACCTTCACACCCGTGTATCACACGACGTTTTTCAATACAGTTGTAGGAAATAGTAATAAACAAATCAAAGAATTACAAGTTTATTTCAACATACATACGTACTTACATAGTAATTAAATTCTGAAAATTCAGAGTAAAGCTTGAGCAATTAACAACTTTGTTAACAAATATTTATCGTCTGGCGCTTCATTTAGATATTTCTCCACGTCATCAGTTGTCAATACTTTTGATTTTTTGCTTATAAAACCATCAGACTGCCGTTTCATGAAAGCTGATAATTTTAGGTAACTTTGGAGCTCTATGTCATTATTTGTTTTGAGAGTAGTTTTTAACATGGAATAACTTGACCACAATGTAGATGGTTTATATTTTCGACTCAATTCATGAAAATAAGCTAACAAAACATTTTCTGAGAATGACTTAGTTTTTTTATGTTTTCTCCATGAAATAAAATTATTGTAAGCCGTCATATATCTTTCTCGAGATTTTGGGGGCAAAATTCCATCTTGCGCAGTTTTCGCCTCAGATAAAATATCTGGTGGAGTTAATTCCATTTCATCATTAGTACTCATATTAACAAAAATATAATCAATTTATCACATAAAAAATCAAAAATTTCAGCAAATGGCGCGTATTTACACCTGGACATATTTTTTTTTTCAACGAAACTAGGCTACGGGTTCGTACCTACGCGTATACAGCCTATTCGATTTTTGTCAAATGTTGAAAATAATTAAATTAAAACTGGTAATTAGATATAATCAACAACCATTTAAAAGAATTTTGGAAATTCAATGCTAAAACGAACGGATTCATTCATTTTTCCTCGTAAAAAGCCTATCCGATTATATTCTATGTATGAAAACTCCTTGCTACTAAACTTTTTTAATTGACTTGGAAAATTTAAAACTAAACTGCAAAAGTAAGTGTCGAGCTTGTAAATGTAAGTCACGACCGTGTAAAAGTAAGATGCATAGGCGAAAGATTCAATTTTCGAATCATAACTACAGCCTCTGAAAGTGCGCCATGTTTGACAACTGTATTGAAAACATCTTTTGAAAAAGGAATAGGTACGCATTTATTATGCAGTTATGATTAGGTATTTAATAAAATTACGAAAACCGACGAGGCCGTATGAGCTTGATGCCTTTGCTTTTCCGACAAAAAAAATATTAGTCTAGGAATTTGCCGCGTTTTTGTTTTCTTCAAATACATAAATGTTAAGTTTATTTTAATTTATTTTTATAAATAAGTTAATGAATGTTCTAAACAGTTCCTCAGACGCAAGAACAGAGAAATACTCAAATCAGCTCATCAACAATAAATGTACCAAACAAAAGTGTAACTCTCTCTATCAATAATTGGACCAATATTTCGAATGTTAACTTTTACTTTTAATTGTCATTATTTTTAATAAATGCTTATCTCATATTATTATTGTGTTAATTTTTTCGCAAATGGTACGAAAAGTAGAGTATTTTCCTCGGTGATAAAGCTGTCTTAGTCTTGGGTGAACTTAAATCCCTCGCTACACTCAGGACTCGTCTTAAATCCCTCGCTTCGCTCGTGATTTAAGTTTTTAACACCCTCGCTACGCTCGGGAGTAAACCTCGAGTCCTTCGTTACGCTCGCGATTTAAATCGTCACCCGCGACAGAAGACACTGCTTTATCCCCTTGGTTAATAATCTACTATTCAGTCTTTACCATGAGACGCAATTTGTTGTAAGTACCTATTTGTTCAGTTTTCATAGCTTTTTTGTCAAGTAAGCATTTAAAAGCTTTTTATAGATATCAATTTTATTTTAGCCATTACATAAATTTAAGGACTGTGTCAAACAGCATTTGTTAAGTCGAGCTTATTATACTATCGACGATTTTATTAACGACAAAGTTGCATGGAAGCAACCGGCCTCGAATCCAGTGACCCACAAGTCGGTGTAATACTTGTAACGTTGCGTATGTATTGTATTGCTTAAATATTGTAACCTCTTTCTTTTTTTGAGAAAAGAGCAACTGCTGAGTTTCTTGCCGGCTCTTCTCAGTAGAACCAGCTTTCCGAACCGGTGGTAGAGTCTTGACGTATCATAAGTGACACAAGTTGTCCTATGTGAAATAAATAAATCATTTATCATTTATCATTTATCATTAACTCGCACGTAACTCGTAAGTACTTTGAAGTAACTTTAAGAATCCGTATCCCCGCTAACCGAAATTTTAAGAACTTTTGATGAGCTTTGTGCATGATATATTAGTATTATAACAAAAAGAAAATTAAAACATTAAAGTTTAATCCCTCCTTAGTAGAATGTTGCAAAAAAAATATTAATTTTATTGAAATATAATAGTGAAATTCTCATTCTTTTAGGCGATACTTTTGACCCATATAAATCCAAGAAAAATTGTAATAAATGACTTATAAAAAATATTAATATGATAAACACAGTCTTAAAATTGGACTGTTGCAATTCGTTTTTAAACGTTCTATACAAAATTAATTAATAAAAAAATCAAATCAATGTGCACGATTTATCAAAATTTACGCGTCACAATAACCCCTATTTCTTAAAAGTTTGGCGAATTTACTGATAAAATAAAATTTCCCATGAATGTTTAGTATTTATGTAACATAAATTGTACAAAAATACATTTCTGTAAAATACCTATATGACCAAAAAAAAATATCAAAAATCTTATAAATTTCACGTGTAAAATGCTACTGCAGACCGCACGACCGGCATACCGAGCCCAGCGCTCTTCGAGGGAGGACATGTTGCTGGATGGGCTCTTTTGTATGTGTGCGTGAGCTCTCTCACAAGCTTTTGTAAAAACGTGTTGCTAACAATACATAGCGCGACTGCCTTAGTTTGATGAGCAGAGAATGTTAGGTTCTTGATCCGATTCATCGATATTGAATGAATGCGTGATACGTATTTAATAATAAGGATAAATTTTTTATAACTATTAAATAATTTTGAACGATACAATATTATAATCGCATACTGTTTTTCTCGTATATTATAAGTATGCGTAATATTTGTATGGGTTTTGAATTTACTTTCCTGAAATATTATATTTTCTTTGAAATCGTAATTGCAAAACTCAACGTGGCATACGTTGTTGCTGAGAGATTTTGGTGAATACAGTTTTCATAGCATTACTTATATTAAATTTTTATTTATCCACTACAAGCTTAGCCCTTGACTGCGATCTCACCTGATGGTAACTGATGATTTCTATTCTACGAGGCATCGTACTGGAGCGCTCAAGGGCTTCAGAAATTATGAATTCCCAAATTGATCGTAAACAATCATTATATCACGGGTCAATAAAAGGTACCTATTATAAAAATAATTATACGACTGCCTGAAAAACGGAGTATATTGTTTTCAGGGTTCATGTATGTATGTATGTATGTGAGTTTGTATATTCCACCATAACTTCTATACGCCTGAACCAATTTTGATAAATGAGGTATCGTTAGAATCCCTAGCTAATTCCGGGTGACATAGGCTAGTAAAATTTTCAAAAAAAGTGATGGGGTGACCATGGTCTCGCATTAAAGACTAGAGTAGATTTTTTTTTCGAAAATAAGTTTAACTATAAATTCATCATCTAGAAAATGATGAGTAGATTCCAAAAATATATACTAATATAATTCAATATCTAGTGATTCCCAAAAAATATCATTTAATAAAAATGTGAATAAGACTCCATTGTTAATTAATCAATGATTGTGGTATCGTTACGTAGTAGATAGTTACGGCCTACGGGCTACGGCAGAGCAGTCGTATTTATTAATAATTTTAATTATATTCACTTGGTCATTGTTTGTATAGATTTTATTTATTCTTTTACCTTTCGACAATAGTACCGTGCAAATCGCACTGCCTTTCGATCAAAATACTAAACAATATTATAAGTCATAAAATATTACCGCAACGATTTGAAATTCTAAAACCAAGAAGCCCATCATGAATACAATTTAATTTGTACTTTATCGTAAGCTGCATAAGGTATATATTGCAATACACATTTTAATACAATATCATTTCTTTTACAAATTTACTTAGAGTAACAAAGCTCAATGGTCATAAAGTTTTTATTTATAGCATATTGTTTCGTTTGAGATTGTTTTGTTGGTAGCAGTTGAGCAGAGCAGAGTCTGCTCAACTGCTACCAACAAAACCATACAAGTTTAGTGTTTTTGTTTTTCTGACCTTGGCATCTCTATATGAACTTTGACATTGTAATCAGTGAAAATAATATTTAGGCCCTTGCTTTGTAATTGGATTGGAGTATTCGCTTCTGGATTTGATTTTACTTGTTTTATATATCACAAGGTAAGATCAACATACTTACTTACTAATATTATAAATTCGAAAGCCACTTTGTTTGTTGGTTTGTTGATTTGTCCTTCAATCACGCCGCAACGGAGCAACGGATTGACGTGATTTTTGGCATGGATATAGTTGAGGACCTGGAGAGTGACATAGGCTACTTTCCCGGAAAATTAAGGAGTTCTCGCGGGAATAACAAAAAACTTAAACCACGCGGACGAAGTCGCGGGCATCAGCTAGTTATTTTATATTCAGTAACCTGAAAGTTGCATAGTCACTAGCCACGGCCGAAGCCTTCCACCAGACCAGACCAGAGCAGAAAATATTATAAATGCGAAAGTGTGTTGTGTCTGTCTGTCTGTCTGTCTGCTACGCTTTCACGGATAACATTTCAGCTATACAACTTAGTAGAGAAAACGAAGCTCTGCTGTTTAGGAACAGCTGGCTGAACAAGAAAATATCAAAATTGGAAGATGCGGCCTTTGGTACTCTGTTTTTTTTTTTGGGTGCCACGCCAGATGCATTGTATAGTAAAGAGATAATAGAAATAAAATGTCCCCAATCTGCCATTGGAAAGGATCCTGAGGAAGCCGTAAAGCAAAATCAAATAAAATAAAATGTGGAAAGCAGTAAATCAATCAATGACACAAAATAAGAGCTATGGTATTACCAAATTAGAGCCAGTTACACATTTATTATACTTATTTACTTCCAGAAATTTTGGATTCCTGAAAAGCTAGATCTATGCCTCTCAGAGACAGTTTTATGATAAAAATATTTATATAAGTATACTATATAAGAATATTTAAAACTCAGCCCTTGACTGCTTTCTCATCTGATGTTAAGTGATCATGCAGCCTAAGACTGTAGCGGGCAAACCCGTTAGGGATAACCCTATAACCCATAACCCTTATCGGTTTCTAAACGATATCGTACTGGAATGCTTACTCCCTTGGCGGCTCATCTTTGCAGATAGGGTGATATATAGCCACGGCCGAAGCCTTCAACTAGACAACACCAGACAAGATTTGGAAATTGCAAATTCCGGAAATAACCTTGCAGTGGTCAATTTGTGAATTGAAAATAGGGTTAGGATTTATTTATATCTTTTAAGTAATCATGATTACAATTGAATTTGTACTTTATCATAAACTGCTTAAGGTATGTTTTGCAAAGACATATTTTAATACAACATAATTGGTAACATTTACATTACCTGATACCTGAGAGGGTCCGCGTGTTTGTGATATTATTTATGACCAATCCTCTGCACGTGCTAACTAACTACACCTGCGTAATACACAATACCAATCGCTTATCTGTGAGTTGTTTTCAAAATAACAATGGCGTTTTCGAGACAACTGAATTACTCTAATGACCCATGTAGTAAAACTTGGTCAATAATCGTGTACCTTAATTGTTAATAACAGTCAGATAGCCGTATAGGTTTTAAAATTTAAAAAATCATAAATTGTAATGATAAGTAAATAAACGAAAAACTTGTAGGTGTATCTAGTTTTTAGTGTTACATTATGATACCCGTGTGCAAACTTATTTTATAAAAGTTCATGTATGCCAAATAAACATTTATCAAACGGGAAAATAATATTTAAGTGATAACTAAGATTATACAATTTTATTAACATGGTGAAAATATTACGAACTTGACTACACAATTTGACAAAGTATCAAAGTAGCTTTATCGGCCTATGCCGTCTTTGTGTGAGTGCAGCTAACGGTCTTGCTGTGCGGTATACCTACAGATTCCAAAATTAGGCGGCAATTAGGCGGGCGAGAATACGGACCCTTAAGTTACCGCACAAATACTTATTATTATACCTTAATTATGTTTTGTTAAAGTCATAAGGTCACGCGTGGGCACCTACTTACAAACCTAATTCCGGACGAACTCTGTTTTCATGATATTAAAAACGTGTTTGTAGAATATTATTAAGTCAATTCCGATTATGCCATAATAGCTCAAGGATAGTTAGTTAGGTACATACCATTGTGCCTATAACACATAATCCCTATAGTGTTAAACTTCGAAGCTTCGAACCATAAGAACCCGCGCATACAGAAAGAGTTCAGCCGTTCTGAGTTCTGTTCTGCGTCCCGCGTTCTTTGTAACGTTTGTAACTGTAGACGCGGTCTGACTGCATGCAGTCTGCTCGGCGCTACAGAGTTACGAACGAGTAACTCTGTCTGCGTGGGTTTTTATGGTTCGAAGCTTTGAAGTTTAACACTAGGGATCATTACTTACTTACTATGTGATTTTAATGTATTGTAGGCCTATCAGTCTGACGCACTTAAAAATTCGTCGTGTGCAAAGGTCCAAAACGTAATTAGGGTATACAAATAAAAGAGGTAGTAATAATTATGAAAAAGTTGATTTATTATTTTATTATTATAATTATAATAATTATTATAATACAGTTTACAATAATTACAAGCGATCACCAAACGGGGTGAAAGAAAACGGCGTATTAAATTATTTAGGCCGCCTGCGCAAGTTTCGCGCGGTGACGTGCGGCGCGCGGGTCGCAGCCGCAACTCGACGCACGCGCGGTCGCGAGGGAATTTGGCAGGTCGCACACCTTACGGTCTCGCAACGGGTTTAGCAACCGCGCGTGCGACGCGTCGCGCTGGGTTCTTTCAAATGTCTTATAGTCGCGGCGCCGCCACAACGCGAATCGAACGCAGCCGATTTGTTTTTATTAGGATATAGTCTTTCGAACGCGAGGAACAAAATTACACAAGTCGAGAATATTATTTATAATCGATTCGGATTAAATCGGATTCGAGCGGCGTAAGCGGGGAAGGCGGGGCTCGGCGGGCGCGGGGCGAGGGGCTATGTACACTCAGGGGCAGTCGCACTCCTCGACCACCATTTCGGGCAGGTCGCGTTTGATGATGTTGGAGTCTGCGCCGAAGTAGATGAGTGAGAGTGCGGAGAAGCGCACCGGCGCGCAGCACGCGGCGCGCTCCAGTCTGGCCGCCTCCACCACCTGGGGACAGCCGGAAATTAAACACTCTATATTATTTTGGAGTTTTGACAAGTATGATCACATAATTGCACTTGAATTGATGGTGAAAACTTTGGTTGCCTAATTAATAGGTTTATAGGCTACTAGAAACTGCAGTAAAAAAGTTAGTTGAAAAGCTAAGGATTTTTATACACGGTGACATTTTATTCACGTGCAATTTATATTTCACGTGAATAAAATATGTATTTTCTATCTTTCTTTCAATTAAAGCGCTTCAGACGCAAATAAAACGCAATGTTAGCACATTTCTTTGCACTTCAAGTTTTGCAACGCTGTCGACGTGCTTTTGTAAAATGCGTACCTATTCACTAATGACTACGCGTGAATAGCGCTATTCGAAATTAGCAGTTTTTATGTTTCAATTATACGATAGCTTCTGGAAGCACACTTATTTACAAGTTTATAGCCCTATACAATCTTGGTAAGTGTACCTGTGAGTGATAATTCAGGTAGGGCTCGCACACGCCATGGCAGTAGTTAGCATAGTAGCCCTCAGGCGCGACGATCCAGTCATCCCAGCCGAGCGTGCGGAAGCTGACGTAGTAGCTCTCGCGGCAACAGCGACCGCGTGCTGCGGCGTCGCAATCCAGCGACCTGCGGCGACGCGGCGCACGTGCGGCCGCCCGCAACCGCAGCAAGGGCCGCGCCGCCGCCGCGCCGCCCAGCCGCAGCCGCACGCGGCCTGCACAGCCGCTGCAGTCGACTAGCAACCGCAGCGGTTCGCGCGCGCCCGCCGCTGCCCAGCGCCGAGCCGCACGCGTTACGTCCACGCGTTGCCATCCTCGACCACCGTTTCTACCTCCTATTCAGAGAAAAAAAAGAGATTCAAATATAATATAATATGTACAGACAACCGGGGTCATAGAAAAAAGTTATTTTGATTTTTTTAAATTGGTACAGAAATAGGTTGCATGCTGTAGACCTCCAATGTATCCCGGAAAATCAAAGATTTCTCACGGGTTTTAAAAAAACCCGCGGACGTGGTCATCGTCGAGAGGAGCCTATTTAAATTAAGTACCTCCTGCCTCCGTAGCTCCGGCCAGTTCACCAACGCTCGCGTTTCCATGAACTGTAAACGCCCAGAGGGTGTACCGGAGGCGCCTGGACGCGCGAGGAGTGGCCTCCGCGCGGACCATCAGCTCCGCTGCGGCTATAGTCAAGCCGTGGTCCGACTCCACCTCATGGCCTAGTCGGAACTCGATCAGACGCTGGCCATTCAACGTCTCACCTGAGAACAAGGGCCTTTCTATAGACTTCGTTCTGATATCGTTTTAGACTTATCATTGGACTTAATCTATCTATAACTAGTAAAATTATTATCCTTGGTACATTTACCATAACTTAGCATTTGCAATCATACAGTTTGGGTTAGGTCTTTAATCGCGGATGGATTAACCGAGTGGTAACTATGACAATTTAGTATGACTACACTCGCGGTCGAGTCTGTCCTGCAACTTGCGCCACCAGTAACCGTCACAAAAGTTGAAAACATAACCTTCAATGCGATGTTTTGATGCTTATTATAAGCTAAATACATCTCAAGTTGGCCCAAAGATCATACAGAAAATTCGACTACAAATCGTTTTACTTTCATGATGTAAACTGGAAGTTGTTAGGACATAACCCGTTACCTTCTCCTTAAATATTCGCTTTCACGCTGTACGATTGCTAAGCTCTGGTATTTTTTCAAGTTTCCTAAAGTTTCCCTACCTATGAAATGGCTCATCACTTAAATAACAGCTGTATACATCGCAGGGTGGGATGGGAAGGTTAGGCTGGGTCCACACGTTGGTCGCCCATGGCTGTAGGCTACGCTTGTTCGGTCACTATGGGTCCTCGATCAAATTAGTTCGAAAACACATAGGGATTCGAATTTGCGCTACCGTGTGTACACCAGCTTTATTTTTAACATTTTGATAGCTATGGAATAAGGAGGAATTTAAAAAAAATCAACTTTTCATTAATCGATGTAGAGCAACCGTCATCCCTATAAAATTCTTTTTTTTTTTAAATCAAATAGAAAGCTTTGGACTACGCAATCTCCAGCGGTGGTAGCCAAGTTCGGCGACGATTCATGTCAGTCCAGTCTTGTACCGTCGAAACATCTGCAAAGAGAAAAATTACTTTCAGCCCGAAGTCCTCTCCACTTTCCAAGTCTCAAGTCCACACACCATTTTTTTCTTAAATGGTGATTAAGTTTTAAATTTTAATAAATGCAAAAAAATTTGCTCCCATTCAGCGCTCGAAGCGCGATGCTTATTGGGAAAAGGCTTTAGAGATTTAAACCAAATTCCGAAATAGAGGGGTTCTCAATTTGGTGCAGTGTTTTGGTTTTTAACCGACTTCCAAAAAAGGAGGAGGTTCTCAATTCGGCGCGTATATTTTTTTTTTTTTTTGAAGTGAAAACTTCTTTAGGCGCGTTGAGCACTTTTTGGTAGGGGGTAAAAATGTGAAAACAAGTGACCGACACCTCGCGTTTTTACGTATATAAATATAGTACATTCGTAATTACTTACTTACTGAGTAATTTATTGCTTTAGTTTTAAGGTTTATATTTTAAGTATTTTTATTATTAATACATATATATATTTACATATATTTAATTATTTTAAATATTCGTTTTCACTTCTATCGGAAGTCCCTAACTCCCTAGTCCCTACCCTATGACTGCCAATTTTTTTTTTCACATATTTCATTTGTGACTTCCAAAAAATTATGTTCTTTGCTTGTCTTGCCGGAGGCACTGCTGTGGCCCGTGTGCCCTGGCACCCGCGTGGCACCCGATAATTTTTAGTTCGGTTTTTATTCGAAAATAAATAAACTAGAGTTATTTTTAAAACAATTTTTTTAAGAATTACCAATAATTGTGGTTATTATGTTAGCAATCAATTCAAATTAAACTACGTTAAAAGTAAAAACAAAGGTATAAGCCCACTGCAGGCATCGCGTAACACACTATGACTGAATTAAATCCCATGAACTCATTGCATTCAATGTCGCATGGTGTACCACAGACTACAACAAAGATAGACATAACATAAATGAAACACCTACGAAGAAGCCTACCATGCTCTCGCAGTAAGTAGGTAGGCATCGATTAACGTCAATGTATGTAGGTAAGTAATATGAAAACTTCCTGCTTATGAACTCTTATTTTTCAATCAATTTATTTTACTGACCAAATCTACTTATTACACATATGGCTATTAATTATACATTTACAAAGTTATTGAAAGAAACAGTATTAAAACCTATAACAGACCTAGGAATTTACGTCAATAACAACAACTGTAGCGATGATCCCATCATCCCATGCAATAATCCCAAAGCTCTGCACTTTGGATTACTTTTGAGTAATTGACAAGCCGGACGCAAGCTTATTTTTCAAGTCATTCCGAGACAAAATCGGTTATTCAGATGGGCCTTCAAAAGATAAAAGATACATAGACACATTTTCGCATTTATGTAACGTAGACCGGGTTATATTGATCGCTATCCCATCTAGATTATTTCCATTAGTCAATGGGGTACCACAGCGAAGGCGGTCAATCGGGCAGTTATATTTAACCATGGTATATTTCAGGGGGTGAATAATTCAAGGCGTATCGGATCGGACGCGTCCGCAGTTCTGCAGTCGTGTTATGCAACAATGGTATATTGATTGCTAGTTAGTGCTTTCTTGGAACACTTTCTTGACCTAGACTTAAAAGTTTAATTTTTCTACTTTTTTCATGCCAGTCATGCCAGTCATGCTTAATTTATAAGTACAACTAGCTAATAGACTTCGTCCGCGTGGATTGAGGTTACTCGGTTTCCGCGGTAACTCTTTAATTTTCCGGGTTAAAAAGCACTAAAGCAGCCTATGTTTTATTCCAGACTATAATCTATTTCTGTGCCAAATCTCATCCAGATCCGTTAAGCCGTTCATGGCGTGATTGAATAACAAACATCCATCCGTCCAAACTTTCGCATTTATAATATTAAGTATAGATAAATGTTTCCTTCATCATCATTTGGACCCATTGCCAACTCGCTACTGCACGACTCTCCTCTCAGATTGAGAAAGGTTTGGCCATAGTCCACCGCGATGGCCAAGTGTGGATTGGCAGACTTCGCTCACCTTTGATGACATCTATGAAGAACTGTAGGGCATGCAAGTTTCCTCACGATGGTTTTCTTTTCACAGTTGAAGCATATGATATTAAATCGCTCACAACATAAAAAAGTTGCCCGAGGTTCTAACCGCCGATTAGGAAGCCGAACATCTCACTCACTACCTGCTATCCACAACTACAGCCCATTAGCTGTTATTTACTCATTTATTTAGATAGATAGCTTTCATGTACATGCCTTAGGTAATTTCTAATACATAATATTAATTATCAAGTACATGTAACGACCCACTAACGTCCCACTGCTGGGCTCAGGCCTCCATTCTCAAAGAAGAGAGGAAATTTAGAGCTTAGACCCATCACGCTAGTCCAATTGGTTCCAGTTGGCGTCACTGCTCTCTTTTTTATTTTTCCCTGGCAAGCCTAAAATTCAAACTTCCCCATTCTTAGTTTGAGTAACATTGTGAACCTGACAATAGACTTCGGAACACGAGGTTCCGAGGTTAATACCTAATATAGACCTAGAAGGCTAGGACTTAATTCTAAAATTTTTTAACAAGTCATTAAGGCGCTCTCAGTTCAAGACCCGAGATCAAAGTAGGTACTGGCGCGCCGGGGATGGAATCGAGCAAGCGCATGTCGCAAAAAATTGAAGAAATAATTTGTAAAATGTTCTTTAAAAATTAATCAGACAGTAGTATTTGATTTAGAAAATGTAATCTTATGTAATATTTTAGAGCAAATTATTAGTTTTAATGAGGAGAAAAATAGCTTTAAAAGGTATTAAACTACTTATGGGGGGAAACACATCTTTACACATGTAACGATTTTATTTTCTATGCAGAGTTTTTTTTAATTGAGTTTTTAGATGCGTAAAAGTCTTGAAAACAACCAACGACCTCAATTTACATAGACGGGCCCTGTCGAACAAAGAATGTGGACTTATGTTTAACAACGCCATCTAGTCTGAAAAGCGGGAACTTGCTTGCAACATATGCGCCATCTTGAAAACGTATGACTCGGTCATAGATTAGTACAGATGCGCTTGTCGAAAATAATACCTACATGAGTGTACTCTGTGAGGTAAACGATAAATGTTAGTATGACGTTGTTATTTTTACCACTTTTTTGTTACCAGTTTCCTGGAAAACCATTGAACCGATTATTATGCGGTTTTTTGAATTAGATATATATAGCTTGTGAGAAGGTTCTTAGATATATTTAAAGGTCAAAGTCCACACAATGGGGCGCTGCAGTTCGTCGTGGGTTTTTTTAATTTAATTATTTGTTGATTGTTGATACTGAAGTTTTGTCGAAAAATTGACAGAAATAAAGTCATTTTTAGGGTTGCGTACCAAAATGATAAGAAAACAACCCTTGTGGTGCGACATGACTGTCCGTCACACTTAGCATAATTCGGTAACTACTAATGCAAAAAACTTGAAATTTAAAATAATAACAGCTAAAACAGTTTAAAATAATCCTCGCCAAACCTTATTGCAAATGAAAGAATTCAAAAATAATTATTAGTACTATTATAATAAAAAGGGGTTGGAATGGGAGAGGTGAAAGAGTACTAATGGATCGAGTCACAGAAAAATACTTCATTTGAAATTATTTTATTTTGTACATTTCTAAGTATGCTACTTGCCACAAAATAAATATTAAAAGTTATTTTGAGATAAATCACTTACACAGTGTGCATTTAAAAATACGATTAAGTAATAAACACTTGTAAAGGTAGCTGGTACATAATAGGTACTGAACAACTTTTGTTCAACGAAATAATAAAATTCTGAATTTTGAATTAACTATTTATTTTTCATCAAATATCAATCAATCAAATCAAATATAATAATATATAGGTAATATAAATATTATAAATGCGAAAGTTTGGATGGATGGATGTATGGATGTATGGATGTTTGTTACTCAATCACGCCCCAACGGCTGAACGGATCGGGCTGAAATTTGGCACAGAGATAGATTATAGTCTGGAATAGCACATAGGCTACTTTTTATCCCGGAAAATTAAGGAGTTCCCGCGGGAATCAAAAATCCTCAAACCACGCAGACGAAGTCGCGGGCATTCGCTAATACAAAATAAAAATTATCAACTTTAATAAATAAAAACCCTTTATTTATTGAAGTTGGTTAAACATTAAACTCACGTCAATAACTAATTTTATCATATTATTACAATAGCATAATATTGCGTCTCGGAAGGTATGCCTAGGTAATGCCTACTGTCCGTTCTGCCCATCTATGCATTAACTAATCTTGGTTGCATTTTTTTTATCGTACTGGACTGGACTATTCTAGGGCTGGAACCCAAAGCCGTAAGGCCAGTTAGTAAAAAAAAAATATCATACAGTTTGCCGCGGAAATTAAATGATTGCGAAATGGATAAAAATATTAAATAGGAAGACTAAATAACGTTTTCTTGGAAATGTATAATTGTGAATTGAAACACTTACCTTAAAATAAAAATAATACAGTGCCAAACTAATAAGACTTTAGAATTTAGATGTTAACTTAAAAACAAATTATCTACACGATGAGCGACCGTGATCGCGCTACGACGGGGACAAAGACAGGCTTATGACAGGTTATAGGAGCGCGCTCTCATAGTTGGTCGCCCGCCATTTTTCTATGAAAGGGCCCATCTAGTACTTACATATATATCGATGAAAACAACATATAAATTTTTCAAGCATAGGTACTCGTACAAAATATTGTCATCGTTTGATAGATACTTGCACTGTTCTAAAAAAATATCTTATCTACTCCAGCATCGAAAAGTTCCAATTTCGAATTTGACAACTATATCGAATTGAACCCTCTTTCGTGTTTGCTTCTCATATCGATACAGTTCGTTGTATGGGAGCTGTATCGTAAATCGTTATGAGTCGTAGCTGTATCGATATGGTTATCTTCATAAATAGGATACCTATAGCTTAGCGGCTCTGGGTTCTGGCACTTTCCCAAGCACAGAGTTCTTAGTATGTAGAGGAGCCATACCTACATCATGGCGGATGGTGGCACCCGTCATTGAATATGTACATATTATATATTTCATCTCCACCTACTCTATACTCTATGTACCCAACCCACTCTATGGTTGGTACTGCCACTCTTACTGCCAATATTAAAAAAAAAAATATAAAGACGTCCTTGTCGTAGATAAAATCTTGTATGCAACTGTACGTAATTAGTCATTTTAATTCTCGTACTATCCTATTTTGATACTCGGCAAGCCTCGTATCAAAAAACAGCACTCGAATTAAAATGACCCTCATTACGATACAGTTGCATAAATAGCTATTATGCTACGACAGAGCCGTAAGTGTAATAGAAATACAATATTATAATTCAATTGATTTAATAAATAACCATAATTATGCTAATCTAGTTATGCCATAGTAATGTCGTTCTAATTGGATCTAACATTAAATAATACCTACTATCGAGTAAACTGCAGATAAAAAAATAAAAGTCTAGGAAATGTTTTAAACACTTTTATTTTGATATTTGTTTTAAACACTACGGCAATATTATGTAGTGACTAATGATGCAGGAAAATTAGATAAATACATATTTTCATAGATATGCTAATACCTATCTGTACTTAATATTAATAAAAATTCTTTCCAAAAAACCGACTTCCAAAGCCACTGTAAAGTAAAAAATAATTTTGATTTAACTACACACTATGTTGCAGTCGGGCGACCCTGACGCGTCAACTTTGCCTATCTTTGTTATATACTCGCCCGACTTCAACATAGTGTGTAGAAATCAAAATTATTTTTTACTTTACAGTGGCTTTGGAAGTCGGTTTTTTGGAAAGAATTTTTATTTTTAACTTTTTAGTGTAGTCTTATACCCAACGGCTTAGGAGTGCAGTACCCTGCAGCATCAGAGTTGAGGAGTTGGGACTTGGGTTTAAGTATGAAGTCGTTGCTTGACACCTACAATATGAATTCCCCACCAAAAAATCCTAAATCGCTATTTTTAAGGAGTTCTGTACCCTGCAGCATCAGGGTTGAGGAGTTGGGAGTTGAATCGTATACACGTGACTTGATACCTACTATATGAATTCACCATCAAAACTGCCTAACTCTCTAGTTTTGAGTCGTTGGTATACCTACACCATCAGGATTGAGGATATGGAGTCAGATTTTTTTATGGGACCATCTCGCGAGCTTCCTCTAACCGCTGAAAAAAAAATTTTTCAAATCGGTTTGGAAACCACGGAGATATGCGGTAACATATATTAAAAAAAAAAAATACGCGCCGATTTGAGAACCTCCTCCTTTTTTGGAAGTCGGTTAAAAATGGGAAAGTTTGGATGGATTGGATCGACGTGGATTGAGGTTTTTTGGTTCCCGCAGGAACGCTTTAATTTTCCGGGATAAAAAGTAGCCTATATGCTATCCAGACTATAATCTATCCCTGTGCCAAATTTTATCTAGATCCGTTCAGCTGTTCTGGCGAGATTGAGTAACAAACATCCATCCATCCATTCATTTCATCCATCCAAACTTTCATGATATTAGTACTTATAGAAGTATGGATTATTGTAAAGTATAGTAGGTATAGCATACTAATGAGGCCTCAGGATATTTTAAGTACGAAAACAAATTTGTATTTTCGTTACAAAATGTAGGTTTTCATCTAGATTCCAGACCAAGGCTGAAATAATATGCGTAGCGTGAAATTTATTTTTGGTAAAATATTTATATTGAATTTTTTCTTGTTGTTGTACTGAATTTGTTGAAGTACTACTGTCCTCGTCTCCTCGACATAAATATTCAAAGCTAAAAATACTACCTATCTAAATAGGAATATATATTTTACAAGCTTTTATTTAAATTGCAATGTTAGTGTTTGTAATCCCCAACACATTGAGCTGAAAATTTGCAGAGGTACCTACACTTTTAGTTTATTATGTGACGTCATTCTAAATCCAATGTGGCGGACTCCCAAAAATAACAAACACCCCCATAATATTATCCCATTAACATGGCATGGTATTCCGAACCAGTGGTAGATTCACTCGCCGATTCAAAAGCACTTAAATTACTTAATAAGTTTATATGAATAAAAAATACGAGTTTGAGTTTGTATTTGAGAAGTTTACGAAAAATTAATATGACATAAACTTGTTTTTTAGAAATGATTTTTAATCATTTAGGACTTATTTGGTACTTTTCTTTTGTATTCAGAAGAGGCTTGGACTTAAAATACAAAGGAAAGGTCTAGGCTTGGTTGGAGCGCACTTGCCTAGAAATTACAACTAGTACTTACCTATATTTTTTTTACACAGTTGCCGAATATATGTTAAAGATCATAACTAATAGTAACGAAAATGTACGTCTCTATTCGTCCGTCAGTTTGTCCGCTACCTTTTCACGGCTAATCTTCTTATCCGATTTTGACGAAATTTTGTGCGGTAGGTTTATTGTGAAAGGTACGAGTAGCTGGGGTCCCTGGGATGGATATCTGCCTACGGCATCAATTTTCATCCTGGAGCTTTCCGCGGAATTAAATCACCAAAATCCACGCGGACGTAGTCGCGGTCATCATCTAGGTACGTAACACACTCAATAATGTCGTAGTTTAAAGTTTAGCCACACAAAGACATTTCATTTTGGCTGATGTCCAGGATACCTTGGTTTTAATGCACTTAGAACTTTTCACTAAAATGTCACGTTTTGACAATACTTAGAGGACAGAAAGTAATATTTTATTTCATTGTGCATACTTCTTTCTCAGATTTAAACTTAAAATTTGATTTACGCAATAAAAATAAGAACGATACCTGCCTAGTAGAGTGGGTTGTAAAATATAAACCGTGAGTAAAAATTGGGATACTTATTAATACGACCTCGACTTTGCTCGTAATACCTAATTGCAGAAATTTCTAAGTTTTCTTTTAAAAATTTGATATCAAGAGAAATTATTCTATTAAGTTTGATTGCTATGCGTAGGTGCCAGAATAAATATTTAACTAGTATGCGAGTACTTAGCGAGTAGATAATAGAGTAGAATCCTTGAAACAATAATTGTGTCTTAATTTCCAGTTTGTTTATTAATGAAATATAGCTAAGGCCTCACTGTAATGACCTAAAATTCGGTACACAAGTAAGGAATTCCTAGGTAGAATTTCAATTTCCAATATTCACCCTACCACATTTTGATATATAAATATATTCTGAAGTTAGTTACTTATGGGTTGATTAGGTATCTTTTTAGTTGTACCTAGTACCTACAACATCCTGCTTTTGCATTTCAAGTTTTCAAGATATAAATACATCGACTCCCGTTTTTGTAAAGTTTCTACCTGTCCCTAATGTTTTCATCTAAACTAATATCAAAAATGGGAAAGATTTGTTTGAAATGGATAAACTCAAAAACTAATCAACCGATTTTAAAAATTCTTTCACTTATAGAAAGCTACTTTATCAGCGAGTAACATAGGCTATATTATATTTTGAAAAAAATTTGAGAATGCTGCGATTATGAGAATGAATTAGAGATAGCTTTGAGCGAAGCCGGGGCAGACCGCTCGTAAATAATAGTATAAGAATGCATTTAATGTGATTGTAACTTGTAAGAAAACGAAATGTGTCTAATATTTCTTAACACATTCGCTGCGGCAGCATTGGATCCTAAACCTACGGCTCGTGCGGTACGAGACAAATACTGCCCGTATCTATATTTCCTGATATGCGTTACGACTAGGGCTTCCAATACCGGGATCCCGGTATTGGCTAATACCGGGATCCCGGACTTTTTTCGCGGGTTTTCAATACCGGTATTGAAATGTCTAATACCGGGATACCGGTATTGGCGACACTATAAACGAAACAGTGACTATTGCATATATTTCTTGGTACATGCCACTGTATTTTATTTGGCTAAGTTTAAAACTTGTATTCATGCATATTAGCTCATAAAAAACGCCTTTATTGCTTAAAACCAGTGATGAAAAGTCGTTTTTGTTCACTCATGGGGAAAAAATTGTGTTTGATTTTAGATCCCTGTGGCTTGGCATTTCTATTTCATTCTCTCAAAACGTTCAGAAATCTGTTTTATAACGAATACATATTTTATTATGGCGTATTTTTTATTAAATAATAGCTATTGAATTTAAGATTAATTAGTTTTTTGACAAAATTATCGTTTTCTTCGACTTCAATCGACTTTTTACAAAAATATCGTTTATCATGTTTTAGTAGTCACAATACATTTTACTATAGCGTTTTAACGCTTTATGACCTCAGCAGAGTTTCTCAACACCTGAGCTTATATGAATATAAGCTAGACGAAGATCATGTCTAATGCACACGTTCAGCCCCACCCAGTGTTAGTTGAGAACACTGCACTCGAAATTGTTGATGAGTACATAAGATACTTGGGACATACAGTCCAGTTAGGTAGGTCCAGTTTCGAGAAAGAGTTCAACCGCTGAATCCAACTCGGCTGGGCAGCGTTTGGGAAACCACGACATCTTCTCGTCCAAAATTCCTCAGTGCCTGAAGACGAAAGTTTTCGAACAGTGCGTGTTGCCAGTGATGACTTACGGCTCCGAAATATGGTCGCTAACTATGGGCCGGATAAGAAGGCTCAGGGTCACTTAGCGGGCGATGGAGAGAGCTATGCTTGGAGTATCTCTGCTTGATCAAATGAAATGCGACAGAAATAAGGAGATGCGTAGACGACCCAGAGTAACCGACATAGCTCGAAAAGTCGCCAAGCTTAAGTGGCAATGGACGGGACGGGGCACATAGTTCGTAGAACCGATAGGCGTTGGGATCCCAAAGTGCTAGAATGGCGGCCTCGCACCGCAGCGTTGGACAACTCCCCCAGTAGGTGGATGTCCATCCACCTCTCAAACGTGTAGCTGGGAGCTGCTGGAAACAAGCGGCACAAGACCGTGCTCTGTGGAGATTCATGCAGGAGGCCTTCGTCCAGCAGTGGACGTCTATAGGTTAAGACGACAACAATGATAGTGGTTTAAATTACAATTTTCGGCACTTATTTCACTCATTATTTAATATTTCCAGCTTATTCATTTCTTAATATTTATTTAATTATGAGTGTAAATTGAGACAGTGCGTCACAAATATACTTTATATTGAAAGTTTCTAAATTCAATGGAGGCTATAAATATATTTTTTCGTAAGACTTTATCCAAAAATAGTTCTATATTGAAAATCATACAGGTGATGGTATACTGATTGATAATTAAAAAGAAATTGATTATTTGATAATAATATAAGTATGTATTTATAAGATTGTATATAAAATAATGTGATGGAGTTTCAGAACGTTACGTCATACGTTGTCCGTAATTTTCACCATAGACATAAAACAAACGATATTTTCGTAAGAATTAACTCTACGCATAAATAAATATCTCAATTCTCAAAACACAAATAAATCTAAAAATCTATACTTGGTGATTTTTTTAAAGAAAATACAATTTCATACAATATTGCATGATGTAAGATAGAGTGAAGGAGTTATTAAACGTTTCATGAGACAATGAAATAGACATACCAATCCACAGTGTAAAAATCAACCACAGAATTTAAGCAGCATTTTGAGTTGATTTGGTGAAAATTTTTTTTTATGTAAAAACTGTTTGTTATGGTGCCGTTTGCTTCAGAAAGTACCAATTTTAAGTTAAAAAACATCTACGCCAATTTATTTTTTTCCAATACCGGGATCCCGGGATCCCGGTATTGAAAAAAATCTTTCCGGTATTAATACCGGTATTGAAAAAAACCGGTATTCGGAAGCCCTAGTTACGACCTCTATTTTGCCGTACCGGAACCTGACTTTCAAAGTCCATGGAGACGTGGAAACTCACCATATCAATGGGTTTTTTGAACAAATCGATAGGCTACATCCTCGTGTATACCTAGCTGCGGTAGCCCCGGGTTCTCTATGATATTTCGAAAGATACAGAGATTTTTCAAAATCAGTCATTTACGGCAATATATATGCCGTATAGCATAGAAGTTAAAAAATTGCTAGGGATGGGTTTACTTCTGAAATGACAATCGATATTTTAAAGATATTCTTTATTAAAGACACAACAAATTTAAGTGTATAAATCAACATAATTCTTCATAATTAGTCAACATAATAATTACTCTTACAAGTACCTATCGCCAATTTAAAAAAATATATTTAAATATAAAAAAAATTAAAATAAAAAGCAGTCACTCATGTAAGTTTAGTACAAATACACTGATTAATAAATAAATAATAATAAATACAAATAGGTTTTTTAAATTTTGATTCATATTAGGGTACCAAATTATTATTGACCGAGCGAAGCGAAGGTCTCTGAGTCTACTTGGGTGAATTGGCACTTGTCCGTCCGTCTGTCAGAGCCTTATAACTTCTGAATTGCTGAACGTAATTACTTCAAATTTAAATATAATATGTAAATCGATGGCCTCCCGCCGAATATGGCTTAAAAAGTTTTAAAAATCTTTATTTCAGGGGGGCTCTCATAGAAGCGAATGCGAAGTAAAATATTTTTTATAGCGTTACATAGGGTTGCAGTATATCATTTTAAAGATAATTAAGAATAGAGTCCAAAAATATATTTTTTTGAATTTTTCCCCTAAAATTGACGAAATGGGAGGCTTTCAAAGTAGCGATTTTCTAACGTCCAAAGTTGACCTCAGAACTCTCAATTTTCTGAACTCTCAAGCCTGAAACTTGATCAATTATTTGAATTATATCCTGTACTTGAACAACAAATACTAAAATTAGATAAATATTATAAGGAAACGAAATTATTTAATTTTTAATGATGATGATATTTTTAACAGAACTTCACACTGATGTCAATATATGGCGCTCTGTGAAACCGCGAGGTCTCAGTTCGGGGCGAACCACTAGTAATTACTTTTTATTTTTAATCTATGATGAGATCATATTAGGAACTTTAACGAAATAAAATAAATTTTAAAAAGTAGGTAATTCCCTTACTCATATCATGTTTTTTACGTGAAAGTCTCGTCGCGTAGTTTTTTGCATAAAAAATATCGAGCACTTACGGCCAACACTAATGCAAACTGCGAGGCCGCGCGGACGCATGCAGTGAGGCGCGGGGTTGGGGGGGTACGGCAAGATAGTCGCCGTACCGCACTGAATAAAAATAATTACCTTGCTGTGCGTTACGGCAACTATTTTGCCGTACATTATTAGTATACAATATCATTATATTAAAAGCAACCATATAGAAAAAATCACTGTCTCTTTCCTACACGTACGGGAACATAGATAAATCACCCCCGCACCGTGCGCAAAACAAGGAAAACTAGCTGCCGCACTGGCTGACCGTCAAATACGGCAAAATACTTGCCGTAACGCAGCGAAAGTGTTAACTCAACTAGTATCTGTGGACTTACCTTCATGTCGGAAAATTTTGATCGTTCGTGTAACGTAAAAAGTTTTCCATCGGCGCGAAGAGCGACCACCCCTAACCTGTTAAGCGAGTGACTGAGGACTTCTGGGGAAACCCTTGCCTTTTATACCCGGGGGGTGGTGAATCATGGCAAGTTTTGAAGGGGTGGGTTTTTCTTTTAATGTTTAGCAATTTATTAACGTTGACATCTTGCCAAAAATGGCCGATGAATAGACTCGACCTTTTAGGGTAAAGAAACGAATTAGCCGCATTAGTACATCATTTATCTAGTTACTTTACTGAGAAAAAAACTGGTCAAGTGCGAGTCAGACTCGCGTACAAGTCGTTCCGTAACACCTCACAATATAAATTATTATTTTAATAAATAACAAGAAAGATGTTATAACTGCTGTGAAATAACTGTCTTACGGCGCTGAACTGGTAGCGCCTAACAAATAATTTGACACCCTATGAGTACGGAATCCTAATTAAAGATTTTCGTTTTTTTTCTATAACTGTGCTCTGAGACCTTGCTTCTTGACAAATTTTATGATTCTAGGTCAACGGGAAGTACCATATACAGGGCGTCCCATGGCTATGCCACATGGAGGGGAAGTACCTTAAATATCGTAGATGGAACATTTTACTGAAAGAAGACTTCATTTTAATTTAAAATACAATTTAAACTGCATTCATAAATTTTTAAATAATTGCCTGGTTGAACCGGGACTCGAACCCGCTATACAAGAAAAAAAAATACCTGTAGCTGTATCATACCGATCGAAAGGCTTCATTATAACGATTATTTTTGCTAAATAACTTAGCATCAGAAATAAAAGGAAGACCATGAATTTAGACATTTGATGTAAAATTTTGTTCAGAAAAATGAAGAAAAGCTGACATTGCCAGTTCTTCATTGCCATTTCAGTTGGACATCCAACTGAGATTATCATTTAAAATTAACTACCTATATTAATTAGCACTCACTTGAGAAGTAGCCACAATTTCCCTATTATATTTTAGTAAGTGCATGATGGTGCATGATAAAGAGATACGTATGTAATTAGTAGATACCGGTTGTCAGCTTTTCTTCATTTTTCTGAACAAAATTGAACATCAAATGTTTAAATTTATGGTCTTCCTTTTATTTCTGATGCTAAGTTATTTAGCAAAAAAGAATCCTTATAATGAAGCCTTTCGATCGGTATGATACAGCTACAGGTAATTTTTTTTTTCTCGTATAGCGGGTTCGAGTCCCGGTTCAACCAAGCAATTATTTAAAAATCTATGAATGCAGTTTAAATTGTATTTTAAATTAAAATGAATTCTTCTTTCAGTAAAATGTTCCATCTACGATACATAAGATACTTCCCCTCCATGCGGCATAGCCGTGGGACGCCCTGTATATTTTGATTTGTGGCATAAACGGTCGTATTCTTTTGATTGCGTTGACTTAGATGCTGGATTTTTTTACAGCTCCAAGGGACCGTAGACGTAAGTATTTGATATTAATTTCAACTTGATACCTCCACGCGTTCCCGAGAAAAAGGTGGTTGACAGACAGACGGACACAACCATGTGATCGTATAATTTTTCCACTTGAGGTACGGAACCCTAAAAAGTAAGTAGAAAGTCTACTGGATTACAATATAATGGGGCTTTTATTGTTATTTTCTGTTCCTATTTTAACAGTAGTGTACTTAGTAGTTATTTTTTATTAGTGAAGCATAAATCAATATCTGAAGTTTATCTACACCTGCGGATTGCTAGAATTCATATATACCTTTGAGGAAGTTCATTCGTTATACTTATACCCACTAGGTAATTAATTGTTTGTTATTTTGTGGTTTTACTTTGCACGCCCACAGAACTTTATTCATGTAGGATTACAATAAGATTTTAAAATGTTATTAGTTCAGGCTTTAGGTTAGATCAGTATTATTGTAATCTGTTTTGGTTGCCAAATAAAAAAATAAAAAAAAACAGTGATATGTATTTATTAAAAACAGAAATCTTCGCGTTGTTTTCCTTGATTTGTACATAGTAAAAGTTCCAAGTGGGATTTGAACCCCGAACTCCTTGAATAGGAGACTGAAGTCTTAACCACTCGGCTATCATACTTTATGAAATTAATAATCTTTCTTTAGCCTTATACAGTCAACTTATTATTGATGCGCGCGATTTCGTCCGCGTGGATGTAGGTTTTTTAAAAAACTCGTTTCCAGGATAAAAAGTTGCCCATTTACAATTTACAGCAAGACAGCAAGCCAAAGAAGTAACCTATCTCTGTACCAAATTTAGTCTAAAATTGGTTGAAAAAAGGGCTCGTGAAACGTAGCAGACAGACGTTCGAAATTTTTTAATACTAGCTGATGCCCATGAGTACCTACGTCCGCGTTGATTGAGGTTTTTTGGTTTCGTGGGAACTAAAATTTTAAGGGATAAAAATTAGCCTATGTGTTGCCAAATTTCACCCAAATCCGTTCAGCCGTTCTGGCGTGATAGAGTAACAAACAACCATCCATCCAAACTTTGCATTTATAATAGTATACATTATAATTAATCATTTCACCGGAATCATAGTATCACCTAATAATATAAAGACAATAAGCTTTTATTGATATAATTTATTATCATCTAACTCTGCACGGATTCATTTCTTGGACAAATACAATCAGCTACGCCGTAGCCGTAGCCGTGCTACGACGCTTCACGCTACGACTGATGTTAAATAACACAGGGAAATATTTTTTTTTAACATGGATACGTTGCTATAGTTTTCTTTTTATTTAGATCACAGTAAAATGCAGATTCCTATATCTGTAATAATCTTCCTGTATCTGTATCATTCTTTATAGATAAAAATCTAGCGTACCTACCTAATATTAGGGAATGTAGTTTTTTTAAGTGAAACTTCTTTAGAATTGTTGTAATTTGAAAATTCAACGAAACGAAAAAGGCGACACCATTATGAGACAAACATATTCATAATAGGATTTAGCCTGCGAGATAATGAGAATATACATATTTATCTTATTATCTCGTAGGCTACTTATCAGTTATCTAAAGTGTCACTTCTGCCGTGTGTGAATTACACACACACTTTATTTTTATTTTTTGGTCACTACAAATTCGCCCTTGACTGTGATCTCACCTGATGGTAAGCGATGATGCAGTCTATGATAGTGGCCCTTCAACCCTTACATAAGCCCTAAGACCCTAATCCTTTTTTACACGGCATCGGAGCGGAACGCTAAATCGCTACAAATTCGCCCTTGACTGTGATCTCACCTGATGGTAAGCGATGATGCAGTCTATGATAGTGGCCCTTCAACCCTAACATAAAGCCCTAAGACCCTAATCCTTTTTACACGGCATCGTAGCGGAACGCTAAATCGCTTGGCGGCACGTCTTTGCCAGTAGGGTGGTAACTATAGCCACGGCCGAAGCCTCCCAACCAGGCTGGACCAGAGAAAATTCAGAAATTATAAATTTCAAAATTGACCCTGCCGGGGATCGAACCCAGGTCCGCCCAAGTTAAGATAACAGCGCTCACCACTGCGCCACGGAGGTCGTCACTAGGTTATCACCGCTCAAAAGATTTTTCATGCATTTTACTTTACTAGCTGATGCCCGCGACTTCGTCTGCGTGGTTTGAGGTTTTAGATTACCGCGGAAACTCTTTATTTTTCCGGGATAAAAAGTAGCCTATGTGCTATTCCAGACTATAATCTATCTCTGAGCCAAATTTCAGCCAGATCCGTTCTGCCGTTCTGGCGTGATTAACATCCATCCATGCATTCAAACTTTCGCATTTATAATATTAGTATAGGAGTATAGATCACGTAACTAGACGTTAGACGACCACGCAAAGGCGTCACGTAGTCTAGATCGTTTCAATCAATTGTTGGCAGACTCCCAGCCATTTGTGCGACTGTCCGGCGCCCGCGGTTAAGGCGACCCCACACTCGGCTGACGATGAAGACTCTACAGACATTCTGGATGAAAAATATGCGATAAAAAGTGACAAGGCTATGCTTACGTAAATCGCGTAAGTAATTTTCGCGTTTTGTATTAAATATCGCCTTTAGATTGCTATTGCTCGCATAATTTAACTTATTACAACACTGATTTCGAATCTGATTAAAGTAGGACAAACAGTATAAAAACAACAATATACTTAATTATACTTTTTCCACAGAAAAGTTCTGTTGATTTTGGTATAGTATAGCTTTAGGGTCTTTAAGAGGAGGTCAGTCTGGAAAGCATAATATGTATGATCAGAGAATCCGCTTATTAGCAAGCATTTATTATATTCCATGTAGGTATAGTTAGTGTAATTGACCTAGGCTAATTAGGAGCCAATTTTTATCTCGGAAAGTTAGAGTTCCCGCGGGAATCATCTGGTTTATAATATTAGTAGGATAAATAAAAATATATGATATCTAAGTATATAAGAATTGTAAATATAATTCGTCTTAGATAACAGAATCTTAGAATTACCATCAATTATTTTGTAATTATCAAAAAAATTCGCGCCAAATTGAGAACCTCCTCCTTTTTTGGAAGTCGGTAAAAATAATTTAGCTTTAGCATTCTATTATGTATTTCTGACTTTGAATCTTATCTTTCATCATATCAAGTATTAAGTACAGAGTTCAGAACGTGTAACAAATTCTTTACTTAAAGGAGAAGTATTATTGATAGTATTATGTGGGCCGATCCCGGCGGCACTGCAATGCCGGGCCGACCCGTGACGGGAGTGGAGCGAGCCCCGAACATCCCGTCGATTTACAAAAATCAGTTTAATATACTGGTCCCACAGTGTGGGAACTTTCAGATATTAAGCTGAAAAGAACAGATACTACACTTTGATCTTAGCCAAAAGGCCGAGAAGCGATGCTAGAAAGAGTGATACCAGGGCAGGTCATTCAGTTAGCCCGAGTCTACAAAGCGCCATGTTAAAACTTGCATTAATTGCACAGTGACATCTAGCGGTGAGCTGTTGTACTTTCAGGAAGTACATAGTTATATGGTGTAAGTACTTACCAACCATATATATACCAACCAGCTAGTACCTATTTCTGTCACCGTTCACCGTCCATTTTAATTTCTGAGAGTCTGTAACTTAAAGTGGGGCAAAAGGGTCTAAGTATATTTTTCAACAAATTAAGAAACGCGAGGCGTATTAGGCATGCTTTTACTTCTTGATCGTAATGTTCGTATTATTACATTATTCCTATATTTTTCATTAAGAACAACAGTAATTCACTCATAATTATATTAAAGTCATAGATACCAGTTATCAAAAATTATAAAACTGCTTTTCCTAAAAATATCTGATTCAGGGCCGATTTTTAACCGCCTTAATACAACTTAGGTAATTTTAAAGTTTTGACAGTTCTCGTATTAAAAATCTGACAAAATGTCATAATTCGTCGATTAAAGTTCATTTATTGTCGAGCAACTCATGTGGTATCTACAGCGACATCTTTCGCCAGTCACCAAAAGTATTCAATCCCATCAGAGGGCGCTGTATGTTACGTGTTGTCTACTTTCTCTTAAATGATTTTCTTCGCAAATGCACAAAAGCCGTTCAAAATAAAACTCAAATGCTGTATTTTATTCTTTTATATTTGTTAAATACGGGCTTTCAACAAATCCTACATCAAACTTCTAATAGAAATAGATTTTGACTACAGTAGTGTATATTTTAAGTATTCGTACAAATATTACCGATAACCTGTACTTTTAAAGAACAATTATTACACACATTCTATAAAGGTTATAAACATTGTAAACAGTCTACAAAATGTTTTTCTAGATATATATTATGTATAATATCTTACCATAGAAAGTACAAGTACACTTATATAAATGCAATTATTTTGTGTTTATATATAGCCATACGTAACATATAAAATATATAAATAATGAAAGAAAGTAGGTAGATACCTATCAACATTTCTTCATCAGATTCAATCCTTACTAATATTATAAATGGGAAAGTGAGTTTGTTTGTATGTTTGTTCCGCTTTCACGCCGTAACTACTGAACCGATTGCTTTGAAATTTTGCAGACGTAAAGTTAGAAGTCCGGATTAAATAATAGGGTACTTTTTATCCCGGAAAATTAAAGAGTTCCCGCGGGAACTAAGACTCCTCAATCCACGCGGACGAAGTCGCGGGTATCAGCTAGTTACCATATAAATGTAAGTATTCCTAACATTTAATATTTTGAGACATTGAGACAATAATGTGCATTCAAATATCATTTTTGTGCTTACATTCACCTTCAAAACCTTTAAACTTTTCTTACATAAAATATTAAAATTATAAATTCATGTAGCTAGATATAATATTTATACATAATTTAAAAGAAATATTCATTCATAAATATCTTGTGTACCTACTTATCAAAAATATACATACAAGATATAATTTTAGACAGGACGTTTGTTGCTATCGGCAAATCACAAACATTTTGGATAAAAGTCGTCATTTAGAAAATAACTCACCAAATTTTGGCCACGTGACAACGATTTTGTTACTTCGTACTTTTACAAAATGTACCATTAAGATTATTAGGAATTATCCAAATTTCTTTATAAATATAAATACAATACGGCGCCACTCATGTGTTTTGAAGTATGTCCGTTTCGTTTCAAAACCAGTCCGACGTCCTCTTTCGTGAGCCTTTTCAAGCGGCACAAGCGTCCCGACCCAAATCTAGCTAGAAACATAAGTTACTTGTCTCTGCTAGAAACTGTCCGTTAGAATAGTGGGCAATGACTGGTAGATTTGTGCGTTACGGCAGCACAAATGGGGAATCCACGCACCGTAGTATAGTGTAACAACCCCGTCTTGCATTGCAGATTTCAACGTTGCAGCGTTACCATGATGCGTTTTGAGTTCTAGTAGATGTGTCGCACAGGTGGTTGAATGGCGGCCTTGCAGTGGAAAGTGTAGCGTTGGACGACATCCCACTAGGTGGACGGACGATCTCAAGCGTGTAGCTAGGAGCCGAGAAGCAAGTACCTACATATTATTTAGTTAGTATAAGCATGGAGGAATGTGCAGTGCTCAGACAAGCCGTTAAGCGCTTACGAGCACGAATAAACCAAAAAACATAATATGTACATTTTATTTGTGAAAAAAAGTGGCATAAGAATGTGTTCAGCGGAGATCCATGCAGGGGACTTCCGTCCAGCAGTGGACAGCTATAGGTTGAAATGACGTCGCACAGTATTGGGTGTAAGCGCCTTTTGAGTTGTGTTTGGTGCATGTCTACGGGATCTCAAGTGCCATGACGGCGAGCGAGTCGTGTGGCGGCGGTACGTTGAACACGGGCGTGCCAGTATCATCACAATACTCTGCATAACGCACCGTCGTCAGCACACGCAGCCCCAGACTGCTGCAAATGCGTTGCGAATACGCACCCGTTGCGTCCACCTTGAACAACTGATTCAAACAACATATAAGTATACTTAGTTCTGCCGAAGTCGCTATATTAACTTAAATGATACATAACATCAGGCAGCTACGTTACTCTTACGATTAACCTTCTTTCTCCTTTACCGTTTTACCACGGAACAGCGAGAATGCAGTATAAAAAAAACACTAATAAATGTGCTGCACAAATATACCGCCATGATTAGACTACAGGGGCCTTATTGCGTACAAATGATTGTAACAGTTTAATGATCTCAATCACCTCAGTCTTGTGCTATTGGCCAAAATCCATTGTTCCAACAAGAATAAGTACCATAAATTCAGCTCATCCCAACACATGAGACTGTATCGATGATAGAGTACGAATATGAGTGCTATAGCCTTATTATGTAAACCTGCATTAATCATTGTAACAGTCTCAATTGTTGCGATAGGGCGACTTTATGGTATTTTTGCTGCGACAATGGATTTTGTCCAATAGCGGAAGAGCGTTATCCAATTAGAGATGATGCGACATTTACAGTGCAGCAAGCATTTTTATATAATAAGACTACACGCCACAAAACCCTGACTTGTGCAATCCACTTTACGTGAAAACATCTAGCAGTACCTATTGGAAACTAGCTTATACCCGCGACTTCGTCCGTATAGTTTAAGATTTTTTAATTCCCGCGGGAACTCTTTAATTTTCCGGGATATAAAGTAGCCCATGCCACTCTCCAGGTCCTCAACTATGACCATGCCAAAAATCATGTCGATCCGTTGCTCAGTAATTGCGGCGTGATTGAAGGACAAACCAAAAAACCAACAAACAAACACACTTTCGCATTTATAATATTAGTATGATTACCTTGAATCCCTTGTCCATTGCAGTTTCAATGCTCCTCTTCATCAGCTCGCGCGCCAGGCCCTGGCCGCGCGCCTGCTGCGACACGGATATGATGCGGCACTCGAGGATGCGGTCCACTTGGAACGTGTTGAATAAGTCTAAATCGCGACTGACGGTATACAGGATCGTGAAAATCTGAAATAAAATCGAAAACATGGAAAATTTGGGTTGCGCCTCTTTTAGTTCAGTTTCGATCATTAAAATGTCTGAATAATTTATTAGTCTTTCGCTTATGTCGTAACGTAAATAAATTTTTGATGACATGTCTTTGATTTTATGAAAGAACAGTTGAACAGGCTTTTTGGGATCAGTTGTTACTTGTTATGTAGGTAACAATAGTTTGTCGTTAAAAGATAGGTACGTTGTTACCAATACTTTTTTTAAATAGACTAGTGCTTGGCTTGCGTGGTGATGCAACCTATGGTGGAGCGCGCTTGCCAGAATAAGCCTTTTCATTCATGTTTTGAAGATATTAACAGCGGAGGGGAATACGGAAGCGGGAAGAGCATTCCATATCCTAACGGTTAGAATTAGAATCGAGGAAGCAATGGAGGAATTGCTTAGTCCTAGATGGATCATTTAGATTTTAGATAATACTGTGAAAAATCCAGCCATGCTTATGTACCTTATTAAACTTATCATCGGTTGAGTGCTGGATTTTCTCAATGGATTGTTCGACATCCCCGGGTCACAATATCCCGTTCAGCGCCACCCCCAGTACCTGTAAACATATTATTTCACTTTTAACTTTATATTTAACAGCTGATATATATAACTGAGCTATTTAACACAAAAAAACAAATCACAAGATGTGGAGGCTATCGGATGCCAAATGCTCGTTTTCGTTGGTAGCTAAAAGCTATTTTATTTTATAATCTATACTTAGTACGAGTATTTTTTGCGTAATTATACGAAGTTCTATGCCCAAAAGATATACTAAAATGCAAGGAAGTGGGCCAGGATATTAAAGAAAGGAAATAAAGGGTGAAGAAATTTATTAACTTCAACCTGTGCTTCAAAAAACTTCGTATTCACCGTGTCTTGGTCGAGAGCAGCGATGGACAGTCCATCAGCCATGGTAGCGGCGCACAGTCGCTCGAGCGCGCCGTGGGGTTGTCCTCTTTGGCAGAGCTGCACTGCTTTGTTGAGGGGTTCGTCTGCAAAGAAGCTGTCGCGAAGGTGGCGTAGCACCGCCTCGCTCATCTCAGGCGTTATTGTCGTGTAGTGCACCATGGCTGAAATTAATAATTGGGTATTTGACTACTATTCAAATAAATTATTTTTTAGAAACTTTATTATTCAATAGATCCACGAATGATCTCCCAAAAGTCTTAATATCTTTGTATCTTTATACGCGTAGAATACTGAACAACTTTTATGGGAACATGGAGCTTAATAGTGGCTTGGCCCTAGAGTGTATAATATGCCAGTGTTATACCTATGTGGACTATGGCCCGCAAAGACTTCAGAAGATCAGTTTCAATAGGTATTTTTTAACTCGAGTCTGTAAATGAGCTGCTAACTCTGCAGGTTGCCTGATTTATGATTGTTCTTTGTTGGCCCAAAAACCTTTGTTTAAAAAAGGAATTATAGATACTGGATGAAATAATACAGGCTAACAATAATAATATTTAATTATTAAGGAAAATTCCGTAATGATTTTGGTAATTCAAACTCATTAGTCCTTGTGATACCTACAGGTAATAAGGCTTTCAACCATTAGTTAAATCATTGGGATCCTACCGTCTATAACTCTATACTATAAGGTAACAAACTATAATGTCATCGTTAAACTGAAAATCGCGGCCATTTCCTCAAAACAATAAAAATGAAAGGATAAATTTCTTAGGGCTGGAAGAATTTCAATTCAGGGACATTATCGAGGAAGCTCGGCTAGTAGAGTGGAAGGGGGGTTTTTCATAAAGCGCTGTGTGTTGGGTCAAGGCCTATCGAACTGGGCCGGCGGGATCCACTCCTGTCGAGATATATTGGGGATGAATTTATTGCTGGGTTTGATAATCATTGATTATGTTTTATGTAGGTTTACTCAAGCTGCAAAATTCCTTTTGTTACGTAAAAGATGAACAAATGAATATAAGTATATCCATCATTGCTGTGAGTGCTGACCCCTCCCTATAATATACAGGGTCGACACAACGAACGGCCATGGATGAAAAGTACTTTAAATATTGAATAAGTATATTATATGAAATTTCACTCAAAGGAAACATTCCTTTATTTGACTAAAGACGTGAGTTAAATAAGTACTTCGAGAGAGGGATAGCCTAGTTTTATTCCGGAAAATCAAAAAGCTTTCATGTGTTTTGAAAAAAAAACACACGGTGGACTAAATCGAGAGCATCGTCTATTATAGTCATCGATAAAATTACTGTACTTTCGTTGCTAGGTATCACATCATAACAAAAGGTTGATAGAAAGCTTTCATTATGCACAACGTGGCTAAGTAACTTTCCGTCGTGTTCCCTCGAAGTTTCCTCGTTCACATAAAGTCGCATAATAAAGGCTTTATGAAAGTACCTACTATCCACTCAGTTCATTTTATAACAAGCAATATTGCATCCCCTAACAATGTTAGATAATATAAGGTTTGTGTTATAGGAGTACATAATAATAAGATTGAAGTGTATAAAAGCATCGCGAGCATCCATCGATTATATTCCAGGGGGTAGGTATACTACCATCGCATAATGCCGTAGTGTTTTGATATTGTTTATTCGTGTTTTTAAGAATAATTATCGTTTTTATTTTAAGAATATCAAGGTACCTACATAACATAAAACTGTCATTTTGAAGTAATACGTTGCTACTTGCTATAGGTATCACGTCATAACAAAAAACCGGCCAAGTGCGAGTCGGACTCGCGCACCGAGGGTTCCGTACTAGAAGAAGTAGGTATAATTACCTTTGTTAATGAACCGCAAAACTAACTTTGTGTTAATTTTTTTTTACTGTTAATATCAAAAAATTACGTTTGTTGTTTGGGAGCCCCCCTTTAATATTCACTTTATTGATATTTAATTATTTATTTTGAAAGGTAATATACAAGTTAATATTCTGTGAAAATTTGAACCGTCTACCTGTTACCGTTTTTAATATTGAGCAAGAAAATACGAAAAAAACACGTTTATTGTATGGGGACCCCCCTTAATATATATATTTTTTTAATTTTTAGTATTTGTTGTTATAGCGGCAACGGAAATACATCATTTGTGAAAATTTCAGCTTTCTAGCTATCACGGTCTATGAGATACAGCCTGGAGACAGACAGACAGACAGACAGACAGACAGACAGACAGACAGACAGACAGACAGACAGACAGCGGAGTCTTAGTAATAGGGTCCCGTTTTTACCCTTTGGGTACGGAACCCTAAAAATGATAGCTAAAAAGGTTTAATTGTGCACAGCGACCAGCGTAGTTTTCCGTCGTGTTCCCTCTAAGTTTGCTCGCTCACATTATACGAGTATTAAAGGCTTTATGAAGCTACTATCCACTTAGTTCATTTTATAACAATCAATCTTGTATCCCCTAACAATGTTATCTTGTTTGTGTTATAGGGGAACAATATAATAATATATTGAAGCGGTGATAGTTTAGTGGTTTTAAACACCCTGCTTCAATTGGTCGTCATGGTTTCGAATCCAGGACCTATTTTCATCTACAGTCGAGCCTGCTAACCACTATACTAAACAGGTAGTTTTATAATACAATGGTTAACATAGAAAGGCCGTCAGGCGTCCCCGAGCAACGGGGCCATAATTAATTACTTTCAGCACCGGATCGTTGGCTTCTGAATACTAGAGAACAATCTAAACTTTACACAAGGCAGAATAAAGTGGAGACGGCATAATGAGATTAAAAATTAGGCAAATAATCTAATCTGAATGAGCTTTGCTAGACCGTTTAAAAAAAGAAAGAATAGGTAGGTACGTTACGAAAAGCCATCAAAGATGCGCATATTAATCATAGTAATATTTTAAATGCGAAAGTGTGTTTGTTTGTTGGTCTTTCAATCAACGGAGCAACGGATCGACGTGATTTTTGGCTATAGAGTTGAGGACCGGGAGAGTGACATAGGGCTCCTTTTTATCTCGGAGTTCCCGCGGGAATTAAAAACATATGCCACGCGGACGAATTCGCGGACATCAGCTAGTATAGTTATATTTCAGTCTCCGTAAACCGTTTTAAGTGAAAAATAGGTACTAAAATTCTACATCAATGGTGAAAAATCTTTAGATTACTCTATTAACTTTTTGTTTTGGAATTAATCTAAGAAAAAAATTAGCTAAGTAGTTGTCGAGTTCGTAGCTCGGTGTAATGGCACAAGAGAGACGGCTTCGAGGCTCTGGAGTCTGGAATGGCACGTCATAAGAATGTTTTTGACGAGCTCGAGTACAGTCAGCAAAGTAAAGATGCTTAAAAATGGTACCTATCCCCCTAACTAAATTATAACTGACGAATGTGCTGCATCAGTACGAACGACGAAAATAAAAACGTGCGGGGTAAACGTATGAGGGGGTGGATTTCTAGTTCCCATAAACCTTATTCAAATAAGTTTTCGTAGGGAATGTTACGTATTTCCTACCACATATAACTTAGGTGCCTTCAAGGCAAGAGTGCATAGGCATCTCATCTTCTAGGCAAGCGCGTTCCAACCTAGACCTCATCATTGCTTCGCACTGAGCATGGTTGTCGTCAAGCGCAAGTGTATACCTATCTCACAATTAAAAATAAACTTGAAACAAGCAAGCTACAAGTGATACCCGGGAGTTTAAGCTGGTTTCGTTCTGATCTTGGTTTCTTGTCTCCTTTTAAAAACGCACAAAACAAAAAGCCTCTCTATATTGGGTCTGCGATAATTATTACTATTAGGATTAGGTAGCTGTTCTCATATTACTAACTTGGTATAAAGGGGCGAAGGATGCGTGTGTGGAATGAGAAAGCTTAAATTTCGTACTAATATTATAAATGGGAAAGTGAGTTTGTTTGTATGTTTGTTCCGCTTTCGCGCCGTAACTACTGAACCGATTGCTTTGAAATTTTGCAGACGTAAAGTTAGAAGTCCGGATTAAATAATAGGGTACCTACTTTTTATCCCGGAAAATTAAAGAGTTCCCGCGGGAACTAAAACTCCTCAATCCACGCGGACGAAGTCGCGGGTATCAGCTAGTTAAAAATAAACTTGAAACAAGCAAGTTACAAGTGATACCCGGGAGTTTAAGCTGGTTTCGTTCTGATCTTGGTTTCTTGTCTCCTTTTAAAAGCGCACAAAACAAAAAGCCTCTCTTTATTGGGTCTGCGATAATTATTACTATTAGGATTAGGTAGCTGTTCTCATATTACTAACTTGGTATAAAGGGGCGAAGGATGCGTGTGTGGAATGAGAAAGCTTAAATTAGTGTCGAAACTAGGTACCTACCCATAGTTCGCGCGCGAGTTGAATGCGGAGCAAAAGTATGGTGACACATACACTCTGCATTCAACCCGCGTGCGAACTGTAGGTAGGTATATAGGAAAGCGGTAGGTATATCTACTTCAAGGTGTTGTGTCAGTAGCGTGCACAGAGTTTGAAGCTAGGCTAGGCATTGGTTATTTAGTAAAGTATACATAAATATTTACTGACTGTCTTGATAAAAAATGAGCATTGGCGTATTTTCACCTGGGCACGGAGTGCTCTTATGTCTCTATGAACTGTACGCCACTGTGTTGTCTAGTTGGCATTTTAATTTTTAAACATCGTCCAATTATGTCTAGCTTGCCGTAGGTATATATTTTCGTTAAAAAAACTTTTTAAGTTATTATAAATATATGGTTCTGACTGTACTTAGTGCGATGGAAGCTCAAAGAGAATATAAGTAGGGACAAAATATTCCAAGCGTCCAGACGCTTAATATTCCTAGTGCATAATTAACTGAATGTTGTTAGCATCATTAGTATGAGGGGGACTTTAGGTTATAAACCTTTGTACTATGTAGGTACCTAATGCATAATTATTAGGTACTTAGTACGAGAACTATCTCTATAGATACACAGAGTGAAAGGCACAGAGTTCTATAACGACAGTGACCTCTCCAGTGCAGTGGTGCAAACTGGCTTGGATTCAATTTCCAGTGGATTAAATTTAGAAAAACAAGTTTAGAGTTACCCAGTCCAGCTTAGAGGTGTACCTAACCAAATCTAAACAATGCTATTAAAAAAAAAAAATTAAATACATATTATTATATAATTTATAGTCTACGAAGGTATGTACCTAACGGTAGACAAGATAGAGTTTAGCTGAAGTTGGAGAAAATAGGGAAAATACTTTATAAGAATAAGTTAATATTACTGTAGGAATACTAGGAAACTAGGTAGTTTCATTTTGGTACCCCAATTACCTATCTCTATATCTCCGATTATTAGGTAATAACTTGCCTTCTGTAATAATTAATAATTCGATAATTAACAACAAAAACCGCCCAACCCACCTACTTAAAACCAATAAGCGCAAAAACATTTTATCAAAACATCAAACAATCAAAATCGAATCACCATATTACCGAGGCAATCGTTCGATAAGATAAAAATCTTCCGACCATAAAATATACAAGACGAAGACAAAATACAATAATAAAAAATATACAAGACAAACAATATTGAAAATATGAGTTTTTAAAGAAAACTTTCAATGAAAATACCTAATTTTCTTTTAAAACATATTGTTATTGGACACTTTTCTTAAATTTAATAGATAAAAGTGATTTTAATGTCTATTTTTGTGATCTTACCTCGTGCGACGCCGCCGACTGATCCTTGCGCACTGCTCTGCCTTCGCGTAGTGATAACAGACCCGCCCGCCCTAAGCTCCCGCCCGCCCAAGTCTCATAGATTATTATGGGAACAGAGCTAACATGTGATAAATGTAAGATTTACATGAATAGATTTTTTTGCGTGTAAGATAGATTTCTTGGCTATTAGACATTCCTTTTATTAAATGTGTATTTATTGGCACTATAAGCTAATTTTAATTTTGTAGGTAACTGGTAAATAATTTATTTGTGAACTGTCAACTAGATGATGCCCGCAACTTCTATCCGCGTGGATTAAAGATTTTTTCGGTATAAAAAGCCTTGCCTTCCCCGGGGTGCAACCTCTATACCTACCAAAATTCATCAAAATCGGTTGATAAGATGTTTTTTCTTTCACTTTATAATATTAGTATGGATTAGTAGTAGGTATAGATTAGTAGGTACTGAAGAAGATAACATCATAACATACAGGTTACAGATAGTAGAATAAGTGAGTAGAACGGTATGATTTAAGTTTTTCGAAAGTCCCGTTGGAACTCTTAGATTTTTTTGGATTTATAATCTGTTATACAGATGGACACTTTCTCATTTATTATATACAGTATGGATGGATACAGAAAAAGATTGTATGGGCAGACAGGCAGGCATCCACAACCCAATTGAATCCGTACTATTTTGTGTTTAGGTGTCATTCTCGAAGCGCAAATTCAGTTTCATCACAAATAATAGCAGCTAATTCCTTGCATTCCTTCTGAGTCACGTCTATGCATCCTTGATACAAGACGCTCTCTTTATCTATAGAAAATAAAGTACCTACTTACTTACTGATATTCGAATGTCACCGGCTATGTATTATATGGTGATAGTAAAAAAAGTATACCTATTATAAAGTAGTGGGCCTGGCAGACGTTGTCCTGCCCTGAACCTAAAACCCGACTGCAGCGCCCCCTAAGAGGATTCCAATCGCGCCTTGGGCTACTAAGACCAGGCACGATTGGAATCCTTTAGTATAGTTTTAAGCACAGAGTACAGTGAATATAGGGGTAGTTTTTAGATACTAATCACCATCATCACATCCATATCTCTGTTATCGGATTACCAAAAGGGAAGAGGCGAAGAGGGTCATAATACGGTGCGTATTTTCTAAAAAGCAAAAAACTATTTCTACCTTCCCTTGAACACCCCCCTTGAAAGGCGAACATGTTTAATACACTACTGTGGTGACTGTGACGCCTCACAAGCCTATCTATCTGTTTCATCATAGCCGTCTCTAGCTACAGGAGATGAGACGGCTATGTTACATACATTAGACACGACCATAGATAAATATGTACAACCTGAAGACACAACACAGGAAGTCACGTGATGCCTCGATGCATTTGTGACGCGTCACAGCACTGTAATAGTCACACAAACTGTGACACACTGACCCGGTGACAGCGTCGCTAGTATTATATGAAAAATAAATAAAAACAAAACTAACTAGGCATAAAAATTAGTTCCAATTTTGGCCACCGGGTCAGATAAGTCTGTGGGTGTTATTTCTAGCGTTATTAGGTCCAATAAATAATAATCGATTGACTGCTAGTTGAGTGGGTTGCTTTGAAAAGAAAACACCATTTGCAAAATAAACGAAAAATAATTTATTTACATTAACAAATGCATATTATAATAAACATTTTCGTTTAACAAAGAGAGCTCTCTATAAGGCATTTTATCACTGTCTATACCTAATAGACACGAGTGCACACTCATTATATACATATAGTAGTTCTATCAACCAATAGACGTGCTGCTGGACATATACCCTAAGCCAGGATCTCCACTGAACACGGTCATCGAATTTTCAAATCACAACGATTCTAAAGAAGTTTCACTTCAAAAACATACTTTCGTATTTATTAAATAAGTTGGATTGAATTAAAAATTAAAATTATTACAATAATAGTTAAAGTTCATTCCTAACAAAAATTGAATTAAATTACTTACTTTAGAATACTTAGCAGTAAATTCTTGGAAAATATCGATGCGGGCGCACCAAAACTAATTTAAAATTAAAATTAAGTCCAGAAATAATCATTATTTCTAAACTAAAAAGGTCTGATATTATTTCCATCATTTTCACATGTTCATTGTTACTAAGAGTTCATTATGAGGTTCATGACAGAACTGTTTTAACTTTAACTAAATAATTTTAAGTAAACTTAACGTTTAGAGATTTGTGTGCAAAGGAACGCCAGTACATTAAAATACCTAATATTAATATTTAATTTAATAGTCATATTATTTAAAAAACAATTTTCTCAAACATGCTTGGAAATTTGAGCATTATTTTGCCAACCTTCTTCGAGATAAATCGAAAATCCATATCTGTAGTGGTTTAGCGGCCAAATAAATTGCATAGTAAATTCATATCTGTCGTGTAATTTAAAAATGGAACGATCTTTTACTCCGAAACAAGGCAACCAAGGAGGTAACTTATCAAAACTTTTATTTAAATTTTGAACTAGCTTGCAAATAGAAATAAACACTTTAACGCGGGAAAAATTATTGTTGCTCGTTGTTCGTCATTGATTTTGAAATGTATTTGACACAAGAAGAACAACCCCCGACATAATATGGAAGTAACAGATTAAGAAAAAAGCTGATGACCTTCAGACGGATGAACAGATTTACATGAAACATGGCCAAGAACACTCGGGATAAAACAAAAATATTTGAACTTACATAATATATGTGACGATAATAATCGACCGAGCGAAGCGAAGGTCTCTGGACTCTGAGTCTACTTGAGTGAATTTGCACTTGTCCGTCCGTCCGTCCGTCCGTCCGTCCGTCCGTCTGTCAGAGCCCTATAACTTCTGAATGACTGAACGTAATTACTTCAAATTTAAATAATTGTATACATAAACCGATGGCCTCCAGCCGAATATGGCTTAAAAAGTTATAAAAATCTTTATTTCAGGGGGGCTCTCATAGAGGCGAATGCGAGGTAAAATTTTTTTTATAGCGTTACATAGGGTTGCGGTTTATCGTTTTAAAGATAATAGGCATGATGACTGATTTTGAAAAATGCTCAGATTATGTTCGGACGTATCTACTATTTCGAAAAAATATCTTATTTCAGCAGAAAAATAAGGTTTAGTAGATAAAATTGGAATTTGAAATTTAAATTTTAAAATTCACGCCAAAACGCTCGCCGGTGTCATGGCGTCGTTTGTGACGTCACTATTGTTTTTACCTATGTACTCTGTGCAGTAAACAATAGTGCGTCAAAGCTCGAAAACAAACAATTGTGACGCCATTCGCTTCTTGGTGTTTTATCCAATATGGCGGATTGCTGTATTTTATAGTTTTATTTCATCAAAATAAATAGCAATCTCACTCGAAATAGAAAAATAAATACGTTTTTTATAATCCATGGATCCTATTTCATTAGATAAATTCATAATTTCATTGATTCTTGGTTACTGTCATCATGCCTATTAGAAATAGAGTCCGAAAATATATATTTTTTAATTTTTCCCCTAAAATTGACGAAATGGGGGGCTCTCAAAGTGGAGATTTTCTATCGTCCAAAGTTGACCTCAGAACTCTCAATTTTCTGAAAGGCTAAGACTGAAACTTGAACAATTATTTGAATTATATCCTGTACTTGAACAACAAATACTAAAATAAATACTAAGATAAATATTATAAGGAAACGAAATGATTTAATTTTTAAATGCGGTTTAGTATTTTTAACAGAAACTCACAATGATGTCAATAGATGGCGCTAATGGTCAAAGTTAACTATTACAATATTTTCTGAAAGGCTGAGTCTGAAACTTGTTCAATTATTTGAATTATATCCTGTACTTGAACAACAAATACTAAAATTAGATAAATATTATAAAGAAACGAAATGATTTAATTTTTAAATGCGGTTTAGTATTTTTAACAGAACCTCACAATGATGTCAATAGATGGCGCTAATGGTCAAAGTTAACTATTACAATATTTTCTGAAAGGCTGAGTCTGAAACTTGTTCAATTATTTGAATTATATCCTGTACTTGAACAACAAATACTAAAATTAGATAAATATTATAATTAAACGAAATTATTTAACAGAACACTATTTTTAACAGAACTTCACAATGATGTCTATAGATGGCGCTCTGTAAAAGTTTATTCATTTTATGGATACCACGAGGTCTCAGTTCGGGGCGAACCACTAGTTATAATAGGTTTAAAATATTATTTTAGTTAGTTTTTAGAGTTTATTATTTGTGTCGTTATAAATTCGTTATAAATTTTTAAATTTTACTTTTGTTTTGTCTTTTTTAAAGTACATAGGTAGGATACGGTACCAAATTTCAAATCGATACCAAATACCAAATTTCAAATCAAATCCCCTCATTAACTATTAAAGAGCTGATGATCTTCAAACGGCTGAAAAGATTTTCATGAAACATGGCTAAGAACACTCGGGATAAAATTATCTATGACACAAAAAAAACTAAACTAAAATCGGTCCATCCGTTTGGCCTCTACGATACCACAGACAGATACACAAACAGACACGTTAAACTCATAACACTCCTCTCTTTTTGCGTCGGGGGTTAAACATGAGTTCAAGTTAAGACAATGAGTGTGATGAACTTACTTTAACGCCACTTGAAATTCAAGAGGCGGCAAGAGCCGTAATAGAAAACTTGTTACCGCCAAAATCGAAAGAAAAATATTTGAAAACCTATGAAAATTTTGTTCAATGGAAGAATGAAAGAAAATCGAAATCCTTATCCGAAAAGTTCTGTCTGGGTACTACTTAGTTTTAATTTCCAGGCATGTTTGAGAAAAGTACTATACAAGCCTTGGCCACAACTAGGCATTGATGGACTTACGTATGTGTGCCTCGGCTTCGCCTCGGCCCATATTTACACCTTCGTCCTTCAATGCCTGTTTTGCTGGCCGCTGCAGTAATGTACTATAACGATTGACATAGTAATATTACTCATATATTAATTTCATATTATTTACATTAAGTATTAAATATATTACAAGACAAATATAATATAATAGTTAAGATTAATATATTTAGTTTTTTGGTCCATAGCTTGCATACGTATTATGTATACCTACACAATATAATATGTCTATATTAAAAGTTTACATCAGAACTTATATATGTCACCGTTAGATTGTAATCTGTTAGGTATATTAACTGGATAAAACCTAAGCACTACCTGATTATTTATATCGAACCCTTACCTAACCTACAAGAAAGAGACAAGAAAACGTAAATACAATGAACACAATGAATATTTCAAAAATTGACACTCAGAACATTGAACGGTTCACAATATGTCGACAGTTTACAATTTCGCTAGTTAGACTACAATCTAACGGTTTTTGCAATCTTACGGTGACATAAACAAGTAACATTACCAAAAATCAGAGCCGCAACGCATTGTGATTGAGATTGCTACTGTTGAAAAAAGAGTTGTAATAGGGATGATGACAACTCAATCAAATCAGCAACTTTTATGAAACTTAGAAACACGCTTCTAGTATGGAAGTATGTATGAAATACATAGTTGTGACGACATCAAACAACGCAGTTTTTTTCTTTAATCAATAGCTTAAAATGGTGATCAAACTTAGAACAAACCGATGATGTGAATTTTAGGCCTTTTGGAAGAACCTCTATTTAATAATAAAAGTACTAGTCTCGGCCGAAAAAGCAATTCACGGCCTCGGCTACCGCCTCGTCCTTTTAAAATTACTTCGGAAGTCTTCGGCTTCGCCTCGTCCTTCCAATTTTACTCAGCCGTGAATTGCTTTATTTCTAGCCTGGGCAGTAATGTATAGCTAGCAAAGGACAAAAAGTCTCGATTGCCACGGGTGTTTCTGTCTACCAACCGTACTTTACATTCTTAGGTTTAATTAAAATTAATTACTAATCTTCCCCGGTTCTATATTAATAGTGATGTCACCAATACTATTTTTGTCTAAGACATTACTGTTAAACGTAATCGTTATCTGTCCGTCTGACGGTATGTTATTAATGTTATTAGGAATATCCTGGTCGGAGCACCCCTTGAGTATGACAAGGGGCGATTCGGTTGCCTGCGCAGGGGTGGGTTCCGCCCCGTTGATGTAGTGTATAGGGTAGTGTCGTTTTAGTTCCCTCATAAGACGGAATTTCGCTTGGCATACTGTGCACCTGAAAAAGATTTTCTTTTTAATATTTTTTTTTTTAAATTAAAATAAAATAAATATAAATATATTTTTTATAAACAAATGTAATACCGCCGCACATGAACATTTGTCGTACAAGAAGCACCGACAATTATATGGAATATGTATGTAGTTATTTTTTTAATCAATCCTTTATTTCACTGTAGTATAGATAAAAATTATCGGTAGTGAAATTGCTTAAATTTTACAAAAAAAATAATATGTTAACTGTTACTGTTGTGTAATTAATTATACGTATACATTATACATATTTGGGCGATTTAAACGCCGCCATTTTGGCGAACTTTAATGTGACGTCACTGAACCAAAGCGTTGCGTTTTGTCGTTTTAAATTACCTTTTATTAATTAAATTCTTAATGAATAAACTATCAAAGAAAAAAATAGTAGTGTAACTATTTGACCTATATTTAAATAACATGCATATTCCCTATTTTCATATTTGTAACGAAGGCAGGCCTTGTACACTTACTGGTAGATATTCTGTCCTAGATGCGTGCGAACATGCTTCACCAAGTCGTTGCTCTGAGTGAAGGCGCGCGAGCAGTGCGGACAGTGGTAGGGTTTCTCTCCCGTGTGTATACGCTGGTGACGTTTGAGGTGATCTTTTGATGAGAACCTATGGCAAATATATTTGATTAATGGACGACTTACCTGGCGCACTGTTGTCTTAACGTGGGAGGTGCCGGGTTCGATTCCCGACAGGGTTAATTTGGGAATTTATAATTTCTGATTTTTCAAGTGGCTAGTTACCCCCCTACCGTCAAAGACGTGCCGCCAAGCGATTTAGCGTTCCAGTACGTGGCCGTGTAGAAACCGATTAAGAGTATGGGTTTTTAATATAACTGCCATACCCCTAACAAGTTAGCCCGCTACCAGTGGCGTGCATAGGGCTTGAAGCTAGGGTAGGCATTGGTTAGTTATAATACCTATTACTAACTGTTGAGCATTGACGTATTTTCATTTCGGTAGTGCTTTAATGCCTCTGTGAACTGCACGCCACTGCCCGCTACCATCTTAGACTGCATCGTCACTTACCATCAGGTGAGATTGCAGTCAAGGGCTAACTTGTAGTGGAATAAAAAATAAAAATAAAATAGTAAAATAATGATGCCATATTTAAGGTAATAGTGGTGTGATGTGGTTCAGTTGTGTCAAAAATTTTGTAAAATTAAAAATTCTTCTATAGGTAATTTTGTCGTAACAAATTGTTTTCAAGACGCGAAAAAGTTACAGCAACTTAAGGAAACAAAATCTTTATCATTTCACTGCTCATCCTTTTAAACGATTATGACAAAATTTTGTACAGAAATAGCTTGCATCCCAGTGGCGGACATGAGTGCTTTTTATTCAAGATCTATCTAAATATATAAAAGAAGACACTGACTGACTGACTGACTGACTGACATATCAACGCACAGCCCAAACCGCTGGGTCTAGAGACTTCAAATTTGGCACACAGGTTCCTTATGATGTCTAGGGGTGCACTAAGAAAGGATTTTTCAAAATTCCCCCCCTAAAGGGGTGAAACGGGGCTCCAAAGTTCGTATTTTACCAAGCTTCAATACTCCTTCACGCCGCAACTACTGAACCGATTTGGCTCAAATTTGGAATGGAGATAAATTGCATCTTGGGTTAACACATAAGCTACTTTTCATCCCGGGAAAATCCATGGTTCCCGTGGGATTAGTTAAAAACCGAAATTCACGCGGAAAAAAATCTTCACGCCGGAAGTACAAGACCGATTTAGCTGAAATTTGGAATGGACATAGATGATATCCTGGGTTAATAAAAAAGCTACTTTTCATCCCGGAAAAATCCATGGTTTTTGCGGGAAAACTGAAAAATTGATATTCACGCGTGAAAAATACTACTTTACGCTGCACTTACTGACCTGATATGACTGAAATTCGGAAAGGAGATAGATTTTATCCTGGATTGATACATAGGCTACTTTTCATCCCGGATAATTTCATGGTATATCAAAGAAGATACTGACTCACGCTCTCACTGACATATCAACGCACAGCCCAAACCGCTGGGTCTAGAGACTTCAAATTTGGCACACAGGTTCCTTATGAGGTCTAGGGGTGCACTAAGAAAGGATTTTTCCAAATTCCCCCCCTAAAGGGGTGAAACGGGGCTCCAAAGTTCGTATTTTACCAAGCTTCAATACTCCTTCACGCCGCAACTACTGAACCGATTTGGCTCAAATTTGGAATGGCGATAAATTGCATCTTGGGATAACACATAAGCTACTTTTCATCCCGGAAAAATCCATGGTTCCCGTGAGAATAGGGAAAACTAAAATTTACGCGGGCGAAGCCGCGGGTATCTGCTAGTTTTATCTATTTTAATCATAATCTTAAGAAGAAACTCTTTGATAAGAGTTCTCATGGGATTATTAAAAATCTATATCTATGAAAATGCAGGTATCAATCTAGTCCTGTCGTAAAAAGTCTATGCTTACCTCATATTGCAGTTGTCACAAGCAAATGGTTTGATTCCGAGATGTATCAGAGAATGTTTCTTCAATGAGTTTGGTTTGGTGAAGGCCGCCCCACACTCGTGGCATTTGTATGGATGTACACCTGTGTGCGTGTCCATGTGGGATTTCATCTGACCTAAAAGTAATGATACGAATATCGAATGAATGATGGACGAATGAAGATAATAATGAACACATCAAATTAAAGCAACATTTATTGATAGATAAAAAGGCTGTTTTCGCCTTTTTTTATTAGTAGTACTCTTTGTCTTCAGATTTCTCTATCAAATACTAGGTACATTACAATAAAACATGTCTAAAATATGCGTAATTTTATCGTCAAGACTTGGATTTGCCAAATTTGACAAAAGTATACTGAGACATATACAATCATTGAAAATATTAGAATGTGCGAGAGGGAGGGAAAGTCTGGATTCCATGCTGCCTTAAATCACTGAATGAGTTGGCACCCATTCCAAATATGAATTGAGAGAAGAGAAGATTTTTAAGAACATTATGGAGAATTCAGAAGGGCATGCAGATTTCCTTACGATGCAGATGGTTTCCTTCACTGAAAGCAAGTGACATATTTTAATTCCTTAAAACGCATGTCATTTTGAAAAGTTAGAACTGCCTGCCCCAGGGATCAAATCCCAATAAAAAAATAAGAAGGCGTATAAACTACTAGGCGGCGTGCAGTTCATAAAGTCATAAAAGCACTGCTTTAAAGAACACATATTAATAAAATAGAATATTGACATGATTGTATCATCACTACAGCCTATTAACGTCCCACTGCTGGGCACAGGCCTCCACTCTCATAGGAGAGCGGGAATTAGAGCTTAGACCCACCACGCTGCTACAATGCGGGTTGGCGGGCTGAAATACTGACAGAAGAAATACTGGCGGACAAAAGACTGAAATACGTCAATGCTCGTTTTTCATTATAACAGTCAGTAATTAAGTATTCTGAATAACTAATGCCCTATGCATGCCACTGGCTATTGCATAGGTATCCGCCACCCACAATCGCACGGCTCAATGTCGCAACACATTGCAGAGACACAGAAATAGACAGGAGAAAAAAAAATTGATAATATATACTTACGTAATAGTGAAAAAAATGCTGGTATAAGCAAGGTTTTACCTTTAGTACAAAAACTCTTAGGGCATAGGTTACAAGTGAACGGCTTAAGCCCGGTATGACGTCGTAAGTGCTGTCTCAGGTTGGAATTGTTGCTGAATCCTTTCCCACACTCGGAGCAAAGGAAAGGAGTTTCTCCAGTATGCGTCCTTTCGTGGTCTTTTAGACTGCAGAGCTGGGTGAATGCTGAAATTTATGGAATAGGTTAGGTAATCTGATACACAAGTTTCACATAGGGTAATGACACAAAGACCTAAACCAATTCATGGATCCATTGTAAAACCAGGTAAAGGAAGCACACATATTTGTTTTCCAGCAGAAAAAAAGGATAGTATAATTTTTAGATATCTGAATTTAGTATTTTTTTTAATTTGTTATAAATTAAACACGCAAAGACGTGTACCGCCAAGCGCTTTAGCGTTCCGGTACGGTGCCATGTAGTAACCGACTAGGGATATGCTGTATGAGTTTAATATAACTGACATACCCCTGACAGGTTAGCCTGCTACTGTCATAGACTGCATCGTCACTTAACATCAGGTGAGATTGCAGTCAAGGGCTAACTTGTAGTGGAATAAAAAAAAAAATATTGTACACAAAATAAACAAGTTTTTTGTGACTCCAAAAATGTGAGATTAATTTATCTTTTATTTTAATGTAAATAAAAGCTTTCTATTATACAATTATTTAAAAACATTAAGAATTAAACACAAAATATTAATCATAATTTTGATCTCAGTACTTTACTAACTGTACTTACTTACTTTACTGTGTACTAGCCAATATTTTTGATAGGAAGTTGGCCTTACAATTTCACATTATAATAATTTTCTGGGATATAATTATTATTAGTTCCTTTATACAAAACGTACCTTTATTACAAGTAGTGCAAACATATCTCCTTGTACCACTATGTTTACTTAAATGTATAGCCAATTGGTCCTGACGTGTATAACTTTTAGAACACTGAGTGCAATTAAACGGACGGTCCACGGAATGTAACTTCATATGTCTCCTTAGCAGTGTTTTTTGTGCAAACCCTTTATTGCAATCCCCACAATAATAAGTGCTCTTAATTTCCAAACCCTTTGTTTTATGCTTTTTTAAATGTGATGCTAACGACCTTTGTTTATCAAAAATAACATGGCATTCTGGGCATTCATAACTCTCGTTCTCAGTTTTTACTTGCACCAATTCATTGTCTAATTTACTTTTCCCATTATGAGATGCCATATGTTTTATTAACTGCTGCTCTGTTGTATAACTATTTGAACATTGGGCACATCTGTATTCTTCCATATCTATATAAATATTTGGGTGCTTTTTAGAGTGAAGTAATAGAGATTCATGGTTCTCAAAAACAAGATTGCACTCAGAGCATCTATATTGGTCATTTAAGTTTTCTTCTTTCACTATTGTTTGTAAATCTGCTACCATTTTCTCTAATAGATTATTATCACAACTAGACTTAGTATAAGTGGTTTCCTCACCGTGCTTGTTTAAATGCCTTTTTAAAGTGGACTGTCTATGAAATCTTTTGTCACAAACCGGACAAGATATTTGTGGATCCTCATGATTTGATAAGTGTTTCATGAACCTCTTACGTTTTGTAAACTTTTTATTGCATATATTGCAAATAAATGTTGATAAATCATTATTGGCTTCAACCTTTGGAGACGGGTTATCAAATATAAAGTCATCATATGAATGTTCGAGATATTCCAGCTCATTTTCATATTTCATTAAACCACATTGAGTTTCATTTTTTACAATCATATTTTGTGAGACTATTTTTCTTAGCTCATTTTCACAGTTGAGCGCTTGGTTGCGAAAAGTGTACATGTTTTGAAGATTTTTTACACATTCATCACACAAATTTTGGGGTAGGCCATCTCCTTCAGTTATCTGAAAAATGCAAATGACTTTTTTTCATTTTTTGTTTATTTTAAGCAGCAATTTAATATGTAGCCGGTACTCAACTGTACCCAAGCAAAAAATTACATTTGTTGCTCTGTTGTGGACTAATTAATAAACAAACACACTTACCTACACATTTTATAATATTATTTTTGATGAGTAGGGATAGATACTTAAAATCTAAGTCCACTTAAATCTAGTAGTGTAGGTACTTACTAATAATGCAGCATGCAAAATAAGAAACTTAGCAGTGCTGGGATATCAGTTAGGTTTAAAAAGAGATTTATTTTCCCAAAAAAGACCAAAAGGTCACTTACATGAGAAAACTTACATAAAACTATGCTTAAACATATTAAGTACTATATAGGTGACCTTATATAGAAACTACCAACTTATAAACCAATCATAATAGTTCTTGTAGAAAATGCTTGATCAATTTTTTCTTCAATTTTACAAAAGATTTCTGTTGTACAGTAGCGCTCCCTCATCCTGTATAGTTTTCGAACCATAAGTTTTAGTCCTAGCTTTTGTTTAATTATAATTTATGTTTGTCAGTTGACATTATTATTGCAATTAGTAAGAAATTCAATAATTTGATTCCATTACCTGCAATGTGATCGTTTCCTTTACCAGTTCTGCTAGTTTTAATGACCAATTATCCTCGATTTTCAACGGACCAAATAAGTTTATTAGAGCAACATCACTTTTTGTTTTCATGCATGTCCGGCATATTCTCTCAAAATCAATCATTTTGTAATATTTAACCTACCGCTCTTGAACTAATACATCTAAGTATTTAGATGTATTAGTTAATTACACTAAGTCTTATTAGTAACTATTACCAGGCAAATACAAAAGCTGTGGAAAATAATTTTATTTTATTTTATTTACAATAGAGACAACTCACAAGTAACAACTCACAACAGACTCAGACATGTCACATGATGACATGAGACATCACTATCAGACAACAGTCATTGTCACAATGTCATTTGTCATTCAATCCAGCAGGGCGACCGCGTATCTTTTGCATCAATCGCAATCACCTCCGATTGGCTGAATTTATGGTATTCTTGCTGCGTCAATGGATTTCGTCCAATAGTGGAAGAGTGTTAACCAACAGAGATGATTGCGATGTATCAATGATTGATGTAAAAGTTACAATAGGCGGTCGCCCTGCCGATTCAATCTACCCTGAGTGTGCACTGGGCTGCACAGTGCACACTCAGGGTAGATTGAAGCGTTGCCACATCTACGTCTTTTTACGTAGATCTACTAACTTTAGGCCTTTCGTGCAAACCTACGAACTTCAGTTCTAGAATCTACGTATTTTTATCAAATTGTACAAATTTGTAAACTAATATAACTTTTGAGGCTGAATGGACTTAATTTCAATTTCCTTTCCATTCATGAAAAGTTATTAATAAAAACAGTTCCGTTTTACAAAATTACAGCATTAGAGGTGTGACTGTGTAAAACGGAACGTTCGCTTTGCAGAACCTGTCACTAATGTCACTGTCAGAAACTTAACGTAGAGGGCAATGGCGAAATTAGTACAGATCCATTACAGATCATATCTTGATTGTACACAAGTAAGGTAAAGACGAAAGGAATTTGCTTATTTTTTTATATTTTATCAAGTTTCAATTAATTATTTAGGGAATCTTTTTTGATTATTTAGTTCCCGTTTCTCAGTTAAGTGTTACCATTTTATATATAATCTACCTAGTAGCTAGAATAAATCTAAATTGGTAGATTATTCTGTATCGTTTTAAAAATTGTAATTATTTTATCTGATTGATGTTTGCCTAAACAATAGGATAGCCCATTTTTAGTGGATTTCCTATTATTTTAGAGAATTTTATTTTTTTATTTTATCTAATAATCTCGAACAGAATGGTAATAAATGAAAGAATATTATGGCAGCACTGATGCTGATGGTCTGTGTTTATGCCAATTAATGTTTTATGTGGCTGTGGTTCTATGGATAACCATAGCGATCATCTGGTACAATATAAATCGTGGTTTTCCTAAAGACTACACTCAGAATAAAAAGTAAAAAGCTGTAAACATAGATCTTCGATCATCCTGTGATCTTTTACGGAGTTTTGACATTTTTAAAAGTGACATTATCACACCTACAAAACTTTAAAACGAAATATCTTTTTTTTCTAGGTTCATTTACCTTTTCACTGGCAGGAGGCGACAGGTATTTTACAAAAAGTAGCTTAAAAAAATGCAGCGAACCTTCGCAAAAGCACCTTAAATTTTTTAACAAATATATATGTATATGTTTCAGTTGCCTGAGGCTGAAATTGATGTTAATGAATAAATCGTATAACAAAACGTAGTTTTACTCCCTTCCTTTTTCTCAGAAAAAAAGTACGTAGATCTACGAACTTTTCCTCCGAAATTTTTACTAAATCTACGTATTTTTCTAATGTGGTCTACGCCTTTTTCAAAATCCGCGTTGGCAACACGTCTGTGCAGTCAACACCACAGGTCAGTGCTGCCAACCAGTACAGGGCGCACCCCCCTAACAGCAGCTTGAAATCACACTTAAACACACTTAAACAAAAGCTTGAAATCCCCCTGTTTGCCCCTAACACCAACTTGAAATCCCCCTAGCTTTCGCTAAAATAACCCTGGTTCCAAATAGGCACCTTTTCGTGCGGTATATTGAAATGAAACAAAAATACACACTTACAAAATGAAATGAATCTTACCGTTGGACATCACATGTAAGTGACCCTTAGGCTGGCAAGTAACCGGATTCCGGTTACTGGGCGTTTTCGGAGTTATCTGTCATGTAACCGGATTCCGGTTACAATTAGTATGGCGGAACGCGTCCTCCGCAGATGCGCACATTTTTTCCCATAAAAATATAATACTGTCTCGATTCCTCTCTAACTTTGTTATTAAATACTAGGATAGACAAGGACACAGTAGGAATTTTTTGACGTTCTTACTGTATGTAATCAATGGGTGGGTAGAAATTTTGTGCGAGGAGGACACCAACTTTAAAAAAAAAAAAATTTTTTTGTCGTTTTTGATTTTGTTCTAGACTCTAGAGCAAGAATTAAGGGACATAGTCTTTGTTACGTGTGTTTTTACTCTAAGATGATTGACCATAGTGCACATCAATCAAAAAGTCTATAGATACGGGTAATATTGTTTATTTTTTTGGTACCAAAAAAAAAAAGAGGGTAATTTTTGGTCTTTATTTTTGTCATTTTTCTGTGTAAACCATAAAGAAGAGCGATTACCTTTCAAACTTTAATCTACAGCTGTAGTTCGTAAATCGTAACGATTTGAATGACGTAGTTTGTTTACATAGCTTCAGTACAAGTAATAGGAGTTGTTATTTTTCTAAAGTAGCGATGGGTCGTCGACGCATTTTCCGTAAACGAGACTAGACCGTTCATGGATGTTCATCGACTAGTCGAGCAATTAGTTGAATTCGTCGACTAGTCCACGCTGCGACGTGACGTTTTCATTGAGTTCAAATTGAACGGTATGTTGATTTCTACGAAGAAACGGTGCAAAGACGTCCGTCGCTCTTAACTATGCTGTCTTTTTCGATGTTTTGTGGACATAGGTCAATTTGATGAAAAAATTTGATCTTCCCTTCATGCTTTAACAGGCTTAGGACTGGCTGAATATAGATTAAAATTATAATTCAGGCGCATTTAAAAAATCTGCTGATTTTATGTACATGATTAATTATTTTTTTTTAATTTATCTTTTTGTATTTTTTTTACTTTGTCTTTTTGTTTTTGCATATTTTTTTCTTTTTTTTGCATTTGAGAAAATGTACATGATTAAAAAAAATTAAATAATAAAACGTCAGACCGCGCACGCGTCGTACTGTTTACTAACAAGCAAACAAAAACAATAAATTTAAATTTATCTTCAAAACTGACCCGTGAACTGGTGTAAACCTGTTTTTCGCTCGCGTGATGTCTCGCTCGTAAGGTGTACTTACCTACGATTAATATTCGCTCGCACGCAACTATTTACTAAATTGTTGCTAAGGTTCAATTTCTCTTGAAGTTAATACGTCCATTCATTGTTCATTGCGTTGACATGGCAAATCGTCCATCAATCACACATTTCAAATGAACTCAATGTCTTAGATAACATGGTTCAAATTTGTTTGGTTTAACAAATAAACTATATTAACCGACTAAAACTATGTGTCGTCGACCGTCGTGATGCCGTTGTGTGACGCTGACGTTGCGTTCGTTTACCCGTCTTCAAATTTCAACTGTTACTTGTCTCTGATTTCAACTAGTTATCGCATGGACGGTGGACCGTCGAATCGTCGATGAGTCTTCAACCGTCTATTGAACTAGTCCGTTCATTCAACGCCCATCCCTATTCTAAAGCGGCGCGAGCCCGCCGGCGGCCGCGAAATTCGACACCTGTGAAACGCTGCGCGCACCAGGGGGGTTCCGTTTATTTTGAGACCTCAGAGGAAGGGAAGGGAATCTAAAGAAGTGTCTTAATTTCATGTTTCAAATTTCATCGACGTCATAATTGTCAATTATTTCGTCCAAGACATCATGAACCTGGCTATCGAGTTGCGTTTTACTATATAATATGCCTGTATTTTTAAAGTCATACATATTGACGTTAAATAATTATATTCAAACTAGCTGATGCCCGCGACTTCGTACGTGTTTTGGTTCCCGCGGGAACTCTTTCATTTTCCGGGATAAAAGTAGCTTAAGTGCTATTCCAGACTATTCTGGAAAGATCAGAAAAGAGGAAAGCACGTCATATTATACGAACACAAACACAATGGCACGTCGGTCGACTTACATCTTACATTATTCTATTTTGAATGATTATATGAACTGCAAAATTTTGTTTTATACCCTTTGAAAATGCCCCCAAAAAATGGTTTGCCCCCAAAAGTGCCCCTAGAAATACCCCTTTCCATCTAAATTGCCCCTAAATTTAAGGGGAAAACCCCCAAGTTGGCAACACTGCCACAGGTCAACACTCGAATAGAAAAGTGAAAACACAGAAAAAAAAGCAATTTAATTTTAGACAGAGAAGAAAACTTAAGTAACTACCTACCTCGTACCTACTCTGAGGAAATATAACGTGCATTGAAGTCTGAGTAATATGAAGTACATAGATAAAGTCGTCTATGGCAACACGCCAATGTCAAAACTACAGTTAACACCTCTTTGATTTGCACCAATGACAGGAAGTTTGATTTGCACCGGAAAAAAATGTTTTATGTGTAAAACTTGCATCAATCATTGTTACAGTCCAGTCTCTATATGTATTATCTATGGTTACAGTCGCGATAGTTGTGATTGGCTGAATTTATAGTTTTATTGCTGCGTCAAAAGATTTTGTCCAATAGCGGAAGAGTATTAACCAGTCAGAAGTCAGAGGTGATGGCGATCGTTACATTGTAGCTGTCATTTAAAAACGAAACGATCGACTTACCTTTTGTATAAATAATATGTCTGTGCGACTTACCAATGACCAGAGACAAGCTAATGACAGATTACTACCAAAGAGGATGTAAAGTACCATAGTACCCTGATGACTGATCACTAGCAAGCCATGCAAACTCGAGGGTCAAGCAGATGTATCAGTCTGTCCCGGTCATTTTGTATGGCATAACCGGCGCCATCCCTTTCTAACAAAACTGAATTCTAATTGGTTGAATGAATTTTAAACCAGCCAATAAGAAAGCAACCATTTTTTTTATCTGCCAATAAGAAGCCAGCCAGCTAATATGAAAATAAAAAACATGGCAAAGCAATTTTTCTGTTGCGAGAATTGTAATTTTTGTGGGAGAATTTCAAAGTTGCAAAAGAGTGATTTTATTTTGATTCTATTTTGTTTTATTTTAGATATGTATACCTAGTATGTTATATGCTTGGTATTCTGCTGCAATATGATCTTACATACTTACGAGTTTTACTGTTAAAATTTTCAAGTGCTGAAATACTTAATTTATCCACGATGAAGCGGTATTGTGTTCCTGGGTGTTAAAACACCTTCAATTTACGCATGGTACAGTTTACAAATGAATCTAGGTGAAAGGTGTGGTTAATTGGATCTCCATTTCTCCGCAAATATCCTTAGGTAAGTCCATTTAAAATGTTAGGATGAAGGAAAAAAAGAAGTTCACATTCTTTGTTGGATCATCTTGGTTAAAATCATTAAACATCAGACGCAATCCCTTGCTTGAACTTGCAAAACAAACCTATGTGAAGTTCATTTTTAGAAGTATTTCATATACAATCAGGTAAGGAGGAGTTCTAAATCAGATCCTATCAGTCTCCTCGCTTGCAATAAATAAGCCATTGATGTAGAATTTTAGTACCCATTCTATTTCGATGCACTAAACAGTCTGATCCATTTAAGAATGATCAAGTCCCACATTACAAAGTCTTCTCAAAAAGAGGTAATTCTGTATCTGATTGTAACTATAAGACTTTTGTTGCCCCTACAAATGAGTCCAATGTGTGATGTGAGAGTTCTAAAATAAGTACAAATCCTACTGAACCTGATTGTAACAACAAGACTGTTGTACCTACAAACGAGCAAGTCCTATGTGAGGCTATAAGTAATGAAAATACTGAACCTGATTTATTAGAGCCAACTGCGACTCGACTGAGCCCTATTCCATCTTATTCCATGCCTTCTGATATTGCTGCTTTACAGAGCACTCCGGTACATGTAAAATCACATTCTAGACGTCATAAGACACGTGTTAAGTCAGATTTAGTTCCCAGAGTTCGGTTAGGTGAAAATGAGACCTCTCGTAAGCAAAAGCTACGTGTGGGAAATCAAATGTTAAAAATGAAGTTGAGGAATATGACTCTGAGATATAATAAATTAAAATAAAACTGTAGTAAAACTGTTCATTTAAAAGTATCCTCTTCTGAGTAATTTTGGAAAAATATTATTGGACTCACAATTAAGATTAACTGGTGTAAAAGTAAAAGGTTCGAGATACACAGATGATGAAAAAGTTTTTGCAGTTTCTTTATATAAATTGAGTCCAAAATGTTACAGATTCTTACAAAAACACAGGTTACAGTTACCAAGTAAAACTACTATAGGCTCTATGATAAGTGACATCCCATTGAGACCAGGTATTAATGAATTTATATTTCAACACTTGGCAGATGCAGCTAAGAACCAAAATTCAATGGGGTTGCAGTGTGTATTGATGTTTGATGAAATGGCAATCAATAAAAATTTGTTTTTTAATTTTCATACTGGGGTCATTGAAGGTTTTGAAGATCTAGGAGGTGGTGAACGCACTAGTAATGTTGCTGACAAAGCTTTAGTTTTTATGTTGCGTGGTATTTTTTCATCTTGGAAAATACCAATAGCTTTTTATTTTGTTCGTGATGGAGTAAAAACTTTAAAATTGAAAAATATCTTAAAAGAGATAATTGTAGCAATGTTTAAAACAGGATTTATATTGAGATGTACAGTATCAGATCAAGGCTCGGCCAATGTTGCTGCAATAAATTCATTAATAGCTGACACACGGGAAGAAATACTTCGTAATGGCAACGGAGATCCAAATATCTTTCATTATACGATTGACAAGAAATATAAGTTATACCATATGTATGATGTTCCACATCTACTCAAATGTTTTCGCAATAATTTCCAGAAAAAACCCCTGCTGATTGGAACTAAGCGTGCTGAGTGGAAGTTCATTGTGGACCTGTATGCTTCAGATGGAGCAAGGGGCCGTGCAAGAACTACCAAATTGACAGACAAACATATTAATCCAAGTTCTTATGACAAGATGAAGGCAAGTATATTTAAAATCCATACTAATATTATAAATCTGCTTTCACGGGTCATCTGTTTAACTGATTTTGATGAAATTTGGTACATAGGTAGGTTGTCCTGGGGCAAGACATTGGCTACTTTTTATCCCTGAAAATGAAAGAATTCCCACAGTTCGAATGAAAAACATTAATCCACGTGGATATGATCTAATATAATAATAAATCCAGTATAATATAATTAATAGAATTTTTCAATGTTGCTGCATCAAATCCATACTAATATTATTAATGCGAAAGTGTGTCTGTCTGTCTGTCTGTCTGTCTGCCTGCTACGCTTTCACGGCCCATCTGTTCAACCGATTTTGATGAAATTTGGTACAGGGATAGGTTATATCCCGGGGAAGGACATAGGCTACTTGAAAAAACTTGGTCCACGCAGAAGAAGTCGCGGGAATCATCTAGTTAATAATAAATTGAATATTAGTTGTGTACCATGTGGGCCAAGCGTAGGTCTAACAAACCTAGACTTCACAAACCTTTGTTATGGAGAACCTGTAGGCATGCATAAAACAAAACTCTGAAAAGTTAGATGTGGGGATCAAATCCCAGACCCCGACTAGTAGGCTGAAGTAGGCTATCGCTGCTTTCAATATTGATATTTCTGCTTTTTTTTCAATTTTAATCAAATTGCAACTTTCTACTTTACAGGTCAAATTAGCTGCGCAAGTCTTCAGCAGAACGGTGTCCACTGCCTTGACGATGAAGATGACGGCATATGAAGATCGGCAAATAGTTCATAATTATTGTGTTCCAGATATTAACATTGATAATGGCTTTTTCACAGCAGAGTTTATCTTATTCATAAACGATTTGTTCGACAGCTTGAACTGTTCTGGCCATACTAGAAGTGAATTATGTAATTCTTTGTCCTTAAATTCAACTCATTTAGAGTTTTGGAATAACGCATTGAAGAAATTACAATCAATGAAATTTGACGCTACAGACTCTAGAGAAAGTAACCCGATCTCGTTACGAAATTTCATTCATGATATAAAAACTGTTATGCATCTTTGGGCAGATTTAATAAAAATTCTAGGTGTTAAATTCTTAAGTCTGAACCAGGATCCTCTGGATTTTTTTTTCTCTCAAATAAGAGGTCAGGGTGGTGCTAGCACACATCCTGACTGTCATAATTTTGTTTCATTGTTCAAAACATTGTTAATCAATAATATAACGACTGGACAATCTTTGTATGCAATTGCACCGCCGATAATGATAAGATGCTGGGTACTTTTAGTCGTTTAATTAATAGACCAAAATTAGACATTCAGTATAACAACTTTACTTCTGATGTTGTAAAGTTGTTATACTTTTTGTGAAAATTTTAATTTCATTGAAAATTGTATTCCTTCAGAAAACGTTTTCCAAACTCAAGCTGTGTCTTATATTGCTGGTGCAATTTGCAAACATTTATTTCCAAAGCTTAATTGTGGTGATTGTCAGAATTGTAAAACTACACTATTGTCCAATGAAATTGAACCATTTCATTCTTTGATAGAATTGAAAGAATATGACTCAAGTAATAAGAAGTTATATTACCCATTCAATAATCTCTTGTCTCTGGTTTGGCATTGTATATTATATAATTGAACAAACATTGCCAAAAATTTGTAAAGTTTTCATTTACATGGATTTAATCAATAAATTTGAATGTTTATATACATCTTTTTTAATATGCCATGAGCATAAATCAGATTTTTTGAAAGCCTTTTGGCTATTTGTGATTAGAATGCAAGTTAGACAATGGTGTATTAACTTCAATAGAAGAATGCACAATGTAGATTCTAGACAAAAAGGAATGGAAATGGAAGATATGCTAAGGACAAAAGTAACTAAGGGCGCTAGCTAGAGAACTGCACGACGCCAAAGTCATTGATATCCGTATACTATTTAAGTGTGTTTGTATGTTTGTCAATTTACTGTTTTGGAATTGTCCGCGTGGATTAAGGTTTTTAGATTCCCGTGGGAACTCCTTAAACAAGCCTACCTATGTCCTTCTATAGCGTACAAACTATCCTTATGCCTAATTTCATAAAAATCGGTTGAATAGGGCCGTGAAAGCGTAGCAGACCGACAGACAGACAGACAGACACACTTTCGCATTTATAATATTAATATCGATTACTATCTTTAGCTGTCAACGTTGCCGTTTCCATTCTCAATAGTGTTGAAATAATATTTCTTGTTGATCAAGTTGCTCTACTGTAGCAACCAAGTTTTTTATAAAACTGTTTGATGTAAATTTTGCATGCTTAAAGTATTTATGCACATATTATTGATTTGGACAATTTTTTTATGATATAGGTAGTTGGTTGCTACAGATTTTATGTGAAATTCTTCTATTGTTATTGTTTTTAACTTTCTAATAATTAGCTTGCAATGTTGTAGTATCACATTTTTATCATAACTGAAACAGGTCTGTAATTTATTTTATTGTAGGTAATTGATTGTACATAGTAGATTGTATTTGAGGTAATGGTTTCAACAATTTTCATGTTCTTAATTTTGTTGGTTTCTGTGCTAGAAAGCAAAGCTCCTGAACCGCTTAGATGTTTTTTTTTGTGCATTGCATAGGTAATTCCGCGCTTCAAATGTATACCAGAGGTGGTGCATTAAATATCTTGCGAAAGTTTGGATGGATGTATGGATGGATATATGGATGGATGGATGGATGTATGGATGTTTGTTACTCAATCACGCGCCAACGGCTGAACGGATCTGGCTGAAATTTGGCACAGAGATAGATTATAGTCTGGAATAGCACATAGGCTACTTTTTATCCCGGAAAATTAAGGAGTTCCCGCGGGAACCAAAAAACCTTAATCCACGCGGACGTAGTCGCGGGCATTAGCTAGTATTAATCTAAAAGGGCAAGATTTCTTAAGTATAAGTAAGTGAATACTTCTTTAGGCGCGTTGAGCACTTTTGGTAGGGGGTAAAAATGTGGAAAACGTGAAATCGATACCGTTCTTCTTAAGAAAAAAGGTCTTAAGTATAATAATATAGGACATTCGTAATTAAACTTTAATGTCTTAGTTTGAAAGTTTATATTTGAAATTATTTTATAATTATTAAATATTTTTTTTAATTAGAAAAAAATGTATTTCAATATTCGTTTTCACTACTACCGGCAGTCCCTATGACTGCCAATTTTTTTTTTCCTTAATTTCTACAATTTTTTTTCCAATTCAGATTAAATTTTATGCATTACCTTCGTTGATTACCTATCACCTCGAAGCTTAACAGGTTATGAGAGGGTACATTAGGCGTACATTATTTTCAAAATTGTTAAAACTTTCCCCTTGTTCACAGTCGAGGTCTTGATAAGAATGAATAGATCTTGATATTATAATGGCTATTTATGTAATCACTTTCATCATTGCTTTATTTAGAATTTAAAATCGTCATAAGGCTGTGAAGAAGTTAACTGTGTTTTGTAGTAATAGAACAGAATTGTTAGAAATCTAATCAGCGACAGCAGTTGGTACAAAATTTCAGTGTTAACAAAGAATAAAATTCAAAATATTACTCTTTGATATCGCTGAAATTTTGTATATTATAATATACTAGAGGTCGCCCGCGACTTCTTCCGCGTATAATTGTTCATTTCTTATGAGATAATGAAATTTTCCCGCTGCAAACAGCCTATCTATAGACGCTTTTTAATATAGCTTATGCAGGTTTTTAATTGTTTAAAACTGATAACTTAAATGCTGATTTTCATGTCTATACTTCAAAGTCATTAAATTTGTATGTAACTTTTCACCCCCATTTCACCCCTTTTGGGGTGGATTTTCGTAAAATTGCTTTTACAGGTTATTATTATTTAAAGCTATTAAACTAAATCCCGATTTTCAAGTCTCTAACTTCAGAAACATAGGACTTTCATACAAACTTACAACCCCCATTTCACCCTCTGTGGGGTAGATTTTCCTAAAATTGCTTATACAGTTTATTATAACTTAAAACTAATAACCTAAATCCCGATTTTCAAGCCTCTTACTTCAAAAACTTGGAACCCTTATGTAAGCTTCCAACCCCCATTTCACCCCTATTGGGGTACGTTTTCGTAAAATTGCTTATACAGGTTTTTATTAGTTATTACTATTAACTTAATTGCCTATTTTCAAGTCTCTAACTTCAAAAACAAAGGACTTTCATACAAACTTCCAACCCCTATTTTAACCCTTTAGGGGTGGATTTTCTCAAAACCCTTTCTTAGCTGGCGTCTACACCATAGAAGGAATCTACCTTCCAAACAAGTCTGTACTCTTTATAGTTCCTGAGATATCGTGATTAGTCAGTGAGTGAGTGAGTGGTATTTCGCTTTTATATAAAGATTATTATTGAAGTGAAACTTCTTTAAAATCGTTGCGATTTGTAAATTCGATGAAACGAAAAAGCGACACTAAAAAGAGACAAACATATTCATTATGGGATTTAGCTTGCGAGAGAATGTGATTTTGATGCTCTGATAGGCAACTTTTATGAAGTTTCACTTCTGCCGTGTGAATTGTACACATACGGTTTTTTTAATGAGGAGTGGCTATGTATTTTGTAATAAAAATTTAAAAAATAAAAGCTGTTGAGTTTCTTGCCGGTTCTTCTCAGTAGACTGCTTTCCGAACCGGTGGTAAATTATTGAAATAAAATTCTTATTATTATAAATATCCCGATTTTGTTTTATTTTTCCATTAAATCTATTTTTATGGCTACCAGTAAATATAAAAACCGGTAATTAGCAAAAATCGGTAAAAAAACCGGTACGTATCGATTAAAATATTGCTGTCAAAATTATACCGTTTTTCTAAATTATCGATTCGAACCCAGAGGCGCACCAGAAAAAATTTGTTACTACATCCGCTTCCGATCTCCCACCACTCTAGATTTGTTCTATATGTACATAGTATTAGAAAGAGGTCACGTCGGGGAGAAGCATTATATAATGAGAGAAAGCGGGACACAAGATAAATTAACAATGGTCAAAATTATATATATTCCTTGCCTCCCCCAACGTCTGCGCTTCATTTTAGTAAGCTATCTTTAATCTATGGACTTGACCGTCTTCTTTTTTTTCTGGTCGGTGATCACTAGTAAGTAGTATTCTTTTAGGTACGTACGTTTTTTATTACTACGTTTAACGTAATACGTATTGACCAACAGGTTAGATTATTTATTTATTTAGGTCATCAGTCTTTGTGGTCACCGACCAGAAAAAGAAGTTTGCGGTTTTTCCGCATTGGCCATTGGGAAATGGGAAAAAGTTTAAGACAGTGGTATTCTAGCAAAATCTATTTTTGAAGCTGTTCTTTTTGTATCTCCACATATGCTGTCAACTTTGGTTTACCTACTCATAAGTCTTTATCAAGTCAAAAGAAGTGCCTTGTGCCCAAGAAATGGAAGATATTGTGTTTATTGGTGATTGGATAAAGGACAGACTTTTGGGTTCGGGAAGTTTCGGTACAGTTGTACTGTGGAGGCATAAAAGTAATGACCAGAAACTCGCTATTAAAAGTTGCAAATGGGGCGATGAACTCACTGCGAAACATAGAGAGCGATGGACCAAGGAGGTGGAAATGCTTCAAAACTGCAACCATCCGAATATAGTAGGCACTAAAGAGTTACCACCAGAATTCATAACAGGTTTAGCGAGTGCCAATCCATCAAAATTACCCATATTATGCATGGAATATTGCAGTGGAGGAGATTTGAGGCAGTTACTAAACAAGCCCGACTCGTGTGGTGGACTCAAAGAGATACAAGTGCGGAAGATACTCAATGATTTAGGCAGTGCAATGCGATTTCTACATAGCAACAAAATTACTCACCGTGATCTCAAGCCTGAAAACATTGTGACGTGTGTCTCGGACCCTAATAGTGAACAGAGTAAAGTTACATACAAAATAATTGATCTTGGATATGCCAAAGAGATAGATTCACACTCAATCTGTGCTAGTTTTGTGGGCACATTACAGTATTTGGCGCCAGAATTGTTTTACAGTAAAACCTACAGTAATTCTGTTGATTTTTGGTCATTTGGATTGATTGCATTTGAAATAATATGTGGCACAAGACCGTTCCTGCCAAATAAAGCCCCAGTTGAATGGATGCCTGTTGTTAAAAAGAAGTCTCATGATGATATTTGCGTGTATGAATCATTTCACAATGACATCAGTTATTCCAAGGAGATTTTCCCTGAAAATCATATTTCTAAGCCATTCAAAGCTTTGATTGAGGAATGGTTAAAGATAGCACTAGAGTATGATCCTAAATTGAGAGGTAGAGATGCTCCATCAAAAGTCACATTTGCTATCCCAACAGAAGACAAAGCAAACACTGTAAGTAATGTCATAATATTCAGCCTTCTTGAAAATGTTTTGTCCAAGAAAATAATCAAAGTTTTTTCTGTCAGTACCTTAACTCGTATAGCTTACGAAATTAATGATGGGACTACTATTCTTACATTGAAATCCTGGATTTATAAAGACACTAACATTGCTACTGATGATCAAATCTTAATTTCCCAAATGTCGTTAATTGAAATTGGAAATGAAGAACTGGTTGCAAAATACTGGAATGAAACCAGTGCGGTAATGTTATTTGTTTATAACAAAAAGCAAATGATAGATGATAATTCAGCCCCCATCGTACCCAAAGCGATCCAAAGATGCCTTGAACTTCACAAGGCTTTGTACAACTTTAAGAACAGTCAAACTTTGTACAGAAATGCTTTCTATTTTGTAATAACACAGATGGATATTTATGATGCTCTCATCAATGGTATTTACTCTAGAGCTGAATCTTTGAAGCAGGAGAGCAAACAGTTACTTGTGAAGCATAATACAACTGATAAAAATTTGGGCAAGTTACTTGCTAAAGTTGAAATTGTGACAAAAATGACTGAACTAGGCAAAGATCACATACAGAGTTTAAAAGAAAACGGAGTTGGGACAAATGTCTTAGGTGGATTTAGAAAAACTTTCAAAAATGCAGATGATATAGTAGAAAAGACGCAAAAGCTTCAAACTGCATGGTCACAATTATCTGTAAGACTACAATCAGCAGCGAGGCGCAGTAATGAAGGGATATCTAATGAGCTCAATAACTTTGTAGCTAAGTATAACTATCAGAGCATGTTTACAAATGCATACAAGATATTTACATCTCACAAGAAATCTGATTTCTATAATGAGAATAGAGAAAGGGAGAGACAATGCCCGGAAATAGTAAAGTTGTGCTATGATTGTTTAAAGCTGAGGAGTAAAATTTTACAAGAATTGCAGCATCAACAATTTGTATTGAAGCTCAAAGATTTGAGTACTGAATTTTCTAAAATCACTGATATCATTTCAAAGGCAACTGAAAATACTGACAGATTAAGTAATGACATTTCTTCAATAATAGATGAATTTAATAATTGTGTTTGGTCTACCATCAGTATTGTAGTAAGAGATGCAGATAATGTTGCTGATCTACCATACAGTGTGGTATCTTTCCAAAAAAGAGACTTCAAGATTGGGGAGTCTGTTTCAAACCATTGTATTCCTGTAGCAAATTCAGTAAGAGATGATTCTATAAAATCGCTCATATCTGAAAGCTTGATATTAAGACAGAATCATAGTAGTCTTTGTGATAGATTGGACAGCCAAAAGAAATTGCTTCAACAATCAATATATGATTTTAGTTTTCTAAGTGATGCATACAATAAAAAATAAGTTGTTATGTTTGAAACCTAATGAAAATAATATAGGTTACTAAGGAAGCCAATGGATATCATTTTTATTAGCTTCTTTTGCTTTCCTTTGGTTAGGTATTTTAAGAGTGCCTTATTTTGTACCTATATATCTATATAATAATAACAATTATATTCATCATAATAGAATCAACAATATTTAAAAAGTATTTGGGATAAGTGTTATCTACTAAAATATTAACAGTAGTTAAAATGGAGTTGATATTGATTAAAAAAAATACTAACTAAAGTTGAATTTTCAGTCTAGTCAATATTAAGTACATAATTTTTTTATATTTATTATTTTATAAAAACAAAGTGCAATTATTATCTCTTTTTATATACAAATGTATTTTTAATAAAAATAAAATTGTTTCCTTTTAAGTTGTAGTTATTTAATTCACTAGCAAACATATATTATTATTTATATTTTCTAGCTTCTACATTCCTTCTATAAACTTAGTCAATATTTACCAATACGACAACCAGTAAAGTGTTCTAGCCATTCTTCAAAGTTTTTGATAACGATACTTAACTTCTTTATATCGTCAGGTGTTTCGAGATACTCTTCAGGAGCAAATCTTGGTTCTTGCATACCACTTAAGTGTAGCCAAATGGCAAAAACCGCGTCGTCGATATTCGCAACAGAGCGACGGCATAGTCTAGCGGACACAGCACATATTGTGACTAAAGATTCCATATTTCCAATCGAAACAGCTTTATTTCGCTCCCTACGAGCCGCCAGAAAATAATTACTTAAGAGATTTCGAGTGTCTTCATCTATAGAAACTGTCATACTTCCTACTAAATTTATGTAAACTGATATATCATTTAAATTCTCTTCAGCAGTACTTTTCGCTGGTTCTATTGCTTGTTGCAGGATGAAGTCGGCTAACTCGTCTGTGTATTCTCCATAATCACCGCGACAAACTGTGCCAAAAACTCTAGCTATATCGTACAGAACTATTTTCTTGAAGTCCATTCCTTGCGCCCACACTGCACAGTTCAATTTTACCTTGTTAGTGTCGTGTTGGAATTCGCCAGTTTCAATGGCTGATACAATGGAATGTATTTGCTTTTGGCTGTAAACTTGTAATGGTAAAGGCATAACGCATATGCCTCCAGAGGCTCCAATCAGAGTTGTTGCAACGCAAGAATTAGAATTGCCTAATACGTTTGAATCCACTAACTGACACGCCTGCCTCATTAGTTCTGCGACGTAACCGGTATCATATCCCGCAGCTAAACAATGTAAAACAGATGAACCACATTGGTTACTAGCTTTAATGCTCGCTAAACTTAGCAGAAGATTTATTTTAACGTTCATAAAACAGCCCCGAGGACAAACCGTTACACCAATGCAGGACGCAAGACAGTAGATGAACTTCCATGGCTTTTCATCACACGCGGCAAATAATTCTTTGATTTTTGGGGGGCTTGGTGAAGTAATCGGTGCTGGATGTGGCAAAGCCTCCTCTAAACTCCATACAGCTGTAGCCTTTTTCAAAATCACAGCTTCAATAAAATAAATTGCACCCAATTTCAACTTTTGAATTAGATCATCGGTTATGGTGAACTTCTTTGGCAACATATCGTTTTTTAATTTAAAAGAAGCTTCGACCTGGTCACCGCATCTTCTCAAGCCGCTGTTTTCAAAGAGAGTGCTTCTGCACAAATTACATTTTGGTGGAGATTTCGGTATAAATTGCAATATTACTTCATTCCCATCGCATTGTTCAGGGCACGACCACACCGTGTGGTAAACGTAGTTCGTTGGTTTCGATATATTTACGAGTAATCCTTTAAAAGAATTTATTCCTGCATATTGTCTCAGTTTTGGATTACTAACAACACGAGGAAAATACTTCAATCTAATATTAACGGCGACTTGTGATAATCGTACGTGATGATTCATTTCATTGTCTGAAGATTTAAGGCATGAATACAGAATATCATTACAGGATCGTTGCCATTTTAGCGGTTCTTTCATCAAATGTTCCCCAACATCGGGGAATGACTCTAACAAATGCATGACGTCAACTTCAAGTAAATATCTGAATGGTGGGTATTTACTTACTGTTTTCTCGTTCAATTGGTCTAGAAAAGCATCGCATTCGTTTTTCATGTCGAATAGTATTCGTATTTTGTCTATATATACCAATAATTTAAAATCTAAATCCATCTTAGTAAATGGATTAAAAAATATATTAAATCAGTGAATATTTTGTAGTAGTAATTTTCCCGCCAGATGATAAAACTGCCATTTAAAAAAAAACTAAGCATCTATCTTTCTAAACATTTTTATTTTTATTTTATTTTAAAGCTCTGGAAGACCACGAAGAACCGCAAGTGTTTCGAAAGATTGGTTCGAAATTCGAATGGCCCCGCCTGATCAAAATATTTTATTATGAGTAACTAGGTCAAGCAGTAGAAGAAGAATAACTAGGACCCATGCCAAGTCTTGATTCTTGGTCGGTCAGGAGAATTTTTTTTTGGATAAGAAGAAGGTAACTAATCTGAGTATCTATGAACATTGAAGTAGGTAATGAAGTTACTACACTCGCCGGCATATTTAGCGGAACATAAAAAAAAGGTTTGATATCAGTATCATTTAAGGTTGCTGGCTGGTTTATACGTCATTTAATTTAAAAAGAAATATTTTCAAATTAAGAAATCAACTGAACATCACATTTTATGCAATTGTTTTAATTTTATTCAAATACACCTTATCTGGAGCGAACTTCGAGTATTTCTTCCTTCTGAGTTTGATTTAAAATTTCATTGAAATACTGTTTTTTGTTAGTTTTTTTTAATCGCGTATCTTTCTGGAGTTGATGACTGAATTATGCCTGACTTAGCCCCAACGGAGATTGCCAGGGCACTCGAAATAGGAAGAAATGGTCAAACCTACAGAGTGATATCCAGAGATCTTCGTCGACCAGTTTCAACGATCCATCGCAGTATCCAACGGTTCAGGGAGACCGGTACTTATGTGAGAAGAGCAGGAAAGGCAGAAAAAGACGCACTTCGAGTAGGGATGATCGTTTCATTCGGCTTCGTGTACGTAGAAACCCCCGTTTGACGGCCGTCCAAGCCCGACATGAGTTAGAAGCCGTGCGGGGTGTAACCGTAAGTGAGCGTACGGTACGAAGAAGGCTCGAAGAAGCTGGTTTGGGTTCATTTGTGCCCGCCAAGGCTCCAAGGCTCGAGGTAAATCATCGTAGAAAAGGTTAACTTTGGCTCAGGAACATCGACTTTGGAACGCGGACCAATGGAGTAAGGTATTGTTTAGTGATGAGTGCGGAATTCTTTTAAATCAAATTGACGGCAGGCAAATAATATACAGACGCAAAGGAGAACGATACATTCAGACAAATTTTGAAACTACAGTTGCATACGGTGGTGGATCAATAATGGTTTGGGCGGGCATTTGTTTGGGAGCTCGCACAGACTTGGTAGTGATTGACAGAGGGAGTCTGACTGCAGACCGCTATATCAGAGAAGTTTTAGAAGAAAATGTCGTACCGTTTGCCCCATATATCGGTGACGATTTTGTTTTTATGCAGGATAATGCTCGGCCGCATACCGCTCGGGTAACTCAAGCTTATCTTAATGATATGATTATCACTGTTATGGAGTGGCCGGCGAGATCACCGGATATGAACCCAATAGAGCACGTTTGGGACTTGCTGAAAAGAAAAGTTAAGTCCAGAATTCCAGCTCCTGCCAACGTGGGTGAACTGCGAATCGGCGTAGTTGAGGAATGGCGGAGACTATCCCAGGAGACCATCGATAACAGCATTCTCAGTACGCCTAGACGGGTAGAAACTTTAATAAGAGCACGTGGAGGAAATACGCGATATTAATCACCATTTTTCTAATTTAATTAATTGTTATTATAATATTAAATTTCACTTTTCCCGGTTACATGAAATGTACCATTTTTCACAAATAGCCTTTACTCGCAAAATCTGTTCTTAATGTGATCTCATTTTAAGTAAAACAAATGAAACTTTAAATAACAAAAGAAGTGTAGTAAGTAGATTTTAAAATAAAACCATATTTTTTTAATTATGGACCTTTTTTTATGTTCCGCTAAATATGCCGGCGAGTTTAGATGGGCCCTTTCATAGAAAAAAATTGGGCGTCCAACCTTTAGAGCACGCTCCTAACCTGTATAGCCCTGTCCTTATCTCCGCCATAGCGCTGTCCCGCTTTTCAGACCAGATGGCGTTAGTAAAATAGGTCCACATTCTTTGTTTGACGCCCGTCTAAAATTTATCCTCAGTTAAAAACCAATTTAAACAAGCGACGCAAGACATCGTTTTGCACCTACGCTAGGAATAATAACCACTCCGCCTTTGCCCACGAATTGTTTTTGAATGTGTAATCTTCCAAGGTCAAGTGATACCTACCTAATTAACTAACTCTAGACATGGCTTAGAGCGGCAATGCCGAAACCAATAATATGCAAATGGAATCAAACGATCAGTACCATGCCCTAACGCCTTGTTGTCCATTCATTGTGACCAAGTACTGTCGCGCACTTCAATGAAATACATTCTTGCTGTTGGTGACATGAGCTTTGCTATAATATTTTACGAGTAAAAAAATACAGTAAGTAACTAGCCACGACCGCCCTCTACAGTCTACGTGCCTCTACCTTATAAGAGTACCTACCACACCACCAGAGAGGTAATTTGAGCCTTTTATGTAATAGGTAGAAGTCTAGTATTCGTTTATTGTACACAGCTACGCGCGCATTCATTCGGTGACTCCCTGCAATGAAACTGCTGCGCTCACTATTCATGATTTTATTAATAGACTTTTTTATTTTTAATAGACATAAAAGTCTAATAAACAATCAAGAATCAAAATCTTAATTTTTTTAATAATAGGTCGTATTCCTATTAATTAATATATATATAGCTGCTCGTGCTGATTCATTGATTGATCACCTCTCCTGAACAATTTTGTATGAAAAAAATTTTTTTCACTGACCATTTCGTATAGAGGGGAAAAATTCATGAAGAGGAAAAATACGGAGAGAGCTGATGATTGAGGATTTCGAAGACGGGTGAACAGCACAGCCAGGGCATTGAAGAAAGATGGGGGGTGCTCGACCAAATGTCATTCGAAACATCATCCGATTGACAATGAGCCGAAAAAAAATTTCAAAATGGCGGATTCAACATGGCCGCCATACAAACTTCGTCGGCGTCTATCTCGGAGAGTATAAAAGGTGGAAGAGTGGTTTCTTAGCATAAGATGATCAGGAACTGTAGGTCTACTTTATGAACAGGAAAAAAATTCAAGATGGCGGAATTTATTTTTCCATAGCAAATGTATGGCGAATATTGAAGAGGCTACAATTTAGTGTAGAACTATGCAAGACTTTGATGCGGTTCATTTTCATAATTTTTTGGAGAAAAAAATATACTTATGGAGAGCGATGATGATCGAGGGTTTGAAAGATGTGTGAGGAGCACGGCCAACATTTCATAGGTGTCTATTGCAGAATGTATACTAGATGGAAGAGTGGAAGTAGGAAATATGCATGACTTTGATATGGATTTTGTACAAGATTTGTTCTGTATGGAAGAATTGTCGAGGAAAGCCAAGATGGTGAAGTTCAATGGCACCCAAAGGTAGGGGAAGTTGGGGCAATATGGGATACTTAAGACAAAATTCGTTATATTTAGTAAATACACTCGTTTAATTTAAAATTTTCTCGACTTAAACAACAATCATTTCAATTTGTTTCATATTGTTACAGTTTAATTAAAATTATCAGTCATTTTTTAAAAATAAAAGGAAATTAGTTACATTGGGTAATTTTCCCGTTTTGCCCCACATGTGGGGCAGAATGGGATGTGCTACGAGGCAGAATGAAGTGAATAGCTAATCCGGCAAACAGTGTGCACAAGTGTGAGGATCCTCGTCATCTTCATCTACACCAGCACAGGAGTTATGAGCCCACTCACGACATTGAATGCACATAACCCATCCTTCGTTAGATTTTGAATACAAGTACCCACAATACAAACAAACACAATCATCGTCTTCGTCAGTCGATGAGTCAGGATCAGTTACGTCTTCATTCTTTCGTCTTTTAACCCGAGTGTTTCTCTTTGGCTTCTTCTTTTCATACTTTTCTGTCTTTTTTCGTTCTTTGTTCTGTGTCCTTTTAAAGTTCGCTTTTTTTTCTTTCTCATTTTTAGCAGCTTTTTCTTGAGAGAGTTGATTTTTGTACGGAGACTCTGTTAATATTGCACATTTTCCTCGTTTCCTTGTCTTTCGTTTCTCTGTTCTTATTTCTTTGGGTATTGTAAGGATGCTATCTGGGCTTACTAAAAATGATGTTGTTGATTTTTGTTTTTCAGGCGTTTTTTGTCTTTCTTCAAAGGATGTTGAAGGTACGTTATATTGTTCTACGTTATTGGTTGTATGTTCTATGAGTGTTTCCGTGTTTCGGGTTTGCAGTGTTGAAGCTTCAGGCTCCAATGTTAATTCAAAATTACATATAACCACACTGGTATCATCAATTGCAGTGTTTGTCGTTTCGGCAGCCAAAAAATCTGCGTCTGTGAAGACATTTCTATCTACAGGCCATATTCCACATTTTCTGAAACCATTTATGGCAGTTGTCATATTTGCTGCTTGAAGGTAAGCTCTTCCAAAAAGCAGTCCCACTTGGTAAGAAGTCACAACGCGTCCTGGATGCTCACGGAGCCATTTTTTTACTTCCGCACTACGTAAGTACTTACTAGTAAGTACTTATTGGTTTCATAAATGAAACATCCAGGGGCTGCAGTTTGTGAGTGCAGTGTGGTGGCGTGCATAGTAATACTACATAATGCTCCCTCGCGTACTCGATTAGTTCCAGATTTTTGGTGTGAGACGCATGGCCATCTAGGAGAAGTAGAACTGGTTTTTCTTTTGTGGGCTTAGTAAATTCGACAAATGATTTGAACCAGTCAAAAAATATGTTGCTAGTAATCCATCCATTATCGCTGCATGTTCCCCAAAACGTTGCAGGTGCTCCATCAAGAATCATTCATTTTTCATGCGTTTTCGAGCAAAAATAAGCATAGGTGGGACATAGGTTCCTGTTGCACTGAAACAAATTTCTGCTGTCACCAATTGACCTCTTTCACCTGATGTCAAGCACCCAACTTGTTTCTGTCCTTTTAGTGCAAGTATTTTAGACTGACTTTTGGGAACAGTGCTGACTCCAGTTTCGTCGACGTTATATATTCGATCCGGGGTAAGGGCATGCTTGTCCACAACCTCTTCAAGCAAATCAAAAAAGGCATTCACTGCCACTTTATTAAACGCCATAGCTCTGGCAGCTGAAGTCGGCTCAGGACGTCTATAAGATAAATCAGGATGCCTTTTCAAAAAGCCATCCAACCAGTCTTGACCAGCCATACCAGTTTCGGAATTATATGGATTTTTAATATTGTTTTTTTTAGCCAACTCAAAAGCCAGTATGCGAAGCTCCTTACCCGTAATCCCAAAAAGCCTTGCTTGCATAGACTTCACGTGTTCAACTAACTCATCCTCCTGTTGTTTAGAGAAAACTGTTTTGAAATGTCCCAGTTGTTTTCTCGCGCAGTCGTTTTCTGAGTCGGTGTCGTCATCAAGTGTATCTCGAGCTTTTTTCACCCGACGTTCTAAGGTTGATTTTGGAACTTCATAAGCGGCCGAGGCCCTTAAAAATCCCATGTGGCCAATGAGTACAGACCTTACAGCTTTTCGCATGTTTTCCTCATCCCATTTTTGTCGGTCTGTTTTTCTGACGTAATTACGTACCATGATTACTGCAAACAAAAAAAATAACCCTTAGGAGAGTGGAAAAATTCAGGGGTAAAACGGGATACCATACCATTTTGCCCCGACCATTATGCCCCACGTGGCATATTTCCGTTATACGTTTGAAAGTTTTTAACTTGTTTGATTATTCCGTGTCATAGTTACAAAATATATTGCCAATACAATGATTACAAGCTGCATGCAAGACAAATTGACTAACTTACACACTTACCTCTATGCTCATCGATATACAATTGGAAAATTATTTAAGAATTAACGTATAAACAATGTTTTGATAACTGCGGCGTCATAACAATTAAAAACACGTTCGTCGCGCGGACTCGTGCGAGGCAACTGAGAAAGCGCAGAGTGGCAACGTCGCACTCGCACTATTGTATAAACATAACACACACATTCAAGTTTCCCGTTCTGCCCCGAACCTCATTTTGCCCCAAGATCCCCTACTCGATCATCAGCGGTATGATATTGATATTAATCAACTAAGGAAGGTTTCTTTGTGTTTTACTTCAACAGTCTCTTACACTGTATGATGCATGTCAGGATTATTTTTTTCATTTAAAGGCCCTTTTAGATTCTAAGGGGTTCTCTGTTTTATGTTTTCTTATAAGATTTTTTTTACGTCGGACGCTTGGCACGCTGGCGCTTCCACTGTGCTCGCTAGCATAGCAGTGTATTGTTTACTTCAGAACACGTAGGCAGTAAACACTAGGATAGATGGAGAGCAAGTAGACAGTAGGCCACGCGGTCTACTATGCGGTCCGCTTTAGCGGGCCGCGCACCCACGCGCCCTACTAGTTAATATATATATAGCTGCTCGTGCTGATTCATTGATTGATCACCTCTCCTGAACAATTTTGTATGAAAAAAATTTTTTTCACTGACCATTTCGTATAGAGGGGAAAAATTCATGAAGAGGAAAAATACGGAGAGAGCTGATGATTGAGGATTTCGAAGACGGATGAAGAGCACAGCCAGGGTATTGAAGATAGGTGGGGGGTGCTCGACCAAATGTCATTTGAAACTTCATCCAATTGACAGTGAGCTGAAAAAATTTTCAAAACGGCGGATTTAAGATGGCCGCCATACAAATTTCGTCGGTGTCTATCTCGGAGAGTATAGAAGATAGAAGAGTGGTTTCTTGGCAAAAGATGATCAGGACATGAAGGTCTACTTGATGAACGGGAAAAAAATTCAAGATGGCGGAATTTATTTTTCCATAGAAAATGTATGGCGAATATTGAAGAGGCTACAGTTTAGTGTTGAACTATGCAATACTTTGATGCGGTTCCTTTTCAAAATTTGTTCTTAAAGAAGAACTCTCCATAATTTTTCGGAGAAAAATATATATGGAGAGCGATGATGATCGAGGGTTTGAAAGATGGGTGAGGAGCACGGCCAAAATTTTATAGGTGTCTATTTCAGAAAGTATACTAGATGGAAGAGTGGAAGTAGGAAATATGCATGACTTTGATATGGTTTTTTTACAAGATTTGAGAATTGTCGGTTTGCCGTTAGGAAAGCCAAGATGGCGAAATTACATGGCACCCAAAGGTACCCGATCGTCAGCGGTATGATATTGATACTAATCAACTTAGGAAAGTTTCTTTGTGTTTTTACTTCAACGGTCTCTTACACTGTATGCATGTCTGGAAAGTTTTTTTACATTTAAAGGCCCTTTTAGATTTTTAGGGGGGTCTTTGTTTTATGTTTTCTTATGAGAATTTTTTTTACGTCTGTCGGACGCTTGGCACGCTGGCGCTTCCACTGTGCTCGCTAGCATTGGAGTGTGTTGTTTACTTCAGAACACGTAAGCAGTAAACACTAGGATAGGAGGAGAGGAAGTAAGTAGAGTGTAGACAGTAGGCCGCGCGGTCTGCTACGCGGTCCGCTTCAGCGGGCCGCGCATCCACGCGCCATACTAGTCTACTTATAAAGATCTTCCAGTAACGTTAAGATTAACCTAGATTTGTTTTTATAAACGCCGTTATCTGCAGGCACGGTCAAAAAATGTAAACACATAATATGTTCTATCCAAAATCGTTGCCCAAGATCGGCTTATCGGCTTAAAGAGCAACCACCGAGTTTCTTGCTGGTTCTTCTCGGTAGGAACGGCATTCCGAACCAGTGGTAGATTCATTTGACTATTCATAAGAACTTGTAAAAAGTCTATTTGAATAAAAATAATTTGATTTTGATTTTGATTTGATTTTATCTCCGAAAATCCTGAATGCCTGAATTTCACTATCACGTATCAACACACCATAAACTAAATTTCTTGAGATAAACTGCGAGATACTGTGATCTAATATGAAAATTCAAACATTAAACCTTCCTAAACGTATCAAGTTAGAAAGGTTAATTTTATGTCCTAGTACATAACTAGGTAGGAACTAGGAACGTAATAATACTAGTGGTTCGCCCCGAACTGAGACCTCGCGGTATCCTTAAGGTAGTTTTACTCGTAACTCGAAGGTCTCTGAGTCTACTTGTGTGAATTTGCACTTGTCCGTCCGTCCGTCCGTCTGTCAGAGCCTTATAACTTCTGAATTACTGAACGTAATTACTTCAAATTTAAATATTATACATATAAACCGATGGCCTCCAGCCGAATATGACTTAAAAAGTTATAAAAATCTTTATTTCAGGTGGGCTCTCATAGAAGCGAATGCGAAGTAAAATATTTTTTGTAGCGTTACCTACATAAAGTTGCGGTATATCATTTTAAAGATAATTTAGGAATAGAATCCAAAAATAAACAACAGAACTTCACAATTATGTCAATAGATGGCGCCGCGAGGTCTCAGTTCGGGGCGAACCACTAGTATTGTAATAGTTAGCTTTAGACGCAAAAGAACTAAAGAGTTAATGGAGTATGGAGATGGTTGAATTTTTGGATACTCCTACTTTTTTACATTGAGTGCTGCACACTGGCCGGAATTATATCCATACCTAATTGCACCACAGATAAACTTTGATACCTTTACAACTTTGATAACTTTGACAGAGCGACATCTATTGACATCATTGTGAAGTTCTGTTAAAAATACCGAAGCTCATTAAAAATTAATTAATTTCCTTATAATATATATTTAACTAATTTTAGTATTTGTTGTTCAAGTACAGGATATAATTCAAATTATTGATCGAGTTTCTGGCTCAGCCTTTCAGAAAATTGAGAATCTCCACTTTGAAAGCCCCTCATTTCGTCAATTTTAGGGGAAAAATTTAAAAAAAAACTTTTGGACTCTATTCTTAGATATCTTTAGAATTATATACCGCAACCCTATGTAACGCTATAAAAAATATTTTACTTCGCATTCGCTTTTATGAGAGCCCCCCTGAAATAAAGATTTTTATAACTTTTTAAGCCATATTCGGCTGGAGGCCATCGGTTTACATATTTATTTAAATTTGAAGTAATTACATCTAGTAATTCAGAAGTTGTACTTAAGGCTCAAGACGGACAAGTGCAAATTCACTCAAGTAGACTCGGAGACCTTCGCTTCGCTCGGTCAACAAGTTACAACCATAAATTAGAACCGACGGACGACGGTTTAAAGCTATCTAATAAGAATGGATTACCTATATTCACTAGTGTTTTGTTAAACTACCCAATCAAAAGCTTAACTCAGGGCTAAAACGGCCTTATTTCCAAAACTAGCTAGGACCGTAGATTTCTATAGAGTATAGATAATAATGAGACTTCTAGGCAATTGACCCAAGATTACCTAAGTACTGTACCTACGTTGCAAATTTACTTCGCAGCATGCGCCTACGCACAATAATAATTGAAATCCACTGACCTCTATAATATAGTTATTTAAGCACCTACTTACTTAAAGGTAAGTCTGACGATGTTATCATCTTTGGCTAAGGTCATGGCTAGACATACAGACAGGCAAGAGTCTTTTACATGTCAGTCGATTACAGCTATTTAAATAGCTGTAATCGACTACTGTACTACATAGCATACAAAGAAATAAGAATAGTAGGTAATAAGCAGGTTCCCTGTTCCGTGGTTAGGTCCATCTGAAAATATGTTTGAACAGGGTTTGCACCTTTTAACTCCAGCCCCCATAAAGTGGTGTAACCGAGTTATTACAATTTGCCCCACCAAGTTGATAATATTGAAGCTTATGTGAAAGTTTGGATGTTTTTTACTCCTTTAGGCCACTGCAATGACTGACACGACTCGACTGTGCAATTGAAATAGCTGACTATACCTACTCAGAATTAACACCAGAAAATTATACAGTTCATGCGGGGAAAAAACCTTGGTCTTCGAGGACGAAGTCGCGGGCATCATCTAGTACCTAATAATTAATTATGCGACTGACATACCTACCACATTTTGCCTTATTAGTCGGGACTTTAGACGTGCAAACACGCCGCTTATGACAAAAATAAAGTTCTATGAGTCATTAAATTAATTCACTTGCGTTACAAAGGACATTATAAATAGCAGAAAACTCGAGATAGGTACCTAATCAACTTGAAAAATCTCTGCTCTAACTCTATTTTTATACTTTCCTACACTTATTACTCAAGTAATAATAAAATGCACCTACCTAGGTTATTAAACATATTGTAGATAGTGATAGAATACGTAGCCTAGGCTCTAGGTAACTGTTTCTATTGTCAATTCAAACAAACAAAAGACATTCCTTTATAAGACAAGTTGGTACCTACTGAATTAACGATTTAAGTACGGACAGTTACGGTTCTCGATTGGGGATTATAATTTTATCCAGATAATCTGCAGTTTTCGCCGCGACTATACATGAACGGAGCGGGGCAAGTGGGCGGAGTGAGCGTATTTTTTAAGCGGAATCTGTGCGCGGGCGTCGCGTGGGGCTTCCACGGTCCTCGGACTCACCAGCTATAACCACACTCGATGCCGGATCACGACAAGTATCAGTTGCGTCCGCGCGCCGCGCGCTCCCGAGAGCCGCGCGCGCGCCGCACGCCGCAACCCTTGAGCAAGTACAGAAGAAAAACCGCGAACGCACGCGAAAGAAGTCGGATGAGGGAAATTAACCGAGCGTTCGAAACCCTAAGACGCGCTGTGCCCGCTTCCGAAATCACAGGCACCCCAGTTCCATGCGAAAAGTTGACCAAGATTACCACGTTACGGCTAGCGATGAAGTACATTACAGCACTATCTGCTGCTTTGAGAGACTCGAGTCCAGAGCCTGGGTCCGGATCTCGTCCAGAGCGCTGGTCTTCTCCGATCTGTTCGGAATTATCAGAATTCTCAACGGAACAAGAAACGACTTCGGAATTCGCAGAAGACTCCTTATCACCCTTCGATTCCTTCTTCGCGGAATTCGACTGTGATTACATAGACAGGACATTTACGTGATAGTGCGGTGTTTGGACCAAGTATTTCGGGTTAATTTAATTAAGTATTCCTCAATTTCTCGCATTGCCATATTAATTAATTTTATTTTATAAATGTTTTCGTCTATCGAGTGAGGTTTTGAGATTTTATTTATTTGTGTTGTGTAATTATTATGATTGCTTAATTAATAAATTGTTTTTGTTATGTTAGAGAGTTTATGATTTAATTTTACGTGGAAACTGAATAGTTTTATCTTACAGGTAGGTAGTTTTCATTTTACATGGTGTTATAATTTAAGGTTCTAGTTTAACTCTTACCTCAATTTTTAATTTCGATCAATTTTGACAGATTTAAATTAAAATTTTTAAGATAAAAGGGAGATCACTGGCGCCGTGGTGTTTGCTGTGGTCTTAAGTTCGATTCCGGGCGGAGGCAATTTGGGGGGCTATAATTTCTAAATTATTGTAGCTGGTGTGATGTGGGAGGCTTCGGCTGTGTCTAGTCACGCCCTTACCGCCAAAGAGATACCTACCTACCTAAATAGGGAAGCGAGGGACAGGGTTACAATTTAGCTTTCCGGTAAGATCCCACGTAAAAACTGATTAACATGCATATTAAACTTATGTACACCGATGTTAGCATGGGATGGGTTTCATAAAAATACCAAGGAAGTAACTAGATATTATATTTTAATCTGTGACCAAGGTATAGGTACATACTTTCAGGTTATCTCGCTTCTAAGTTCTCTGCATCATCACGTACCTCGAGTCAAAGACAATATATAAGGTTTATAATTAATCTATGCTCGAGTAGAGATCGCATTATTATAGGGGTCGCTTACCTACTTACCTCATATTTATCATCATTGGCTTACGTAATCATTCTTTTATCTGTGACAAAGAATTTTTAATTCTTGAAAATGTTTAGATGACTCTTTGATTAGGTATAGGTACCTAATCAAAGAGATGACTATATAATATAGTCTGACCATAGGCTTAGAACGTAGCGAAAAAATTCTATGTTTAAGTCTGACAAACTTATCGGACCCGGTGACAGCGTCGTCGCTAGTATCTATGAAAAATAAAATAAAAACAAAAACTAAACAGGCATAAAAATTAGTTCCAATTTTGGCCAGTTAAGTTTGTGAGACTGTACACCCTAACCTGTATAGTCAGTATTTTGAAGGCTCAATGATCAATCCCTTTTATAACAATGTTAGCGGTCCAATACCACTTTCCGCACCTATTCAGTAGGCTTTAGTCAAACAATAAATTATAATAATAGTTCAGAACATTCTGTGCCAGTGATGCAATTATCGAGAAATTTTGTAAGTAAATGAAGAAGCGTGGGTTATGACTTACGACTACCTACTACTCAGTCACATCGACAGAGTCCCACCTAGAAACTTTGGGCTTAGTACCATCGCTTAAAGCAGTATTATTTTAATATTGTGTTCCTGCTTCCGAATTATACCTACTCCTTACTAGATGATCTGCGCGACTTCGTCTGCGTGAATTCAGTTTTTTTTATTCCCGCGGGAATTCCTTAATTTTCCGGGATAAGAAGTAGCCTAAGTACCTATCCCTCTCACATTTCAAGAAAATCGGTTGAAAAGCGTAGCAGATAGACACACTTTCGTATTTAGGTAGATATAATATTATTGGACCAAAAAAGTTTCAGAGTGGTACCCCAGGAACAAAAAGCGAAGAAGAGGCAGACAATTTAAAAGATGGGAGGACGATATAAGGAACTTAATTGGTAGTATGTGGACAAGGTTAGCCAAAAATAGAAATGTCTGGAAAAATTTAGAGGAGCCCTAGGTATGTCGAAGGACACGCAGAGCAATTCTCAATTTCTCAGAATAATTAAGTGTTATAGGTATTTTAAGTTAAAATTTAGTAAAACGCTGCAATAAAGGCTCATTTTATTTATTTTTATTTAATATTAATAAGTATCTATAGTATGGAATATTATGGATATTAATAAGTATGGATTTTAGGGACGTTAAAGTACGTCATATTAACCTATCATCGGTAGTTAGTAAACTGTACTCTAACAACAAGATTCCCAAATAAATTAAGATTAAAAAAAATCTCCGACATTGATCTTATTTCCAGCGTTGAAAAACTTTAGCGTCAGAGCAAATTGGACCCAAGCACCCATAACTTAAAGTCGTAAATTCAGAACCACCGATTTTACGCTCCCGTATCCCCTTGAATGCATAGACGAACTTAAGCTCTTAAACAAGGACATTAGGGTTCATTTTACTTTCACGTCAGTGTTTCGACGCTCGAACACGGTGGTCGTTTTTTACCCGACTGCGGAACGCACAGGGTTATGTGTTCATCAGTCTATATATGTTTGTATGTTCCTTGTTACCCGATTGCGGAACGCACAGGGTTATGTGTTCATCAGTCTATATATGTTTGTATGTTCCTTGCAGGACAGCTACAGCCTAAACGCATGGGCCGATTTTGATGATTCTTGCACCAGTTTGTGCCGAATATATCATTAGAGTGTCACTGTGGAAGCCAAATTTGAGAAAAAACAAAATGGCGCCTTCTAGAAGCCATAATGTAACAAATTAAAAAATAAAAGTCGATGGACTATGGCAAGTGGGGTATCTATGAAAAGGTCTTGCAAAATCATAGTTAGGTTTCCTTGATCATTTTCTCATTTTAACGATCATTTAGGATTTACGAGGTTTCAAAGGTGGTATTCCTTTGTGACACATTACCGAAAAAACGGCTGAACCGATTTTGATAGTAATTGCACTAATAGATTTGTTTTAGTCTTCCGAGTGTCACAACGGAGGCCGAATTTGAGAAAAACAAAATGGCGTCGACTGGAAGCCAATTGATAAATGAAAGTCGATGGGCTATAAGCAAGTGGGGTATCGTTAGATAGGTCTTTTAAAATCACACCTAGGTTCCTTAAACCATTTTTCCGTTTAAATGATAATTTAGGATTTACGAGGTTTCAAAGGAAATGTTTAAAGTTCCTACTCATATCATGTATATCTATCAAACTAGGTGAATTATCTCAAAAACCACTCCACCGATTTTAAAACGTATATCACTTATAGAAAGCTACATTATTAATAAGTAAAATAGGCTATATTTTATTTCCAAACAAATTAGAGATCCTTACGAAAATTGCAATAATGTTAGTTAAGTTAAATGCTAAAAAGTTTGGTGCTACCACAGAATAGATAATAATTGATGCTACTTCGAGCAGATATAACGTCGCCTGTTAACGGTAAATGCTAAAAAGTTTGAAATAAAAAAGTAATTTAAAAAGAACAAAAAACCCGACTGCTTGGATACCAAAAAGTATAAAACAAGACATGAATTGAAGTATTTCATTATTATCAATTTAAATCGTATAATATTAATAAAATTTATTAAGGCGCAGTCGCACGTTAAGGTTAGCTATTGGACGTGCGACTGCGCCTTGATAAATTTTATTAATATTATACGATTTAAATTGATAATAATGAAATACTTCAATTCATGTCTTGTTTTTTACTTTTTGGTATCCAAGCAGTCGGGTTTTTTGTCTTTTTAAATTACTTTTTTATTATATCTGGTGGTAAGGAAACTGGCGTCACGGAAGATAAACCCCTGTCGTAATGAGGGGCCCACGCGCCTATCTCTGTGTTCATTGTTCCGTCGCGTCGACTATGCGAAGATTAATGCAATGGCTGCCTTTTTATTATAATTTGTCTATTGTAACGATTCTAGGACATACGTACATTGTGTCTGTACCTACATGATACCTACACACGTTTTCTGTACCTTTAGCAGGAGTTTTCACGTCGCCAACTTTGATAGATTTTTTATACACTACATGTTAGCCCCTGACTGCGACCTCACCTGATGGTAAGTGATGATGCAGTCTAAGATTGTAGCGGGCTAATCTGTGAGCGGCATGGCAGTTATATTAAACCCATTACCCCTATTCGGTTTCAACTCGGCATCGTACCGGAATGCTAAATCGCTTGATGGCACCGCGCACGTCTTTGCCGGTAGGGTAACAAGTGCTAACTAGCCACGGCTGAAGCCTCCCACCGGGCAAGAACAGGGAAAATTCAGAAATTATAAATTCCCAAATTGGATTGGGATCGAACCCTGGAACTTCGCTCAACACTGCGCCACGGAGGTCGTCATTTGCTCTACCATAAAATTTCAGAACATAGCTGAGCATTACTTAGATAATTTATCTACTTTTTTGCACAAAATATCGGATACGGAGTGTTGGTAAGTATGTAGGTATGATTATATTTGTTTGGGTTATGAAAGGAAAGAAAGAAAGTAAATATGGACATTAGAATTATTATTTATTACCTACTACCTATTGTGTGATAAATAAGGATACCTAAAAGAGTGTATGTGTGGAGAGTGGAGACAAGGTGGATACCTTTTACCGTTTTCCTAAAAGACCAGAGGACCGATTTTGATGCAGCTTTATTCATAGTTCAACATGCATTGATGATACGCGTGTTCGATCGCCTAGCGTTCATCTTTCCCCGGATAGCGCGCAATTTCTGCACCAAATTTCTTCGAAATAGACTGTCTAAACTCAAAAGGTAACCGATAAACAGTCATAATATAGACGTACTTTCGCATTAAAAATATTAGTATGGATTTCGTCATATGTTTTTCACCGCAATTTAATTACCCAACAGAAGTTAATTAAATCTGTGACAGTTATTAAGATCCCGTGTTACGAATTAAGATAGAATCAACACAACACGCCTCCTGGCAGAAAAAAATGCAAATGATAAGCAATGATCGTATCTGATCGTATCATGCAATAAAGATCGAGTACCCCGGCTTACCAGTTAAGGTTTAAGCGGATTGCTTTCCCGCCAAATACGGCCGCCATGACAGTTCATTGAATTATGTGATTAAGTGACACGACCGAAAGCAACGAAGCCTCATCCCGTAAAAAAATCCATACTAATATTATAAATGCGAAAGTGTGTCTGTCTGTCTGTCCGTCTGTCTGTCTGTCTGTCCGTCTGTCTGTCTGTCTGTCTGTCTGCTACGCTTTCACGGCCCACCTTTTCAACCGATTTTGCTGAAATTTGGTACAGGATAGGTTGTATCCCGGGGAAGGACATAGGCTACTTTTTATCCCGGAAAATGAAAGAGTTCCCGTGGGAATCAAAAATCTATTCACGCGGACGAAGTCGCGGGCATCATCTAGTATGCTATAATTATGCGACATAATATCTCTCTGCCAAAGTGTGAGACCACTGGGTCTTAAACTATATCAGAGTAGCTGCTGCGTTTCTTGCAGGCTTCGTTTCGATGCACCGCAAATTCATCCTTCTTTATTCTTACTTCAACAGGTACCTAGTATAACTTTTACCTGAAAGAAAATGTTTCCCTTAGTTAAAAATAGCATAAACGAATAAATATACCATCCAACATAGGTTTATATTTTCATGGAAACATTTAAGTCTGTGAGCTCTTTCTTGTACCTATTGTATATGTATATCAAAATATTATTCTAGATACAGTCAACTAGTTAGGATTCAGACCCAACCACCCACGCAACTGGCTAAATTATTACGTTGAGTTTTCTAGTAAGTAAGTATAATGTAATTTATAGTAGTAAATAAGGTGACCAATCATTTGGCAAAAAACAAATAACAAATTTTCATTTCACAAACAACGTTTCCTAAAATTATGAATCATATATTAATCGTTATAAAAATTTTGGTCCTACAAATAATTCACTTGACAAAACAATTAACAGACAAATTATCATTTCATAAACTATAATTTGACAAACAACTGATTTATAAATCGTGTTATTTAATAAAACAACGTAAAGCATATTTCTCTTTTGATAAAATGAATTGTTTGATAAATATTGTAAGAGTCTTCTGGCGTAGCCCGTTTTAAAAAGTTGACATTCTTGGGTCGAAATCTGAGCACTCAGACTCCACGCAGTCTTGTATGTCCTACCCCTAGAGTGTTTTTGTAAAGAGCGTAGCCAGAAGCTGGCGAAGGAGGTCCTGAACGGAGGTCGAGTGGTTTTCCTAGCTTCTCGACTTCCTGCTCATGCAAGAGCGAGCGAAGCGAGCTCAGGACTGGGGGCACTCCGACTCGGATAGTTTAGATGACTATTTCCTTTTTATATTCGCGGGGCTCCGTCGACCGGGCTTTGGAGTTGGTGAGAGTGAGAGAGAGAGAACCCATATCCCTAACATTATCCAGCCAGAGTTCGGTAGACCTAGGTGAGTATGGGTAAAATCCGAATTAAAATTTATTTTACTTATTATTCGAACTTTACCCAAAACGTTTGGGTAAGCCCAAGCTAAACTATGGCTAATGGCAAGATAAGCTATGGCTAAGTAAACCCGTGTAAACCTAGGTTTACTACATCTTCTAGTATTACCCGTAACATATATTATATTCATATCATAAAAAATCTCATAATCTCATATGAAATCAGAGATTGTACGCGGACGAAGTTGCGGGCGATCTATATATTTCAAATAACAATTTATACTTATTTTAATATTTTGTAAAATTCCGAATTTGAAGAATGAAATAATAAATTAGTAAATGACATTTTTACATTCAGCACGTTTGCAAAGTAAAGTATTTGTGAAATGACTATTTGTCAAATCATCTTTTAATAAAATATATGTTTGCGGAATACGATGTTTGTGAAATGATTAGTTTTTGAAACGTTTTTTGTGAAATGCTCATTTGTTAAATGTTTTTTGCGAAACATTAGTGAACCAGTAAGTAAGTAAGTAAAGTGTATCAGTATTTTTGGTACCTAAACTTCTACTTGGACTAGAATAATTAAATACTAGCGAATTCCCGCGACATCGTCTGCGTGATTTAAGGTTTTTTGGTTCCCGCGGGAACTCTTTAATTATCCGGGACAAAAAGTAGCCTATGTGCTATCTCTGTGCCAAATTTCAGCCATATCCGTTCAGTCGTTGGATTGAGTAACAAACATCCATACATCCATCCAAACTTTCGCATTTATAATATTAGTAAGATTATGCTACAGTAATGTCTTATTGGCTCCTTGATGCTGTAATTTCTAATTTAATGGGCCAAGATCATAATATTATAGAACAAAACTAGAGATCGTGTACTAAAGAACTAGAATATTTTTTTACAGTTACACGATCTTACCATTATTACAGACACTAATTGACCAAGTATACTGAGTGAGTGAGTGGATAAATTATGACTTTTGATATTAACTTTGTCTTCTCGTAGGCGTGTCGCTTTAATTGTTACAAACGTATGAGATGGGGCTGCGAAACGTTTTTATTTTTGGTCATGAACAGTTATATATATGAAGCTGTCCATCATATCTCAATGGCTCCTTGATGATGCATTACAACTGAGAGCCTAATTTGATGGGTCAAATTACTTATAAGGAGCTGTGTCTTGAAGACATTTAAGTTGGGCTAACAAATCACTATAATACATACCTATTACATACTTAATCAACAGTTACAAACACATTTCAACCGCCATTTCAGGAGCCGTCTGCTGTCTGAAATTCGCGACTTTCAAGGCAAAGGATGTGTCCTTTGCCTTGAGCCACGTGCATTAAGGTTCCCGCGGGAACTCTTTAATTTTCCGGGATAAAATTATATAGGTAGGATACGTCAATTCAGGTTACAAGATATGTGAAATTTCAGGCAAATCGGTTCTACTACACCCAAAAATTTACATTTAGATTCAAATTAAATTTAACAGCTCTTCTGAAGATGATTATCCTACCTTCGGTAGGTAGAATATTATAAATGCAAAAGTGTAGGTATTTGTTTGTTAGTTTTTCCTTCAATCACGCCAACAAAATCAACAGAAATCCACGCGGACAGTCATGGGTACAGCCTTTGTATTAGCTTAGTAGTTACCTACCTAGTATAAAACAATTTCGTCTTGAGAGAAGCTGTTAACTTGATAAAGTCGCGGTCTTAAAGTTCGCTACTTTAAATAAAACATAAAATCAACATAATTTACGGCACGCATTCCCATTTATTTGGCATTCTGATTGCAGTAAGAAGTAATGGGTTCGTGTTTGCATGGCGCGTGGGCGAACCGCCTCGTCAACAAGAGTACAACATTTTTATAAGGATAAAGAAGGGTTAGGTACCTTCTTACCTTTTTACCTACCGGTCCGGCCGCATACTACCATCGCGTAAAGCCGTAGTTATAAAATTAAAATCCTTATTTTAATTTTTAGGGACGTCAAGGAGCGTGAAGCGGTCATTTTGAAATAATACTACTTTAATAGATGTTAGTAAACCGACCGGAATGCGGAGTGCAGGTCACACTACAATTTGTTTATGTGTGGTATTGCTGTATTTTTAACCGACTTCCAAAAAAAGGAGGAGGTTCTCAATTCGGCCCGTATTTTTTTTTTAAATGTACTATGTCGGTGCATGTCTCCCTGGTTTCTGAACCGATTTGAAAAAAAATTCTATCAGTCGTTAGAGGAAGCTCTCGAGGTGGTCCCATAAAAAATTCTGATTCTCAACCCTGACACTACAAAGTCAAAAATAAAAATTCTTTCCAAAGAACCGACTTCCAACGCCAATGTAAAGTACCTATCAGTCATCAGTTATCAGTTATCAGTCTGACGCGTCAACTTTGCTATAGGTACATAATATTCCCGTGACTTTGCTTATCCTTTTTATACCCGCCCGACTTCAACATTGTGGGTAGAAATCAAAACTATTTTGTACTTTACAGTGGCGTTGGAAGTTGGTTTTTTGGAAAGAGTTTTTATGTACTGTAGGTTTGGATATACCTACAGTAGGAGGAAGATTTGAGGAAAACGAGTTGCAATACGCAGTGATACCCATGCAACCTACTTACCTATATCGTTTTAATGTAAACAAGTTTGCAATAAATATAATTAGCAGTAGATGGGTCCAAAATAACTTCTGTATAAGCCCATAGTAGTACGGGACTAATAAACATTGACCCTAAAAAAAAAATGTAAAGCTGATTTTTGGCACAAGTGTTCCTTGGGGTCTGGGAAGTACCTCTTAAAAATTCCCCCCCGCCCCCCCTTGGCCGCGGACGTTCCCCTCCACCCGCCCAAACGTCTCCCCAACCTCAGTTTTTTGTAATTTTCTCAAAAAATATTAGTGCTAGAAAAAAACTTTCTATAGCGAAAATTATCTTCATTAAATTATATACAAAATAATACTTAATGGCTTTTTGGTTCATTTCGATAAGACTAATAGTTTCGGAGATATGGCTGCCTAACTGGAATAAAAAACTAAACCTTTGTAAAATCCGTATATGTTTATTGTAATTTCAAGAAAAAGTATTAGAGTTAGGAAAAAAGCTATCAGGACTTAGTACAAAGATTATTAATTTATCTACAAAATAGTGCTTAGTTTATTTTGATAGGACAAATAATTTTCGAAATATACCTTGCTGTTGTGTAAGAACCGGTGGTAGTCATGTAGACTTAGCATAAAACTACATCCACCACCACCACCACTACAGCCTATTAACGTCCCACTGCTGGGCACAGGCCTCCGCTCTCACAGGAGAGCGGGAATACTAAAAATAATAATATAATAATATATATACTTATAAAACTACATCATACTAATATTATAAATGCGAAAGTCACTTTGTTTGTTGGTTTGTTGGTTTGTCCTTCAATCACGCCGCAACGGAGCAAAGAATTGACGTGATTTTTGGCATGGGTATAGTTGTGGACCTGGAGAGTGACATAGGCTACTTTTTATCCCGGAAAATTAAGGAGTTCCCGCGGGAATAACAAAAAACTTAAACCACGCGGACGAAGTCACGGGCATCAGCTAGTATTAAATAGAAATTAACCCATAAATGTAACATATTTTTATAACATACCCTCATATTGTGCATGAAAAGAAAATAATTTGTATGTATGGCTTTTTGTAATGTAGTTTCTTGTGCTTTCCATAAAAACTGACAGAGATACAAAAATATTGTCAGAAGCAAAATGAAAGTCTATTAAATTAGCTATAAAATAATATTTAGTTTATTTTGATAAGAGTAATAGTTTTGGAGATATGCCTACCTATTGTGTAAGATAAAGAAAATAATATGCAAATACCGTGTATGTTGTTTTTAATTTTCGAAAAGAAAATGACAGAGTTAGGAAAAACTGATTGAAGCAGTAAGAAACCTAGTTAAATTCCCTACAAAATAGTATTTAGTTCATTTTGATAGCACTAATAATTTCGGAAATATACCTGTCATAGTTAACATGAAAGCAATATTGCTCAAAATTTTATATGTTTTCTGTAATTTCTTGAAAACTATTAGAGCTAGGCAAAAAACTCTCAGAAAAAAAATAAACACCATTTAACCATTTATTTAAAAAAAAAAAGTTTATAAAGATAGGACTAATAATTTAGAATATATATCCATGTATAGTGTACGAAAAAAAATAAAAAAATTGCTAGAATCCTATGTTATTTGCAATTTCCACAAAAACTATTAGAGCTGGAAACAATCCTCGGAAGAATAATTAATTTCACTAAATTACCCACAAAAAAGTCTCATGGTGAATTTAGATAGGACCCATAGTTCGAGAAATATGGCAACCTATATTCTAAGTTTTTTTTTTGTTTTTTCAACAACCGTGGTTATATTTTGAATTTTCACAGAAACTACTAGAACTAGGAAAAAAACATAAGAAGCAAAAATGAACTTCATTAAATTATCTTCAAAATAGTTTGTAGTTTATTTTGATAGAACTATAATAGTTTCGGAAATATGGCTGCCTAACTGGAATAAAATACTAAACCTTTGTAAAATCCGTAAATGCTTATTGTAATTTCAAGAAAAAGTATTAGAGTTAGGAAAAAAGCTGTCAGGACTTAGTACAAAGATTATTAATTTATCTACAAAATAGTGTTTAGTTTATTTTGATAGGACAAATAGTTTTCGAAATATACCTTGATGTTGTGTAAGAACCGGTGGTAGTCATGTAGACTTAGCATAAAACTACATATTAAATAGAAATTAACCCATAAATGTAACATATTTTTATAACATACCCTCCTCCCACAACCCCCTTCCCCCCTTCCACAACCCCCTCCACCTCCGACAGCCCACCCTCCACAACCCCTTGCCCTCCATCACCCACAACCACCTCTCTCCCACAACCCCCCTCCCCCCATTATTTACGAAGTGTGGTGTTGTTTTGTAGATAGATAGATAAAGATATCATGATTATTACTATTAGTTTATTGTATTATAGCATCGATGATTTTCAAATAAAATGTCATGCACATTTTCGATCGTAATATTTCCGAACGTATTAGGTCTATTGAAATGAAATAAAAAACATTTCGTAGACGATTTTATGAACTTTCATTTTGTTCTTGTGGTTTTTTCCTAGCTCTTATACTTTTCGTGTTAATCACAAGAAAATTAAACAATTTTTCAAAAAAATAAAAAATACGCAAAATAAGCCGGCATATTTCCAAAAATATTTATCCTATCATAATGATTTAAATGCCATTTGGTAGATTATTTAATGTAGAATATTTTCGCCATAGATGGTTTTTTCTAGCACTAATATTTTTTGAGAAAATTACAAAAAACTGCGGTTGGGGAGACGTTTGGGGGGGGGGGGGTGGGGGGGAAAGCCCGCGGCTTAGGGAGGGGGAATTTTTAAGAAGTACTTCTCAGACCCCAAGGAACACTTGTGCCAAAAATCAGCTTTACATTTTTTATTTTAGGGTTCCCATACAACGCTTGCATAAGTAGCCTGAGCTAAAAACATTACAGGAAAACCGATGCGTCGTCTTCCAAGAATAAAGGGATCTTCCATTCCACGTGGACGAAGTCAAGGGCTAACTTGTAGTCAGTAAATAAAAGTGCATTATAATGATTGGTTGGAAGGTCACTACTCAAAGCCATAAAACTAAATAAGAAGAAAAAGAACATAAAAAACTCGATGACAGTCTCTTGACGTTAGACGAACTCCCTACTTCCTGGCGCAATGGTGAGCGCTGTCATATTTAGTTGAAGGCTCGGGTTTGATTCTCAACTTGGGATTTTATTAATTCATAATTGTCTCTGGTTTGGTCTGGTGGCATGCTTTAGCCGTGGCTATAGTTAGCACACCATGATGTAGTTACGTTAGTCCATAGTTAGGTAAGTGTTGGGTTTTTCCGACTAGAAATTCTCAGTACTAGCCCGGAGTTAGGAAGTTGGCGGTGTTTCACCCTCGTGCCACGGAGAGCACGTTAAGCCGTCGGTCCCGGTTATTATCACTAACATGATAATAGTCGTTAAAGCCCACCAACCCGCATTGGAGCAGCGTGGTGGGTCTAAGCTCTAATACCCTTTCTCCTATGAGAGTGGAGGCCCGTGCCCAGCAGTGGGACAGTGTAGTGGTGGGATGTACAAGTACCTAGTTACGATGCCGTGTAAAAACCGATTAGGGGTATGGCCAGCTTTATTAAGTATTCTGTGCAGCTGTCGTCTTGGACTACATTATTAAGTTTAGTGAGTTACTAACTAACTTGTTCTCTTCTCGTGCCTCTTCACTATTGAAGGTTGGCCGTCATCTCGTCATAACTTGTAGTGGAATAAAAACAAAACATCATTAGGTACTTACACCAGTAGAGATCTCAGTCAATTTAGATAGATAAACTCTTTATTGCACACACATAAAACAAAAACAATAAACAATAAACAAAAAGATAAAACAGAAAGGTGCAAAGGCGGTCTTATAGCTTATTTTTCACTTAATTTAAAAGTAATCTTGTGCTGGTTTGCGAATTGCGACAGCCGAAGAAAGCACCATCAACAACCCAAAACCCACTGGCAACTTAAATAGAGGCCCAGTTGCACAGTAGCTTAAATTGTGGATTTTAAAGATTTTGACATTTAACCACAGAATCCATACTTCCATACTAATATTATAAATGTGAAAGTGTTTCTGTCTGTCAGTCTGTCTGTCTGTCACGGCTAGGTTTACTACTCGGTGGTCACGGCCCAGTACCTATTCAACCGATTTTGATGAAATTTGGTACAGGGATAGGTTATATCCCGGGGAAGGAATAAGGCTACTGCGGTGACTCATTGTATTATTCAGAACTGCGGTGACTCATTGTATTATTTACAAGTAGGTACATAAGCAACTAATAAATAAATAATGTGAAATAACGATTACATTAAGGACAAATCCGAGTTTAATGTTAGCAATTAATCTCATATCAAGTTGTGTACAAACCGGGCCTTTTAAATGACAAAAACGAGTAGGACGCACGTCCAAATACCAACTTATTGCAAGGCCGTGTGACATCACAGTGCACCAACGGCATTTTTGAAGTACCTACAACTTTTTTACGCACGGGTGACTTGGGGAGTAAGCTGCTGGTGAATGCGTGACGAGAGCGTTACGAAAAGTGGGATCGGACGAGAAAGTAAAGGAGGCTGTGTGTGGACGAGGAGAACGAAAGTTAAGAGGGAGATATAAGTTAGTGAAGATAGAAAGAGAGAGAGTTACGTTTCGTATATTACTGTAGGGACAAGAGAGAGAGGTGCGAGCACACATTTTCTCTCCTTTGATTATATTATTGAATGAAAGTTTCATAGCTAGTTACGTTTCGTATATGTATGTTTCAGTTGTGTACCTACCTACCTATCTTATTTCTCATACCTACCATAAAAAAGTTTTGCTTCAGTCGTGTGGTCTTATGAGTTAATCTATATTTTACTTCCGTTGTGTTAAATATGATATTCTCAACGTCATGAAACTTCTCCATTGCCTCTACCCGAACCCTGTCCCTGGTATAGAACCTGGAAACTCCCACTAATAAGACCTCAGCGCTCAATACTGAGTCATGGAGGTCGCAAACTCGAAACTGTGCCGTTAGCTGATGCGCCACAAACAAAGCTATCGCGAACTTAACGCAATCAGCTACTTATCTCTACAAAGGAACTGCATTAAAACTTCGCCTTCAGTAATTGTTACAACCATAAAACACGTTAAGGGTACAGACCACTTAACGCAAGAATCCTATTTCTGAAGTTCTGAAGTTCTGAGTTCTGCCACAGAATACATAATTCGCGTCGTTGCTGTCAACTAAGTACCTTTACTAAGTAAAATAAATACACGCAATTTGTATAGGGACGCAAGTTCACGAAGTTTCATCTGTGTTTGTCAACAAATTGCCGTTGCTTGTAGTAAGTAGTAACGTAAAAAAAGAAGGATTTATCCTCGCAGTTAGGGCACTACGTGGCACTACCCATGAAAAATCTTCCGCAATTCCGCATGCATTTTTCCGCTCGCGAAATTCCGCTTCATTTGTCCCTGGCCTTATTTTGGAGTTCGCTGCTCGACTGCCTTTAAGAGTCACTTAAGACACAAAAGTAAAAAAAAGAGTAAATTTTCGGGTGTACTCTTTGTGTCGTAAAAGGCGTGCAGTGCATTGTTTCAGTCACGTTTCAGTGCATCGCTTCGCATGATACCTATACGATGACATCAGGAATGCGGAATAAAAGGTTTTTCACGAGTTCGCCAGAATAGGCCTCGTGGCCCGTGGGAGCAGTACTGATTTCGAAGTGAAATATTTACTATGATTGTATACTAGGTGATAATCATACTAATATTATAAATGCGAAAGTCAGTTTGTTTGTTGGTTTGTTGGTTTGTCCTTCAATCACGCCGCAACGGAGGAACGGATTGACGTGATTTTTGGCATGGGTATAGTGGAGGACCTGGAGAGTGACATAGGCTACTTTTCATCCCGGAAAACTAAGGAGTGCCCGCGGACGAAGTCGCGGGCATCAGCTAGTGTCACATAATTCTAAATGTTGTAAGCCAGAAATGGCAGAATGCATGTTAATATTGTGTTCACAACAAATAAATCAATAAAATATCGACTTCTTCCACGTTTTGATGTTCCGGGACAAAAATGTAGCCTAGTGAGCGTGGTGGACTATGTCCAAACCCTTCTCATTTCGAGAGGAGGCTCGGGCTCAGTATAGTGAGCCGATAAAATAGGTTGAAATGATGATCAAATTGTAAATAAAAGATGATATGAGAACCTATTTATCAGCTAGTCTCGACCAAAGTGCCTACTACCTACTGCCTAGGTAGGTACTTGGGTAGGTAGATGTAATGTCATCAAAAGTTAGTAAAAACACAGCCTTATCTCGCAGCGGGTGACGCGGGCGCCTTGCGGGGCGCCTATTACTCTGAGAGCCCGTGGAAACTTGTAGCGGTCGCCAATACGGAGACAGAGGGATATTATGCTATTAGAACTACGACGAATCTAGTCCTAACTGAGTCACTACTTATGTTCCGCAGCCTACATCGCGATTACGAAGTTTTCTCTGAATTTGCTCTATAGTCTATAACTCTATACTATACAAGAACTTGCTACCTTTGTTTATTAACGTCAATATTCTAAGCGGCTGGACCAGCTGAGTCGCCGAGTCACATACGCTCGGAGGCAGATCTTTTTAATGCTACGGTCGAGCTTCCTGGCCCCCGTAGCTGCAAGCTTTTTAGGGGACTGCTTGATAAAAGATGTAAGTTTTTATTTGTTTCTCTATATTTCTAAAGTCATAGACCAGTTTTTTTACTATCAGGTGAGATCGCGGACAAGGACTCACATGTAGTGGATAAAAAAATATATAAAGCATACGACGACGAAGACGACAACAAAGGCACATCTTTAATTCTTTAAAACTATTTTTGGGCTCTCGGTCCATATATATTCTAGTGTGAGAAAAATATCCTAGCCCTCACCTAGATTCTAGCGCTTCGTGTGAGCTATGACCCTATATGTAAACCCGTGTCAACCGGTATGATCTACTGCACAAGTGATTACCAAGTCCACTACATTCCGAACTGCCAACACTGAACCTAAAGTTTGTAACCAGATTTTTCAATCAAGGATTTATTTTTAAATTCCAGCAATCTATACTAATACCAATAATTTGTAATACTTGTAATTTTGACACTCTATTTATAGGAGGAAAGGTCACTGAAGCCTAAAGCACAGGGTAACCTAAATTAGGCAGCAGTGACCGACCATACTAGGTATGTATCATTAGATCTAAGTCTTACTTTTGTAAATTATGGCATCAATAAAACAATTATTATTTATTAAAAATATGTACTTACCTACTTAGTATCATAAAATGCGAAAATTTTGGATGGATGTTAGTTACCACCTAATCAATCACGCCAGAACCATCCAGATCCGTTCAGCTGAACGGATCTGGATGAAAGGGGTTGTTGCATCTTGGGCCAGGTACTTGTACAGTATTCCAAAAAATAGTATAAAATCATAGAAAACAAAATAAAATATGCATTTTTGCAGTTTTACAGTGATTAAGAGGTACAAAAATAAACTATTTAATTAGGTACATTTGTAGAATAGCAACTCTCGCAGCGCATCCATCTTTTTTGTTGTCTATGTTTGTAATGACGTTACATGTCATTTCTATTGTCAAACGTCGAGACAACATAAACGAGAATACATAAACCTCTCATTATTATTTATTCCGTCAACTTGTAAAATAAAATCTTTCGATCGACTCGCTGACTGCTGTTGGATAGGTATTTCTCATTTCTCATGTTATTTTTATGTCAAATGTCATCATGACACGTGTAATATACGTCAATGTCAAAATGGATGCATGTTGCTGCGCTTTTATTTTGCAAAATAATTTCGCATTGTACCTCGCAAATTGAACTTTTCAGTAAGAAATAAAGAAAAAAATGTTAACTACTATGTTGTGACCCCGAACATTTTAAAATACCGTACAAATACCTGGCCCAGGCTCCATATAAATTTGAAACAACCCCTTTAACACAGAGATATATAATAGTCTGAAATAACACATAGGCCCAAAAAATATCCCGAAAAAGAAAACAGTTCCCGCGGGAACCAAAATACCTCAATCCAACGGGCGAAGTCGTACATCAGTTAGTGGTCATTTGACACTGCCTTTACATAATAGAGGTCATGGGGTCATGGGGGAGGGGGGTGGTCAGGGGTGATTGTGATCGGTTCTAATCATGTAACTGTAATAAGGCTTTAGCATCACCGATCTCGTAATAATATAGGTACCTAGGTAAGTACCTATTAGTAGGGCAAGTCACTACATTCTCACGCCTACTTCTGCTTCTCTTTGCTATAAAGTTACATGCGTAGGACTTATTACGATAAAGATAGAGCTATCGTTGAAACTAAATCTTTAGGTAATCTGTGGATAGAGTCTATAAAGCCTTAATATTGACGAGTTTTTAACATTCAGATTGAATGAGTAGGTAAGTGATAAGATAGAAACAGAAATTAGAAAAACCAACTTTTACTCGTACAATGCGCTTTCTTTGTAGCACTGATGTAGCCCTACGACAAAACTGCATCAACCATCGCTACAGTCGCCATTTGGCGTGACAGTGGATTGTGGCCCTTATAGCGAAAGAGTGCGAGCCAATCAGAGATGATTACAATCGTCACAATCAATATAATCCTCGTAAGTAATATAACCCTAAAGTTAATGCCCTTCCAAGTTCCAACCGAAAAACTCGGCGCTTGTTCTTTTCAAAATGATTTGTACATGAATGATATTATGTTAGATTGCACGTTCGAGCGAAGCGAGCGCGTAGATTTTTCCTGTGCATAATACAATTTCTTATTCCGATAACTTTTTTGCCGACAATGTGGCCATCTATTATTAAAAATTTTTCTTTTTGCTTATTTATTTTAATAAACTGTACGATTTACTAGATAGGTATATAGATACCTACTCATCCATATCCTTTCACGCTCAATTCTGTACATGACTCCATTTCTAATTCAAAAGCACGTACCTCTATAACCTAATTGTCAATACACACACAGATATGGTCATGCGATCATTTTTGTGATCATTTATAAAGAAATACAATATGCTATGCGATCGTGAGCTTTTAACACACTTGAGTGGTAATGACAAGCTTAGCTTTACCACCCTACAAGTATTTAACAATCTTTAAAGAAATAAATTAAGGTTGTAATTCGCCTGGCATTTATTTTTCTATTAACTTATTTAAGGTTGTAGTCAGTTGTAGTACATAGGGCATGTCCACCTGACATGGACGTATTAGGAATGGTGAACGTGATTGGGAAAGGCCTAGACCTGTGATCTCATGAATTGTCATATCTATTCGTTTACAAGAATGGCCGGTCAATGGCATTGGCGATTCCTTTGGTAACTGACACACTATTTATTTACCTACTTGATGCATAATAAATCAATAACGAATGGGTTCATAGCGAGCATTAACAAATATGTCGCAAATAACTTTAAAGTAGTTACCTAGTTCTGAAAAGTTATCATAACTTATGCTACATTCCGTTAGGATGTGGAACACCCTCCCGGCGCACGTGTTTCCTACCACGTATAATTTGGTAACTTCAAGGCAAGAGTGAATAGGCATCTTCTAGGCAAGCGCGCTCCAACCTAGACCTCATCATTGCTTTGCACTAAGTATGATTGTCGTAAAGCGCAAGCCTATCTCACAATAAAGAAAAAAAAAAAGTAGGAGTTGGGTATATTTTCTATAAAATTAAGAGATCCAGAACCCGATGGCCAAAATAATTAGTATCTATACTTAAGTATTGGAGTGGCAGGCCATGTAGGTGGGTAGGCCTTGCAGCTTGCTTGTCGTAGAAGCGATGGCCGCTAGAGCTTCTAAAGTGGGGACAAATGCACGCGTTGTATGGGGTGCCCTCCAAAAAGATGGACCACCCCCTTTTATGTCTTAGCTCTATATAAAGACTAGTATGGCGCGTGGATGCGCGGCCCGCTGAAGCGGACCGCGTACGGCATCGTACCGGAACGCTAAATCACTTGGCGGTAGGTACGTCTTTGCCGTGTAGAAACTGATTAGGGGTATGGGTTTAATATAACTGCCGTACCCCTAACAGGTAAGCCCGCTACCATCTTAGACTACCATCATCACTTAACATCAGATGAGATCGCAGTCAAGGGCTAACTTGTAGTGGAATTTAAAAAAAAACTATTAAATTTAACAGCCTTAACAATATGGTCAAAAATTGTTTAGCATCTATTTTAAATATTAATTTGATATAGAGCGGCACCAGATCTATCTCTGGTGCCGCTCTCCCCGCTTTCTTGTCCTCAGTCCATGGCACCCTAAATTTATCCCAAAACATTCTTGCGTCCTCTCTAGATGATTTCGTCATTAGTTTCATAGATGAGAAGATATTTTCGCGAAGATGAGGGATAGTTTCGCGAATTCCCGATATCCCTCTCGTCACAACGGCAATGGGATGGGCCGATCTGCGAGCTAGCGCGGAAAAAGCTTATTGACACGTGCTCAAGCTCTGCAGATCGTGCCCGCCTTCTGGCCGTGGGGGAGTGGGAATCCGGTCTGTGACTGCAGGCCCTCCCGTCGCCCAACACAGGAACCTTAATTGACTCTTCCACTTTTCGGACAGCTGCAGCGCTTCGCCTGGGCGTATCGTGCTGCGCTCCACACCGCTGCCATTGTGGCTCTGCCGTCGGCCGACTCGGTCACCATGGTCTCTCCTGCGTCAGCAGCGCAGGGCGTATCCCCCGTCACGCCAGCCTGAATGATATAATCCGTCGGGCCTTTGCCACTGCCGGATATGCGGCTATTCTGGAGCCAGTTGGGCTCATGCGAGACGATGGCAAGAGGCCCGATGGTATGACCCTGGTTCCTTGGAGTTTGGAGCGGCCCTTGGTGTGGGATGCCACATGTGTAGACACCTTGGCTCCTTCCCACCTTCCAGGCACTACCGTTAGGGCTGGTGCGGCGGCGAAATCAGCGGAGGGCCTCAAGGTGCGTAAAAATAGCACACTGGATAGTGGCTATATGTTTGCGCCTTTTGGGGTCGAGACGCTAGGGCCTTGGGGGGCTGGGGCGCGCAGAATCTATAAGGAACTTTCTGCGCGCCTGGTCGAGGCAACACGTGACCAGAGTGCTGGTATATATTTCGCTCAGCGAGTGAGCATAGCAATCCAACGCGGCAATGCTGCCAGCATTCTGGGCACGCTACCCACTGGTAGCGGTCTTTTAGATTAGGTTTTTAGTTTTTAGTTTTAATTTTTTGTTGTCAAATTGTGATTACAATGTTGTAATAACAGAGTACTTACCAATAAAAAACCTAATTCCCAACCCAACCACCTATCTTTAATACCCTGCTCTCTAGCTAGCTCTTCACCCATTTTGCAAACCCTCGATCTCCATATGTTTTCTCCGAATCATTTGTCAGAATGACAGTACGAAGATACAAACTTTGAAAAGGTCTTGCATAATTTCCAAATCCTATTCAACATTCGCCATACATTTTCTATGGAAAAATAAATTCCGCCATCTTGAATTTTTTTCCTGTTCATCAAGTAAACCTTCATGTCCTGATCATCTTTTGCCTAGAAACCACTCTTCCACCTTTTATACTCTCCGAGATAGACGCCGACGAAGTTTGTATGGCGGCCATGTTGAATCCGCCATTTTGAAATTTTTTTTCGGCTCATTGTCAATCGGATGATGTTTCGAATGACATTTGGTCGAGCACCCCCCACCTATCTTCAATACCCTGGCTGTGCTGTTCACCCGTCTTCGAAATCCTCAATCATCAGCTCTCTCCGTATTTTTCCTCTTCATGAATTTTTCCCCTCTATACGAAATGGTCAGTGAAAAAAATTTTTTTCATACAAAATTGTTCAGGAGAGGTGATCAATCAATGAATCAGCACGAGCAGCTATATATATTATATTAATGGTCTTTATGGTGATTGGCAGGAAGAGAACTAAAGATCGGGTTAACTGCGGTAGACAAATGGAGATAACGCGTGAAAATGGGTAGACAAAATTTTCTCGTTGTGCGTATGCTAGCCGACGTTGGTTCACTTTCCAAATAAAACACTAACCTTTACCTAGCTATCAAGGTTATTAAAATGAAAATCATGCGTTAAATAGTCAGAATCTATTTATATTCAGCCATTCTTCGAAGTTACAATAGCGTGATTCAGAATACCTATATTCTTAATAGAATACAAGTTGATGTCGTGGTTGAATCAGACGCTTGTAGGCAGTTGCTAATTAATTCCCACTTTTATTGATGCTTGCCAATTTGGCAATGATCTCAGATTATGGCAAGGTATTTGTATAGTGTAGGAAACGATGACGGTTTCGGTGTCTTATAAGCCTAGGAGGTCCCCGGTTCGTTTCCCTGTAGGTTCAATTTGCAGGGAACTAATTTCTGAATTTTCTCTGGCTTGGTCCTGTGAGAGACTTCTGCCGTGGCTAGTTACCACCCTACCGGCAAACACGTGCTGCCAAGCGATTTAGTGTTCCGGTACGATGCCTTGAAGAAACCCCTAACAGATTAGTCCGCTACCATATTAGACTGCATCGTCATTTGCCACGTGTGATCGGAGTGAAGGGGAATTAAAAAACACGATACTTATGTGAAAAAACAAGACGAAAATCCTCGGTTTATGGGACAGAAATCTTGACAAAATTAATATACTTAGGTACTTTAGTATCTGCTAACTTTTTAGGGTTCCGTAGCCAAATTTGGCAAAAACGGAACCCTTATAGATTCGTCATGTCTGTCTGTCTGTCTGTCTGTCTGTCTGTCTGTCCGTCCGTCACAGCCACTTTTTTCCGAAACTATAAGAACTATACTGTTGAAACTTGGTAAGTAGATGTATTCTGTGAACCGCATTAAGATTTTCTTACAAAAATAGAAAAAAAAAACAACTAATTTTGGGGGTTCTAAGTAGAACTGAAACTCAAAAATTTTTTTTTCATCTCACCCATAGGTGTGGGGTATCTATGGATAGGTCTTTAAAAATGATATTGAGGTTTGCAATATCATTTTTTTCTAAACTGAATAGTTTGCGCGAGAGACACTTCCAAAGTGGTAAAATGTGTGTCCCCCCCCCGTAACTTCTAAAATAAGAGAATGATAAAACTAAAAAAAATATATGATGTACATTACCATGCAAACTTCCACCGAAAATTGGTTTGAACGAGATCTAGTAAGTAGTTTTTTTTAATACGTCATAAATCGTAAACCGGAATTTACCTTTCATTCAATCAACTCAAATATTTAAAAAAAAACATTTAATTTAAAACTTACTACAGGTTTGTACGGAACCCTCGGTGCGCGAGTCCGACTCGCACTTGGCCGGTTTTTATTTTTTATTCAAGTAGGTAGGTACAAGTTAGCCCTTGACCTGATGGTAACTGAAGATGCAGTCTAAAATGGTAGCGGTCATAATTCATAATCAATCCTAAATCATACTAATATTGCAAAAGTGAAGGTGTTTGTTTGTTTTTTGGTTTATTGGTTTGTCCTTCAATCAGGTCGCAACAGCCGACGTGATATTTTGTATAGGTATAGTTGAGGATCTGGAGAACGTCATATGCTACTTTATATCCTGAAAAATTAAGGAGTTTCTGAGGGAATTAAAAATCTTATTCCACTCGAAGTTGCGGGCATCAGCTAGTGACCGAATAAATTACTTAGTAGGATCTTTAAAACCTCAGTAGACCTCTGATAACTTTATCTAGGTCCAAAACATTTTAAAAATGCCTAAATACTTATTATTTAATACACTCGGCCTATAAATATGAATATGAATACACTAGTGAGTCAGTACTGCGACACGGTTGGACCACTTTGACATGGCATGCCCAAACATGGGCATTGGCCATATACGGCCGGCAAAAATATTGATGGTTTATGTGACAATTTTATCTAATGATCGATTGATTTTTTACTCGCATTCGACTCGATTTGGACTCTGAAGTGATTAATTTTAATGGGGTGCGACTAATTTTTATGTCAATTTGAAATATAGGGCAGTTTTGTGACAGCCAAAATGCAGCCAAAGGTCATTTTGAGGTCCTGTACTGCACTGTCCCTGTATCTTTACTAATTAGGGTTCCGTAGCCAAATTTGGCAAAAACGGAACCCTTATAGATTCGTCATGTCTGTCTGTCTGTCTGTCTGTCTGTCTGTCTGTCTGTCTGTCTGTCTGTCTGTCCGTCCGTATGTCACAGCCACTTTTTTCCGAAACTATAAGAGCTATACTGTTGAAACTTGGTAAGTATTCTGTAAACCGCATTAAGATTTTCTTAGAAAAATAGAAAAAAAACAATAAATTTTGGGGGTTCCCCATACTTAGAACTGAAACTCAAAAAATTTTTTTTCATCTAACCCATAGGTGTGGGGTGGGGTATCTATGGATAGGTCTTCAAAAATGATATTGAGGTTTGTAATATCATTTTTTTCTAAACTGAATAGTTTGCGCGAGAGACACTTTCAAAGTGGTAAAATGTCCCCCCCCCCCCCCCCCCGTAACTTCTAAAATAAGAGAATGATAAAACTAAAAAAAATATATGTTGTACATATATTACATACCATGCAAACTTCCACCGAAAATTGGTTTGAACGAGATCTAGTAAGTAGTTTTTTTTAATACGTCATAAATCGTAAACCGCAATTTACTTTTCATTCAATCAACTCAAATATTTAAAAAAAACATTTGATTTAAAACTTACTACAGGTTTGTACGGAACCCTCGGTGCGCGAGTCCGACTCGCACTTGGCCGGTTTTTTTTGTATCCAATACAAGTTAGCACTTGACTGTGATTTCACCTGATGGTAATAATACAATTTAAGATGGTTTAACCTGTTTAGGGGTGTGGCAGTTAAAGTATCTGTACTTTAAACCCATACTCCTTCTCCGTTTCTACTTTCTACACGACATCGCACCGGAACGCTATATCACTTGGCAGCACAGACCATACAACCTACTCGGTGCTTGGCAGCAACTAGCCACAGCCAAAGCCTCCCACCAGGCCAGACCAGAGAAAATAAGTACAGAAATTATAAATTCCCAAATTGACCCTGCTAGGAATCGAACCCGGGACCTCCCTCGTTAAGACAATAGTGCTCACCACTGGGAGGTCGTCATAGAAACGGAACTTTCAGACTAAGAACTAAGATAAATTAAAGATTTTTCAAATTATTTGTTGTTTCGGACTATATGTTGGTCCTACTACTAACTGGGTCCAGTGAGTTTGTGCATCAAGACTAAAGATACAAGCATAAAACTTTTTAACCGGCGCGGTCATGGTTATGTACACCGAGGTCTGTGGTTATGTAGGTAGGTACCTCCAAACTTTTTGATGTCTAACTGAGTCAGTAGTATTTTAAATACATTATAATATATTAATATAGGTACCTACTTACTGTGTACTTTACTATCAGATTTCCATGGTCCTTGGTATTACCTAGGTACCTGGAAACACCTTATTTACTTATCTAACCTTTTAGTTGAAAAGTGCAGACAGCACAAAAGCCATAATGGGCATATCAGATCAATCAATAACAAATCAATCGAATCAAAACAACTTACCATCCAGACCTCAACAACTCATCATTGACAAACTTATTTATGAACATCTAAAAGCAAATACTAGACAAACACCATCTCTATTTCGTTAAACTGTGCTATTACATAGCACAAAAGAGGTAAATAATGGGTAAATAACATCAAAGCAGCTGAAACATTAAGTTTGTCAGATAACTACGACCCTGTCCAAAAAGGTAGTGTTTAACATCTGTGGTGTTTATATTCAAATTTCAAATTAACGAGTAAAATCGGTTGAACAGATGGGCCGTGAAAACGTAGCAGACAGACAGACAGACACACTTTCGCATTTATAATATTACTAGATGATTCCCGCGACTTCGTCCGCGTGGATTTATGTTTTTTAATTCCCGCGGGAACTCTTCAATTTTCCGGGATAAAAAGTAGCCTATGTCCTTCCCTGGGATGTAACCTATATCTGTACCAAATTTCATCAAAATTGGTTGAGTAGTTGGGCCGTGAAAGCGTAGCAGACAGACAGACAGACAGACAGACGGACAGACAGACAGACAGACACACTTTCGCATTTATAATATTAGTATGGATGGATATGGATTATGGATCTTCACTTTTAGTAATTTGTAGTATTGTAATTACTTAATCAATTTTTTTAAGAGAGCACCCGCCGAGTTTCTCTTCTCGGTATTATGAATAGCATCGACGCGACTATTCATAAGCACTAAATTCTAAAGTTTATAATTTGAATGAATAGAATAGACCGTACTGAATTTAATTGAAACACATAATCAATGAAATTGAAGTTGCTATATACCTAGTAGGATGAAACTACAGTTTTTTATAAAAAAAATTAAGAACTGCTACAAAAAATAACGTTTAATAATTCCAATTGGCCTAGACAGTAATTATCTAATTGAAATCCATAGATGGACAATCGTATTGGAGCAGCAATACCAATGCTCGTGGGAATTAGAGCACCGTAAAGTCAACACTTAGGTAGGATACTTTTTGAATGGAAAACTTAGGCTTTTTCCATGGCGTACTTATCAAGATTTTGTCCACGCGCTAAGAGTTATAGTTTTTATGATATAACAGCTGACCTTAATGAATTATATGCTAACTAGCGGATGCCCGCGACTTGGTCCACGTGGATTGAGGTTTTTTGGTTCCCGCGGGAACTCTTTAATTTTCCAGGATAAAAGGTCTCTTTAAGGTCTTATTCCAGACTATAATCTATCTCTGTGCCAAATTTCATCTAGATCAACGGATCACGCCAGAACGGCTGGTCACAAACATCCATCCGTCCATCCATACATCCATCCATCCAACCATCCCAACTTTCGCATTTATAATACTAGTATAGATTAGTTTGTACGTGTGTTTTAAGTCTTGTCTACATTGTAACAATCAATGATAACAATTTAGCTCACTTGAGCTCTACATCAGCTTATTATAAAGTTATTTAGGATGTGACCAATCAGTCAGACTAACCTTAATCAACTGCAAAGTGCAAACTGACACAAAAAGTAAACCCTTCGTCCGCCTCAAGCATGCATTAAAACTGATTTCTGAATTAAGTAGGTACAGTCATTAGCAGTATAGGAAACATTTAAAGAGATAGGTACTAAATGATGCCCGCGACTTCAACTTCCGTCTTCGTCTTCCGACTTCGAGTTTTTCGATTCCCGCGGGCACTCCTGAAAATCCTTTTCCGAGATAAAAATGTCCTTCCTCGGGATACAACCTATCCCTGTATACCAAATTTCATCAAAATCGGTTGAACTGGTGGGCCGTGAAAGCGTAGCAGACAGACAGACAGACAGACGACCATACACACAGACAGATACACTTTCGCATTTATAATATTAGATAGTATGGAAGTATGGAATTATGGATATAATATGATTTTATATTAAAACCCCCGCCTCTCACTGCTCGCTCGTTATTAGTTTATAGTTCAGGTAGTTAATTAGTTAGTTGCAGCGTCATTATGGTTCACCTATTGCTCGCCCACTGCTAAGTAGGTACGAGTCTCTTCTTAGAAAGAGAAGGATTTTGATGATAGCGTTTTGGTTCCACCACGCTGGCCATGTGCGGATTAGCAGACTTCACACACCTTTAAACTTCCATGCCCCTAACAGATTAGCCTGCTACCATCTTAGACTGTATCGTCACGTTATAATTTTATACTAGCTATTACCCGCGGCTTCGCTCGCGTGGCTCAAGGGAACAATAACTGAGTTTTATGCGAAAAAATTGTCAATTTTTGAAGTGAAAACTTCTTTAGGCGCGTTGAGCACTTTTTGTAGGGGGTAAAAATGTGGAACGGTGTCGGTGGACGTGGCCTGACCGGGGGCTAACCTGGTCGGGGGCTAACCTGGCCGTGGGCTAACCTGGCCGTGAGCTTACCTGGCCGTGGACTAACCTGCCAGTGGGCTAACCTGACCGTGGGCTAACCTGACCGTGGGCTAACCTGACCGTGGGCTTAACTGGCCGTGGGCTAACCTGACCGTGGGCTAAACTGACCGTGGGCTAATCTGGCCGTGGGCTAACCTGACCATGGGCTTACCTGACCGTGGGCCGTGGGCAAACCATTAGCAAGAGCAGCAAAAATTAACTGGGGTTTGAAGTCCGAGACTATCAGGACAATCTATTTGGCCGTGTTTGAGCCAATAATCATGTACGCGTCCAGCGTATGGGCACCGGCAACACAGAAGATAATGACACAAAAACGGTTGAATTCAGTGCAGCGAGGGTTCGCCCAAAAAATCTGTAAAGCCTACCGAACTGTGTCACTAAACGCTGCACATATACTTGCCGGTCTCATACCGCTGGACTTAAGAATACAAGAGGCACCTCAGATTTATGAGGCAAAAAGAGGGCGACCGCAAATCGCGCTTAAGGGTGGCAAAGTGGAAGAGAAGGTCATTTTCCTGGAGGCCCCGCATCCCTCAGAGGAGGCTGCAGTGGAGTTTCGGTGCCTGGAAGACACGGAGCCGGGAAGATTGGCAGACCATGAGATGGCTGGTCTGAGGATATTCACGGACGGCAGTAAGACGGACACTGGAGTGGGTGCAGCTCTGTCGTGCTGGAGGAATGAAGAGGAAACTCTGTATAGGAAGTTTCGTCTCCAGTCCTACTGCACGGTGTTTCAAGCAGAGATGTACGCAATCTATCAAGCTACTGAAGTAGCATTAAAAGTGAAAGACGACTCCGTGAATATCCTCAGCGACTCCAGGTCGTCTCTGGAGATGCTAGCAGGCACCGGAATATTCCACCCCTTGGCTTTTGCCATTAAAAGAAATTTGTCTCTTTTAAAGGAAAAGAATAGAAAGGTGAGCTTCTTTTGGGTGCGTGCACACGTTGGGACGGCAGGAAATGAAAGAGCAGACTTTTTGGCCAGGGAGGCTGTCGAGAAACTCAAAACCAGGCCAAATTATGACAGTTGTCCTGCTTCTTATATAAAGAAACTGATTAGAAAGGAAACTGTCATAAAATGGTCTGAACGATATAACAATGGGACGACAGCTTCCGTGACAAAGACTTTTCTACCATCGGTGGAAGCGGCCAGGAGGATCCTAAAGCAGATAAAAGTAACGCCCCGATTAACACAAATTTTCACAGGACACGGTGGGTTTGTGGAGTATCTACAGTCTACACAAATTTAAATGTAAAGATAGTCCTGACTGTGTTTGCGAAGAAGGCGTCGCGGAATCTATTTTGCACATGATAATCGATTGCCGCAACACAGTCGAATGCGAGAGGACCTCCAACAACAATATTACAAGTAGAATTGTGTAGGGACTCTGTTCCTGCCTTACTTGAGAGTAAAAACGAACGAGAGCTGTTTTTAAAATATTGCTCAAAGATAGCACAAATGGCAATAAGAAGAAACAGAACACAGTAGTATTGATACAATGTTGATTTATATTATTGAATATAAAAACTAACATGTATAGAAACTGCACGTGTTCTGTTCCCTCCTAGAACATCGTGATAGCTTAAACAAAATTTCCTTAATCAAATTTAATAAAACTTAACTAAAAATTAGCAGTATTATACAAAATAAAACTAAACTTAAAAATTTAACTTACTAAAATTTTAACATAAATCTCAATAGTATAAAAATGAAATCAAAACAAAAAACGTCTCCGATCACCACATCGGAGGAAGCTGCCTCTTGCCAGATATGACAAGAAAAAAAAAACTGACCGTGGGCTAACCTGACCGTGGGCTAACCTGACCGTGGGCTACCTGACCGTGGGCTAACCTGAACGTGGGCTAACCAGAACGTGGGCTAACATGAACGTGGGCTAACCTGAACGTGGGCTAACCTAAACGTGGGCTAACATGAACGTGGGCTAAACTGAACTTGGGCTAACATGAACGTGGGCTAACCTGAACGTGACCTTGAATACCGTGAAGAAGACCTTGAGAGGAACAACACTCAAGCGGTGCGCATCTTTACCGACGGCAGTAAAATCGACGGAAAAGTGGGGGCTTCGCTTTCCATATGGAATCGGGAGGCCGAAACTAAAGCCGTCAAGCTAAGGTTGGGTGCGCACTGCTCGGTCTACCAGGCTGAGCTCCTTGCCCTGGATAGAGCTGTCTCTATCGCGACAAAGCGTCCGGAAGCCTCCATCGGCATATACACCGACTCAAGATACTCTCTCGAGTCGGTGGTCGGGCGCAAATCCCTCCACCCATTGGCAGCAAATATTGTTGACAATTTGAAAATTTGTCACACCCAGAACAAGGAAGTCGCCCTATTCTGGGTGAAAGCACATGCAGGGTTGGAGGGTAATGAGAGAGCCGATCAGCTCGCGAAAGAGGCAGCTCTAGGCCTGAAAAAGAAGCCAGACTACGACCGGTGCCCTGTTACATTCGTTAAGCGACTGCTCCGCGAGGAGTCGCTTGACGAATGGAACCGGCGCTACATATCGGAGGATACTGCCAGCACTACAAAAGTATTTCTACCGGATGTGCGGTTTGCCCATCGAGTGGTCAAAAACATCGACCCCAATATGGTGCTCTCCCAGGTACTGACGGGCCACGGAGGATTTGCGGAGTACCTGCACAGGTTCAAACTCAAGGATAAACCAAGCTGCGTCTGTGATGAAAGTGCATCAGAAACAATTCTGCATCTTCTGATGGACTGTCCACAGCACATCAAAGCTCGAGAAGACCTGCAGCAAGAACTACAAATGAGCTTGTGCAGAGACTCCGTGCCAACCATTCTGGGTGAGGCCTCTGGCCGTAAAGTTTTCATAAAATATGCCTGCCATGTAGCGAAATTCGCTATTGCTAGGAACAGAACAGTCGATAAAGATGCATAGTTCGCCTAATATGATGAGCATACTAAGTCGATACTTGCGTAAAAATCGCACTGCTCTGTTCCTCGCAAAAGCCAGACAGTAACTTAAGTAGCAAAAAATTAGAAATTTAATTAGAAAGAAATTAAATTACAAACACAATAAATTATAACTAACATTAAATGAACTCGCAAAAAAAAAACTATCCTTTTACTGAAAGGGGACACCTTAGATTAAAAAAAAAAAAAACCTGAACGTGGGCTAACCTGAACGGTTATGTTGTGTCACCACGTTTACAAACTTAACTTTGCCGTTTAATGGGTGTATTTTAATAATATTTAACATTAATATTGGTCAGCTATATCTCATTAATTATTTGAGTTTTTAGTGTTTCTTTTTATTCAGTTTATACTTTTGATCTATCAATCTTCAATCTATCTTTCAATTTTATGTATGGATGGATAGATGTTTGTTAGGTACTCAATCACACCAGAACGACTGAACGGATCTGGATGATGGATTGTATAGCACTTGTGTTGTGTTGTTGTGTACTTAATATTATAAATGCGAAAGTGTGTTTGTTTGTTGGTTTATTGGTTTGTTGGTTTGTTGGTTTGTTCTTCAATCACGCCGCAACGGAGCAACGCATCGACGTGATTTTTGGCATGGGTATAGTTGAGGAGAGGACATAGGCTACTTTTTATCCCGGAAAATTAAGGAGTTTCCGCGGGAATCAAAAAAACTTAAACCACGCGGACGAAGTCGCGTGGTTTAAGATATAATTTCCCGGAAAGTTTTACCCGCGGTAACCAAGGAACCCTTAGGCGGACGAAGTCGCGGGCATCAGCTAGTTATTAGATACAATAGTATACTCGTAATTACGTCGACATGGTCGATTTGTTATGTCATTGCCGTATGATAAAATACGTAAACATCAGCATGAGATCTTACAGGAACTGTTAGTTTTTGAAACAAAAAGGAACAAAAAGTTCCTGTTTTTCAGGAACAAAAAGGAACCTGTCACTTACCGTCCAAAACAAAAATCACGTTGATGTATTGCGTTGCCGTATGAATGAATGATATTGAAAATAGCATGATATCCCACAGGAACCGTTATTTCTGGAACAAAAAGATAGCCTATGTCACTTTCCAGTGTAGGTACTTAGCATGCGCACAGCGAGATTATCTCGCGACGAGAGAGAGAGATGTTGTCGTTGCCGGCAAATTTTTCATTTACGCAAATGCGGTATAGGTATTACAAGAAAATAAAAAACCGGCCAAGTGCGAGTCGGACTCGCGCACCAAGGGTTCCGTACAAACCTGTACCTATATGAGTGAAAGTTATGGTATTTTTATTCCACTTATCTATTTTAATTTCAATTTAATACCTCTACGCGTTCATGCGGAAAGGGGTAGCTAAAGTAAGTTTTAATTACCAAATAAAATTACATACCTAAGTAAAATATGATAAGTGAGGGAATAATAACTGGGTCCCTGGTACAGTAGTTAATCAGACATTACTATTCTTCTCCTAGACACATTGCAGACTTACATCCAGTGACAAACTCCCAATCCCCCTCCATTTTAGGCCTAACTTAACCACTACGGTAACGTGTGAAAAACTTGAGAATTCGGCATACCAAATTCGGTACAGCAATCATTAAGCCAAACTTATCTTACTTAATGTGGCAAGTAGCTAAATAATGTCTCATATTTTAATGCCAGACACAAGTTTAGTATATAATATGCGTTTGTTTAATGTATTTATGCGTTGAAACTTTACTCGCTTATATGGCTATCCTAAGCTCCGGCTTACATAGCTCAAGAAGGCAATTTTTCGATGAAGGATTTAATATTTTAATATCAATTAGTTGCTAAGTTATTTTTTACCATATTTTTGTAATTAATAGGGTCAAGAATAGTACCTATTTATAACATCTATATCTATTAGGTACCGAAAATATTTATGATTCTTATGCCCAACTAGCTGATGTCCGCGACTTCGTCCGCGTGGTTTAAGTTTTTTTATTAACTACAGCGAGAATTCCTTAATTTTCCGGGATAAAAAGTAGCCTATGTCACTCTCCACGTCGTCAACTATACCCACATATCACAGATCTGTGATCTGTGACTATACCCATGCCAAAAATATCATTTTCCTTCAAGTCGATCCGTTGCTCCATTTCGACGTGATTGAAGGACAAGCCAACAAACAAACACACTTTCGCATATTTTAAAATATTTAAGTATGCCCAATTTGTTCAGACTTAAATTCTTCGATCTCCAGTAATGTGTAATCATTTCTGTTTCTGAGCTTTTCAATCAAATATAGGTAGCGCGTGGTAAATCTGAAATTGCAATCTGAAGGTACAACCTACGTAAAAAATATTAAGTATGATATTTTGTTGATCTACTTACCTTGATTTTGATCACTTGATTATCCTGAACAAGTCTCCAGATATGTAATTCAATTGGAATTTCTAAACGAGTATGGCGCCAATACAAGTTATCATGTCAGTTTCCGATTAATTTTATCTGTGGGTAGGTTCTTTTTAATCGCAACTTCGAGTTAAGTAGCGACTGCGACCTCGTAACCTTTAGGCCAAAGATGTAGAGGCGATAATTGCATTACTTATTCGAAAATGGAGATGGTTTTGTGCACATCGTTGCACCATTAAATGAATATTGTAGATTTACGAATTACATACCTATATCTCTCTTTATAATATGGACTCTATTTTAATTAAACCTTAGATAAGATAGCTAGCCAATTTAATTTTTTATTAAAAGTTCATTGACATCGTAATAAAGCACTGAACAATAATAAGCTCTATCTTTCTTAATTAAAAATTGTAGTGTTTTTTCTACAAAAATGGTCACGGTACATACGCAAGCTGCTTAGCCGACCGAATATAAATGTACCTAACTTAACTGCCATAGCTGCTGCACTTTATAAATCGCGTTTCATAAGTCGCGGGCTTCATAAGTCGCGGGCTCAAAACGCGACACAGCAACATTTCAATAGAAAATCTCTTCAAAGTGGCACCGATATATGAGTGCGAAAGGGCACGCGCAATCACGAAGACGGCCGGAGAAGGCCCCCATTCATTTGCCTCGCGACTGGAAATCCTGACCTCTGACGCGTGAATCATGCGACCTGATACAGCGAGCCTCCGTGAACACACTAAACTTGAAGCTAAGCCGCGGGCATAAACTAGTAGGTAGATGCCCGCGACTTCGTCCAAGGCACTTATTTCCTAAGTTTTTTAAATTCCCACGGGAACTCCCTAATTTTACGGGTTAATATATAGCTTATGGCACTCACAAATAATGTGGCTTTCTATTGGTACGAGAATTTTCAAAATCGGTTCAGTAGTTCCAGAGATTACAACATGAAATCACAGTTAGGTAAATAAACCATGACTACCTAATCAATACAAAGAAAATAGATGCGAAAAATAGGAACGAGCTGGTATTTCTATGCGAGGAGCATCGGTCGAAAAGGGTTTTCGTGTTTTGGGATAACGATTATTTTTTAATCGGCCCTAGGTTAATACTCTCAGAGGTCACAGTTGTCCATTTGTTCGGCGCCAGACTGTTACACCACGGAGATTTCATCTGGCACGGGTTATTTTGGCGGCAACAATACGTGATCGCCATATTTGGCAGCACTTTATGCTTTTTAACTTGATTTTCACCTTAAAAATTCTCAATCTTACATTGAGCGCAGATTAAAAGTTGAAGATAGAAAGAGCCATCGCGAAGTAGTGATAGCCTAGTGGTTAAGACAGCCGGGTTCGATCCCGGGCACGCACCTTCAACTTCTGTGCGTTTTGAGAAATTAAATAGCACCCTTCGTGAGTCGTGATCCTTCTCAGAGCGGACAATGGGTTGATAAGATGATGATGATGAAGAAGATACCTACTTTTATACCCGGCATCATACCGGTACCTACCACAGTTCGAAGTCGAATCCTTTTATCAATTCCCAGGTGTCATTAATAGATATTAATGACACCTGGGAATTAAACCTGTGCCCACCCATACCACAACACAACAGCGCTCAGCATTGCGCCAGTAAGTCTGCAAAATTAGCCTGGATTTTCTTATACTACTTCTCACTCTGCGTCGTATTCCTCATTAGGTACTGATTGTTGTGATCCCTTTCCATTAATCAAATAATGGTAGGAGTTTTCTTGGGATAATAATGCGGTGGTTTCCCACTAGGGCTTCCAAAACCGGGATCCCAGTATTGACTAATATCGGGATCCCGGACTTTTTTCACCGTTTTCAATACCGGTAATGAAATGTCTAATGCCGGGATACCGGTATTGATGACACTATAAACGAAACTGACTATTGCATATTTCTTGGTACTGTTTTTATTCGGCTAAGATTAAAACTTGTATCGTATGCTCAATAAGAGCCTTTATTGCTTAAAACCAGTGAAAAAAAGTCATTTTTAATCACTCAGAGGGAAAAACTAGTGTTTGAATTTAGGACCGTGTGGCTTGGCTTTCTATTTCGTTGACTCATGAAATGTTCAGAAATCTGTTTTACCTATAACCAATGCAATATTTTATTATGATTTATTTTCTTTTACAAAATAACTATTGATTTTTTTATTAATTTGTGTTTTGAACTTTTGACTAAACTATGCATTTTTACGAGTGAAAAAATGGCATTTCTTCATTGAATTGAAGCAGAAAAGTACTCTTTTGGAGTTAATGTGGTGAAAAAATATTTTATATGGAAAAACTGGTGCTTCCTTCAGAAAAGAATATTTTTAAGTTAAAAACAATCTATCCAATTTTAAGTTTTTCCCAATACCGGGATCCCGGTACTGAAAAAAATCTTTCCGGTATTAATCCTAGTTCCCACGTCCTTGCGCAAACCTACTAAATTAGGTCTACTTAATTATTGTCTAATATTTCCACAAGTCTGAGACACTAAGGTAACATTAATTGTCTTTTGTTTATCCAAAAATGACCTTTAAATCTAAAGTTCCGTTTTTATAACGTTGAACAGCAAGCAAGCTGAATTTTTACACTAAAAACGGTAATCTGATAACGGCTCGCGGTACACAGTTTTGACTGTTCAAGAAAATTACAAAATGGTTAATTATGGTCATTTTAATGAGGTGTGCTGGCATAAACATTTATATCGAAGTGGTTTTGGAGTTGAAATGGAGGGTCATATTTAAGTCAACTACTGTCTCTACATGACCTCAATCTGCGGATTTTTAAATTAATACTAATAATACTTATACGATAGCTGAAAGACTTGTTTGTACACTTTACATTGAATAAGTACTTTGAAATTTTTAATTAAAGGAAAGGAAACTTACACTAATCTAATCTAATCTAATCTAATCTAATCTATCTAATGATTAGATTAGATTCTAATCTAATCTAATCTAATCTAATCTAATCTAATCTAATCTAATCTAATCTAATCTAATATATATATATAAAATCGTTAAGGGATAAACGCACAGCCTAAACCGCTGGGGTTAGAAACTTGAAATTTTGACAGTAGGTTCCTTTTGTGACGTAGGCGCTCACTAAGAAAGGATTTTTCAAAATTCCACCCCTAAGGGGGTGAAATAGGGGGTGAAAGTTTGTATGAAAGTCCGTCATTTCTCAAGTTATATTGATAAAACTTGGTATACGAGCTACTGGTTGAAAATAAAGAAATAGATATTTCATAGTTTTTAAAAATTCTACCCCCGAAGGGGTGAAATAGGGGATGAGAGTTTGCATGAAAGTCCTTCATTTCTCAAGATATTCTCGAGTTATTTAAACGAAACTTGGTATTTTGGCTAACGGTAAAAAATAAAGAATTACGTGTGTCACAGTTTTTCAAAATTCAACCCCTAAAGTGGTAAAATAGGGGTTGAAAATTTTTATGAAAGCTATAGCCATGAAACTTGGTATATGAGCTGCGAGTTGAAATATAAGAAATACGTATTTCACAGTTTTTGAAAATTCAACCCCCAAAGGGGTGAAATGGGGGATGAAAGTTGGTATAAAAGGCCTTCATTCCTCAAGGTATTTTCCAAGTTATATCAACGAAACTTGGTATTTTGGCTAATGGTAAAAAATAAAGAATTACGTGTGTCACAGTTTTTCAAAATTCAACCCCTAAAGTGGTAAAATAGGGGTTGAAAATTTTTATGGAAGCTATAGCCATGAAACTTGGTATATGAGCTGCGAGTTAAAAATAAAGAAATACGTATTTCACAGTTTTTGGAAATTCAACCCCCAAAGGGGTGAAATGGGGGATGAAAGTTGGTATCAAAGGCCTTCATTTCTCAAGGTATTTTACAAGTTGTATCAACGAAACTTGGTATTTTGGCTAACGGTAAAAAATAAAGGATTACGTGTGTCACAGTTTTTCAAAATTCCACCCCTAAAGGGGTAAAATAGGGGTTGGAAGTTTGTATGAAAGTCCTTCATTTTTCAAGTTATAGCCAAGAAACTTGGTATGTGAGCTACCGATTAAAAATAAAGAAGTACGTGTTTCACAGTTTTTCAAAATTCCACCCCAAAGGGGTAAAATAGGGGTTGAAAGTTTGTATGAAAGTTCTTCATTTCTCAAGTTATGGCCATGAAACTTAGTATATGAGCTGCGGGTTGAAAATGACGAAATACAGGTTACACAGTTTTTGAAAATTCGACCCCCAAAGGGGTGAAATAGGGGATGAAAGTTGGTATAAAAGGCCTTCATTTCTCAAGATATTTTACAAGTTATTTTAAAGTAACTTTGTATTTTGGCTTTCGGTAAAAAATAAAGAAGTACATGTGTCACAGTTTTTCAAAATTTCACCTCTAAAGGGGTAAAATAGGGGTTGGAAGTTTGTATGAAAGTCCTTCATTTTTCAAGTTATAGCCAAGAAACTTGGTATGTGAGCTACCGATTAAAAATAAAGAAGTACGTGTTTCACAGTTTTTCAAAATTCCACCCCAAAGGGGTAAAATAGGGGTTGAAAGTTTGTATGAAAGTTCTTCATTTCTCAAGTTATGGCCATGAAACTTAGTATATGAGCTGCGGGTTGAAAATGACGAAATACATGTTTCACAGTTTTTGAAAATTCGACCCCCAAAGGGGTGAAATAGGGGATGAAAGTTGGTATCAAAGGCCTTCATTTCTCAAGGTATTTTACAAGTTATATCAACGAAACTTGGGATTTTGGCTAAAGGTAAAAAATAAAGAATAACGCGTGTCACAGTTTTTCAAAATTTCATCTCTAAAGGGGTAAAATAGGGGTTGGAAATTTGTATGAAAGTCCTTCATTTCTCAAGCTATAGCCAAGAAACTTGGTACGTGAGCTACTGGTTAAAAATAAAGAAATACGTGTTTCACAATTTTTCAAAATTCCACCTTCGAAGGGGTAAAATAGGGGTTTAAAGTTTGTATGAAAGTCCTTTATTTCTCAAGCTATAGCCATGAAACTGCAAATTGCAAATGAGCTGCAAGTTGAAAATTAAGAAATACATATTTCACAGTTTTTGAAAATTCAATCCCCAAAGGGGTGAAATGGCGGATGAAAGTTGGTATCAAAGGCCTTCATTTCTCAAGGTATTTTACAAGTTATATCAACGAAACTTGGTATTTTGGCTATAGGTAAAAAATAAAGAATAACGTGTGTCACGGTTTTTCAAAATTCCACCCCCAAACGGGTAAAATAGGGGTTTTAAGTTGGTGTAAAAGGCCGCCGTTTTTCAAGTTTCAAGTTTCAAGTTTGTCAAGTTTCAAGTTATAGCCATGAAACTTGACGTTTGGGCAACGGGTTTAAATTATGAAATACATAATTCACAGTTTTGAAAATGCTTTCCCAAAGGACGTTAAATAGTCCTTCAATCATGCTGCAACAGAGCAACGGATGTTTTTTGTGCACAGTTTCTTTTTATCCCGGAAAATTAAGGAATGCCTGTGGGAGTTATAAAACTTATGCCACGCGTACGAAGTCGCGGGCGTCCGCTAGTAATACTATAATACCACCGAGTAGTAAACCTATGTATGGTATGTTGTATGGTCTGTGTATAATACAGAGCCCAAAACATTTTTTAAATATCTACCTAATTATTTTTGTCTGTTTGGCTGTCAGTTACGGCATCACGCTAAAACTACTCCAAACGATTTTTTTTAATTCAAGTAGACTTAAAAGTGCTTTTGAATTCGGAATGTCGTTCTAGACGGATTTGAATGCATCTTGATTCTTGGCATACCTACTTACTCGTACTTATGTATTTACCACAGGGAGTTGGCTTATTACCTACACTGGGCTTACACTTTGGGCTAACATATTATCTCGGGTATTTTTCATCCCGAAAAACCAATGGGATGTTTCGGAAGGGATGAAAGTTTTGTTTAATTTAACTCCATATTATGTCCGTCATATAACGAAAGAAGCTGGGTCGGGTAGTATTTAATAGTAACAGATCTTCTGTCGTCTATTTGCCCTTTCTTGTGTTGTTCATTCTATTTTTGCGCCGCATCCAATGCATTTACAGAAATAAACACTCGTAAAGATTAAAGCTAATCTCTCCTGTGTTGATGACCAAAATAAACTTGAGTTTTGTTGCTTTTTTACAGATGTCCGTCTTATTATTTTCTTTCTCATGAGTGTTTTACGTCTGGCCACTGTTGTTTGGAAATTCTGGCTAGTTACCGAGTACCGACTTACCGGCAAAGAAGTGAAGCCAAGCGATTTGGCTTAATCAGAATGCTGTACGATGCCGTGTAGAAACCGATCAGGTTAATACTATTTAAACTGCGTCCCTACGTCAGACCGCTTCTCACAATCGTGAAATCTCATACAAGATAATCTAAATAAAAATCTGGCCATTGCGTGTCGGGCCACGCGCAGTGTAGGGCTATTTTCCGGGATAAATATTAGCCCATGTCACTCTCCAGTAGGGCTAGCGTAGCGCACTTGAACGAGGAAAATTATGTCTACCCGTTATCTCTATAATTGTCTACCGAAGCTATGGTTAAAAGTAGAGTAGGTTATATTTCTTTCTTCTTATCTTATCTTATCAATTTTTCCTTACATGGCATTTTACAAGTTGTATCAACGAAACTTGGTATTTTGGCTAACGGTAAAAAATAAAGAATTACGTGTGTCACAGTTTTTCAAAATTCCATTTTTTGTGCACAGTTTCTTTTTATCCCGGAAAATTAAGGAATGCCTGTGGGAGTTATAAAACTTATGCCACGCGTACGAAGTCGCGGGCGTCCGCTAGCTAAAATAGGGGTTGGAAGTTTGTATGAAAGTCCTTCATTTTTCAAGTTATAGCCAAGAAACTTGGTATGTGAGCTACCGATTAAAAATAAAGAAGTACGTGTTTCACAGTTTTTCAAAATTCCACCCCAAAGGGGTAAAATAGGGGTTGAAAGTTTGTATGAAAGTTCTTCATTTCTCAAGTTATGGCCATGAAACTTAGTATATGAGCTGCGGGTTGAAAATGACGAAATACAGGTTACACAGTTTTTGAAAATTCGACCCCCAAAGGGGTGAAATAGGGGATGAAAGTTGGTATAAAAGGCCTTCATTTCTCAAGATATTTTACAAGTTATTTTAACGTAACTTTGTATTTTGGCTTTCGGTAAAAAATGAAGAAATACATGTGTCACAGTTTTTCAAAATTTCACCTCTAAAGGGGTAAAATAGGGGTTGGAAATTTGTATGAAAGTCCTTCATTTCTCAAGTTGTAGCCAAGAAACTTGGTACGTGAGCTACTGGTTAAAAATAAAGAACTACGTGTTTCACAATTTTTCAAAATTCCACCTCCAAAGGGGTAAAATAGGGGTTTAAAGTTTGTATGAAAGTCCTTCATTTCTCAAGCTATAGCCATGAAACTTAGTATATGAGCTGCGAGTTGAAAATGAAGAAATATATATATTTCACAGTTTTTGAAAATTCAATCCCCAAAGGGGTGAAATGGCGGATGAAAGTTGGTATCAAAGGCCTTCATTTCTCAAGGTATTTTACAAGTTATATCAACGAAACTTGGGATTTTGGCTAAAGGTAAAAAATAAAGAATAACGCGTGTCACAGTTTTTCAAAATTTCATCTCTAAAGGGGTAAAATAGGGGTTGGAAATTTGTATGAAAGTCCTTCATTTCTCAAGTTATAGCCAAGAAACTTGGTACGTGAGCTACTGGTTAAAAATAAAGAAATACGTGTTTCACAATTTTTCAAAATTCCACCTTCGAAGGGGTAAAATAGGGGTTTAAAGTTTGTATGAAAGTCCTTCATTTCTCAAGCTATAGCCATGAAACTGCAAGTTGCAAATGAGCTGCAAGTTGAAAATTAAGAAATACATATTTCACAGTTTTTGAAAATTCAATCCCCAAAGGGGTGAAATGGCGGATGAAAGTTGGTATCAAAGGCCTTCATTTCTCAAGGTATTTTACAAGTTATATCAACGAAACTTGGTATTTTGGCTATAGGTAAAAAATAAAGAATAACGTGTGTCACGGTTTTTCAAAATTCCACCCCCAAACGGGTAAAATAGGGGTTTTAAGTTGGTGTAAAAGGCCGCCGTTTTTCAAGTTTCAAGTTTCAAGTTTGTCAAGTTTCAAGTTATAGCCATGAAACTTGACGTTTGGGCAACGGGTTTAAATTATGAAATACATAATTCACAGTTTTGAAAATGCTTTCCCAAAGGACGTTAAATAGTCCTTCAATCATGCTGCAACAGAGCAACGGATGTTTTTTGTGCACAGTTTCTTTTTATCCCGGAAAATTAAGGAATGCCTGTGGGAGTTATAAAACTTATGCCACGCGTACGAAGTCGCGGGCGTCCGCTAGTAATACTATAATACCACCGAGTAGTAAACCTATGTATGGTATGTTGTATGGTCTGTGTATAATACAGAGCCCAAAACATTTTTTTAAATATCTACCTAATTATTTTTGTCTGTTTGGCTGTCAGTTACGGCATCACGCTAAAACTACTCCAAACGATTTTTTTTAATTCAAGTAGGTAGACTTAAAAGTGCTTTTGAATTCGGAATGTCGTTCTAGACGGATTTGAATGCATCTTGATTCTTGGCATACCTACTTACTCGTACTTATGTATTTACCACAGGGAGTTGGCTTATTACCTACACTGGGCTTACACTTTGGGCTAACATATTATCTCGGGTATTTTTCATCCCGAAAAACCAATGGGATGTTTCGGAAGGGATGAAAGTTTTGTTTGATTTAACTCCATATTATGTCCGTCATATAACGAAAGAAGCTGGGTCGGGTAGTATTTAATAGTAACAGATCTTCTGTCGTCTATTTGCCCTTTCTTGTGTTGTCCATTCTATTTTTGCGCCGCATCCAATGCATTTACAGAAATAAACACTCGTAAAGATTAAAGCTAATCTCTCCTGTGTTGATGACCAAAATAAACTTGAGTTTTGTTGCTTTTTTACAGATGTCCGTCTTATTATTTTCTTTCTCATGAGTGTTTTACGTCTGGCCACTGTTGTTTGGAAATTCTGGCTAGTTACCGAGTACCGACTTACCGGCAAAGAAGTGAAGCCAAGCGATTTGGCTTAATCAGAATGCTGTACGATGCCGTGTAGAAACCGATCAGGTTAATACTATTTAAACTGCGTCCCTACGTCAGACCGCTTCTCACAATCGTGAAATCTCATACAAGATAATCTAAATAAAAATCTGGCCATTGCGTGTCGGGCCACGCGCAGTGTAGGGCTATTTTCCGGGATAAATATTAGCCCATGTCACTCTCCAGTAGGGCTAGCGTAGCGCACTTGAACGAGGAAAATTATGTCTACCCGTTATCTCTATAATTGTCTACCGAAGCTATGGTTAAAAGTAGAGTAGGTTATATTTCTTTCTTCTTATCTTATCTTATCAATTTTTCCTTACATGGCGGCTATTTTTTTCTCGTAATATACCGGATTTTGAGCATGTTAGGGTAAACGAGAAATTAGCCGGCAACGACAACATCGCTCTTTCTCGTCGCAAGATAGTATCTCGTTATGCGCATGCTAAGCCTCCAGGTCCTCAACTATACCCATGCAAAAAATCACATCGATCCGTTGCCCTGTTGCGACGCGATTGAAGGACAAATCAACAAACAAACACACTCTCGCATTTATAATAGGTACTAGAATACTAGATGATGCCCGCGACTTCCTCCGCGTGGATTAAGGTTTTTTGATTCCCGCGGGAACTCTTTAATTTTCCGAGATAAACGGAACGACATAGCCTATGTCGTTCCCCGGGATGCAACCTATCGCTATACCAAATTTCATCAAAATCGGTTGAAGAGATGGGCCGTGAAAGCATAGCAGACAGACAGACTTTCGCATTTATAATATTAGTATGAAGTATGATGCGTCGACCAGTGGCGTGTACAGGTTTTGCAGCTAGGGTAGGCAGAATACCTATTTATTAGCTGTTTTGATGAAAAATTAGCACTATCTTATTTCCATTTAGGTAAGCAGTGCTTTTATGCCTCTATGAACTGTACGCCTGACTGGCGTCGACGGATGCCATTATTACACCTGAACTCTTTATGTTTTAATGCTACAAGTCTTTCCTTACGGGGTGGCCGATGACCGGTCCTGCCTTTAAAAGAAACATTTTTGACTTTCGAAATTATTTGCAAGAATCAAGACTCTCTTGTTGGATAACTACTTTAATAGCGTGCAGAAGGTACTTACGATGTGCAGTAAGTAAGTACTTATTATTTAAACTTTTAAGTAATTAATTAAAAAGTAGTTACACCCGTAGACTTACAATATTTTGTCTACTCCATGGTACAAGGCATAACTTATGATCCAAGTCGTCTAGTAAATCTGCATGACGTGTACTCTAATTAATCCTATTGACCTTACCTAAGCCTATTGTTTAATGTTTTGAGGTAAATTCGGGGCCCGTAGGTACTTTATTAGTTACCTAATCATTTGTTCAACAACTATACAACTAGTACAAGTTAGCCCTTGGCTACGATTTCACCTGGTGGTAAGTGATGATACAGTATAAGGTGGTCCTGTAGTGGATAAAAAAAAATTAGCAGTCATAGGGACTAGAAGTGAAAACGATTTTTTTGTTTTTTTCCTATGACTGCCAATGTTTTTGAAGTGAAAACTTCTTTAGGCGCGTTGAGCACTTTTTGGTAGGGGGTAAAAATTTAGATTCGCGTGACCGACATGCTCGCGAACATATAGGTATCTAAATATACTACTACATTCGAAATTAAACTTTAGTGATAAGGTTTATATTTTAATAATTTTAATTAAAATAAAAAAAATAAAAAAAATTAGAAATTTAGAAAGAATACATACCTATTCGTTTTGACTTCTATCTTTATTTTTAACTAGCGGACGCCCGCGACTTCGTCCACGTAGATTGAGGTTTTGTGGTTCCCGCGGGAACTCCTCAGTTTTCCAGGATAAAAAGTAGCCTATGTTTTAATCCAGGTTATAAGCTATCTATGTTCCAAATTTCAGCCAAATCGGTTCAGTAGTAGCGGCGTGAAGGAGTAACAAACATACACACAAACTTTCGCCTTTATTATATTAGTGTGATGTGATGATATTAAATATATAAAACCTAAAAACTAAGGTATTAAAGTTTAATTACGAATGTAGTAGGTATATTTATATTTAAGACCTTTGTCTTCGTAACAACGCGAGCATGTCGGTGACGCGAATCCACAAGTTTACCCCCTACCAAAAAGTACTCAACGCGGCTAAAGAAGTATTTTAAAGTATGCTTCCCTTATTTTTAATATTTTACGTGTAAGGTTGCGATGGAAATAGAAACAGAATATATTTTATAACGTTGTACAATACAAAAGAGCTAGAGCCCAAAGCTGTTAAGCTAGTTGAAAAGAAAAATAGCTATTGTCATTTGTCAACGCCATGACATTGACATTGGTAATTTTGTCATGTCATTTTAGAAAATCTAGTCGAAAGGTGAATGTTCAATTTCGTTTTCCTATTATATTGTATTATTTACGGAACGCTATTAAAATGAGCTGACGTGGACCTAGTTCAAAGCTATTAACATTAACCTATGCATTCCAGTTTGTCATAACTTATACGAACTATAAGTGATACGATGGCCGGCGCGCCAGTAAAGTTAGGTTCTATTTTGTCCTTTTGTATTGTATTGTATGCAGTGTTTTATAAAAAAGATGATTTTGAGGACGTGAGATTGTCTCCTGTGAAGGAACATCTGCTGTATTTGGAAAGTCAAAACAAAGTTGGTGCCGGTAAGCATCAGCCCAGAGTTGCGCTCGGTTACGGCGCCTGTCACGATCTCTTTGTGAATGCAACTTCTTTACTTAACCCGCAAGACTTGAAAGGAAGTCCTGAACATTTCAACGAGATATCCAGCAAAGAAGAATTTCTAAAGAGTTTCACATATTTCTTCAAACATGGTGCAGCTGCTGAGTAAGTTTACTTTTGCTCTTTGTTTTGGATGAAAAGTTAGAGATTTTCTTGTGACATTTTTTTTATATTACAAATGGAACACTATGGAGATTGTGTGCAGTGTTTATAATGTAAAATGAGTAAGTTTTTGGCATATCATAACATAAAAGATTAGCCTTAACAAATGTCTCAATTACTAAAGTGAAAAATTTTATCAGTTTTACAGACCTAAGCCTTGGTTATGATAAAGACAGTAGGTATTTTATCTTTACTGTTGCATAAAATGTCTATAAGTACATTGATGTTAATTAATGATACATTCATATAAATAGTAGATTAATTGTACTTACTTTTCCATCACTATTTTTATCCCAAAATGAAACCATTTTTATGTACTTAAACTAGATATTTTTACAAAAATATTTTGAAATATTGGGTCCAAATCTTAAGTTACCTAAGTACTGTGAATTTCTGTTAGTTACACATTTTTTGTAGTCATAGAATTAATATAATATAGTTTTTATATTAATCTCCTTAATTTTCCCATTACAGAAGATTCATGTCCAATGGAAAACTATATGATGAACTTGTAGAGGAATCTCTGAAATTACCAGACTCCAGATGGGCAATAGGTGGTAATGCACCTCTAATGGCAAAAAGGTTCCACATAGAAGGCTGGAAAGTGCTACTTGGTGCCAAAATGAGTAGCAAACTAAGAGAATACATTCCAAACGACATTCAAATAGTTGGTAGCGATGATGAAGACATGCGTGATGATGTACACATGATTTTAGAGTACAAAGCAAATGAGAAATTTGGTTCATACAAGTCCCCGAGAGCAAACAGATATATCATGCACAATGATGAAAATAATCCACTGCTAACCTCTTTGGAGAAGTTTGGGGAGCATTTGCCTAAATTCCATCCTAATTTACTTGTCATTAGTGGACTGCAAATGATGGACAACTTTCCTTTTAAGCAAGATGGCAAAGGTATGTACCTTTTTTTATTTTAGTTACCTTTCAAAGATGCTTAGAGCCATAACATTTTTAAATGTTTTGAAGGACAAACTTAATTATTATTTATTAATTTTGCATATGCATAGCTAAAAAGTTATTTATACCCAATATAATTTAAAGTAAATCAACTGTGAAAGTTTTTATGGACTACAAAATGATTTATTTTAATTAAACTATAATATTTTTTGACACTATCTAGAGATTTTATTTGAACATTTTAAAGTCATAGACATCAATTTCAAATTGAAATCAAAATTAATCATTTTAATGAGTGTGGACCTTGAGATAGAGGGTTTTATTGAAATGATGATCTTATTGAATTACAATGAGAATACATACAATTTAAATGGATTGGATGATTATTAACAATTTTTTATTTATTTCAGACTTGAGGGAAGAAAGACTGGATTTAGTTAAGAAACAAATTCTATCACAACCACTGCACACACTGTCTCATTTTGAGATGGCAAGCTACGTAGATTTAGAACTAATTTTACATTTGACAACAAAAATTTTACCATACGTCGATTCAGTTGGTATGAATGAACAGGAACTGTCAAATCTGAATAGCGTGTTAGAGTATGGTAAAGTAATAGTTGTTGCAGATTCCAACCCGAGAGTGGCCACAGCATTGGACCAATTACGTAAAACATTCCAGTTGATAAGACAGAAGAATAAAGATTACAATAGTAAGAGAAAATTAACACGTATACATGTTCACACTTTGGCTTACCAAGCTATTTTAACAGTCAAAGGTTCAGAGTGGAAGAGAACCGAGGCAGCTGCGGCCAAAGCATCATTGACTGCACATAGATATGTTTGTAACAATCCAAATATTGAATTGGACAAGTGTAAACTGTTGTTGGACGACAGTTTCTCAACGACAACTGATGATAACAACAACAGTAGGGTCTTTTTTGAACCAAATAAACCCGTAGCATGTTGGGAAGAAGTCTTAGATAATGAGGAAGTAGAAATATGTGTCGCCCCTGTACTTATCTGTACGGAAGCACAGTTAACAGCCGGTGCTGGAGATAACATCTCGGCAGCAGGTTTAGTTTTACAAGTAGAGAAATAATCTAAGTCAAATTATTCTTATGGCGGATCAAATGTTTCTTTTAAAATAAGGGGACAAAGTTTTGAGCAATTTAGTTATAAGGTTTATACAATGGTATCTACTATCTAGATATAAATATGATTTAAAACAATTTGTCCAATGAATAATACTAAATTGCATCATATTTATCTGATATGGGGTTGCGATTTTTTTAGTAGAAGCGTGTTTTAAGTATGTTTTAGGATGAGATGAAATGAATGTTTCGATCCTAAAACTTTGTCAGGATATTGGTATTAGTATGTAAATTGAGGCTTTTATGCATATTGTAGTGGTGAATGTTATTTTATGTTTATTTTTATGAATTGTAGGTATTATTTAGATAAAAATTGTTGAAAGTACAAGGATCATTTTTATAAATAAATATATCATTGAATTGTTTTATTTCTATATAGGCAAATTATCATTGAAACATTCCTGATACATATAATGACTATTATGAAAATATAATTTTTTTTGTATGTGAATGAAACAATTTTGGACTATTGCATTTAAATTATGTTGACTGTGGTAAATAAAATTAATAATGTTTGGAAAAGGTTTTTATTTAATCAGTAGTTAAATATATGCTAAGTATATACTTTGTACATAGTAAGGTACATCGCAACAGTTCAGCTGTGATGCCAAACAAGAAAACAGGTGGCTGAGAAACCCTAAATTAATTATATTCTTACATCAGGAAGATCCTTAGTTAATTAATGGAGACAACCGTCACTCCACTAAATAGATCCATAAATTACTTACAACAATGAATTCTGGGTCTGAGAAATTTACCTGATGGTAACATAACTGCAATATTTGCTTTGGAAGGTAATTCAACAAACAGTAAGTAATAATTAAATAAAAAACTAACCAGACTACAGGAAAAATTTCGGTGGCCTCCACTTTTTTGGATGTTAAATCCGTCATTGATTTTATGAGTGTAAACATATTATGACAACATAGGCTACACGCCACTACTACTAATTATTATGACACATTACTATGTGTCATAATAATGAATCAATAATTGACTCCTCATCAAAATCGGTTCAGTAGTTGAGGAGCTACTGTAGAACATAGCTAAAAACACATGTCATATTTTTTTACATAACTAAAGCAAAGCCAAAAGGAAGGGTTATGATTTTAGCAGTCATGCATTTTTACAGTACATGTATGTAATGTATGTATTTATGTATGTTCCACCATTATCGTCTAAACTACTAATGAGGTGCCAATTGATTTGTTATTATTTATGGTTTGGTATCAGTAACTTAAAATAGACTACATTTTATATTTACAAAATTGATATGACAGATGTTACAAAAAAAAAATTAGGGTCACTAAATTTTATTTGCTATTTGCTAATGCATCAAGTGGGATGAGTTCATAAATATGAACAATTTTAAAACATGCCAAGCAACAGAAAAACAATTTTTCAATATTATTTCTGTGGTCGGGTTAAAGTTTTTTAAACCTTTTTATCTTGTTACTAACTTACCTCTTTATTTAATTTGAACTTATGCTACCTTCATTTTAATCACTAGGAAAATTAGCATTTAGGATAACTATAGGATTATTCTACCTGAATAATAATATGACAATATCTCTGAATTTCCTGGAACTCAGGGATGACACATACCTAGGAAATAAAACTAAAAATATAAAGAAACATTCTCATAGACTATAAATTATACTGCCACAAATATAAAATGTGGGCTAAATTAAAAACTATTTTGATAATAATCATTCAGTCTTTACGACAACATTAGTATAAAATGGTCATGCAAATATTATTTTTTTGAGCTGTCTTACAATAATTATATTGTTTTCATATTTATGAGAGACATTGAGGCCAGCCGCCAGGTGATTTAAATGTTTGGTTTACTGCTTACTTTTATTAAGGTTTCAATGTTGCAATAATTTACAGTACATTGACTCATTCTGGGAAAATTAGAGTGAGTCTAATCCACCATCATTATAACAGGCAGCAGGGTTCTTATACAAAATATATGAACAGAGTGCCTTCCCACCACAAAGGTTTATTAAGTAAGTGGAGTGAGCACTCAAATACTTAATTGAAGCATATCCCATATGTTATTATCGGACTTCAACTGCCGAGCGAAAGTGAGAGATTGGTCATCACTGGTGTCAGACCACTTAACCTAATTTAATTAGTGGAAGTTGGAAAACAATATATAGTATTTAGTATTTGCTTCACATAGATAGTATGAATAAGCACTCCACTTTACCTAAAGCTTTGTGCTTCCCACAACCACCAGAATTTGTTCTGACAATTGATTTCCGAAACTATGTGGCCAGCCATCTAAAGCAAAAATTTAACACAAAGTGTTTATGCAGTGGCACCAAACATAACCATTGTCAATAACAATTTTTTAGATTTAGTTGAAGTATGTTTTAATTTTCTGTTTGATCATCATCACTAAATTTAATCTTTTTATTTTTTGGCTGGGCGTATCCTGCATATCTATCGTATAGACCGCTTTTGATGAATCTTTTAGCTGCTCGTATATCCACAGTAGGCCTTTTTGACTTATCTTTGATTTCCTGCCACTTCACCATTGCCATTTTGATTCGATTAAGCTCATCTTTAATAGGTTGGGTGGTAGGGTCTACGCCAAGTATCCTCAAATTAACCCATTGCAGTGAATTCATAGCGTAAGCAAGGAATATATCGAGTTCGATCCTCTCAGGTAGTGCCAATCTTTCATAATGCTCCCTCAATGGTAATAACTTGTCTAAAACCTCTTGCATTTCCATCAGAGATCTTTTAAGACATTCGTATCTGTTGACGAATTCCTCGTCTTGTGCTAGCGCGCCGTAATTAATATTCCAATCCATTTTGTTAGAGGTTATGGATAACTAAATAAACTGATTAAAATCACCCAATTGTAACTTCACGTTTCTAATATTATAATCACAAACGTATATTTATAAGTTTAACTTTAGTACCTAATTATTTTATTTTCTAGGCTTTTCTACACAGAAACAGATGCAGATTAGTTTTGAAATTAGTTTTTAGTTTTTTTATAAGTTGACACTCAGTCAGTGTTGACATTTGACAATGACAATTAACCAAAAGTTAGAGAATGTGAAAACCATCGATATATATGTAGGTACTAGATGGGCCCTTTCATAGAAAAAGGTTGGGCGACCGACTATGAGAACGCGTTCCTATCCTGTCTTTGTCCCCATCGTAGCGCTGTCACGGTCGCTCGTCGTGTAGATAATTTGTTATTCTTAGGTTAACATCTATAGTCTTATTAGTTTGGCACTGTGCAATTTTTATATTAAGGTAAGTGTTTCAAGTCACAATTATACATTTCCAAAAAACGTTATTTAATCTTCCTATTTAATATTTTTATCCATTGCGCAATCATTTACTTTCCGCGGCAAACTGTATGATATTTTTTTTTACTAACTGGCCTTACGGCTTCTATGGCTATGGCCTATATTATCTATGACAGAGTCATACGTTTTCAAGCTTTCATTCAAATGTTGCAAGCAAGTTCCCGCTTTTCAGACTAGATGGCGTTGATGGCTTTGCTAAAAATACGCCCACATTGTTTGTTTGACAGGGCCCGTCATTGAGGTCGTTGGTGAAAACAGACTAAATTTTTTCCGTGAAGGGATGGATGTCATGAGACATAAAATCACCCCCGATTTAAAATACGTGATAGAGGGTTGACCATACAACTCTAGAATTTTAGTAATTAAAACTTAACCATGCAACATCGATAATCAAATTGATATAGGTACTAAAATTCTACATCAATACAAATAGGATATACCAACTCATCCCTACTTTCAGCTAAGACATGATGTAAATATGTTCCTTGATCGAGGGTAGGGGTAGGGTGAAAGGTCAACTAGTTAATCTATTGCACAGAGTACATTGAATATAAGATCTATTGGTCATCCTTTAGGGTTCCTGTCTCTACAAGGGACAACGCCCACCCTTAACTCAGGGCCCTTGAATTAGGCTAATGAAATTAGGCCTGATAGCGAGCACTGTCCAAAGACATGAGCTGTTTATTAATATTATAAATCTACAGAGCACACCCTCGGAAGCTGACTGGGAAATAGCTAACAGAATAGTCACACACGAGAAGGTACGGTGGGCCATAGACACGTTCCACCCCTTCAAATCGGCGGGAACAGATCAAATTTTCCCAGCCCTCTTGCAGTGGGGGGCTACGGATATAACACCATGGCTAGTACAAATCTTTCGAGCGTGTATAGCCTTTAAATACATACCAATCTCGTGGAGAGAAGTGAAAGTGGTATTCCTGCCCAAACCAGGCAAGAATGATTACACCGAACCGAAGGCTTTCAGACCTATCAGCCTAACATCCTTCCTGCTGAAAACGCTGGAAAGGCTTGGAGACCGTTTCCTTAGAGACGGAGCCCTAAGGACTATACCAATACACCGAAACCAACATGCCTATTGTACCGGCAAGTCAACAGAGACGGCTCTCCACGACGTGGTAACGAAGATAGAGCACGACCTAGCAAACAAACTATCAACACTAGGAGCCTTCATAGATATTGAAGGAGCCTTTGACAAAACCACTTTTAAGAGCATTGATAATGCACTACAACGCTACGAAGTACCCAAAACTCTAAGGCAATGGATAGGGACCCTACTCGAAAAAAGGGTCATTCAACTTGACATAAACGGTATAACAAAGGGCATAGTAGCCAAAGGTTGCCCGCAAGGAGGAGTGTTATCTCCAATCCTGTGGAACCTGGTCGTTGACAGCTTGATAACAAAAATGAACAACAACGGATTCTACACCATAGGTTATGCAGATGACATAACGATTCTAATAGGTGGCAAACACGAAAACACACTTTGTGCAATAATGCAAGATGCACTGAGGCTCTTAGAGAAATGGTGCAAAGACAATGAACTAACAGTGAACCCAAAGAAGACCGAACTAGTACTGTTCACAAACAAAAGGAAACCAGATGTACCAAGAATGCCAACACTCTTCGGTACAAATCTAACACCATCAACAGAAGTCAAATATCTGGGGGTAACTCTAGATACTAAGCTCAACTGGAAGAAACACATAGACACGAAAATACAAAAAACAACAATAATCCTAAATCAATGCAAACGCATGATCGGGAAAACCTGGGGTCTAAAACCAAAGATAATGCTCTGGCTGTATCTGACAGTGGTAAGAAGCTCTTTAACATACGCGTCACTAGTATGGTGGCCCAGAACACTTCAGACGACAACCCAACAGGAACTACAAAAATTCCAAAGACAAGCATGCCTAGCGATCACTAGCTGCATGAGCACCACCCCAACAGATGCTTTAGAGGTAATACTGGGAATCCCCCCCCTACATCTTCATATAAAAGAAGAAGCTACCCTCGCAGCGCTAAGGATTAAGACTTATGGGCTGTGGAAAGATACAAACACAACACACACCCGGATACTGTCAGGTGAGAACATGAAAAGTCCACTTTAGGATGGATCTGTGAAAAAACACGGAAGGAACATATAATTGAGAAAGACTATGAGATCAACATCTCAGATACCAGAATACACAAAAATACTACAGATACGATAGACGTTTACACAGACGGGTCAAAAACCAGCCAGGGAACCGGTGCAGGAGTGTACTGTCCCGAACTAAACATACATATTGCTCGCGCGCTCGGTAAGAATAACTCTGTTTTTCAAGCGGAGTGCGTCGGCATCACTGCGGCGGCCATGGCAATGGCCGACAGACAGGTAACAAACTTTCATATTAACATTTTTAGTGATAGTCAGGCAGTCCTGCGAGCTCTAGCCAAAAGTACAACCTCATCCAAGCTCGTACTGGATTGCCATAACGCACTACAAACACTAACAAAATCAAACCTAGTATCACTTAGCTGGGTTAAAGGTCACAGCGACAACATAGGTAACGACGCAGCCGACGAACTAGCTCGACGAGCCTCAAACCTGAAGGTAATGGGACCTGAACCGATTGTTCCAATACCATTCAGTGAGTACAAAACTTGGTTAAAACGACAAACAGTAGGTACTCATGCCGAACTTTGGGCAAACACCACCAGCTGTAGACAAACAAAAGAGGCTATACCCAGCCCGAACCAACGCCTAACTAAGAAACTACTGCAATTAAACAGAGCTAAACTCAGAACGGCCGTAGGCATGATAACAGGACACTGTCCACTTAACAAACACCTATATGTTCTAGGTATAACCGACAGCCCTCTGTGCAGAGCCTGCATGGAGAGCGAGGAGACACCAAGACACGTACTACTCGAGTGTAGTGCTGTAACCACTCAACGAGAAGCCTACATTGGCTCCCCAGCAACACTCCCGGAAGTCCTTGCCGACCTGGGCGGCCTGCTTGGATTCTGGAGTGAGCTCGGCTGGCTGGAGTGATCCAGCGGAGAGTCGCACCGGAGGTCTCACGCACAGCGGGCACCAGTGCTTAAGTGCGGAAAAGCCCAGAGGAAGAAGAAGAAGAAGAAGAAGATATAATAAAAAAAGGGAATTGCCAGTCGTCTCCAAAGGTCGTCTCCTAGGATGAGGATCGCTAAGGATGTGTTCCGGACGTCTTTTGTCAGTTTTGAAAAAAATATGAATTTATTAATTCAAATCATTTAATTTCATTATTTAATTTTACCAGTTAAACACAATATGTAATTATAATTTGCAGTTAGTAATTCGTGTAGGTACTTCAATAGCTTATTACAGTACCAAATGCTGTTTAACAGTGATTCACAACAAATAATGGTCAGTCCCTACATACTATGGCCTATAAGCAATGAAATAATTAGCCAAAAAGGCTATATCAATCATCTAAGTACTCAAAAGGTTCTGGTGGATCAGGCTCCTTTTCTTCTTCAGTTTTAGGACCGAAAGCTGCTACTGGTTCCACTAGTACTTGTTCTTCATCACCAGAGTGGTTCAACATTACAATACCGCCAATAGTAACATCTTTCAATGGGGTGTATCCCGAACCCTCAACTACAGACAAAGTTTTCAGTTGTTGGCGCATAACCCTGGCAGGATTGCTGAGTATTTCAAAGTTCGGTTCGGGCTCTTTCTTTTCCTTAGTTTCCTTTTCTTCTCCCTCTTTCTCTTCTTTCTTTACTTCTTTAGATGTTCCAGCGTCTTTATCAGATTTGGCGTGAACCGTGATATTGGGGTTGGGAGATTTGGATGGTTTCTTCTCCTCTTCGTCGACGTCCATTTTCGAAGTCGTAGAAGACGTGACGCTACTGCTGGTTGATCCTTCGGTTGTATGCGCACGCCTGCGAGCCCTCGCTGCGGCAATACTCAGCACAGCAGTAGTAACTCTTTCCCTTTCCTCACGTTTCTTTTCTTCCAGCGGTGCTGGGTAAGCATAGAGCGATGGCTTCGAGTTCGACTTGAGTTCCAGCTGAGGCATTTTCAAGTCAGAATTGAGGGCAATCAAACATGTTGGAGTAAAAGCCAGCGAGAGGCAGTGAGCGAGTGGGAACCAGTACCAGTATTGGGTGAATACCAACATTCCCACTACAGCCAGCATGTTCATGTGACCTGTTCTGTTTTGAAGAGACACAGTAACATTTCGCCCGCCTGCGTCAATAATTCCTTGGGCAAGAATAGCCCCGAATTTAGCCATAACATCCTCATGTTTGTTGGAAATAACTTGTGCATAGAGCTGACGGAAATAAGTGACTTTGGGACAAAGAGCTTCAGTTTGCTGAATTAAGATCATGGCTGACGCAATCAGCGCTCCTTGTCTGACGAAGTTAATCGGATCGAATTTTACCATGGGCTCTAAAAGACCAATGGCTTCGCGGTTCCCGGTGCCTGCGCAGGCGATACCCAAAGCCATAGCAGCGCCATAACGGACATGAGGATTGTAGGACTCGGCTAGCAGTGATACAACAGAAGGGCATTGTTCAGGTGTTCTGAACAGTAGGAAACCGAGAGCCGTAACAGCGGCGCGACGTACGTCATCATTGACGTCAGAAACGGCGACATGGAGCAAAGTACGAATGGAGTCGTTATTTCCTGTTCCACAATACGCAGTGGCGATGGTGTAACACCCAGCCCGCCGCAACAAGGGATCCTTGTCTCTCAGTAGCTGTTGAACCAGAGCATCAGCTTCCTCAAGCCGTCCATACATCGTAAATGAAATTCCCACAGCTAATCCCCTCAGAATTTTCTCATGCTGAGTTTCTTGGGCATAAGCAACCATATCTTCAATGGCTGCAGCATGACGTGAGCCCAACATAACCATCCCCATAGCTATTCCTGCTGCTTCACCAGTCACTGCATCATCCTGATACAGGTTAAACTTGAGTTGTTCATAAACATCCTGCCTGTGGGAGCCCATGGCAGCCAGGCCTAAACCTAGACACCCTCCATGGCGCACCATCTCATTCTGAGCATCTTTTAATTGTGTTAAAAGATAGTCGATTATATTGGCCCCATGATTTGCATGGATCAAACCCAAAGCATAAAGACCCCCACCTTCAGAATACCCTGATGATGGCCCAGCTTCTTTAGGTAAATAAGACTGCATGAGAGCTAAGGATTCATTTTCGTGACCCCTGTGGATTACCCCTAATGACGCTGTTACAGTAAGTTTAGCCCAGTTCGTAGCTCTGGCCAGCCACTCCAAATTATCCCTCAAAAACTGATCACTGGTTGTCCCTGCGTGCATAAATGCATTAGCTATAACTGTAGCAGTGTGACAAATTGAGACTCTGATGGCATCCTTTGTATTTTTCAAAATAAGCATATCTGCATGATTTGACCTAATTAAGAACTGTAATTGTAAACCTATAGATACATCTCCACCTAGAATGGAAATTAGTTTTTCTACCCTCCTTTGATGTTCTTTTTCTTCATCGTTTAGACTGTCTATATCTCTTTCAGGTTTCTTTTCTTCCTCTGTAGGTGTTTGGTCGACTTCCATTGAGGATTCTGGGAAGGGTCCACCTTGGGGCTGTGGTTTCCCACCAAGGGCGCTAGGTATTGGAGCTGTTATTCTAAGGGCTTGTAAGACTCTTCCAAGGAATTGCTGTGTAGCTGAATCATACAAGTCGAAAGCTATTTGATATGCCATAAGGACAGATTCTTGCGGGCCATGGGTAAGTTTGTCAAGGATTTCAGCTACTGAAATGGGATCTTCTAGGAAAATGAGACACTGGCACATGTTAACATAATCTGGGGTGGTTAAGCCTCTGTACAATCCAACTAGAGAGCGAAGGACTGTGCTGCGGAATCCTCTGTTCTGAAGGAGACTCATTGCCACTGTGAAAGCGTACTGCAGCATACCTGTGGAAAATAAGAAATTATCATGAAAATTAAATATTTTTTTAAAATATTATGTAAGTTACAAAAAGTCATAGCTGTTTTTTTCCCTAAAGAAATCCAAATTGGTTCAGAAATCTCTGAGAAATCGGTGTAAATATAGATGCACAGCGCGGTCGCCTGTGCTTTGCATTGTGCAAGAACTGCTAAGAAAGAAATGCTACTCATAAAAACTTTAAATAACTATTTCTCAATGATTAATTATTCTAAGGATTAAATACCTTAGTAAAAACTTTTCTGTAGTAATTAATAGGCTGATTCTGTTTAATTTTGGCAATAATAGCAATTTAATCATTTATTAGGCTTGTTATTTTATCATACTTGTTATAAGCAAATTATTTGAAATTTTATCTGAAACTCATCCCTCATGTAATATGGTTTTATTATTATTTGCAGTTATTGAGAACCTCTTCCTTTTTGGAGGTTGGTCAAGAAGACTATGTAATGAACATACATAGAAATGGCCTACAGATAATAGTTTAAGCAGGCAGTGAAGTTAAAAGAGTATTCCACCTTTTTTGGATTATTAGACTATAGGCTAATTATTTTGTACACAAATCTCTAAGCTATACGGCCGGTTTCTGAATTGAGAATTTCATGTTGAGTATGTCTCAGACTACTTAAGAACTAATTAAGCAAATTTTTGTTTCTGAATTGATATTGTGTGAGGTTTGAGAGTTGGAACTTGCTGTTTTTGCTTGAATGCTTAATTCAGAAACCAGCCCACCAATATTTAAACTACTAATAAAAATTTGCTTAATTAGTCCTTAAGTAGTCTTTGAGACAAACTCAACATGAAATTCTCAATTCAGAAACCGGCCGTTAAAAATCCCACAAAATCTTATCTGATTACTGCATTGCTAGTATACATGAAAAATAAAATAATAGCAAAAACTAATCAAGCATAACAATTACTTCTTATTTTGGCCACTAGGCCAGAGACATAAGTTGTTGGGACTATAAACTAAAATGACAGGACTTATTGTATTGCTATCCCTTTCACAATGCTCCCTGTGAAAACCATCAGGGCTAGAATTTCAACAAAGTTTAGTTTAAAGAACGTGTCCTCAGAATTAATCATAAAACCAGTGACTTCATCCACAATATCTCTATACTGATGTATCTAATTTAGTCAGATCTGTCATGAAAAGGTAATAGACAAACATACGCAGACAAAATATTAGTAAGTTAAAATTTGACCTGAAGACCACAATAATTAAATTTCCCACTGAACTTCTCAATTTTCCGGGATAAAAAGCTAAGCCTATGTCACTCTCCAGGTCCTCAACTATACCCATGCAAAAAATCAGGTCGATCCGATGCTTTGTTGAGGAGTGATTGAAGGTCAAACCAAGAAAGCAAGAAACAATCACACTTTCACATTTATAATATTAAGTTTATGATAAAGTAACCAGAGTAAGTATATATAATATTTTAGATGGTAGTTAAAGTATTTGTGATTGTATTAGCTTTCTATCATTTCCTATCAAAATTATTGTATAAATATTTTAAAGTAATATTAAATTCTTTTGTGATTTTAATCTACAGAGCGACATAGTCACTGAGTGACTAAGGTCATCAATAAAGAGAAAGAAAAATGATTATCAAGTTAATAACAAACAAATACATACCTGCTATATCATCAGATTTCATGATAGACTCCTCAAAGATGTCCATCCTGCGCGTCTCCAACGCCAGTCCCAGTGCTTGCCTGTACTGGCCATCTTCTAAACATCGCTGGAACATCCGGTTCACAATGGCTTCCAATCTAGGATCGATGGGTTCTGCTGCACCATCTATGAATAAAGCCTTCCTCTTCTGCGTGTAGAAGTCGATAGCCTTAGCAATCGTCGTGTCCACATACTCATTTCTTCCATTGACGTCGAACAAATTACCAGCTCCCAACGCATACGTCAGGGAGTCTTCGAACGCTCCCAAATGATAATAAACCTTGCTAGCTACTAAAGCAGCGAGCTGGTGCTGAGAAAATACCTTGTCCTCGTGTAAAATTTCTATTTTCTCAATAGATTCCGATATCTCCGGCCAGAATTCATCAACGATGTTGTCCAACCTCTTTAGTGCGAACTCTTTCACTTCGTGCATCGGCTCGTCCAGCAGGGATATTATCCCTGCGGCTGATGTTATGTTCATTTTCGATTTTTTTGTTAACTTTTTTATAGATTTTACTTCGCACTAATTTTCTGAGAGATTGAAATATAAATATGACTTCACAAAATCACAAATGCGATGAATTGACAAATTTGATAATAGACCAGAGACAAATTGACAAACAGTCTGTTTATGATTGGTTAAATAACCACAGGTTATAACCATAAACAGACTGACTACGATTTGAATTTTATTCTATCTGCTTTTATTTTATTAAAACAAGTTGATTAAATGGAATAAGAATAAATCACCTAGGTATGTATAATTAAGTTTACTCCAATAAAACTTAGAATACAATAAAATAAAATAAAGATTAATTTATTTCGGAACGCAAATTATTGGTCTTTGCGTGACGCGTGACGTATTCTTTCATTGTGAGTTGTCATTTAACTGTCAAAAACACGACAATTGACATCGTAACAAAACGTAGATTTTACATTTTAGAAACAGCTGCATAGAATCGTGTTGTAAATCAATTGAAACGTAATTCGAAATAATGTTGGACCTTTTCACCATCTTCAGTAAAGGAGGTATTGTGTTGTGGTGTTTTCAAAGCACGAGCGAAATATTTTCGCCTTCGGTCAACGCTTTGATACGAAATGTTATCTTACAAGTAAGTTCATGGCTATTCTGAAGGTTTTCTTACGTTTTAATTTCATTAACGTAGATTAGGCTCACTAAGTAATTGATAATCCAACAATCTATGTTGATTAAAACCCGAACTTTTAGTTGTATTGACAAGATTTCATTGAACTTTAATGCCAGCTAACAGAGTACTTTTTAATTTCTAGGAACGTTCTGGTAACAATAACTTTAGTCATAACGCGTTGAGCCTTCAATATAAGCTTGACAATGAATTTGAACTGGTTTTCGTCGTGGCGTATCAACGCATACTACAGTTATCCTATGTGGATAAGTTCCTAAATGATGTCCACTTGGAGTTTAGGGACAAGTACAAGAATGAATTGCAAGGTGGCAGGTATATCGTGGACTTTGATTTCAAGACATCCTTTGATAATATTCTCAAACAGTGTGAGCTATGGGGTAAGTACTTCAGAATGAATTATTGTCTGTAGAAAATATGAGGTATAGTTACTGTCTTGAGTTAAAACATTTCTTTTTGACTTTTACAAAACAAATAATATTACTACTTTTTAAAATGTTTCTTTAGGCATGATTCTTAATTCTGTCAATTCACAATAAAATAAATAATGAATAAAATATAAATTTATTGCTAAAAATAACTTAAAAAGCAGGCAATAATATATGAACTGCCTCGTTGGTCTAGTGGTTAGCATAGTCGACTGCGGATCACGAGGTCTTGGGTTCGATTCCCGGTCGGGCATAAAAGTTAGGTATTGAGTTTTTCAATTAAGAAATTCTCAGTGCCAGCCCGGAGTTGGAAGTTGGCGATGATTCACCCCCGTGCCTCGGAGAGCACGTTAAGCCGACGGTCCCGGTTATTATCACTAACATGATAATAGTCATTAAAGCCCGCCAACCCGCATTGGAGCAGCGTGGTGGGTCTAAGCTCTAATTCCCGCTCTCCTACGAGAGTGGAGGCCTGTGCCCAGCAGTGGGACGTTAATAGGCTGTAGTGATGATGAGATGATGAATATATGAACAACCAAAGAAAGAATGTGATATTTTATGTGATAGAATGTATTCTATCATTACCCTTTTCAAATAATTTTAAATAAGATAGGTTTGTCTGTTATCTGATATCAATGTTTGTTTAAGAGTAGATAACAGGTAGGCAAACTTTTGAATTTAAAATGTTTATTACAGATTCATTTACTGGAATGGTTTATTTACTGTTACAAACTGAATTTGTATATATAATAGTCCTTCATAAACCCCGACTTCCAATCACTTTATTTTCATAATCATCTCCTGAATGGATGTGTATTTTTTCAGCAAAGTCACAAGCTAAAATTCCAAAGCAAATGCGTACATTCGAAGACTCACTGAAATCCAAAAAGACTGTTGCATCTATGATAGAGCGTAAGGGAGAAGAAAAGAGTAAGAAATCTGGTAAATATTTTTTTAAATATTTTTTTGTGACTTCAAAGCTAGCTATAAAACTATTATATATTCAAAGTTAAGCAGAGGCGGCTCGTGAAAGATCATATTGGGAGTTCACTAAAAAAAAAAAATGCTTACCAATTATTTGTAAATGAAGTCCATTCGGCGGTCATTACGTTATATTGTTCCATTTTAATCGCCTACCTACACTATTTACATAAATCACAGTCTTTTTCACATAAATACACAACACAATATATTGTACACTATTTAAAACAACAATACAGATTTTCCAGCCACTGTACAATGATCCAACGCACTCGCGAAGAAATCAAAATAAATTTACTTTCATATTTTGTGTTTTGTTTACATCTTACCGGCATAATACGAATAAAAAAAATACTCGCGAGTTTTAACTCTTTCTTCGTGACAACAGGCCATGTCATTTAGTCGGGTAATATCGCGCATGCGTACTTCGTGTCAGGAGCGCCGCTCCATATTTACCAAATATCTCATACAAATCTTTTGTCTCACGCGCCGCTCGCATCGAATGCTCTCTTTTACTCTCATTACATTTCAATAGGAACGTTGTACTAAACTTTCGTCTATAGGAGCGTTGTTCTAAGCGCTCCACTTAACAAAAATACCATGTATTAAATTTGTGTTGATTGATGAAATAAGTAGTAAAGTAGGTAGGTAGGTACATAAGGATATTCATGATTAAAATGACAATGGGAATAGATTTATATAAAAATATTTAAAACGTTTATAGCAAAGTTTATTTGATTATTATACCTACCTAGTACCTATGTATTTTTTTAAATTTTGTGGGAGTTCACTGCACTAGCGCTCCTTTGAGCGAGCCGCCTTTGAAGTTAAGTCTGGAATAACACATAAGCTACCTTTTTATCATGGAAAATTAAAGAGTTCCTGTAGGAACCGAAAATCCCCAACCCACGTGGACAAAATTCACAGGTATCAGCTAGTCTATACATATATAAAAGGAAAAGGTGATTGACTGACTGATCTATCAACGCACAGCTCAAACCACTAGACGGATCTGGCTGAAATTTGGGAAACAGATAGCTAGATAGATAGATATATAATTATGACATAGGCATCTGCCTATGTCATAATAGCTATCTGTTTGCTACAAAAATATTTTTGAAAATTCAACCCCTGAGGCCTTTCAAAATTGTACGAAAATCGAATCTAATGTGAGCGAAGCCGTGGGCAAAAGCTAGTTAGTTTGCTGCAAATATTCCTTATGTAAATCATGAAATCAATGTGTTAGACACCAGACATGACTCAACAGAAATCAATATAAAGTTCAAGTTTATTTCACTTTGTAATTCTGATTTTGTGAACTGTGAAATTCTTGACTAAATTGATTCAATGGTTTTAATATTATGTGTGGACAGACAAACAGCAGTTTCGTTTTACGCTTCATCAAAAAATCTGTTTCAGTTACATAATAATATTTTTATAGAATGACTTTCCAATAAATTCCACTGCGCCAGGAGGTCATCAAATAAATTTAAAATATGTAAATGGAAATTGTCAGCAATTCATGATAAGAATTGTATCAGAGAATACTTAACTAATTACCATAGTCATTAGTTATTTAGCCTTCTAATGATAAGTGATTTAGCAATTATGTCCACATGGAATTTGAAAATTAATAAGTTTTTCGTGTTTCCTATTAGGATCTTGTATTACTGCCATCATATTATGATATTTAGAGTATCGGCTACGCTCCTGTGGTAATTTCGATAAATTTGGCCTTTACGTTGTCTATGCCATGCCTGAACCGTAGGATTGTTCTTTTCATGAAATAATCATACTACTGGTCATATCAATGAACAACGTTTGAGTATAAAAACATCAGGGGCCATACTGCCAATGCTTAAAGCCATATTGTTTCATTATTGTTGAGTTTTGTGTTTTAGAATTATTATAATCCTTATTTTAAGAACGTCAAGGTATGTGACATGATATCAAACTGTCATTTTAAATAATATTGGTTAAGTATTGCTTTAAGCGTTGGCAGTAAGGCTCCTGAAAGAACTGCTATTTCATGATATGGCCAAACATTGTAAAGTCATATTGTAAAATAGTTACATTATTCACCATCAAACGGCGTTGAGATCACGTTTACATAATATTAAGTATGTATTGCATTTTTATGCATTGCATCATGGAGGCGGTATACGAAACGGCAATTTTTGCTATAATAGAGTAACAATATTTTACAAAAATGTTCAAAACCAAATCAGGGGTGTTACTACCATCGTTTAAAGCAGTACTATTTCAAAATGTCAGTCTTATGTCACGTACCTTGATGCCCCTAAAATAAGGATTATAATCCTAAAACTCGAACGTCAACAATATTAAAACAATACTTATTTAACCTTCTTTTTGTTGTATGAGATAAATTAATATGAATGTGTTATTTTCAGTAAAAATAGTAGAAACCAAGATAGTGCCTAATGGTAAAGTGGAGGAGTCGCCCGAGCCCGAGGATGACGTCATCGCCGCCAACCGCGCCAAGCTGGCTCAAAAACTCGCCGCCAAGACTAAAAAGGACACCAAGTAAGTACCTTTTCTCTGCGTCGTATTCCTCATTACTGAGGTATTCCTCATTACTGAGGGTCGTGACCGCTTTCCATTAAACAAATAATGGTAGGAGTTTTCTTGGGAGAATAATGCAGTGGGTTTCCACGTTCTACCGCATATGACTCAACTAAGAATATTAAAACTGTTAGGTTTTTGAAACGATTATCATCAGATGTTAGTGATAATAACCGGGACCGACGGCTTAACGTGCTCTCTGACTCCGAGGCACGGAGGAAACGAAAATGTCAAATTTGGACCTCATAATTCGGTAACCCATTCAGTTTTCGTCTTGGTTCAACGTTGACTAACAATCGCAACCAACTGATATGCGTTGTCACAACTGGGCCACTGGTCCCTTTATGATGATGATGGTGATACTTATATTTTACTAGCTGATGCCCGCGACTTCGTCCGCGTGGTTTGAGGTTTTTTAGTTCCCGCGGGAACTCTTTAATTTTCCGGGATAAAATGTAGCCTATGTCTTTCTTCGTGATACAACCTATCCCTGCACCAAATATCATCAAAATCGGTTGAACAGATGGGCCGTGTAAACTAGCAGACAGACACAAACACACTTTCGCATTTATAATATTAGAATGGATTGTTTTGCAGGAAATCCCCCAAAATTCCCAAAACGCCGGTAGAAAAGGAGCGCGTGAAGAAACCGCGTGTGTGGGAACTGGGCGGCGACTCACGCGATCTGCCCACACTAGAGTACACCACGGATAAAGAGGCTGCCAACTATGACGAGGTGCAGCCCGAATATAAGGAGGTGTGTATATGTGTAGCTCGATCTGGTTCCTCCGTCACCTTTTTACTATCGGACCGCAAGGCATCGACAAGGTCTGCACCCTTACGCAGTCGAAATTCCGCGGGCTCGTACGAAGCGATTTGCTTCCTCGTTTCTAACTCGAACCGCTAGGATATTGCCCTCCCGGCTTCCGTTTTCCCCTCCTCTTTTAATATAGGTACCTTCAAATCAAGAGTGAATAGGCATCTTCTAGGCAAGCGCGCTCCACCTTAGGCTGCATCACCACTTGCAAGCAAGTCTGATTGCAGCCAAGCGTTAACCTATATATTTAAAAAAAAAAAAAGCTTCAATTATGCACCATAAAACATCCCTGGCTAGTGGTGAGGGCTACTGTCTTATGGATCCCTCGTTTCTGAGATCTTGGGTTCTGTCCCTGACCTGCCAGGGATATTAACTCTGGTTAATTTCTGAATTTTCTCTGGTTTGGTCTGGTTTTGGCATTCCGTGTAGAAACCGATTAAGAGTTTAATACAACTGCCATACTCCTAAATATTATATTAGACTGCATAATCATTAACCATCAGGTGAGATTGAAGTCAAGGGCTAACTTGTAGTGGATTAAAAAAAATGTCGCAGTATGCAGACTCATAAACAGGCCGTGTTATTATATAATAATGTACCCCCCTCCCCCCCGTATCTTCAAAGTTCGTCCCGATCTTGGTATTTTGTGAATTCCAGATAAAGTATTGTTGTGCCAAAACTCAAAACTTTTTTTAGGCAAAGCCAAAAAAATCGTATCACACTAATATTATAAGTGCGAAAGTGTTTTTTTACCCGCGGGATATTTTGATTTTCCGGGATAATAATATAGCCTGTGTTATTCCAGACTATAATCTATCTCTGAGCCAAATTTCATCCCGATCCGTTCAGTCTGCCGTGATCGAGTTACAAACATCCATCCGTCCATCCATACTTTTGCTTTTATAATATTTGTATAGATTGAAAGCTGCTGTCTAATTTATCCTTTTCTGTTATTATTTTTCTGTATTATTCGTGGATGGAACGATAGTAATAATATAATATTGCGTGTCAGTTGTTGGGCACCATGGCGGGCGCGATCCGCGACCTGGAGGTGGAGTCTGAAGAGAGCAGCAGCGAAGAGGAGGAACAGCAGCAGCAGCAACCCAGCCCCAAGAAGGGCGGCGGCATGTTCAGCATCTTCAAAGGTAAGCACCGTACACAGAGAATCCCTCTAGAACCAGTATAGTTCTTGCAATTACCGAGCGCGCGTGAACTTTACTTGTAGTTGTGTACATTACGTAAGTGTGCGTACCTTTCGGTAATAAAGTTGTACATATTACTAGCTGATGCCCGCGACTTTGTCCGCGTGTTTTGAGGTTTTTTGGTTCCCGCGGGAACTTTTTTATTTTTCGGTATAAAACGTAGCCTATGTGTTATTCCAGACTATAATCTATCTCTGTGCCAAATTTCATCCAGATCCGTTCAGCCATTCTGGCGTGAAAGAGTAACAAACATCCATACATACAAATATGAATAGAGATTTTTAAATTAAAATTATTGAAATATAAACCTTAACACAAAGGCATTAAAGTTTAATTTCGAATATATGTCTGAATGTTCGCGAGAATGTCGCTGTTCGCGAGCATGTCGCTCGAATCTACATTTTTACCCCCTACCAAAAACTGCTCAACGCGCTTATAGAAGTTTTCACTTCAAAAAAGTTTATTTGAATAGAAAAATGTTTTGAATGTGAACCCGTGTTGGGCAGGCCTGGTGGGGTCTAAGGCCCTGTCCGAGGAGTCCATGCGTCCAGTGCTGGACAAGCTGCGCGACCACCTCATCGGCAAGAACGTGGCCGCAGACATCGCTAACAAGCTGTGCGACTCTGTGGCTACCAAACTCGAGGGAAAGGTAATAATAATATATCGAATATTAAATGATGACTACTTCGTCCCCTTGAATTTTCTGGCATAAAAAGTAGCTTATGTCCTTCCCCGGAATACAATCTATCCCTGTACCAATTTTCATCAAAATCGGTTAAACAGATCGGACCGTGAAAGCGTAGCAGACAGACGAATAGACACACTTTCGCATTTAAAATATTAGTATGGGTTTGATACATTAAACAATTCTGTTGTACACAACGTCTAAACTAAAAACTTCCTTTTCATTATGCTTCCAGCTGAAAATATTATTTTCCGAATTTCAGGAAAATTTTAGGTATATTGTAATGCTCACTCACACAAGAGCAAACTCTGAAGTTTTTTGTTTACAATAAAACGTTAGAAATTAAAAAGTAATTTTATCTTTAAAAATAAAACTCTTTTGAACACTTTTACCCAGAAATTTTATTTTTGAATTCGTATTTCATGCTTTCATGCTGTTTAAATGCCACAAATCGAATAAATAATTACTATTTATAACAAATTAAAAAGTAAATCATATAACAGTAGGTAGGTGTTTGTTACACTGGGACCGTCACTATGGAATTAAAATTTCAACTTCATTATTTTCGTGTTATAATGTTGGCAATATTGTTTTCAGGTGTTGGGCACATTCGACAGCGTGGCCAAGACAGTGAAGGCGACATTGACGGAGGCGTTGGTCCAGATTTTATCTCCGAAGCGTCGCGTGGACATCTTGCGCGACTGTTTGCACGCAAAGTCGCAGTCGCGGCCTTACGTCATGGCTTTTTGTGGGGTGAGACTTCAGATGGCTGTAATATACCGACGCGACGGACGGACTGCCCGAATCTATAGTAAAGTTTAATTTTTTATTGGCAACCTATAAGTGCGTGTACAATAATGCAATATTACTTTATGTCTTGTTATTGATTCTATTGTTGTTATTTTGAAACCTGTTGGATGTTCTAAAACAGGGATTCCCAAACTGTTTTGGGCAAGAGACCCCTTTTCCAAAATGAACTGATATCTCTGACCCCCATAGCCAAATTACTTTAAGAATCCTAAGTCTAGTTTTTTCCTATTGATACAAAATACTTACCAATTTAAAAACTTTGCGGTTGGTCAAGTGAGTAAACTTGACATAATTTTCTCATCAAAGTTTAACAAACTAAATAGACATAAAATTCAGTAAATAACTATCAAGTGTAATTAATAATAATTGATACAAATTACGTAGAAATAATTAAATAGGTAATTATTTTTTTGAAAAAAAAAACATTAAAATAGGGGTCGATTTTTAGACCTCGTCGACCCCCAAAATAAGTTTTCGTTAATGTCGACCACTTTGGGAATCCCTGTTCTAAAATAAATGAAAATTACAAGTTATGCAAGCAGATTATAAGGCTGCTCGCCATCTTGTTGGCTTAAACAGCTTGCGTTAGGGTCTCCCCAAACCTGTCGACGCTGAAACGGCTTGAGCCGGCCGGACAAGCTTCATGTAAATGTGAAAACGCAGCAAATCGCCGTTTCCGCGTTACGTCGGCCGAGGCGAGCAACGTCGTTATACATATGCCTTTAACTGACCGGCTCAAACAGATTCCGCATCGGCCATCGATAGGTTTGGGGCTAGTACGAGCACCTCGACTCAGATACGACTACTTGATTGGCGCTAACTATACCAGTAATTCTTCGCCAGGTGAACGGCGTGGGTAAATCCACGAACCTCGCAAAGATCTGCTTCTGGCTGATCGAGAACAAGCTTTCGGTTCTGATCGCGGCGTGCGACACGTTCCGAGCGGGCGCCGTGGAGCAGCTGCGCACGCATGTGAGGAGACTCGACGCCATGCATCCCAAGATGGCGCATCTCTACGAGAAGGGCTACGGTGAGTGAGCTAGTGAGCGGCGTGGCTAGAGAACAAGCTGTCGGTTCTGATCGTGGCGTGCTACACGTTCCGAGCGTTGAGTTAGTAGTCAAACAAGCCTGTCAATTTAGTTTTAGACAATTTTGTCGCAGGACTTTCTTGTCGCGCGACAATTTTGTCTTAAGACAATTTCGTCGCAAGAACATTTTATCGTAAGACGTTTTGTCCTAAGACAATTTCGTCGTAAGACATTATTGTTGCATGTCAATTTTGTCTGAAAACAATTTTCTCCCAAGACAATTTTTCACATTACTCGTGCTCAATGTTGAGCCGACAATGGGTTGAAATGAATGATGATAATGGATGATGAAACACATTTATCACTGCAGGCAAAGACGCGGCGGGCATAGCGATGGAAGCCATCAAGTTCGCGGCGGACTCTAACATCGACGTGGTTCTGATCGACACAGCCGGTCGTATGCAGGACAACGAGCCGCTTATGAGGGCGCTGGCCAAACTTATCAAGGTATTATTGAAGTTCTTTGGCTTATTGAAGTGAAAACTTCTTTAGCCGCGTTGAGCACTTTTTGGTAGGGGGTAAACTTGTGGATTGCGTGACCGACACCGTTACCGACGCCTCGATGCCCCATGCTCGCGTTGTTACGAAGACAAAAAGTCTTAAATCCATACTAATATTATAAATGCGAAAGTGTGCCTGTCTGTCTATCTGTCTGTCTGTCTGTCTGCTACGCTTTCACGGCCCATCTGTTCAACCGATTTTGATGAAATTTGATACAGGGATAGGTTGTATCCCTGGGAAGGACATATGCTACATTTTATCCCGGAAAATTCAGTAGTTCCCGCGGGAATCGAAAAAACTTGGTCCACGCGGACGAAGTCGCGGGAATCATCTAGTACAAATATACAATCGTAATTAAACCTTATGCATTAGTTTTATAGGTTTATATTTTTTTTTAAATTATGTTAAATATTCGTTTTCACTTCTATCGTCAGTCCCTATGACTGCTAATTTTTTTTTTTTAATCTTAAGTAATGTTCCTTTGATTGGCAACGAAAATGACTGTCAAACAGAACAGCTGTTTTATGGATGGCATCTTTTAAAACGGTTTTGTATAGTGTTTAAATCCGTAGATTGAAAGAATATTATGTTTGCGCAGACGAGGTACAGTCCTCGGTGTGCTTTCGTCGTCCATCACATAAATTATGAAGAGCTTTCTGAGAGGTTTATTATGACAAAATACAATTTTTTTTTTAATGTTATCAGAAGTCTGTGAAGCATGCCAATCCTCACCATGTACCATGCACCATCCTAGCCCATGTCATGGATTATGGCCAAATCCTTTTGATTCTGATAGGATACTGGTGCTCAGTAGTGGACCTGAGTTAAAGTGATGATCATGAATCATTATTTTTCCAGGTCAACGACCCCGACCTCGTCCTCTTCGTCGGCGAGGCCCTCGTCGGCAACGAAGCAGTGGACCAATTGGTCAAGTTCAACCAAGCACTCGCCGACCACAGCTCCTCAACAAACCCTCACGTCATCGACGGTATAGTGCTGACAAAGTTTGATACCATAGACGACAAAGTCGGCGCCGCTATATCCATGACCTACATCACTGGTCAGCCCATCGTCTTCGTAGGCACCGGACAGACGTACACCGATCTCAAAGCCCTGAACGCCAATGCTGTCGTTCACGCTTTGATGAAGTAATTTAGCAATCTTGTCTGGTCAACCCTAAAATTTGATAAAATTGACAACCCTAAAGTAAGAACACCTTGTCTGTTGTCAACAACGACCTCAATTTACATAGACGGGCCCTGTCAAACAAAGAATGTGAACGGGACAGCGCTATGGCGGGGACAAAGACAGGCTTATATAGGTGAGGGGCACGCCCTACAAGTCGGACGCTCAACTTTTTTCTATAAAAGGGCCCATCTAGTACCTTTATATATATCGATGGTTGTCAACCCTAAAGACAACCTTGTCAACCCTGAAAAAATCCTTGGCAACCCTAAACTTAGAAAACCTTGTGAAGGTTATATTTTGAACCCTTGCGTTATTATTGAAATATTTTAATTTTTTATTGTAATTTGTATAAAATACTGCAATTTCCATAGAAAATAAAATCTTGTCTGATTTAATTTACTATCTAACCATAGAATAAAGAATTCTAAAAGTATTCTCAAAATGGCCACAAATTATATTTTACATAAACTTACCTATCGGTATTCTGTCTTTCTTCCATTTTAAAAATACCAACATTCTATCTAATTTTAAGTAGGTTTTTTAGTTATAAAAGCGATGAAAGTCTTTATTTTGTTATCTTTCTTTTATTGTTTTGGTGGACGGTACGGGATTACGTTTTAATACATAAGTATATTATTAATTATTTTAGTAATTATTTGTATTCGAATTACTAAAATTTTAGCATATATCTCAACTTTATCATGTTTATTTCTAAATCTCTATTTTCTCTGAAAATTTAAATTATGTCATAGTCTTACACTACTTAAGGCGAATGATTGCCGAATGTCAAAAGACTTAAAAATTATTTATTACCTAGAAAGGTTGTAAATATTGTGAAATTTTGCTCTCAATGATTTATCTTCTGCAAAAAAGGTGCTGTTCAAATGAAATAGGACCCAAAACCTAGCAAAAATATACAATATAGCGAATGCATAGAATTAATTTTATAGTGCCTTGCCCCATGATATCGAAATCGAAACGAATAGTTAGTTAGATTTGGAATTTTTTTTAAATGTTATTTTGCCTTATTAAGGCTTGTACATTTATTGTCAAACCGCATAGAAAAATTAATTGAACAGTGACATTTATTTAAGGCCAAAATAAACAGATTTTTCATGTGATTTAAGTTTTTTTCATGTGATTTATGTTTTTTAGCGCAATTTTTTCAACCATAATACATGTATTCATTTAGTTACTTATGGCCTAAAACCTGAATGGATAGTACTTAATCTAACGTACTTCGTAAATAAAGTAACATTTGATTTACAAACATATTTTGTTCATAATATCTGTTTAAAACTTGTTGATGCATTGGGTATTCGCCTTAATAAGGTTATTAATTATGTAATAATATTTTTCTTTAGTTAAACTAAATTGAATCTTGAGGCAGATAAAATTAATTTGTGAATATGTTTCTTTTTTTCTAAATTAGTAAATTCAGTTTTCAATAGTTTTTGAATTATAATATTAATAAATGATTCTTGAAATCTGTATGACATTATTAAGCAATCGATAATGATTGCTTTTGAATAACTATTAATGCAATGAATTATTTAAAATTATATTAGGACGGTTTTTTGTAATTTTATCCAATTTAAATTAGCCATGGCCTTTGTACCTGGTAAAATAAAATAAATATTATATTGAATACGATTATTTAATAGTGATTTTTATTTTAGTTACACCTACCATAATGTTTTATTATTTTTAAGGTAAAATGCACCATCGATTTTGCCCACCAAAAACTAGCGAAGTGAGTGGCAAGTTAAAAACAAGTGTTTTTTTTATTTTATTATAAATGCGAAAGTTTGGCAACCATTCATCCATGGATGTACCTATTACCACAATGGCTGAACGGTTCTGGATGAAATTTGGCACAGAGATAGATTACTTAGAGTGTAACGAATTAACGATCGCAATAAGTTTTTCCACCTCTCATCGCGGCAAGAATACCTAATATTTAATCAATACGAAGATTTATCCAATCACAACAATTTTTAAGCTATTGCATAGCTTCTATCGCGGGCCTTGAGCGTGGAGACCGAATCCAAAAATTCCGTAACGAAATAAACCTAACACTTTGGTTGCTATGACTACTTGTGTTGTTGACTTCAAGTTGTTGAAAATAAAAAGACTATTTTTATGAAAAGATGATTTTGGTTGCTATGACTACTTGTGTTGTTGACTTCAAGTTGTTGAAAATATAATCGTCATAGCAACCAAAATCATCTTTTCATAAAAATATTTCGCCTTTATATTTTCAACAACTTGAAGTCAACAACACAAGTACCTACCTAGTCATAGCAAGTTGATAAAAAATGCTATGCAATAGCTTTACCGCGGCAGTCTCCGAGTGCCACGCGTCTTTTTTTTTTAATTGTGAGATAGGCTTGCGTGCTTTATAGTGCTAGTGCAAAGCAATGATGAGGTCTACTCTAGGTTGGAGCGCGCTTGCCTAGAAGATGCCTATTCACTCTTGCCTTGAAGGTACCTAAATTATACGTGGCAGGAAACACGTGCGCCGGGAGGGTGTTCCACATCCTAGCGGTTCGGACCAGAAACGTTGACCATTGAGATTTAACAACGATTCATGCAGGTTTTACGTACCTAATAGGGCTACATTTTTTGACGACCTCCGTGGCGCAGTGTTGAGCGCTGTTGTCTTAATGTGCGGAGGTGCCAGGTTCGATCCCCGGCAGGATTAATTTGGGAATTTATAATTTCTGAATTTTTCCTGGTCTGGCCTGGTGGGAGGCTTCGGCCGTAGCTAGTTACCACCCTACCGGCGAAGACGTGCCGCCAAGCGATTTAGCGTTCCGGTACGATGCCGTGTAGAAACCGAATAGGGGAATGGGTTTAATATAACTGCCATGCCCCTAACAGGTTAGCCTGCTATCATCTTCTCTTCTCTTCATCTGCATCGTCACTTACCATCAGGTGAGATCGCAGTTAAGGGCTAACTTGTAGTGGGAAAAAAATACATGGTATAACTTCGTCCCATGAACTCCCACCATCCTCATACAGGATGTTTTTGGGAGCGTCCAATAGAGCGAAAGTGCAGCTTCGATTCCAGTCTTTCCAAGAGATTTTTTTTGAAAATCGTTGAATGCTGTTAAACTATACGTATAGTTTACCTATTCGTAGGTACTAAATGCATTTCCTCTAAAGTTCTAAACTGTTACGTTAATCAATCGTTATGCGGATAGCACAATGTCATTATTACGGGCGCCTAATAAAATACAATTAACCTTTTTGATTAGCACTTCCTAATTTATTAGGTAGGTGAAATAGTTTTAGCGGTTATTTTCGGACATTTTGCGGGGATACTGACCAGGGAAGGTTGTGAGTTGGGGCAATATGGACAAAGCATATAAGTACGCTAAGTCCGCGATTGTTAACTTCAAGTTGGACACATGCTGCTGTTTCGCGCCTATACGGATAGGGCTGCTTATTATTGGATATTTTAACCTTTTTATAGCGGTAAGTACCTACACTCCATATATTAATATGTTCTTCAAATGTACCTGAAGGCCAGAGCCTTGACCTACTTTTTTAGAATTCATAAATTCCCAAATTGCCACTCCCGGAGATTGAACCCAGGGGGTTCTCGCACTAGTAAAACCACAGCGATCACTACTGTGCCAGGAAGGTCTTCAAAAACCGTCTTTTGTACGCACTACAATTGAATATGCCTACGAATGCGATCTCACCTGTTGCATGCAGATGCATTCGAAGATATAGCGGGCTTACCTTTTATGGATATGGCAGTTATATTAAGCCCATACCCCAAATCTACACGGCATCGTACCGATACCCGGGACCTCCCGCTTTAAAACAGCGCTCACCACCAGGAAGATTGTTCTAAAAATCTAATCAGGAACACCTGTTTTGAGTCCGCCAACATTTATGGAGGTGTTGTAGTAACTAACTAGTTATAGTGCCATAGATTGAAAGTTCACATATTTTTGTTTTACTTTTCACAATTGATTGGCATTAATAACTAGAATGATGGAATCCCGTATGCTTAAACTAGTAGGAAGGTAAAGTTAATTCGCGCGCGAGTAAACTAGTAGGAAGGTAAAGTTAATTCGCGCGCGAGTATAATGCAGAGCTTATGTATGGTGACACATACCTACCTAAGTTCTGCATTCAACTCGCGCGCGTTCTAGAGATAATATATAGGTATCTCAAACGCGCTTCGTAGGTACCTATATTAATTTTTACGAAGTAACTAATTAACGATGAACATATTATCCTTACGAATCCTTACTAATATTATACATGGGAAAGTGAGTTTGTTTGTATGTTTGTTCCGCTTTCACGCCGTAACTACTGAACCGATTGCTTTGAAATTTTGCAGACGTAAAGTTAGAAGTCCGGATTAAATAATAGGGTACTTTTTATCCCGGAAAATTAAAGAGTTCCCGCGGGAACTAAAACTCCTCAATCCACGCGGACGAAGTCGCGGGTATCAGCTAGTATATAATATACTCGAAGTACCGTGCACGGGATATTTACTTAAAATATACCTAACGACGACCTAACTAGGTATATCCGAAGAGATCATACTAATATTATAAATGCGAAAGTGTGTTTGTTTGTTGGTTTATTGGTTTGTCCTTCAATCACGCCGCAACGGAGCAACGGATTGACGTGATTTATGGCATGGATATAGGTGAGGACATGGAGAGTGACATAGGACTTTTTATCCCGCAAAATTAAGGAGTTCCCGCGGGAATAACAAAAACCTTAAACCACGCGGACGAAGTCGCGGGCATCAGCTAGTCCATACTAATATTATAAATGCGAAAGTGTGTCTGTCTGTCCGTCTGCACTACGCTTTCACGGCCCATCTGTTCAACCGATTTTGATGAAATTTGGTACAGGGATAGGTTGTATCCCGGGGAAGGACAGGCTACTTTTTACCCCGGAAAATTTAAGAGTTCCCGCGGGAATCAAAAAAATCAATCCACGCGGACGAAGCCGCGGGCATCATCTAGTATTATATAAATTGAATCTGTGGCTACACAACTGTTTTCGTGTCTATTCAGTTGCTATCGCTGATCGGCACCGCAGACGGTGGCATCACCCCGCCCCTCATGGAAGTCCAGGACGCGTTGCTGGAGGAGGAGGAAGTGTCCATGACGGCTGGTATCTTCGCGTACGCTTGCGAGCTCGCGTTCAGCGTCGTGCTGCTATGTGCTATGTATAGAGTGAGTGTATCCCGTACAAATTTTTTTTTTACTGTAGTAAAGAAAAAGAAGTTAGCCCTTGACTGCAATCTCATCTCAGGTATTGAGTATTCTGTGCTGATGGTGGCGGGCTAACTCTGTTAGGGGTATGGCACTTAACAATACTATTAGGGTCTCCCCAAATCTAAAGACGCGGAACCAGATTGAGGTAAGCAAACTTCTGAACAATGCGTAGATGAATTACTAAGATACTTTACCTATTGGATCTTTAAAAATTGCCTCAACCCACTGTTCAAAAGTTCAAAGTACTTACTAGCTAGGTAGCTAGTGAAATTAAAAATTACCTGACGCTATTTTTAATTTCACTAGCTTAAACGGTGAAGGAAAACAAACAAGGAAACCCGCATGCCCGAGAGTTCTTCATAATGTTCTCGATGGCGTATTAGACGAAATTAGATGTAGGTTAGATCTGCAGTTTTGTACGAAACTGTGATTTTAAATCACGAGTTTCCTTTGGAAATGTCCCTTCTTTGTAATGAATTTTGTACTAGAATAGGTATAGGTAAGTAGTAGGTACATTATAGCATGATAATGGTGAGGTGCATTCTAAGGTTTGTTCAAGTCGTAAGTGGATAAGCCCTTTTGAAAAATCACTCCTCATTATTTATGATGATGTTTGTTCCATAGAGTGACATTGCGCTACTCCGGGTGCACATATACTTCACCATGGCGACCGTGGTGACGTCAGTGCTGATATATTCCATGGTCATCGCCAAGGTGTCTCTGCTCACCAAGTTAACCATCATTAGCAATATAGGTATATTTAATATCAAGTCTCTATAGATATTACCACAGATTTAACACATGTGACGGTTACCGCTGTGTAGACTAGATGGCGCTAATCTATGAAGACTCCGAAACCGAAAGTCTGCATCGCGATATCGAAGTTTGCTGAGAATAGCGATATAATATTATATAGAACCATTTAATTTACATCGGTCAGAAGGTTTCCCGGGTACAACACCAACCTAGACCTGAAGTAAAATCATCAATTTCTTTAATTCCACAGTACAAGTTAGTTAGCCCTTGACTGCAGTCTCACGATTGTTGTTTGTAAGTGATAATGCAGCGTAAAATGGTAGCGGGCTAACTTGTTAGGGTACCTACGGTAGTTATACCAAACCCATACCCTTATTGGTTTCTACACGGCATCGAGATCAAATTCTGATTTTCCTTCCCTTCCCCTGATACCAAATTTCGTCAAATCGGTTGAACACGTGAAGGCGTAGCAGACAGACAGACACATTTGCGCATTTATAAAATGGATTATTTGTTTTCAGTGTTCAACTGCTACGTCATCCTACTAGTAAGAAGTGCTATAGTAGAAATCAAAGAACGACAGAGTTCAGAGAAGAACGGTCACGTGGTGCTTTATTCTGTAGCCACAGTGGCCCATGAAGACGATAGAAAAGTTGTAGAAATCAAGCCGATAGCAGACACGAACGAACATGAAAAAGACCTAAAAATAGAAGTAATGAGTGAAGCGTCAAAAGAAGATGATAAAATCACTACAGAACCAGTAAAGAGTGATAAAAATGGCGAGGAATCGAAAAAGCTTGATAAAATCGCTATAGAATCAGTTAAGAATGATAAAAATGGTGAGGAATCGAAAAAGGTTGATAAGGTTGGCGAAGCATCTACATCAAGTGTTAAAGTTGACAAAACGCATGCGAAATTAAAGACAGTGAAAGAAGATCCTAAGGAAGTACTACCTGTAGGTAAATTAGGCGTTTGATTATTACGTTATAAATACTATGTTATAAAATGTAAGTTAAATAAAGAAATCTTATTTATCTACTTGGATTTTTATACATATCAGTGTGTTGCGTAGTTTGAAATCTATACCTACTAATATTATAAATGCGAGATGATAACAAAAGGTGTCATAGAAGGGATATATTCAGGATTTGAATAAAACGTTACGTCTTTGCTCACAAGTTCTCTAATCGGGGGTACGCAGTGGCTGTCACGGATACTCAATCACGCTAGACCGGCTAAACGGCTGGGAACTCTTTAATCTTTGTCCCCACATGGAAATAAGCCTCAATCCACGCGGACGAAGACGTGGGCATCAGCTACTAAATAAAAGTTTGAAGGCCGAAACATACGAGTAAGCGTACGCAGCCGATGTTTTGCGCTTAAACCAACATGTGTTCACCTGAAAAATATAAAGCCTCGTATTGACTAGGGGAGGAGAGTCACAAAATGTCCGCGATACGTGTCGCTAGAGCAGCAGGGCGATGTCGCTTGATTTCACCCGACATCACAAAAAAAACCGGCCAAGTGCGAGTCGCACTCGCGCACCGAGGATTCCGTACAAACCTGTAGGTATATAAGTAAAAGTTATGGAATTTTTATTCCACTTATCTATTTTAATTTCAATTAAATAACTCTACGCGTTCATGCGGAAAGGGGTAGTAAGTTTAAAATTATTAAAAATATTTTTATGGAACTAAAAATTTATGCTTTTCGCAATTTTTCCTTTATCTATGCTACGTTGCTTCGTACCAAATTTCAAGATTCTGAGTTCACGGGAAGTACCCTGTAGGTTTTGATTCGCTTGCGAGTGTCGAAAATTTGCATAAAAATATTTTTATTATATGATGTAACTAAAAATTTATGCTTTTCGCAATTTTTCCATTATCTGTGCTAGAAGACGTTGCTTCGTACAAAATTTCAAGATTCTGAGTTCACGGGAAGTACCCTGTAGGTTTTGATTCCCTTGCGAGTGTCAAAAATGCATCGTAAACGGCTGTATCTTTTGATTGCGTTGGCTTAGAAGTTTGATTTTTTCACAGCTCCAAGGTACAGTAGTAGGGACCAGAGTATTTGATATGAATTTCAGCTTGATACCTCCATGCGTTCCTGAGAAAAAGGGTCTTGACACACAGACGGATGGACAACAAAGTGATCCTATAGGGGTTCCGTTTTTTCCTTTTGAGGTACGGAACCCTAAAATCGAATAAAATAATACAAACAAATAATTATAATATATTTAATAGAATTGATACTCAAAACTCAGTCCAACGAGTAACAAAAACATATGTAACTTTTACTTACATATAAAATAACATTGTTTCTATTAAAAGTCGGTTATTTTAAACAGAAAATACTCAAAATTTATAAAGTTTCGAATGTAGATATATGGGAAAATAATCACGTTAATTTGGCAGTATTATGTCTATTTTTGTGCTTGTATGTATGGATTATAATTATTTTGAATGGGTCTCTGAGGCTCAATTGTCTAAGCAAATTGTAATCATTTGACAGCTTAAAACGTATTACTCGATCTGTTTAATTAATAGAAAACTCAAAACATGAGCTAAGACCAAAGGTTGTAGTGAATGGAAAAATAAAATTATTAAATGATAATATCTTTAATAGAACGTGCTAGAAGGGTAGGGTTGCCCTTAATTCTGTATAGCAATTGACAAAAACTATAGAATTAATGTCATATAATTGTATTCTCCACAAAAATATGGCAACCTTTTAAGTAAATTTTAGATACGTGCAAAACCCATACATGAAACGGGATAAACAATAGATAGTTTTGGAAATGTTGTTATACTTTATTATCCAGACAATAATATCCTTATCTGATGACAAATTTGTAACTTTGATATACATATTTCCAATATTTAAAAATATGTCCTAACGTCTTAATAATTCCTCAGACAATATGTGGCACTAGAAAAATAGTCAAATAGAAACAAGTAACAATGACGCTAAACTAAAATTTAAACATCACTTAAAGATAGGAATTTGTAATATGGCAACAAGTTTCTATTTCAACCGAAAAACTAAACAAGTCAAACAATCAATATTTATAAAAAAGTAATAACTAAAAAAACTAGTATCATACTTATTGGACTTAAGTAAATGCTATGGTATGTAGTTTTAGTTAGACTGTATGAAGTGTTACATATAATAATAATCTGAATTCAAAACTAATAAAAATTTCCAGACCGCGACTGTATGGTGTCTTTGTCACATAGAAATTCGTTTCGCTTTCGTATTTTTTTTGTTAACTACGCTTCGCCACGCGTTCTGTGGCCTTATTCTATAGCTCAGTGGCTATCAAAAACTGAAAACCACTGAAATGTATTTTGCATCCATTGAAGCGTATTGCTATGACATTGTCAGTGGCTTTTTGAAAGCCACTAATTTAGAGTATAAGGGGCTGTTCGCCTTTTGTTATCATAACTGTTGGTCTTAATTAACATACCTAAACCTACCTTACCAAATAATACCTTATAGACTAATAGCAAAAAATACAAAAGTAGGTTTTAGACAAAACTGCGAGATTCTTTTAAGAATATGAATTTGTTCGTTAAGTTTTAATAAAAAAATAAATTCTGACCCTAAACATTAAAGCCCGATCATCACTGACGCGCGAAACGCGGCGTGAAATCCCAATAAGTTTGCGTTTCCACCAGAGATTTGGATAATGGTCTGGTCTTTTCATATCCTATCGATACCGACTCGACGCAATTCATAGTAGCATGGAAATGTGAGCTTCGAGCTGTATATCGTGTCCCTTTCGGTAAAATTATTTGCATTATAACGTGTTGGAGATGGTGATAAGTGTACGAGGCTTGGTCCACCTCTTTCAATTAAATGTTGAATAAAGCAAATGCTGTATACAACTAACATTTCCATGCTTTACTGTGAGTTGAGTCAAAGTGGAATCGGCGTCAAGTCTGTGTGCCAAGAGTCAAGACCTTAAGGCTACGTTCACACTGCGAAAAATATTCGCGCGTTTTTTTTCACAATACTGTAACTCTAGAAATCATATGCCATCGCAATCAAATCTGCACCTACGAATATAATTGACGCGGTAACAAAATAGCTAGTTTGAAGTATTTTCACGCGGTGCGGTAAGAATTACGAGTATATTCACGTGATTGTCATAATGTCAATACTAGAAATAAAAATAAACTTAAAAAAGTTAATGTAAAACGTAAACTCATTGAAAAATCTTATTACCATGTAAAGGATTACCTAAACGACAAGGAAGCTTGGCAATAATTTGCTCTAATGGCTCTGATAGTTCCTTAATTAAGATGATTTGTGAGATGGTGATAATTAAAAAAAAAAACCCCGGCTGAGTTTGTTGTGGGCTCTTCTCAGACCAGGGCGCGTTTGGAACACTCGTAGCTTTAGTTTTAAGATACAGTAACCGATTATCACCATCAGGTTTTATAAGTAAGTAATTTTTAACGTCAATAAGTGTACCTACAGTGTACCTATATTGAATAAATGATTTGATTGATTGATTGAATATTTTGTGCTGTACGGAGTTGTATGATGCTCACCGAATTCGCAGTGCGGAGCAGGTGAAATCCGCACGCGAAATATAAATCGAATGTTTTTCGCAGTGCAAACGTACCCTAGGAGAAAGGCAAAAAAGCTAGAGGGTTGTTTCGCGTCGCGATTCACATACAAGAGAAAATTATTGGGCATAATAAGATAGGAAAGTTACTCATAAGTACGTACTTATGAGTAACTTTCCTATCTTATATATGAGATAGATGCCTTATTAAACTTACGATACGATTTATCGTCCAACATTGTAAACGATTGTCAATAAAGATACAATATTCTAATTTATAAGTACCTATGTTATGATTGACTCAGATTTAGATAATCATAATACATTATAATATAAATATAATATGATTGACTGAGCAAAATGAAATTAGGTATGCCGGTAGTAAATATGTTTGAATGGAAACAACGAATCGCGGTAAATAAAATATCGTATCCCGATATATCAATATCGGTAACGATATCGTCACGATCATTCTCTGAAGTGAAGAAAGAGAAAGAGAAATCTAATATATATATCTATAATCTAATCTAATTTATCGAGAGTATAAATAAAAAAAAATAAACAAAAATTAGGACTGAATACTAGAGAAAACATTGACAGAAATATCAATTGTCAGCAACATATATAATAGCGAAAATAGATCAAAATATATAATTATTATCTATTCTTTACTTTTTTTCTGGATCATCTTAGCTTACTACATTTATAAGTATTGAAAATAAACTATTTTTATTCTCTTGGTGTTAAAAATCCACACTAATATTATAAATGCGAAAGAGTCGCTGTCTGTCTGTCTGCTACGCTTTCCCGGCGCTCATGTTTTCAACCGATTTTGACGAAATTTGGAGCAGAGGTATATTTGATATTGGCGTGATTGAGTAACAAACATCCGTCCAAACTTTCGCATTTATAATACTAGTATAGATTTTAGTTACCCATGATTCCCGGGTATCACACAACTTCTATGTACACGCAGTAATATGTCACCGTAAAATTGTAAAAACCGTTAGATTGTAATCTAACGCTTTTTATCTCTATAGATTGTAAACTGTCGAAAGTTGTGAACCGTTCAATGTTCTGAGTGTCAATTTTTGAAATATTCATTGAATTTACGTTTTCTTTTCTCTTTCTTATAGTTTAGGTTAGGGTTCCACATAAATAATCAGGTAGTGCCCGCATTTAGGTTTTATCGGGTTAATATGCCTAACAGATTACAGTCTACCGAAAAATAATGCGTTAAGTTGTAATCTTTCGACAGTTTACAATCTCGCTAGATTATAATCTAACGGTTTTTATAATTTTATGGTGACATATACACTGCGCCAATGTTTAGTACACAATATTATAGGAAACAACACCAAATAAGAGTTACATCTAAAAAGTGACAGCCTATACCCCTGTATATTAGGTAACTGGTTGTTAACTAGTTAGTGATCAAACTAGTCGTCAAGTCTCATTTGGTTGAAGCTGCTCGACATTCCGCGACCTGTGAAAAACAAACGACCTGTTGATTGCGTCGATTTACGCACTCATGAATAGACATGACTGATTTTGTAAAATGGTCAGAATATGTTCGGAAGTATCTATTTCAAAAAAATATCTTATTTTAGCAGAAAAATAAGTTTGGTTAGATAAAATTGGCATTTGAAATTTAAATTTTAAAATTCTCGCCAAAACGCTCGCCGGTGTCATGGCGTCGTTTGTGACGTCACTATTATTTGTACCAATGTACTCTGTGCAGTGTACAGTAAACAATAGTGTGATGGTCAAAGCTCGAAAACAAACAATTGTGACGTCATTCGCTTCTTGGTGTTTAATCCACTATGGCGGATTGCTGTATTTTATAGTTTTATTTTATCAAAATAAATAGCAATCTCACTCGAAATAGAACAAGTAAATATAATTAAAATTATTAAAAAATACGACTGCTCTGCCGTAGACACAAATACATACACGAACCCTGAAAACATAACACTACTTTTTGGGCAGTCGTGGATATTGATCTATAGTGTTATATATTTTTGGAATCTACTCATCATTTTTTAGACGATGATTACATAGTTAATCTTATTTTTGAATATTTTTTTTCAACTTTAGTCTTTAATGCGGAACCATGGATTTTTTTTTAAATTTTACTATCCTATGTCACCCGGAATAAGCCAGGGATTCTAACACTACCTCATTTATCAAAATCGGTTCAGGCGTATAGAAGTTATGGTGGAATATACAAACTCACATACATACATACATACATACATGAACCCTGAAAACAATATACTCCTTTTTCAGGCAGTCGTATAAAAATAAATACGTTTTTTATAATCCATGAATCCTATTTCATTAGATTAATTCATAATTTCATTGATTCTCGGTTACTGTCATAATAGTAGGGGAGCCCAAGAGGGGATTTTTTGGATTTACTCCAGCGCGGCAGATTAATATAAAGGGGGATTCTTTGGACCCAGTAGAGTACCTTAACCATATTTTATGAGCCCTGTATGTTGGTGGGTCGATCAAATATTAAATAATCGATCATCAAAAATACTCGAGCACGTCAGATTAAGATAGAGTGAGTTAATTACATGCTTAAAAGAGTACATTCAAATAATCTGACGATTTGAGCGAGACCTAAAGGAGTTGGAGGTATTTAAGTTTGTAACTCTGCAACTCCTTTAGGTCTCGCTCAAATCATCAGATTATTTGAATGTACACTTTTCAGCTTTTACTTAACTCACTCTACCTTAATCTGACGTGCTCGAGTATTTTTGATGATCTATTTTATTTATTTAATATTTTGTTCTGCTGTCCTAGACAGACCCACCAACATACAGGGCTCATAATATATGGATAAGGTACTTTACAGGGTCCAAAGAATCCCCCTTTATATTAATCTGCCGCGCTGGAGTAAATCCAAAAAATCCCATCTTGGGCTCCCCTACTATCATGCCTATTACAAGAACTAAGGGTATGTTCCGATATACACTGCGAGCACTGTAAGGTGTGACGTCAATTTAGTATATATGTCACCGTAAGATTGTAAAAACCGTAAGATTGTAATCTAACGCTTTTTTTTCGATAGATTGTAAACAGTCGAAAGATTGTGAACCGTTCAATATTTATTTAAAGTGTCAATTTTTGAAATATTCATTGTATTTAAGTTTTCTTGTCTCTTTCTTGTAGGTTAGGTTAGGGTTCGACATAATTAATCTGCGGCCGGGCACTTAGGTTCTATCGGGTTAATAAACCTAACAGATTACAATCTACCGAAAAATAATCCGTTATATTGTAATCATTCGACAGTTTACAATTTCGCGAGTTAGATTATAATCTTACGGTTTTTACAATCTTACGGTGACATATACATATTATTATTATTATATAATATTCTACTATACTCTATGAGGTTCTAATTAGGATGAATATGTTACAAACTTACCGCGGCGCGCTCTGACAGGCAGGCTCGGGAATTCGGTCGCGCTAAGCTCTGGAGGCGCGCAGACGCGATCCGAATCTGACAAAAAAAAAATTATACAGCGTTCATGTATGCTAATAAAAAAAAAACATACTTAATATTATAAATGCGAAAGTGTGTTTGTTTGTTGGTTTGTCCTTCAATCACGCTGCAACGGAGCAACGGATCAACGTGATTTTTGGCATGGGTATAGTTGAGGACCTGGAGAGTGACTACTTTTTATCCCGGAATATTAAGGAGTTCCCGTGGGAATAAAAAAAAACATATTCCACGCTAGTATACTATAAGTAAAATAGTATCTCACTGTAGTATGTACTGTTATGTAAGTTTATTATATTGTAATAGGTAGTTGTAATGTACACGTGTGCACAGCCCTGTCTTCATGCAACCAATCTCCTATCTTAAAAAGGTTGCCTGGAAGAGATCACTCATAGTGATAAGGCCGCCTTTACACCGTAACAAGTTGTTAATTCTGTCACGATTCGTTTTACCTCTGTTTTGTTATTTGTTTGCGTGTAATAAAGTGTTTTTACTTACTTACTTACTAATATTATAAAGAGGTAAAGTTTGTGAGCTTGTGAGGTTTTAGGGGGTAATCTCTGGATCTTATGAACCGATTTTGAAAATTCTGGTACAAATAGAATGCCATATTTAATGAGTGTCATAGGCTATATTATATTAACCCGAAAAATTAGGGAGTTCCCTTGGGAATTTAAAAACTTATTTCATGCGGACGAAGTTGCGGGCATCATCTAGTAAAATAATACTTACAATCAGTTTTCGGCTTCCTGAGTGGTGCATGGACTAGCTTCTCTTTCCTCGAAGCTGTAAAATTTACAAAATATAGGTAAATATAGGTAGGTAATAATAATTAATGATGTTTTGCTCAATGTTGAATAAAAAAAATAGGTTCATAATATAATTTTCATTCCACCATCTCGGAAAGAGTATTTTTACGCTTCGATATCTGAATGCAAAAGCCGTTATTATCCTCTAGAGGATAAAGTAAATTGAATTTAGAACATCGTGTGCACGTTTGTAAATATCATTCGTCTATGAAGTTTGTGAATTCAAAACATCATTAAAACCTATTTACTTCTACCTCTATGGTGCCGAATTTCCATACAACCGTTTTTAATTTGTTAAAAACTCACACTCGTAACCTTCTTGGTGTACTTTTTTAATTTGCTTTGCGCGCATCATTTTCTTTCACGTCATATTGTTTAAGATTAAAACCTTCGATTAAAATCAAGAAAATTGAAAATAAGTGAAAAACCTAAAATGAGTGATTCTAGTGACGAAGAAGTTAATTTGACGCCAACAGAATTGACTGAAACTGTTAAAAATGCGGAAATGAGCTTTCTCCCTCAACAATCACGCGAGAAGTATTTCATTTCCTCGCTGAGGTGGGATGAAAAGTTACGTGTTGCACTCGAGTAAGATTTTTCACCTCGTGCTCTTTTGATTCCCTCGCTGACGCTCAGGATTCTAATTTTTGAACCACTCGCTGCGCTCGTGATTCAATTTTAAAATCCTTCGCTTGCTCGGTCATCAAAATTGAGCACGCGGTTAAAAAACAACTTTTCACTCTTGTATAACAAATAACTATTATAATCATCGTTCACTGTAATCATAAGAGGAAAAGAAGTAAACCTATTTTGAAATAATAGGTGGTTCGCTTTCTCTTCTACGTAAAAGCATAGAGATTCCAGACTAGTATTCAGAATCTCTATTGAAAGTACAACAGTTTGATACTAATAACGCCATCTGTGATGTTCTTGATAAACTACGACGAAACTTGTCTTACCTGCATATTGTTTACAGCTCTATTACAATTCCATAAGGTTGATGATATTTGTTCTACCAGATTGATTGTGAAATACTAGGTGTTTTCAATCACAGGTGCTTCCTTTTCTCTTGTATGCCAAAAGTAAGAGATAGCAGGCTAGTATTATGGAATGCAGTTACTCTGTGAACCTGGAGCGACGCGGCTTACGTGAATATGTAAGTAGTAAATACTCGTGGTATTCAAATTCAAATGTTTTTTTAATCAAATGAACTTCTACACATAACAGTTGATTGCGATTTTGAAGCGACGTTGACCCTAGTCGGTGACTGGATGGGTGACCGAATCCCGGTCCCGGTTATTATCACTAACATCCGATAATAATCGTTACAAAACCCTAAGAATTTAAATGCTCTTAGTCGAGTCGTATGCGAAAGGACGTGGGAACTCACCACATTTATATTATCCCAAGAAAACTCCTACCATTATGTGATTAATGGAAAGGGGTCACGAGTCACGACAATCAGTAATGAGGAATGCGACGCAGAGAGAGTTTACACTGTGGTAAGGGGTCATCCATAAAGTACGTCACATTAATTTTGTGATTTTTTGACCCCTCCCCCGTCCTTGTCACAGTTGGTCACTTTTTTGAGACCCCCCCTCCCAAGTGTGACGTCACATATCTTGTAATTTTACATCTAGAAAAGTCGCCAACAAAACAATTTAAACCTTACGATACGGATAGAGTTGGAAATATTTTTAAGTTTTTCGTTAATAGATCAAATTTGGCCTTTTAACAGTTACATGTATAAGATTTTGAAATGTGACGTCACGCAACTTAGGACCCCTTCCACCCCTCCTCACGCTTAGGGATGATTAGGGATGATCGCCAACCGCTAAAACGTGTTTAAAGTGAACTTACTGGTGGGTTCCGGGGGCACTTGGAACGATGAGTTACTTGTGTCAACGTAGTCGCTCAGCACTGACGTGTTGCACGAAGACAGCGCCCTCTGTACACAATTTCATAATATGTAGTTTAAAAAAACAATTGGGTTTTTAAAAAAAAAAATCTGTTATAAATCGAAAGATCATGAAGGCTACAGGGGAAAACAAGTGCGAGTCGGACTCGCGCACCGAGGGTTCCGTACAAACCTGTAGTAAGTTTTAAATTATTAAAAATATTTTTATTTTAAATATTTGAGTTGATTGAATGAAAGGTAAATTGCGGTTTACGATTTATGACGTATTAAAAAAAAAACTACTTACTAGATCTCGTTCAAACCAATTTTCGGTGGAAGTTTACATGGTAATGTACATCATATATTTTTTTTAGTTTTATCATTCTCTTATTTTAGAAGTTACAGGGGGGGGACACACATTTTACCACTTTGGAAGTGTCTCTCGCACAAACTATTCAGTTTAGAAAAAAATGATATTACAAACCTCAATATCATTTTTGAAGACCTATCCATAGATACCCCACACGTATGGGTTAGATGAAAAAAAAATTTATGAGTTTCAGTTCTAAGTATGGGGAACCCCCAAAGTTTATTGTTTTTTTCTATTTTTATAAGAAAATCTTAATGCGGTTCACAGAATACATCTACTTACCAAGTTTCAACAGTATAGTTCTTATAGTTTCGGAAAAAAGTGGCTGTGACATACGGACGGACAGACAGACAGACAGACATGACGAATCTATAAGGGTTCCGTTTTTGCCAAATTTGGCTACGGAACCCTAAAAAGGATTATCAAAAAGGATAAGTAACTTTGAATAAAGTGGAATCCTAAGTATAAAAGTATCTCATTAAAATACTTAAATATTAATCTTATAAAAACGACTTAGATATAATTTTCTTCGAAATATAAGAAGATATAGTTTTTTTAGACCGTCATAGCCTCTGACAGCGACGGTTATTGGTAAAACCTGATCGGCAGGGTGAAAGGTATACTCAAATGCCATTAGATGGCACTGCTAACTCAAATTAGCATTTCAACTGACATTCCTTGTTTTTCAAATGTGGTCTTCAAATATGGATGTATGGATGTTTGTTACTCAATCACGCGCCAACAGCTGAACGGATCTGGCTGAAATTTGGCACAGAGATAGAATATAGTCTGGAATAGCACATAGGCTACTTTTTATCCCGGAAAATTAAGGAGTTCCCGCGGGAACCAAAAAACCTCAATCCACGCGGACGTAGTCGCGGGCATAAGCTAGTAATATTATAAATGCGAAAGTGTGTTTGTTGGTTTGTTCTTCAATCACGCCGCAACGGAGAAAAGGATCGACGGAATTTTTGATATGGGTATAGTTGAAGACCTGGAGAGTGACATAGGCTTTTTATCCCAGAAAATTAAAGAGTTCCCGCGGGAATCATTAGTTTTTTTTTCTCTATAATTTAAAAGTTATATGAAAATGAAAATAAATTTTGGAATTCAGTACCGAAAACACCGAATACACCCGAGCGCGTGTGACGTCACCATGTTCATTTCTATTCATTGTGGCACAGAGCTGATGCAGTGTTGACACTGTACTATCGTGAAATTGCTTTAACATTATGACGTCACAAACATGGCAACCAATCGTAGCGCATACGTAGTAGATCCATTTGAATAACGTTAACAAAGGAGACGGTTCAGAATGGTATGGGTCTGGTCCTTTTACAAGAGAAATGAAAGAAAAAAAAATACTAGACCAGTTTTGATCGTTCAAATCTACGAATTCGTCGTAATTTCAGTGGTGAAATTATTTAATCTTTCCACGATAAACAACACTAAACATGAGTAATGAGTATACCTGGGACACTTTCAGAATGCGTTTTTGGCACCTGTCAGTTTGTCATAACTAGTGATGGGAAAAAAATCGGTATTGAGTAACAGGTATGGAATGCGTTCCAGACTTTCTTAGTGGAGTAATTTTACGGATAATAAAAAAAATGAGTATTTTTAAGTAATAAGTAAACTGGTTGTAAAGTTTAACTAGCATAAAGAAATCAGAAAAATATATTATTTTATTGAGACTCTTCGCAAATAGAGGTTTAGTCGTCATCTTCTGCTCGCGACTTCGTCAACGTGGAATTAGGTTCTTAAAAACCCCGTGTGGCCTAAATGTTCTAAAATAAAACACTTTTCATGAGTAAATGTTAATGGATAATGGTAGTTTGTGAATGGATCGATAAAAACTCTTACTTCTTAATTTTTGACATATTGTTATAATAATAATCTAATTGTAATATTTTTTATGTGATGAAATTAAATTAAATTAAGCTAAAAAAACTCCAGTCGTGCGTTGGAGCTGGGACCAGCACAATTTTTTTTATGATCTTGGCCCAGCATCTACATATTTCCGTCAAAGCCTTTTTTTGTACCCAATTCACCTATTCTGTATTTTTTTATTGGCTTTATCTTTTTGCACTGAATGATAAGGCTCGTTGTCCATTAAAATAAAGAAAGGCTCTGGTAGACCGGCAATAAAATATATTCTTGAATCACTCTTAAAGGTAGCAGAATTCATTTCTGTAACGTTATTGACAACAAAACGTTACTAAAGACAAATAACGTTATACTTGCATAATACTCTGTACCCCACATCATCACATCACTACAGCCTATTTACGTCCCACTGCTGGGCACAGGCCTCCACTCTCATAGGAGAGCGGGAATTAGAGCTTAGACCCACCACGCTGCTCCAATGCGGGTTGGCGGGCTAATACTCTGTACCCCATCACTACAAAAATATTCAGTTGGGTTAACCTTGTAGCAGTGTCAAACAGTTAAAAGGAATATATGTTTTCTTATTCAATGAACGTCGAATTTTGCAATAAACTTTAACCTTTATTACAAGACGACATGTGATATTATAATTTTTGGTTGAATTAATGTCAATAGTGCATATTTGTGATAAAAATAAATATTTGCCGTATATTGTTCGTCACTTCAATGTTACCTGGATCACCTGATATCCAACTGTCAAAAACGCATTCTTATAATGTTTCCGGTATAGGTGACAATGCCGGATTCATATTTTTGACGTTTTCTGTCAAGTTCAAATAATAAGAAAGAAAAATGCCACGATGACTCACGTCACCTGTCAGAAATGCTATTTGACACATTTCGCCCCTACTGACTTCTCTATGGCTGAAGGGCGCCATCTTGGAGGCATATCGAAAAACTTGAAATAGATTTTTATTTTTTTGCACGTTATTTAGTTTCCTATTCTAATTTATTTTATTTTTAATAAAATCTATGTATTTCCCTCTATTCACGATATAGTGTACAAATTTACACCCAAAATGAACCTTCTCCTTTAACCTTTCTATATCACTAAGAAGCTGGCTGGCACCTAAGGGCTACGACGCAACTTAAAAACTTAAAAAATAAATATTTGCATTGCTAGCACCTACACATACACAAACACACACATTCAGATGCACACACACACACAGACACACTTAGTTTTCAAACAGACTTACCGCTACAGAGGGCGCATGTCTGGTCATCTTTTGCTCCTGGAAAACTTGAATTTCCTGAAAACAAAAATCAATTAATGTTGAATTGTAATGATAAAGCTTAAAAAATACTATCATTAACGGTCGCTGTTCCTGCGCATGATCTCTCTGCGATCGTGTTTACGGCGTCGGTCGTCATACGTCGTCATTAAGTTTACGGTCACGAAATTAGCGACGGCAACGCGATTAGTCGGAGAGCTGGCTGAATTTTAATAAAATATATTTGAAGAGATCTGCTTTATAACCGACAAATATGTCTGGGTTTTTTTTTTTCGAATTCTATAAGTATTAAATTTAAAGACAAAAAAACAAGTTGCCTAAAATTTTTTTTTGTTTTTTGCAAATGTTATAATATGCTGCGCAAGTCTAAGGCGCAGGAATGGAAAGAGCTCTGTGATGAAGTAGACAAAGATACGTGGGGACTAGGGTACAGAATTGTCACCAAAAAACTGCGGCAAAATCCACCCAGCTTAGACATGGAGTTTTGTTTCCGTTCCATGAGGACTTTGGTCGAATCATGGCAAACGCCTCCCTGATAGCCGAAGTAACGGAGGAAGAAATAAAGACGGCGGTAGAAGGTCTCAAGCTAAAAAAAGCGCCAGGACCCGATCTTCTTTGTCCAGAGGTGATTAAACTGGCAGTGCAGCCTATACCGGAAAAAATTGTGTTCAACGAGTCCTTTGCATCAGGGACGTTTCCTGAGGCGTGGAAGAAAGATAGCCTGGTTTTACTAATAAAAGCTAACAAGCCAGTAGGAGACCCAACGGGATACAGACCGGTCTGCCTTCTCGATTGTTATGGCAAACTTATGGAAAGACTCCTTAACAGGATAGAGAGCCTCCTACCAGATCACGGCGGTCTCTCCGACCATCAGTATGGTTTTTGGGCAGGGCCGATCCACGCTTATGGCTATACTAGCTAATGCCCGCGACTTCGTACTCGTGGATCGAGGTTTTGTGGATCCCGCGGAAACTCTTTAATTTTCCGGGATAAAAAGTAGCCTATGTGTTAGTCCAAACTATAATCTATCTCTGTGCCAAGTTTCATCCAGATCCGTTCAGCCGTTCTGGCGTGATTGAGTAACAAACATCCATTTGAGGTTATTTTGGTTCCCGCGGGAACTTCTTAATTTTCCGGGATAAAAAGTAGCCTATGTGCTATTCCAGACTATAATCTATCTCTGTGCCAAATTTCAGACAGATCCGTTCAGCCGTTGGGGCGTGATTGAGTAACAAACATCCATCCATACATCCATCCATCCATCCATCCATCCAAACTTTCGCATTTATAATATTTATTTGAAAAGAAGTAGTTCAGACAGCCAGAGTAGCGAGACAGGGCACAGCCAAAACCAGAAAACTCTGTGCCTTGATCCGCCTAGACGTGAGAAATGCCTTCAATTCTGCTTCATGGAGGGAGATCCTTTTGGAAATGCGTAAGAGAGGTTTCCCAGGCTACATCCAAAACTTATTAAATAGCTACCTACAAGACAGATTTATAAAGGTAAGAGACTGTAAGGGAGTAGAGGACGATCAAAGTTAGTAGTGGAGTTCCACAGGGATCAATACTTGGCCCAACTCTGTGGAATATTTTATATGATGGTGACTTTCAGCTGAAACTGGAAGAGGGCATAAAACTAGTGGGTTTCGCTGACGATCTAGCCTTAATAGTAGTGGCCAAAATCGAAGATTCTCTCATGATTCGTGCTAATAGGGCGCTAGAGCGAATTAATACATGGATGCAAGGAAAGCAGCTAGCCTTAGCACCAGAGAAAACGGAAGCTACTGTTTTTAGCGGAAGGCGAAAACTGGACCCTATTAAATCCAAAATACAAGGCGCAACAGTGACTCCGAAGGAGCACGTTAAATATCTTGGAGCATGGCTTGACAAATCCCTCAATTTCAAGAAACACATAGAGGAGATAGCCAACAAAGCACAGAAAGTCACGGAAGCGCTGTATAGACCAATGCCAACAAAAGGCGGTCCCAGGGCGAGCAAGCGGAGGGTGATGGCATCAGTCGCCCACTCTGGAATTCTATATGGAGCGCCAATTTTCGAAGGAGCCATGAAGGTAGAGATTTACCGCAAAAAACTGGAACTCGTGCAGAGGCGGCTGGCCATAGGGATCTGCGGAGCGTACAGAACAGTTTCCACTGACGCCGTACTGGTGATAGCAGGGCTGGTCCCTATAGCCAAACTAGTCAAGGAGCGAGCCGCGCTATTTGAAAACAAAGAGCAGACGCTCTCAGAAGTGCGGGAGAACACCTTGAAGGAATGGGAAGGCGAATGATCTGGAGTAGGGAAGGGTATCTGGACCAGAGCCAAATGCTCAGGGCTATAATGATGAGGAGAGAAGAAAAGAGAAAGGTCGAAAACTAGAAGGTCACACACGAAGTAATGCCAAGCAGTTCCGGGCTGACCTCGAAGACAGGGGGAGGTTATTTTAGTCCGTGCATGCCGGACATGCCCTGCCGTAAGGCAGAAGTCCGTAGGGATTATTTCCTCCCCGAAGAAAAATAAAATAAAATAAAATATGCTGCGCAGTAGCGACATAACCGCAAACGCTCTACCAGACTAGCAGGACTGGATTCGCCAATTGACGAAATTATATTTTATCACAATTTCAGCTTGCCTAAAGGACCTTCTGAGGATGATTTTTTTAAATAGAGCAACCACCGAGTTATTTGTTGGTTTTTCTCGGTAGGAATGGCATTCCGAACCAGTGATGAATAAAAAAATATGAGTTTGAATTTGAACAGCTGTCTAGGACGGTGAGGGCCAGTCATACAACTCACGTGCAGATCAAAGTCGGCCGGCACGTGTCTACCCGGCTCCGCCTTGACGCCGGCCACAGGGCAGCAGCTGTCTAGGATGGTGAAGGCCCAACGCTTGGCTCGGGACAGGCAGCATTCTATGGCCTTGTCGATATCTTCATGATGCTGGAAAATACAACTGGTAGGTATATCCTCATTTATACTACATGAAATTTTAATGGTCCATTTCCCTCAGCTGTCAAAACATAGAGTTAAACTTAAACAAGAATCATCAAAATCGGTCCACGCGTTGAGGCTGTAGCTGTCCTTCAAGGAACAAATTAACATATAGTATAGACTGATGAACACATAACCCTCTGCGTTCCGCAGTCGGGTAAAAATATAATTTAATATAAAAAAATATTTTTAAACAACCGACTTCAAACTCCCGCGCCAACTTTACAACAACAAGCACACGCTATACAAAGTACTTATTTTATTGTTGATATTTTAAAAACCGCTCAACCGATTTCGATAAAATTTATATGGGACCACATGGGAAGTATGCCCTTTCAAATAAAAAAAGAATCATCCAAATCGGTCCACCCAGTCAAAAGTTCTGAGGTAACAAACATTAAAAAAAAAAAAACAGTCGAATTGAGAATCTCCTCCTTTTTTTGAAGTCGGTTGAAAAGAGCCCTTCTTTTGTAATAATTGAAGAATATTCATAAACTCACAAGTGTAAGATAGTAATTCAGTGAAGAAGATCACCATCGCGCAGAGCTGTACGACATGCAGCCCGCAGTCGAGCAGCGACCGCGTCGCACGAACAGACTCATGAATAAGGGCCCCGAACGGGTTCGAAACTAGTCGGGCATTTTTCCGACATAACACGTGAGTTTATCCTGGAGTTATGTATAGTTGAACGTAAAAATAATTCACTGTACATAACGTAGGTACAACTCAAACTCGAATCGCACTTGCGCTGCCGACAAAGTGACGAGCGATCCATAAAATATGTAAGCTAGATCACGCGTAGTGATACGGCTTTAGCCAACCAGGGGCTGCGCGAAACTGTCGCGAGGTACCACTATTGGTTCTAATTTCGAAGTAACTATTGAGTCAAAACATGACGAAACATAAGAGACTAAGAGATATTTATTCCATGTAGGAGATACACTTGTATGTTCTACATGGAATAAATAAATTGAATATTGAGTTCGGCTACAATTTAAGAGTGTGCTATTCGGGAAGGTCATCAGTATCCCGGAAAATTAAAGAGTTTCCGCGGAAATCAAAGAACCTTAATCCACGCGAACGAAGTCGCGGGCATCATCTAGTAACAATATAATATGAAAAGAGAGAACATATACCTTGCATCCAATGCCAGGGGTGTACTTGAAAGGGTCCTTCTTCAGTTGCGCCAAGGCGAGAGACTCCTTGGGGAAGCCTTCATCGGGCCGCGTCTTGATGTGGTTCATTAATGTAAAGAACAACGTGTCCAGTTGGTATACGCGGAATAAAGAGTCATCTTCGCCTGTGAACAAATAAAAACTTGAACGAATCGAATGGAACGAAGTTCCTTTCGATTAATAAGTGAAGGAATTGTAATAAAATTTACACAGAGAAACACGCGCACGCCGCACGGCTCCGAATTTTTTTTGACCAAAACGGCTCGCACAGGGGAAATTTTGGAAATGTGTTGGGGCTAAAAGTTTCCTTTTTCCCTGGCGCGTCGAATGAACCCAAACTCGGGGGGCGGGCTAGGTGTAATAGTTCCCGAGTTATAGCCCGCGGGGGTTTTGGCACTAAGAGTGGGGGGTTGTTGGGTTCGTGGGGAGACGATTTGTGATATCAGAAAAGGGCGGTCCGGGGGCAGTCCCGTGGGGGGGGGGCGATTCCGGTGGTTGAATTTTTTGGGGGGTTGGGGGGGGGGGGTTGGTTAGTCCAAGGTTTTGGTGTCAAATGGGTTATAAAGGGGGACTACCCTTCTGTCAACAGAGCCCACGTAAACTCAGTTGCTTCAGGGGGCAGTGGGGGTGCAGGGGTTGGAGGGGGGTGTGGGGTAGTTTTTCGAGGGGGTTGGGGTTGGTAAGTGCCGGGCGAGCTGAGTAGAATGAGCCCAAGCACGGGTAGTTTGGAGCGGGTCGGTAAGGAGTTCCCTCGAGCGCACCTGGTTTCTGATTTCCACGAGCTTCAGGTCTGGTTCCTAACTATTACTTCTTTTTTTTTACCAACCTTTCGGATAACAGCCGAACCCGCAGCCCATTCCTCCAGGGAGGCGATATGCGGACTGCTCAAATTTCAATATATTTTCTCAATCAAAAAAAATTGTAAAAAGTGTCGTTACAACTTTTGGTCTTAATTTTTTCCGTCTAGCCCCCTTTCGCAACGCGCGATAAGGAACATTCGTTCCAATAATAAAAAACCGGCCAAGTGCGAGTCGGACTCGCGCACCGAGGGTTCCGTACAAACATGTAGTAAATTTTAAATTATTATAAAAACTAATTACTAGATCTCGTTCAAACCAATTTTCGGTGGAAGTTTGCATGGTAATGTACATCATATATTTTTTTTAGTTTTATCATTCTCTTATTTTAGAAGTTACAGGGGGGGGACACACATTTTACCACTTTGGAAGTGTCTCTCGCGCAAACTATTCAGTTTAGAAAAAAATGATATTACAAACCTCAATATCATTTTTGAAGACCTATCCATAGATACCCCACACGTATGGGTTAGATGAAAATAAAAATTTTGAGTTTCAGTTCTAAGTATGGGGAACCCCAAAATTTATTGTTTTTTTTCTATTTTTGTAAGAAAATCTTAATGCGGTTCACAGAATACATCTACTTACCAAGTTTCAACAGTATAGTTCTTATAGTTTCGGAAAAAAGTGGCTGTGACATACGGACGGACAGACAGACAGACAGACAGACAGACAGACATGACGAATCTATAAGGGTTCCGTTTTTGCCAAATTTGGCTACGGAACCCTAAAAAGACGTGCGGCACTCGGAGACTGCCGCGGTAAAGCTATTGCAATTTGCATAGCCTGTAGTCCTGGTAGTCAGGGGGCGGTGCGGGTAGGGCTAAGCTAAGCTTAACCCGCTTGTCCTCCTGATTTCCGGACGAGCCTGAGGAGGAGGAGCTCGGACGTGCGCGCTTGGCCAATTCGAAGCCAGGCGTAGGTACAACTACGCGGGCTACGATGGCCGCTGTCTTCGCTTGTTTCCGATTCTATCGGCGAGGTGGTGGCGGCGGTAGTAGTAGTGGTCGGAGGACGACTGACGAACTCGGCGGCAGGGAACGGGGTAATGGATTGGTCCATTATATTCCAGCGTACCACTGCGCGCGGAATCCCTGTTCGTCCTCTTCCCTGTTTTGGCGGCTCAAACTGAACTTTTTGATTTTCCGGGAAAAAAATTAGCCTATGTGCTATTCCAGACCTGTGCCAAATTTCATCCAGATCCGTTCTGGCGTGATTGAGTAACAAACATCCATCCTTCCATCCAAACATTCTCATTTAACTGGACTGAAACACATACTAACTCAGAACGGGTGTTAGAAAAGGTTATGATGTGGCTTTCCTCAAATTTACTTTCATTGAATGTACAAAAAAGCAAATTTATCACATTTTCTTTAAAAAAGAAGTCTCAACCTGATGAATCATTCTTGATAAAAGTGCATAACTGTGGCTTACATTTTGCTAACTGTGATTGCTGTAAAATGGACCGTGTTGACACTATAAAATACCTAGGAGTTATTATTGATAGCACGCTTACCTGGGCTCCACAAATTGACAAACTTGTTGGTCAAGCTAGAAAAATGATATATGTATTTAAAAATCTCAAACCTATACTTGACACCAAAACTTTAAAAATTGTTTATTTAGCCTTGGTACAGTCGATCCTATCATATTGCATTTGAAATTATATTCTGAAAGTGATGCTAGGAAAGCCTATTCTCTTTCCAACTAACGAGTTGTATGGCTTGTGCGATGTGCTCACTGTGAGACAGATTTACATACTCCATGTAATATTACGTAAGCACAAACAGCTACACTTTGACCCCACCTTACAACATCGTAAGAGAAGTTCAAAGTGTGCCAGATCAAACCTTGCAGAACTGATTTAGCAAGAAAACACTTCTGTTATGCTAGCTCAATAATTTACAATAAAGTTAATTATCACTTAAATATATACCCTGAAAATTTACGCACATACATCTAAATGGCTTAGAAAACTCTCTTATAGTGACACAGAAGATATCGTAACTTTGATCGTAACAAACAAAATCTCTCTCTCTCGCACCACACACTCACTTACACACACACACACACACACACACACACACTTCTAGACATACACACACATACAGTTCTTTATTATGTATTCATTATGTTCTTAATGTGTAATTCTCATGGACTTGTAATCTGCAGGTGGGCGTTAGCAACTGCAACACAGTTTCAAACAAACGCAGTTGTTATCGTTCTATAGTTTTTAAGGCTCCGATAATTTTGAGAAATAAATAAATTATTATAAATTATTATTTATAATATTAGTATAGATTACTATAGATATTCACTCACCCGCTCTTCTACACATCTGATGTATATAGTTCTGCACAGGCGCGACCTTATCAGGCATGGTGAATAGCGCCGGCAGAACCCTGGCGCTTTCACTGTACTGCTTCAGATAGTCTATAGTGTTCGCCAGAACATTCATCAGGTCAGTGCGATCCTTGCTCTCATCCGGCATATCCAGGCCTAGCTCCTGACTGCCGTACTTCACATCTGATACGTAGCCCACTGGGATTTTACCTGTATACAAAGAAAGTAAAATGTAGTGATAAACTAGTGGTTAACACACCCAACCTTCTGTACGGGATTCCTGCACCTCCAATTGGGTTTTGAAAAAAATTATCGATTTTTCAATGTATGTATTTTAAAACTTTAACACAAATTGTATGAATAGTCTATGCGAAAACTCTTAATTTTTTTAAAAAGTAATAATAAACAATCAAAAATTGATAAAATTTTAAAAAGAACCACTTGACTACGAACGTGCCACGATTGGTTGCCATGTTTGTGACGTCACAATGTTAAATGTGTGTCACGATAGTAGTGTCAACAATGCATCAGCTGTGTGATATGAATAGAAATTAACATCATGAAATTATCATGAATAGAAATTAATATTGTGACGTCACACGTGCTCGGGTTTATTCGGCGTGTTTTCGGGACTGAATTCAAAAATTTATTTTCAATTTGATACAACTTTTAATCTTTTTGTTATAATGATCTTTCGATTTATAACAAAAAAATATTTTTTTTTCAAAACCACAATTATTTGAAGATGCGCGTTTATATATTATTATCACTTCAAACAGTGAAAGAAAGCATCATAAGGAAACGTTCACGTCCGAGAGTTCTTCATAATGTTCTCGAAGGTGTATGAAGTCTGCCAAGTGCCAAATCACACTTTCAACCAATGAGTTGATACGAGAGATAGAAAGAGAGGGACAAACCTATTGCTGGGCCTCATTAATGTCTTGACTGTTAAGTAGCATGTTTGTATTATACCTTGCATTATTAGTAGGTACCTATCAATGGGCCTTTGTTTGGGCGTCTAGAGATGTTTATATTTAAATGTTATGAGATCATGTTCACAGTATGGAGCTTTCGTTATTTCCTTTGAATATTTCGGCTGAGTGTAAGATAAGTATTGTTTATGTAACTGTAATAAGATTGTTGAAGCATGGGGCCAGTGATGTATTTTGAGTGGTTGTAGTTTGTAACGCTCGACCCAGCACAGCTTTTGACTGTTATAAACTATTTGAAGTGAAATACGAATTAATTATTTTCCATACTGACCCACCTTCTATCCAGTGGCGTGCACAGGTTTTGAAGCTAGGATAGGCATTAGTTAGTCAGAATACCTATTTAATAGCTCTTTTGATGAAAAATGAGCATTGCTTTTATGCCTCTATGAACTGCACGCCACTGCTTCTATCACATAAAAAAAACTATCTGGTCAGCAAAATGTGTTCTTCAAGCACAACAATGGCTCAGAAGGCTTCCACTGGCAGGCATAAACTAGCTGATGCCCGCGACTTCGTCCGCGTGGATTGAGGTTTTTTGGTTCCAGCGGCAACTCTTTCATTTCTTTTTCATCTTTCAGGGGTGGGCAAATTTTCATACACTTATACTTTTCATGAATTTTCATACACTTTTCTGCCCGCTTTTCACATTAACAATGAAATTTCACGTTTATTTGGTTGGTAGCAATGACACTTTCTTCCTCATTTTAAAAAAGAACTTTCCAAGCAAGTGTAGTATAAAAGCGACCTGCATAGGAGCAGCATGGTTGATCTAAGCTCTAATTCCCTCCCTCCTATGAGAGTAGGAGGCCTGTGCCCAGCAGTGGGACGTTAATAGGCTATAGTGGTGGTAGTATAAAAGCTATATTCATTTTATTTCAATTCAGGCTAGCACCCAAAATACTTACCAGGATTAATCATTTGATGATAGTACTCCCTAATGCCCTCAAGTACGTTGAAACGCAGCACAGCGCTCTCACCAATGACGTAGTCCACGCTAGCCTTGCAGTAGTAGTTCACATCAATCACAAATATATCCAGGTTGTTCACAGCTACAACAATACACAATACAATAATACACAGGAAATTTTCTGGGATAAAAAGAGGCCTGAGTCCTTCCCGGGATACAACATATCTGCATACCAAATTACTTCAAAATCGGTTGAACAGATATTTTTTTTTGATTCCCGCGGGAACTCTTTAGTTTTCCAGGATAAAAAGAGGCCCATGTCCTTCCCCAGGACACAACCTTTCACTGTATAAATCTGATAAAAATCCGTTGAACTTGGGCCTGAAAGATGGGCCTTGAAAGCATAGCAAACAGACGGACACACTTTCACATCTATAATAATTGGAATAGCAGATGCTCGCGACTTCGTTCGCGTGGTATGAGTTTGTTTTCCCACAGGCACTCCTTAATTTTCCGGGACAAAAATTAGCCTATATCACTCTCCAGGTCCTCGACTACCCGTGCCAAATACTGGTTGCTCTGTTGCGGCGTAATTGAAGGACCAACTCTCTATTTCACCCCTTTGGGGGTAAATTTTCAAAAACTGTGAAACACATTTTTTTTTTGGTAACCACAAATACACCGAAATATCGATTATATTTGGCAAAAAGTAGAGGATAAAATGCGTATTTTCCCTATCGCGTATCGAGTGGGAAGTTATCAAGTAGTGACGTCGTAGGGCGTCGCTCCGAAGCATCGATTGATGTTGTGTCGAATATCAAAACATACATTATCTCCTTTCCGCGTATTTTGTTAAATTAAGCTTGTGACTGATACAAAAACCCATCCATTGTGCATCATTCTAGTATCGCAGATGCGAGATGGATGCAAGTTTCAAGTATAAGCATATCTCTCTCCGATTATGTCGGACTGCCGACCCATGGCATTAGCGCACTCTAGAAAAGACTGATTAGTTCCTGCTAAAACTAGAAAAAACGGGAATATCCGTGTATATGAACTAGAATAACTACAAATTTTTCGAGACAATAATAAAATTATTCTTCTGAGTTTTTAATATTATGTAAGTCCAAATTTCAATTTCCTCATCTGTAGAATGAGAAGGGTTTGACCACAGTCCACCACGCTGGCCAAGCGCACCTCTGAAAAGTGAAAACATTAAGAGAGACTTCAGGGCGTGCGGCTTTCCTCACGACAATGTTTTCCTTCACCATTTATTGCAAGCGAGGATCGAACCCGCGAGCCCCGACCGCCCGTATAAGAAAGCCGTTCGTCTATACAATTAGACCATCACTGTTTATTGCCTCATTGGTATAGCTGGCGCCAATCATTGTGGCGTCTGAAGTTGACAGAAAGACGCGTCGCAATAGCATATTTTTGCTCGCATGTACATTGACTTCAACAGTTTGTATGACAGCTGCGCAAGCAAGCACTCGCACCTCAGCTCAGAGACGACTGTTTGATTGACACTTACTGTATTTAGTAGGTAAAAAGTAAGAACCTCATTAGTACTATACCATTACAGCCCATTAACGTCCCACTGCTGGGCACAGGCCTCCACTCTCATAGAAGAGAGGGAATTAGAGCTTAGACCCACCACGCTGCTCCAATATGGGTAGATTATAACGTTAGTGATAATAACCGTGATCGGCAGCTTTACGTGCTCTCCGAGGCTGAGGGGTGATTGAAACATCGCTTCCAACAACAACTTTCTAATGCTGGGCTAGTACTAAGAATTTCCTACCGGATTCGCATACCAAGTTTTGTGGCCATAACTTGAGAAATGCAGGATTTTCATAAAAACTTCCAGCCCCTATTTTACCCCTTCGGGGGTGAAATTTGAATACTGTGACATACGTACTGCTTTTTTTTTACCGAAAGCCAAAACACCAAATTTTGTTGAAATAACTTGTAAAATATCTTGAGAAATGAAGGCCTTTTATACCAACTTTCAGCCCCTATTTCACCCCTTTGGGGGTCGAATTTTCAAAAACTGTCAAAGTTTCAAGTTTCTAACTCCAGAGGTTTAGGCTGTGCATTGATTAGATAAAGATTTTATATATATATGAGAAGATGAGATTAGATGATGCCTGCAACTTCATGTGCGTTAATTTTTTCTGCAGGAAATTCTTAATTTTCTTGTATCAAAAGTAGCCTATCTCCTTCCCCAGGATGCAAGCTACCTCAGTACCAAATTTCATCAAATCGGTTGACACGATGACCCCTAATGGCCCATGAAAGCATAGCAGAATCACTTTCGCATATTAGTATGAGTTATATTTATTGAAAACTCTTACAATATCCAAGTCCCTTTGAAGTCACCATATTCATGATATCGTTCTTTTCATTCACCATAGCTTCCTGAAGCTCCCTGGCTTGCTGGTCAATCTCAGCATAAGAAATCCCGTTGGAAGTGTACTTGTGCTCTGGAACATTGTACTTTTGCTTCTCCTTCTTTGCTATTGCTTCAAATTTTGAGCGAACTGATGGTGGTGCATCCTGAAATTATGTTAAGTGTCAATCATGTTTAGTTAATCATATTGAGTAAAATTGTAAAAGACAGTGGCAGTCTTAGGCGGTGGCAAGCAGGGCAACCTCTAGGGCCTCTCTTGCAGGGGCCTCCCGCTCTTGCCCAACAGAGCTACAGCTCAAGTAAAAAAGTAATTAGGTACTAATATGTAACTGAATATCGCTCCTTGCTAATATCTTCTGCCTCGCAATGGCTACCCCTGGTAAGAGACTCAGGTAAACACTGCTGAGTTTGGGGTGGGTTGTTTTAATCAGTGCATATATTAGAAACAGGGAATTGAATAAAGTAAAATCATAGCCTGCCCTCAGTAAATGGCTCTTGAATTATTCATTCTACTCAATTAAAGATTATTTTGATTATAAATCATTAAGACAATAACTTACATAAGAATTATATAATGACATGTGTACCCTATTTGTATTTATTTTTTTCACGAAGATTTGATATGTATTATATGATTTGTCCATTATTGAGAGTAATAATAATTTTGAATTTAATTGACCAATTTGATTTTGTAAATAATTTAATTAGTATAATAATAATGTTTATGTTAAATGTTAGATATTAATAATTCTAAATGTTGTACGCCAGAAATGGCAGAATGCATGTTGATATTGTGTTCACAACAAATAAATAAATCAATAAATCAATAGCTACTGTGTGATAATCACAGTAAACTCAAATAGGCTCATGCTATTGGCTAAAAATCACCCATTTCAGTAGCAAAACTACGACAAATTCCGCCTATCACGACAATGGATTTGGATTAATGATTTATGTGCTTAACTAAAGCTTAGTTTTAAGTTGAAACATTTAAAACTTTCAACATTCATAGAAGGAGATATTAAGTAAGTTCAGCTCGCTGGTCCGATGACCTAAAGAAGGTGGTGGGAAGCAGGTGGATGAGGAAGGCGGAGTGTTTGGTGGCCGCTCTCGAAAAGGCCTATGTCCAGCAGTGGATGCATACAGGCTGATGGATGGATGGATTAAGTAAGTATTACACATTTATTTTTCAATTTCCAAAGGTGAACTTAAAATTTACAAAATTGAATTTGGCAGTATGAATTTGAACAATGAATGTGAAACTTAGTGCATATTTTTCGAAAATCCAAACAAAGACCGCGTCCACGCGCCATTTGGCGAAATTCGTTAAATCCTGGGTGATGGCAGTCTCTCTGTAGACGCTTTAGCGTAGAAGCAACTGTTTCTATGCGTTCTTTAAAAGTTGCCCAAGGCGGTGCCCTGTTTGGTCAACGTTGTTAGATAGGAAAAAGTAGCTTACATGCCAAAGAGGCCCTGCAGCATCAGCAACTTCCTTCATGTTAGCATAGTTGATGCCTTTCTTCCGTTGTTCTTCTTTAAAATCAACCATGTAAAAGTAAAAAGCATTTTTCGGTGGCCTTTTCGGCATTTTATTCGTTACTTTAAATTCCTCAGTTCCTCACGAAAATATAAAATTTAGAATAATTTCAGGATTCGTGCAAGCAATCAGAGACAAGCAAGCAATTATTCCACAGAGTACATTGAATAAATTATTCCTTTTATTCAATGTAGGTACTCTGTGCAATTATTCTTGAGTCAGCACTCAGCAGCACCGACCAGAAAAAAAAGGTCAGCAGCAGCAGCCAGCAGAGACAAGTAACAAGTCATAGAGACGGATCAGAGACAAGGTAACGTAGGTATAGGATAGGATGTTGTAAGTTGTAACAAGTTCTGTGTGACAAGTAACATTGTAACAGCTTCTGCAGCTACATAGCAGCAGCTCCTCTGCGACCCCCTCTATAGCACGGTACTGCAGGCCGACCGCGTATCTTTTGCATCAATCATTGATACATCGCCATCACCTCCGATTGGCTGAATTTATTGTATTCCTGATGCGTTAATGGATTTCGTCCAATAGTGGAAGAGTGTCAACCAATCAGAGGTGATTGCGATCACAATAAATCTGTTATTGCGATTGTATCAATGATTGATGCAAAAGATACGCGGTCGCCCTGCAGCGCTATCTATACTTGTCTCCTAGTCCTATGCTTGTATCTGGTGTGTGCCTAGCCCACAGACACAGTAAAGAAAAGCAGACATAACACACCTACATAGACAAGTGTATGAGAATCTGTGTCCTTTTCCCTCCAAGCAAAAATGTCTATGTTCCTATCTTTTTTTTATTTGTTGCAACACTGTGCAACACCAACGCACACATTGCCAAAAATTCAATGCGTGGCAGTCCGCCATTTGGATTTGAGACATTAATAATTATTTTCGAACTTGACGGTTTTAGTGTTGCAGTGTATTTAATATACTTGTCTATGATCCAAAGTTGTTCAAACAAAAATAAACTCTATTAATAACAAAATCCAGTTTATAATCGTCTGAACCGGCCGGGCAGCCGGCTGCCTCGTGCATGCGCGGATGTTTTATGCAGCAACAAGGTGCGGCCCTGAGTTTTGTCTATGTGTGAGTAATGTTTCCGTGTGTTTGAAATTGCCACGCAATTTTTTTCATTGAAATTGCCGTTAGTTGACGGTTAGTTCCGGTGCATTCGCAAAGCGCTAGTGTCGCAAGAAGTGTTGGGACATAATTTATCTGGGTGGGTATTTGTTTTTGGTAAATCAATATAAATAAAATAAAAATTTAATTAAAATAAAAATAACAATAATCGAAATATGAATAAAAATAATAATAATCGAAAAAATAAATATAATCGGACTGGAGACAACTGGATTCGAACCGGGGTCTTCCAGTATCGTGTCCGCCCATTTCCCACTGAGCTACTATAACCTTGTAGATGGCGGCGAAATTTACCTTCGTATTACAAAATGTAATGTATATTTCGTAACGGAATTTCTGGATTCAGTCTCCACGCTCAAGGCCCGCGATAGAAGCTATGCAATAGCTTAAAAACTACTTACTATAATACTTACTATAGATCTCGTTCAAACCAATTTTCGGTGGAAGTTTGCATGGTAATGTACATCATATATTTTTTTTAGTTATATCATTCTCTTATTTTAGAAGTTACAGGGGGGGGACACATTTTACCACTTTGGAAGTGTCTCTCGCGCAAACTATTCAGTTTAGAAAAAAATGATAATACAAACCTCAATATCATTTTTGAAGACCTATCCATAGATACCCCACACGTATGGGTTAGATGAAAAAAAAATTTTTGAGTTTCAGTTCTGTGGGGAACCCCCAAAATTTATTGTTTTTTTTCTATTTTTTGTAAGAAAATCTTAATGCGGTTCACAGAATACATCTACTTACCAAGTTTCAACAGTATAGTTCTTATAGTTTCGAAAAAAAGTGACTGTGACATACGGACGGACAGACAGGCAGACAGACAGACAGACATGACGAATCCATAAGGGTTCCGTTTTTGCCAAATTTGGCTACGGAACCCTAAAAACGTTCCTTTGTATTGTTTACTGAAAGATTATAATCCTTTACAAGGCGCTTTTTGAGGAACTATACCACAGCTGTCTGCATATATAGGGCAGTTTTGTGGTCTGCAGAATAGATTTTGAACATTCTTAAATTTTTTAATTCTCTTATTTAATTTATTTGCAATTCTTTTATTTTATATTGTATTGTAGATATATCTGTCGCCCGCAACTTCGTAAGCATGGTTTAAGATTTTTTTTTAATTCCCGCAGGAACTCCATTCTTTTTGAGGATAAAAGTAACAAAGAAACTTTTGCATTTATGATATCTAGCATAATTATTATTTTTAGTTAAACCTAATTGTTCCTAACTTGAAGTCAGGAGTGAAGACTCATGCTCAGTTAGAGCTGGTTGAAGAGATGAGTAGGTAATCTCATAAAAACAAACACAAATAATTTTTGCAAATACATATAATATTCCCTAAATATAATAAAACCAAAATATAGGTACCCTTCCGGTAAGTTTATCTTATGATTAACTCATAATCAACTTGAACTTTAGCTGGAAAAAGTTCTGGATGTTTTTTTTAAATATTTTATTACTTAATAAAATAATATCCAGGTAATAGATAAATGCACAGTGACATTTTGTTAGAATTTAATGGATGTTGAAGTACCTAAGTAAAACCAACAACTTTGACAAAATCACATCAGTGAAACCTGGCTAACTGAGAGCATAGCTGATTCTGAGGTTATCCCTAACTAGCAGATACCCGCGGCTTCGCCCGCGTAAATTTTAGTTTTCCCTATTCTCACGGGAACCATAGATTTTTCCGGGATGAAAAGTAGCTTATGTGTTAACCCAAGATGCAATTTATCGCCATTCCAAATTTGAGCCAAATCGGTTCAGTAGTTGCGGCGTGGAGGAGTATCGAAGCTTGATAAAATACGAACTTTGGAGCCCCGTTTCACCCCTTAAGGGGGGATTTTGAAAAATCCTTTCTTAGTGCACCCCTAGACCTCATAATGAATCTGTGTGCCAAATTTGAAGTCTCTAGACCCAGTGGTTTGGGCTGTGCGTTGATATGTCAGTGACTGAATGAATGAGTCAGTATCTTCTTTTACATATTTAAGAAGAAGAAGAAGAAGAAACAGAGCAAGTTTGCAGAAGTATTAAAAAAACCAAGATTAACAGAAGCTTTGAACAGGACTCTGCAAGATATACGAAGCAACAAAAGTCTGATGGGTGGATTGACTGTATTGCTGGCAGGTGACTTTCGTCAAACACTACCAGTAGTCCCAAGGGGAACACGTGCTGATGAGATAAAAGCGTGTCTGAAAAGATCAGCATTGTGGCCCTCGATTAAAATTTTAAAATTAACAAAAAATATGAGAGTCCATCTTGGAGGTAATGTTTGCGCCGGCCAATTTTCAGACCTTTTGCTCCAACGGGGATTTCCCCGAAAAAGACGGCATGATATGCGTCCCTTCCGATCTTTGCACTACAGTAACAACAGTTGAAGACTTGATCACTAAAATTTATCCTGACGTTGCGCTTCTCCAGGAAAAACCTATAGACTGGTTATGTGAGAGAGCCATACTGACCCCAAAGAACGACCAAGCAGCGGTTATTAATGATTTATTGCTGAACTCCTTTGAAGGACAACAATTAGTGTATAATTCCATAGATACTGTGGTAAACACTGACGATGCCGTTAACTATCCAATAGAATTCTTAAATACTTTGAACCCACCGGGTCTGCCATATCACAGACTTTTATTACGTGTGGGTGCACCAGTTATGTTATTAAGGAATTTAAAGCCACCCAAACTTTGTAACGGCACTCGATTAAAAGTCAAAGTTTTGCACCAGAACGTAATAGAAGCAACTATTATGACCGTACCAGCTCAAGGAGAAACAGTGTTCGTACCGCGTATTCCCTTAATACCTAGCGATCTATTATAAAAAAAAAAATTATATAAAATCTATCTCCTTTCCGAATTTCAGTCATATCCGGTCAGTAAGTGCAGCGTAAAGTAGTATTTTTCGCGCGTGAATATCAATTTTTCAGTTTTCCCGCGAAAACCATGGATTTTTCCGGAATGAAAAGTAGCCTTTTTATTAACCCAGGATATCATCTATCTCCATTCCGAATTTCAGCCAAACCGGTCTTGACTTGCGGCGTGAAGATTTTTTTCCGCGTGAATTTTGGTTTTTAACTAATCCCACGGAAACCATGGATTTTCCCGGGATGAAAAGTAGCTTATGTGTTAACCCAAGATGCAATTTATCGCCATTCCAAATTTGAGCCAAATCGGTTCAGTAGTTGCGGCGTGAAGGAGTATCGAAGCTTGGTAAAATACGAACTTTGGAGCCCCGTTTCACCCCTTAAGGGGGGAATTTTGAAAAATCCTTTCTTAGTGCACCCCTAGACCTCATAATGAATCTGTGTGCCAAATTTGAAGTCTCTAGACCCAGCGGTTTGGGCTGTGCGTTGATATGTCAGTGAGAGCGTGAGTCAGTATCTTCTTTGATATACCATGAAATTTTCCGGGATGAAAAGTAGCCTATGTATCAATCCAGGATAAAATCTATCTCCTTTCCGAATTTCAGTCATATCAGGTCAGTAAGTGCAGCGTAAAGTAGTATTTTTCACGCGTGAATATCAATTTTTCAGTTTTCCCGCAAAAACCATGGATTTTTCCGGGATGAAAAGTAGCTTTTTTATTAACCCAGGATATCATCTATGTCCATTCCAAATTTCAGCTAAATCGGTCTTGTACTTCCGGCGTGAAGATTTTTTTCCGCGTGAATTTCGGTTTTTAACTAATCCCACGGGAACCATGGATTTTCCCGGGATGAAAAGTAGCTTATGTGTTAACCCAAGATGCAATTTATCTCCATTCCAAATTTGAGCCAAATCGGTTCAGTAGTTGCGGCGTGAAGGAGTATTGAAGCTTGGTAAAATACGAACTTTGGAGCCCCGTTTCACCCCTTTAGGGGGGAATTTTGAAAAATCCTTTCTTAGTGCACCCCTAGACCTCATAAGGAACCTGTGTGCCAAATTTGAAGTCTCTAGACCCAGCGGTTTGGGCTGTGCGTTGATATGTCAGTGAGAGCGTGAGTCAGTATCTTCTTTGATATACCATGAAATTTTCCGGGATGAAAAGTAGCCTATGTATCAATCCAGGATAAAATCTATCTCCTTTCCGAATTTCAGTCATATCAGGTCAGTAAGTGCAGCGTAAAGTAGTATTTTTCACGCGTGAATATCAATTTTTCAGTTTTCCCGCAAAAACCATGGATTTTTCCGGGATGAAAAGTAGCTTTTTTATTAACCCAGGATATCATCTATGTCCATTCCAAATTTCAGCTAAATCGGTCTCGTACTTCCGGCGTGAAGATTTTTTTCCGCGTGAATTTCGGTTTTTAACTAATCCCACGGGAACCATGGATTTTCCCGGGATGAAAAGTAGCTTATGTGTTAATCCAAGATGCAATTTATCTCCATTCCAAATTTGAGCCAAATCGGTTCAGTAGTTGCGGCGTGAAGGAGTATTGAAGCTTGGTAAAATACGAACTTTGGAGCCCCGTTTCACCCCTTTAGGGGGGGAATTTTGAAAAATCCTTTCTTAGTGCACCCCTAGACCTCATAAGGAACCTGTGTGCCAAATTTGAAGTCTCTAGACCCAGCGGTTTGGGCTGTGCGTTGATATGTCAGTCAGTCAGTCAGTCAGTCAGTGTCTTCTTTTATATATTTAGAAGATGGATTCTGTATGCTTAGGTGTGATAGACGTAACAATCGCCGTGGCGGAGGAGTAGCTATTATAGCGCACTCTAAATATACTCTACAACCTCTTAAGTGTACCCTTCAACGAAACACTGAACAGCGAGATAATTTGTAGCGGTTTATATCGCGGTAATAATTTAATATGTATATTAATTTGTATTTATATACCTCCAAAATCTAGCGATGATGACTATTTAATGATTTATGAATGTATTGAAAGAGTTTGTAGTTCTTACAGCCAGCAAAAAATATTAATTTGTGGCGATTTTAATTTTAATTCTTTGTTTTAACATTTTGTGCTCTTATTAATCAAATTTTTAACGGTAGCGGGCAGTTATTAGATCTTGTACTTGTAAATGAAACATTGAGTCAAGCCGTGGTACATAGGGCCGAGGAGTCGATTGTATCTCCTGATAGCTACCATCCTCCGCTTGAGGTAGGTTTTGATTGTATTTTTGACTGGAAGCAAAATAAGTACTCTTCGCATAGCATTGAAACGGAATGGAATTTTAAAAAAGCTAATTTCCAATTACTGTACGAACGGTTATCTAAAGTTGATTGGTCACTTCTGTATGAAACTGTTGATCCTCAGAAAGCTATCGAATTGTTTTATACAATTATTGAATCCTGCTTTCTCGAATGTGTTCCACTTAAACAGCAGTTAACGGAAGAACCGAGGTATGTTTATCCCACTTGGTATTCTAGCAGGACTAAGCGGAATATAGAGTCAAAAGCGAAATATCATAGATTGTTTAAAGCAACGAAAGATCAGCAGTACCAAAAACTATTTTCTGACTACCGATTGCTAGTTAAGTTAAATATCGACGAGGACTTTGAGCGCTACAAGTTAAATATGGAGCGTAATATCAAGCGAGAACCAAATGTATTTTGGGATTTTGTGACCTCTAAGCGGAGTGTTATTAAAAAAAATATATCAAAAAATGGAGAATTGGTCCCACGGGATAAGTGCGCAGGACTATTTGCGGAGTATTTTAGATCTGTTTATGCAACGGAACCACCGCAACTATGTATCAATGATGCGTTAAAAGCTTGTGGAGGGGGAAGCGAGCGCATACACTTAGACTCTATAAATTGTAGCGATGTACGTAGAGCGCTTAAGAAGCTCAAGCCAAAACGTTCTGCTGGCCCCGATGGTATTCCACCATACGTCATCAAGGATTGTGGTAGCGTATTTGTGGCGCCGTTGCAATATATATTCAGTGCCTGTTTGAAGCATTGTTTCTATCCAGAAGTCTGGAAAACATCTAGAGTAGTACCTGTTCCTAAAAAACAGTCTAGTTCCGACATAAGCGATTTCAGGCCTATAGCTGTTTTATCAGTCTTTGGCAAGTTATTTGAGTCGATATTAGAGTGCCGTATACGGAGACAATTTGAGTACCTACCAACTTTCCGAATCTCAACATGGGTTCCGAGCGGGCCGCTCAACCTGCACTAATTTGTTAACATTCTGGACTTATGTCACTGGAGCTGTAGATGACGGTGCGCAGGTGGATGCAGCTTACTTTGATTTTCAAAAAGCGTTTGATACAGTTGATAATGAGTAATGACGTTCTTCTAAGTAAGTTTGCATCTGTTGGTTTTACTCCGTCTCTACTTAAGTTCTTTTCTAGTTACCTGAGAAACCGGAAACAGTATGTGCAGTATGAGGGGCATCGTTCGGATCAATACTGTACTTATTCCGGCGTAAGTTAAGGAAGTAATTTGGGTCCATTGGAGTTTTTGATATTAATTAATGATTTACCTAACGCAATTGCTCACGCAAATTGTTTATTATTTGCAGACGATCTTAAACTCTTTTTTAAAATAGAGAATTCTTGTGACGCTCGGAATCTTCAGGGTGATATTGATAATGTCTTGCAGTGGTGCAACCAGAATAAGTTGTTTTTCAATAATAAAAAATGCGCCGTGATTACTTTTACTCGAAAATCAAAACCAATTGTTGTGAACTATCGGCTAGGCGGATCAGATATTCCGCGTGTATTATTTGGAATCGTTTTGAAGCCAAATATATAGACATGCTTGAAAAAATTCAAAAGAAGTTTATTCGGTGGTTGTATAGAAAGCATTATGGATATTCAGTAGGTTATCCTACCATATACCCAAGCTTATTTCTTCTTGGAATGATAGGATATGATAGACTGGAAGTGAGGCGCAACATTGCTTTACTCTTAGGTCAATCTGATCCAGGGGAAAAAATTTAATTCAGCTATTTTAAATTGGATAGGTCTGCACGTACGGGATGAGTACGCAACTTCGCGTCGTCGTAAATTGTTTGCATTGCCCTACTGCAGAACAGCAATGGCTAGTCAATCACCACTTTTTCGTGCACTACGTTTGCTCAATAATCTGACGCAAAAACATTTAGATCTAGACATTTTTCACACCCCACCGCTACAACTCATTAAACAAATAAAGCCTTTTTTAGAAATAATTTAGCTGGTGTTTTTTTTTTTTATTGACATGTGTTTTTAATTCTATATTTTGTACTGTAATTTTATTTTAGTTAGGTAAACATGCTTTTTATTTTTATTTTTTGTAAAGATTTAGTTAATATTTACCTGTATTTGTTATGTTTAAGTTGTAATTGTAGTTGTAGGTAATTTTGTAGCCAGAGGAGACGAATTGGGCGACTGTAGAGTCTTCCCTGGCATGCTTTTCATAAAGAATAAAGAATAAAGAATAAAATGTGCAAATGACAATCACTTTAGCTTTTACAGCAGCTCTATGAGCAGTAAAGGTTAAGGGTAAAAGTAACAGTAAAAGTACCGGCTAAAATTGTGAAGAAACAAATTTAGCCGTTACTTTTACTTTTAGCCGTTACTTTGGCTGTTACTTGCGATGAAGAAACTGGCCGTAAGAGGTGACATACGAGTTATTTTGAATACTTAAATCGTAAAAGCTATTTATTTATGCAACTGTATCGTAATGAGGATCATTTTAATTCGAGTGCTGTTTTTTGATACGAGGCTTGCCGAGTATCAAAATAGGATAGTACGAGAATTAAAATGACTAATTACGTACAGTTGCATACAAGATTTTATCTACGACAACTTTACTTTATAAATTAATAAAAAAGTCAAATCAATCAAGTGCCAGAACCCAGAGCCGCTAAGCTATAGGTATCCTATTTATGAAGATAACCATATCGATACAGCTACGACTCATAACGATACAGCTCCCATACAACGAACTGTATCGTTATGAGAAGCAAACACGAAAGAGGGTTCAATTCGATATAGTTGTCAAATTCGAAATTGGAACTTTTCGATGCTGGAGTAGATAAAATAACTTAAATGGGAGATATTTAAATACTACACATTAGCACATCAAAGCGGCGACACTTGAGCTATTTTTTACCCACGACGGAACGGACGGTATATATTATGTGTTTGCCCTAAGAGGTTGTGCGATTCTTTGTTTGTGTGTGTACTTTTTAGTTACCATTTTCCTGGAAAACTACTGGACCGATTAGTATGCAGTTTTTTGCAATAGATATGCATAACTTCTGTCAAAGTTCTTGAATATGTTTTAGGGCCATAGTCCACTAAGCTGAGCTGCAATCTTGATTTTTATTTTTCAATATGTTTCCATTTTTCTGAACAAGTACTGGGCTGATTGAGATGCGGTGTTTTGCATTAGATACGTTTAGCTTGTGAAAAAGTTCTTAGATATATTTTAAGTTATCGTGCTATCGTGCGCGCTGCAAACGTGTTTTTTAATTATGTTACCATTTTTCTGGAAAACTACTTTGCTGATTTAGATGCAGTTTTTTTAAATAAATATGTTTAGCTTCTGAGAAGGTTCTTAGATATGTTTTAGGGCCATAGTTCACCAAGCTGTGCTGCAATCGTGATTTGGTAGGTGGTCATAGGAACTCCTACTCATCGTAAACCTGTCGTGTTTGGACTCTTTTGATTTGTCTTGACAAGCGCTAACCTAGATGCTGCCCAGGGTATCTTGGTGGAGCCAGGAGGTGGTTACAGGAACTCCAGTTTTTTATCCATTATATTTTTTAACGTATTTTTGAACTGATATATTTTAACATTTATTTATCAGAATATTAAAATTTAACACAATTTGACACCTCTACTCATTACCATTTGGCCATAGTCTAACACGTTGGTCAAAAGAACTACTGAGCCGACAAAGATGCAGTTTTGTGTTGATAAAACTACTTCTGCGAAGATCTAATTGTTGTTACAAAGTTATAAGGTCACAAATTATAATGGAACGCTGCAGTTCGTCGTGGTTTTTTTTTAATTTTAATTTTATTACTTGACGTACTTAACGACGTATTACGTCTTTGAGAGGCAATATCTAGTAAACGCCCCGATGAATAGAGTCAGTTTTTATACTGGTTACCTATGTACAGCGCATACTTTAATACTATACTAGAATAAGCGGCGATAAGTAGTCAAGTCCCCAGCCACATGCAGGCAGACCATCACAAATTCCACCAGACGATAGTTACTGTTGTGAATGATACGAGCACTTGATGAGAACTGACATTTATTATTACTGAAATATATAACAATATTATATAAAATTCACATCATCTTTCCCTTTTATTTTTTAAACTAGCTTATGCCCGCGACTACGTCCGCGTGGATTGAGGTTTTTTGGTTCCCGCGGGAACTCCTTAATTTTCCGGGATAAAAAGTAGCCTATGTGCAGTGGCGTGCAGTTCATAGAGGCATTAAAGCACTGCTTACCCTAATGGAAATAAGTCAATGTCCATTTTTCATTATAACAATCAGTAAATAGGTATTCTGACTAACTAGTGCCTACCCTAGCTTCTAGCCCTGTGCACGCCACTGCCTATGTGCTATTCCAGACTATATTCTATCTCTGTGCCAAATTTCAGCCAGATCCGTGCAGCCGTTGGCGCGTGATTGAGTAACAAACATCCATACATCCATACATCCATACATCCATCCATCCAAACTTTCGCATTTATAATATTTATTTGATTAGATTTATTATAATTTTATAATTGGCTTAGATACGTAATTATATTTAAACAATACGTATCTAATCCTAATTTATTATGACTGAAATACCATCATAACAATATTATATAAAAATCATATTAACTGAAATACCAACATAATCATATTATATGAAAATCACATCAGCAGTTATCTCTTAGCCTACATATTTTTTGAAAGCTTGCCCCTTAATGGTGGTGCAATGGTGCAACGCAGAGGTGCAACGGGCAACCGTGCAATGCAAAGTGCAAACCTTTGATTAGGTATGTAGAGAAGGATGTGTTACATTTTACTCAATTATAGTTATACGATGCATTTTGTTAATAAAACATGTACTACTATGTTTTGATTATTCTTACTTACTGAAAGCTACGTTTTTAGAATGAGACAGGTGTTTTATGTTATTGCGTGAACGTGTCAGGCAATTGTCATATGACGTCATCAAATTTTGCTATTGAAGCCAATTTTTTTGTAGCCGTTATATGGCGTCTGTATTGCTTCCGGTGTTTTGGTTGTGGCTAATTACCAGTTTTGTGAATATTTTCATAATATTTTTATGTGTTTTGCTTAGTTTTGTGCAGTTTTGTGTAATCAACAATGCTGAAGTGCTCAGTTGTGGGGTGTCGTAATAATAGTACTTATTGTAAAACGCCCAGGAATTTCATTTCATAAGTGAGTAACATAGTTGTTTTTATTTTTCTTTTTGTGGCGAGTATTTTAAGTTATTTCAACTAATTATAGCTTAGTTTATTCTTTACTGAACCCAAAACACGTCAATTTTTGCGCTATCCCCGAAAATTTGGATTATTTCATTTATTTTTGTTTGAGTGTTTATATAGTGTGGGGATTGTATTGTTTACAAATAAATTGAGTATCGATAAAATAAAATTTCATATCACTCTTACTGTTTCTCACTCAGAGGGGTAGAGAGATGAAATTGAACAGTCAGCTTTTACTTATAATATTGTCAAACTCATTTTAGGCTGTAGCGATGATAACCTTGTGATTAAGACACCCGATCTCCGGGATGGTGTCTCGTATTCGAAAATTACATGGTCTATTCAAGTGGTTTTTGCTCCCTTCATTGCAGTTATTGTGTATAATTTTAACTTATTACTATTTTTGACCTGCCTCGTTGGTCTAGTCGACTGCGGATCACAAGGTCCTGGGTTCGATTCCCGGTCGGGCATAAAAGTTAGGTATTGGGTTTTTCAATTAAGAAATTCTCAGTGCCAACCAAAATTTCATACAAAGTTTCACCCCCTATTTCACCCCCGTAGGAGTGGAATTCTGAAAAATCTTACCTTAGTGAGCGCCTACGTCACAAAAGGAACCTACTGTCAAAATTTCAAGTTGCTAACCCCAGCGGTTTAGGCTGTGCGTTGATCTCTTAACGATTTAGTATAGGTACTTTCACTCCACTCTTCCATTTAGCATAGGTACTTTCTGAAATAAACACCTCCATATATTTTTTCTGTGACAAATTATGGAGAGTTCTTCTTTAAAAACAAATTTTGAAATGGAACCGCACCCGCCCGCGTAGACCGCGCGGCCCACTGTCTACTTACTTGCTCTCCTTCTATCCTAGTGTTTACTGCCTACGTGTTCTGAAGTAAACAACACACTGCTATGCTAGCGAGCACAGTGGAAACGCCAGAGTGCCACGCGTCCGACAGACGTAAAAAAAATTCTCATAAGAAAACATAAAACAGAGACCCCTTAAATATCTAAAAGGGCCTTTTAATGTAAATAAACTTTTCAGACATGCATACAGTGTAAGAGACCGTTGAAGTAAAAACACAAAGAAACAAAAGAAACACTGACGATCGGGTTCTTTTGGGTGCCATTGGACTTCGCCATCTTGGCTTTCCTAACAGCAAACCGACAATTCTTCCATACAGAACAAATCTTGTAAAAAAACCGCACCAAAGTCTTGCATAGTTCTACACTTGTAAGCCTCATCAATATTCGCCATACATTTTCTATGGAAAATTAAATTCCGCCATCTTGAATTTTTTCCTGTTCATCAAGTAGACCTTCATGTCCTGATCATCTTTTGCCAAGAAACCACTCTTCCATCTTTTATACTCTCCGAGATAGACACCGACGAAATTTGTATGGCGGCCATCTTAAATCCGCTATTTTGAATTTTTTTCAGCACACTGTCAATTGGATGAAGTTTCGAGTGACATTTGGTCGAGTGCACCCCACTTATCTTGAATACCCTGGCTGTGCTCTTCATCCGTCTTCGAAATCCTCAATCATCAGCTCTCTCCGTATTTTTCCTCCGAATGAATTTTTGTCTTCTATACGAAACGATGAGTAAAAAATATTTTTTAATGCAAAAAACCTCAATTCACGCGGACGGGGTCACGGGCATCAGCTTGTTCATTATAAAATACGAATACTAGTGTTTTTCAAAAATTATGTTTAATTATTTATTAATTATATTTTGATAATTTTATATCGAGTATATAAGTATCGACATAATCAAAGGTATCGATAATTTCAGCCCTTATGCCCGCATTAAGCTTCGCCCATGCGCCATTTTAAGGATAAAGGAAGCTTCAATTTAAATATGTTAGGGCACATCCTTCTCTATATACTTAATCAAAGGTGCAAACCATAACTTGTCTCTGAGTTTGGTGTAAACTACCCTTATATTCAATGTACTCTGTGGTGCAAACTTTGATTAGAAGTGTGCAAACATATTATGTTGTTCTGTGTGCAAACTGGTCTGTGGTTAACTTGTCTCTGCTGTCTGCTGTGTAGTGGATTCCTGTCTCAACTCTCAATTTTCCTGTGTTATTTTGTAAAAAGCATTTGTGTATATTCTCAGTTAAAGTTTATTAACAATTAATAATAGTCTGGTTTCTTGATAAAATATATTTCAGTATTTACTGTTTGTGATATCAAGTGTATTTCAACAAGCCACTTAACTGTTTCTGCTCTTTTTAAGAATAACATTCTTTCGAGGTAAGTTAGGGTTTTTATACCTAATATTTTCATATTTATACACTTATTACTTATTAGTAATCTATGTTGGAGTAAATAAGTGATCCGAATATTTAATTGAAATAGGTGTAACCGATTTACACATCACCGGACATAGTCGTTCCTAAGTTATTTCCATCGAGAGATTAATTGTATTTTAGCCACTTGTCCAAGCCGGATTTATTTACTTAAATTACTGATATCCGGAGTCACAGAGTTCATGGTTTATTTTCGCTAACCCTGCCACTTACAGTTTAACTTTTGTACATTCTTTGACAATCATATTATTAATTCTGTTTGTTGAGTAGGTACAAACTATAGTTCTTACTTATTAATTTCGGTGACCGTCTACATGTGCATTTATGTTTTGGAAATTATAATTTCCCAAAATCCTTCATTCTTGGCGGTTCTATGTTTAGAAAATATACATGCAAATCAGTAAAAGTTTTGCAACTTGAACTGGAAAATTACTTTTGTACTGAAATTGTGCAATTTTTTCACACTTCCAGCTAATAAAATATATATTGGGGGTTCCTACTTGAGCCCATCCCTCCAGAGACATGACAACTCCCGATTAAGGTACCACCTATCAAAACCCAACCCTGAAAAACATATATCAATATAAAACCTAGGTAGATCTGGTGGTGCCCAGTTCAAGCTGTGTATTGGCTTAGTAAGTCAATCACTGTTTTATAATCCATACTAAGTAATATTATAAAGTGAAACTGTGTCCCTCTGTTGGTCTGTCAGACTTTCAAAGCCCATCTGTTCAACCAGTTTTGCAGAAAAACAAACAAACCATAAGTAGTTAACATTTTGGTCAGGTTATCAAATTACCTACTATTAAGTACTTAATAACATTACAGTTCATTATTAAAAGTTTGAACAAGATAACACAGATGTTATTATTTTCCTCCAGGCAAATATAAACTCAATGCAACCTAAGTAAGTAATTATTTCACTTAGCTTGTATTTATATGATGATTTTTATTTCCAGTAATGTGTAAGTGATTGTTAGTAAACCTATTACAAATAAAATTAAATAAATAAAATGCATTAGTACTAGGGTTGTAACGGAGGAGTTCTTAGCCGAAGCAGAGGCAGATGCGGGGGTGAAGGGGCTTTGCCTCCGCGGATGCGGAGGTTAACAGAGGCACAGGCGGAGGTGGATTTCTCTGATCACATTGTCCATTTTTTGTGCTCTCGGATGCAATTAATCCCACATTTGGTTTTTTTTTGAGGATTCTTCTAAGGACAGTTGCCTTTTTGCTTGTTGTAATGGTGTAACTGTCGTCACTTGCTTCGATTTGTACCTCTCGCATTGTAAGTCACGTAAATAAACTGTTACAACTCTGCAAAAATATGCCGGAGGTGGATGCGGAAGATACGTTTTCTTGCAAAAGTTCCGCACTTACAGAGGTGGAGGCGAGGTTCTGTTACAACCTTAATTAGTACCTATGTCATTGTATATAAATGTTAAGTACATGATGATTTTCAAAATAGAAAACCCGTTTTTTGTATCTAGGATGCAAGCTATAGCTCTGTACCAAATTTTGTCAAAATTGGTAAAGCAAAGGGCAGTGAAATGTCTTAGTTACCATTTCACTGCCCATCTGCTTTACTGAGACATACCACCTTTACATTAGTACCTACTAATGAGTATGGATTCATTGGCAATTGGAACTATCTGTGATGTTTACCTCAAACATGCAAATTAATAAACAAGTCTGTTTGCTTTTTAAAAAATGCAGTATGCTAGCATACCTACCTACATATTTTCCAAACACTGGTTGTAGGTATAGAAACTAAAAACTTCTGAATTGAATGGACTAAAAGAGACAGTTCAGAAATGTATGGGGCGTAGGCCTGGTCTTGTACAAGTAGAGAAATGAAGGAAAATAAAATACTAGACCAGTCTTCTTCTTCTTCTTCTTCCTCTGGGCTTTTCCGCACTTAAGCACTGGTGCCCGCTGTGCGTGAGACCTCCGGTGCGACTCCCCGCTGGATCACTCCAGCCAGCCGAGCTCACTCCAGAATCCAAGCAGGCCGCCCAGGTCGGCAAGGACTTCCGGGAGTGTTGCTGGGGAGCCAATGTAGGCTTCTCGTTGAGTGGTTACAGCACTACACTCGAGTAGTACGTGTCTTGGTGTCTCCTCGCTCTCCATGCAGGCTCTGCACAGAGGGCTGTCGGTTATACCTAGAACATATAGGTGTTTGTTAAGTGGACAGTGTCCTGTTATCATGCCTACGGCCGTCCTGAGTTTAGCTCTGTTTAATTGCAGTAGTTTCTTAGTTAGGCGTTGGTTCGGGCTGGGTATAGCCTCTTTTGTTTGTCTACAGCTGTTGGTGTTTGCCCAAAGTTCGGCATGAGTACCTACTGTTTGTCGTTTTAACCAAGTTTTGTACTCACTGAATGGTATTGGAACAATCGGTTCAGGTCCCATTACCTTCAGGTTTGAGGCTCGTCGAGCTAGTTCGTCGGCTGCGTCGTTACCTATGTTGTCGCTGTGACCTTTAACCCAGCCAAGTGATACTAGGTTTGATTTTGTTAGTGTTTGTAGTGCGTTATGGCAATCCAGTACGAGCTTGGATGAGGTCGTACTTTTGGCTAGAGCTCGCAGGACTGCCTGACTATCACTAAAAATGTTAATATGAAAGTTTGTTACCTGTCTGTCGGCCATTGCCATGGCCGCCGCAGTGATGCCGACGCACTCCGCTTGAAAAACAGAGTTATTCTTACCGAGCGCGCGAGCAATATGTATGTTTAGTTCGGGACAGTACACTCCTGCACCAGTTCCCTGGCTGGTTTTTGACCCGTCTGTGTAAACGTCTATCGTATCTGTAGTATTTTTGTGTATTCTGGTATCTGAGATGTTGATCTCATAGTCTTTCTCAATTATATGTTCCTTCCGTGTTTTTTCACAGATCCATCCTAACAGTGGACTTTTCATGTTCTCACCTGACAGTATCCGGGTGTGTGTTGTGTTTGTATCTTTCCACAGCCCATAAGTCTTAATCCTTAGCGCTGCGAGGGTAGCTTCTTCTTTTATATGAAGATGTAGGGGGGGGATTCCCAGTATTACCTCTAAAGCATCTGTTGGGGTGGTGCTCATGAAGCTAGTGATCGCTAGGCATGCTTGTCTTTGGAATTTTTGTAGTTCCTGTTGGGTTGTCGTCTGAAGTGTTCTGGGCCACCATACTAGTGACGCGTATGTTAAAGAGCTTCTTACCACTGTCAGATACAGCCAGAGCATTATCTTTGGTTTTAGACCCCAGGTTTTCCCGATCATGCGTTTGCATTGATTTAGGATTATTGTTGTTTTTTGTATTTTCGTGTCTATGTGTTTCTTCCAGTTGAGCTTGGTATCTAGAGTTACCCCCAGATATTTAACTTCTGTTGATGGTGTTAGATTTGTACCGAAGAGTGTTGGCATTCTTGGTACATCTGGTTTCCTTTTGTTTGTGAACAGTACTAGTTCGGTCTTTTTTGGGTTCACTGTTAGTTCATTGTCTTTGCACCATTTCTCTAAGAGTCTCAGTGCATCTTGCATTATTGCACAAAGTGTGTTTTCGTGTTTGCCACCTATTAGAATCGTTATGTCATCTGCATAACCTATGGTGTAGAATCCGTTGTTGTTCATTTTTGTTATCAAGCTGTCAACGACCAGGTTCCACAGGATTGGAGATAACACTCCTCCTTGTGGGCAACCTTTGGCTACTATGCCCTTTGTTATACCGTTTATGTCAAGTTGGATGACCCTTTTTTCGAGTAGGGTCCCTATCCATTGCCTTAGAGTTTTGGGTACTTCGTAGCGTTGTAGTGCATTATCAATGCTCTTAAAAGTGGTTTTGTCAAAGGCTCCTTCAATATCTATGAAGGCTCCTAGTGTTGATAGTTTGTTAGCTAGGTCGTGCTCTATCTTCGTTACCACGTCGTGGAGAGCCGTCTCTGTTGACTTGCCGGTACAATAGGCATGTTGGTTTCGGTGTATTGGTATAGTCCTTAGGGCTCCGTCTCTAAGGAAACGGTCTCCAAGCCTTTCCAGCGTTTTCAGCAGGAAGGATGTTAGGCTGATAGGTCTGAAAGCCTTCGGTTCGGTGTAATCATTCTTGCCTGGTTTGGGCAGGAATACCACTTTCACTTCTCTCCACGAGATTGGTATGTATTTAAAGGCTATACAAGCTCGAAAGATTTGTACTAGCCATGGTGTTATCTCCGTAGCCCCCCACTGCAAGAGGGCTGGGAAAATTTGATCTGTTCCCGCTGATTTGAAGGGGTGGAACGTGTCTATGGCCCACCGTACCTTCTCGTGTGTGACTATTCTGTTAGCTATTTCCCAGTCAGCTTCCGAGGGTGTGCTCTGTAGATCATCCGCCCAGTCTGGGTTGTCTACTATTTTGCTGCCCGGGAAATGTGTTTGTATTAGTGTTTCACTGACCTCTTTGTCGTCTTTGGTGTAACTACCATCTGTTTTCTTCAAAGTGCCTAGTGTGCGATTGTTATCGTCGGCTAGAATTTTCCTAATTCTAGTCGCCGTGTCGTATGATTCTATGTTTGTGCAAAATCCCTGCCATGACTTTTCGTCTTTGTTTCGTACAAGTTTCTTGTATTGGGATTGTGCTTCTCGGAAGTTATCCCAATCCAAGTCCTGTCGGGTGTTTTTGGCTCTGTTGAATAGGTGCCTTAACCTTTGTCTTTTCTTTTCTAGGTCCGGGCCCCACCAGTTATGTTTTGGTTCCTGTTTTGTCTTACGTGTTTTCAAAGGGCAGGCTATCTCGTAGCATGCCCTTATACTTTCTGTTAAGTCTGTTACCTGATTGTCGATCTGTGACACATATTGGATTTCGGCTATGTTCTTCTGTCCTATGTGTCTTGTTATGAGTGATTTGTACTGTTTCCTATTTGTCTTCCTCGGATTTCTTCGAGGTATTTCTGGTTTCTTGGTTAGATCAAGTTCGAAGCATATTCTGCAGTGATCCGACAGTGACGGTTCCTTGCTCACATGCCAATTCTTTACTTGATCTACTATGTTATGTGAGGCTAGAGTAAGGTCGATTATCGTCTGATACCTACTGGATATAAACGTCGGTTCTTTGCCTTTGTTTACAATGTTGAGGTTAGTTGTTAGTAGAAATGATACTAGCGACTCACCTCTTGTGTTGTTCTTTTCACTACCCCACAGGGTATGGTGTGCGTTACTGTCGACAGAGATGATCAGGTCTGTCTTTTGTTCTTCACAGTGGTTGATGAGGTCCATGACTTCCTTCGTGGGGATCTGGCCTTCAATGGGTAGATACAGTGATGCCAGGACTAGTGGTCTAGGCGCTGACCCATTGTTTTGTCTTATTTCGTTGTGTATTCTAACTGCTGTTAGGTCTCTGTAACAGTAATGTGTAAGTAGTGTCGCTGTGACACAGCGTGGTATGTAGATACATGTTCGAGGCGGCTCTTGCAAACTGTGGTAGAAAACCTTACCTTCGCAGTTTCCGAGACCGCAAATGCGGTTTGCCCGAACCCACGGCTCTTGGATTAGGGCTATGGTCTCGGCCTCAACCTCCAGCTGCTTTTTAAGGGTGGCCGTTGCTAGGTATTTAAGCTGGAGGTTGGTTTGCACAATTTTAATGTGCTCGTATGTTATTGTTATTTGTAAAGGGAAGTCAGTTGTCCGTTGGTCATTGTTGTTCCTTTTCGGCCATAGGGGCCCATGTTTTCAACAGCTCTTGAAGAGCTGCCGTGTCTGTCGTGTCAGTCCCCTCCTGCCACTCTGTCTTATTCGGTGGAGGAGGTGACGATGATTCAGTCAGCACCGCGTCAATGTTGTGGAGCACAGTGCTGACTGATGGTTCCGGGTTGTTCGCGGGTTGTCCGTCAGTTTGTATGTTGTCGGAAGTGGAGGTGGAGGTGGTTGTCATCTCTGGCTGGGGTAGCTCCATGGGTGGTACGTCGCTCACTTCTTCACGAGTGAAGAATCGGACGTAAATAGAGCCCGTGGAGTAGGCTACTTCCCTTCCCCTTGCCATGATGTCGGCAATCTGCTCTTTGGGCACGCCCAAAACGAGAAGTATGCCTGGAATGTTGTTGTCGACCTTGAGGTAGTTATACAGGGTCCAAGTTGATATGTTGTACCAGGGATTTTGGCTGGCCAGGATCCTGTGCAGGCTCCCTACCTCGCCTTGATACCCCGGCACAAACAGTGCGGATCTGATCCGTACGGGGATCTCCGACTGCTTTATCAACAAGAGCCCCGTCCCCTCTCGTGGTGACTGTAGTCGTGGTACAACTTCATGTAACCACGAGAGAGCTTTGTCGTCATGACACCACAACTTTAGCACACCCTCGCTCAAGAAGGCTTTGCCTACGAAAGCGGGTGCGTAAGGTAGGGTGCCAGGTGCTGTTTCTTGGAGGCAAGCAGCAAAGATCTCATTTTGGATCTGGTCCTGAATGTTGCTTGCCTCTTGTTGGGTCATGTCAGAGCGTGGGTCGAAAGTGACTGCCACGCTGAGATGTGGTTGTGCTGCACGGGCGTATGAGCCCGTGTTGTCTGTTCTCCTCATCTTATAATCCCCCCTGGGGGAGATTGTGTCGTCGAGCCGGTCTCGCTTTTGGCTTGACCGACTCGTCGACGGGGCGGGGTCTCCCGGCCTTTCGTCAGCCTCACCACTGCTCCGCATCCTCCAGTAAGGCCGGCGAGCGACAGGGTGTGGCCGACGTTGGGCCGGGTTGTTATCACTGTTGGTTTGTTGGTTTTCTCGGTTGACGATGGGCGGGCCACCGCTGGCTCCCGGTCGGCCAGCATCCACTGCGCCTCCGCCCTGGCTTGGGGCGACAGTCTCCGCGAGCAAGCTGCTACCCTGTGGGGGCGGCTGCTCACCTCCGCTTTGACCGCGCGAGCCAGTTGCCTGAGTTTCGGCGTTTGTGTCTGCTAGCCTTCCGGGCACCAGCACTGGCTGGCCCCCGCTCCTAACCGTGGTGCTTTTTGTTTGTTTTGTCTGCCTCCTCTTCTTCTTCCCGGCCCCTGCGGCCACCTGCATCCACTGATTTTGGGCCACTGGTGGGGCCGTGGGAGGGGCCACATGGGCCATGGAGGAAGAAGTGGAGGGTTCGTCCATGTCCGTCTTTCCATTCCTAGTGGTGGTCGTGTCATTTACAGGTCCGTCTGTCCGTTTGTCATTTGCCTGGGTTCTATCATGGGTATGCGTGTCCGTCTGAGTCCGTTCTTCGTTTGCCAGGGGTCGTTGGGGGTGCATAGCACCAGGCGACATAGTGCCCAACCCAAAATACGTAGGGCGGCCTGCAGCTCGTCCTTCGGTCGTTGCCGTTCCCGGAGGGCGAGCCGCAGCAAGGGATTCTCCTGCCCCGGTGGGGCCGGTACCCTTCTGGGGTCTAATTTTCTGTGTCGTCGTGTCCATTTTCCAGTTTTTTGTTTTGTGTGTTGATTTGGGTAGTGTATGTGAGATGATTTGTGTTTATTTGTGAGTGTGGGTGTTGTTTGGGACGGTAGTCCATCAGCGCGCATCGGTCCCGCCAGACTCTTCGCGGCGCTGGGGCCAGTCAGGTCTATGTCTATGACATTAACCCCGTCCCCGCTCCACTCTGAGTCCGGCGGAACGAAAGCGCGCCGTATGGACCTTTGCCTGTGTGTGTCCGTGACGTGATATTGTGTGCGTGTGTGTCCGTGTGTGTGCATGTGAGTGGGGGACGAGGGGAGATTCTAGGAGGAGGATCAAGGAAGAGGTTTTGGGATCCTGACCAGTGTTGGGAGTGTCGCTGGCCAGACCTCTTGTCCGGGGCCCGTAGGCTATCGGCAATCCGCAACCCGCCGACCCGTCCGGTCGCATGAGGAATGCTTCGCAGTCGAGCTAATTGGTGTTACAGGACCACATTTCTGAAGTACCCGCACCTCCAATACGCCGGACGCGCCGGATACTAGACCAGTTTTAATTGGTCAAATCTACGAATTCGTCGTAATTTCAGTGGCGAAATTATTTAATCTTTCCAAGTTAAGCAACACTAAACATGAGTGTGTAACAATGGCGGATACATATTTTTTGACGTTTTCAAAAGAAAAACACGTTATTTTGATAGCGACTATCAGAAATGACATTTGATACATTTCGCGCCGACTGCTTTCTCTATGGTTGAAGGTTGCCATCTTGGAAACGAATCGAAAACTTGAAATTCATTTTTATTTTTTTCTCGTTATTTACTTTACTGTTCTAAATTATTATATTTTTAATACAATCTATGTATTTTCCTCTATTCATGGTAGAGTGTACAAGAGTAGGCCTAAAATGAACCTTTTGTAATGTGTAATAGTGGTGTGTGTGTATAGTTTTTTAATATTACTTACAAGCTGATGCCTGGGAATTCGTCCATGTGGTTTAAGTTTTTTATTCCTGCGGGAACTATATCCATGCCAAAAATTTTAAACTAAGCAAGTATGTAAAGTAAAAAAGATCATTGAACTTTGAAGACGTCACAAGCAGCCAAGTAGGTATTTTATACAACATCCTATACCAAGTCACATTTTGATATTCGAAAAAATTTGCTGAATTCAATATAATAATAATACCCAATTGTATACCTATATTTGTTGTGCAAGTCAGCCTTAAACTAAAATTAATAATCTAATTATATAAAAGAAGACACTGACTGACTGACTGACATATCAACGCACAGCCCAAACCGCTGGGTCTAGAGACTTCAAATTTGGCACACAGGTTCCTTATGAGGTCTAGGGGTGCACTAAGAAAGGATTTTTCAAAATTCCCCCCCTAAAGGGGTGAAACGGGGCTCCAAAGTTCGTATTTTACCAAGCTTCAATACTCCTTCACGCCGCAACTACTGAACCGATTTGGCTCAAATTTGGAATGGAGATAAATTGCATCTTGGGTTAACACATAAGCTACTTTTCATCCCGGGAAAATCCATGGTTCCCGTGGGATTAGTTAAAAACCGAAATTCACGCGGAAAAAAATCTTCACGTCGGAAGTACAAGACCGATTTAGCTGAAATTTGGAATGGACATAGATGATATCCTGGGTTAATAAAAAAGCTACTTTTCATCCCGGAAAAATCCATGGTTTTTGCGGGAAAACTGAAAAATTGATATTCACGCGTGAAAAATACTACTTTACGCTGCACTTACTGACCTGATATGACTGAAATTCGGAAAGGAGATAGATTTTATCCTGGATTGATACATAGGCTACTTTTCATCCCGGAAAATTTCATGGTATATCAAAGAAGATACTGACTCACGCTCTCACTGACATATCAACGCACAGCCCAAACCGCTGGGTCTAGAGACTTCAAATTTGGCACACAGATTCATTATGAGGTCTAGGGGTGCACTAAGAAAGGATTTTTCAAAATTCCCCCCCTAAAGGGGTGAAACGGGGCTCCAAAGTTCGTATTTTACCAAGCTTCAATACTCCTTCACGCCGCAACTACTGAACCGATTTGGCTCAAATTCGGAATGGAGATAAATTGCATCTTGGGTTAACACATAAGCTACTTTTCATCCCGGGAAAATCCATGGTTCCCGTGGGATTAGTTAAAAACCGAAATTCACGCGGAAAAAAATCTTCACGTCGGAAGTACAAGACCGATTTAGCTGAAATTTGGAATGGACATAGATGATATCCTGGGTTAATAAAAAAGCTACTTTTCATCCCGGAAAAATCCATGGTTTTTGCGGGAAAACTGAAAAATTGATATTCACGCGTGAAAAATACTACTTTACGCTGCACTTACTGACCTGATATGACTGAAATTCGGAAAGGAGATAGATTTTATCCTGGATTGATACATAGGCTACTTTTCATCCCGGAAAATTTCATGGTATATCAAAGAAGATACTGACTCACGCTCTCACTGACATATCAACGCACAGCCCAAACCGCTGGGTCTAGAGACTTCAAATTTGGCACACAGATTCATTATGAGGTCTAGGGGTGCACTAAGAAAGGATTTTTCAAAATTCCCCCCCTAAAGGGGTGAAACGGGGCTCCAAAGTTCGTATTTTACCAAGCTTCAATACTCCTTCACGCCGCAACTACTGAACCGATTTGGCTCAAATTCGGAATGGAGATAAATTGCATCTTGGGTTAACACATAAGCTACTTTTCATCCCGGGAAAATCCATGGTTCCCGTGGGATTAGTTAAAAACCGAAATTCACGCGGAAAAAAATCTTCACGTCGGAAGTACAAGACCGATTTAGCTGAAATTTGGAATGGACATAGATGATATCCTGGGTTAATAAAAAAGCTACTTTTCATCCCGGAAAAATCCATGGTTTTTGCGGGAAAACTGAAAAATTGATATTCACGCGTGAAAAATACTACTTTACGCTGCACTTACTGACCTGATATGACTGAAATTCGGAAAGGAGATAGATTTTATCCTGGATTGATACATAGGCTACTTTTCATCCCGGAAAATTTCATGGTATATCAAAGAAGATACTGACTCACGCTCTCACTGACATATCAACGCACAGCCCAAACCGCTGGGTCTAGAGACTTCAAATTTGGCACACAGATTCATTATGAGGTCTAGGGGTGCACTAAGAAAGGATTTTTCAAAATTCCCCCCCTAAAGGGGTGAAACGGGGCTCCAAAGTTCGTATTTTACCAAGCTTCAATACTCCTTCACGCCGCAACTACTGAACCGATTTGGCTCAAATTTGGAATGGAGATAAATTGCATCTTGGGTTAACACATAAGCTACTTTTCATCCCGGGAAAATCCATGGTTCCCGTGGGATTAGTTAAAAACCGAAATTCACGCGGAAAAAAATCTTCACGCCGGAAGTACAAGACCGATTTAGCTGAAATTTGGAATGGACATAGATGATATCCTGGGTTAATAAAAAAGCTACTTTTCATCCCGGAAAAATCCATGGTTTTTGCGGGAAAACTGAAAAATTGATATTCACGCGTGAAAAATACTACTTTACGCTGCACTTACTGACCTGATATGACTGAAATTCGGAAAGGAGATAGATTTTATCCTGGATTGATACATAGGCTACTTTTCATCCCGGAAAATTTCATGGTATATCAAACAAGATACTGACTCACGCTCTCACTGACATATCAACGCACAGCCCAAACCCCTGGGTCTAGAGACTTCAAATTTGGCACACAGATTCATTATGAGGTCTAGGGGTGCACTAAGAAAGGATTTTTCAAAATTCCTCCCTTAAGGGGTGAAACGGGGCTCCAAAGTTCGTATTTTACCAAGCTTCGATACTCCTTCACGCCGCAACTACTGAACCGATTTGGCTCAAATTTGGAATGGCGATAAATTGCATCTTGGGTTAATACATAAGCTACTTTTCATCCCGGGAAAATCCATGGTTCCCGTGAGAATAGGGAAAACTAAGATTTACGCGGGCGAAGCCGCGGGTATCTGCTAGTAAGAACATATAACCACTTTAAATTAAGTATGCGTTTATAATATCAGCATATATTAAAATAAATAATGGTTATGGATTATTTTTTGTACATAACATTATGTCGAGTAGACACACACAAACTTGTGATAAGCACAATAACTAACTTATTGAAACAATTTATTGTTTTAAGGGTTCAGTACCTCTTATTGGAAAAACGGTTTCTCAAAATTTTATTAGCAAAACATGATAGGTACTTACTTTTGAAATGTGCTACTACACATGCCTCATTGTTGTCAAATTATATGTACCTGAGACCTTTATCTGTAGCTTTGTACGTAATAGTAAAATAATGATTTAATTTTCTGCAAAAATTCTGAGCTTACTGAGTAATATAATAGTTACCCACTGCGTCATTATTGGACATGCTTGATACGAACGTCAGTATAGTACAGTACCTATGTGACTTACACACTTAAGGAAATTATGTTGGCAATAGCCAATAAGATACACAAGGATCTTATATCTTTACGGCGAATTTGGCGACAACCTAAAAAGGGTGTAACAAAATATTAGAGAAGCATTAGAAGTATTTGGTGTTTGGGTTAGTTTCATTCCGAGAATCACTCGCAGGTGGCATTTAAGTAACTGTAAGTGCATTGGTATAAATATAAAATCTCCTTAAGTATTCCTCATTTACCTAAGGAAACACTTTTTTTCAAAGTTTCACCTCAAATGTCTTTGTGGCATCCAAAACATCAAGTGGTCTGATAGCATTAGAAGCACAGACGTGCTGCGGCGGGCAGATTAGCCAACTAGCTCTTTTATTCCGAACTTAAGGACGGAAAGCGGAAACAAGGCGGCCAGTTCCTTAGATACAAAGATGTGCAGAATAGGCATATGACTAGATGTAAGATCGACTTCTTTCCTTGGGAAAGTATGCCTGAAAACCGAGAGGATTGGAGGCACTTGGTTCAGCAGAATATCACCAAATTCGAGAATAAAAGGAGGCTAGATCTAGACATTTATAGTGACCAACTTAAAAGTAGACTTCCCTCCAATATAACTCACAGTTATGTTGATGCCTGATGGTACCCTGTCATGTCTTCACTGCGCGCGTTTATTCCGTGCTAAAATAGGGTATATCAGTCACATCAGGGCACATGAGCGAAGCCCTTATTCAAATGTAAATACCCAACAGAGTTTCAGTCGCTGTTGCCGAACTCGGCAAAGGAATCATCATCATCCGGGAAGCACCTAGCGTACCCGGAAGAGCCAAAGAATATCCAGGCAAAGAAGCTGCTGCTGTCACTAGAGCAAGAAGTATTAGTGAGATGGTGGCGATCAGCATAGATCAGTAACAGTCCGGTGATACCGGATAAGTGATACCGGGTCTCTTATTGGAGCCCTGCATAGCCATATCCCTAAGAAGAAAGAAAGTATTCCTCATTGCTTAGGTGCATGACTCTTTCCATTATACTCAACTAGATGATACCCGCGACTTCGTCCGCGTGGAATAAGGTTTTTAATTCCCACAGGAACTCCTTATTTTTTTGGGACAAAAAGCCTAAAGTAGCCTATGTCACTCTCCAGGTCCTCAACTATACCCATGCAAAAAATCACGTCGATGCGTTGCTTGGTTGCGGCGTGATTAAAGGACAAACCAACAAACAAACACACTTTCGCATTTATAATATTAGTATGATATGATGGTAGGAAATGGGTTGGGATTCTTTTGGAATTGATAATGCTAGGCTCCCAGAGCCATCCAGAACTTATTTATTTACTTTCGATCTCCCTGGCACAGTGGTGAGCGCTGTGGTCTTAATAATGGGAGGTCCCGGGTTCGATAACTATTTTGAAAAATATCACAGTTACGTTTTTAGAATTAAACATATAAATAAGAAGTAATCAATGATATATATTTTTTAAATATTATAATGCTTTAGTATAGATAAGCCGATTACTCGTAAAACAAAGTATGTACTATGTATTACGATCAGTTTTGTGTTAGTAGACAAGTACATTTACATATAATTATTATAATGTTGTGGACGAGATAACCATACTGGACACAGAATTCAAATAGATAGGTATAGAAGGAGCGTGAGATCCGCCGCGCAGATGTGTAGTTAATCAACATCATTTTCATCCTAATTCGCAACCCTAGGCAATAGGAGGAATTAGGCTATCGTCCACTACGCTGGCCAAGCGGAGATTGGCAGATTTTACATATCTTTGATAAGTATGGAGAATTCTCCATTATGAAGAACTCTCTTTCATTCAGGTTTATAACGATGTTTTTGAGAGCGTTTCGTCACTATGTATGATGATTTAATATTTAATTATTGCTTAAATGTTAAAGTGTTGACGTGTTGAAGTTCCTCTAGTTACCTGCACCCTGCTGGCAAAGACGTGCCGGCAAGGATTTAGCGTTTCGGTAATTCCGGTAGAAACCGGTTAGGGGTATGGGTTTAATATATCTGCCATACCCCTAACAGGTTAGCCCGCTGACTGCATAAGCACTTACCACCAGGTGAGATCACTTACCATCGGTCAAGGGCTTGTAACTTGTGGAATAAAATTTTGAGGCTTTGTCCAGCAGACGCGACGCGACGACAAGTTGCTAAAAATCGCGAGATGCTGCTGCAGTTTTCGAACATTTATTATGCTCGAATCAACCGATGCCAACTATAATCGGAATTTTAATTCGATTCCAGATTTGACAATTTCAGTGTTGCAACGTAATGACTAGTACTAAATAGTGACGTTGCGAAATTATTCGATACGGAAATAGAATATTTCCGAATCGATTCCTCTCGTTTATTACTATCTAAACAACTACTACTTTAATAGGAACTAAGTATATCAGGAAATTAAATATTTCTGAACGGATAATTTAGTTATGACGATTAATTTTACTAAGGATCTGAGAGTTTTCTTTAATAATTGTGTGTGAAATAAATAAAAAAATGTGATCATGAAGGAACATGAGAAATAAAACAAATAGATGTATTATGGTATTATGGTAATATTTTATTTTATAAATCGTCGCCGTCATCGCTATCGCTATCGCTGACACTTTCTGTAACATTTATTATAAATGTGTCTGTGATATTGTCAATTAACATATCTAGCCTACTCATTTTTTCCTCTTCTTTGACAACATGGGATACGCATTTAGACCATTCGATAGCCGTAATTTTTTGAATGCCTTCCTCAAATAAATTATTATTTTGAGCTACATGCCCCTTTACCTGCGCCCATATCAATTCGATAGGGTTCAGCTCGCAATGGTAAGGGGGCAGTCTTAAAACCGTGATCCCATGTTGTGCTGCCATTTCGTCTACAGCGTATTTATTAAAAGACTCGTTATGTGGAATCAGTTCTAAAAGCGTAGCTTTAACCATATCTGGTTCGTAATGAATATTTTTATTTAAAAGCCAGTCTTGAATGGCAGCTTTTTTCCAGCTCATTTTTGGTGCCGTTTCCAATTTTCGGGAGTGGTAAGGTGCATTATCCATCACCACAATTGAGTTTGGTCTTAATTTTGGTAAGACTCCAGCGAACCACTCCTCAAAACAAACTGCATTCATCTCATCGTGGTAATCTTCACAATTATTATTTGCTTCAAAAATCATGAGCCCCTCTTCCAGGAAGCCTTCTTCAATACCTATATGGCTAATTATGAGACGTTTGCCTTTTTCAGATGGATTTTTTAATCCAGTGGTCAGTCCCTCCAAAAACGCTTGCCGAGATGATGTGACTTTCTTGTCCATCCAAGTTTTTTTTACAGTATGACCTAAAAATAAATATAGTACATGAACATTCAATATTACTATTAAATTTAATGTAAAATGTATATAAATTCAAAATGTTAGCCTTACCTGCGTTAACCCAAGTTTCATCTTGATAATATATAATAATATGTCTCCCTTCTCGTCGAAACTGACATATAGATCGCAAGTAACGCTGGCGCCATGTTATTATATCATTTCGATCAATAAGTGTGCTCTTGCGTGACCGTGCAACAAATTTAAAATTAGAAAGATGCTTCAAAATTTTTCTGAGGGTGTCTTTGGAAACCTTGGGCATTTCTGGATCATCGTTCATCACTTGTAAAATCTAAAATAGAAAATTTTATAATAGTTTGGAATCATTACTTATATATAAAAGATGTAGGTATAAAATAATACTGTCTGACTGATTGACTAACCTTTGCAAGGGTTGGAGGTTCATTTCGGTAAAAGAACTGATGAACAATTCTTCGTATTGCGGAGAATGTAAATTCATCAATTTTATCTTTGAAACTTCGCTTTGGTCCAGATTTTTTAGGAGGAGTTGGCGGCGCACCTTTATTTACTTCCTTCAAAACGTTACAAACAGAGCGTGAGGTTATTCCCAATATGTCAGCAACTTTGCTCATACATTCATTTTCTTCCACAACTTCAAAGGCCTCCAATTGCGCAGAAGTTTCATTTTTCACGTACTTGTAGGCGTTGCGGATCATTACTTTTTCAGTAACAGTGAAAGCTTTTCGTGGACGTTTTTTTCTTGGGGACAAGAAAACATCCACGTCTTTTTGTGATTTACTTGGCTGAGGATCCATTTTGATGGAAAACCAAAACAAATAGATTCACTCAAAGTTCACAAAAAACTATAAACGTAACAAAACTTTAACAAAAACCCAACAAAATAACAAAATATCGATTCGCAATGAAACAAGATATTCGTGCAGTCAGACTGGGAGAATGAAGCCGAATGACAAGATAAACAAAATGGCGATAGCTGCACGAGCGCGCACGGGTTGCCAATACAGAAAACTATCTAGGCTCTTTTATTATAAGTTTTGTTTTTTTTTATGTTTGTTACCTCAGAACTTTTGACTGGGTGGACCGATTTGGATGATTCTTTTTTTATTTGAAAGAGCATACTTCCCAAGTGGTCCCATATAAATTTTATCGAAAAAATTAAAATATCTACAATAAAATAAGTACTTTGTATAGCGTGTGCTTGTTGTTGTAAAGTTGGCGCGGGAGTTTGAAGTCGGTTGTTTAAAAATATTTTTTTATATTAAATTATCACTACACTATTATATGTGGTATCATTATTTTACAAAATTATTAAACTAGAAATACCTAAAGTCGGAATTATAATTCCGACTTTAGGTATTTCTATTACATTTTTAGATTTCTTTGGCAGTGACGTTTAGGTCATCAAGTGGTTTATGGTACTAGACATTCAAATGTTTAAATGGAGCGCAAAGTCATTAGCCCTCATGTTTTCCAAGGACAGTTTTACTTCTTAATAGTATTTATACTTCTTTATAATATATAACTTTATTTTTATTTTCGACCTTAACTTAATATGTCAAGAGACCCTTTTTCAGTGGCTGTTGAATGGTCGTAAACTGACACACTGTGTGGTCGTAAATTGACGAAAGTTGGTCGTAAACTGAAAAAAGCGCACTTTTTGACAAATCGGAATATTGCATAAAATAGAGAGATAGAAATATTTAAAATCATATGGTAATTATGTTTCTTCATGTTTCTTTCAAGCATATAAATTGTTATTTCGTCAAAAAAGGTAAATTTCAAAGAGATATGTAACTTTAAAGACGGCAAGTCGACTAACTGGTCGTCAACTGACGTGTTGACCCTATATTAAATTATTTAGGTATTATAGCACATCTAAATGACTATAAGATTAACGAACGTCGTACATTGATTGTAAATGCGTGCGAACATAGTATTATGGAATGTTTCCTCACAATGAGTTCTCTATAATCCGCACTTGGCCAGAGTGACTATGGCCAAACCCCTCCTCACTCTGAGAGGCGGTATGGGTTGATTATGATGATGATCGTTCATTTTTTTAAACAAAAGTTTTTGAAGTGAAACTTCTTTAGAATCGTTGTTATTTGAAAATTCCATGAAACGAATAAGCGACACTAAAAAGAGACAAACATATTTCATAATAGGATTTCGCTTGCGAGAGAATGAGATAGAATACAAGTTATATCAACTTATTCTCTAGTGGGCTACTTTTCTGAAGTTTCACTTCTGCCGTGTGTGTAATGTGTATTGCACACACACACTTTTTTTAATATAAATAAACTTTGAAATGCTTTGGAATCGTCAAGTGAATCTACCACTGCAACTGACTAGTCTATTTGGGAATTAATAATTTCTGAATTTTCCCTGGTCTGGACTGGTGGGAGGGAGGCTTCGGCCGTGGCTAGTTACAACCCTACTGGCAAAGACGTGCTGCCAAGCTATTTAGCGTTCCGGTACGATGCCGTGTTGAAACCGAGGGTTTTAATATAACTGCCATGCCCCTAACAGGTTAGCCCGCTACCATTTTAGACTACATCATCACTTACCATCAGGTGAGATCGCAGTCAAGGGCTAACTAGTAGTGGATTAAAAAAATGCCATTCCTACCGAGAGGAACCAGCAAGAAACTCCACAGCTTTTTTCTTTGTTTCAGACATTCCAACCCTATGCCCTAGCAGAAAACACACAAGGATGCACCATTCATGATGAAACTCTATCCCAGCGGGCATTCGGGTCTCAATGGCTACTTTATGATGTACCGCTCGAAATGGAAACGAATCGCTGTACTGTTGCTCATCATATGGGTGGCTGTCACCTACCTCGTCATTTCACCCTTGAGGTAAGGGCTAGTTAGAAGTTTTGAAGCATGGGGACCTAACTCGTAGACAGTGAAACGAACGCGGCGATGAACCCCTATTCTCAAACTCAGTGGCTATCAAAAAATTAAAGCCACTGACATATCCATTGAAATCAAATCCTATGAGATAAAATTACACATTTTTATAGCAAAGCTAATAGTTGAGGACCTAGAGAGTGACATAGGCTTTTTATCTAGGAAACGTTCCCGTGGGAATTAAAAGAACTAATTCAATGCGTACGAAGTCGCGGGCATCAGCTAGTTATTAATAAAATTCCCCATAAAATAAAATAATAATATATTATGTAAACTAATTCCTTAAGCAGCTGAAGGCTGAGCTGCATTTAATACGCTATTTCGATTTTCTTCGACAATAGGCGTCCGTAAGTGAATTTCACGGCAGCCGGCTATGCTCGTTACTGGCTGGCGTCGTAAGTTTTGTGCTGAATATATTCTTAATGCGCCTTTGTGTCACGGATACTTATAAATTCCATTACCAATCCATATTAATCCATATCCGAACTATTAATATTATAAATGCGAAAGTGTTTCTGTCTGTCTGTCCATCTGTCTGTCTGCTACGCTTTCACGGCCCATCTGTTCAACAGATTTGGATTAAATTTGGTACAGGAATAGGTTGTATCCCGGGGAAGGACAAAGGCTACTTTTTATCCCGAAAATTAAGTAGTTCCCGCGGGAATCAAAAAGACTTAAATCACGCGGACGAAGTCGCGGGCATCAGCTAGTAGACAATAAATAAAAATGCCTAAAAAAAAGTAGCCTATGTCACTCTCCAGATCCTCAACTATACTCATGCCAAAAATCACGCCAATCCGTTGCTCCGTTGCGGCGTGATTGAAGGACAAACCAACAAACAAACTGACTTTCGCATTTATAATATTAGTATGATTTATAGACCGTTTTTTTTTTTTTAGTATGACATATTGACCGGATAATCATTAATGCCGTATATGCCTGTAATTAAGTATTGTGTTAGAATAAGACAATTGTATTACTTTAAAATTATTTATTGTTTGTACAATATTTGTTCGCATTTCAATAAATAAATAAATAAAGAAATAAATAGCATATTCGGGCTAGAATCTATCAATTTAGATTTATACTCTAGTTTGTGTACTCTATAGGGTAGAGCTGACCTGATAGGGTACCTACTTGTTCTGCTGCTGACGAGTGAAACTGGTCGCATAGTTATGTCAAATTTAATTAGCTGAGGATAAGTTGATAAAAATATAATAGACTAGATGATGCCTGTGACTTCGTCCGCGTGGAATAATTTCCCGGGATAAATGTAGCCCACGTCCTTCTCTAGGATGTAACCTACCTCTATACCAAATTTCACCAAAATCAATTTAAAAGATGGACCGTTAAAGCTTAGCAGACAGACAGATAGACAGACATTGTGGGCCTTGCGTCTGAATTTCACAATTTTGTATTACAAATTCACAATTTTAAATAACGTATCGTATTGCCAAGAGGCATGAAAATCGCCTGAGGACGCGGGCATTGTAACGGAGTACAAAGTAGCGAGATGAAGTATCAAGTACGTAAATAATGCAAGTGAACTGCTCACGTACAAGTACCAAGACTGTCGAGTTTTACTATCACCGCGTCTGGCGGAAACTTTAGTGTATATAAACGCGTTTTGAATATTAAACTTTTATTTCGAGTGAGCAGTGAGGATAACACAATAAAGATGAGAGTAAGTAAATAAAATACTGCAGTGCCCGCGCGCACGGGTAACTTCAACTTCATGGACGTTGCACGCCGACAAAAAGTTGCCGGAACTTTTTGTAGCCGTGTGTGTGGGCTCTTATCTTGAGCATTATTTGCTCTGTTATCATCCTTACTTCCATACTTATTATAAACGAGTATGGATGAGTGGATGTATGGGTGTTTGTTACTCAATCACGCCAGAAAGTCTGAACTGATCTGGATGAAATTTGGCACAGAATAACGGCGGGGGCCGGGGGATAACACATAGGCTACTTTTATCCCAATTAAAAATTAAAGATTATTAAAGATTAGGAAAATTAAAGAGCTCCCGCAGGAACCAAAAAAAACCCAATCCACGCGGACGAAGTCGCGGGAATCATCTAGTACGCTGTACGAAATAATTGATGGTTAAACGAACTTACCTTAAGTGATGTTTGACCATAATTATATGAGACGTTACATCCGAAGAGATTTATTTATTAAATCACTATGTAGTTCACTTCTCAATGTACTAGGCATCGCACAATAAGTTTATAGCTAGAAAAGGAAAAAAAAAATAAGTACTATAATTTTTAAAAGTCATGAAACTGACAACATCCATCCCCTCTCCTCCCACCCTACGTGCCTCATCGCTGCGCGACCTGTTTTCATTGTTTTCAGAGATCTATTTCGCGTGATTTGGGCAAAGACAGTTATTATTGTAGGGTCGGGAGGGTAATAAATCTCTTCGGATGTAACGTCTCATATAATTATGGTCAAACATCACTTAAGGTAAGTTCGTTTAACCATCAATTATACTGCGACGTTACATCCTCAAGATTTATTTATTAAATCACTATGTAGATGTTTAGCGTTGGAGCGAAATAGATAATGGGGGACTCGCATGGCAATCGAAATCATTGATTATCATGTTTATGTTTATTTTAAGTTATAAATTTTACAATTAATCATATAATGTAAATCAAAATTAATCAAAAATTAATTCAACATAAATCGGCAAAAGCTTTAATTATTAATATCATTGTAGACGGCATCGGCAAAAGCATTATCAACGTCTTCAACCAGCGGTCTATTGTAAAATTTGGCAAACACCAAGGAATCCCCTGTCCACCCAGCTGTTCTTTTTATTACTTCTACCGATATACCTTTTCGGTTGGCCGCCGAGGTGGAAGCATGGCGGGTGCTGTGAGACGAAAAAATTGTGGTGTCAACTCCACTCTCCCCGAGCACAGATTTTATCCATCGGCTAATTGTGGAAGAGCTTGCGTTATGTATAGGTTTTTTAGTAGTTAAGACTAACCTATCGGTGTTCGGAAGGTGTCTAAATTTACGAGTTAGATCGATATACGTCATTAATGCTTTTGCCGGGCAAATTTCCTCTTTCTGAGGAAAAAAAGGAAGTATTAACCTTGGCAGGGGGCGACCCGGGGCCGAGGTTTTTATCTGATCGGTGATAAGGATTTCTATATTACTTGCGTTGACTCTGATGTTGGGTGAGCGGATTAATGATAGCGTCTGAACACGTTGTGCAGTTGACAATGCGAGCAGAGCTACTAATTTCTTTGAAATCTTGTCTAGGGACAAGCTCTCGTTTGGGTACCAATTACCTAGGAAGTCTAGGACTATGTTAGGGTTCCACGTCGATTGGTACCTAGGCAGAGATGGTTTTGTTTTAAAAACTCCTTTAAGAAACCTAGATACTGTTTCATCTTTACTGAAGTCTTTACCCAAAATCAGAGCTAGCGCTGATTTAATAGTATTTAGGGTAGAAAAACTAGCGCCACTTTTAAATTGATACGTGAGAAACGCTAAAGTATATGGAATATTATCAGTATAACAGTCAACATTATTGTGGCTACAATATTGCCACCATTTTTTGTATGCACTATTATATTGTTTTAGTGAGTTGTGACTTAAGGAAGCGAGAAGTATATCTATAGTATCCGTAGTTAAGCCTTGTTTTGAAAAAGCTCCCCTGATAACAGCGATGACACCAGGGTAAGTCGTTTCCAGAGTGGGTGACGTGTCCTGAAAGGAGAAAGTAGTAGCTCAGGCTCTGGGTTAAAATAAATAGGTTCATATTTTGAAAGTTTCATAAAAATCGGAAACCATGGCTGGCTAGGCCAATGAGGTACGACTATGATACCGGTTGCTCTTTCATTAATGATTTTTCGTAAACTTTTGAGTATTAGTGAAAAAGGCGGAAAGGCGTAGAAGAAAAACGAACTCCAGTCCATAGTGAATGCGTCAATATCAAAGGCTTCAGGGTCTCGTTTCCATGAAATATATTTCGTGCATTTAGCATTTATACGTGTTGCAAATAAATCGATTTGCGGGTGGCCGAAGGTGTTCGTAATCTTATCAAACGCTGAAGATGACAGATTCCATTCTGTATCAATGTTCGTGCGACGGGACTCCTCGTCAGCCTCTACGTTGTCTTTAGATTTGATATAAGACGCATACACGTACAACTGTCGCTCCTCACACCACTGCCAAATATACCTCGTGATATCATTAAGATGAACATATTGTATCCCTCCATATCTATTTATATAGGATATTGCTGTTGTATTGTCTATGCGCAATAATATTTGCTTTTTCCGAAGGTTATTCGCAAAACACTTTAATCCGTTAAAGGCAGCTAGCAGTTCCAAATAATTGATATGATTCCTTGTCTCTTGTGTGTCCCAGAAACCCCCTGTTTTTTCACCATTGCATGATGCGCCCCATCCTGTCAATGAAGCGTCTGAAAAAATTTCGAGAGCGTATTTTTCTTCGCGAATGTTATTACATGACGTCATAATGTGGTTAATCCACCATGAAAGATCGGGTTGAACATGAGGTCGTACCTGCATGAAGCTGTCATAACCATCCTCTGCATTTTGAAGTGCTAAGAATTTTTCACGCTCTAAGCGTTTTGTATATACCCAACCGTAGGCGATAGCCGGACATGCAGAGCAGAGTACGCCCAATAGTTTAGCAAAATTTCTTATTGATATGGTTTTTAGGTTGGTGACGTCATTGATATGCTTAGTTATTTTTAAGCGCTTACTGCTTGGTAATCTTAAACACATGTTTTTTGAGTCAAGTTCAAATCCAAGGTAGGTTTGAATTTGTTTTGGATTTAAATTACTCTTTTTATAGTTAATTATAAAACCTAATTTTTTAAGTAAATTGACAGTTTCTGTGACACACAATGAGCAATCTCTATGGGAATTTCCAATACAAATTATATCATCAAGATAGATAGCTAGTATAAAGCCCTTACTTCTAAGTCTAGATGTAACAGGTTTTAGGAGCTTTGTAAAAACCAGTGGTGCCAGGGACAAACCGAAAGGAAGGCATTGGAATTCGTAAATACTGTCTTGAAATTTAAATCTTAAATACTTTTTGCTTTTGTTATTTAACGGTACTAAGTAGTACGCGTCCTTAAGGTCCACCGTAGCCATGAAGCAATCTTTAGTCATCAATTTTGTTACGGTCCGAATATCCTCCATTTTAAAATGTTCCGGATTGATAAATTTATTTAAACTTTTTAAATTTAGTATAAATCTAAATGAGCCGTCTGGTTTTTCGGTAAGAAAGATTTTTGATAGATACTGACCTGGCACAGCGGTGCATTTTACAATGGCTCCTAATTTCTCTAATTTTTTTAACTCTAAATTTATTTGATTGATTTCTGATTGGTTAAAATTATTATTTTTTGGCGCAACAGATTGTATAATTCGGCAGTTAAAAGGTATAGAATAACCTTTAACATACTCTAATACAGTTGAGTTATCTGTTATTTCGTACCATTTATGTAGAAAGTAATTTAATCTACCTGCGTGTGGTATTACCTCGGTTAATATTTCGGGGTCTTGGGGGTGGTTTTTGTTGTTCGTGGTGTTCGGTCGGTCGGTGGTGGTGGCCTGCGGTTCTGTTGGGACGAATAGCGACCTTTCGACCCACCCTGCCTGTTCGTCCGTTGGCCTTGTGTGCGGGGTGGGCCCCTCCAGTTTCCCTGCTGAGATGATTTCCGGGAGGTAGATGACGCAGCTGTGTTATTGCGTCTTATTTGCAGTCCCGATCGCTCTGCAGTCTTAGATGCTTTTATTTTTTCGCCCAGGTTTGCGCCGAAAAGGAAAGAATCCCTTTTTACCTCCGTCACCATGTATAAAAATTTCTTATCGAGTGATGCTGTTATAAGTTTTCGTCTCCGCTTCGTATCTTCGTAATGGAGGTCCAGAAAGATTTGACTAATTTCTGAAATTTTTTTGAGCATTTCGACTTTGCTTAAGTCCTCTTTGATGACGGTGGCGGCTAAATTGGTGAGTTCCGAGATGCCTCGACCAAGTTGGTTTTGCGACTTCTCCATTAGCTTGTCACGAGTCCTAGCTGCGTCGCTCAAAACATGGGTGATCTCCGGATTTAGTAAAGGAGCCTTTGCTAATCGAAAATTATCTGGAATCAGGTATTTTTCCTCCATCTGCTGCTTCTGTTCTTTGGTCAGGCCATCTACTAGCACCCGTCCCCAACGTTGAGCTATCTCCTCGGGTATTGGTGGGCCAAAAACCTCCTCTTTTGTTTTTGGATCTCCAAGAGCTTCTAAAATGTCTGGAGGTAAGGTTGGTTGGGTACTAGTGCTCGGCACAGGTGCAGGTTCGGATGGTGCTGCAGCCGAGGGTATTGGCTCCGCATTGTTCGGGGGAACTTGAGCGGATATTATCATAGACCTGGGACTGGTACTGTCGGCTACTGAATTGTCAGAGTCTGACAAGGGCAGCATAGGTATTTCATTGTCACTCTCTATCGGTGGTGTTATATATCTAGGTGACTGATGATCACTTTCATTGCGATCTGCAACGTTTCGGAAAAAACGGATTTTTATTGTAAAAGTTATTTTAAAGTCATTGAACGTACGCTCGTTACGCCGCTAGACTGTAGGTTTGTAGGTATACCAAAGTGGTATAATTATTTAAAGTCGTTGGATGCACGCACGGTGCACCGCTAGACTATAATATTATTATGGTTTCAGCTGTGCGCTCGTCACAGCGTATAACCATGGAATTACAAAAATAGGTAGCTACCTACTTATACTGTTTATGTTACATTTTACAGCAATCATGATTCCAGTTTGATAATAGTAAACTTGTACTAAGCTACGTAACTCGTCACTATTTTATTCTATTTTTCCATTAACTTGAAGGTAGGTCAACAAAACATCAATAAAACGAAAATACTACTCATTCATAGTTGAATAGTATAGGTAAGATTTGTCAAAATTAAGTTAATATTTAAAAATGAAAAATATTACTGACCTTCATCAATCGACGAATCTGATAAATCTTCGTAAATTCGATGTAAGTGTTTCTCCAAACGCCTAATCTTCTCAGTAATGCGGCGTTTTTTATCGTCGCGTTTTCTTTTTGGCATTTTTCTTTTTTATTTTATAATGCACTAAACCAAAATAATAACTATAACTATCTTGGTAATAAATATGATGTTGCGATGCCCGCACAAAGAAAGCGAATGAAAACAGGTCGCGCAGCGATGAGGCACGTAGGGTGGGAGGAGAGGGGATGGATGTTGTCAGTTTCATGACTTTTAAAAATTATAGTACTTATTTTTTTTTTCCTTTTCTAGCTATAAACTTATTGTGCGATGCCTAGTACATTGAGAAGTGAACTACATAGTGATTTAATAAATAAATCTTGAGGATGTAACGTCGCAGTATAATAGAAACTAGACGAAATTTTATATAAGTAGGTACTCTTATAAATATCCCATTATATGTTTTTAGTTTTTATATAAAAAGTAAGCCCGCGATGCGAGTTCTATTTAAGTCGCAGACGTAGCCGGCGATGCTGCCTAGGGCTAGACGTCAGCTTAGTAGACTTTAATTCAATATTTTGCTGCAGTCGCCAGTCCCCTTCAATAGTAGGCACTCGACATCACTAGGTAGTAGCTAGATACCTACATAGTAATAGACAGAATGACTGTCTGTCTGAACTGTTAATATTATACAGATTGCTGTGCTGAAAGGATTTTCTTTCAAGTTTTCACTTCTATATGATCTGAATTGACTATCGAATTATTTTTTCTACTTCAAAGCCGGGATAAGTCTTATAATGCTGTTCTATATTTATGACTAGATGACTAAGGGATGGATTAAGGCTTTTTGATTCTCGGGGAAATTTATTAATTTTCCGGGATGAAAATTTATGCTTATGTCCTTCCCCGTTATGCAACCTATCTCTGTTCATCAAAATCGGTTGAAAAGATGGGCCGTGACAGCGTAGCAGACAGACAGACATACTTTCGCATTTATAATAATAACACAGCTTGGATTTAACTTTAAGTGGACGATTCTGAACGTTATTTTAATGGGAGTCAGGTTAACAGGTGAGATCGCAGTCAAGGGCGAACTTGTAACGGATAAAAAAAAATGGAGTAAGCTTTATCATCGATACTGTGTGAGATCTATAGAGCGAACTTTGACTTTGCTTAGACTTAAGACATGGTTAAAACGAGACAGATTTATGTCACTCACATACGTCCATCTCGTTTTAACTATTTGTAAAGTCTGAACCAAGTCAAAGTACGCTCTATAGATCTCAGCAGTCTCTGCGTCTGACTGCTAGTTACGGCAAAGCGTTGAAACTTTTAATACAACTTTGCACACTTAGCTTACTTTCTGCGTTAACATATAAGACACTAGATGATTCCCGCGACTTCGTCCGCGTGGACCAAATTTTATCGATTCCCGCGGGAACTCTTAAATTTTCCGGGATAAAAAGTAGCCTATGTCCTTCCCCGGGATACAACCTATCCCTGTACCAAATTTCATCAAAATCGGTTGAACAGATGGGCCGTGAAAGCGTAGCAGACAGACAGACAGACACACTTTCGCAATTATAATATTAGTATGGATTTTAAACCCAAAAAACAATAAGGTTCCTTCGGGATAGGGGATGAAAGTTTTGGTCGATTTTACTTGATAATTCCGACAAATCTAAACCGATTTTGACAATTATGTTTTTTTCAATGGCAGAATAGTTGCGGGAACCAGCTAATATATTCATAGAATAACACTTTATATACTTACAAAATTAAGTTATTCATAAGTTAAGTATCTACCTTTTAAAAATATTAATATGAGCAGTAAATAGCAATTAAAATGTTTATGAACGATTGGTTTTCCGCCTTGCAATCTTAATTGTACATTATGGCGCCGATATAAAAGTTATTGTGTGCACAGCTATACAACGAATGGAAATCTTTTCAAACACTGGCTTTAAATAGGCGTATGACGTCACGATAAATTTGGCGGTAAAGACAAACAAAACACGTCAAAGTATTAAAGGATCGAGATAAATAAATAGTTTTTAGTATCAAGTAAAAAGTTTCGTCGTTTTATTTTAGTAGTTTATTAGAACTCATCTCAACAACTCATGCTTATTTTGTCTCTGCATAGCAGTGAAAATGTAACAAACAAATAGACTTTATTGCTTGTATTACTACTAGATGATTCCCAAGACTGCGGGAACTCTTTAAATTTCTTGTTTAAGGAAATTAGCCTAGTCCGGGATAAAACCTATCTCTGTACTAAATTTCATCAAAATTTATTGAACAGATAGGCCGTAAAAGCGTAGCAGATAAACAGACATACAGAAAGACACACTTTCGGGTTTTTAAATATTTTTTGTCTTCCAGTTTGCTATACATATATTGTGCACTCTATTTATAGAAAATCTCACTGCATTTATTTCTATTGTAACACGTTAACCTAAAAACTAACAGGATAAAAAGGTTTAAATTAGAAAACTTTAACCTGACTATGGAAATAATATTGCAAAATTATTGTTTATCTGTCACTTAAATATATTATATGGTAGGTATATTTTAAAATTGTACTATTTTCGTATTTATTAACTCAGAATTGTCTCCTATTTCGTTTGACATTCCACATTACAAAAAAAATTTACAGACCCCCCCCCACTTTCTTTTCAACTCAACTCAAAGTATATTTATTCAACATAGGCACAGCCTTGAAATATACAGTCGAATTACGAATGTACTTGTACAGAGCAACGATGGGGTGGGTTGCGGAGAGCGGGCGGCGCGGCTCGCTGCACGCAGACTCGCGTAGTCTGCGTGATTGATGGACGAGGGTTTACATGAGCGTGGTTTTAAATATTTTAAGTTTCGTTTAGTAAGTTCTATCATAAAATGGTGCATTACTGTTCTGTCTACGGATGCTATACGAATTCTAAACAGAACAAGGGTCTTAAATTTCACCGATTTCCCCGCGATGCGAGGTAAATTTATCAGTTTTTGTTATACATACCTAGCAACGTCTATGACGAACTGGCAACGTCTCCTTTTTATTATTTTATAACTTTACTAGCGGCCCGTCCCGGCTTCGCACGGGTAGACATAAATAGGTACACATATTTTTCATAATGGTGCACCCCCTTCTCCCGCACTGCCCCTCTCACGAAGAGTTAGTTACTCGATGCGCTGCGTGGCGGCCGCCGCCGGCATGTATGTTTATTTTAATTTCATGATATCTTTTGAATGGAATGTCCGATTTCAATAATTCAAAAAGTAATCATCAGGTATTGAGACAGTCTTGAATATTAAATTATTTATTTGGATAAAAATTTATAAATGGTATGGATAACACGGTCTGATTTTGATCGGCATTTCTATCAATTTGTTAAATGTAAAAAAGTAGTTATAGTGACGTAACTACAATAGTTAGACACATGGTCTCGCGAAGTTTTTTGTAGATATTGATATATTCTATAATATTGTCAAACATTTTTTTGTCCTATCATTAATACTCTTCGCAGCGTATGCGATGAAAGACATTTTATGGCTAATTTTTTTACACCTTCGGTTGGTTTTAATAGGAATTTCTAAAGATTTCTATAGTAATCTAGTACTAAATATAGCCTATGTTACTCAGTGATAATGTAGCTTTCTAATGAAAAAATTATTAAAATCGGTCCAGTACTTTTTGAGTTTATTCGTTACATACAAAAATACAAAAATACAAATCTTTCCTCTTTATAATATTAGTGTAGATAACTTAACTAGCTGATGCGTGCGACTTCGTTCGCGTTGATACAGGTTTTTTAAAAATCCCGTGGGAACTCTTTAATTTTTTGGCATAAAAAGTAGCCTATGTGTTATACATCTATCTGTATTCTAAATTTCAGCCAAATCCGTCCAGCCCCCGTATTCTGTCAAAATGTCCTTGTTCAATATAATTTTTTAACCTATGAGCATGTACATGATATTATGTTAATAAAAATAATATGAGAATAATAATAATGAAAATTATTTTAATCCCAATTTTGTGACAACCCTTGCATATTTGCGTAGAAACACGTATATACCTACACGAGCGGCGGCATCGCTCGACTTCAAAGGCGTCGAACAACTGGTAGTATTTCGTTAAACTGTGACATAGGTACATACAAAGTACACCTTCTGATCGTCACGTTTACAAAGTATAAGACGTGATGATGATAATTAATTACGGTATCTTAAAACTAAAGCTACGAGGGTTCCGAGCGCGCCCTGGTCTGAGAAGATTTTAATGTCACATCCGTCACATCAACCCTTCTTTTTGGCTTTCGGGTAAAAAGGCGACGTTTTCTAACAAAGGCCTTGCTTTACAGATGCGACGGGAGTTCGGAAGACGCGAGCGACTTTCAGGAGAGATTAAAAGCTGTCACCCTTCAGCTGGAGTCGCTGAAGCAGCATCACAGCAACCTCATTTCACAGATAAAGAAGTCTTCAGGGTACGTTTGATATTTTGCCTTTGATATTTTGGTTACATGAATGTTAATTTTAAGAGTTTGCACATATCATTAACGCACCATGCTAGGTTTTACATGCACGACTGGGGCCATACTGATAACGCAGCAATACTTATGCAATATTACTCAAATGACAGTTTGATGTCACGTACCTTGACGTTCCTAAAATAAGGATTATATATATAATCATTCTAAAACACGAAAGTCAACAATAATGAAACAATATGGCTTTAAGCGTTGGCAGTATGGCCTTTGTATGGATAAACATGGATCGAGAACTCCTAATATAATATCTATTTTATGATTGCAAACTACAACTATTTCTTATATAAATAACGTTGTGTATAACATTGTAAGGAAATGTTCACGACTTGAAAAATCTAAGGTGTGTAAGTAAGTAGTTGAATAAAAATACTAACCTATTTAAATAAATTTTATTAAACATAACTTATTAGTAATATGATACACCGAAAATGTAATATGTTTATTGTATGCTTCCCCCAGACCATACCAGAGATTTTTAAAAAAAACGCGCAGAATTGGGAACCTCCTCCTTTTTTAAAAAATAAATAAATCATAAACTCCTAAAATGCACCTGCTGTGAATCGAACCCGAGATCTCGCACTTATAAGGCCATGGCACTCACCACTGCGCCATGGAGGTTGTCTTTGTTGTAGGTACATATCTTTTTCTTTGCAGGTTAAACTTAAACCTTAACGACTTAGAAACGTCCGCCCTCCTTCACAATGGCGGCGGTGCGACGGAAGAATACGAAAATCTCAGACGGAGAATATACTCTAATACCAAAGAGATATGGTACTTTATTAACTACGAGCTGACAAAGCTCAAGGGTGAGGATGTGCAGCTTGAGAAGATACAGGCGATACTGGACCAAGTAGCTGACAGAAAGAGGTGCGTACAACTCGATCTATATTGCTTACAAAATAAGGTATATACCTGAGTCAATAAGTGCAGACTCAAAAGATAGTAGATACTGGATTTAGTTGCTGACAGAAAAAGGCAGGTGAAAATTAAATTAGTTAAGCCTAAGCCTGACAAAATAAATATAAGACAAACGTAAAAAAAATTGCTGAATATATTGCTGTTTATTAATACTAGAACTAGAGTATATAATAGGCGAAACTTTTGCGTGCTGACAGTGCTAATGAACGAACTGACCGAACCGACTATATATCGAACCGACTAATATCTCTAATTCAGATTGCTGACAGAAAATGTTAGATTTAGACCCAGCTGATAAAACATTGAGGGCGATTGTATAAAAATGCCAGCTACAGTGTTACGATCGCTATCACCTCTGATTGGTTAACATTATTCCACTATTGGCCAAAATCGATGACGCAGCAAAAATACCATAAATTCAGCCAATCAAAACAATTGAGACTGTAACAATGACAATTGATGCAGGTTTTACACAATCGCCACAGGTATACAAGTTCTATAAAATAATTGGTTAAATGCACCAAGTTACAGATAGCTGACATAAATAGGCCAATGGAGCATTCAGAATTCAGTCAATGTGATTGGATAATTAATTAAATATACGAAGCTGTTTAATAATACAACCGACTTTGTGTCACTTTCCTGACCTGGAAAAGTTGATCAGTGATCATTGATCGGCAGGTAGCTTTAATATTTTAATGCTATTTTTCCATTATAATTTATTTAATGCGATGAATAGCTAAGAACGGTAACGATTATGGGCACAAAGTTGAATGCGGTCTATTGGATTTTTATATTTTAGACTAGGTTTCTAGGTATACTGTTAGCTATCGAAGCATATCCAACTTAAGATTTGGTCCAGTTTAAGAAAAGAAAGAATGGACATGTGGAGGGAAGAAAACCATATTATTAACAAAATAATGTTGACTATGCATGTTGAAGGACAAAAGAGTAGAGAACGACCAAGGAAATGATAGATTAACTGTGTGAAAGAGGATATGCGTGTAATATAAGTGGGTAATGAGTTGATGAAAAAGACAACATGCAATGATCCCACAGAGTGTGGGACAAGGACGGGATGAAAAAGAAGATAAGAAAGGAAAATGTTTGAGAGTATAGTCTCAGCCATTAGGAAGAAGGGATGAAGAATGAGCCTATTATAATGTCCTCCCGATCGAAATTCGGCCCAGTGGTCAATTTTCACAGAGACTAGCCATCTGCGTGGGAGATACGTATTAACTATTAGTGCACTATTAGGTGAGAACTTTTGCTAAGTATAGGCAATGTCGCTTCGCAATACATTAAATTTGTATTTATACTATAAATATGCTTTGAGCCTCACATAATAGTAAAACGTATTTGTAAAGTAAAGCGTGACCGATTTTCTGTTGCGCACGGTAACCATATCGTGCCATCGGTAATAATAGTAATAGGTCAGGCTTCGCGTCGGAAGTCGACACGGTATATTAAAAAGTAACAATGACTACTAGAGGGAGAAGGCTATAAGCAACGTTCCATTCTGCCAAAGTACTAGACCACTGGGTCCGCGAAATACATAGATAGATATCTAAAAAGATAAACTATAAGCATCGTTTCACTGCTATAGTACTAGATTCCTATAGCCCTATTCCGTAAAAGCTGTATCAATCATTGGTGGGATTGGCTTAATTTATGGCATTCTTGCTGCGATTATGGATTTTGAATAAAAGCAAAACAGTGTAAGTCAACCAGAGGTGATTGCGATAGCTAAACTGTAGCAATCATAAATACGGAATAAGGCCCCTGGGCGCACGTTTAGTAATCAAATTGTTTGACCATGCTTCAGATCGGAAGTCGGCAATTTATATAAGGCCGCGCAATTACACTAGCCTGTAAGTGAAAACTTTACAAGACTGTTACACAAAGTTGTCAAGTTAACATTTCGTAAGGTACTCATGTAAGCGACTTATATGAGTAATTCTTACAATTGTAATCAGGGCTTTCATCTCCAGCAAAGTCTCCTTGTCTACTCCTTGTCGAGTCGCTTTGTGCGTTTATATTCATATCGTGATTTTACGATACGTCATGCTAACAGGGTTTTTATGATTGCGTGATTTTATGACTTGTTAGAAAATAATGTCAAGTGTTATTACAAAGAGCTATTTGTTTATTGAATTACTTATACAATAAATTTATACGAACATCAAAAAAATAACCCTGGGAATTTAAGTATAGGTCATTCCAGGATAAAAAGTAACCATGTCACTCTCCAGTCCTTGACTCGAGTCGATTCGTTGCTCCGAAAAGGAACGAAACTCTGAAACGAAAAGGTAAAATTTTAACCTCCAAATTCAGTCACCCATCCAGTTACCGACTTGAGTCAACGTTGCTTAACATTCGCAATCGACTGATATGCGTTGTCACAACTAGGCCACTCGTCCCTCACATTAGCTACAACTAAAAACATTTAATTACAGATCATTACTATCGGACCAGCAGAAGCTAATAGAAATCGATGGCTACCACGAATGGCGTCGGACCGAAGCGGCCAACGTCAGCGACCTCATACAGAGGCGACTCAAGTCCTTACAAAACCCGCCAGATTGTAGGGACGCTAGAAAGGTCATCTGTAACTTGAACAAGGTAAGATACTACACAATTTAACGTTTAAACTATCGTGAGAGATATCTAAATATATAAAAGAAGACACTGACTGACTGACTGACTGACTGACATATCAACGCACAGCCCAAACCGCTGGGTCTAGAGACTTCAAATTTGGCACACAGGTTCCTTATGAGGTCTAGGGGTGCACTAAGAAAGGATTTTTCAAAATTCCCCCCCTAAAGGGGTGAAACGGGGCTCCAAAGTTCGTATTTTACCAAGCTTCAATACTCCTTCACGCCGCAACTACTGAACTGATTTGGCTCAAATTTGGAATGGAGATAAATTGCATCTTGGGTTAACACATAAGCTACTTTTCATCCCGGGAAAATCCATGGTTCCCGTGGGATTAGTTAAAAACCGAAATTCACGCGGAAAAAAATCTTCACGCCGGAAGTACAAGACCGATTTAGCTGAAATTTGGAATGGACATAGATGATATCCTGGGTTAATAAAAAAGCTACTTTTCATCCCGGAAAAATCCATGGTTTTTGCGGGAAAACTGAAAAATTGATATTCACGCGTGAAAAATACTACTTTACGCTGCACTTACTGACCTGATATGACTGAAATTCGGAAAGGAGATAGATTTTATCCTGGATTGATACATAGGCTACTTTTCATCCCGGAAAATTTCATGGTATATCAAAGAAGATACTGACTCACGCTCTCACTGACATATCAACGCACAGCCCAAACCGCTGGGTCTAGAGACTTCAAATTTGGCACACAGGTTCCTTATGAGGCCTAGGGGTGCACTAAGAAAGGATTTTTCAAAATTCCCCCCCTAAAGGGGTGAAACGGGGCTCCAAAGTTCGTATTTTACCAAGCTTCAATACTCCTTCACGCCGCAACTACTGAACCGATTTGGCTCAAATTTGGAATGGAGATAAACTGCATCTTGGGTTAACACATAAGCTACTTTTCATCCCGGGAAAATCCATGGTTCCCGTGGGATTAGTTAAAAACCGAAATTCACGCGGAAAAAAATCTTCACGCCGGAAGTACAAGACCGATTTAGCTGAAATTTGGAATGGACATAGATGATATCCTGGGTTAATAAAAAAGCTACTTTTCATCCCGGAAAAATCCATGGTTTTTGCGGGAAAACTGAAAAATTGATATTCACGCGTGAAAAATACTACTTTACGCTGCACTTACTGACCTGATATGACTGAAATTCGGAAAGGAGATAGATTTTATCCTGGATTGATACATAGGCTACTTTTCATCCCGGAAAATTTCATGGTATATCAAAGAAGATACTGACTCACGCTCTCACTGACATATCAACGCACAGCCCAAACCCCTGGGTCTAGAGACTTCAAATTTGGCACACAGATTCATTATGAGGTCTAGGGGTGCACTAAGAAAGGATTTTTCAAAATTCCCCCCTTAAGGGGTGAAACGGGGCTCCAAAGTTCGTATTTTACCAAGCTTCGATACTCCTTCACGCCGCAACTACTGAACCGATTTGGCTCAAATTTGGAATGGCGATAAATTGCATCTTGGGTTAACACATAAGCTACTTTTCATCCCGGAAAAATCCATGGTTCCCGTGAGAATAGGGAAAACTAAAATTTACGCGGGCGAAGCCGCGGGTATCTGCTAGTGCAATCATCGAGTACAATCTAACTAAGTACTACAGTTCAACTAGGGACCATTACAATTAACTACGACTAGACAGGTATTGAATGATAGAAGTCGCGGGCATCAGCTGTTTTTAAGCCCCGACGCAAAAAGAGAGGGGTGTTATAAGTTTAACGTGTCTGCTTGTGTATCTGTCTGTGGTATCGTAGAGCCCAAACGGATGGACCGATTATTATAGTTTAGTTTTTTTTTGTGTCATAGATAATTTTATCCCGAGTGTTCGTAGCCATGTTTCATGAAAATCTGTTCGTCCGTCTGAAGGTCATCAGCTTTTATCTTAATCTGTTACTTCCATATTATGTCGGGGGTTGTTTTAAATTTGTAATTTATAATTGTTGTATAAGTCTCTGCATATTCACAGCATGTATGGTGTATATCATATCTCGCAGAAATATCTTGTGTTATCTAGCGTGAATACAATAACGGTGTCGCGTTTGTTTGTCCATGTGCGCTCGTGTCATCCGGGATATAATTAGTTGGGCAAACAAATTCAATGCTGTGTGCTCTGGGGTCGGTAACCTATTTCGTCATATTTTTATGGGAAGTAAATTATGCCCGCGACGTCGTCCGCGTGTTTTTTTATATATATTTTTTTCCACCACAGCTAAAAGTTAGCCCTTGACTCTAATGGTTAGTGAATTTTTTTATTTATCTGATTTGAAAATTCGATGAAACGAAAAAGCTACACTTAAAAGAGACGAACATATTCATAATAGGGTTTAGCCTGCGAGAGAATGGATTAGAATACAAGTTATATTTATTTCATTCTCTTGTAGGCTACTTTTCTGACGTTTCACTTCTGTCGTCGTCTGTGAATTGGACCACACACACTTTTTTTTATTTATTTAACTAGTGGGCCCGGCAGACTTTGTCCTGCCCTGAACCTCGAACCCGATTGCAGCGCCCCCTATCGGGCCCAATTGTGTATATAAACCGTCCCGGGGTCCAAACAATCACAACAAAAAAAGAATTAGCGAAATTGGTCCAGCCATTCACGCTTGATGCCGTGACCAAGGGAAATAGGGATTCATTTTTAGGGTTCCGTAGCCAAATTTGGCAAAAACGGAACCCTTATAGATTCGTCATGTCTGTCTGTCCGTCCGTATGTCACAGCCACTTTTTTCCGAAACTATAAGAACTATACTGTTGAAACTTGATAAGTAGATGTATTCTGTGAACCGCATTAAGATTTTCTTACAAAAATAGAAAAAAAACAATAAATTTTGGGGGTCCCCATACTTAGAACTGAAACTCAAAAAATTTTTTTTTCATCTAACCCATGTGTGGGGTATCTATGGATAGGTCTTCAAAAATGATACTGAGGTTTGCAGTATCATTTTTTTCTAAACTGAATAGTTTACGCGAGAGACACTTCCAAAGTGGTAAAATGTGTGTCCCCCCCCCCTGTAACTTCTAAAATAAGAGAATGATAAAACTAAAAAAAATATATGATGTACATTACCATGCAAACTTCCACCGAAAATTGGTTTGAACGAGATCTAGTAAGTAGTTTTTTTTAATACGTCATAAATCGTAAACCGAAATTTACCTTTCATTCTTCAATCAACTCAAATATTTAAAATAAAAATATTTTTAATAATTTAAAACTTACTACAGGTTTGTACGGAACCCTCGGTGCGCGAGTCCGACTCGCACTTGGCCGGTTTATATATATATAGATAGATTCTTTTAAAGAGTTTATGTGGACGTTGCACATTCCTCCTAAACAACTGAATGAACGAATGAAATATTCTTTATTGTCCATAAACACGAGAAGTACATTAAAATATGAAATTAAATATCGGTACAAATGATGGGCTTATCGCTTTATGTGATAATGCATATTGAGATGGTAGCTTAGGGTATGGCATTTATATTAAAACAATGCCCCTAATCGGTTTCTACGCGGCATCATACCGGAACGCTGAATCGCTAGGCGGTACGTCTTAGATGCTATGCTCGGAGTATCCCTGCGTGATCAAATCAGAAATGGCGAACCAGAGTAACCGACAAAGCTCAAAGAGTCGCCAATCTCAAGTGGCAATGGGCGGGGCACATAGTTCGTAGAACCGATAGGCGTTGGGGTCCCAAAGTGCTTGAAAGGTGGCCTCGCACCGGGAATCGCAACGTTGGACGACCCCCCACTAGGTGGACGGACGATCTCAAGCGTGCAGCTGGGAGCCGCTGGAAACAAGCCGCACAAGACCGTACTCTGTGGCGATCCATGCAGGAGACAGAAGTCCAGCTGTGGACGTCTATAGGTTGAGACGACGACGTCTAAGAGTGGTAACTACCGGAGCTTCCTACCAGACAAAAAAAAATTATCACTTATCTATATTTACGGTTTCATTCTGCTTGATCTTCAGTCTTTGGGATGCAAGTTATCTCTCTGTACCCATTAAAATCGACTAATCAGATGGGTCGCGAAAAGTTTACAAGACTAATCTACATATAAATGTGTATATCTGTCTGTCATACATCATTTATTTTGTAAAATTGTGGGTAATAACAGCTGTATAAGTAGAAACTTCCCGTACACAATCTACTATCAGAGTCAGTGTGCAAAAATTATATTACACTAAATTCAAAATTATTTAGAACGACTTTACAATATCTTATATATAAAATTCTCGTGTCACAATTTTCGTTCCCATACTCCTCCGAAACGGCTTGACCGATTCTCATGAAATTTTGTGAGCATATTGAGTAGGTCTGAGAATCGGCTACTATCTATTTTTCATACCTCCACGCGGACGGAGTCGCGGGCATCAGCTAGTAATAATATAAAATTTAAATCGTCTGGTATAAAAAAAATTAATTAAATATCTGTAATATAATTATTAATAAGTTATCAAGTTTTGGGAAATTTGCTGTAACTGTCTGAGGCCACTAGATTATTTAATAAGTGCCTATTGACCTTCCGTGGGAAAGAGAAGGTTTTGCCATTTATATAGTTAGGATGATTTATCAAGTTCGCATAGAAACTATTATAATAACAATAATGATATATCGCTGTATCCTTGCTTATTGCAATTTTTCATAATAATTGTAATAATTATGGTAGCAGTCGAATGAAATTACCACATTTTCCTTGATCCAATTCTTTCAATTATTTGCATAAACATCCAACTAATTTAATAAATGTAAAAGTTTTATTCCTTCACGCCGATGCCAAAGACTGAACCGATTTGGCGGAAATCTAGAAAACACATATAATAGGCTATTTATTCCGGAAAAGTAAATAGTTCTCGCAGGAATACCACCAGTAGTGCCATGTATTGCCGTATGTGTGGGAATCGCCACAACTCGGAAGCACTAGTCATACCTCTAGAAGTACCTACTAGGGAGTCAGAAACACAAGAATCGAACATCCTAACTTTTAGAAACCGGTGCATGCCTGAGAGAACACACCTTTTTAAACCATAAGGAGAGTAATAATGTTCCCAAAGTTTGTGTGAAGTCTGCCTATCTGCACTTGGCTAGTAGTGTATGTAATCTTTATTCTGTGAGAGGAGACCCGTGAAGATGTTGACAATAAAGTAAAACACTGTACACAAGTCTGTTTATTCCAGGGTTGCGGTTTCGGCTGCCAACTCCATCATATAGTGTACTGCCTCATTTTCGCGTATGCAACGGAAAGAACCCTCATCCTCAACTCCAAAGGGTGGCGGTACAACAATAAGGGTTGGGAGTATGTCTTCCACCCCATTTCTGATAGCTGCACCAAGGCTTATGACGACAAAGTGGTGCAATGGCCAGGTAAGAAGTTTATTGACTCGTATATGTCACCGTAAGATTGCAAAAACCGTTAGATTGTAATCTAACTAGCGAAATTGTAAACTGTCAGCAGATAATAATTTAATGCATTATTTTTCGGTAGATGTAGAGGTAGTCTGTTAGGTATATTAACCCGATAAGGCCGGGCACTACCTAATTATTTATGTCGAACCCTAACCTAACCTACAAGAAAGAGACAAAAAAACGTAAATACATTATTAGTATTTCAAAAATTGACACTCAGAACATTGATCGGTTCACAATCTGTCGAAAATTTATAATTTCGCTAGTAAGATTACAATCTAACGGTTTTTGCAATCTTACGGTGACATATATACAATAAAAAATTCCCTGATTCTCGACTCCAAATGCTGAAGGTACAATGTTAAGGACTGAGAGTACGTTTTCCACCCCATTTTTGATTGCACCAAAGCCACCAAAGTGTTGCAGAGGCAAGCCCTTCTATTCTCTAACTCAGTGGCTATCAAAATGTAAAAAACTTTGAAATTAGGACGAAGTCGTGGATAAACATTGGTTAATATTATAATTTATTTCTTTTCACTACTGGTACAAGACCAGACCCCACAGAAATCTGAATCGTGTCCTTTGACTGAGAAAAGATTTTTGGACCTAAGCAACCTGCTCCTTTTATCATAAAAATAACCTTTTATCAAAGATTATTAAAATATAAAAGTACCTTCCTCATTAATATCCCGCACCAATGGAGAAGATACATTTTTTTTTAAATTTATTATGAAAATTAAGGAAAAATAAAACAAAAATATGAAAGAACTAGATGTTTCCCGGGACTTTGTCCGCGTGGATTAAGATTTTTGATTCCCGCGGGAACTCTTTAATTTTCCGGGATAAAAAGTAGGCTATGTATGGGGAAGGCCCCAGGAGACAAACTATCCCTGTACCAAATTTCATCAAAATCGGTTGAACAGATGGGCCGTGAAAGCGTAGCAGACAGACAGACGGACAGACAGACACACTTTCGCATTTATAATATTAGTATGGATCATTAAAATATCTCAACAAATAAAAAGTTATGGAACTTTAAAGTTGTGCTTGCATCGTGTCCGGCTTGCACACGACCTTAACAATCGACTTTATATCCTTACTTTAATATTATAAATGGGAAAGTGAGTTTGTTTGTATGTTTGTTCCGCTTTCACGCCGTAACTACTGAACCGATTTGGCTGAAATTTGGAACATAGATAGCTTATAACCTGGATTAAAAACCCTAAATCCACGCGGACGTAATCGCGGGCATCAGCTAGTAGCCGAATAAAAGAAAGAAACTTAACGTGACTTAATTGAATTAAAAGCACTTAATTTTTGGGTGCAGATAATTTTGAAGTAATTCTGTGAATCTAGGCACAAAATTTCTCACTAAGATACATCAATTGGTGTACCTATATTAAATAATTAAATAATTAAACTTATTAAATAATTAATTTCTCAGTCATTTATTGATGGATTTAAAAAAAAACACTGATTTATTAATTTTAATCTATATTTTACTTCCGTTGCGTTAAATATTATATTCACAACATCATGGAACTTTCCCATTGTGGCTGTGCGATGATAGATCAACCACTCAGGACTTTATGATATCTTATCTTATAATATTATATCATGCCTGATAATTTTTTATTACAGCATCATATGACGCAAAGGTGGTATCACTGCCTTTCATAGACTCGATCACGCAGAAGCCAAAGTTCCTGCCTCTAGCGATACCTTCGGATCTGGCACATAGGTAAAATTCCTACTTATTCTCAACAGTTTTTTAATTCCCACAGGAACTCCTTAATTTTTCGGGATAGAAAGTAGCCTATGTTATTCTCCAGTTCCTCAACTACGTCCATCAAAAAAAAATCACGTCCATCCGTGGCTCTATTGCGGCGTGATCGAAGGACAAACCAACAAACAAACACACTTTCGCATTTATAATATTAGTATGATTAGTATGACTGGCTCAATAACTTATTGTTTAAATTATAAATATTTTCTTTTCTTCGGTTATAAACCTTTATTGCGCTTAAAATGATCGCTGCATTATCTTTCAAATACTTCTAAAATGTACACAACGTTGGTGGCGTGTGATGGCTTTAGTGGACGCGATCATATCGTTAAAAAAATGTCCCAGTCAAACTCAAATCTTTTTTATTCAAGTTAACTTTAACAAGTGCTTTTAAGTGAATCTGTACCGAGAAGAAGCAGCAAAAAATTCGGCCAGTAAGCCTATAGTTTGGAAATATCCGTACGTTCGCCGTTTGAACGTCGTTCTCCATTGTATAACAACTCCCGTTGTGTTCAGGATACTGCGGTTCAACGGCGACCCGTCGTCGTGGTGGGTGGGGCAGATGCTGAAGTTCGTACTGCGCCCACGCCGTGCCATGCAGAAGGCCATCAACGATACTATAGCCAAGATGAACTTCAAGACGCCCTGTGTCGGGTGAGTGGACTGTTGACTCGGTCCAGGATAGTGCGGTTCAAGCCCTTGATTTAAATTTTAAAGTCACAAATTCAGTCTGCTTTTAATCTCAAAAAGATTGTGCTTTGACTTCGGGAGTGCTGGCTGTGCAAATGCAAACACGAAAATGAGCTCTAAAATAATCACTTTAAGGTTCATGATATAATGATACTAGATGATCGACCTACGACTCCGACCGCGTGAATGAAAAATTTTTGATTCCCGTGCGAACTCTTAAAATTTCCCAGAATTAAAAATAGCATGTCTTTTCCCGGGATGCAACCTACCTCTTTACCAAGTTTCGTCAAAATCGGTTGAAAAGATAGGCCAGGAAAGCGTAGCAGACAGACAGATAGACAGACACTTTCGCATTTATAATATTAGTATGGATTCTAGAAACTTCTTGTCCTCCCCAGGGTGCACATAAGGCGCACTGACAAAGTGGGCACAGAGGCGGCCTTCCACCACATAGACGAGTACATGCTCCACGTCAAAGACTACTATGCGACGCTAGAGCTGACGCAGTTCGTCGATAAGAGGAGAGTTTACCTGGCCACGGACGACGCTAATGTGAGTCTGCCTTTACTAAATAATAGCACAGTCTGAGGATATATTAAACTTTATTTCTTAAGTGACAGGTATGTGGCGGAATAATAATAATTATTATTTTTAATAAGTTAGGCAGCTTTCGCTGATGCCTGCATTGAATCTTGTGCTTTGTCTTTAAGTATTTATTTCTGTTCATGAACTGATTTACAGAGGTTGACATCACCACATCCAGTTGTTCCACATATGCACTACTCTGGCGTTATTGAGTAACAAACATCACTCCATCCATTCTACCAAACTTTCGCATTTATATAAGTAGTATAGAAGTCGTCATTAAGTCCTATGTCCTCCGTTCGGGGCAGAGGGCAGACACTACTCTTTTCCAAGCCGATTTGTCGAACGTCTTATGCTTTATCTCGCCCCACGCTATGCCGATCTTTTTCGCCTCATCAAGTATAGTAGGCCGCCAAGTTTGTTTTGAGCTTTCTTTGTGGGTTCCAATCCAACGCCTGCTTGGGTATATGGCCATAATATAGAAGTACTGATTGTTAAATATTTCTTCTTCAGGTATTAGAAGACGCAAGAAAGAAATACCCAGACTACGAGTTCCTGGGCGACCCTTCGATAGCGAAAACGGCGGCCACACACCGCCGATACACGCCGCTGTCGCTGACCGGGCTGCTGGTTGATCTGCACATGCTGGCCATGTGCGATTACCTCGTCTGCACCTTTAGCAGCCAGGTGAGAACACACACACACACACACACACACACGCACGCACGCACGCACGCACGCACGCACGTACGCACGCACGCACGCACACAGAGGCGCTATCATTTTTAATTTCGCAAAATCAATGTCAAGTAATTTTGAAAAGTCGGTCTGTTTCTCACATTTGTTTGATTCATCGATGATTCTTTCACAGTGTCGCTATAAACTGTTTTTCAATTACATTGTAATTTACCCATGTGAACTGACTTTTTGAACCGACTCTGTGTGAGATCTATAGAGCGAACGAGAATATAGAGAAAACGAGATGGACTTATGTGAGTTACATCAATCTGTCTCGTTTTAACCATGTCTTACGTCTAAGCAAACTCAAAGTCCGGTCAAAGAGCGATCTCACATAAGTCCATCTCGTTTTAACTCTGAGTAAAGCCTGAGCAAATTCAAAATATGCTCTGTTGTTCGCATAACACCTCTTCATTATGATAATAAATGAACGTTTCCCCCTGTCAGGTCGGGCGCGTGGCGTATGAAATGATGCAAACAAACCGCGTGGACGCATCTGACAGCTTCTATTCTCTGGACGACATCTATTACTTCGGCGGGCAAAACGCACACGACCGACGCGCGGTCATGCCCCACACCGCGGCGGTCAGCCAAGAGATCTCCTTCCAGGTATGTGATAATTGATTTATTTATTTTACGTAGGACAACTTGTCTCACATATTATGATAAGTCAAGACTTTCCACTAATTTATTATACCGTTGTAGTTTACGTATATGATGAAAGAGTATGGATTTGACTAGCTCCAGCAATACTAAGGACAGCGGTTATTTCTGTATCTACACATTGATGAAATAATAATTATTTTTTTTCAAAAGAGCAACCACCGGGTTTCTTTCTGGTTCTTCTCGGTAGGAATGTCATTCCGAACCAGTGTTAGATTCACTCGACGATTCAAAAGCACTTGTAAAAGTTTATTTTAATATAAAAATATCGGTGCTAAGACACACGGCGTGTACTAACTACACGGGTAGAGTAAACGTAAACTGTAGAGTAGCTAACCCATTGTCCTAGGTGAGCGATCAACGCTACAACGCGACAGTATCAAACAGTAGCTGACCCTTCACGTGGCCTACGTTGTCGCGTAGATACGTCTGTCATTTTCTATGGCGTCGTATCGCGTCGCGTTGCGTGGCGTCGCTTCTGTCGCGATAATACTCTACCAGTTCACTACTCTTCTCTCTCTCCTTCTCTCTCATTTCTCATAAACAAATACAATAACAGACATAAAAATAAATAGACAGACCGGACAACCCTATTTTAAAGAATCTGGGTTCTTTAAAATAGCGTTTAAAATAGGGTAGGGTAGAGTTGAATTCTCGATTAGTTTTTAATGATTATTGAATAGAAGATCTCCCAAACGACCAAAAACTAACAGTTAGTTAGTATTATGTTGAATAAGCATTTTAAACTGTCGATCAAAGTAAAAAAGTGCGTCGAACTTTGATGACGTCGCAATATAAAATCCCATACTAAGCACGCTTTTCGACGTTTGAAAAATAGTTGCTGATTTGACTAGTAGTCAAATACCCAATTCTATGGTGTGGTCACGACCGATATACTGCATTACTTTTGTCTGAATGTCCTGATGGGATTTACCTTTATATATTGTTTTAATTTTAATTCCCAGGTTGGTGACTTGATCGGTGTCGCCGGTAACCATTGGAACGGCTTCGGCCGAGGAACCAACAAGCGAACAAATTTGGTAAGTTTTCATCAGGTTCTCCTAAACAATGATCTATACCTATATTGGCAAACATCCATCCATCCATATTATACAGGAAGATTTTTTTATGCTGTGCAGAAATTTTTAGGTTGTATTATTTATGGTTGTATTTGTAGGTACTTAGGTAAAATATTATTATTATTGGTAGAACTCTAATTTTCAAAACTTTTTAAAATAAGCCTTAATGCAGAATTAAGCATAATGCTAATCGTTGTTCGCGTATTAGTACGTTAAAATAAAAATGTTAATCATTATTTTCTTTTTAAAGCTTATTACTTATGATGTATGAACTTCTGCATTGATGGTCCTAAAGCCAGCCCAATAAAGCATGAAGGGAAAAAGGAAGGTATTGAGCTCGAAAGTTAACCGTTAATTAAAAAAAAATAGGTACCTAGTTCGCATCTTAGACTAAATTAAAATAAGCGGTCAGAGTTCATAACTTTGATATTCTTGAGTAAAATCAAAAAAGAAAAAATACGTGTTTATTAAATTTCGTTGTTGTACAACATATAAAAATTTATGTACCACGAAAAAAATCTTCCTGTATAATAATTATTACTAACCATATTGTATAATGATTATTATTAAAACGGTTTAAGAGGGCACGGGATATTTTTAATTTTTTAAATAGGCCATTTTTAAAATGGATCTAGCCGCCAAACAGAACAGCTGTTTTTAGGCCACCATCAGTACTGTTGGGGATTTTTAATTGGCTCCTCGCGTTCAATCAATCAATCAATCGTTTATTTGCAAGAAACATTGTACAATTAAGATGGCAAACTAATAAAAAGAACAAACATGTTTCGTCATTACTGACATGCAAATTTACAAAGTAACTAGGTAATACAGTTTATGGATCATTAACTCATTAACATAATTCAAAAGGATTTTGACCATTTTTGTATGAGATTTGGGCCATTCTCGCGTCCTAATGAAATTAACGGCAAAACACTGGAAATATACTCAGGACCACATAATAAAACTTAAGTTTACTTTACGTTTAGGTTTACTTCAACCGTACGTAAAGATTTCACGCAGTAACTTTTATTTCCAGAACGGCCTAATCCCGTGGTACAAAACGGCGGACCACCTCGTACTGTACGCGTTCCCTGAGTACAGACACGTGCCGCAGTATCCCGACACGAGACAGAAGGACTTATAGACCAGATCATAGTACTTTACGGTACGAGACGCGTAAGCTGAGCTCTGTGTGAGTGAGAGTGTGTGTCACACCTCGAAACAAATCCTACTTGTGATATTATAAATGTGATATTATATGTATATGGCGCGTTTACATTAGGTCGGTTTGGCCGTATACTTAATTCGGTTGGCATACGTTTCGTGTCTATTCTCTATAATCGTTAACGCTTTAGCGGAGAGAAAAAAAATAAGTGAATACTCTATGGTTGGAAATAAATAAATATCATTTATTTGCATAGAAAGTTGTACAATAATATTTGATGGTAAGTAATAGCGCTTATAATAGCTTTCGTTAAAGCGTTAACGATAATAGAAATGAGACGTATGTAACTTGGCTAGAGGGTCTGATGTAAAACCGCCATTAATCACGCCACAACGGATTAATAGCTGGACGTGATTTTTTCATAAATAAAGTTGAAAAGAACTGGGGAATGACATGCTTTTATCCCTGAAAAGAATAGTTCCTAAAGGTTATTTTTTAAAAAAAAAAAACCTAGTCGCAATCTTGTCCATAATAAAATCAGTACGCTTATGAAAGTTTCAGCGTTGTGCCGACAGTGTCTTTTTTGTTTGAGACAGTTTTACTAGTATTCTTTCTTCCTACTGGGCAGGTTCCCGCACTTAAACCTCCAGTTGGAGGTCTGTTGTACGTGAATTGCCCTTCCCCGCTGGAGTTTCCACTCCAGCCACCCGAGCTCGCTCTAGAAGCCTAGAAGACCGCCAGGTTGAAACTGGTCTTAATATTCACTCAAATACAAAGTTCAGCTTTCGTGTCGCGAATACTAGCTGCTGTTTAGACCGCGTTCAAATTTGATTTAGGATTCGTATACATGAAGCCAGCGCCCGGTTCGGCTCCGCATTCATGTACAGAAAGCCTTAGGATTCCTAATATCACGACTTTTTAGGGTTCCGTAGCCAAATTTGGCAAAAACGGAACCCTTATAGATTCGTCATGTCTGTCTGTCTGTCTGTCCGTCCGTATGTCACAGCCACTTTTTTCCGAAACTATAAGAGCTATACTGTTGAAACTTGGTAAGTAGATGTATTCTGTAAACCGCATTAAGATTTTCTTACAAAAATAGAAAAAAAACAATAAATTTTGGGGTTCCCCATACTTAGAACTGAAACTCAAAAATTTTTTTTTCATCTAACCCATATCTATGGATAGGTCTTCAAAAATGGTATTGAGGTTTGTAATATCATTTTTTTCTAAACTGAATAGTTTGCGCGAGAGACACTTCCAAAGTGGTAAAATGTGTGTCCCCCCCCCCGTAACTTCTAAAATAAGAGAATGATAAAACTAAAAAAAATATATGTTGTACAGTACCATGCAAACTACCACCGAAAATTGGTTTGAACGAGATCAAGTAAGTAGTTTTTTTTTAATACGTCATTAATCGTAAATCGCAATTTACCTTTCATTCAATCAACTCAAATATTTAAAAAAAACATTTAATTTAAAACTTACTACAGGTTTGTACGGAACCCTCGGTGCGCGAGTCCGACTCGCACTTGGCCGGTTTTTTTGTAATACAAATTGTTTTTTAATATCTGCCGCTTTACCCCACAGTAAGATTCCCTATGACATAATGCTATAAAAATAAGCAAAATATACAATCCTGGCAGTTTCGATGTCAGTTAACTGTCGAATCTTTCTGACAGCGTAAGCAGCAGAACTAAGCTTGCCAGCAAGTGTTGATATATGGGTGGCCCATTGAAGCTTTGCATCTAAGGTCACCCCGAGGAACACAGTAGTATCTTCTATTTTCAACATATCATTATTTACCATTAGTTTTATATCACTTGTGGATCTGGCATTCGGCAATGCGAACTCAACACATTTAGTTTTTAGGGTTCCGTACCAAAATGGTAAAATGGAACCCTTATGGTGCGACTTTCTCCGTCTGTCTGTCCGTCTGTCCGTCTGTCCGTCTGTCCGTCTGTCCGTCCGTCACACTCGATTATTTCAGTAACTACCGAAGCTATCGACATGAAATTTGGAATAGTTGTGTATATCAGTGGCCCAAAGACACTGGAATTAAAAAAATTTGGAAATTATTTTTGTTCTTATTTAAAAAGGGAGGAAAATCTGAGGGTTGAAATTTAAAAGTGAGATAACTGTACTGTGTGGGGTATCATATGAAAGGGTTTACTTTGTACATTCTAAAACAGATTTTTAATTATTTTTAGTTATGATAGTTTTTGATTTATCGGGGAAAATGTCAAAAAAAATACCGTTCCCCCCCCCCCCCCCTTATCTCCGGAGTTTACCAATCGAAAAATTTGAAATAATTATGGTCAATAGTAATTTACGTATATTTTACAGGAAAACTATAGCCAATGCTCTAACTAGCATAGTTTTTTTGATATTAACAATAAACCTCTACAAACAAAGTTAGTCTTGCGGTTCATTAACAAAGGTAATTATTTATTAATAATGGTACGGAACCCTTCGTGCAGTCCGACTCGCACTTGCCCGGTTTTTTAATATAAGACTGTGTGAGTATCCGTGTCTTGATTTGATAACATTTGTTTAAAATTTATCGTGTTGGTCATGCTAACTATTTTATATTTGAACGCGGTCTAACAGCGATTTTTATAAGTATAAGCTTAGCCGAATTACAAACGCTAGAATTTAGTTGTTAATGGAATTTGTGATTTGTGATGTCAAGACACTGAGTTCAGATTAGTTTGCGTTTCTTGGTAAGCACAATCATGTTGTACTGGATTCTGGACTTGGACGGATCAAGTGACTGGAATAATATGAACCAGCCATTATGGCTGATTCTGCTATGCACAATAACTGTTACTAAATTAATATGACAAGTCCCTTTAAGGCTGCCTTTCCATCAGAGATGTGCTACGTTGATACGCTATGGATGTGTGTCAAACCCACCAATAGCAATATAACCCACCACCTTTATGTAACATCCAGCGATCTAAGCTATAGATTAGGGATGTTATGTATATGTCACCGTAAGATTGCAAAAACCGTTAGATTGTAATCCAACTAGCGATATTATAAACTGTCGACAGATTGTGAACCGATCAATGTTTTGAAATATTCATTGTATTACGTTTTCTTGTCTCTTTCTTGTAGTTTAGATTAGGGCTCGACATAAATAATCAATTACTGATTAATATAATTCAGTGATTTAAATTATAATACACAGATTATAATTCACTTATAACACCCTCGCTGCGCTCGGGATTTAAATTTGGAGTCCTTCGTTACGTTCAGGGTTCAATGTAGCGCCCGTGACATAAAACAGTGCTTTATCCCCTTGGTGTATAATCTACTATTGGTTACTGCTGCAGTTACTAGTGCAATGTTATCGTGCAAGCGCTCAATATTATACGAAATCGAAATATATTTATAGCGTCTTATATTAATTATTATTTATTAGTTATTATTGATTAAGATGACTCAATCGTTAATTTTATTATCTAACAATATTAATTTTAACGTTTATTTGGAAGGAAGATAAAAGTTGTAAAATTTTCGTCACTAACCAGTTTAGTTTAGTTAACTTTAGTTAGGCTAACCATTACGGATCAATTCGCCCCTGATTGATAGGAAGGTCTATATACTAAACCGTATCAGATATAGTATAGATCGTGTAAATGTTATATTTTTTTATTATTTCCTGAAATGAATTCGAGAGAAAACTTTTTTGAGCCGCACTCTAAAGGCTACGTTCGCACTGCGAAAAATATTCGCGCGAATATTATTCTCGCTATTTATATTTCGCGTACAGATTTCACCTACTCCTGCCTAATTTGTATCAAACCAGCAATTTTTTCCGCGCGAATCTTATTCGCAAGTGCGTACACCTCCGATTTCTAGTGTCACAGAATTGGGAAAAAAATCGTGACCTTTAAAACTTTATCGGTCCTCTTGACGTCTTTTGCTAATATATTAATGTGCGTGTAAAAAGTTAAAATATGATTACCATTCTCAAATACTTTTACATTCCTCAGCCAAATATTCCTGCTTTGTATTTATTGATCGATTATGTAATGATTTTTTTTAATGAACGATATTTAAATTATCATTGCTTTAAACATTTTACTTTTTTTTTGGATTTAATCTGTATATTTTTTTTAAACTAACAATCATGTTTTTGGACCAGTTAAGATCTGATTATCGAACTAAAATGTAAATGTAGTTTAAAAAAGTAATTTTTTATTATTATTTTTCGAATATAATGTCTCAAAATCGGAATATTTAAACTTATAGCAATTTCTTTTTAATACTTTATTGTTATTGTAAATAAAATAGAAAATATTTCTTTGTTTTAAGTTTTTCAAATGTGCAATACCAGTGGCTATATATCCAATTTGGTGGTATAAATTTTACATTTCGATGTCAAAACCAAAATTGCCATAATAATATAAAAATACTATGATACAATGACAATGGATTTTGACCGATAGCGGAAGAGTGTTAACGAATCAGAGGTGATTGCGATCGTTACATTGAAGCAGTATTTTTTACGTAATAAGGCCCCTGGAAACCAGCAGGGCGACCGCGTATCTTTTCCATCAATCATTGATACATCGCATTCACCTCTGATTGGCTGAATTTATGGTATTCTTGCTGCGTCAATGGATTTCGTCCAATAGTGGAAAAACCAATCAGCGGTGATTGCGATGTATCAATGATTGATGCAAAAGATACGGCGGGCGCCCTGGTGTCTAGCTCCAAAGTTTGACAGCTGCAGTGTTGACAATAGGGATGATGACAATTCAATCAAATCAGCAACTCTTTGTCAAACTTAAAAACGCACTTCTAGTATGGAAGTTTGTGTGAAATACATAGTCGTGACATCATCAAATTAAGACTTTTGTTATTTAATCAATAGTTAAAAATTATTTATCAAACTTAAAACTAACAGATGTGAATTTGAGGTCTTCTGGTATTTTTTTTTTTTTTTTTTTATCCACTACAAGTTAGCCCTTGACTGCGATCTCACCTGATGGTAAGTGATGATGCAGTCTAAGATGGTAGCGGGTTAACCTGTTAGGGGCATGGCAGTTATATTAAACCCACACCCCTATTCGGTTTCTACACGGCATCGTACCGGAACGCTAAATCGCTTGGCGGCACGTCTTTGCCGGTAGGGTGGTAACTAGCCACGGCCGAAGCCTCCCACCAGGCCAGACCAGGGAAAATTCAGAAATTATAAATTCCCAAATTGACCCTGCCGGGGATCGAACCCGGGACCTCCGCACGTTAAGCGACAGCGCTACACACTGCGCCACGGAAGTCGTCAAAATCTTTTTTTTTTTCTTTTTAAATCTGTTTAATAAAATCAGTACAAATTTTTTTCTGACATAGGCATCATCCCTATTGCAATTACATCTGACTAAAACCACAAACCAAAAATTGCATAGTCATTGCATCGAAAATTAATTGTTTGGGATATGTTCAGCCAATTACAATGATTGCGATTTACGGTCTTATAACAAGGAAATTACAATAGGCATGATGACTGATTTTGAAAAATGGTCAGATTATGTTCGGAAGTATCTACTATTTCGAAAAAATATTTTATTTCAGCAGAAAAATAAAGTTTAGTAGATAAAATTAGCATTTGAAATTTAAATTTTAAAATTCACGCCAAAACGTTCGGCGGTGTCATGGCGTCGTTGTGACGTCACTATTGTTTTTACCAATGTACTCTGTGCACTGTGCAGTAAGCAATAGTGTGATTTTCAAAGCTCGAAAACAAACAATTGTGACGTCATTCGCTTCTTGGTGTTTTATGCAATATGGCGGATTGCTGTATTTTATAGTTTTATTTTATCAAAATAAATAGCAATCTCACTCGATATTGAAAAATAAATACGTTTTTTATAATCCATGAATCCTATTTCATTAGATAAATTCATAATTGCATTGATTCTTGGTTACTGTCGTCATGCCTATTATCTCATTACGATAAGGGTCGGCGCACATCTGGCTAGGCGCAGCACAGAGTATTTTTTACTGTGAAACCATTTGACACTAGCCCCCGAGAGCATCGAAGCGACTTGAGGCGAAGCGTAACGCAGGATGTGCGCCGGCCCTTATGTGATAAGTAATTACAACGATATGTATGTAGGTTTTTTTTTTTTAATCCACTCCAAGTTAGCCCTTGACTGCGATCTCACCTGATGGTAAGTGATGATGCAGTCTAAGATGGTAGCGGGCTAACCTGTTAGGGGCATGGCAGTTATATTAAACCCATACCCCTCGGTTTCTACACGGCATCGTACCGGAACGCTAAATCGCTTGGCGGCACGTCTTTGCCGGTAGGGTGGTAACTAGCCAAAAACTCGATGGGCCGTTTCATAGAAAAAAGTTGGGCGTCCGACATGTAGCGCGTGCCCCTCACCTGTATAAGCCTGTCCTTGTCCCCGCCATAGCGCTCTCCCGCTTTTCAGACTAGATGGCGTTAGTAAAGTAACTCCACATTCTTTGTTTGACAGGGCCCGTCTATGTAAATTGAGGTCGTTGGATAATTATAATTTAGGTGTTCTAAGACCATCAGAGATGGACTGTAGACTTGTAGAGCATCATACAATAATAAAATAGCTACATATTTGTTTACTGTGAAAACTTGTCCAATTATTATTTATTGGTATCAAAATCGACATAAAAATATTTTATACTATGTACAACTTAATTATACAAATCTTGTATAAAATTCATATATTATTTTATCTATTATATTACACTATTTGTTATGTTATGGGAAGATATAACTGTATTTTCATACATTGGTATTTTGTGTATTAATACTTTCTATTTCAAGTGGCTCTGTTTGAAATTGAAGTTATAATGATTATTATGTGTAACGTAACATTACTTATGTCGGATATATTCTTTATTTACAGCGTATTAAAGTTTGTATTCGTGTAGCACCGTTTATTATTAAGGCTAGGGTATACGAAAGCATAAATATTTTGTTTTTACTTACAAAATACATGCAAGGGTCTTTTTAAATAATTTATTCGGGTAATTTGCAATATTCTGTGATTTTTAATACTCTGGTTTATTGTAAAAAGTAATTGATATATTATAACTATTTATTAATTTATTTACAAAATAATAATAAAATGAATCATAATATTAATACTGGATGAGGCACTATGGGCCCCGTATAAACAGGGGCATGAATTTAGTAGTTTAATTCCAATAATTTAATTTTATAGTGTCTTGTAAAGTTTTATATTTATGATGAAAACAAGCCTAAATAAAAAATAAAAAAATTGAAATTGAAAAGTTTTATACCATATTACATAATCATCGCTCAACCCTAAAGATAATTTAATTTATTTTCACTTAAATAAAGGTACTAATGTGTACCTATATCGTATACCTATCGAACCACCGAAAAATGTATGTTTCAATAAATTTTTACTATTTTTCTTTAAAGAAAACAATAATAAAAGAATGATGGAAAATGGAAGAAATCTAAGGAATAATTTCAAGTATGACGGTGCTATTCTTAGTTGAAACTGTAGGTATTTACCTACACTTATCATTTCTATAGTTGCAATACATAATTTTATTTTGTGCCAGTGTTTTCCCTGTGTTCACCGGTGTACACCTAGCCTTATTTGTGTAATTGTTATACGTTTGTATTGGACGCTTTTCGACGATGTAATTAATGTATCTAATATGGACCTAAACTGTGTGTATATAGCGTTAGTGTACATAAACGAGAAAGGTTAATATAAATAAATAATTTTAAATAATTTCTATGTTATTTTATTTATTTTACTTACAACTTTTGGAAATTATTAACACAAAAAGTAATTATTGTTAAGTTAGCCTTTTACGACTTATTCTGATGTACAGAAACTAAAATTACAGGTTTTCTTGTATTGCTATCTCTTCAAATACTAATATAATACATGCGAAAGTTGAATGATGGATGGATGGACGGATGGATGGATGTTTGTTTGTTGGATGGATGGATAGTCTGGAATAGTACTTACGCTACTTTATATCCAGGAAATCTAAGGAGTTCCCGCGTTAATTGACCGAGGTCTCTGAGTCTACTTGAGTGAATTTGCACTTGTCCGGCCGTCCGTCTGTCCGTCTGTGAGAGCCTTATAACTTCTGAATTACTGAACGTAATTACTTCAAATTTAAATATAATAATATGTAAACCGATGGCCTCCAGCCGAATATGGCTTAAAAAGTTATAATTTTTTTTATTTCAGGGGGGCTCTCATAGAAGCGAATGCGAAGTAAAATATTTTTATAGCGTTGCAAAGGGTTGCGGTATAACATTTTAAAAATAATTAGGAAAGGAGACAAAATTTTTTTTTTAAATTTTTCCCCTAAAATTGACAGGGCTTTCAAAGTAAAGTGGAGTGGATTTTCTAACGTCCAAAGTTGACCTCAGAACTCTCAATTTTCTGGAAGGCTGAGCATGAAACTTGATTTAATTACAGACCAATTTCAATTTCAATTTCAATTTTGCCAACCCTAAGCAAGATATTTGAAAAAATTATGCTTAACCAACTGCTCCGGCATTTTAATTTAAATAAATTACTTCACTCCGAGCAGTATGGTTTTACGAAAGGCCGGTCAACAGTCGATGCGGGCGCGGCGCTGTTAAAACATATATTTGATGCTTGGGAGAACTCACAGAATGCTATTGGTATTTTCTGTGATTTGTCTAAGGCATTCGACTGTGTAGAGCACGAGACACTGTTGACCAAATTGAGCCACTATGGAATCAAAGACACTGCACTTAGTCTCATTGCATCATATCTTAGTGACCGTATTCAGACGGTATGTGTAAACAATGTGAAATCATCCGGATCAGCCTCATTAATGGGTGTCCCTCAAGGCTCCATTCTGGGTCCCTTCATGTTCTTGGTATATATAAATGATTTACCATATTTTGTCCAGGATACTTGCGATATTGTGCTATTTGCTGATGATACGTCTTTAATTTTTAAAGTCGATAGAAATAAGGATGATTTTGACGACGTAAATAGTGCCATTTCTCAGGTCACTCACTGGTTTACTGTAAATAACTTACTTTTAAATGCAAAAAAAACTAAGTGTGTTGAGTTCGCACTGCCCAATACCAAGAATACACGTAACATTAATCTAGTGGTAAATAATGATATGTTAAAAATAGAAGAGGCCACCGTGTTCTTGGGGGTGACCTTAGATGCTAAGCTTCAATGGGGCACCCATATATCAAATCTAGCTGGTAAACTCAGTTCTGCTGCTTACGCTGTCAGAAAGATTCGGCAGTTAACAGACGTTGAAACTGCAAAGATTGTATATTTTGCTTATTTTCATAGTATTATGTCTTACGGAATCTTGCTGTGGGGTAAAGCGGCAGATATTCAAAAAATATTTGTCTTACAAAAAAGGGCAATACGTGCAATTTATAATTTAAAACCACGTGAATCCCTTAGGGAGAAATTCAAGGAAATAGGTATTCTTACAGTAGCCTCGCAGTATATTTACAGTAATCTAATCTTTGTAAAACAGCACATTCAGAATTACAAAAGAATATGCGATCTGCACGATAGGCCAACTAGAAACCGTCATAGGCTCGTGACTCCATCGCTCCGCCTCACTAAAGTCCGAAGGTCGTTCGTGGGAATGAGCATACTATTCTTTAACAAAATTCCTCAACCTATTATAAACTTGCCTTTACACAAGTTTAAGATAACCATTAAAAAAATGCTCCTAAAAAAAGCTTATTATACTGTCGAAGATTATATTAATGATAAAGGCGCATGGATTTGACTCGCTCCAGCAATGCTCAGGACAGTGGTTACTTATGTATCTGTATATGTTGTATGTAGATTATTGTAAACATACCATATACTATTTATTTTTTTTCAAAAGAGCAACCACCGAGTTTCTTGCTGGTTCTTCTCGGTAGGAACGGCATTCCGAACCAGTGGTAGATTCATTTGACTGTTCATAAGAACTTGTAAAAAGTCTATTTGAATAAAAATAATTTGATTTTTGATTTTGATTTTGATTTTTGATCAATTATTTGAATTATATCCTGTGCTTGAACAACAAATACTAAATTAGATAAATATTATAAGGATCGAAATTATTTAATTTTTAATGAGCTTCAGTATTTTTAACAGAACTTCACAATTATGTCAATAGATGTCGTTCTGTTATGGCGATTCCGCGAAGTCTCAGTTCGGGGCGAACCACTAGTATTATAAATGCGAAAGTGTGTTTATTTGTCGCCGCAACAGAGCAACGGATTGACGTGATTTTTTGCATGCAATTGCATGGGTATAGTTGAGGACCTGACTAGACTACTTTTTATCCCGGAAAATTAAGGATTACCTGTGGAATTAAAAAAAAATCTTGCAGACCAAATCGCGGGTATCAGTTAGTCTGTTAATAAATCAATATGGGTCAGAACTCAGAAGTAGCTGTACTTAAACATTAACTCATTATTTCAAAGAACGCTATAACAATAATAATACAATAAAATTAAAAGTAAGTATAAAATCGAGTCAACAGCAAGAAATTCACCTAGATTCGAAAACTGTATCAGTTTCCGGTCATCTCGCGTTATTAATCTTCGAAGTTTTCATGGAGCCACGAAAGTTGCGGTTGTTTCAGCTAGGTGTGCTCTACATTCTTGTATTTATTATATGATTGCCCAAAAAAGGAGTGTACTTAATATTTTCAGGGTGTATGAATGCATGTATGTGAGTTTTTTTCACCATAGCTTCTAAATGCCTGAACAGATTTGGATGTATGGAGTACCATAAGTTTTAGGACCCACTAACACAATCATTAGCGAAAAAATTCTAAGTATATGAACACAATCAATTTAGAATCCTTACATCGTCCCAAGTTACACTGGCTATCATAGATAATACACTATATCTGGCTATTTTGAAATAAAAAATATGACAGGGCAGTCGTGTTTTTGAATTTTTTAAATTAAGTATTTTCACTTGTTCCAGAGACAAAGGTAGGTATGTAGTTCGTTTACACTGAGTGTCTATTTTTGCAACTCAAATTACTAATGGCTTCATTCTTTACACTACATGTATAATGTAAGTATCTATAATAATTATTTCAGTTTATACCTACTACACGGTCTAATTGTTATTGATTAGTTCTTCTCAGTTTTCATTTTAATTATTTCAGAGTGTCTGATTGAGCTGTGACAATCGAGGGTATGTGCTTACCATCCGCCGCTTGGAAAGCTGAGCGGTTTTGTTTGGTGGAATACAATCATTCGGCGGCGGACAAAATACCTAAGTCGTTGTTAAGTATATATAGTCTGGCAAGAGAAAGCTGAGAAAAGATTATTATTTACTTAACGTTATTAGATACTGGCAACACTGGGGCAATACAAAAGTCAATAGAGCAACTTCAACAAGTTGCTCTACTTTTCCCTTTACATCAAAATGCAACCCGGGATTTCCCAGCTCATATATACCACTAGTTTAGTAGCCCTGAGCCTGGCGAAAGTAGTTTCTCTCCAGCCAAGTTCAATAACACAACTAACAGTATACGCGCGCGCATCACACCGTTACCATCTGCACTTCTCCTCATCGACCATTCTATTAATATCGATCGTTCAAAATACTCGCCGTTTTTGGGCAGAGGTAGCCAATTTCAACGGACGTTTTTTTTTCGAAAAATTCGCTAACTTATTTTTGTGAGAATATTTTATCCAAACGGGGTTGTAATTTAAAGTCTACAGTTTACATATCGGAATTTTTCACGTAAAACGCCTGAACATTTTCTTTTGTTTTTTTTTTTTGTTTCTTCTGACCTCTGAAACGTTTGTTAGCAGAAAATGCTAAAGAAATATTCGCTTTTAACTTAACTTTTGCGTTACGGTGGACAAAAACATGAATAATTTTACATTATTCATCGTGATTTTAAGTTGTGTGGCACCCGTGGTGCTGCCAGCTAAATATATTCTCCCGAAATGGAAGAAACAGGTGAGTTTGAATTGCTAATTCGTTTAGGTATTTAAGACTAGGTAGGTACGTTTTACATGTCATTAGGCTTATAATTTTTTTAATCCGTTTGGTCTGGAATTTTAGGACTCTATTTCAAAAACTAATTACTTATACTCAATTCATAACTTATAATGAGTTCTATTTACTTTGGCACAATTGTTTTTCTAGATGATCAGCATATATTGATTATTGATTAAATAATAGAAAATAGCGGAAGGAGCGGGAAAGGTCCTCTTACCTTTAACCTCTTCCTAAGGTACTAAACTGTAGATAACGTTTTTTTTTAAACCACTACATGTTAGCCCTTGACTGCAATCTCGCCTGATGGTTAAATAAAATACTGATCCAAATCGCTTGGCGCCACGTCGTTGCCGGTAGGGTGGTAACAACCGAAGTCTCCCACCAGGCCAGACCAGAGCAAATTCAGAAATTATAAATTCCCAAATTAACCCTGCAGTTGATCAAACCCGGGATCTCTCGCATTAAGACAACATCGCTCAACACTGCGCCATGGAGGTCGTCAAAGTATCTAACAGTTGCAAATAAACAGATGCTAATAAATACGAATAAATCGCATTTAACCTGAGCAAGGAAATGGGTGTTACTCCAAATGGTTAAAACATTAAAATAGCGGGCCTTTGGTGGGTAGTACATCCTGGAAACGATCGCCATGTTTTTGACAATGGGCCTGATTCTGTAGTGCATAATCTCTAAACTAAACTAAAATTAGAGCATTACAAATATTGCTGACCCTTTCATAATACTCCGTACGGAAAGGGACAGAACTACATTTAAAGCTGCCATTTTAGTTTAGTTTAGAGATTGTGTTATACAGAATCAGCCCCACTATGTGCACACATAATTTATGAGATTTTTAATTTGTGAGGTTTAGAACTCTTGCCTCTAGTTGCAGTTATGGCAGGGTAGGTCTGCATAGCAATGATATCGCTAAGCTTTTTTCGGCAGAGTTAAAACCACCACCACCACCACTACAGCCTATTAACGTCACACTGCTGGGCACAGGCCTCCACTCTCATAGGAGAGAGGGAATAAGAGCTTAGACCCACCACGCTGCTCCAATGCGGGTTGGCGGGCCTTAACGACTATTATCATGTTAGTGATAATAACCGGGACCGACGGCTTAACGTGCTCTCCGAGGCACGGGGGTGAAACACCGCCAACTTCCAACTCCGGGCTGGAACTGAGAATTTCTTAATTGAAAAGCCCAATACCTTACTTTTTATGCCCGACCGGGAATTGAACCCAGGACCTCGTGATCCGCAGTCGACTATGCTAACCGCTAGACCAACAGGGCAGCAAGAGTTAAAACGGGTAAAGTCAAATCATTTTAATTAACATACTTTGGTAGGTAGGTATATAAAAATTAATAGACCCACTCACAGATATTTCAGTCTAGTCTCTATTGGCTAGCGTACAATAAGAAATGAGAAAAACTGTAACAAGTAGAATCATACGCTTAAAAATTAAAAGGATGGGGAAATATATAGTTGATTCTGTTGTGAAAAACCGCCTGAAACCTACTAACGTTAGTCGCTTATTTAGGCGATAGGGTTTGATGTAAGTTTGGCCACAAACACTAACGCTCTAGGTATTTTTCCGCTACATCAGTCATAGGTTTAGACGGCTTCCTATTCGGGTAAAAAAAAATAGGCTATCGCTTGGCTGCAATCAAACCTGCTTGCAAGTGGTGATGCAGCCTAAAGTGGAGCGCGCTTGATGGGTTGAAGTGAGATACAGATATTAAAAGTAGTACTAGCTGATGCCCGCGACTTCATCTGCGTGGAGTAAGTTTTTATAATCCCCACGGGATCTCCTTAATTTTCCGGGATAAAAAGTAGCCTATATCACTATTCAGGTTCTCAACTATATCCATGCGAAAAATAACAACGATCCGTTGCTCTGTTGCAGCTAGATTGAAGGATAAACCAACAAATAAACACACTCGCATTTAAATTATTAGTAGGTATGATATTTTGTGGATTCTCTGCTGCATCAGACATTCATCTGTTAAGTATCTAACTAATGCTTTATATCTATGTGTTTAACAAAACCTATCTTCTATTGACGTAGTTATGTTTTATCAATGATCTTTTATATTGTTTTATTTTCAAAATAATAGCAGTCGCTGAGATTTTTTTCACATAATATTATTACTAGTAGTCTTCATTGTATAGGACTTAATGCTAGGTTGTACCTCTAGGTAGTAGATACATGTAAGTAGGTAAGTACTTACAATAGGGATGATGACAACTCAATCAAATCAGCAACTTTTTATCAAACTTATAAACGCACTTCTAGTATGGAAGTTGTATGAAATAAGTACATCATTGTGACGTCATAAAATTTCAACGCACTTTTTTTCTTTAATCTATATTTTAATATGGTTATTAAACTTAAAAGTAACGCAGGATGTGAATTTTAGGTCTTTTGGGAGACCCTCTATTTAATATAATCAGTAAGAAATAGCACATTATTGCAAAGGCTGGGAAATAGGCAATTGCAGGTCGAGTATGAGTTTACTAATACGAGACAGGCAATTGCCATTTCCGCCGAGGCATATAATATAGTGCTTTTCTCAAAAGAATGAAGGAAAATATAACATACTTTTTATGTTATACATTAAATTTAATTTGTAAAAACAAATTAAATTTTGATATATGGAACCCAGATGATATATATTCTGCGACAGTCGCAGAATATATATCATCTGGGGCTTTAATTAATAAAAACCGGGCAAGTGCGAGTCGGACTCGCGCACGAAGGGTTCCGTACCGTTATTAATAAATAATTACCTTTGTTAATGAACCGCAAGACTAACTTTGTTTGTAGAGGTTTATTGTTAATATCAAAAAAACTATGCTAGTTAGAGCATTGGCTATAGTTTTCCTGTAAAATATACGTAAATTCCTATTGACCATAATTATTTCAAATTTTTCGATTGGTAAACTCCGGAGATAAGGGGGGGAACGGTATTTTTTTAGACATTTTCCCCGATAAATCAGAAACTATCATAACTAAAAATAATTAAAAATCTGTTTTAGAATGTACAAAGTAAACCCTTTCATATGACACACACACACACACCACACAGTACAGTTATCTCACTTTTAAATTTCAACCCTCAGATTTCCCCCCCTTTTTAAATAAGAACAAAAATAATTTCCAATTTTTTTTAATTCCAGTGTCTTTGGGCCACTAATATACACAACTATTCCAAATTTCATGTCGATAGCTTCGTTAGTTACTGAAATAATCGAGTGTGACGGACGGACAGACGGACAGACGGACAGACAGACGGAGAAAGTCGCACCATAAGGGTTCCATTTTTACCATTTTGGTACGGAACCCTAAAAATTGCTATATGTTTTCGCCAGTAAAAATTTTCGATTTCTTGCTGTTGAATCCGGTCGATTGTCGTTTAAGAAAAGTAGTTAAGTTCCCATAATTTTTCAAGTTAAGGCCGTTTTTAACATGAACTGTAGGTACATTTCAGCATGGAATAAATTGCCCATAATGTAGATGGCTTTTTAGTTTTAGCGATCTCATTAAAATACGCCAAAAATACTGTTTCGGAGAAAATGTTCACTTTTTTCTCGTTTTTCCAACTCATAAAATTTTCATATACTTCAATGTATTTTTCTTTGGACTTCGCTGGAAGCAGGTTTTCCATTGCCAATTTGACTTCTGATCTTAAATCTGGTGGAGTACAATCAATCTCCATTTCACTCTCTGAACCGTTGGAACTCATTTTACTTATTATTAAATTTATATTTATTAAGTATGTTAATAACAAATCAAGACGAATTTTCAGCTTTGCCGCCAATTTTTTTTTTATCACTATGCCGACAGGCAAACGCATTTATGGCTATACAGCCACCAATTTGTACTAAGCAAAGAGACTATGGTATGCCAAGAATGACAAAAGAGATCCGATCAAAGAGTATTTAATAACCCCAGCACGCCGTTTCATACAACACTGCAGGAGCGTTGTAATGTTCCAAATTCAAAAAACGCTCCTGCAATGGATTTGATTTTCTTTGTCCAAAATTCGATACTTCGCGTGTTCTTTTTTCGAAAATAATGACAATATTTCCATGCATGTTTGAGAAAAAATAATTTATTTTTGACATAGTCATCATCCCTATTAGTTTAATTGACCAAAGAATAAACGGCAGGCAATCTTCTTGATGTTTCTATTTTTTATCACGTTTATTATACCTTTGTTAATCCACTGTTACCTATATTTCTTCTGTGTTCATTTGCATCGTTTATTGGTTTAAAACCTATCTTACAACTAACCTAACCTTGCACCACCATAATTAGCTTGACTCAAGAATCAAACCCAGGCCTTCGTAATCCGCGTGCGGGGCTAAAAATTATCTGGCTAGCTGAATACTTGCTACATTTTTGAAAATTAGTTTGATATCATACTAATATTTTAAATGCGAAAGTGTTGGTTTATTGGTTTGTCCCTTCAATCACGCCGCAACAAAGCAACGGATCGACGTGATTTTTTGCACGCTCGGGTTTAGTTGAGGACCTGGAGAGTGATATAGGCTTACTACTGTCCCAGAAAATTTCCCGTGGGAATTAAAAAACCTCAATCCACGCGGACGAAGTCACGGGCATCAGCTAGTACTATATAATATATCCTTAATCCTATACCTACCTATAGCATTTGTTCTGTGTAAACATTGTTTTTGAGCTCAGTTTCTCTGTGTTATGGCGGCACACTTTCGCGCTGCTTTCTCGTGCACATTAGAAAGTATATTCTGACTCACGGTTCACGTCCTGACGGGTTATCAGGAGCTCAGACTTTATCAATATATAAAAACTAGCTGATACCCGCGACTTCGTCCGCGTGGATTGAGGAGTTTTAGTTCCCGCGGGAACTCTTTAATTTTCCGGGATAAAAAGTACCCTATTATTGAATCCGGACTTCTAACTTTACGTCTGCAAAATTTCAAAGCAATCGGTTCAGTAGTTACGGCGTGAAAGCGGAACAAACATACAAACAAACTCACTTTCCCATTTATAATATTAGTAAGGAAGTAAGGATAAGGATTAATTAATAATATTATTCAAGCTAATTTTTGTACAAAAAATTTGGGTAAGAGTAGAATTAGCAATAGTAAATGGTCAAAAAATAATAAGCTATCAAAGATAGTCATTAGCATCGACGTCATTAGTCACGCACATGTACAGAAATTATCTAGCCGTTAGCCCAATTGGTTTTTGTTTGTTATAAGACTTTCCTTTTTCTTTGACCTGACCTACTTGCATCAAACAAGATGTGAGAATCACATTATCTTTAACGATAAAACCGTTATTTTAATCCTTCCACTTAGGTACCCCAGATCTTACATGTCTGTACCAAGTGTTGTTTGGTATCATAACATACTCGTGACTAACAGTTTTATATCTCAGCACGTACACGTAACTAAGTCTTATTTATTTCTTCATGCTAATCAAGTTTACCTCTCACTAAACATCACGCTTACCTGTCAATGTTATTCACGTTTATCTGCCATGTTACTCACATAGGTAAACTTACCTGTCAATATTAAGTACGTCTACTTATCTCTATTAAGCACGTCTATCTGTCAATGTTAAGCACGTTTACCTGTCAATGTTAAGCACATTTACCTATCAGTGTTAAAGCACGTTTACCTGTCAATGTTACTTACATTTACTTTTCATTATTATGCACGTTTACCTGTCAGTGTTAAAGCACGTTCACAAAGCATGTTTTCCCACCTTCCACTCAGCCTCTATATCGCAAGAGTGCGCAGGCGTGCGAGCTGCCGGCGGTGCAGAGCGAGCATAGCCACTACGTGTGCGATGACAAGGGCGAGCCCAAGTGTCACCCTGGCTGGCAGGGGGATTTGTGCGATGTGCCCATTTGTAAGAAGGGCTGCGATCCTTTACAAGGTAATTATATATAATAATTATATATAATAATTTTTGCAGCAAATAGGGAAATACTACCTACCTTAGTCCTAGGTGAGCGACAAAAGCGACGCGATGCAACGTGATAATAGGAGTCCATAGAAAATGACAAACTTATCTAACTCACAACGTAGGCCATATTGTGAGGGGTCAGCTGCTACTATCGCTTCACATCATAGCTACAGTTAGTCAAGCTGTCGCGTTTGTCGCTCACGTAGGACAATGCCAGTCATCTTAAACGTGACTAATATTACCTTTTTTCCTTTAATTAAACGTGTGCTCGAGTCAGGTAAGATAATACCTCAAAATAAACAGAAAATCAGCTCTATACTAAACGCGGAAACCAACGTGCGCCTTACAGTCGTGTTCATACGGAAATCTCAAACGAATAGAAGACCGGTGGAAGCTTGGAAATTGCCATACAAATGCTATTTAGTGAACGCTTTCAGAACAGAATTGACCTTCTGTCAATACTCTAACAATTAAATGAAACTTAAAATATATTTGGTTCTTTTGTACTCGTAAGCGCATGTCGGCTTATCTGAGCCTTAAGACCGCAAGGGAGACCGCAAGTTAAAAAAAGTCTTGTCTCCTAGGTTACTGCAAACGCCCTGGCGAATGTCGCTGCAAGCTAGGCTTCTACGGGGAGCGTTGCAACAAGTGTATTCCTCTGCCTGGTTGTCAGCATGGCTATTGCAATGTGTCCTTCGAGTGCGTCTGTAGAGAGGGTTGGGATGGTATCTTCTGTTCTGAACGTAAGTCTTTCTTCGTCTTAGCATGTGCAGAGTTTATACAGATACTAGCTAATGCCCGCGACTTCGTACGCGTGGATCGAGGTTTTGTGGATCCCGCGGGAACTCTTTAATTTTCCGGGATAAAAAGTAGTCTATGTGTTAGTCCAGACTATAATCTATCTCTGTGCCAAGTTTCATCCAGATCCGTTCAGCCGTTGGGGCGTGATGGAGTAACAAACATCCATCCATACATCCTTCCATCCATACATCCATCCATTCAAACTTTCGCATTTCTAATATTTATTTGATTCCCCAGACAGCTTATTTCAAAATCTACTACTACTAATTTATCTATTAGGTTCATATTTGGTTTGCGCAAATATGACCATGTCTCTGAATTTCGTTCAAAGCTCAAGTGGTTAAAGGAAAACTTTAAATATCTTGGTCATGACAGACCAGAAAGAGTTCTCCGGTCAGCCGGAAAACTCGTTCTTGCATTGCCTACTTATAGGACAAAATATTTCAAAAATTCATTTATGTTTAAGGCCATTAGCTTGTGGAATGAACTGCCCTCGCAAATACATCGAGCTAAAACTCTTAATAAGTTTAAAATTGACGTGAAAAATCATTACATGTCTCTCTGTAATCATCAATAGCGACATGTTTAATTTGTCCATTATATTTATATGTGTATTTATTTATGTATATAATGGAAATGTTTTTTTATCCACTACAAACCTACAAGTTAGCCCTTGACTGCGATCTCACCTGGTGGTGAATGATGATGCAGTCTATAACTAGGCCTGACTAATCTGTTAGAGGTATTGCAGCTATTATAGTAAGCCTATATACCTATTTGGTTTCCACACAGCATAGTACCGGAATCCAAAAATGCCTTTGTAGCAAGGCATTCAAAATGTAATTCCATATTTTAGAGCTTCTATGTTTGGTCCCGTTTATTTTGGTCCAAGTTATCTAGTCATGTTAAAAAAAGCATCTAAAAAGAAATTAAAAAAATACTTGCTCAATTCACCAATTTTAACGTTTCCTCTGATTATTAATCTATTTTCAACTTATTAGTTGTTTATAACGGTATAAAAACCCCTAAATAAATTAAAAAAAAAGTTTCCACTGAAAACCAGCGCTGCAGCCAGCTGCAGCATGATGTTGAGCTGGAGACCTGTATTTGGTCACACAACTTTGTCGCTTACATATTGTGATCGAATAAAATCATTTTCTTTCTTTCAATTCACCAGCTATGTGCCGTTCCGACTGTCACGCAACGCGCGGTTATTGCGAGTCACCAGGGGAGTGCAGATGTCGTCTTGGCTGGGCAGGCCCGACCTGCCGAGCTTGCCAGCCGCTGCCGGGGTGCCAGCACGGGTATTGCGACAAACCTCTTGAGTGCAAGTGCTTGCCGGGCTACACTGGACTGCTGTGCCAAACCCGTAAGATATACCAATAAATTGCTTCCTATATAACCAAGTGTATTGTGAGATGGTGATGGTAAAAAATTTAGCCGGTTGAATTTGTTTTGTGCTTCTTCTCAGACCAGGGCGCGTAATTAAGTATCGCCATCACATTACTAATTATTTTTACTTCTTTTAACACTACATGTCTCAGTACGCACACAGAACAAAGTGTTAACTATTAACCTGCTAATAGTAAAGCCAATATAATTATTTACCTGTCAATGTTAAGCTCGTTTACCTGTCAATGATCAGCATGCTCACAAAGCATGTCTTTCTCAAACTCTATGTAGCAAGAGTGCTAAATTAAAATACTTAAAAAAAAATATATTTACATAATGATTTTAAGCTTTTTCGTGGTTTAACGACATATTTTTATGTATATAACGGGTACATACTACGATTAATTTTTTGTTTTTATTTGTCGATATTTCAACCCAATTGCACGGGTCGTGGTCACGACGGGACCACGTGACCACGACCCGTGCAATTGGGTTGAAACAAAAAATTAATCGTGGTATGTACCCGTTATATACATAAAAATATATATTAACATCTTTTTTCAGCAATTTGCGCCCCGGGTTGCCACGGCGAGCGTGGGTACTGCAGACGCCCTGGCGAATGCCGCTGCAAGGTCGGCTGGACCGGACCCTACTGCGCACAGTGCCACCGCTACCCAGGCTGTGTGCATGGCACGTGCAACCGCCCATGGGAGTGCATATGCAAGAAGGGCTGGGGAGGCATGCTTTGTGATGAAGGTAGGTTGAAGATCAAAAGACCGACACGGTAGTCACTTTACAATCGTGCATTGTCAAGTCAACATCTCTTGATGATGCTCTGGTGTCGGGGTGAAACGTACGTTGAGAACAATTTGAAAGATTTGTGTGGTTGTTCCGGTGCGAATTGCTGGCTTTTTGGACGGCGAATATCGCAAGCTACACGCCACATAGATTTGTCTACTTTGGTTGATTACAGCGAAGTAGGTTTATTGTTCCTTGATTATGCAAATACCGTTGTCGTCGTGTCTCCACCAATAGACGTTCACTGCTGGATTAAGCATAAGAGTAGGTCTCCTGCATGGATCTCCACAAGGCACGGTCTAGTACCGCTTGCTTCCAGCTACTCCCTTTTTCCGATTCAAATTTTTGATGACCTCTCTGGCGCCGATAGTAGGAGGTCCCGGGTTCGATCCTCGGCAGAATCAATTTGGGAAATTATAATTTGCCAAATATAGATATATTTTCCATGATAATAGATCAGACCAAAAAAGTTCAGTAATTATAATTTTTTGGTCTAGTCACTAGTGAGAGGCTTCGGCCTTGACTAGTTACTAGTTAATATACTAACAAAGCAAAGACGTGCCGCCACGTGATTCATAATGTTCCAGAACGAAGTCGATTGTAGAAGCCGATTGGTTACAACAGTCAGGGTTCCTCTAGTATTTATTACCAACAATATTTTGATAGATGTTAGAATACGTCCTTGTCTTAGATACTTACTTTGCTAGTTTTTGGTGGCCAATTTAACGTTTACTATAACAAACGATTATGTTTTAGCCTCTGACTTATATCTGATTACTTATAATCAGAAACAATACAATAATTGAAAAAAAAAAATCTTAGTAAACGCATTTTTTCTTACAGAATTAAACTACTGCGAGAAGAATCCAGACACATGCAAGAATGGTGGTCAGTGCCAATCGCTAGAAGCCGCAGACGGTCACTACAGATGTCACTGCCAAGCTGGCATCAGTGGAAAGCACTGCGAAAACATCCCCGATAGCATGATACCTGATAATACCACTGAAGAAGATGCCCCAGAAAAACCAGAGGTTTCAGAAAAACCAGGCGTATCAGAGAAACCAGAAGTTTCAGAAAAACCAGAAGTTCCAGAAAAACCAGGAGTTGCAGAAAAACCAGAAGTTGAAGAAAAACCAGAAGTTGCAGAAGTTCCAGACATTCCAGAAGAAGCAGAAGTGCCATTACCTGAAATCCCGGAGGAAGTTCAAGAAATAGAGGAAGCAATAGCAGCTAATACTACAGTGCTTACAACTACGAGTACGACAACAGAACCAAGCAACGTTGAAAATGAGACTGAATGAACGACTGCATGCTCTGCAATGCAAGCTCCATGGTGTTACTTCACTTACTTCACATAAGCTCAGGATATATAAAAGATTTAAAAAAATTGTAGTGCAAGACTGAAATTGATTTTGGAATTAGGTTATTAAAAAGTTTTTTATGGAGTAGATAATATTAAGCTCGGAGCGAAGCGGTTGCGATTTCTAGTTTGCCTACCGTGCAGATCGCTGTAAATATGAACATTGTTTTAGGAAAATTATATTGTTATCGTTATTTACATTGAAAAGGAAAGTAAAGATTTTATTTAAATACAGTCATAGTGCTTAGTTCGGAATGTCCGCATTATGCCTAAGATCCACATGGGAATTTGCTTGAATGCTCTCAGAAACATTGAGCCTGGAGACCTAGCATAAGATTATAGAACCAACTTATTCTGTATCACTTCTTAAAAATCGAGCGCACCTAAAAATGAGATGTTAATGATTTTTAGTGACTACTTTGTGGAATAAATCATAACAGGATAATTATTTTTGAAGGTGTGCTTGAATTTTATCAAGCCTTTTTGTATACGAGTATTAAGAACTATTTATTTTAGTTTTAAGTATTTAAATATAAAAGTATTTAAATTAATTTTATTTAAACCATCATTATGGTTTCCTATTTATTGAGACGGTATGTTTTATAATTTTATTACAGTGCTTCACCCACGAGGAAAGTTTCTAAATTTATTTAAGAATCCGTATCCCCGCTAACCGAAATTTTAAGAACTTTTGATGAGCTTTGTGCATGATATATTAGTATTATAACAAAAAGAAAATTAAAACATTAAAGTTTAATCCCTCCTTAGTAGAATGTTGCAAAAATATTAATTTTATTGAAATATAATAGTGAAATTCTCATTCTTGCGGAATACGATTACCATTTTTACACTTTTAGGCGATACTTTTGACCCATATAAATCCAAGAAAAATTGGAATAAATGACTTATAAAAAATATTAATATGATAAACACACTCTTAAAATTGGACTGTTGCAATTCGTTTGTAAACGTTCTATACAAAATTAATTAATAAAAAAATCAAATCAATGTGCACGATTTATCAAAATTTACACGCGTAAATTTTGATAAATCGTGCACATTGATTTGATCACGAAAAGTTTGGCGTCTTTGTGTGAGTGCAGCTAACGGTCTTGCTGTGCGGTATACCTACAGATTCCAAAATTGGCGGGCGAGAATACGGACCCTTAACTCCGCGAATTTTTGATAAGTATGTATTTAAGTAAGTTTAGAGACGGTATGTACTGTGAGAATTAGCTTTTTGCTAGGTGCTGTTAACTTATTACATAAGGTCCATGTTGTTCATTCGCATAATCATTCCACTCATGATCATTTTCTGGATTGTGACATACATTCCAATTTCATTGTGAAGAATTTTCATCCATCATTTCAGTCATCCATTTCTAATCATATCATGATCAAAATTATTATCATTATAAAACAATTTCAATGTCATCATCACCTTAATTTGTCGTCATAATCATAGTTTTTACTATTATCTACAAAACCCTTTAAATTTTAAAATAATTTATTTCAAGCATTTTAAAATCCATGCAGAATGCTATGCAATACTATTTTTTAAAATTTATTTTGTGTTTAGATTTTATGTCTCAGTGTCTTTTTCTCAAGCAACATTATCATCCATCAGAATAGTGTGGTTTACTCATGAATTTATATACGAGAAGGAATTAAGATATTATGGATAAATTAAAGAATAATTTATGTAAAAATCGTGGTTTCCTTTGAATTCCTTTCTAAAATTAAATCCGTTTAGTTTTTTCTTTTATTATAAATATTAGTAATATAGTAGAACTTGCTTTTAAAATAATAAAATAACAAGTTTACCCCTGAGTTTACCTATTGGTAAACTTTGTCAAGGTTGGTAAGGTTACTATATCTAATACTGTATCAGGACATGTAAACACTAATGAATTGTCTAATTAGCTAAGCTCAAGCCATAACAACATTACTTACGAATCATTATTTACAAAAAAGCAACAAGTACATAAGGCTCTAGGTCTCTATGCATTTATTTATAACACAAGACAGATACGTAGCTAACTTACTCAGCAATGTAAACTTGCACGTGAGCTTTTTGCCAACAAATACGAGTATGTTCAGAAAATTTCATTTAATAACATGACTTAATAAGGACTTCCGAAATGTTTTGCTATAGTAAACAACTAAATATGGTTTAGAAATAACTTTGCGTAAGTGCAAAGTTATTTTGTTTATACCTGTTTTATACTTTGCCCGAATTCCTTCAACAAATCTATTTCTTAAAACTCGTGATAAGTCAGTCAGTGTGAGTGAGTCAGAGTTTATTGTACCTATGAGGTTAGAATTTTTTGCAGGTTCAAGATGTTAAGTAAAGACGCTGTCTAGGAGCGTATGGCTGCCTAAAATGTTTGTACATAAATATTATATACTAGCTGATGCCCGCGACTCCGTCCGCGTGGTTTAAGTTTCTTTGATTCCCGGGGAACTCCTTAATTTTCCGGGATAATAGTAGCCTATGTTCTTCCCCGGGATGTAATCCACCTCTATTCCTACCAAATTTCATAAAAATCGGTTAAAAGGTGGGCCGTGAAAGCGTTGCAGACAGACAGACACACTTTCGCATTTATAACATTAGTAGGTACGGATATGGATTTTATTTTCCTACATTAAAAATATGGATTGACCCTGGTTCCTTGGGAACGAGGACCACCCTAATTTGAAAAGCCACGTTTCTTGACACATTGGCACTCTCTCATAAATCTAGGAGACAGCATCAAGACCGAGAGCAGCAACAGACATGGTTGAAACCGGGACCTTAATATCACGTTAATATGATTGCTACAATGAAATCACCTCTGTTTGGCTAATAGCCTATCAATCTTTCGCTATTAGCCAAAAACCATTGTCGCAGCAGGAATACCTTTTAGCCAGCCACTTAACATTGAACCAATGAGATGTAACTTTTTCGGTACAGGGGCCGCCAATTGCTTAAAAGTTCTTAGCAATATTATTCATACAATATGGCTTTTAGTTTTAGCGTTGGCAGTATGGCCCTAGGGTTGCCTCTTATAGAGAGTATTGTTACATTTTTAAGACCCTGGGATCAATGGAGTCTTATTAGTAAAATTTTTACCAAAGTCAATTGCCTCATCTGGCGACAGAAGCTCAAGGCTGTTTAGTAACTAGACAAGTGGAGATACTTCCAACGAGTTCCAAGAAATACAAGAAAAAAACCAAATGGTATCCATCATTTTATTTCGGTCAATCGAAGCCTAAGCTCGATTTAATTTACTTGGCATGTATCACCTCCTTTTGGGCATAATTCCTTACATAGTATGTATTGCATGCTGGCTCGCTAATGTATTCGTCGTCTCGGATCCTGTTGAATCTTATTTGTGCCAAACATAGCATCTATACTTTCGCGATCGTAGCACATAATCGGACTTGATTTGACCGGTTACGATATATACCACCTTCAAATAGCTGAGTTTTTTTTGATACAAATACAAAGAGAGTTGATTCGCATCTAGAGTAGCAATTTTCTGCACAATAGGCTGAATCTGACTAGCAAGGAATAAGATACCGTTACAATATGGTATCGTTTTTTCGTGATGAATAAGTGAGGATGGTAGTGTGACTTTCTTTACGATATCATTATACTTTCACGGTAACTTTTCAGTTGGCAGATACATGCCATTTAAACTGAATAGACGGGAATAATCTTAATATTGTCTTTTTAAATAAAATTGAAAGTGGGACCACAAAATTTAGAAATTAAAAGTTAAAAATCGCAATTTTTTTTGAATTTCGTGTTCCCTGAGGTGTTCAGGATCTTAAGGACGCTTTTCGGCACTTGAAGTTTGCTGCTCTACTGCATTGTTAACTCAATGTATATACCAGTAAAACCACGCGACCTGATTCGCTTTACTTTGAGAGATAATGATTAAGACTAATAAAGCTGGAGCCTTGATTAGTTTATGAGAGAAAAAAATATTTAGGGGTCACGGCTCAGAGATAAAATATCGTGTGAAGTTTTAAAACTCATAATATTCTATTGGTTCACAAACAACCCATCGAGGTCCACTTACTAACCCACCAAGTCTAATTTGATTGTTCTGATACGGCTAGCTTGAAACGGGTATTGGCCAAAAGTATTGTATTGTAAAACCTTATGTAGCATGATGGTAGGATGGGATTCGTAGAGACGATCTACGTCGTAGGCCGAGGGGAGGTGAAAATAAAATTTTGTTGTCATAACATTCTGTGTATAATAGTATACGTTATATGAGGGGGGAAAGTAAAAACTTTGTATGTTCTTCGGGTCTATAATGGAAGCTGAGTGAAAAATTTATTTTATTTATTTATTTTTATTATTCTTGTACAAAATATTGTCTTAAATCTAATTTTAAAAAGTGGACAAAGGTAAAGCTTATCTCTAAAAAGAAATCTCTTCCAGCCTTCCTTGAAAGTGAGTAAGGTGAAATTGTTAAGTGGTATAGGTACAAAAATAAAATATATTGGAATTTAAAAAAATAGAAAATGTACAGTATTTACTTCAAAAATTTATATACTTACTATAAAAGTTAATATAAGTATGTAGTTATACTACTTACACTTACTAAAACATAATATATACAATACATAAACATATAAATACAAAATAAATAAATTAATATAATATTTATAATATATAATAATATATACTATATAATACATACTATATAGTTCTATTTATAAAGAAACTTTAATGATAAATATGTATACTATAACATTGAAAGAAAATGCTGTTTAACTCTAATTTTAAATATATGTACAGATTGACTTTCCCTGATTTGTTCAGGAAGGAAGTTCCAAAGACGAGTAGCTTCTGCTGTGAAAGATTTTTCATAGAAGATAGTGTTATAATTAGGATATTCAAGAGGTTTTTTAGAGACACATGTTCGCAAGGGTCTTGTGGTTGGAAGCGACAGTGTAAAACGTTCCCTTAAATATTCAGGAGAAGAGTTTTTGAGGACATTAAAAAGGATGGTTAAGGGTCCTACCCTTGGCCGACATCTAGGCGTAGCTGTCAGCCGCTGTCAATTGTTTCTATACACATACAACCACAGTCTACGCAGGCACACATAGAAGGATTCAGCCCCTACCACGGGAGCACACAATATGCGATCAACTATCTCACTATGGCACAAATAATATTATTTATTGATTGATAGCTAGATGATACTTATGGCTTCGTCTGCGTTCGTTAATTTTTTTTATTTCTGCGGGAATTTCTCAATTTTTCGGGATAAAGGTAACTTATGTCCTTCCTCGGGATGTAACCTTACTCTATACCAACTTGGTTGAAATAATGGGCCGTTCAATTACACGTCTTTGGCATTTTTAATATCATAGTATGGATTGTAGAGGTGCTTCTTGATAATATACCAACCGGCTGATTCCTGCTAACTGATTTATAACTATGAGTAGGTATAGGTAAAGATAGGTGTTTATTTGATAAAGGTTGTATGTTTAGGTAGAAAAATAAATTAAATTAATAATGGCGCTTAGTATGAGTAGTAGTTCTGCATGAATAGTATAAAAACGGTGTAAGACAGCACTAGGAGATTCCATTTCCATCTGAGATGTGCGATGTAGATGAAGTGGTTTGAGAAGTAACTAGTCAGCTTCTGTGTTCCATACTTCAACTAGTATAATGTGTAATGTAGGGAGCATTATGGACGTAAGTAAGCTGCGTGACTGTCATGCTGTCATTCCCTCTCTCGTAATAAATACTTAGAAGGACGTGTTTCCTTTCCTCATTATGTGAAAAACTTCGTTGCTTAGTTGAACCCCTTTCCCCTAGAGCTAAGCTATGAAAATCAATTGATGCTGGTGGGTTTGAGACATATCCGTAACAACTAACGTAGCATCAACTGATGATTTTCCTAATGTTGCATGGAAACTATCCACTAACAGCACACTAAATCAGAGTAATACTTGATACATTATGTATGTACATATATTTATGTAGCTCCCTATATATTGTGTATTATTTTCTAGGTACATTATTGCAATTTTTTTTCTTTTTATAAACTGCTGAGTTATTGTCATCTCTCCTCAGTAGAATCTCCTTTTCAAGCTGGGTAAAGTCCCGTTGATTCATCATAAATGACACAACTCATCCTAAAAAACCTATTTCCATTATTTATTTAGTTTTTGATATGAAACTTTTATAGCACTTTGAAATGGAAAATAAAACCGCAATTTATTACTACAATATAAAGTTTATTAGTATAAAGTACCTAATATAATTGATATAAATAAAAATTATCCTTGTCACATTTTGACAAACCGAAGTTTTATGACAGCAAAAAAACGTTTATAATATCATGTAGGTACTGACTATGAGATAGCTGCACTTTTGGTAACTATCGCCAGGAAGGCTGATTCAGTATTAGGTGGGTGTAGGGCTCTCCACTGATGACGATAGTGAAGGTCTGCCTGCATGCAGATCAGCCTTTCACTAGATATGGCCGCTCAAACACGTACTATGGTTACCAAAAATGAACCATAACTAGGAAGGCTGATTCTTGTACAGTATTAAAGTATGCGCAGTACCTATGTAAACAGTATAAAAACTGACGCTATTCATCGGGCCGTTCACTAGACATGGCCGCTCAAAGATATGTTAGCCTTCCTAGTCATTGTTAATTTTAGGCAACCATAAGACGTCTTTGAGAGGCGATAAGTAGTCAGACCCCATCAGCATGCGGGCAGTCCTTCACTATCGTCATAAGAGGAGAGCCTACACCTACCTAATACTGAATCAGCCTTCCTGGCGATAGTTACCAATAGTGCAGCTAGTTTTAAATAAATAAAAGGTACTCTTTTATTTATTTCAAACCTTTATAATTGTAATTTTACCCATCAACTAAACCGACAGATATAATTTGGAACAACAAGAAAAAATGAGGTTTTTTGGTTCCCTTAATTTTCCGGGATAAAAAGCAGCTGTTTTATTAAGTAGTAAGTAGTATGTGTTATTCCAGACTATAATCTATCTCTGTGCCAAATTTCATCCAGATCCGTTCAGCCGTTCAGGCGTGAAAGAGTAACAAACATACATACATACATGCATACATCCACTCATCCATACTCACAAGCTTTCGCGTTTATAATATTAGTAAGGATAAGGATTTATACCTAGTTTTGTAATTTACCTACCTTTTAGTTATTTTTGCCGAATGCTTTTTACCATGCTGTTCAGAGCTCTCCAATTTATATTCTATAACTTGATCATCGTTTAGAATTTCAAAGCTGCAATACGTAAATAACCAAAATGTTTAGATAGGAAAGATGAATGTCTTTTGTTGGTATAGTCTACTTATTATAAATTAATATTTTTTTACTAGTGTACAGACTATGGTGAGAGTAGGTACATGAAATGGTATAACTCTGATGCTATGATAATTAGCGGATAAGTGTTGTAGGTACAATAGGTGTTGTAGGTACGATAGGATTTGTATTGAGAAACGAATAATTGCATTTTGCGATAAAGCGCGAAACTTGTACAGAAATTATGTAGGTAACTAATGCATTTATTTGCTTCTTCTCTGCAATCTGCATGTGATATTATGTGGAAGTGATATGGGATGACAGCTTTCAAGATTTCAGGAAATAAGAGTATACTTTTTGTTTGTTTTTTTCCCATCTGCAAAAATAATGAATCACAATAAATCATTCTAGATCATGTCTAGATAATTTAAAAAATACATGGACTGATGAACTTTGCTGAGCTTTGATGTCTCAGGTATGTTTACGTCATTATGTCAAAAAATTAAAGTGTCGGTACATGGGTTTTACTGGCGTTGCACTCTCCATTATATTATGCGCTGGCTGTAAAAGTACGTGGTGACGTGTCTGTAAAAGTTTTACTTCAACAAACGTCAAATTTGAAATCACACAATGATACAAAACCCAACAATCAGCGCAACTATACGAAAATCACCGCGGCCGACGCCCTATTAATTTTTTTGAAGGGATCTTTTATTTCAAATATTACAAATAATCACACTGACTATTACTGTAGGTAACTAATAAAACAAATTATACTTACTTTTTTACAATAGTCACACACTGCAGAAGTAAATTGTTTTTGTACTCGACAGAAAGCAAGATTATCACTTCAGATCAGACGAAGCTATTTTGACAGCCTACGTGCGACTGAAAACTGCGAAGCAAGTTCTGCGCGTTCAGTAAAATATTGGATGAAGCTAGGCGGCGTGCGCACGTTTCTTTGTTTTAAACAAAACAATAGAGAGGATTGGAAAAATTGTGCCTTTATGAGGACTTTTGTTTTGTTTAAGTTATGTTTCATTCTATCTATCTATATAGGTACTTATGATAAATCTTTGGAGTAATGTTTATTATTCTTTATTCTTTATTCTTTATGAAAAGCATGCCAGGGAAGACTTTACAGTCGCCCAATTCGTCTCCTCTGGCTACAAAATTACCTACAACTACAATTACAACTTAAACATAACAAATACAGGTAAATACTTAACTAAATCTTTACAAAAAAAAAAAAAAAACATGTTTACCTAACTAAAATAAAATTACAGTACAAAATATAGAATTAAAAACACATGTCAATTAAAAAAAAAAAAAAAAATCACCAGCTAAATTATTTCTAAAAAAGGCTTTATTTGTTTAATGAGTTGTAGCGGTGGGGTGTGAAAAATGTCTAGATTTAAATGTTTTTGCGTCAGATTATTGAGCAAACATAGTGCACGAAAAAGTGGTGATTGACTAGCCATTGCTGTTCTGCAGTAGGGCAACGCAAACAATTTACGACGACGCGAAGTTGCGTACTCATCCGGTACGTGCAGACCTATCCAATTTAAAATATCTGAATTAAATTTTTTCCCCTGGATCAGATTGACCACGTATAAGAGTAAAGCAATGTTGCGCCTCACTTCCAGTCTATCATATCCTATCATTCCAAGAAGAAATAAGCTTGGGTATATGGTAGGATAACCCACTGAATATCCATAATGCTTTCTATACAACCACCGAATAAACTTCTTTTGAATTTTTTCAAGCATGTCTATATATTTGGCTTCAAAAGGATTCCAAATAATAGCATTACTTTCTAGTTTACTCCTCACGTAAGCGTTATAGAGAAGCTTTATTGCATCAATTGACTTGAAGTGCTGTGCCTGACGGAGTACAAACCCTAAAGTTCTATAGGCTTTTGAACATATATTTTGTATGTGACTACGAAATGTCAGATCTTCAGACATATTTGTGCCTAAATCCCTTATTTCAGTTACACGCGGAATATCTGATCCGCCTAGCCGATAGTTCACAACAATTGGTTTTGATTTTCGAGAGTATGTATGAAGACCCCAAAAATATTTATATAGAACTAGATGATTCCCACGACTTCGTCTGCGTGGATTCATATTTTTGGATTCCCGCGGAAACTCTTCAATTTTCCGGGATAAAAATTAGCCTATGTCCTTCCCCGGGATACACCCTATCCTTGTACCAAATTTCATCAAAATCGGTTGAACAGATACAGTTTTTGATTCCCGCGGGAACTCTTCAATTTTCCGGGATGAAAAGTACCCTATGTATTGTTCCAGACTATAATCTATCCCTGTGTCAAATTTCGCGTGATTAATTACCTAACAAAAATTCAAATTCAAAATAATTTGAATTTGAATTTCAATCCATCCATCCATCCATACATCCATCCAAAGTTTCGCATTTATAATATTAAGTATAGATAAGTAGGTACCTACACAGTACACCTGAACGTCACGTTTACAAAGTATAAGACGTGATGGACAACGGTATCAAAGCTACGAGGGTTCCAAACGCGCCCTGTAGGTATCATACACCTTTACACTGTAATAGGACTTTTCAATAGTTGACGTTTTACAAAAACTTTGAACTTGATGGCATCTCAAATATTTCTTTTGGGAGTTATTATAAAAACGCATACTGTTACCGACAAATGAATACCTAACTAATTTTACAGAGTCTAGAAGCACTAAAAATTCATATATTTTCTTGAAAGGTTACTTTTTTTCATTCTTGAATTTATTGATGTTTTTATGCACATTTTTTTTTAAATCCACTACAAGTTAGCCCTTGACTGCGATCTCACCTGATGGTAAGTGATGATGCAGTCTAAGATGGTAGCGGGCTGACCTGTTAGGGGCATGACAGTTATATTAAACCCATACCCCTATTCGGTTTCTACACGGCATTGTACCGGAACGCTAAATCGCTTGGCGGTACGTCTTTGCCGGTAGGGTGGTAACTAGCCACGGCCGAAGCCTCCCACCAGGCCAGACCAGGGAAATTCAGAAATTATAAATTTACAAACCCTGCCGGGGATCGACCCCGGGACCTCCGCACGTTAAGGCTGCGCAAAGCACTGCGCCGCACGGAGGTCGTCAGACCTACTACACACATATTATACTTAATCCATAATATCCATAATCCATACTAATATTATAAACGTAAAAGTGTGTCAGTTGGTTGCTTGTTTGTTTGGTTGTATGCTTTCACGACTCATCCGTTCAACCGATTTTGATGAAATTTGGTACAAGAGTAGGTTGTATTCCGGGGACGGACATAGGTTATTTTATCCCGGAAAATGAGAGTTTCTGCGGAAATCAAAAACCTTAATCCACGCGGACGAAGGCGCTAGCATCATTCTGTCCATACTAATATTATAAATGCGAAAGTGTGTCTGTCTGTCTGTCTGCTACGCTTTCACGGCCCATCTGTTCAACCGATTTTGATGTAATTTGGTACAGGGATAGGTTATAGTCTGGAATAACACATAGGGTACCCGGGGAAGGATAAAGGGTACTTTTTATCCTGGAAAATTAAAGAGTTCCCGCGGGAATCAAAAATCCACGCGGACGAAGTCGCGGGCATCATCCAGTTTTCAATTATGTATTGGTCGTGGACCGTCATAATTTTAACTTCTTTGAATTTAGTTTTGTATATGGCACGAACAGCCCTTTTCTGCGAGACCAAAACAGAATGAACATCAGCATTAGGTACCCCATAGACCCGAAATTGATATTTCGCCAGTTTCCCCCTTCGGACGACTGTTATAAAAGAAAAAAATCTACTTAGACTGAGCTATAAGAACCAAAATACCCATTCAAAGTTAGTTTTAGTGGAGTTCGTGCACAAAACAGGCAAAATAAGACAGAGAATAAAATACCGTTTTGGGCTCAGTGAATAATAAAATAACCACCAATTAAATTTTCAAAATAAATATTTTATATACAGAAATCGTCCAGTTACATTTTTTTTATACGTATATATATCGATGATTAGTTTTGTTCAATGGTAGTGGATGCATTGACGTTTGTGTACGGATACTAACAGTGACAAACGTCAGTTCAGGAGCAACGGGACGCAACCTCACGCCTTGAGAGCCCGCAGGCGTATGGGAAATGACTGCCGTATTTCATGAATATATAACGAAATTTTGTGATGCGCGCGCCCGTACTAAATTTGTATGAAAAATTCGTGCTGTAAAAATGAGGGATGTTTGGAACCAGATTGTAAAAAAACTATAAGTTTTATTGAAAATATTATTTATTTAAAGTGTTTTTTGATCTTTTACGATCAATTTAAAATAACTTTTGTCTAAATAATGTCTCAAATTAAATCACAATAGTCGGAACGCGATAAGATCTTTTTTGAGATTTCCATGAATTTCCCAATAATTTTCTGCCGTTACTATACGATTTTTTGACCACTTTTTTTAATTACATCATACTATATCTCAATGAGTAGCGAATGGTATTTATTTGATAATAAAATTTTAATTTTTGCTATACTAAAATGTCGGAACAGAAAAGGATGTTTCCCCCTATTACAGTACATCCGTCCTTAAAATATGCATGTTCCGGCGAAAACGGATCGGGAGCCACTTTAATTGACGACGGAAATCGGAGACGTGGTCGAATTTGCGCAGTCCGTATATAAAACGTATGCACAAATTCTGGAGTCGCTCGAGTTTGTCAAGTAGCTCTTCAGTGGCATCTAAGTAGCAGGCGTCAGCGTAATCGAGGATAGGAAGCAACAACGATTGTGCAAGCATAATTTTAGTACGTAGCGGAAGGAAATTCTGCAGCCTCCTCAAGGAACGAATCGAATAATGCAATCTTTTGCTGACTTAATTTATTTGGGCTGACCAAGTCAGGTTGCCATCCAAAGTCAAACCCAAGTTTTTTGCGGTACTGGTGTATTCTATGGGTATGCCGTTGTATTGAATACGAGGAAGATTGTTAAATTGTATGCGGTTCCTTAGTGGTCTGCTGCCTATAATCATGGCCTGCGATTTATTTGGGTTGACAACCAGCCCGTAGGCTTCAGCCCAGTCTTGAATAGCAGCAAGATCCGCGTTAGTTGCAATGATCGCAGAGTCCAAATGCGATAATTCAGCATGCCTATAGAGTTGCAAATCGTCTGCGTAAAGATGGTAGCAAGAAGAAAGATTTTTTGTAACTTCGTTAATGAATATAGAGAAGAGAAGAGGGGAAAGAACGCCGCCTTGAGGTACACCAGCAGGAAGGTTAGCCCAGTCTGAGAGAGCCTCATCTGTGCGGATTCTCTGCTGACGACCATGAAGATAAGAGTGGAACCAGTCCAAAAAATGGTGGTAATTCAAAAATATCAGGGGTGTGAATGGATTATTTTCTCCCCTCGTCTAATAATCTGCCATTAATTTCTTCTTGTCAAGCCAGCAAACATTGCATAAAAAGAAGTTCGAATACAAATTATTACTTATTAGTGTCTCAAGCCTGTGGTCTGGCCGCCATCTTGGATTTTCAACGTTCCATACAAATATCTTTCTGTGAACCCCTTTTTATTAGTAATCAACATCAACATTACAGTCACAAACATCATTTCTTTAATAGTGTTAGGTACTTGAATATCCTTTCCCAAATTAGGTGAGGAATATGAACAGAAAAATGGCAGCAAGTAAGGCAGATATCGGCCCCGCCCGAGGTAATCTTGTGCCTCGTAATAGATCTTTTGGAATCACTCGATAGCTCATTACTTTACCGACATGGTATCGATGCATGCTAGGGATGTAACTTATCGTTCACTTTAGTAATATAATAGCATTTCCATAAGCACAATAGATTTAAGAGTTGGAGTTTTTTTTAACTCAGTGTTAAAATTAAACTATGAAATGGTCTGGAACACTATCAAAAACTGTGCTTCCCACCAATTACAATCCGGTTATCTATGAATCAAGAGTGAATAGCTATCTTCTAGGCAAGCGCGTCCTATTTTAGGTCTCATCATCACTTCCATGAAAATCTAGCAATATTACTCCAACTTTATTTAGGGTGTAGAACTGTAGATTATAGTTTCTAATTATTGGGCTCATTATTTAAAATTACTAACAGAGAATAGTGACTCAACAGTAAGTAGCTACCTTCTAGCTGCTACTAAACTACTTTTCATCAAAGTCGGAACTGTCAACTTACAGTATCTAGTTTAGTCGGATGGTTACGATGAACTGTCAACTAGTTACATCACTAAATTGGTAACATAGTGCATAAAGCTTGTAGTTAATTGTAGGATTTAAACGAGCATAATTTCTGTGGTATGTTCGGCATGATGACTCAAATCAAAGTTTTTTCACTCAGTTACATTCCAAGCAAGAATATAGATCGTAAGCACTGGTTGACGGATTGTCTAGATGTTATGCTAGGTACCGTGACTACTGGGCTAAAGTATCTAAAGAAAAATACTAATAAAACCTCTTTTCTTACTTACTACATGACATCCATACTTCCATACTAATATCATAAATGCGAAAGTGTGTCTGTCTGTCTGTCTGCTACGCTATCACGGCTTATCTGTTCAACCGATTTTGATGAAATTTGGTACAGGGATAGGTTATATCCCGGGGAAGGACATAGGCTACTTTTTATCCCGGAAAATTCAAAGGTTCCCACAGGAATAAAAAATTTATCTGTACAAACGATTTTAATGAAATTTGGTACAGGGGTAGGTTGTATCCCGGGGAAGGACATAGGCTGCTTTTTATCCCGGAAAATTCAAGAGTTCCCGCGGGAATCGAAAAAACTTGGTCCACGCGGACGATGTCGCGGGAATCATCTAGTACTTAAATAAAAATTGGACTCTCATATGCTTTGCAGTTTTTTTTTGCATGGGAAATGGCATTTTTATAACGTAAGTTCTAGGCAAGATAAAAATGCAGGGGCCTTAAAAGCCTCCATCTCTTTCCCTCTAATATAATTGGAGGACGACAAAGTACCTACTTGGGGGTTTTAGTTACGTTTATAGTTAGTCTTGAACATTAAAAAAAAATACAATAAGGCATGTGTAGCACAGCGATAGCGAAGCTGCGTGGAGAGTTACCTACTTGGAGGTTTTAGTTACGTTTATAGTTAGTCTTGAACATTTTTAAAAAATGCGATGAGGCATGTGTGGCGCAGCGATAGCGAAGCTGCGTCGTAAGCAAGATGTCGAAGGTTCGAATCCCATTCGGGAAATATGCATTTCGTACGTTATTATTTTATAGAGTAGCGAAAATAACTTATGCTAAAAGAAAACCATTGGTTTTCTTTTTTAACTGCTTTTTCTCACAAAGTGTATGGGTGTAGCGTGAAAGACTCTTGACATCTACAGGTTGTCCTACGTGAAATAAATAATTTCATTATCATTTAGGTACGTGAAATTAATAATTTCACTATCATTTCCAAAGGTTTTTTTTATCCACTACAAGTTAGTTCTTGACTTGCGATTTCACCTGATGGTAAGTGATGATGCAGTCTAAGATGGTAGCGGGCTAACCTGTTAGGGGCATGGCAGTTATATTAAACCCATACCCCTATTCGGTTTCTACATGGCATCGTACCGGAACGCTAAATCGCTTGGCAGCACGTCTTTGCTGGTAGGGTGGTAACTAGCCACGGCTGAAGCCTCCCACCAGGCCAGACCAGGGAAAATTCAGAAATTATAAAATTTCCAAATGGACCCTGCCGGGGATCGAACCCGGGACCTCCGCACGTTAAGACACCAGCGCTACACACTGCGTCACGGAGGTCGTCAAACGGAGGTATTGCAAACCGTAGTATGGATTATCATGTACGGTAAGTAGCGTGCGTGTACAAATTTAAATAAATCTCTATCAGTCACGGCATTCATCGTAACCTGTACTGTAGTGTGTAATTATTGATTGTCGTATTATGCATTGTGCATTACGTTCTACTGTTCGATGATGATTGTTTATCTATACTGGATAATCTAGTTTACATAGAAATTTTAGGAAAAACTAGATGATGCCCGCGGCTAAGGTTTTTTGATTCCCGCGGGAACTCTTCAATTTTCCGGGATAAAAGTAGCTTATGTCCTTCCTCGGGATGTAACCTATCTCTGTACCAAATTTCATCAAAATCGGTTGAGTAGTTGGGCCGTGAAAGCGTAGCAGACAGACAGACAGACACATTTTCGCATTTATAATATTATAAGTATGGATGGATATGGATTTAAAATCGCTTTCTGACGACACTAATAATCGCTGTCAAATATTTTTAAAGAGTTGGAATGTTTCTTACTTCTGATGAATACATATATCCATATAAATATAAAAAATATTTATAATTATTCACGCATTCTTGTAACGCGTTGATGTCGTTTGTATGACGAATTTTAGGACATTAATATAATAAATACCTACAACAGATCTCACTGATTATTTGCTTAGATTAAGCTTTTAAAACTTCAAATTGTATCTCTCAGGAGCATCCATCCAATGAATTTTTAGCTGCATAGGGGGATGTGAGATTGGGTACTTTGAATCTTTCTTTCTTTGGATCGGGGTTTTCTAGTTACGAATTTCCTATTGGGTATAATGAGAATCTATTACGTAGACTTCGAGTCGTTTTCTATATTTGGAAGCGAAGATGCGTTGACGCTACATTGCACTTAAACTTGAGCGAAGATGCGTCGACGCTACATTGCCCTTAAACTTGACATTGCTTGCTTGATACACATGTTTTTGTTTTAATGCTTAGCTCAAGTAATACTCACGATCTAGTGTAAACTAGAAAGCTGAAATTTTGCCTTCTTCCTTTTCTACATTAAGGCCGGATTGTTTGAAATTCTCACAGGAGCGAGCAGTCGCTAATTCTGATATAAAAAGTATCCTCTATGGCTATTTAAAATTCAAAATTCAAATTATTTTTATTCAAATAGACTTTGGAAATGGAATCCAAGCTACTTCTGTGTCAATTAATATCGTCGAGATGGGTTCATCGATTCAGTCATGAAAAGGTTCATGTCAGACATACGCACTTCAGATTTAATCCCCGACGCAAAAAAGAAGGGTGTTATAAGTTTAACGTGTGTATAGTGTGTACCTATCTGTCTGTGGCATGGTAGCTCGCAAACGGATGAACCGATTTTGATTTTTTTTTGTTTGAAAGGTGACTTGATCACGAGTGTTAGATTCAATGAAATCGATTCAGCCGTTTGAACTCTCACAGCTCTTTTCTAGTTGATGAAATTGGCATTTTGTCACTTCAATAAGTTTTTCGTATATGAACTTATATATATTTTAGATTTTCAATTTATACTCGTAGTTGTATTAATTTAGAGAACGAATGCGTTTATTATAATAGACTACATAATATTTAGTGATGTAATAATAAATCATTCGAAGGATTTTTATAAGGTAAATCGGAGCAGGTGATGTCCAACTTTAAATTGCCTTCTTAAGCGACGAAAACTAGTTAGTCGTAGCTTCTGTATGACTAATTAAGCCATAAGATCTCCTCGTCCGTGCATCTAAAACATGAAGCATCTTGAAGCTCTTATGTTTATAGTATTAAGGCTTAAATTGGTTTGCTAACTGGGCAGGATAGCCCACCCTTTAACGATGAAAAGTAGTTTTTGGTGCATATGTTTGAACTGAACTGCACTTATCCCAGCTATATATAGCAGTACGCAAGGTTTGGTCAAGCAGACTGACACCAAATATTAAGTCGAACGGTCGACATCAGGATTAAAAAGTAATGTGATTTGGAAAAATCCGGGAAAGGAGTATTCAGTTTTTCAAAATGGCAGCTATTCACTTTTTTTTGGTACGTATAGTTTACTGATAATACGTTCAATCAGCATAGATACTTTATAAGAACAGTTCTTTAAACTGCATTGAAAAGTAAGAAGTAGGTAATACTTCCTGCGATTAGAAATGGAAAAAGTTTTATTTTTTTATTCGTGAGATAATAAGGGATGTGAGAGAAGACAATAAGCAATGTGGCCAATTCTGTTTATCACAATCACTAACCTAAACTGACAGCTCTAAATGTTGTGGTGCCCCTTTCCGCAGGGAATATTATGAAAGGGATAGCAATATAAAAAGAGCTGTCATTTTAGTTTAGTTTAGAGATCGTGTACAACAGAATTGACCTTTTTGAAGTACTAAACATCGTTGCGAATATAAGTTAAGATAGATAAATGCTTTATTGCCACACAAATATAAAGATACAAAGTTAACACAAAAAAGTACAGAAAACAAAGTGCGCAAGAGCAAGTTAAGATTTAGTTTTCATGTACAATTTTTCTGATATTCTAATTTCCATTTCGTAATAGCCATGAATTGGTACATTTAATTACTTATTTACTTAGATGAAGCTCGTGAGTGCGTCCGTCTGGTTCTTAAAAAAATCTTTGAGAACTCTTTTATTTAGTTAAAAGTAGCTAAATGTGACTTTTCCGGTCTTTAGAATATACCCATGCAAAAACATTCGCGTTATCCGATTGTTCCATTGCGGCATGATTGAAAAACCAGCAAACCAAAATCCAAAAACACTTTCGCATAATATATAACCTAGTTTACTATATTTAGTGGGATTTGATGTAGAGTTAATAACGGTGTAATAAACAAATATTGCAGTAGTGATCGGGGAATGTTCTCCGGGATGAACGCATAAGATTTCAGCCCCGTTATAAAGAAAACTCAGCAAAAAAAGGATGAAAAAGTAAATGAATACTTAGTGGATAAAATTTAACAGCTTAAAATGTTATGTTTTAATTCAAGTAGGCCATGGCAGACTTTACTAAGCTAAAGTTACTAGTTAGTAACTACAGTTAACTTATAGCTAATACCTGCTTATTAGTAGGTACATAATATTTCAACTCATAAACACAGCTGCGCAATTATTTTGTATTTATGTATGACTTTTCTTAGAAAATTTTATCTATAATATCTAAGGGGCCGTAGGGCCGGGGTATAATTTTTAGGTACTAGTTATAAATGCCGTCTCCGGTCTCCGGATAGGTCCAGCGACTCTCCGAACCTGTCGGATTTTCCGTCCCATCGGGATATGAAAGAAAAGAAACAAAGAGTGCACCTGTGTTTGCGCACACACTTATACACTATAATATCTCCCGCGCAGATTCCTAATCTCTCTGGAGATTGGCCGCCGTGGCTGAAATTCGGTCGAGTGGACATTATATTAATATTTAACTAGCTGATGCCCGCGACTCCGTCCGCGTAGAGGTATGAAAAATAGATAGCAGCCGATTCTCAGACCTATTGAATATGCATATTAAATTTCATATAAGTCGTTTCGGAGGAGTATAAACACTAAAACTGTGACACAAGAAATTATATATATTAGAAGAAGATTATGTACTTATATTAGATAGTGATTTTTCCCGGATAAAAAGTAACCCGTTTTACAGACTTGTCCTCTTTCAATACTGTCATCAGTATTCATCAGTATTGGCACAGACTTATTATATGGTTTTTTCCCGAAAATGAAAAATCATCTAGTCATGAACGAAATTCTCGCGGAAACGGCCTGAAAGAAAACAAATTATAACGTCAGTTACCTACATCTAATCGACTGTTATTTACTTATAAATATACTTGTTTGTGGAATCTTCATGTAAGGAATGTAACATCTAATGCAACTAATTGATATCTAATTGACCAATTCATTGATTACTCGCGTAAATAGAGCAAAACATGTGAAGTAAAAAAATATCTAAGGTTTTCTTAGATAAGTTATGTAGTTGTAGTACTCGAGTAACGAGTGGCCTAATTGGAACAACGCATATCAGTCGATTGCGATTGTTAAGCAACGTTGACGCAAGTCGGTAACTGGATGGGTGACTGATATAGGTAGTCCGAATTTGGCATTTTCGTTTCCTCCGTGCCTCGGAGAGCATGTTAAGCCGTCGGTCCCGATAATTATTACTAACATCTGATAATAATTGTTAGAAACCTAAGAGTTTAAATAGTAGTACTCTTAGTCGAGTCGTATGCGGAAGGACGTGGGAACCCACCGCATTACTATCCCAACAAAACTCCTGCCATTATGTGATTAATGGAAAGGGACTGACTGCCTCGTTGGTCCAGTGGTTAGCATGTTCGACTGCGGCCGACGAGGTCCCGGGTTCGAGTCCCGGGTCGGGTCACAACAAGTATTGGGTTTTTCTGACAAGAAATTCTCAGTACTAGCCCGGAGTTAGGAAGTTGGCGGTGTTTCACCCCCGTGCCTCGGAGAGCACGTTAAGCCGTCGGTCCTGCGCCTGATCTCTTACCGGTCGTGTCGGATTTCCCGTCCCATCGGGCTATGAGAGTAGAAGGAACAGAGAGTGCACCTGTGTATGCGCACACACTTGTTCACTATAATATCTCCCGCGCAGATGGCTAATCTCTGAGGAGATTGGCCGCCGTGGCCGAAATTCGGTCGGGAGGACATTAATGGAAAGGGATCATGACTCGGGACCTCTCACGTTAAGACAACAGTGCTCAAAACTGCGCCGCGCCGCAAAATATAGCTTAACCGATTCTGTTTTTCATAATCGACCAGCGGAACTCGATAGTTAGCACATGTCCATAGTATTAAAGAGTGTTTTTATAGTAACAAAATGACGGAAATGATCTAGACAAATTTCAAACATGTTTGTGTTTAACAAGATTAAATTAAGCCGTAACAGTAGCCAAATATGGCAATGCATCTGTGAGGCGGCGTAATCAAAGAGATTTTCTCGTCCGGGATATTTTTTCAGCGTTATATAAAATAGTTGGAAGTTTTTTACTTAACTTACTTGCTTGGCTATAGAGTAGCTATATAGTGGCTATATACTGGCTAATGGATGGCTATAATATAATAAAAAAGTGGTGATAGCCTAGTGGTTAAACGTCCAGCTTCCTATTCAGGTTGTCATGGGTTCGATTCCCGTGCACGCTCCTCTAGCTCTTTTTTTTAAATTGTGAGATAGGCTTGCGCTTGACGACAATCATGCTTAGTGCAAAGCAATGATGAGGTTTAATTCTCGCTTATTAGCTTTCGGTAGCTTTTCGGAGTTAAGTACGTTTTAATTTTTTTAAATCACTTGCTTTAAACGGTGAAGGAAAACATCGCGCGAAAACCTGAACGCCCGAGAGTTCTTCATAATATTGTCATAAAGGCCTCCTAACCCCGGGAAACCAGGTTCGAAGCCTGGGCAGTGGGCACCTGAGCAGGCAATTCTATTTTTTCGAAGCTATGTGCTTCATAGGCAGTTAAATAGTTGCTTTAACGGCGTTCACATTATTGGCCAGTAAGGCTAGCATGCGCACAACAAGTAAAATTATGTCTATCCGTTATCTCTATTTGTCTACCGCAGCTAACATGGTTATTTTATCTCGTTCCGTCAAAAGTAGTATTTAGTTAAAAGTAATATTTCTTATCTGTGGTACGAATCCTTACATAGCGACTATTTTTTTCTTGTAATATACCGGATTTTGTGCATGTTAGGGTAAACGAGAAATTCGTTTACCCTAACATCTCTTACATGTCTCTTCTAACATCGAGACAACATCTCTCTCTCGTCACGAGATAGCTCGTTGTGCGCATGCTAAGCCTGCAGCATGTGGGACAGTAACTATGGCTAGACTATGGCTTAACCCCTGCTCATTTTAAATCATACTTAATAAGAAGCCTTGCCCTGTATCCTAACGTCTTTCTGCGAGCTTGCGCAACTTAGCTTACCTTAGGTTAGGTACTAAGTGCTAGAAGCCTAGGCAATATATTGTCGTTAGATCTAGAACACACGCAGAGCCGTCTGGCGAGCTTCCGTACACGAGGCGTGGAATCTAGACTACTATCTTACAACACTAAAAATCCCTTAAGCGCTAGCAATCAAAATAATTTCGATAATTATTGCAATTAATGTAACTCAATGTTATTTCTACTAGTTTTTCCTTGCTACTTTGATCAAACTTTAGACCTATCAACAAAGTTCGATATAGACAAAAACTTTTCTTTTTCTTAGAATATTACATAATCCATATGTACTAATACTTATTATAAATGTGAAAGTGTGTCTGTCTGTCTGTTACGGCTTTAGCCATCTTTTCAACCGATGAGCTGAAATGGTATGTCATCTTTTTCACCGATCTTGATGAAATCTGGTACAGAGGCAGGTTGTATACCGAGGAAGAACATAGGCTTTTTTTACTTTTTATCCCGGAAATTATGGAGTTCCATCGCGGGTATCATCTAGTATTACAATAAAGATTCTCGAAAAATTAAATTAATTTAAATTGAAATCACTAATTGACAAAAATACTAATTGAGTCCATAAAAATAAGTAGTACGTAGGTACCTAGTTACCTACAAAGCTAACCCAGAATTATGGCCACGTAATATCGCCTTAATTTGCTTATTTTTTCTTCGATCAGATAGGCCTAAAATTTTAAAATATTTTTTTTAAACCCTTTTCATATAACTTGCGTGCTATCATAAAGCTTAGGTGGACTTCGCCTTGACCCAACGCCGTAGACATGATCTATAAATACCGCATAATGTATTTAAGGGCATTCTTGTGGCCTAGAACAATGCTAACGTTATGTGTCGATTAAGAACTGATATAAAAAAAACCCGGCTGAGTTTGTTATGGGCTCTTCTCAGACCAGGGCGCGTTTGGAACCCTCGTAGATTTAGTTTTACGATATCGTTACTGATTATCAACATCAAATCAAATATCAAATAAATCATCAATCATCAAATAAATATTATAAATGCGAAAGTTTGGATGGATGGATGTATGGATGGATATTTGTTACTCAATCACGCCCCAACGGCTGAACGGATTCGGATGAAATTGGTAGATTATAGTCCGGAATAACACATAGGCTATTTTGTCCCGGAAAATTAAAGAGTTCCCGCGGGAACCGAAATACCTCAATCCACGCGGACGAAGTCGCGATTTTATGAATAAGTGGACGTCAATAAGTGTATCTACCTAAATTGAATAATATATTTAATTTTTGATTTGATTATATATAAGTGTACATACATTTAAATTGAGCTCGTACTTTTGATAGTAATTTTGAACGTAAACTTTTAACCTTTTCACAGTCCACCTGTTTAACAGATTGAAAATAAAATTGGTATAGAGATAGCTTTCATCCTGGAGACGGGTATATGCTAGTTTTTACCCCGAAAAATCAAATCTCTGTGCCAAATTTCCTCCAGATCCGTTGAGCCGTTGGGGCGTGACTGAGTAACAAACATCCATCCATTCATACCATCCATCCAAACTTTCGCATTTATAATATTATTTTTTTGATGATTGCTTAGTTAAATAAGTACTTCCCCGAATTTAAAAAACAACCTTTCTTTAAAACGTTTACTCGTTTTATCATCTATATTTAGGTACTTAACACGCAAGGTATTCTAAACGACCTAGTTAGATCAATATCAAAGCACTTATATTTCGTGGACAAAGAGCAATAATTTATTAATATTATTATGTAATGTACCCTAATAGCGCTACTTTGGTTAACAGTCTTAAAACAAACTTGAAATAATTAAATAAATGAATTAGTATTGACCAACAGTGTACATCAAATTAATCAGTAGTACAAAAAAAATCATTACATGCAGTACTTATGTACTGTGTACATACTTAAAAAGTAAATGTGGTCAACGTTCCTCCTCCTAGAGGTCTAAAAGTAAAGTCATACAAAAACTAATGCTATATCACAAAAAGTTTACCGAAAAAAAGTTACTAAGAAAGCAGTATGTTAAATTATCAAAATAATTTATCGGTTTATTTTATGTTTATTTTTAAGTTACAGAAACATAATATTAATAAAATATTTTTTTTCATTTCAGATTCTGCTTGTAGCAAGTAGTTTATCAGCCAAGGAGGTCGGCAAAGCGAAAGTATCTGAGCTCCTCGAGAACGGCATCAAAGACGCGCCGGCAGGGAAGCCAGTGAAGCGAGGAATAATCTCGTCTGGCCACGGGTACTATGGTGGAGGTCTATCGAGCGGCTACGGACTTGGATACGGCTCAGGCATTGGCTATTCCTCTGGAATCGGATCTGGAATTTCTTCGGGGATAGCTATTGGCAGTGGGGTTGGCAGTGGAGTCATTAGTGGCGGAGTTATCAGTAGTGGGGCTGTTGGAGTCGGTGTTGGAGGTGGAGCTATTGGTGGTGGATTGATCGGAGGTGGTGGTGGATTGATCGGAGGTGGCGGTGGATTGATCGGAGGTGGCGGTGGAATAGCAGTAGGAGGACCAGCGATAGGAGTAGCCGCTGGCCCAGCCGTAGCCGTAGCACCCGCCCAAGTCCAGACCTCCGTCTCAGTACAACCCAACCCAGTCATCCTCCGCCAGGAAATCCCCAGATTCATTGAAAGAACAATCACTAGGAACGTACAAGTACCCGTTCAAGTACCGGTACCAGTACCAGTCGACCGTCAAGTACCAGTACCAGTCAGAGTAAATGTCCCAGTGCCAGTGGACAGACCGTACCCAGTTATCCAGAAAGTACCAGTCGAGGTGACCCGACAAGTACCTGTGTACTACGAGAGGAAAGTACCTTATCCTGTCAGAGTACCGGTGTCAGTACCAGTGCCTTACCAGGTCACAGTTGAAAAACAAGTGCCAGTGGACCGCCCGGTGTATGTCGATCGTCAAGTCCCGGTGCCTCACCCCGTTTATGTCGATCGCCAAGTTAATGTGCCAGTGCCCGTGCAAGTCGACAGGCCAGTGCCAGTGCCTCATCCCGTTGTAGTAGACCGGCCAGTGGCAGTCCCTGCTGTTGCCGCCGTGTCGGCCGTGCCAGCTGTCTCTACCGGTGTATCTTACGGTGCTGGTTTGGGATACGGTAGTGGTGTGTCAGTCGGCGGTGGATTGGGCTACGGTAGCGGGGTGTCGGTCGGCGGTGGATTGGTTGGAAGCGGACTGTCGTACGGAAGTGGTTTGTCGTACGGAAGCGGATTGTCGTACGGAAGCGGATTATCGTACGGCGGCGGTATCTCCCACGGCGTTGGTCTCATAGGAGGTGGAATCTCATCCGGAATCATATCTCATGGCATCTCAAGCGGCCTGTCTGGTGGATACTCCAAAATCATCACCCACCACTAAGTTTAATTTTGTATGATATAGGAAACCCCAAATGTACAAGTCAATGATTTAGATTAGCTTTCGTAATAAATTTTATTTGAATTTGTTCGTGTAGTTTTTTGTTCAAATTAATAATAATTATTCTTCCCACTTGACATATTTAATTAACAATTTTCAAAAAGTAAAAACGTCATACGTTCTAAATAATAAGCTGTAAATATCTACACATGCTGTATTCTGTAACTATAATAACCTACTTATATACTATGTATATTATTTTGTATATAGTTGCTATTAATAAATAAAATACTAAGTCATTATTTATCGAAAGAATAAATATGTTATTTATATATTTAATTGCAAAACCACCAATGTATATAAATATAATACGGTACTGTGTATTTTGTGAATTTTTCTATGATCTTGATGATATTATTTTATTGTCTTTCCTTTGTTTTCAATAAATGAATAAGTTAATATATTTTTTTATTTCAACAACTCATATAAGCAAAATGAGTTATTAAATCTATCTATTTCTTATATTTCGTATATTTCTTCTTTATTTAAAATAAGTTTAAAATACAGACTAGAAAATGATACATCTTTGTCTAGGGTTCATAGGAGAACCAGGAGGGCACCTCCAAGCTCGGGTGAAGTCCTCATTGTTTTGTAAGGCACCCTGAGCTCTGAAGTGTTGGGGAGAATGCTCATCAGAAAGTTCCGACTTCAGAGATTCCTTTGTTGGTACTCCACACCAAAGCTAGAAATAAAGAGATTCGTATATTATTAGCCAAAATATTATTGGATAGAACGAAGAACAGGTGGAACAGGCGGATACTTTGCGGTATTCCATGATAATGAAGGAACTAGAAATTTAATTCGCTATAATGTGCCACAGTAGGTAAATCTATGTGGTACACAGTGTATCTTGCACTTTTAGCTTGCGATATTCACCACACCACATAAATTTGCATTTCTAACCTGGTAGTAGAGTCTTTTTCTGTCGTAACTCGTAAATTTACGACAAGTTGGCTCACATGAAATTAATTTTCTGGAATTTTAAGGTAACTGCCATCTTATTTACGGTGTTTCAGGTTTTTTGTAGTATGCCAGATAAATTCTTTAACAATAAGACCACCTATTCACCCCTCTGTGTGTTTTTTTGCTTCTTGTATTATTGTCTTGTATATTTTGTGCGTGTAATAAATATTTCTGAATAACCTGGGTACGAGTATTTAAATAGATTCTGTCAACGATTTTATCTTTGGTATATTTGTACAGTTTTATTGTTTAATTTGTGGGGATAGGAGGAGGAGAGAGTTATAAAGCTACTAGCGGACGCCCGCGACTTCGTTCGCGTGGCATAAGTTTTTTAATTCGCATAGGCATTCCTTAATTTTCTGGGATAAAAATAGAACCAATGAAAACGTCGATCCGTTGCTCTGTTGCGGCGTGATTGAAGGACTATTTAACTTCCTTTGGGATAGAATTTAAAAAAAGTGTGAATTATGTATCGGCAGCCCAAATATCAAGTTTCATGGTTATAACTTGAAAAACGCCGGCCTTTTACACCAACTTACAACCCCTATTTTACCCATTTGGGGGTAAAATTTTGAAAAACTGTTACACACTTACTTCTTTATATTATACCGAAAGCCAAAATACCAAGTTTCGTTATTATAACTTGAAAAATATCTTGATAAATGAAAGACATTCATCCCCTATTTCACCCCTTTGGGGATCGAATTTTCAAAAATGGTGAATCACGTACTTCTGCATATCTAACTGAAAGCCCAAATGCTAAGTTTCATGGCTATAACTTGAGAAATGAAGGACTTTCATACAAACTTTCAACCCCTATTTTACCCCTTTGGGGATGGAGTTTTGAAAAACTGTGCCACACGTACTTCTTTATTTATTACCTAAAGCCAAAATACCAAGTTTCGTTGATACAACTTGAGAAATATCTTGAGAAATGAAGGACTTTCATATAAACTCTCATCCCCTATTTCATCCCTTCGGGGGTAAAATTTTTAAAAACTGTGAAACACGTATTTCTTTATTTTTTACCGATAGCTCATATACTATTTATTTATGTTTATGTATAATATATATTGTTATCTATATTTACTTATTTTAATTATATGTAATGTATAAATATATATTTTGTCTAGTATGTTTATATTATTTACTCAACTAATAATAATAACGTGTATTCTATTGTGCCACACTACCCTACACATCTCGTTCAATCCTCTCACCAAAGGTTGCCTGGTAGAGATTGCTCAGTAAGCAATAAGGCCGCCTTTGCATACCTAGTTATAGTTAATTTTACTCTGTATTCTTTTTCTTTCATGTGTGCAATAAAGTATTTATCTATCTATCTATCTATCTAAGTTTAATGGATATAACTTGAGAAATGACGGACTTTCATACAAACTTTCAACCCCTATTTTACCCCCTTAGGGATGGAATTTTGTAAAATTCTTCCTTAGTGAGCGCCTACGTCACAAAAGGAAGCTACTGTCAAAATTTTAAGTCCCTAACTTTAGCGGTTTAGGCTGTGCGTTGATATATAAGTCAGTCAGTCAGTCAATCAGCCAGTCAGTCAGTCAGGACTTTTATATATATAGATTCTCATTCCCTAGTCACTACCGCGTAGATTAGATTATGAATTTCTATATTACTTACATTTCCATAAGACAAGAAGAAAAGCTGTTCAGAGCTCAGGTGCTCAAGTCCAGGCAGTTTCGGCTCTTCGCCGTGATTTCGAAGATGCTCTTTCAGAGCTCCAAAAGCCTCTCGGACTCCACCGTTGTCAGCTATGTTCTCTCCTAGAGTCTTTTTACCATCTACCTATAACAAGTTTTTGGTAATTTAGTCTCTCACTTATTAGTATAGTTCCACGTGGATTTAAGATAAAAAATTGACGATTAGAATTTTTCAAAACGCGCTCTTAGTGATGGTGTTCGTTGTAGAGGGAACTGTTTGTTGGCAATCACAGTAGAATCTGCTTTTCGACCGGTGGTGGAAGAGCCAAAACAAGGCGCCCCTTTGAGACATCCGTATGTCTTATATGAAATGAATTTAAGTTTGAGTTACTCAGAATTCAATATTATCACTACACACAACTATAATATCGGTACACTTTAAACCAAGGAAACAGAAAAAAAGGAACAATATAACAAATAACACAGATAATGGGAAGATCTTTTTGGCTAGCAATTTTGATTTCAAATAAACTAATCACTTAAAAAATATTGTAATTGCCTTTTTAAAAACTTACGTGTTCATTTAATTCTGGGACAAAGTAAGAAGAATACTGATCGACGAAGCACTGAGTCAAGTTGACAAATGATTCTATAGTCTTGTTTGTCCACCAAGGTACAAGATTGCCGTTTTTGTCGAACTGACGACCTAGAAGAAAGAAACTAAGTGTAAAAGTCGATAGATGTTTAAAAAAGGAATATTACCTATAAATATGAAAGTATGCACTACTTTACCATAATTGTCAAATCCGTGAGTTATTTCATGTCCCAGTATTGTACCCAATGAACCATAGTTTAGGGAACTGTTGAGAAAAAAAGTTGCGTTAGAGAGGTACGAGTATATGAAAATTGATAGTGGTGATTTGAAAATAGTAAAAAGTAATACATACTCGAGTCCTAAATCGTAGAAAGGATATTGCAACATCACTAAGGGTATGGCTGCGTCCCAAATTAAAAACAACTTATAAAGATAAAATGGATGTGAATTTTACTTCCCAATATTTTACTGTAATTAAACAAGTTAAAATATAAACTAAGTGTTATGGTACAATATATTTTAAGTTTATTGTATTAGCTTTTAAAACCATCTATAAGTATTGTCATTACAATTAAATTTTCATTCAACTTACTTATCGTATTTTCTTGAAATGTGTGATAAGCATTGACCTCTGTGGGATCAGTAGCCCAAGTGAAATTGTTACTAATTCTAAACCTATTCAGAGCTTTCTTGATTTTTACTTGTATTATATTGATCAAATTTTCTAAATGCGTCTTTGTATCTACTTCGATTCCTTCATAAAACTCTTCTAATTTTCCTTCTTCAAGTAACCAATTAGGAAACCCTATTAGGGTTTTCATTTGGGTGATCTTCTGGTATGTTGCTAATTTAGTATCGTCATCCATCCATTTTGTTTTACTAACAAGCTGTGCTAGTGAATTTTTCATTTCGTTTAACATTATTTGAATCTGTAACATAAAATAAATTACAAAAAGAGTTTTGAATGAATTTTGAATGAATGAAGTTTTGGATTATGGATTAAAATACATTCTTAAATCTGTCGATATAATTTAGTTCTTACAAGAGGCTTAGTTTTAATGACTTACCTTCGGCTTAGTATTAGTGAAAAAATCAGGATTTGCAATTGAATATGATACTGCCATGCCAAGCAAATCATTAACAGCACTTGCACAATATAGACTGCGTGGTGGCATGGTTAGATCGTGCTTGCGAAGAGCATCGTATGACCTATGAAACAGTAGTCTCAATTCTGTTGTTGTATGTACTGCCATCACTTCTACGACCTTTAAAATTGATTTATTAATTTAAATGAATTAAGTAAACATTTACTTTTTAAATTCATTACAAATTGAAGCTTTAAGGTAGATGATTTTTTACGTGAAGAAAACTCGCCCACTAGATTCATACATGTGGATAAACAAAAAGTAAAAACGTTTTGTTAAAATACCCAGGGGTAGGAAATGGAAAGTTTCCAAACCTTTATCCAAATATACAGTTCGACGGTCACAGGTGCAGCCTTTGATAAATACGCAGCCATCAAAGACATGTACTTCAAATCTGGATCCGATATCAATATTTTATCTTTTTGAAAGTCTAGAACCACGTCACTTATATTGAAAACACCTTCTAAGTATCTTTTCCAGATAGGAACAGGTGTACCATTGTTGCTCTGTACGATCATATCGGTGTGAGCTTGAACCTCGTCGGCAGTGTATTCTGGAGTGTCTAGGTATTGATCATCACCTGTACTTGTGTCGTTGTCAGCTTCTAGCTGAAAAATATGAATTGATGTATCTACCGATACCATATGGTGGGTTTTATTCCACCCAAATATAATTGACGTGGGTTTGTAAGGCCCACGTAAGGTCACTGGTGTTGAAATTTAGTGGCCTTAGTTCAATTAATTGAGTTAGAATTTAGTTGTTCGAATGCACTTGTGCGCAAATTATTATTACACTTAATTTAGACATAGGAAGAAAAAGTCTATCCTTCGGCGGGTGCGTTGCTTAGTTAGACGACTTCGTCTTTGTTAGACGAACAGATAGAAACCACGACATGTACTCGCAGGAGGCGCGGGACTCAACTTGTCAGCGCTAATCTTCGACGCCCGCGTCAAGGGGCGAAAAAGTGGGTAGTTTAAAAACTCACCACCCACGAATTGATAATATCTGACGTTTGCTCAGATTAAACAAGAATATCGAACACAGATGAAATATAAGTCTAATATTTATGAACACCATATTTCAGTTATAAATATTTTAATGCAATAATTTATTATTAATAATGGAACTAATATTGATTACCTCATACATATCTTCAGTCATAGTATAATATTCATCCGCAGCCAGAAATATATTTTGGTCCAATTCTATTTCAGTTAAATTAAAGTATTTTGGGGCACTTTCTATTATGAAAAGCTTTATTAGCTCTGCATAGAACAGCTTATAAATGTGTTCAGCTTTTTCTTCGTCATCTTTGCTTTCTATACTTTCAAAGTTGTCACTCTGTTGCTTGTTTAATATTCGTATGTTTTTCTCTTGCTTATCTATTATTCGTTCTAGTAAACTTCTTTGACCTATATGTTGTTTCTTTTCGTTGTGCATGCTGTAAACAAATACATATTATCGAATAGTTTAACCATAAGTGGTAAATATCAACTGATTTGAAGACATACAGAGGTTTAAGTTGGAACATAAACCTACTACCTTTAAATATCGTATAATCATGAATTTTATTTATGTTAATAAAAATGCAGGGAACAATATATTTTTAATATTTTCGTCAGATATACCTTGGAAAAGGATTTGTAGTTTCAGGAGATCCCATAATCAGTCGATATTCAGATGAATTTCTCGGATCAGTAAATATATCAAACCCAATCAGCACATCCATTCCTAACTGTGTCTTAATATTGATTACTGCTTCTAACCAATCGAAGGTGTAAGTTGAATAATCGACATCTTCAGTAACATTGATGTAAGTTGGGTAAGCCGGTAAGCCTAACGATTTTAATATTTTAAATATGGGCTTCAGTCTAAGTTTGTCCAATGTCTCTGAAAAAAATGGAATAAAAGACAAAAAAAAAACAGAAATTAAAAGATCTGCTGCACTGAAAACTATGATAAAATTCCCAAAAATATTTATGCTACTTGAACAAATTTTAGTAATTCAGAATTACCTAGTGTCAAAATCAGAAATTCGCAAGTCTATTATGGTAAACCTGGATCAATGAATGTAACAGTCTCAATTGTTGTGACTGGCTGAATTTGTGATATTCCTTGCTGCGCCAACGGATTTTGGCGAATAGCAGAAGATTAGCCAATTTAATAATTGGCTAACAAAAAAGGTTTTTTTTCGTTATTCGTCATTTCGTTTTTTTTTAAGACGCTCACCAGTGTCCATACAAGCGGTGTATAAATCTTTGGCCTGTTGCACGGGCCGCGGCTGGTTGGTTGTGTTCTTGGCGAGAAAGTCGCGCACTACTGCATACACCTTGTTCTGCTTCTCTCTGAACCAGTCGTAGGATCGGTACGCGTCTGGCCGGGGATGCTCTTCTGCCCAGTTGCCGCAAGCGTACTTCGTAAAACAATAAGATCTGAATAAATATGAATCAGGAAATTTGCAGCAAACCTTATTGAAGTGGAAACTTCTATAGCCGCGTTGATCACTTTTTGGTAGGGGGTAAACTTGTGGATTCGCGTGACCGTGACCGACATGCTCGCGTTGTTACAAAGATAAAAGGTCTTAAATATAAATATACTACATTCGTAATTACACTTTAGTTTTATGGTTTAATGCCTTAGTTTTAAGGTTTATATTTTAATTATTTTTTCTTTAATTGAAAAAAAAATAATAGTTTAAAAAAAAGATAATATATATTCGTTTTCACTTCTATCGGCGGTCCCTATAACTGCCATTTTTTTTTACAAGAATCCCATTTCATTTCAAACCATATGAAATCAATCAATCGGAATATAATAAACCAACGACCTCAATTTACATAGACGGGCCCTGTCAAACAAAGAATGTGGGCGTATTTTTAGCAACGCCATCAACGCCATCTAGTCTGAAAAGCGGGAACTTGCTTGCAACATATTGAATGAAAGCTTGAAAACGTATGACTCGGTCATAGATAATATAGGTCATAGCCATAGAAGCCGTAAGGCCAGTTAGTAAAAAAAATATACAGTTTGCCGATAAAAATATTAAATAGGAAGATTAAATAACGTTTTTTTAGAAATTTATAGTTATGAATTGAAACACTTACCTTAAAATAAAAATTATACAGTAGGGCTGATTCTGTAGTGCACAATCTCTAAACTAAACTAAAATTAGAGCATTACAAATATTGCTAACCCTTTAATAATACTCCCTACGGAAAGGGACAGAACTACATTTAAAGCTGCCATTTTAGTTTAGTTTAGAGATTGTGTTATACAGAATCAGCCCCAGTGCCAAACTAATTAAACTTTTGCGATCGTGACAGCGCTACGACGGGGACAAAGACAAGCTTATGACAGGTGTGGAACGTGTTCAGCAAGTCGGACGACTGGCGTTTTTCTATGAAAGGGCCCATCTAGTACCTACATATATATATATATATATATCGATGTAATAAACCTGTCTCTAGTTTAGAAGCAGAAGTTTGTATAGTAAGTAGGTACTGTTATTAGTTCGGTCAACTTTTACGATGGCTTTTATCACATCAATAAATTAAAAAATAATTAAAATAATTACCTATCTTTGATTCCTAAATTGGCTATACCATTTTATTTATAATCTCAACGATTTATTAAATAAAATAATTAATGATTATTATTATATAATATATTATGAAAATTAGATTCCTCTATATTTAATAATCTACATATTATGGTGACGTCATGATTATAGATAAGTTGGTGTGCTAAGATAAATAGGTCTCAGTTGATTCCGAATAGTTTAATCTTACCTGATAAAAGTCATGGCATGGGCTTGTGGTGGTATCCATGGATAGCGCCAAATTAGCGGCTGATCTTAGACACTCTTTCGTGTGACATATCCGTATCGGCTTATTACGTTTTTGTTTCACATCTAAAAAGCAATCAATGAATAATTCCCAGTTGTTATAATAATCATAGTATTGTTTTGAATGCGGAATTATAGCTTGAACTTTTTTAACATATCTAACTATAATAATATTCCACTACCTCGCTATCGGGCAGAAATATTATGAGTATTAAGGAACCTTTGCACTTTGATTTAAATTCTAGGTCATAAGGAAAAATAAGTAAGCAGTGCTTGTATGCCTCTATGCCCTACACGCTACTGGTCGTAATTAAGTTTGATCGGTTTCTAAAAAAAAATGGATTAATGGAATGGATAAAGTAATAGGTAGGTACGCTTTTAGCTTCACTAAAATTAAAAAAAAAACAGATAAATAAATAAATCAAATGGTACGTGTAAAATAATTACTTACATAAAACAGTCATCGCTACAGCTAAACTCAGCAAAAGTAGAATTAACATTATCAAGAATATTAATAAGAATTTGTTCCTGTGTTTTCTTCGAAACCTAAAACATAAGAAGACAACAATTTCAATAGAAATTGAAGTTTGAAGCGAGTGATTGAAGTATTAACTTTAATAAAATTGTAAATAAGTATTTCATTTTAATTTTTCAAGCGACGTAGTTTATCCTGAATCCTGCTTCTGCCCTGATTTTTTTTTCTTAACTGTAAGGACCTATGTTATAGACTTTTTGTAACTATACGTACTCCAAAATCCTAAACATAAAGGTTTTTGGGCTGATTTTCGAAAATATAACAAATATTTAGAATTTTCACAATGTCAAAATAGCCCAATTTGGTTTAGCTTTGGGTGAATCGGGTCCATACTTAATATTTTAAACAAGATTTTACATAATAATCGGATTAATAAGCTCTATACAAGTTAATACGCACCTAGCTGTCCTAGAGCCTACGGCTATCAAATAACCGGACTCTCTCAAATCATTACCGTTCTTTAGTTTCGGTGGCGATGCACTTTTCGCGCTCGTTGCCCCTTAAAAAGTTTCAAATCGAAATTTAAAACACACACTGATTTTTTAAAAAAATAAATCGAATCCTAGATTCTAGGCTTTTTGGTAAACGATAGTAGGGACATTAAAACACATTGTACATGCAGGTTTCCTTCACCGTTTGAAACAAATGATATTTAATTTGTAGCGCACAAAAAACCGAAAGCTCGGGGATCGATCCCACAACCCCGTAAAGGGTATCATCGCTTCGACCTAATAATAAATAATTACGGTCTATTAAAAAACATTTATAATCATCTATCTATACTTCTATACTAATATTATAAATGCGAAAGTTTGGATGGATGGATGTTTGTTACTCTATGACGTCAGAACACCTGAACGAATCTGGATGAAATTTGGCACAGAGATAAATTATAGTCGCGTAGTAGTACTATTACCTATTCCGTGGTAGTAATACGCGTAGTAGTAGTGACACATAGGCTACTTTTTATCTCGCACAATTAAAGAGTTCCCGCGGGAACCAAAAACCCACATTCCACGCGGACGAAGTCGCGGGTATCAGCTAGTTTACAATATTTTTCAAGACCATAATTCTTAGAATATAGGTAGTCCTACATATTCGTACAAAGCTTTCATTTAGTAGAATGCAGTGTTTGTAAATAGGTTCAGAAGAGTTCAGACTTCAGATTGTAATCGCGGCGTAGCAAACTACGGGCTGGCACTATTAAAGTAGCAGTTACGGTTTACCGACCTTTTGTTACACTGAATCGATTTACGAAAAACTTTTATACTAAGTTTTTAGCAAATATCGCCCAATGAGACAGTTAGAGGTACTTTCTTTTAGCTCATGTTAGAGCATGAAAACGCGCTAACATGATCTAAAAGAAATATTTTCTTCTTGTGAATTTCTAATAATATTCTAACAAATACTAATAATATTTTTTTTTTTTTTTCAAATCTTTTAGGTACAATAAATGGTTTATGAATTGTCAAGCGAATTTGTCACGGCGATTAGGTACGTACTCTTCACGACAATAATTATCAAAGATATAACTAGATTTCTTTAAATAAAATCCTATATAATTTAAAGAAAGAAAGAGAGAATTTTTACCCAAATATTAATATGTTAGTTCAATTCAGATTCAAACTAAATGAACCCGAAGCCACCGATTGGAAGGCGAGTATTTGGACCATTGCGCCATAGAGATTGATATTTCGTTACTTCGAAATACTAGTATTAGATAATAATACTAAGAAAGTACAAAGCTTTTTACATGACTAATTAGAAAAGTTTTAACAAAAAACTTACGCGTCACAGTTGGGCCCATAACATCACCATCACGTTGGTCACCTGACCAGGCGTTCATATTTTAAAAAAATCGCTAAATCCTAGGCTAAAATATACAGGAAAACTGTTTACTTCTTAAATGAACAATAATATTATCTAGCACTGTCAATATTATTATTACTATGTATTATGCGCGTTTTACTAATTTATGATCTCTATAAAAATAAAACTTTATTAATTATCTTTTTAGCGGCATACCGCATAAAGCGCGCTATTTTAAATTGTTATACCAAGTTCAGTGTGTTTAGTTTCAAGGCATTCAAGTCACTGAAAACCTGCTGTGGTTCACTGAAGTGTACCTGCTTTGGGTAGGATGACCATGTGCTAAGAATAAATCAAAATATTTGGATTTTCTTTAAACTACAAGAAGTTTTTGTTGGTGAGAAAGCGATACCTACTCAATAAATAATTACCACTAGGCGTCTGTCATTTTGTTTACCTTTTAATGGACGGTTTAAGGCATAATAGGACTGCAAACAATTTTAGTATGTATTAGCTCCAGAAATACTCGCATGTCACATTTATTGGGGCTTCAAATGGACATAATTTGAGCTATCATATTTTGTATGAAGGGAAATCCAGTGGTAATCATGCAGATCAGTAATTGTATCGTACTTTCAACCACCACCACTACATCCCATTAACGTCCCACAGCTGGGCATAGGCCTCCACTCTCATAGGAGAGAGGGAATTAGATTTTAGACCCACCACGCTGCTCCAATTCGTGTTGGCGGGCTTTAACTACTATTATCATGTTAGTTATCGTATCATTCGGCTTGCTAGAAAACCCTGATGACACTCTATGTAGTTCTGGCGTAAAACAGACATAAAAGATCAGTGATTTTTTGACCCATAATAAAATATCATCCATTACTTCTGTTTGGGATGCAATCTACCTCTGTGCTAAATTTCGTCAATATCGGTTAAAAATATGGGCCGGAAAAAAACGTAGCAGACAGACAGATACACTTTCGCATGTATAATATAGGCATGGATATGGATTCATATTTAATCACAAAGTCTTAATCTCATTAAAACGTTATTCATGGTCACCATAAACCTGATCGAGTTCACAGGACAGTCGGATGTGCGACCCGTGCACGCGATCGCTAGTGATGTGCCACGATATCGATTCAACAAGCTATTTACAGTGATTTATACTGTATTTATGTACATTACTTGCGACTATTGTGTTGTTGCATAAAACTAAAATAAGATGAAGTCCTGCCCTCGATTCTATATCAAATAGTTTACCGTTTGGGTGTCGTAAAGATCTTGGTCCCATATACGATTCCTAGTTGTGCATAAATCAAATATGGTAGCGTACATTTATTATATTTGTACTTCAAAAAAAGGAGGAGCCTCTCAATTCGACGCGTATTTTTTTTAACACTCTGTAATAAAATTTATAAAAATATTAAAATTACATAAGTATATAGTAACAAATGCATTTCATGATTAATTTATAAAACAAGTAATTTATTCATTTATTTATTTTTATTCAGTTTACAAATTACTAATTTATCCTTTTTATCACTTAAAATAAAATAAGTGGACAAAGGTGAAGTTTAAAACTCTGTAATACAAAAGTATATTTTTAATTTGTGGCACTTCTGATCTATCGTTGCTAATAAAAATGACGGTAACGGTAACTTCACTATTAAAATCGATTTTTTCCTCGCACGTTAATTATCTATCAATTAATTATTTATGGACGCGTCTCGACCGGGCTATATTTTGTTGCCACTGTACAAATATGTCAGTTCTATTGAAAACATGTCAATTATAGTTGCTTGTTGATTTTTGAGGCCTATGAGAATTTAATTTAGGACAAAAGTAGGACAAATTGCGTAAATGATGAGAAGAGTTTGTTGCACTGCGTACTTGTAGTCATATATACCATAGTAGTGGTAGATACACTTGACGATTCAAAATCTATTGTAAATTGTATGACATTAACAATAAAACACGCTTATAAGAATACTGATATAAATATTTATTTATTTTATTTGCACCGCCCCGACATTCTGGGCATGATCTCAACGCGTTACAACGATCTGACGTGAAAATTTATTTACATTTATTATATTATCTACCAACCGCCCCAGCCATGGCCGATGGAGCCGATGGAACCGTAAGACGCGATGGGGGCATGCGAGATGGCCAGTGGGGCCGCTTGGACCACGGGCTGCGCGACCACTGCGGGGGCGGCGTGGACCACGGGTTGGGCCACTACTTGATGCGCTACTGCTGGGTGGATCACCTGTTTAACAAACAAAAATATTATAAAATCTATATATTTTATAAATAAATTCGGGAACTAAAACGAATGATAATTATACGTTTTAGAAACTGAAAATTTTACAGAACCTGGGTCTTATGATCTAAATATAGATATATAAATATAAATAATTAAAATATTTTGTTCAAGCTGTAAATGTTCATGAAATTTACAGTACTAGGCTATTATGATAGTTGTCAAGATTGAAATAAAATTACTATCTCAATCAGCTCCCAATGATAAGCTCTTTTTACACACTCACCGGAAGGATGAGTAAAGTATCTAGTGGCCGCTATGTCTACTGTCTTCCGCGTGAACAACAACTTAGTCAGCTTAGTTCATAACTGCATACCCTTTTTGCTACGGTGAGTGATGTATTGAGTTTCATCAATAATTGCTTTAATAGCTCTTAAAATTTACTCGCTGGAAGGAAGAGTAGCACTCGCTGTCGCTGCTTTGGCTGCGATGGCTACTGGGGCATGCGCTACAGTGAGCGATATCTCAAGTGTTATCAATTAATGATCTTTATACTCACTCGCTGGAAGGATGAGTAGCTAGTGGCTGCTTTGGCTGCGATGGCCACTGGGGCGGCGTGGACCACTGGGGCGGCTTGGATCACTGGGGCGGCTTGGATCACAGGGGCATGCGCTACTGTTAAGGCGGGCTGTGCGATTGAGATTGCTCCATGGCCAAGACCATACTGTAAGGTTATTAATCGTCGTTATCATGATGTTTAAAAAGTAAAAATTAATCGTCTCAACCAGCCAACCAATATAGACGTCTATTGCAATTAAAAAACTTAAACCACGCGGAGGAAGTCGCGGGCATCAGCTAGTTTGTAATATAAGTATGATTCGTCTACAAAATCTCATGGTTCAATGGTTATTGTGAACTAAAAGTTCAACTAAAAGTTCACAAAAACCATTGAACCATGAGATTTAATTTTATTTAATTATAAAATTTTATTTTATTATATTTATTTAAACTTATTTTATTTATTTTATTATATTATATTTATTTAAGAAATCCGTTAAAAGTATGCTCCTGAAAACTTATTATACCGTTGAAGATTATGTAAATTATGTTAAACATTGATATAATAGTTATACCTGATGATTTTTTTTAAAAAGAGCAATCACCGAGTTTCTTGCTGGTTCTTCTCGGGAGGAACGGCATTCCGAATCAATGGTAGATTCACTCGACGATTCAAAAGCACTCATTAAGTTTATTTGAATAAAAAAATATGAGTTTGAGTTTAAAACCTCACTCACCCCTCCGTCCCATCCGCCATAACCTCCCAGACCTCCGAGACCTCCGATGAGACCCCCCGGCTTGGGCTTAGCCGCGGCCACTGAGAGGAGGGCGAATAATACCTGCAAATAAATTGTTTTCTTTAGTATGTATAGTGTGTTTCTGCTTTGTTGGTCTAGTGGTGGGTCGTGTGGCCTAGTTACGATAACGCATATCAGTCAATTTCGAATGTTAAGCAACGTTGAACCAAGTCGGTAACTGGATGGGTGATGAATTTTGGTAGTCCGAATTTGGCCTTTTCTCCGTGATTTTACTAGAATCTGTTAATCGTTAGAAACCTAAGAGTTGAAATTGTATTCTTTGTAGAGTCGTGGGATCTGGGAACACACCGCATTATTATCCCAAGAAAACCCCTGCCGTTATGTGTTTAATCTACCCACACTCTTCCTCCAAGTAAATTCAGCCAATTATAACAATTTAGAATGTAACAATGATTGATGAAGGTTTAACATAATAGGGCTGATTGATATTTCCAGTGATTTCCGCCGCCCATAACCGTTTGGAGCACCAAAAGAACTGATAACGCTGTGCCGCCTTTCATCATACGATTTTTATTTAAAATCGATATAATTAAACGTATTAAAGATTAGAAAAAAGTGGTTATTAGTATCAACTTACTAAGGAACGCATGTTGACCGTTGCTACCGAGGTAAAAATGTAGTCTGCCATATACTGCGCCTATGCACCTTATATACTAACATGGAATTTCAGCTTGGACTGCAGGGCTGGGTTAGTCATCCTAGGTCGACGTAGTTTTGAAACGTGATTTCGAGCATGTGCACACTATCATACAATAGGCATGATGACTGATTTTGAAAAATGGTCAGATTATGTTCGGAAGTATCTACTATTTCGAAAAAATATCTTTTTTCACCAGAAAAATAAAGTTTGGTAGATAAAATTAGCATTAGAAATTTAAATTTTAAAATTCACGCCAAAACGTTCGGCGGTGTCATGGCGTCGTTGTGACGTCACTATTGTTATTACCAATGTACTCTGTGCAGTGTGCAATAGGCAATAGTGTGATTTTCAAAGCTCGAAAACAAACAATTGTGACGTCATTCGCTTCTTTGTGTTTTATGCAATATGGCGGATTGCTGTATTTTATAGTTTTATTTTCTCAAAATAAATAGAATCTCACTCGAACTAGAAAAATAAATACGTTTTTTGTAATCCATGAATCCTATTTCATTAGATAAATTCATTATTTCATTGATTCTTGGTTACTGTCATCATGCCTATTCTCTGAAAAAAAGTTGTCGTAAAGTTGTCCTATAATAACTGCCAGAAGCGAAGCTGCTTACGCAAATTAAGTCCACTGGAAACTACAAACTTACACTACGCGACAGCCTAGGCTACGTTGATCGAGTCGCGTTGTCGCGTTTTTCGCTGGCATAGGACATGACCTAGCCCGTTTTCCAATGTGGGCGAAAGAAGGGACGCAACGCGACGCGATAGGACGCTATAGAAAATGACAAACTCTACACGGCCTTGGTACGGCCCATCCGAAGGTACTGGTGCTTGAAAAAGTTAATAGGACGGACGGACATACCTACTTAAGCTAGTTTGCATCCCAGAAAATCAAATATGATTTTAATTAAAAAAAATTATAAAAACTACTTATAATTTGACTCAACAAGATATAGCTACTCACAAACACACTCATACACATTACTCACACTCGCACATACACACATACATACAAACACACTCACACTTGCTAAAATACACGTAAACTCTTCTACGATGTATATTGTATATATTATATTTTATGTTTGCATTATATTATATGTATGTATTATATTCTTCTAATAAACTAACCCTACTAACACTAGAATAAGAACAATTTATAAGTAACTTATTAATAATCGAGAACAAAAGACCGATATTATGTTAATACAGAAAATATTGTGACAAGAGGGTAAGCAGTCAACTACAACAACAAGCTGCGCTTAGTGTAGTTGACAGCATAACATTAAATTGTGATCTGTAAAATGTAAAAGTCGGTAAAAATTTATTAAGTATACCTTTGTAATAACTTTACTTTACAGTTAAGATGAAATAAAAATATTTTCATTTTCATTTTGAGGTTCAGTTCTAATACCTACTTGTCCTTACTAGTATTTGAAATATTGAATCTCAAAATTCATTTTGAGCAAAAATCATTCCCCAATTCTTTATGTGAAACTAAAAACACAAATAAAAGTATTATGTGTACGCATAACATTTAGTTCTGTACTGTAGGGCGGATATATACTGCGTACTCCATATAGAGAATACATATTTACTAGGTCGGAGTAATTTTATCATTAATATTGTAGCACTTACAAATTGACACTCGATGTAGCGTGGAAGAATGTTTAGCAATTAGTTTTCTGTCAAAAAATAATTGGATGTTTGACAACAAGTCAGCAAATCAGCAACTTTTAGACGTCAAAACGTGCGCATAAGGGATGTATGAAATACTGAACAGTGACATCATCAAAATTTGACGCAGTTTTTTTACTCGACAGTTACATACAACTAACAGGGGACGTGGATTTAACGACTTTTGGAAGATCCTCTATTTAATAGTCATTAAAAAATATTTTATCTACTCCAGCATCGCAAAGTTCCAATTTCGAATTTGACAACTATATCGAATTGAACTCTCTTTCGTGTTTGCTTCTCATAACGATACAGTTCGTTGTATGGGAGCTGTATCGTTATGAGTCGTAGCTGTATCGATATGGTTATCTTCATAAATAGGATACCTATAGCTTAGCGGCTCTGGGTTCTGGCACTTTTGGTTTTTATTAATTTATAAAGTAAAAAATTATAAAGACGTCCTTGTCGTAGATAAAATCTTGTATGCAACTGTACGTAATTAGTCATTTTAATTCTCGTACTATCCTATTTTGATACCCAGCAAGCCTCGTATCAAAAAACAGCACTCGAATTAAAATGACCCTCATTACGATACAGTTGCATAAATAGCTATTTTTGCATAGTTGTCAGAATACCCAATTATGGACCTTTTGAAATCTTCAACCTACCTACTAATCAAAGTTGAAACTTTGAAGGTTGCAAAGCAGTCTAGCAAATCGTATATATTATTATCTGGGCGTACATTTTTAAATCTTCAACCTAATCAAAATTTCAAATTAATAACTAGAGCTTTTAATTACAGGGCTTACGTCAAGCTTTTACTCAGTATCAGTAGTAGTAATTACTAGTTGTAATGAATAATGGATTTTGAGGAGATATTATGTTTAGCTATCGACATTTCTTTTAAGTAGGAAAGCGCCTGGAAAAGAATTTGAAAACTGAGTTAGGTACTTACATAATGAAATACCTGAATGTGAATTTTGATGATTTAGTTTTGTAAGGCCAACGAAAAAACTACTTACTTACTAAGTAAAAAACTTTCAAAACACGGTCAAGTATTAGTAGCTATGCAGTATAGCTAAGTCAACATCAAGCTAGTAGGTATTTATATATGTCACCGTAAGATTGCAAAAACCGTTACATTATAATCCAACTAGCGATATAGTAAACTGTCGACAGATTGTGAACCGTTCACTGTTCCGTGTGTCAATTTTTGAAATATTCATTGTGTTTAGGTACGTTTTCTTGTCTCTTTCTTGTAGGTTAGGTTAGGGTTCGACATAAATAATCAGGTAACTTAGGTTAGGTTATATCGGGTTAATATACCTAACAGATTACAATCTACCCAAAGATAATGCGTAAAATTGTAATCTGTCGACAGTTTACAATATCGCTAGTTAGATTACAATCCAACGGCCTTTGCAATCTTACGGTGACATATTATAGAAGTTAAAAAGGAGAACGCACAACGAACTTAAGTAATATTGTATGCTGACTCATAATAATTTTCTCCCAACTGAATTTCGGTCACGGCGGCCTATCTCCAGAGAGATTAGCCATCTGTCAGTCAGCAAAATTCTCGATTAATTTTTACTAGAGATTTACAGTTTTTATTACATGAAAAAAGGCGTGGTTCATTTATTTGCTCTCGATCATTATTAACATTGCATGGATTTTTCACAAGGATTATGTCGGAGCATTCTGTGTCAAGAAATAAATTTATTAGAAAAATACCTAGAGCATACCTATCGCGAAGCCTTTGATTTCTCGGTACCTACATATAGCTTAGCTTTTTAAAATAATAAGTTCTCATCGATATATATGTAGGTACTAGATGAGTCCTCTCATAGGCTAGGCCTATATACCCGGACTATATAATTTCAGTCCTTATATGGGCTGGGGCCGCGCTTCATTTGCGTCGGCCGGGTGGCAGCTGCGTGTAGGATGTCTGGGGGTTTCCAAATCCGATGGTGTCATTTCTGTAGGTATCATATTCGGTGCTGTCGTTCTAGGTAGGTTGAGTGTCATATCCGGGATGTCGTCCTCTTCGTCGCCACTGATGCCTGTGTTGGGGGGCATCAATTCGGGATGTAAGAGTTCTCGCGGCAGGGGACGCCCGTCCGGCCTTCTAGTTATAAGTGGGGCTATTCCATGTCCCCGCCATAGCGTTATCCCGCTTTTCAGACTAGATGCTAGATGGCGTTAGTAAAATAGGTCCACATTCTTTGTTTGACAGGGCCGTCTATGTAAATTGAAGTCGTTGGTTTAACTGTCTAATTTTCTTGTATAGGTAGTTTTTTAGAGTGTGAACAGTTTTTTAGTTTAGGTAAACCTTAATGGAAATTAGTAATTGATCTGTTTTAGTTTTCAACTGTTTGTCTGTTACGGTTCATGAGAGACAGCTGGCTGACAGACACTACGACCAGACAGACGGACAGCGGAGGCTTAGTTAGGCCAATTGCACATTATAAGAAAATTTCTTGTGTCTTATTAGTAATGTCTTATAAGAAATTCAGTCGCAATGGTTGTTGTATGAGACCATACATATTACAAGATATTTTTTCTTGTGTCGGATCAGACACGGAAGCGGGTGGATGAGTAAGGCGGAGGTCCGTGTTTGGTGGCGCGCTCTCGAAAAGGCCTATGTCCAGCAGTGGATGCATACTGGCTGATTGATGGATGGATCAGACACGCGCATTAAAAAAAACGAGTGGTATCGTGGGACACCAGCCAGCAACGAAGTTCCTTGTTACATAAATATTAATTAATTTGCTAAGCGATAAGGCCGCATTTTTGTATTCTACTTCGTTCTTTGTTTTTTTATATTTGTGTTATTTATGTGTTGTGGTGTACAAAATAAAGAGTAATAATAATAATAATAATAATAATTTCAAGTTCTATTTTTAAGAAATTATTTTTAACTTTTTTTTAAATTAAAAAGTAATTGAAATATAAACATTAACACTAAAGCATATAAGTTTAATTTCGAATGTAGTATATTTAAATATAAGACCTTTTGATTTTATTTTTTGATTTGTTGTAGGTATTTGTCTCCGAATAGCAGAATAACAGAATAACTATTAAAAACATTGGAATATGTTATCATACAAAAAGCTGCTAATCATTGTAATTATACAAATTCCATATTAAATGTAGTAGGTAAGTATAAAATGTAGTCTCTACATATTCATACCATTTTGGGTTGAAGTATGAATGATATAAGTACTGCGTGCTTAACATAAATTAAATCATGTTTTTAATAAAAAGATAATGACTTGATTAATAAAATATTATAAGCATTACAGTTTAGCTTTTTTTACATATCACTTATCAACAATCGGTCATGAATCTGAGTCATTTCAGGTTAATTGTGCCTGGAAATTCCAATACTATTTTCTGTACCAGCATTAGGTATAGCAACAAAACTTTCAAAGGAAAAATAGGAAAGTTAATGCCCTCTGTAACTTAACAGCCTGTAATTAATACTGAAAATTACGGATTTGCAAGGAAATACAATGTTTTAGTATTATTAATATGTATTTTTGGCTAGAAAGGCCTCAAAGGCCTAGAAAGGCGATTACTTGGTCAGTCTCACACGAAAAGATGAAAAACTGAGAGAAAATAAAAAAACAAGGCAGTCATACGGACGGCCGATAAAAGTGAAAGCAAATATTTAAAATAATAAATAATAATAATTAATATACTTACTTACTTAAAATATTATAATATATATATTTTTATATAATATTATAAATGCGAAAGTTTGGATGGATGTATGGATGTTTGTTACTCAATCACGCCCGAATGGCTGAACGGATCTGGATGAATGATTGGCACAGAGATTATAGTCTGGAATAACACATAAGCTACTTTTTATCCCGGAAAACTAAGGAGTTCCCGCAGGAACCAAAAAACCTCAATCCACGCAGACGTAGTCGCGGGCATCAGCTAGTAAAATATAAACCTTAAAACTAAGGCATTAAAGTTTAATTACGAATGTACTATATTTATATTTAAGAGCTTTTGTCTTCGTAACAACGCGAGGTGTTGGTCACGCGTTTTCACATTTTTACCCCCTACCCTGCCAAAAGTGCTCAACGCACCTAAATAAGTTTTCACTTCAAAAATAACACAATATTATTAGTCAAGGATGGTTTTTTTTGTGATTTTATGTCATTGGCTTTTACCAAAACAGATAAGTTATAAACAGAAATATATTTGCACCGATAAGGTAAGTTGGTTTGGTAGAAATGTTGATACATTTTCATATAAATGCAGTTTGGCAACTCGTGGTTGATCTCGTTATCTCAATTTATGTCGTCTGTTTCGTTACTGATATGCTTTGGTGGGTTTCGCAAAACCTTTGCAAAAGTACCTTACAAATAGACAGTGGCGGACTATAAGGGGCGGAGGGGGCAGTCAGCCTCGGGGCTAGAAACTAGAGGGCCCCCAAATATTGTCAAATCCTCATCATAGTCAAATACCACATCGGGTCGAAATATGTTTAATTTTCCGTATCCAAGCTGTATGTAGCTTGTATCCAGTTTGTAGTTGGAGCCCCTAAAAATTTTTCATATTTTGCTCGTGAAATTTTATAAATAGGCAACTGAATGCTGATTGCTCGCTCCCCTTATAAGTTAACTTAAATTCAAAAAGAATTTTCACGAGAAACAATTCGCATGCAGTTTAATAATTCCCTATTCATACTTTTTTGCCTTCCACATAAAACAAACTACAGCCTTGCCACCCGGATCCCTGAAGTTCGCCTCTGCAAATAAAACCTTAGACTGACCGGATGTACGAGCTAAATACGTAAAGTACCTACGTATGTTTTTCTGAAAAAAAATTTCAATGAAAGCATCACAAGGCATACGTAATATGATTATATCAGTGATAGCTTGGAAAAATCGATAGCCTAGTAGTCAAGACTTAGGCCTCCTAGACGAAGGGCACGGGTTCGATCCCCAGGCAACTGAACTTTTAAACGAACTAACCTTTAAGTTTTCGAAGTTAGGTATGTGTGTTTTGAGAACAATATTACTCTGCTAAAAATATAATAGCGAAGGAAATCATCATAAGTAAACTGATACTAAAGGTGTGTGAAGTCTGAAAAACAAAGAGTAACCACCGAGTTTCTTGCTGGTTCTTCTCGGTAGGAATGCCATTCCGAACCAGTGGTAGATTTACTTGACGATTCAAAAGTACTTGTAAAAGTTTATTTGAATAAAAAACATTTGATTTGATTTGATTTGCCATTCGCATTCAGCCAGTGTGGTGGACTCAAGGCTAAGGTCTAACCCTTTTTGTTTTGATTTGTCATTCGCATTCAGCCAGTGTGGTGGACTCAAGGCTAAGGTCTAACCCTTCTCGTTCTGAGAGGAGAATGTTTTGTCTGTGAGCTGGCGATTTACTAGTTTGGGCTCATTTGGTGTGTTTTGACGAGTCCCATTCACATCATAACTCAACTGTACAAAAGCGTGATTTTAGTTTGAACTACATTATTTATAGAAGTATTATAGGTGCGAAATTTTGATGGATGGATGGATGTTTGTTACTCAATTACTCCAACGTGGCTCAACGGATCTAGATGAAATTTGGCACAGTCTGAAATAACACATTGGCTACTTTTTATACCGTAAAATTAAAAATTTCCTGCGGTAACCCAAAAGCCTCAATCCACTCGGAGTCGCGGGCATCAGCTAGTAAAATTTATTCAAAACTTGCTCATAAGAGATAGCGTAAAAGTATTGTCAATAATTATACACTGAAGAATAAAATCATAAAATGACCCTGTCGAGCCATATCAAAGCTCTAGTTTTTTAATACATAGGTTCATTTGCTTGCAGAAAAAGGCTTAAATCACCATAGATGCAAGATTGATTGAATTTCGAATAAGTACTTAGGTAACTATTATCATCTATCTTATCTCGCTTAATCAGGGCTCCACCGGATAGGCCTGCATACCATCGAACTAGACACCTTTAAGAGAAGACATGGCGTTCTCGACCGATACACAGTGCTCCTATATTAATTGATGTGTATTTCATATTTATTGTAATTAAAAAGTAGACATGGTGTCTTATTACAATATTTTCACATATATAATACTAGCTGATGCCTGCGACTCCGCCCGCGTGGAGGTATGAAAAATAGATGTTGGCCGATTCTCAGACCTACTCAATATGCTCACAAAATTTCATGAGAATCGGTCAAGCCGTTTCGGCAGAGTATGGGAACGAAAATTGTGACACGAGAATTTTATATATAAGAAAAGAAGATGAAGTGTGATAAAACAGGAGAAAAGCATGATCAAAATTCATACTAATTATAATGTTATAATCTATGCGTAAGTGTATCCGCCTATCTGTCTTTCTGCTGTTTTAAGTGCCCACCTGTTCAACAGATTTTAAGGTTTAGTATAGAAAAATATGTGTCATATTGTGTTATTTTAAACCCTAGATAATTAAACAATTAGTTTCGTCGGGACAAAAAATCTTCATTTAAGCAGACAAAGTCGCTGACATCATCTAGTATTTCCATTATCTAGTGAGTAGGTACTCTCGCTGGACAAATACCACATAGATCCAACACAGGTAGCCATCATGAGAAAGAGCATAATATAAAACATATAGAAAATAAAAGAACACATCACAATTTGCTTACACTTTGTTGATAACTCTTTATTTATTATTTGGACCATGTGGTCCGGTACCTTGGCAGAGTAGTACATATTGGCAGTCTTCGTAGGTATAGGTTGCGTTACTTATTGCATACAAATCTGGTACATTTATTTAAGGCCGGCAAAAAATCTAGAGGTTCACCTAGTTAATAAAACACGCGTAGATAATCTAGATGAGTTTTTGCGAGTCTACGAGCGCTTATATACAGAGGACGTAAATTAGTTCTACACAGAATGTTGGCTGAATACGGCAAAGACACGGGTTTTCCAAATTAAAACTGCACGCTAACATTAATAGGGAAAATAATTATGCGAATCGGATGTCCGTACATCCGATTCGCATATTGCCGGACTCCTAGGCTAAAAACCCCTCTTTTCTCCAAGCAGTGATGTCCCCGCCTTGAAGGCCTACTATTGTTTCCTCAGAACACATCCTCATGAACCTCATCCTCATCCGTCCCTTTCATCCTTCTCCTTTTTTTAATTATCTCTTAATATATATAAATCTCGTGTCACAATGTTTGTCCTCAATGGACTCCTAAACCACTTAACCGATTATAATAAAATTCGCACACCATGTGCAGTTCGATCCAACTTGAGAGATAGGATAGTTTAAATCTTAAAAAAACATAAATTCACGCGGACGAAGTCGCGGGCATCATCTAGTATCTTCTATAAATTCTTGGACTAAAACCCAGTTTCTTTTTGTCTCCAGCATTGTACATTTGAGGCTCTCCACTCTGAATTTGCCTCCTAGGACATCTATCACCTTCTTTCTTTTTTTCCTCAAACTGAGGGCAATCGAACAACGTGTGCTCGGTATCATCAATTGGATGTATGCAGTACATGCATTTACTATTAGACTATGCGCTATGTGTATTGCATAAAAACCTCATGCCCCGTGAAGCGCTGTGTTATATGGAAAGTCAGTTCCATGTTTTCTGGACAGCCAGGTCTTTATATACCCAATGAGTCTGTGCGTCCATCTCCCATTTGTGGACTTGTCCCATTCTTCCTGCTATCTAGCAAGTGTCCTTTCCCGAATGGATCTTCTTTCGTCTGGCAGCTCGAGTCCATAGCTTTCTGATCTTTCCCTAGCCAGAAGATGAGCTGGAATTAAGTGCGCCAGATTCTAGCGGGAATCGTTTTTTAATTGTTCTTTGTTGTTTTAATTCATTACTAGTTGATGCCCACGACTTTGTCTTTGACTTGAATTACTAGTTGATGCCCGCGACTTTGTCTTTGACTTTGGATTGAGGTTTTTTGGTTCCCGCGGGAGTTTTAATTTTCCGGGATTAAAACCTTCCCTTTGTGTTATTCCAGACTAAAATCTATCTCTGTGCCAAATTTCTTCCAGATCCGTTAAGCCGACCTGGTATGATTGAGTAACAAACATCTCCATCCAAACTTTTGCATTTGTAATATTAGTATAGAAGTGTAGATAAGATTTGGTTTTTCTAATATCGTGGCATAGCTGCTCCACATACCTAGGTAATGTTTTTTCTCGAACATACAAACTTATAAAAAGCACATGCCAGTATAATAGGACAATCGATACCAATAAAAGATGCATGTGTAGGTATCGACCGACCAGTAGTAACGTGTCGTGTGGTCGCCTGTAATTTAGGCGCTAGATTATGATCTAGATCTAGATATTTAGTCGGGGACGGACTTGGGAAGTGGGTCACTACCCCCCCCCCCCCCCCTAATAAATCCATCGCGGTCGTGATTACCTCAAGTTTCAACTGATAAAGTCCACAATGACAATCAAACGATGTTTTTTCATTGTTAATTAATCCATACTAATACATAGAAGTGAAGAAATGTCGATGTAGGTAGGTATTATTAATATAATATTATATCTATATCTATACTAATATTATAAATGGGAATGTGTCTGTCTGTCTGCTACGCTTTCACCAACTTTTTGATGTAATTTGGTACAGAGGTAGGTTGTATCCCAGGGAAGGACATCTATAAAAAATCTACAGGACAATCTAAAAACCTCAATCCACGCGGACGAAGTCGTGGGTGTCAGCTAGTAATATTATAAAATAGAAAGTGCGTCTTTCTGCTTGGTCTGTCTGTAAACTTGTCAAGACCCACCTGATCAACTGATTTTAATGAAAGGACATTGTTCCGTCCCCATACAAAGTTCGCCTAAGAACCAACCGTCATAAAACATTGATTACTGGGTTCAAATTAATACCTTTTTATACTTGAGAGCCGATTAAAACAACGGACACTTGCTAAGAAATTACTCATTACCAAAAATATTTTCAATTTTGAGGATATTTCAGCTTTCACGATCAATCTGCTTGATCAAATAAATGTCATCTTTAACCAATTGTAATACAGCTGTAAACAGTATGTAGATAAGACAAGATTCGCAGTAGTCCGTCAAAAACATTACAGATGGCGTTATTAATAAGGATGCAGGTATCGTCATAGTTCATCGATAACTTCACAGATGGCGTTAGAAATATTAAATTATTGTACTTTCAATAGATGGCGTTTCGAGATTCAGAATACTAGCGCACTTAGCACTTTAAGCTGCTTTTATCTGTTTCTTACGATACGGATCTAGCGCTCAAGCGGTTGTATTGGATATTATTTTAACCTGTAAGTTATTGATCTGTGGTTAATAATCGAGAGACGGAAACGTATAGTAATCAATTGAATACCCATTTATTGACTTTTAATTAATTTCAAGTGTCCGTTGAATTCTAATATTTGAAATAAAGGTTATAAAATAAGCTAAGAATTACTGTATATTTCAAACGTATGTTGATTCTTAGGCGAATTTGGTCAATGTCCTTTGGTAGTTTTAACGAAGTTCGTTAAAAAGATTGCATTCCGAGGACGGACATAGGCTACTTAAATCATTTAGGTTTTAAAAACCCCGAAAAATCTATAATTTTCCAGGATAAAAAGTAGCCTGTGTCGATCTCCAGGTCGTCAAATATACCACTAAAAATGATCAAGCCAATCTGTTGCTCTTTTGTGGCGTGATTGAAAGACAAACAAACACACTTACGTATTTGTAATATACTAATATTACAAATACGTAAGTGTGTATGGAAGCATGGATACATTTTCTGAAACCTAAATTATAGATCCTAGTTACGCTCATGCTGTCAATTAACCCCAATACGTTAAACCTATTATAACAGCTAAATCCATAACGTCGGTTGACTTTAAATGGGGCGTTTCATGAAATATTGAGGTACTTATTTCCGTGTCATGATGTTTATTTAAATGCTTTATATTGTACCTAGCTTTAAAAATTAAAACTTTAAATGGGGTGTGTCATGAAATATTGATTTTCGTGTAACCTAGTTATCATGAAGTGAAACTTCTTTAGAATCGTTGTGATTTGAAAATTCGATAAAACGAAAAAGCGACACTAAAAAGAGACTGAGATAGAATATAAGATATATATATCTCATTTTCTCATAGGTTACTTTTAGTAAGTTTCACTTCTGCCGTGTTAGAATTGCACACACACACTTTTTTTTGTACCTAGCTTTACAAATTACAACAATTAAGCATTTATAGAGCAGGGCACCTATCTATTACTAATACATATAAACTGCCTCGTTGGTCTAGTGGTTAGCATGTTCGACTGCGGCCGACGAGGTCTCGGGTTCGATACCCGGATCGGGCCATAGCAAGTATTGGGTTTTTCTGACAAGAAATTCTCAGTACTAGCCCGGAGTAAGGAAGTTGGCGGTGTTTCACCCCCCTGCCTCGGAGAGCACGTGAAAGTCGTCGGTCCTGCGCCTGATCTCTCTCCGGTCGTGTCGGATTTTCTGTCCCCTCGGGCTATTAGAGTAAAGGAACAGGAGTGCACCTGGTGTATGCGCACACACTAATGCGCACTATAATATCTCCCGCGCAGATGGCTAATCTCTCTGGAGATTAGCCGCCGTAGCCGAAATTCGGTCGGGAGGACATTATTATATACAGTTAAAATTAAATCCTTATCATAATATAGGTACCCATATTAATTATCTGCCTATATCGGACTTTATGCTTTAAAAGATTCCTACAGAACTTTTCCGTTTGAACAAAAAAGAAAACACAATAGGGATCCGACAGGACAAACTATGTGCGCGAAACGTTTTGCAATTTTCATTGGAGGTTTATATTGTCGCGTTAGTGTGCACGCTCCATATTATTATGAAAATAAGTGACGCGGAGTTTTTACAATAGTTACTTACCTACTCGTAGGTACCTATTACAAAAGCATTTTGTTCTCAGTGTGCTTTTACTCTAAAACAATTTTTTAACAGTCAATTCCAATCAGATCCTCTGGTCAAGTGAGCGGTCTTTTCAGTAAAGGATTTCGTGTTGGACCGCGGAATCCTACTTTAGAACCTTAACACGCTGGTTAGCGACATCTACGTTTCGATGGTTAAACTATAACAACACAGAGTCGCGCGGCGTTTACACTATGGAGGGTAGAGTAGAAGGATCTCTCTGTATATAAAAAAAACGGCCAAGTGCGAGTCGGACTCGCGCACCGAGGGTTCCGTACAAACCTGTAGGTATACTACAAGTAAAAGTTATAGTATTTTTATTCCACTTCAATTTAATACCTCTACGCGTTCATGCGGAAAGGGGTAGTAAGTTTAAAATTATTAAAAATATTTTTATTATATGATGTAAAAATTTACGCTATTCGCAATTTTTCCTTTATCTGTGCTATAAGATGTTGCTTCGTACAAAATTTCAAGATTCTGAGTTCACGGGAAGTACCCTGTAGGTTTTAATTCCCTTGCGAGTGTCATAATTTGCAGCATAAACGGCTGTATCTTTTGACTGTGTTGGCTTTGAAGTTTGATTTTTTTCACAGCTCCAAGGAACAGTAGACCTGAGTATTTGATATGAATTTCAGCTTGATACCTCCATGCGTTCCTGAGAAAAAGGGTCTTGACACACAGACGGACGGACAACGAAGTGATCCTATAAGGGTTCAGTTTTTTCCTTTGAGGTACGGAACCCTGATTGTTAAAAATATTTTTATTATATGATTTAACTAAACATTTTTGTGTTTTTCGCAATTCTTCCTATATCTGTGCTATAAGACGTTGCTTCGTACTAAGTTTCAAGATTCTGAGTTCACGGGAAGTACCCTGTAGGTTTTGATTCCCTTGCGAGTGTCGAAAATTTGCATAAAAATATTTTTATTATATGATTTAACTAAAAATTTATGTTTTTCGCAATTCTTCCTATATCTGTGCTATAAGACGTTGCTTCGTACCAAGTTTCAAGATTTTGAGTTCACGGAAAGTACCCTGTAGGTTTTGATTCCCTTGCGAATGCAAGAAAATTCCAAAATTTGCAGCATAAACGGCTGTAGGTATCTTTTGATTGTGTTGGCTTTGAAGTTTGATTTTTTCACAGCTCCAAGGAACAGTAGACCTGAGTATTTGATATGAATTTCAGCTTGATACCTCCATGCGTTCCTGAGAAAAAGGGTCTTGACACACAGACGGACGGACAACGAAGTGATCATATAAGGGTTCCATTTTTTTTAATATTTGTTTGATTCATCGATGATTCTTTCACAGTGTTGCTTTAAACTATTTTTCAATCACTCACGTAAACTGATTTATTGAAAAGAGTTTATTGTAGTCCAGTCCATATAATAGTGCTACCCACGATCGCGTTTACGCAACTAAAGTTAAACAGTTTAACAGTAGAGACCTACTTATTATTATGGGTTCCGTATTGAACGCCCAGGTCACGTCCGATACGTTACGCAATGTCTTTATGGTGGACCACTGTTATAAGTATATGAGTGACATGATTACCATGGATTACCTATGATGATTGCCTACTCTATTCCGTGTCAGTAGAGTTATGCAGTATGCACGGTCTTTTTTCATACACGTACCTACACGGACTTTACTCCTGGGACCTTACGGCCAACGCTTATGACCCTGTGTAGCGTAAAATTGGGTTTTTAATAGCAGTGTATCCATCAAACGGTGACATAATGTATGCTTGTAAAAATAATTTGCTGTTTTCAAGACCTTTAATCAGCCATTGACGCATCTCAAAACACAATTTTAAAAAAATCTCTGCATTGAAATTTATTTTAAACATACCTCTTAATTTACCATTTTAAGCATTTTTTCTCATTATTGAAACCAATAATTAGCCCTAGAAATATAAGATAAAATTCGTATTTCTAAATCAAACACATTGCCGGATTCATTTGTATTGAAAAGTAAATATTATTTTTTTTACAAATGATTTCATGCATTTTTAGCGACATGCGCTTGCTCGATTTCACCCCCCCGCGCCTGTGTTTTTAATCTCGTAAGCTGTTTCAAGCCTGTTTCATTATTGTTCATTTTCGTGTTTTAGAATTATAATCCTTACTAGCTGATGCCCGCGACTATTTTTGGTTTCCGCGGGAACTCCTTAGTTTTCTGGGATAAAAAAATTAGATATCTATGTGTTATTCCAGACTATAATCTATCTCTGTGCTAAATTTCCTCCAGATCCATTCAGCCGTTCGGACGTGATTGAGTAACAAACATCCATCCATCCAAACTTTCGCATTTATAATACTAGTATAGATTTTAGGAACGTCAAGGTACGTGACATGAAACTATCATTTTGAGTATTATTTCTAACGTATTGCTATATGCGTTGACAGTAGATATGGTCCCAGCTCTCATACAAACTGTCGAAGTCAACGTACATACGTATAACGTCTAGATGATTGGCGCCAACTATACGTGGTTAAGTACCAGTCTCTTGCTTTAAAGTCACAAATTCAGCGTTTGGAGCGCTGGCTGTGAATAAATACACGAAATGATGAAATGAGAATTTAAACCAATCCAATTATGGTTCATTTTAATTGACGCTTGGCGTGGTGAGCTCTCACGTCGAACTATCGTATTAAATGCAATGTCAAGACTCAGAGTAAGCGTACAGGTAACTACTGACTATACCATCACTCACTGTCCAGGTCGTAGTCTTCACCGTCTATTGAGGCGTCCACTGCTGGACGAAGGTCTCCTGCATGGATCACAGAACAGTTGCAAAAGTTATTTGTATAAAAAAATGAATTTGTGATATATTTTCTTCATAAATCACTGATATATATAGGGCAATAGGCTTATCAATAATGTTATTTAACAGACCAGTATATTACATAGCCACTCCTGAGCCATAAGAGCAACTTAAGAACTAGGATGTAAAGTATGATCCAGTTTGTACCATAACACCATAACACCATGTTCCGGCACGTTATACTTGGAACTAGTTTTTATGTGCTTAGGTAACTGGTGTACGGTAGAAACATTTTTATAAGCTTTAATTCGTGTAGACCACCATTATCTCCTTTTAAAACTTCATAATTATGGAATCCGTGGAACTGCATACACTTTAATATAATCTTACCTTAATAATAGATCTCAGCTTTGCGAAATAAATAGATATTTTGCACAAACTAAAACGGAAGAAACTTACAGATCCTCGAATAGTCAAATAAAGCTTGGAATACCCCAACGAAGCATACCTACTTGGTCCACTGTTGTTCCTGGTCTACATAAATGACTTGCCGAAACAAACCTCACACCCATCCATTCTTTTCGCAGACAATTGTACAATAATGGTAAAATGTAATGAAAATAATGATATTAACTTCCAATTAGATATAAATAATACATTAATAGACATCAGGAAATGGTTACTTCACAATAATTTAAATCTAAATATATCAAAAACAAAGATTATGTTATTTCATCAACCCCAATCAAAACCACCAAAACTAGTTATAAAAATGGATAATGATAAGATTGATATTGTTATCAATACTAAATTTTTGGGAATAAAATTAGATAGTAACTGCAAGTGGAAACTTTATATATCGGAAATATGCTCTAAAATAAATAGTTTAATTTACCCACTCAGAAAACTATCTAAAAATACAAGCAGAGAAGCAGCTATCACCTATACTACGGATATGTGTACTCTACAATAAAATATGCGATTATGTTCTGGGGAAATTCTACAAATTCTGATAATGTGTTCAAAATGCAAAAAAGATGTATATGAGCAATAATAGGACTTAAGCCTTGGGAAAGTTGCAAACTTATTTTCAAACTTCTATGTGTATTACCGTTACCTTGTGTGTATATATTAGAATGTGTAACTTTTGTCAAAAAACATGAATATATATTTAGTAAACATACTATCACAAAAAATCTCAGAAACATACAATATAAGTTAACCCTCCCTGCCCTAAAATGCGCATTATATAAAAATAATATATGTTTTATGTCTATTTATATGTATAATAAGCTACCTGAAAATATAAGAAAGTTAAATTACACCAAATTCAAAAAAACTATTTTAAAAATACTTAAACAGAAAAATTATTACGGTGTTAGGGAATATAATATAAATGATAAAAATTTTAAACTCATTAAATAACTATTTCCACTTGGTCCTTATATTATTTATAGTAAAGATTTTTGTACGTTTTTAGGGTTCCGTACCCAAAGGGTAAAAACGGGACCCTATTACTAAGACTCCGCTGTCTGTCTGTCTGTCTCCAGGCTGTATCTCATAGACCGTGATAGCTAGAAAGCTGAAATTTTCACAAATGATGTATTTCCGTTGCCGCTATAACAACAAATACTAAAAATTAAAAAAATATATATATATTAATGGGGTCCCCATACAATAAACGTGTTTTTTTCGTATTTTTTTGCTCAATATTAAAAACGGTAACAGGTAGACGGTTAAAATTTTCACAGAATATTAACTTGTATATTACCTTTCAAAATAAATAATTAAATATCAATAAAGTAAATATTAAAGGGGGGCTCCCATACAACAAACGTATTAGGGTTCCGTAGCCAAATTTGGCAAAAACGGAACCCTTATAGATTCGTCATGTCTGTCTGTCTGTCTGTCTGTCTGTCTGTCCGTCCGTATGTCACAGCCACTTTTTTCCGAAACTATAAAAACTATACTGTTGAAACTTGGTAAGTAGATGTATTCTGTGAACCGCATTAAGATTTTCTTACAAAAATAGAAAAAAAACAATAAATTTTGGGGTTCCCCATACTTAGAACTGAAACTCAAAAATTTTTTTTTCATCTAACCCTTCCAAAGTGGTAAAATGTGTGTCCCCCCCCCCTGTAACTTCTAAAATAAGAGAATGATAAAACTAAAAAAAATATATGATGTACATTACCATGCAAACTTCCACCGAAAATTGGTTTGAATGGGATCTAGTAAGTAGTTTTTATAATAATTTAAAATTTACTACATGTTTGTACGGAATCCTCAGTGCGCGAGTCCGACTCGCACTTGGCCGGTTTTTTTTTATATTAACAGTAAACCTCTACAAACAAAGTTAGTTTTGCGGTTCATTAACAAAGGTAATTATACCTACTTCTTGAATACGGAACCCTCGGTGCGCGAGTCCGACTCGCACTTGGCCGGTTTTTTTATTTGATTAATTTCAATAACCAGCAACAATGTATTATTATGCTGGGATATTACTTAATTTGTTTTAAGTTTAAGACCAAATTTGTACGCCTAATTACACAGAGTACCTAATTATGTACGGCATGAAATAGTTTTTCTAGAATTTTATAATGTACCATCTTAGGTACTTTAACCTATTTCAACATGTAAAGAAATTTTGAATTTTGAATTTGAATTTAAATTAGACGTTACATCATCATAAAAAATTGCCAGCTCACGACTGAGAACGAGTCTCCTCTATAAGAAGGGTTTGGCCTAGTCCAAACTCAAACTCATATTTTTTATTCAAATAAACCTATTAAATGTGCTTTTAAATCCTTGAATGAATCTACTACCGGTTCGGAACGCCACCACGCTGGTTAAGTGTAGTTTGGTGTACTTCACACCTTCGAGAACATTTTGAAAAACTGTTAGGCATGCAGGTTTCCTTACGGTGTTTTCCTTCAACATTAAAACAAGTGATATTTAAACGCACAAAATTCAGAAATTCCATGCACATCGATGGTAAAAAGATTGGCAGAGTATCCTCGTATATGGTGTTGAATAAATAAAAAGTATGATTTAATTAATTAAGTACATTTTATTAGCAAAATAACGTTCCCTCTATCAATAGTTTTTAGTCGACTGCGGACGAAATAAACTAGATTTATCCAAACTTATAAACTATTCCAGGAAATTCTATATACAAAAGTAAAAAAACAGGTACATACATTTGAAGCCTTGCCTCGATGGCTTGTTTCATTTTGAGGAGATCAAATGAATGATAGTTATACTTATAAAAAAATCCAAACTATAATATACATATTATTAAAATTATATATATGCAAATAGTCATTATACAACAAATAATTTTGTTCAATAAAAATAAGCTTACCAAATTGATGAATAATAATGATTTTCCATTTTTCAGTTTTTTATACAGCCAAATTAGCTTATTTTTTTCAAAAAAATACAGCTTTTTATGTAATACAGAATTTACCATTCTTTTTTATGCCATTACGCAAATGTATGATGATGAAAAAATTGTTGGGTTTCAAACTATAAATGGCTATATTAATGTAAACATAGCCTCTTTATTATAAATACTTCATTGCACATCACCCCTTCCCTTAAGACTTCGGCTCCAAATACAACACTACATTACACGCACACTTAAACTACTATACTTAACCCTAGATCACAAAACACCAATCAGACATGACTATACTAAGCCTTACGCATAACTACATTCAAATACAAAAAGAAATATTATAGAAACTCTTGAAAAATATTTCGATAGTTCATCAAATCGCCTCCATATTGCCAAATTTTGTAACAATCAATTCAAAATGGCTGATAATTTTTTTACGTTTTTCACCATTACAGTGCCCAAAATTCAGTCAACAATAACAATTTTCTTAAAAGCCTCCTTTCTGTAATTAGCTTGCGTAAAAACTTAATACAATATCGTACATTATTATATTATCCTCAAATACCTTGTCGTATTCAATCGCCTACCAGATTTTTGAGTGCAAGTGTCCGTGGATCCCGCCACCGTGAATTCCACCATGGATGCCACTGCCAAGGTATCCACCGCCGTAGTATCCTGAACCGATTAAACCTGATTTGACGACTCCAACTCCAACTGGGACGGGATGAGCGATTGGTACCGCAACTGGTCTAGCTACGGGTACAGGGTACGGTGCTGGTACGGGGACACCGACCTGAAAAAATAAAGAAAAATATTTTTATTTCAACCAACCAAAAAGGATCAATCAATCAATAAATCAATCATACCATAAAAACTAAATATAGAACAAACAATTTGTTAAAATAGGAAATCTTTAGGATTCTTTGCAAGATCCTTTGAGTTTTACGACAGTTTACCTGGGAAAGCAATGGTTAGAAAACACGTTTGGCTATAGATATAGAGACAAAATATTGTATTTGATTTTGGGATGGATGGTTTAGTGATATTGTGATTTGGGATTGCTTGCTCTTTAAAACTTAATTTATGTTCTGTACCCATTGTTCATTGTTGTGTTAAATGAGTAAAGCTCAAAACGTCAAGAATAATGTCCTCTGAGTTCTGATATTTCACAAGAGTAATTTGACTGGCACAGCGACGTGTTTCTCAACTGCCACTGGGTAAAGCCTTATGCCCTAACTGACCTGTTTAACAATAGGGACTGGCACTGCATGGGGCACTGGCACTGGCACGGGCCTGTCGACTGGCACTGCGACGTGTTTCTCAACTGCCACCGGGTAAGGCCTTGGGACTGGCACGGCGTAGGGTCGGTCTACTGGGTATGGGACTGCCACCTGTAATATAATTGCATCATTCATGTTTATCTTTAGAATTAACATCTTATCTTGGGATCTATAAAACACGTCTAAAAATCAAAATAGATTCAAAATACCAAGCACTGAAAAACACATTCTATGATAATTGATTTAATGCCGAAGATCTTGGTTCTGGTTACGTTGCAGGCTACAGCGCCAAAGTAGATCACGTCACCACGTGTTTCCATCAGCTCGTATTACCGGCAATGTTCGTGCTCTTTCGAATTTACATGAATATGATTTTGTCAACTAAACCGATAACTTAATTGGTGAGCGTCTTCTTGTTCATACAGTAGTAATTTTATTTCCAAAAATAATAGGAGGAGGTATGCCTACCTTGTATGGTACGGGAACAGGTCTGTCAACAGCGACAGGGTACGGCGCTGGTACAGGCACTCCGATGTGCTTGGTCACAGTGGTGTGGACGTCAGCGCCAACGAGTGTGCCAACCCCTCCGCCAATGCCGGAGTACCCTACTGGTCCTGATGATAGCGCCAGTCCACTGCCGAGTCCTCCTGTTTGAGTCAATGGATTATGTTTACAAAATAAATAAATTGAAATTATTTTAATAACTAAGTATGTGGCTCAGCTTGGTAGCGTATGGTTTCATCAGGAGGTCACAAGGAAAGAAATAATATAGCATCGCTTGCAGGACTTAGGTAGACGTTCTGTGTATGCTGCAAGGTCTATCTGAGCTAAGCCAAAGCCATGCCTATCGCATAAACGATGGCTGCTGGGGCTAGAGGGTCGTAGAGTAGGTATACTTACAAATTTTGTACCGGTAAGAACAGTGTGAGACTTCTCCACGCTTCTTTAGGAGGTGACAGAAAATGGGTAGAAGGAGAAGGCAGAGGACTGTGTATAGGGGCGCGCCCCAAGAAAGAGGCATTATTTATTATATAAACAGGATTATGTTGTTACCTAAGCCACCATATCCGCCGCCGTATCCGTAGCCTCCGCTGATATATCCACCGCCCAGGTGGCCCAAGCCGACGCTGTGGCCGAGCACAGCCCCTCCGTAGTGGCCGACCAGACCGCTCCGCTTCTGGATGACTTTGCCACCCTCGGGTTCGACTTTGCTTGGTTCAGGCGCGGCCAGAACCGAGGCAGTCACGAACAGGATTGAGATCTGAAAGATAAAAAAATCGATGATTAAAATGATGATGAATATCAATAGTACTCGTAGAGACTAGCGTAGTGTCTTTGGATTTTTTGAATACCCTTTTTGTTCCATTCTGTTTTTCTGTTTTGAAATTGGGAATGAGAAGAACCAGTAAGAAAATAATAATGTTATTTAGTAGTGAATAGTGATCCACATGATTATTCAGAAACTAGATGATGCCCGCGACTTCGTCCGCGTGGCGTGGATTAAGACTTTTGATTCCCGCGGGAACTCCTTGATTTTCCGGTATAAAAAGTAGCATATGTCCTTCCCCGGGATACAACCTATTCCTGTACCAAATTTCATCAAAATCGGTTGAACGGTTGGGCCGTGAAAGCATAAGCGTAAGCGTAGCAGACAGGCAGACAGAGACACTTTCGCATTTATAATGTTAGTATGGATACTCATTAATTAAGTGCCCAAAAAGGCTGTACCTTGAACTTTTTAGTGTAAAAAATTTTGACATTTTAGTAACTGATCTTATTTTATTAAATAAAAAAATATGCTTATCGTGGAGTTGGTCGGTTAGTTGGTCAGAATTGGACCAAAAATTCTTCCAACGCTACAAATACTGAAGTTTCGTTTTAAGTAACGAAAAGGATTCATGCATGCAATTCGTTACGCAACGCAACCTGTCCCCTCAGGTTAACGTCCGAATAAATCAACATCGCCAAAATCGAATCGATATGATCAGCCATGTCCGAATCCACGACTCGGACAATCGACAACACTTTTACCAGTTACGTGCGATGACTTCACATTCGATTGACATGCACTAAGGGCGCAAACGAAAACGAAATTTCGTATGCCTAGAATATTAATTGATTATGAACATTAAACTATGGGGGTTTATGAATGATTAATGTGTACGAATTTTTTTTTCGCTTTCGTTTGATATTAATTTAAAATGAGGTTCCGTTCTTCCGATTGTGTTACTGGTTGGTGAAGATGATTTTACATTTTTGTTTTAGCGAATTATTGTTTATTTGGTTGGATATCCCTTTGGATGTCCTCGATTTGTAGCTTTGCCTTTGTTGTATATTGTCTGTGGTATTGTTACCTATGTATGTAGTTGTAGTCTGTAACGTTTTAGACTCTGTAAAACTCTTTGGATAGAACAAATAATATTTTTCGTTCCTTTAGAAAGTATTATAAAATTACTTGTGCCACAAAATCGTAGTGTTTAATTCATAACAGCTTTGAAAGACTGTTCTATCTGTTGTATATTGTTTCATTCCATTCCATTATGATGGATTTAAGAGGCTTAATAAATCAAAGCAAGAGATGATCGATGGATCGATGATGAATCGATAAATAACATAATGTCATCTTAATTTGTGTAGATCGATTGAATCGAGTGATTTGTGAATGATTAGATAGAGTGGCAACTGGCAACACCCTTAGTTGAAATCCTAGAATTTTTATGAAACAAAATTAAGTAAGTACCTAACCTAGGTCCTTGACAAAAAGTTCGTAATGGTGACAAGAAGGGAGTCCATGGCTGATATACCTAAATGTGTTTGTTTGTTAACTCGATCGATTTGCTCGTGTTTTATTGCTAAAGGTTTTAACAGTTTTTACTTACAACATAAAGGAACTAAAAGGAAATTAAAGATATTTCGTTCTGGAAAGTTATTTATTAGCTCAGGCTACTTATGCAAGCTTTGTATGGGATCCCAAAGATAAAAAAATGTAAAGCTGATTTTTGGCACAAGTATTCCTTGGGGTCTGAGAAGTACCTCTTAAAAATTCCCCCCTCCTAGGCCGCGGGCTTTCCTGTCCCCCCCCTAAAATGTCTCCCTGAGCGCGGTATTTTATAATTTTCTCAAAAACTATTACAGCTAGAAAAAACTATCTATGGCGAAAATATTCTACATTAAATAATCTACCAAATGGCATTTAAAACATTTTTATAGAATAAATAGTTTTGGAAATATGCCGGCTTATTTTGCGTATTTTTTATTTTTATGAAAAATTGCTTAAGTTTCTTGTGATTTACACGAAAAGTATAAGAGGTTGGAAAAAAACAAGAACAAAATGAAAGTTCATAAAATCGCCTACAAAATGCTTTTTATTTCATTCCAATAGACCTAATACTTTCGGAAATACTACGATCAAAAATGTGCATGACATTTTATTTGAAAATCATCGATGCTATAATACAATAAACTAATAGTAATAATCATGATATCTTTATGTATCTATCTACAAAACAAGACCACACTTCGTAAATAATGGGGGTTGTGGGATTGTGGGAGGGGGGGGGGGGGGCGGTTGTGGGAGGGAGGAGGGGGTGTGGGCGATGGAGGGCGGGTAATGGAGGGTGGGAGGTGGGCTGTGGGAGGTGAGAGGGGGTTGTGGGAGGGGGGAGAGGGGTTGTGAGAGGTGGGGGTTTTCACAAAAATATGTTACTTATTTATGGGTTAATTTCTATTTATTACGTAGTATTATGCTAAGTCAACATGACTACCACCGGTTCTTACACAACAGCAATGTATATTTCGAAAACTATTGGTCCTATCACAATAAACTAAACACTATTTTATAGGTAAATTAATAATCTTTATACTAAGTCCTGACAGCTTTTTTCTTAATTCTAATACTTTTTCTTGAAATCTCAAAAAAAAACACGGATTTTACAAAGGCTTAGTTTTTTATTCCAGTTAGGCAGCCATATTTCCGAAACTATTAGTTCTATCAAAATAAACTAAAAACTGTTTTGAAGATAATTTAAAGAAGTTAATTTTTGCTTATGATATTTTATTCCTAGTTCTAATAGTTTTTGTGAAAATTCTAAAAAATATATCCTCGGTTGTTAAAAAAAAAAGAAGACTTGGAATATAGGTTGCCATATTTCTCGAATTTTTGGTCCTATCTGAATTCACCATAAGACTTTTTTGTAGGTAATTTAGTGAAATTAATTATTCTGCCGAGGTGTTTTTCCAGCTCTGATAGGTTTTGTGCAAATTACAAATAACAAAGGATTTTAGCAATTTTTTTTTTATTTTCGTACACAATACATGGATATTATATATTCGAAATTATTAGTCCTATCTTTATGAACTAAATATTTTTTAATAAATGGTTAAATGCTGTTTATTTTCACTTCTGGGAGTATTTTGCCTAGCTCTAATAGTTTACTAGAAATTATAGAAAACATATAAAATTTTAAATATTGGGTAGAATCAGGCGTTACTTTGCGGAAGTTCATGATTTAGCAAGAAAAGAATACAATTACTTTGCTATAATCCGCCAACAGAGAAAAATCTGTATGGTCAAGCATGCAATTAAAAGCGAAGCACCGTTTACCTTCACCTTCACCTTCACCTTCTTTAGATTGACTAGACAATCTCGCATTGTAAAGTCGACATCTCCTGAGGATGCTCCGGTATCGGGGCGAAACGTGCGTCGAGAATAGTATAAAAGTCTTGTGTGGTGGTGCATGTGAGTGGTGGTGGCATTGCTTGCTTGGGAACTTAGCTTTCTTGCTTGGTGAAGGTAAACGGTGCTTCGCTTTTAATTGCATGCTTGAACATACAGATTCTTCTCTGTTGGCGGATTATAGCAAAGTAATTGTATTCTTTTCTTGCTATATAAAATTTTGAAAAATATTGTTTTCATGTTAACTATGACAGTATATTTTCGAAATTATTAGTGCTATCAAAATGAACTAAATACTATTTTGTAGGTAATTTAACTATGTTTCTTACTGTTTCAATCAGTTTTTCCTAACTCTGTTATTTTTTTTCGGCAATTAAAAACAACGTACACGGTAATTGCATATTATTTTCTTTATCTTACACAATAGGTAGGCATATCTCCAAAACTATTACTCTTATCAAAATAAACGAAATATTATTTTATAGCTAATTTAATAACCTTTAATTTTACTTCAGACAATATTTTCGTACCTCTATCAGTTTTTGTGATAATTACAAGAAACTACATTACAAAAAGCAATACATGCAAAACATTTTCTATTCATGCAAAAATGGTTAACATATTTCCTAAACTATTAGTCTTATCGAAATGAACTAACATATTTTTTTTGCAGATAATTTAATGAAGATAATTTTTGCCATAGAAAGTTTTTTTCTAGCTCTAATATTTTTTGAGAAAATTATAAAATACCGCGCTCAGGGAGACATTTTAGAGGGGGGGATAGGAAAGCCCGCGACCTAGGAGGGGGGAATTTTGAGGAAATACTTCTAAGACCCTAAGGAACACTTGTGCCAAAAATCAGCTTTACATTTTTTATTTTAGGGTCAATGTTTATTAATCCCGTACTATATATCAAATTTTTGTTACTCACTAAGTAGGTACAAGGTACAAGTAGACCAAAGAAAAGATGGATGGATTGTGAAAGAGGATATGCGTATAAAAGGGGTGAATGATCGGTTGACGGATAACAGAAGTGAGTGGAAAAAAGAACATGTTGGGCCGACCCCACATAGCGTGGGATAAGGGCAGGAAGAAGAAGAAGAAGACTAAGTAGGTACAAGTTAGCTCTTGACTGCGATGACCCTGATGGTAATGTGATGAATGATGATGCAGTCAAAGATGGTAGCGGGCTAACCTAATAATAAATAATTATTTATCTGCGTACCCTTTCCTGTGCCCTTACGTAAAACTTGTCAGGATCATTTTTACACTTTCTTGACATTATTTAAGTATCACTTAACTCAGAAAACAGAAAAAGAAAACACTACGCTCTTGAAATAAATAAATTCTCTGAATGCGAAAGTGAAACAGAAACGGTTAATTTACAATTTTGTAGGTTGCTGTAGCACGAAAATGAAAACTGAAGGAATCAAAATAAGTATGGTGATAAAATGAGGGTAGGTAGGTAGGTAATTCACAATTAGTAAGCACCTTTCTTGTTACAAAATTTTGATGAACAGTGTAATTAAGCTACCCTAACTCAATTTCTACACGGCATCGTACCGGAGCGCTAAATCACTTGGCGGTACGTCTTTGTCGGTAGGGTGGTAACTAGCCACAGCCGAAGCCGATAAGATATTATAAATTAGCATCAGAGAATCCTTTCCCGAAGTAAATAATCTAGTCACTATAGCTAGGTAGGTATATTTCTGATATTTACTTAATATTTATTGATTATTTTTGGCTTTTGTATTGTAGACTAAAGTAGGGCTACTTAATATCATACTAATTATAAATGCGAAAGTGTATTTGTTTGTTGTTTTGTCCTTCAATCACGCTGCAACATAGGTTACCTACTTTTTATCCCGAAAAATTAAGTAGTTCCCGTGGGCATAAAAGAAACTTAAACCAAGCGGATTAAGTCGTGGGCATTAGCGAAACTGTTTGTTTGTTTATATTAGAATTGCCGCCAAAAGTAGGCCTGCATTTTGTAATGCGTATTTATTAACGTAATTAATGAAAATAGCACTTACAAATGCCTTCATACTGTTCCACGTAACACTGCACTACACAGAACTCTTCCACAACACTGGTGCTGCAAGGAGGCTCCACTAAGGTTATATATAAGCCGCCAAAACAGCACCCCACTCGCAGGACAGCGAGCGTATAATTAATAGCAACGCAAACTCTCAGCGCTGCAGCTAAGTTACAGGCATTTTTGTCAATGGGACGTTTTCCGAAAATCCTGTACAATTCCATCCTGTGGAATATACTTAGTATACAATCGCTTGAAGCAGTAGGTACTGTATCAAAATTGCACTTTTTATATGACGTACCTTGACGTCCCCAAAATTAGTATTAAGTAATACTTTTTAAACAATTGCGTCAACAAATTAATTCTGCTTTAAATAACTTAGTCTAGTTTACTAAATAAATCATGAATACACAGAAATACCTTAAAATGAAAAAGCAACACAAATTTTATGTAATATTCAATGTAATAATAAAGATATTTTGACAAATTTAAAATTTTCTCACAATTTTAAATGTTCTTAAATATTACATGGGCGGTTTTAGTAGGTTTTAAGTTTTACGAAGCTTCCATTTTCGTAGGTTTAGCCAGGATAGCCCGCTTCCATCCAGATTCCATGCAGATAGGTATCATTACTTTATAACCAGGTGAGATCGCCGTCAACAGGCTTTGGACCAAAATAAGTTAATATACGAAATTCTTATCTTTATCTTAATAAAACTATAGCCGACTAAAACTTTTTATTTTGGTCCATAGCCTGTTGACGGCGATCTCACCTGGTTATAAAGTACAATAATTTTTCTGTTTAGATTTAGTTAGGATTTAGTGAGCCTGTGCCATCATTTCCGTGGAAACGAGGTTTTTCAGGAACCTTTGTGCTAATTTCAAAAAGAACTAAATTCAGATATCAGCTTTCTAGGTCCAAAGTTTTGTACCTACTATATTTATTGAATGAGATGATTAAATTAAAAAAAAGGCAATTCTTTTGTTTAAACATGGTTTATGGACATTCACTAAGGAAGGATTTTCAGAAATCTCACCGATTTCAGATCCGTGCCAATTGAAAATATATAACCTTGCCCAACTGGATAACAAACCCATGGACCATGACCTCAGCTGCGTATTGTGTAGGTATTGTTAACATTGCCCTAGATAGGTCGTCGAAATACTTATTAACACTTACAATTTGATAATGAAATTAGGCACTATTGCAAAAGGCCGTATTAGCACCACAACTGCAACGGTTTTAGGTAAAATACCTACCTCCGCCCAACAATCGCTTCCTGACTGTGAATTGTGCTAAAAGGAGTGCAATAGGGCCATATTGCACACGATTTTAGAGGCGTTTCGTAAACTAACCCGAGCGGTTATCGAATTCTTGACCTCTGATTTTTATACTATACTTACTCAAACAAACAAACTTTGTTCTTCTTCAAGGTAAAATTGCATGGGTAATACCTATACAGACCCATAAACTGACTAACATAAAAAAATATTCACAAACTTATCAGGCCCGGTGGTGAAAATTGGAACTTATTTTTATGCCGTTAAAATTGGAATATTTTTTTCATAATTTTTAAGCGGGATAACCTGTTATGGGTATAGCAGTAATATTTAGGGTAGGTGGTAACCAGCCACGACTGAAGCCTCCCACCAGATCAGACCAGAGAAAAATCAGAAATTATAAATTCCCAATTTAATGCGGAAGGACGTGGGAAACCACCGCATTAATATCCCAAGAAAACTTCTACCATTATGTTATAAATGGAATGGGGTCACGACCCTCAGTAATGAGGAATACGACACAGAGAGAAAATTCCCAAATTCCCTGCCGGGAATCGAAACCGGGGCCTCCCACGTTAAGACAGCGTCGCTCAATACTACTGCGCCAGACCTAATTGGTAATTTTACTTGTAACGTAATGTATGTGTTGTATTGATTACATAATGTAACCTTTTTCTTTTTTAAGAAAAGAGCAACTTCTGATTTTCTTGCCGGCTCTTCTATGTAGAATCACCTTTCCGAACCGGTGGTAGAGTCTTAACGTATCATAAGTGACAAAGTTGTCCTACATGAAATAAAGAAATCATTTACACAATTGCAAATGCTAATACCTAAATAGATACCTAGATACATAGCCAACAATCGCTTCCTGACTGCGGATTGTGATAAAAGGGACTGCAATACGCCCTACTTCTACGAATTAACTTCAACCTTCTAATCACAGACCAATGATAGTGATAGATGCAGCTTGAAAATCACATTCCCATGGTGCTTATGCAATACAACTTTTACAAGATTAAACTAAAGAATCACAAATTGACAAATGTCAATTACCTACAAGCTTTTTAAATTTTTAACCGGCCCCGACGCAAAAAGAGAGGGGTGTTATAAGTTTAACGTGTATGTATGTGGTATCGTAGCTCCCAAACGGATGAACCGATTTTAGTTTAGTTTTTTATTTCTTTAGATTTCATTTAATTTTAGCTGGATATTGGATAATATCTATCACATTATAGGTAAAGTTTTTTTTATGTAGGCACCTAAAATATTATGTATTATTACAGATGATAGTATGTTCGGTCCAACCACAAGGCATATAAATGATGAAAGTTAATAAACATGGCTTCATTATTAACAAAATAGATAAGTACTCACTATGTTTTCCGTCTATCTTTGTTCTCCAGTCTTTGCCAATTCAGACCCATTGAAACATTACAACTATAAAACAACCTATCGTAAAATGACATAGGTACCTACTTAGTTTATACTGTCTTCACCGAGTAGTGTCTTAGTCATAACAAAGATTAAATTTTCTGTTCGTTGTACTTTCAGGCTTTGCTACAATTTGATAGAATGATAAAATTTTATGAAACAAAACAATAAATTTGAATAGTGAAAACATAAGAAAAAATTTAAAAATATGTTTGGGCTCGTCCGGGATTTGAACCCGGGACCTCTCGCACCCTAAGCGAAAATCATACCCCTAGACCAACGAGCCGGTTGAACGTACGGTCGAAATAGTGAAACGAATTTCAAATGCCGGTGGCCTCTCACTTCTATGACGTCACAATTTCGGATGCTATTTTTATTTGTATTATAATCAAAGAGCGAAACAAGACGTGTGAATGGTGTTCCGTGTACCATCTTCTTCATTCGTCCTTCGCCATAAAATATAAATATTGCAGTACATAATTTCTTAATTCATTCATTTAAAATAATAGGTACCTACCCGAACCACTGATTAAAATTTTGTCCTTTATATGTATATAATATTTTGTTTGTTGTACAAGTTAACTTACCGAGAGAGGACATTCAGATTCCAATGACTAAAACAGTCCTTGGAAAACTTCAATGTGGAAAGTATACATCTGAGTGCTCTGTATATTATTTATGCAATGAGTCCTTTGAGATTGTTTACAATTGAAAATAAACTCTATACTTAAAACATTGGAATTGTAAATGGATTGGCAATTACTTTTGTTGGTCAAATTGTATGCAAGCGATCCTTTGCAATTTTGAATGAATAATCAACTCTATACTTAAAGAATGTAAGGGTGTAAATCTATTGTAACTTATATGGTTTACAAGTCATTTGGTAAGTATGTGGGTTTATCTAAATCAGTATTGTGGGAACCTGAGCAGTCCTAGAACAGCGGTCCTTTCAAAAGGTGTAATTTATGAATCCAATCGTTACAAGTAGGTAAATCAATATGCAAATTAGTTGCGAATAATAATTAGTTTGGTACCTATATAACAAGTAAGACACCATTGCTTCATGCACTGAACAAATTCATCATCACCATCATCACTACAGCCTATTAACGTCCCACTGCTGGGCACAGGCCTCCACTCTCATAGGAGAGCGGGAATTAGAGCTTAGACCCACCGCGCAGCTCCAATGCGGGTTGGCGGGCTACTGAACAAATTATTCTAATTGTATTCAAAGAGTCCGGGATAAAAAGTACGTCACTGATCACTCTCCAGGTCCTCAACTATGCATGCCCATGATAAAAAATTAAAAATAACGTCGATCCATTGCTCCATGGCGGCGTAATTGAAGGACAAACCAACAAACAAACACACTTTCGCATTAATAATATTAGTATGACGTATACAGTATTCAGAGCCAGGTTAAGTAGATACCTATTTTCAGGCAGGCATGAAAAATAGGCTTTGAACTTTTTTAACTAGGGTAAGCAATGTTTTTTATATCTCTATGTCGTGTAGACCATGCAATTATAGTGGGTCACACGACTTTCTTAAAGATCGATGGTCAAATAACAAATTCCTATAGGCTGGGATGATATAACTCCAGGTAGATTTTTTGCCGCAGGTAACCTAGGGCAGTTAGGTAACATTTGATTGATTCAATTCATTATCTTGCGTTTAGTTTTTTATCTCTCAATCATGTAAGTAAATTTACGCAACTAAGTATAGGTTATATTATGTCGTGTCGTAGGTAGGTATTATGTCTTACTAGCTGATGCTCGCGACTTTGTCCGCGTGGAATAAGTTTTTTTTTAAATTCCCACGGGAACTCTTCAATTTTCCGGGATAAAAAGTAGCCTATGTCACTCTCCAGGTCCCCCAACTATGCAAAAAATCACGGCGATCCGTTGCTCCGTTGCGGCGTGATTGAAGGACAAACTAACAAACAAACTGACTTTCGCATTTATAATATTAGTATGATGATATGCCTAGTGCCCTGTGGTTTAGATACGGGGTTGTGCAGGGTTCGATCCCATGGCACGCACCTCTAACGCCCGGATAATAATTGGCTACTTGACAGCTGTAACTATAAAATATGAATTATGTTAGATTTGGTAGCTTGTAGGTTAACAATAATTATACAATATGTGTTTTGCATTAAAATAAATTGTAAATATTTTATTTTTGCAAAACAAATTTGAGATTTTTTATCTGTGGATTACAAGAAGCGAAACGCGGGCGGTCATGATAGAGCCCCGTGTGACGTCACATTTCAAAAGAAAAACGTCGTATATTTGCGTATTGTTGAGAAAATTAACATTAATATATCTCTAGTAATATAGTGTATTATCTATGCTAATATATTTCGATTTGTGATTGTGAGAGGAATGGAATGCTATACACCTGATAGTGCAAATCTGCCTAAAGTCGATTCATTTATGGTTGCAAATTTATTTGCGTGTAAACTTTTGCTCTGGCGAGTTTCAATAAAATAAAATTGCCGAAATACACAAAGTAATAGTAATTAGGTCTCGTGTTTAAGACCTAAGAAAGTGCTGCTCTAAAGTGACAGAAATATAATTTATGTTAATTTTATGTCATGTTTTATGAAGAAAATATTAGGTTAGGTTTAATTAATTTTTGCTAGATCAGAGTTTTTAGTAGATTTCTTTATAACACTAACATCAAAGTGGTCTTCACAAAGTAATATATTTTTCATCCCACCATCTCGGAAAGAGTATTTTTAATCTTCGATATCTGAATGCAAAAGCCGTTATTATCCTCTTGAGGATAAAGTAAATTGAATTTAGAACATCGTGTGCACGTTAGTAAATATCACTCGTCTATGAAGTTTGTGAATTCAAAACATCATTAAAACCTATTTACTTCTACCTCTATGGTGCCGAATTTCCATAAAACCGTTTTTAATTTGTTAAAAACTCACACTCGTAACCTTCTTGGTGTACTTTTTTAATTTGCTTTGCGCGCACCATTTTCTTTCACGTCATGTCATTTCCTCGCTGAGGTGGGATGAAAAGATGAAAAGCACTCGAGTGAAAAGATTTTTCACCTCGTGCTCTTTTGATTCCCTCGCTGACGCTTAGGATTCTAATTTTTGAACCACTCGCTGCGCTGGTGATTCAATTTTAGAATCCTTCGCTTGCTCGGTCATCAAAATTGAGCACGCGGTTAAAAAACTTTTCACTCTTGTATAACAAATAACTATAAATTCCGGGTCTCGGCAGATTAACTTTAACCACTGCTTTCGACGCTTATGTCATAGGTAATATTATTGTATATATATAGGAATTTGTTTAAACAATTTGACAGGATACGAATTAATTATTATTTAAAGTAAGAATTACACACGTCTTGTAGCTTGTAATTTTCACGATAGGCTATTTGACAACAATGAAAATATACCTGAAATTGTGGTAAATCTCACTAATAACAACGTAAATAAGCATATTTCACTTTATTTTAATCAAATATATGTATATTTTTCAGCAAAATAAGAGTATAATAATGTTATAATTTTTGATATTTTACCTGTGACAGGAACGCCCTGTGATTGGTTGCAACTCTGGTGACGTCACACTCGAAAATTTGCGGGAAAACAACAGCTTTTTGTACTGATTTTTCTGAGTGTTTTGTTTGGCGGGCGTTTTATTTTATCTTTTAGCTACTTAAACAGTTATTTTCTGGTTAACTTTATAACTAAACATACTAAGGGAATAAATAATTAAGTACATATTTCAAATCGCAGAATGGAATCAAATTTTGTGCGAGCTGATAATAGCAACCTACCTAAGGTAGATGCTTTTATGGTTGCACTTTACTTTAAGAATAATGCTGATTATTATGGCGCGGAACTGAAAAACATAAAAACAGCAATGTAAGTACCTACCGCGTCGAACATATTAGTCCTTCCTTTATTTATTATAATCATTAATCATTATCTCATTTTAGTTTGAATATTAAATTAAAAGGTAATTATTAGGTAGGTACTTACATCAAAGTGATCTTCACACATAAAAACATTTGAATGCGATAAAAAGGCCTTTGGATCTCTTCGAGCTAACTGTAACCATTTTTTTCGCCTTTTATCTGGTACAGACACAAACACTTTTTGAGGGCAATTTATGGAGGTATTTGTACATAATGGTACTACACAGCATTTGTACACCATTCTTTCTGTTAAAATATATTAATTTTTATTAAATTTAAAGAAAAGCGAAGAAATTCAACTAAACTGTACGATACTGTAGTCTATTTATATGCGTTTGACAATGTGTGACGTCACGAGTCAGATGACAAGCGCCATTACAAAATTGGCGTTTTTGGCGCGGTTTTGAAAATTGAAACTTTAAAAGTGGTTTTTAAAGGGAATTACATTAAATTTCCGCGAAATATCAATGTAATGTGCTTAATAGGTAGTAATAAATTCTTTAAAATCATTTTCAAAATTTAGTCAAATAGCCTATTGCGTCAAAAAAGGTGTAAACTTTCCACTCAAAATCACTTATAACTCGGTGCGTCGTAGTTGGCTTTGTTTTATTTTGAGCTATGACGTCACAGCTAGCAAATGTCACGTGACCAGCTGTTTTCGCGCGATATTAAAATTAATGTATTAAAAATGTATTTATTTCTAATAAATAACGCTTTTTTTGAGAAAAAGATAATTGTAAGAGGTATAAAATGAACCCACGTACATTTTTAAGTACTTTTCCGAAAATTGACAAATAGCCAATTATCATAAAAGGTCGTCGAACAAAATGGTAACATGTGAAGTGCCCCACTAGATTAACTCTGACTCATAGATTGCACCGCTAATACGGTGACATAATAGTACTGCATGCTCCATCAAGACCTATTAGAAAGTGGGAAAATCAAGGTAAGTAGTTGTGATACGGTTAGAGATAACTAGTTGTTATGTTTGACCTAATTTCAAATTAACTTCCCTGGTAAATATGACCGTGTGAACAAAAAGGGCGCGAGGTTTTTTTTTATGAAATGGTATCCTTTTTTGGTATCTTGTAAACAGTATTTGTTAAGTCGGGGTTATTACTTATTAGACTACTAGATGATGCCCAAGACTTCGTCCGCGTGGATTGATGTTTTTTGATTCCCGCGGGAACTCCGGGATAAAAAGTAGCCTATGTCCTTCCCCGGGATGTAACCTATCTATGTACCAAATTTTATGATAATCGGTTAAGTAGTTGGGCCGTGAAACCGTAGCAGACAGACAGACAGATAGACAGACGGACAGACAGATATACTTTCGCATTTATAATATTAGTAATAAATATAGTAATATGGATTGATGAAATTCATAATGACAAAGTTGCGTTGAAGAACTTCTCTCAATCTAACCTAACCTGACCACCACCACCATAGGTGAGATCTACGTACGCCATACCTTTAGGACCTAAATGATACAGCCCTAGGACCTAGATGCTACATGCCTACCATGGTCATGGTAGCCGGTTCTGTCGTTTATCTCGACCCTCTGTATGAGATACGAGATAAAACGACCTAGGTACATCCATCTGATAACCAGACGAAAGGTGTTTTATATGAATCCGAGTACATGAAACGACATGCCTCGAAAATTGAAAACTTTAAAGCTCGTCAAACCTGACTTTTGAACGGATTTCCTTAGTCAAGGCTAGGTATATTTTCTTGAACCTTGTGATCCCTCTTTTCGATTGGCTTCGATTTCGATAGTAGGTCGTTGTATAGCGGGATCTAAGACCATACTTCGGTGATTTATGGAAACCAATGTTAAAGAGTTTGGTATGTTGTAATTAACTATGTAAGGGATCCTACTAATATGACAAACGCGAAAGTTTGTAAGTATGGATGTATGGATGTTTGTTACTCTTTCACGCCAGAACGGCTGAACAGATCTGGATGAAATTTGGCACAGGGATAGATTATAGTCTGGAATAACACATAGGCTACTTTTTATCCCGGAAAATTAAAGAGTTCCCGCGGGAACCAAAAACCTCAATGAACGCGGACGAAGCAGCGGGCATCAGCTAGTATTGACTATTGTACCTATATCCCTTCACAACGGTGGAAAGAAATCTCTCTTATCAACCTATTGCCGGTTCGCTGCTGAGCACGAGTCTACTCTCAGAATGAAAAGGTTTGGCCAAAGTCCAACACGCTGGCCAAGGGCGGATTGGCAGACTACACACACCTTCGAGAACATTATGAAGAACTCTCTGGCGTGCAGGTTTCCTCACGATGTTTTCCTCCACCGTTTGAAGCACGTGATATTTAATTTCTTAAACCTTCGAAAAGTTGGAGTTGGGTGCCCGGAGATCGAACCCGCGACCCCGTACAGGACGGGTGTCTTATCCACTAGGCTAGCACCGCTTTATGAAAGACAATACCGTCCGAATAATGTAATTACATCACACGACAATACTCGAAGCTTAATCGTAATAAAAACGTTCGGCTTTGTTGGCAAAGAGACACAATGTATAGTGAACGTATTGAATGTTAATATGGGAACTTTGTACAAACTACTATTATAATACTGTACGTTGTTTTGAGCATAATGCCGTGCGAATTTGTGACCGAAGGCGTTATAGTTCAGGTTTTCTGAACTTAGAAGTGAATAATATTATATCTAAGGCCACGATTATACTTGTAAGTTTTACTCACGTAAGTCGTGTATATGAGTAACTTACGACTAGTCAATCGCGTATCGTATGCAAACGTTAGTAATGTAAGTTACTTACGCTAATACTTACAGTATTAGTGTAATCGTGGTCTAACTGTAACGGCCGGTTTATGAATTGAGAATTTCATGTTGAGTCTGTCTCAAAGACTACTTAAGGACTAATTAAGCAACTTTTTGTTTTTGAATTGATATTGGGCCGGTTTCTGAATTAAGCATTCAAGCAAAAACAGCACGTTCCAATTCTCAAACCTTACACAAACTATCTATCTATCTTTCATATAATCTATGGACAGGGAAAAGTCTGGCATGGTTGATAACACATGGAGTAGCCAAGTCTCTTGTCCTTTACTTTTTATTTTTGTCGGAAGATTTCCCCTCCTCCTCCCTCTCTAATAATACCCCAAGGTAAGTCCGTCAAATCAAACCTTCTCCGTATAATTATCGTGCAAAGAACACAAAGAGTAAACTCTTATGGCTACGGAAATGTCTGATCATTATCGTTTTACATGAACTCAATTATACTTCCAAATATCTGCAAAATCAGTACCAATGTCAAAGTACCTAATCTGTGACGGTATTAAGTAAAACGCTCTCATCCATACAAACTACGAATGACATAATCCTAGCGCGATTACCAACTTATCGGCTCTACCGTGTAAGTTACAACTTAGTTACATCACTACGTACGTACATCTACATCACTATGTACGCGTTTAGTGAATGAACATGGCGATGACTTATATATGTTGCTAATTCGATTGTGCCCACATGTTTAATTTAAATCTCTTTAATTATCGCAATGACGTGTCAAAGAGCTGCTTTAATGCGAGAAGCCGTCGTATCCTGCGAATAAATGTACCTAGTCCTTGCTGCCATAGAGTATTTTTACACGACTGTCCAGAAAAAGGAGTGAAATATTTTCAGGGTTCATGTTTGTATGTATGTGAGTTTCTTTATTCCACCATAACTTCTTAATGCCTGTGCAGACTTGGATTGTCAAAAATTCAATATGGCAGGGCAGTCATATATATATATTTACCGATAAAAATTAATATTACGGTCCTTGTACCTTTAACTTGGTACAATGGTCAATTTACAATAATCAACGCATATCAATCGATAGTTGTGGAACTAGGCCGCTCGTCCATCAACGAACGAATCAACCTACTAGCTGATGCCCGCGACTTCGTTCGCGTGGATTGAGGTTTTTTGGTTTCCGCGAGAACTCTGTAACTTTCCGGGTTAAAATGTAGGCTATGTGTCAAATTTCATTCAGATCCGTTCAGCCTTTCTGGCCTGATTACGAACAACCACCTATACGTACATCCATCCAAACTTTCGCGTTTATAAAATTAATATAGAAGATATTTCTTTAGTCGAACTTTTCCTCTGATACACTTGCAGGTTCTATCCGCCGACATATTACGTCAAGTGCACTGGAATGTCGGTCTGTCTGTTCGCTAATAAGGCTGAAATATTTCCCGACTCAACTTTTTCTCGTAGCGTCGTTACAGTTTCTTAGAAGCGACTTCCCTGTTATTCATAATCTGGGTTAACTACTTGTTAACGTTAATTTAATTCATTGTAATAAAATGATCCAAAACATCAACTGTACTCGGGTTCGATTCCCGGCAGGGTCAATTTCCCCTAACAGGTTAGCCCGCTATACCATCTTAGACTGCATCATCACTTACCGTCAAGCGAGATCGCAGTCAAGGGCTAACCTGTAGTGGAAAAAAAATAATTGTTTGGTTAATGAAACTACAAACATCCCGTTAACTCTACAAAAAACCCTCCGTAATTACCCGAATGCTCTTTTATTAGCCATAGGGTAATAGGGATGAATGGATGACGTTATTGATGCCTTTGTCAAAAACAAATGATTTCTTACTGATTATTTATTAAAAAGAGTCTTCCAAGAGACCTAAAATTAACAATCCCGTTACGATTTAAAAATTTGATAACCTTTTTAAACTATAGATTAAAGAAAAAAGTGCGTTGAAATTTGATGAGGTCACAAGTCACAACTATGTATTTCTTACAAACTTCCATAAAGGTACTACAAGCGCGTTTTTAAATTTTATAAAGAGAGGCTAATTTGATTGAGTTGTCATCATCCATATTGCTATAATAACTTTGATTGAGCCAGTTAATGTGGAACGGAACTTCTTGCAGCAATAACTCTTACCAAATTCCGTGCGAAATAACTAGACGTATTCGCGGATATTAGTATTTAGTAATAAATAAAAATGTACTTCTCCAACTTCTGTACAAAATCTACATCTGCAATCAGCAAAAAACGGCATCTGGGATTGCTTATGTAGCAATCGCAAGTCCTCGAAATTGATACTACTTAATTCATCACTCATTGACAATCTGACGAAATGTATCGAAAATGTAGGCTGCTGACCAAGTGATCTGATTTTACTGTATGATAGAAATTCAACAAGACGCCATGGGACGCGACAATTTTTTAAAATCTGCTACAAAACGATTCATTACACCACATAAGGCACCTAAAAATAGATTTTCTGGCACACGTCAATTGGTATAGACATAGGAAAAGATATTAAGTTTACTTGTATGGCATTGGAAGTGGTGTTAATTTACTTACTTGTTTCTGTCTGGCATGCTTCTAACTATGTGATGGTAAATTACAAGCTTTTATTTGTCTTTACATGTATGTTTGTATGTGAAGTGAAATCATGTAACTGAATTTTAGAGCATTTAATTATTAAAAGTAGGTATACTCCTAAAGCCCGCCAACCCGCATTGGAGCAGCGTGGTGGGTCTAAGCTCTAATTCCCTCTCTCCTATGAGAGTGGAGGCCTGTGCCCAGCAGTGGGACGTTAATGGGCTGTAGTGGTGGTGGTGGTATACTCCTAAAACAAGCTTAATACTAATTATTATAACGTAAATGATAAAACAGCGTAGATTTGAATTTTGACTCCAGCATTGAAATAGAATAATTCTACATCAATGCTCTCCAGCATTGCTTAGGACTACGGTTTAACATTTTAAAGATTGTGATTGTAATTTATCTAACTTTTTCAAAAGAGCATCAACCGAATTTCTTGCTGGGTCTGCTCCGTAAGAATATTGTGGTAGATTCACAAAGCGATTCAAATCAAAACCACAATATGTAATAGTTTATTTTTATTTATTTTTATTAGTTTATTTGAATAAAACATTCCAATATTGATTTTTTAAAGAATAAGAGGAATTTCTTATGATCGAAGATATTATATCTAATGGATCTATTGGTAGACCGATAGATAGATCAAAATATCGATAGATAGAGAAACAATACCTAAAAGCGTCTAGACAGGATATTATGCTGTCAGATGTTCCAACACTTTTCAGCGCAAAACACACAGGGAAAATGCGCTGGACGGGCGCGGGCCGGGTCGGGTGCGCGGCGGGTTGAATTCCTTGTATTTTTATAGACGACATCACACAGCGTTACCCGCCACGCGCCCGACCCGCGGCCGTTCCCTGTGTGTTTTGACCTTTAGGGCTACGTGCAAAGCACATCATCGATTACGTTACGCGTTTAGCAAACGTTTCCAAGGCCCTAATATGGCGGTGATATTTCAATCAGACCACGTGATTAGCGGCATCTCAACTATCCCCGATGACGTTACGACAGGAAAATCTTATAAATATTCATAGAGTCAGTAAGTGGACTAGAAATACTCTTAAGTTGAACGCACATTTGACTTGATTGGGTATTTAATAATAACTTTTTATTTCAGGCTTCAACACCCATAACTTGACTTGTATTTGACAGATATAGTCATTTAGCAATCAGCAACTATATACAGGCACAGTTCGTGCGCGAGTTGAATGCAGAGTAAATGTATGTCACCATACTTATATTTACTCTGCATTCAACTCTTACGCGAACAATAAAGGTATTTTTCAAACGTCAGGACTCGCGCTTTGTATGGGATTTTGTATGAAATACAAAATGTGTGACGTCATCAAAGTTTAGAATGGTTATAATTTAACGTAAAACTAACAGGGGATATGGATATTACCTACGTTTTTAGGGAGAATAATAATCACATTTTTTTTTGAATTTTTGGACATAGGCGCAACGCCACAAAATTCAAAATTCAAATGATTTTTATTCAAATAAACTTTTACAAGTACTTTTGAATCGTCGAGTGAATCTACCACTGATTCGGAATGTCATCAATCATCAGAGACAATCAACATAAGCTTGTTGCGCTCCCTTCCTTCGTGCCTTCTTCAGGTTATCCAGCGGTCTGAAGGTTCCTTCACTGCGCTTACCGGTAACTAGTACTCACTATAGAACGCAAATTTTAAAAATTTCAACACTGAGTGCGGCACGTGCGTTGCATACAAATGTGCGACTGGTTTTACGTATCAGCGAATACCGCAAATTTGCGTAAAGTGACGAATTTCGACACTGAATTCGCGCGAATCATACGTTCTTGCGTGGATTGCATGAATTGACAAATTGAAGTTGAATGAAATATTCAGTGCAGTTACCAAGGATTTTTTGTTGTCACACCAGGGGCCATACTGCCAACGCTTAAAGCCACATTGTTTCATTGTTGTTGACTTTCGTGTTTTAGAATTATAATCCTTATAACGTCAAGGTACGTGACATCAAACTGTCATTGTGAGTAATATTGCTGTATTGTTTTAAGCATTGGCAGTACGGCCCCAGTTGTTTTTTTCTTAGGAGGATAATAATGCATTATTGCCCAGGCCGGAAATAAAGCAATTCACGGCTGAGTAATATTGGAAGGACGACGCGAAGCCGAGGACTTTCCAAGTGATTTAGAAAGGACGAGGCGCTACCTACGCCTATAGATGTAATTGAAGCCGCGAATTGCTATTTCATCTGAGACTTGTATAGTACTTTTCTCTAATGTGCGAGGAAATAAAGCATTTCGACATTGTCGATAGATACCGATGACTCTCCTTAACTCACGCTAAAACTCTAGTGTTGTATGAAAATGATATGATTTCCTAGAGTATGAGCTCTTAGAAAAGAGTCAATGTACGGTCGACGTCATAATTCCATATAGAATAAGCAAACAAGATGGCTTGTTAGTTACAAAGTCACCCTCAAACTTACATAAATAATATTCATCTTGTAGGTTGAAATTATTGACAAATTATGGCAGTAATCTAAGTAGTATTGAATAGTAACGGTTTGAACCTAATGCTGTTAAACTAAGGACAGGTTATCTTTGTGTGGATAAGTGATTCAGATTGCTTTCACACAGTTTTAGCATTTAAGCTAGGTATGTACGGACTTTTGACTTCGACCGTACTTATTGTTTTGATTAATTAACTAAGCAATTTCCGAGTAAGTAAAAGAAAAAATGTATTTTCTTTCTACAAATAAAATAGCTGTTTTAATTAGATCTCTGTTGTACCTATATTTTTCAACAAGTTACTTAATGCTTAGTTACAGATACAGAACGGTTACAGACGATTACGTTCACATCTGGACCAGACGATGCATGCCTTTTTAAGTGCAGGCAACTCGCTAACGCTGGGTGATGGACGGAATGTAATTACTAGAGCTGTTAAAACCACCTCCTGATTAAGAAGCTCTGTGACTTGTCAGTTAAATTTGCGTGAAGTCTCCATTCTAAATCTGAAATATTATAGCATGGAGATAAACTTTAGGATAAACATCGCATGTTAACATTTCCATGCAACTTTAAATGAGTTATTAGCTAGTAACTTAAACTTGAAGACGTCAGCTATAAATGTTGGAAAGAGGTCATTAATTTTGGACGGACAGCCTGGCTGTTCAGTGCAGTATTGCCATACAAATTCTGGACACTATATTTTCACATGTGCCTACTGAGTACCTTCTTCAGTAATTCGATTGCTAGATTAAGCGCTCCATCTTAGGCTGCATCACCATTTGCAAGCAAGTCTGATTACAGCCAAGTGATATCTATATATATAAAATTCAAAGTCCTGACTGACTGAAAATGTAGAAAGAAGAAAGTTTGTATGAAAGTCCGTCATTTTTCAAGCTGCTATAGCCATGAAACTTGGTATATGGGCTTTCGCTAATGATAAAATACGGATTTTACAGTTTTTGAAATTTCTATCCCCAAGAACGTCAAATAGAGAGTTTGGCCTTCAATCACGCCGCAATAGAGCAACGGATCGACGTGATTTTTTGCATGGGTAGAGAATGAGATGGGTACTTGAAGAGTGACACAGGCTTCTTTTTAGCCCGGAAAATTAAGGCGTGCCTGTGGGAATTAAAAAACTTAAGCCACGCGAACGATATCGCGGGCGTCCTCTAGTGTTTTATATTAAAAAAGTTTTAAGTTTCGATGTAACATTTTTCGAAACCAGGGGGCGCCCAACGGCAGTCCTTGCCGATATCAAATTACATAATACGGGGCCCATCGGCAGTCCTTGCCGCGGGGCATTCAACATTCGCGTAAACAAAAAGCGATCTATTTGAAAACTACTTTACTTGTAAAAAATATAGCAATGCGGGTTGGTAATACAACTCTAGTAGATGCCACATAATTTTCCTACTTTCTTCAATCGAACGAGGTGTAAAGCACCTAGTTTCCGCCCAGAATCGGGTTTAATATGTTTTAATCACTAGTGACATATAAATACCATGCTTTCGTAGATTGCACCACTTTCCATCCAAGTCTCACTTGCATTGGACTGCAGGGGACTATCTTTTTGAAATGTACCGGCATCAATTTGTAAGTTTTCGATACTATTTATAGATTAAATCTATGATTCCGTTTATTCTGGAATGAGATCCAGAATGAATCGTTTTTTTAGTCGTTTCAATATTATATATGGTAAAGTGTGTCTGCATGTCTGTCTGTCTGTCTGTTACGCTTTAACGGCCCATATTATTTTCAAACGATTTTGACAAAATTTGGTTGGTAGAGATAGGTTGCATCACGGGGAAAGACATAGGCTACTTTTAATCGCGAAAATAAATGAGTTCCCGCGAGAATAAATTAAACTTAATTAAACTTCAAAGCGATGAAAATCATACCATGAAACAGAAACTGAATACTATCGTACATACAGAGAAATTCCATTATAAGCTTATAGATTTTATATTTACTTTTCTACTTCACTCTCCTCTTCTTGTTCTTCTCATTTCTTCTACAAAGATCTTTTCTTTTCCAGCTCCTCCTGGCCATATGCCTCGTCACCACACAAGCGAGCACAGAAACCAAGAAGCGTTCACCATCAGGCTACGGCTACGGTCACATCCCAGTCCGGCATAGCTACTCCGAATACAACAATCGGGTGGCCATCCCCGTACCTCATCCCGTACCGGTCAGCGTACCACGGCCGGTACCCGTACCGGTACATGTCGGCGTACCAGTAGATAGTCCCCGCCCCGTACCAGTGTCCGTTCCCCAGCCTGTACCTCATATAATCTCTCGACCTGTCGCCGTGCCAATCGACCGACCTGTTCCTGTACCAGTCTCTCAACCAGTACCAGTCACAGTTACACAAGGTACTCACCTATTTAAACTGTTTTATATCTAGACTGTTTTTTCGTAAGCTTACACTACGAGTTGGTTTGACCAATACGTCGTCTCAACCAATATACATCCACGGCTGGAAGAAGGTCTCCTGCATTGATCTTCTCGGCGATTGATCCTGGAAATGGAAAAAAGCAGTAGAGACGTCTTCTTATTGCGGGAAGACCATTCCCGCGGGAATTTTGTAAAACCTAAGTTCACGCGGACGATGACGGCATCAGCCAATAATAAATAAATTTTGTCTTTTTATCTAGGAGTTGGTATTCCAGTACCTCAACCGTACGCAGTTAGCGTACCGGCACCTGTACCTGTACGAGTTCCAGTGCCTGTACCAGTCGCAACGCAAGCGGTTGGCATCGGATCAATCGGTTCTGGCCTTGCAGCCGGTGGCCTTGGCGGAATTGGTATTGGTGGATATGGATATGGAGGAATCGGCAGCATCGGTGGCATAAGCAGCATCGGTGGTATCAGCGGCATCAGTGGAGGACTATATTCAGGAGCTCCCGTAATATCATCAAGGATTGGTTCCATTGGCCATTCAATTATAGGTGGTTCGCTTATTGGATCGGGATATGGAGGTGGAATTCTGCATGGTGGTCATTCTTTATATTCCGATCATGGGTATAAAAGTTACCATTGGTAAATATAGGTTGGATTAATTAAGTATGTGGAATTATTTGCCAAATATTTGTAGATATTTTGTGAATGTATTTTTTTATGTTTGGTTAGGGGTCCCCTCGTTTTAGTTGATCTAGTCTAGTCCAATACCCTTTTTTGTGTTTTAGTGTTAGGGTGATGATGTAAAATTTGTGTATAAGACTGAAATTATTTCATCAATTGATATAATAATATGTTAGGACATACACGAAACATACACGAAGGCATAAAAGGAAAGATTGTAATGATACTGAGCTATCGTTGGCTTTAGACTTAAATGGAGAATTGATAAGTAATTTTGTAAAACTTATCGGTTATAAAAGGATTAGAAGAAGAGAAGGTAATAATGAATGTAATCGCATTATCTGAAGATACTTTCTTATTTATCTTCAACTTTTTTCGTCACAAACCCTTGATTGTGGTGAAAAAGTTGTAGTTAAGCATCTTAGAACGGAGTAATGGAAAAGATCTGATGTAGGCAAGGCAGGATTTGCATGTGAAATAATGTCAATTGATTAATATGATCTTATCTTTGATTTGATAATGATGCTTATTTAAACTGGTCGCAAAATTATCTTCGTTGTGATTTAATTTGCGATTTCAGGTTTCGAGGGAATCCTAGTAGTAGGAGATAATGTTGATAAATTATTATATATTAGCAAATTTGCTCAGTAAAGGTTGAAAAGTATACTATTGAGAATTGAGTAGGTATACCGTGTATTGTCATGGATTAGTAACAAATGATCCAGTTTATGTGGAATGATTTTATTATTTAATGTCCTCTAGATATGTTGCTCCCACCTATTCAATATATTTTTGTCGCCATGTTTTACATTGTAGATCTCCATGGTACTCAGCAAATAAATGGATGATTTTAATTATTGTTTCTTATTTTCATATCTTTCGTTTTGTCAACTTGGGCCTTATTTTTACTATGAGCTTATATAAAGTCAGTAGCAGGTAGTGATGGGTTTTTTATAATTACCATCAAAACTACACAATTTGAACATTTCGTAGCCATATCTACGGCTTTTACTTTATGCCTAACTAAATGCAATAAGATCGAGTTATTTTAGAAAAATTAAAAAGTAACATGCACTTAACCGGGGATCGAAGAGCTGACAATGTTGTTTTGGTCTTCTAAAAAGGCCATGCTGTCAACATTGATTTAGTTTCTTTTATAGCTTATTAAAAAAATACAAGTCTGTTGGTTAAAGTTTTAGGGACAAAATAGACAACTGTGATTGAGCATTTTCCAATAAGAAGGCGGTCTTATTAGTAAAGCAATTTTTTACAGACAAACTTTGATGAAAGGATTACTTAACGCCGGACATACCTACAATCTACATATATGCTAAAATCACAAACAAAATCCTTCTACCACTTTATCAATATCCTTAAATAAACAGATATCGGTAATTCGGGTGACGTTACGATAGTGTCCATTATCTAGTACTGCGCGATTAGTTTGTTTTGATAACTTATCAAGTCCATTGTAATCTCGGACGAGTTTCTCGTTTAATCACTTGGCCGGTAGTAGTGGAGACTTGAATATCGCTTCAAGGAGTCACTGTGTCCTTCGGGATATTGTTGGAATAAGTTTTGGGGCTTGTACGATGAAATCGAGTGAGTGTTTTTTTTTAATATTTTTATCATTGAACCGCAAGATATCGACAAGGTCTGCACATTTACGCAGTCAAAATTCCGCGGACTCGTACGAAGCGATTTGATTCCTCGTTCCTAATTCGAACCGCTTCACCTTAGGCTGCATCACCACTTGCAAGCAGGTCTGATTGTAGCCAAGCGCTAGCCTATAGTTTTACTTTATTAAAAAAAAAAAATAGGATGCGTTTATTGTGTGTGTTTGTTGACTTTCCTTATGATAATAATTATCAAGTTACACACACACACAGTTAGCACAGTTTACAGATCATTCTGATATGGAAAAGGGAATTTATTTCTTGATCGCCAAAATATCTAAGTACATACTCATACTAGGAGGATTTATTGTTATAAAAATATAGATTTTCCGTTGCAGTAGATTCCTTTGCAAGCAAAAGGTGCGATTTTATGAAATATTCAATTACCAAAATTAATGTAAATACTTAGTGCAACAGCATCTTGGTAAGAACTTTTAAGCAACAAAAGCCCTCTTTTTGAGCTATGTGGTAAATTCATCTTTTTTTTTAATACAAAATCTGTTTAATTAATGTGCAGTGAAAATACTGAAAATATATTAAACCCCATTTAAAAAAAATATTAACCCGATTTCAATAGAAAAAAAAAAAAACCGATATTAATACCGGTATTGAAAAAATCCGGTATTCGAAAACCTTAGTAAAAATGCACGAATGATCTGACCTTCCGTGTACGGGACTCATTTGTATCTAGGTGGGTACCTGAAATCGTGCTCAGTAGTGAGGTGGCAATGGGTTGAAGGGATGATGATGATGAGGAGGTATAAGGTAGGTACGTGAAATCATATAGGCTATTACTCTCGTATTTTGTCAGAAATCACAATTCACGTATCACAATTCCCTCTTATCATTTAATTATCCTACTATGACGACCTCCGTGGCGCAGTGTCGATCACTGTTGCCTTCTTGTTGCCTTAACGTGCGGAGGTCCTGGGTTCGATCCCCGGCAGTTTGGAAATTTATAATTTCTGAATTTCCCTGGTCTGGCCTGGCAAAAACGTACCGCCAAGCGATTTAGCGTTCCGGTACGATGCCATGTAGACATTGGACAAAGGAAAATATAGTTTATATACTTTGAAATTTGCCTCTGACTTTCATCCTAAAGTATTAATATTAGTACTACTAACTCTATTTATTTTCGTTCTAGAATTTCAATTATCCTTGGAGAACATTCCAAGGCAGTCGAGCTTAGGCTGTCTCTCCTTGAAATTTGGAAGCGCTTTATCCGGTTTGATTCTAATCGTGAGTACTTAGACATAAATACATAAGAAAGTACCTGTATTTATGTTTTAAATTCATTGATGTATAATTTTGTAGTACCTAGAGTTTTTTTTTTTTGGTTACGGGGGGGAAATCTTTTCTGAGATACCTAATCTCCGGGGGAGGAGATCAGGTTATGTGGGATTTCTACCCACTAAAACCCCTTCGGTGGCCAGCCTCTGCGTGTAATGAGAAGCTCCAGGAACTCTTAAGAACATGCATGAGCTTCTCTTGGGCGCGACGCCCATTGGGCTCCCTTAATCTAATAATCCCCTTTTCAATTCTGCACGGCAGCTTATGCCACGGCAAGCTGTCTTCTTCCCAGGGTTGCGTGTTTGTTGCAAAGATGGAAGAAGAGCGGCCGGAGCCCCCACTACAGCCGCTCGCAACCCCGAGGTCCCTTCACCAGGGACTATTGGACTGTTGGACCAGGGCGTTGGCTAGTGCCACCCTGATGCCTTCGTCTCCGAGCGGGATCGGTTCGGTCTCGGTCTCGCTCAGCGGCCTCCTTCTTGGACATGACAAGGTCACAGAAGGAGACCACTGCCCTCCATGTTTCATTTTTCGCCAACATTGCTGCTATAACAGCTGGCGGCGACAGATCTCTTCCCACGTAGCTGACCAATACGCGGCGCTCGGGTTCCCAGGCAGGGCATTCCTCGAGTGTGTGCGGAATCCCGGTCATTGTCACAGTGGTGACACCGTGGTGTCGCTTCCCGACCGATCCGGCACAGGTACTCACCGAAACAGCCGTGTCCGGTAAGTACCTGTGTCAGTCTGAAGGTTACGTTGCCGTAGTCCCTCCCCAGCCAGGCCTCAAAATTTGGCAAGATGGCCCCAGCAGTGCGTTGGCGTGCGTTCCTTTCCTCTTCTAAGCGCCTATGCCACTTCACTAGTGCCTGCCGGTGCGCTTGCCGACGCAAAGTCCCGACGTCTTGTACATCCAAGCTCTGGCGTACTGCGCGAGTCTGGGTATACACCCCTGCGTCCATCTCCGCCAGTATTTCTAAAGGTGGAGTTCGAGCCAAGACAGTAGCCGCCTCAAAAGATATCGTGCGATATCCTCGTGCAACTCTTATCGCCACTTTGCGCTGTACACCATGAAGCTTCGCCCTGAGACGCTGGACACTAGAGAGCCTATGTGACCATACAGGCGCCCCATAGAGGGCTATCGATCTAATAACGCCGGCATATAGCCGACGAATCCCTTCCTGTGGCCCCCCCCAGGTTGGGCTATATATTATTATATATAGTACCTAGAGTCTAGACTATCGTCTTCGTTTGCTACGTGTCTTAATTAATAGTTCATACCTACTATTATGCAAACTAAAATGATCAAGGAACAAGAAGGACAATGCGCTATAATGCGCAATCGTGCATTGTCGAGTCAACATATTCTTCTGACTCCTGAGGATGCTCCGGTGTCGGAGTGAAACGTACGTTGAGAGTAATTCGTCAATTTGTGTGTTGTAGTTAGTGTAGTGTCGGTGCGAATTGCTACACGTGCAAGCTACACGTCATAACACGTTCATTTGTCTGTTTTGGCGGATTATAGCGAATTAAGCTTCTTGTTCCATGATTATCATGGACTTCAACAAATTGTTCCTTGATTATCATGGACTTCAACAAAGTAACGCCTGCTTCTATCCAAACTATACATAGTCTCCGATGGTGGTTCGCTATGGCCGAAATTCGTTCAGTACTCCCTAAGTTAGCCAGATGACGTCGACGTCATGGTATCATGATAATATAGAGTGGTCTTGTCACAATTAATCATACTGTCACTCCGTTCTAAAGCTTATTTTTCCACTAATTACAGCTATACTCTATATTCCTGCTAATACAATGTCTGGCGGCGCTCAACGTGCTGTCCTCACACTGGATGTCAGATGACGTCGAAGTCATTGTGTCATTATATTATAGAGTCGTCAATGTCACCATTACTCATACTGTCACAGTCACTCTGTTCTAAAGCTTATTTTTCAGTAATTACAGCTATACTCCATATTCGTGCTAGCACAATGCCTGGCGGCGCTGAACGTGCTGCCCCCACACTGGACGTCAGATGACGTCGACGTCATGGTGTCATGATATAGAGTCGTTATGGCACTGTTACTCACACTGTCACTCTGTTCTAAAGCTAATTTTTTCTCTAATTACAGCTATACTCCATATTCGTGCTAGCACAATGTCTGGCGGCGCTGAATGTGCTGCCCCCACACTGGACTTCAGATGACGTCGACGTCATGGTGTCGTATGCAGTCGTCGTGGGTGTCACCATTGCTCATACTGTCACGCTCTTCCTTAGCACTATCATGCTGGTTGGCGTTCTGAAGGTATGTTTCATGTATCTTTCTAGATTTGTACTGGAAAATACTCAAACGCTACAGTTTTTTACTGCAGAATAGGCTTGCGCTTGACGACAATCTTGGAACGTGGAGCGCGCTTGTCGAACGAAATAACGAAAATATTCTTCAATACTTGTATAATACTAGCTTTAGCCCGCAGCTTCGCTCATCAAAACCATATTTTATCCTTTGATTTTATATATTAGATAGTCAAAGATTTTATCTTATACTTGAATTTTCAAAAATCCTTTCTTAGCGGATGCCAACGGAAAAAAGCTGTCTGTATGCCCAGCTAAATCCGTCCAGTGGTTAGAGCTGTGCGTTGATAGATTAATCAGTCAGTCAGTCACGTTTTCCTTTTCTATAGACCGGATCTTCTCGGCAGATTTTCTTTCCGAACCGGTGGTAGAGTCAAACATGACGTAGCATAAGAGACACCTGTATGTCCTACATGTTTTAAATAAATTGAATTGAATTGAATATATTTAGCTTAAGTTTAGTAGACCTACCAATAGACATTAAATCCCATTGCATAAAACTATAATTAAAAAAAAATATTGAAGCCATTTAAAGTTCGTTAGTTGAACTGTTGATTGGGAAACGTTTCCAGGAAAAAGGCCATCTGGTCAAGCCGTGGATAATCTGGACGTCTCTTCAAGTGCTCGTCTCCGTGTTGGTGTTTGTGTTCTGGTCCACCATGAGCGTCATCAACCACTACGGCAGTAACACGCTGCTCATTTACGTCGTCGAGTTCTTGGGCCTGAGTGAGTTGAAAGTTCCCTTTATAATATTTCAGTTCGGGATGTTGGCTATGTCAATAATAAATAATTTCTTCCTGAACAGTTAGAATTGATTGGTTAGTTTTGTCATCTGTTGGGGATGTTGCCTATGTCAAAAAAAAAAATTATTAATTTTAAATATAGGACCTGCCAAAAGACGTATGCCAAAAGAATATCAACGTTAATTTTATGTTTGTTAACCATTTTTATTGTAGATTACTCCCTGGTGCAGTGTTGAGCGCTGTTGTCTTAACGTGGGAGGCCCCGGGTTCGATTCCCGGCAGGGTCAATTTAGAAATTTAAAATTTCTGAATTTTATTTGGTCTGGTCTGTTGGGAGGCTTCGGCCGTGGCTATAACTCACTCTACCAGCAAAGACGTACCGCCAAGCGATTTAACATTCCGGTACGATACCGTGTAGAAACCGATAAGGGGTAGCTATGGGTTTGATTTAACTAGCATGCCCCTTACAAGTTGGCCCTCTACCATCTTAGACTGCATCATCATATAACAGCTCGTGAGATCGCAGTCAAGGGCAACTTGTAGCATGGATAAAAAAATTATAGCACATCTTAGGTGGATGTATTGTTTTTGATAAAGACTTAAAGGAACATATTTGTTGCAGTGGTCCGGTTCTACATGCTGATGATAGTTTCGAGCTTTTACAAGAATCTAGAAGAGAGGACCCAAGAAGAGAGGGAGAGGTTACGGAATTTAGTGCACAATGAAAATTGGTATAACTCAGCTTGAATTATTAACTATTAGGCGACATTTTTTTATATTTATATTGTTTTTTATTTATTATACTTTCTGATTTACCTATTTATACTTCCTTTTTTAACCGACCTACAAAAAATGAGAATTAATTTCATCAATTACATCTAAATGTCATTATTTCTACATACAAAGTCAATATCATGATGAACCTTCTTACAAGAAAACTTTTTATTTAAAAGTAACGTGGGCTTGCAAATTGCAAAAATGCAAATTTACTGCACGAGGGCAGTAAATATTTACTGCACGCGGGCAGTAAATTTAACTTACAAGCCCTGTTTACTGCCTCTGTAAGTGCATTTTTCGAGCAAGTGTATTGAATAGTAGATTATTAACCAAGGGGATAAAGCAGTGTCTTCTGTCGCGGGTGACGATTTAAGTTCACCCAAGACTAAGACAGCTTTATCACCGAGGAAAATACTCTACTTTTCGTACCATTTGCGAAAAAATTACACAATAATAATATGAGATAAGCATTTATTAAAAATAATGACAATTAAAGTTAACATTCGAAACATTGGTTGGTTATTATTGATAGAGAGAGTTACATTGAGAGTTTGGTACATTTATTGTTGATGAGTTGATTTGAGTATTTCTCTGTTCTTGCGTCTGAGGAACTGTTTAGAACATCAACTTATTTATAAAAAAAAATTTAAATAAACTTAACGTTTATGTATTTGAAGAAAACAAAAACGTGGCAAATTCTAAGACTAATATTTTTTTGTCGGAAAAGCAAAGGCATCAAGCTCATACGGCCTCGTCGGTTTTCGTAATTTTATTTAATAATCATAAATGCGTATTCCTTTTTCAAAAAGATGTTTAGTGCTTTATATAAAAACTCAATGGTGTAAACACAGATGTAGTTCAGTATAAATTTCGGTAAGTATTCCAAATTTAAATCACATTCTCCCCCTAGAGGATGAATGAAGTTTTTAACAGATTAAAAATGACTATTGTTATGTTCGCTTTTTGTGGCATAGAATGTCACTTTTTTGAGCAAGTGGTACGAAAAAAATATTACCGCTCAAATGCCCGCCAAATAAAACAACAGCTGTTTCGATCTTCCATCCTCCATCTTTGTATTTTATAGTAGATACCGCGGTACGCCTCTCACTGACACATTTTCAAGATTTGAATCTCACGTGCCTTTTTTTTTTGTGTAGATTAGCTTTGACGACCTCCCTGGCGCAGTGGTCAGCGATCATAACGTGGGAGGTCTCGGGTTCGATTCCCGGCAGGGTCAGTTCGGCAATTTATAATTTAAGAATTTTCTCTGGCTGCGGCCGCGGCTAGTTACCATCCTACCCTACCTACTGACAAAGACATGTGCCAAGCGATTTAACGTACGGGTCGTACGTCGGTACGTAGCCGTGTATAAACCGTTTAGGGGTATGGGTTTAATATAACTGCTATACTCCTAACCAGTTAGCCCGTGACCATCATAGACTGCATCTTCACTTGAAGCACCATCAGGTGAAATTGCAATTTTAACGGGCTAGCTTGTATTGTATTAAAGATAAAAGAAAGTTCTAGGAAATTCACTGCAGCCTAAAGCACAGGGTATCCTAAAGTAGGCAGCAGACACCGACCATACAATTTATCAGTAGACCTAATGCTTTTGTAAATTATGGAACCAATAAACAATTATTTATTTATTTATAGTTCTGCTAGTAAGCTAAGGGGACTGAGAATTTACCGAAAATGACTTTTTCAGGCTCGTTTTTGATCGCTACCTATTTCTATTAGAAAAACGAGTTGGGAAGGCAGGTCGTAAAAATAACAAAAGTTTTAATGTACTTAAAAAAATAATTTTATTTGGCGTATAATGTTGTATTATTCTTTAAAATCTTTAAAAAAATAATGCTATATAATTATGTATAATATTTATATTTACAAAAATATATTATTATTTATGGTTTTTTTCACATTAATTAATAGCCGCTATAACATTAATGAATAATCACAGTGTAACAATTGAGTTTTCAACGTTTAAAATAGGGTCTTTAAAAACATCTTTACATTATTATAATATTGACATGTATACATATAAAATATCCGATAGTTTGGGGTCCTCATTGATGTAGAATTTTAGTAATGGGGATCCCAAAGTGTTGGAACGGCGACCCCGTACTGGAAAGCACAGCGATTATAGACCCCTTAGTAGGTGGATGAACAACATCAAATGAGTCGCACGGAGACGCTGGATGGCGGCGGTTTCTACAGGGGTCCTAGGTCCAGCAGTGGACGTCAATCGGTTGATGAAGAATACTTAAACAGAACCAAGTAATATGAATTAAATCGAATTCTTACGGTCTATAGTTCTTAGATCTGTGTTCCACAGTGATAGTTGACCCTTGACTAATCCTTTTATTTTAACATTGATTTTTCGTCAAGAGGATCGATGTGCCATTCCTAGCCCATTGAATACATATTACAGTAAACGCTGAACGCAGCTTTTGAACTCTGTAAAATTGCCTCTAATAATTCACTAGGCGGCATTTTATCTGTAATTTTTTTACGATTCATAAACAACAATCCTTTTATTTTTTTATTTTACTATAAATTATATATTTCAAAGGCTTAAAAAGCGTACGTACATTGTGTTACAACAATTTCTTAGTATAAAGATAGGTATATATTGATAAAATTTCAAAATTCTCGTGAATTTTATAATATAGTGTTCTCAAATAATCATGATATCAATATCATGATTATTTGAGAACACTATATTTTAAAATTCACGAGATATCAATATCTACCTATGTATTTAAAATGTGTATATTAAAATATATATATTATGTAGGAGAGGAACTCGCAGGTTTTTCTTACAAATTCTAAATATTTTATTTCCATCATGATTTATAACGATTTTATCCTAACTTTAATCCCACTTCAGTGGGCATACTACCATCCGGAAGTAAATAATATAATAAGTTTATGCTACCATAGATTAAAGCCGTATTATTAGTCGAAATAGGCTACTTTTATCTCGGAAAATGGAGTTCCCATGGGACTTTTCCTGAAACTGAAATTCACACAGATGAAAAGCGGGTTTCATCAACATTATAGTAAGAAAATAAATAGTTATGAATTTCAATAGTTTTGACAAAGATGCCATAAAATAGAGACTCAATTAGATGTTTATTGCTTATGGTAACTAATTTAACCTAAGCTAGCATTATCAGCTATTCTATAATTATTAATATAATCTTCAAGATTAAAGTCGGTCTAGTTAAATCTGTGTCGATTTTTTTAAATTTTAGATACTGCCAACATAACATTGTGGCAATACAAATCTCAACGTTAAATAGGTAAGTAGGTACCTATAAAATTAAAAAACCTTGTCAATTATTTCAAAAATCTTTGGGGATACCTAAACTCAAGGCCTCAAGAGGGACGAGTGGCTTAGTTGTGACAACGCGTATCAGTCGATTGCGATTGTTAAGCAACGTTGACCCAAGTTGGTAACTGGATGGGTGACCGAATTTGGAAGTCCGAATTTGGCCTTTTGGTTTCCTCCGTGCCTCGGAGAGTACGTTAAGCCGACGGTCCCGGTTATCATCTGTAACATCTGTTAATAATCGTTAGTAACCTAAGAGTTGAAACTCTAAACCTAAGAGTAGTACTCTGTCGAGTCGTATGCGGGAGGACCTGGGAACCCACCACATTAGTATCCCAAGAAAACCCCTGCCACTTATGTGATTAATGGAAAGGGGTCAAGGCCCTCAGCAATGAGAAATACGACGCAGAGAGAGAGAGAGTCCATATGTTTTAAAACTTCCTGCAATTTTCACTCTCAGCTATTAACTAGACAAACTCTTCTAGCATAATATGGCCCAAGAGTCCATGGGAAGTTTTGAGGGACCATTTAGGTATACCATACATCTTAATCTTGTTTACAAATGCACCTCCTGAAAACTCTGCACAGGATCTCGGGCTAAGATATTTACAAACGTTTCCTCTTTAGGTAGGTCTTCTTGAATATTAACTCTAAGATCAAATTTTTTACATAATTAGATGTTGTTACCGTTGTAAGGCAGACTACTATAAATGTCTGAGTCATTTTACGCCCGATTTTATTTCAATCCCATACGCTTTGTTTATTTTCTGTTCACATCTAGATCTAAGTATAAAAATTACCCATGTCACTGCTGGTAGTAAGACTGGTAGTAACACGGGTAACGACTGATTTTTACTGTTACACCTAAGCGGTGAGTAAGACCCACAGTACGAGCAAATGTAGGTATTTATGCGTTTTATCATCCTCCAAAAATATTGCATTAGATTGTAAAATGATAGTGACTTAAGCAAGATAAACGTCTGTAAATCTCGCAGCTGTAGTCCACATAAATCTATGTTTATATATTACCTATAGATAGAGAGTGAAATTGAAATGGTTGTTTCACTCAGCAGAACAATGTGCCCTCAGTAATACCACAGAATAGGTAGTACAGTTGTAGTTATACTATCGAAACATATAGAGCTAAACTTAAAAAAAGATACGCGCCGAATTGAGAACCTCCTCCTTTTTTGGAAGTCGGTTAAAAATACGCGCGTATTGCTTTGCAAAATCTTGTTTTAATAAATTGATAGTACTACCACAGAATAGCTGTAATAAGTACAGTGGCACTACCAAGACTAAATCATTGCGCTGCAAGAAAACAACCATCAAAATTTCAGCGTGTATTCTAATACTATACGGCGTCCTGCTCGCGCGTGTACTTGACCGTTCCGTCTCTCTTCATCTTCACTATCGAGCTCCATATTAGGATCACCAGGTAGATTTGTACCACTGGAAACGAAAATAAGATTATATCAAAAACAGATAACAAGCAGGAAGTATTATAATAATGCAACATAATACAACACCCGTAATATCGATTTTATTCGTGTACATGGTTGCCTATGTTACCTTGACCCTAATAACTAATCTATTGACACCTCAATTATCAAAATCGGTTGAGTAGTTTAGGCGATGGAACATATATAAATAACTAGCTGATGCCCGCGACTTCGTCCGCGTGGTTTAAGTTTTTTGTTATTCCCGCGGGAACTCCTTAATTTTCCGGGATAAAAAGCCTATGTCACTGTCCAGGTCCTCAACTATACGCATGCCAAAAATCACGTCAATCCGTTGCTCCGCTGCGGCGTGATTGAAGGACAAACTAACAAACCAACAAACCAACAAACAAAGTGACTTTCGCATTTATAATATTAAAAGTAAGTATGATGATACTACACACATGCATATATAATGCTAAAATCATAACTCTTTTGCATACGATTTCGAAGTAAAAGTAGATCTTCAGAAGGAGGATACATTCCTAGAAACTACTATGGAACTTACTCAGTTGGAATAGTTTGCTAGCCGTCTCCCTGGTGAGGAAGGCGAGACTGTACACGAAGCCGATGATTATGAACGCGATCTCAAAGTAAAGGTAGATCTTTAGAAGAAGGATACATTACTAGAAACTTCAATGGAACTTACTCAGTTGGAAAAGTATCAGGAACAGTTCGCTAGCCGTCTCCCTGGTGAGGAAGGCGAGACTGTACACGAAGCCGATGATTATGAACGCGATCTCAAAGTAAAGGTAGATCTTTAGAAGAAGGATACATTACTAGAAACTTCAATGGAACTTACTCAGTTGGCAAAGTATCAGGAACAGTTCGCTAGCCGTCTCCCTGGTGAGGAAGGCGAGACTGTACACGAAGCCGATGATTGTGAACACGATCTCGAAGTAAAGATAGATCTTTAGAAGAAGGGTACATTTCTAGCATTTCTAGTAACTTTTAAGGAACTTACTCAGTTGGAAAAGTATCAGGAACAGTTCGCTAGCCGTCTCCCTGGTGAGGAAGGCGAGACTGTACACGAAGCCAATGATTGTGAACACGATCTCGAAGTAAAGATAGATCTTTAGAAGAAGGGTACATTTCTAGCATTTCTAATAACTTCTATGGAACTTACTCAGTTGGAAAAGTATCAGGAACAGTTCGCTAGTCGTCTCCCTGGTGAGGAAGGCGAGACTGTACACGAAGCCAATGATTGTGAACACGTTCTCGAAGTAAAGATAGATCTTTAGAAGAAGGGTACATTTCTAGCATTTCTAGTAACTTCTAAGGAACTTACTCAGTTGGAAAAGTATCAGGAACAGTTCGCTAGCCGTCTCCCTGGTGAGGAAGGCGAGACTGTACACGAAGCCGATGATTGTGAACACGATCTCGAAGTAAAGGTAGATCTTCATTAACAGCACATGTTTCTGGGATTAGAAAAAATTGCCACTATAGAACATCAAATTGCTAGTAACAATCGGTATCGTGTTGGTAAAGGAATTTGATTTTTTATGGTAGAAGTTAGATAAACCAGTTACATCGACATTTCGATTAGCATTTTAATGATGTCGGTTTTACTTTTATGAGAAAAAACATTCTTTCTCTCGGTGATTTCCATTCATTATATTTCGTGGTCAATTTGGTGGCAAGGCCACTTTGTTGATCTAGATAGCGTATAGTTAGGCCTTAACTTAATATCCTCTATAAATAAAATAAAATAGATTTAAAATATAGGTCAAGAAGTTTTCACTTCAATCAATATTTGCGGTGATAGAACTACATGGTTTGTATAATTTAAGATGATAGTTTTTGCAGATGCCATTTGCATTTATTGCTATACACCTCTAATCTGTCAAAATTATCTTCCTAAATTAGACAAATTATAGACTATCACTTCTTAAAAAAATTGACGCACTGACGTCGTTGGTTGTAATAATAGAGATGATGACAACTCAATCAAATCAGCAACAACTCTTTATTTAATTTTAAAACGCGCTTCTAGTACGGAAGTTTGTATTAAAAATACATAGTTATGACGTCGTTAAATGTCAACGCACTTTTTCTCTTTAATCTATAGTATAAAATGTTTATCGAACTTAAAACTAACCTAAGATGTAAAGGCCTGTTGGAAGACTCTCTATTCAATAATCAGTAAGGAATAATTTATTTTTGACACAGGCATCATCCCTATTATAAGTGTCCCAATGCGGCACAATATGTCCCACAAACTTATTTGACCCGGTAACCAAAATTGGCACTAATTTTTATGCCTATTTAGTTTGTTTTATTTTATCTCGCTGACCCGGTGACAGCGTCACCCAGTCAGCGAGATAAGTTTGTCGAAGCTCCAAACAGTATATTAAGTTGATATAGAAAAAGAGGGAAAGCTACCATATGCAAAGCGACAATGAATACAATAGTCATGCCGACTTCCAGCACCAGCGCGGTGGTGTCTGCGATGAGCCGAGGGTACTCTGAGCCGTTCCGGAGTTCGGACTCCACGTATGTAAGGTTCTACACTCCTTTCTGTGCTCCTTATCGTTTAGAATTACTGTAGGTTTTACGCGGAACGGTTAATCGCTTATAGCGGCACTGCTTTATCGTTAGGGTGGTAACCAGCCACTAGTCAAAGTAAACCTATAAAATCTCAACAAACCGGTTGTTACCACTACTACAAACTAGGTTGTTACCAGACAAGACTTACCAATTTGGTAAGTCTTGTCTGGTAACAACCTAAAGAAAGGTAGAATAGAAATATAGAAACTTTCTATTAGAAGAAGAAGTTTAGTTACCATATGCAAAGCGACAATGAAGACAACAGTCATGCCGACTTCCAACACCAGTGCAGTGGTGTCTGCGATGAGCCGGGGGTACTCTGAGCCGTCCCGGAGTTCCGTCTCCGCATTCCTCATGTATGAGATGTACATCGAGAGCAGCGTGGTCACCGCTATTGTTAACACCTGAAAATTAAAATTAAAGAACTTATTATTTAGGAGAAATTTAAGAGTATCAATCCATCCTCTTTACATATAAATGGAGGGGATATCACATTATGAAAGAGCTTCATTGGCACATCTTTAGTTTTTTTAGTTTAGTTTCTATATGGCGGAGAAAGAGAGTGAGGGTCCTCTCCGTTTGACCCGTTCGAGGCCAGGGCTCCTTACCCGGGTGGGGCGCGGGGCAACATTGTGCCCTGGTGATTATCTTCTAGCCGGTTTGACTAGGGTCTGCACTCTGCCTTGAAAGCTACGGGTTTATGGCGGATGGTCCGAGAGCTATAATACACTATATGTATAGCTATAGTTGTCAATAGATGACGCAAAAAAATATTTTATACATCGAAAGCAAAAAAATTTGTGCAGCCATACTCGTCCCTTTATCGGCTGGTTTTTCATTTTACGTGCTTACACACGCACCATACACACAGGGACGAGTTTGAGGTAGGAGTTGAAAGTTTTTGTCAATGTTACTCCATACTCTGTAAAATCTGGGCGGGTTAACTATACTAGTAGGAACTAAATTTACACGATGCTGTAACGATACGATATAGAAGTCTGGGGGCATACTACCATCACTTAGGGCAGTATTAAATTAATATTGATGACGCGCTTTCTTCAGAATTATACGCCAAGGTAAGAACATCTTATAAAACTGTCATTTTAGGATACCTCCAGTGCAGACATAATTCTGGTATTTAGGTAGTAACGACTTCAGTGGTACGGTAACGGTACGCAATCGGACCAAAACATATTAATATGACGTAAAGAATTCTTAAATTAACTTTAAAGAATAATATTAATAAACTAGCTTGCTTTACAAGAAAAACCTAGTCAAGTTCGTATCAGAGCACGCAAAACGTAGGGTTCCGCGGTCGTGAACGTTACAAAATTTAGAGGGTCATTATTAATTCATCAACAACTGTTTAATATTCCAGAACTATCAAAGAAACCTCATAACTAAATATTTTAAAGTACCTATTTAACTTAGAATCTATTCACTTTAAGCTCTTGATTTTCATGTGGCACAAAATACACAAGTTGCCTTCGTGAAATAAATAATTTCATTTCATTTCATGTCCAAGAGGAGCCTGCATAATAATTTCTAAATTTAAAAATGCCTCCGTAGAATTTTCTGTTTATTAAAAATGTAATTTTTGTGTTAGTAAGTTATGATAGCTTTATGATTTAAGTACCTGTAGTGTATTGATAATAAATATAATATTCACTCGTACCGGCGAGGGGTGCGGAAGTGGGGTCGCGGGGAGCGATGGCTCACCGCGTGCTCGCTGTTCGAACGCCGCGCGGGTAAGACGTGTTGTGAAGTTAATTTGTGTCTTATTGGTGGAACCTTATCCTATACAAGTGGCGACCCTGCCAGTAACTAAAAGATTCAAGGTACGTGCCTATGCGCCAATAAGAAAAATTTCAAATGAAACTTAGAGGAAGTTTAGAGGTAAATCAGTAAACGTGATCGGTTTTATCACGTTAGTATAATAATTATTCAGTGTTACATTATTTGCTTATTTAATACTAATAAAGGGAAGATGTAACCTAGTAAACTAAATATGTAACGCTTTTAAAATATAAAACCGGTCGTGTAATATTGATTGGTACCTAAAACATCTGAAATCGTTATGTTGCGTACCTACCTACATTAAGTATCAGTAATGCCTCAATAATTTGTTGTCAACATGTAAAATCTATGAGGGTGTAAATACTATAAAGTATGGTTACCTTGTACTTACAATAATATTTGATGGTTAGGTGATCATTCGATGTTAGTTTATCAATACCTACTGCGATTCGACTAGGTATTGTTATTAGACGAAGCGGGGACGGTATTAGATTTGAAAACAATCACTTTTGATTTTTACAAATGTCGTCAGTTACAAGATGCAAAATATAACAAACCAGTGATACATACATTGTAAATATGTTAGAAGGCTTAATAAGCCTAAATGTACGGTGTTATTTTATTGCTTATTTTTTTTAATTGACTACCATTATCATAACGGTTTAAAACGTTAGGATTGTTGGTTTATAATTTTATGTAACACGAACCTAAATCACATACCTTGTGGATCTATATACCTACACATTATCATGGTAACATTTTTAAAAAATTACATTATTATGTTGACAACAAGTGAAGTTGATGCTGAATATGAGAGGTAGTCTAAAGGACAGTTACATATTAAATAACAAAGGTTCAGAGGTAGTTCGATGAAAATCGAACGGTACCTACAAGACTCCAAGAGGTAGTTCTAGGCAAACTAGAACGGTACCTACAAAAATCCAAGAGGTAATTCTATGTAAATTAGAATGGTACCTATAAAAACTCAAGAGGTAGTTCTATATAAACTAGAACGGTACCTATAAAACTTAAGAGGTAGTTCTATATAATCTAGAACGGTACCTACAAAAATCCAAGAGGTAATTCTATGTAAATTAGAATAGTACCTATAAAAACTCAAGAGGTAGTTCTATATAAACTAGAACGGTACCTACAAAATCCAAGAGGTAATTCAATGTAAATTAGAATGGTACCTATAAAAACTCAAGAGGTAGTTCTATATAAACTAGAACGGTACCTACAAAAATCCAAGAGGTAATTCTATGCAAATTAGAATGGTACCTATAACAACTCAAGAGGTAGTTCTATATAAATTAGAACGGTACCTACAAAAAACTTAAGAGGTAGTTCTATGTTCTTAGAACGGTACCTATAGAAACGATTGGAGTGGCCAAGTGTGTCGATATTTTAGAGTGGCCATGTGAGTCATTATTTTAGAATGACCATGTGAGCCCATGGAATGTAACCAAGTGTGTTACTAGAGTGGAACAATTGTTTGCATAAGTTGATCAAAGAGTCAGTAGGTTGTCAGATGGTAACCGAGTGCGTTACTGCATTGGAACATGTGATTCCTTGAATTGTGAGTTGTGACCTAATGAGCCGGTAGGTTGTGAACAAGTGTGTTACTATTTCGGACAGTATGCTATCTAACTGTTCGTGAAAGATCTAATGTATTTTATTTACTTAATTTTACATTCATATCAAACTAAAGGGATGTACATAATGAATGTAAGTTTCCCAGTCCAGACGTATTACCAATAACGTAGTAGGTAGCTGCTTTAGTAGATTACTGTACAAGTTACTCGTTCTATCCAGAATTACCATGGCATTTTATTCATCTTCATAGTTTTAAATGTGCCTTTAAATGCTTTTGATCAAAGAAAGTTCTACATTCTTAATTGTTGAATGAACTTAGATTTCGGTTATTTTAAACGACGTTAGATCAATAACAACAACTTCGAACAATAGTATAACTGTACCTAATGGTATAGCCGCAACATATTGGTCAAAGGTTCTGAGATGATTTGAAAGAAAAATTCATTGTTTTTGTATGGACTTTTAAATGGATTAATTAGTGATCCCGATGTTACCCGAGCGAGCCTCGCCATGTTTCGGATGTATACATAATCTGTATGCGCCTAAATACGAATGAATTATAGTTATTTCAAAAAAAAAAAAAACAAGCGCAGTCAGATAAAACCGGTGAACTATATTATGGGTATCATTTTAATTTATTAGAAAAAAACTATGATATTATAAAGTATAGGTATGATCAAGCGAACTTGCAAAGTGAAGCTCGATTGATATTAAATGAGTACGCTTCATTCGATGATATATAGCAACATAGTTATTATTTGACTAATGTGTAAAATATTGTGTAGTGTAGGTACACAATTTATAATATCGTACCAGATCGATGCCGATATCGTTTAGGACCCGTGATGCATTCAATAACCTTTTTGTCATTGGTTCAACTTATAAGTTGTTCACTCACCCATTCGTTACATTTCAAATATTTTTGTTTCTAAAATATATGGCTCACTTGTAAATGCTTATTAGTTTAAAAAGTTAACAAGCAAGGAAATGCATAAAGTAAATTGAAACAAAGGTTTCAAGTTTGTTTTTTAATAAATCTTTCACTCGTTTATTTAGCTACACTATTTTATGACTTTGATTAGTTTGGAGGGTTGAAGTTTCAACATAATGCGATCCTATGTTCGGAATGCATTTATAATTAAATAGGGAAGGATATATACTTCAGCTTGTAAGGGCGAAGGTTGCAGTATTTTTTAAAGTAAAAAAAAAAAAGTAGTTCAAGCGTGTTTCGTCAATCAGGTGACTCAGTTTGACTAAATTAGTTCATTAAATGTTAAACTGCATTTAATAAAAATATTTAAATTTTTGGAACATTTATTAATCAAAAAGAAAGATAAATAAATAAATGTAAGGGCTGAACATTTGAGGCTCGAGGTTAAGTAGCTTGCTAGAAACTACAGTCACGGCTCGAGAAGCCCGTTTAATAACGGAATAAAATCGTAAAAACGCGCCATTCTGAAAGTCGCATTGAAAGAAAAGAAAGAAAGAAATATAAAAAAAACATTTATTTCCAAATTGTGCCATACATAACAAGCATACCTAAAGTGGGTAGATCACCCCTGCACATCAACGATCTAAAGAAAATCTAGAATCTAAACAACACCGATGAGGCGCGGGGATGAACTATATCACGCATGGCACAACCCAAAAAATGGCTTAGGCTCATCATAATGCTGAATATTCATGCATAGGGTTTTCTTTCTTTATTTTTATCTGAGTGATTTGAAATAATAAGTGGGGATGATAAAATTTAACAGACTATTATTTTAATTGAAAATGAAATCGCGCAATTAATTATCTTTTGCCGTCCAAAATCTGGAGAGTATAATATGATGTAAAAATAATATATATTTTCTAATAAGTGACTAGTGCGTGCTTGCTTATTCTAGATCTCCATATTGTTTTCTCTCAAATGTATTGAAGAATGTCGTGTGATGCCCGGGCGTTGTTAATTTGCAAGCTCGTGACGATGGTATACCCTCACCTAGCGGCTCAGGCTTACAACCGTCAATTAAGTTGTAAGAACTTACCACTCTAATGGAGAAGTTTACCATTTTTTTATTTAGTATGAAAATTAAGACAAAATAAATCAAAAATATGGAGAATCATTAAAATATCTCGACAAATGAAAAAGTTATGGAACTTTAAAGTTGCGCTAGCTTAGACGGGAGACGTGACGTCATAATTCCCTTTCAACCGACTTTATAAAGCCGAATAAAAGAAATAAATGGTCTTAACGTGACTTAATTAAATTAAAAGCACTTAATTTGTTTGTGAAGATAATTTTAAATTATTAAATCTCGGCTAGGTATTAAAACTCACTCACAAAATTTTTCACTCCTGTAAGTTCACACTACTCGGTGTGTAAGATACAGCAATACGATAAATAATTAAACTTGTAAATCGTCTTTTCTCAGTCTTTTATAGATTGATTAAAAAAAAAACACTGATTTATTAGTTTTAATCTATATTTTACTTCTGTTGTGTTAAATACGATATTCACAACATCATGAAACTTCTCCATTATTAACTGACAGATAAGTAAAGTAAAGAGTATAAAAATGCAGAATGAATAAAACATGCTCTGTATAAACTATATTATGTTACTGAAGTTATATATCATGCCTTGGTGTAACGTTTTTGATTAATAAAATTGGTTTGATTTTTTTAAATGAGCTAAGGGAATGATTCAAAAAAAACAGAAGAGAAAAGATATTTTGAGTATTAAATTCTGATATCTAAATTTGGGGTCTTCATTAAGTTTTTTATTTAGTTTTGTAGCAATCTTTGGATTTACAGCAAGATTTGAATTTTAATTTGAGTAAAGAGTAATTTCTATTGAGTAAAGTTAATTAGAAAGAATTATATGATAGCGATTAACTATTGTACAATAATTGAAAGTCGATTCTATTTCAATTCATACAAAGGTTTTGCATTTCGAAGAAGCCTTTGATGAAGAGTTTGATTTAGTTTTGGACTAAGGTTTAGTTTGGACTTGTTGTTTGGTTATCGATGATGATTGTTGTGAAAGTTAAGGTTGAGAAAGACCCAATTCAAAGCATACGATCATAACATGAAAGGGTATGGTTTGGAAAGGAAGGAAATAAACTAAAACAACTAGTGTTTTGAGGCCAAGTGTTTAACAAAATTATTTACTATAAATAATTTTATATGAATAAGCTTTGAATAATTTTAGTTCATTTATTATAAACGTTGACTGTTAAATAGTTAAAGATTTTAAAATTATAATAATTTAACATAGTGGGATTTCAGGAATTTAAAGCAGATAATTGAACATAGTCTTATTTTGATTAAAAAAATTAGTAAATGGTACAGCAGATCCAACTGAATTGAACAAGACAGGGAATGATGTGGAGCTGCAAACTGACGACAGTGGGCAACGACTACGGAGAAACGTAGTTCACCTGAAACGTGTCGAAGGACAGTGGAAGGTTTGTGCAGGTGAAAATCAGTCAATCAAAGATTGCATTGATACCACGATAATAACGATGATTATAAACAGACATCTTAGGTTATGTGGGTCAATGATTATAGAATAGAAGATCTGTAATAGGTTATTAGAATATTTGTTGTTGATCGTAAGGAATACGTTTATTTTTGTTATCTGAAATAATTGTGTCCGATGGAAATAAAGTTTTAATTTTAATTTTGTGAAAGGTAGATGTAGTGTATTGATAATAAATATAATATTCACTCGTACCGGCGAGGGGTGCGGAAGTGGGGTCGCGGGGAGCGATGGCTCACCGCGTGCTCGCTGTTCGAACGCCGCGCGGGTAAGACGTGTTGTGAAGTTAATTTGTGTCTTATTGGTGGAACCTTATCCTATACAGTACCTATGTATAATGCTATATTATATTTCACTGTATTCCTACTGTTCTTACATTAAGTACCTATATTATATTATTTCAATTATAATAGCTTATTTTTATAATGGCTTTGACTCGGACGAAACGGGACGAAAATACTAGCTATAGGACAGGTTCAAAAAGTTTATTTCCAAAAAGAACAAAGTTCACTTACAATTTATAAGATTACAATTATTAAGTAGTATAAATTACCGTGCGTATATGTCACCGTAAGATTGTAATCTAACGTTTTATTTTTCGATAGATTGTAAACAGTCGAAAGATTGTGAAATCAATTTCAATTTTTTGAAATATTCATTGTATTTACGTTTTCTTGTCTCTTTCTTGTAGGTTAGGTTAGGGTTCGACATAAATAACCAAAAAAATAATCTGTTATATTGTAATCATTCGACAGTTTACAATTTCGCGAGCTAGATTATAATCTAACGGTTTTACGGTGACATATACACAAAATTACTAATGTAATTACTAAGATGTATGCAGTTCTGTGTGTGAAAGTGTTTTTTTTTTATTTTTACTTAAACTTTAAAAATGATTACTATAACTATACTAATGTTTATAAAAGGGTTCGTTGTCTTACGACGGAACCCTGAAACATCGCTATTATTATTTAAATACAAGGTCATACAAACAAACTATGGAGATGCTCTGATGATTCTCGGTCAAAGCCTGCTCCCAAAAACTAAACTGGTTTGAATTATGTAATGACCTAGATTATCCACATGACTTCGTCCGCGTGGATTAAGTTTTTGTGATCCCCGCGCGACTAATTTAATTTTCTAGAAAATAAACATCCAAAAACCTTTTCGGAATGCAATCATATTTACCAAATTTCGTCATAATCGGTAGAACAGGTCGTGAAAGCGTAGCAGACAGACACACTTGTGCACTTATAATATTAGTAAGGATTACAAGTTAATTTATGAAGGATGTATATTCGAAAATCCTATTGCAATCAGTGCGTACCTAAAACGAACGTTCTGTATTTAAACAAAAAAGAAACTCAATCTTGCACTTTACATAGAGGACTTAGCATTAGCTATAAAGTATAAACCTTCTTTAAAGAAATACAGTTTTTATGCTACCGTTTTAAAGATTATTATCATTTAATGGATGTAATCTTCATATTAGCTGATTGTGCTGAAAATAAATACATAATGGCACACGGGTTGTTTTTGTTATAATTATTTATAACATATATTGCTTCTATTTCTGTTAATATTGTGTCATCTGCATGAAGTAGGTTAATGTACGCATTATGAAAATACGTCGTATGCGCTTACTGAGGACTAAGTAACTAAGTTTATAATACCTATTTGTTATTATTAACATAATAACAAATAGGTATTATATTGAATAATTATAATGAAATAATTAAAAAATAATTTGCCAAAAATTAAGTTAAACCGTTTTGATGTTAAGATCCATATTTTTTTTTAAATTCCAAAATTCGTAGTAGCTTTTCTTTATTAGATGTTTGTTTTTGCTATCTGTTTTTCCTGTGGCTACTTCGCTGGTGTGTTGTGTTTTGTATGCTAACTGTTTGGGCCTTAATTTTTTTTTTTAAATCTGATTTCTTCAAACACTACATTTTTCATAAGTATCGTCGTACATTATATTATCCATTATATAACAAATATTGTTATTTCATGTTCATTGTTCATGTTCATTTAAAAGTGGTGTAGGTATGACTAAAATTCTATATTCAATTTCACACCTAAAATCTACCCTTTTAAACCAATAAAATTCGCCAATTCGACAAATTCAACACGAATTGCTGACACTTTCCTTTTAGAAAGTAAACAAGAAATGCTATTCTATCGCTACGGGACTAATGAATTAGGACGAATGACACCAGGTTGGGATTTATAGAGTAACTTAAAGTATTAATAGATTATTATCAAATATATAAACATTTAGAAATATTATTAGAGTTCCTCGCTCGGTTCTTAAAGGCACTAATGCTGGATCATAATCCCGGGATACAGGAATTGGTTAATTGACTACTAGTCAAATCATACTAATATATAATGCGAAATATATAATGCGAAAGTGTGTTTGTTTGTTGGTTTGTCTTTCAATCACGCCTCAACGGAGCAACGGATCGACAAGATTTTTGGCATGATAGTTAAGGACCTGCAGAGTAACATAGGCTACTTTTCATCGCAGAAAATTAAGCCGCCAACTTCCTAATACTGAGAATTTCTAGTCAGGAAAACCCCAACACTTAATTATGGCCCGACCCGGGACTCGAACCCGGGACCTCCTCGGCCGCAGTCGAACATGCTAACCACTAGACCCACTAGGCATTTGAATACGGAACAACCCTTTTCTTCATATTATAAGATGTGTAAAGAAGTATGACTCACTAAATTGACGTAAGCGAAGGCGATGAGGCCTTTCCTCATGGGCAGGCAGAAGCAGCATTTCGTCAGTATGGGGATCTCGACGTGGCTGCATATTTTATCTCTGGAAACAAAAAACATTTTCATAAGCAATTTAGTCTACGCAAGGTGCAGAAATCCTTTGTGGGGTCGAGTATTAGCTTTTATAATAATATGGTTCCAAAAGAACTATTGGATTTGGCGTTACATAAACGTAAAAAGTCTTAAAGGAACACTTGTTGAGTCGAGGCTTTTATACAATTGACAAATTTCTTAATGACAAAGTTGTATAGGTAGGTATGCAATAGACTTTGGGTCCAGAGGCCCACAGGATAGTATAACTTACACTACTGTATAGTGTATACCTATTACCTACTTATTGTATTATCTTGTTTAAAAAAAAACAACTGCTGAGTTTCTTGTCGGCTCTTCTCGTAGAACCGTGAATTGTGATAGAGTCAAAACATGACGATAATAAGAGACGCCGTATACGCCATTGCCATTTGCCACTGCATGCAATTTGTATGGGCGTTGATCTACTGTAGGTATATAAATATACAGCTACACTGTGGTATATCAGTAAGATCCCTATGCTTGCCAAATTTCGACTGTACAACTCTTATTTATTTGAATTTTAAAATGTCTGTTACAAACGGTCCGACGGACAGGATGAAACATACTATAGTAAAGGGGTCCATTGCAAAAGGGTACTTAATAAATAATGTATTCTTTACCTGCGAGCTAAACAAAGTTCGTACGGAGCTCGCTCCGCTCATATTTGGAACCCCGTTTAACGGTCCCTTACGAAGGAACCCTAAAAACGTCGGAACCTACGATTTGCATTTTATTCTCAAACGTTCCAGATACAACAGCATTCCTTGTTCTAATATTTTAATTCTAGAAATACACCTAATATGGCGTGATTCATGAATAAAGAATTTGTAGAGTTCATGGAAATCAACGATAAATAATGATCAAATTAGTTGAGGTATTGTTCCTCAACACAACAGTTGATAATGACTGCATATACATTCGTGATAAGAGGAACACAAATAATTGTGTAAAGTCTTACATGGGTGAGTTAATACTTAAATCATCCTGATAAAGATAATAATATACTTAGAAATGATAATGTAAGTGTAATTTCTCTTCCCCGCACAAAACCATGGCATATGCGAGACAGATCCGCGCATGGAACGTTCCGAACCTTGGAACAAAACGTTCAATTTGGTAGAAATTTAATAAAAAAAAAGTGTCTGTGTGCAATTCACACACGGCAGAAGTGAAACTTCAGAAAAGTAGCCGAGAGAATGAGATCAATTTATACCTAACTTGTATTCTATCTCATTCTCACGCAGACTAAATCCTATTATGAATATGTTTGTCACTATTTGGTGTCGCTTTTTCGTTTCATCGAATTTTCAAATCACAACGATTCTAAAGAAGTTTCACTTTAATAAATTAATTGGATTTTTTAATCACTTATCTACCAATTTTAATGATAGAAATTGGTAGTTAAGTGATAAAATTGTTCGAAACAAACTATTCTTGCTTTGGCCCGCGAAATTATGTTTCTTGATAAAGATTTATTACTGACTAGCTGATGCCCGCGACTTTGTCCATGTGGTTTAAGTTTTTTGATTCCCGCGGGAAATCCTCAATTTTCCGGGATATAATAGGATAATGAAGGTAGGATAATGTCATTTTCCAGGTCCTCAACTACCTATACCCATGCTAAAAATCACGTCGATCCGTTGCTCTGTTACGGCGTGATTGAAGGACAAACCAAGAAACCAACAAACTAATTAACCAACAACAAACACACTTTCGCATTTATAATATTAAGTATAATTTCACATTAAATATGCTAGTTAGAAAGACATATTTTTCAATAAGTAAGTGTTGCTTACGAGTATCAAATGTTATTTTTCAGCTTAGCTAAGTAGCCTTTGTTAGTCTAGCTCTAGCTAGTTATTTCACTTTCCAGATCCTAAACTATACCCATGCCAAAAATCACGTCGATCCGTTGCTGCTTGCGTTGCGGCGTGATTGAAGGACAAACCAACAAACAAACCCACTTTCGCATTTATAATATTAGTATAATAACGACTGTAATAATTAGGTTAAATCTATAAGTGCCGACTACCTATAATCCTGTTAATCGGCCGGTTTCTGAATTGAGAATTTCATGTTGAGTCTGTCTCAAAGACTACTTAAGGACTAATTAAGCAATTTTTTGTTTCTGAATTGATATTGGGTCGGTTTCTGAAATAAGCATTCAAGCAAAAACAGCAAGTTCCAACTCTCAAACCTTACACAATAAGTATCAATTCAGAAACAAAAATTTGCTTAATTAGTCTTTGAGACAGACTCAACATGAAATTCTCATTTCAGAAACCGGCCGAATGTCTTCTTCTTCTTATTTTGTGGCATAATATAATAAGTCTATGTTTTGTGGCAATAAACTTATCGAAGACACGCGACAGCATAGGTACTAAAACAGCAATATGACAGCATCAAAAATTAATCCAATATGGCGGACTACCGAAAATGGCGGACAACGATGGCGTCTATCTAAATATTTAACTGTCTAAAAACATCCCCGCATGTACATTAACCACACAGTGACCGCGTTATCACCCGCCATTACGAATACAAAGAAAGACGGTAGAGGATGACCGCTTCCTCCGATAAGGGTATCAATGGAAAGTTTCTACTAAGGACTGAAACAGTAACCGAAATAAGGGGTTTTAACACTGTTTTTTGAAACTGTTATAAAACAGAAACACTTTATAACGGAAACAGACACGATACTGTAACTAGGGTTGCCAACATTTCTTCACCGAAATATAGTATTTTCAGACTAAGCTATAAAAAAATATAGTACACTTCAAAAAAATATAGTATTTTATGGAAAACGCAAAAAGTAGACGAAGAAAATTTTTTTTTGTAAAAAGTATATTTATTTGCACTTCTTGCATTTTTTAACAATTTTTACGACTTTGACTTCTCAAAAGAAAGAACAGTATAATTGGAAATAATTACCAAAATCCCAAAACTAAAATAAAACAGACCAATGACCAATCATTCGTTTGACTTTGACAAGTTCGAAACGCAGTAAGGTACTCGTAGATACGTTCCGATGCGCTACAAGTATAGATAATAATATAATTTTAATGCAGGAAACTGTCCCATATTTTGTTAGTTACAATCCCTTATCCTATGTTAGTAAATACAAAAAATACTTAACCTACTCTATACCTATTGCATCAGTCAAAAAGCACTTTCATACATTTTTAAAATAAAGGATTAGTTTGTTAGATTTCGGTGTTGAAAATATAGTATTTTTGCGTACTATGTGCTTCTTCAACAGAATCAGACCCGAAATACAGTACAATACTATATATTATAGTACGGTTGGCAACGCTAACTGTAACCCAATCAATCTGTAACCGTTTATTTCTGTTAATAAGTGTTTTATCTGTAACCCTAATAGGTACATGCCCTAACAAACTGCACGGTGTGACAACGCGTTCTTCTCACTTCATTGGACTTTACACACACTGACACAACAAGGCCATGTTTTTCTTAAAACAATTGCGACCATCGGTGCTTTCACCTTAGGTTCAAATTTGAATACGCGTCAACAGTCAATTTAGCAACGTCGCTATAAAACCCTTTATTATTTCTGGTACAGATTAGTTTCTGTTACAGAAATAAAAGTGTTTCGGGTTAACAGAATTAAAAACACATTCAAAAGGGTTATAGCTTCGATTCTGTTACACTTTCATTCTGTAACACTTAATATATTTCTGTAACCTTCATGAATCTGTTTTTCAGTCTCTGGACTTTCTACCGTAGCATCCATTGAGCATGAGTTATCAACTGACTGACTGACAGCAACATAATTATAATAGGTAACTATATTATAAGTGTCTGGTGAAAGGCTTCGGCCAGTTGCGTGCACGAAATAGAGGCATAAAAGCATAGCTTACCCAAGTTAAAAAAGCTCATTGCTTATTTTACATCATTCCTACCTGAAAATAGGTATCTAGTGTCTACCTAACCAGTGCCTAACCTGGCTCCGAATACTGTGCACGCCACTGGCTTCGTCAAGCGATTAAGCGTTCCGGTACAGTGCCGCGCATAAACCGATTAGGTAGGGGTAAACTGCGGTACCCTAACAGGTTAGCCCGCATCTTAGATTTCATCATCTCTTACCATCAGGTGAGATCGCAGTCAAGGGCTAACTTGTAGTGGAAGAAAAAAAAACCGGCCAAGTGCGAGTCGGACTCGCGCACCGAGGGTTCCGTACAAACCTGTAGGTATATTTAAGTAAAAGTTATGGAATATGAATTTCAACTTGATACCTCTACGCATTCATGAGGAAAGGGGTAGTAAGTTTAAAATTATTAAAAATATTTTTATTATAATATGATGTTACAAAATATTTATGCTTTTCGCAATTTTTCCTTTATCTGTGCTATATGAAGTTGCTTCGTACCAAATTTAAAGATTCTGAGTTCACGGGAAGTACCCAGTTGTAGGTTTTGATTCCTTTGCGAGTGTCGAAAAAATGCAGCATAAACGGCTGTACCTAGGTATCTTTTGATTGCGTTGGCTTAGAAGTTTGATTTTTTCACAGCTCTAAGGGACAGTAGACCTGAGTATTTCATATGAATTTCAGCTTGATACCTCCATGCGTTCCTGAGAAAAAGGGTCTTGACACACAGACCGACGGACAACAAAGTGATCCTATAAGCCATAAAGGATCACATATTATTATTAGATACCCTTATAGTATAAGGGTTCCGTTTTTTCCTTTTGAGCTAGGGAACCCTAAAAAGAGCGGGATTAAATAATAATTATTGGAACACAAAAGTATGCGCGTAAACAGAAATGCAATCTCGATTCCCTCACTCTCATCCAACACTACCGGAGTAAGATATTTATACCCAACCATTATATTTTTGACTTAAGAGCAAAAATCAGCTATTTCTATTTCTAATCTGTCACTCTCATAGGGCAGCAATACAACATAACCGGAGCGAGATACCTGTACCTAACAATAGTTTAAACCGTTTATCTAACAAAAGTCTATAAGTAGACAATTTCGTCTTAAAGCGACAAACGTAACTCACAATTGCTTGATGACAACAATTATCCAATACTTATCGTAATGGGTGGAAACGTAACCGCAATTCAAAGCTAACATAACCGCGGAAGAAGGGACTATACACACTTATCAGTTTTTATTCGACACGATTCTGTTCATTAATGTAGTAATTTACGATTTTTTTTAAGAAACATCTTTCATATTCTAATTTAATGAAGAATTAAGTAATATGAATTGTGTACCTTTAATTTGCTTGAAATATTGCACAATTCGATATAACAATATTATAATATTTCTGGTACTGAATAAAAAGTTAATTACTCGCTTTAAGTAAATATTTGTTGCGGGTCATAAACATAGAAAAGCTTCAATTTAAAATACTTTTGTACGATCAACCATATTGCGTTGGAAATATGACTAGGTGATCAGACAATAAAGAAATTGAACATAGAAGATGGTGTTTTACGTGGCAAAGTCATATTAAAAAAATAACCGTTACATGGAACTATTATTTTTTTCAAGAAGAAAAACTATAGGTACCGAAATACTTTTAACTTGTATATCTAAAGCAAAAAAAACTAGTTAATTAAGTAAAAGCAAAAGCTTGAACTTACATACATAATTGTAGGATATTATAAGAAAGTCTGAGAAAGTTTAGCAGACAGTTAGAAACTTTAGTTCGTCAAGCATAAACTCTAGCAAACGGGTTTGTAAACTTTTTAAACGTGTTTTGGTGTATTCGTGAGAAATATAGATAACGCGGTATAGAAATAAGCTCTCTAGCTCTTAAAGCTAATCTTTATTTCGGTGAATTGTATGAATGATAAATGTGAAGTGTCCCTAATCTTAATTCAAATAATATGATAGGTACTTAATATTTTTAAAGTGTTAAGTTTCCGCAAAGGAAGTTGTTATTTTACTATAATAAAACAAATGAGTACCTACTACCTAGGTAGGAATGCTACCTAGGTACTAGGCAAGGTATTGGAATTCTAGTACCTACTTATACCACTTCACAAAACTTGACCTCACTCACTTTCAAGAAAGGCTGGAAGAGATTTTTTTTTTAGAGATAAGCTTTACCTTGAGAAAGAAATGCTAATAATTTTGACAAAAGGTAGGTATTGTTAGCTATTCACAACTATTTTGATTATTAATTATTTAAAATTATAATAATAATAAAGATAACTTATTTGGAATTAGAAGATAAAAATTTTCCAATATAGGTAATACCACTAGAATCTAGATGATGCCCGCGACCTTGTTGTCGATTAATTCTAGAACTCCTTCATTTTCAAGGATAAAATGTAGCATATAAGTATACATCCCATGGAAACAACATTCATTAATAGGTAAGCTTTGTTAGTTCTAATTACCATATATAATGATAAGTAGTATCAAATATCAAAACCGATTAAAAAAATGGGCCGTGCCGTGAAATCCTAGTAGACAGACAAGCAGACCGACACACATTCGCATAGATCACATATTAATATTAGTATAGATTTAGGTATCTACTGCCTACTGACTACGAGTATCTAACTAGGTCATAACATAAAATCATACTAATATCATAAATGCGAAAGTGTGTTTGTTTGTTGGTCTGTCCTTCAATCACGGCGCAACGGAGCAACGGATCGACGTGATTTTTGGCATGGGTACCTATAGTTGAGGACTTAGATAATATGACGTATAAGAATTCATTGGTTGAGGACCTGAAAAGTGACATAGGCTACTTTTTATCCCGGAAAATTAAGGATTTCCTGGGGGAATTTAAAAAAACTTAAACCACGCGGACGAAGTCGCGGGCATCAGCTAGTAAATAATATAGCCACGACGGCTTATTTCCAGAGGAAGTAGGTATAGCCATCTGCGCGGGAGATATTATAGTGCGCATTCGTATGCATTCTCTGTTCCTCTTAGCCAGTACGTAGTACGTACCTAGGTCGTAGTAGGTACTTAATAGTTAGTATTATGTGCCTAGGTAATAAATGCTCGCTGCGCAAGAGAGGACGTCTACGATATTAATCAGATAATTAAGTAAGTAAGTACCTAAGTAGTAAGTACCTAGTCCCTGTACATAATCCAACATTGCAGTAATCCCCGGCAGCACACGTCAGTTATATACCGTTAAATAACACAACCTACATAGGTAAGCTGTGTTGGTAATTAGGTACATTTTATCTCGACTCGCGTAAGAAAATATGAATGGGGAGATTGATTGACGCAATAAAAACTTTATTTATTTATTTATTTCCGTCTGGAGTACCTACCTAGGTTCTATTTTTACACAAACTGTTTGAATTTCGACTTCGGATTAGGAAAACACAAATAGAATTATTTGAGTACGGAAAACATGAACTTTATATACCTACTTAACTACCTACTTACAGGGTTTACATCTAGATAATATTTTAAATGTGAATGTGTTTGGATGTCATGGATATATGGATGGATGGATGGATGGGTGTTTGTTACTCTATCAAGCCAGAACAGCTTTACGGATCAGGATACTGGATTAAATTTTGCGCTGAGATAGGTAGATTATAGTCTGGAATAACATAGGCTACTTTATCCCGGAAAATTAAAGAATTCCCGCGGACCAAAAAACCTCATTCAACGCGTAGGAAGTCGCGGGCATTAGCTAGTCTTGAATAAATTACAAATAACGCCAGGCTTTGCAGACCAAAGAACAATCAAATAACCTACTCTTATACTGTAATCACAGAATACGTAATATAGTTGCTATAATGAGATATTATTAAGTAAGTATATAACGCTTTACCAATTAAAAGTCAATATATTATGTCACAGCATTTAATTTAGTAATAACTTATCTGTATGCATGTAATTTCGTAGTTAGATACCACGCCAGCTAACAGAAGTACACAGGGACACTACAATGACGTGATGTTTTGCAAGTAAATTATATGTAATTCTTTCATATTTGTACAACTGCAGTAAGTTTGATGCAATTTTTTCCATTCTCACGACATAGTTGAATCGTATATAATTTTATTCAATTACGACTTCTTTTGTTGAATAGAAAAATGTTCGTTCATTGTCGAGTCAACAATCAACATCTGAAGATGCTCCTGTGTCGGAGTGAAACGTAGGTCTACGTTGAGAATAATTGGGAAGATTTATGTGGTATGGTGAATATCACAATTCACAAGCTACAAGTGCAAAATACACACTGTACCACATAGATTTACCTACTGTGGCGGATTATATAGCGTATTAAATTTCTAGTTCCTTCATTGTCATGGACTTCCGCAAAGCAACGCCTGCTTCTATCCAATATTTCTTTAGAAATTTAGAATCGTTGTAATTTGAAAATTCGATAAAACGAAAAAGGGACGCCAAAAAGAGACAAACATATTCATAATTTAGCCTGCAAGAGAATGAGTTATGATACAAGTTATATTTATCTCATTCTCTCGTAGGCTACTTTTCCGAAGTTTCACTTCTGCCGTGTGTAAATTGCACACACTCACTCTGTTTCATATCAATTTCTCAATACTAATAATATGAATGCGAAATTATCTGCTTGTCTGTCTATCTGTTTGTCTGTCTGTCTGCTACGCTTCCACCCGATCTTTTCAACCGATTTTGACGATATTGGGTACAGAGGTTTGTTGCAGGCTGCAGCCCGGGGAAGAACATAGGCTACTTTTTATCCCGGAAAATGAAAGAGTTCCCGGGTATCTAAAAACTTGAATCCACACGGACGAAGTCGCGGGCATCTAATTTATTACATTGCTATACCTAATGGTGAAGGAAAACTTCGCAAGGAAACCTGCTTGCCAGAGAGTTCTCAAAGGTGTGTGAAATCTGCCGATCCACATTCGATGGGCTGAAATGATGAAAAGATGATGAACCTACATTATTATTGAGACTAAGAATTTAGATTCGCAAATATATCCTTATTTACATTAAGAATCTTTTTATTGACTCTACCTATTTTAGAAACAATAACAACTAAAGATCTAGCCCCACTACAGATGCAAGGCACGGCGCGGCACGTAGCGGTAAAAATATTCTTTCTCTGAGTTTGTATGGAGCTGGGCCCACTAATAGCGACGTGGCACGGAGTTGCTCTGGGACGTAATAGAACAAAGACTAATAATTGTACAAAGAGTGCTTGCCGCCACGTGCCGCGCCGCACCGCGCCTCTGTAGTGGGGCTAGACCTTAAGAGGAATTCTCCCGGCGATTTCTCCATACAAAAACATTTGTCTGTTTCCTCCGTGGATAATTACAATAGAGAAAATATTTTTGCTCCATAAAATCCATATGTGTCCGTGCCATGCTCCTATGTTTTGCTTTTTTCAATAAATAAATAATTTTAAGAACAACGAACCTTTAAAAATTGCAAAAAATGGCCCAGTTTTCGCGCAAACATCAGACATCCTGCAAATAAATTTGACGGATATAATCTAAAAAAGAAAAACATACCGACATAGCCTGAGTCCTTCTTAAATTATTCGTTAAAAAAAAATTTCAATCGGTTCAGTTTTGGAGGAGGAAACAGAAAAATACTAAGAGTAAGAATTCTACTGGTTTTCATAGGTATTATCAGTCCAAGCTGCAGTTGTCCCTATCGGGTTTTATCGGCCTTTATTCGGAGAGGTTAAATACGTATACTCTCACACATATGTACACAGTTAGTGAGTTCAAGTGTAGTCGATATAATTATATCATCGATAATCTAGTGTTGTTTATCGATATGGATATTTTACCTTTTACTAACTCTGTGATCGTATATACCTAATATAATAGCGATCCGCCCCGGCTTCGCACGGTTAGCACTATTCATCATCAATAGTCCATAGTCCATACCCAATAATAGCCAGTCGGCACTGGGTTGCACAACAGGTTTTACATTAACACTGCGATATCTCCACACTGCCGGCCGCCCTTTTTCTATAGCGCGTTAATTTATTTATTTCTTGACTGCCTCGTTGGTCTAGTGGTTGGCATATGTTCAACTACGGCCGACGAGGTCGGGTCATAACAAGTGTTGGGTTTTTCTGACAGCAAAAACCTCAGTGCTAGCCCGGAGTAAGGAAGTTGGCGGTGTTTCACACCCGTGCCTCGGAGAGCACGTTAAGCCGCCGCTCCTGTGCCTCATCTCTCTCCGGTCTTTGAGAGTAAAGGAACAGAGAGTGCACCTGTGAACACCACGGAAACTCTCAGATGAGACGATATTTTCCGACGTAATTCACATTATAGCAATTTTCGTAGCGTACTCAATTTTCTTTTGAACATAAAATATAGCTTATGTTACGCTGATAAAAAAGCTTTCTATAAGTGAAAGAATTTTTAAAATCAGTTGATTAGTTTTTGAGTTTATCCATTACAAACAAACAAACATTCAATGAAACAAATCTTTCCTCTTTATTATAGGTATTAGTTTATAAATGTGACTGGCTTTCTGTCTAATCTATCAACGCACAGCTCTATCACTGGACGGATCGGAATGAAATTTGGCATACATTTTCCTCATTTTCCATAGTTCATCTAGCCAGTCTTATCCCACAAATGACAGTCTCAAACTTATAGTACCTACTTTCTCACTTATTTCTGGTGGAAGCCTTCGTCCGTACCACAACCCAATATACCTACATAACAGAATGACTAAAGATAATATTACTATGAAAATAAAAATCCCTTGAAAATGATAAAAATACAAAAGTCAACACAAGCAGAGTTGAGTTGTAACTTTGACGACCTACCTGGCGCAATGGTTAACGCTGTGTCTTATTGTGGGAGGTTCCGGGTTATATTTCCAGCAGGGTCAATTTGGGAATTTACAATTTTTTAATTTTCTCTTGTCTGATCTGGTAGGAAGGTTCAACCGTGGCTAGTAACCACCATATCGGCAGAGACGTACCTCCAAGAAATTTAGCGTTACGGTACGATGCCGTGTAAAAATCGTTATGGGTTTAATATACTTGCCGTACCCTAACAAGTTAGGCTGCTACCATCTTAGACTGTATTATTGTATCAGGTGAGATCGCAGTCAAGAGCTAACTTGTAGTGGATAAAAAAGCAAAAAATAAAAAGAGTTCCCAACCGAGTGTTGTAGTGCACCACTGCGCCAGGGAGGTCTAGGTCACAGGTTCGATTCCCAGCCAAATGGACCCTAATTTGGTAATTTATATATCATAACTAGCGGATGCTCGCGACTTCGTTCGCGTGGCATAAGTTTTTTTAATTCAGGCGCTCCTCAATTTTCCGGGCTAGAGACTTAATCTATATCATCTCGAGGTCCTCGACTATACCCATGCAAAAAAAAACGATGATCCGTTGCTTTGTTGCGGCGTGATTGAAGGACGAGCTCTCTATTTAACGTCATTGGGGATAAAAAAATTAAAATTTTAAGTTAACGCTTAGTCGAGTCGTGTGCGGAAGGAACCCACCGCATTATTATTCCAAGAAAACTCCTACCATTATTTGATTAATGGAAAGGAGTCACGACCCTCAGTAATGAGGAATACGACGCAGACGAGAGATGGCTTTGTAGTAATTAACTGCCTTATGCCTAACAGGTAAGCCCGCTATCATCTTAGACTGCATCATCACTTACCGTCAGCTGAGATCGCACTCAAGGGCTAACTAACTGGTAGTGCAATAAAAACATTTTAAGAACGGAGAAATAAGTCCAATAAAAGAGAGCCAGGGTCAAAGTTATTAGAGAGCAAAAAATATTATACGAAACACAAAACACACCTATATAATATCCACTTGCCGACTGCTAGGTGAAGCCTGATTAGCTCAAAGACATATTTTAATTTTATTTAGGAACTCGTTTGAGCGAGCGACGTACGTTCGCACGCATACATGCGCATTGAATAAGCGGTCGTTCGGTCTTCTTCGGGAGCAGCGCGACGGCAATATACCTATCTGAATACCTACTCTCAGCTTTGCCCGTTCATTCGCATTGCTCTTAAGTCATGACCATCACATATCTGCAAAAGGAACTACTTATCCTCCAAGAACACGTTTGCACTGACCTAGGTAGCTCGAACAAACTGCCTAATTAGAATTAACATTAGTTAAATTACCTAATTAGATTAACAACTAAGGTTATCCGGTATCCATCGCCATTCATCCTGGCTATACTGCAAGCTTGATCGATACCTTTGGCCCAGGGGCAACCAGGGGTGGTCTTTTTAATTAGTATTCTTTTTGTTAGTAGGTAAAAAAGAATTTATTTAAAATTTATTTTATATTTAGTTTAATATTTAGATTTCACGATTGTAAATCAGGAGTGTGATGCGTGCATTGTCGAGTCAACATCTCCTGAAGATGCTCCGGTGTCGGAGTGAAACGTGCGTTGATTATAATTTGCAAGGTTTGTGTGGTGTGGTGAATATTGCAAGATACCCACTGTACGACTTAGATTTAGCTACTGTGGCGCATTATAGCGAATTAAACTTCTAGGTTTTTCATTATCATGGACTTCTGCAGAGTTACGCCTGCTTCTATCCAATTTTTGATTACTTTTTATCACGGAAATTTAAGGAGTTCACGCAGGAATGAAAAAATCTTACACACGCGGACGAAGTCGCGGTCATCAGCTTAGTTGTAAGGAATAAAAATAATAATAATTGTTCCTTTAATAATATTTTCATAACATTATATCTTTAACTAAAAAAGTGTGACACAGACAACAAAAACAAAATAATACTAATTAGCAAAATACTAAGAATAAAATATGTAAACATTAAACATCCCTATAAACAGAACTAAAAGTGTTTTTATTCCAACAAAAACACATACCTATACCTTTCCTAATACCTATTATATTTTATTGCAAAATCGAGTTTGTTTGTTGGTCTGTCCTTTAAACACGCCGCAGCCCGCAACAGAGCAACGGAATGACGTCATTTTTAGGATGGGTATATGTAATTGAGGACGGAGAGTGACAGGTCCCGGAAAATTAATTAGTTGGAATTAAAAAAAATATTCCATGCGGACGAAGTTACGGGCATCAGCTTGTTTTTGTATTCTATATTATCTATTGACATGCTAAGTAATTACAAGCACAATTAAACTTAAGTGGTTTAATCACTCAATTTGTTAAGAATGTTGTTTGAGTAGGTACTAATTATATTATTTTATTAATATAAACATAATTATAATCTTTACTTATGTTATGAGTTAGATAATGCCTGAGACCTCGCCCGCGTTTTCGAATTTCGATCAGAGAAGTCGAAAAGTACATCTTTGGGTGCTCATTCTCAAGGAATATTATTCTCTCAAAATTTCAAATTCCTTTGGGCTGTAGTTTGTCTGTCAGTTACTCAGGACAAACACTTTTAACTATTTATGTATAACTAGATGATTCCCGCGACTTCGTCCGCGTGGATTAAGTCTTTTTGATTCCCGCGGGAACTCTTGAATTTGCCGGGATAAAAAGTAGCCTATGTCCTTCCCGGGAATACAACCTATCCCTATACCAAATTTCATCAAAATCAGTTGAAGAGATATTTTTTTTTTATTCCCGTCAAAAGTCTTGAATTTTCCGGGATAAAAAGTAGCCTATGTCCTTCCCCGGGACACAACCTATCCCTGTACCAAATTTCATTTCAAAATCGGTTGAACAGATGGGCCGTGAAAGCGTAGCAGACAGACAGACAGACACACTTTCGTATTTATAATATTAGTATGGATTAAGTTTAGATTTACATAAATCCCAAAGATGTGTATTGCTTAAAAAGGATAATCAAGAAAGCTTGCGTTGAAGCTTAAAAGGAAATTCGTACTAGTAATTTCTAGATGAGTATACGAGTTACGAAATATCGGATAAAAGGAAACGTCGCTTCACTATTGTAAAAAAATTTGCATCTATGAAGTACCTATTGCATTTTTTGTCGATGGTTGCCGGTCAATAATTATGAAACTTAATAGGCGTGCTTCAAAGTGCGTCAAAAGTAAATGAAATGGTCGGATATAGGTATAAAAATCTGCTGTCAAATTTCAATTTTCAAATATGCTGTGTAGGCGTATACATCTACTAAGCATCTTTTGCAAAAATATATAGATAGATATCAGATACTGCCTTTTAGTTACTTAAATAAGTAAAAGCAAGATTAAGCAAACACAGAAGTTAAAACATAATACAATACGTAAGTTATAATAATCATGTTAGGTATTTTGTTATTCTATTCTTTTCGCTGCACACGTCTTTTGAAATGTAAATATTTTCAAATGTAATTCATAATGATTGAGCAAAGAATAGGTTTTACACAGTTTGCCCAAGCATCAGCGTTGCAGCCTTGCAGCATAGAATTCATAATACGTATAGAAATGGTAAAGGAACGCAAGATTATAACCGTGACGTGCTGTTACCCTCAGGGCGACCGCGTAACTTTTGCATCAATCATTGATACATCGCAATCACCGCCGATTGGCTGAATTTATGGTATTTTTGCTGCGTCAATGGATTTCGTCCTATAGTGGATGAGTGTTAACCAATCAGAGGTGATTGCGATGTATCAATGATTGATGCAGAAGTTACGCGTTCGCCCTGCCTGTGATGTGACAGACATCTTTGCTTTTAGGGTTCTGTACCTCAAGAGGAAAAAAGGAACCATTATAGGATCACTTCGTTGTCCATCTGTCTGTCTGTCTGTCTTTCAACCACCTTTGTCTCGGGAGCGTGGAGTTTAAATCAAGTTGAAATTAATATCAAATACTTAGGTCTACATTCCCTTAGAGCTGTACAAAAAATGAAGCTTCTAATTGACTTAGAAGCTTCATTTTTTGTCCCAATCTAATGTGGTTTATGCCACCAATTTTGCATATTTTGACACTGGGCAATAAATCAAAACATAAAGGACTTCCCGTTGACCTAGAATCATGAAATTTGGCAAGAAACAAGGTCTCACGTGTTTCAAGGTTAAGGTGATTGAGTAACAAACATCCATCCGTCCATTCATCTGAACTTTCGCATTTATAATATTAGTATAGATTTAAACCGAGTTTCTTGCTGGTTCTTCTCGGTAGGAATGGCATTCCGAACCAGTGGTAGATTCACTTGACGATTCAAAAGTACTTGTAAAAGTTTATTTAAATAAAAAAACATTTGATTTGATTAAGCCCAATCATTACCCATATTATAATTGCGAAAGCGTTTGTTTGTTGGTTTGTCCTTCAATAACGTCACTATAGCGAAATGGATCAACGTGATTTCTGCAAGGATATAGTTTAAGACCTGGACATTAACTACATTCTATACCGGAAAATGTATGAACTACCTCAGGATTTTCAAAACCTCAATCCACGCAGATGAAGTTTCGGACATCATCAGGAGATATATTATACATAAAGGATTTATCATTTTATCAGATATCATTTCTATATTCACATTTAGTGTTCCGTGATCGCATATTACGTAGGCACGTAATAATGGGTCGGCGTTGTTACGTAAGTACAATAGAGTTTAATTTTATGACTACGAGGTAGGTACCTACCTACACTTACTTTGATGTGAATGCAAACGGAAGGTTTTAATTATAGTTCATTTCCTACGTTGAATTTTGTGCCTACATTAAAATACTAACTATGTACCTACTACTCGTAGCGTAGCTGAATCTCCACGTTTTCGCTTGGGTGGCTTTAATCTATTCTATAATCTTAATGAGAATGTGTTATACATATAGACTTATTATAATGGTCATAATATATATCCATACTATAATATTGTAAATGCGAAAGTGTGTCTGACTGTCTGCTACGCTTTAACGGCCCAGCTTTCAACCGATTTTGATGAATTTGGTATAGAGATACGTTGTACCAAAAATATTTTGGAGTATATTCATAGCAAATTAAGCTTCTTGCTCCTTGAAGCCATGGAATATAATTATAATTAGGAACTAGAATGATCCTTTCATAGAAAAAATTTGGTCGTCCGACTTGTGGTGCGTGCTCCTCACCCGTCTTAAGCTTTTTTAAGTTAACCTGGTTTTGGATTCCAGCCCTAGAATAGTCCAGCCCAGTACGATAAAAAAGCAACCAAGATTAGTTACAGCGTGGTTACAGCATAAATGGAACGGATTGGCATAAATGGATGGCATTGATACCTACCTAGACATAGGTAATATTACAACGGTCTAATAATATAGTTACTAAATTAAGTTCGACATTATTTGTGTGACAGGGCCCGTCTATGTAAATTCAATTTATTCATTCATTCATTCATTTATTTTTACCTACTTTATTCACAAATAAATAAATGAATGAATCTTAGAATAGCTGTTATTCTAAGGAATGAATGAATCTACAGTAGGCCGAGCATGGGCGGGGAGATTTTATCCACGGGGAAAGGATAAGATGTCCCAGTAGGCTCGAGACATCTTTTTTATAATTTAATGGTATGAAAATAAACTTAAACCCACGTCCTATGCACAAGTCAAACAGGGATATACCTACTTCTCCTTTCCCCTGTTGCCATGCTCTAGCATAATTTTATCTCTTGTCAGTGGATATAATCGGGGGATAAGATTTTTGTCCCCTCCCATGCTCGGCCTGCAGGAAGGATTTGACGTCTACAAGTTGACAACGATGACGAATCAAAGCAACTTGCAACGCTCTACTAGATACATCAGGCGATCAAGTATAAAGTGCATAATAACTTTGAGATATCAGGTAACTTACAACACAATAGGCATTGAATGTCAATAATATTATCCATAAACAACAAAGCCAAATTACTTCATTTATCCTATACCTACTCATACATCAATAACAGAGCGTTTCCACATTATCCGATCCGATATCGGTATCGGACGACGATAGCCGACATCCGATAGCCGACACCATGTGCTATTTTCACATATTTCCGACAAAATCGTTCCGATACGGCCATTTGCTCGATAGCTTAGTGCGGGCAGGTCATCATGGCAGACTATAATAGAAAACTTTATTTGCTGTATCTATTATATTTGAGACGCAAAAAAAGATCTGTCCACAGACAGTATTGGATACATCCCATTGTGGAAGCTAGATATTCAGAGGGAGCATTTTATACTCTTTTTAGCAAGCTACAAAACGCACCTACAAAGTTTTTTAATTACTTTCGTATGAGTGAATCCACATTCAATTATTTGCTAATTCATCTCACAAACAGTATCAAGAAACAAGACACACATTTTCGAATGGCTGTGGGGCCTAAAGAAATGCTGGCTGTGACATTAAGGTAAGTTTACTATTTTCATGTTTGTTTTTTAATCATTGGTTTCTATCAATATCGTTTGTTGGCTGGTGGTCAACACTGTACATGTATAGTGGGCAGCACATCAAGCTGGACACGATAATTGTAAAATAGCCCATAAGATAACGGGGCGCAGAGCGCTAGTGTGTCTAGCTTGATACACTGGCCACCATACATTATTGTTTAGTTATAATTAAAGAAAGTTCGTTATAAAAAGTATTTTAATCAGAAACAGGTATTGTCATACAAAGTATTATAATCAAAATGGAAATGAAATAGCATATGACAAGGTAAACTTACAATTCGGAATATTTATCGAAAAATTGCTGAAAGTTATTAGTATAGGATTCTGTAACCGATTCACAGGACTTGCTTGTAGTCGATGTTTGTTGAATTCCAACTAGTTGTGGACTGGGTACATCAATGTAGGAGTTGCTTGGAGTCGATGTTTGTTGAATTACAACTGATTGTGGACTTGGTACATCAATATAGGAGTTGCTTGTAGGTGAAGGAGATGTCAGTAATAGAGATGAGGGAGAATTTATTGAATTGCTATGAATCGAATGGCCATGTTTTGGATATGATCTACTGTATCCAGATGCAGGGTTTACGAGAATATATGGTGATTGTACACGTTGATGAAGGACCCGGTTTTGTTTAATTTTTTGTATACTAGATAGAAGGTCCATTTGTAGCTGTATTTTCTCAGGTTCTGACATATCTTTAACATATGGTATAAAAGACGTAAAGAAACTGTCCTCTGGTAACACTCTTTCAGAGTTGGTAGTTTTATTTTCTTTTATTTCTTTTAATATTGCGGCCTCAATGCTGTCTATTTTCCTTTTATTTTTTGACGGCTCCTTCATTGGTTCATGTATAGCAACATTATCAGAATGTTCATTATCATTAGCAGCGATCACTTCACGCTCCTGTTCTGTTTCTTCCACAATGTTGGCATCAGTTTCAGCTTTTTTTGTAAATTTCAGTAAAAATTTTAGGTTTTCATGAAACACATATGGTTTTTTTGCAGCTTGCCCTGACTTTACATTAAGAGATCTGATGAACGCGTCTCTTATATTATTCCATTTGTTTATAATAAGTTGTGCTGAAACAATAATTAGCTTATTAATACAAATGTGCTTAGGTATCATTACGTAGTTTAAATAGGCTGAGGCAAAGTTTATGTACCTAACCACAATTTTTAAAAGAGCATTAATGAACAAGATTACAATTTCTTTTGTACTTTTCAGGTACCTGGCCAGTGGTTGCTCTCTGACCGATCTGCACTACAATTACAGGCTAGGAATCAGTACATTGAGTGAAATTATAAATTTTGTTTGCCAAAAAATATGGGAAAACTTCCGTAGCGAACATTTAGAAAATATGTCTGAACAAAAGTGGAAAACAGTAGCAGAGAGTTTTAAAAAAAGAGCATCTTTTCCCAATTGCCTCGGTGCTATAGACGGAAAGCACATACGCATTCAAAATTTTCCACATGGCGGTTCAATGTATATGAATTACAAGAAATTCTTTTCAATTGTCCTTTTGGCAGTTGTAGATTCAGATTATTCGTTCATTTTTGTTGATATAGGCGCATATGGCAAAGATTGTGATTCCTCTATATTACAAAACACTCATTTTTGGAAATTGTTGATGCAACGAAATTTACACATTCCACAGCCAAAACCCATTACTGAAGGAGGACTTACAGTTCCCTACGTATTTGTTGTTGATGATGCATTCCCAATGAATGAACATATGTTACGAAGCTATTCTAGACATAATTTAAGTCAAAAACAACGCGTATTTAACTACAGACTTTGCAGAGCACGTCGGTATGTTGAGTGCGCATTTGGAATTATGAGTAATAAATGGAGAATATTCCATCGACCCATCGATGTGTCCCCAAAATTTGCCAAAAACATAGTGAAAGCTTGTGTTATTTTACATAACATCGTGAGGAAGCGTGATGGATATCGAATAGACGATATAATTTTAAGTGAGAGATCATCTCTAGAAACTTTGTCCAGTCCCCAGACAAAATCCACTAATAAAACAGGACGTGGAGTCCGTGCAACCTTTGCTGATTATTTCGTTTCAGATGTAGGTAAATTACCATGGCAACTGTCCAAGATCTAGGTCATAAAAATAAATATTTATATAACTTGTACATTAATTATTAGCTATAGTAGGGCCATTAGCAACTGAACGTTGGGGCAATAAATATCTTTACGTAGTAACTATTATCTAATCTGTGTCCCAACCAAAGATATTAAACTACTAGCGATCCGCCCCGGCTTCGCACGGGTAGCATTAATAGTCCTAATAGTCTATACCTATTATAGCCAGTGGGCAGTGGGCAGGTTTTACATTTCAATATTACATTGTAAGAGTGTACCTACGCCCCTTCCTCACCACAGCCGCCAGCCCTCAGATTATTATATTCCATTTTCCCTTGCACGTTACATTATTTCTATGATATCTCATAAGATATTCATCTAAATTAAATGATGTAAAGGACAATTTTTATCTTAATTAGATACTTGAGATGAATAACGTATTTATTTTGATAAGGATTCATACTATGTCGGTAAAAACACCTTCGCAAGTAAAGCATTGGTTTAGACCAAATTTGAAAATCACAGAAATGGTTATTGTGAGTCAACCTTAAAAGATAGATACATGCTGTCGCGGACTTTTTTTTAGAACTTTTTGAGAGGAACAATTTCTCGATACATTGTTTTCGTGTAACTTTAACTATTTACGCAGCGCACGCCACGTAAGCTCTCAATAGAGACGATTTTTTCCGACTTGGTTCACAATATTGCAATTTTCGGAAGGATCTCTAATTTTTTTGAGAAAAAAATATAGCCTATGTCACTCGCTGATAATGTAGCTTTCTATAGGTGAAAGAATTATTAAAATCGGTCCAGTACTTTTTGAGTTTATTCGTTACATACAAAAATACAAATCTTTCCTCTTTATAATATTAGTGTAGATAATATACGACCAATAAATCTCTTTGGTCCCAACGCTCAGTTGCTAATGGTCCTACTATATGTACCTATTCATTAAACAAACAGACATTATACCTATAATAGACAATCACATTATGATACAATTTTGGGGTTATAATTTTGTGAAGTTTGTTTATGAATTGTAGGTTGCTTGTCAGATGTAAATAACCCATGTAGGTATTATAATGTACTCGTATGTAAACGTGTATTTCTGTTTTCAGATTTATTAAAAGTGTAAATTACTGTATACCAGTCTTTTTTTTCTCATCCTGATTTAATACTTCATATCCCTCTTCAAGGTATTCACATACTTCTCGCCAATTATTGTCTCGGAGTATTTTATTTTTATATTCCTCGTGAGTTTTATCCCACAAGCATGGTTTAGATTCTACCAGTTCAATTAATGTGATTATATCGTATTTAAATGATGACGACGCCATGATGACAACCAAACAAGTAAACAAGCTCAAAATGGCCGCCGCGCATCGGGCTCTACGCACACAGAGACAATTTAGATACACGTATAGCACACATACAAACATTATCGCCCGACGGCTCACGGGCGTCCGATGGTGCCGCCAGCATATCGGTGTCGGCTCCGATATCCGATATCGGAACGGACAATGTGAAAGGCAGGTACATATTTCATACATTTTACTTGCCCCGATATCGTATCGGCGTCCGATACCGATATCGGATCGGATAATGTGGAAACGCTCTTACTCATACAAGCCTACTTATACTCAATTAGAATTTACTAAATTCAATTCTATTACCAATAAAATAACGATTAAAATCGCTTAGGGGTTTCAATTCGACGATACGACACCTATTAGTATTAAGTAGACGAGTACCCACTTTCTCATGACCGTCATTTTCTGCCCTATTCGTTATCTGGGTCAATCTTTGAGTCATTGGCCCCAACATTGGTCCAAAGTGTAAGCGTTTGCGATTGATCGGCAGGCTGATTACGTTTCATGCAAACGATTCGCGATAGCCAATAATGGACAATATTTGCTGTCTAATCGCAAATTCTTATTATGTATCGTCGATACCTATTACGAATTTGCGATTAGACAGCAAATATTGTACAATTTTTGCTATTTTTGCTATCGCGAATCGTTTGCTGCGTAATCAGCCTGCCGTCTGCATTTAAAAAGATTCAAGTGATCCAGATCGCAACATAATATCGATTAAATACATTACAGAAAACAATTTTACGTACCACTACAGCCCATTAACGTCCCACACGTGCTCTCCGAGGCACGGGGGTGAAACACCGCCAACTGACTAAGTAAGTTCTGAGAATATCTAGTCAGAAAAACCCAATGCTTAATTATGGCCCGACTCGGGACTCGAACCCGGGACCTCGTCAGCCGCAGTCGAACATGCTAACCACTAGACTGAGGCAGTCTGCATTTTACTATAATTTAGGCATACTAATTTTTTAAGTTACGCCGATGTCATCATCCATCATCATCACTACAGCCTATTAACGTCCCACTGCTGGGCACAGGCCTCCACTCTCATAGGAGAGCGGGAATTAGAGCTTAGACCCACCACGCTGCTCCAATGCGGGTTGGCGGGCTTTAACGATTATTATCATGTTAGTGATAATAACCGGGACCGACGGCTTAACGTGCTATCCGAGGCACGGGGGTGAAACACCGCCAACTTCCAACTCCGGAACTGAGAATTTCTTAATTGAAAAACCCAATACCTAACTTTTATGCCCGACCGGGAATCGAACCCAGGACCTCGTGATCCGCAGTCGACTATGCTAACCACTAGACCAACGAGGCAGTCACGCCGATGTACCTGCGCAGAAAATTTTGAATAGCGTCAAAATGCCATAGCGCGCGTCCGTCCGCTCTTAGTACAGAACCCGGCTGAGTTTGTTGTGGACTCTTCTCAGACCAGGGCGCTTATGGTACCCTCGTAGCTTTAGTTTTAAGATACCGTAACTGATTATTAGCATCATGTTTTATGAGTAATTTGACGTCAAAAATAGTACCTTCAGTATACCTAATTTGAATAAATGAATATTTGATTGACTTGAACTCTATTTGTTATATCGAATATAAGTAGGTACGGTACATACAAGTATCTTCCACATTCCCCCGGTTTTCTCATTTTTATCCGTTCCATCGTATTCCGGTCTGTCGAAAAGAGACATCTTAGTATTGATTTTAAGACCATTTCGTTAAAAGGTTAAAACACTTAATTTCCAAGTTTTTATTTAATTGATTACTTCACTTTTTACTACTACCATCAGAAGTTACTTCACAATTTTGTTTTTTTTTTCGCAATTTATTGACACTTTCAAAGTTTTATCACACTCAAATTATGATTATGAGAGTTAAGTTACATTATATTATCACAAAAATAATCATTCATAATATTATAATAAAAATGATTTGTATTTTATGTTGTTATGTATTAGTACTTTTAATAAAATGAAACAGACATTTTATACATTTTGCTTTGTTAAAATTTCTCATGATTTTTCTGCTTGTGGGCAAACATTGTTAAATTCTCTATAGATCGCTCATAATTTTACTCTAAGAATTCCTTGCGTAGGATAAATTTATACACAGAAGGAGGAATTTATATATTTACTTAGGTACAAAACCGGATCACAAATAAACAAATATCCAAACACAATTTGCAAGACATCAATTCACAAATAAACACACATTGAAAGACAATTTACAAGGCATTACTATCTGAATTATTATATCAACTGATCTTCTAGAAACATCTCCGACTATTTTAGTAGTAGTAGGTAAATAATACATGAAGGTAAAACTAAGTGTAGGTATAGTATTTAAGTAGGTATAAGGTATATATAGAAAATCAATAACGCATGAAAACCGCTGTATTGATTGCAATAAGTCGTTTTCCTATTTGCATTTCAATTAATATTGCGGTATTTCAATTCATTGGATACATAACTTTTAGTACTGAATAAAAATTATTTCCAAAAAACCTTCTTCCAACGCCACTGTTAATTTTGATTTCTACCCACTATGTTGAAGTCGGGCGGGTATAACAAGGATAAGCAAAGTTGACGCATCAGACTCGCCCGACTTCAGCATACCTAGTGGGTAAAAATCAAAATTATTTTGTACTTTACAGTGGCGTTGGAAGTCGATTTTTTGGAAAGAATTTTTATTTTTAACTTTTCAGTGTCAGGTTTGAGGATTTGGAGTTAGAATTTTTTATGGGACCACCTCGAGAGCTTCCTCTAACGACTGATAGAAATTTCGAATCCGTTCAGAAACCACGGAGATATGCACCGACTTTTTTGGTTAAAAATAATGTAGAAAGGACACGGTTCAGATTTGTATGGGGCGTGGGACTGGTGTTGTACTAGTAGTGAAAAGAATGAAAATAAAATATTAAACCAGCTTTGATTGTTTAAATCCACGAATTCGTCCTAATTTCAGCGGTGAAATTATTTAATCTTTCCACGATTAGCAACACTAAACATGAGTAGATGACAATCTGATTCATATCTTTGAGGTTTCTATCAAGTGTCAAAAACATTAAAAAGAAAAATAACACAGTCACTCACGTTGACAGAAATTCACTCAAATTGACTCAGATTGACAGATAATATTATACTTTCTGTGTCATGAGGTATACAAACAGTAATAATTCTAACACACGTCACTGGTCAGTAACGACATTTGACTTGAATCATATCGAAAAACTTGAAATAGATTTTTATTTTTTGCAAGTTATTTAGTTTGCTATTCTAATTTATTTTACTTGTAATAAAATCTATGTAATTTACTCTATTCATGTGTAAAGTGTACACTACTACACCCAAGATGAACCTTCTATTTTAGAGGTTTAAAACTTTAAGCTTCGTTATAGATACCTCCATAGTATTATACTGGAAAATTATCTATACTTTACTTACGGTGGAGCCTTAATGTCATCATAACTTAAGGCCTACGTCATGTAGCAAAATAAATCGATGAGCAAAAAGTATAATAAAATATATTCAAGGGCACAAAAAATCAACAACAAAAAAGCCTAGTCATATTTGAATGTATTTTGTATTGAATGTTGTAAACAAATGTAATGATATCTGTATATATAAAAAAAAACTACAATACAATAACAACAATACAACAGTTATGTTTAAGCTACAACTTTTTAAAACCTCATTCGTCGGTGAAATATTACTCAGAGTTGGAGAAATCAGCCTTTAGAGATCTGAGGAAACACTATTTTATCGAAACGTAAACATATGATTTTGCATGTAAGCTTACAGCATATCGATTGTAAAAGTTTAGCTTACAGCTTAACGATAAGTACCCATATGAATATTAATACAATATTATTTAATACCAGTAACTAGCTTGACTAAACGTAAACGTCTGTCAAACGTATGATTATACCTGCAGGGCAACCGCGTATCTTTTGCATCAATCATTGATACATCGCAATCACCTCCGATTGGCTGAATTTATGGTATTCTTGCTGCGTCAATGGATTTCGTCCAATAGTGGAAGAGTGTTAACCAATCAGAGGTGATTGCGATGTATCAATGATTGATGCAAAAGATACGCGGTCGCCCTGCTGAGGCCCAATTGTCTAAACAAATCGTTATCATTTGACAGCTTTAAACGTATTACCCGAACTGTTTAAGGAGTTCATACATGGTTTTTGACGTGCAGGCATCTATGAACTCCTTAAACAGGTCGAATTATACGTTTGGCAAACGACGATTTCCTTACACAATCGGGGGGATGATTAGGGAGTTCATAGAAACCTGCACGTCAAAAGATCTAGTATGAGCTCCTAAAACAGTTCAAGCATAGAGGTAATTTATATAATATAAACTAACTCTATGAGTTCAACTAATATGTTTTAAGCTGTCAAATGATTACGATTTGCTTAGCCAATGAGGGACCTGGGGAGTGACTTAGGCCATAGTTATACTATAATATCCCGGAAAATAAAAGTGTCCCCGTGGGTAAAAAAACTCATTCCATGCGGACGAAGTGGCGGGCATCAGCTAAACAGTTCTTAATAATTGTACGTACCTACCTACCTAACTACGTAGTTACTAAAAGAAAATAAGCTATTATTTGAACGGAATGCTATCTACAGTTTAGTATTTTAATGACATGTATGTCTAAGCCTTTATTAGTGATGTATTGTAATGTATTTAGTTACGCACGCTACTGCATATTGAACTACAATTCGAGTAATGGAGATGATGAGGTTGCAAATCATCTGAACAATAGAGACTTTACTGCGTCATGCGCATATTATTATTATACCAACACCAGAAATTAGAATACCAGCTATTGTTAACGTAACTAATATTTTAAGTCTAGATCACTAAGCTCGACGACCTGGCGCAATGGTGAGCGCTGTGGTCTTACATTAGGAGGTCCCGGGTTCGATTCCCAACAGGATCAATTTGGGAATTTAAGTATTTTTGAATTCTCCCTGGTCTAGTCTAGTGGGATGCTTTGGCCATAGCTAGTTACCAGTAGGTACCTATCCTACCGGCAAATACGTGCCCCCAAGCGACTTAACGTTTCGGTACGATGCCGTGTAGAAACTGATTAAGTATGGGTTTAATTTACTGCCCTGCTAACAGGTAGCCGACTACCAACTTAGACTGGATCACCTTTACCGACAGGTGAGATCGCACTCACGGGCTAATTTGCAGTGAATAAAAAAAACATAATAGGTATAATTTCAACCAATTTTGATGAAATTTGGTTCCGAGATAGGTACAGAGATAGATTGTATCCCGGGGAAGGCTAGTTTTGTCCCGGAAAACTATGGAGTTTAGCGGAAATCAAGAAACTCTTAATCAACGCGGACGAAGTCGCAGGCATTAGAAATGCAAAATATTAGAAATGCGAAAGTTTGGATGGATGACCTAGAGTAGGTATAGCTGGATGTTTGTTACTCGGTCACGCCAGAACAACTGAACGGATTTGGTTGAAATTTAACATAGTTAATATAGTCTGGAATAACACATAGGCTACTTTTTATCTCGGAAAATGAAAGAGTTTTCGCGGGAACCAAAACACCAAGTCGCCTGCATCAGCTAGTTCAGTTATAATTAATATTAGGTATAAACCACTATGACGTTTCTTACAGTTTTCGGATTAAACTACCGTTTACCGCTGTAGTGACCTTTATAGTCTTTGACAAATAGCATGACTAAGGACTATTCTCACTTTCAAGACTAGTATTGGAAGAAAGGATTACAATTTTCAGGCAAGAGAGCTCCAGGTCACCATAGGCGCAAGTGGTTGGACAATATAAGGGGGTAACAATTTAAGCTATAAGCCCGGCTTAGCTATACAAGGCTAAAAGATGCGGCTCAAAATAGAGATTTTCGCATGATGAACGCCAAACTTCGTTTTGAAGAAGTCCCGCGGTGATGATGATTATAACTACGAAACCCTACGCGTGTTCTGATACGTACTTGTGCAGTTTTTTGTTGTTAACCTCTTATCAGTTTTACATTACAGGAATACAATGAAAACAGTTATTAAATTGGTAATGAATGGCCATTAAAATATGCACTCGTGTCATAAGTCTTATTATCAACAAAAACCCATTATTATGTTTAAATTATAAACTAAAACAGTCATTTTTAGGGTTCCGTAGCCAAATTTGGCAAAAACGGAACCCTTAGAGATTCGTCACGTCTGTCTGTCTGTCCGTCCGTATGTCACAGCCACTTTTTTCCGAAACTATAAGAACTATACTGTTGAAACTTTGTAAGTAGATGTATTCTGTGAACCGCATTAAGATTTTCTTACAAAAATAGAAAAAAAGCAATAAATTTTGGGGGTTCCCCATACTTAGAACTGAAACTCAAAAATTTTTTTTTCATCTGACCCATACGTGTGGGGTATCTATGGATAGGTCTTCAAAAATGATATTGAGGTTTGTAATATCATTTTTTTCTAAACTGAATAGTTTGCGCGAGAGTCACTTCCAAAGTGGTAAAATGTGTCCCCCCCCCCCCTCCCCTGTAACTTCTAAAATAAGAGAATAATAAAACTAAAAAAAATATATGATGTACATTACCATGCAAACTTCCACCGAAAATTGGTTTGAACGAGATCTAGTAAGTAGTTTTTTTTTAATACGTCATAAATCGTAAACTGCAATTTACCTTTCATTCAATCAACTCAAATATTTAAAATAAAAATATTTTTAATAATTTAAAACTTACTATAGGTTTGTACGGAACCCTCGGTGCGCGAGTCCGACTCGCACTTGTTTTATTTTGAAATGTCTATACCTACTTTATTTAGCGTACTAGATGGATACTTTATTTAGGTACATCGTCCGCGTGGATTAATATTTTTAATTCTCCTTAATTTTCTGAGATAAAATGTAGCCTTTGTCCTTCCCCGGGATGTAACCTATCCTCCATACAAAATTTCATAAAAGCGGTGGAAATATGGGCCGTTAAAACGTAGCAGACAGACACACTTTCGCATTTGTAATATTAGCATGGAATGGTACTTTGTAATCAATCAATCAAATAAATATTATAAATGCGAAAGTTTGGATGGATGGATGTGTGGATGGATGTATGGATGGATGTTTGTTAATCAATCACGCCCCAACGGCTGAACGGATCTGGCTGAAATTTGGCACAGAGATAGATTATAGTCTGGAATAATAGCACATAGGCTACTTTTTATCCCGGAAAATTAAGGAGTTCCCGCGGGAACCAAAAACCTCAAACCACGCAGACGAAGTCGCGGGCATTCGCTAGTGTAGTATTACTAAAAACTTACGGGTATACTTAAAACTTACGGGAAAACTGGGGGAAAACACTTTATTCGGATTTAAAAATGTCATGCAATTTTGGGAGATTTATTACGCGTTAACAGTAAATTAAAAACAAACATTCAGAGGCTCTAATATAAGTTTAGATCTGTCATCACTATCACAGATCACGGTACTTGAGAAATAAAGCCTTTCTAGTTTATCTGTGTGTTTGCGCTAATCTCATAAACCTACTACAGCGATTATCATACGATTTTCCAGATGCGCGGATTTTTCCGAACTTTTTTTTGGCATTCCAAACTGGTGGTGTATCACTCGACGATTCAAAAACACTTTTAACAAGTTTATTTGAATTTAAAAATGTGAGTTTAAGTTTGAATCTCGAGAAAGTTCAGGTGCATAATTTATAAAGATTTAGAGAAAATTAGCCAAACTATGATGAAAATCTTATCTTAAATGTGAAGTCCCAGTCCACTTTAAAAGTTCCAAACTCTATTGTATACCTGTTTGGTCCAAAAATATTATGATGATGATTAACTGAAAATCATTGCACTGCATTCTTAGCTGCAATACTCCTAACAGTTTAGCCCGCTACCATCTTAGGCTGCATCATCACTTACCATCAGGTGAGTTCGCAGTCACGGGCAAACTTGTAGTGGAATTTAAAAAAAAATATAATTCTGGAAAGCCGTCGTGAATCGTGATTATATTTTCATACCATACAATTTTGGCAGATTACTCAACTCGTATCACCTTTTTTTTTAAACTTACACTATAAATACACTCATTTCTTTGCTCATCTTTTTTTTTTTAAATTTTCAAACACAAATGCAAAATCAATAGACGTTATAAACAACGGATAGCGCTATAAGAGCTGTATAAAAGCACGTAAAAGGAAAACTTTCGCTGACTTACTTCAAACTAGTTTGGACGGTGGCCGACATTTTAGACGTACGCGCCGCGACGCAAATACACGCTCACTGTCGTTTGAACGCTCTAACTGAGGCTTCATAATTGTAAAGAGCTGTTATTACCGCTGATAATAATAATGAAAAGTGTGTGTGTGTGCAATTCAGCGCCCTGCACAATACGTGCGCAAGTTTTGATGCAGGGCAAAAGGCTGAGCTGTACCTACACTATTCTGGATGGTGTCACAGACAAGCATAGTTTTTGGTGCAACAGTATAATATAATAATTGACTGTTAGTTTGTGACACCATCGATGAATAAATATATTTTCTTTCTTTCTTTTTTTCTTTCAATTCATACACGGCAGAAGTGAAATTTCAGAAAAGTAGCCTACGAGAAAATTAGATAAATACAACTTGCATTCTATCTCATTCTCTCGCAGGCTAAATCCTATATATGTTTGTCTCTTTTTGGTGTCGCTTTTTTGTTTCTTTGAATTTTCAAATCACAACGATTCTAAAGAAGTTTAGTAATTAGTTTAGATATTATAATATAGTGTACTAGTGTGTGCGCAAACACTCTCTGTTCCTTTACTTTCATAGCCCGATGGGATGGAAACTCCGACACGAGCGGAGAGAGTTCAGGCGCTGGACCGACGGCTTTACGTGTTGAAACAACGCCAACTTCCTAACCCCGGGCTTACTAGTAGTTAGAATTTCTTGTTAGAAAAATCCAGTACTTAGGGCCCGACCTGGGATTCAAATCCGGGACCTCGTCAGCCGCAGTTGAACATGCTAACCACTAGACCAACGAAGCAGTCAATTACCGAAGATACTAATTGATTGGTAAGCTTTGAAGGAATAGCTTTGATTTAAGGAATAGTCGGTTTAGTTTTCAAAAATTCTTTCTTTGGTTTGAGCTGTCCGTGGATAGATCAGTCGTCTTAACTTTTTTGAAGAGAAGAAGATGATTAAGTTCTTCCACACAAAATACCTAAAATGATTAGAAAAATCCGTGGAACCTTTATGACTTTAAGGAATAAAAAGCCTTAAAATTACGCTCCAGGTCCATAACTAGGTAGAGTACGTTTTACATCCATTCTTAATTTTATAAATGCCAGAGTTTTGTGTCCCTAACGAGGAAATATTCTACTTTTTATCCAGGAAAATTAAAGAGTTCCCGCGTTAACCAAAAAACCTTAATCCACGCGGACGAAGTAGCGGCCATCATGAAGACATCATGAAGTAAATAAAATATTTCTGTTTTATTTTGCATCATCTCTATATGAGTCCAGTCGCAGAAACATCGAAGGTGGTACCTCATGATACGAGAAGACGCGGTTTGCAACAACCGTGAGAAGACCGCCGTGTTTACCGCTTCACCTCTTTGTTTCCACTTCTACGTTAAATGTTACCTATACAGAGATATCTCTCATCTCAAAGCCATCGGTGTCTTATAGCTTGTCTTTAACAGAGACCATAATCATCACTACAGCCTATTAACGTCCCACTGCTGGGCACAGGCCTCCACTCTCATAGGAGAGCGGGAATTAGAGCTTAGACCCACCACGCTGCTCCAATGCGGGTTGGCGGGCTTTAACGACTATTATCATGTTAGTGATAATAGCCGGGACCGACGGATTAACGTGCTCTCCGAGGCACGGGGGTGAAACACCGCCAACTTCCAACTCCGGGCTGGCACTGAGAATTTCTTAATTGAAAAACCCAATGCCTAACTTTTTATGCCCGACCGGGAATCGAACCCAGGACCTCGTGATCCGCAGTCGACTATGCTAACCACTAGACCAACGAGGCAGTAGAGAGTCCATAATACCATCGCCTAAAGACGTATTGTTTTAATATTGTTGACATATTGTTGTTTAAGAATTATAATCCTTAATTTCAGGATGTCAAGGTACTTGAAATAAAACTGTTAGCAAGAAAAGACATCTCCTGAAGATAAAAGTCGATATCTCCTGAAGATGCTCCGGTGTCGGGGCGAAACGTGCTTCGAGAATAGTATAAAAGTCTTGTGTGGTGGTGCATGTGAGTGGTGGTGGCACTGCTTGCTTGGGAACTTGGCTTTCTTGCTTGGTTGGGAAGGTAATCGGTGCTTCGCTTGTAACTGCATGCTTGACCATACAGAATTTTTTCTGTTGGCGGATTATAGCAAAATAATTGTAATCTTTTCTTGCTAAATCATGAGCTTCCGCAAAGTAAAGCTTGATTCTATCCAATATATAAAACTGTTATTTTGTAATAATACTGCTAGTAGTGGTAGTAACCCCCAAGGCCCATATAAGGATCATGTTCCTACTGAATCTTGTACTCAAACTTTGAACTCTCATTAAGTTTCATATAACTTAAACAAATTTATGCCCGCGACTTCGTCCGCGTGGATTGAGGTTTTTTTGGTTCCCGCGGGAACTCTATCATTTTCCGGGTTTAGCCTATGTGCTATTCCAGACTATAATCAATCTCTGTGCCAAGTTTCATCCAGATCCGTTCAGCCGTTCTGGCGTGATTGAGCAACTAACATCCATCCATCCAAACTTTCGTTTGTAGCATCTCTATATGAGTCCAGTCACAGCAACATCATCTCATGATACGAGAAGACGCGGTTTGCAACAACCGTGAGAAGACCGCCGTGTTTACCGCTTCACCTCTTTGTTTCCACTTCTATGACAAATGTTACATACACTGAGATATTTCTTATCTCAAAGCCATCGGTGTCTCATAGCTTGTCTTTAAAACAGTGACGTAAGGCCCATACAAGGATCAAGTACTGAGACTTTTATTCACACTTTGAACTCTCACAAAGTTTTATCCATTAACCATACACATAAATGCTTATTCTACTAATATTATAAATGCGAAAGTGTGTTTGTTTGTCGGTTTGTACGACGTACCGCCAAGCGATTTAGCGTTCCGGTACGATGCTATCTGGATACCGATTAGGGGTATGGATTAAATATAACTGCCATGCTCCTAACAGGTTAGCCCGCTACCATCTTAGACTGCATCATCACTTACCATCAGGTGAGATCGCAAGGGCTAACTTGTAGTGGATAAAAAAACCCTTCTTATTCTGAGAGGAGCCATGTGGAGAAGAGCCTGAATACTCTCTCAGCTGTCATTACAGTGAGACGAAAATATTGTTTGTTTGTTTGTCCTTCAATTACGAAACAACAGAGCAAGATCGAGAGAGAGAGATCGATTTCATATTTTGCATGGATTTACTTGAAGACCGAGAGTCAAATAGGCTTAAAATTAAATTCCAGTGCAAATTATAAAAAAACATTATGGCGGTCTTTGCAGTCCGCACATAATCCAATAGATGGCATTACTAGTGCGATGCACGCCAACATGAAGAGCCCAACTCACGATTACAAAGTTTTCTCTGAATCTTACTAATACTAATATTATAAATGCGAAAGTTTGGATGGATGGATGTATGGATGTTTGTTACTCAATCACGCACCAAGCCGCCAACGGCTGAACGCTCTGGCTGAAATTTGGCACAGACATAGATTATAGTCTGGAATAGCACATAGGCTACTTTTTATCCCGGAAAATTAATGAGTTCCCGCGGGAACCAAAAAACCTCAATCCACGCGAACGTAGTCGCGGGCATCAGCTAGTTACACTATATATACGACTCCTAAGAAGAACGGTTGGACCAGTGGTCCCCGAGCACAACAACCACTCGGAGGAAGATCATCCTATTGTTACGGTCGAGCCATATCACCTGCTCCCGTACCTACAAGATTTCACGCGGATGAAGTCGCGGGCATCAAGCTATTTAGATATAAGTACTATACTTACATTTAATAAGCTATATATAGATCGTGTTGGAGGATGCTAGCGCTCGCGGTATGAGACATACTGCACCTCTCTACTCTCCTGGACCACTTGCATCGTGTTGTACACAAGAAACAGCAGGTAGATATTTAGACCTGGAAATAATGGGTTACAGTTATATGAAAACGAAAAATTCAGTTCAGTATTGCTATTGGGGTGAAAAGATAACGGTAAGTTTTAGTTCCTAGGAGTATGAAATGAGCAAGACCTAAATCAACCTAACTGTAATCAGATCAGACCTAGCCGCCCTTGCGCACTTTGGTTTTCCGGTTCGGTTTTTTTTTTAATGTTTGTTACCTCAGAACTTTTGACTGGGTGGACCGATTTGGATGATTCTTTTTTTATTTGAAAGAGCATACTTCCCATGTGGTCCCATATAAATTTTATCGAAATCGGTCGAGCGGTTTTTAAAATATCAACAATAAAATAAGTACTTTGTATAGCGTGTGCTTGTTGTTGTAAATTTGGCGCGGGAGTTTGAAGTCGGTTGTTTAAAAAGTATTTTTTATATTAAATTATTTTGTAATTATTTAATTGTACTACAAAATAAAATGGTAACTCTACCAAAAGATAAGCCTCTACATCGATTAACTCGTTCTCGAACATTGATGAGCGCCATTGCTATTAATTTTCAGTAGGAATTGGTTTCTTAGATATAACCAATACAAAATCTTAGTTCAATGGTCTACCATATTTTTTATAACTTGGTGAAATCACTATGCGGACATAATTATTTTGACTGGCAGTCAAAAGTTCAAAACCACGTCTTTCTTATCAACCCATAGCCGGCTCTCCTCTGAGCACGGGTCTCCTCTCGGAATGAAAAGGGCTTGACCATAGTCCTCCACGCTGGCCAAGTGCGGATTGGCAGACTTTACGTACCAGGCGTGCAGGTTTCCTCACAATTTTTTCCTTCACCGTTTGAAGCAAGTGATATTTATTTCTTAAAAAACCGCACGTAATTTCAAAGAGTTGGAGAATTACTTATGGAGGTGCGTGCCCGGGGATCGAACCCGCGACCCCGTATAGGACGTCGGGTGTCTTAACCACTAGGCTATCACCGTTTCAAGCGGCTTTCTCTTTAGTACCTGACATTAAAATTATATTTTACTATATAATATTTATTATTCATATTGTGATAGTAGGTAAATACGTTTCATGATATTTAATATCATTGGCTCTCCTTCGATAGCAGGTAAAAGCTTATCTATGAGTGATTATTATCACTACTCACCCAAGAAGATGAAGTATATAATATTCTCCGCGTATTCTCTGAAGTCAAAGTATATGAGGTCCACACACAGTGTCAGTATTTGGAACAGCGTACCAAAGTAGAAGTATATTTGCAGAAGAATACGTTTTTTCTGCAAAAAAAATAATATTATTTTTTAGTGAGGATCGTTTGCATTTACGAACCGGTCGGTGAACTAGAGATGGGTGATTTAATTTTGATCTTTCCTTCAGTTATTTTTGAAGAATATATCTAGGTATTAAGTTGAAGACCTGAAGAGTCGGAACCTACCTACTCATTTGAATCCCTTAAAAATTAAAGATTTCCCACGTGATTTAAAAAAAAACCTTAATCAAGTTATCAATAACTAGCTGATGTCCGCGACTTTGTCCGCGTGATTTGAGATTTTCGGGATAAAAAGTAGTCTGTGTTATTCCAGACTATATAATCTATCTCTGTGCCAAATTTCGTCTAGATCCGTTTAGCCGTTCAAGCATGATTGAGTAACAAACATACATCCAAACTTTCACATTTATAATATTATATATCTAATATTAGTATAGATGAATAAGGTACCTAAGAGAACACTGCTAAAGGAAAAACTGACTGACTCAACGTAGAGTATCTATTTGTAAGTACAGTTCAAACAAATGAGTCTAGAATCTTAAAAAATTGCATGTAGGTTATTAATTCTATGATTTACTGGCCGCACTCAGAGTCGCTACTCCTTGTTGTACATTTTGCATTTAATTTTAAGTATAAGTTAAGGAGTTCCTTAAGATATTGATTAATGCGGTTCAGAATGCGGCAGTTAGACCGCAGATTGGAAATGATTTTCAGAATAGGGATAATGCCAAAAAAAAAATTTGTTACTGATTAGTATTAAATATTATTAAATAGAGGGTCTTCCAAAATATCCTCTATTTAATAATCAGTTATTAGTTTTAAGTTTGATAACACTTTTAAACTATTAAAAAAAAGTTTGTATTCTCTTTTCCTGTCTCCAAAGGTTGTCTGTAAGAGATCGCCTTTATTAGGTGATAAGACCGCCTTTGCATACTGTATTGTCCTATTCGTATTTTCATTGTCTTCTTTATTTCCGTGTACTTGTGTACAATAAAGATTTAAATAAATAAAAAAAGTACGTTGAAATTTCATGACGTCACAACAATGTTTTTCATACACGAAACGTCAATACTAGAAGCACGTTTCTAAGTTTGATAAAGAGTTGTCTGATTTGATTGAGTTGTCATCATCCCTATTAATTTCCGAATATTTACCCTCAAACAGTTACCTTGTGAGCACCAACCAGCAGTATGATAGTGATGATCACATCCACCGCCACAAAAGCGATCGTCAACGGTATATGGAGTACTGGATCCAAAGGCGCAGCTTCCTGGTTGACTTCCTGGGTATCTTCTATCCCCCTCGCACTCGTTATCCCTTCCACTAGAAGGAAAAAGAGGAAGGGGAACGACAGAAGGGAGAGGACCTGAAAATAATACAAAAGAGACTTTGCTCATCGATATATTATTTATGTAGGTACTAGATGGACCCTTTCATAGAAAAAAGCTGGGCGTCCGACTTGTAGGGCATGCCCCTCCAAGTCGACTAGATGGCGTTAGTAAAATAAGTTCACATTCTTTGTTTGACAGGGCCCGTCTATGTACATTTAGGTCGTTGACTTAGCTAAATCCAGAAACCCAAATTCCCAATGTTGGTTACTTTTCTTATTTCATGATAAGCTGGCCTTAAAATTACGAAGTAAATATTAGGTAGGTATTTAACCTTTGCCTTGGCTGCGAAGATTTTTGCATTTTTGGAAGCTATTCGTTTTTAGAACAATCATTAACACCCACACCCTCACGTACAGTTTGCACCTGTTTAACTTAGTAGGTAAGTAAGTAGGTACTAATTTAAAAAATGTATAATTTTGTAATCTTTTTTGGGCCTTATTTAACAAAACTGTAAATTATATCCTAAAACGCTTACAGAGAAATAAACAAAATAAATAAATAAGTTACAGTAATTATAATTGATCTGATAATAATCGGAACGCTATTTTTTTTTTTCTACCGTTGCGGCCAAGCCAACATTGTTTTATTGCCCTCTCTTTCCCGGTACACTACATTACATAAATCTATCATTTCAGATTAATAAATAGAAATAGAATTATGATTGTCTATTAAGTTTGTCTTTACTACTCGGTGAGTTTGTCACTATGGATCTTCCTAGTTCATTTCCTATAGTAGGTAGAGCAAGAAAGGAGATTTTCACTTTTCAGCAACCTCTTTCAAGGTTTACCTTCACGAAAATTGTATAAGATATAGATGTACTCAGTTTTTATTTTAGTACGGGATCCATTTATGTATATTCCTTAATACATTTCTATCATAATATTATATCTATACTCACGCTCTTTACATCGTTTTGGCCTTTATCAATGTCATGTGAAACTCAATGATTTAACCAGAGACAAACCTCTAAACAGATCAGACCAGGGACACTTTTGAAATTTTAATTCCCCAACAGCTGGTCTTGCGAGGAATCAAACCCGGGACCTCACACTAATCAGACCATATTATCACTCAGCACAGCGTCCGAGGTCGTGTAAATAGTAGATATTGTTATCTACTATTAAACATAATGATATTTTTGAGAATCACATTATTGAAAGAAGCGGAAAAACATCTACGCATTTATAAATTATTGTTAATATTTACATAATTTATCATGTCATTATTAAGTTTACAGTAATAGTTTAAAGTAAACAAGATTAAATTCTCACTAAAAATGGTATTGACCAAAATAAATAACATCATTTCGAATTCTACGGAAATGATTTCTCGCGATCGCGATGTTTATAATATGTAAAACTAGCTGATGCCCGCAACTTCGTCCGCGTGAAATAAGTTTGTTTAAATTCCCACGGGAACTCCTTAATATTTGGGGATAAAAGTAGCCTATTTCACTCTCCAGGTGAGAGTATATTTCGGAGAGTGTGCTCAAGAACTATTCGATCTGCTTCCTCTGTCACCTTTTTATCATCGAACTGCAAGTTATCGACCGTCTGCGACCCTGCGCAGTCGAGATACCGCGGGCTCGTACAAAGGGATTTGCTTCTTCGTTTCTAATTCGAACCGCTAGGATATGGAATGCCATTCCAGCTTCCGTTTTCCCCTCCTCTTTAATATAGGTACCTTCAAATCAAGAGTGAACAGGCATCTTCTAGGCAAGCGCGCTCCACCTTAGGCTGCATCACCACTTACAAGCAAGTCTGATTGCAGCCAAGCGCTAACCTATATAATTTAAAAAAAAAGGTGAACTTGTACTTTGTAGTGACGTAAAAAAACACAATCAAATTATACTGATCAAAACAAATATGTATACCTATCACTTTGAATTCTAAGAAAATGATTTTGCGACGTTTACTGACGAGCAACTGGTTTGTCCGGTTGTAAAATAAGAAGCTCACTACAGTGGTTTTATTTTCGTTGTGGTGATTCTTCGAAGGTCAAAGTACTACTTAACGACGGGATTTTGTTTTGAGATGAATCTTAAAATTATAAGTCGTAGTTAATAATTGTACTTAAATCTCTCTGCGTCGTATTACTAATTACATTACGGAGGGTTAACCATTTCCATTAAGCCCCTAAGATACGGGTCCTCCTAGTTTAGGGGTCAGGAATTTATTGTATTTGTACTTAAGTTAATTTCTTTAATAAAGATTTCTATTTCTATTTCTATTTTCTATTAATCACATAATGGTAGGAGTTTTCTTGGGATATTAATGCGGTGGTTTCCCAGTTCCCACGTCCTTCCACATACGGGTCGACTAAAAGCATTTAAACTCTTAGGTTTTTGTTACGATTATTATCAGATGTTAGTTACAATAACCGGAACCGACGACGGCTTAACGTGCTCTCCGAGGCACGGAGGTAACGAAATGACCAAAGAATTTGGAACCTCCAAATTCGAATTACCTAGTTACCGAATTGGGTCAAAGTTGCTAGACAATCGCAATCGACTGATATACATAGGTATATGCGTTTTACTTACCTATAGTTAATTGTAAAGTTTTCCTAAACGAATTTCGGATACTAAGTAGGTACTGCTAACTACACTAGCCATATTTTAGTGCACACAAGTTGCCAAGTGTACGTAGGTAAAAACACGTGCAATCTCTTTTCTTTTCCTCAGTACAGGAAGTATTTCGAAGAGTGTGTCCGAAGAACTATTCCTGGTTCCTCCATCACCTTTTTACTATTCTATCGTCAGGGTCTGCAACCATACGTAGTCAAAATTGCATGTTTTTTTTTAATCTTAATCTGTTGAGAACAACGACCTCATATAGACAGGCCCTGTCAAACAAAGAATGTGGACTTATTTTACTAATTTAGTCTGAAAAGCGAGACAGTGCTATGGCGGGGACAAGGACAGGCATATACAGGCGAGGCTGAAGGGCACGCACCACAAGTCGGACGCCCAACTTTTTTCTATGAAAGGTCCCATCTAGTGCCTACATTTATATCGATGGTTGAGAAGCTAGGCCGTGAAATCGTAGCAGACAGACAGCCCGTATATTCAATGTACTCTGTTACAGACAGGCACACTTTCGAATTTGTACCTAATATTAGTATTTATGTTCTTCTTATTTTGTTTTATAGCTTTTATTAGTGCCACATCAGCACTTTCACTTTGCCAATTTTACGACGAGATTAGTATAATAATTTTTTTTAAACTTACCAAATTGACATATCCAAATATAATAACACCCTTTCTAACAGGCACGCAAAAGCAACACTTTTTCACGACTGGGCATTTCAGTTTTTCAAAGTCACAAGCACAACACTTCATTATCCTTATTTTATTAAAAAAATAATTATTATTATGTCCTTATCCTATTCGGTAAAAATATAAATGTATATTTATACATACAATACAATATACGCCATAAAAATCAAGGTTTAATATTTTTCAAGGTTCAAGGCCATTAAATAAAACATTAAAATAACTCGGCAAAAATGCTCTACACTTTTGGAACAAACTAACTTTTTAATGAAAATAAAGCTTCAAAATATTTATTCAAAAATTAAAAAGCTTATTTGATTATTTATTTAAATAACTTTATTTTATTTACTTTGGCTAAGGTTTGTGAGATGAAGTTTCACACATCTTTACGTTATTCGTATGATCTCTGCGAACCTAGTTCGGACAACTTCACTGGTATAATAGTTTGCGACAGGATACACTGGACCTTATCTCAAGTAACATCTATAATACAGACATCCTTCGCAATAATAGGATGCTTCCTTACACTAAGTGCGTCCTGAATAGTCACCATGCGTCATATTGGCTAAGGCTAAAGTATATAGAGTCCTTGCAAATAAAAAAAATAGTTTAGTTTTAGATTTGCCGTTACAAATAAACGCAGCAAATAAACGATTTATTTATTTGTTTATTTATTTATTTATTTACACTGGCAACTTAAATAAATCTTGAAAACACATGTCATTGATTCATTTTCCATACTAATATTATAAATGCGAAAGTTTGGATGGATTGATGTTTGTTACTTAATCACGCCAGAACGGCTCAACGGATCTGGATGAAATTTGGCAAAATGATTTAGAAGAGTTTATAGTCTGGAATAACACATAGGCTACTTTATATCCCGGAGAATTATAAGTTCCCGCGAGAACCGAAAAACGTAAATCCATGCGGACGAAGTCGCGGGCATCAGCTAGTTTAAATATACACACCATACACTTATCAGATTAGCCCCTTACCATCTTAGACTGCATCATCATTCATCACTTACCAGGAGAGATTGCAATCCAAAGCGAACTTGAAGAGAATTATAAAAAACATTCCTCACTTAAATCAGGTGAGACTGCAGTTCCGGCCCTGTATTTCAATAACCAAGCTTTTGTTTCTGACTTTCTTTATTATATTTTATCTCAGTAGGTTTACTCATCACTAAATAAGGAAACAATAAGGAAAATAAATAATTGTGTGCGTCAGCTCCGACGCACGACTGGAGTTTACTCTTTACAAACGATTATAAAATATATAATAGATTAGTAAATGAGGGTAGATGAACGCATTTTTTATATTACCTACTGAAAGCATGCTTGATACATTTATTGATATATTATTTATATTCATCAAAATACATTACATAGTCATGGAAACATAAACAAGTGTTACCATGGAAACAAAGCCAATAACGTAACGTAGAAAATTTGATTTTACTCCCCATTTTTCATACCTCAGGCTTATATAATATGTATATGCAAATCGATTATAAAGGAGATAAACTCCAAACACCATTTCTCACTTAAAATCAGGTGAGACTGCAGTTAGGGATAATTCGTATTTCAATAAACAAGTTTTTGTTTCTGGCTTTCTTTATTATTTTTATCTCAGTAGGTTTGCTTATCACTAAATAAGGCAATATTAAAGGAAAAAAAGGTTGGAGTGTAAACATTAAAGTACCTACCTAGAGCTTAAAAAATGTACCTATTAATAGTGATTATTATTAGTAGTATTACTATACTTACTTAATAAAAGGTATATTAAATAAGTACCTATAAATTGATTTACTTATAAGAAAAACGTTATCTATCCTTACATTTAAGCAAAAGCATATATATCTTTATTACATTAAAATATTATGGCAAAATATCACATGTTTTACATGATAAAATAAAATATACTTAGTTAAATGAAGAGAATATAATTTTTTGATGTAAAACGTGCTAACTAATAACGTAATATATAAAACACTAATTAACTCTATACAAATTAAAATCTTAAATGGTGATAAAAAATTATATTAATTAATTTGGTGACCACTTATCGTAACAATATGCAAAAATACGAAAGGGAACGGGCAAGATTAAGGGCGGTTACAGATTAGCATTTTTTCGGCGTGTATAAGCATGCGGAAGGTCCTGGGAACCCACCGCATTATTATCCCATGAAAACCCCTGTCATTGTGTGATTAGTGGAATGGGGTCACGACCCTCAGCAATGGGGAATATGACGCAGAGAGAGAGAGAAGCTGGAACTAATTTTTATGTCTGTATATGTAGATAAATAGACAGAACTCTATCAGCTCTACAATAACTGATTTCAAAAGGATTTATTTTTAAATTCATTTCAAAATTAAATAAGTATATACTAATAATAGTATATACTTATTTAATTTTCGTCGTTCGCGTAGCATAATTTTTTAAATTCCCATAGGCACTCCTTAATTTACCGAGATGAAAAAGTAGCCAATAGTCACTCTCCCAGGTCCTCAACTATACCCATGCCCAAAAATCACGTCGATACGTTGCTTCGTTGCAGCATGATTGAAGGACAAACCAACAGACAAACACACTTTCGCATTTATAATATTAGTATGATAATAAGGGGAAGTTGACCTTTCGTATGATATCAAATCTAATAGATTTATCTTATTTATTGATGTTGTTCCCAGTATTATGTATTACGTCATATCCGCCATTATTATTATAAATTTTTTTTTGCATTCATCATGTACACTGTTAACACTGTTATCAAGAACACAATAACGCCCCGTTTGATTCCTCATCATCATCATCCTAAACCGATAGACGTCCACTGTTGGACATAGGCCTCTTGCAAGGACTTCCACACGCCTCGGTCTTGATTACTAACTTATAATCAAATGAAATAGTACTATAAAAATACCCTTATAGTATTTTTAAAGTACTGAAATTAAATATACTAATCTATACTTCTATACTAATATGCGAAATTTTGGATGGATGGATGGATATTTGATACTGAATCACGCCAGAACGGCTGAACGGATCTACATGAAATTTGGCACAGAGACAGATTATAGTCGGGATTATCACATTGGCTACTTTTTATCCCGGAAAATTTAAGAGTTCCTGCGGGAATCAAAAAACCTTAATCCACGCCGATGAAGTCGCGGGCATCATCTAGTAACCTAATATATAAAAGGTACGCTGCCGTTCTACGTAACACTAAACAGCTTTTGTTTTAAAAAAATCTGAGTAAAAATATTTTATTTTTATTTAAATCTAAGACTCTACTCTAAGACGACAGACGCGACACGTGGTCAGCGCGAACCGGACCGGTTATCGCTGGCGTAGTCGACTCTATCTCTCTGCCTACTAAAACACAGAGTTAAAGAGTATCTAGGTACACTAGTGTATGATTCAAATTTAACTTTTTATTTGAGTGAATATACTTATTAAGCTTTTTAAAAGTTATTCAGGGGCCATACTGCCAACACGCAACATTACCTACTCTAAATGGCAGTTCGATGTTACGTACCTTGATGTTCCTAAAATAAGGAATATAATTCTAAAACACGAAGTGTTTGCAGTATGGCCCCAGTATTATCAAAGAATAGTAAAGTATTTTGCAGAGTATAGTAAAGTATTTTGCAAACAATAGTAAAGTATTCTTAACAGTGCTAAATATTATGTTGTTTATTATACAGTTACAGGGATCCCTTTCACGAAATCAAGATTGGCAGTGCATTTCTCATCGGCCGCATGGTTCACGAATTCGAACTGAGAGTTATTTTTCAGTTTCAGAAACTCACTTCTCACGAGAATTATTAGGTAGCCCTGGAAAACTGGAACAAAGAAAAAATGAGGTTCAAGTTGATGGTAAATAATATGTCCCACAATGTTATGCCGAACTTATTGTTAGAGATAGGTAATTATTCACTTTCATCTAAAACAAAAATTGACTTCAAAACCTCGTCTGCGCATCGATCTTAATAAGCGCTGTAAAAAAATACGGCTAAAACAAAATTATGTATGACTATACTTTACTAATCCTACCCTTGCTTTTCAAAGTTCAAACGCTTTGCACACCGCTGTGGATGGTCCTGAGTTTGATTCCCGGTTGGGTTAAATCATATAAATTATGCTGATCCAAGTTGTTATTAGATACCTCGAATAGGGAAGACCTATCGTTGGTAATATTAAGCTACCCTACACCAGATGCACTAAATAATTTTTTTCAACTTTTCCTTTCTCCCTTAACATTTTCTAATCTTCCGATTTTTTTAGTCACAACTCACAACAAATTATATTTTTTATAGATTTCATAGATCAGGCAGAAACGTAAATAATTGTTTTTTTTAGGATTAATAGGTACTTACCTGTCGCTATAAGAGTCATGAACAAGGTTGGCATGATAATCGAAAAGAAAAATATTATCACTATAGGTGCTACGTATAAGTAGTAGCACCACATTGCTAAGTGTAAACCCATGATGACCACATCCAGGCCTAGCACATATATACTATATCTGTAGAATATTCTCATTTTCTGGTAGTCTTTCTGAAAAATAAATTACAAAAGATTGAAAATTTATGCATAAATGTCATTAGATAGTATATAGGAACATTATACATATCAGCGTAAAATTGTAAATACCGTTAGATTATAATCTATTTTCGCGAGATTGGAAGCTGTCGAAAGATTGTGAACCGTAACATACTGCTTACAATTTAACGCATTATTAACCCGATATAACCTTAAACCTGAATATTTGTGTCTAACCCTAACCTAACCTTAAAGATCAAGAAGAGGAAGAACAAGAAAACGTAAATAGAAAAAATATTTAAAAAATTGAATCTCAGAAGTAGAACATTGAACGGTTCACAATCTTTCGACAGTTCACAATCTCGCGAGATAGATTATAATCTAACGGTATTTCCAATTATTTTACGGTGACATATAATATAATCCTCGTATCAGTATTGGCTAAATAAAATAACAATTATTTCAAAAAAACCGACTTCCAAAGCCACTGTAAAGTAAAAAATAATTTTGATTTCTACACACTATGTTGAAGTCCGGCGAGTATAACAAAGATAGGCAAAGTTGACGCGTCAGGCTCGCCTGACTTCAACATCCACCACCACCACCACTACAGCTTATTAACGTCCCACTGCTGGGCACAGGCCTCCACTCTCATAGGAGAGAGGGAATTAGAGCTTAGACCCACCACGCTGCTCCAATGCGGGTTGGCGGGCCTTAACGACTATTATCATGTTAGTGATAATAATCGGGACCGACGGCTTAACGTGCTCTCCGAGGCACGGGGGTGAAATACCGCCAACTTCCAACTCCGGGCTGGCATTGAGAATTTCTTAATTGAAAAACCCAATACCTAACTTTCATGCCCGACCGGGAATCGAACCCAGGACCTCGTGATCCGCAGTCGACTATGCTAACCGCTAGACCAACGAGGCAGACTTCAACATAGTGCGTAGAAATCAAAATTATTTTTTACTTTACAGTGGCTTTGGAAGTTGGTTTTTTGGAAAGAATTTTTATTTTTAACTTTTTAGTGTACTCTTAATCCCCACGGCTTAGGAGTGCAGTACCCTGCAGTATCAGAGTTGAGGAGTTGGGACTTGGGTTTAAGTATGAAGTCGTTGCTTGACACCTACAATATGAATCTTACTAATATTATAAATGCGAAAGTTTGGATGGATGTATGGATGTATGGATGTATGGATGTTTGTTACTCAATCACGCCCCAACGGCTGAACGGATCTGGCTGAAATTTGGCACAGACACAGATTATAGTCTGGAATAGCACATAGGCTACTTTTTATCCCGGAAAATTAAAGAGTTCCCGCGGGAACCAAATAACCTCAAACCACTCAGACGAAGTCGCGGGCATTCGCTAGTTCACCATAAAACAATCCTAAATCGCTATTTTTAAGGAGTTCTGTACCCTGCAGCGTCAGGGTTGAGGAGTTGGGACTCAGAGTTGAATCGTATACGCGTGACTTGATACCTACTATACGAATTCACAATCAAAACTTCCTAACTCCCTAGTTTTGAGTCGTAGGTATACCTACAGCTTCAGGATTGAGGATTTGGAGTCAGAATTTTTATGGGACCACTTCGCGAGCTTCCTCTAACCACTGAAAAAAAAATTTCAAATCGGTTTGGAAACCACGGAGATATGCGGTAACATAAATTAAAAAAAAAAAAAATACGCAAAGAATTGAGAACTCCTCCTTTTTTGGAAGTCGGTTAAAAACTTTATAAGTCTACCTATTACAGTTCAAGAGATACAGCAAAAAACGCGGAAATAATCAAGTTTCTCATATGGGGCCCCCTTTTTTCAAAAATCTTTATTATTAATTGTGGTTATAGCGGCAATATAAATACACACTCTGTGAAAATTTCAACTCTCTAGCTATTACGGTTCATGAGATACAGCCCTGTGACAGACGGACAGACAGCAGAGGCTTAGTAAGGTGATCCCGTTGGCAACCTTAATGGTACCGAACCCTAAAAAAGATGTAAGAATACTTACAGTATGTGCACTTATAATAAAAAGTACGTGAAACGCGATGTCCAAGATGAATATGATTATTATAATTGAAGATATCACTTCATTGACTACATTGGTTCTCCCGTGGCATTGATATAATTTCACAATCAAGAAAAATATGCAGAATAAGGTGAAGATCTGAAAAGAGATAGTTATTAATCAGTATAACGTCTGGACGCTTATGGCCCTCTAAATTATACATTAGGGAGTCTATATAAGAAATACAGTGGCGTGCACAGTATTTGGAGCCAGAGTAGGCATTGGTTACAACATATATAAACTAGATAACGAGATACCTATTTTCAGACAGGACATAAAGAAAAATAAGCATTGAGCATTTTCAAATTAGGGTAAGCTATGCTTTTATGCCTCTATATGTCGTGCACGCCATTGATTATTTATTATAAATATAGTTTCGTTCTTTAGAGCGATTATATTCGATACTATCAATGAAATATCCATATACGTAAATATCTCTTATCAACCCATTGCCGGCTCACAGAGAGAGAGTCTCCACTCGGAATGAGGATGGTTTGGACACAGTCCACCACACTGGCCAATCGCGGATTGGCAGACTTCACAGACACCTTCGAGAATATCATGAAGAACTCTCGGGCATGCAGGTTTCTTCACGTATTCCTTCACCGATTGGATCAAGTGATATTTTATTTCTTAAAACGTCTCGGGGATTGAACCCGCGACCCCGTACAGGAGGTTGGGTGTCTGAACCGCTAGGCCTTAGACTAATAACTCGATGTCCTACGCTATTACCGCTAGCCTAATGGTTAAGACACCAGACCGAAGTTGTTACCTGAGGTCACTCACCTGTTTTAAATATGCCCAAACAAGTAATCCAATTCTAAGAGGAAAACAAAAACAGCACCGCAACAAAACTGGAAGTTCACACCGCATTTTGTTTGTTTTTGGAACTTTGTTCTTCTCAAATCAATATCACAATAAACGTACTAAAACTTGTAGTACACTTCCATATAACACTTTCATATAAATAAAATTACAAAGTTTTGAGTTGTAAATTGAATACCGGACGAAAGTTATTTACTTTATTTTTATTTTTTATTTCCATTGACTGTTTTATATTTTATGAGTTATTAATTAAAAAATTAAAAAAACCAAATTGTTTTAATTTTATTCAAAACTGATTTTCGTCTTTTGAAAAAAATGTATATTTAGTTTCGCTAATTTAAAATATGTATTTTAATTTTATTCAACTATTTTGTATTTATTAAATAATAAATAAAATGTTTATTGATCAAAGAAACATAAAATTTATTAAAAAGTTATCCTTAAGTTAGTTCAAAACTAATTTTCGCCTTTTGTTTATAGTATTTATATTTAAGTTAGACTAAGAGAGTTATTTTCGTTGAAAAATTTGTTGATATTTTGTTCTTACACCGTTTGAATTGATTATGTAGGTACTGTTCTTATATGCAACTGGTCGCTGTGTCACGTCCGAGACCGAACTGTTGTGGCCGTCACCCAGTGATAATATGTTTTATATATAAACGTTCTGTTATCGTCTGCTTTCTGGGGGCATACAATCATACGTATTGCTTTAATATTGTTGACGTTCGTGTTTAGGAATCATAATCCTTTTTAGGTTCCGTAGCCAAATTTGGCAAAAACGGAACCCTTATAGATTCGTCATGTCTGTCTGTCTGTCTGTCCGTCCGTATGTCACAGCCACTTTTTTCCGAAACTATAAGAACTATACTGTTGAAACTTGGTAAATAGATGTATTCTGTGAACCGCATTAAGATTTTCTTACAAAAATAGAAAAAAAGACAATAAATTTTGGGGGTTCCCCATACTTAGAACTTAAACTCAAAATTTTTTTTTCATCTAACCCATACGTGTGGGGTATCTATGGATAGGTCTTCAAAAATTATATTGAGGTTTGTAATATCATTTTTTTCTAAACTGAATAGTTTGCGCGAGAGACACTTCCAAAGTGGTAAAATGTGTGTCCCCCCCCCTGTAACTTCTAAAATAAGAGAATGATAAAACTAAAAAAATATATGATGTACATTACCATACAAACTTCCACCGAAAATTGGTTTGAACGAGATCTAGTACGTAGTTTTTTTTTAATACGTCATAAATCGTAAACCGCAATTTACCTTTCATTCAATCAACTCAAATATTTAAAATAAAAATATTTTTACTAATTTAATTACTTACTTTTAATTTACGGTTTTTTTTAAGGACGTTCTGGTGGGAGGCTTCGGCCGTGGCTACCATCCTACCGGCAAAGACGTAGCGCCAAGCGATTTAGCGTTCCGGTACAGTGCCGTGTAGAAACCGACTAGGGGTATGGGTTTAATATAACTGCCACACCCCTAACAGGTTAGCCCGCTACCATCTTAGACTGCATCATCACTTACCATGAGGTGAGATCGCGGTCAAGGGCTAACATGTAGTGGAAAAACCGGCCAAGTGCGAGTCGGACTCGCGCACCGAGGGTTCCGTACAAACCTGTAGTAAGTTTTAAATTAAATGTTTTTTTAAATATTTGAGTTGATTGAATGAAAGGTAAATTGCGGTTTACGATTTATGACGTATTAAAAAAAACTACTTACTAGATCTCGTTCAAACCAATTTTCGGTGGAAGTTTGCATGGTAATGTACAACATATATTTTTTTTAGTTTTATCATTCTCTTATTTTAGAAGTTACGGGGGGGGGGGACACACATTTTACCACTTTGGAAGTGTCTCTCGCGCAAACTATTCAGTTTAGAAAAAAATGATATTACAAACCTCAATATCATTTTTGAAGACCTATCCATAGATACCCCACACCTATGGGTTAGATGAAAAAAAAATTTTTGAGTTTCAGTTCTAAGTATGGGGAACCCCCAAAATTTATTGTTTTTTTTCTATTTTTGTAAGAAAATCTTAATGCGGTTTACAGAATACATCTACTTACCAAGTTTCAACAGTATAGCTCTTATAGTTTCGGAAAAAAGTGGCTGTGACATACGGACGGACAGACAGACAGACAGACATGACGAATCTATAAGGGTTCCGTTTTTGCCAAATTTGGCTACGGAACCCTAAAAAAAACGTCAAGGTACGTGACATATACTGTCATTTTGAAATAATACTGCTTTAAGCGATGGTAGTAACGTAGTTCCGATACTAATATGCCACATCCAAGCATCAGGGGTGCTTGCATATGGCATATTTTATTATCGGAACGTGGGATGTCTCTTCCGCGAAAAATCATACGTAGTTAATATATCAGTTCGATTCTATTCATGGGGAATAGTACTTACTACATTTAAGTATAATGTTTCTATACTAATAATAATATCCTTATTAAATATTGATCTAAACTAATATTATAAATGCGAAAGTTTGGATGGATGAATGGATGTTTGTTACTCAATACACAGCAGAGCGGCTAAACGGATCTGGATGAAATTTGGCACAGAGATAGATTATAATTTATAGTCTGGAATAACACATAAGCTACTTTTTATACCGAAAAATTGTGATTTCCCGCGGGAACCGAAAAACCTCAATCCATGCGGACGAAGTCGCGGGCATCATCAGCTAGTTCAATTATAACTGCCATACTCTAAACAGATTAGCCCCCTAACATCTTAGACTGGATCATCCTTCATCACTTTCCAGGAGAGATTGCAATCAAGGGCAAACTTTAAGAGAATTAAAAAAACATTTCTCACGTATAATCAGGTGAGATTGCATTTAGGAATATTTTGTATTTCAATAAACGATCTTTGGTTTCTGGCTTTCTTTATTATATTTATCTCAGTAGGTTTACTCATCACTAAATAAGGAAACAATAAGGAAAAAAAATGTGTGTGTCAGCTCCAACGCACGACTGGAGTTTACTCTTCACGAACGATTATAAAATATATAGATTAGTAAATGATGGTAAATGAATGCATTTTTTAAATTACTGAAAGCATGCTTGATACATTTATTAATATTAATTATATAATTTATATTCATCAAAATAAGTACTTATCATAGACATGGAAACATAAACAAGTGCTACCATGGAAATATAAAGTCAATAACGTAACCGAGATTTGATTATACTCCCCATAAATGTTCATACCCCGAGCTTATATAAGAAAATCGATTCTCTCCTCCAAAAGGTTGGATGCTAAACGTTAAAGTACCTAGAGCTTAAAAAAATTAGTATAATAGTATAGTAATCATCAGAATAAATGAGATACAGTGATTATTATTATCAGTAGTAGAACTATACTTACCTAATAATATATTTATTAAGTATCTATAAATTGATTTACTTATTAGAAATACAATATCTATCCTTACATTTAAGCAAGAGCATATCTTTATTACATTAAAATATTATGGCAAAATATCACATCTTTTACATGATTAATTAAAATATACTTAATTAAATGAATAAAACATAGTTTTTTTAACGTAAATGCTGACTAATAACGTAATATACAAAACCCTTACACAAATTAAAATCTGTAACACCAAGTTTCAGAACGCAACCATAGACGCGCCATCTCTCTGGTTGTGTGAAAGCCGTCTTTAGTCTATGCCAGGACTTTTGAAGGGCATTCTATTATTCTCAATCTCTCGGTAGAGAGTAGTATATTCCTTGTTCTCAATGTTCCTTTCAACGTAATTTTAGACCCCTTTTCTGTTTTGATAGTGAATCCCTAAATTCTGAATAATTGTAATTATTACCGATAATAAATAACTAACGCAAGTTTTTCTCTAGTTTCAATAATACAGTGGCGCCCAACGTGGGGTCTATCGAAACAAGATAATGCAAGACTCGCCAAGACAACGCCGCGTAGTGTCGCCGCGTGGCACACTCACAAAGACTGACGCAAGCGGTGAAGAAAATATTACCGTACGCAAACACCTTCGCACACCACGGATACATTTTTCAGAAGAGCAACTATCTAGTATAATTTCTAAAGTAATGCGCGCGACGTTGGACATGTCGTAATCCAAGTCATTGAACGCGCCATGCCCGGCGCCCTCTTCCGATAAACTCTCTAAGTGCACAGCGCAATTCGACGGCTGCGGTCCGGACGCGATCGATTCATTCATCGACGCCGTAGAAATCTACATGGAGTGCTCGATCGTGAGCGACTCCCACGCATTGCGAGGCCTCGCAATGCTCCTCGGACGACACCGCGACCTGGTGAAGAGGCATCAAGGGCGACGTACACAACTGGCAGGAGTTGAAGGCGGGGATGCGAGGAATGGATGGAACTCCGCACCCCGCATACAAAGTATTAAGGACGATCTTCGCACGTGAGCAAAATAGTGAAAGTGCCGATGCTTTTATACCCCGTATTATAGCGCTTATCGCCAAATTACTAGAGATGTGCTTACAGTTAGATATAAACATTGTTAACAAAAACCAGAGAGGTGGAGGAAGCTAAGTCCGAAATAAGCAAGCCGCAGTCTATGAATAAGAGCAGTAATTCCAAGATTACTGTAGCGGAAGCTACTGTAACTAATGATAACACTGTCAGTCATAAGAGAGTTTGCATTCGCTGCACATATTGCAAAGCTTTTAACCACTCAGTAGATTCATGTAGGAAACTTGCAGCTTAAAATGATACTAGTAAGCCTAGTACATCCGCCGAGTCTAGGTCACCTATAATTTGCTATCAGTGTTTAACCCCAGGGGTTACGAGGTCGCGGTGTGATACTCGCAACAAGGGTAAACCCCAAGCTGAGACTAGCTCTCCGGCTGGCTTTAATGTTCTTAAATCCATTGAAACTGTTCACAGCGACCTACCAATTGTGTCTGTATCCATTGCTGGGCAGCAAGGCGTTGCAGTTCTAAACAGCGGGGCAACACAAAACCTGGCCAGCTCCATGCTATGCACGGTTCTGATCGATGCAGGGTTTCAATTTACTCGAGTCCAGCGAACAATAGGTCGGCATTTGGCTCACCTCAGGTATGTTATGTTTTAGTCACTACTAACCCAGTAACAGTTAAAATTGGAGACTGTGAGGTCTACTGGGCAAGGATATCAGTTCAAGTGCAGGGATAGTGATGAACATATCTGAAGGCTCGTGGAACTTTAAAGACCTAACCAGGTTATAGGTTTGTCGAGTCACCATTTAACATCAGATCCTGAAACACGGCATTCAGGATTTCCAGTTGAACCTCGCTACACCAATGGTGATGATCTGATATTGAGGCCTGATGAGGGTCATGCCCTTTCAAGCGCAGAGTAGACGATTCTTAACAATTTTATTTCTTGCAGAGCGGAACGGTTTGCAAAAGAGGGTCCAGCCACTGAGTTCGTGACCCATTGCATCAAGGTCAAGGAAGACCATCCACCGATCGCCTGCCCACCTTTCCGGCTAGCTCCAAACTGGAAAGCCGCATTGAGGAAGGAGCTTGACAAGTTGCTGGCTGCCGGAGTAATAGAGGAGTGTGAGTCCCATGGGCGGCCAACGTAGTCATGGTCCCCAAAAGGATAGAGGTATGCGTCTTTGTATTGATTATCGCAAACTCAATGAGGTAACTGAGCCTGACCGGTACTCATTGCCCCGGATTGAAGATGTCCTTCCTGCATGTGGCGAAGACGTGCACCTACATGACCACACTAGACCTACATTCTGGTTATTTTCACGTTAACGTGCACCCAGAAGACCGTGATAAAACCAGCTTTGTCACACCTTTATTTGCGGGATGTCTGATGATGATGCGAAAACTGAGCCAATTTTTGCAATTTTTGAAGGTTCCTTGTTCTTAAAATTATTAATTTATTGAAAATCTAAACATAGGAGCATGGCATTGACACATGGATTTTATGGTGCAAAAATATTTTATCTATTGTAATTATCCACGTAGGAAACAGACAAATGTTTTAGTATGGAGAAACCGCCGGGAGAATTCGTCTTATTAGATTTATTCGGTATTTTATGATGTAGCTCCCACTAGGTATTTTGTTTGTCGTATCCGCCATAATTATTATCATTTATTATTTGCATTCATCATGTACACTGTTAACACTGTTATCAAGAACACAATAACGCCCCGTTTGATTATTAACTTATAATCAAATGAAATAATAATCCTAGGATGCTATTCTCTATTTAAATACCCGCGCGACTGTAAAAAGGTGAATTTAATAGTAGATTATTATTTATTCACCACGGGAGTAATGCGATGTATTATGTCACGGGCGCCGGGATAAATCCCAAGCGGAACGAGGGATTTTAGAGTAACTCCCGAGCGTAGCGAGGGTGTTGCATCTAGAATCCTGAGAGTAGCGCGGGAATTAGGGGCGCCCAAGATTACAGCATTACCCCTACGGTGAATACTCTACTTTTCACACCTCGCGATACAACCACTTCTTTCAGCTAGCGTGGCTTACTCGATTTGACAAACAAATGTCATCAGTGCGAATCTAGTGGGCTACGGCTTCGGTTTTCGAAAATCGAGTTGGCCGCGCCTGCTGAGAACACATTCTGTTTACCGAAATTAGACTTTATGGATATAGCAATAAGAATTATGAATAAAACCTCTTTGGAATGAATAGAATTTCCTTCAGATCTTGCTTCAGATGCGCGATGATTCTAAATTCAAATCACATTAAAACCCTAGGGAATAATGGATTTCAGTACAACATTATAACCCTAGGGATTTAATGTCTTACTTTAACCTTACCTTTAGATAACAGGCCATGTAATAAGGCGTTGTTGAGCGAGTGGTGTGAAAAAATATTAATAACCTCATGTATTATATTAGGGTAACTGCCGTACTACGTAATACCAACGTTCTTAAGCTGTGGTAATACTGAACAAATTTTTTTTTTGGCTTTTGCATAATTCAAAAAAATTTGAGTAAAATTTTTTTTTCCATTTAAAAATAAAAATATTATTTAAATGGTCTGAACTACGACGGCATTATAACCGTGCGACACGCGGTCAGCGCGCAGCGGCCCTGTTGGCGCTGGCGCAGTCGAACTCTCTACCTACTAAAACACGGAGTGGTATAGTATACCTACATTAAAGTGTAGATTTACACTCTAGTGTAGATAAAACAAAAACCATCTTCGCATTATTGCCTTTCTATTGAAACCGGTTTATATCGGACATAGGTAAAAATAATTTTGTGTTTTATATGAACACGATTATGCAGAGAAGTTGCCCTTATGAAGTTGTTAGTATTTTTAAATTACCCCTCCATAATAATAGCTATGTTGGTTATTATACAATTTCAGGGATCCCTTTCACGAAATCAAGATTGGCAGTACATTTTTCATCAGCCGCATGGTTCACGAATTCAAACTGCGAGTTGTTTTTTAGCTTCAGAAATTCACTTCTCACGAGAATTATTAGGTAGCCCTGGAAAACTGGAACAAAGAAAACTTAGATTAGTTGATGGTGTGTGTTCATTACGAATCGTCTCGCTCGAAGGTTCGACGACTTCCAGCCTCCCGAACAAGCCGGATTCCGAAAAGGCTTTAGTACCATAGACCACATTCACACGCTGCGGCAAATTATACAGAAGACGGAAGAGTATAACCGGCCACTATGCTTAGCGTTTGTGGACTATGAGAAAGCCTTCGATTCGGTGGAAACTTGGGCTGTATTAAGGTCGCTGCAGAGATGCCGGATAGACTACCGGTATATCCAAGTACTGAAGTGTTTGTATGAAAACGCTACAATGTCAGTTCGTATACAGGACCAGACTACGAGGCCAATCCAACTGCGGCGTGGAGTGCGACAGGGGGATGTAATCTCCCCAAAACTCTTCACCGCCGCGTTGGAAGACGTCTTAAAGCTTCTGGATTGGAACGGATTTGACATCAACGTCAATGGCGAGTACATCACTCACCTTCGGTTTGCCGATGATATAGTCATCATGGCCGAGACTCTGGGAGACCTTAATACAATGCTCAATGACCTCAGTAGAGTTTCACAACAGGTGGGCCTTAAAATGAACATGAGTAAGACGAAAATCATGTCTAATGCTCATGTTCCGCTCCACCCAGTAATCGTTGAGAGCTCTGCACTCGAAATTGTAGACGAGTATATATTCCTAGGACATACGGTCCAGTTAGGTAGGTCCAATTTCGAGAAAGAGGTGGGCCGCCGGATCCAACTCGGCTGGGCAGCGTTCGGGAAGCTTCGAGATGTCTTCTCGTCCAAGATTCCTCAGTGCCTGAAGACCAAAGTCTTCGAACAGTGCGTGTTGCCAGTGATGATCTATGGATGCGAGACTTGGTCGCTAACTATGGGCCTCATAAGGAAGCTCAGGGTCACTCAGCGGGCGATGGAGAGGGCAATGCTCGGGGTTTCTTTGCGCGATCAAATCAGGAATGAGGAGATTCGCAAAAGAACGAAAGTAACCGACATTGCTCGACGCGTTGCGAAGCTGAAGTGGCAATGGGCCTAACATAGTTAGAAGAACCGACAGACGTTGGGGTCCCAAAGTGCTGGAATGGCGACCGCGCACTGGGAAGCGCAGCGTTGGCAGACCCCCTACTCGGTGGACGGACGACATCAGGCGAGTCGCAGGGAGTCGCTGGATCCAGGCGGCGCAAGACCGCGGCATGTGGAAATCCTTGCAAGAGGCCTATGTCCAGCAGTGGACGTCTGTCGGCTGATAATGATGATGATGATGATGTGTCCCACAATGTTTTGCCGAACTTATTGTTAGAGATAATTATTGACTTTCATCAAAAACAAGAACCGACTTCAAAACTATACCTTTAAGTACCAACTCAAACTAAAAAAGTAAAAAACATAATCTGGGTATATATTATGTTTTTTGTTGATGTTTTCAAATACCGCTAAATTAATTTCGATAAAATTTATATGGGACCACCTCTGAAGTATGATTTGCCAAGTAAAAAAAGAATAATCAAAATTGATTCATAATAGGCGGAATTATATGATGTAACTAAAAATGTATGCTTTTCGCAATTTTTCCTTTTTCCAAATTTCAAGATTATAAGTTCACGGGAAGTACTTGGAGAATGCCATAGGCTACTTTTTATCCCGGAAAATTAAGGAGTTCCCGCGGGAACCAAAAAAAATTAAAACACGCGGACTAAGTCGCGGGTATCGGCTAATGAAAAATGAAATCAAAACAAAAACTAACTTTTTTAGGGTTCCGTACCTCAAAAGGAAAAAACGGAACCCTTATAGGATCACTTTGTTGTCCGTCCGTCTGTGTGTCAAGACCCTTTTTCTCAGGAACGCATGGAGGTATCAAGCTGAAATTTTTTATAAATACTCAAGTCTACTGTCCCTTGGAGCTGTGAAAAAATCAAACTTCTAAGCCAATGAAATCAAAAGATACAGCCGTTTATGCTGCAAATATTCGACACTCGCAAGGGAATCAAAACCTACAGGGTACTCCCGTGAACTCCGAATCTTGAAATTTTGTACGAAGCAACGTCTTATAGCACAGATAAAGGAAAAATTGCGAAAAGCATACATTTCTGTAAATTTTGTATTATTAAAAAGTTGCAAGTTCGTTCAAAAGTAATTTTCGCCTTTTGTGTTTTAATTACATTTTACTCTTATTTATTGCGAGTTATTACTTTTTTGATGAACAATTTATTTATATTATGGTCTTACACTGTTTGATTCGAATAAGTACAGTTGCTTTATACGACTGGTCACCGTGTCACGTCCGAGACCCGGCTGTTGTGGCAGCCATCACAGAATGATAACGTATTTTTCAATACACTTGCTCGAAAAATGCACTTACAGGGCTTGTAAGCTAAACTTACTGCCCGCGCGCAGTAAATATTTACCGCCCTCATGCGGTAAATTTGCAGTTTATTTTTTTATTTTTGTAAGTCCATGTTACTTCTAAATAAAAAGTTTTCTTGCAAGAAGGTTCATAATTATATTGACTTTGTATGTAGAAAACCTAAAAAATAATTATATTTAAATGTGAATTGATGAAATTAATTCATAAAATAAAAAATTGTATTTAATATAATTAATTAAAATTGTTTTAGGTTTTAAAAATAAAAAAAGTAAAGACTGAATAGTCCAGGCTGGGAGTAAAGGACTAGAACCTAGAGCCATGAAGCCAATTTAAAAAAAAGCAATTACAACAGCGCGCCGTACTTAGATACAATTCTTTAATCTGTGCGCGCTATTTTTAAAAGTTTCATTGAGTATTTTTTATAATTTATTGAATAATTTAGTTTAGAAGTTTAAGTGATGTGGAATAATAAAATTAAATCAAAAATTAGGTATTTTAGATGTGAGAAAAAATCGCGCTATTAATAGCCGCCTAAAATCTCGAAATAAGAACGGGCGTGAGAAACCATTTTCTAGTGAGTACATTGTACCTACCTACTCGAGTTTTATTTTCTCACTCTTCGACTTTATCAAGATTTCTCACAAATGTATTGAAAAATATCGTGTGATACACGGGCGTTAAGGTTTTAACAAACTCGTGACGATGGTCAGCCGTCGACTGGCGTCATTGGGCTGACATGAGTCAACTCGTATATAAAAACCTATTTACCGCTCTTATATCACAAACTACTATTTCAGCACACTTGCTCATAAAGTGGCTCTAATTTCACCGCAATTAGGTACATAATGACACCTATAATAACACTGGTCGGCAAAAAAAAAATCCGGGAGCAAAAGCTTACTATGTGATTTCTATTGGCTTTGCTTTGTTGAGTCCAAATCTGTTTACAGATGTTTAGCTATCACGTCTAGTTTTTAAGATATTTACATTTGAATAAAATACCGGTATTGATATACATTAAATATGTATTTATTTTAGAAAGAAAAAAGTTACACTAATTCATGATTTTTGCAACACGAATTAAAATATGAATTCAAAAATAATAAAAAACATTAAAAAATGGTAACTATTTGGTAGATCGCTTTCTTTTATAAATTTTAAGTGCTGTATCTCGATATTATAATTCCCAGCAAAAATCAGCTAGCATTGCTGGGGTCCACATGTCGCCGTATCTTTTTTCCATATGTACAATATCTTGGTGGAATTTTTCACAATGCTCATCAGACATGGCACCAAGATTTTCTGGGAAAAATCTAAATGCGAATGCAAGAAGTGAATTTTAAAGGACATATTGCAACCAAGTTGATGATACGAGGAAAGCAGTAATTCCGCGTCGCTTTTTTGAGGAAATTTAGTTTTTAGGTATTTAAATGCCTCTCCATCCCTGTTCATTGCTTTGACCAAAAACTTTATTAAGCCTAAAAATATTTTTTTGGCTGTCTACTAAAGGCTTGTTGACGTTGTTTTTACTTCCTGGAACCACATGTTAAGGGCCAATTTTGCTGAACATAAAGACTCGATTTTGCTCTACTATCCCAAAATAGCTTGTTGTTTCTTTCTAACATAGAGACAGACACAGAACACAACTAAAAACATGTCCCTATGGTCACAAATACCGCTGCCTGCAACTATAAGAAAACAATTCTAGTGCATACAAAAAATGCTATTGCGTCGAAATTAGACGTGCTAGGTGAATTCGAATTACATATTTGGATTTAACGTATCCATATGTATTATGTCCACATATAAATTTGTTTGCTCTTATTTTGATGCCGACCAGTGTAATCAAACTGTGACTTTTTCATTGCTATTATTCACAAGTGAGTTATAGAGTTTTTTATTATTTTATCTACTAAATAAATTTATTTTTCAGTATTATTATTATTCACAAGTGAGTTATAGAGTTTTTTTTATTTTATCTACTAAATAATTTTTTTTTTAGTATTATTTTCTTCACAAGTGTGTTGAAAACGTCGTATTATACACGTGTGTATTGATTGATGATTACCGTCCTCGGCTATCTTAAGACCCTCACCTAACGGATCGGGTCTCAATAGCGCCTCAGCGGTAATCACCAACATTACACACTTGTACCATAATGTACTATTATAAACGGTCTGTTATCGTCTGATTCTGGTCCTTGCATGTGGCGTATTATTATCGGAACGTGGGATGGCTCTTCCCACGTTCCGATAATAATACGCCACATGCAAGGTAAGGCAACGATGGATTGGCTTAAATATATTTAAAAAACTAGAGAAAAAGAAAATAAATAAATAAGATGCTTAAAAATTACAATACAGGGTCAAGATAACATCACAAAGAGGATCATCTGACAATATGATATCAAGTGTCAAGTGATTTGAGTAGTTTGACCTTGAATTTTTGTAATTTTACACAAAACAAATCAATGGATTTGTCCTTTATTGTAAATTCCCTGTAAAGTCGGCTTAGCCTGGGTACAAGGGAATGATCGCCAAGATTGGTTTTGTGGGTTCGATGGGTGAGCAGTGAGATAGGATACCGAGGCATTCGAGAGGGGACTTTGAAGGATATTTGGCTCAACAGTTCCGGTTTATCCATGGAACTGTTTACAAGTTTATGTAAGAAAACCATGTCGTGCATTTTTCGCCTATCCGAAAGTGAGTGCAAATCAAACTTTTTTAGCCTAGAGATATATGGTGATCTTTTATCGCTTCCAACTAAGTAAAATTGTGTGAACCCGTGACTTCGATGCCCGTGACTTCGTCCGTGTGGATTGAGGTTTTTTGGTTCTCGCGAGAACTCTTTAATTTTTCCGGACAAAAAGTAGCCTATGTGCTATTTCACCAAACCAGACTAGATAATTCAGAAACTAAAAATTCTCAAAAAGACCTTGCCGGGGATCGAACCCGGCTGCTCCCACTTATAGAACACAGCGCTCACAGCTGCGCCAGGGAGGTCGTCCTTGGATGCGGATGGTATATTCTATAGCTATGCATAGAGGAGAGTTATTATGACAACCATTTTATATAATTATTATTAGTAATGAAAAATTAAAATTTGTTAGGTTTTATTAATTTAACATTGTACCTCATTAGGCTTAACACTCCGCTAGTCGCACGTTCTACTATTGTAGAACACACATACATTAAGTGGAATTTAAAACTAAATAGTAGGTAGATATCGCACAAACTCATAGTATTCTTCTACGATTAGCTGATGAACACAATCCGCGAGGTCACTGCAACCGAAATGACCGAACTAATGAGAAATTCGACTTCAAAGATAAATTTCTACAATAGTAGAGCGCACAGGCATGTTTTTCAGAGAGTTTGTATTTCTTCTTATTTGAAGTCATTGTAGTTTTTATTTAAAGGTATTTGATATAGATATTTTATCTCATAATATTTATATAAATAAAAAATATAATAAATACTCGTATACATTTGTAACTTTTGTGACCTAACATATATTCCCAAAAGAATAGCCATAATGAGAGAATCACATAATATTTCGATGGCACCTCGTAACTTCAATTAAAAAACGCAAAATGGACATATTTTTTTTCAAACTCTTACAAATTACAGGAAAACTCCTGGGTCTAAATGATGCATCTTAGCTGTATCTTTGCCTAGCTTAAATTGGTCGAATCAGTACTAATATTATAAAAGCGAAAGTGTGTCCGTCTGCTACGCTTTCACGGCTCATCCGTTCAACCGATTTTGATGAAATTTGGAACAGGGGTAGGTTGTATCCCGGGGAAAGACATATGCTACTTTTTATCACAAAAAATATCACGTCCACGAGGACGAAGTCGGAGGCATCATCTAGTTGAAAATAAATCTATTTGCAGAAAAGCGCGCTTTAACTAAATCCACCAGAAAATAATGTGACATACCTATTTTTCATCCATAATAGATTCTTCAATGTCCTAACTGTTTAAAAATGATAAAAACGAGTTAGAGGAAACATGATATTTAAAAAAACCAATAAGAAGAATCATAAAACTGATCATTTTTCTCGACTTTTCTAAATATTTCAAAAGTTCCTAATAAATCTAAAACATATTTTGCGTGATTTAGATTCTAAATAAAGTATATTTTGATATGATATAAAGTATTTTTTTATTTCATTTATTCGTCTCATTTATTAATTACTAGATGATGCCCGCGACTTCGTCCGTGTGGATTGATGTTTTTTAATTCCCGCGGGAACTCTTCAATTTTCCGGGATAAAAAGTAGCCTATGTCCTTCCCCGGGATGTAACCTATCTCTGTAGCAAATTTCATCAAAATCGGTTGAGTATTTGGGCCGTGAAAGCGTAGCAGACAGTCAGACAGACAGACACACTTTCGCATTTATAATATTAAGTATGGATTTCATTTTTATCCTCTGTATAAATTGAATTGGATATATACTCGTACCTGGTAAAAATTGAGATTAAAGTAGTTCTACGTATGTAGAGCGAGCATTGGTGTACAATAAAATACTTAGTGGCGCGAGTACTCGAGTGTTAACGGCTATTTCATCTCCCATTCTTTAAATATATTCCATCCTGTTCGGTTGGATCCATTGTACCTAAATATTATGAGTGCTTGTTAAAATGTATTGTGAACTACCAAAGCTAGGGAGATGTTGTTTCTGCATGCCTCTGAGGCAAGGGCTTTTGACCTATGGATATATAAGCTTAGTAAGTAATCTTACTCTCCCTTCGTTTTGTTTTTCACTAATGATGTCGAGAACCCTTTCCAATATATTCATCCATCATCATTAAAACTCATAAGTTCTTTTACATTCTACTGCAAGTTGCCCATGACCCCTATCTCACCTGATGGTAGGAATGTGATGATGCGCTCTTAGATGGTAGCGGCCATTCTTCTCAGGTCTCCTTCAGGTCTTCGTCAGATTTGACGACCTCCATGACGTAGTAAGAGGTCCAGGGTTCGATCCCCGGCAGGGTCATTCCGTAATTTATATTTTCTGGGTTTTCTCTGGTCTAACCTGGCGTGAGGCCTTGGCCGTGGATAGATTTGGCCCAGGAAAGATTTACCGCCAAACGAGTTGGCGTTCCGGTGCGATGCCGTGTAGAAACCGATCGGGGGTATGGGTGGCATAATATAAGTGCCCCCCAACAGGCTAGCCCGCTCCCATCTGACTGCATCAATTACCATCAGGTGAGAATGCAGTCAAGGGCTAACTTCTAGTGGCGTAAAAAAAGTACTGGTAAGGGCCTTTGCGGGTAATATACTAACTCTTTTATAAATGTTTTATTGTAGAACACAATCTCTAAACTAAAATGACGGCTTTCAATCTAGTTCGGTCCAAGCAATATTTTTAATGCTTTCATTACACTACAGAAACAGCCCCAATTTCTTTGTAAATAAAACCTACTTGTTTCAGATGTTCTCAATACTTGGGGCAATAGTTTACAGCACGCCACTCGACCTATACGTCGAGGTGACGTCTCTCACGTATAGCGAGTACGATGTATTGAACGGACCTATCAATGATGCGATCTGTTTCATTGATATCGTTTTCAGCGCGATTTTGATCTATGGGGCTCATAAGGTAAGCAACAGTAAATGAATATATAAATCTTTATTTAGGATTACAATTAACATATATATATACAATAAAAAACAAACAAAATTACAAAATACAGAAATAAATTAAGACAGCTAGTTTTATTTCATAGTAGATACATAGTTCACATTGACGCAATCGAACAGGTAAAAAATCTCTGTAGAGATTGGACTGTATTAAAGTGAGAACATATAAAATTACTAAATAATTAAAATATAAATAAGATAGATTGAAAGTAACCGACATTGCTCGACGCGTTCCGAAGCTGAAGTGGCAATGGGGCAAATAGTTAGAAGAACCGACAGACGTTGGGGTCCCAAAGTGCTGGAGTGGCGACCTCGCACTGGAAGCGCAGCGTTGGCACTGTTGGCAGACCCCCTACTAGCTGGACGGATGACATCAGGCGAATCGCAGGGAGCCGCTGGGTCCAGGCGGCGCAAGACCGCGGCGTGTGAAAATCCTTGCAAGAGGCCTATGTCCAGCAGCGTCTGTCGGTTGATGATGATGATGACATCCTTAATAGTGTACTTAATCTCCTTTGTTGCAGCAACTCGTAAGCTGTATAAAAGTTTACTACTACTACACGTTGGCCACATTCTGCATGATGGTCCTTTTGACTCTATACTACATGACAACACCATATTTCGTTGCTGAGAATGTGGCAATGTCTACCACTAGATGGTGTAAGTTTTTGTTTATTTATTTTTGCAATGACAAAGTTGCATGGAAGGAACCGGCTTCGCATCCAGCAACCCACGAGCAGTGGCGGCCTTAGGGGGTGGCAAGCAGGGCAACCGCCCGGGGCCTCGCTCTTGCAGGGGCCTCGCGCTACAGCCCAAGTAGAAAAGTCCCACCTGTCAATAGGAAGTGAGCTAGGAAAATCTAAACTAGTGACAAACTACATAGACAATACACTATCTATTCTATTAATTGATCTGAGATGCCAGTACTGTCAACTGCGAAAGGTAAAAAAACCGGCCAAGTGCGAGTCGGACTCGCGCACCGAGGGTTCCGTACAAACATGTAGTAAATTTTAAATTATTATAAAACTACTTACTAGATCTCGTTCAAACCAATTTTCGGTGGAAGTTTTCATGGTAATGTACATCATATATTTTTTTTAGTTATATCATTCTCTTATTTTAGAAGTTACAGGGGGGGGGGGGGGACACACATTTTACCACTTTGGAAGTGTCTCTCGCACAAACTATTCAGTTTAGAAAAAAATTATATTACAAACCTCAATATCATTTTTGAAGACCTATTCATAGATACCCCACACGTATGGGTTAGATGAAAAAAAAAAATTGAGTTTCAGTTCTAAGTATGGGTAAGAAAATCTTAATGCGGTTCACAGAATACATCTACTTACCAAGTTTCAACAGTATAGTTCTTATAGTTTCGGAAAAAAGTGGCTGTGACATACGGACGGACAGACAGACAGACATGACGAATCTATAAGGGTTCCGTTCTTGCCAAATTTGGCTACGGAACCCTAAAAACGTGGACGAAAAAGAATGGACTATACCTACTCCACAAAGCTTGGCCCTTACAACTTATAAGTGCCTCGCAAATATCTACCGCCCAGAGCCTCGCAATGGCTAAGGCCGCCACTGCCTACAAGTCAGTGTAATACTTGTTATTTATAAATTAATATAACATTTTTCTGTTAATGAAAAGAGCAATTGCTGAGTTTCTTGCGGCTCTTTTCAGTAGAATTACTTTTCAAAGCGGTGGTAGATTCTAGCATTTGTAGCGACTTATCTATCTTAAGGGAGTTGTCCTACGTGTAATAAATCATATAATTTAAATTTTTTCACGTATTTTATTTAATTTGATGTGATTTTTATATCTATAACAATTAGTACTAGTGTGCCCGGCAGACGTGCCTTGAACCTAGAACTCGATTGCAGCGCCCCCTACCGAGTCCAAATGTAAATAAACCATCCCGGGACCCACATAAACACACCAAAGTTTACATCAAAAGCGGTCAAGCTGTTTAAGAATTTTATAGCGAGACAACGAACAGCAATTCATTAGGTGACCTCCCTGGCACAGTGGTAAGTACTGTGGTCGTTTAAGTGCGAGGTCCCGGGTTCGATTATCGATCCCCGGCAGATTCAATTTAGTAATTTATTATTTTTTTGCTTATATATCGACATTGCAGTCAAGGGCAAACTTGTGGAATACAAAAATTATCTAAAACTTTTGTCTTCTACGAAATTCCAGCTGCCTTTGACGATTTTCTACTTTCCATATTGTTATTATTTTTAGGTTTATACTTTTACCTAATACTATCCGTGAGAAGCTATCTAGAGAGACTACAAAATACTGGCCTTACAGATGGAAATGAAGAAGAAATCGACAACGGAGAAGTAAAGAAAGACAGCGCAATATATCCCAGCGTACCTGCTGAAACAGTGTAGTTTTTGTCACAGTAAAAAAAAATATATTATATGTTTATTATTACTTTAGTTGGACGTTAATGGGCTGTAGTGGATACATCTACATGATGAACAGTTATCAAAAAGTATTACAATAAAGTTTTATATATTAAAACTCAAAGTTTTTCATTAATATAACACTTAATTAGTCTATACATCATTTATAACAAAGCTATTGTTACTGCTGCGCTAGGGAACCTGTATGATAGGCGATAGCAGTAACGAAAGTACTGCTGCTGTCATACAGGAGCAGCTGTTTGCGCGACGCGGCAGCTGAAAAACTGAAACTAACCGGGCACTTTTCGGACAAAACATGTGAGTTTAACCTGTAGCTATTTATAGTTAAAATGAATATCACTCACGATACTATAAACGTTAAAAAAACCGGCCAAGTGCGAGTCGGACTCGCGCACCGAGGGTTCCGTACAAACCTGTAGTAAGTTTTAAATTAAATGTTTTTTTTAAATATTTGAGTTGATTGAATGAAAGGTAAATTGCGATTTACGATTAATGACGTATTAAAAAAAAACTACTTACTTGATCTCGTTCAAACCAATTTTCGGTGGTAGTTTGCATGGTAATGTACAACATATATTTTTTTTAGTTTTATCATTCTCTTATTTTAGAAGTTACGGGGGGGGGGACACACATTTTACCACTTTGGAAGTGTCTCTCGCGCAAACTATTCAGTTTAGAAAAAAATGATATTACAAACCTCAATATCATTTTTGAAGACCTATCCATAGATACCCCACACCTATGGGTTAGATGAAAAAAAATTTTTGAGTTTCAGTTCTAAGTATGGGGAACCCCAAAATTTATTGTTTTTTTTCTATTTTTGTAAGAAAATCTTAATGCGGTTTACAGAATACATCTACTTACCAAGTTTCAACAGTATAGCTCTTATAGTTTCGGAAAAAAGTGGCTGTGACATACGGACGGACAGACAGACAGACAGACAGACAGACAGACAGACAGACAGACAGACAGACAGACATGACGAATCTATAAGGGTTCCGTTTTTGCCAAATTTGGCTACGGAACCCTAAAAAGTGACGTTGGTCATTAAATATTATACAGTCACAGGGATCCCTTTCACGAAATCAAGGTTGGCAGTGCATTTCGCATCGGTCGCATGGTTCACGAATTCAAACCGCGATTTGTTTTTCAACTTCACGAACTCACTTCTCACGAGTATGATGAGGTAGCCCTGTAATACTGGAACAAAGAAAAAATTAGGTTAAAGTTGATGGTATACGAAATAACCCACAATGTTTTACCAAGTTTTACTGACAGTTGCGAGCATAGTATTCGAAGCCCAGGTAGGCATAAGATATATAACGACGACGACGATAAGATACGTACCTACTTTTAGGCAGGGAATGATGAAAATTATGCATTGAGCTTTTTTAACTACGGTAAGCAGTACCTTTATGCCTCTATGTCGGGCACGCCACTGTTTGCTGACCCAAAGTTTTCGATTAAGTACTGCCCTGCACCAGATACACTAAATATTTTTTCCAATTTTCTTCTCTGAAGGCGTGTAGCCTTGATTCAGATTGTTTTGGGTCACAATTAACAACAAATAATTTTTTTTAGGCCAAAAACTCCTTAACGGAACGGAACGGAACGGCATTCCGAACCAGTGGTAGATTTATTTGACTATTCATAAGCACTTGTCTATTTGTCTACAAGTCTATTTGAATCAAAATGATTTGAATTTGAATTTGAATTTGAATTTAACCCATACCCAGTGTACTATTGTTTTTTTAAGGCCAGGGTCACTGGGGATGATGTAAGGATTCCAACTACATCCCAACTATCAAAATCTGATCGGATATTTAGAAGTTATTTGTGGAATAAAGACACTCACAAACTGTCTGTCTGTCTGTCTGCTACGCTTTCACGGCCCAACTACTCAACCGATTTTGATGAAATTTGGTATAGAGATAGGTTACATCCCGGGGAAGGACATAGGCTACTTTTTATCCCGGATAATTCAAGAGTTTCCGCGGGAATAAAAAAAATATTTCTTCAACCGATTTTGATGAAATTTGGTATAGGGATAGTTTGTATCCAGGGGAAGGATAAAGGCTACTTTTTATCCCGGAATATTCCCGCGGGAATCAAAAAATCATAAATAAAATTTATCTACGCGGACGAAGTCGCGCGCATCATCTAGTAGGTATACATATAAGAACGAACCTTGAAAACATTACACTTGTTTTTTTTTGTGGGTAGTCCTGAAATAAGTGGGATTTTGAGGTTTTATACTTACTACTCGCTATAATACTCATGAACAAGGATGGCAGCAAAATCGAAAAAGATAATATTAGCACGATAGGTGCTGGGAATATGAAGAAACACCATATTCCTATGAAAAATCCCATGATCACCACATTCAGGCATAGCACACATATACTATATCTGTAGAATATTCTCATTTTCTTGTAGTCTTCCTGAAAAAGAAATCACAAAAGTTAAAGTTTGAAATATTTAAGTACTTAATTTAATTTTGATTTAGTCATACTAATATTATAAATGCGAAAGTGTGTTTGTTTGTTGGTTTGTCCTTCAGTCACGCCGCAAAGAAGCAACAGATCGACCTGATTTTTGGCATGGGTATAGCTGAGGACCTGGAGAATGACGTAGGCTAGTTCCCGCCGGAATTAAAATAAACTTAAACCATGCGGATGAAGTCGCGGGCATCATATTCATTTAGATTTTAGACGTGAAAAAATAAAGTTATTTTGAAATTTTAAACCCCTTTAGGGGTAGAATCGATTGAGTTACAACTCAATCGACTGAAAGATGTGCGGCCAAACAGACAACTTCGACTTCTAAGATTTGTCTACATGCATAATTAGTTAGTCATCTAGTTTATATGTATGTAATTTGTTATTATACCCTGCAGTATTACCCACTCTGAAAATTTCATGTGTCATTATAGTCCAAGAGATACAGCAAAAAATCACCGAAATAACCACATTTTTGTGGGACCCCCTTTATTTCTTTATTGAAGTGAAAACTTCTTTAGCCGCATTGAGCACTTTTTGGTAGGGGATAAACTTGTGGATTCGCGTGATCGTGACCGACATGCTCGCTTGTTCCGAAGACGAAGAAGAGGTCATAAATATATTCGTAATTAAACTTTAATAGCTTAGTTTTAAGGTTAATATTTTTTATTTTTTAAAATCAAATAAAATACTTATATATTAAAATAATAATTAAATAATTAAAAAAAAATAAGTTTTCACTTCTATCGACAGTCCCTATGACTGCCATTTTATTATTATTTGTTGTTATAGCGGCATTGTAATAACACGCTCTTTGAAATAAACTCTCTAGCTATTACGTTTCATGAGATACATCCCTGTGACAGACGGACAGACGGACGGACAACAGAGGCTTAGTAATAGGGTCCCGTTGACAACCTTTACGGTACGGAACCCTAAAAAGCGTGTTAAAATACTTACAGTAAATGCACTTATAATAAAAACGACGTGAAACACTATGTCCAATATTAATAAGGTTATTATAATTGAAACAACGACTTTGGTGGCTACATGAATCCTCCCATAGTCATGATAGAAACTCAGAATCAAGATGGATAAGAAGATTACGTTGAAGATCTGAAAAGAGATAGTTATTCATCAGTATCGGTACAGTGCAGTTCGCGCGCGAGTTGAATGCGGAGTAAATGTATGTGTCACCATACATTTAGTCTGCATTCAACTCGCGCGCGAACTATAGTATTTTTGTCGACCTCCGTGGCGTATTGCTGAGCGCTGTTGTCTTAACGTGCGGAGGTCCCGGGTTCGATCCCCGGTTACTTTGGGAATTTATAATTTCTGAATTTTCCCTGGTCTAGCGTGCCTCCCACAGGCTTCGGCCGTTTCTAGTCACCACCCTACCGGCAAAGACGTACCGCCAAGCGATTTATCGTTCCGGTATAACAATGCCGTGTAGAAACCGACAGGTTAGCCCGCTACCATCTTAGAATGCATCGTCACTTACCATCAGGTGAGATCGCAGTCAATAGCTTACTTGTAGTGGATAAAAAAAATTATTAGCGTCGAATGCTCAAATGAAACATCCCATGTATCTCTAATCAACCCATATAGCCGACTCTCTACTGAGGACGAGTCTCCTCTCGGAATGAGAATGGGTTGGCCCTAGTCCACCACGCTGGCCAAATGCGGATTGGCAGACTTCACACACCTTCGAGAACATTAGTTTCCTCACGATGTTTTTCTACGGCGTTTGAAGCAAGTGATATTTAATTACTTAAAACGTCCTGGGGAACGTGCGTGCCCAAGGACTGAAGCCACGACCCCGTACAGATCGGGTGTCTTAACCACTAAACTAGCGGCACGCTATGATGGCCGGTTTGACGTTTGTCCGCTTAATTGATAACGAGTTCCGTATTAATTGATAACGACTTTGAAGGAAATAATTGTATTACTTTATTGACGATAGTGATGTGCAGAGATTCATAAATTTTATCGAATGTAGTTTTAGGTTTAGGACTCAAAATTTATTTATTAAACCGGGTGTCAAACCGGCCATCATAGCGTGCCGCTAGTGTAGAGTAGACTATCACCGCTATATTGCGCATTATAAGAAAATTTATTGTGTCTTATGAGTAATGTCTTATAAGAAATTCGGTCGCAACTCGCATTGGTTGTACGAGTATATGTCACCGTAAGATTGTAAAAACCGTAAGATTGTAATCTAACGCTTTTTTTTCGATAGATTGTAAACAGTCGAAAGTTAGTGAACCGTTCAATGTTTTAAGTATCAATTTTTGAAATATTCATTGTATTTACGTTTTCTTGTCTTTTTCTTGTAGGTTAGGTTAGGGTTCGACATAAATAATCAAGTAGTAACATGAGGTCACTCACCTGTTTTAAATATGCCCAAACAAGTAGACCAATTCTAAGAGGAAAACAAAAACAGCACCGCAGCAAAACTGGCAGTTCACACCGCATTTTTTTGGACTTTTCACTCAAATCACAATTAACGTACAAAACACAGCAACTCTCATTAAAAATGCGTTAATGAAATATTTAAAGTTATTTACTTTATATTTATTAATTCAATTATTACTTTTTTGTTGAACAATTTGTTGATATTTTGTTCTTACACCGTTTGATTCGAATAAGTACTATTGTTCTAAGCAACGGTCGTCTTGTCACGTCCGAGACCCCACTGGACTTGGGTATTTGACAACTATTCAAATCAGCAACTTTTTTTCAAACGTTTAAACCCGTGCTTAGTATGGTATTTTGTATGAAATATTGAATAGTGACGTCATCAAAATTCGACGCACTATCTTACTCCAATCGATAGTTTAAAATAGTAATTCGACATAAAACTAACAGGGGACGTGAATATTACGACTTTTGGGAGATCCTCTATTTAATAATCACTAAAAAGTAATTAATTTGAATAGTTGTCAAATACCCAATTACTCTTCACCCGACTGTTGTGACAGGAGTATAAGTGTTCAGTGGTCGTGGCAGATACAGTGTTATTATTATTATGTTTTATAAAAGATCTAGGGCTAAGTACCATGGCTTAAAACCGCATTGAGTTAATGTTGTTGACATTCGTGCTTTAGAGTTATAATCCTTATTTTAGGAATGTCAAGGTACGTGATATAAAACTGTAATTTTAAAATAATACTGCTCTTAGCGATGGTAGTAACCAATGTGGTTTCCTGTGGCAAATTTTATCGGAACGTGGGATGTCACTTCCGTGAAAAGTCCTACCAAACATTTGTTATAGGTTTGCTGGTATTTATTGCATACAATTTCGTTATAGTTCCTCCTTACCTAAAGGCTTAAAAACCTAAAATTATTACTTTAGAGAGATTTATTCCTATGAATGGTTTAGTTTCAACGCGGTATTGTAACCAGCCCTCCAATTGTGTAAGAATTGCCGATCAAATCGTCAAAGTTCGGCTTCAAAGTAAAATAAACCATAAGAACATTGGATTAGAGCTCAATTTCGTGTATCTATTCTAATTCGTTTAGGTATGTACGATAACCTAAACGGATGAGAATGGATACATGAAATTTAGCTCTAATTCAATGCTGTTATGGTTTATTTTACTTTGAAGCCTAACTTTGACGATTTGATCGACAATTCTTACGTAATCGCACCTCGGAAGTCGGAACGCTAAAATCGCATGCCGGTAGGGTGGTAAGTAACTCGCCGTACCCAGAGAATAATATTTTTAATCGTCTATTACGATGTAAGCAGTTTTTTCATAATTATTGCTTTTGGGGTATTGTTGTTACACCTTGTGTTTTTTTAGGTAGGTATTTCATATGTCGTTTGCTTCGGCGATTCTAATTCGAACCGTTAGGATATGGAATTCCTCTCCACTTTTTACATTGGTATTTTCAGGTCAAGAGTAAATAGATATCTTCTAGGCAAGCGTGCTCCACCTTTGACCGCATCTGCACCATTTACCAACAAATCTAATTGCAGCATTGAAGTAACATAATATTTTTTTATAGTTATACTTCTTTTGGCGCGTTAGCAAAAAGTTATTGTTGGGGAGGGATTCAAACTAAAATCTGGTTCAGTGGACTGTATTTACTTGTTCACAATATTCACAACGTTCTAGGTCCTATTTACAAGGTTCACAATGGTTCGCAGGGTTCTTGTTACTTGGTCTGGCGCATACGGTCGTGCCAAGCGAGAGATAAGGCGATCGCGGGGGTGAGGGCGCAGCGGGGAGCGGGGGCGTCGGCAGCTAACCAATCAGCGTCATTCACCGCGGGTGCAGCGCATGACATGAAGCTCCCGTCCGTAACATCTCTCCCCTCAGCGAAGCTCTCGCGTAGCTTCTTCTTCATTTTTGGTGAGGACGGCGAGCTTCCTGGTAGGTCGATGAAACACGCCGGCTCGAGTTCTCATGGTAGCACTACGCACTTCTCCATCGGGTTCAGGATGCACGTGTTCGATAATTCCGCGTGGCCAGACGTTACGCGGTAGGACGGGATCCACGATCACTACTAGATCTCCTTCCTGGAGCTGCCGTTGAGTCGATGCTGGCTGTCCGCGGGGTTCGAGCGTAGGGAGATACTCGTGTACCCAGCGTCGCCAGAAGCTGTCAGCGAGCGCTTGCACAGCTCGCCAGGTTCGTCGATCAGCTGGTTCACAGGGCCCCGTGTGTGGCAGGCCAGTCGATGACCCTAACAAAAAATGGTTCGGTGTCAGGGCTTCGGGGTCAGCAGGATCAACTGACACGTGCGTCAGAGGGCGAGCATTGACACTGTGCTCAGCCTCAGACAGCAACGTTAAAAGTACCTCTTCTTTTGGTACTTTTTCTCGAAGTGAAGCATTGAGAGCGACCTTAACAGATCGGACTAGGCGCTCCCAAGCTCCTCCTTGGTTCGGTGCTCCTGGGGGTATGAAGTGCCACTGCATGCGATGGTACAGCCCCAAGTCTCGAAGAGCAGGCTCCCACTCGGTGTATGCCTTCTTCAGTTCAGCGTCAGCACCTCGGAAGTTGGTTGCATTGTCACTGTACGTAGTGGCAGGCCAACCACGTCTCGCTGCCATACGTCGGATCGCCATGATTGCAGAGTCAGTAGACAATGACGCCACCAGTTCAAGATGGACGGCGCGCGTCGTCAAACAACTGAAGAGCGCGCCCCAGCGCTTTTCTCTTAGGCGTCCCACTGCAACCAACATAGGACCGAAGAAGTCCACCCCACAGTTGGTGAATGGGCGATGAAATGGATCTAGACGTGCTGTAGGCAGGTTTCCAGTTGCCGGTATGTTTGGTGTGGATCGGCGAAGACGGCAAAGTAGGCAATCTCGTGCCACCTTCTTCACTGTTGGTCGTAGGTTCGTCACCCAATACTTCTGCCGGACATCGTTCACGACTCGTTCTTTGTTCGCATGTCCCGCTGCACTATGTTCGCGTGCGAGCAGTAGCCTTGTGAATGGGTGACGGCCATCTAATATGATAGGCCGCTTTGTTGAGTCAGGTACTCTGGCAGCATCTATTCTACCACGGACGCGTAGTAGGCCGTGTTCCAAAATCGGGTCGAGCTTGGCTAAGCGACTTGATCGCTGTATGGCTTGACCAGCACTCAGACGGTTCAGGTCTTCTGCGAAGCTTTCTTGTTGAGCTGCACGTTGCCATAAGTTCTCGGCTTGCTCGAGGTGACGTACCTCTAAGCTTGTGGATCGTTTGCGACATATGTCTGAGAATGCTAATATCCGTCCTGTTGTTCTTATTAGCTTCTCATAGGTCGAAAATCTGTTAATGTCCGGTAGAGTTGATGCATAGTTCGTGGCCTCGGTGATGTGTGTGACGATTTCTTCGGTATCGTCTAAAGTCGGATCTCCACTAGGCCAGGCATCATCAGTTTCACGCAGAAACCAACGGTCTTCTTTTATGGGTTCGATGTTCAGGTGAGTCGTGTCGTCGGTTAAACTGAGACCGGTCGGGATCTTTTGGTTTTCTTTGGCTCGTTCCATATTCCCGATACGGATATGGAGGACTTGGTCTTCGTCGCGACTGAGAGTGATATGCGGTGCAGAGCCGTGTATCACCCAGCCAAGTTCGGTGCGTGATGCTGCAGGTTCATTGCGACGACCAGTTAGTAACTGCTTTGACACGATGAGTTCCCAGTTGTCAGAGCCGATGAGTAAACGTGGTCTAGCTTGTTCATAGCACACGCTGCTTGGTTCTAAGGTTCGGAGATGAGGATACTGCAGAAGTTGTTCCGGTACTGATTGGTTCAACAGCTGGATGTTTTGTATCGTTCTAGCCCGTATAATGTGGGAGGTTTTTGAACTTTGGCCTCTAAGCTTCAAATGGACGATTCTGCTGGTTCCATCTTTTTGCGTAGAGTTCACCCCATGGATGGTAACGGCATGGGCTGGTCCCTTCAGGTTTAGTTCATCGGCCAAATCTTCTTCAATCAAAGTGATGGTTGAACCTTCATCCAACAGGGCGTAGGTCTGGATCTCGATGCCATTAGAGTTCGAGACGACAATCGGACACACTTTCAGCATCACATTGTTGCCCATGGCCAAGTCAGTAGCAGTGGATGCCACCACCTCTGCTGATGGAACTTGTAGTGGTTCATCGGGGTTCTCAGGGCTTCGGTGATGCAATAAAAAGTGATGTGAATGGATGCAGCCGTCGACGCTACACCGCTTAGCCTTGCATGTTGCGCGCTGGTGCTTCTTTGTTAGGCACTTGAAACAGATCTTGTTTGTTTAGCCCAGTCCCAGCGTGCTTTGACGGTCATGTCTTTTATGTTCTTGCACTGTGGTGCGTCATGGTCACCACCACAGCACAGACACTGTTTGATCTCGATGGCAGTGAATACGCTGGCTTCTCGGACTCTCTTCGGTCTATGAAATGTTCCTGAAGATTTCGGGTCTGGTTCTTTCCGAGTTGATGTAGCCGGCGTAGCAGGTTTGGAGTACGTGAACTCTAAGCCTATTATAGCTTCGTGGTTTAAGAAGCGAGACAAGATCACGATGTGTGGTTCTCCTGGGCGCCGGTTCTCTGACGCATATTTGGCAAAGCTTCTGCGTAAGTCAGGAGGTAGCTTGTCCACGATGTCTCTGGTGAGCATACGGTTCTGCAGACATCCATCGAGGCCCTCGACATTGGTAATCGTGGCCACGATGTTCCTAACTTTGACGGCGAAGACGTTCAATTCAGTCGTCGTTGGTCCCAGGCGTGGCAACAGCTTGATCTCTTCCAAAGCTTTGTCGATCAAAGCTTCAGGACGACCGAAACTCTGTTCTAGAGCTTCCATGATCTCCGTAGGGTCACATGCCGTATAGAGAAGTGAAGCTACGGCGTCTCGGGCTTCTCCTTTCAATGCGTTGCGCAGGCGTTGCATGTTTTCAATTGGTGAAAACTTGTGAAGGCGCGTGGAGTCTCGCATTGATGCTTTGAACGGCATCCACTCATTTTCGGACCCACTGAAAGTAGGTAACTCCGTGGATGAGCGTGGTGGGGGTCGGTAATGGCTTAATCGTCCGAAGCTTTCAACGAGTGCTTCGACTCGGTTCGTGAGCGACTCGGCGGCGGCGAGCGGGCTCGGCTATCTTCGTGATGACGTTCGGGTCGGGGTTCGGTAATGTTCGTGTCATGCCTCACGGCGGTTGCCGCGGCGTGAAGGGTTCGGGTCTCTCGTGCAGGTAGATGGTCGGAGGGTGGCTCCCCTCGTATATGATCGGCATTACGTAACCAATCATCCATACGTAATTTTGTGTGAATTTCTTCTTCAGGCCCTTGCGTGCTCAATCGGTCGTCGTCATGTATAGTAGCTAGGTCAGCCTCTAACTTTTTCTGCACCAGGTCTGCTTCAATTTGCATCTGCTGTTCGAGCTGACGCATTTTGATAGCGGCGAGTCGTTCTGCTGCTTCATATTCAGCCTGTTTCATGCGAGCAGCTGTGCTCGCTGTGGATCGTTGCGATCGGGTTGATCTCGTAGGTGAAGGCAGACGAGCGCGCAGAGAAGGTTCTTCAACGACGGGTTCTTGCCGTGTTCGATCGGCACTTGTTGACGGTGTTTGATACGAGAAACGAATCTGTGCAGGGCGACGAGGTGTCGGTTCTTGTGGTGTAACAGTATGTTCGTCATCTTCATCACCAAGTTGAGAGTTCTGACTTCTAGTCTGCACCATTTTGATCTGTTCGGTTCGGTTCTTGAGGCTTCAGTTCTTGAAGCTTCGGATCTTGAGACGTCGGTTCTTGAGGCTTCAGTTCTTTAGGCTTCGGATCTCCAGAGTTCGGATCTTCAGGGTTCTTGATCCGGCTCGAAGGACCAAAGATGTTGGGGAGGGATTCAAACTAAAATCCCTCGGTTCTGGTTCAGTGGACTGTATTTACTTGTTCACAATATTCACAATGTTCTAGGTCCTATTTACAAGGTTCACAATGGTTCGCAGGGTTCTTGTTACTTGGTCTTCACGGTTCGGGAGTTGTAGACGAAGTGACGAAGGGAGTTCTATACAGGTAAAACATGATCTTATAACTAATTCTCCCGCTCGGCAAGTGCATACGGTCGTGCCAAGCGAGAGATAAGGCGATCGCGGGGGTGAGGGCGCAGCGGGGAGCGGGGGCGTCGGCAGCTAACCAATCAGCGTCATTCACCGCGGGTGCAGCGCATGACATGAAGCTCCCGTCCGTAACAGTTATCAAAGCACAGACCATACAACCAATTGACTGAGCATAGCGTGCCCCCTCACCAGCCAAACGTTAGCAGTATGAGTGCTAACGCTACGTTTTGTGCCTATAGCCGCCCTCAGTCCGTATTCGACAGTGCTCGGACATTGATCGGATAAAAAACGAAAAATAGGCCTCTCTGTAGCATTAAATGGCGTGGAAAGAGAAGCAATACCTCCAGCTATGTAATGGATGGGATAACATTTCATAAGTAAGTGTAGTTTTGTAATAATAAATAAAAATCATCAATACGCAAAAAAATAAAAATATTTACAAAAATGAAAAGGAACCCGTTGATGTCTTTCAGTTTTTCTTTGTCTTTCACATGTAGTTGTACATATCTCCGTCTCTTCCACGCATAGCCCAGTGCAGCCCGTGCAACTATCGATAAATTATATCGATAGCCTTAGACTACTTGAATGCCAATAAATTAATTTATTGAGTAAAAACTTATATTTCATTAAATTCCGAACAATTCTGAAGTAGAAGAACAGGTTAGAGGTTTATCATTTATTTGATTAAAAGTTGTTGTTGAAAACTTAAGTTCTTTAGTATCGAACTTGGGCACTTGGGCAATTTAAAAAAAAATTATATATCAGAAAATTATCTATAATCATACATATGGTTGTATTTTGCTGTTTGAATAAAATTATTTGTATTGATTTTCCAATAGGTACCTACTGGTAATTTTTATCGATACATTTTTGTCGCGCAGCGGGCAGCCCAGGTGCCGCGGTAACATATACTTTGTACTTATAACTTTGTAAAGTTGACCTTGAGCCAGCCAATAAGAAATGCTATTATTACCTCTTCCCCCACCTGAAAGTGGTGAGATGTGTTTCAAAGCGAAAATGTGGCTATTAGCTCTCAATAGGTTTACTACTCGGTGTATCAAAGTGAATTTTTATGATGCACGCGCACACCGACACCCAAATTCGACACCCTGACGTTAGTTGATCAACTTATAAGTCTTGCAGAAAAAGGCCTACCAACAAAATAAAAATAAATACTTTTAATGTATGTTGGGTGAGAACTGATAAATAGATTCAAGATATTTATTATTTGCTATCAAAAAACTATAACTTCTTGCGTGCGTATATTTAAGTACACACACACACTTTTTTTCACACACACAAGTAAACCCTCGACTGCGATCTCACCTGATGGTAAGTGATGATGCAGTCTAAGATGGTAGAAACCGATTAGGGGTATGGGTTTAATATAACTATATTAAACCCATACCCCTAATCGGTTCTAATATAACTATATTAAACCCATACCCCTAATCGGTTTCTACACAGAATCGTACCGGAACGACAAATCGATGGGCGGTACGGTACGTCTTTGCCGGCAAGCGAGGTAGCTAAGGGTGGTAACTAGCCACGGCTGAAGCCTCCCAGATCGGATCAGGGAAAATTCAGAAATTACCAAATGGACCCTGCCGGGGATCGAACCTGGGACCTCCGCATGTTAAGACAACAGCGCTCAACACTGCGCCAGGGAGAGTCGTCAAAACGTTGTTTTACTCGTATTAATGCTTCATGCCCTATTAGATAGATTACCCGTTCACGTTTAGTTTTATTGTTTTCATCTCCCATTCCGTATGGGCATTCGATACTATCCAGTTGGTATAACTGCTAATTAAATAATTAATTAGTGTAATTGTGTCAATAAAATGTACTGTGAAATACCAAAGCTTGGGAGGTGCTGTTTTTGCATGCCTCTGAGGAATGGTATTTTGATTATTGGATGTCTAAGTCTAGTAAGTATCCATCCATTACTAATATTTATGACTACACTAGCTGATGCACGCGACGTCGACCGCGTGGTTTAAGTTTTTTGTTATTCCCGCGAGAACTCCTTAATTTTCCGGGATAAAAAGTAGCCTATGTCACTCTCCAGGTCCTCACCTATAACCATGCCAAAAATCACGTCGATCCGTTGCTCCGTTGCAGCGTGATTGAAGGACAAACCAACAAACCAATAAACCAACAAACAAACACACTTTCGCATTTATAATATTAGTATGATATTTCAAAATAACTAGGTATTTATTGAAAATAATACAATAGAACTTAAAGCTAGTTAGCCTAATCTAATCATAGTCATAGTAATATTATAAATGCGAAAGTGTGTTTGTTTGTCGGTTTGTCCTTCAATCACGCCGCAACGGAGCAACGCATCGACGTGAGTTTTGGCATGGGTATTATAGTTGAGGACCTGGAGAGTGACATAGGCTTTTTATCCCGGAAAATTAAAGAGTTCGGGAATCAAAAAAACTTAAACCTCGCGGACGAAGTCGCGGGCATCAGCTAGTTACTATATAAATCATGCCCGCGTGGAATGAGAATGCTGGCTGCATTTCCGCGCTGGACAGCCAGGGTGATCCTTTGCGCAAAAAATGAGCCTTCTGTCATCAGATGAGGCAATTATCCGCGGTTAAATATCTCGCAAAAAAAATTTGCCACTAAGACTCCACGGCACCAGGGTCTCCAGTCTCCACGGCAAACGGAACAATATTTATGTGAAAGTACATAAGTCTTTCTGTCTGTCTGCTATAGTCTCACAAATCAAGGCGGATTTAGATGAAAATGTAAACTACAGTCTATATAGATAGGATAGGCATCTCAGGTAAGGACGTAAGATATTTATATATTTTCATTTTATAGTTTTTTTGACGACCTCCCTAGCGCAGTGTTGAGCGCTGTTGTCTTCACGTATGGAGGTGCCGGGTTCGGTTCCCGGCAGGGTCAATTTGGGAATTTATAATTTCTGAATATTCCCTGGTCCGAACTGGTGGCAGGCTTTGGCCGTGGCTAGTTACCACCCTATCAACAAAAACGTGCCGCCAAGCGATGTAGCGTTCTGGTACCCGGTAGACACCGATTAGGGGTATGGTATTCGATCGCAGTCAAGGGCTAACTTGTACTATATTGTAGCATAACCTTCAACAGTATTATATGTTTTTTAAGGAGCATACTTTTAATGGATTTTTCTTGTTACAGCTAAATTCAGCAATCGGGATTATATTGAACAGCGCCAGAATCCATTCGACTCTACACCGGCACCTACAGGTGTTATCCTTCGTGTACAGTGACTACGATATGTTTGACCTGGAAATTAATATAGCAATTTATTGTATTGATGTCGTTTTCAGCTTGGTTTTGATTTACGCAGCTCACAGGGTAGGTTTTCTTTCGTATCCCCTCATGATCACTCGTAGTGATAAGGCCGCCTTTACACCGTTACAAGTTGTAAATATTTTGTCTCGATTCGTGTTACCTCTGTTCTGTTATTTATTTGTGTGTATTGTGTGTGTGTGTAAGTGTTTTTACTTAATTACTAGACGACCTCCCTGGCGCAGTGTTGAGCCCTGCAGGGCGACCGCGTATCTTTTGCATCAATCATTGATACATCGATTGGTTAACACTCTTCCACTATTGGACAAAATCCATTGACGCAGCAAGAATACCATAAATTCAGCCAATCGGAGGTGATTGCGATGTATCAATGATTGATGCAAGAGATACGCGGTCGCCCTGCTGTTGTCTTAACGTGGCAGGTACCGGGTTCGATTCCCGGCAGGGTCAAATTGTGAATTTTATCTGGTCTGGTCTGGTGGGAGGCTTCGGCCGTAGCTAGTTACCATACTACCGGCAAAGACGTGCCGTCAAGTTATTTAGCGTTCCCATACGATGCCGTGTAGAAACCGAATAGGGGTATGGGTTTAATATAACTGCCATGCCCCTAACAGGTTAGCCTAGCCCGCTACCATCTTAGACAGCATCATCACTTACCATCAGGTGAGATCGCAGCCAAGGGCAAACAAAGTGTGAACCCTGCGGACACAGCGTGCCGTGTAATTGTAAAAATAATATATAATATTGGTTTCAAATCATGTATTTTCTGACACTAATGTATAAAGTTTCAAATTATCACTATTATATCCATCTGGTCTAGAATCGAATTTCCATCCTCTGATTTTGTATACAATAAAAAACAATGTAATTTTGGGTTGAATAGTTACATAAGGATCCAGTTATGTTTCGACTAGTAGTTATACATACAAATCATTGGACTATATATAGACTTTGTTTAGCTAGACAATAATTGTTATAAAAATGCTCCAGTCAATTTTATGGGACAATTGGGCCTCTGGAGATTAACATTTTATTCACAGCTATAATATATACATATGTATAATAATGAGAATATTTCAACAACTCAATAATATTATGTATAGGTACAGGTTTTGATTCAGTCTTGTGGTAAACGCTACGATCTTCTATTGGGGCATACTACCATCGCTTATATATAGCCGTATTATTTTAACATTGACGTTCGTGTGTTCGTGTCCCGGGTTCGAGACCCGGGTCGGGCCATAATTAAGTATTGGGTTTTCTGACTAGAAATTCTCAGTACTAGCCCGGAGCTGAGTTAGGAGGAAGTTGGGGGTGTGTCACCCCCGTGCCTCGGAGAGCACGTTAAGCCGTCGGTCCCGGTTATTATCACTAACATGATAATAGTCGTTAAAGTCCGTCAACCTGCATTGGAGCAGCGTGGCTAAGCTCTAATTCCCTCTCTCCTATGAGAGTGGAGGCCTGTGCCCAGCAGTGGGCTGTAGTGGTGGTGTTGGTTCGTGTTTTAGAATAATTATAATATAGTTCACTTGTTATTTCTTTCAGCACATTGTTAGATATCTCAAAGTTTATTTTTACTACACGTCGTCTATGGTATTGGCGATGATCATTTTGGACATATATTTCATTTATTCATGACCTTATTTTCTTTTCGAGTTTGTGACGTTAGGCTTCGCTAGATGCTGTAAGTATTATTTTAACTCTATTACTTATATAATACCGCGGTTAAATATCTCGCAAAAAAAAATTACCACTAAGACTCCACGGCCCCAGGGTCTCCAGTCTCCACGGCAAACGGAACAATATTTATGTGAAAGTACTTATGTCTTTCTGTCTGTCTGCTATAGTCTCACAAATCAAGGCAAATCTATCCAATCGATTTGGATGAAAATGTAAACTATAGTCTATATAGATAGACATCTCAGGTAAGGACGTAAAATATTATATTTTCATTTTATAGTTTTTTGGCGACCTCCCTAGCGCAGTGTTGAGCGCTGTTGTCTTCACGTATGGAGGTCCCGGGTTCGATCCCCGGCAGGGTCAATTTGGGAATTTAAAATTTCTGAATTTTCTCTGGGCTGGCCTGGTGGGAGGTTTCGGCCGTGGTTAGTTACCACCCTACCGGCAAAGACGTGCCGCCAAGCGATTAAGCGTTCCGGTACGATGCCGTGCAGAAACTTATTAAGGGCTTATAATATAACTGTCATACCCCTAACAGGTTAGCCCGCTGCCATCTTAGACTGCATCATCACTTACTATAGATCGCAGTGGAAAGCTGATTTGTAGTGGATAAAAAATAATAATATATGCAATATGCACCACCCGCCCTCCCTTGTCTAATCATGCAGGTAAGAAGCGGCAGGGCGGGCGGTGCAGAGCTGCTGTCTTACAGTAGGTTCGAGTCCCGGCAGGGCCAATTTGGGAACCTTATAATTTCTCTGGTCTGGTCTGGTGGTACGCTTCGGCCGTGGCTTGTAATAACCCTACCGGCAAAGACGTACCGCCAAGCGATTTAGGGTTCCGGTACGCGGCGCCGTGGAAAGACCGATTAGGGGTATGGGTTTAATATAACTGCCGTACCCCTAACAGGTTAGCCCGCTACCATCTTAAACTACATCATCACTTAACGTCTAAGATAGTGGGCCAACCTGTTAGGGGTATGACAGTCATGTTTGTTTGTCATATAATCATCATAATATTATGATGGTGACGCGCGTCACTATCTATACTTACTTACTTAATATTAGTATTATATTATATTAGTAGTAAATGATGCCCGCGACTTCGTCCGCGTGGATTGATGTTTTTTGATTCCCACGGGAACTCTTCAATTTTCCGGGATAAAAAGTAGCCTATGTCCTTCCCTGGGATACAAACTATCCCTGTACCAAATTTCATCAAAATCGGTTGAACAGTTGGGCCGTGAAAGTGTAGCAGACAGACAGACAGATAGACAGACAGACAGACAGATAGACACACTTTCGCATTTATAATATTAGTATGGATGGATTATAGTATTAGTATATTATAAATGCGAAAGTTTGGATGTATGGATGTATGGATGTATGGATGTATGGATGTATGGATGTATGGATGGATGGATGGATGGATGGATGGGTGGAGGTTTGTAACTCAATCACGCCATAAGGGCTGAACGGATCTAGATGAAATTTTGCACAAGGATAGATTAGTCTGGAATAGCACATAGGCTTCATTTTATCCCGGAAAATTTAATAGTTCCCGCAGGAACCAAAAAACCTCAAATGGATGTTTGTTACTCAGTCACGCCAGAACGGCTGAACGGATCTGGATGAAATTTGGCACAGAGATAGATTATAGTCCGGGATAACACATACTTAGGCTACTTTTTATCCCGGAAAATGAAAGAGTTCCCGCGGGAACCAAAAACCTCAATCCACGCGGACGAAGTCGCGGGCATTAGCTAGATTTAGATTTACGAAATTTCAATTCACTTAGATCAATCATTGAATGACACACGAAAGCATGCGAGACAAATAAACATACCTACATCCATTTTTAGGGTTCCGTACCTCAAAAGGAAAAAAACGGAACGCTTATAGGATCACTTCGTTGTCCAACCGTCTGTGTGTCAAGACCCTTTTTCTCAGGAACGTATGGAGGTATCGAGCTGAAATTCATATCAAATACTCAGGTCTACTATCCCTTGCAGCTGTGAAAAAATCAAACTTCTAAGCTAACACAATTAAAAGATACAGCCGTTTTGCTGCAAATTTCGACACTCGCAAGGGAATCAAAACCTAACAGGGTACTTCCCGTGAACTTGAAATTTTGTACGAAGCAACGTCATTATAGCACAGATAAAAGAAAAATTTCGAAAAGCATAAATTTTTAGTTAAATCATGTAACAAAAATATTTTTATGCAAATTTTCGACACACGCAAGGGAATCAAAATCGACAGGGTACTTCCCATTAACTCAAAATCTTGAAATTTGGTACGAAGCAACGTCTTAAGCACAGATAAAGGAAAAATTGCGAAAAGCATAAATTTTTTGTTACATCCATACTTATAATATAAATGCGAAAGTGTGTCTGTCTGTCTGTCTGTCCGTCTGTCTGTCTATCTATCTGCTACGCTTTCACGGCCTAACTACTCAACCGATTTGGATGAAATTTGGTACAGGGATAGGACATCCCGGGAAGGGCATAGGCTACTTTTTATCCTGGAAAATTTAAGAGTTCCCGCGGGAATAAAAAAAACATCAATCCACGCGGACGAAGTCGCGGGAATTGATGTTTTTTCTCATCAATCCCCGCGATCATAGTCACATAATAAAAATATTTTTAATAATTTTAAACTCCCCTTTCCGCATGAACGCGTAGAGGTATTAAATTGAAATTAAAATTATAGATAAGTGGAATAAAAATACTATAACTTTTACTTATATCCTACAGGTTTGTACGGAACCCTCGGTGCGCGAGTCCGACTCGCACTTGGCCGGTTTTTTTATTTTTACCCACGACGGAACGGAGACGGTATAATATGTGTTTGCCAGAGTTTGTGCGTTTGTTAGTTTGTTTGTGCACTTTTGGACCGATTACGTATAAGAAGGTCTTTTGCATTATATAATTATAGCTTCTGAAAAGTTTCTTAGATATGTTTAAGGTCAAAGTCCATCAAGCTGCGCCGCAATCATGATTTTTATTTTTTCATTTATGTTAACTTGTTTCTTAAAAACTAGTAGGCAAATTTAGATGCGGTTTTTTGCATTATATATTATGTATAGCTTGTGAGAAGGTTCTTAGATATTTTTAAGGTCAAAATCCACCATGCTGCGCTGCAATTGATTTTTTTTTTACAAAGGGTAGCAATTAATTTCGTGTGTTTTCTCAATTTTGAATTTTAGTACTTATTTTATATACACAAATATATTACATTTTAGGTGTATACTGCTACCTAATACTTTTGGTGAGAAGTCTTATAATAAAGCTGGACAATTCAGGCCTGACATATGAAAATCAACTTCAAGAAATCATCTCGGGCGAATTAAAGAAAGACGATACGATTTAGCCATGCTTATCAGGGGGCATACCATCGCTGTTTTAATATTTTTAATATTGTTGGCGTTCGTGTTTTGGAATTATAATCTTTATTTTAGGCACGTCAAGGAATTGATGGTATTCTATACCCCTGCAGAAACTTTATAGCTTTTTGTATAATTTTAAACTAGCTTTTAGCTTTTGTTTGACGGGATGACTCTTGTTCCGTGGAAGCAAGGAAGGTCGCTTGTTTGGGATGCCACATGCGTGGATACGCTAGCGTTATCCCACTTGCAGGCGTCCTCCATGACAGCGGGGGCGGCGGCCACTAATGCAAGAGGCGCAAGTATGAAATTATTGAAAATAATTTCATTTTTGTGAATTTTGGTGTTGAAACCCTGGGGTCGTGGGGCGAAGATGCTAGATCCTTTTTTAAGGATCTATCTTCTCGTCTCACAGAGTCCACAGGTGACCGGAGGGCTGGCAGTTACCTCGGCCAACATATAAGTTTGGCTATTCAGCGGGGTAACGCAGCCAGCGTTCTGGGCACACTGCCTCATTGCAGCGGGATAGATGATATTTTTAATGTTTAGTTTTCAGTTTTTAATTTAGTTTTTAATTTAGGTTTAATTTAGAATTTATTTTTGATTTGTATTTTTAATAAAATAAGTTTGATAAAATAAATTAAAAATAAATTTTAAACTTAAAAAAACAATAATTTTAGTCTTTAGTAAATTGTTATTAAGTATTGTACTGCTACTTCTTATCTTTTTCTGTATAATAAAGAGTTTTAACTTTACAATAAGGTGTTTAACTTTACACTAAGGTGTTTGTTTTAAATGTTCGCTGAGTAACGGACAACCCTTAGGTTTAAGAGATTTATGTTGAAATAAAAAAAAATACAAAAAACAAATCTTACTAATTTTTTCTTAAAATATTATAACTAACTGTTTATTTATTTGATTGTTGATATTCAATTTCAAATTTTCAAATATTTTGTCGATTAGGTAAGTACAAATTTTTAGTGTTACAGCTTACAATTGTAATTTGTAGCCAAGTTGCATCAGGTGAAATTGTTATACATATTTTGTATCGCCATGTACGGTGACGTCAGATTTTCCTACAGCCTGTAAAAAGCCGCCTTGCTCCACTGGTTGCTTATATCATCATGTAAGTACGTCAGAGTTTTCTACTGGCTATGAATTATGGTCTTTCTGCATGTTAAGTTTTGCATCATCATGTACGGTGACGTCGGAGTTGCAATATACGGTGCTGTCAAGAGGTGCTACGGGTGTTGAATCGTCTTTCTCCATGTTATATTTTGTATGGTCATGTACGGTGACGTCAGAGCTCACCACGGGCTGTGAATTACCATCAGCTATCTCCGTATTGTTTGTATTATCATGTACAATACGAGTAAAATCCTCGTTTCCTCCAACCTGTAAATTGACGTCTCTTCTCCTCGTTTTTATATTATCAAGAGCAATAACTTCTGTGAATTCTGAGTGATATTCCTCCTGTTTACTACCCAGGGTTGAGATCAAATTTCGCACACATATCAGAATGTAGTATTTCAATGCTGAAAAAATGAAAAAAGAAAAAGTTATAATTTAAGAATATTATTATTAGCAAATTATTAATCAAATAAATATTATAAATGCAAAAGTTTGGATGGATGGATGTATGGATGTATGGATGTATGGATGTATGGATGTATGGATGTATGGATGTATGGATGTTTGTTACTCAATCACGCGCCAACGGCTGAACGGATATGGCTGAAATTTGGCACAGAGATAGAATATAGTCTGGAATAGCACATTGGCTACTTTTTATCCCGGAAAATTAAGGAGTTCCCGCGGGAACCAAAAAACCTCAATCCACGCGGACGTAGTCGCGGGCATAAGCTACTTAGTAATAGTTTTTTCTGAATTTATCTATACATTATTTAATTTTTTGTATCCTAAATATATATGTATATAACAAGAAGTAGCCCTAAACATCTGCAAAGCGTTGCCAGCTATTGATGATTGTGTATATTTACCCCTTGAACTACCAAATGCTGGGGCTATTTGTTTCTGCGACGTAGGGTGTGATTGAAAAACATGGAACGCGATGCCGTATGCCAGTTCCTATGATTTATATGTGGAGTCGATAAAAAAGACTTGACTCCAACACGCAAGGAATCGAACACAATTTGGCGTTTAAATAGAACTTCATTTTTAATTCAATTCTAATAACTGCATCCGTAAAATCCATCGCACTTTTTAGGTATGTGAGGACGCGACGCGATGAACTCCATAGAAAATGACAAACTTATTTCCACGACAGCGTAGGCCACGTCAAGGGGCTACTGTTTCATACTGTTGCGTCGCTTTCGTCGCTCTCCTACAATGGGTACACCTGATTCAGTGGCACTAGATCTTAGATTCAGTTCTTCATTAGCACGAGCAATAATAATACCTATTGGTAAAATAAATGGAATTATAGATACTCACATAATTCTATAAATGCTATAAAAATAGCAGCGCCGTACAGACTCCACCATAATAATATTATACTTTTATTATAGTCGGCGCGATACACATACAGCCTTACCATTGCCAAAGGTATAGTCAGCCCTGATACCATTCCTTCCAATACCATCGATATTATAAGGAACCCATCGTACACCGCTAACATACAACTGCTTTTCTGAAAAGAGAAAATGATAAATGATTTATTTATTTCACGTAAGACTACTTGTGTCACTTATGATACGTCAAGACTCTACCACCGGTTCGGAAAGTGATTCTACTGAGAAAAGCCGGCAAGAAACTCAGCAGCTGCCCTTTTTTTTTAAAAGAAAAATGTTACAATAGCTAAGTAAACAATAAAACACATAAGTACGTCACGTTTGCAATAGCGGTATGCTACTGTTATCTAAAAGTGGGAAACCTGATTTTTAAAAAAAACAAGCTGATATTTTTTCACATTGTCACGGGAACTTCTTAGTTTTCCGGGATAAAAATTAGCCTTTGTAACTCTCCAGGTCCTCAACTATACCCATGCAAAAAATCACGTTGCGGCGTGATTGAAGGACAAACCAGCAAACAAACACACTTTCGCATTTATAATATTAATAAGTACTTATAATAAAAAAAAAACTAATTTTACGAGTTTATTTATGTGTTTAATAATGAATAACTTTAGGTACCTACAGATTGAGTATAGATTTGTATGGATTACCGTATGAAGTCCCGCCACTAACACAATGTTGAAAATAAAATGCAAAAGTATTCCGACGAGGCATACGAATAAGAAGAAGAAGTAATTACTCCCATTAGAATCGTTTGGTTCTATGGTCTGTGGTTTATACATTACATCCTGGATTCCGTACAGTGAGACCAGGGCGCTCAAATATATTATAATCTGTAACATAAATAAATAAAAATAAATAACTTTTTATTTCAGGCCAATACAAACTGACAGCCCATAATTTACTCCTTAAAAATTTTAATTAAATTTAATTTTCATAAAAATGTGTTCCTCAGTGCGGACTTTTGGCCTGAGGGCATAGTGTACCGTCGCTATAGGGAAGCGAGAGAAAAATCCCCATCGTAGTAGTCTTTTTTTATTGAATTTACCTATGTATAGTTTTTAGGATTGTATTTTATTTAATATTGTTTTTATTTTTTGTGTAAATTGTATTGTATGTATTTTGTAATATGGGCCTTGATGCCTGAAATAAATAAATAACAATTGACTATAGGCAGATACATAAAACAAAATGACTATGGTAGGTATACCTAGTCGAATTATTCCAATCTGTCCCCCTGATCTCACCCCTCAGGGGGACAGATAGGAATAAACAGTTCGATCTGTCTCCCTGATACCGACGAAGGGTCAGATCAAACTAATGAATTCCGGTTTGTCCCCCTGCCACTTTCTTAGGAGGACAGATAGGATCAAAATGTTAGATTTTTCAGAATCAGGCAGATATAACTGTCTATTCAGACAGATATAATAATTGTCTAATTAAAGTTCCTAATAACTGTCCGTCAAAATAAAAATATAAATAAGTATCTTTAACATACTTTAACGTACCTACCTACCATCAGTTACCGCTATATTTTTGATACTTGTTAAGAGATTGTTTACCAAGGAGTTTTGCATAGCTTGAACTGTAATGTGAACATTACAATTCAAGCATAGTGCGACGTAATGTTGCCTTGAATTGCAAACACCAACTTACAAGGAGACTTTCCACCATAGTAATCCCTAGTTACTGAGCAAGTATGATATAAATGTAATTTAATACATAACTAAGAAACATTAGAAATTGTTATGTACCTATGTAAAGTTTTAGGAGATAAAAAATTTAACAATAGATAACAGTCGGCCGCTCAAATAGTTTGCAGGATTTCGGAAACAATATGAAAATAAATAAATAAGTAGGAACATTATTTTACCATTTAGTACCTCATGTATTTTGATTATTTTTCATTGATAATCAATAATGAAACAAAGGAATAATTATAGTCAGTAAACTATGACTGATTAGTTACTAGCTTTTGCCCGCAGCTTTGCTCGCGTTAGGTTCGATTTTCATACAAATTTCCAACCCCTATTTCACCCCCTTAAGGGTTGAATTTTTAAAAACCCTTTCGTAGCGAATGCTTGCGTCATAAAATTTATCTGTATGCCCAATTTTAGCCCGATCTGTCCTGTGATTTGACTGTGTGTTGATAGATCAGTCAATCAGTCACCTTTTACCTTTTAATATACCTATTTAGATAACTAGGTACTTAACAGAAAAATGGCGGTGACAATCTTATTTTTCTATTTCAATTTTATTTTATACAAGCGAATGCCTGCGACTTCGTCTGCGTGGTTTGAGGATTTTTGGTTCCCGCGGGAACTCTTTAATTTTCCGGGATAAAAAGTAGCCTTTGTGCTATTCCAGACTATAATCTATTTCTGTGCTAAATTTCATCTAGATCCGTTAAGCCGTTCTGGCGTGATTGAGTAACAAAAATCCATCCACCCAATACATCCATCCATCCAAACTTTCGCATTTACAACATTAAGTAAGATTAATAATTATTATTGACAGATGAAAATTTTGTTGATTTTATTAATTATTTTCGATTTAAATTGAGATTGTTTTCAAACCATAGTGCGTAGAGTAGTTTTCGATGGTTCTCGAAGGCATGATGTCTGCCAATCCACACTTGGGCAGCGTGGTGGACTGTAGCCAAACCTTCCTCATTCTGAGATGAGACTCGTGCTCAGTATATTGATGGGTTGATATTGGGGCTGATTCTGTAGTGCATAATCTCTAAACTAAACTAAAATGACAGCATTATAAATATTGCTAACTCTTTCATAATACGTGATAATACTCGACCCGCGGAAAGGGACAGAACCAGATTTAAAGCTGTCATTTTAGTTTAGTTCCGAGATTGTGTTTTACAGAATTGGTCACATTAATAAAATTGTGACTTTAGGAGTACTTCATCCATCCATCAGCCTGTATGCAATATGCATCCACTGTTGGGCATAGGCCTTTTTGAGAGCGCGCCACCAAACACGGTCTTCTGCCTTCCTCATCCACCCGCTTCCCTCCACCTTCTTTAGTTCATCGGACCAGCGAGCTGCAGCCCTATTCTGTAACTAAGTGGCTATCAAAAAATGAAAGCCACTGACTTCTATTTTTTATCCATTGAAGGTTTGCTATGAAATATTATTTTATTTTTTCATAGTGAACCTTCAATGGACAAAAAATATATGTCTGTGGCTTTCATTTTTCGATAGCCATTATGTTACAGAATAGGGGGGCTGGAGGGCTGGTTAGATAAAATCAAAAACTAAACTTACCAGGCAAAAATAACCCCATATTAACAGCCCATTCCTTAAAGGTAGACAGCCACAACAATATTTCACCTTAAAACTCATTTTAGGTAAGTACTTATGTTTAAAATCACTTTTTAGAAACACAGGTAATCTGTTACTTCTCTATTTTTTCTCTCAACGGTAAGGAACTAAGAAGCGATCCGAGCCTGTCTGTGTATGCGCTTGTTATTTTTAAACTAATTCTTGGTGGAATTTACCATTATTTAGAGGATTTTATTAGGATATTATCATTATTTTTAAACTAGTTCTTGGTGGAATTTACCATTATTAAGAGGATTCTATTAGGAAGTGTACACATTTAAACTTAATTTATGAGAATTCAACGCCAGTTCAATTGATAAGTACGTAGGCTATGAGAAAAATCCACATTTTATTATAGTTAATTAAAAAACATTGTTCTCTATTGAATCTATACCCGTGAATGGGGATTCTTTTATCTGTACTGACTTCAGTTGACCTAAACTTCAGATAAAAATGCCTACCTACTTTATAGAAACCCAAACATCACAAAAAATATTAAGTATCCGAGTCCACGACTTCGGTGCGTGGATTGAGGTTTTTCGATTCCCGCGGGATCTCTTTCATTTTCCGGTATTAACAGTAGCCTATATGTGATTCCAGACTATAATCTCTATGCCAAATTTTATCCAGATCCGTTAAGCCGTTCTGGCGTGATTGAGAAAACATCCATGCATCTATCCAAACTTTCGCATTTATAATAATAGCATAGATTGTATATTATACAGTAGAGATAATAAATACTTAGCAACAAAAAAAAAGTATGTAACATATAAATTATAAACATTTTTGGCGAAAATTAATATATAACTAGCTGATGCCCGCGACTTCTTCCGCGTGGAATAAGTTTTTTAATTCCCACGGAAACTCCGATATAAAAAGTAGCTTATGTCACTCTCCAGTTCCTCAACTATACCCATGCAAAAAATCACGTCAATCCGTTGCTCTGTTGCAGCGTGATTGAAGGACATACCAACCAACCAACAAACCAACAAACAAACACACTTTTGCATTTATAATATTAGTATGATGTCGCATATTTTTTCGTGAGGAGGAGTTAATCTGCAAGTGGTATGTCCAACATTTTTTGTTCTCGGTGCCCTACAGACTACTATAGTGTGCAGGCTTGTTAATTTTTGGAAATTTTTTCGGGTATTTTTGGAAATCTTGTATAAGGCCTCGTGTCCACTAGCCTTGGCTACCTACTTGCATGGCTGCCTAGCTAGGCTTCCTTTCCACCAGAGATGTGCTACTTTGCTAAGCTATGGATATGTGTCAAACCGACCAATAGGATCGCTTGATTTCCAAAGCTAGATGTTAGATCATGCGCACCTATTATTTTGGCAATTATGAGGGATTGAACAAAAACATTGAAGTTGGAGGTGTTTCACCCCCGTGCCTCGGAGGTTGACGTCACTTAACGTGGTTAAGCCGTCGCGTCGGTCCCGGTTATTATCACTAACTTGATAATAGTCGTTAAAGCCTGCCAACCCGCACTGAAGCAGCATGGTGGGTCTAAGCTCTAAATCCCTCTCTCCTATGTTATGGTATGGACGTTAATGTGTTGTAGTGGTGGAACGAAAACATCACTTCAGAAGTTTACATTTCTTGATATACTAGATGATGCCTGCGACTTCGTCAGCGTTAGATAAGTTTTTGTATTAATTTGGAGGAGAGAGATTATAGTCTGGAATAGCACATAGGCACATATTCCCTCGGGAACCAGTCGCGGGAAGTGGGAACGAAGTCGCGGGCATTCGCTAGTTATTAACAATTTATGAATAAATTATTTAAAAAATTATACATTATAGATGTTACTTATTACTTACCTACTTTAGGCGCGGATTTAGCAAAATTTTAACAAAGTTTTAATTTTTAATATTATCTTAAAACCATCTAGTCCCTACAATGTTTAACGTCGGTATAAAATTTTAAACCGCGTAATAGCTTGAAGTATTTTTCTCACTGGCTGTTAAATTCTCTGCAGCGCGGTTAGGGTTACCTACCTGGTAAGGATCGCTTCAAAGAGGTAGGCTGCCAAATGTACCAACATCTATTTAAATTAATTTTATTGTTTACTAGATGATTCCCGCGACTTCGTCCGCGTGGATTAAGTTTTTTTGATTCCCGCGGGAACTCTTGAATTTTCCGGGATAATAAGTAGCCTATGGCCTTCCCGGGGATACAACCTATCCCTGTACCAAATTTCATCAAAATTGGTTGAACAGATGGGCCGTGAAAGCGTAGCAGACAGACAGACAGACACACTTTCGCATTTATAATATTAAGTATGGATGTATGACTCTTGATTTTTTTTGGTATACAAAAATCTTTTTTTTTATTTCTCTATTTCATACCAAAATCTTATGAAATACTCAGAAAAACAGACACATAGTGGACATGATCATTATCATACATCATTTTGTTTATAGCGGCGCTGCTAGCGGTAATGATCACAATCACCTCTGATTGGATAACATTCTTCCGCTATTGGCCAAAATCCATTGACGCAGCAAAAATTCCATAAATTCAGCCAATCAAAACAATTGAGACTGTAAAAATGATTGATGCAGGTTTTACACAATCGCCCGGCTGGCCTATCATTGGTCAAACATCGCGTCACACTTGCACACTTGATGAGATGCATTAAAGAAAGAAAGAAAGATAAACAATTTATTTTCACCATTGTGTCTCACATTAGTAAACGGAGAGTAAACGTTACCATGGCGCCTCCAGTACTTGAGCTTTAAACCCATGGTCAAGTCCTAGAGGCACACTGACAACGCTTGTCGTGTGTGGCACAACCTGAAAAAGACATCAGCTCAGCATAATGCTGAGCTGATGCCTTTTTCCTTGGCTTGCAATAAGTTTAAAGAGCATTCAGCGCTGATTTTCAGCTGGAGCCTGGAGCCCTACTCCAGGTGACGCCACGGCTTCGAAACTATATGGTCTTATTAATACTTATCAATTGTTCTAGTAATTCTTAAGGGCTGTGCAGGTGATTTTTTTTTAAAACAATATATTCTAATTAAATAATGAGGCTAGTTAAAAATAAAAATAAAAACAAAAATAAAAACAAAAATAAATAAACAGCACATGCAAAATTAACCTATTTGTAACCAGATACATTTTAAAAATAAATAAAAAGACGTAATAATATTGTAAAAGCTGCAGAAAAGAAAACTCCACCACATGATCTTGGAATTTTAATTGTTTGCTGAGAAGAAATTTTTAAGATGTAGTTTAATCTTTTATCGGAGGTGGTATATTATTCCAACATTTAGTAGCGGAGTACGTAAAAAAATCCACGAAATGCAGCAGTACGATGAAATGGCACACGAAGTCGATTCCTACGCACACGTCTTCTAAGACGATCGACTTCGCCGTCACCTACCCAGTTAAGTTTATTAATGAGGTGTAAAGGTTATCCCATTTTAATCATTCCGAAAAGTAGACCATCAGTAATTTGTTTGCAGTACTATTCTATTCTAGAAAGGGTTGTGCCCAGTTTGTAAGGGCGTATCCACCACCATCTCGGAAGCGTGGTTCACGTAGCAGAGGCGACTGCTCTGCCTGATCTTCAGCAGCTCGCTCCTAATCAGAAGCAGGAGGTATACTTGGATTCCTGTAAAATAACATAACAATGACAATCAAGGGCGTAGCGAAGTAAGGGCTGCAGCAATGATATAGTATTATTGGTAATTTTTGTATTGTAACTTTACCTTTTTATGCGTTATTTATGTCTACAAAAAACCTTCAAGTTGGCGTCTTTTTAACCTCAACTTGGAGGTTTGCCTTAAAGCAGGCAAAAAACGCACATAACTCTGAAAAGAGATGCATGCCCGGGAGTCGAACCCGCGACCCATAGCAGGTTGAGTGTCTAAACCACTTGGCTATCACCGCCTCAATGATATACTCACAAGCAGTAAATATGAACATACGTCTTATTCAAAATCTGTAAGCCGATTACGAAAAAAGTTTCATAGACCCACACTTTTTGGATGTAACAGCCATGTTATCCATTTTGTTCATGTAAAATGTAGCATATGTTACAAATACCATAATAACGAATCGATAGATACCTCATTCATCAAAATCGGCTCAGTAGTTAAGGCGTTACAGTGGAACATACATAATTACATGCAAATATGTATGTAACATACATCCATACCGTGTTTGGAGGCGCGCTCTCGAAAAGGCCTATCCAGCAGTGGATGCATACAGGCTGATGGATGGATGGATCCGTACTAATAATATACATGCGAAAGTGTGTCTGTGTGTCAGTCGGCTACGCTTTCATCTTCAATCTTTTCAACCGATTTTGATGAAATTTCGTACAGAGGTAGGTTACATCGCAGAAAACTAAGGAGTTCCCCCGGGAATTTCCTTAATCCGCGCGGATGAAGTCGCGGGTATCAGCTAGTAATACATAAGTGCATAAACTGCTAAAAGCATAACCCTTCCTTTTAGCTTTGCTGTAGTCAAATAATACTGACCTACACCGCAAAGCACGAAGCCCAACGAAACGATGTAATACGACCAGTGGCAGGAGGTACACGTGTCCACAGAGTTCAGCCATAGCACGAAGAAGGTGACGAGAGAGGCGAGCGTCGTAGTTATGCCGTAGTAGTAGTACGCTCGCATCAGTTGCGTTTTTTTCTGAAACAGGCTCAATTGTTTAAGAAAATCGTAATCATTTGACAGCTTGAAACGTATTACTCGAACTGTATAAGGAGTTCATATTATATGCTTTATAACGTGCAGTCATTTCATCATCCATCACTACAGCCTATTAACGTCCCACTGTTGGGCACAGGCCTCCACTCTCATAGGAGAGCGGGAATTAGAGCTTAGACCCACCACGCTGCTCCTATGCGGGTTGGCGGGCTTTAACGATTATTATCATACTAGCGAATGCCCGCGACTTCGTCCGCGTGGTTTGAGGTTTTTTGGTTCCCGCGGCAACTCCTTAATTTTCCGGGATAAAAAGTAGCCTACGTCCTTCCCCGGGATACAACCTATCCCTGTACCAAATTTTATCAAAATCAGTTGAACAGATACATTTGTTTGATTCCCGCGGGAACTCTTCAATTTTCCGGGATAAAAAGTAGCCTATGTGCTATTCCAGACTATAATCTATCCCTATGCCAAATTTCAGCCAGATCCGTTCAGACGTTGGGGCGTGATTGAGTATGAGATTTATTTGATTAGTGATAATAACCGGGACCGACGGCTTAACGTGCTCTCCGAGGCACGGGGGTGAAACACCGCCAACTTCCAACTCCGGGCTGGCACTGAGAATTTCTTAATTGAAAAACCCAATACCTAACATTGATGCCCGACCGGGAATCGAACCCAGGACCTCGTGATCTGCAGTCATTTATTAACTCATTTTTTTCATTTAGAAGACTTAACCAATAAAATCTCGAAATTCATCTATGCCCTAAGCGTTATAAAAAGGAAAACCAATTTTGAGACAGCCCTATCAACATATTACTCATACGCATATGCCTGGTTTCGTTACGGCATAGTTGTCTGGGGGGATAGTACAAACTTCAATCAACTGTTCGTCCTGCAAAAGAAATGTCTTCGCATTCTAGTTAATATAAAACGACGTGAAAGTTGTAGGCCTTTCTTTATTAAAGAAAAACTATTAACCTTGTAATGTATATACATTTATGAAATTTCTACATTCGTACGAAAAAATCCACACCTATTTAAGGAAATTAAACGAAATCAAAACTTCAACACTCGGAACAAGGATAAAACCCGTTTGGCGATACCTAAATGCAATATGACTATGTTTGCTAAAAGCCCGCTTTCGAGAGCAGTAACAATATATAATAAACTACCAGATGGCATTAAAAAAATTGAAAATGATCCTACTTTTTACCGCAAGTTATAGGAATATTTAATAAATAATTGCTATTATACGATAAATGAATATCTTACAGAATAATAAACCGCTAACCATTGCTATATTGTACATCATAATATTTTGACATTTTCATAATTATACCTACTTAGTGACTTATTAATTATTTATTAATTTGACATATTCTTCTTACTTTTTAATCCTTTTACTTTTGTAATTGACATTGTGAATTGTGATGTATGACTAAAATTGTTTATGGCATTTTATTTATTTTATTTTTGCCCATTGTAATTATTGAATTGTCAAATTGTAGATCGATTGTCAAAATTTTGTAATATGTAAATACATAGAAATATTATTCAAAATTGTTATTCGAAATTATTATTTTTTAACTTGACTCCAGTAACTAAGCAGCTACGTTTTATTTTCATGACATAAATAAATAATTTATTCCGATAATTTCAAGACAGTATTAAGTATCAACTGAGAAATAATAATATACACATAAAAATAATAATTTCGAAGCTCCTGTCACTCAAGCCGCATATGCCCTAACGGGGTGACATGTCAATTATTGTATTGTTCATGTTAAATGCAAATAAATGAATCTGAATCTGAATCTGAACTCCTAAAACAGGTCAAATTATACGTTTGACAAACGATTACGATTACGATTTCCTCACACAATCGAGGGGCTGTTTCAGGACTTCATAGATGCCTGCACGTCTATAAGCATGTATGAACTTCATAAACAGAGGTGCGATTATGTAAGAGTTGTCGATCAAATCGTCAAAGTTCGGCTTCAAAGAAAAATAAACCATAACAGCATTGAATTAGAGCTGAATTTCGTGTATCCATTCTCATCCGTTTAGGTTATCGTACATACCTAAACGTATGAGAATAGATACACGAAATTGAGCTCTAATCCAATGCTCTTATGGTTTCTGAATTCTTACGTAATTGGGGGGCAGGTCGAGTAATACGTTTTAAGCTGTCAAATTATTAGGATTTACTTAGACAATAGGGACTCAGACTCGTGAAATAAATGAAATGGCAGAAATGATTTAACTAATGATTAGAACGTCAATTAAGTTATGGCGGGACGACTTCCCTGGCGCAGTGGTTAGCGCTGTTTTAATGTGGGAGGCCCCGGGTTCGATTCTTGGCAGGGTCAATTTAGGAATTTATAATTTTCTTAATTTTCTCTGATCTGTCTGGTCGGAGGCTTCAGCCGTGGCTAGCGATTTAGCGATCCGGTACGATGTTTTACGAAAAGTATATCAGAATAAAAAATATTTGAATTTTGACGCTGTCAGAAAGAAAGGGGTAGGTGCATATTATGCAGGAAGCAGATAGGGATTCGGTCTAATTACCCTCGGCTTATGAACAAAATTTAAATATCACAGAAGATAACAGCAATGAAAGCAAATTTTTAAATAGAACGAAATAACTTTTATTTAATTTTCTTAGATTTAGACAGCCATCAAAGTTGCAGTAAACAGAACAGGTCTTCTAATTTATTTTCTGCGTGTGATAGAAACCTTGTTTAAATAAATAAAAAAACATTCTTAAACATCTTTAGGCGAGTTCTAAGGTCAGGGGTCAGGGTGTTATTAAAAATTCATAAACATCTTTAGGCGAGTTCTGAGGTCAGGGGTCAGGGTGTTATTAAACATTAAAATAATGTTGAAGATGATTTCGGTTGAATAGAGTACGGCAGCGAACCAAACATGGGTGTAGACCTGAACTCCCCTGAACATCATAGTGTGCTTGATGATGAATGGGTTACATACCATATGAGCTTCAACTAGGAGAATAATGTTGAAGATGATTTCGGTTGAATAGAGTACGGCAGCGAACCAAACATGGGTGTAGACCTGAACATCATCATAGTGTGCTTAATGATGAATGGGTTACATACCATATGAGCTCCAACTAGGAGAATAATGTTGAAGATTATTTCGGTTGAATAGAGCACGGCGGCGAACCAAACATGGGTGTAAACTTGAACCCCCCTGAACATCATCATCGTGTGCTTGATGATGAATGGGCTACATACCATATGAGCTCCAACTAGGAGAATAATGTTGAAGATGATTTCGGTCGAATAGAGCACGGCGGCGAACCAAACATGGGTGTAGACCTGAACCCCCCTGAACATCATCACCGTGTGGCTGGTGAAGTAAACGCCCTTGATAGCAAACAATATTTCTATCACCGCGACGAATATTGAGAATACCTGCAAAATAAAAGATAAATTAAATTTTTGATTCGATTTAAACAGCTTGTAGTTAATATATTTACAACAAAAATATGAACTTAAAACTATAAATACATTATAATCTAAATAAAACTAAATTAAAAACTAAATATTGAAGAACATCATCCCAACCGCTGAAATTAGGCAATCTGCCCAAACGCTAGCTGCGTTCATGAATGGCGAACCCCACACTAGAAAGCGCAGCGTAAGAAGACCAGGTTGATGGAAGATATCAAGCAAGTCGCAGGAAGCCGCTGGATCTAGGTAGCATATGCCCGCGGCGTCTGAAAGTCCATGTAAGAGACCTAGCTATGTCCATTAGTGTACGTCTATCGTTTGACGACGACGACAACGAGGGAAGATAAGTAAACTCTACCCTTGGAGCATTCATTTAATAAAATGCTCGAAGACACTGCCCCAAAATCAAAATAATGTCCATGAAGTAGATATAAAAAGATTTTATAAAGACAAGTTTTTCATGTATATAACTTGAAAAATGACGGACTTAAATAAAAACTCTTACCGCTTATTTAACCCCCTTGGGGATGGAATTTCGAAAATCCCTTACTTAGTGAGTGCATACGTCATAAATTGTCCAAATTTCAAGTTTCTAACCCCAGTGGCTTAGGCTGTGCGTAGATAGACCAGCCAGTCAATCAGGATCAGCCGATTTTATATGTATAGATACGTAAATACAGACACAGGTAAACTAAAGATGGACACATGAAACAAGGATAACACTAAATGAATATAAATAAGAAATACCGAAATGATTCATTAGCATTAACGAAACTCGTTTCACGGAATGTTTGATACCATGAATACATACCAAATTAAGATATCCGAAAACCAGAACGCCATGTCTTAACGGTACACAGCAGCAGCACCGCTTGCACTCCGGTATTTCCAAACGCATCTTTTATATTAGATACTACCAACTTTATATTTTCTCAAAACATTTCCTTGTTTTCGAACGCATATATTAAATTCATTCTAATGTTACTTTATATGTGGGATTCGGTTAGGTAATATTTTAATTTATCAAACATGGCTACGGACAAAAATATAACCAGGTTTCTTAGCTTTGGATTGATTGGAAATATAAAAGCTTTATTCGAGCTAATTGTATCTTGTTTTGTTATTTTGTCTATTGCTTTTATCAATCACTCTTTTTAATTTGTTTCAATTAGGTCACAATTAATTTAATTTCCAAAAGAGCTCCTAAATTAAATTTAGTTCTTCTTTTTATGTTTGAAATTATCTTCCTCTTCCCGGTCTTCTTGTGAACTAAAATTAAAAGCATTAAAAATTGAGATGCTCGCTAATTTTGAATTTAATGTTTTGTAATCTCAAGACGTTGTAGCAATGACACAATCACTATTATTCCCTCAGGTTTTTCCACTTGTAATTCCTAAAACAGCTCCTGACTTCACTGTTCACGATTCTTTTGATCCATCCAATCTTGCATAATGGAACAAACTATTAACGTTACGTAGGTACGTTAGTTCGTACTGTAATAATACGATTACGATAGGACATTCTAAAATAAAATACGAGAGGTAAATATTATTTTATGATCTCATTCTGAAGGGTGTTCGAATGATAAAAACAAGTTTATTCAATCGCAAGGCTCCGAAAAGAAGAAGGAAAACATCGTGAGGAAACCTGCATGCCTGAGAGTGCCTCGTAATGTTCTCAAACTATACTTATTATTAAATTATATACAAAATGCGACAGTGTGGCGTACCGTCACATTGCCGCATTTTGTAGCGAGTGGGTAAAATTTTGTTCCCTCAGACGGGGTTGTTTTTCGCACACGTTTTGTGCTGTCTCTGTACTCCCCTACAATTAATCGAAAAGATTTTTTTAGAATCGTATACTGTAAAGCACGCTAGCAGAATTATCTCATTGCCGTCGCGGAAATGCGACATTGTGGACGCTTTGTGAGCTAATGCCTGTTGGACGCCCACGCAAGTGGTTAAATAGAAATAACAGGCGGTGTAGGGAAATTGTTAGTTTTTCAGGTATATAGAACACTAGCGAATGCCCGCGACTTCGTCGGCGTGCATTGATGTTTTTTTGGTCCCGCGGAAACTCTTTAATTTTCCGAAATAAAAAGTAGCCTTATATGTGTAATTTATAGACTATAATCTATCTTTTTGCCAAATTTCATCCAGATCCGTACAGCTGTTCTGGCGTGATTGATTAACAGACATTCATCCATCCATCCAAACTTTCGCATTTATACTAGGTATTAGTGTAGATTTTTGTGTTGTCTCAGTTTATTAAAGTTTTTCTAGTCAGGAATAAAACAATGTGTTTATCAAAGATAGTTTTATTTTAATATATTATCAAATACAAATATGTACATTTCTTACATCTATGGCGGTTGGGAGCTTATGCAAAACTAATTCGAGAAAATGCTGATCAAGAACTATAGGTAGACTTAAATCGGATGGAAAAATAAGGTGACTTTTCACGTTCATATATTTTCGAATTGTATTTTCTCGAATTTGGGTCGACTAGTGCATAAGCCACTGTATAAATGATAATTATAATTAATAACGTAGTTCTACACTAACCTTTGGTAGCAAACCCTAAGTAAATAAATACAATTTTATAAAAATGTACTTTTTAAAATTGCAAATTAAATAATACCGAGACCAAATTTATGAAATTCCTTTATAGGTTTTCTCTCAAAATATTTTTTAGCTACTTCTTTTTCATTTTTTAGCTACTTCTTTAAATTAACGCGTACTTATATCTAATACTAATTATTATTATTAAGGCCTATAAAATATAAAATATTCAGTCACACTTGGTCATTAAAAGACTGCTAACGACCTATACTTACTTTTTTTATTTTTACTTTTGCAAATTCCTGATTTACCGGTCTCCCGACAATCTTTACGGTTTTATTGACTGCCTCGATCGCGTTGGTGTAGTGGTTAGCATGTTCGACTGCAGTTGACGAGGCCCCGAGTTCGATTCTCGGGTCGGGCAATAATAAAGTATTGGGCTTTTCTGGCAAGAAATTCTCAATACTAGCCTCGAGTTAGGCCCGAGTTTCTAATCCGCCATTGATCGTAGTATTTGTGGATCACAAATCAGTCTTTATTTTCCCACAGTTTACCTACGCATTTTCCACGGGCACGACAGTGCTTGGGTAAACCGTGCTAGGCCCCTTAACGATTTCACCGTTGACGATCTGGTGAAGCTGGTTCTCAAACGTGTGGCCGGACATATCCAGCTTCTTAAGGAGACTTCTCACCAGGAATATTAGGTAGACGTGTGTGCCTGCAAAGATACTTAAATTATCATAATTTTTTAGGGTTACGTACCCCAAGACGAATCGATCCTTATAGGATCCATAAAGGATGATTTCGTTGTCCCTTCGAGATGTAAAAAAATCGTAAGCTTCTAAATCAATGCTATCGAAAGATACGGCCGTTTATGTCATATATTTTGCATATTTTGACACTCGCCAATAAATCAAAATCTAAAGGATAGGTACTTTGGCAAGAAGCAAGGTATCACATCACAAGTATAGGAAAAAATTCGAAAATAGTTAATTAGGGTTCCGTACCTACTCATATGGTGCCGAATTGTCAAGCGCTGGTGGTTTAGCGCCATATTATGTACCTAAGCCAGTTATTTCACAGCTTATTAGAAGAAAGAAAGAAAGAAAGAAAAATCATTTATTCACCTTGTGCCTCGTACATAAAATCAAACTTTATAATTAGGCTATGGCTTTTGCACCCACATGGCACAAGATGAAAAGGTCCCGACTCAGCATTAATGCTGCAGGTTTTGAAAACAAAACCTGAGCGCTGGTATTCTGCCGGAACCCAAACGAGTGACACGCACGAGCTCGACAGTCTTCGCAGCCGTCTGCAGTAACGGGATAAGTGTGCTAAAAATGGAGTAAAATAAAATATGTAATTTGCGCAACTTATTGTGTAAAACTAAATATTAGAGATATAGCGATTTAAAGATAAAAAATAAAATAAAATAAAATAAAATAGATTAATATGTATAATAAAATATAATAGGCATATTATGTGAGTACATATAGCAGCTTCAAACCACCAAGCTAAATAACCTGGACCTAGTTGAAGTTTGTTGTTTTTGATCGTCTAAAAGTTTCTTTTTTAATGTGCTCTTAAACGCGGGAACTGAGCTTAGATTCCTCAGCGGAGGAGGAATATTATTCCAGCATTTAGTAGCCAGATATCGAAAACTTCCACGAAAAGCTGCTGATTTATGGCGTGGCCAAGTCAGCCTATTTAGTGGCCCTCGAGCATTAAAAGCTGGCGTATGCCAAGTGGTATTATTACGTGTTGTTATGACAATATCTTTATTGTTATCTAAAATAATTTATATTGTGTGGTGGTACGATACCCGCGGTTTTTTTTGACAGACAGACGTATAACGAAGTGATACTATGAGGGTCCTTTTTTCCTTTCGAGGAACGGTATCCTAATAACAATATTTCATAGCAAACCTTCAATGGATATAAAGTACACTGAGTTAGAGAATAGGGAAGCAGAAGTAGCTGGTATATTAGTTTCATACATTTATTATGGGTAGAGGGACACGGAGTACGATTTAATAAAAGGTAAATAAATCTGCATTTTGGAAACCGGTTTTCAAAGACCGGTCCGGATTTGTTATTTTTAATAAATATTTAAGAAATTTAGCATACAGGTAGTTTTTATGACGTAGGCATCCGCTAAGAAAGGATTTTTGTAAATTTAACTCCTATATCGAACTTAACGTGAGCGAAGCTGCGGGTAAAAGCTAGTTATCAATAAGTTCTTACATAATCCAGTGAAGAACAACGGTAACAGTTCGATCTCGTAGAAGAAAGGCCTTTGAGAGCCAACAATGATCTCCAGTATCACCACAGCCACCAACGTGCATAGTGCGTAATAGTAGAATGCCCTGATGTACATTGTTATTTGCTGAAAACAAAGGCATCTTTATTTCACTATACAGTTCAGGTACACTACACTGAATCGTTGAGGTGCAGGGGTTCGTGAACACTACCTACACTAGATCGTTGAGGTGCAGAGTTTGGTGAACACTATCTACACTAGATCGTTGAGGTGCAGGGGATGGTGAACACTACCTACACTAGATCGTTGAGGTGCAGGTGTTGGTGAACACTACCTACACTAGATCGTTGAGGTGCAGGGGTTGGTGAACACTACCTAAGACTACATCACCACTTGCAAGCAGGTCTGATTGCAGCCAAGCGCTAGCCTATACCTAGATTAAAAAAAACTACAAGTTAGCCCTTGACTGCGATTTCACCTGGCAAATGTAAGTCTTTGATAGCGGGCCAACCAGCTGTTAGAGATATGGCGGGCATCAGCTAGTCTAGTACAAAAGGGTTTTACTTACTCGGTGAGCTCCGTAGAGCAAGACGGCGCTGAAAATGACATCAGTCAAGTATATAACGAGGCACATCCAGTTGTCCACATCGCCGGCCACGCCGTGGAACATCATGGTTAAAGCATAGTTGTGGTGTACCGAGTAGCTGTATACTCCCACCATGAACGCTGCGAATAGCTGCAACGAAAAAAGTTTTATGAAGCTTTTTTAATTCAACTACAAGTTAGCCCTTGACTGCGATCTCGCTTGGTGGAAAAAAAGAAAAAATTAAAAATCCATACTTAATAGTAGATATAAATGCGAAAGTGTCTCTGTCTGTCTGTCTGCTACGCTTTCACGGCCCATCTGTTCAACCGATTTTGATGAAATTAGGGAAATTTGGTACGGGGATAGGTTTTATCCCGGTGAAGGACATATAGTAGGTATGCTACTTTTTATCCCGGAAAATTAAAGAGTTCCCGCGGGAATCCAAAAACATTAAACCACGCGGATGAAGTCGCGGGCATCATCTAGTTAAAAATAAACTTTTACAAGTATTTTTCGTCATCGTTCAATCGTTAAGTGATTCTAGCACTGGTTCGGATTGGCAAGTCTAAGATAGAAGCGACTTAACCTGTTATGGGCATAGACATAGAATTTTTTCGCTACGCTCATTCTAAGCCTATGGTTATGGGTATATTATGACAGTTATATTTAACTTATCGTTTTCTACACGATATCGTACCAGAATCATACATTGAAATATTCTCATGTCCTGTACAAGACGAATACAATAAACATTGCCTATCTTGGTGTATAATTAGTAAGTATATACTTACTATGTTTAGATATCCAAAAATTAAGACACCCCTCCTTAGAGGAAAGCAAAAACAACATCGTCCAAATACCGGTATATCACAAAACATGTTTACGAACAAAAATAAAAAATAAACACTGCGAATTTAAATTGTAAAATTGAGTATCACGAATTACACGTCCTCTCTGTACGAGTGTTGGATTTGTCTGTGGTTTGTGACCCGTGGTGTGTGTGCCTACCTGAAATTGTATCGAATACAAAGCAAACTGTTTGATTTAGGACTTAAAGACTTAAATAGGTTAAAGGACCGTGAAAGGCTAATAAATAGAGACTCACTTTCGTATCCATACAAATATTATAAATGCAATGGTGTGTTTGTCTGCCTGTCTGCTACTACTGCTGCTTGTTTGCTGTATGCCATGATAACGGCCCAATTTTTCAACCAATTTTAATGAAATTTGGTACAGATCTATATTGCATCCCGAGGAAGGAAAAGGCTACTTTTATCCTAGAAAATTAAAGAGCTCCCGCAGGAACCCAATAAACTTAATCCACGCAGTCACGGGTATCATCTATAGTTTATAATATTAAGAAGATGGGATAAAAAATCACCGAGTCCGAAGCCGAAGGTATAGATTTTATGTCGTGTGTAGTTATAGCACGGATTTTAATGTTCGCAATAGTCAGCAATATTGTTGCAAATATTTTAACAACAATATCTTTTGTAAAAATAACCATTTAAACTGTGATCCATGGACGTCATAATATGATCTATAGCAGACCGCAGTCGAGAGAATATTAGGCTGAATGAGACACTTCCCGTCAGCTGTACCGAAATCACAATAAGGAGAACCGAGGTGACTGTTCACTGCAGGAATTAGGATTCAAACAGCTCAGTCGCGGCTGCAACGTGGGTCGATTACAGAAAAGCCGCGCCAATCATTGCTACTATATCAATCGTTGTGATTGGCGGAATGAAATCTATGGTATTGTTTCTGCAGGATCGAGTTTCCACCCCTATGTCGTCAACGTTCCATACACACGTACGAAGCGCTATGCGTCTTCATTCTTTAGTCGCATGGCTATAGGGTCTGGAACACTCTACCAAAAACTGTGTTTCCCACCAATTATAATCCGGTTATCTTTAAATCAAGAGTGAATAGGCATCTTCTAGGCAAGCGCGTCCCATCTTAGGCCGCATCATCACGTAAGCCTTTAATGAAAAAAAAAAGTCACGGACTGCTTAATTGTCTAGAGGACACTGACAATAAACTGAGTGCGAAACATTTTATATAGAAACTAGTTGATGCCTGCGACTCCGTCCGCGTGGAGGTATGAAAAATAGATAGTAGCCGATTCTCAGGCCTACTGAATATGCATATTAAATTTCATAAAAATCGGTCAAGCCGTTTCGGAGGATTTTCGTAACTAACATTGTGACATGAGAATTTTAATGAAAAATGATTAAATTACTAAAATGGCTACTAAAAAATAAGGGTTGATCGTAGAAGGGTGAAAATTTAGGATTGTATGTATTTTTGTATGTTGTATCATAAAAAAATAAAAAATAAAAATTTTGTCTAAAAAATAAAAAATAAAAATTTAGGGGTGGACTACCCTTAACATTTAGGGGGATGAAAAATAGATGTTGGCCGATTCTCAGACCTGCTCAATATGCTCACAAAATTTCATGAGAATCGGTCAAGCCGTTTCGGAGGAGTATGGGAACGAAAATTGTGACACGAGAATTATATATATAAGACTAGAGGTCGCCCGCGACTTTGTCCGCGTACAATTTCCGATTTCCTATGAGATTTTGAAATTTTCCCTACATAATACCTAGATCTATATTGAGGCTCTACATAGCTTATGCAGGTTTTAATTATTTAAGACTAATGACCTAAATCCAACGCCCATTTCACGCCTTTGGGGTGTATTTTCGTAAAATTTCTTAAACAGGTTACTATTATTTAAAACAAACTAGCTGATGCCCGCGACTTCGTATACGCGTGGATTGAGGTTTTTTGGTTCCCGCGGGATCTCTTTCATTTTGCGGGATAAAAATTTCAGCCAGATCCGTTATGCTGTTGGGGCGTGATTGAGTAACAAACATCCACACATCCATCCATACATCCATTCATACATCCATACATCCATCCAAATTTTCGCATTTATAATATTAGTAAGATAGCCTAAATTCCGATTTTCAAGTCTCTTATCTTCAAAAACATGGGACTTTCATACAAACTTCGAAAACCTATTTCAGCCTCTTCGGGGTGGATTTTCGTAAAATTGCTTATGCACGTTATTATACAAATTGAGATAATTCAAAAATCACTTGATGTTTCAACTGTCTCAATTTATTGAAATTTGAATTCAATCTAGTCAGCAATAAAACAATGTGTAGGTAACAAAGATAGCTTTATTTAAATATAAATCTAATTATGTACATTTACATCAATTACACTGTAATTCTATGTTTATATATTTATACTATATATAAATAATTAAGATTAAATACAATTATTAAATATTATATAAGTTTACAAAGAATATAAGGATTTATGTGAAACTAATTCGAGAAAATACTGATCACTAAAATATAAGACTAAAATCGGATGGAAATAGTTATTTGTTATACATGAGTGAAAAGTTGTTTTTTAACAGCGTGCTCAATTTTGATGACCGAGCAAGCGAAGGATTCTAAAATTGAATCACGAGTGCAGCGAGTGGTTCAAAAATTAGAATCCTGAGCGTCAGCGAGGGAATCAAAGAGCACGAGGTGAAAAATCTTTTCACTCGAGTGCAACACGTAACTTTTCATCCCACCTCAGCGAGGAAATGAAATACTTCTCGCGTGATTGTTGAGGGAGAAAGCTCATTTCCGCATTTTTAACAGTTTCAGTCAATTCTGTTGGCGTCAAATTAACTTCTTCGTCACCAGAATCACTCATTTTAGGTTTTTCACTTATTTTCAATTTTCTTGTTTTTAATCGAAGGTTTTAATTTTAAACAATATGACGTGAAAGAAAATGGTGCGCGCAAAGCAAATTAAAAAAGTACACCAAGAAGGTTACGAGTGTGAGTTTTTAACAAAATAAAAACGGTTGTATGGAAATTCGGCACCATAGAGGTAGAAGTAAATAGGTTTTAATGATGTTTTGAATTCACAAACTTCATAGACGAGTGATATTTACTAACGTGCACACGATGTTCTAAATTCAATTTACTTTATCCTCAAGAGGATAATAACGGCTTTTGCATTCAGATATCGAAGCGTAAAAATACTCTTTCCGAGATGGTGGAATGAAAAAGAAGTTGACGCACGTTCACATTATTTCGGATCGTATTTTCTAGAATTTGGGTCGAGTAGTGCTTAATGTCCTTTGCCGTATAAATGGTATAATATTTTACTTAAATTAATAATTTACCTATGATAATTACACTAATCTTTGGTGACAAAACCTATTTTTTTTAAATACATTTTTTAAAATTGGAAAAAAAAACATACTGAGAAAATTGTGAGACGTCCCTGCTAAATTTTTCTCACAAAAATATATCTTAGTGCATTTTTAAATTAAGGAATATACCTAATAAAGGCATAAAAAATAACATAATACTTACTCATTATTAATAAGGCTTTGTTATCATTATTCATTAACATCCGAATAATCGTTAGAAATATAGTACCTACTCTTAGTAGAGTCGCATGCTCGTTTAAGGACCTTGGAACCCACCGCATTATTATCTCAACAAAACCCCCGCCATTATGTAATTAATGGAAAGGGGTCACGACCCTCAGCAATGAGGAATACGGTGCGGAGAGAGCGAGAGAGAGAGAGATTAAGGCTTATAATTAATTTTAAGTCGCACTTGGTCTGCCAACGACCTACTTACTTATCTCTTTTTATTACTACTTTTGCAAATTTCTGATTTACCGGTCTCGTGAGTAACTTCACAGTTTTATTAACTGCCACGTTCGCGTAGGCCTAGTGGTTAGCATATTCGACTGCAGATGACGAGGTCCCGATTTCGATTCTCGGGTCGGGCAATAATAAAGTAATTCTGACAAGTGTATTTTTCTGACAAGAAATTTTCAGCACTAGCCCTGAGATGATGTTTTCAAAATATCCCATCCCTCCGCTTTTTAAATGATATGTTCAAAATATATAAATAATGTGAATAAGGAATCTTTTAGGCAAGCGCGTTCTACGATAGGCTGCATCACCACTTGCCAGCAAGTTTGATTGCGCTAAGTACTAAGACTAAAAAATATAACTACAATATAGGTATAACTTTGGAGGCACCTTCGTCAGACGTTTGTCAGCAATGAGCGTAACATAATTATTCGGATCACAAATCAGTCTTTATTCTTCCACAGTTTACGCATTTTCCACGGGCACGACAGTGCTTGGGTAAACCGTGCTAGGCCCCTTAACGATTTCTCCGTTGACGATCTGGTGAAGCTGGTTCTCGTACGTGTGGCCGGACATATCTAGCTTCTTGAGGAGACTTCTCACCAGGAATATTAGGTAGACGTGTATGCCTGCAAAGATATATCTTACAGTCATTATAATTTTTTAAGGTTCCGTAGCTCTTGACGGACAACGAAGTGATACTATAAAGTATCACTTCGTTGTCCGTCCGTCTGTATGTCTGTAAGTCTGTATGTATGTCTGCCTGTCTGTCTGTCTATCTATCTGTCTGTCACCCCCTTTTTTTCTCGGGAACGCGTGCAGGTATCAAGTTGTAATTAATTTCAAATACTTAGTTCTACGGCCCCTTGGAGCTGTAAAACAATCAAGCTTCTAAGTCAACGCAATCGAAAGATACGGTCGTTTATGACGCATATTTTGACACTCGCCAATAAATCAAAATCTATGGGGTACTTCCCGTTGACCTAGAGTCATGAAATTTTGCAAGAAGCAAGGTCTCACACAGCACAACCATAAGAAATAATCCGAAAATCCTTAATTAAGGAATATCGGTTTCCAAAATGCAGATTTATTTCTTGGGCTCCGTACCACCACGCAATATAAAAATAGAAAATAAGAAGAGAGATGTCAAAACAACACGTAATCAGCTGTGAAATAACTGGCGTACATATAAATGACGGTTCCTTAATTAAGGTTCCGTACTCATAAGGTATCGAATTTTTGTCAGGCGCTACCAGCTCAGCGTCATTTATGTACGCCAGTTATTTCACAGCTGATTACGTGTTGTTTTGACATCTTTCTTGTTATTTTCTATTTAAGAATATTTTATATTGGTACGGAGCCCAAGAAATAAATCTGCATTTTGGAAACCGATTTTCAAAGTAAAAATTGCTCTCAATTTTATCCATACTAATATTATAAATGCGAAAGTGTGATTGTCTGTCTGTCTACTACGCTTTCACGGCCTATCTGTTCAACCGATTTTGATGAAATGTGGTATAGCGATATTTGTAATATGTAAGTAGTTTGTATCCCGGGGAATTACTTACTTATTTACAAATAGGCTACTTTTTATCCCGGAAAATTAAAGAGTTCCCGCGGGAATCAAAAAACTTTAATAGACAAAGTCGCGGGCATCTTGTTTTAAATACAGTAGAAATTATTAGTAAGTTCTTATACATACATAACCCAACGATGAACATCGGTAACAGTTCGAGCTCGTCGGGAAAACCCCGTTGGGAGACAGCAATGATCTCCAGTATCACCACAGCCACCAACGTGCCTAGCGCGTAGTAGTAGAATGCCCTGATGTACATTGTTATTTGCTGAAAAGAAAGTCATTTTTTATTCCACTATAATTACACGTAAAAAGCGTTTCCTCGTTTCTAATTCGAACCGCTAGGATATGGAGTGCCCATTTATTTTCCATTCACTTTTGATATAGGTACCTAGTGAATACGCATCTTCTAGGGCCTAAGATGCTTATTCACTCTTGACTTAAAGGGCGAGCTTACTTACTTGGCGAGCCCGCTTGCTGCTACTTGCTGGACCCTGGGCCGAGGGGAGGCGTGGGTATATTCATTTTATGCAGAAGGGAGGCGTGATACATATAAGTTTGGGAACCCCTGTTCTAGGCAAGCACGCTTCACCTAAGGCTGCATCACCACTTGCAAGCAGGTCTTATTGCAACCAAGTGCTAACCTAATTTTTTAAAATTCAAGTGAGCCCTTGACTGCGATTTCACCCTGATGTTAAATGTAAGTCCATGGTAGCGGCCTAGCCAGCTGTTAGAGGAATGTTAGTCATAATTTAAATTTGTAAACCCATATCCCTGAATGGTTTCTTAACGGCATCGTAACGGAATACTTAAAATCGCTTGACGGCACAACTTTGCTGTAAGGGTGGTACCTATTACCTAACTAGCCACGGCTGAAGCCTTCCACCAGACCACATCAAAGAAAATTCAGAAATTATAAATTCCCAAATTGACCTTGCCGGGAGTCGAACCCGGCACGTCCCACGTTAAGATAACAGGGGTCAACACTGCCCCAGCGATGTCGCTAAATATCATGAAGACACGACAGTAAATTTTAACGAAGCTACCTCTATTCTGTGCTTAAAATGAGACATGTGGCCACTTCTGTGTAACACAATCACTAAACTAAAACGACAGCGACAAAAAACACACATTCACACACACACACACACACACACACAAACACACACACACACACAATACAAAACTTAGTATGCAGGTCTTCCGTTTCAAGTTTTAGTTTTACTTGAATTTAATTAAATTGTTCTTGTAGCTATAAATTTTTAATTTTAGATCTCAGATAAGGATATCTGTATAGCTGTTTCGGAGGTGGGCGTTGACGGCTGAAACGCGGTTTTTACTTTTTTAGACGTCATCATTCATAAAAATAAAATGAAATTTTGTTATAGTAGTTTACAGAAAATAAATTTCATTTCATTTCAAATCTTGTTCTGTCTCTTTCCGCAGGGAGTATATGAAAGGGTTAGCAATATTTTTAAGAGATTGTGCACTACAGAATCAGGCCGTATGCAGCTGCGCAGCATGTTTACATTTCGGAGTAGTTTAGAGATTAGAATTAGACACATCAGAATCTGGGTTTAACTTACTCGGTGAGCCCCGTAGAGCAAGATGGCGCTGAAAATGACTTCAGCCAAGTTTATCACGAGGCACATCCAGTTGTCCACATCGCCCGCCACGCCGTGGAACACCAACGTCAGGTTATAGTCCTTGTGTATGGCATAGCTGTATATTGCTACCATGAACATTGCGAATAGCTGCAATAAAGAAAGTTTTTTTGAACCGGTAGCTCAAATACCAAGTTTCGTGGATAGAACTTGGAAAATGACGGACTTTCATACAAACTTTCACCCCTTTCATAAGCCCGCTTAGGGGTGGAATTTCAAAAATTTCTTACTAAGTGAGTGCCTACGTCACAAAAGAAACTTACTGTCAAAATTTCAAGTGTCTAACTCCAGCAGTTTAGGCTGTGCGTTGATAGACCATCAGTCAGTCAGTCAGGACAATAGTATATTAGGGATGAAACAAGACTATTTCAGACGAGGGTGAATTTGCCTGCCTGAACGAGGCGAGGGCTGGTATGACCCGCAGTCTGAAATTGATGAGATAAATTTTACTACCCGCTGAATGACGTATTCGTCTGAAATTGACTAGTTTCGGGTGGCTCAACAGGCATTGAAACTCGCACTTTCAATTCAGGTTATAAGAAAACGATTTTATAATGTATAGACAAGTCAGTCTTGTCTGCGATCTCACTTGGTGGTAAAAAGACAAAATGAAAAAATTCAAATAAAATTTTACAATGGTAATTCGTCATCGATCAACCGTCAAGTGATTCTAGCACTAGTTCGGAATAAGTCTAAGATGGTAGGGGACTAAACTGTTAGGGGTATACGGCAGTTATATTAAACCCGTACTCATAATCATTTTCTACAAGATATCCTATCAGAATGATAAATCGCTTGGCGGCACGTCTCTAATCTGCCGTGGCCGAAGCCTCCCACCACACCTGACCAGAGAATTAATAAATTTTTAGAACACTATCACATATTTAAGAACATACTTTAAGAACTCTCGGGAACGCAGGTTTCCTGACGATCAAGTGATATTAAGTTTCTTAAATCGCACATAACTCCGATAAGTCTGGGGCCTAATCAATATACTATACTAGAGGTCTGAATTTCTGATTTCATTATCTCATAAGATAGGTAATACAATTTCTTGCTGCAAAAACTCCCACCCCCATTTTCACCCTTTTTGGAGTGTATTTTCGTAAAATTGCTTATACAGGTTATTAATATTAATAATTAACAACCTAAATCCTGATTTACGAGTCTCTAACTACAAAATATAGGACTTTCATAAAAAATTCCAACCCCCATTTCACCCTCTGTGGGGTGGATTTTCGTAAAATGGCTTGTATAGTTTATATGTAAAATGTTGAACGCCAGAACTGGCTGGATGAAACAAATAAATAAATGGAAAACTGTATCGAATTATCATGTCCTGTCATGCAATACAATACGAATACAATAAACAGTGTATATCTAGGTATATAATAAGTAAATTAATACTCACTAGGTTTAGGTATCCAAAAGTCAAGACACCCCTCCTTAGAGGCAAGCAAAAACAACATCGCCCAAATACCGGTATTTCACAAAACATGTTTACGGGCAATAATAAAAATAAAACTGCGAATTTAAATTGTAAAATTGAATATTAGGAATCACACGTCCTCTCTCTACGAGGGTTGGAATTGTCTGTAGTAGGTATATGTGACCCGTGGTGTGTGTATATTTGTATCGAATACAAAGCAAATTGTATATCTATATTTTATGTGATAAAGTTGCATTCATTATAATATGCCGGGAAAATACATGTTTGTTTCCGTTTTATGACAATTTGAGATTATGTTTCTGTGAAATCTCGAAAACAAATTCAAAATACTGAGCAGTGCGTAATAATTATTCTTGTTTGTTTGTATGAATAAGTAAGTTCTGTATTATTATTTTTTAACCGACTTCCAAAAAAAAAAAAAAAAGAGATACGCGCCGAATTGAGAACCTCCTCCTTTTTTGGAAGTCGGTTAAAAAAAGAGGAGGTTCTCAGTTAGGCGCTTATTTTTTTTTAAGTATCTCGGTATATATCTCCGTGGTTTCTGAATTAATTTGATTTTTTTTTCTATCAGTCGTTAGAGGAAGCTCTCGAGGTGGTCCCATAAAAAAAATCTGACTCCAAATCCTCAACCCTGATACTAAAAAGTTAAAAATAAAAAAAATCCGAAAAACCGACTTCCAAAGCCACTGTAAAGTAATAAAAAATAATTTTGATTTCTACACACTATGTTGAAGTCGGGCGAGTATAACAAAGATAGGCATAGTTGACGCGTGAGGCTCGCCCGACTTCAACATAGTGTGTAGAAATCAAAATTATTTTTTACTTTACAGTGGCTTTGGAAGTCGACTTTTTGGAAAGAATTTTTATTGCGATATATTTTACCTACTACCTACTTTTCTATACTACTACTACTACGAGTACAGTATTTTGATCATCGATATATATGTAAGTACTAGATGGGCCCTTTCATAGAAAAATGGCGGGCGACCAACTATGAGAGCGCGCTCCTATAACCTGTCATAAGCCTGTCTTTGTCCCCGTCGTAGCGCGATCACGGTCGCTCATCGTGTAGATAATTTGTTATTAAGTTAACATCTAAAGTCTTATTAGTTTGGCACTGTATTATTTTTATTTTAAGGTAAGTGTTTCAATTCACAATTACACATTTCCAAGAAAACGTTATTTAATCTTCCTATTTAATATTTTTATCCATTTCGCAATCATTTAATTTCCGCGGCAAACTGTATTATATATTTTTTTTTACTAACTGGCCTTACGGCTTCGGGTTCCAGCCCTAGAATAGTCCAGTCCAGTACGATAAAAAAAATGCAACCAAGATTAGTTAATGCATAGATGGGCAGAACGGACAGTAGGCATTAATACCTTCCGAGACGCAATATTAAGCTATTGTAATAATATGATAAAATTAGTTATTGACGTGAGTTTAATGTTTAACCAACTTCAATGAATAAAGAGTTTTTATTTATTAAAGTTGATAATTTTTATTTTGTACTGGCGAATGCCCGCGACTTCGTCTGCGTGGTTTGAGGATTTTTGATTCCCGTGGGAACTCCTTAATTTTCCGGGATAAAAAGTAGCCTATGTGCTATTCCAGACTATAATCTATCTCTGTGCCAAATTTCAGCCCGATCCGTTTAGCCGTTGGGGCGTGATTGAGTAACAAACATCCATACATCCATACATCCATCCATCCAAACTTTCGCATTTATTATATTTATTATATTATGTATTATTATTTTTGATTTGATTGATTGATATTTGATGAAAAATAAATAGTTAATTCAAAATTCAGAATTTTATTATTTCGTTGAACAAAAGTTGTTCAGTACCTATTATGTACAGCTACCTACTTACAAGTGTTTATTACTTAATCGTATTTTTAAATGCACACTGTGTAAGTGATTTATCTCAAAATAACTTTTAATATTTCTTTTGATGGCAAGTAGCATACTTAGAAATGTATAAAATAAAATAATTTCAAATGAAGTATTTTTCTGTGACTCGATCCATTAGTACTCTTTCACCTCTCCCATTCCAACCCCTTTTTATTATAATAGTACTAATAATTATTTTTGAATTCTTTCATTTGCAATAAGGTTTGGCGAGGATTATTTTAAACTGTTTTAGCTGTTATTATTTTAAATTTCAAGTTTTTTGCATTAGTAGTTACCGAATTATGCTAAGTGTGACGGACAGTCATGTCGCACCACAAGGGTTGTTTTCTTATCATTTTGGTACGCAACCCTAAAAATGACTTGATTTTCGACAAAACTTCAGTATCAACAATTAACAAATAATTAAATTAAAAAAAAAAACCCACGACGAACTGCAGCGCCCCATTGTGTGGACTTTGACCTTTAATATATCTAAGAACCTTCTCACAAGCTATATATATCTAATGCAAAAAACCGCATAATAATCGGTTCAATGGTTTTCCAGGAAACTGGTAACAAAAAAGTGGTAAAAATAACGTCATACTAACATTTATCGATTACCTCAGAGAGTACACTTATGTACGTATTATTTTCGACAAGCACATCTGTACTAATCTATGACCGAGTCATACGTTTTCAAGATGGCGCATATGTTGCAAGCAAGTTCCCGCTTTTCAGCCTAGATGGCGTTGTTAAACATAAGTCCACATTCTTTGTTCGACAGGGCCCGTCTATGTAAATTGAGGTCGTTGATTTTGATTGGGAAGGTGGAATCAAGGTTTTTGATTGATGGTTCTAATTTTAAAATAAGTAGTCAAGTTGTGCCAAAGCACATGAAATATTTACTTCCGGGTATGCCTCCAATCTCCATATTTGAAATCAGATAATGCTTTCTTTGGATTTAGGTTTTTAGGGTTCCGTACCGGGACAATCGAACGATCGGACGACAGAGCAACGGATCGATGTGATTTTTTTTATGTGTATAGTTGAGGACCTAGAGAGTGACATAGGCTTTTATCACGGAAAATTAAGGAGTTCCCGCGGGAAACTCAATCCACGCGGACGTAGTCGCGGGCATCAGCTAGTAAAGTCTATACCGCATACCTACCCATTTTTTCGCGTCAATACATGATAATTAAGTTATAATCACTGCAATAATACTTATTATGATTGGTTGTCATAGATAATATGTTCGCCGCCCACGGTCCAGCGATAACCGCTATCATTACTAGGAACACCGAACAACGCAAATGACTTCCGAGACGAGACTGGTATGATACTAGTTGTGTGTTTTACACTGTTATTGTTTACTATACTATCCGTATTCGACGACCTCCGTGGCGCAGTGTGTAGCGCTGGTGCCTTAACGTGCGAAGGTCCCGGGCTCGATCTCCGGCAGGGTCAATTTGGGAATTTTCCCTGGTCTGGCCTGGTGGGAGGCTTTGGCCGTGGCTAGTTACCACCCTACCGGCAAAGACGTGCCGCCAAGCGATTTAGCGTTCCGGTACGATGCCGTGTAGAAACCGAATAGGGGTAGGTATGGGTTTAATATAACTGCCATGCCCCTAACAGGTTAACCCGCTACCGTCTTAGACTGCATCATCACTTACAATCAGGTGAGATCGCAGTCAAGGGCTAACTTGTAGTGGATAAAAAAAAAACATTGCCTCGTATATCCATAAATTCCACAAACAGTATCCCGACATGTCCAAACTGATAAGCTGTCAGAGTCTAAACCAGAAAATCCTGACTGTCTCATCCACCGACGCGACGTCACGTCCGCTCGCGATAGTGGGGATGATGACCACGCAATCGAATCAGCAACTCTTTATCAAAACATATGGAAGTTTTTATGAAATACTAGCTAATGCCCGCGACTTCGTACGCGTGGATCGGGTTTTGTGGATCCCGCGGGAAAACTTTAATTTTCCGGGATAAAAGTAGCCTATGTCCAGACTATAATCTATCTCTGTGCCAAGTCTCATCCAAATCCGTTCAGCCGTTCTGGCGTGCTTGAGTAACAAACATCCATTTGAAGTTATTTTGGTTCCCGCGGGAACTTCTAATTTTCCGGGATAAAAAGTAGCCTATGTGCTATTCCAGACTATAATCTATCTCTGTGCCAAATTTCAGCCAGATCCGTTCAGCCGTTGGGGCGTGATTGACTAACAAACATCCATCCATACATCCATCCATACATCCATCCATCCAAACTTTCGCATTTATAATATTTACTAGAAGATGCCCGCGACTTCGTCCGCGTGGATTTTTTTTTTATTCCCGTGGGAACTCCTTAATTTTCCGGGATAAAAAGAAGCCTATGTCCCCCGACCGAAGAAGCCCCGGAATACAAACTACCCCTGTACCAAATTTCATCAAAATCGGTTGAACGGTTGGGCCGTGAAAGCGTAGCAGACAGACAGACAGACAGACAGACAGACAGACAGACAGACAGACAGACGGACAGACAGACAGACACACTTTCGCATTTATAATATTAGTATGGAGTATGGATTTGACATAGTTGTGACGTCATCAAATTACAACGCACTTTTGAATGGTTATCCGAGGATGTAAATTTTAGGTATTTTGGCCCTCTATTTAATAATTGTTAATCAACAAATTATTTTTGACATAGGCATCATCATCATCCCAATTTCGCTTCAAAGCATTCTTTATTTCGCTTGGTTGCAATCAGACTTGGTGGCAAGTATTGATGCAGCAAAACATCAAAATGCAGCCTAAGGAAGCGCGCTTGCCTAGGAGTTGCTAGGCTCTTGATTTGAAGATACAAATATTTAAACCGGAGGGTAAAACGGAAGTCAGGTCATTCCCTTATTAAAAACGAGGAAGCACATCGCTGCTATGCGTCTATGGATTTTAGACCATGTAGGTATGGACACAGAATAATATAATAGTACTGACGGTATGGATAGGTACATACCAAGGTCCAAGATGATACCTTGCAGTACTATAGTAAAACTAGAAAGGTGAGGGAGGAACAAGATCAAATTTTCTTGGGCACACTCTCCGAATTATATCCTGTAAAATACCTAGTACCTACAGACAGGCAGCTTTTTGCCGATGTTCCAAGCTTTTAAGCTTATTTATTTCCGGTCTGTACAGTAGGTAATGTGATTTTCGTGAAGTGGTTGGAGATAATAAGAGGTATATAGAATGGTATGGAACGCCTCAGAATCTCGGATGAAATACCCACGTTTGTAGAATATGCTCCAAGCTGATTTGAAAAATGAGTAAATCCTCTTTGTTATAGTGAATAGAGACTTGTAGAGACTAAACGTTTACATGTATATTGACAATTGAATGTTACTTTGACTTAAAAATACTTTGAGGATAATATTATGATTTGTTTTTTATAATATAAATCAGTTCTTTTGAGAATTTTCTACTAAATTATAAATTTAATACGTACCTATATCCTATTAATGTCTTCATATTGCCCTTTTACCATAATCACTAATTGGTAAAAAAATAATAGTGAATTGCGAAAAATTATGGTCAGTCTGCATTATTTTTATGCAAACTTGAATACTTTTGTACTTTCACTTACTTTAGAATGTGTCTGAACATCGAAGTTATTATGCCAATAGTAGAAAACTTTATGCTGGTGTACCCCTTACGATGTGGTGGCATTTTGATTTTTATTTGGACGTGGGTTAGTAAATAACTTTTTTCTTCTCTTCAAACCCTCCGGCGACCTACCTGGCGCAGTGGTGAGCTGTGGACGTATGTGGGAGGTCCCGGGTTCGATCCCCAGCAGGTTCGACTTGGGAATTTATAATTAAAGAACTTTCTCTGGTCTGGAGGCTTCGGATGTGGCTAGTAATGTAGCACCCTACCGGCAAGTTATTTAGCGTTTCGGTACGATGCCGAGTAAAACCCCAGTGACTTTTTGGTTTGACTAGATTCACCTAGAACGTCGCTGGTTCTAGTCAAACCATATACAGTTACTCATTGATAAATCCTTAACTATGAAGTATGATACTAGCTGGTGCCCGTGACTTCGTCGGCGTGGATTAAGGTTATAAAATTAGAAAATACATATCATTGATTGAGGTTTTTGGTTCCCGCGGGAACTCCTAAATTTTCCAGGATAAAAAGGTGCCTATGTGTTATTCCAGACTATAGAATCTATCTCAGTGCCAAATTTCATCCAGATCCGTTCAGGCATTCTGGCGTGATTGAGTAACAAACATCCATCCATCCACCTATCCATCCATCCAAACTTTCGCATTTATAATATTAGTATAAAAGTATAGATTATGGCAACTTCTTGTCTATTACAATTATTATTTTTTCAGTTCCGTACAATGTTCTGCATAGTCTTCATCACAACCGCCATCTTGGAAGTATTGATCGGTGTGAAGCTTCCACTGGTTCCTTGGAGTTGGTTGGTGAAACGGAAACCGGAATTAAGTAACATTTACCTGTTGTACTATACCCAAGTTACTCTTTTGCTTTGCGAGGGGGTTTTGTTGGTATTTCTGATTTATCTGGCGGTTGGTATTTCGCGTGTAAGTAAAATCTCTTTTTAAAGTTCCTTATGAAAGGGGTTGCCTGGAAGAGATCACTTTTAGTGATAAAACCGCCCTTGCGCAATGCGCACGCGTTGTTTTCTGTTTATAATTTATAGTCTTATGTTATGTGTGGCAATAAAGACTTTATCTATCTAATCTCTCCATTACTATGTTTACTTATTTTATTTTTAACTAAAGTCCGGACGCGAAGCACGAAGAATTTCGTTCACAGATGCAATGCCATTGCACCTGAGCGAACGAGACGCATTATATTTACGCGAGAGTGACAGAGACAGGTAATAACAGTTCATTGTACGAAATTCTTCGTGCTTTGCGTCCGGACTTTAGCTGATGCCCGCGACTTCGTCCAGGTGGATTAAGGTTATTTGGTACCCGAGGGTAATCTTTAATTTTCCGTAATATAAAGTAGCCTGTGTGTTATTTCATACTAGAATCTATCTCCATTCCAAAGGAAAAGGTTCATTTTAGGCCTACTCTTGTACACTCTACCATGAATAGAGGAAAATACATAGATTGTATTAAAAATATAATAATTTAGAACAGTAAAGTAAATAACGAGAAAAAAATAAAAATGTATTTCAAGTTTTCGATAAGTTTCCGGAAGATGGCAACCTTCAGCCATAGAGAAGGCAGTAGGCGCGAAATGTATCAAATGTCATTTCTGACAGTCACTGTCAAAATAACGTGTTTTTCTTTTGAAAACGTCAAAAAATATGAATCTGCCATTGTTACACACTCATGCTTAGTGTTGCTAAACTTGGAAAGATTAAATAATTTCGCCACTGAAATTACGACGATTTCGTAGATTTGACCAATTAAACGGTCTAGTATTTTATTTTCTTTCATTTCTCTACTTCAATCTGAACCGTCTCTTTTCAGCCGATTCGGTCCAGTAGTTTTTGCGTGAAAGGGTAACAAACATACACATATACGAACTTTCGCCTTTATAGGTGTAGTGTGAACTGTGTATTATAAATGCGTATGTGAGTTTGCTTATTTGTTCTCACGGCCAATCTTTTCAACCAATTTTGATGAAATTTGGTACCGACATAGGTTGTTGTAAGGTAAGGTAAGGATTGCAAACAATACTGACTTGAATCGCTAACTTTTCTAGATTTTTAATGGATAAAATTAGCTCATATTCAACCTCATTTTTTTTTTAAATCAAATAAACTTGTTAAAAGTGCTTTTGAATCGTCAACTGAATCAACCACTGGTTCGGAATGCCATTCCTACCGAGAAGAACCAGGAAGAAACTCAGTGGTTGTTCTTTTTAATATATTCATTTACAATCACAGCAGTGTTTAGAAACCTATGTATCTAACCGCAGTTCTAAGCATTGCTGGAGCGAATCAAATCCTTGGTTAACCAATTCGATGGGCACTTGACCCTTAGGTAAGTTGCTTATAATTTCAGCGAAGACCACGCCTACTCAGTCATTATCTAATTTGCCGCTTCCTGACATGGCTCATGGAAATAGCTTGCTTGCTTACTCTATGCTTTATAAATGATCTCCTTATTGGATGGTATTTGGGGATAATGTTTTTCGTTGGTTAGTTGTTTAGTACCTAGTACCTAGAAATATTGTTGTTTTACTAATTCTCCCATCAGATCAGACCAGAGAAATCATAAATCTCTTAATAATCCCTGCCGGGATCGAACCTGCGACCTACCACATATTATAAGACCACAGCTCATCACTGCGCCAGGGAGGCTTGGGAGGGGTCGTCAATATATATTATTATTATTAATACGTCCGCAGTGGAATATTATCAATCCATAAGTGTGTTTATTTTATCCTTCAATCATGCCGCAACAGATCGGCGTGTTTTTGACTTACTCAGGCCTTACTTTGTATCCTTGAAAATTTTTGCCCGGATCGACATCATCTTTTTTTTTATTGTGAGCTAGCTTGCGCTTGCCGATTCACTCTTGCTTTGAAGATACCTAAATTATAAGTGGCAGGAAACACGAGTATCATCTAATATTAAGTATATTAGATGATACTCGTGTCTGACTATTATTAATTCAAAATTATCCTATTTTCAGTTTTAGAGTTCTACTCATTCATCGTGGTCTACAGCTACTATGTCAAACTGAGAGAAGCTAAAAAGATACCCAAGGATAGCCTGCCTACTAAAGCTTAGCAAAACATAATTTAAGTAAGTATACTTTAAACTTTTATACCTATTTAGGTACTTAATATGTAATATAATTTCATTCCAGGTAAATTACAGTTGAGCACGAAAATAACCTAAGATCACAAACTTTTTCATGAATACGTACAGAATCACTATTCTTAAAGTGCACAGTCAAGCCCGGTTTTCCCATACAATCATATTACCTAGTCATCTTTCTCAAAATATTTTTACACCATACATCAATATGAGTCCATGCAATGACCCTAAGCTTTGCTTTTTGACGTGACAACGTCTTATAAATTGGTTTGCCGGGTGACACTTCAAGAAACTGCGTTACGCTCCGCTCACGTTATGCGCTCACAATGAGAGCGAGTGAGAGGCACGCGTCCCTTCCACTCGGGCATGGTTAGCCCGCCTAAGAGCGAGAGAGACAGACATACGTTTTATTATGTATTAAAACGGGTACATACCACGATGTAAAACAATGATTTTGTTTGTCAATATTTCGACCCAGTTGCATGGATCGTGGTCACGACGAGACTGCGGTGCTGCGAAGTGTGTGGCTGGAGCTGTCAAGGGCAGTAGCGAACTACCCTCCTTCTCGTTCTTTTTATCAAGAGTGTGTTCACTCCTTTACAAAAGGTTGCCCAGATGATGCGTTCTCCGAAGGATCGCCTGCCATTCCAGTGTCCAGGAGTGTATAAAATCGACTGCAGCTGCGGCAGCTCGTATATAGGTCAAACCAAGAGACCCATATCTACCCGGGTGTCTGAACACATAAAAGCGGTAAGAAACAACGACCCACAGAAGTCGGCCATTGCGGAGCATATTCTACAGCCAGGAACAAATGACTGGATTGAACTCCACAATCCCCAAGTTCTTTCCACAGACCGCCACTACATACCTAGATTAGTGCGCGAAGCGATTGAAATTCGCAAACACCATAATTTCAATCGTGAGGATGGTTTTAAGCTAGCCAGTATGTGGAATCCAGTGGTAGAATTATGCAAACCGGGACAGAGTCGTACGAAATCTAAAGTGAAAAGTGACGTTGTGAGTGTATTTTGCCGAAATTTTCGAGAAGTTCCTGTAAAAAGAACGAGAAGGAGGGTAGTTCGCTACTGCCCTTGACAGCTCCAGCCACACACTTCGCAGCACCGCAGTCTCGTCGTGACCACGATCCATGCAACTGGGTCGAAATATTGACAAACAAAATCATTGTTTTACATCGTGGTATGTACCCGTTTTAATACATAATAATATGTTTTCAAACCACGAAATAAGTCTCAAATCATCAGACATACGTTGTCACGTAAAACTTTCGCCCGTATACCGACTTTACAGGCAACCAATTTTTTCAATAAATTAATAATTTTAAGTAGGTACAAGGAAAAATACGAGATTAAGAGTTCGACTGTTTTTCTATAATTATTTAACGGTCCAAGCTGCAGTTGTACTTGTCCCTGTCGGGTGAGGGATTATATTCGAGGAGCAGCGCGTCAGCAATGTTATTGTTCAATACCTATTCTCAAAGTTTCCCGTTGACACCATTTTTACCCTCGACGAAGCGGAGACGGTATATGTGTTTGCCCTAAGAGGTTGTGTGTTTGTTTGTTTGTTTGTTTGTTTGTTTGTTTGTTTGTATGTTTGTATGTTTGTTTGTTTGTGCACTTTTTTGTTACCATTTTTCTCAAAAAGTACTGGGCCGATTGAGATGCGGTTTTTTGCATTAGATACGTATAGCTTGTGAGAAGGTTCTTAGACGTATTTTAGGACCATAGACAACTAAGCTGAGCTGTAGTCTATGATTTTAATTTTTCTATGTGTTAAAATTTTTCACAAAAAGTACTGGGCCGATTGAGATACGGTTTTTTGCATTAGATATGTTTAGCTTGTGAGAAGGTTCTTAGATATATTTTAGGACCATAGACAACAAAGCTGAGTTGTAGTCTATGATTTTTTTTTTTCAATATGTTACCATTTTTCACAAAAAGTACTGGGCCGATTGAGATGCGGTTTATTGCATTTAGGACTTTGTGCGATTACAAAACAGGAAACTGGTACCAAAATTTTAAAAAATCAGCGCTATTTTGAAATTCTTTGTTAATTGACCGATTTCGTTCAAAATCTTTATAGGGCTCCCTGGGGTCACAAAACAGGAAACTGGTACCAAACTTTAAAAAAACAGCGCCATTTTGAAATTCTTTGTTAATTGACCGATTTCGTTCAAAATCTATATTTAGGGCTCCCTGGGGTCACAAAACAGGAAACTGGTACCAAAATTTAAAAAAATCAGCGCCATTTTGAAATTCTTGGTAATTGACCGATTTCGTTCAAAATCTATATTTAGGGCTCCCTGGGGTCACTAAACAGGAAACTGGTACCAAAATTTAAAAAAATCAGCGTCATTTTGAAATTCTTTGTTAATTGATCGATTTCGTTCAAAATCGATATTTAGGACTCCCTGGGGTTACAAAACAGGAAACTGTTACCAAACTTTAAAAAATCAGCGGCATTTTGAAATTCTTTGTTAATTGACCGATTTCGTTCAAAATCTATATTTAGGGCTCCCTGGGGTCACAAAACAGGAAACTGGTACCACAATTTAAAAAAATCAGCGCCATTTTGAATTTCTTTGTTAATTGACCGATTTCGTTCAAAATCTATATTTAGGGCTCCCTGGGGTCACAAAACAGGAAGCTGGTACCAAAATTTAAAAAATCAGCGCCATTTTGAAATTCTTTGTTAATTGATCGATTTCGTTCAAAATCGATATTTAGGACTCCCTGGGGTTACAAAACAGGAAACTGTTACCAAACTTTATAAAATCAGCGCCATTTTGAAATTATTCGTTAATTGACCGATTTCGTTCAAAATCTATATTTAGGGCTCCCTGGGGTCACAAAACAGGAAACTGGTACCAAAACTTAAAAAAATCAGCGCCATTTTGAAATTCTGTGTTAATTGACCAATTTCGTTCAAAATCGATATTTAGGACTCCCTGGTGTTACGAAACAGGAAACTGTTACCAAAGTTTTAAAAAATCAGCGCCATTTTTATTTATTTTGTTATCACCATAATAAATGAATTCAGTTTAGTAGGTACAGTAAAATCTGTACTACTTGTAAGTCTAACCACAACCCGTGAGCTACTTTAGCAGCTCGCGCACAGGGCGAAATACTAGTTAGTTATATATAGCTTGAGAGAAGGTTCTTAGATATATGTATTTTAGGACCATAGACAACCAAGCTGAGCTGTAGTCTATGATTTTAATATTTCGATTACCATTTTTTACAAAAAGTACTGGGCCGATTGAAATGCGGTTTTTTTCATTAGATGTGTATAGCTTGTGAGAAGGTTCTTAGATATATTTTAGGACCACAGACAACAAAGATGAGCTGTAGTCTATGATTTTATTTTTTCAATATGTTACCATTCTTCTCAAACGCGACTGTGCTGATTTAGATGCGGGCTTTTTGTTTTAGATATATTTAGCTTGTACCTAGATGCTGCCCAGGGTATCATGATGGAGTCAGGAGGCGATCATGGGAACTCCTTAAATTCTCATCGTATACCTGTCGCGTTTGGACTCTTTTGATTTGTCGTGACAAGCGCGCCTCGGAAAGAAAAGGGTTTGGCCATAGTCCACCACACTGGTCAAAAAAACTACTGAGCTGTCAAAGATGCAGTTTTGTGTTTTAGATATTATGTAATATATACGCGTTTGCTAAGTTCTAATTGTTGTTTCAAAGTTATAAAGGTCAAAGGTATAATGGAGCTCTGCAGTTCGTCGTGGGTTTTTTTTAAATTTTTAATTTTATTACTTGTCTCATAACAATTATTATACATTTTATCCTTACATCTCCCGCGTAGATGGCTAATCTCTGTAGACTGACGAGATTGGCCGCGCCATACTTAGTGGCCGAAATTCGGTCGGTAGGACATTTAGGTACATAAAATTAACAAAAATAATTTTCGAAATCAATGCAGTTTTTACCTCTGTATCTACACAACTCTGGACAGTCAATATTTTTATCATGGTGCCTAATCTGATAAGAAGGATAACGCAGAAATATGATGTACGGCATTACTTACAAACCAAGTCCCTTTATTCACAACTCGACATTTTTTACTTGTTTCTCATTTTCCCGGGAAATCAGAAGCAAACTACATATATCTCAAATCAAAAGTTTAAAAATAAATCTAATTTCTTTATTTTCCGAACGTGAAAAGGTATTATAGGGTGGTGTGATCGAAGTAAATAATTAAATCATAGAGTCAAAACTTTTTTTGTGAATTAAAATTAGGTTCTTTCAAAGCAAGTTAGTTTTTCAAATATAGAGTGGTTTTTATAGTGTAGTGTTTGTAATAATGATGGCTTTACGATTGCCGAGATTGAAGAAGTGCTGTTGTTGTTTACCTCTAAGAGTCGGATCACTTGTGATTGGATATATTTCTATTGTAAGTTGGTGTTGTTTTTTTAATGATAGATACTAGGTATTATACCCAAGTGACAACTATAGGTCTACGTACTGGTCCAAATCAAACTCTATCTAAGTCATTTCGTACCTACTTAATTTTTCATGCCTAAAATATACAACACAACCAAATGATTCTTACAACCACAGGTTTGATTCTAGCGTAGTGAAGAGTTTGACATAGGAAAGCAGAGTCAGGAAAAAGGGCGGAAAATTGTGGCAAAATGATTTAAAAAAACATAAACTTAAATGACTGCCTCGCTGCTGAATGCTCAATTGACTGCCTCGTTGGTCTAGTGGTTAGCAGGTTCGCCTGCGGCCGACGAGGTCCTGGGTTCGAGTCCCGGGTCGGGCCATAATTAAGTATTGAGTTTTTCTGACTAGAAATTCTCAGTACTAGCCCGGAGTTAGGAAGTTGGAGGTGTTTCACCCCCGTGCCTCGGAGAGCACGTTAAGCCGTCGGTCCCGGTTATTATCACTAACATGATAATAGTCGTTAAAGCCCGCCAACCCGCATTGGAGCAGCGTGGTGGGTCTAAGCTCTAATTCCCGCTCTCCTACGAGAGTGGAGGCCTGTGCCCATCAGTGGGACGTTAATGGGCTGTAGTGGTGGTGGTGGTGGTGGAAACTTAAATGACTGACGAAATAATGATGAAGTTTATTATCTTCGAATTTTTAAATAAGTCGGTATAATTAATTAAGTAAACTGTCAAATTGCAAAGTAAAGATTCCATACTGAAAGTATCTAATCATAGTGATGTGATGTGGTTTAATTCCATCACTCAGTGAATGAGTCAGTGAACCAACTCATGCTTCACTCTTCGATTTAGTTTGAGCTCTTACAATTTTCATATAATTTGTATAATTATAATACGTATTGTACGTACAGAACGTGTAATCGTAGGTACATAATATGTTTACAATAAATAAATGAGACCCAGATTCAAAACACACAATAATTCATCACACAAAGATTTTCCCCGGGTAGAAACATAGTTTTAAAATCTAACGACCAGTCTTGTGAATTTGTATTGTACCCTTATTATAGAGAATATCATCTTTCTGATTCAGTCTCTTTTGGTTCCAGGACTTATTTTTCATAAAACTGATAAAAATTTAAACCATAGAATCCCATCCCATTCCATGAAACATCAATCTATTTTTTTGTATCAATATATTTTAATCTGTATCTTTCAGGTATTTTCACTGCTCTCTATAGGAGCTGTATCGTTCTCTCTATACAGGGTGATCGTATTCGTTTTGACTCATGAAAATGAACCGATTCCGGAGCATACACCTGAAGAAATGACGAGGATAGCCCAGAGCCTTTATATAACACACGCGTATCTTTTACTGGTGTATTTGTATTACCTAATAATAAGCGTACTTCTCATTGTTGGAGTTCATTGGGTGAGTTTCTCATTGAAAACAGTTCTATTCAAATGTGACCAATCACAAATATTTTTTGTGTAATTCATTTTACGATATAAGTATGTGATACTAAAATGATACTAGATGAGATACCATTTTAACATAGATTTAGCCTTTTTGTTATGACGTTAGCCTCCTAGATTAGAGACCTCTGACTTTTCAAATATCACTAAAGTAATTTATCGGGAAAGGAAAACATCGTGAGGAAATCGGCGTGCCTGTGTGTTCTCCATATTATTAATCTCAATGGTGTCTGAACTGTGAAATCTGCCAATCTGAACTTGGCCAGCGTGATGAGCTTAAGCTTTGCCCCAATCCCATCTCATACTAGAAAAGAAGACCTATACTCACTATAGGTACGTCCTATACTGGGCTGGAGAAGAATTAAAATGATTACGATGGTGTTAATTACCATTTCTAAAATCGTCTGCTGTCTACCCCCACTAATCTTTAAGGTGACTTAACCGATTTTAAAGGCAGCTTGACAGGCTCATGGAGAAAGCAAGGTGTACCTTTGCCTTGAATCCCAGAATCTAGTCTCGCAGGAAAACTGGTTAGATGAAAAAAGGGTTAGAAACTGCGTAGATAAAATTACAGGCATATGCTTGATCATGATAATTATTACATCGTGCCAACATAAGCTGTTTGCCTTTCTCCAAAAAAACATTCAACACAAAATACATATTATTCAATAGTATACACTAACGTATTGGTATTTTTTTAGAACAAACCAATCTACATGAAAACATACTTCAACAGCGGTTTATTCCTGCTCGTATTAGCATTGGCGACTGTGGTCGTTTCCACCGTATTTTTACACTTCGTTGCGACGATCACGCTTCTCAAATGGTGTGGTAAGTTTCATACACACAATAAAAACCCATACGAATATTACACTTACGTGCGAAAGTGTCAGATATAATATTAATTTCGCATTAGTAATGTAACCAGTGAATTTCCAAAAATCCGGCCTTATTCCTTGTCATCACTAATAATAAAAAGAGAAAACCTTTGTTTGATTGTTTGTTTGTAATGGATAAATTCAAAAATTGCTCAATCGACTTTGAGAATTCTTTCATCTATAGATAGCTACTTTATCAGCGAGTAATATGGGTTGTTTTATTTGCAAAAAATAAGAGATCCCTACAAAATTTGCAATAAAAATAATGTAACCCAAGGTATAAAAATCAGTACATAATTCCCCCCGCCGCGCCGGGGCTAGTCTCAGAAATTATTAAAAGCAAACCTCTATGCAAAATTTCAGCTTTAAAATAGGTCCAAGTGTTAGAGCTGGGCGTTGATGAGTCGAGTCAGTAAGTGAATGAGTCAGGACTTTTCTTATTATAAGTAGACGATCTGTGCGTGTGTTTGTCTATCTGACCCTTACACATCCCATCCGTTCAACTGATGTTTACGTTTGGTAAAAAGATTTGGTTGAAAAGAAAGATTCTATATATGTATCTACGATCCACGAGGACGAAGTCGTGGGCATCTAGTAGGTACCTATTATTATAAATTCCTGAATATCTACTGCGCACTTTTAGGCTATGTGGTCACTTCCTTAATACGCTTAATATGTTACTATTGGCCTATTGTTATAATGTATGTATTATAAGAATAACACCAATTCCATCACTCAATTACATGAGATCTGGTTCATTTTTTGCAACGAATCAGATAAGTTATCTGATTCGTTGCAAAAAATGAACCAGATCTCATGTAATTGAGTGATGGAATCAGTTGAGCATCATTAAGCATAGTGTCAAGTGTGAAGTTGCCTTTTTATTTCAGATCCATAATTCCATACAATCCAGTGTGTGTTAGCTAATTTAGATCTTAAAAACTTTGTTATTATATAGTAATCATTATTTTAATTTTTTAATTAATTAATATTAATAATTATCCTGGTTCTTTTTCAGTGATCATTTTCTACTGTCTCCTAGTGGTACGCAGCGCATACTTAGAACATGAAGAACAAAATAAACCGAGAGACTTTGAAATGCAAAACCTATACATCCCTCAGCGAGCACCACTTTTATTGTAATTAAAATATAATAATATACCTACTAACCTAAATAAAAGACAATATTGTCCCAGAATAATTATTTTTACTTTAAGTTTAGACTAATAAAATGAGTGGTACGTAGGTTTAAAGAATTACATAAATAAAACTTTTTATTTTTACAAGTGCAGTCTGTGAACTTAAAAATTTATTAAGTATACCTATTGTTTAAATTTTTCTTATGATTAAAATAATTATATAAAATATAAGAATGGGTCTACGGGTAGGAAAATAAAATAGCCCGTGGTCTTACTCGTCGCGGGTCAGCACTGAGCACACTGGAACCATCGGATGGCTAAATTATGGACCATGGCTAAAGCGTAGGTACCTTGGTACGGCCGTTGTGCTGTGTTGCGACTTCAGATGTTGACTAATATAACCTAATAATCTCATTTTGCGAAAGCAGAACCGCGTATTTAATGTAAAACCTCAGTTTAAATTAAATTAGTAAATAGTTAACAGGATGATCCATAGTATTATAGGATAGGATAGCATACGTTTATACCGGTAAAATGTTTGTATCTGTGGTAAAAGTTATTCCTCTGTGGTTGATTGACCTTTATTTAACGACAGTTGACACACACCATAGATAATGCATTAATATGTTGACGTATATAGTGATGGGTAAGCCCATTTTTTCAACTCGAGTCAACTCAGTTTCATAGTATCATCGATCATGAGACTCGATTACATGTAGAGGCTCGAGTAGTGTTTGAACACGAGCCTTCGAGTCATGCGTTAGCACACTCGATTAAAAATCAAATATTATGTCTAAGTAACTACTTTATAACAAAGTAAATAAATAATAATAATGATGACAGTTTACTTTATGTCCATAATAATAATAATATCTAAATGCAATGCAAATAAATCAAAATCAAGGATCTTACGGCAAATCACGTCATGCTTAGATTAAAATGTTCTTAACACAGTAAAATAACGCGCAAGTAAGGTACCTACAAATCAACGTCACAAGCTGAAAAGTGAAAACCCATTAGAGTCAACCAACCAGAGTTTTTCAAACTCGAGTATGGGGTTTTTTTGTTTTGTTTCATAAATGAGATTTATCCTCCGACAAGATGTCAGAGACCTTTTTTGTGAGTTTTGCTCTGAATAGGTGCCAGCTCACGATAGTCGTAAAATGGTGATAGATTTATGTGTATGTGTACTAATGTTTGGGTTTCTTTTTCCATGTAGGTATATGTGAGTGACATTGTAGTCTGTATTCAGTCCTGAGTACTCCGTCAATTGTTAAAATGTTAAAATAATTAATAAAATATTAAAATATACAATACAAGCCTTTTTTGTTAAATATCATATTATTAATGTTTTCGAGTTTGGGTGGATTTATCCAAAACAGACGTCACGTTGACTTGCGGCTCTTTCTAAGGCTCGCCCTGAGTATGCGACTGAGTCAGCTAGAATCTAGACTCTAGAGAATAGCGGCTTATGTTAACGAGTCAAGTTAGGTGCTCGATTAAAAACAGAGTAAAACGACTCGAGGCGTCCATCACTAGCTCGTTGACACTAACATTGAAAATTGACATTTATTGACAGTGACATTTTCAAATTGTGTTTTGTGAAAACTGAAATGTGAATTGTGAAATGTGAATTTGTGAATAGGTTTTGTGCAGGTTTTGTGAATCCTATTTTAATTTTAAATCAATGATGTTAATTTCCATAATTTGCTCTCAACAATGATAAAGTAGTTAAAACTAAACAAAATGGCAAGTAAATATCAGCAAGGATCTAATGTTACTGCGCAAAATCAGGTGCGTTCCGTCTCTACGAAAACTTGTTTATTCTATCGAAATAAATCAATGACACATTTCCACAGGTTTTTATTTCCCTTTCATTTTCAGTTAGTAAAATGGATAAACGAGGCCGGATTGTCCGAAGGCAAGAAAAAGGCGAATCTTTTGCGCAAAATAATCGAGGTTTTGTTACATCAAGCACCCACCATGGTGCCAGTTTACATGGAAAATATCTTAAGTTTCGTCAGCGATAAATCTCCTGAGGTTAAAAAACTGGTTGTTGGCTTTATTGAAGAGCTCAGGTAGGTCTAAAGTTTGTGCAAAATAGTTCAATGCATAGGTTATGTATTTACACTGTATTTGAGAGTTTAAACTAGGTACTAGCAGCCCTAAAATCTAGCACCTGGCTAGTGTGGTGGACTAGTGGCATACCCCTCATATTCCTAGAGGAAACTTGTGCTTAGTAGTGAGCCAGCAATATGTTGATATGATGAAATGGATGAGGCAGTCCACTAACTTTGTATTTGATTATTTTATTTTAGCAAATCGCACCAAAACTGTTTACCTACAATAATAACACAGTTGCAACTGTTAGTGATCGACCCCATCATAGCTGTTCAGAAGAGGGCTATCCAGGCAGCGAGCTTAGTGTATAGAAATGTCCTGCTGTGGATCTATAAAGGCACCGCTGACATTTCTGACATGCAGTATGTGTGGGAACAACTCGCTAAGTTAAAGGTAATCCATACTACTTAGTATTATAAATGCGAAAGTGTGTCTATTTATCTGTCGGTCTATCTCTGCTATGCTTTAATGGTTCATCTTTCCAAACGATTTTGATGAAATTTGGTACAAAGATAGGTTATATCCTGGGGAAGGACATGCGCTTTTTTACCCCAGAAAATTGAGGAGTTCTAGTGGGAATTAAAACAAACTAAATCCATGCAGATGAAGTTGTAGGCATCATCTAGTCTTAGTATAAAGAGAGAGAGATATTAGGTTAGAAAGTAGAGAAAAATTAAGAGAGAGAGATAATTAGTTTTTTAACTTCTACAAGTTAGCCCTTGACCACGATCTCACAAGCTATGTTAAACCCATACCCCTAATCGGTTTCTACATGTCATCGTATCAAAATGCTAAATCTATCTGTGAGAGCTGTTTCTTCATTGGTTGAGGAATAGTACTTTACTGCAGCTGCCAGCAAAACAGGCATTGATGGACGAACGTTCGCCTCAGCCCACATACGTAAGTCCATCAATGCCTAGTTGTGGCCAAGGCTTGTATAGTACTTTTCTCAAATAATGCGCAGAATTTAAAACTAAGTAGTACCTAGACAGAACTTTTTATTTAAAAATCCAGTTATTGAATGTACAATTTTTGAAATTCAAAGTGGACTTTCTTGGAATTATGTTGGTTTGGGATAATTCTAACGAGGTCGAAGTTTGTTGTATAATAGTCTCTTCAGTGTGATTCTGCATTTCAAACCTTTGATGGGATATCGATGGTCAAGATTGTTTTTGAATAAGGATTTCGATTTTCTTTCATTCTTCCATTGAACAAAATTTACATAGGTTTTCAAATATGTTTCTTTCAACTTAGGCGGAAAAAAAATTTCTATTACGGCTTTTGGCGCCTCTTGAATTTTGGTGGCGTTAAAATAAATTGTCTTCACTTGAACTCATTTTGTCAAATACATGTCAAAATCAATGACGAACAACGAACAACCATAATTTTTCCCGCGTTAAAGTGTTCATTTGTCTTTTTTTTCAATATAAAGCTTTCTATTTGCAAGCTCATTATTTGTTTTAGCAGGTGATAAATTTTAAAAAGGTATTATTATAATTTTTTATTTTCAGCTCCTAATTTTAAACATGATTGACAGTGACAATGAGGGTATACGGACATTTTCTATAAAGTTCCTTGAAGAGATGGTCGTGCTACAAAGTGCCAACCCTACCAAGGATTCAGACGATGTGCTGAGTCTTGACCGTTTACCAGCTAATTTACCTTTTGTTAAAAGAAAAGCTATGGAGGAGGAATCTGAGTAAATAGTTTAATAATTTATCCGTTTAAGTAATGATAGTTCAATTAAGTAATTTACATATTTAATATTAATTTAGATTTCAATGGGGCTGGCATCAGACAAAAGTCCCAAATAAATAAAGATAAGAGAAAAACCTTCGTTTAAAGTTGTCATAGTTGATCATGGAGTGGTACCTATTTGATTGACTATGTGGCATGTTTGAAGGACAAACAAACATACTTACGCGATTATAGTATCAGCAGGATTTAGTTTACAATAATTATTCATTTTGTGTTTTATTTATAAACAAAAATTAACTATACAAAAATTGCCAAATAATTTTAATTTTCTTTTGCCTCACTACAAAAACTATCAAAAATGCACGTAATGTACCCATGCAGTTAAACTGTATAATAATAAATTGTAATAATATTTTCAGGCACATTTTCAAACTGCTCCTAAAATTTCACAACTCCCAACACATATCCAGCAATAATCTCATGGCTTGTATGACAACTTTGTGTATAATTGCCAAACTCAGGCCCAAGTATTTGCCAGATATCATCCAAGCATTGGGAGACCTCCATACAACTTTACCTCCAACTTTATCACAGTCCCAAGTGAATTCAGTTCGCAAACATTTGAAAATGCAACTGTTGATATTGGTCAAACATCCTGCCGCTGGTGATGTAATGCCTCAGCTTACTCAATTGCTCCTAGATATAGGAATGACTCCACAGGAAATTAATAAAGTATTACCAAAAGAAAGGAGGAATAAGCGTTTGGGAGAAATCAAAACTGGTGAAACTCCAGCTAAACGAGTTAGAATAGATTCACCACAAAGTGCACCAGGGAGTGATAGTAACAGTAATAGTCGAAGCGATTTCAACATTTTCGATGAAGATAGTAACCAACCTACTATTGGTACTGTACAACCACCGGTTGTAGTAACTAAAGCAACAGCAACAGAAGACACTATATTTGATGGATTGAACAACGTTGACAACGTTGTTAACTTAGTAACGGCGACTTTGTTAAATAATTTACCAAGCACAATGCCAGACTTTTTCATGACTGAGTATAAACCCATACCCAATTCAGGAACTAAAGTGCAGAAGCGAAGTCTGGCGAAAATTATGCATGCGGTAATAAAAGAGGAACAACCACCGACAAGCACTGTTAATATCATCCCACCAACATTTGATTCAGAATCCAAAATACCTTTGCTAAGGGATGATGACGAAAAATTAACACTCAAAAACGCTGTAGCGAAACTACAAGAATCTACGAAAGCGGATAAGCAAATGGAAAATGCTGTAACCAAACTCATGGAGGAAACTAGACAAGAACATCTAAAAGAGGAGGAAAGGAAAACTAAGGACAAGGAAAAATTAGTTCCTCCCCCAACACCTACAGTTCCTAAGTTAAAACAAAAAGTCAAATTGCTCAAACTGCAAGAATTAACTCGTCCAATACCTAAAGAAATCAAAGAAAAGTTGATCTTGCAAGCGGTCGAAAGAATTCTAAGGGCGGAGAATGAAAGTATAATTGGCGGTGCTGCGCAGATCCGCTCGAAATTTATCACGATTTTTGCATCAAGTTACACATTAGAAATAAGAGAGTTAGTTCTCAATTACATTATGGAGGATCCTTTAAATAGGATGGACTTGGCATTATCATGGTTATACGAGGAATATGCGTTTATGCAAGGGTTTAACAGGCATCCAGTGACATTGCAGCCGAAGTTACATGAAAAGCATGACGAAAATTATAACCAATTGCTTTGCGCTTTGATAACGCAAGTTGCGGAACGGGGTGACCCTACCATGGAGGCTACTAAGGATGTATTGTTGAGGAAGATTTACTTGGAAGCTCCCGTGGTTACTGACGAAGCTGTAGAATACTTGAGGCATTTGGTTACTGAGGAAAAGTCTGCGTTCTTAGCGCTGGAAATGTTAGAGGAGCTGTGCATAATGAGACCGCCGAGGGCGCATAAATACGTAGCCGCGTTGGTTTGCCACGTCTGTAAGTTGCTTTACATTTTTATAATTTTATTACAGTGCTTCACACACGAGGAAAGTTTCTAAGCTTACTTAAATACATATTAAAAACTAGCTGATGCCCGCGACTTCGCCCGCTCGTCCGAAGTTTTTTTGATTCCCGCGGGAACTCCTTAATTTCCGGGATAAAAAGTAGCCTATGTCACTCTCCAGGTCCTCAACTATACCCATGCCAAAAATCACGTCGATCCGTTGCTCCGTTGCGGCGTGATTGATGGACAAACCAACAAACCAACAAACAAACACACTTTCGCATTTATAATATTAGTATGATTTGCGGAGTCCTGAATATAATTAAAGTAAGTTTTGCTTTACATTTAAAAAAAAATTGAATTTATTGATTTCTCTGCTTGGTCATTAATTAGATTTTTCACAAAAAATTTATCCGAGTAGTTCATGGGGTGTATCATTTAAAAACAACTTCTAAGCTTTGACTTTTGCACCCTTTATAGTAAATTTTCAATGTATTGGCCCACTGTTGAAAATGGGTCAATGTTGGTTTTATTACACAACTGGCCAAAAAATGGATTTTTTGGGCATTTGTTTAATAAGTATGGACTTTCAGTGAGTGAAAACGAAGAAATCCGCGACATAGCGCTCAAAACATCCATCAAGATCTTCAAGCGTAGCACGGACGCCACGAAAAAGGTCATAGTCAAGCACGCGTTACTCTACCTCGGCTTCATTTCTCTGTCCACTCCGCCCCAAGAACTGTTTGGCAACCGGCATGTGAATAGGATGTGGACTGACGAACTTTATAAGCTGTGCTTGAATCTTGTTATGGCCTTGTTCCCTGAGAAAGAAGGTCAGTATTAGTAGGTTGAACTTCCAGTCATTTCATCAGACTCTGGTACTTTTGAAGATGAGTTTGTGATTTTTTTTTTCTTATCGTATAGCAAGTAAAACTGGAGCTTTATTCTACAACACTAACAACTTGGCACTTTAAAACAGCTCGATACAAGATGGCGGCCTCAAAACAGCTTTACTATTTGGTGGCCATTTTTAATACAGTAAAGCGTAACTTCCGCTCGTAAAATCACCAGATTAACTTATAAAGTCGCGCCAACAGACTTAGGTACACACACAGACAGACAAAGCGGTCAAAATAGCACCCTCTTTTAGCGTCGGGGGTTGTAAAATAATAGTAGCATTTAGGAGGAAGGTCATAGTCAAGCACACGTTACTGTACCTCGGCTTCATCTCTCTGTCCACTCCGCCTCAAGAACTGTTTGGCAACCGGCATGTGAATAGGACTGACGAACTGTATAAGCTGTGCTTAAACCTTGTCATGGCCTTGTTCCCCGAGAAAGAAGGTCAGTACTATTCAGTAGGTTGAACTTCCAGCTAATTCATCTGACCCTGGTACTTTGGAAGATGTATTTGCGTTTTTATTTTTCTTATCATGTAGTAAGTAAGAATGGAGCTTTATTAAAAATTAGGTACTAAACAGCTCGATATAAGATGCCGGCCTCAAAACAGCTGTTCTATTTGGCGGCCATTTTAAATACAGACAGACTAACGCGTAACTTCCGCCCGAAAAATCATCAGGTTTACCTACTCTTAAGTCGCGCCTTAAGAAATTTTCCACACAAAACAGACAAAGCGGCAAAACTTTTTTGACGTCCTAACATTTGTGAATTTCTCAAACGGATCGAGTTATCCGTTTTACTAACGATCAAAATTCCGATTCTTTACACAATCGGGAAGCAGATCATTATCTAAGATACCACGTACCTTTTTTACAGAATTGATAGTCGAAATAGCGCGCGTATACGGATGTTCGGACGCAGAAGCCAAGCGGTGCGTGTTAAGGCAGCTGGAGGGGCCCTTGCGGGTCGTTCTCAACCAGCCCGTTCCTTCTAACCCAGACGACGATATGGACGACCCGAAATCTGGCCCGTTACGACCCGCTTTCGATGCTCTGCTCGACGAATGCCCGCGCGGTGCGGAAACTTTGTTGACCAAGCTGGTGCATATTATTACGGAAAAAAGTAAGTGACAGAATGTAATGTAGCCCTAACCAATAAACCCTCCTGTGGCAAGAAACTGACACTGGCAAGAAAGAAATATGTGTTGTAGAAAAATTACACATTTTTTAATATTTATACTAGGTAATGCCCGCGACAGCCACTGCCTCGTTGGTCTAGTGGTTAGCATGTTCGACTGCGGCTGACAAGGTCCCGGATTCGAGTCCCGGGTCGGGCCATAATATTGGGTTTTTGTGAATAGAAATTCTCAGTTCTTGAAAGTTTAGATTTAGTTTATTACAACACATTAAATATCGAATACATTACATAAAAAATAAAAACCGGGCAAGTGCGAGTCGGACTCGCGCACGAAGGGTTCCGTACCATTATCATACTAATATTATAAATGCGAAAGTCACTTTGTTTGTTGGTTTGTTGGTTTGTTGGTTTGTCCTTCAATCACGCCGCAACGGAGCAACGGATTGACGTGATTTTTGGCATGGGTATAGTTGAGAACCTGGAGAGTGACATAGGCTACTTTTTTATCCCGGAAAATTAAGGAGTTCCCGTGGGAATAACAAAAAACTTAAACCACGCGGACGAAGTCGCGGGCATCAGCTAGTTAATAAATAATTACCTTTGTTAATGAACCGCAAGACTAACTTTGTTTGTAGAGGTTTATTGTTAATATCAAAAAAACTATGCTAGTTAGAGCATTGGCTATAGTTTTCCTGTAAAGTATACGTAAATTCCTATAGACCATAATTATTTCAAATTTTTCGATTGGTAAACTCCGGAGATAAGGGGGGGGGAACGGTATTTTTTTAAGACATTTTCCCCGATTAATCAAAAACTATCATAACTAAAAATAATTAAAAATCTGTTTTAGAATGTACAAAGTAAACCCTTTCATATGATACCCCACACAGTACAGTTATCTCACTTTTAAATTTCAACCCTCAGATTTTCCCCCCTTTTTAAATAAGAACAAAAATAATTTCCAATTTTTTTTAATTCCAGTGTCTTTGGGCCACTAATATACACAACTATTCCAAATTTCATGTCGATAGCTTCGGTAGTTACTGAAATAATCGAGTGTGACGGACGGACAGACGGACAGACAGACGGAGAAAGTCGCACCATAAGGGTTCCATTTTACCATTTTGGTACGGAACCCTAAAAACAACTATTACATGTAGGACATACAGGTGTCTCTTATGTAACGTCATGCTTTGACTCTACCACTCGACTATTGATTAAATACTACGCGCGACTTGATGTCATGGCGCCCGATTTTCGCACTCGGTCAAATGTCATGACGCTAAATGGCTTTCAAGGCTGTGGATTACAATGATACCTTATATTTCAGCTCCCCCAAGTCCGGAATTGGTGTCCCGGGTACGCGAATTGTACGCGACGCGCGTATCGGACGTGCGCTTCCTCGTACCGGTACTCAACGGACTCTCCAAAAAGGAGGTAAGGATGAAGCCCCAGTCTAAGAAGATACTTTCTTCCTACCAGTCGTTCGACGGAAGCGTTTAGATAAAGCAACGCTGCGGGGTGACTGGGACGAATAATTTTTTAGTGATTATTAAATCTCCCGAAAGTCGTAATATCCACGTCCCCTGATAGTTTTATGTTGAATAATCATTTTTAACTATCGATTAAAGTAAAAATGTGCGTCGAACTTTGATGACATCTACTGATTTGACTTGTTGTCAAATACAACTGGTGCTAAAAATGTCACTGTAGCCGGCTCTGTCATTTGTGTGAGCATCGACCCACTGTATGAACACTTATGCTATGTTTGGGCTGGAACCATAGTCATTGAACGATCCTACGCGCGTTTTTATCAAGCCATGCTAATTAGGTTGCCTGGTAGAGATCGCTACCTAAGCAATAAGGCCGCCTTTTGTATCCTTCTTCTGTCTGTGTTTACTTTTTTTCCAATATTATTTGTCTTTGTTATTTTTAGTTGTGCTGGTACAAATAAAGTGTATAATAATAATAATAATTAGCCGTTCCGGTACTCCGGTACGATGCCGCATAGAAATCTGTATCTATGCTAATATTAATCTATACTAATATTATAAATGCGAAAGTTTGGATGGATGTTTGTTACTTATCGCGGAAAATTAAAAGAGGTCCCGTGGGAAGCAAAAAACCTCAATCTAGTATTATAAATGCGAAAGTTTGGATGGATGGATGGATGTTTGTTACTCAATCACGCCATAACTTATAGATTATAGTCTGATATAACGGAAGAGTCCCCACGGGAACCGAAAATCTTCAATCCACGCGGACAAATTCGCACGCATCAGCTAGTTTATTATTTTCCTACTAAGCCAAATTACTATACTTTTGTTTCAGATATTCGCTGCTCTACCGAAATTGATAAAACTCAACCCGCCAGTAGTCAAGGAAGTTTTCAACAAACTATTGGGACTACAGAGTACTAGCGACGAACAGTGTCCAGGTAATTTTTTGATTACTCTTACTAGTATTTAATTTATTGTGTTTTTTTTATGAAAGACTAATTTTGCTTTAAAGAATTTTTCGTATTTTACATTCCAGCTAAAGTTTGTAAGTACAATTTAATTATTTCACCTCTAAGTACATTACAATTAATGTACTCACATAAACAATTTATATAAAAAGACAACTTTTTACAAGCTTTTTACTTATTAGTATAAACTTTAAACCATGGAGAAAATATATTGCAGGTGCTTACTATGGATTAAAAATATTACTTACAGATATACCACAGAATATGTAATGACATATTATTGAGAAATAGAATTTCAAATATTTTATGGTCCACACATGAAACAATAGATTAATAATAATATGAGTAACTAGCTGATGCCCGCGACTTCGTCTGCGTGGTTTAAGTTTTTTTGATTCCCGCGGGAACTCCCTAATCTTCCGGGATAAAAAGTAGCCTATGTCACTCTCCAGGTCCTCAACTATACCCATGCCAAAAATCACGTCGATCCGTTGCTCCGTTGCGGCGTGATTGAAGGACAAACCAACAAACCAACAAACAAACTGACTTTCTCATTTATAATATTAAAGTATGATAGTGGCGTTGATAGTGCCGGCAACAATTATTATGATTAGTTTAACTTGTGGGTTCCAACTACAATTCCATTGTATGTTTAGGGTACTATAGTAAATGTAAGGGTAGGGTATAATCTTAGTGGATAGACACATTCTTCTTTTGCTGATCTGCCCCTGAAATCGTAATTGTAATCGTTTGTCAAACGTATAATTCGTCCTGTTCATAGGTGCCTGCAAGTCAAAAAGCATGTATCTAACGTGCTACATGCTATTAAAGCATGTAGCACGTAGCTATCGATTACGATTTGCTTAGACAATCGGGCCTCAGCGTAGTAAGATGAACGGGCAGCCCGGGCCGTTCCGGGACGACGAGGATTTTCTAAGGTCTACTGAAAATTAGCGCTGTTATGCTGCATCTACACCATATCAGCATTACGCTGAATCTATGCCCTTTATGGTTTTTTTTTTGTGACACAGATTTGATTGTTTAGTCTGTAAGGTTTTTCTGTATTTTGTGTTTATCTGTGTAAATTAAAATCCCATATAAAGATTTATTTATTTATTTATAAATTTTGTACACCAGTCACGCCGGAAGAGTTGCTGGTGGCTCTTCACTTGATCGACCCGAGCAAAGCGGACCTCAAGTACATCATCAAAGCCACTGCACTGTGCTTCGCCGTCAAAAACATTTACACGCAGGACGTAAGTTTTTTTCTCCTACTTGTTCGGAAATAGCTTCATTATTTAAAATAAAACAATACGTACTTTGGCTCTTTTCTGACCGCTTATACTCAAATAGGAAATTAGATAATTTTCATACAACACAATGTTTTTGCCTGAGTTAAGTTAAGTCAAAAGGAATATTAGGTATATAAATGGTATTATTTATTTAATATCTTTGGTTTTACTGTAGTCCTCCGTCATATCCATAAAACTACATAAACGCACGACATAACTACTGACGCGTTCGGGTCAACGATCTCGCGTGTGCGAACACTGACAGGGCTGTGTAGGTAGACAATGATTTATAATTTTGAAAAAAATAAATATTGATACCATAAAAATATTAAAAAGTAAAAAAAATAAGTAAAGTAACGATGCCATGGGTTTCTATTCTATTTAAGTACTATCGACCCCCATTTTTTCCGAGACCACAAAAAAAACAATATGTCGCCAGTATTGCCAGTGTTTATAAACGTTAAATAATCCACTCACAGCTTTAACTTGTCAGACTATAATATAATGATTGCTTTTAACATGTGACATTATTTTGTAGGTGCTATCCGCAGTGCTCCAGCGGTTGGCTGAAGAAACTGATATCCCGGTTCTGATGATGCGCACCGTCCTACAAGCTCTTACGCTTTACCCTGACCTCGGGCCGTTGGCGCTTAACATCCTACAACTGCTAATTGAGAGAGAGGTATGTGTCACATTCATCATCTTCATCACCATAGTCATACATCCCACTTCTGATGATGCGTACCGTCTTACAAGCCCTCACGCTTTACCCCGACCTCGGGCCGTTGGCGCTTAACATCCTGCAACTGCTTATTGAGAGAGAGGTATGTGTCACTTTCATCATCTTCATCACCATAATCATACATCTCACTTCTGATGATGCGTACCGTCTTACACGCCCTCACGCTTTACCCCGACCTCGGGCCGATGGCACTTAACATCCTACAACTGCTTATTGAGAGAGAGGTATGCGTCACATTCATCATCACCACTGTCATCACCATCATCATCATCATAACCTTTGAGAACATTATAGCACTCCCAGGCATTCAGTTTTCCACGATAGTTTCTTTCACCGTTAATCAAGTTATATTTAATTTCTTTAAATTATAGTTCATATTATAGTTCTTGCAATTCACGAGTGTGCGTACCATGGTTGTGTTAAAGTCCTATCTGTATACATTTGTATACGTGTAAATGTGTGCGTGTACGTGATTGCGCGTACGACTGACCGCTCTGAGAGGCACGTACATTTACGCAATGTGCAACAAGTAAAGTTCACGCGCGTTCGTAAATCAATTATTGTTCACTCTTCCCCGTGTTTGGCGCGACTCACGTGGTCCCATTTTAGTTCGGATGACAATGTATGGTTAGCTAAGTGACGTCATCCTAAATCCAATATGGCGGACTCCCATAGATTTTTATGCACGCACATATGGCGGATGATAAAAGCTTGTTTTTAGAAATGTTTTTAAGACTTATTTGGAATCTCATATTACGTATGTTGTGTGTCCAGGTATGGAGCAATAAAGTGGCCTGGGAGGGTTGGGTAAAGTGCAGTGAGCGACTGGGCAGCAGTGCTGTGCCAGTATTGGCAGCGCTGCCGCCGCGCGCCTGCGCACTGTTGCCGCCGCACCTCGCCGCGCTGTGCCCACAGGTGAGTGGCCTGGGAGGGTTGGGTGAAGTGCAGTGAGTAGACTTGTACAAAACTGCTATTAATCAAAAGCACGCTACAGACTAAAAACTATTTTTTTAGCTATAGCTGCTATAGATAGCGCGCTATTTATAAGAAAGCGTGGAGGCGGCCGGCAGGCGCGATAAGTCTTGCAGCACGCTAAATCTAGTAGCACGTTACATTACATGTCGTTCGTTGACAGATCGCGTGCTATAAAAGAATATTATTTATTAATACTTAACTTCTCATTTTAGTCTAAAATTAAAAAAAGCAGTAGGGTATAGCGGCTCCACAAACAGCACGCGCTACGCGCTATAGAAAAATAGCGCGCTATGATATTGCGCTACATGCTACGAGTATATTAACCACCTTTAGCAGTGAGCGACTCGGTAGCAGTGCTGTGACATTGATGGTGTTTATATTTCTTGACTAAAAGGGCGCCATCTTGTGGCCATTTTGGTAAAGAAGTAAAGTTTCGCAAAATAAGTACTTATTTTGGGCCAACAACATATACAACAGGCCGTACCTCTTAGGGTACGGTCCTAAAAAAACTTGATTTTATGAAATCGTGTCACTTTATTAGTTTACCTTTTTGATCTTAATGAAAAAAATACTGAACTATTTTACTTTAAAAAATAAAGTGTGTGTGTACGCACGCAAGAAGTTATACTTTTTGATAGCAAATAATATATTATAATATCTTGAATATAGTTATCAGTTCTCAACGAACATACAGTAAATGTATTTATTTTTATTTTGTTGGTAGGCAGGCCTTTTTCTGCAAGAGCTTTAAGTTGACCAACTAACTTCAGGGTGTCGAATTTGGGTGTCGGTGTGTGCGCGAATCGTAAAAATTCAGTCTGATAATTATTTTTCCCTAACATGCCAAAAGAAGACTAACTTTAAAAGTCTCTCATTATTTTCCTGAAATTAAGTTTTGGCGCGATAGCTGGACAATCTCCTTTAGTTTTTTCTCTGTTTGGTAATTGTTTTTTTCCTATTTTCAGGCGCCATCGTATACACAAAACGCAATGGAGCCCGTACCGCCGGGGATGGAATAATGGAGTATTTATGAATTGAAAGGATATTAATTAAGTATTGTATGAATTAAACAGAAACAGAATCAAAAACACGTATTTTTTACTAAACACGCGCCGCAATCCCAAAAAGATACCATTTTTTTCTAAAATATTTAAAACTAGATGATTCCCGCGACTTCGTCCGCGTGGTTTAAGATTTTTGATTCCCGAGAGAACTCTTTAATTTTCCAGGATAAAAAGTAGCCTATGTCCTTCCCCGGGATACAATCTACCCATCAAAAAAAGAAAGACAGACACCCTTTCGCATTTCATTTATAATAATAATTAGTATGGAAGTATGGTTCCCAAGCGAACCAAGGTCAGCTAGTAGGTATTTTATTCTTATATCCAATCTTATCTCAAATCCATTGTAACGTAAAACGGGCAGTAACGTAAAACCCTAATTGGACGTACTTACTATTATAATATCCTGTGATAAAGCGCGTAAGTAAGGCGTCAGGCACGAAATTAGCGACGGCCAAGCGATGACGGCTGCTGGGCGACGGCGATCGGCGATCAGCAGCGACGTAATCAAAAGCATAGCGACGCGAACCAACTTTGTTTTCGCCACTTGTTCGAGTACTAGTGTTGTATTTTTATTTATCGATAATCATCGATATGTCACCGTAAGATTGTAAAAACCGTAAGATTGTAATCTAACGCTTTTTTTTCGATACATTGTAAACACTCGAAAAATTGTGAACCGTTCAATGTTCTAAGTGTCAATTTTTGAAACATTCATTGTATTTACGTTTTCTTGTCTCTTTCTTGTAGGTTAGGTTAGGGTTCGACATAAATAAATAATCAGGGCACTTAGGTTCTATCGGGTTAATAAAACTAACAGATTACAATCTACGGAAAAATAATGCGTTATATTGTAATCATTCGACAGTTTACAATTTCGCGCGTAAGATTATAATCTAACGGTTTTTACAATCTTACGGTGACAGATATATTATTATGTAGGTACTAGATGGGGCCTATTATGTAACGATATGTTCCACCGTCTTGGGGTTCCGGAACCTCACCTGTTGTAGTCCACTCTATGACGCAGTCACGTTTGCAAAATAAATTTTACAGATGTTTTATTTAAATAATTTTAATGCCATTATTCCAATTGAACTGCCGACTCACAATGTTCTTCGCCACTGTAGTGAGTCAGAAACCGTCCAAAAGATGACCTTTTTGTTTGAAATCAAATAAATATTGGGTGATAATAATTATACCTACTACTAGCAAGAGAAATAAAAAATATGTCAAATATCATATTGGCTACTCAACACGAGTTTAATTGTATTAAAAAATCAAAATGTATCGATATGAGTAGGTATTGATACTTCGATGGAATCGGAACATCCCTACTCAAACGGGACTGACTGCCCGTCTGTTTCGTGCCCACCATATGGCCGCTGGAATATCGCCCCGCTGCCGCTGTCGCTTGGCCGCCGCAAATTTCGTACCCGTACACTGACAGTTAAAGGGTACCTACTTCAAGTGAAGATGTTTTCAAGGAAGAACGTTATCAGCTCTTCATACGGAATTTCTTCCTATACTACAGACACCATACGCTCAAGTACAATAAAGGACATTTGCTTGAAAAGCATGAATACCTACTTGGATTGATGGACTACGGAAAGACCAGTTTTTGTATGCTCACCGACACAAGTTTGTATGTATGTATAATAATATTATGTATATAGAGCTGTCATTTTAGTTTAGTTTTGAGATGGTCTACGACAGAATTGGCCTCATTGTTGGTGAATACGGACTATGAAAACACAAAATCACAAGCAAAATATTATTACTGCTCTTTAAAAATTCCTATTAGACCTGTGTCCACCAAAAAAAGTATAGTCACCCTTGTGACTATACTTTAATAAGCTGGACACATTACAATAGTTTATCTCTTTCTAGAGAAGCACTTAAATTGTTAGTTCGAAAGGGATAGATAGCTTATTGATGTAATAATCATAAGGTATATTGCACTACCCAGTCCACTTACATAACAATGCAAAAAATATTGTGTGGTGGATATTATGTGCTTGGCAAATTACAATTAAAAACAAAATTAGCAGAAAATAAAATTAAAATACAAGGTGAGTAAGGAATCTATTGTCATCACATATTCAATCAAACAAATCATTGCATATTAGTTACCAATTTTTTTTTATGTAGGTACCTAACTACGTAATCCACTAGGTATTTTGTTTCTTCTTACCAAATTATAGGCGTGCGCTTGACAACGATCATGCTGAGGTCTAGGTTGGAGCGCGCTTGCCTAGAAAATATATTTTCACCTCATCGCCGGACCACTACAAGTATCTCTCTCTCGGTAGAGAGTATTATGTTCCTTGGTTTCTCTAAGATTGAGGAAGACTAGGCCATTAGGTCGGAACCTTTTATTGGGTATAGTCGTGCCCCGAAGGAAATAGCAACTGGGGACAGACTGAAAATTATTAGTTCCATCCTTCCCGTCTTATCTACGTACGACGGCTATGACGGAGAGGACAGTGAAGAAGAGGAGGAAAGTGATGATGATGTAGATGCAATGGAGGATGAGGAGGAGCAGCACGCATCCACGGCGGAGGTGGGAAGCGCAGGAAGCAGATAGACAGCGATGCCACGAGGAGGTTGCGGAATCTCTTCGTGTGCTTGAGGTCAGCCCCAGAAAGGGGAGAATGGCACATAGGGACAAGGAAGCAGAGAGAAAGAATTGGTAGGGAGTCAAGAATGCGCCCCGGGAACACGCTAAGAGCTAGTAGATACTTAAAGAACGGGTGCTCTTGTCCCCTCCTTTATCTACGTATGGCGGCGATGACAGAGAGGAGGAAAGTGATGATGATGTAGATGCAACGGAGGATGAGGAGGAGCAGCACGCACCCACGGAGGAGGCGGGAAGCGTAGGAAGTAGATAGAAAGCGATGCCACGAGGAGGATGCAGGATCTCTTCGTGTGCTTGACGTCAGCCCCAGAAAGAGGAGAATGACACATAGGGACAAGGAAGCACAGAGAGAGAATTGGTAGAGAGTCAAGAATGCGCCCCGGGAACACGCCAAGAGCAAGTACCGAACGGGCTCTCCCGCGATTCGGCCCATATAACTGCGAGGTTGGTGGGGCCATGGGAGGTGGAGGGTTGTCCCCTCCTATCTGTCCCCCTGAGGGGATACAGCAGGGCAGACCGGACTGGAGTGCGGATTGTCAGGATTCACATACCTTTGAAGAACTCTCAGGCATTCAGGTTTCTTCATTTTCTTCTCCTTCAGCGTTAAATCAACTGATAATTGAAATATTAGGTTTCAATTGGTTGGAATGCACATAGCTTAAAAGTTTGAGGTACATGCTTGGGGTTCGCACCCCGGGGTAGGTACCTACTTCCCGTATTAAGAGGCCTGACCTACCTGAGGTTTCTTTTTTTATTCTAAGATCATACTTTAATATTATAAATGCGAAAGTGTGTGTGTTTGTTGGTTTGTCCTTCAATCACGCCGCAACAGAGCAACGGATTGATGTGACTTTTTGCATGGATTTTAGTACTTACTACATAGGCTACTTTTTATCCCGGAAAATTAAGGAGTTCCCGTTATATATAAAAACATTATCGAGTCTTAATCTACTTAATCCCGTTACTTAATCTAATCGAGTATGTAGGTACTACTAGATGTAGGTATACATAATTAATAGTCGATATAAATCTAAAAACTACTGTTATAATAAGAAATTAATATTAAGTCTGCTTACATATTAAAAAATCTTGATTTTACAGGTCAATCATGATTGAATTAAGGAATTGCTGCTTCTGCGTGCCACTGAGAATCGGCTGCCTAATCCTCGGTTACGTACATTTGGTAAAAATCTTAAAATACTTGTACTTGTACTTGCTCTAATCAGCAGCTTTTTTTACGTACTTGATCGCGATAAGGTTTTAAGACGAAATGGCATCTGCATGACATTGAAAGAATAGGTATTTAACAATAATATTGTCGTCGTGCTGCTCCTCAAATAGAGTCCCATATCATCCCTTATATATAGGGACAATTGCAGCTTGGACCGATTATACCACGTACAAAACAGTCGAATGCATAAACTTGTATTCTCCTATTTCGTCCTCCAAAACTGAACCCATTTTTTTTTTCAAGAATTATTTAAGAAGTACTCAGGCTATGTCGCTATATGCTTTTCTTTTTTTGATTATATTCGTCAACTTTATTTGCGGGATGTCTGATGATGGCTCGAAAACTGGGCCATTATTGCAATTTCAAATTAAATCAAATTTTCTTAAAATTAATAATTTATCGAAAACAGGAAAACAGAGACATATGGCACGGATGCGGGATTTTATGATGCAAGAACATTTTCTCTATTGTCCACGGATCAAATTAAATTATCCACGGAGAAAACAGATGAATATATTATATTGTTTGTATGGAGAAACCGCCGTGCCATTTCGTCTTGATTGAGCGCCAACTGTCAAGCGCGAATTACTAATTTTCAGTCTAGAAACGGGCACTACATTTTTTTTACAGATAGCGTCTTTAGTCCGCGTGGTGGATGTAATCGTATCTCTGGTGACGGTTGGTACGTTGGTGGCGACTTCCAAAGTCAACGGAAGTGCCGTCGCAGCGTTCATTGCTATATACGTCATCGTTTTGATACTGGTCACTGAGCTATTGAACTTCTCTGTACTCCTGGTCATTGGAATACACAAGGTATTTACAGCTAATTAAGGTATTGAAGCGAAGCAGGCGTTATTTTGCGGACGTAAATGATATGATAATGAATGAACTAGATGTTTAATTCGCTATAATCCGCCACAGTAGACAAATCTGTGTGGTAGGTACATTGTGTGTCTTTGACCAACAGCATGCGATCACCCACCATCCAGAAATTCGCACAGGCACAGCACCACACCACACAAATCCTCCAAATCACTCTCAACGTATGTGTCACTCCGAAACCGGAGCATCTTCAGGAGATCACAGGAGGAGGAGGGACTCGACAATGCACGATTGTAAATTGCGACTCACTTGTTGTTGTCCGTCCACTTAGTGGGGGACTTCGCCCCTCGATTGTGAAAGGAAATCGTAATTGTAATCGTTTGTCAAACGTATAATTCGACCTGTTTAAGGAGTTCATAGATGCTTGCTATATGCTTGCACAACAAAAAGCATGTAGGTATGATCTCCTTAAACAGTTCGAGTAATACGTTTTAAGCTATCAAATGTTAACGATTTGCTTAGACAATTTGGCCTCAGTGGCTGCTTTATTTCTTGCAATATTTTTTAACTAAAATACTGTTGTTTAAGTACCTATAGGTTATACAACAGTCAATGAAAGACTCAGTCAAGATTATACATATTATTTTAATCTGTGGTCAAGCACAAAAGCAAAAGTGTGTGGTCAAAAGCAGAATAATCAGCGTAGATAATATTAGCGTAGATAGGTACTCGTGCAGACATGTAACATTTTTTTAGGATCGTCGTGGCTATGTAAAGGCGTACTTGATATACTACTTGATCTACATCGTCCTGTATGCGATAATGTTCCTCGTGCGATGTTCTACCCTGCCTCCTGACGTGGGTTACATCATCGGCACGATCATTCATATTTGTAAGTAAAAGTCGGGTTCGAAAATTTTAGCCTGCTTACCGGCCCACCATTTTTAAGGTTGCATAAATACCTGAAAGGTACGAGTAGGTAACTGCCTCGTTGGTTTAGTCACTTAGTGGTTCGCATGTTCGACTGCGGCAGACGAGGCCCTGGGTGTGAGTCCCGGGTCGGACCATAATTAAGTGTTGGGTTTTTCTGACTAGAAATTCTCAGTACCTACTAGCCCGGAGTCAGGAAGCTGGTGGTGTTTCTCCCTCGTGCCTCGGAGAGCACGCCAGTTAGTCGTTAAAGCCCGCCAACCCGCATTAGAGCAGCTTGGTGGGTCTAAGCTCTAATTCCCTCTCTCCTATGAGAGTGGAGGCCTGTGCCCAGCTGTAGGACGTTAATCGGCTGTAGTGGTGGCGTTACCTGAAAGGTAGTTTTGCAACCCTTACTTATGGTGCGACAATGTCCGTCCGGTCACATTTTGCATATTTTGGTAACTTAGTAGCAGCTTGAATTGTGGAATAGTTTGAAATAAAGCTTACCGAACATAATTACTGTCACGGTAGCTGGGTCTGCCATTTGTATGAGCGTCGACCCACTGTATGCTTATGCTGTGATTCTGATTCAAAACTACTAACAAGATGGTATTTTTCCAGTGCTCAGCGCTTACTTCCTTCTGGTCATCCGGAGCTACTGGGTCACTATGGGCAACAACTTGAACAGTGCTTAGTGTAGGGTAGACAGTTTTTTTTATCCACTACAAGTTAGCTCTTGACTGCGATCTCACCTGATGGTAAGTGATTATGCAGTCTATGATGGTAGCGGGCTAACCTTTTATGGGCATGGCAGTTATATTAAACCCATACCCCTATTTGGTTTCTACACGGCATCGTACCGGAACGCTAAATCTCTTGGCGGCACGTCTTTGACGGTAGGGTGGTAATTAGCCACGGCCGAAGCCAGCCACCATATTTTGATCTTCCGATCTGGCAAATATATGTATGTGACAAGTAGATACAGTAATTGTATTATTATTAAGTAAAGGGGTACTACTTAAACAGACTTTTATTTAATATCATTATTCGCCGCCAAAATTTTACATTGTCCTCTTGAATTAGTTAACTATACAGTTGCATAGTTTCTCATAATAATATACGTAATCCTGTCACTTTTAAGTTACTCAGTGAGATCCTGGGGAAGTCGTTGCTGCTGTCACACAGGTTCCCTAGCCCAGCAGTAACTAAAGCTTTGTGTTAAATGATGTTTAAACTAATGTTAAGTGTTGTAATAATGAAGACTAGTATATCCTTAGTTGCATAGTTTCTCACAATAATATACGTAATCCTGTCACTTATAAGTTACTCAGTGGGATCCTGGAGGAAGTATTTGCTGCTGTCACACAGGTTCCCTAGCGCAGCAGTAACTAAACCTTCGTGTTATATGATGTATAGACTAATGTTATGTGTTGTATTAATGAAAAAATTTGAGTTAATAAATATGTAAAACTGTATCGTATTTTGATTACTGTGCATCATATAGATAGATAGATATATAGATAGATAATTAATTTGTCTGCCCACGAAAAAACAATTTACAAGATTTAGGTACTTACAGTATCTTACAATTAAAATTATTATTAAAATAATTCGTGAACAAATAAGGCCCCTCACTCAGCACAAAGCCGCAGCAAGCTGCAGCGCTGGTTTTCAGGAGGAGCCTTAAAGTGTCCATAGACGTGTCTCCGACAGTTTTATACCTATATAAATTATTAAGTAAAGCGGTCTATTAACAACAATTCAATACTACCCTACTAATTGCAATTAACTGAAAATTTAAATTAATTGTTTAATATTATTATTCAATTCTTTGATTAATAATGTGAATCTATTAGCTGTAGGTATTCTTTGTTTTTGTACTTAAATATCCAAAAAATAATAATATAATATATACATAATATATTGACCGGATAATCTCTAATGCTGTACTATATGCCTATAATTAAGCGCTGTGTTAGAACTAGACATAATTGTATTATTTTAACTGAACAATATTTGTAGGTATATCAATAAAAATAACACTAAGCCAATCCACTATGAATAATATTATCATCAAAATGTATCCAATATGATCATCAAATAGTAAATTGTACTAAACATTAGGAACCACTGAGGATAAATGTTTACCTATGCATTTTCTTTTTAACTTAAATTAGGTATAGTAGGTACATAATATAATAACATAATAAATAACATAACTCAATAAATGACATATTCCTGCAAATAAATATTTAAGTATTATTATTATTTATTTATTTATTAAAATTAAACCTAAGTGCCCGGCCGCACTCACTAGCGCCTGACGAACAATTCGACACCCTATGAATACGGAACCCTCATTAAAGATTTTCAGATTTTTCCCTATACTTTTACTTGTGCTGTGAGATCTTTGCGTCTTGCCAAATTTTATGATTCTAGGTCAGCGCCTCAGCAGGAAGTACCCGTAGGTTTTGATTTTGATTTATTGGTGAGTGTCAAAATATGCGGCATAAACGACCGCATCTTTTGATTGCATGGAATTCGGAGTTTGATTTTTTTACAGCTTCAATGGACCGTAGATCCAAGTATATTATATTAATTTCCACTTGATACCTCCAAACAGATAGACATACAAACGGACAACGAAGTGAATCCTGTAAGGCTATAAGGGTTCCTTTTTTTCGGGTACGGAACCCTAAAAAAGACAATTAAGTATTCAAGATGAAGCCTGATAACCGAAACCGCGAACAAAACTCAAATTAGAGATACCCCAGAGTAGATTAGATTTATGTTCTCGTAATACCTATTGTACTTATGCAGTATGCGGCTGTAACCTTGTATAATTCATACTATCCATACTTCCATACTATAATATTATAAATGCGAAAGTGTGTCTGTCTGTTTGCTACGCTTTCACGGCCCATCTGTTCAACCGATTTTGGTGAAATTTGTTATATCGATAGTTTGTATCCAGGGGAAGGACTTAGGCTTTTTATCCCGGAAAATTAAAGAGTTCCCGCGGGAATCAAAAAACATTAATCCACGCGAACGAAGTCGCGGGTCTAGTAATTAATATGTACTATAATAAAACTGTAACAGGTCCAATTATTGTTGGATTCCGCAGGCGTTACTTTGCGGAAGTCCATGATAATGAAGGTACCTACTAGAAGTTTAATTCAATAAAAACAAAAACTAAACGAGCATTTAACGATGATGTAGTTCCAATTTTGGCCACCAGGCAAGATAAGTTGGGACTAAAGTACCTATTTGAATAAAATAACATTTGACTTTGAGTATAAATTATTGAGTTTTTGAAGCAGAGCCTACGTAGGTAGGTACTTACTTCAAAGACAATTGTTGCTCGACATTATATTTTGAGAATGCTCCTTTGGTACCTACCTAATCCGAAATAATTTTGAGTAGGTGCACACTGTTCCTATACAGGAACGCGGCGTTAGTCTAGTGCTTAAGAGTTGAGACCTAGGCTTCCTATTACGGTGGTCCGGCGTTCGATCACGGCAGGTATTGGTATTGTATTTTAGTACCTAGTATGACTATGTAGCTCTAGCTACCTATTTAGGAAGTTAAGTCAGAATAAACAGTCCTACGCGTGTTAGAAACGCGAAAGTTTGTAAGTATGGATGTTTGTCACTCTTTCACGCCAGAACGGCTGAACGGATCTGGATGAAATTTGGCACAGGAATAGATGATAGTCTGGAATAAATAAAATAAAAAATAAATAAATAAGCCTTTATTTACTGAACTAATTATACAACAAATGAATGTAACAAATTAACAAGTATACAATACAATTTAGGTAGGTAGGTACTATTACAAAAGACAAATGCACTTTAGGTACATACGTTTCCAATACAACAATATATAACTGAGTAATAAGTTCTTACAGTACTGTAAGAACATACTGTAAGTCTGGAATAACATATAGGTTATCCGAGAAAATTAAGGAGTTCCCGCGGGAAACAAAAATCCTCAATCCACGCGGACGAAGTCGCGGGCATCAGCTAGTAGAATCTAAATGCGAAAGTTTGGATGGATGGATGGATGTTTGTTACTCAATCACGCCATAACGGCTGAACATTCTGGATGAAAGGAGACGGTTCAGATTTGTATGGGGCGTAGGTCAAGTCTTGTACAAGCAGAGAAATGAAGGAAAATAAAATACTATACTAGTTTTTATTGGTCAAATCTACGAATTCGTCATAATTTCATTCATAAGTTCATAATTATTTAAGAAGTACTCAGGCTATGTCGCTATATGCTTTTCTTTTTTTGATTATATTCGTCAACTTTATTTGCGGGATGTCTGATGATGGCTCGAAAACTGGGCCATTATTGCAATTTCAAATTAAATCAAATTTTCTTAAAATTAATAATTTATCGAAAACAGGAAAACAGAGACATATGGCACGGATGCGGGATTTTATGATGCAAGAACATTTTCTCTATTGTCCACGGATCAAATTAAATTATCCACGGAGAAAACAGATGAATATATTATATTGTTTGTATGGAGAAACCGCCGTGCCATTTCGTCTTGATTGAGCGCCAACTGTCAAGCGCGAATTACTAATTTTCAGTCTAGAAACGGGCACTACATTTTTTTTACAGATAGCGTCTTTAGTCCGCGTGGTGGATGTAATCGTATCTCTGGTGACGGTTGGTACGTTGGTGGCGACTTCCAAAGTCAACGGAAGTGCCGTCGCAGCGTTCATTGCTATATACGTCATCGTTTTGATACTGGTCACTGAGCTATTGAACTTCTCTGTACTCCTGGTCATTGGAATACACAAGGTATTTACAGCTAATTAAGGTATTGAAGCGAAGCAGGCGTTATTTTGCGGACGTAAATGATATGATAATGAATGAACTAGATGTTTAATTCGCTATAATCCGCCACAGTAGACAAATCTGTGTGGTAGGTACATTGTGTGTCTTTGACCAACAGCATGCGATCACCCACCATCCAGAAATTCGCACAGGCACAGCACCACACCACACAAATCCTCCAAATCACTCTCAACGTATGTGTCACTCCGAAACCGGAGCATCTTCAGGAGATCACAGGAGGAGGAGGGACTCGACAATGCACGATTGTAAATTGCGACTCACTTGTTGTTGTCCGTCCACTTAGTGGGGGACTTCGCCCCTCGATTGTGAAAGGAAATCGTAATTGTAATCGTTTGTCAAACGTATAATTCGACCTGTTTAAGGAGTTCATAGATGCTTGCTATATGCTTGCACAACAAAAAGCATGTAGGTATGATCTCCTTAAACAGTTCGAGTAATACGTTTTAAGCTATCAAATGTTAACGATTTGCTTAGACAATTTGGCCTCAGTGGCTGCTTTATTTCTTGCAATATTTTTTAACTAAAATACTGTTGTTTAAGTACCTATAGGTTATACAACAGTCAATGAAAGACTCAGTCAAGATTATACATATTATTTTAATCTGTGGTCAAGCACAAAAGCAAAAGTGTGTGGTCAAAAGCAGAATAATCAGCGTAGATAATATTAGCGTAGATAGGTACTCGTGCAGACATGTAACATTTTTTTAGGATCGTCGTGGCTATGTAAAGGCGTACTTGATATACTACTTGATCTACATCGTCCTGTATGCGATAATGTTCCTCGTGCGATGTTCTACCCTGCCTCCTGACGTGGGTTACATCATCGGCACGATCATTCATATTTGTAAGTAAAAGTCGGGTTCGAAAATTTTAGCCTGCTTACCGGCCCACCATTTTTAAGGTTGCATAAATACCTGAAAGGTACGAGTAGGTAACTGCCTCGTTGGTTTAGTCACTTAGTGGTTCGCATGTTCGACTGCGGCAGACGAGGCCCTGGGTGTGAGTCCCGGGTCGGACCATAATTAAGTGTTGGGTTTTTCTGACTAGAAATTCTCAGTACCTACTAGCCCGGAGTCAGGAAGCTGGTGGTGTTTCTCCCTCGTGCCTCGGAGAGCACGCCAGTTAGTCGTTAAAGCCCGCCAACCCGCATTAGAGCAGCTTGGTGGGTCTAAGCTCTAATTCCCTCTCTCCTATGAGAGTGGAGGCCTGTGCCCAGCTGTAGGACGTTAATCGGCTGTAGTGGTGGCGTTACCTGAAAGGTAGTTTTGCAACCCTTACTTATGGTGCGACAATGTCCGTCCGGTCACATTTTGCATATTTTGGTAACTTAGTAGCAGCTTGAATTGTGGAATAGTTTGAAATAAAGCTTACCGAACATAATTACTGTCACGGTAGCTGGGTCTGCCATTTGTATGAGCGTCGACCCACTGTATGCTTATGCTGTGATTCTGATTCAAAACTACTAACAAGATGGTATTTTTCCAGTGCTCAGCGCTTACTTCCTTCTGGTCATCCGGAGCTACTGGGTCACTATGGGCAACAACTTGAACAGTGCTTAGTGTAGGGTAGACAGTTTTTTTTATCCACTACAAGTTAGCTCTTGACTGCGATCTCACCTGATGGTAAGTGATTATGCAGTCTATGATGGTAGCGGGCTAACCTTTTATGGGCATGGCAGTTATATTAAACCCATACCCCTATTTGGTTTCTACACGGCATCGTACCGGAACGCTAAATCTCTTGGCGGCACGTCTTTGACGGTAGGGTGGTAATTAGCCACGGCCGAAGCCAGCCACCATATTTTGATCTTCCGATCTGGCAAATATATGTATGTGACAAGTAGATACAGTAATTGTATTATTATTAAGTAAAGGGGTACTACTTAAACAGACTTTTATTTAATATCATTATTCGCCGCCAAAATTTTACATTGTCCTCTTGAATTAGTTAACTATACAGTTGCATAGTTTCTCATAATAATATACGTAATCCTGTCACTTTTAAGTTACTCAGTGAGATCCTGGGGAAGTCGTTGCTGCTGTCACACAGGTTCCCTAGCCCAGCAGTAACTAAAGCTTTGTGTTAAATGATGTTTAAACTAATGTTAAGTGTTGTAATAATGAAGACTAGTATATCCTTAGTTGCATAGTTTCTCACAATAATATACGTAATCCTGTCACTTATAAGTTACTCAGTGGGATCCTGGAGGAAGTATTTGCTGCTGTCACACAGGTTCCCTAGCGCAGCAGTAACTAAACCTTCGTGTTATATGATGTATAGACTAATGTTATGTGTTGTATTAATGAAAAAATTTGAGTTAATAAATATGTAAAACTGTATCGTATTTTGATTACTGTGCATCATATAGATAGATAGATATATAGATAGATAATTAATTTGTCTGCCCACGAAAAAACAATTTACAAGATTTAGGTACTTACAGTATCTTACAATTAAAATTATTATTAAAATAATTCGTGAACAAATAAGGCCCCTCACTCAGCACAAAGCCGCAGCAAGCTGCAGCGCTGGTTTTCAGGAGGAGCCTTAAAGTGTCCATAGACGTGTCTCCGACAGTTTTATACCTATATAAATTATTAAGTAAAGCGGTCTATTAACAACAATTCAATACTACCCTACTAATTGCAATTAACTGAAAATTTAAATTAATTGTTTAATATTATTATTCAATTCTTTGATTAATAATGTGAATCTATTAGCTGTAGGTATTCTTTGTTTTTGTACTTAAATATCCAAAAAATAATAATATAATATATACATAATATATTGACCGGATAATCTCTAATGCTGTACTATATGCCTATAATTAAGCGCTGTGTTAGAACTAGACATAATTGTATTATTTTAACTGAACAATATTTGTAGGTATATCAATAAAAATAACACTAAGCCAATCCACTATGAATAATATTATCATCAAAATGTATCCAATATGATCATCAAATAGTAAATTGTACTAAACATTAGGAACCACTGAGGATAAATGTTTACCTATGCATTTTCTTTTTAACTTAAATTAGGTATAGTAGGTACATAATATAATAACATAATAAATAACATAACTCAATAAATGACATATTCCTGCAAATAAATATTTAAGTATTATTATTATTTATTTATTTATTAAAATTAAACCTAAGTGCCCGGCCGCACTCACTAGCGCCTGACGAACAATTCGACACCCTATGAATACGGAACCCTCATTAAAGATTTTCAGATTTTTCCCTATACTTTTACTTGTGCTGTGAGATCTTTGCGTCTTGCCAAATTTTATGATTCTAGGTCAGCGCCTCAGCAGGAAGTACCCGTAGGTTTTGATTTTGATTTATTGGTGAGTGTCAAAATATGCGGCATAAACGACCGCATCTTTTGATTGCATGGAATTCGGAGTTTGATTTTTTTACAGCTTCAATGGACCGTAGATCCAAGTATATTATATTAATTTCCACTTGATACCTCCAAACAGATAGACATACAAACGGACAACGAAGTGAATCCTGTAAGGCTATAAGGGTTCCTTTTTTTCGGGTACGGAACCCTAAAAAAGACAATTAAGTATTCAAGATGAAGCCTGATAACCGAAACCGCGAACAAAACTCAAATTAGAGATACCCCAGAGTAGATTAGATTTATGTTCTCGTAATACCTATTGTACTTATGCAGTATGCGGCTGTAACCTTGTATAATTCATACTATCCATACTTCCATACTATAATATTATAAATGCGAAAGTGTGTCTGTCTGTTTGCTACGCTTTCACGGCCCATCTGTTCAACCGATTTTGGTGAAATTTGTTATATCGATAGTTTGTATCCAGGGGAAGGACTTAGGCTTTTTATCCCGGAAAATTAAAGAGTTCCCGCGGGAATCAAAAAACATTAATCCACGCGAACGAAGTCGCGGGTCTAGTAATTAATATGTACTATAATAAAACTGTAACAGGTCCAATTATTGTTGGATTCCGCAGGCGTTACTTTGCGGAAGTCCATGATAATGAAGGTACCTACTAGAAGTTTAATTCAATAAAAACAAAAACTAAACGAGCATTTAACGATGATGTAGTTCCAATTTTGGCCACCAGGCAAGATAAGTTGGGACTAAAGTACCTATTTGAATAAAATAACATTTGACTTTGAGTATAAATTATTGAGTTTTTGAAGCAGAGCCTACGTAGGTAGGTACTTACTTCAAAGACAATTGTTGCTCGACATTATATTTTGAGAATGCTCCTTTGGTACCTACCTAATCCGAAATAATTTTGAGTAGGTGCACACTGTTCCTATACAGGAACGCGGCGTTAGTCTAGTGCTTAAGAGTTGAGACCTAGGCTTCCTATTACGGTGGTCCGGCGTTCGATCACGGCAGGTATTGGTATTGTATTTTAGTACCTAGTATGACTATGTAGCTCTAGCTACCTATTTAGGAAGTTAAGTCAGAATAAACAGTCCTACGCGTGTTAGAAACGCGAAAGTTTGTAAGTATGGATGTTTGTCACTCTTTCACGCCAGAACGGCTGAACGGATCTGGATGAAATTTGGCACAGGAATAGATGATAGTCTGGAATAAATAAAATAAAAAATAAATAAATAAGCCTTTATTTACTGAACTAATTATACAACAAATGAATGTAACAAATTAACAAGTATACAATACAATTTAGGTAGGTAGGTACTATTACAAAAGACAAATGCACTTTAGGTACATACGTTTCCAATACAACAATATATAACTGAGTAATAAGTTCTTACAGTACTGTAAGAACATACTGTAAGTCTGGAATAACATATAGGTTATCCGAGAAAATTAAGGAGTTCCCGCGGGAAACAAAAATCCTCAATCCACGCGGACGAAGTCGCGGGCATCAGCTAGTAGAATCTAAATGCGAAAGTTTGGATGGATGGATGGATGTTTGTTACTCAATCACGCCATAACGGCTGAACATTCTGGATGAAAGGAGACGGTTCAGATTTGTATGGGGCGTAGGTCAAGTCTTGTACAAGCAGAGAAATGAAGGAAAATAAAATACTATACTAGTTTTTATTGGTCAAATCTACGAATTCGTCATAATTTCAGTGGTAAAATTATTTAATCTTTCCAAGTTAGGGAACACTAATCATGAGTGGGTAACAATGGCGGATTCATATTTTTCATAGAGTAAGAATAAAGCATAGAGAAGGCATTGTAATAATACTACCACAAGTGAGCGAAATGAGTATATATACGCTAATGCCAAGGAGTGACAGAGCGCGAAATTCTCTTTTCTTGTCCTGCTCAGCGTATTACTATTTTTTGTTGGACCTCTAAAGCTCTGGTTTCCTCCAAAAGCGGTGGCGTCATTACGGCCGTCTTTTTGCGGCCATCATATTGCGTACTGCACGTGGAATGTTTGAGACTTCGACGGCCGTCTTTTTACGGTGAACAGACCCCAAAGTCGTGTGCATTCGTACGAAATCAGAATTGAACAAAGTGGTAACTGTGCTCGTAGCTTAGGAAAAAAGTGGTTTACTTAAAGACGATGGTGTATTTCTGTGTGCTAGGCTGCAAAAGCCGAACTGAACTGAACTGAGTTTACAATTTAGACCTTATTTTTACCTGATTGTTACAGATAAAAACAGGTTATATCTTTTATTGATTAATGCAGATTATACTAACCTATGATTTGTAAGATTGAAAATAAAAATACGGCGATGCCAATTCGTAAAATCATTTATAATAATGCCTATCCATTGATGGTACCACCCTTACGATGAAGCTTTTGTATCATAACAACACTTGATTGTTTTATGTCAGTTATTGATCAATACAAGTTTTATGCGAGACGCTGTTTTTTATTAATTATTACTTGTTTATCCACTAAACTCACAGACCATACAACCAATTGACTGAGCATAGCGGGCCGCCTCACCAGCCAAACGTAAGCAGTATGAGTGCTAACGCTACGTTTTGTGCCTATAGTCGCCCTCAGTCCGTATTCGACAGTGTGACAAATGGCGTGGAAAGAGAAGAAATACCTCCAGCTATGCAAAGGATGGGATAGCATTTTATAATTAAGTGTAGTTAAGTAATAATAAATAAAAATCATTAATTACGCATAAAAAGAATGTCTTTCAGTTTTTCTTTGTCTTTCACATGTAGTTCTACATATGTCTCCGTATCTTCCACGCATTGCCCGGTGTAACCTGTGCAACTATCGATAAATTATATCGATAGTTGAATGACAATACATTAAGTTATTTAATAAAAATTTATATTTCATTATATTCCGAACAATTCTGAAGTAAAAGAGGTTAAAGGTTTATTATTTATTTGATTGTTTACTATTAATATTAAAAAGTTTCTGTTGAAAACTTAAGTTCTTTAGTATACATACTAATCCATACTAATATTATAAATGCGAAAGTGTGTCTGTCTGTCTGTCTGTCTGCTACGCTTTCACGGCCCATCTGTTCAACCGATTTTGATGAAATTTGGTACAGGGATAAGTTGTATCCCGGGGAAGGACATAGGCTACTTTTTATCCCGGAAAATTCAAGAGTTCGCGCGGGAATCAAAAATATTTATCTCTTCTGTCGACTTTGATGAAATTTGGTATGAAATTTGGTTTGATGGAAGACGCGGCAAATCCTAGAACTTGATTGCAGCGCCCCCTACTGGGTTCAATTGTGAATATAAACCATTCCGGGTCCGACTAAAACACACAAAAATTTCCATCAGAATCGGTCTAGCCGTTTTGAAGTGACGCGAGAATATACATTTCGGCATTTTTTAAAAATTAAACATATAAATTATGCATATCAGATAATCCGTACTAATGTATGTATGGATGTTTGTTACTCTTTCACGCAAAAACTACTGAACGGATCTGGATGAAGTTTGTCACAGAGATAGATTTTATTCTGGAATAACACAAAGGCTACTTTTTATCCCGGAAAATTAAAGAGTTTCCGCGGGAACCAAAAACCTTAATACACGCGGACGAAGTCGCGGGCATCAGCTAGTTATCTATAATTATACATAATATGGTGGTATTTTGCTGTTTGAATAAAATGATTTGTATTGATTTTCCAATACTGGTAATATATACCTATTAGACTTTATCGATATATTTTCTGTCGCGCAGCGGGCAGCCCAAGTGCCGCGGTAACATATTATATAACTGTGTATAGTTGATCTTGACTCTTGAGCCAGCCAATAAGAAATCCCATTATTACCCCGTCCCCCGCCAGAAAGTGGTGAGATGTGTTTCAAAGCGAAAATTAGCCTATTAGCTCTCAATAGGTTTACTACTCGGTGACTAAACTCGTGGACGGATTATAAGACGTGGACTTGCTACTAAAAGAATGATAATTATGAAAGTGAGAAGACGTTATATATATATTTGTTCTGTACCTACAAGATCATTATATTCATATTAAAACTAGTTTTTATCTGTATTTAATATGTATTATTTCCCTTATTACAACACGCACTTAACTTATTTTAAGGGTGCCCGCTCTACGGAGCGGGCACCCTTAAAATAAGTTAAGTGCGTAAAATAAATAAGTGTCGATAGTGTCTATGACACGCACTAACATGATTTTAAACTATCGCAATTTCTTACTACAAGTGAAAACAAGAAAAGAAAACGAAATTCAAATTGAATGTACATTTTTACATAAAATTCAATTCACTCGTAAGTGAATTGAATTTTATGTAAAAAGCGAAACATATTGATTAAAAATACATTCAATTTGAATTTCGTTTTCTTTTCTTGTTTTCACTTGTAGTAAAAAATTGCGATAGTTTAAAATCATGTTAGGGCGTGTCATAGACACTATCGACACTTATTTACCATACTCCCAACTAGTAATAAGCATTAGCAGTTTTCCCACAAAATATGATAAAAATTGTATGATGGTAATAAGGGTTGTTATATAGATATTGTACCTACATGTAGTTATGTTAAAACTATCGCTTTTGCATACTGTGTACGGTGACGACCCGTCTATATATCATTCTCTGTCTACGATATTTTTTGACGTTTTCAAAAGAAAAACACGGTATTTTGACAGTGACTGTCAGAAATGACATTTGATACATTTCGCGCCTACTGCTTTCTCTATGGCTGAAGGTTGCCATCTTGGACTCTGATCTTGGAAACGTATCAAAAACTTGAAATAATTTATTTTTTATTGCTCGTTATTTACTTTACTGTTCTAAATTATTATATTTTTAATACAATATATGTATTTTCCTCTATTCATCGTAGAGTGTTCAAGAGTAGGCCTAATATGAACCTTTTCCTTTGGCACAGAGATAGATTATAGTCTGGAATAGCACATAGGCTTTTTATCCCGACAAATTATGGAGTTCCCGCGGGAACCAAAAAAAAACAATCCACGCGGACGAAGTCGCGCAGCTATATTATTATATTTTAGTATATTCCACAGTCCACACTATTTATTTTATTTAAACTCAATTTATTTAAAAAAAACATGTAGGACATACACGTGTCTCATAAGCTACATCATGTTCTGCTGAGAAGAGCCGGCAAGAAACTCAGTAGGTAATAGCTGCTTTTTATTAACACGATAATATAAAATAATTACTAGGTATTATGTAAGTTAAAATACTATCCTGTGAGTTTATGACAGTTAACTAGGTATGTAGTAAGTATCATGTCTACATATTGTGGTGATCTGGTTTAATCTGCTATTTGATTGAATGACTAGCGCGTTCATTGAATGACAACATTCAATTGAATGACTAGGCCAAACGTCTTGTCACTCAACGTCCAACTAGTTAGCGGATTGTAACATAGCCCTTTGAACAGAGCGGACGTAAAATCAGTCAGGTGATTGAAATTTAGTTTTCTTGTCTCTTTCTTGTAGGTTAGGTTAGGGTTCTATATAAATAATCAGGTAGCACTTAGGTTTTATCGGGTTAATATACCTAACAGATTACAATAACCAAATACTTATTACAAAGTCGGCTATATCCCATTCAACGACTATGCTATGCTAGATGACGTTCAGTCAAGAAGTTGAACGTTACATTAAACAACTTGACGAGTTGTCCTTTAGTCATTCAATTGAATGTTGTCATTCAATGAACGCGCTAGTCATTCAATCAAATAGCAGATTAAACCAGATGACTGCGACATATCCATTCTCATACGTTTTTGGTATCGTACATACCTAAACGTATGAGAATGGATACACGAAATTCCACTACTGGGGACATAATTCCTCAAAGATTAATTCATCTAGACAATTATAGCGATCCTTCCAGATAATATGTCAAGGGTGATGAACACAACACCACAGCCTGAATACATACCTACTGTACAGTGAGACAATGGCGTGCCATTAGCATGCGAGCTGGCTTTACCTACGGTCTTTTTCCCACCCTATATCTACTTATACGACAGGGTGGAAAACAGGGTGGTGCTATATACAATCGATACTAATTTTATAAAAGTGAAAGTGTGTCTGTCTGCTACGCTTTTATGGTCCAACTAGGTACTAAACCGATATTGATGAAATTTGGTACAGATATAGTTTACATCCCGGGGAAGGACATAGGATTTTTGTCTTACTTTTTATCCCGGAAAATTGAAGAGTTCCCGTAGGAATCAAAAAGCATCAATCCACGCGGACGAAGTCGCGGGCATCATCAATTATTATCATATGTCGTCAACTGGTCATGGGGCATCGGGTATTTACGGATTTATGTGTATGTCGAGGCGCCCCCGTGACCGCACAACTCTATTGCTCTGTCTAGACATCTCCGTTGAACGACTGTTATCTATAGGCTGTGGTCAGACAATAATATGTTCGAAGGACGCGACGCCTCGCGACGCCTACCGTAAATTTCAAAGTTGTACAATTAAATGTGCTACAAAGAGCTACAAACTACGCTCAAATTGCGAGGACAGGACATAGAGTGGCAGACTTCGGTGCGCTACTTGGGGTGCCACATTGACGCCCGCCTGGCCATGGTTCCCATGATTGATCATGTTGTGAACCACGAAACGGCTGCCGCGTCGATGCTGCATCAGGTCCTCACCTCAAGCCTCTCACCGAAGACCAAGCTCCGGATCTAAGGAGCCTATGTCCGCTCACGGCTGACGTACGCGGCTCCTGCCTGGTATGCGCTGTGTTCTGCATACCAGAAGAGCCGCCTACAAGTCCGGCAGAACAAGTGCCTGCGCCAAATCGTGGGAGCTCCGAGGTACGTGAAGAACGACGGGATCCATCGCGACCTCAAGATGCCCACCGTGGAGGGGTACGTCCGTGCGCTCGCGCGGCGCATGTTTGCGCGCGCAGACAACGGGCCGTACGAACACCTCCAGGGGATCGCGCCACCGACCACCCGACTTCCGACCGGGCGTCCACTACCTCGTGAGCTCCTACGCTCACGCGGGAGTACGCTGGTGAATGCGTGACGAGAGCGTTACGAAAAGTGTGATCGGGCGAAGCGAACGAAAGTTGAGAGGGAGATATAAGTTAGTGAAGATAGAAAGAGAGAGAGTTACGTTTCGTATATTACTGTAGGGGCAAGAGAGAGAGAGGTGCGAGCACACATTTTCTTTCTCTCTTTCTCTCATACCCAGTTACGTTTCGTATATTATGTACCTATGTTTCAGTTATGTAGGTATCCTATTAGAAGTTTTACTTCAGTCGTGTGGTCTAAAGCACACTCGTTTTTTTTATTAATATAACCTAACGACTCGACCTCCGCACGGGTAGCACTGATCATCATGACCATACCTACCCAATATAGCCAATCAGCACAGACAATCATCCGGTTTTACATCCGGGAACAGGGGAATTGCTGTTATCTATTGGATTTACCGATGATATTATTAAAAATGTCTTTAATGCACTGCGATATCTCCGCACTGCCGCCCACGCCCCGCCCACGCCATAATTTTCAATTCTGCTTCACTTTACTCTATGATATCTCGATATTCAGATTAAATTAAATGGTAAAGGGCAATTTTGGTCAGAATTAAATACTTGAGAGAACTAAGTAACATATTTATTTTGATAAGGATTGATACATAATATTATGTTGGGTTAAAACACCTTCGTAGGTCAAGTATTGTTTTACACCAAATTTGAAAGTCATAAAAATGGTTATTGCAAGTCTAACTAATTATTATTAAGTTCTGGTCTGGTGGGCTAGGCTACAGACAGAATAGACAGAATAGGTTTTAATGATGTTTTGAGTTCACAAACTTCATAGACGAGTGATATTTACTAACGTGCACACGATGTTCTAAATTCAAATTACTTTATCCTCAAGAGGATAATAACGGCTTTTGCATTCAGATATCGAAGATTAAAAATACTCTTTCCGAGATGGTGGGATGAAAATAACTATTACCCGACTGCGGAACGCACAGGGTTATGTGTTCATCAGTCTTTAATCTATATATGTTATATGTTTTTTACTTTACAGTGGCTTGGGAAGTCGGTATTTTGAACCTACTCATTAGTTCATGAAGTCCATGCTCGGAATATTAATTCACCATCCAAAATCCCCACGGCTTATAGGAGTGCAGTACATACCTACTACATAGTACCTACCCTGCAGCATCAGGATTGAGTAGTTGGAGTCAAAAATGTTTATGGGACCAGTGACCACTCGCGACCAAGCGAGCTTCCTCTAGCCACTGAAAAAAAATATTTGAAATCGGTTCAGAAACCTCGAAGAAATCGGTATACCATCGTAGTCGTCGTCGTCAACCAATGGACGTCCACTGCTGGACATAGGTCTCTTGCAGGGACGCCACAAGCCTCGGTCTTGCGCCGCCTGGATCCAGCGACTGCCTGCGACTCTCTTGATGTCGTCCGTCCACCATTCCAGCACTTTGGGACCCCAACGTCCATCGGTTCTCCGAACTATGTGCCCCGCCTATTGCCACTTCAGCTTCGCAACTCTTCGGGCTATATCGGTGACTCTGGTCCTCCTACGTATCTCTTCATTTCAGATTTGATCACGTAGGGACACTCCCAGCATAGCTCTCTCCATCGCCCGCTGAGTGACCCTGAGCCTTCTTATCAGGCCCATAGTCAGCGACCATGTCTCGGATCCGTAAGTCATCACTGGCAGTACGCACTGTTCGAAGACTTTGGTCTTCAGACACTGAGGGATTTGACCACATACAAATACCACATACCTACATTAAAAAAAATATGCGCCGAATTGAGAACCTCCTCCTTTTTTGGAAGTCGGTTAATAATCCTGATGACTCGACTGGCGTCCAGACCAACGAGCCAGTAATATAGGTTACGTTAACCTTACAACTGTGTTAGTATAAAAGCGTGCTCAAATAAAATTAAGGGCAGGACCCCCCGCCGCCCGCCACCCCACCACTCCCCGGGTGAGATCATCGTGTACAGCGAGCAACGCATTTTCACCGCATTTTCAATACAATACTGCGTAACAGCTACTAGGGACGATCCCGGATTCTTCCGCGTGGATTAACTTTTTTTTTAATCCTATCTACAAGCATAAGTTAGACCTTAACTGCGATCTCGCTTGATTTTTTGAGTGATGATGCAGTCTAAGATAGTAGCGGGCTAATCTGTTAGGGGTATATCAGTTATATCAAACCTATACTCCTAATCGGTTTCTACACGAGATAGTACCGGAACGGTAATCGCTTGGTGGCACGTCTTTGCCGATAGGGTGGTAACTACCTACGGCCGAAGCCTCCAACCAGGCCAGACTAGAGAAAACTCAGAAATTATAAATTCCCAAATTGACTCTACCAGGGATCGAACCCGGGACCTCGTTAAGACAACAGCGCTCAACACTGCGCCAAGGAGGTCGTCAAACTATAATTCTTGACAGATAACTGACGGATATATTAACTGGATTTATTTTAACGTTTAAACTATCGTGCGCGATATTACTACCGGATATACCGTGTTTTGTCGGAAATATTCCCGACTAGTTTCGAACCCGTCTGGGGCCCTGAGCCTGTTCGCTAACTTAAACTAATCTAAAAACTTAGAAACTGACATTTTCAACCGACTTCAAAAAAAGGAGGAGGTTCTCAATTCGACTGTATTTTTTTTTTTTTTTTATGTTTGTTACCTCAGAACTTTTGACTGGGTGGACCGATTTGGATGATTCTTTTTTTATTTGAAAGAGCATACTTCCCATATAAATTTTATCGAAATCGGTCGAGCGGTTTTTAAAATATGAACAATAAAAGTTGGCGCGGGAGTTTGAAGTCGGTTGTTTAAAAACTATTTTAATATTAAATTATTCTGACAAAACACGTAGTTTAACCGGTAGTAATTTATAGTAAAAAATCTTTCCGAAAAGCCGACTTCCAAAGCCACTGTAAAGTAAAAAATATTATTTTGATTTCTACACACTTTACAGCACAGAGTACATTGAATATAGTACAGCATGGCTTTGGAAGTCGGTTTTTTGGAAAGAATTTTTATTATCAAGTTTTTAGTGTCAGGGAGGTCATATCAGTTGAATCAATCTAGAATATTGCTTATCTTTATGCAAGTTTTAACATAATAGACAGATAGTCTAAGATACGTATATGTCACCATAAGATTGTAAAAACCGTTAGATTATAATCTAACTTTATACGGCCTTCGGACAGCTGACAATTTAACGCGCGGCAGATTGTGATTTAACAGTTTCACTTCGATGGATTATAATCTACCGAAAAATAATGCGTTAAATTGTAATCAGTATGTTCAGTTCACAATCTTTCGATAGTTCACAATCTTGCGAGGTATATTATAATCAAACAGTTTTTACGATCTTACGGTGACATATACACCATTTTCTTTACCAATTTACAACATGGGAAAAACTTACAGCAAGACGGAGGAAAATAAGGAAATTATAATCGCACAAAACGGCGCTAACGATGCCAAATATAGTGCCGTAGAACACAAGATAGACCTACGGCATCATAATTGCAGTGATGTTATCGTTAATATTACTATTCAGTGCATATATATTATACAGACATTGTAACAGGACTATTACAAAGTGGGCAAGGAAAACGATGCAATCGGCCGTGACTGCGAATCAGGTTGCAGTTGACAAACCTAGTCAACTCAACCCAGCCCAGTATGCATAATTTCGGTATTTTTTTTATATTTTGCATTTTTAAAGCCAGTGTACTTAGTTAATTACCTACCTATTGTTGTCATTAGATACTTTCAGCATAATATTGATTTCATAACATGATTCTGTGTAACATGAGCGATTTAGCGCGTGCTAATTGCGACATACGATATTTTAAGTTGACTTTGTTTTATCGTAAATTGCACAACAAAAATGTACCATCATCACTTCGCCAGGTGCAGTTTTGTAATATTGTATAATGTACCTACAACTGAATTTAAATATTGTTTCATGGTTCTGTAAAATTATTTTATGTATTTCATTGTTATTTTTTTTCTTATGTTCTGTAAAATTATTTTCATGTATTTCATTATTATGTACTTTTTTTTTTTATAAGGGGAGGAATATTGTAGGGGTAACAGCTTAGGTATTACGCAACGTATTGGTATATATATGTAGGTCGCATTAGCATTAGGGTTCGCATTAGAGTCGTTACTGGAGACTCACACTCGCTGTCCGTCTGTCTGTCTGTCTGTCTGTCTGTCTGCTACGCTTTCACGGCCGAACTACTCAACCGATTTTGATGAAATTTGGTACAGAGATAGGTTACATCCCGAGGAAGGACATAGGCTACTTTTTATCCCGGAAAATTGAAGAGTTCCCGCGGGAATCAAAAAACATAAATCCATGCAGACGAAGTCGCGGGAATCATCTAGTAATAAATAATTATATCACGTAATAAAGTGTTTACATGAAGTCGCCCACATCCCCCTAAACAACGGCCAATCTTCAGTGAAGTTAAGAATAAATTAATGATGATTGCGTATTATTTTCCGCACACTGTACGATGACGTAACCCAGTCAAGTCGCATGCTATACTTATGGTGCGTTGGTATTCCTTTAATATGCGGGCGGGCGTAGGTATGGGCATTTTGGATGTGCCGAACTGTTCAAGGCTAAGAATTGTGTCTGTTTTAGTGTTCCGTGCCTAAAATTAAAGAACGGAACACGTGTGGAATGATTTAAATAATAGGTCGTAAAACCTATAGTCGGCGCCAATCAAATATTCGGCTTTGAACTGAGGTGCGAGTGCTTGTTTGCGCAGCTCTCATACAAACTGTCGTCGTGGTCGTCAACATACCTACTACGCGCGAATATGTGCTATTGCGATGCGTCTTGTGGGACGAGTGGTCTAGTTGCGACAACGCATATTAGTCGATTGCGATTGTTAAGCAACGATGACCCAAGTCGGTAACTGGGATGGGTGACCGAATTTGGCCTTTTCGTATCCTCCGTGCCTCAGCCGTCTCGACTCGCGCGGTCCCGGTTATTATCTTAATATTCGTTACAAACCTAAGAGTTGAAATAGTACAGTACTCTTAGTCGAATTGTATAATATACGCAAGGACCGCATTCTTATCCCAAGATTAATGGAAAGGGGTCACGACCCTCAGTAATGAGGAATATGATGCAGAGATATCTGCCTATTACGTGATACGTCCACGTTTGATAGGTATACATACGTCCGTCCGTCGGGTACAGCAGTTTTATTCAGAAACGTGATGATGCAAGACGGTAAAATTCGAGGACCTGGAAAATCATACTTGATGAAAGAGCATTAATCTTGCTCTCCCTCCCTCTAGTATAAATGGAGAGAGACAGATAACCCGAACTAGCTCGTGCCTGCGGCGTAATCCGTTGAATTAGTTTATTTAATTCCCACGAGAACTCTTTCCGGGATAAAAAGTAGCCTATGTCACTCTCCATGTCCTAAATTACACCCATGCAAAAATCACGTCGATCCATGGTCTGTTTCGGCGTGATTGAAGGACAAGCCAAAAACCAACACACTTTCGCATTTATAATATTAGTAAGTAAGTATGATGATACCAAAGAGTGTCTGTCTGTCTCTCTGTCTGTCTGATTGTCAACCGATTTTCACGAAAGAACAATGGCGAAGTTCCATACATCAATAGTATTGAGAAAAAAAATTAATGTACACGTGTGAAAAAAATATATTTAGTTATGCGTCGAATACGAAGCTCTCAGAAGCAAGAATTTTTTTTTAATGAACAAAAAAAAATGATATTTCGTTTTGAAGTTTTGTAGGTTATGTGATAATGTCACTTTTAAAAATGTCAAAACTCCGTTAAAACAGATCACAGGATGATCGGAGATCATGTTTACAGCTTTTTACTTTTTATTCTGAGTGTAGTCTTTTGGAAAACCACGATTTATATTGTACCAGACGATCGCGACTTTGTCGCCGTGTATTTAGCCATATAACCACAGACCACATTTATATGTGGTATGTGGTTATATGGCTAATCTACTATACTAATACTAGGGTTATCCATAGAACCACAGACCCATACAACATTAATTGGCATAAACATAGACCATCAGCATCAGTGCTGCCATAATATTCTTTCATTTATTACCATTCTGTTTGAGATTATAAGGTAAAATAAATAATAAAATGCTCTAAAATAACAGAAAATCCACTAAAAATGGGCTATCCCATTGTTTAGGCAAACATCAATCAGATAAAATAATTACAATTTTTAAAACGATACAAAATAATCTACCAATTTAGATTTATTCTAGCTACTAGGTAGATTGTATATAAAATAGTAACACAAAACTGAGAAACGGGAACTAAATAATCAAAAAGATTCCCTAAATATTTTATTTTTTTACCTAGGTTCAATTAATTAAGGTGAAAACTTGATAAAATATAAAAAATAAGCAAATTCCTTTCATCGTTACCTTACTTGTGTACAATCAAGATGTGATCTGTACTAATTTCGCCATTGCCCTTTGGTACAGATATAGCTTGAGCATACTAGGGACGGACATAGACTAGAATTTATTCTTGAAAATCATCACTTAACTAACATGGAAAAAGTCACCGGCATCATTCGTTTAGTTATAACGTAGGCAATGGTTCTCCAAGTCAAGACATCTCATGGCTTTTGAAGTGAAACTTCTTTAGAATCGTTGTGATTTGAAAATTCAATGATACGAAAAAGCGGCACTAAAAAGAGACAAAGATATTCATAATAATTAATAAGTTCGTAGGCTAAAGCCTACGAGAGAGTGAGGCAAATATAACGTGTATTCTATCTCATTCTCTTGCAGGCTAAATTCTACTATGTATATATTTGTCTCTTTTTAGTTTCTGCTTTTTCGTTTCATCGAATTTTGACCGACATCGAATGAGATATAATACAAGTTATATTTATCTCCTTCTCTCGTAGGCTACTTTTTTGAAGTTTAACTTCTGCCGTGTGTGAACTGCACACACACACACACACACTTTTTTTTCACTTTAATTATGTATAGGATTTATTACGGAACACAGCTTACACGCGTTAAGAAAGCTCGCACTTGTCCTGCATTTATTTCCGACCGGTTTGTGCGTTTAGTTCGGTCCAGTCGAACGACGCGCGCGCTTGCTTTTTCGCGTTGTATCGCGAAGCTTTCCGAGTTTAAAATAAAAGGTGACGAAACTGTTTATAATATAAATCTATAGAATTTATGTTATACAATAAAAAGGCATATTAACCTATTAGTATTCTAAGTACAACTAAAAATTCATTGTTTGAACTAAGAAAAGCGCCGCTAGACTCAAAGCAACAGTAATTTATTCAAAATGGGTACAGCAATGCTGTACAATTTTGTAGCGTCAATTGTTAAATAAATCGCTTGGTTCTTTTACATAGTAGTGATGGAAACGGTGAATAAATTTATGGGAAATTATTAATCGGGCGAAAATAGTTATTTGTTATACAAGAGTGAAAAGTTGTTTTTTAACCGCGTGCTCAATTTTGATGACCGAGGAAGCGAAGGATTCCAGCGAGTGGTTCAAAAATTAGAATCCTGAGCGTCATCGAGGGAATCAAAAGAGCACGAGGTGAAAAATCTTTTCACTCGAGTGCAACACGTAACTTTTCATCCCACCTCAGCGAGGAAATGACATGACGTGAAAGAAAATGGTGCGCGCAAAGCATATTAAAAAAGTACCTACACCAAGGAGGTTACGAGTGTGAGTTTTTAACAAATTAAAAACGGTGGTGCCGAATTTCCATAGAGGTAGAAGTAAATAGGTTTTAATGATGTTTTGAATTCACAAACTTCATAGACGAGTGATATTTACTAACGTGCACACGATGTTCTAAATTCAATTTACTTTATATCCTCAAGAGGATAATAACGGCTTTTGCATTCAGATATCGAAGATTAAAAATACTCTTTCCGAGATGGTGGGATGAAAAAAATATTATTGGCGACTGTTAATGGGATACTTTAATACTAAACCGAGCGGCGTTAAATTATGTGTGCGAAAAATTAATTTTTACTTAATTATTGCGTTATTTTTAAGAAAAATGTGCTAAAAAATTCTGCAAGAAAATTCCGGAAGCTAAGTACCTGTCATAAACTTTCCAATGGAAAAACCTGTATTGTAGGAATTTCCTTTTTGCGAGCATTTGCGAGAAAGTGGCTTGTCAGAGTTTATTTCTGAGTTTTATTTCAACTGGGCAATATTGTGTGGCCTAGTTTTAGGAGAGCAGGAAATAAAACACTGTTCGACCACATCGAAGCCACAGACAAGAAGAGTTTTCTTTTGTTATATTTTTAAACTACTAAAGTGTAATCCATAGACAAATCATATTTAAGTACACTACTTAACATGCAAATAGCTTTTTTTAAATATTTCTGTTTGGAATTCTAAAAAACAACAAAAACGGGCGTAAAAATTGCGTATCGGGCCACGCGCAGGGCCCATCAGCAGGGCAGGGCGTTCACGCGGCCATTTTATACGTTGATCGACTATAACTCGTAAACTTGTAAGGTTTGCTTAACTGTGATAGTTTTCCTTATAACTTCGTTATTTGTATTCTGCTTCGGGATAGGAAACGTAAGAAAAAATTATGAAATCACGTTCGACAAACTTTTGCGGGTCGACGGGAGAGTGCCTTGTAATTAGGGTTCCGTACCAAAATGGTAAAATGGAACCCTTATGGTGCGACTTTCTCCGTCTGTCTGTCCGTCCGTCACACTCGATTATTTCAGTAACTACCGAAGCTATCGACATGAAATTTGGAATAGTTGTGTATATTAGTGGCCCAAAGACACTGGAATTAAAAAAAATTGGAAATTATTTTTTTTCCTATTTAAAAAGGGGGGAAAATCTGAGGGTTGAAATTTAAAAGTGAGATAACTGTGCTGTGCGGGGTATCATATGAAAGGGTTTACTTTTTACATTCTAAAACAGATTTTTAATTATTTTTAGTTATGATAGTTTTTGATTTATCGGGGAAAATGTCTAAAAAAATACCGCCCCCCCCCCCCCCCCCCCCCCTTATCTCCGGAGTTTACCAATCGAAAAATTTGAAATAATTATGGTCAATAGGAATTTACGTATACTTTACAGGAAAAATATAGCCAATGCTCTAACTAGCATAGTTTTTTCGATATTAACAATAAACCTCTACAAACAAAGTTAGTCTTGCGGTTCATTAACAAAGGTAATTATTTATTAATAATGGTACGGAACCCTTCGTGCGCGAGTCCGACTCGCACTTGCCCGGTTTTTTTTTTGCCCAATTAGTTACACTAGTGCATGAAAAAGTCGATCACTGTGACATTACAATAAATCTTAATTAATGGCGAAACTGGCACAGTTCGCGGCTATAGAAAGGTAAGGCGAATATGGCCGATATCACGCGTCCCGTGGTTTAAAAGCGTCCAAGGGTTTCCTTGCTAACTACGGAATCCTAAAAACAGTATTATTTAAATCAAGCAAAATTTTTAACTCTCAGTAGCTAGTATCTACGTTGAGTAAATTCCTAGGGACGTGTAGGTACCTCGCCGCCTAATCACGAAGCCTAGAAATATGCGTGTTTTGTGATGCGTGCGTGTTCAATAAATTGTAAAAAGTATAATAAGTACTTAGTAATTACGCTAGGGCTAGGTACTACCTTGTAAGTATTATCGGCCCGCATATTGCTAACTAGCTGAAGCCCACCACTTCGTCCTCGTGGAATAAGTTCTGATTCCCACGGAAAATTCTCAATTTTCCGGGATAAAAATTAGCGTTTTTCACTCTCCGATTCCACAACTATGCCCATGCAAATAATCAGTCATGAGTCAACCGTTGATTGAGCGTGATTGAAGGACAAACAAATACTTTCGCATTTATATTATTAGTATGATTAATATGACGTGCATGGCTGCCTTTACTTATGAGTATTGAAATGTAACTAAATCATTATGCATTTCACGTATTTTCCCTGGAAACTGTAATTTTCAAATTTTATAGTTCGAGGTCATCGACTTTCCTCCCTTTTATACCTTGCGGACTGTCTATAACTAGTACAATATCGAATATTTAGCTAATCACTCAGGCTATTAGTTGGAACAATAGGTACAAGAAGTTGGTGAATATCATTAAAAATCAATAGAGTGTTCATACAACAATTGTATCTAACCTATTATTTTCCATCTACTGCTAACAATGTTAACATTTTAAGAATTTAGAAATCTCTCTCATTTCTGAAGTAAAGACGACGTGAATAGGTAGTGTTAATAGTAAATTTATTTTGATTTAAGTAATTTTAAACCTTTACCTACCTATATTATTTTTTTATGGTCACCAAAGAAATATTGGTAAGTAATCTTATTAAAATACAATCTCTATATACATAATAATAATTCTCGTGTCACAATGTTAGTTACCATACTCCTCCGAAACGGCTTGACCGATTTTTATGAAATTTAATATGCATATTCAGTAGGTCTGAGAATCTGCTACTATCTATTTTTCATACCTTCACGCGGACGGAGTCGCGGGCATCAGCTAGTAATAAAATAAAATAGAAAGTGTGTTTGTTTGTTGGTTTAGCCTTCAATCACGCCACAACGGAGATACGGAGATGTGATTTTTGCATGAATATAGATAGTTTAAAACCTGGAGAGTGACTCAGGCTGCTCTTTTCCCGGAAAATTCCAGAGATGCCACGGAATTTTTATGGGAAAACTGAAAGGGAAACTGATCCAACCAAATTTCGTCAAAGGTTTTAACCAGATAGGCATAGAAGAGATAACAGAATGACAGAATGATCCTACATAATTTTCAATATTATTATAATACTAGCTAATGCCCGCGACTTCGTCCCGCGTGGTATGAGGTTTTTTGTTTCCAGCGGGAACTCTTTAATTTTCCGGGAGCCTATGTGTTATTCCAGACTATAATCTATCTCTGTGCCAAATTTCATCCAGACCCGTTCAGCCGTTCTGGCGTGATTGAGTAACAAACATCCATACATACATCTATACTCACAAACTTCCGCGTTAATAATATTAGTAAGATAAGATGAGAAGTAAGATATATCAGTAGGTAAGTAAGTAGGTAGTAGTTAGTAGTAGGTACGAACACCAGCTTCTTTATAATACATATAATTCTATACTTTTAGTTATTACCTGCTTCCTGCAGGTAGATTCTGGCCTACCTAGTTCTAAAAGTTCTTAGCAACTGACGTGTTTTTATCATCAATGTCTTTTGTTACTTAATGAGTTAACCCAGACTCTATTTTGTTGTTTTCTACGTAAAGATAAAAGAAAATACGGCCTTGTTGATTTTAAGGCAAATTTAAGAGCTAATACGACTTCAAACTGTAAATTTTGCACGCCATTATTTGGCAGATTGTGATGTGTAAGACGTAGGTAGGTACCATCATCTTACATCTCTGTAACAATCGTGCAATAAATAAATAAACTAAACTACTACTACAGAAAATAAAAAAAATATCGATTCGTCGATTGGTTAAAAAAAAAACCGGCCAAGTGCGAGTCGGACTCGCGCACCGAGGGTTCCGTACAAACCTGTAGTAAGTTTTAAATTATTAAAAATATTTTTATTTTAAATATTTGAGTTGATTGTATGAAAGGTAAATTGCAGTTTACGATTTATGACGTATTAAAAAAAAAATTTAAAATAAAAATTGTAATAGTACTTTTAAGATTCGTTCGTAATACTGTAGATGTAACACGACAAAAACTGTAACGACCAAAGATGTAAAACGGTAATAATTACCTTTGTTAATGAACCGCAAAACTAACTTTGTTTTTAGAGGTTTACTGTTAATATCAAAAAAACTATGCTAGTTAGAGCATTGGCTATAGTTTTCCTATGAAATATACATAAATTCCTATTGAACATAATTATTTCAGATTTTTCGATTGGTAAACTCCGGAGATAAGGGGGGGGGGAACGGTATTTTTTTAGACTTTTTCCCCGATAAATCAAAAACTATCATGATTAAAAATAATTAAAAATCTGTTTTAGAATGTACAAAGTAAACCCTTTCATATGATACCCCACACAGTACAGTTATCTCACTTTTAAATTTCAACCCTCCGATTTTCCCCCCTTTTTAAATAAGAACAAAAATAATTTCCAATTTTTTTTAATTCCAGTGTCTTTGGGCCACTAATATACACAACTATTCCAAATTTCATGTCGATAGCTTCGGTAGTTACTGAAATAATCGAGTGTGACGGACGGACAGACGGACAGACGGACAGACAGACGGAGAAAGTAGCACCATAAGGGTTCCATTTTACCATTTTGGTACGGAACCCTAATGATGACGATAATTGGTTTTTTATTTTTCAAAAATCTTTCCTCTTTATATTAGTTTAGAAATAAAAATTAAAATACAATAAACAAGTTGATTGATGATGAGTGATGAGTGTTTGAAATAGCATAATAATTATTAAAAAACATGACGTTCTAGCGAGTCTTTAGATTTACCTACATAGATTTGTTGACCGAGCGTAGCAAAGGTCTCTGAGTCTACTTGAGTGAATTTGCACTTGTCCGTCCGTCTGTCAGAGCTTAATAACTTCTGAATTACTGAACGTAATTACTTCAAATTTAAATATTTAATTAATTTAAAGTTATATAAACCAACGGCCTCCAGCCGAATATGGCTTAAAAAGTTATAAAAATTTCAGAGGGGCTCTCTTATTAAGCGAATGCAAAGTAAAATATTTTTTAAAGCGTTACATAGGGTTGCGGTATATAATTTTAAAGATAATGAGGAATAGAGTCCAAAAATTTTATTTTTTATTTTTCCCCTAAAATTGACGAAATGGGGGCTTTCAATTTGGACATTTTCTAACGTCCAAAGTTGACCTCAGAACTCTCAATTTTCTGAAAGGCTGAGCCTGAAACTTGATCAATTATTATTTGAATTATATCCTGTAGGTACTTGAACAACAAATACTAAAATTAGAAAAATATTATAAGGAAACGAAATTATTTAATTTTTAATGAGCTTTAGTATTTTCAACAGAACTTCGCAATGATGTCAATAGATCAATACCTACAAGACAACTTGTGTCACTTATGATATGTTAAGACTCTACCACCGGTTCGGAAACCTGAGTCTACTGAGAAGAACCGGCAAGAAACTCAGCAGTTGCTCTTTTCTTGTAAAAGAAAAAGGTTACAATAAGTATTACAATACAACCAATACGTACGATACGCTTCAAGTATTACACTGACTTGTGGGCCACTGGATGCGAGGCCGGTTGCTTCCAATGCAACTTTGTCATTTAGAAAATCATTGATCATAATAACCTCGACTTAACAAATGCTGTTAAACACAGTCTTTAAATTTATGCAATGGCAAATCCAGAAACCCTTTGGGAACAATGTTATAAAAGCGTAGGCACACTCGACCCCACAAAGGATTTCTGCACCTTGCGCACACGATATGACGCTGTATTTTTTGACTTACCTAATTGTATTTTTTGTACCTATTCTTTGCTGTGTGCACTAAACTATTTAGGCATGCCGTGTAGAAACCGGTTGGCTTGCTAACATCTTAGACTGCAAAAAGTCTTTTCCTCGTTTTAAGTACTAACGTCTAGTCAAGGTCAAAATCTAATCTTTAACTTAATATTATAAATTTGATTGTTTGTTTGTAATGGATAAACTCGAAAACTACTTAAATGATTTTAAAAATTCTTTCACTTAAAGAAAGCTACATTATCAGCGTGTTACATAGGCTATATTTTATTTTCAAAAAAATTATGTTTGTGCACGTATAGTTGTCGATTCCTTTTATGCTCACCCGAACTCAACAGACATACCTAGTTAACAAAATAAATTGTTAATGCTGTGTAGTGAAATTTTTAGTCGGGTTTAAAAAACTATTTTGAAGTCAGTGTAAACAAGAACATTCGTATTTCAAAACTAATTGTCAGAAGTGGGATCCGAACCCACACCCACAGAAGTGGACTGCGACTACGAAAATTGCAATAATAAAAATTTTAAAAAGAAGAAAGATTTTTTTGTTTGTTTGTAATGGATAAACTCAAAAACTACTCAACCGATTTTTAAAATTCTGTCATTTATAGAAAGCTACTTTATCAGCGACTAACATAGGTTATATTATATTATTTAAAAAAAAAAATAGAGATCCCTACGAAATTTGCAATAATGTGATTGAAGTCGGAAAAAATCGTAAAATCTGAGCGCTGATGTGCTGCCCAGTCTCGACTGGCTTTTATTGGGTATGTATACTACGAGTATTATGATGATTAGTGCTACCCGTGCGAAGTCGGGGCGGGCCGTTAGTATTAAATAAACTACGCTCTTTCGATCTTATGTTATGATTATATGTATACCCTTAAACTTTACTATGCAGATGTCTATAGTACACGAAAAACAATAAGTATATCTATATTTTAACTATGTAATATAAACAGATTAATCTAATCTGTACGCTTAATGCTGAGTTTGAATTCGATTGATCGTGTACAAATTCGATGACATCAGCGTCAAAGTGACCCTTATAATTGATTAAGAGATATTAAGGTTCATTTTACTTTAACGCTAATGTCATCGAATTTATAAACGATCAATCGAATTCAAACTCAGCATAAGCTTACTGAAGGACGCGCTATATTTAGCTACCGCGCGCCCTTCCGTTAGCGTTCTGCCTACTACAAAAATACCTATAGGTACTTATTCAGTTTCTAGGGCAGTGGGATAAACGGGTCATAACTCAGTTATTTTCAACTTTTCAACAAACTGTGCTGGATTCAAGTTGTTGTAAAAGAGAAGGTTCATTTTTGGTGGACTCTTTGTACACTCACCATGAATAGAGGAAAATACATAGATTGTACCTACTTATTAAAAATATAATAATTTAGAATAGTAAAGTTAACAACGTGAAAAAAAATTAAAATGCATTTCAAGTTTTCGATATGTTGCCAAGATGACAACTTTCAGCCATTATAGAGAAGGCAGTAGGCGCGAAATGTATAAAATGTCATTTCTGACACTCACTGTCAAAATCGTAATATAATTCGACCTGGTTAAGGAATTGAGGTTTTTTTGGTTCCCGCGGGAACTCTTTAATTTTCCGGGATAAAAAGTAGCCCATGTGTCATTTCAGACTTTAATCTGAGCCCATTTTCATGTAGATCCGTTTAGCCGTTCTTCCTTGATTCAGTAACGAGCATCCATCCATCCAAACTTTCGCATTTATAATATAATATAATATAATATAATATAATATAATATAATATAATATAATATAATATAATATAATATAATATAATATAATATAATATAATATAATATAATATAATATAATATAATGTAATATCTGCTATACTTATAATAAAACTGTAACTGGAAAATTTCTGTAGATTTAATATATTCCGAAAATTTTAATCGGGGTATGCTTTACTATCGATACTGAGCCCAAAACAGATTTTTATTTAATTTTTGTCTGTCTGTCTGTATGGCTGCGCATCACGCGAAAACTAATGAACGGATTTAAATGAAATTTGGTATGGCGGTAGCTGATACACCAGGTCAATATATAGGATAGTTTTTATCGCGATAGAAAATAAGGTTCCTCCAGGATAGGGGTTATTGTTGATAACTTAGTCAAACTCCATAACTCAGTCAAATCAAGCTCGAAGACAAATGCCGTAACCAAGAGCTTGAGTTGAGGTAGTTTATGCAAGCGCATAATATGACTGTGGCTATAAATGCGAAAGATTGGATGGATGTTTGTTACTCAATCACGCCAGAACGGCTGAACTGATCTGGAAATTTGACACAGAGATAGGTTATAGTCTGGAATAACACATTTACTTTTATTTTTCCAATATATAGACTAGCTGATGCCTGCGACTTCATCCGCGTGGATTAAAGTTTTTTGGTTCCAGCGGGAACTCTTTAATTTTCCGGGATAAAAAGTAGCCTATGTGCTATTCCAGACTATTATCTATCTCTGTGCCAAATTTCAGCCAGATCTCTTCAGCCGTTGGGGCGTGATTGAGTAACAATCCATCAATTCCAACAATTGATACATCCATCCATCCATACATCCATCCAAACTTTCGCATTTATAATTTTAGTATATATAAGTATTATATATAGGTAATATAGTTATAGTAAGATTGTTTTTTCACTTGTATCATCGCAAGGGCAAGCTGGACTTCCACTGAACCAAATCTATATCCCCCCAGGGGATAGGGGTATGTATGACAGTTATATTAAGCCCGTACTCCAAACATTTGTAAAAATTTGGGACGCACTTGAAACGTGAAAGTGTGTACGTACGTGATAGCAAGAATTTGCATTTTTATTCAGTTGAATTTTATCAAAGGACATAGTGTAACGATTTTTTTTGGACTCGTCGGATGTTGATAAAAATGTTTTGGTCCATTCCGACCTATCATTTGTCACATCTCTCATGTCATGTTTTCAGCTAAACATTTTATTAATGTTTTTTTCCTGATATTATGTAGTTACTACTCCAAACAATTTTAATATATAACATCATTGACTCCAAATTATTATTTGGTTTAGTATTTTACATTTTCCTTTGAGGATGAAGTTTTTAACCGACTTCCAAAAAAGGAGGAGGTTCTCAATTCGGCGAGTATCTTTTTTTTTAATGTATGTCGGTGCATATATCTCCGTGGTTTCTAAACCGATTTGAATAATTTTTCTAATTTCTGACTCCAAATCCTCAATCCTGATGCTGTAGGTGTATCCGTACTAAATGAAATCATCAAAACTAGTGAGTTAGGAAATTTTGATGGTGAATTAATATAGTAGGTATCAAGTCACGTGTATACGATACAACCCTGAGTCCCAAATCCTCAACCCTGATGCTGCAGGGTACAGAACTCCTTAAAAATAGCGATTTAGGTTTTTTTATGGTGAATTCATATTGTAGGTGTCAAGCAACGACTTTATACTTAAACCCAAGTCCCAACTCCTCAACTCTGATGCTGCAGGGTACTGGATTAAGAGTAGGTACACTAAAAAGTTAAAATTAAAAATTCTATTCAAAAAACCGACTTCCAAAGCCACTGTAAAGTAAAAAATAATTTTGATTTCTACACACTATGTTGAAGTCGGGCGAGTATAACAAAGATATAGGCAAAGTTGACGCGTCAGGTTCGCCCGACTTCAACATAGTGTGTAGAAATCAAAATTATTTTTTACTTTACAGTGGCTTTGGAAGTCGGTTTTTTGAATAGAATTTTTATTCTTCTTGTCCTAGCCAAAGTAGAAGAAATTGCTTTGAAACCCATTTGCTTCTCAATTAGGTATACCTAATCCCAAAATTTGTTTTTGAACTAAGTACAGTTTTAGATGAATCACTTTCAAATTGACTTATTTCTTTAGAAAGTATTACTTTTGAAGAACTTCTGAATATAGAAAATGATCCATCATAAAATGATTAAGGAAAATCAGATTTTTTAAGTAGTTTACTAACGAGTAACGATAGTTAAACTTTGATGATTAATTAATTATACGTCTAATCAAATCAATTAACAAAAAAATTACTACGCAAGAATGTGTTTAAGTAAGTATTGAATCGAAAGACAGGAATTCGGTGTCAACTGTCTAACAACCGGCATTTATTGAAAGCGATATTATTAAAGTTCATTGCACCAAATATTTATTTTCAACCGACTTCAAAAAAAGGAGGAGGTTCTCAATTCGACTGTTTTTTTCTTTTTTTTTTATGTTTGTTACCTCAGAACTTTTGATTGGGTGGACCGATTTGGATGATTCTTTTTTTATTTGAAAGGACATACTTCCCATGTGGTCCCATATAAATTTTATCGAAATCGGTCCAGCGGTTTTTAAAATATCAACAATAAAATAAGTACTTTTTATAGCGTGTGCTAGTTGTTGTAAAGTTGGCGCGGGAGTTTGAAGTCGGTTGTTTAAAAATATTTTTCAACCGACTTCAAAAATAGGTGGAGGTTCTCAATTCGACTGTATTTTTTTTTTTTTTTAATGTTTGTTACCTCAGAACTTTTGACTGGGTGGAACGATTTGGCTTTTTTTATTTGAAAGGACATACTTCCCATGCGGTCCCATATAAATTTTATCGAAATCGGTCGAGCGGTTTTTAAAATATCAACAATAAAATAAGTAAGTACTTTGTATAACGTGTGCTTGTTGTTGTAAAGTTGGCGCGGGAGTTTGAAGTCGGTTGTTTAAAAAGAATTTTTTGAGCGGGAGTAAGTACTGGAGACCCATGCTGTCTGTCTTGTATACAGACATCTTGAAGGGAGCGGTTTTGCAATGGGGAGGGACAGGCAAAGCTAATCTCAGATGGCGCCACCCTCGCTGGTAACTGTCAGGTTCATTTGCGTACATAATTGAGGTAATTAGGCATCCTATTTTAACTGAATCTGGGAAAAAAACCAGTGTGTGCTCTTGCCATAATAATCGGCAGGTCTAAAGTGAGCGCTACAAAACCTAGCCGATGAACTGGGTTTCCAATTTTATTGGCGCAAGGCTTTGCACCATAGTCTTCTTCATTCCTCATCAGCAGGAAAACGGAATGCACAATATTTAGTCATAAAAATGAATTATTCTAAGAAAATGAAACTATCGCGTAAAAAATATATGGTGTTTGACAGGTAAACAACACCAGCGACGATGCGTCACCTAGCGGGATAAATTGGCAGTGTGCCTCCCCATTGATGTGGGCGCACCGAATAAAGCTTCATTCACAAGCGAATCGTTTTTATTCGTTTAAAAATTGTGAGAGCTTTGTCTGGCAGTAGGCTTCGACCGTTACTAGTAATATAATATAATATGTATTACTAGTTGATGCCCGCGACTTCGTCCGCATGAGTTGAGGATTTTTCGGTTGCCGCGGAAGCTCTTTATTTTTCCGGGATAAAATTAAGCCTTTGTTTTTAAAACTATTATCTATCTTTGTGCCAAATTTCATCCAGATTCGTTCAACCGTTCTGGCGTGATTGAGTAACAAATATTAGTATAGAAGATTAGTATTAGTATTACTATAGATTCATTATCTATGTTCATCTCTGAAAATCTGTTCAGCTCTCAGTCATAGGTATATTCTTATTCTTGCATTTATAGTAAGTACCTAGCGGGTGAAGTACCTTCTACCTACCTATATAATATTGGTTGATCCATTTCTGAAAGTATTCAATGAATTGTCATTTTTTCCAGCAATGATCTTACGAAATGAATAGTGCAACTTTTGTCACTCAAGATATTATTTCGAGGTTACCACCGGTTCAGAAAACAAATTCTATTGAAAAGAGCATGAGCTTATTTTGCCTGTCTTTATTGCAGATCAATCACGATGCTGGAATTCAATAAATGTTGCTTCTGCATACCGCTGAGGACCGGTTGCCTGATCCTCGGCTACCTACATTTGGTAAATATTTTGCGTTTATTTGGTAATTATTAGGATAGTGTGGCGGCCTTGGCAGTCCGCACATAATCCGATAGATGGCATTAGTAGTACGATGCACGCGAACACGAAGAGCCCAACTCACGATTACGAAGTGTTCTCTGAATTACGCTTTATATACAACCTCCAAAGATGAACGGTCGACCTGTGGTCCCCGACATAGACTATACGTATATACGGGGGTCCCCGAGCACAACACCTGCTAGGAGGATGATCATCCTATTGATACGGTCGAGCAATATCACCTATTCTCGTACAATAGTAAGTATAAGGTATAGTATCGGCATTTGTATTTCCGGCCTTGTATGACTTAGCACCTTCTAGGCCAGCGAGCTCCGAGTAGCGATGCCTGCACATCAAAAAGCATGTATGAACTCCAAACAGTTCGAGTTATACGTTTTAAGCTGTCAAATTCTCCGCCCCATCTGCAATGGAGCGCGCACATTAAGCAACTAGACAAAACGTGGTACCCCTGTTTTGTCTACCGGACAGTTGTGTGTAGGTAGTGTGTTTTCGTCTTAGCTTAAAAATACACCGAACTCTTGCGCTCTGTTCGTTCGCCATCAAAAGCTGTCCTTGAGGCCGAACCGGTCTCGTGTTTTCGGAATTCGGGATAAACGAACGAACGGTAATTGGTATTGCGTCTTAAATTTTGCGAGACTGATTTTGTTGTATAAATTACCTATTCAACCCACTACACCCCATCGCCGGCTCACAACTGAGCACGAGTGTCCTCTCAGAATGAGAAGGGATTGGCCATAGTCCACCACTCGGTCCAAATGCGAGTTGGCAGACTTCAAACACCTTTACGAACGTTATGAAGAAATCTCAGTTATCTATTAGGACGACAGTTAACATTCTATCCTTTTTTCTCGAGTTACTGTAATCATAAGAGGAAAAGAGATACTTAAAACCTATTTTTGCTATCATAATAGCATCTGGATTGGGTTATACCTTGGTTGTACCTAACGATGTTGATAATTGTTTAATCATTCTAATAATAATTATTATAAATGCGATTGTTTGTTTGTTGGTTTGTCCTTGAATCACGCCGCAACAGAGCAACGGATCGACGTGATTTTTAGCATGAGTATAGTTGAGGATCTGGAGAGTAACATAGGCTACTATTTATACCGGAAAATTAAAGAGTTCCCGCGGGACCTTTAATTTTCCGGGATAAAAAGTACCTTGTGCTATTCCAGACTATAACCTATGCCAAATTTTATCTAGATCCGTTCAGCCGTTTTGGCGTGATTGAGTTCAATATTAGTATAGATTACTTATAACGCACATGCCTACTAGTTAGTTGGTGGATTTTTGCTTCAGCCTTTCATATCCTCAAAGAAAAACTAGCAGTGTGGCCGCGCCAGCGATGGCTTGGGATGATTATTGAATGAAAGCAGTCACACAATGAGACAAGAGCCAACAACAAATTAATTTGCTTGCAGGTAGCCTCGATCATCCTGGCAATCGTCACTATCATAGGTCTCGCGACAGTTGGGGCGGCGGTGTCCAGCGAAGATGTGCATATCGACAAAGGATCCGCAGGCGCCACCATTGCTGCTGCCGTGATCTTGCTGCTACTTGTCATAGTCTTGTTGACATTCTCTATACTCCTGGTCGTTGGATTACACAAGGTACCTTTTTTTTAAAAAAACACTGCAAGTTAGCCCTTGACTGCGATCTTACAAATTGCAGTGATCCATGACGTCGCCTGCAACAAGGTCCCAGCAGAAAATCAGCGCCGCTTGGTTTTTATATTGCTCTTGTACGTATTCAAAGCATGCAGCATTATGCTGAGTTGGAGCCTTTTTTCGGGTTGAGACACACGTGACTCCTGCTCCTGTGGTCCCGGCGCTAGCTGTCACCTGGGTTCACTAATGTTTCACAAAAACAGTTTCATAAACTATTCAGGTGGCAAACAACGAATTTAATAAAAAGGTTGAACAACTTTTAAGTGAGAATAACTCTAAATTACAAAGTATACAGACTCACCGTGATAAAGAAATTTGTGATCTCAAGACTTCCATCCAGTTTACTTCCCAGCAATATGATGACTTAAAAGCATGCTCGGGTTCTGTCGCTGGCCACTCTAAAACAATTGACTTGCTTAGAAGAACTTTCCACGACAAAAAATAAGTTGCAAGAGATACAACGAGAACTCGATGACCAGCAACAACGTGACCGCTTTCTTAATATCGAAATCTTTGCCTGAACGAAAAAGCGAAATACTTGCTGAGTTGTTCATAAATATTTCAGAGCATATTAACGCCCCTATCACACTACAAGATATAGAACATATTCACAGAGTTCAACCACGCCAAAAAGTAGACGGTCGGCCTAAAGTCGTTGTGTGCAAGTTACGATCTAGATTAATTAAAAGTAACATATTAGCTGGATTTCGGAAAGTACGTGGCCTAAATACGAAGGACATAGGCATTGAAGGACCCGCGGTCAAAATTTACATCCGCGAGCATTTAACTTCTAAGAATAAGGATTTATACAAAGAAGCCCGCCGAGCATGCGATCAGAGGGGCTTTAAGTACTGTTGGATAAAGAACTGTAAAATCTTGGTGAGAAAAAATGACAATTGTCCTTTTTTCAAGTAAATACTTTGGAAGATTTAAAAAAGATCAAATTATTACTTTATTAGTTGTATTTATTCAACAGTATTTAGCTAATTTATATCTTAAAAATGTTCATTTCGCTATGTATTTGTATCTAATCTCTGTCAAAAACACACGCATTACTCAATCTAATTACACACCCACACACCACAATCACACAATCACACTAGTCTACATAACGTTACACAAGCAAAAGTCGGATCCGAGTCCATAATTCTTAACACAAAAATCAGTCGCTTTAATCATAATTATTTTTATTAGAAAATTTTCCTTAATCTACGTTTTGCCTGCCATGCCTGTCAACATTTTATGTTCTGTCTTTCTTTTTTTTAATGGTCAAGTATTTTCTTATGGTAATCCTTATTCTTTATGGAGTATATTAATTTGTCGTAATTATTGCTCAAAATGGATAAGTTAGGATTAAAAATCTACTACCAGAATGTTCGTGGTATACGAACAAAAACTAATGATCTCTACAGAAATATATTACTTTATGATTTCGACGTAATAATATTAACCGAGACCTGGGTAAACTCTAGTATTGGGGACGGGGAGTTCTGTGACCTTAGATACGAAGTATTCAGACATGACAGGGACCTCTCAGCTTCTAACAAAGCAATTGGAGGTGGTGTGCTGATATGCGTAAAACGAAGCTTAAATGCATCAGTGCTGGACATTAACTCGTCATGTCGCGCATTGGAAGCTGTATCAATAAGTATTCCGTCGCGTTCTTTTCACTCAAATAAAAACCTTCACATACTTGCAACATACATACCTGGGAACACTATCAACCAATCGCAATTGTTAGAAGAACTTTTACTTTCAATTTGTCATCACAACAATAAAATTGAAAATGATTACTTAATGATCTTAGGTGATTTTAATATGCCTTTCATACATTGATCCGCAAATGGGCCTTCTTTTATGAATAAAACAGCTCAGACCGTACAGGAGGCAAGCATTAAACTAATTCAACATTTAAATATGATGGGTATGACACAACAATCTTTTTTTTTAAATTCACATAACAACATATTGGATCTCGTGTTCTCTAATTTTACTGTAGAATTATCTCTCGCATTATCCCCTTTACTAAAACCAGATGATTTTCACCCAGTTTTATTAATTGATGTACCTATCTTATCTCTCAAACCATTAACAACAGATCCGCACCTAAAACTTAAGTTTCGTAAAGCTAGTTATGATGACATAGTGAAATATTTGATGACAATTCCATGGGACACATGCCTTAACGAAGGTTCTCTGGACGACGCTGTTGATTGCTTCTATCAGAAACTTTACGATAGTATTTTTAAGTTTGTACCCTTACAGATTACAAGGAAAAACGACGTCTACCCAAAGTGGTATAGCAAATCTCTTATAAGCCCAAGCGTTTCTGGTCATTTACAAAATCAAAGCGTAACATTACTAACTTACCTAGAAAACTTGTTTACAAAAATGTTGAATCTATCACTAACAAAGAGCACGCGGCGCAATTTAATAACTTCTTTTACAACGGTTTTTCACAACCTCTTAATCAATATCCTTCTATAGAGCTCATTCCCCCAACACACTCGAGTACGTCACACATTCATTCCCTCAAAGTTGACCACAATGAAATAAAAAAAGTATAGGTATGCTTGACTCATCTAAAAGTTCTGGAAGTGATATGATTTCGCCTTACTTTATAAGCCATGCAAGCAGAGCTCTTATTACACCACTTAATATTATTTTTAATAGATCAATAGCTGAAGGTTTCTTTCCGTCTAAGTGGAAAGAATCTCACATTGTCCCGATTTTTAAAAAGGGGAAGAAAAGTCATGTTGAAAATTATCGTCCTGTTTCTATTCTTAATGTATTTGGTAAAATGCTCGAAAAAATTATTTGCAATACGATATATCCTATTTTGATAAACGCAATTCCACCTGAGCAGCATGGGTTCGTCAAAGGACGATCCACATTAGCCAACTTAATGACATTCACCGAAGATGTCCTGTCCTCAATGGACAATGGGGTTCAGGTTGACGTGATCTATACTGATTTTGAAAAAGCATTTGATCGTGTGGATCACGTCATCTTGTTAAAAAAATTAAAATACCTCGGCATCCACGGAGACCTACTGAGATGGGTTAAGTCCTACCTGTCGAATCGTTCTCAGGCTGTTGTCGTTGGTGGCTGTCGGTCCGATTTCTGTTATATCCCTTCCGCAAGGCTCACATTTGGGTCCCTTATTCTATAATATATACTTATATGACATCAACAATTTTTTTTTTTTTAATTCAAAGTTTTTAATGTACGCCGACGATACTAAAATATTCATGGGAATCCATAGTGTAGAAGACTGTGAGAAGTTACAAGATGATCTAAATAGACTTGCCCACTATTATAAAAATAACAGAATACAGGTCAATATCAGCAAATGTCAGAGAATAACTTTTACAAGAAATAAAAGGCCGATACAATTCGATTATTCCATCGACGGTCAAACCATCTCCAAAACTGATAAAGTACGTGATTTAGGAGTGATTCTCGATAGTAAAATGTTATTAAATCCTCATATTGAAGCAATCACAAATAAGGCTTTCTCTATGCTGGGCTCTGTTTTAAGATCTTGTAAACCCTTTAAGAATATTAATACACTAAAGACAATGTACTCCGCATACGTGCGTAGTAATTTGGAATATTGCAGCAGCATTTGGTCACCTCGTTACATAAAGCCTATAGAGGCAATAGAAAAGATACAGCGCAAGTTTATAAAACATTTAAATTTTCGTACTTACTCTGAGCCTCTTGGCTATAAGGATAATTATAAACGCTATAAATTACAAACTTGTGGGCAGCGGCGGCAAATAGCTGATATGTTCGTTTTATATGATTTAATTAACGGTGAAATTAATAGTCCGTAGTTTGTCCAAGATTAATTTAGCTGCACCCCTTAAACGGACTCGGCATACCTCACTCCTCCACGTGGCATTCAAAAGGAAAGACTACTCCCAAAATTCCGCAATAACTAGAATGACTCGTACCTATAATAAAACCTATTCGGAAATTGACCTCTTCCGCCACTCTAAAAATACCTTCAAGCGACACGCTACACAACTCCACCAATAGTTATACATTCGCACTACACAAACACCCATACACACACACACACACACACACACACACACACACACACACACACACACACACACACACACACACACACACACACACACACACACACACACACACACACACACACACACACACACACACACGCATGCATACAGGAAAACATCTACACACGCAAACATACATACACTCACAGTCACAATCTAAAATATTATACCTACTTTTGTCATTTATCATGTAAAATATGTTACACTTTGTTTCTTAAAATTGTTTTGCTTTGTACTCGTATGTAACTTTAACTCACTCTCATAAATTGTTATAAATTGTTATAAATTGTTATTTTTGTTTGAGAAAATCTGTAATTGGCTATGTTAATCCTGTTTTTTTGTTGTTTTAGTAATATTGTTAAGAATCGCTGTTGATTTTCCTATGATAATAAAAATAAAATAAATAAAAAATAAAATATTGATTTATATAAATAACTAATGTGTTCTTGTTAACTTTTTAGGAAAAGAAAAACTACGTGAAGGCTTACCTGATATACTACGTAATCTTCATCGTCCTGTACGCGGTAACGTACATCCTGAAGATCGCCACCTCGCCGTTTGACTTGAGCTACGTCCTGGGCACTTTGGTCCAGATCTGTAAGTAACATCTCTCTCTCCTAAATCTTTGTGTAGGTGCTAGGTGTAGGAGTCGTCTAGTTACAGTTTTAAAAGGTAAGTATATAAGATGTAGTAGACTTACTACTGCCTCGTTGGTCGACACTAGGGGTTGGCATGTTCGACTGCGGCCGACGAGGTCCCGGGTTCGATTCCCGGGTCGGGCCATAACTAAGGACATTGGGTTTTTCTGACTAGAAATTCTATTTCTCAGTACTAGCCCGGAGTAAGGAAGTTGGCGGTGTGTCACCCCCGTGCCTGGGAGAGAACGTTAAGCCGTCGGTCCTGGTTATTATCACTAACATTGATAATAGTCGTTAAAGCCCGCCAACCCGACCTGGAGCAGCGTAGTGGGTCTATGCTCTAATTCCCTCTCTATGAGAGTGGAGGCCTGTGCCCAGCAGTGGGATGTAGTGGTGGAATACTTAGGTACTACTCAGATGCTTTTTGGATTGAGCGACGTATGATGTCATCAACTGACGCGGGTTAGTACCGCTAGCTAGCAACGTTAAAACTGTGTTGATTTAATTATTTCACTTTCGTTGTTTTTTTGTGTATAGTATCTACTACACTAATACCTATTCTAAATGCGAAAGTTTGGATACACGGATGTTTGTTACTCAATCACGCCAGAACGGCTGAACGGATCTGGATGAAAGGCACAGAGATAGATTATAGTTTGGAATAACACACAGGCTACTTTTTATCTATGCCGGAAAATTAAAGAGTTCCCGCTGGGACCAAAAAACCTCAATCCACGCGGACAAAATCGTGGGTATCTATGCATTAACTCTGGTTATATAAGCTATCTCCATTGCAAGTTTCAGCCAAATCGATTCAGTCATTGTAGCGTGAAAAAAAAAATACCTATCCAAACTTTCACATACAATATTGTAGGATAATCAGTACTTGCTGAACGATTTTCGAATACAAAATTTAAATTCAGATGTTGTTAAGTGATTCAAATAAACCTATAACGTGTTTCTGTATGGTGGAACAAGGTTGACGGCTATTGTAAGAATCATAAAAAGTTGCCCACGTGTTTTGGCTGTAGACGTCTAGAGGAGCGCCGAAAATTGGAAACAAAGCATCAATTATTTACATACAGACATAGTAACTACCTAGAATAATAATTAGTAATCCATTCTAGTCATACTAATATTATAAATGCGAAAGTGTGTTTGTTTGTTGGTTTGTCCTTCAATCACGCCGCAACAGTTGAGGACCTGGAGAGTGACAAGGGCTACTTTTTATCCCGAAAAATTAAGGAGTTCCCCCGGGAATCAAAAAAACTTAAACCACGCGGACGAAGTCGCGGGCTAAGTCGCTAATATGCGAAAGTGTGCTATGCTTTTATAGCTCATCTATTTAACCGATTTTGATGAAATTTGGTATAGGGATAGTTTGTATCCCGGGGAAGCATATAGGCAAACTTTATCCCGGATATTAGAGAATTCCCGGGGGAACCAAAATACCTTAATCCACGCGGACGAAGTCGCGGGCAACATCTAGTACCTAATAATATTAGAGACTGATTAACATACAGTACTACCTACTGTTACATTTTGCATAATATTCCGTTTGGTTACATAGGTGGATTGAATGTTCACAATACTGTATATTATTATTGTTATGATACTAAAAAGTACATAATAATAATGTATAAATTATAGAACAGCTGATCAAATCTATGAAAGACATCCTGATCATCCTTCTCTCTCGCACATTGTAACATTTTCAATGATTGTGAAAGGCAGTACACTTTTGACAAAATAATGTGGCCCGAGCAGGTCCTAAACAATAGGTATATTGCGTTCATTAGGGTTCCGTACCCAAAGGGTAAAAACGGGACCCTATTACTAAGACTCCGCTGTCTGTCTGTCTGTCTGTCTGTCTGTCTCCAGGCTGTATCTCATAGACCGTGATAGCTAGAAAGCTGAAATTTTCACAAATGATGTATTTCCGTTGCCGCTATAACAACAAATACTAAAAATGAAAAAAATATATATATTAAGGGGGGTCCCCATACAATAAACGTGTTTTTTTCGTATTTTTTTGCTCAATATTAAAAACGGTAACAGGTAGACGGTTCAAATTTTCACAGAATATTAACTTGTATATAACCTTTCAAAATAAATAATTAAATATCAATAAAGTAAATATTAAAGGGGGGCTCCCATACAACAAACGTAATTTTTTGATATTAACAGTAAACCTCTACAAACAAAGTTAGTTTTGCGGTTCATTAACAAAGGTAATTATACCTACTTCTTGAGTACGGAACCCTCGGTGCGCGAGTCCGACTCGCACTTGGCCGGTTTTTTTAGACATATTTTTATCGTATTACTAGCTGATGTCGGTGACTTTGTATGTGTCACCGTAAGATTGCAAAGGCCGTTGGATTGTAATCTAACTGGCGATATTGTAATCTGTCGACAGATTACAATTTAACGCATTATTTTTCGGTAGATTGTACCTAATTTCTGTTACGTATCTTAGCCTGATAAAACCTATGCATACCTATAACGGGCACTACCTGATTGTTTATGTCGAACCCTAACCTAACCTACAAGAAAGAGACAAGAAAAGGTAAATACAATGAATATTTAAAAAATTGACACTCGGAACATTGAACGGTTCACAATCTGTCGATAGTTGGATTACAAACTAACGGTTTTTGCAATCTTACGGTGACATATGCATGGATTTAGGTTATTTTGTTCCCGCGGGTACTCTTTCCGGGACAAAAAGTAGCCTATGTCTTATTTCAAACTGCCTCGTTGGTCTAGTGGTTGGCATGTTCGACTGCGGCCGAGGAGGTCCCGGGTTCGAGTCCCGGGTCGGGCCATAATTAAGTATTGGGTTTTTCCGACTAAAAATTCTCAGTAGCCCGGAGTTAGGAAGTTGGCGGTGTCTCACCCCCGTGCCTCGGAGAGCACGTGAAGCCGTTGGTCCCAGTTATTATCACTATCATGATAATACCTAGTCATCAAAGCCTTTAGCCTGCTAAACCCGTATTGGAGGAGCGTGGTGGGTCGAAGCTCTAATTACCTCTCTCCTATGAGGGTGGAGGAATGTGCCCAGCTGTCATTAGCATATCTATCAGCTTCATCAGCTTCTACATTATTGGGCTGTTGTGGTGGTAATGGTGGTGGGGATATTCCAAACTATAATGTATCTCTGTGCCTTTCATCCAGATCCGTTTACCCGTACTGACGTGATTGAGTAACAGACATCATCCATCCATCTATCTATCCATCCTTCCAAACTTTCGCACTTATAATATTATAGTCGCCTCTTGTGTATGTCACCGTAAGATTGTAGAAACCGTTAGATTATAATCTAACTCGCGAAATTGTAAACTGTCGAATGATTACAATATAACGGATTATTTTTCGATAGATTGTAATCTGTTAGGTTTATTAACCCGATAGAACCTAAATACCTGCCGGCGGCCGGGCACTACTTGATTATTTGTGTCGAACCCTAACCTAAACTACAAGAAAGAGACAAGAAAACGTAAATACAATGAATATTTCAAAAATTGACACTTAAAACATTGAACGGTTCACAATCTTTCGAATGTTTACAATCTATCGAAAAAAAAAGAGTTAGATTACAATATTACGGTTTTTACAATCTTACGGTGACATGTATATCCCGCGCCTTAGATCAAGAGCTCTTATTGATGTCAACACCGAGTGCAAAGGTAGTACCTACCTAATGTAGATGGTAGAGGCGATACTAACCTTTTTTGTGTTTTTCCAGTGCTCAGCGTGTACTTCCTACTGGTCATCCGAAGCCACTGGGTCACCATGCGTGAAAATAACTTCAACACCGCTTAAAGCGTGCGAAGATCTGAAAGTTGAACCGTTTTTAAAACGGTTGGACGTAAAGAACAGTTTTTTTTTCTAAATATTTTTATATTACAGGGGTCCATTGGAGTATAGATTTAGATATCAGTCAGTCAGTCGTTGTTTATGAGTAGGCACATTGTTGGAGTAATGAATTGGGATATTGCATAAATCTTTTTTTGCGATTAAACTCCCAATAGTCGTAAATTTTTATCGTATCCCCTGTTAGTTTCATATATTATTTTGATAACTACTCGTATATTAACTATCGATTATAGAAAATGAGTGCGTTGAATTTTGATGACGTCACAAGCAAGTATTTCATACAAAATCAGGATCAGGATCAAAATACAGGAGCTGATTTGACTATTTGTCAAAGTCAAATTTTTCAATATTTGTCAATTTATTACAATATTTTTTTTTATATTTGTAATAAATAAATTTAATCCTACCCAAATCTTTATATCTGCATGTCATACAAACATCGTCATGAAACTAACTGCAAAATAAATCGTCCAATGAACCCCCACTGGCACTTAACCCACCTAGTTTAAGATAAGTAAGTGTACATTTCGCCATTTTAAGCCATAAAATGAATGATGCTTTTTATAATAAATTCTTCTAATAATGTTCTAATCGACTTTCTTTTCTGTGTCCATTTTTGTCCTTTTTTTTATTAATTCAATGAAACGCTGGAAAATAATGCGCTTTATAAATAAAAATTCTTTCCAAAAAACCGACTTCCAAAGCCACCCAGTCAGTAAAGTAAAAAATAATTTTGATTTCTACACACTATGTTGAAGTCCTGACGCGTCAACTATGCCTATCTTTGTTATACTTTTTAGTGTACCTAACTTTTTAGTGTACTCTAAATCCCTACAGCTTAGGAGTGCAGTAGGTACCATGCAGCATCAGGGTGGAGGAGTTGGGACTTGAGTTTAAGTATGAAGTCGTTGCTTGACACCTACAATATTAATTCATCATTAAAAATCCTAAATCGCTATTTTTAAGGAGTTCTGTACCCTACTGCATCAGGGTTGAGAAGTTGGGACTCAGAGTTGTATCGTATAGGTACACGTGACTTGTTTGATACCTACTATATGAATTCACCATAAAGATTTCCTAACTCACTAGTTTTGAGGATTTCATGTAGTTCGGTACACCTACAGCATCAGGATTGAAAATTTGCAGTCAGAATTTTTATGCGACCACCTCGCGAGCTGCCTCTAACCACTGAAAAAAAAATTTGTTCAAATCGGTTTAGAAACTAAGGAGATATGCACCGACATACATTAAAAAAAAAAAACATACGTGCCGAATTGAGAACCTCCTCCTTTTTTGGAAGTCGGTTAATAAACGGTGGAGATTCTACATAATATTAAAATCTCGTCAAAACCGGGATGACAAATATCGCATGACCATTTCCAGAATCTCTCTCTCTTGGTTTTTCTGTCTTTATCTCTCTCCTAACTCGGTGGCAAATTTCGTCAAACTCAGTTCAAGGGGCTTACTACACTTCTACATACTCGTACAATAAAGATCAGAGGACCAATCATGTAAGGATTGCCGATCAAATCGTATAAGTTCGGCTTCAAAGTAAAATAAACCATAAGGCGATGAATTAGAGGTCAATTTCGTGTACCCATTCTTATACGTTTAGGCTATCGTACATACCTAAACGTATGAGAATGGATACACGAAATTGAGCTCTAATTCAATGCTGTTATGGTTTATTTTACTTTGAAGCCAAACTTCTACGATTTAATCGACAATTCTTACATGATTGGGGGGCAGCACCACAAGTTATACTACTTAGTACAAGTTAGCCCTTGACTGCAATGACACCAGGTGGTGGTGGTGATGCAAGTACTCTAAGATGGTAGCGGGCAAACCTGTTAGGAATATGGCAGTTACATTAAACGTATGCCCCTAATCAGTGATATATTTTATTTGTATTGTATTTTATTGAGAAAATTCCCTATCAGCTAGCGCAAACCAAAGATTGATTGAATGGAGCGGCATCAACATCAACGGCGAGGACATCACACACCTGCGGTTTGTCGACGATATAGTCATTATGGCAGAAACTCTGGAGGACCTTAACACAATGCTCAACTACCTCAGCTGAGTTTCTCAATTACAGGTGGGCCTATAAATGAATAACAGCGAGTGAGCAAGACGAAGATCATGTCTAATGCACATGTTCAGCCCCACCCAGTGTTAGTTGATAACACTGCACTCGAAATAGTTGATGAGTACATATTCCTGGGATATACGGTGCAGTTAGGTAGGTCAAATTTTGAGAAAACTCGGATGGGCAGCGTTCGGGAAACTCCGCGACATCTTCGCATCCAAAATTCCTCAGTGCCTGAAGACGAAAGTTTTCGAACAGTGCGTGTTGCCAGTGATGACTTGCGACTCCGGAACATGGTCGTTTACCATGGGCCTGATAAGAAACCTCAGGATCACTCAGCGGGCGATAGAGACAGCTATGCTAGGAGATCCCTACGTTATCAAATCAGAAATGAGGAGATCCGTAGGCGGACCAGACTAACCGACATACCTAGCTGAGACGACGAGGTAGTCTTTGACTCCGATTTGACTTTGTGGTAAGTCATTATGCAGTCTAAGATGGCAGCGAGCTGACCTTAGGGGTATGGCAGTTAGTTATTTAACACCCATTACAACGTACTATTTATTACCTTTTCTGTGCCCATACCCCTAATGTCCACGGCATCGTGCCTACTTTTTTTTTCCTTCGGGGGAGGAAAAAATCCCAAGGGACTTCTGCCTTAAGGCAGGGCATGTCCGGCTTACGCAGACCAAAATAACCTCCCCCTGTCTTCGAGGTCAGCACGGAACCGTAACTAGCTCTAGCTATTCTCGCTCTTCTTCTTTTCTTCTCTTTCTCTTTCCTCCTTCCTCAACAATATGGGCATCGTACTGGAACGATAAAATGCTTGACGGCAAGTCTTTGCCGGTGGAGTAGTAGCTACGACGACGCCCATTGTTGAAGACCTCTCTGGCGCAGCTGTGAGCATTTTGGTCTTATTAAGGTAGGTATCTAACTAAGCACATAAGCTATTAGTTGCAAGATAGGTAAATGTCATTAAAAATCAATAAAGCGTTCATAAAGAAATCATATGTATCCCATTAAATGCTATCAACATGTTAACATTTTAAGAAATCTTCGTTCCTTAAGTAGAGACGAACTGATAAGGTATGTAGTGCTAAGTTATTTATTTACGCCTATTATAAATAATATACTTACTTGAAAGTCAAAATAGAAATATTGGTAAGTACTTACTACCTAATCCTATACCATTAATAATGGTCCATTTTCCGTCCCATCGGGATTCCACCACAACGCAGATTCCGAGAAACTACTCGTATTAAGTATGATTTTGTTTATCAATAATCCATTAAAAATAGATTAAAATATAATAAACAAGTTGATTGAGGATGAGGTGTTAGTAGGTAACATAATTAAAGATCCTGTTCTAGCAATTCGTAAGATTCACCTACATAGATTGGCTTGTTTTAATTATACGTTAGATACCCTATAACCTACTAGGTAAGTACTTATATAAATGCATGTAAGTATACAATTTCTGGCAATATAACATTACTAGCTGATTCCCGCGACTTCATCCGCGTGGATTGAGGTATCAGTTCCCGCGGGAACTCTTTAATCTCCCGGGATAAAAAGCCTATATTATCTATCCCTGTGCCAAATTTCATCCAGATCCGTTCAGCCGTTCTGGAGTAATACCTAAGTGTTCGAACAAACCCGACTTTGTTTTATATATTAAAAAAAATAAGATGTTAATTACGAGATTAATAATTAACTATATTATTATTACATAATCGCACTTATTAATCCAATTGTTAAACCACAAGGATAAATGTCGAACGCGCTATACCTATTTATCTATAGCCCACCCTACCGCTACTATAAAAATATCTATACGTTTATATACTTAACAGTTTCTAGGGCAGTGGGATAACCGGACTCGTTTTGCTCAATAACTCAGTTATTTTCATATATTATCAAAAAACTTTGTAATGTTTTCAACCGACTTCAAAAAAGGAGGAGGTTCTCAATTCGACTGGTTTTTTTAAATTATTTTTATTATTTTTATTTTATTTATGTTTGTTACCTCAGAACTTTTGACTGGGTGGACCGATTTGGATGATTCTTTTTATATTTGTAAGGGCATACTTCCCATGTGGTCCCTTATAAATTTAGTCGAAATCGGTCTAGCGGTTTTTAAAATATCAACAATAAAATAAGTACTTTGTATAGCGTGTGCTTGTTGTTGTAAAGTTGGCGCGGGAGTTTGAAGTCGGTTGTTTAAAAAGAATTTTTTATATTAAATTATTATAATATAACTAGCTGATGCCCGCGGCTTCGTACGCGTGGTTTAAGTTTTTTGATTCCCGCTGGAACTCCTTAATTTTCTGGGATAGAAAGAAGCGTATGCGTTTCAGGCTGTAATCTATATCTGCGCCAAATTTCATCCAGATCCGTTCAGCCGTTCTGTCGTGATGGAGTAACAAACATCCATCCATACAACCATCTAAACTTTCGCATTTATAATATAATAGTAGGGGAGCCCAAGAGGGGATTTTTGGATTTACTGCTGCGCGTCAGATATTGATAGCGTATACGCCCCACGTGTCTCTGTTATCGCCTGTATGTCATGTATATTAACCGGTTTGCATGGTGGGGTTGGCCGTACGGAAGAAAAAAAAATTTGTAAAAAATAATAATATTCGAGCGCGTCAGATATTCAGAGGAGATGTTAAGTTGACCCAAAGCTCCTATTCAAAGTACTGACGATTCTGACGTAATGCAAAGTCACGGCGGTTTTTTGAAAAAAGCAAAAAAGAAATTGCCATTTTGAATTACTCGAGCGCGTCAGATTATCATACAGACGGTTCAGCTTCATGTCCCAAACGTAATCTAACGATTATCTCGAGGAATTTTCTTAATCTGCCCCCCGATTGTCTAAAAGTTGCCGATCAAATCGTCAAAGTTCGGAGTGAAAGTAAAATAAACCATAACAGCATTGAATTAGAGCTCAATTTCGTGTATGCATTCTCATATGTTTAGGTATGTACGATTTGATCGGCAATTCTTACATAATCGCACCTCTTATGATTTGAAAAAAATGCTGTTGACACTCTCCCCACCTGTGAAAGGATATCATATTACCTTTTTTTCTGTCTACCATCTAATCTTCAAAATCCATAAGGTCCACGACGCTCGAGTAAGTCCACGTTTAAGCATCATTGCCTCCCCTACTATAAATATAGATAGTAGATTTGTAGTTATTGATGAATGATGACGGTTTTTTAATCATGTTTAAGGCCCGCTTGCACAAGGCTGTTATAATGTGAATAAGTTAAATTTTAAATTTAAGTATGTGTAGTTTGTACCCGCCCTTTAACATGTCTACCCCGGAATAAACTTATCAAAAAAGTGATAGCATGAGAAGTATGGTGAATTTATGGAAATTTTTAACAATAAAATTTAATAATACTAATATTATAAATGCGAAAGTGTGTTTGTTTGTTGGTTTATTGGTTTGTTTTGCCATGGTTTAAAACTTGAAAACTTCTTTAGCCACGTTGAGCCCTTTTTGGTAGGTGGTAAACTTGTGGATTGCGAAGACCGACATGCCCGCGAACAGCGACATACTCGCGTTATTACGAAGACAAAAGGTCTTAAATATAAATATACTACATTCGTAATGAAACTTTAATGCCTTAGTGTTAAGGTTAATATTTAAAAAAAAAATGTTTTCACTTCTATCGGCAGTCCCTATGACTGCCAATTTTTTTTATTCGGCTACAAGTTAACCCTTGACTGGTATCTCATGGTAAGTGATGATGCCATAGCATGATGCAGTCTAAGATAGTAACGGGCAGTGGGCTAGCTTGCAGTTAGGGCTACGAAAGGTATTTATTACTAGATGAAGCTCGCCTCTTCGTCCGCGTGGATTAAGGTTTTTTGATTCCCGCGGGAACTTTTAATTTTCTAGGATAAAAAGTAGTAATAGTATGTCCTTCCCCGGGATACAACATATCCGTGTACCGAGTTCCGTCGAAATCGGTTGCCCGCATGATAATGGGCCTTTCACTAGATATGGCCGATCAAAAACGTGATAAGGTTACCAAAAATGAACCATAATTAGAAAAGCTGATTCTTGTACAGTATTAAAGTATGCTCAGTACCTATGTAAACAGTACAAAAACTGAGGCTTTTCTTCGGGCCTTTCACTAGATATCACCTCTCAAAGGCGTTATAAACTTACAAACTATAAAAAATCAGAAAGGAGGTAAGGTTTTTATGCTATACCCAATTGTTAAAGCAGGAAGTTACATTATCGCGTAAATGCAGTTTAGGTTTGATAATAAAATCGGTTTAAATATCGATGTTCTGCACGATTATTTCGTTTGATATTTCGGTTTGAGTATAAATATACTGCCTACTATTATTTTTAAAAAAAATCGAGAAAATATTCAGAATTTTAGTAGTTTCCGAGATATTATTTTTTTTAAATTTTGAGGTTAGGTTTAACTTTTATACGTTTTAATTAATTATACCTACTTTAAAGTACCTTACCTTTTGTTTTAGGTACCCAGTGGAAAAGGTTAATTTCTTATTTAGAATGGGCTACGCCAGAAGACTCGCTTCGTCGCCCCTGTATGAATTTCATGAAATCAATGAATTCAGGACCTCCTACGCGAGCTTCTGGCTTCGCGCTTAAAAAAAACACTCTAGGGGCAGGGCAGACAAGACTGTGTGGAGTTGGGGAGCGGCTCGTAGATTTTTTAAACTCGGCATTTGTATAGATTTAAATACTTAAGTACTTTTGTGTGTTAAGTCACTGTTTAGTCATCAAAAAAATTAAGACTTATGCCCGAATGCACTAAACTTAGGAAACACTTAAACCCTTGCCTAAACAATTTAGGAAGCTCCTATCAAAAAATTGTTTTGAACTTAACTAAAGATATTCTTAAATGCGTTAAGAATTTAAGAATTTCTTTACTTTAGTGCACAGCTATTTTTTGCTAGGAGCTTTTTAAATTGTTCAGGCAAGAGTTTAAGTGTTTCCTAAGTCTAGTGCATTCGGGCATGAAAGTTTTAAAGTACATTGTTAATAGTTTTTTTTTGTAAGAAAAGTTTAAGAGAAGTTTAATTTGATTTTTTCGAAGTTATAGAGTAAAATTTTCAATTATAAGTAAAAAATTAGCATATTTTTTTATTTAAATCTAATTTTGTTTTCATTAAAGAAACGTGCTGATAGTTCCTTGTAACTTTTAAGTTTTTTTTTTGTTTTTAAGATATAATTTAGTTAAAAATTGTATTTTAAACTGAGTAACTTAAAATACTTTGCTCAAATGTCCGGGTTTTAAGCTCCGGAATCCGGGATTTTCACGTTTTTTGTCCTATATAGTTGACTGATTTTTGAGATGGCAACCCTTAGTGCAGACTGGAGACCTTGGCATTTAGCATTGTTTTATATTATGTTCTAAATTGACTGTTTATCTTTTTAAAAGTTTCCCAGGTGTGTTAATATTATTTTAATCTAGGCTAGGATTAACTATTCTTTGAATAATTTAATATTTATGGAAAATAAATGTTTGTATAATTTTAAGTTTTTTTTTAAAATGACATACCCTACACTCTGTGTGTGATTAATTACTACCTATATGAATTTCAGCACATTTTTTCTGCACTGTAAATGTACTTATTTATCAGTATTAGTAACAAATATTTGCACGGTGTTTCCAAACGATGAAATTATAACTATAATCAGGTTAGTGTTTGGACAGGTATCTTCAGTCAAAATTGATAGGCCAAACAAAAAATCGGACGTTTTTTTACTCTTCCCATACAAATCGTTTACTAGTATTTTTAGGTAGAGTAAAAAATCTACCAAATTTTTTTGGTTTCTCCTATCTATCCTACTTATCCTGCCTGACTCAAAATACCTCTCCGAACACTTAATTTTATTATAAGTACAGGGTGTAAGGGACAGCTTTCCGAAAACTTTAACAATGTTAGTAGCATACCATCATCCTGAACAACTTACAGCAATAATTTTTGTCGGAAAAAAAATTCCACTCTCCATACAAATTGTACGAATCAGGTGCCAAATTTTATGGAGAGCAGAATTTTTTTTTTCGCACAAAAAATTCTTGCTGTACGTTGTTCAGGATGATGGTCTAAAGACATTGTCAAAGTTTTCTGAAAGTTGTCCCAAAACAACCTGTATCATTTATTTCATCGTCCGGAAACACCGTGTAGAGATTTAGTGCTAATCCTGAAAAATATCAATGCCATTACGATATTAAATAGTGCGGAAAAAATGCTAGGGCACGTAAAAGGATCATGCCCAGCTAAAAAAGCACTATAAAATTTAGTGCAGTCGCATAAAAAGATATGCTTCCAGCAGCAAATAATAACATGGGCAGGCACGATATATTATAGGGCACGATCTGGTACACACGAAAAAGTAATATGCAAACGCACATAAAAATATGCTTCCAGCAGTCAAATAATATCATGGGCAGGCACGATATATTATAGGGCACGACCTGGTATGCACCAACAAGTAAAATGCAAAAGCACATAATAGTATAATGAATGCATCATAATATAAAATGCGGTCAATTAGGTATTTTAAACAGTGCACTATATATTTTCTTTCATTAGGGTTAAAACATTATGATGTCTTGACCTATATCTTATAGTGCGAGCTGCAAATAATGTTGTGACGTCACTAAATTGTGGCGGAACCATAATTTTATGTGCACCCCCGACAGAATAACTTTACATACTGGCACGATTGTTGAAAAAAGTGTGCATGCACAATAGTTTATACTGCCTCATTTTTCTCAGTGAGCATCGTCATGAAACTAACAACAAAACCTATGGTCCAATGAACCCCTTCTGGCACTTAACCCATCTAGTTTAAAATATTTAAGTGTGCTATTCGCCATTTTTAAGCCATAAAATAAAATAAGATGCTTTTTAAAATAAATTCTTCTAATAATATTCTAGTCGACTTTCTTTTCTGTGTCCTTTTTGTTCCTGTTTTTATTTATTGTTCACTAATTTAATGAAACGATGGAAAATTAATGCGTTTTAAGTGTAAAAAAAAAATTCGATCAAAATCTATGGAAATTCTGCGTAATTTTAAAATCCCGTCAAAACCTGGATAACATAGTATGACCATTTCCAGAATCTCTCTCTTTGTTTTTCTGTCTTTATCTCTCTCCTAACTCTGCGGCTAGTTTTGTCAAAATCAATTCAAGGGGCTTAATACAATAAAGGTCAGGTCTACAAGTCCTTGACTCTGATTTCACTTTGGGGTGAGTCATGATGCAGTCTAAGATGGCAGCGGGCTGACCTGTTAGAGTTAAGGCAGCTATAAATATTACACCCATACCCCTAATCGGTTTCTATAAGGCATCGTGCTGGAACTGCCTCGTTGGTTTGGTGGTTAGCATGTTAGACTGTGGCTGACGAGGTCCCGGGTTCGAGTCCCGGTTTAAGCCATATTAGTGCCATTAAGTGTTGGGTTTTTCTGACTAGAAATTCTCAGTAGGTACTAGCCCGAAGTAAGGAAGTTGGCGGTGTTTCACACCCGTGCCTTGGAGAGCACGCGGTCCCGGTTATTATCACTAACATGATGATAGTCGATTGCACACAAGCAATTAGTTGCAAAATAGGTAAATGTCATTAAAAACCAATAAAGTGTTCATAAAAATATCATATTTATTTAACCTAATTATATACCTAAATGCTATCAACCTGTTAACATTTTAAGAATTAAGAAATCTTTCATTTCTGAAGTAGAGACGAAGTGTTAAGGTAGTGTTATTGTTATTTATTTAAGCCTATTATATATTATATTTCATAGTGAACGTAGAAGTATAGGTAAGTATTTATTATCTTATCGTTCCTACCATTATAACCTTACTATAAGTGCGAAAGCGCGAAAAAATATTTTACCATTTTATCGGTGTGATATAAGGTAGATTGTATTATAAGGGAGTAAAATAATATTTTTACGGCGAGGGCTCAGGCGACGTACTTTGAATCCCTCGCTACGTTCAGGATTCTACTCTAGGATCCCTCACTTCGCTCTGGATTCAAAAAAGCGCCCTCGCCGTAAAAATATTATTTTGCTCCCTTTTAATACAATTTACTATTAATAATTGGTAATGCATCAGGTAATTTTATTGAATGGAGAAATGCAAGAGGCGCCAAGAATTTTTCAGAATCTGTGTTTTGGCCTACTTCCAGTACTTAGCCTAAACTAAAGAACCTTCCACTCTTTGGAGTACCTACTCAATGCTAAAATCAACAGTTAGTTCTAATAACGACGTAAAACTAGACACATATTCGAAATTAATAGCGTATCTGAGCGAAGAGGATGTCTGATGGATTTGTAGTTTTATTTTCTCATATTTTTTTGGCTCGGGCGACGTATTTTGAATCCCTCCTAACTAACTAAATCCTAGTAAGTACTAACAGCCACTGAGCTAAGCCGCGGACAGACATGGCGAAACTATAAGGGTTCCTTATTGACTACGGAACCCTAAAAAGATGATTATAAACGCGTTTGAAATTCCAAATTATGAGCAGCTCACTAGAATAGAAACTGCCTCGTTGATCTAGTGGTTAGCATGTTCGACTGGGGCTGACGAGGTCCCGGATTCAAATCCCAGGTCCACCAATAAGTAAGTATTGGCTTTTCTGTCAAAAAATTCTCAGTAGTAGCCCGGAGTTAGGAAGTTGGCGGTGTTTCACCCCCGTGCCTCTGAGAGCACGTAAAGCCGTTGGTTTTATGCCTGATTTCTCTCCGGCCGTGTCGAATTTTCCGTCCCATAAGGCTATGGGAGCAGAGAGTGCACCTATGTTTGCGCACAAACTTGTGCACTAATATCTCCCGCGCAGATGTCTAATCTCTCTAGAGATTGGCCGCCGTGTCCAAAATTCGGTTGGTAGGATGTTTATTAGAATAGAAATTCCAATTAGCTACCATGACGCAGATTCCGAGAAACTAAATAGGAATTTTGTTTATCAATAATCCATTACAAATAAATTAAAATACAATAAACAAGTTGATTGAGGATGAGTGATGAGTGTTTAAAGTATCATAAAGTTCTAGCAATACGAAAGTTTAGTTAGGCTAGCTAGCATTAATTTCTAACAAAATAATTTTTTTTAACCAACTTTCAAAAAAGGTTCTCAATTCGGTGCGTATATTTTTTTTTTAATGTATGTCGGTGCATATCTCCGTGGTTTTTAAACCGATTTGAATAATTTTTTTTTTCAATGGTTCTAACCAAATTTTTATGGGACCACCTCGTGAGCTTCCTCTAGGAAGTTTACGAGGTGGTCCCATAAAAAATTCTGACTCCAAATCCTCAATCCTGATGCTGTAGGTGTACCCGTACTACATGAAATCATGCAAACTAGTGAATTAGAAAATGTTGATGGTGAATTCATACAGTAGGTATCAAGTCACGTGTATACGATACAACTCTGAGTCCCAAAGATAGGCATACCTAGTTGACGCGTGAGGCTCGCGCGACTTCAACATAGTGTGTAGAAATCAAAATTATTTTTTACTTTACAGTGGCTTTGGAAGTCGGTTCTTTGGAAAGAATTTTTTCGTTTCCAAAAATGGTCTTATCATTGTTACCCAATTCTGCACTTCCAAGTCCCTAGACCCTATCCCTATTCAATCACAATTTGCCTGTTTTTTGCAGATCAATCACGATGATTGAATTCAACAGTTGCTGCTTCTGCATACCGCTGAGGAAAGGTTGCCTGATCCTCGGCTACCTACATCTGGTAAATATTTTTTCTTTTCATTTTTTTTTTACATGTAGTATAGTGATGTATTGTATTGGAAAGTGTAGGTCGCGGTCTTAAAATGTTTTGAGTAGCCGTCGCGTAAGTTGAAATCTGCGCAGAAACACATATCGGGTGTCAAACGAAATGCGGTATGAGGTGCGCTGCGAGGAGCCGCGCATTACCATACCCCTCGCTTCCCGCGCATGCTCCGCTCAGCCCTGTAGTACAATGTACCTGCGCAGACGACCGCTCTTTTGGGTCAGCTTACGGGACGCGATTTGTACCAGCAGGGCGACCGCGTATCTTTTGCATCAATCATTGATACATCGCAATCACCTCTGATTGGTTAACACTCTTCCACTATTGGAAGAAATCCATTGACGCAACAAGAATACCATAAATACAGCCAATCCGAGGTGATTGCGATGTATCAATGATTGATGCAAAAGATACGCGGTCTGTCTGTCTGTCTGTCTGTCTGTCTGTCTGTCTGTCTGTCTGTCTGTCTGTCTATCTGTCTGTCTGTCTGTCTGTCTGTCTGTCTGTCTGTCTGTCTGTCTGTCTGTCTGTCTGTCAGCAACGAATAGATCCAGAGGCCCATCTATTCAACCGATTTTGATGAAATTTTATACAGGGATAGGTTGTATCCCGGGGAAGGTCATAGGCTACTTTTTATTCCGGAAAATTCAAGAGTTCCCGCGGGAATCGAAAAAACTTGGTCCACGCGGACGAAGTCGCGGGAATCATCTAGTAAAAAATAAAAATAAAAAATCAGCTGTATTACTTGTTAATTTATGCAACTCGATCCATTTTGAATAATGGTCTACTAGAGTTAGATAGTCATTACTGCCATACCTACTGCAGTATGTCTATTGATACATATTGAAATGGGAGTTCTGGTTGCACTCTAATGATCATCGGTTCTTTAATGTTATTATTTGAATATTTTTTACAAACTTTACAATTTGTAATATATCTTTCAATGTCAGAATTCATGTTATTCCAATAGAATAATGTTTTAGCTCTTGCTTTTGGTAATATCAAAATGACATTCATGAAGTTTTTTTAGCATTAGATCTTGTAATGACTTAGGTATATACAGTCTATTGTTAATAAAAATTAAGTCATCTTCAAGAGAAATCAATGTCTTTAAATTATACAAATATTTTAACTCTGCTGGGATCTTGGAGTGTGAATTTGGCCATCCATTTTTATGAAATTTAATTAAGTTTGATGCTATAGGATTTTTAAGGTCTAGTACAGAATAAGACACCAATCAAAGGATTAGCTACTATGAACGTTCAAGTAAATAACAAATTATACACTGAGATTTTGTGTAGCAGGTAATGAAAATTCTATGCCAATATTATATCGTGATGCATGTGTACGTTTGAATCTAGTGAAACATATAGCATCAGTGGTTTCAAATAATAAACTTAACAAAGAAGACTTAATTAAAGAAAATAGTGACCTATTCACTGGTATTGGTAAGTTTAGCAAGCAGTATGAAATTAAATTGAAAAAGGACACTATTCCCACTTCAAAACCCCCGTACAGAGTACCCTTAAGCTAAGACCAAAACTGGAAGAAGAATTGATTTGACTGGAGGGTTTAGGCATTATAAGCAAAGTTTATGAGCTTTCTGAGTGGGTTAACAGATTAGTAATAATTGAAAAACCTGACAAAAGTATTAGAATATGCCTTGACCCAAAAGATCTAAACAATTCAATCATTAAAGATTATTGTTACATACCTACTTTAAATAAAAATAAAGAGGGAGATGTAACATATCTATGCTAGTGATAATAATATTATATGATTATAATGTTATCTGTGACCGGATGATGGTCTATGGAATAATGGCAATGGCGGCCATCCTAAGTTGATCGAATAAACCAAGCAAGTAATGGTTACCTTGTTTCATTTACTATAATACAGCTTCAGCCTTTGAAACAGCTTGGGATTATTCTTGAACGAAAGCAGTCACTCAATAAGACATGAGCCAACAACAAATTAATTTGCTTACAGGTAGCGTCGATCGCCCTCACAATCGTCTCTAGCTTAGAACTTGCGACTGCTATTAGGTGGATGGCCAGATTCGTTGGGATCGACAAAGACGCCGCAAACGTCGTAATTGCCTCAACCGTGATCTCACTGCTACTTGCTTTAGTCTTGTTGACATTCTCTATACTCCTGATCGTTGGATTACACAAGGTACCTAAAACATAAAAGAAAATATTAAGAATAATAATTAAAATATTAACAAATATTGTGGAGTCCTCAGTGTTAGGAAACTTTTTATCTTAAATAAATTAACTCCATACCGCAACATTGAAGGCCGTCGCAACCTTGACCAAGACCAACAAAATTTGTACCTTGCGTGCAACTAAAATTGCCTTCACCAAACGATTTTGTTATTTCCTAGGCCCATACCTATACAATAAAATTAATCTTACTTTACCCATATTCAATATGTCATGTACTCACTGCAAACATAAAGTTATATCATTTCTTATTGATAAATCATACGACGAAATAGAGGAATTCTTAAAAATTCAAAATTAAATTAACCTACACTCCTTTTTAAAAAAAAAGCATTAGTCACTTACATGCACTTAAACACTTCTTATGAGCACGCGCGCATACACACACACACACACACACAAACACACATACACACACACAGAAACACACACACACACACACACACACACACACACACACACACACACACACACACACACACACACACACACACACACAAATTAAGCATAGTTTTGGATTGTTATTACTACTATATGTACTTACATTAAAATAATTTGAAATCTGTTCAATATGCACTTGTATAAAAATACTTACTCTGTTGTAAACGAGGGAGAGGGCTAGTTGACCTTAACACAGATCTTAAAAAATCTAGAAAGGACAACTACCATTGATCATTACTAATTTTTGTTATTTTCATTTGAACACTGAATTGTGTATTGTAATAGTAATAGATCTAACCATTTGAACAATGTATATAATATGCATGTATGTGAGAAATAAATTTGATTTTATTTGAAATTTGAAATACCTACTCCTCAACCAATACAGACGTCCACTGATGGACAGAGGTCTCCTGCATGGATCTCCACAGAACACGGTCTTGTTCCGCTTGCTTCCAGCGATTCTCAGCTACTCGGTTGAGAAGGTCCATCCGCCTAGTGGAGGGTCGTCCAACGCTGCGCTTTCCGGTGCGAGGCCGCCATTCAAGCTCCTTAGGACCCCAATGCCTATCGGTTCTGAACTGTGCCCCGCCCATTACCACTTCAACATAAATACACTTCGAGCTATGTCGGTTACTCTGGCTCTCCTACGGATATCCTCATTTCAGATTTAATCTCAAAGGCATAGCTCGCGCTATATTCTGATTCTGATATCATAATAAATGAATAATTATTAATCTTCTTGGATGATACATGGATTTATTTTGAAAACTAATGTGGAAACTTTTTAGGAAAAGAAAATATACGTGAAGGCTTACTTGGTATACTACGTCATCTTCATCATCCTGTCCGCGATACTGTACATCGTGCGGATCGCCACCAGGCCAATCGCCTTGGCGTACACCCTGGGCAATTTGATCGAGATTCGTAAGTAACATCTCTCTCCCCTACTTCTACTACAGATAAGAAAGAAAGAAAGGCAGTTTATTCGCCAATGGTGTCACAGACAAAACTAGATACAAATCTACACTCTGGAACACTTTCGTCTGTGACACCACTCTGAAAGGGGTCTTACTATAATTGCTTACAGCAGTAGATATTATTTTAAAATGTCACTTTTATGTGACATCCTAAAGTAAGAATTATAATTCTGAAACAAGAACGATAATAATATTTAAAATAATACTAATTTAAGCGATGGTAGAATTGTCCCCGTACTCAATAATCATGGATCATGTAGATTGCCACCTTGCCATATGATTTGAGCCACAATTTAAGCTATAACCTTGACACTATAGTCGAGATCTGTTCCTAATAGTAGCATCCCTCTCTCCGTCCGAAATCCGCTCTAACGCCTCATGTCATCCAAGAGATTAGAGATACAGCTTACAACTTAAAATAGTATAGAGAGCTTACATTGTATGGATTTCTTGTTGAAAAATGTTTAAAGACACATGTTTTGGAAAAATATCGTTTAAGAACGAGAATGACCACCAAAGTTGTTTAGCAACTAGCATTGCTTTACCCACCACATACTTATCTCAGATTGCTAGATTTTAGATCAAGAACTCTTATTGGGGCTACCACCGGGTACAGAGGTACTCTCTAGTACCTAATGTAGATGGTCAAGGCGATACATAGAGATTATTCCATTTACCCATTAACCAATTTTCCGGGTTGCGTGGTAACTGGTAACTACGTGATACAGTTAATTCCTGCGCCTATTCGTTGTTGTTTAGATTCTATATCTTGTTTAAATCTTTGAGATGCAGGGGTGTTCTACCTCTTTAGGTATGCTTGTTCTTGTGTGGCACAATAATAAGGAAATAAATGTTTTTTTCGTTCTAGATTACTTACCTTTTTATTTGTATGTTCCAGTGCTCAGCGCGTACTTTATGCTGGTCATCCGAAGCCACTGGGTCACCATGAGTGAAAATAGTGGAAATAACTTTAACACCGCATATAGCGCGCGAAGATCCGAAAATTGAACCGTTTGTAAAACGATTTGACGCAAAAAATATTTTTGTCTAAATATTCTAATTATATTTATATTAAAGGGGTCCATTTGAGTATAGATTTAGCTAACAGCCGTTAATTTCATAATCCATTAATCATCAGTTGGCAAATACCCAAATCTTTATAACTTTACTTGTCATGCATATATCGCAGTCATCTGGTTTAATCTGCTATTTGATTGAATGACTAGCGCGTTCATTGAATGACAACATTCAATTGAATGACTAAAGGACAACTCGTCAACTTGTTTAATGTAACGTTCAACGTCTTGACTGAACGTCATCTAGCATAGTCGTTTACGTTGAATGGGATATAGCCGACTTTGTAATGTTTTGTTATTGTAATCTGTTAGGTATATTAACCCGATAAAACCTAATTATTATTGATTATTATGATTATTTATGTAGAACCCTAACCTAACCTAAAAGAAAGAGACAAGAAAACTAAATTTCAATCACCTGACTGATTTTACGTCCGCTCTGTTCAAAGGGCTATGTTACAATCCGCTAACTAGTTGGACGTCGAGTGACAAGACGTTTGGCCTAGTCATTCAATTGAATGTTGTCATTCAATGAACGCGCTAGTCATTCAATCAAATAGCAGATTAAACCAGATGACTGCGATACATACATCGTCATGAAACTAACAGCAAAACTTTTGGTACAACTCAGATTAAATACTTTAATCTGAGTGGTACAATGAACCCCTATACTTAACCCACCTAGTTTAAGTATTGTAACTATACATTTCTCCATTTCGAAGCCATAAAATAATAATTGATGCCTTTTAAAATAAACTCTTCATATAATAGTCGACGACTTTCTTTTCTGTGTCCATTTTTACCCTGTTCTTCTATTAATTGTTTACTAATTTAATGAAACGCTGGAAAATTAATGCGTATTTTAAATATTTTCGGTGAAAATCGATGAAAATTCTGCAGAATTTTAAAATCCCGTCAAAACCGGGATAACAAATATCACATATCCATTTCCAGAATCTCCCTCTTTGTTTTTCTTTCTTTATCTCTCTTCACAAACATTGCTTCTTCAAGACAAACTTCAAACGGCTTACTACACTTCTAAAAGTCCAATCATTTGGCAGTTTTACCTGGAAAGTTTTCATGAAGTTTCATTTCATAGATTTCGACGTGCTCTTTTCGAATTTTTACTTTGCCACCTCGTATCTTTGCCGCTCGCGCAGCTATATTGGAAAAAGGTGCCCAAAAAACAGTTTTTGGACAATAACTCCTTTCCGACTCATTTTACGATGAAAATAGTTATGTGATAAATTAAATGAGAGAAAGTTTCCTACAATTTATGTATAACCTTTTTTTAAAAAACGAAACGAAATTAGATTGACATGGCTAAATTATTTTAAAGATCTTGTGAACACCCACATTACAAATTTATTTAAACTGTGGTCAATTTTAAATTAAAAAGGTCAATTTAGGTTTTGGTTTGCGGCTCTTGTACGATGAAACTATTGATTTTACAAAACAAAGGTTTCTTACTTTTATAAGAATACATGCTGAACTGGAGTCAACTATCAAACAGTTTCTAACCGAGTCTTTAAGGTTATTCATCTCTGAAAATAATGACAATATTGTTAAAATAGCACGAGCCAGCTTCTGCAAACGATGTGTCTGGTAATGCATTCCATGTTTCAAAAATCATGTCGTGATCTTGCAATATTGTGTCGCATGCCATTCATGGCACGCGTGCCATTGGTTCGCCATCCCTGGTCTAGTGGTTAGCATGTTCGACTGCGGCCGACGAGGTCCCGGGTCGGGCCATAAATAAGTGTTGGGTTTTTCTGACTAGAAATCTCTAGCCCGGAGTTGGCGGTGTTTTACTCCCGTGCTTTGGAGAATAAGCCGTCGGTACCGGTTATTATCACTAACATGATGCTGGTCATTAGCACACAAGCAATTAGTTGCAAAATAGGTGAATATCATTAAAAACCAATAAAGTGTTTATACAGAAATCATATTTTACCTAATTATAGTCCTAAATGCCAAATTTTTAATAATTAAGAAATCTTTCATTTCTGAATTAGAGACGAAGTGATAAGGGTTGTGCTATACTTAGTTGCTTATATAAGCCTATTATATGTATATTATTTTGATTTGATAGCCAACATAGAACTATTGGTAAGTACTTACAACCTAATCCTATACCATTAGGTATACCTAGCTATAAGTGTGAAAGCGTTTTTGTTAGAACATTAATAAAGGAGGTTATTTTCAAGTTTAGGTTAGTTGGAGGTTAGTCAAGTCCACTTTATGCCAAATTGAGAAAAAACAACTTTTGGTACCGTCATGATATACCCTGATAGGATACTTAGAATGGTAAACTGTAGATTATTGTGGTGTTCAGGATTATTGGATAATAGCAGATTTAAAAATAATGCTGGTATTTACGGAGAAAAACGCTATTAAAAGGTGGATTTGACTCGTTTTGTTTCCAAGATGTGGATTTGACTATTTTTGAATGAAAGTGATTTAGATTTGACCAATTTTGTTAGAAAGCTGTCAGGATTTGACTACCTTTGTACAATCCAACTAACGATTCAAAAAGGGATGTCACGCTCAATGTATGGAGAACGCAAAATGGCGGATGGGGTTTAGAGCGACGTGATTGGCTCAAACGGATCTGACCATCTTTGAAAGTAAGGTGGTCTGGAATAGGCTAATTTTGAAAGTAAGGTTGGCATTTGTTTTGTATTTGAGGGTGTTAAGCTGGATTTGGCGTGCTATGATTGTTATGAGCCAATGAAGAACTCTTCTTAGAAAAAATGCTGTGATCTTAGGTACTTCATAATCTATGAATTTGGATTTGACCGCTTTTGAAAATTACCTCCTGTTATATACTGTTTCTTGTATTGTTGGTGGATTATTTTATACTATGAATCAATTTTTATCAATAAGTCCCTATAACCTTTATTAGGTATGTCAATTACTGTAATTATATGCAAAACTAAATGAATAGTTAACATCTGACAAATAATATTATTCATAAGAGTACACTAGTATACTCTGATTTACTCTAGTTATCAAAGTTAATATAGAAAAAAATGAATGAAGATACTTGATAAGTAAAAGAAAATACTTGATTGTCATATCAATTCAGTACCTACTATTTATCAATAATTATTAAATTGCTTTGAATCGTAGAGGCTACAATGTTAAATCCATACTAATATTATAAATGCGAAAGTGTGTCTGTCTGTCTGTCTGTCTGCTACGCTTTCACGGCCCAACCGATTTTGAAAGTCAAAGGTTCCCGCAGGAATCAAAAAAATTATCTGTTTTACCGATGTTAATGAAATTTAGTACAGGGGTAGGTTATATCCCGGGGAAGGCCATACGCTACTTTTTATCCCGGAAAATTCAAGAGTTCCTGCGGGAATCGAAAAAACTTGGTCCACGCGGACGAAGTCGCGGGAATCATCTAGTATATTAGAAGTAAAGAAAACAATAGATTTCTGAGAAGGAATTTTTAAGAAATAATTTAAACAATCAAGAGCGAAATAGCTTTATTTTATTGCTACGTACACAGACAACTCGGTGTCTACGTACGAGTACAATAAAATAAAACAATAGATTTCTTATACTTAGTTATAACAACCTGTTCCGAGAAGGATAGGTAACAGAAAAAATGCTTGTTCGCACAAAACTAACGCAGGATAATTAACAAAAGATCTATTTTGTTTTTTTCCCATCTCTCCTATGAGAGTGGAGGCCTGTGCCCAGCAGTGGGACGTTAATAGGCTGTAGTGGTGGTTTTTAAAAAGTTAGGTAATAATATATTCTCACACGGGCGACCTGTAGTTATTTAAACTGACATGATATTTTTCACGTATCCAAAAAAAAAGACGTGTGGCACTCGGAGACTGCCGCGGTAAAGCTATTGCAATTTGCATAGCCTGTAGTCCTGGTAGTCAGGGGGCGGTGCAGGTAGGGCTAAGCTAAGCTTAACCCGCTTGTCCTCCTGATTTCCGGACGAGCCTGAGGAGGAGGAGCTCGGACGTGCGCGCTTGGCCAATTCGAAGCCAGGCGTAGGTACAACTACGCGGGCTACGATGGCAGGCGTATCATCGTCGCTGTCTTCGCTTGTTTCCGATTCTATCGGCGAGGTGGTGGCGGCGGTAGTAGTAGTGGTCGGAGGACGACTGACGAACTCGGCGGCAGGGTAAAATGGATTGGTCCATTATATTCCAGCGTACCTACCACCATCACTGCGCGCGGAATCCCTGTTCGTCCTCTTCCCTGTTTCGGCGGCCTCTGGTCGAGCGGTTGCTTGTCGGCCATGGCGATGCGATTGAAGTACGTTTAAAATGTATTTAAAAACGATGAAACGATAAAACGATAAAAATAATGATTTAAAAACGGGTTAAAACGGTTAAAACTATTAACACTTAAATTTTTTTTGGTTTTTTTTTACGGAATTTCTGGATTCGGTCTCCCCGCTCAAGGCCCGCGATAGAAGCTATGCAATAGCTTAACAATCATTTAGCTTACAGGCGGGAGTTTTCATTTGAATCTAAAAAAATTAGCACAACTAAAATGTATGGATATATGAATGGGTGGATGTTGTTAGCGGGGACCAAAATACCTCAATCCACGCGGACGCAGTCGGGGGCATCAGCTAGTTATATTGTAAATGCGAATGTTTGGATGGATAGATAGATGTAATGGACGGATGTTTGTGTTACTCAATTACGCCAGAACGGCTGAACGGATCTTAATGAATAGATTATAACACATAGGCTACTTTAATCCCGGAAAATTAAAGAATTCCCGCCGTAAACAAAAAACCTTGTAGGCTACATTCATGCACAAACACATTTTTATTTCAATAAACTAAATTTTAATTATAACTAGCAGATGCCCGCGACTTCGTCCGCGTGGTTTAAGTTTTTTTGCCCACAGGCTCTCCTTAATTTTCCGGTATAAAAAGTACCCTATGTCACTCTCCAGGTCCACAACATATGCAATGCAAAAAATCAAGTTGATCGGTTGATAGTACTGATTGATATCGCCTACCCTGTTGTCGTCTGTCGATATGTCTATATAGGAACGGCATTCCGAACCAGTGGTAGATTCATGTGAATGTAGATTCTTGTAAAAAGTCTATTTGAATAAAAATCATTTGAATTTTTGAATTTCGATGGTCGATATTGTCGACTGCGCCCCATCCTTAGTCGGCTACAAAAGTAACGTTAAGGGGCGCGCGCGCAGGTCAACGCCTCAACGGCCGGCTACCGAGTACCGACCGGTCAAACCAGTCCGATCTCTGCCGCGACATTAAGTGCACGTACGTAGACGTACACCGTACCTAACTACCTACCCTGATTCTGCATCGGGAATCGCCTTTAGTAGGTACTTGTACCTGTTCTATATTTCAACTTCTACTTCTGTGCTTCACTATTTCTTGTGCTTTCTTGTTTCTACTGCTTGCACCTGTGCTTTCTGAATAACCCGGAGGGAGTAAATATACCTACCACAACTGTAAGTCTTATCATTTACATACATCCCCATTAGCACAGCCCGTTAAACTGTGCCATTAGTAAATAAATCTATATATGTATATGTATATATAATATAAATTACAAATTTAAAAAAACCCCCGACTAGAAAAAAGCTGATGACCTTCAGACGGATGAACAGATTTTCATGAAACATGGCTAAGAACACTCGGGATAAAATTATCTATGACACAAAAAATACTAAACGAAAATCGGTTCATCCGTTTGGGAGCTACGATACCACAGACAGATACACAGACAGACACGTTAAACTTATAACACCCCTCTCTTTTTGCGTCGGGGGTTAAAAAATGAATGTTGCTAAGCGCAAAACTCGAGAACGGCTCGACCAATTCGGCAAACTTTTTTGTCGTGTGTTCCTTAACTTCCACGGAATGTTTTTATATTTGAAAAAAATGCGTTTAATTTAATTTTTAATTTGGTACAGAGATAGTTTACATGCCGGGGAATAACATAGGCTACTTTTTATCCCGGAAAATTAAAGAGTTCCCGCGGGAACCAAAAAACCTCAATCCACGCAGACGAAGTCACGGGCATCATCAGCTAACAAATAATAAGTAGTAATGAGGAATCGTCTTTGTGCTTTAATTAGGGCTAGGGGAGGCAACACTAAATATTGATAAGCACCAAATAAAGATTTTCCCTAAATTTTTGTTATTTTTTGTTCTTTTCCCCAAATTAAAATCATTCACTTTTCCTTTCTCCTTCCCTTAAACCAGGACATCTCCTGAAATACGGGTCCAATTTCAATGAATATGGTATTAATTTAAAGTTTAAAATGCCTTAAAATATAGCATAGCCTTTAAAATGGTACCATTTTTATCCATCTTCAACAGTCATTTAGTTTTTAAGATCGCTCGTAGCAAATTTTAAGTAGGTGATTCAATAGTTTTGCTCGCGAGTGTAGTTTGTAATTTAAGAGCGGCGAGTAGGTCTTAACATACGAGTTGTATGTCAGCCTGATGCCGCCCGGCTCGGGCTGACCTCGTCACGAGTTTGTTAAAACCTTAATGGCCCGTGCATCACGCAATATTTTTCAATACATTAATAATTGTGAGAAACCTTGTGCATAAAACTCGAGTAGGTAGGCCTACCTACTCGAGTTATAAAAGTCTTGAAATAAGTATGGGTGTGAGACACCAGTACCTAGTGGTTCAATTGGTCTCTGATTATGAAATTTTCCCGCTGCAAAAAGCCTATCTTTAGAGCCTTTATATTATGCAGGTTTTTGTTATTTAAAACTAATAAATTTAAATGCTGATTTTCATCTTATACGTCAAAATCATAAAACTTTTATGTAACCTTCCAACCCCCATTTTAGGGTTGAATTTTCTCAAAACCGTTTCTTAGCTGACGTCTACACCATGGAAGAAACCTACCTTCCAAACAATAACGGGTCTGTATGTTTTATAGTTAGATATCGTGATTAGTCAGTCAGTAAATGAGTGGTGTTTTATTACAAGTACTTTTATATATGTATATATAGAAGATGCTTGAACAATATTTTTCGAAAGTCTGTGAACATGCACGAGGAGCAATAAGTTTATCTATTAGTTAACTATGTTAACGAGATCTTAACCAAATAAATCTAATGGATATACGTCCAGAATGCGCTATATTTACCCATCGCCCGCCCTACCGCTGCTACAAAAATTAGGTATACCTATAAATACGTACTTTTCAGTTTCTAGGGCAGTGGGATAACCAGACTCGGTTTGCTCAATAACTCAGTTATTCTGTAATATTGTTGACTAGCTGATGCCCGTGACTTCGTCCGCGTGGTTAAAGTTTTCTTGATCCCGCGTTATATCATCGAGATCTGTTCAGCCGTTTTGGCGTGATTGAGTAACAATCATCCATCCATGATCCATCCATTAAAACTTTCGCATTTATAATACTATAAGTTTATAGTAACTAGTAATAGTAACTAGTTAAGATATATTTTATACGACTAGTTATCGATGAACAACTTAATTTAAAAAAAAAACATGTTCAAGGCCCGGTTGCACAAGGCCGTTAAATGTGTATTTAAGTTAAATTTTACTACCTGCCTGCCCTTTACTCAAATTTAAATGTTTATTTGAACAAAATAAACATTTGAACTTGAATTTGAATTTACTCCCGTAATAAACATAACGAAAGGAGAACAGAGAAAATGGTGCATTGCGGGAAATTTTTAACACAGTAAATGTCTTTGTTTGTAGAAATGGTCTTATCATTATTACCAAATTCTTCACTTCCAACTATTCTTCTTCTACTTCTTCTATTTAATCATAATGTGCCTGTTTTTCGCAGATCCATCACGATGATTGAATTCAACAATTGCTGCTTCTGCATACCGCTGAGGAAAGGTTGTCTGATCCTCGGCTACTTACATCTGGTAATTATTATAAATTTATCCTGTGCTTTTTTTCTTCTTCATATTACCTGCATTGCCTGGTGGGAGGCTTCAGCTTTGTTTTTTTTTGACAGAATTATTGGACCTCATCAATAGTCAACGCACTTTTTTACTAATAAAATGGTTGTCAAACATAAAATAACAGGAGACGTGAATATAACGTCATTTAGCAGGTCCTCCATTTACCTAATAATTATTGGGATTATTATTTCATGAAAGCAGTCACTCAATACGACAAGAGCCAATAAAAAATGAATGGAGAAGTTTCCATTTTTTTTTAAATGACCATTATGATGATCATTATGATGAAAATTAAGACAAAATAAAATAAAAATATGAAAGAATCATTAAAATATCTCAACAAATGAAAGAGTTATGGAGCTTTATAAAAGTTGCGCTTGCAAGAATAATTTTTTCATTGCATTTCGGTCAAATATCAATCGGACATAATAAAGTCGGTTGTTAAGGTCACACGACCTCAACAACCGACTTTATAAAGCCGAATAAAAGAAAGAAATGGGCTTAATTGAATTAAAAGCACTTAATTAGTCAGTCGCAAACTACGCCGATGCGAGCGGACGTGTTTCACGCTATACAAGTGTTTAAAAAAAATGTGTGTGGTCTAAGTAATATACGATGACGAGTGTTGTAATCAACGAGTTTTTGACATTTGTTCAAAACAAGATAGACGTTCTCGACGAACTAAGCATTGTGCAGATATGTGCGACAAATTTCACTGATGCTGAAGTGGAGGAGGGCAAAAGCACATTGTACAGTGCATGTGGCGATGGCGCGGCTAGAAATATACTGAGGAAAGGGGAAGACAAGAGAAAAAGGAACATTAAAGATGTTATTAAACTGCTCAAGGAAGTCGATCCCAACGCGTTACCAACTTTTGTGGCGAGAGACCTGAGTCGTCTTCCACCAGTCTCGTTTGATCATATAGATGTTACTCGACTACTTAAAGACATTGTGGCTATGAAGTCAGAACTTTCAATATTGCGTAGTGAAGTAGCATCGAAAGGAGAATTAATCACGCTTCAGACTAATGTCAGTTCAGAAATAAACGATTTGCGTGCCACTATCAGCACAGCCTTGACTGAATCTACGAAGGATTCAAAAAAATCTAATGGTGAGCAGTCTTCCCTGAAGCCCGTAATGACTTCGGAGAAACATACACAGGATGTCGCACCCCGCCCGGCGTCTACACTTGGGCCAGCCGACAATCACTCCGTACCTACGATCTCGGCGCACACACCAACGTACCGCGACATTGTGCAGAGTGCGGATATGACGCAAGCCACAATGCACCGTACGTCTTCCAGCCAGAAGGTTCAAAATACTAAATGCGATGACGCCGAGTTTACACTCGTGCAAAGGAAAAAACGAATGCCACGAAATAATTTGTGCGGTACCGCACAGCGCGCTTGTACAATAACAGTTGCAGACATACCCGCATTTGTATATGTTTCGAGGTTGGCGAAAACAACAACGATTGAAAATATGCGGTCACATATACGTGATATGGGACAAGAGTGCATCGACGTTCAGGTTTTGAACCAAAAATACGAAACGTCCTTTAATTCATTTAAAATAAAAATATCCCGTAGTAAATTAGAACATTTTTTAAAAAACGAGTTTTGGCCCGAAGGTGTGAAATATCGCGTTTTTCGTGAGCGTCATGGTTTAAAGAACGTTTCTACTAATCAATATGAATAGCAAACCTGTAATAGAAACTACAATGATATCTTTTAATTGTAAATCGATTAAGAGATCAGTGCAATGTATCCGCGATTTATGTCGAGGCGCAGATATTGTAGCCTTACAGGAAACATGGCTGTTGCCCCACGACTTAGATTTTGTACACAGTATAGATGAAAACTTTTCTTGCGCAGCAAGTTCGTCAGTAGATCTCTCGACTGGTGTACTCCGTGGAAGGCCTTATGGTGGCCTTGCCATTATGTGGAGAAAAACAAGGTTTACAGACGTCTCGATTTTAAACTGTGCAACAGATAGAATAATGGCGGTTCGCATTACACTAAACTTAAGATCTTTTTTAATTTTTAATGTCTACATGCCGACCGATGACATAGATAACCTTCCAGACTTTACCGACTGCTTGGCTAGGATAAGCGCCATTACGGAAGAAAACGACGATGTGGCAGCAGTGTACGTTTTAGGTGATTTTAATGCGCATCCGAATGCTAATTTTGGTATGGAATTACAACATTTTTGTGACGAGCAGCAGTGGATATGGGCAGACGGTCTAAAGTTAGGTACTAACTCAGACACGTTCACTTTTATAAGTGGAGCGCATGGAAGTCGTCGGTGGTTAGACCACTGCATTACTACAGTGGCGGCATGGGAAACTATACTGACTGTAAATGTTTTATATGACGTCTCGTGGTCAGACCACTTTCCGTTACAAGTCATATGTAATTTAAATGAAGTGACAGAGGGTGTTTCCACCGACGACAACCAAGTTGATAAAACTGGTATTCGTTGGGGTGTAAGAAATCACGAACAGACAGACAAATACTATAATTATTGTGTAACGAATCTAGTCGATATTATTGATAGTTTTAGGTGTAAAAATTGTGACAATAATCAAAATTGCGATTTAATTAATGATCATTTAGTTTTTATAGACCAATTGTACAGCAAAATTGTCCACGTTATGCAGCTAGGTTCCAAGATGTCAGCTGGGCGATGTAATAAAAGTACTAAGAATAGAAAGCAAGTTGTTGGTTGGAATTTCCATGTTCAGGAAAGCCATGAGATATATCGGTTACATTTTGAGACTTGGGTTATGGCTGGAAAACCTTCCGCTGGCCCTATATACGATGAAATGGTAAGTACTCGTAAATATTTTAAAAATAAACTGCGCTGGTGTCAGCAAAATGAAGAAATTGTAAAACTTGACATTCTAGCTGCATATCGAAAACAATGTAATTTTCCCAAGTTTTGGAAAGAAACTAAGAAGTTTAATTTTAAGCCTCGTCTGCCCATGAAAGTTAATGGTGTACAAAGTCATGAGCAGATAGCCAACATGTTTGCGGATAAGTTCAAGATTCAGCCTCGTCAAATGAACTCTGATGCTGAGATTGCAAACAGTCGTCCTTTAGGTATACTTGACCACCCAACAGTGCAATTTATCCCCGTACAAGTGACAAAAATTGTTAGAGAAATGAAAAGAGGCAAGTCCCCGGGCCACGATGAGCTCAGTCTTGAACATGTCCTATATGGAGGGGAGTTACTACATAGTAAGCTATGCAGTTTCTACAACTTGTGTGTCAGATATTCTTATCTTCCTCAAGATCTCATGAAAACGGTGGTAATCCCGATCGTCAAAAATAAAACCGGCGATTTGGGCTCAATTAATAATTACCGACCTATTTCTTTAGGCACCATCACCGGAAAAATTTTGGAACGCTTGATTCAACCCGATCTGCTGAAAAATGTTGTCATTGATGACGCACAATTTGGTTTCCGGCCCGGTCTCTCTACGGACACAGCAATAATTAGCTTAAAACATGCGGTAAGCTATTACACTAGTCGGCAAACGTCAGTTTACGCATGTTTTCTGGATTTAAGCCAAGCATTCGACCTAGTGAATTATGAAATTCTCTGGGCGAAGTTATACCAAGCTCGTGTTCCCAATGAATTGGTGGGTCTGTTGAGATATTGGTACGGAAATCAAATAAATAGTGTTAAATGGGGCGACGCGACATCTAATTGTTATAAATTAGATTGCGGAGTTCGTCAAGGTGGTATTACCTCTCCTGACCTGTTTAATATATATGTAAACGACTTGATAGAGGAGCTGAGAGCTACAAAAATAGGATGTCACATTGGTAGTACATGCTTTAATAGCCTCAGTTACGCAGACGACATGGTAGTTCTCAGCCCTTCTATCAAAGGACTTAGAAAGTTGCTCTCAGTCTGTGAGCATTATGCTGATGCTCATGGGCTGAAATATAATGTAAATAAGTCCGAAATGCTAGTTTTCCGCGCAGGCAAAGGTCCGGAGAGGGTGCCGGAAGTTTTTCTGTATGGATCAGCAGTTCGGGTTGTAACAAAATTTAAATATCTAGGACATGTTTTGACTGAGCACCTAAGGGACGACTGTGATATTGAGAGGGAAAGGAGGGCGCTCTCAATTCGATGCAACATGATAGCGCGCAGATTCGGAAAATGTAGCAAGCCTGTCAAGAAAATACTGTTCAACGCGTATTGTCAGTGTTTCTATACCTGCCAACTTTGGACGAATTTTCTGAGGAAGTCCTACACTGCAATACGCGTGCAGTATAATGATGCGTTTCGCATCTTGATGGGTTTGCCTAGGTACTGTAGTGCTTCGGGTATGTTTGTCGAATCGAGAGTACCTGACTTTTATGCTGTTATCAGAACACGAGTGGCATCCTTCTGGGAGAGGATTAGGCAATCCCAAAATACCATTTTACAAACGGTGTGTGATGGTATGCCTAGTCCAATATTCACTTATTGGCTATCTGTTCATCAAACACGAAATAGAAAGTAAGATGACAAAGAATATATACTGCTGTTTTTCAATGACACCTGGGGAGAGTTTTTTAACCTTCCCAGATAGTTTTAAGTTTTGATTGTATTTTTATTTTATTTTATTTTATTTTAAATTGTTTTATTATTAGGTTTATATTTTAACGGTACATTGTTAATATGTATACCTACAAGTGGGTTTTATGCCTTTAATAAAAAACTTTATTATTAAAAAAAAAACTTTATTATTAATTTGTGTGTGAAGATAATCACTCACTCACAAAGTTTCTCACTCGAGTAAACAGTTAAACACCTCCAAAAAACCCGATTATTTTTACATTTTTCAAAATTCCAAATAAAGATTACCAGCCGATTTGCAAAATTCAAAAACTCACACGTGTCTCGATAAATTTCCCATTTCTTGATACTATTCCCATCTCGATCCTCCCAAAATCCTTGAAGCTATGGCCAAAAATACGTCTCAGGCGATTTGCATCTGATAACCATTTTCAATGGTAAAAACCAATGATTTAATAGTTTTAATCTATACTTCCGTTGCGTTAAATATGATATTCACAACATCATGGAACTTCTCCATTTGCTTACAGGTTGGATCGATCGTCATCACAGTCCTCTCTAGCATAGATCTTGCGAATATTATTAAGGCGATCACCAGCAACGTTAAGGTCAACAATGGAGCCCCGGGCATCCCCATTACTTCTGCCGCGATTGCGCAGCTACTTGCCATAGTATTGTTTGTATTCTCTATACTCCTGATCGTTGGAGTACACAAGGTAAGAACATAAAACATATAATATAATTATTCGCTTTCATCTAAAACAAAAACCGTCTTAAAAACTAAAAACTATAGCAAGAGTCATGCCAAAAAGGTCACTTACAATTGTGCATTGTAGAATTAACATCACCTAAGGATGATCCGGTGTCGGAGTGAAAGTGCGTTGAGGATATTTTGGAGGGTTTAAGTGGTGTGGCGAATATCGCGGGCTGCAAGTTCAAGTTACGCACTGTACCACTTAGATTTGCCTTCTGTGACGGATTATGGCGAATTAAGCTTCTAGTTTTTTTCGTTTTTTACTTTTGAGTAAAAAATGAAAAAAATAGAAGCTATTATTATTATCAGGGTATATATTTTGTTTTTTGTTGATTTTCTCAAAAAGCGCTGAATTAATTTCGATAAAATTCATATCGGACCACCTCTGAAGTATGATCTACCAAACAAAATAATATTATCATAATTGGCGCAATAATCGCGTAACATACATACAAAAAAAACATACAGTCGCATTGAGAACCGCCTCATTTTTTTAAGTCGGCTAAAAAGTAAATATTAAGTTAGAGACAACAATAATGATACAAAATCTATGACAACATTTAGCTCTTGACTGCGATCTCACAGATGCAGTAAGTGATGATGCAGTCTAAGGACTAAGATGGTGGCGGGCGGTGGGCTAACCTATTAGGTTAGGTTATTTTATATTCTCTTATAATCGTCGCCTCAACCAATACGTACACGTCCGCTGTTGGACAGAGGTGTCCTGCATGGATCACCACAGAACACGGACCGTTTTTGCCGCTTGTTTCCAGCAGCTCCCAGCTATAGGTACTCGGTTGAGAACGTCCGTCCGCTTAGTGAGGGGTCGTCCAACGCTGCGCTTTCCGGTGCGAGGCCGCCATTCAAGCTCCTTGGGACTCCAACGCCTATCAATTCTTCGAACTGTGCCCCACCCGTTACCACTTCAACGTCACTCTTCCAGCTGTGTCGGTTACTCTGGCTCTCCTACAGATCTCCTCATTTCAGATTAAATCACGCTCATAGCATAGCTCGAGCTATATTCTATATGGATTTATTTGAAAACTAATCTGTTTTATAAACTTTTTAGGAAAAGAAAAACTACGTGAAGGCTTACTTGATATATTACGTCATCTTCATCGTCCTGGACGCGATAGTTTACATCGTGCAGATCGTCACCACGCCAATCATCTTGGCCTACACCCTGGGCCGTTTGATCCAGATCTGTAAGTAACATCTCTCTCTCCTCATATGTGCGGGAGGTGTCCAGTTACATTTTTATCTATACCCTATACTATTACTATAAATACGAAATGGATGTATTGATAGATGTATGTTTCTCAATCACGCCCCAACGGCTGAACGGATCTGGATGAAATTTGGCACAGAAATAGATTACAGTCTGGAATAACACATAGGATACTTTTTAGCCCGGATTAAATTAAAGAGTTCCTCTCTCTCTTTTACTTTCCCTTGATTTTTCAACAACAAAACATTATAGTATGTCCATGACAATGAAAAAACTAGAAATTTATTTTTGAGGGTGTATGTGGTGCGGTGAATGTCGTGGGCATCAGGTTCAAGATACGCACTGTACCACATAGAAATGAATAAGGGCCCCAAACGGGTTCGAAACTAGTCGGGCATTTTTTCAGACGGAGTTTTATTTGGTAATGTATAATTAAAATTAGATTATACTTACCTTTTTTTTTATTTTTCCAGTCCTCAGCGTGTACTTCCTACTGGTAATCCGAAGCCACTGGGTCACCATGCGTGAAAATAGAGGAAATAACTTCAACACCGCTTATAGCGCGCCAAGATCTGATAGTTGAATCGTTTTTCAAAACTGTTTGACGTAAAAAAATATTTTTATATTAAGGGGTCCATTGTAGTATAAATTTAGATATCAGTCAGTTCCGTTGATTATGAGTTTGAATTGGGATGTCGCTTGAGTTAAAAATAAATATTTTAGCGATTATTAAATAAAAAATCTCCCAAAAGACGTAATTTCCTGTTGGTTTCGACGAGGATTAATTTTAAGATTTTAGTTTTTAAGTTAAGTTTTGTATATTTACGGAAAATAAGTGCGTTGAATTTTGACGACGTCTCAAGCAAGTATTTGATACAAAATCCCTTACTAAGCACGCGTTATGACGTTGAAAAACAGTTGCTGATTTGACTAGTTGGCAATCTTTTTAACTACCTACTTGTCATGCAAACATCGTCATGAAACTAACAGCAATACTATGAACCTCTATACTTAGCCCACCTAGATTATAATAAGTAAGCATTTCTCTATTTTGAAGCCGTAAAACAACTGATTCCTTTTTTTAAAAGTGTAAGTGTAGTGTGGTAACTAGCCACGGCCAGTCTCCCACCAGGCGATCTATTTATGATTCAGCCTTCCACCAGGCGATCTATTTAAGATTCAGCCTTTCTGGCGTGATTGAATAACAAACAAACATCCATCCCAACTTTCGCATTTATGATACTAGCTGATGCCCGCGACTTCATCCGCGTGGATTGGTGGGTTTTGGTTCCCGCGGGAACTCTTTCATTTTCCGGGATAAGAAGTAGCCTATATGGGTTCAGCAGTTCTCACGAGATTGAATAACAAACATCCATCCATCCATCCAAACTTTCGCATTTATATTATTAGTATTATAGAAGTATAGATTTAAACGGCTGTAATATCAAGTAATAAAATTAAAAATTTTAAAAAAACCCACGACGAACTGCAGAGCTCCATTATACCTTTGACCTTTATAACTTTGAAACAATTAGAATTTAGCAAACGTATATATTACATAATATCTAAAACACAAAACTCTATCTTAGACAGCTCAGTAGTTTTTTTGACCAGTGTGGTGGACTATGGCCAAACCCTTTTCTTTCCGAGGCGCGATTGTCACGACAAATCAAAAGAGTCCAAACGCGACAGGTATATACGATGAGAATTTAAGGAGTTCCCATGATCGCCTCCTGACTCCATCATGATACCCTGGGCACCATCTAGGTACAAGCTAAATATATCTAAAACAAAAAGCCCGCATCTAAATCAGCACAGTCGTTTTTGAGAAGAATGGTAACATATTGAAAAAATAAAATCATAGACTACAGCTCAGCTTTGTTGTCTATGGTCCTAAAATATATCTAAGAATCTTCTCACAAGCTATACACATCTAATGAAAAAAACCGCATTTCAATCGGCCCAGTACTTTTTGTAAAAAATGGTAACATATCGAAATATTAAAATCATAGACTACAGCTCAGCTTGGTTGTCTATAGTCCTAAAATATATCTAAGAACCTTCTCTCAAGCTATATATATCTAACTAGTATCTCGCCCTGTGCGCGAGCTGCTAAAGCAGCTCACGGGTTGTGGTTAGACTTACAAGTAGAACAGATTTTACTGTACTAAACTGAATTCATTTATTATGGTGATAACAAAATAAATAAAAATGGCGCTGATTTTCTAAAATTTTGGTAACAGTTTCCTGTTTTGTGACCCCAAGGAGCCCTTAATATCGATTTTGAACGAAATCGGTCAATTAACACAGAATTTCAAAATGGCACTGATTTTTTTAAATTTTGGTACCAGTTTCCTGTTTTGTGACCCCAGGGAGCCCTAAATATAGATTTTGAACGAAATCGGTCAATTAACAAAGAATTTCAAAATGGCGCTGATTTTTTAAAGTTTGGTAACAGTTTCCTGTTTTGTAACCCCAGGGAGTCCTAAATATCGATTTTGAACGAAATCGATCAATTAACAAAGAATTTCAAAATGGCGCTGATTTTTTTAAATTTTGGTACCAGTTTCCTGTTTTGTGACCCCAGGGAGCCCTTAATATAGATTTTGAACGAAATCGGTCAATTAACAAAGAATTTCAAAATGGCGCTGATTTTATAAAGTTTGGTAACAGTTTCCTGTTTTGTAACCCCAGGGAGTCCTAAATATCGATTTTGAACGAAATCGATCAATTAACAAAGAAATTCAAAATGGCGCTGATTTTTTAAATTTTGGTACCAGTTTCCTGTTTTGTGACCCCTGGGAGCCCTAAATATAGATTTTGAACGAAATCGGTCAATAAACAAAGAATTTCAAAATAGCGCTGATTTTTTAAAATTTTGGTACCAGTTTCCTGTTTTGTAATCGCACGAAGTCCTAAATGCAATAAACCGCATCTCAATCGGCCCAGTACTTTTTGTGAAAAATGGTAACAGTGGTTGAAAAATTAAGATCATAGACTACAGCTCAGCTTTGTTGTCTATGGTCCTAAAATATATTTAAGAACCTTCTCACAAGCTATACACATCTAATGCAAAAAACCGCATCTCAATCGGCCCAGTACTTTTTGTGAAAAATGGTAACACATTGAAAAAATAAAATCATAGACTACAACTCAGCTTTGTTGTCTATGGTCCAAAAATATATCTAAGAACCTTCTCACAAGCTAAACATATCTAATGCAAAAAAACGCATCTCAATCGGCCCAGTACTTTTTGTGAAAAATTTTAACACATAGAAAAATTAAAATCATAGACTACAGCTCAGCTTAGTTGTCTATGGTCCTAAAATATGTCTAAGAACCTTCTCTCAAGCTATATATATCTAATGCTATAAACCGCATCTCAATCGGCCCAGTACTTTTTGTGAAAAATGGTAACAGTGGTTGAAAAATTAAGATCATAGACTACAGCACAGCTTTGTTGTCTATGGTCCTGAAATATATCTAAGAACCTTCTCACAAGCTATACACATCTAATGCAAAAAACCGCATCTCAATCGGCTCAGTAGTTTTTGTGAAAAATGGTAACATGTTGAAATATTAAAATCATAGACTACAGCTCAGCTTGGTTGTCTATGGTCCTAAAATATATCTAAAAACCTTCTCACAAGCTATACGTATCTAATGCAAAAAACCGCATCTCAATCGGCCCAGTACTTTTTGAGAAAAATGGTTACAAAAAAGTGCACAAACAAACAAACAAACATACAAACAAACATACAAACAAACAAACACACAACCTCTTAGGGCAAACACATAATATACCGTCTCCGCTTCGTCGAGGGTAAAAAAATAAAAATATCCACGACCACAGCTTCCCATCAGACCAAACCTTGTACCCGTTTTATAGGTCTTTACGATAGGACTTTTTTCGGCCACCACCGATAACAAACGGTGGTGGCCGAAAAAAGCAAGTGGCGGTAAATATAGATGTAAAACAACCGATTTAAAACGTATTAAACCAAATGTTGCCGTTTTAAACCCCAAATAAATCGTTTAAAACGGCTGATAACTCGCCTACAAAAATACAAGAACTGTGTTTTACACTTCATTATGGGCAATTTTTGGTCACCCGACGTCATGTTTGGTTTTAATTAGTTTATAGAAAATCAATAGAAAGTACCTACCTACATTACCTACTACACGAAAACTTAAGTTTGTAGGTATACCTACCTACACTTATTTATTATATTATATTATACTACACACACTATATATCTTCTTCTCTTCTATATAAAATTCTCGTGTCACAATGTTAGTTACCATACTCCTCCGAAACGGCTTGACCGATTTTTATGAAATTTAATATGCATATTCAGTAGGTCTGAGAATCGGCTACTATCTATTTTTCATACCTCCACGCGGACGGAGTCGCGGGCATCAGCTAGTTATATTATACTAGATGATTCCCGCGACTTCGTCCGCGTGGACCAAGTTTTTTCGATGTCCGCGGGAACTCTTGAATTTTCCGGGATAAAAAGTAGCCTATGTCCTTCCCCGGGATACAACCTACCCCTGTACCAAATTTCATTGAAATCGGTTGAACAGATACATTTTTTTGGATTCCCGCGGGAACCTTTGAATTTTCCGGGATAAAAAGTATCCTATGTCCTTCCCCGGGATACAACCTATCCCTGTACCAAATTTCAAGGTTGAACAGATGGGCCGTGAAAGCGTAGCAGACAGACAGACAGACAGACAGACACACTTTCGCATTTATAATATTAGTATGGATTACACACACTATATTAGAAGTCATCATTACCGATGGTCCCTGGCGGATCATCTTTACCGGCGGTAAATATAGACCCAGTTGCCCTCTAGTGGAAATTGTAAAACGGTCGTTCACCCAACTTTCGGGAGTCATTGATTTAAAACTGCCGACTTTCCGACGCCGGAGTGTGGCAATGAGTAGAGGAATTCACAGATGTGTCACCGTTAAGCTATGAAACTTTTTAAGTGGCTTAATTATGGTTACGGATCGGTTTTATATATGACGGTTTTACTAGGTACTAAATTCTACATCAATGGTTTTACTAGTTAAAAACTGTGCGTATATGCATCAGTAATAAATGCTAACTTTTGGGTAGGCATATCATGTGAATTGTTTGAAAACTGGAATTAATGTGATAGGAAATAAAATAAAATCGTTCATTGAAATTGGTTTTTCTGTGTAAGTATTTTATGATCTAATTATAAAATTAGGTACCTAAGTATAACAAGGTACTTACCTAATTTCCTTAAAACTACGATAGATTATGTAAATGACTACTAATAATTAATTATATCCATACTTAATATTATAAATGCGAAAGTGTGTCTGTCTGTCTGTCTGTCTGTCTGCTACGCTTTCACGGCCCAACTACTCAACCGATTTTGATGAAATTTGGTACAGAGATAGGTTACATCCCAGGGAAGGACATAGGCTACTTTTTATCCCGGAAAATTGAAGAGTTCCCACGGGAATCAAAAAAATGTATCTGTTCAACCGATTTTGATGAAATTTGGTACAAGGACAGGTTGTATCCCGGGGAAGGACATAGGCTACTTTTATCCCAGAAAATTGAAGAGTTCCGCGGGAATCAAAAAACATAAATCCACGCAGACGAAGTCGCGGGAATCATCTAGTAATATTATAAACGCGAAAGTGTGTCTGTCTGTCGTCTGTCTGTCTGCTACGCTTTCACGGCCCAACTTCTCAACCGATTTTTATGAAATTTGGTACTGAGATAGGTTACATCCCAGGGAAGGACATAGGCTTTTTATCCCGGAAAATTGAAGAGTTCCCGTGGGAATCAAAAAAATGTATCTGTTGAACTGATTTTGATGAAATTTGGTACAAGGACAGGTTGTATCCCGGGAAAGGACATAGGCTACTTTTTATCCCGGAAAATTGAAGAGTTCCCGCGGGAATCAAAAAACATAAATCCACGCGGACGAAGTCGCGGGAATCATCTTATTATAAGATAATAATAGTGTTAATAAAGTAGGTAGAAAATTGACATCTTAATGTGCTCTCCAATACATAATATGTGAATGAGCTATTTTCTAATGTCATAAGTAGTTTTTTTTACATAGATTTAGGATTGATCTTCGCTAGCGCAGCGGAGACCAATCCTACACTATTACTTGTTCACCATCTTGGAACACCTCGACGGCTTTTCTTTTGATTTGACTAGCGCTTATACTACTATCGCTTAAGCCTTAAAGCATCATTATTTAAAAATTACAGTTTATTTCACGTACCTTATTATCCCTAAAATAAGAATTATACTCGTAATTCTAAAACACGAACGCCAACAATATTAAAACAATACGGCTTTAAGCAATGGTATGCTTCCAGTACGAAAAGTTTTGATATTATGGCAATTCATAGAGTTAATAATAGTCTTCCTCTGAGCGGCAAATAGTAACACTCGCGGCTCTGCTAGGCATAAATGAAAAGGCGGTTCTGCGAAATATTCTATGCCCCTCTAGGGGATGTTTTCAGCCTTCTTCTATCATACTTACCTAGTTACTGTATCTCCATCCCTGTGTTCGGTGTTACGTAGTTCTAGTAACTAGTTCATCAAGGAATATATATATTTGAGTAAGTACTCATTACACTATCTACCAATGTATCTTTAAGTACTTACTGTTTTGTAACTATACCTACTTGAAATATTTTTGAAAATTGTATTAAGTAGTATTATTTAAAACTAGATGATGCTTGCGACTTCGTGCGCGTGGATTAAGATATTTGGATCCCCTCGGGAACTCTTTAATTTACGGGGATAAAAAGAAGCCTATGTCCTTCTCCGGGATACATACTATCCCTATTCCCTGTACCAAATTTCATCAAAACCTGTGAACATGTGGGGCGTGAAAGCGTAGCAGACAGACACACTTTCGCATTCATAATATTAGAAAGTATGGATTTTTGTCCGTTGCTTGTCCGTTAGACATCTTAGGTACCTAACTGTCGAATTATTTTTAATAGTGTTTAACATTTTTTACACTTCCTGCAGTTCCAAGTAGAACCGACTTTACCGTTCGGAGTAGAATTTCATAAGAAAGATCGATCCAGGATATTATATTTTTTACTAGCGAATGCCCGCGACTTCGTCTGCGCCTGTGTGCTATTCCAGACTATAATCTATCTCTGTGCCAAATTTCAGCCAGATCCGTTCAGCCGTTGAGGCATGATTGAGTAACAAACATCCATACATCCATCCATATATCCATACATCCATCCAAACTTTAGCATTTACTTATAATATTATATTTTTTATAGAAAACCGTAAGCAACTATATATTCTTACGGAGTGTCGAACGACACCATACCTACTTAATACTAGCTTTTGCCCGCGACTTTTCTCACGTTAGTTTCAATTTAAATACAAATTTCAAAACCCTATTTTACCCCCTTAGGGGTTGAATTTTCAAAAATCCTTTCTTAGAAGATGCCTACGTCGTAATAATTATCTGCATGCCAAATTTCAGCCCGATTCGTCCAGTGGTTTGAACTGTGCGTTGATAGATCAGTCAGTCAGTTATCAACCTTTTCCTTATATAATATATTTAGATAATTTCAGTGCAGGATGGGGCTGCCTCGGCTGGAGACCTGCTGTTTTATCTTCGACTTGAAAACTGGCAACATTATCATGGGAACAATAAACGCGGTTGGTATCGTACGTCCAGGGGCCATACTGCCAACGCTTAACACAATACCTAAGCAATATTACTCAAAATGACAGTTTGATGTCACGTACCTAGACGTTCCTAAAATAATGCGATTGTAGCAAGTAGGCTGAGAAACTACCTGTTTAATAAATTATATCATCGAATGAAGCGACTCATATTTAAATTATGATAGAACTTTGTAAGTTCGTTTAATCACTGATTGTAATCCTATAACACGAAAGTCAACAATAATGGAACAATATGGCTATAAGCGTTGGCAATGGCTCCAGGGGGGTTACCATCGCAGCAGCAGCAGCAGCGCATAAAGTAGTATTATTTTTAAATAAATGACAGTTATGTCACGTACCTTGACGTCCCCTAAGGATTATAATTCTAAAACACGGAAGTCAACAATAATGAAACAATATGGCTACTAAGCGGTGGTAGTACGCCTCACAGTTGAATTTGATGCAAAAAGACCTTGTTTGTGCTTGCCCAGAATGCAAACTACCTCTGCACTAAATTCATCAAAATCGGTTGAAAAGATGAGCCTTAAAGCCAGACAGACACACTTTCGCATCAATTATGTTATTATGGGTATGGATTAAAAAAAATACAAGTTATGAAAACTAATACCTAGGTATTGAATAGAAACAGGCGTTACTTCGCGGAAGTCCATGATAAAGTATGAACTACTAGAAGTTTAAAATTCGCTTTAAACCGCCACAGCAGACAAATTCGCTTATAATCCGTCACTCCGACATCGGAGCATCTTCAGGATATTGGACTCGACCTTCTAGTCCTAGACTTGAGGTTTAGGACTAGAAGGTCGACCTTTTCATTCATTATTGATATTATAGGCACCATGGCCATGGGTATAATAGGTAAATATATCGATTTATTTCAGCTGCTCTCATTCGTGATGTTCGTAATCATGGTGGTGGTAGCCTGTACCTTGGAGCCGTTCAAGGATCAGGCCGCTGATGAGAAGGACTATGACGCCGAAGCCGCCTTCACTGGACTCTACGCGATGTCTATCATCCTGTGCCTCATGTTCCTTGCCAAGTTTGGCTTTGACGCGTTCTTCGTTTACGGCGTAGTTGCGGTGAGTTGAAAGAATGATTGAATGATTTTGAAAAATGGTCAGATTATGTTCGGAAGTATCTACTACTAGCTGATGCCCGCGACTTGGTCCGCGTAATTTAAGTTTTTTTGATTCCCGCGGGAACTCCTTAATTTATCCGGGATAAAAAGTAGCCTATGTCACTCTCCATCAGGTCCTCAACTATACCCATGCCAAAAATCACGTGGATCCGTTGCTCTGTTGCGGCGTGATTGAATGACAAACCAACAAACAAACACACTTTCGCTTTTATAATATTAGTATAATTTCGAAAAAATATCTTATTTCAGCAGAAAATTAAAGGTTTGGTAGATAAAATTGGCATTTGAAATTCAAATTATAAAATTCACGCCAAAACGTCATGGCGTCGTTAGTGACGTCACTATTGTTTTTACCAATGTACTCTGTGCAGTGTGCAGTAAACAATAGTGTGATTGTCAAAGCTCGAAACAAACAATTGTGACGTCATTCGCTTCTTAGTGTTTAAATCCATTATGGTGGATTGCTGTATTTTATAGTTTTATTTTATCAAAACAAATAGCAATCTCACTCGAAATAGGAAATTTAATACGTTTTTTTATAATCCTACTTCATTTGATAAATTCATAATTTCATTGATACTTGGTTACTGTCATCATGCCTATTATTGGCGTCATATAAAAAATAATGTAATAAATAAACTGTAGTGGAATAAAATAAAATCACTTCCATTTAAATGTGTTGCCGTCGCACTTTTTTGTATTCCACGGTAGATATCTTATCTATCTTATCTATACGCTGCGTTTTGACCACATAGATTTGTCTGTTTATCGGATTATACTACAGAACTAGCGGTCCGCCCCGGCTTCGCACGGGTAGCACTAATCATCATAATAATCCATACCAATATAATAATAGCCAGTCGGCACTGGGCAGCACATCAGGTGTTTTATTAGGGCTGAGATATCTCCACACTGCCAGCCTCTACTGCGCGTTAATTTATTTCTGTGATATCTTCTAAGATATTCACCTGAATTAAATGGTGTAAGGCGAATTTGGTCTATATCAAAGACAATATATAAACCAGTTATTATAATTAATCTATGGTCTATATTAAATACTTGAGATAACCAACCATTTTATTTTGATTAGGATTAATAAAATGTCAGGAAAAACACCTTCGAAAGTAAAGCTTTGTTTTAGATTAAATTTGAAAATCATAAAAATGGTTTTATGATTTTCAAAAAAAATTGTGACTTAGCTTTCGCGGACTTTTTTTAGAGCTTTTTTTAGAGCTTAGAGGAACAATTCCACTATACATTGTTTTCGTGTAACTTTTATTGTTTACGCAGCGCACGCCACTGAAGCTCTAAGATGAGACGATTTTTTCCGACTTAATTCACATTATTGCAATTTTCGGAGCGATCTCTAATTAAAATAAAATAAAAAATTAGCCTATGTTACTTCCTGATAAAGTAGCTTTTCTTTAAGTTAAAGAATTTTTAAAATCGGTTGAGCAATTTTTTAGTTTATCCATTATAAACAAGCGAACAAACAGTAAAAAAATCTTTCCTCTTTATAATTTTAGCTTAAGATCGCTTGTGCCCGCGACTTCGTACGCGTAGACTACACAAATTTCAAACACCTGTTTTACCCCCTTAGATGTTCAATTTTCAAAAATCATTTCTAAGCGGATGTCTGCGTCATATAGGTAGTAGCTACCTATCTGCATGCCAAATTTCAGCAAGATTCGTCCAGTGCTTTGAGCTGTGCGTTGATAGATCAGTCAGTCAATCTCCTTTTAATTTTATATATATTTAGATTAAGATCCCTGTTCCTTGGCCATACCTTAAGTAGGTACGCTTTTTTAATTTTCAGGAGCGCGCCGGTATCATAAGGGCGTATTTCATCATGTGGGTGGTTTTCTTCATTTTATCTATGTTCACCTTCTTCCTCAACGCGCACCACTACACCGTCGGGGCTAGCTGCATGGAAGTCTTCTATATTGGTGAATATTTCTTTCCTATACCTTTTTTTTATTGCGAGAAAGGCTTGCGCTTGACGACGATCACTGCAGTCTTATCGTCGGATGTTAGCCTGCTACTATCTTAGACTACATCATCAATTACCGTTAGATGAGATCGCAGTCAAGGGCGAACTTGTAGTGGAATAAAAAAAAAACCGGGCAGGTGCGAGTCGGACTCGCGCACGAAGGGTTCCGTACCATTATTAATAAATAATTACCTTTGTTAATGAACCGCAAGACTAACTTTGTTTGTAGAGGTGTATTGTTAATATCAAAAAACTATGCTAGTTAGAGCATTGGCTATAGTTTTCCTGTAAAGTATACGTAAATTCCTATTGACCATAATTATTTCAAATTTTTCGATTGGTAAACTCCGGAGATAAGGGGGGGGGGAACGGTATTTTTTTAGACATTTTCCCCGATAAATCCAAAACTATCATAACTAAAAATAATTAAAAATCTGTTTTAGAATGTACAAAGTAAACCCTTTCATATGATACCCCACACAGTACAGTTATCTCACTTTTAAATTTCAACCCTCAGATTTTCCCCCCTTTTTAAATAAGAACAAAAATAATTTCCAATTTTTTTTAATTCCAGTGTCTTTGGGCCACTAATATACACAACTATTCCAAATTTCATGTCGATAGCTTCGGTAGTTACTGAAATAATCGAGTGTGACGGACGGACAGACGGACAGACGGACAGACGGACAGACAGACGGAGAAAGTCGCACCATAAGGGTTCCATTTTACCATTTTGGTACGGAACCCTAATAAGCCGTGTAGTAACCACTGATCAACCATGAAGAGTTCCACTATCCACCTACACTGGTTCTATCCATAAAATATCATTTAAAACAAGTTTTATGCCCTAAACTGAATGTTAAATTTTTTCAGGTCTCAATATTTACGCAATTATGCTTAGCCACAGCTTCTACAAGCTACTAAATTCACGGGAAGAAGTTTAAAGTTATAGCGATTATTCCTACCAAGTAACTATTTTACTTGGGTTAATGTATATATGTATATCTAATGTATTAAATTATTTACAGTCCCACCAACTTATCAGGCCCGGTGGTCAAAATTGGAACAAATTTTTATGACTGTTTAGTTTTTTTATTAGCATCACTATCATACTAATATTATTAATGCGAAAGTGTGTTTGTTTGTTGGTTTGTTGGTTTGTCCTTCAATCACGCCGCAACGGAGCATGGGTATAGTTGAGGACCTGGAGAGTGACATAGGCTACTTTTTATCCCGGAAAATTAAGGAGTTCCCGGGGGAATTAAAAAAAACTTAAACCACGCGGAAGAAACAGCAACGCTGTCACTGGGTCAAATAAGTTTGTAGGACTAAAGTATTTTTTCTTGAAAAAGTAACAAGAGAAGATCAGCAAAAGGATTATTTGGAGATTCCATAGTACCTACTTACATTATAAGTATATTAAACTAGCTGATGCCCGCGACTTCGTCCGCGTGGTTTAAGTTTTTTGTTATTCCCGCGGGAACTCCTTAATTTTCCGGGATAAAAAGTAGCCTATGTCACTCTCCAGGTCCTCAACTATACCCATGCCAAAAATCACGTCAATCCGTTGCTCCGTTGCGGCGTGATTGAAGGACAAACCAACAAACCAACAAACCAACAAACAAAGTGACTTTCGCATTTATAATATTAGTATGAAGTATGATAGTATATAATATATAGTATATAGTATAGTATAATAGTATAGTATATAGTATAGTATGAAGTATGATATGATATGATATGATTTATTTAATATAGGTGTTTCTCAAAATTCATATTATATTCCTGTATGTTATATTATATCTGAGATGGATTAATAAAATTTAATAATGTTATTAAATTAAAGAAAACATAGTATTAAAAAGCAAAAAGAACTTGTTTGTTACAAATTTGTATTTATTAAATAGAAATAGTATGTACTAAAATATACATTGATACATTTTTAAGATTGCTATCTATTTTCCAGAGTTATTTATATCTAAAATATATTATATGTACCTAATAATTAGTGTTTTGGTAGGTATATTTGCAATATAATAAGTATTATTATGTAAATCAAATCAAAAACCCATCATAATATGAAAATATTAATATTATTTCTGTAGAAATTGTGATAAATTATATAAACATAATATAAAAATTAAAAATAAATGAAAATAAATATAAATAAGTACCTAGGTATATATATTCAAAAGAAATTACTCAATTAATTATGTTTAATTTTATCTGGATAATAACTTTAAGTACCTACTAGCCTTTTATTCAAATGGTGGTTAGTCATGACGCTCAAAGTAGGTAATTATATTTTATCGTTGAATAGTCAATTATAGTAATTCTGTTGATCGTGGGCCCTGCGCCTCAACCCTCCCCGGTCGTGTCGGATTTTCCGTGTCCGAAATTTGGACGGAGAGACATTATTTTTGTAAATTATTCAGAGCCGGTTATGGTAGTAAGCCCACTGTTGTGATCACACTACCATACTTATAGCTTACTACCATAGCGTAAATCAGTATTATTTGCGATAGTAGTATGCCTGTGACAATAAGTATTTAAACTTACTACTTGGAGTATTATGTTATAATGTATGGTACGGTACATAAATACCAATAGTAGCTTCGTAAAGATCTCATTATTGTTAAAACCTTTTTGTTAATCCTAGATAGGTACCTATTGTATTTTGTAGGTAAATTATATTACTTGTTTTAGATAAAATAAAATATAATATTATAATGAAACGTTCAAAATGTATATATTTATACAAATAAAAACTAGCCTATGCCACCCTCCGTTCACGACTCACTTCGATCCGTTTGACTGCTGCGGCGTGATTGAAGGATAAACCAACACACTTTCGCATTAGGGTAGTAATATTTATGAACTGCTTAGCTACCAGCTCAATAATTGCTATTTTGCACTAGGTACTAACTTTGATTCACCTACATACCTACTAGGTATGTAAGTGAATCAAAGTTAGTACCTAGTACTACAGCCGTAGTATAGCCGTAGCAGTAGTATTATTTATACAGTGGGCCGACGCCCATACAAATGGCAGACCCGGCTACCATGACAGTTCTACACACATTTTTATACGGTGCTATATCTATATGGTGGAGGAAACTGCAAACTTTGACATTAGAGTGACAGAATTATGGATTGAAAATTGTTAAAAATAGTTCTGCTGTACGAATAAAGACATATTAATAAAGTTCCTGTTTGAAATTAGGTCGCGCTATAATGTCACATATTTCAATTGCATAAAACTTTTCTGTTTCCATACAGTAAGTACTAATTTGTAGTTAAATTATGCGTGTTTGTCTTATACTAGTGAACGTTTCATTTTTAACAGAAATTCTGCCGTTTTTCTTCGTCACGTCCCGACTCCAGATGTCTCCGTCGAACGACTGGTAGGAAAGAACGCATCTCCTTATACTGCGACCTAGCTGGTGGTACACAGTACTTAATGAACAAGGAGGTTGGCCGGAAATTAAATTTGTACGCTCTGAATGCGAGACGAGGGTATCGCAAGTGCAGAATTATGTACCTACCGTATTTGCCCGGGACTTCGAATGAATGGTGTCATTATTTTGCGACAACGACCTCAATTTATATAGACGGGCCCTGTCAAACAAAGAATGTGGACTTATTTTACTAAAGCCATCTTGTCTGAAAAGCGGGATAGCGCTATGGCGGGGATAAGGACAGGCTTATACAGGTGAGGTGCATGCACTACAAGGACGCCCAACTTTGTCCTATGAAAGGGCCCATCTAGTAACTACATAATATATATACTGATGTTTTACGAGGGTCTTCTCCGGAGGGCCAAGCTTGGAACGGGCTTCGAGGTATAGCCTCCTTACTCGGGCGGGGCGCGGGGTAACATTGTACCCCTATGGTTTTCAGCCGTGTATAGGCTAGGGCCTGCCTTGAAGGCTACGGGCCCCTAGGCCGGGTGTTGGGTCCGCACTGCGGATGGGCGCTTCTTCATTGCACAACCCGGCCCCGGCCCGGGCACCGACACCGACAACAGTGGACGCTTACTTGTATGAAATTGTATGGCACGCTGTCTCACTGGCCCGGCTCAACACCGACATGTCGGTGCCGGCGCCGGCATGTCGTCGGCAGCAAGTCTCCCACTGGCCGCGTATTTACGCAACTCCTCCCGTGCCCCAGTGGCTCTAGTAAGTACACAACAATTCATTTGCATTTTTTGATCAAGTTCACTAGTAAATAATCAAAGCTGTCTTTAGTCAACCATACAAATATTATAAATGAGTGTGTCTGTTTGTCTGCTACGCTTTCACGGCCCATCTATTCAACCTATTTTGATGAAATTTGGTATAGCGATAGGTTCTAACTTGTATCCCGTTCACGGGTAAGGACATAGACTACTTTTTATCCTGGAAAACGTCGCCACTACCGTGTGCAGGACCCGTGTCATCTCCAGGTGTCTGTGGGCAATGTGGCAATGGGGTCGCTCACGCGCGCCGTGGCCCGTGATGGCAGATCTCACTAAACTTTCGCATCATTTGGCCAACAGAGGCCCAATTGGGCATCGTGTCGAGCGTCACAAGGTCACTGCAAAGCGGACACGACCTTCAGCAATGAAGAGTGCGACCGAGAAGAAGAAGCTACCCGTGCGAAGCCGGGGCGGACCGCTAGTAGCTATATATTGTTAGCAAATTCAAATATGATTGGTGTTTGTCATCACCTCATGAAACAATAAGTGGAACCATGTCAATGTACCTTTGTCAGTATACGTTTCGTGACGTATATTGACAAAGGCCAAACCGTTAGTAATTTCAAATATTATTAGTGTCTGTCAATACACCAAATATTATTAATGTATGTCAACATACGTTTCATGACGTATATTGCCATGTTTAGCATTATTACTGTTTGTCATTATACCTCATGAAACAGAAAGTATAATATCTGTCAATTTGAGTCGTTTCATGTCATGCGATTTTATCTGCAGATACGGACGCCATATTGAAAATAGTCAGTATAAATACGAGTGTTTGAGCGATGGTAATTTAGTCTCCTGCCGGCAGACTCAGCGATTATTGAATACTTTTGTGTGTTTAGATCGCATTTTGATTTAGAGCTTAACGATAGCAATCGTGGCCCGATCAAATGAATATTATCTGTAAGTTTAGCCATCTTTTGTCTAATTACATTAAATCTCTCGTGGAACCTCTACACGTTTAACCATTTATTCGTGCAAGTTCCAAATGAGAGCACAAATATATTAAAATTGTCTCATAAATACCTACTTCTGGATTGATCTCTTACAGTTCAGAAGTGGGATATGAATCACGTTGCCTTGATTTTGCTTTGCCTTCTGCACATTTGTTTTGTGATTTTTTTAAACGTGGGTAATTTGAATTTTTTTTTTTGATCGGTGGCTATGACAAAGTTAATATGAATGTTAGACGCCACCGAGTTTCTTGCTGGTTCTTCTCGCTAGGTCGTGGCATTCCGAACCAGTGGTAGATTCGCAGTTGTGAAAATACTCGTATTTTACGTGATATCACTATTGGACTTTTGTTTATTTTTTTAACATGTTTAAGATTTTATTGTTTGATGAGGTTGAAAGCGAAATATTGTAAGTTACTCAAGTTGTGTTGTGTTTTAGTGATCGTAAAGAGATCGCTTTACTTTGGAGTTTTTTTTTGGTTATCGTAAACGTGAAGGATTCGCGTAACTGATGTATGATTTTAATTGATCAACTGATATTGTGTGGATATATTTATATGGTTTTATTTAATTTACGTGAACGAAGGGGTCGCTTTAACAATAACTCAAGTTTCATTCTACTCGTTGTGAACATGAAGGGGTCACTCGAGTAACATTTTTCTTGATGTGAACATGAAGGGGTCACTCGAGTAACATTTTCTTAATGTGAACATGAAGGGGTCACTAAAAGAATGATGTAGTTAAAGCGAACATGAAGGGTTCACGCAAGTAACATCGTTATTGATGTGAACATGGAGGGGTCACTAAAGAACGATGTAGTTAAAGTAAACATGAAGGGGTTACTTTAACAATAACTCAAGTCTCATTCTACTTGTTGTGAACATAAAGGGGTCACTCAAGTAACATCGTTCTTGATTTGAACATGAAGGGGTCACTAAAAGAACGATGTAGTTAAGGTGAACAAAAGGGGTCACTCAACTGATTTACTGTAAACATTAAATGAAACCTAGTAGAGTATAAGTTATCTTGTATTGTAAATGTAAAGTCGCAAATATCAAGGTTGCACGGATGTTTCACGAGACGTGAATACGGTCAGGAAAGGCCGACTGTTAGCAAATTCAAATATGATTGGTGTTTGTCAATGTACCTCATGAAACAATAAGTGGAACCATGTCAATGTACCTTTGTCAGTATACGTTTCGTGACGTATATTGACAAAGGCCAAACCGTTAGTAATTTCAAATATTATTAGTGTATGTCAACATACGTTTCATGACGTATATCGACATGTTTAGCATTATTACTGTTTGTCATTATACCTCATGAAACAGAAAGTATAATATCTGTCAATTTGAGTCGTTTCATATCATGCGATTTAATCTGCAGATACGGACGCCATATTGAAAATAGTCAGTATAAATACGAGTGTTTGAACGATGGTAATTTAGTCTCCTGCCGGCAGACTCAGCGATTAATGAATACTTTTGTGTTTAGATCGCATTTTGATTTAGAGCTTAACGATAGCAATCGTGGCCCGATCAAATGAATATTATCTGTAAGTTTAGCCATCTTTTGTCTAATTACATTAAATCTCTCGTGGAACCTCTACACGTTTAACCATTTATTCGTGCAAGTTCCAAATGAGAGTACAAATATATTAAAAGTGTCTCATAAATACCTACTTCTGGATTGATCTCTTACAATATATATATATATATATATATACTAGTGTTTCGCTCTGTGCGCGAGCTGCTAAAGCAGCTCGCGTAACCTATTTCACTATCTTCGGGTAACTGCGACGCGAGAATGATCAGCGCCTTTTTTAATAATATATTTAAATAGGTAAATACAACGGCAGTAGCTGTGGACACTTCGACATAAATTTGATAGGTGTACTTAAGGAGTGAGGGGGCTTTGTATGGAACTACCCAACGATCATTGATTTTAATTTTCCTACCTCTATATGTTATTTCAGCTAACTGCCTCAAAAACGGAAAAATCAAAAATTTGAAATCACTACAGCTCGGCCGCCATCTTGTTGTTCCAATTTTTTCCACTTTTTTTATTGATTGTTTACTAATTTCTTCAACAGTTGCGAGTTTTAACGAAATCGATTGAAAAACATAAGAGTTGCAAGAATCACGTCGGCCGCCATCTTGTTTTTCCGAAATGTCATAATTTTTCCTCACTCGAATCCCGCACTCGAACACATCTCTGGTACATCATTGTATTGTTTTCTGGCTCTTTCCGTTTCAAAATCTTGCATACACTTGTAGTCTCTTCAATATTCGCCATATATTTTCTATGAAAAAAAAAAATCCGCCATCTTGAATTTTTTTCCTGTTCATCAAGTAGACCTTCAGGTCCTGATCATCTTTTGCCACGAAACCACACTTCCATCTTTTATACTTTCTGAGATAGACACCAAATAAATTTGTATGGCAGCCATCTTAAATCCGCCATTTTGAATTTTTTTTTTGCTCATTGTCTATTGGATGAAATTTCGAATGACATTTGGTCGAGCACCCCCCACCTATCTTCAATACCTTGGCCGTGCTCTTAACCTGTCTCCAAAATCCTCAATCATCAGGTGTCTCCATATTTTTGTTCAAGTTAAATTTTCTGACTTCTATAAGAAGCCATCAGTGAAAAAAAAATTTTTCATACAAAATTTTACAGGAGGAAGATTTTGGGGAAAATCTCGAAAACTTCCCCAAATGTGGCAACACTGTTTAGATACCTCGATACTGCCGGTCGAAATACACAATCGATCCGTACATTTCAACTTTCCCAAATGTTGCCAACTGCCTCAAAATTGTGATCGAAATTTTCAAAAACACAAAAAGAATACAAAATGGCCGCCACCTCGTTTCACATAAACATTTTACTTAGTTTCATAATTTTCCCGTAAACTACAGGATATACCGCTCCTGATGACGTTTCAATTTTTCATCTCGCTCGCACCCAGCCGAAATGATTGCTCCTGAAAAGAGACCATGTCGAAAATCACTTTTTCTTTGATAAATTCCAGTGTTGCCAGACCTCGGCGACGAAAATACCCAAATGTCATTCGTACAAGTGGGACACGTGGTTGCTCGTACTCGAACTTTGCAAAAAATACGTATTTCGATTTTTTTATTTTTGGGGTAAATCTTGAAAACTTCCCGAGAAATGGGGTAATTTTTTTCCCCAATCCATACCTCGAGTCAGTACACACAATCGCCCCCTGGAAGTCGAAACGATCCGACGTTGCCAACTGTGAGAAATTTGAATTTTAAAATTGCGTTTTTTTGTACCTCAAACAGAACGGCAGCCACGACAGCCGCCATCTTGAATTTTTGAAAACCACTCCCATTCTGCCAAAATACAGGATAATTGTAGGCGAAAAAAGAAAAAAATATTATGCTCGACCACGCCGTTTCGGATCTGTGGCGCCGCGGTTCGGGGTCGAAAAATCAAAAATTTCAAAACACTACAGCTCGGCCGCCATCTTGTTTTTCCAACTTTTTTCACTTTTTCTATAGATCGTTTGCTAATTTCTTTAATAGTTGCGAGTTTTAACGAAATCGTTTGGAAAACAAAAGAGTTGCGAGAATCACGTCGGCCGCCATCTTGTTTTCCGAAATGTCAATAGTTTTTCCTTTCCCTCATCCCGCACCCGAACACATCTCCCGTACATCATTGTATCGTTTTCTGTCTCTTTCTAGGAGAAACAATTCTGTCAATGAGTGAGTGGTAATTGAGCTATATATAGTATAATAATATGTAGTCCTTCCTCGGGATGCAACTTACCTCTATACCCGTCAAAATGGATTGGATGGGTGTATTTGAAAAGATGGGCTTTTAAAGCGAGGCGCAGAGTGCAGACGAAGTCGCGGGAATTAAATAGGAAGCTAGTGTTCAATTACTACATAGCAACGTACGGTACGTATAATATGATTATCTTCTCGAATAGTGGCGTGCGCGGACGGTTGATGATCAAGATAACACAGTTACCTGCGAAACAAAGGCTAATTAGTAATTCTACATCACGTTATAATTTATGACTGGCTCGTACTAACTCGTGCAACTCAACGGTTCAAAAGCACTTGTAAAGTCATAACTGATTCTACATTACCAAAGGACTTGAGCAAACTAGACTACTTAAACTAGTAATAGTAAGAATAATTCTTATCTGACTCTATGCAGTACCAAAGAACTAGTCTTTTTTTTTAAATCCACTACAAGTTAGCCCTTGCCTGCGATTTCACCTGATGGTAAGTGACGATGCAGTCTAAGATGGTAGCGGGCTAACCTGTTAGGGGCATACCCACATTCGATTTCTACACGGCATCGTCTACTAGTAATAGTAAGAATTCTTGACTGACTCTAAAGTACCAAAGAATTAGAAGCAACTGGAGTCTACTAGTAATTCGACTCTGTCTAGTCCTCGTAGGCTCGCTTCATTCAGGACCTCCTTCGCGAGCTTCTGAAAACACTCTAAGGGTAGGACAGATAAGACTACGTGGAGTAAGGAGTTGGGTTGCACTGATTCGGTTTTGGGAGAGATCCACATTTTTGAATGACCTTTTATAGCGTGACATTCACCATAAATCATAATATACTGCCGTCAACGCTCCCAAACTCCCAAGCTGCTCAGCATTGTCGGCTTTTTCGCCTTGGCTTGAACACTCGTTTGGAAGAAAATTTCGGTTGCAAGCCCGTGTGCGATTAGAGGACGAGTTCCTTATATTGGACACGAGTTTGAAAAGAGAGTTAGGACATCAAACCCGCGCGGGGTGCGAGCCATCAGCCAATACTGCCTATTCTATTGAACACGCAAACAGAAAAATGCGCCCCGTCCCATAAGTGTGTACGAGACATACTAATCTATTCCGCTACTTTCTAAATAATCCACTATCCACTACAGGCAACCCATTAACGTCCCACTGCTGGGCACAGGCGCCTCCACTCTCATAGGAGAGAGGGAATTAGAGCTTAGATCCACCACGCTGCTCCAATGCGGGTTGGCGGGCTAATATAAAATATATAAATTTTTAATAATTTTTTTAGTCGCTCGATTAATAATATCCCTTTTAGGATCCTCCTCGTAATTTGTAGGATCCTCTTGTCTATAAAATATGTTGTTCTGATGACGCCAGTGTACCTACCGGTCGCTGATCCTGCCAATAACACAGAATTATAAAACGTCCAATAGAAACGGCAATTGGTATCTTTTAGTGGTGGTGGAACTGCTTACAGGAATTTATATACAGGGACAATCATTGAGTTTACATCACAATTGTCTTTCTCTTTCAACGTTTCATTCCTCTATTCAACTGATTTTTATGAAATTAGGTAAGTAAAGAAATAGTTTGCATTACGGGGTAGACACAGTTGTTGGTCGGCAAATGATAGAGTTCCAATGGTTTCTTACAAAATCCTAAATCCACATGAACAAAGTCGCAGGCGTAATCTTGTATGTTATAACTTACTAGCTGATGCCCGCAACTTCGGAACTCTTTAATTTTCCGGGATAAAAAGTAGCCTATGTCACTCCTTCTAGACTATGATCATTAATCTATCTCTGTGCCTTTCATCCAAATCCGTTCAGCTGTTCTGGTGTGATTGAGTAACAAACATTCATCCATCCAAACTTTCGCATTTACAATATGAAGTATAGAGTGAGACTGCAACGCTATGCCAAATTCATTTTCATCACACACGATGCAAAATCTGGGTGACGATAAGTTCTCCGTAACCACTTCTATATCAGTGCCGAATTCTGTGACAGATACTGTGATTACAGTTAGACTATAGACCAGTGTTAACGGTGATGCCTTGCCGATCGCAAGTTCGATAATCGGATAAGAATATTCCATTAAACTATCTCTTATTTACTTAGTTTTTATTCAGTATATTTTTATAAATATTGAGTGAATATTTTAATGTTTTTTCACTGTGCACTTTTTTTTTTATGTGAACTCTTATTTATATGGAAAAGTAAAGTAAATAAAGTAGCCGGTCTGTCTAAATAGGTGGTAAGTATATCTTATTTTTATCGCATACTTATATGTAGTTTATTTTTAAGGAAGGATGACGTGTTAGGAATGATACCTATGATCAATGATTTTAGAAGAAGATCTTCTAAGATCATTGCCTATCAATGATCTTAGAAGAAACCTTTGATAAATATAATAATCTCTAATATAAAAAAATTCTCGTTGTGTTCAGTTTTAGTATTTATACTCCTCCGAAACGGCTTGACCGATTTTTATGTGCATATTTAGTAGGTCTGAGAATCGGCTACTATCTATTTCTCATACCTCCACGCGGACGGAGTCGCGGGCATCAGCTAGTATATATATAAAATTCTTGTGTCAAAGTTTTAGTGTTTATACTCCTCCGAAACGGCTTGACCGATTTAGATGAAATTTCATATGCATATTCAGTAGGTCTGAGAATCGGCTACTATCTATTTTTCATACCGCCACACGGACGGAGTCGCGGGCATCAGCTAGTAATATATAGAATTTTAGTACGTACTAATATCACACTTAAACTTCGGCATTTTCTATTTAGTTGGTGTGGAGGTTTTGTTTAGTTTTCTTGTATTTTTATGAGTATAAATAGTGAGAAGTACTTTTTCGAAAATGTTCATGAAATTCTAGATTAAGTACAGTTATCTTAGTTAGGATTCAGACCCAACCACCCACGAAAATGGCAAAATCATTAGGTACTTAGTAAGTTTTCTAGTACGTGCTCGGTATACTGTAGGTAGATTGTATTTGTGTGTTTTTGTAAACTTTTTTTGGACGATAAAATTGAAACTGGATGAACTAGTTTGCCTGCTCTATATTCCTAATAAATCGAAAGTGATAAACATACTTATATATCCTTAATTGAAGCACAGAATAGGTACCTAATAGTAAATGCTTGAAGTCAGAAACCCCATCAAAATTCACTAAAAATATAAACTAATTATCCCAACAAAACTCCTCCCATTATGTGATTACTGGAAAGGGGTCACGAGTCTCGACCCTCAGTAATGAGGAATGCGACGCAGAGATACACTACCTACTTACTATAAAAATACATACAAGTAGGTAACGGGCCTCAAAAATCTGATCGTACCTAGCCTAGGACTTTCGTTGCATAACTTTTTTTTTAGCCCTTGACTGCGATCTCACCAGGTGGCAAGTGAATAAAGCGATGATGATCAAAGATGGTAGCGGGCTATAACCTGTTAGGGATACGGCAAATTATATTAAACTCTTACCCATCATCGGCTTCTACATGGCATCGTACCGGAACGCTAAATTGATTGGCGGCACGTCTTTGCCGGTAAGGTGAATTGAAATGAAATGAAAATACACTTTATTGCACACCAAACCAAAGGCATAACAGAAGAACACATACATACAGGGAAGAAGCTGTACAATAGGCGGCCTTATCGCTAAGAAGCGGTCTCTTCCAGGCAACCTAAATAGGAAAATATAATAGAAATACTGGATGAGGGTGTACACTAAAAAGAATGAAGGATGAAATTGTAAATAGGTACAGTCAATACCTTAAAACTAACAAGTGAATATAATTAAAATTATTTAAAAATACGACTGCTCCACCGTAGGCACACATACTTAGACGAACCCTGAACACTCCTTTTTTGGGCAGTCGTGTAGTAAAAAATCCACCTCGAATACGGCTACCACTGCTACTAGATACGTAACGATACCACAGTCATTAATTACCTTTGGAAATTGGAATCTTATTTACATTTTTATTAAATGATATTTTTTTGTGAATTACTGGATATTGAACTATAGTGTTATAATATATTTTTGGAATCTACTCATTATTTTCTAGATGATGATCATAATTATAGTAAATGTTATTTTCGAATATTTTTTTTCAACTTTAGTCTTTAATGCGGAGCCATGGTCACCCCATCATTTTTTTTTTTAATTTTACTAGCCGATGTCACCCGGAAAAAGCTAGGGATCCCTGATGAACCCTGAAAACAATATACTCCTTTTTTCAGGCAGTCGTATAAAAAGACACAATAATAAAAGGTCACATTAGTATTTTAGGTCATCTGAAGGGATCTAAGTAGTCATTAATCGAGTAGAAGCACTTCTCTAAAAGCCACTTGTTTAAGTATGATTTGAGTGCTGGTAGTGACATAGTTTTTACGTGAAAAGGAAGCTGATTAGATATACGTATGCAGTAGGAATTACTCTGGAATAAGCGTAATTTCGCGTAATTACTTACTCCATTGTTCGTAACCCCTATTTTTCACGCCTCAGCCCCGGCAGGCGTGATAGTGCATTATTGAAACATGAGATCAACGCCCTGCCCATTACGTAACCAGCTACATACCGATGGTCTGTGAGCTACACAAACTATTTACACAATAATTTAATAGGACACCGAACCGATATCTTGAGTAAATTACTAGCTGATGCCCGAGACTCGAGGATTTCTCCCACTGCGTTGTATTCCTCATTGCTGAGGGCTGTGACCCCATTCCATTAATCACATAATGACAGGGAAGGGACAGGTTTTCTTGGAAGAATATAATGCGCTGGGTTCTCAGGTCCTTCCGCATACGACTCGACTTAGAGTACACTCTTAGGTTGCTTTAGATTATTGTCAGATCTTAGTGCTAATAACGAGGACCGACGGCTTTTAACGTGTGCTCCGAGGCACGGAGGAAACGTAAAGGCCTAATTAGGACTTCAAAATTCGGTCAACCATCCAGTTACTGACTTGGATCAATATTGCTTAACAATCGCGATCGATTGATACTATGCACTCGTCCCTCACTTGAGGATTTAGGATTCGGAAAACCCCGTGAGAACTCTTCGATATTCCAGGATATAAAGTACCTATCTTGGGTTGCAACCTAGCTCTGTACCGATTTTCGTTAAAATCTGTTGAACAGATAAGCTGTCAAAACTCAAAGCGTAGCGTAGCTAGGCGTTTTTCTTTCGCTAGAGACCACATGGAAAACTATTTAATGCAACGATGTTGGTATTTCAATAATATGGTCTGTAGATCTAAATTTATCATGTAACTTCATGATAAATGATTTTCCAAAGATTGGATTTTTTTTTAGGTATAATCGTATAAACTACCTATATGTTTTTTTAAAATTATGTAGACAGTTACAATTCCCAAAAAATCCATGTGATTTATTATATATAATCTAAATATATATTATATAAAATAAAATTCAAAGTCCTGACTGACTGAGTGACTGACTGACTTATATAATATCAACGCACAGCCGAAACCGCTGGTCCTAGAGACATGAAATTTGGAGAGTGTGTTCTTTGTAGACTAGGTATCCACTAAGAAAGAGTTTTTCGAAATTCTACCCCCAAAGGGGTAAAATAGGGGTTGAAAGTTTGTATGAAAGTCCGTCTTTTTTCAAGTTATAGCCATGAAACTTGATATAATATGAGCTGCGGGTTGAAAATGAAGAAATACGTGTTTCACAGTTTTTGAGAATTTTACCTCCAAAGGGGTGAAATAGGGGATGAAAGTTGGTATGATGATGGTATTTTGGCTTTCGGTAAAAAATAAAGAAGTATGTTTGTCACAGTTTTTCAAAATTCTAACCCCAAAGGGGTAAAATAGGGGTTGAAAGTTTGTATGAAAGTCCTTCAATTTTCAAGCTATAGCCATGAAAGTTGGTATTTTGGCTTCTGGTTTAAAATCAAGAAATACGTGTTTCAGTTTTTGAAAATTTTATCCTCAAGGACGTTAAATAGAGAGTTTGTTCGTCAATCACGCCGCAACAGAGCAACAGTTCGACGTGATTTTTTGCATGGGTATAGATGAGGACCTGGAGAGTGACATATTTATTTTATCCCGGAAAGTTAAGGATTGCTGCGGGAATTAAAAAACTTAAGCCACGCGAACGAAGTCGCGGGCGTCCGCTAGTACAAATATACAATACAAAACAAGAAGTATAAGAGAATTTGAATAAATTAAATGCAATGCGGTTTTTAAGGTCATAGAGCAGTTCACGAGGAATGTTTATGAATTACACATAAACATCTGAGCCAGGGCGAATTAGCTAGTTTAAAAATTAAATTAATATAGATAGATATCCACATAGAAAAATAGAGGATAGAAAATATTTAAAAGTAATAATTAAGTTAACAGGCAAAAAGAACTAACAAGTGCGCAAAGGCGGTCTTGTTACTAAACGGGTTCTCCACAAGACAACCCATAATTATTATAGAAGCAAACAAAAGGAAGCGGGATAGTGCAATAACATTAATACCTACATAATAGACTAAGAGATAACTGCATGTTTGGTAACGATCGCCAGAAAAGCTGATTCAGTATTAGATGGGTGAAGGTCTCTCTACTCATGACTATAGTGAAAGTTTGCCCGCATGCAAATGGGCCTTTCACTAGAAAAGGCCGCTAAAAACGGTTCATGGTTTCCAAAAATGAACCATAATTAGAAAAGCTGATTCTTGTACAGTATTAAAGTATGCACAGTACTTATGCAAACAGTACAAAAACTGACGCTATTGTCAGTTTGGCACCTTCATAATTTTTAATAGCAATCAGAGTGACGACATAATAATTGCTAATGTTTTTTTACAGTATGTATATTCATAACGTCTTTGAAAGGTGATATCTAGTGAAAGGCCCGGACAATAGCGTCAGTTTTCGTACTGTTTGCATAAATACTGTGCATACTTTAATACTGTACAAGAATCAGCTTTTCTAATTATGGTTCATTTTTGGAAACCATGAACCGTTTTTGAGCAGCCTTTTCTAGTGAAAGGCCCATTTGCATGCGGGCAAACTTTCACTATCGTCATGAGTAGAGAGCCCTTCACCTACCTAACACTGAATCAGCTTTTCTGGCGATCGTTACCAAAAGTGCAGTTATCTCTAATAATATAAACTATACATTTTAATAGCCTAAAATAAAATAAAATAAATATAACACGTTTTTAAGCTATATAGCTTAAAAACTGGATTTTATAATATGAGATCTGCATACAACTTACCGTAATGTAAGTAATTACCTATACGGTATAGGCCGTACACGTAATTTACATATTTTTATTTGCATTTTATACAAATAAACATTATGACCAGGTATTTGTTTTTATAGGTTACTTAATCTGTATTAATTCTACAGTAAAAATAATAACGTGTTTATGTTTTTCTCTAGAGGAAAACTTCGTGTGTAGCAAATTAGTCATAATTATAGTTTAAACCATACCTACCTAGTGATATTTTTAATTACATTTATTATGTACTACAGATATATTATGTACCTTACTTGACTAGATTTTATGTAAATTGGCGGAAAATCCAAGAGACCCGTGTCCATAGTTCCATACTGACTAATCTAATATTATAAATGCGAAAGTCGGTCTGTTTGTCTGTCTGTCTTTCACGGCCTATCTATTCAACCGATTTTGATGAAATTGGGTACAGTGATGGATGGTAATAAATCATGAAGGACATCTATGACGAAAGGACGACTACTTTTTATCCCGGAAAATTCAGGAGTTCCCGCGAGAATCAAAAAACCTTAATCCACGCGGACGAAGTTGCGGGAATCATCTAGTAATATTATTAGTATAATTGTGATTTGTAACGTTTTTGTAAATATTTAGTTAGCTGTGGTGGAAATATTAACTTCATCATTATAATCCATTGCCGGCTCACTTCTGAGCACGAGTCATTTGTCAGAATGAGAAGCCCTTGGCCATAGTCCACTACGCTGCCAAGTGCAGATTTGACACACCTTCGAGAATATTATGAAGAACTCTCGGGCATGCAGGTTTCCTCACGATGATCTCCTTCACCGTTCGAAGCTAATGATATTTAATTTCTTAAAACGGACGCAACTTCGAAAAGTTAGAGGTGGACCCCGTAAATTATATAGGAGATCTGTGTTGTATCACCGCTTTTCTCTTCAATATTTACTTACACGGTTTGTAAATGAAGGCCCCTAAAGTCTTATGCATAATTTAAAAAAAAAAAAGGCAGTTATACGGACTGCCGATATAGAAGTAAAAACTAAGAAATATAACTTAGAATTTGAGTAATAAAATTTGAAAATAATATAAAATTTTCAAACGCAAATATAAATACGAATATTTAAAATAATTAAAACAAAAAAATACGTCACATCATGTCGCGAACCCATAAGATTTTCCTCTACCAAAAAAGAGCTCAACGCGGCTAAAGAAGTTTCCACTTCAAAAATCGAACTCGCTTCGCTCACACTTACTTCCATTCCTCCAAAAAATACTATAAAATATGCAGGGGGCCCCGTTCAATATAACGCCCAACGGGTCTCCAACGATCTTAGTCCGCCTCTGATATATTTTTTTAAATTTATTTAAAGACTAGCGCTTGGCCAGTGCCGCCTAAGGTGTCTATAGGCGCTTGCCTAGAAGATGATTCACTCTTGGAGGGAAAAACGGAAGGCGGAAGGGCGTTCCATATCCTACCTGTTCGACTTTTTTTCTGTAATCGAAAGTTCGAAACAGAAACGAGGAAGCCAATCGCTTCGTACGCGCAATTTGGGTATTTTACTTCACTTATGTAATAATACTTTTTTGTATCGTTTTAGCACGAAGAACTGACGGGAGCGGGTACTTTGAAGATAATTTGTTTTTGTGAAAGAACAGAATACGTATAAAAATGAGCAAAATTAATTTTACAGTCAACGGGGAACCTTATTCTTTAAGTAAGTGCATATCTTTTAAAATTAAAATATCTTTTCATTGTATATTTATATTAGTCTTATCATGTTCTGATTATTAATAAGATGCGTATAGTCCTCTTTTTTATATATTACTAACTGATGCCCGCGACTTCGTACGTGGATTGAGGTTTTTGTAGCAGTAGCCTTTTTTGTGTGGCAAAACCCGTCACCGTAAGAAAAGTTGTGGTTCGAAATTCGAATTTGTCTCGATTGTTACCAGTATTTACTATTATAATCATTATTTCCAGCCCATTTAAAACTTACAATCAATAATAATATCGTGTTACACAAGTGCCGAATATATTTTTGTATTTCAAGTGCCAGAAATTAAGTTATTTCACATGTAAAATTAGCAACGGTTAAAGGAATAATTTAATATAAAAAATTCTTTTTAAAACAACCGACTTCAAACTCCCGCGCCAACTTTACAACAACAAGCACACGCTATACAAAGTACTTATTTTATTGTTGATATTTTAAAAACCGCTCGACCGATTTCGATAAAATTTATATGGGACTACATGAGAAGTATGCCCTTTCAAATAAAAAAAGAATCATCCAAATCGGTCCACCCAGTCAAAAGTTCTGAGGTAACAAACATAAAAAAAAAAAAATATACAGTCGAATTGAGAACCTCCTCCTTTTTTTGAAGTCGGTTGAAAACTAAACTAAACTAAAGTTAATCCTAAATTGGCTTTAAAGGAATAAAAGGCTGTAAAGAGTAATGTGCCCAATTGAAAAGCGAAAGAGATGACAATGAAAACTATTTATTACATAGGTATGTTAAAAAGTAATGAAAAGTTGAAATCCGTATTTACGACTCATACGGTTTGACAGCGTAGTCGAACAGTGTGACCGCCTTCAGGAACTCATGGATATCGTCGCTTTTCCTACGAAAGGACCTATCTGACACTTTTGACGTAACTGCACTAAATACATCATAATAATGTACTTTTGATTCTCTGTCGATCTGTCTTATCGACTTTTTCATATCTTTTACCGTTTACTGGCTAGGACAATCGGTAAGTATGGCGTATATGCTCATTTGCGAAAAGGAAATCATACTAAGTGGCGTATTTTATACTTAGGGCTATTAGAAAGATTTTTATTTAGTGATCAGCTAAATAAAAATCTATCAACTATGACGTAACTGAAAATACGTCATTTAGTGTGAACTAGACTAAGTATATTGAATAAAAATGGGGTTTTCACTTACGTCTGAATTTTGATTGCGACGGAATACCTTAGACATTAACTAATAGAGTTAAAAATTTATGTAAATTGGTGACAAAAAATGTATAAAACCTTGGGCAGTAAAAAAATCCAAAATAGTACGAATCCAAAAACTTTCAGTCAAAAAATGATTTAAAACTATCCTAATTATTATTAAATATAAAGAAATAAAAAACAAAGTATTTTGAATTAAATGTGATTTAATTATTCAGTAAAAAATATAGTCGTATCTCCTAAGTAATTCATTTTTCAGAAAAACAAAGTTCTTATGAAGTGGCGTAACTGTTTTAAATATTTTTACCTAAATGAATACGCACATTTAAATAAGACAATTCCTACTTGCAAAAAGGCCTTGATTCACAGATTATAAGAATATTTTTTTAATTTTAATATAGCTTTATTTGAGCAAGCTGTGGACAATATAGTTGAGCACGAAACCGAAAAACGCTTGCCCTGAACAATTAACTCGATGTCAGTTAGGTCCTTTCGTAGGAGAAGCGACGATATGTACCAAACGTATATTTTTTTATTCAAATAAACTTATTTAAAGTGCTTTTGAATCGTCGAGTGAATCTACCACTGGTTCAGAATGCCATTCCTACCGAGAAGAACCAGCAAGAAACTCAGTGGTTGCTCTTTTAAAAAAACTCATTTACAATTACATCAATGTAACATAAGTAGCCGCTGTCCTTAGCATTGCTGGAGCGTGTCAAATCTATGCTCTTCCATCATTTACATAATCTTCGACTTAAAAAGCTTTTTTCAGGAGCATACTTTTAATCATCTCTTGATGCTTGTGTTAATTGTTTCCAGCTGGTTCCGAAGTGTCACCGTCGACGTCTCTCAATGACTACCTGCGCAATACTCTCGGTCTGGTCGGCACTAAGGCGATGTGCCACGAGGGTGGGTGCGGAGCTTGTGTGGTGTCTGTGGCCAAGACTCAGCCCGGAACTTATGAGAAACACGTGGTCGCTGTTAATTCTGTGAGTATCTGGGAGATTGTGATGCTGTGATTATCATGGGATGATAATCTATGGACAATAAGGATAATAGGAATACTTAGAAACGCTATGTACATAAATCTGGGGGCATACTGCCATCACTTAAGGCCCTGTGTAGCGCAAAAGGGGGTGTTTAAAAGCAGTGTATCCATCAGACGGTGAGATAATGTATGCTTGTAAAAATAATTTGCTATTTTCAAGACCTAACGCATCTCAAAACACAATTTAAAAAAAATCTCTACATAGAAATTTATTTTAAACACGGGAGCTTCGAGCAGAAACGCTGGACCCTTGAACCAGTCGTGTTCAGACCCGAAGTCAGGAGGCACATCTCGAGTGGCGATGTCGGCGACGTTGAGTTTCGTTGGGACCCAGCGCCACTCATCTATCTTGCTATTTTCTTCTATCGCTGCCACTCGATGTGCGACGAACGGTTTGTATGATCTGGCCCCTTTTTTCACCCATGAGAGAACCGTCTTGCTATCGGTCCAAAAGGTTTTCGATTCGGGATTCTATAACGGCGGCGGCCATGCGACTGCCCATGACGGCCGCTTGCAGTTCGAGACGTGGGATCGACGTAACTTTTAACGGAGCCACCTTCGCCTTCGCCATGACCATAGAGATATGGACACGGCCGTCGGAAGTGACCGCCCTCCAGTACACTGCTGCTGCGTAGGCGGTCTCGCTGGCGTCGGTGAATACATGCATACCTCAGATTACTTTACCTTTTAAAGCAATTTTTCTCTAATGAAACCAATAATTTGCTCTAGAAATATAAGATAAAATTAATATTTCTAAATGAAACACATTGTCGGTTTCATTTTCATTGAAAAGTAAATATTTTTTTTTACAAACGGTTTCTTGCATTTTTTGCGTCATGCAATGCGCTTGCTTGATTTCACCCCCGCGCGCCTGTTTTCAGCTCGTGAGCTCACAGCGCCTTAACACACACACACGCCTCAGTGTTTTGATTTACGTACCTTGACGTCCCTATAAATAGGAGTATTTTTCTGAAACAGGAGTGTCAGCAATCATACTAATATTATAAATGCGAAAGTCACTTTGTTTGTTGGTTTGTTGGTTTGTTGGTTTGTCCTTCAATCACGCCGCAAAGGAGCAACGGATTGACGTGATTTTTGGCATGGGTATAGTTGAGGACCTAGAGAGTGACATAGGCTACTTTTTATCCCGGAAAATTAAGGAGTTCCCGCAGGAATAACAAAAAACTTAAACCACGCGGACGAAGTCGCGGGCAACAGCTAGTATAAAATAATACTGATTTGAGTGGTGGTAGTATACCCTCTGTTCTGGTTCTGTGGAGGTTTGTGACTGGCCGCTTTAACTAACCCCACTCCTCCCCTCCCCCCCTCCCTTCACCCCCTAAACTCTCCTCCCCCCTAGCTAACTCAGCGGCTAACAAAAAATGAAAGCCACTATGTAGGTACTATTTATTTTTATTCATTGAAGGTTTGCTATGAATTATCTAATTTATTTTTTACTTAGCAAACCTACGATGGATAAAAAGATATGTCAGTGGCTTTCATTTCTTGGTAGCCACTGAGTAAGAGAATAGGGCCGCAGAATAATATGTTAAGAATACATGTATAATTTTTAATTTTTAGTGTCTAGTCCACGTGTTATCCTGCCACGAATGGGACATTACTACTATAGAAGGGGTGGGGAACCGCAAAGATGGTTACCATGAGCTGCAGTCCCGACTGGCGGCGTTCAACGGCACCCAGTGTGGTTACTGCACACCTGGGATGGTTATGAACATGTATAGGTAACTGTATTATCTATAGTTATTTTTGTTCACCTGTACCACTGTACCACAAGATTTTAATTTTAAAAAAAATTACATACAACGTCAAAGAGATATCCAAAAATTTTTTTTATAGCGTAAAAGATTTTTCAATACACTTGCTCGAAAAATACACTTACAGAGGCAGTAAACAGGGCTTGTAAGTTAAAATAAAAAAAAAACTTGCAAGCAGGTTCATAATGATATTGACTTTGTATGTAGAAAACTTAAAAAATAATAATATTTAAATGTGGGTTGATGAAATTAAAAATTGTATTTAATTATGATAAGATTTTAAATGTACTTTACTTTTATAAAGCCATGGATAGTCGAAATAGTCTAGACTCGCGCGCCGTTGCCCGTTACATTACAACAACGCGCCGTAGAATACTAATATAAAGTTTCATTGAGTTTATCTTCTATAATAATATTAATTCTATCTATCTAATATATAAAATTCTCGTGTCACAGTTTTAGTGTGTAAACTCCTCCGAAACGGCTTGACCGATTTTGATGAAATTTCATAATATGTATATTCAGTAGGTCTGAGAATCGGCTACTGTCTATTTTTCATACCTCCACGCGGACGGAGTCGCGGGCATCAGCTAGTAATCTATAATATTATGAGTGGTTGTGATTTTTGGATTAATAAAATAAAATTAACAATAAGGTATTTTAGATGTGAGAAAAAAATCACGCTAAATACATATAATATCCGCCAAAAATCTCGAAATAAGTATGGGCGTAAGCCATTTCATTTACATACCATCAACCATTTTCTAGCGAGTGCCTACCTACTAAGTTTTATTTTCAAGTTTTCTCACATATTATATTGTGTTGAAAAATATTGTGTGATACACGGCCGTTAAGGTTTTAGGAGATCAGGCCTCTGATTTTTCTGCTTGTATATTACAGTTTGTACGAGAGCTCAGAGAAGAGATTAACAATGCATCAGATAGAGAGAGCATTCGCCGGCAACATCTGTAGGTGTACCGGTTACCGGCCGATTTTGGATGCCTTCAAAAGTTTTGCCACAGATGTCGTCCAAGATGATATTGGGAAACTAAAGGTACATAAAATATTTCCTCAACATTTCAACAAAAATTAAACATCAAAACACATGTGTGGTTGTAGGGTTCCGTATACCTCAAGAGGATAAAAGGAACCCTTTTAGGATCACTCTGTCTGACTGTCTGTCCGTCTGTCTGTCTGTCAACCACCTTTTCTTGGGAACAAGAGGAGACCTATCAAGTTGAAAAGACAACGTAATCAAAAGATACAGCCCTTTATGCTGTATATTTTGCATATTTCGATACTCGCCCATAAATCAAAACCCGTACTTCCCGTAGACCTAGAATCGTGAAATTAGTTAAGAAGCAAGGTCTCACGGCACAAGTATAGGAAAAAATCCGATAATCGTTTATTAGGGTTCCGTACTCATAGGGTGTCGGATTGTTTGTCTCAGGCGCTACCAGTTTAGCCAGTATTACGTGTTGTTATGACATACTCGTATTTATATTATATTTTATATTTCTTGTAATTAACTAAAAGGATTTATAATGTGGTATGGAACCCTTTCTGGGTGAGTCTGACTCTCACTTGACCGGCTTTTTTAGTTTTACGGTTTTACCACTAAAACAGTGCAATTTATCTTAAAAGGTCTAAAACTACAAATTTCCAGGATGTAGAAGATTTACACGAGATGCAGTGTGCCAATAAATGTCCAAAGAAGTGTACTAAGGAAGAAAAGGATTGGTGTTTTATATACAACAAGAGCAACGATACTATGTTGGACATACAAATGGATGTAAACCGATGGTACAAAGCATATTCTATAGAAGATGTTTTTAAGGTAGGTAGATATCACGATATTATAGTTCTTGTAATTCACGAGCGCGCGTGAACTTTACTTGTAGTTATGCGCATTGCGTAAGTGTGCGTGCCTCTCGGAGCGGTCAGTCGTACGCGCCATCACGTACACGCACACATTTACACGTATAGAAATGTATACAGATAGGACTATAACACAATCATGAGCCACACGCACTCGTGAATTGCAAGAACTATACTTAGTTTAAACTTCAAAAAATCGTCTAAAGCATTAGGTATGCTTTCCCATATCAGGTGAGAATATAATCAAAAGCCAGTTTGGAGTCCTGTCGGAAGTCGTTAACATTATAAAACTGAAAATATTACACGCTCACTTCGCTTGGGGTACAATTCTGAGACACATACCCCACCGTGTAGATCCATACTAATATTATAATTGCGAAAGTGTGTCTGTCTGTCTGTCTGTCTGCTACGCTTTCACGGCCCATCTGTTCAACCGATTTTGATGAAATTTGGTACAGGGATACGTTGCATCTGGGGAAGGACATTAGGCTACATTTTATCTCGGAAAATTAAAGAATTCCCGCGTAAATCAAAAAATCGTAATCCACGCGGACAAAAGTCGCGGGCATCATCTAGTACATAATAAATCCGGACTCAGTCCAGCATTGGTGGGAAGGGCCTACATTTATGAATATGGTGCGGGGAACTAAGAGCCCTAGGTTCTAGAAGTAAAGTATAAGTTAAAACTATCCATTTATCTACATAGCCTTAATAATATATTTGGGCGAATTGGGGAACTGTTATCGCGGAAAATTAAGTAGGTCCTCCAGGAATCCCAAAAACTTAAACCACGCGGATGAAGTCGCTGGCATCATATAAAGAATTCATTTATTAAAGAATACTGTTTGTTTTAGGTTCTTACTAAAGAAGGTTCTGACAACTACAGACTTGTCGCGGGAAACACTGGAAATGGTAATATAAAACTAATAGTATTATTTCCAGACCTGAACTAACGTTATTTATTACGTTACTTTGTTCATAAAGAAATTGCTTGGAAACTTGAAATCGAGAAATATAAATTGTTTTAGTAAATGACAAGAAAGCACACTTTGTATAAAGCCTTCAAACTTATCTGACCCGGTGGCCAAAATTGAAACTAATTTTTATGCCTGTTTAGTGTTTGTATTTGTTTTATTTTTCATAGATACTAGCGACCCTATCACCGGGTCAGCTAAATTTGAAGGCTTTATACAAAGGCTCTTTCAAGCCTCTATCATACAAATAGGAAATCACGATATTATCACATTATTGCTTATAATACAGCACAAGATTTTAGCGTGAGTTAAGATAAGTCAACGCCATCCATCGGCAATGTAAAAAAGCTTTCTAAGCAAATTCTGTTATTGTTTCCTAGTTCTTAGCAAATGAGGTTGTTTTTTTTTCGGAATGCTGAGAAGGCCCTATTGACCGCTACAACGTGGATCTAATACTGAGGGAAGTGATGTGTGTAATTTCAACAATTTTTGTTTTAGCTATTGCATAGCTTCTATCGCGGGCCTTGAGCGTGGAGACCGAATCCAGAAATTCCGTAACAAAAAAAACCTGACACTTTGGTTGCTATGACTACTTGTGTTGTTGACTTCAAGTTGTTGAAAATAAAAAGACTATTTTTACTACATCTCGAAGTCAACAACACAAGTAGTCATAGCAACCAAAATCATCTTTTCATAAAAATATTTCGCCTTTATATTTTCAACAACTTGAAGTCAACAACACAAGTAATCATAGCAGGTTGATAAAAAATGCTATGCAATAGTTTTACCGCGGCAGTCTCCGAGTGCCACACGTCTTTTTTTTATGTTTTTTTTTTGCGAGATAAGCTTGCGCTTGACGACAATCATAGGTACTTAGTGCAAAGCAATGATGAGGTCTAGGTTGGAGCGCGCCCGCCTAGTAGATGCCTATTCACTCTTGCCTTGAAGGTACCTTTGTTTTACGTGGCAGAAAACACGTGCGCTGGGGGGGTGTTCTAAACCCTAGCGTTTCGGTACTTTCGGATCAGAAACGTCGAGCAAAAATATTTCACGATTGGACGTCAACCACTTACCTAAGTATGCCAACGCTGACGAGTCTTTCCCTCTCTCTCTGCGTCGTATTCCTCATTACTAAGGGTCGTGATCCCTTTCCATTAATCAGATAAGGGTAAGAGTTTTCTTGGGATAACAATGCGGTGGGTTCCCACATCCTTCCGGATACGACTCGACAAGGGTATTTAAACTCTTAGGTTGTTTGTAACGATTATTATCAGATGTTAGTGATATAATGACCGGAACCGACGGCTTAACGTGGTCTCCGAGGCACGGAGGAAACGAAAAGGCCAAATTTTAACGTCCATCCATCACCCAACCAAAGTAAACGTACAACGTCCAAAGTAAATCACCCATCCAGATACTTACCGACTTGGGTCAACGTTGCTTAACAATCGCAATCGACTGATACGCGTTGTCACAGGTTTTTATCCACTACAAGTAAATATATAATACTGATGGTAAGTGATGATGTCTAAGATGGTAGCGGATAGATCTAGATCACCTACTAACAGCTAGGCGATTCGTCCCTCAACGCTGACGAATACAATAATTTATTACAGGAGTGTATCGAATTACTAAGGAGCCTCGTGTGTTTATCGATATATCCTCAATCACAACCCTAAAGGACTCCTTACTGGATGAGAACCTGGTACTCGGCGCTGGCCTCTCCATCCATGAAGTAATGTCGATATTCCTGAAACAGATGAAGAACGATAATTTTCGGTATCTGGAGCATTTTCATCGTCATTTGGAGTTGGTGGCTAATGCGCCAGTAAAAAATGTGAGTATTTAAGGCACACTTGCACCAAACTGCTTAATCTGGTTTAGTTATGTAATGTCCATTTTTATCCTATTGTATAGTAAAATTCCACAACCTATTTTAAACTTGCCTTTACACAAGTTTATGAAATCCATTAAAAGTATGCTCCTGAAAAAAACTTATTATACTGTTGAAAAGAGCATGTTAAATAGAATAATAGCGAGCGAATTGAGCGAGCGAGCGAGAAAGAGCGAATAAACTAAAACAACTCAATCTACCATTATTTAAAAAAGAACTTTTCGAGTATCTTTTAGAATTAGATCATTGTTTTTATTCGATACAAGAATTCTTCAATTCTTAAATAAGAATATTAATTCAATATTTGGACGTCGGTAACGACAAAATATGTTTGTACCTAATTATTAACCTAATAACATCTTGTCTGTACCATATTTTACCAAATAAATATTTACTTTACTTTACTTTACTTTACTATGAATTTGACTCACTCCAGCAATGCTATCTTATGTATCTATATGTCACCGTAAGATTGCAAAAACCGTTAGATTGTAATCTAACTAGCGAAATTGTAAACTGTCGACAGATTGTGAACCGTTCAATGTTCTGAGTGTCAATTTTTGAAATATTCATTGTATTTACGGTTTCTCGTCTCTTTCTCGTAGGTTAGGTTAGGGTTCGACATAAATAAACTGCCACTGCCACTGTAAAGTAAAAAATAATTTTGATTTCTACACACTATGTTGAAGTCGGGCGAGCCTGACGCGTCAACTTTGCCTATCTTTGTTATACTCGCCCGACTTCAACATAGTGTGTAGAAATCAAAATTATTTTTTACTTTACAGTGGCTTTGGAAGTCGGTTTTTGGGAAATAATTTTTATTTTTAACTTTTTAGTGTAGTCTTAATCCCAGGGCTTAGGAGTGCAGTACCCTGCAGCATCAGAGTTGAGGAGTTGGGACTTGGGTTTAAGTATGAAGTCGTTGCTTGACACCTACAATATGAATTCCCCGTAAAAAAATCCTAAATCGCAATTTTTATGGAGTTCTGTACCCTGCAGCATCAGGGTTGAGGAGTTGGGACTCAGAGTTGAATCGTGTACACGTGACCTCATAGCTACTATATGAATTCACCATCAAAACTGCCTAACTGTTTTGAGTCGTACTTCGTAGGTACATATACCTACAGCATCAGGATTGAGTTAACTAAACCTATAATCACAAATAACGTTACCTACTAGTTTAAATAACATTTTAACCACTTTGTTTCAATCACAACTTTGAAACAACGGAAAGTAAGATCCGTTAGTAGTCTTAAAACTAGCGTTTTCCTGGAAAAATGCTAGTTTTTTAAATGAATAGGGTAATTACCTTACAGGGATTTTAATTGGGATTGTAATAGGTAAACGTACTGATATATTTGACCTAGATGTTAACTTGACTGCCGGGGTTACTGATAAGGGGAACTAAATTCATTTATTAGTGAAAGGAAAAGGGGACTAACTGGGGCCATACTGCCAACGCTTAAGCCTTAAAGCAATACTTAAGCAATATTACTCAAAATGACTGATGTCACATACCTTGACGTTCCTAAATTATGGAATATAATTCTAAAACACGAAGGCCACAATAATGAAACAATATGGCTTTAAGCGTTGGCAGTATAGCCCTTGATCTATCATTGATTACCTGATTTATCCCCTTCTGGTTGCTCCTAAATTTTGTGACACTATATTTTTGGCCCAATTCAAACTCAAACTCATATTTTTTATTCAAATAAACTCATAATAAACAAAAGCACTTGTAGCTTTTGAATCGTCGAGTGAATCTACCACTGGTTCAGAATGCCTTCCTACCGAGAAGAACCAGCAAGAAACTCGGCGGTAGTGGCGAGAAATGGTGATGAATAGAAAATTTAAGTAACTTTTTGTGCCTTAAAAAGCTATCTTTAACTTGCAGATAGGCACCATCGGAGGGAACCTGGCTATAAAGAATGCTCATCACGACTTTCCGTCCGACGTTTTCCTTATCTTTGAAACGGTTAATGCAGTCATCACTTTAGGTACCTTCAGGAAATAGGCCTTAATGTTTTTAAAACTATTAATAATTTGTTTCAGTAAGGTGCAATCAGGTAACAGGGAATCTAGTATCAATTCAAAACCCTCCAGAGCAATTTCCGCTATAGGGTCCATAGAATGCACAACAAAAGTGTGTGTGTGCAATTCACACACGGCAGAAGTGAAACTTCAGAAAAGTAGCCTACGAGATTATGAGATAAATATACCTGTATTTTATCTCATTCTCTCGCAGGCTAAATCTTATTATGAATATGATTCTTTTTGTGTCGCTTTTTCGTTTCATCGAATTTTCAAATCTCAACGATTCTAAAGAAGTTTCACTTTGTTGAATCTGCAGTTATTTAGCTAATTACTCCAAATTTGATTTAGTTATGATAAATCATAAAACATTTGAACCGACATCTGAATGAAACTTTAAAAAGAATATAACCACAGAAAAAAACAACGAATTTTTTTTTCAGTCGACAACAACTTTAAGTACAGTGAAATAAATTTACAAAAGTTTTTAGAGACAGACTTGAAGGACAAGCTCATTGTAAACGTAAAAATACCACCTCTATCCGAAAACCACTTGATAAGAACGTATAAGGTTAGTATAATTTATTTTGTGAACTATTAAAACATAAAGACATAATTAAATATAATAAGTCTATGCATAATTAATACTGACATAAATACACCATCAAAGCTTCAAAAGCACTTGTTAAAGTTTATTTGTACTTCAAGTTCATTTAGGAGCTTAACATGTATACCTAACTCTCACTGTTTAAGGCCTTAAGGGTTTACCACATTTATCATCGCCAAACCGTCTTGAGCCGGTCAGAAAAAGCTTTAAATATATGGTATTAAGAGTGAAAAAGACGCCCACCCCGGTCGACGCAACGTGAAAAACGCGTAATCGGCGTTTTGTCGCGTTTTCATTCTAAATGCTGTATACATATTGGCTGCATATTGTTTCTCTTCTGTACTGTGTATTGTTCAATCCCATAACTCCTGGCTATTTAAAGGATAAATTTAAATATCTCGGGCATGATAGACCAGATAGGGTCCTTAAACTTATTCTTGAGGTGCCTACGCATCGGACTAAATATTTACAAAGTTCTTTCGCACTCAGGGCCACAAGTCTATGGAATGAACTTCCCTCACATATTCATCGTGCTAAAACCCTTAATAAGTTTAAAATTGACGTTAAAAATTATTACTTATCTCTTTGTTATCATTAGTAACGACATATTAATTGTTATCTCTCTTATATTTATTTGTGTATTTATTGGTATGTCTATATAGTTTATGTATGTCTATTATTATTATTAGTTTGTATATTTTAGTTTATCATAATATGTTACATATGATATTGATTAATTTATTTAGCTATTAGTATTTAAGTTTATTATTATTTTTGCACCACCTCCCTTTATCCTCTTTTTCATTTTCTCCCTAGCGTTAAGGTTGTCTGGAAGAGATCGCTGCTTAGCGATAAGACCGCCTTATTGTACCTACTTATTGTTGTTTTGTTGTTTGTAACATGTTGCTTTTGTATATTCGTATTTCGTGGTGTACGATAAAGTAAATACATACATACATACATACATACATACATACATATACATAAAGCTCACACAATGCTTTTCTGACCGGTTGGTGAGACCCTAAGGAGTTCATAATAATATGCATGTCGACAAGCAGGCATTTATGAACTCCATAACCAGGTCGAATTATCCGTTTGACAAACGTAATTAATTACGATTTTCTTACACAATCGGGGGCATACTGCAGTCGGCCTTGTTATAATATACGTATGTTTATAAAAAAAAAAGTGTGTGTACAATTCACACAAAGCAGAAGTTAAACTTCAGAAAGTAGCCTAAGAGAGAGTGAGACAAATATAACTTGTATTCTATCTCATTCTCTCGCAGCCTAAATCCTATTATGAATATGTTTGTCACTTTTTAGTGTCGCTTTTTCGTTTCATCGAATTTTCAAATCACAACGATTCTAAAGAATTTTCACTTCAAAAGTAAAAGTAAACCATTGTTGCCATGGTACTGCCCACGATAAGAGTGCAAAAATTAAGTACCTACCTAAACATAAGTTAATAAATGATTTATTGCAGATAATGCCTCGCGCCCAGAACGCTCACGCCATTGTCAACGCTGGTTTCCATTTCACGTTGGACGCCGATGGCAAAGTCGTCTCTTCCAACATAGTATACGGATCCATAACCCCAGATTTTACGCACGCGACAAATGTTGAGAACTTCCTAAAAGGACACATCCTGTTTAACGACCAAACTCTTCAAAAGGCTCTGGAGTTATTGGACGCTTATATAAAGCCTGTAGAGTGTTCTCCTGAACCAGCGCCGGCCTGCAGGAAGGCGATTGCTTTGGGACTATTTTATAAGGTGACTGTAGATTCCTTGAAATCCCATTTCGGGTCATCCATAAAGTACGTCACACTAATTTCGTGATTTTTTTACCCCTCCCCCGTCCTTGTCACAGGTGGTCACATATGTGACACCCCCCCTCCCCTCCCCCCTCCCTAGTGTGACGTCACATACCTTGCAATCTTACATCTAGCCACTGTTACCATGTAAGTTACTACCAGTAACTTAGATGTATAAGATTTTGAAATGTGACGTCACGAAACTTAGGACCCCTCCCAAGCCTTGTCCACACATATCACAAACAAAAACTCATCGTTTGGAGCTCTGGCTGAGAATTCATACACGAGAAATTGAGTCCTAAATCAATGCAGTTAAGGTTCAATGTACTGTTAAACTAATGTGATCGAACGCTCGAATACGTTAAATCGAATTTGCAATTTAAATACTTTATAATTATTATAATTACATATTATTATTGTCCACAGGCAATATTGTCACTACATACATCAGTTAACCCTCGGTACAAATCCGGCGGTTCTGATTTGGAACGGCCCGTGTCACACGGGAGCCAAACCTACGACACCGACAAAAGTGTGTGGCCACTGAACCAGCCTGTACCTAAACTAGAAGCTTTAACTCAGGTACTATAACAACTTATCTAGACTATAATAATATTATACTCAGGACGGCTGAACGGATCTGGATGGTGCATCATGCACAGATGATGAGCACAGAGATAGATTTATGGGACTGGAATAGCACAGGCTACTTTTTATCTCGAAAAATGAAAGAGTTCCCACGGGAACTAAAAAACATCGATCCACGCGGACGAATCGCGGGCATCATCTAGTGACTAGTTCATACTAATCCATACTAATATTATAAATGCGAAAGTGTGTCTGTCTGTCTGTCCGTCCGTCTGTCTGTCTGTCTGCTACACTTTCACGGTCCACCTGTTCAACTGATTTTGATGAAATTTGGTACAGGGATAGGTTGCATCCGGGGGAAGAACATTTTTGGCTAGGCTACTTTTTATGCCGGAAAATTGAAAAGTTCCCGCGGGAATTAAAAAACATCGATCCACGCGGACGTAGTCGCGGGCATCATCCAGTGGTTAATAAACTTTGACACAATATTAAAAAAAACTTATTCATTTCCACTCGATAGTTGTAGTTTTATGGATGTTTTTATTATTCTAGTGTTCCGGGGAGGCGTTGTACGTGGGCGATAGCGTATCTACACCCCGTGATTTGCATGTGACTTTAGTGCTCTCTACAATATGTCTTGGAGAGATCCTTGAAATCGATGCAAGTGAAGCTTTGGTAAGTAGGTTTTAACTTTGTCCTCAATTTTTTGTTTTTTTTTTCGAAGTGAAACTTTTTTAGAATCTTTGAAATTTGAAAGTTCGATGAAACGAGAAAGCGACGCCAAAAAGAAACAAACGTTGATAAATAGGATTTAGCCTGCGACAGAATGTGATAGAATACAAGTTAAATTTATCTCATTCTCTCGTAGGCTTCTTTTCTTAAGTTTCACTTCTCACTTTTTTTTTAATATATAGGCTAGCGCTTGGCTGCAATCAGATCATCTGCTTACAAGTGGTGATGCAGCCTAAGGTGGACCAGACTAACAATTCTAGGTTACTTTGACTCACGAAGTAATGCTAAGTAGTTCCGTGCAAACCTGGAAGACGTGGGGGAGGTTGTTTTAGTCCGTGCAAGTCGGACAGGTAGAAGTCCGGAGGGATGTTTTCCTCCCCCCCACAGGAAAAAAATAATTATGACGCTGTAACTGTTGTTGATATTTATTATAAGTATTATGTTATTTGTGTATATGGTGTATGTATTAACTATAGGTATTTGTTTGTATGTTTAAATTAATACAACACCCGCAAGTTAATCTCCTTAACTTCTCCTAATCCTAAGGTTGCCTGGCAGAGATCGCTGCTAAGTGATAAGGCCGCCTTTTTGTACTTTCCTTTGGTTTTTTTTTGTTCCTCAATATTTTTTTTTCTTTCTTTTATTGTGTTGTGGTGTACAAATAAAGTGTAAAAATAAAAATAAGTGTACTCCTGGGTCGACATTAAAAGGAGCATAGAAAATTTAACATAAACATTTATCGGCCTTGTGCAAGTAAAGTGGGAAAAAATATCATAATTTGCGGAGATTTTTCATTTAAAATCTTGAAGTTGCAAATAACACCGAAATCTCTGCTTGGATTTTCTTCAATGATAAAATAATATTAAATTTTTAATATTATATTTGTGTGCCTCCAGAAAATTCCCGGCGTTGTCGGATTTTTCTCAGCGAAAGATATTCCTGGAAAGAACACCTTCACTCCGAAAGGTATCCCGTCTATGGATGTAGAGGAGGAGATCTTCGCAAGCAAGAAAATATCTTTTTACGGTCAGCCCGTTGGCATCGTGGCCGCTGTGAACAAAAAACTGGCTTTGAAAGCTGCTGCTCTAGTGAAAGTATCGTACAAACAAGATCCTGCTAAACCTGTTTTAACCATCAAAGATGCTTTGACAGCTCCTGATAAGGATAAACGGGTGAGTTAATAGATAAAGCGTTTTGATAATAGTGTTAAGACATCTTTGGAGAAAATTGGAAAACTGCTTTCCAATTTGTAAGTAGGGACGTAAGGAAACCTTTGCTTCGTAAGCAAACCGTTAAATTTTACCTTCAATACGTTAAGCCCTGGCTATCAAATAAGTGCTCGACGCTAGTGGTGTCGCACTGTTAAATAATATGTAGTTTAAAGACGCGTCTTTGGTGAAAATAAGAACAATAACAGCATTGCAATTTGAAATGTACTATTAAAATAAATGTTTAATCAAATCTTTAGAATAAAACTTGGCTTTACTTGAAACTACTTGGCCGTATTACTGTACTCAATACAATACTCAATTTATTTGTTCCATGTAGTCACAATAGTGACTCTTATATTACGTCATTTATTGCCTCTAACACCGGTCCCGTCTATACCTAGCCAAGATAGCCAGGCTGATCCTTTGCGCAAAAATAATCCAGCCCATCTTGTTGCAAGATGAGACAATTAAAACTGCGGTGAAATGTCTCGCAAGAAATAAAGATGCAAGGAAACTGAAATTAAGATGAAACCTTGTTCAGGATTTACTGATTTTATGTACACAAATTTCAGATCATCGAAGCTGTCACAATAACAGCAACCGATAAGGGTACAGACACAACGCATGTAATTAAAGGAAACTACTATGTGCCAGATCAGTACCACTTCACCATGGAGACTCAGAGCTGCACTGTCGCTCCCACTCGTCGTGGTGTCTGCGTGCGATCGGCAACTCAGTGGATGGACTTAGTCCAGGTTGCTGTGGCAAAGACTTTGAATTTACCAGTGAATAGGTGGGTAATTTTACAAAACAAAATTTAAATACTGAGGCACAAATTTCAGTTATACAATAAGCTTTTATACTATGATGATTCAGCAGTTGTTTATAACTGTTAATGTCTGGAGGTATGTGTGTAATTTTTAAAAACTTACCGATATCTTGTTATGTAGTTTAAAGAATGGGACCTAGAAATCAGCACTGAGTTACACCTTTAGCACAGGTGTTACTCACTGTAAATTTCAGTAGCGGATCTCAAAGCTTTAAAAAAGGTAGCTAAAATGGACAGTTCTTTCGCATTTGTTGTGTTAATAAACAAAAGAATTGTTTTGGACTTAATCGTTCACAAAAAGTTGCATTGTCCACTTTATAAAACGCTTTGCCAAAAGCTGTAAGAGCCCGCACGCACGGGCAACTAAAAGTTGCCCGGCAACTTTTTTTGGGGTACACGGGCAACTTAGAGCGTCGGGACATTAACTCCATGGACGTTGTAAGCCGACAAAAAGTTGCCGACAAGTTTTAGTTCCCCTTCCGCGGGCTCTAACGACAATATTATTACTTTAAATGGGTAGGTATTTGATAAATAGTAAAATCAGCAACTTTTTTTCAAACGTCAAAACGCGTCCTAAGTATGGGATTTATATGAAATTCTGAAATGTGACGTCATTAAAGTTCGGCACACTTTTTTTTAGGGTGGATGTAGAAGTGCCTCGAGTTGGAGGCGGTTACGGCGGGAAGGCATCTCGGTCATCGCTGGTCGCTTGCGCATGCGCTCTTGTCGCCTACAAACTCAACCGTAAAGCCTCCCTCGTGATGCCACTTACTGACAATATGGAGGTTATCGGGAAACGGATGCCTGCTTATTTTGAGTATGAGGTATCTATAATATTATACTACTATAATATTATAAATGCGAAAGTTTGGATGTATGATTGGATGGATGTTTGTTACTCAATCACGCCAGACAGAACGGCTGAACGGATCTGGATGAAATTTGGCACAAAGATAGATTATAGTCTACAATAGCAGATAGGCCATTAAATTAGGCCGGCCGGAAAATTAAATTAATTTTTGGTTCCCGCGGGAATCAAAAAACGTCTAACCACGAAGCCGCGGGTGCTAAAGCTAGTGAGTATTATATGTATTGCCTTTTCTTCTTCTTCCCTCTCTCTATTTTTTCTGTTTTTTATATCCACTGTTATATTAAAATCTTAATAATTTTTCGGTTTTTATACTCTATTATTGCAAGAACAAAAAACTTTAGTATATAAATATATGAAAATTGTACTCAAATCATCATCAATGCATCCCAAGCAAAATTTTCCTTTCTTCTAAATTTTAAATTTCCTAGACTTCTGCAGTCAAGACTCAGAATGATTAAGTATATAATGGGCAAGGTCCAGAGCATTTATATATATTATTTCTGCAAAGTCCGCACTGTCCGAAGAAAGTACATAATTGCAAGACTCTTTATTTCTAGTTGGGTGTGAACAACGACGGACTCATCCAGTATGCAGATGTGGTTTTCTATTCGGATGGCGGTTCTTCCATGAATGACAATTTAGCTAGCTTCATTGGCGACCCTCTGTCGAGGCTTTACAACAAAAAGCTTTGGAACATCACGGGTTATAGTGTTATTACTGACAAACCCAGCAATACTTGGTGTAGAGCTCCAGGTGAGGGTTTTAAAGATTTTCCTTTACATTAATATTTTTTCTTATACTAAATAGTTTTTAGTCTAGAATTGGTAATAACCAGTATTAGACGTTGCTGTATTATACAAAACGTTGCCGTTCTATTCTCTGCGACCTATTCAGTTAAAATATTAGCTTAGTATTAAGTACTAGCTGATGCCTGTGACTTCATCCGCGTGTTTTATGTTTTTTGTTATTCCCGCGGGAACTCCTTAATTTTCCGGGATAAAAAGTAGCCTTTGTCACTCTCCAGATCCTCAAGTACATCCATGCCCAAAATCACGTCAGTCCGTTGCTCCGTTGCGGCGTGATTGAAGGACAAACCAACAAACAAACACACTTTCGCATTTATAATATTAGTATGATCACAGCCTATTGATTTCTTGTTAGCTGACATTTACTGGCAATTAAATGAATTTGACATCAAAAGTTGAACAGAACACGTTTACATAAGTTAACGACGCAAATAGTGCAATCGACTATAGTAGGTATGTTGCCACAAATAAGCAAGAACGCTCAATATAATTAGAGTTACGTAATCTACCGACGGTATAATAACATGTAATAAGAAATTGGATACTAGTCTTTGTGCTATTTTGTATTCCAGGTACAGCGGAAGCGTTCGCCGCAGCTGAGCATATAATGGAAAGGATAGCGGATGCTACCAAAAAAGATCCCATTGAAGTTCGGGTCTTGAACGTCACTACAGAAAATTCTCCTATTTTAGACATGGTAGACACTTTCAAAATCGACTCTGAATACGAAACGCGTAGGGCAGCCATTGAGAAATTTAATACTGAAAATGCTTGGAAGAAAAAGGGGTTACAAGTTGCGATGATGTCTTTCCCAATAGGGTATGATGGTAATTTTCCAGTTACAATATCAGTGTACCATGCGGATGGGACGATTCTAATTTCCCATGGGGGAATAGAAATGGGCCAAGGTATTAACACCAAAGTGGCTCAAGTTTGTGCCTATGCTTTAAAAGTTCCTCTAAGTATTGTGTCAGTGAAAGGGGCGGATACCTTCATTTCTCCGAACGGTATGGCAACCAATGGCAGTATTACCAGCGAATCTGTTGCAATGGCGACAATTAAAGCCTGTAGGGAACTATTGTCGAGACTGGAACCGGCGAAAGCTGATCTCAATGAACCCACTTGGCAGGAAATCGTAACAGCGGCATTTGATAAAGGTTAGTTTTATTTTTTGTGTACTATGTACTAGATGATGCCCGCGACTTCTTCAGCATTGACTAAGGTTTTCCGATTTCTGCGGGCACTCTTCAATTTTCCGTGCAAAAATGTAGCCTTCAAGTAGACTTTTATAGGTGCACTATGTAACTACTTACAATCATGCAAATAAATAAATATTATATAAATAATATAGTCAAGGGCTAACTTGTAATGGAATAAAAAAAAGGTTGAATTCTAAGTTCCAAATTTTAACCTGTCAGCATGAAGATAATATTATAAAGCTGTAATCTATTCTCATTACAAGGACTTTACTTCTATTTTAGAATTTTATTAAACTTCAACTTTCTTTTCCGCTTTTCATTTTAGGTATAAGTCTGCAAGTAAGCGCGATGACGTCAAACCTAGACAAGCTCAAGCCCTATTCGATACACGGTGTTTGCGCTGCTGAAGTGGAGTTAGATGTGTTGACTGGTAACCACGTCTTGACTAGGGTGGATTTGGTGGAAGACACCGGGCGCAGTCTCAGCCCTGAGATTGATATCGGACAGGTACACTTGCTTGAATTATTTTTTTGCGATCGAGGCTCGCAATTTATATTCAAGGCGCGAACAAAAATCTGCCGGTATATTGCTATCTCTGTTTGGCTGATGACACATGATGGCGTGCAAGCGCAATAGCAATACTATCGTTCAGAATTTGATATACAAATTTACATTACATTTGGTCTTGATTCGTAAATACCAAAAATGATGAATGAAAACTAGTTGTGTTTTTCACTTCGTGTTGCTATTATGTAACTTGAGAATATAGGCTATGTTATATGTAATTAGTACGTAAGATATCGTTGGTTTTAATATGAAACAAATGAGGAGAAAATATGTCATTTATGTCGTAAAAATATGCAAAACGCAATGCGCTAACACATAAAAGTATTTTGAAAACTATTATCCAGGGATCTAGATAAAAACAAGTTCAATCTAAATAATCTCATATAAATATGGTGGAAATATTCTCGAATCACAAATTATTTTGGTATTATGTTTGTATGGGCAATTCACTCTCCGCCACCTTTTTAATTAAGCAGAGAAAATGTTAACATAAAAATTGGTACGGTGTAGAAGCACGGAACATAATTTGATGGTGGAAAGGATGTAATTTTTTTTTGTTTTCCATCAGATAGAGGGTGCCTTCATTATGGGCCTGGGGCTTTGGACGTCCGAGAAGCTAGTATACGACCCCTCAGGGCGTTTGCTTACGAACAGAACGTGGACCTACAAGCCACCTGGCGCTTGCGACATTCCTGTGGACTTTAGAGTTTCCTTCAAGAGGAATTCGCTAAACGATAATGGTGTTTTGAGGTCTAAAGGTAAGCTGTTTATCCATCGCTATGTATTTATTACGTACCTAGGTATCTACGTTATAATACCCTTTAGATACGAAATATCTAAAGGGCAGCTTCTCTACCCAACCAATACATAAACGTCGTAAACTTCATCTAGCCACCATGCTGTTTGGGGTAATGAAGCACGGAGTCCCTGAGTATCTTAGAAAGAAATTAAAGTGGGCAGAAGATGGGTATTCAGATCGCACAAAAAACTCAAGGGCTTTTCATGTTAAGCATACGTTGCCACTGCACAAAACTGCCACTTTTCGTGGAAGCTTTAAGTTTACCGCCACTAAGTGTTGGAACGATTTGCCACCAATACGTGCCATCCAAACAAGTAGTTTATTTAAAGCCAAACTTAAAATTCATTTACTCACGCAGCAAAAAAGCGAATTGTGAAATCGATTGAAAATATATAATTTTTATTTTATTTATGTTTGTATTTATCTTTTGCTATTTATGTTTTTTTTAATCTGACAATTTTTGGTCAATTAATTAAATATGACTAGATATTATCTTATAACCACTTTAACGCTTAATTATAACTTCTTTGTTCCAATACGTTCCTGCACTTGTGTGGCGACAAACGGCACCAGTGCGTCTTTATTTTATTTTATTTTATTTTATACTAGCTGATGCCCGCGACTACGTCCGCGTGGATTTAGGTTTTTTGGTTCCCGCGGGAACTCCTTAATTTTCCGGGATAAAAAGTAGACTATGTTTTAATCCAGGTTATAAGCTATCTATGTTCCAAATTTCAGCCAAATCGGTTCAGTAGTTACGGCGTGAAAGCGGAACAAACATACAAACAAACTCACTTTCCCATTTATAATATTGGTAAGGATAAGGATAGTATTTAATGAGGTATTATGTAAATAAACTATGCAGGTAGAAAGTAATAAGTGATTCTAATAATGGCACTTAGCTTAATAGTATTTTTCAAGTAATCTTATTTATAGTTAAATTGTATAGTAATTAATTTGTTTTAGTGATAAGATCAGAAACACGTCTATGAACACTTTAAGGCTCCTCCTGAAAACCAGCGCTGCAGCTTGCTGCGGCTTTATGCTGAGCGAGGAAGCTTATTTGTTCACGAACTATTGTAAAAGGCAATAAGTAATCAATAATTGACTTACTTCTGTAAGCACAAATTGTGAATTGTTTTCGTGAACAAATAAATCATCTATCTATCTATCTATCTATCTATCTAAACTGGTTAAGAGGGTCAATATAACTAGACAGCCAATCCTTCCTTCCTGTACCAAATTTGATACAACTTACCCCTTTACCAAATTTAATCAAAATTCATTGAACAGGTGGGCACATACGAACTTACACAGTTTTAGTTTGATATTTAAAGTAATAAATAATAGATGTATTTTTGACTACTTAAAAGAAATTGCTCCTCTGAAAAACTTGAAACACCATATATCACTTCTTTTCAGCGACCGGGGAGCCAGCGCTGGTGCTAGCGGTCGCTGTGACGCACGCTTTGCACGAGGCCATCGTACAAGCGAGGAAGGAGTATGGCCACCATGACACCGAATGGGTTCACGTTGGTAAGCTGGTTTACCTGGAAGCTTCAGCCGTGGCTACCACCCTACCAGCTCATAATACCTATATTAATCAAAAGGTGGCGTTATTCAAGCAAGAATTTTATAGTTCGGGGGACATTTACCTCGATATCGATATGATAAACTAATATATTTATGTTGAATAAGATATTTACTGTATCTTTAAATTATTTTTTGTTTTTTATTGGCTTACAAATAATAATTATAAATTATAGAATAAATTTAGTATAAATTAATAGAATAATTAATTGTTTTAAATTTGTTTTAAAAACAAATGCTTATAACAAGCTCATTAATTAAATTAAATTAAGATTTGAAAAATTATAAGACAATAATATTACGAGTATCTTCTAAAATCTAAAGCGTCATATTACTGAGATATACCTAAGCTATGAAAGAAAAGTCTTCTCGATGATGGCGCCACCAGCGCTGCTTATAATACTAGATGATGTCCGCAACTTCGTCCGCGTGGGTTAATTTTTTCGATTCCCGGGGAAACTCCTTAACTTTCTGGGATAGCCTATGTCCTTCTCCGGGATACAACCTATCTTTGTACTAAATTTTATCAAAGTCCGTAGAAAAGATGGACCGTTAAAGCGTAGCAGACAGACACACTTTCGCATTTATATTAGTATAATGGATCCATACTAATATTATAAAAGCGAAAGTGTGTCTGTCTGTCTGTCTGCTACGCTTTCACGGCCCATCGAATTTTGATGAAATTTCATCACACAGTAAGTACGATACAGAGATAGTTTGTATCTCGGGGAAGGACTTAGGCTACTTTTTATCCCGGAAAATTAATGAATTCCCGCGGGAATCAAAAAACCTCAATCCACGTGGACGAAAACTCGGGCATCAGCAAGTATAATATAATACTTGCTTGTATTGATGCTTTCTTTTGATTTATACAAGATTTGTTCCTTTTTCGAACAATAAAATGGCGGAACGGTATGTAGGCCAAGATATTCAAACCCCTTCATTAATGCAATCCAATTCATCTTTAAATTAATATACGAGTACTTAGTCCTCCTCAATTTTCAGATACGTCTATTTTTTTTTTTCAGATACTCCATACTGCGTGGAAAACATAATTCAAGCAATCTCTCCAAACATTACAAGTTATCACCTCAAATAAAATAATATCAGTGGGGTAATTTTTACGTATATTTATTAAGTGAACTTCAAATACAAAATATACAAACTAAAATAATAACTAGTTTATTTCAAATATACCTAATAGGTCTATTTTGTTAGCTCTTATACCTTAATTGAATTATTACGTAAGTTCCATTATGTAGGTGTATGGAATTTCCATGGGCTCTACAACCAACTTCGCGCGAAAATATAGAACAAAATGCGTCCCAACTCCTAACTAATATTGCTTATGTATTGCTATAAAAGCGTTGACAGAATGGCCCGTGCACAGTTATGCCCTCATGGTGTGATAACTAAATGCCCATCCTTGTAACGCCCAACAGGCTCACCGCTGACTGTTGCTCCCATCTTCACGTACTGGCTCCTCATCACAAGAAAACAATAGATGTTAAACACTGAAATATGAACAATTTTGTTTAGTAAGTAGGTATATTAGAATATTTATCTAAACTAATATTATACAGAGAAAAGATTTGATTCTTAGTTCTTAGTGTAACATAATTCCAGAAGTGGGCGAATAATTAAATTTCTTTTAAATATATTTGTACTCTCTTCAAAACTTGCACGAGAGAATGGTCACAAGTCACAACATGTAGCGGTTTCACGAGAGATAACTTGGCCAAAACCTAAAGAAAATATTCATTTGATCCGGCCACGATTGCTATCGTTAAGCTCAAAATCAAATTGCGATCTAAACACAAAGTATTCAATAACCGCTGAGTCTGCCGGCAGGAGACTGATTTACACACACACACTTTTTTGAAGTGAAAACTTCTTTAGCCGCGTTGAGCACTTTTTGGTAGGGGAAAATCTTATGGGTCCGCGTCACCGACATGCTCGTGACGTATATTGTGCAACATTAGTGTTGTGTTTAACTTTGCAAGTAAAATTGAGATTTAGTTTTCACTTCTATCGCCAATTTTTTTAATGTTTGAGACGTGAGTACTATATTATCAGGTTATGATGATAAAGATGATGATGAACTTAACTTACCAAGACTAACCAGGCCTATAAAATTGCCCAAGATACCCGCATACCCCATTATTACTAAAACGAAATACGGTAGTGCATATATTATAATGTAAGCCAATTGAAATCTCACGAAGAGTCCCACGAAGCTTCGGTTTTCCTGAAAACGTGCAATAATACATTTGAGGATATTGACTATTGGCTGTCTACTACCTCGTTGGTTTAGTGGTTAGCATGTTTGACTGCGGCCGACGAGGTCCCGGGTTCGAGTTCCGGGTCGGGCCACAATTAAGTATTCGGTTTTTCTGACTACAATTTCTCAGTACTAGCCCGGAGTTAGGACGTTGGCGGTGTTTCACCCTCGTGCCTCGGAGAGCACGTTAAGCCGTCGGTCCCGGTTATTATTACTAACACGATAAAAGTCGTGCCCGCCGACCCCCATTGGAGCAGCGTAGTGGGTCTAAGCTCTGATTCCCTCTCCTATGAGAGTGGAGCCCTGTGCCCAGCAGTGGAAAGTTAATGGGCTGTAGTGATGAATAAGATAAATAGACCTTGACTTAAGACCCCTTAAAAATATAAAAATAAGGAAATTAACCACACCAACAGAATAATTCATCATCATCACTACAGCCTATTAACGTCCCACTGCTGGGCACAGAATAATAGTACCCATCTAATATTATGTACCTATTTAATATGAATATAATATCATACCGGAGCATCTTCAGGAGATGTTGACTCGACAATGCACGATTGTAAAGCCCTTTACAATCGTGCAATCTCCTGAAGATGCTCCGGTATCGGAGTGAAACGTACGTTGAGAGTAGTTTGGAAGATTTGTGTGGTGTGGTGAATATCGCGGGCTATAAGTGCGAGATACACACTGTACCACATAGATTTACCTACTGCGGCGGATTATAGCGAATTTACTTCTAGTCCCTTCATTATGATGGACTTCCGCAATATAACACCTGCTTCTATCCAATATCATTCAACATCCAAGTGACATGGTTCAAATTTACATTCAAAGGCTTGTAGTAGAATTAAAGTAGAAGTAGGTAGCTTAAGTAGACTTGTCGTAGGTAGAATTTAAAATAAACTTACTTTATGCAGTCCAATGACAAGAAGTAAATTAAACGCTGTTGCAAACAGGGTTAAAGCCACATTTACAGAGTCTAACACCAAAACAGTAATGAGAATATTATTAAAATGGTGCTCCGAAAACTGTGACATGAATATTATTATGGTTGTTATTCCGAAAATATAAAAGATTCCGCTCAAGATCGCAACCACCTGTAACAAAGCTAGATTTGTATATTTAAATAAATAAATAATTTAAATAAAAAAGCCTGTCGCTTTAATTTCTTCCTTCCACTTGATAATTTTTTCGTAAGAATTGTCAGATGTAAGTTAGGCATTGTTAGTAGAAAAAGTACTCTTAAGTCGAATCGTATGCGGAAGGACCTAGGCACCCACCGCATTATTATCCCAAGAAAACCCCTGTCATTATGTGATTAATGGAAAGGGGTCACGACCCACAGTAATGAAGAACACGACGCAGAAAGAGCAGCTAGGTATGTCACTCTCCAGGTCCTCAACTTTACCCTATTAATATAAAATCAAAGGTCCTCCCACACACGTGACCAGCCCACTGCCACGCGTCCTTTTATTTTTGGTCACATTAATCTAATCATCATTTAACTACCACACAGGATGTGATTTATTTCCTCCGTGCTGTGATAAAATATCATATTCTGACATCCGATTTTGCGCGCCTATATTATTATTATCGGTTAGTCAAGGCTACATTAAATATACCTACCACCATTAATATAATATATGGCACTTAGGTTCTATCGGGTTAATATATGTATATAACAGATTACAATCTACCGAAAAATAATGCGCTATATTGTAATCTTTCGACAGTTTACAATTTCGCGAGTTAGATTATAATCTAACGATTTTTACAATCTTACGGTGACATATACGACCGAACTGAGCTTGGCTCAATATTAGCGCAGACGATCATGATGACTGCCCAGTTTCATAATGACAAAGTTGTATGGAAGCAACCGACATTGGGTTCAACTCCCCACAGGATAGTATACGTATTGGAATATCTTGTTAAAAAAAAAGAGCAACTGCTGAGTTTCTTACCGGCTCTTCTCACCATTTTCTTTCCGAACCGGTGGTAGAGTCAAAACATGACGTAACATAAGAGGCACCTGTATGCCCTACATGTTTTGAAAAAATTGAATTGAATTGAATTGCAGCCAGCATTCTTGCCACCATTCCACTCGGGCATGGTTGGTATATAGTATGCGACTAGTTATAGCTATAAGTTTTATTGTAACGTCTTCAATATACCTATTTATATCTTACCAGGAGCAAATAGGCGAGGATAAGACATCCAGTCCTCAGTGGTACGCAGCAGAAACAGCATTTGTTGAAGACTAACTTATGATTTCGTTCGCGGCCTATTATTATTGGTTTGTCAACCTCAACACTAAAAGAAAATTTCAAATGAGGTAAAACAATATTAGAGAAATATACACTAAAAACCCCCGACTAGAAAAAAGCTGATGACCTTCAGACGGATGAACAGATTTTCATGAAACATGGCTAAGAACACTCGGGATAAAATTATCTATGACACAAAAATACTAAACGAAAATCGGTTCATCCGTTTGGGGGCTACGATACCACAGACAGATACACAGGTACACAGATACACAGACAGACACATTAAACTTATAACACCCCTCTCTTTTTTCGTCGGCGGTTAAAAACAATATAAAAGATCTCAATTTTGGCCCGACTCGGAACTCAAACCCAGAACCGTATGGTCCACAGGCAAATACTTCTCAGTTCACTGGACCAAAGAGGTTTCATCATCTCAACCCGTAACGGAGCACGGGTCTCTTCTCGCAATTTGAAGGGTTTCAGCTACATTCCACCACACTGTATTCAGTGTGCATTGGAAGACTTCAAACACCTTTGAGAACATTGATCTATTTCGATGCATAATACGTGATACAAGGTGAAGGCATAGGGCAAATTGAACATATGTATTTGTTAGGTAATATCATCAAGTGAAAATAAAGATCTTACTCCTAATAATGAAAATGTAACATAAAGGCAAAGAAATAATTAAAAATTGTTATTTATTTTATTACCTCGCAATTGAAGTGAAAAGTAGTGTTTACCTCGGGACTGAAAGTAAATTCTACTCGATTTTATAGCATCCCTCGCTACGCTCGTGAGGCTTAACTCCTCATATGAAATGGCTCATTTTAGTCCCTTGATGAACAATCTACTATTTCTTTGTGTAACCTTAACTAAACCATAGATTAATTATAATATCAAGTATAGATTGCTAACTCCCTTATAAAAAAAAATCTAGGTTAATACTATCGTTAGATGGCGCTACCAGGCTCGCTCTTTATATGATTATAGTAAAATCGGTGAAATATCGTATTTTCTTGGTTCAATTTGTATTAATTATTTATATAAAATTATCAAAATACAAAAATTTGATAAAATCACGCAAATAGCAAACGCATTCAACTAATTTTAACAAACAGCTTGCACAGTTACGCCATCTCAGATTGTGCGAAGAACTACATGGGACCGGCGGCGACTTTAATGCGCATTTAGATTTGATTGAATGTATGAAGTGAACAGTCTTATACTGGTTTATATAATATTGTCTTTGACTAAACTGACCTTCTTGTTGCCACTTCATCTTGTGTATCCGCCATTTTGCTCTGAGCACCTCTATCCAATTTCAGGAAAAGCGTGAGCTAAGCCCGAGCTTTATTGTAAAACTGTAAAAACTACGCTACATTTTGGAAGTGGAACGGATATAGATAACTTTAACGTATTTTATCATCATTTAATAATATGTGTTAGCAAGCACGCCCTAATTGCCCGCGACTTCGCTTGAGTACATATAGTTTCTTATTCCCGCGGGGAACTCCTTAACCGGGATAAAAAGTAACCGGGTTGCAAGTTGCAACCTATCTCTATGCTAAATTTCATCAAAATCGGCTGAAAAGATGGGCCAAAGCGTAGCAGATATAGACCGACAGACACACTTTCGCATTTAAGTATGATATTGGTATGGATGTGCGTCGACTTTACGTCGACCTAATTTAAGTAGAATATTTGTATAATTGTTTTTTTGTATTGTTATATGATTTTTATTGTTTGACTGTACTTGATGTACTGCCAAGCGATTTAGCGTTCCGGTACGATGCCGTGAAGAAACCGATAGGGGTATGGGTTTAATACAACTGCCGTACCTCTAACAGGTTAGCCTGCATCTAGACTGCATCATCAATTACCATCATGTGAAATCGCAGTCAAGGGCTAACTTGTAGTGGAATAAAAAAGAAAAAGCGTATGGTAACGAGTGTAACTACTAACGATGCTTTGATTGGTTAACAACTTAACACTTTCGCTATAAGTCTTGCAATTCACGAATGCGCGTGGCTCATGGTTGTGTTAACGTTCTATATGTATACACTTGTATACGTGTAAATGTGTGCGTGTACGTGATTGCGCGTACGACTGACCGCTCCGAGAGGCACGCACACTTACCCAATGCGCATAACTGCGAGTAAAGTTTACGCGCGGTCGTGAATTGCAAGAAGTGCAAGAACTATACTGGGTATTGATTGATGCAGGTTTTATATTCTCTAAGACTACGGGACTAGGAAATGAAATACAATGTAGCTTTGAAAAAAGATATTTATTGAAAAAATGTCTTATTTGTAATCAATTTGTGATTAGGTACGTTATAAATAATTAAAAATGAGGTATTAATATGATTTTTCTGAACCATATCGTGACGGGACTTGTACCAACGATAAAGTCCAACAAATGAAAGACCAACTCGAGAACGTTTTTTTTTATAACCCTTTATTTCTGGTACAGATTCATTTCTGTTACAAAAATGTGTTTTGGGTTAACAGATTTAGAAACCCTTACAAAAGGGTTACAGCTTCGTTTCTGTTACACTTTCATAGTACTTATAACACTTTTATTTTTGTAACCTGTATTAATGTGTTTTTCAGTTCGTGGTAAGGATCTACCTCTACTTAATTAAACACGCGCGTCTACTAGTTCACCACGCTGACCAACGCTGTGGATTACAAATACATGCTAAATACTCCAAAAATATGCATATATTATAGTATAGTAATCCATATAGCAAACTAATATTACAAATTCAAAGAATATAATAGGTAGGTACATACATTATGTCGCTATAAAAATGTACAGAGATCATCAATATCAGAGAATTTAAATGCTATAAAGAGGTTATTTCGATACTTACAAGGCAATAAGGACCCTACAGCTTTTTATAAAAGTAAAGTTGCCTCGTTGGTCTAGTGATTAGAATAGTCGACTGCGGATCACGAGGTCCTGGGTTCGATTCCCGGTCGGGCATAAAAGTTAGGTATTGGGTTTTTCAATTAAGAAATTCTCAGTGCCAGCCCGGAGTTGGAAGTTGGCGGTGTTTCACCCCCGTGCCTCGGAGAGCACGTTAAGCCGTCGGTCCCGGTTATTATCACTAACATGATAGTCGTTAAAGCCCGCCAACCCGCCATTGACCATGCCGGGGATCGAACCCGGGACCTCCGCATGTTAAGGCAACAGCGCTACACACTGCGCCACGGAGGTCGTCAAAATTTTCAATTAAAAATTTATAAGCTTTGCACGGCGGATAGGACTTTGTTAGTGCGTATACGCAGTGATATAGGTCCCGTCACGTAAAAAGAACGCTGAGGGACAGTGGAGGGTGTCCGATCATTTATTTTTTTTGGTCCCGGACTCGTGTCTCCCCTGATTGACCCCTTGGGGAGACATCAGGATTTTTTCAATCCTGGCGTCTCCCCTAGGCCGGGGAGATATCAGAACTTACTTTTAAAATAATCTTTTCAGTACTCGTATATCCCCTGTCAAGCATAACATTGAAACCTTAAAAAGAAAAAACACATTCGCCACAACGAAACGGGAGATGGTAGGTATATGTGTTTACCCTAAGAGGTTGTGCGTTTGTTTTGCTTGATTCAACTGAGTAGTGAGTAGCATATGCGCAGAGGAATACCAACGGAGCGTTCCCCCGTGGCCCCCCCTTCATACCACCAATTTGATTAATAAATCTTTCAGTGCGCAGGTAAGCGGCCAGCGTTCTTTTTACGTGACGAGACCTGTACCAACGATGAAATCGTGATACAGATGAAAGACAACCTCGAGTACATTTAAAGCGCCGGCAAATCGCGTTTCGCTAAGAAGGTTTTGGTTTAAAGGTGGTCTTTTGTTTACCTATTCTATTCTCGAAGGAAAACAAGAATGCTTATTAAAAAAACCGGCTGAATTTGTAGCGGGCTCTTTTCTCAGACCCTTAATGTCCTAGCTCAAAGCAGTATTACTTTAATCTTGTCGACCCTCTTGTTTCAGAAAATTATAATCCTTATTTTAGGAATGTCAAGTTACGTCATATAAAACGTCAATTTTAAAATAATACTGTTTTATTTAATGATTGTAACCCAGCAAAGCGCGTTTGAAATCGTAGCTTTAGTTTTACGATACCTACCCGCATTGTTATTATTTCATCGCATCCTTTATTTTATTGACGTTCACAAGATATACAGTATATCAAACTTAATATTAGCACAATACCCACACACAATACACAGACTTAATTATAGACACAGTTATAGCCACTAATATATAGAGATTTTAATCACCAACGCGTTCTAAAATTATGTTAAAAAAGTGTACAATGTATCAAAATCGAAGAAAGCTCTTTTGACTTAATTTATAGCCAACTAATAAAGAGCAGGTGGCATACTACCATCGCCTAAAGCAGGATTGTTTTAATATTTTTGACGTTCGTGTTTAAGTCAAGGTACGTGATTGTAAAACTGCCATTTTGAAATAATACTGGTTTATGCGACGGTAGTATAAACCTGGCGTGCTGTATAACATGAGGCGGTTTAAACTTTCTGTGTGTTCATCAGTTGTCCATCGCGGTAGTGTTGCGCGGGGACGTTGTTTGTTAAGCCCATCTTTATGTAATGGCTCCTCAGCACCAGGAAGAAGTAGATGGAGAGAACTGTAATACGTACCTACATTTTGTTAGTCTGTTTCATAAGTCATATATAGATACCTCCAGTGGCCCACAAGTCAGTGTAATACTTGTGTCGTAACGTATCATGTGTTGTATTGTTAACTTATTTTAAAAAAAATCTTTTTGTGAAAAGAACAACTGCTGAGTTTCTTGCCGGCTCTTCTCAGTAGGATCAGTTTTCCGAACCGAATACTGATTCACTGATTCTGATTCATCGATGATTCTTTCACAGTGTTGCTTGAACCATATTTTTCAATTAAGTACCATGTAATTTACCCATGTACACTGACTTATTGAACAGACTAGGTTATTGTTTTTCCATTATTTTTCCATTATTCGGACCAGCATATTATCAATCCATACTTAATATTATAAATGCGAAAGTGAGTTTGTCAGTCTGTCCGTCTGTCTGTTTGTCTATCTGTCTGTCTGCTACGCTTTCACGGCCCATCTGTTCAACCGATTTCTATAAAATTTGGTATGGGGATAGTTTGTATCCCGGGGAAGGACATAGGCTATCCCGGAAAATTAAAGAATTCCCGCGGGAATAAAAAAATCTTAATCCACACGGACGAAGTTGCGGGCATCATCTAGTACTATATATAAGTTTTTTTATACCACTACAAGTTAGCCATTGACTACAATCTCACCTGATTGAAGTAAGAGCAACTTTACAAGCAAATGTATTATAAAAATTAAATACAAGTAGTCTGGGCCGGGCTGGTGAGTGAGTGAGTCAGTGAGCGAGCATGAGTCTGTGAATCAGGACTTTTTATTGTATGAGATTAACTTACGAATACTTGTATGTTATAACCGCAGACGGCGCCCCCTTTCCCGAAGCGCAGTCGCCCGAGAACTTTGCTATTGCAACGATCACAAGTATCAGAGTGATCACCCCTACACTGTATGAGATATAGATTATACCAACCGACACTTACTAATGCTTATAATAGTCGATGGAGCCTCCTGGCCCGAAGCGTAGCCGCCCGATAACTTTGTTATCGTAACGATCACGAGTACCAGGCTTATCACCGCGATACTGTATGAGATATAAATTATAACCACCGACATTTACTAATGCTTATAACGGCCGATGGAGCCTCTTTACCCGAAGCGTAGCCGCCCGAGAACTTTGTTGTCGTGAAGTTCGCGAGTACCAGCCTGATCACCGCGATACTGTATGAGATATAGATTATAACCACCGGCACTTACTAGTGCTCATAACAGCCGATGGAGCCTCCTTGCCCGAAGCGTAGCCGCCCGAAAACTTTGTTGTCGTGAAGTTCACGAGTACCAGGCTGATCACCGCGATACTGTATGAGATATAGATTATAACCACCAACACTTACTAATGCTTATAACAACCGATGGAGCCTCCTTGCCCGAAGCGTAGCCGCCCGAGAACTTTGTTGTCGTGAAGTTCACGAGTACCAGGCTGATCACCGCGATACTGTATGAGATATAGATTATAACAACCAACACTTACTAATGCTTATAATAGCCGATGGAGCCTCCGTGCCCGAAGCGTAGCCGCCCGAAAACTTTGTTATCGTAACGATCACGAGTACCAGGCTGATAACCGCGATACTGTATGAGATATAGATTGTAACCACCAACACTTACTAATGCTTATAACAGCCGATGGAGCCTCCTTGCCCGGAGCGTAGCCGCCCGCGAACTTTCCAATCGTGATGATCACATGCAGAACCAGGTTGACTACCACAAATACCAGGTAATACTTCACGTAGTCACGTCTCTCCTGGGGAAGTAAATGAAAGACATTATAATGTATATTATATAGGTATATGTTGTGCACATATTAAATAATTACTTCAAGAAATACTAATTCGACTATTACTGTTCATAATATAATTAAATATTCAATGCAATCACTACGCGCCAAAATTTTTGTCCAGGGGTGATTTTTTAGAAACGATAATAGCCAGCTTAGTCACCCGGCCTCCGGTTTGAGTGGTTGGGGGTTCGATCCCGGGGCACGCATCTCCCTTTTCTGGACTTACATTCATTTTTAGCAATTCAATATCACGTGCTAAACATATATTTACTCTTTCAAGATCAATTCCGATAAAGAGACATCATAATAATATTTTAAATGCAAAAGTTTGTTTGCTTGTTGGTTTTCCTTCAATCACGCCGCAACAGACCAACGGAGCGACGCAATTTTTTGCATGGGTACAGTTGAGGACCTTTAGAGTGACATAGGCTACTTTATCATCCCGTGAAAATTAAAAAATAACTTAGTCGACGCGGTCGAAGTCGCGGGCATCATCTAAAATGTTTTAGGGGCTTAGAAACAGATTCATAAAAAGTGTTTGAATTGATAACAGAATCAAATCTGTAACCATTTTCAATGTGTTTTTAAATCTGTTAACCCAAAAGGCTTACATTTCTGTAACAGAAATGAGTCTGTAACAGAAATGAAAGTGTTTAACACTGTTTTACTTTTAAAGTGGAACCGGAATAGCGACGTTGCCAAATTTATTGTTAACGCGTATTCAAATTTGAACCTAAGGCGAAAGCACCGATGGTTGCAATTGTTTTAAGAAAAACATGGCCATGTTGTATCAGTGTGCGTAAAGTCCACACCGTGCAGTTTGTTTGGGCAAGTACCTATTAGGGTTACAGATAAAAACATTTATTAACAGAAATCAACGGTTACAGATTGATTGGGTTACAGTATCGTTTCTGTTTGCAAAAGTCGAGAATGCTGCGGTGTCGGAGTGAAACGTACGTTGAGAGTAACTTTTGAGAAAGAAGATTTGCGTGGTGTAATGTTGGTGCAAATTGCTGGCTTATTGGGCGGTGAATATCGCAAACTACACTTGAAACTTGCAAGCTACACTTTGTACCTACCGCATAAATTTGTGCTCATGCTTTGGCGGATTATAGCGAATTAAGTTCTTTTTTGACCGAGCGAAGCGAAGGTCTCTGACACCCATATTCTTAGTCGTAACCTCGAAAGCCCCTCGACTCATCCTCACTCGAGGGAGCCTCAAGGAAGGCCTCGAACGTCCCTCGAAATTGATATTCTAGTCGTAAAGCTAAGGAAATAATGAAGTTCCTTGAATGAGTGTGAGTCGAGTGGAGTCGAGGTAAAATGCAACGATTGCGTCATAATTTTGACGAATATTGCATTTGTTATGGTGGTTAACTTACTTTTTTATACGTTATTTGAACTGGCTTTCAATTTCAAGTGTCACATATTTGTGTCAAGTGTAAGAAATATGAAAGCGAACACAAGAAACCATAAAAACAAGCCAATTTTAATTTTAGCTGGTACCTAACCACTTGAGACAAATAGAAAAGTTTTGGGTAAAAAATATTGTGATACTTGTGAAGTTATTGACTTGGGAACAAAAATATTTCGTTCATAGTGTTTCGCTGTATTCAGACTTGTGTTGTCCTTTTTATTGTTAATTGCTACAGTTATATTTACTTGTTGAAATGTCTGGAACTGGAAGACAGTTTTTTGATGAAAGTGAAAAGATCTGCCTGCAAGAGCTGATATTAAAATATAAATTAAACTCCATGGCTACAACTATGGGGAATGCAGCAACTAAAAAAGCTGCATGGACTCGCCTTACACAGGAGTTCAATACCATTGAAACCAATTCAAAAGTAAGTACCTACTGTAACTACATAGTTCATAATATTATTATGATATTCTTTACATTTGGCAAACTGTATGAAACATTTGGGCATATTATTTCTTGACTAACTGGCCCGTATTTCGCATGTGTAGAATTTTTTAAATACATTATCACTGCTTACAAAAATCTTAAATCTGCAAAATCTTAATTTCTAGAATACCTAAGCTGTTTTCGCTGTACATCAATTGGTCAATCAGACAGTCCATTTACCTACAATTATTTATGTATAGACTAGCTTATAGCCGCAAAGTCATACGTGTACAATTTCCTTAAATCATTCCATAGATGGACAAATCTAAGGATACCCAACTTCTTGGGGGAAAAGTTGAATACGATACTCAAGATTTCAAATATCTAGCCTCAGCCGTTTAGGCTGTGTTGTCTTTTGAAATATATTGTATGTGTATATTATTATTTTTCAGAGAACTGAAGCTCAACTTAAAAAATGTTGGGATAATATGAAAACAAGGCGTAAAACTATGTTGGCCCAAGAAAAAAGGGAAAGAATGAGAACAGGCGGTGGAGCGTTTAACCCTGAATCACCCAGCGCCTCTAGCCTAGCCCCAGTACTAGAAGATGCTCTTGCTGATCAAACGGATGTTGAGTTAATAGATGTAATTGACAGTGATAATATTCCTTCTAGTGAAGGTAAATGGCATTGACATCCTTACTAATATTATAAATGCGAAAGTGTGTTTGTTTATTGGTTTGTCCATCAATTACACCGCATCAGAGCTAGGGATCGACATGATTTTTGCATGGGTAGAGTTGAAGACCTGGAGAGTGACATTTAGGCTTTTTATCCCGGAAAATCAAAGATTTCCCGAGAGATTTCAATAACTAAATCCACGCGGACGAAGTCGCGGGCATCAGCTAGAATTTAAACAGATACAGCTTTTTCTAATTGGTATGTTTTTTTTACAGTATTGCAAATAGAACATTTGATCTTGCCAGATACACCTGAAGTTTCGGCTGCAACTATTGAGACCAGAACACAAAGTTTAAATGAGTCTTTGGCAGGGAGAGGTAAAGTAAATCAACATTTATATATGTGTGTGTGTTGTTATAAAAGCCAACATTATTATTGTAACTGTTATCTAATAACGATTATTATTTTTACAGATGATATTCTAAACACTACACCGCGCATTTCCGATTCCCGTTTGACTGATTATAGCAGTGTAGCTCCATCGCAAGGTACGTAATATCTACTTATTAAAAATCCTAATTATTATTAAATTCATTGTTTAATATCGATCTCACGGCTCTGTTCCGGTAAAATATTATGTAACTCCCATACTCCTACCAGGTTAGCCTGCCATTATCTTACATTTAATCATCACTTACAACTAGGTGAGATCCCAGTCAAGGGCTAACTTCAAGTAGCAGAATTTAAAAATAAAGTAGCTTCTCGAAATAATTGGAAAAAAGTACCTCAAAATACTTTAATTATATGCATCAGACAAACCGACCTTTAATATAATGACTGTTACATTTCAGGATCAAGAAATATACGGACGAAAGTTATTGAAGAGGAATTCCGTATTCGTCAAAAAACTTACGAAAGAACCCAAAAAAGGGAAGAGGAGCTGCACAAGTTAAAAATAGCAGAAAAGGAGTGGATGATTAGAGCAGCGGAGGAAAATTTCCTTAAAGTTAAAGCCGAAAGAGAAGAGGCTGAATTAAGGTTATTAAGTTTAAAAAATAAAAATTTACAAAATTAATTTAGTCTTCATTTATTTTAACACCATACATAATATGTATAAAAAAATGAAAACAATAATAACATTTCATGAAACAAATAATTCAATATAAAATCTTAAGCTTAAAACTATCCCTATGTTTACACTTATTAATAAAGTAGGTAATAATTAATTTACATAATTGCTAACTAAAATGTCTTACTATAAATGCAGCTCTAATAACACTACCTCGTGCTGTATCATTTGTCTGTGAAACTGGAACCACATCAAGATCGTTCATGGGTTCAGGAATTTCTTGATTCGTCTCAATACTAATATTATGTAGCACAGCACATGCTACTATAATATTACATGTATTTGGTAAATTATTTTGTAATTTTCTATTCAAACAGGCAAATCTTCTTTTCCATACACCATTAAACCTCTCTATAATATTTCTTGTTCTTATATGAGCTCTGTTATATTTAATTTCAGGTTGTGTTTGTGGATTATGAACAGGCGTGTACATGTATGACGTTTGCGCATAGCCGCTATCGCCAATTAGTAAACCTGCAAATTCCCCTTCTTCAAATCTCATGTGACACCTGCTGTTTGTGAATATTCTTGAGTCATGGACTGATCCCGGCCAGCGTGTTACAATATCATATATTTCCATTTGTGGGCCACACACAATTTGTACATTTATTGAAAACCAACCTTTACGGTTGCGAAATACTTCGCCGTTTTGTCGGTTAGGATTTTTTATAGGTATATGTGTACAATCTATGCATCCTATAACCCCAGGAAATCCGGCAATGCAATGAAACTGTATCTTCACATTACCTTGCTCAGGAACATTGGGAAATTTAATGAAGCGTCCTATTTTTAAAGCTAGAGCTTTTGAAATATTAGCCACAATCTTTGAAACGCCTGATTGACTTATTTTGTGCAAATCTCCGCAAACGATCTGTAAACAATAAATACCATTAATTAATTATTATCAATAGGTATATATAATAGGTACTAGATGACTATAAAATATACTTCTGCGTAGATTTTGGTTTTGTGGTTCCCTGGGAGCTCTTGTTTTCTGGGATAAAATTTGCTGAATTTCATGAATCTGTTGAACAGATGGGTCGTGAAAGTGCAATAAACCAGCGCTTTCGCACATAGACATAATATTATTACTACTCACTTCAATATCTATGCTTTCGCATTTGTCATTTGGAATTAACTAGGTTTTGCCCGTAGCTTGGCTCACGTTAAATTATATGGATACCTAATATGGATGTCGATTACACAATAAATGTTGAATAGAAATCAATGCTTTGAATTCCTCTTACATAACAATCATAAGATTACTTAAGTACTACACGACTGACTGTAAACCACTTATTTGTACTTACTTGAAAGTTTCCTGTTGCGTAAAATCGCAAAGCGGCTAGCATTTGAATCATGGGTGGAATTGGCATTCCACGATTGTTAGAACCCACAGGATTTTGGAATAATAGTGGTAACAAAAACTTTGCCACAACATCTTTGGTAAAGCGATATCTAATTTTAAATTCATGTTCATCGTAAAACTCTATCGGATTTTCTGCATCTCGTAAATATCGACGCGATAAGTATTCGTAAGGACTATCCCACATATATTCAATAAACTCTTCGAAAGACATTTTGAAACTGATGAAATACGCGTTATTTAGCTACGATACACTCAAAACTATCCTCAAGGTAGATGCCGATCAACCTTACGTTTGACAGTTGCTTACTCCACTCATACTCACCTCGAGTGAGGAAACTCCTCGAGTGGAGGTGCAAAATTACAACTAAAGAATACGAAATTGCCTGAGTGAGGTTGAGTCGAGTCAAGGAAATCATGAGGTTACGACTTAGAATATGGGTGTGAGTCTACTTGAGTGAATTTGCACTTGTCCGTCCTAGGGTTGCCAACCATATTATAATACTATTATTATTGGTATTGTACTGTATTTCGGGTCTGCGTACTATATACTGTTGAAGAAGCACATAGTACGCAAAAATATTCCATATAATACTATTTTTGTGAAGTGTACTATATTTTTTTATAGCTTAGTCCGAAAAATACTATATTTCGCTTAGGAAATGTTAGCAACCCTATCCGTTTGTCTGTCAGAGCCTTATAACTTCTGAATTACAGAACGTAATTATTACTTCAAATATAAATATAATATGTAAACCGATGGCCTCCCGCCAAATATGGCTTAAAAAGTTATAAAAATCTTTATTTCAGGGGGGCTCTCATAGAAGCGAATGCGAAGTAAAAGATTTTTTATAGCGTTACATATGGTTGCGGTATATCATTTTAAAGATAATTAGGAATAGAGTCTAAAAATATTTTTGTTTAAATTTTTCCCCTAAAATTGACGAAAGGGCTTTCAAAGTGGTGATTTTCTAACGTCCAAAGTTGACCTCAGAACTCTCAATTTTCTGAAAGGCTAAGACTGAAACTTGATCAATTATTTGAATTATATCCTGTACTTGAACAACAAATACTAAAATTAGATAGATATTATAAGATAAGGAAACGGAATTATTTCATTTTTAATGAGATTTAGTATTTTTAACAGAACCTCACAATGATGTCAATAGATGGCGCTAATGGTCAAAGTTAACTATTACAATATTTTCTGAAAGGCTGAGTCTGAAACTTGTTCAATTATTTGAATTTTATCCTGTACTTGAACAGCAAATACTAAAATGAGATAAAATTATACGGAAACGAAATTTAACAGAACCTCACAATGATGTCAATAGATGGCGCTAATGTTAAAATATAAATATTATATGGAAACGAAATTGTTTAATTTTTAATGGGCTTCAGCATTCAGTCAGTTTAACAGAACTTCACAATGATGTCAATAGATGGGGCTCTGTAAAAGTTTATTCGTTTTATGGATACCGCGAGGTCTCAGTTCGGGGCGAACCACTAGTATACGACTGCCTGAGTGCCTTCCGGGTGACATAGGCTAGTAAAATTTAAAGTGAGTAGATTCCAAAAATATATAACACTATAGTTCAATATCCAGTGATTCACAAAAAAATAACATTATATAAAAATGTGAATAAGATTGCAAAGGTAATTAATGACTGTTTTAACTTTTTAGTTCGTTTTTTGGCAGGGCAGTCGTATTTTTTTTTTTTTAATTTTTAACTTGTTCCTTGGTTATCGTGGACTTTCGCAAAGTACTGCGTACTTCCATTTCATAGGTAGTATACAGAATAGTCTACAGGTCGTGTCACGAAAGAAGTCCCGAAGCAATTAAATGGAACTACTACTAGGTACTATGACCTTTTCTGTACTGAATGCTTTACACACAATAATTGCATAAACATGCGACTTCTAGCGCAGCCTCTAAGGGACTTTTTTCGAGACACGGACTAAGATTCAAGATTCAAGATTCAAGATTAATTTATTGCAAATTTGGGTCTTAAAATAATAAAGTTGTGTACATCCAAAAAATATACGGCATGCAATATTATAAGGTAAATACATAATGTTTCATTTAGACAGCGTTATTTTAATTACTGAAAGTCCATCCAATAATAATTCTTTTTACTATAAATACAATTTTTATATTATAATGTCATAACATGTCTGATGTCACAATATATTAATTATTAACAATGTCAATTAATATTTACAATTTTAAAATTTACAATTATGTCAATCCATGAAAGGCAAATAATAAGATCAAATTTAACTTTTTAGGTATTCAGCCACACTGTAAAAACCTTGATAGGTATAAAAGATACTCAAAAAGTTTACGTTTCAACCCATTACCGTAGAATGCAGTGTTTAGGTATTTTATGAGGTAGGTACAAGTAACCTGCTTGGATTTTGATTATTTCTTGCGGGTTTTCTTTCTGTGGCCTTTGTAAATAGTACACTGTTTTTCTTAATAAATATAATAATTTCATAAATATACATCCATGGAAGTGGTAGTATTTTCTGTTTTTTAAATAGAGTTTTACATGAATCGAAGGGACCTGCTCCACAAGTGCCCGAACACATTTTTTGCGCTATAAATGCTTTATTTATATCACAAGAGTTTCCCCAAATAATTAATCCGTAACAAAGATTTCTTGATAAACCAATGACCTCAATTTACATCATTTACATAGACGGGCCCTGTCAAACAAAGAATGTAGACCTATTTTACTTACGCCATCTAGCCTTAAAAGCGGGACAGCGCTATGGCGGGGACAAGGACAGGGCTATACAAGTTAGGAGCGTGCTCTAAAAGTTGGACGCCCAATTTTTTTCTATGAAAGGGCCCATCTAGTACCTACATAATATATATCGATGTGTAACCATGATAAGCCATTAAAACGGCATGTTCATTGACCGTTTTATGCAACCTTCTTAGTGCAAACACAAATTTGTTTAGTTTGTTACATATCTTTGCTATATGACATTTCCAATTACAGTTACGGTCTAGTTCGATTCCTAAAAATGTTGTTACACTTTCCTGTCCAATTTTTTGTCCACTATAATGAACATTAGGATCATTATTATTCTATATATACTAAAGGATCATTATTATCATTACCTTATGCAAACCAACGAGGAGAATTATAGTGAACGGCAAAGATATGATCATTAGCACGAGAATCAGGGCGCTAAGTGCTATGAAGACCGATCCAGTTTTCTGATATTCTGCCTCTTTTAGTTCACTGCCTGAGTGTTCGTGGAATAGTGCTATGCCGGCCCCTATGCCTATTATGGCAATTAATCCGGATATTATTAAGACAACCTGCAAAAAAATGAAATTACTCAAATGATTATTTTTTTATTCCGCTACAACTTAGCCCTTGACTGCGTATCTCACCTGATGATAAGTAACGTTGCAGTTTAAGATGGTAGCGGGCTAACCTGTTTGGGGTATGGCAGTAATATTAAACCCAACCCCTAGTCGGTTTCTACACGGCATCGTACCGGAACGCTCAATCGCTTGGCGGTACGTCTTTGCCGATACGGTGGCAACTGGTAACTAGCCACGGCCGAAGCCTCCCAATCGGTCCACCCAGTCAAAAGTTCTGAGGTAACAAACATAAAAAAAAAAAAAAAAACAAAAAAAAAAATACAGTCGAATTGAGAACCTCCTCCTTTTTTTGAAGTCGGTTGAAAAGCGGTACAATAGGTAATAGACGTAGGTACTGTTACCTACAACAACAGACAAAAACAACTTTAAATACCTACCCATATACCTAGTAATTTTATTCTATTGAGGGACGAGTGGCCTAGTTGTGCACGCGCATATCAATCGATTGCGTTAAGCAACGTTGACCCAAGTCGGAAACTGGATGGGTGACCGAATTTAGAGGTTCAAATTTCGCCTTTTCGTTTCCTCCGTGTCTCGGAGAGCACGTTATGCCGTCGGCCCCGGTTATTATCACAATTCAAATACCTACTCTTAGTCGAGTCATATTATGTGGAAGGACGTGGGAACTTGGAACCCCAAGGGGGGGATCATTATGGTCCCAAGAAAACTCCCACTATTAATGGGAAGGAGTCAAGACCCTCAGTATTGAGGAATACGACGCAGAGAGATAGTATTTCTACTATCCTATTGTAATATTAAATGCAAAAGTGAATTCGTTCGGAGCAACGGATCGACGTGAATTTCATGAATCTAGAGAGAACTGATCACAAATCACAATCCAGAATGAATGGCTTGGGTAGTGACTTTTTTAATCCACTACAAGTTAGCCCTTGGCTACGATCTCACCTTATGGTAAGTGATACAGTCTAAAACGTTAGCGGACTAATCTGTTAGGGGTATGGGCTATGGCATATTAAATTAGCATAATATGATATATTAAATCCATATTCCATACCCCTAATCGGTTTCTAGTTTCTACACGGCATCCTACCGGAACGCTAAATAGCTTGGCGGCACGTCATTACCGGTAGGATTGTAACTAGCCACGCCCGAACCCTCAACCTCGGTCAATCCATAGAAAAAGATCATAAATTCCGAAATTGACCCTGCCGGGGCTCGAACCCGGGACCTCCGTTAGGAGAACAGCGCTCAATAGGTACTGCGCCAGGGAGGTCGTCAAAAGTGCTATAAGACCACAGCACACACCACTGTACCAAGGAGTTCTTCAAAGAGGAATCATCGTGCGTATTCAGAAATTTGTAAAAACTTTTAGCAGTCATTACTTCAGCAATACTGTAGGTATGGATCATCCTCATACTTAATATTATTATAATAGTCCAGGCAAATAAGGGGTTTCACCTCGGAATGAGAGATAGTCGGCTATAAACTTGTATATACACCTTTATTTTGGCACCCTAAAGTTGTCTCAAAACCTACTTATCCTAGGGTGTCCGCGTCTATCCTAGATATTTCAAGGTCAAAGGTCAGAAAATCGAATTTTTACACATTTACTGTCATTATCTCGTTTCCTATGGGTTTTATGCTATTTGTAGTTATTTATGGTATCATATCATCATCAGTAAGTATATAATTTTAAATAATTTGCATTTTTATAATTAGTTTTTTTTTTTATAGCCGACTATCTCTCATTCCGAGATTCCTGCTATTATTTGGCTAATTTGCCTGGACTATAAATGCAAAAGTGTGTTTGTAAGTTGGATTGTCCTTCAATCACTCCACAACAGAGTAAAGGATCTCCGAAATTATTTGGAATTACATGGTACATGGGTACAGTTGAGGCCCTGGGGCCTGTAGAGTGTTATAGGCTACTTTTTTTAAATGTTGGGCATTAAAAAAACTTATTCGCGTCGAAGTCGCGGACATCAGCTAGTGGACTAAAACATGCTTACCAGTTGCAAGTATCCAAGAATCAGACATCCTTTCCTCAGAGGAATGCAGCAGCAGCACGAGTCCAAAACGAACTTAGAGTCGCTGCAACAAATCATTAACCCGATGGTGTAAGGATTTAAGGAAATCGTAAACATCTTATCTTACTTTTTCTTACCAATACTAATACCTATTATAAATGCGACAGTTTGGCTGGATATATGGATGGATGTATGGATGTTTGTTACTCAATCACGCCCCAACGGCTAAACGGATCTGGCTGAAATTTGGCACAGACATAGATTATAGTCTAGAATATAGAGCACACAGGCTACTTTGACTGCCTCGTTGGTCTAGTGGTTAGCATAGTCGACTGCGGATCACGAGGTCCTGGGTTCGATTCCTGGTCGGGCATAAAAGTTAGGTATTGGGTTTTTCAATTATAGAAATTCTCAGTGCCAGCCCGGAGTTGGAAGTTGGCGGTGTTTCACCCCCGTGCCTCGGAGAGCACGTTAAGCCGTCGCGTCGGTCCCGGTTATTATCACTAACATGATAGTAGTCGTTAAAGCCCGCCAACCCGCATTGGAGCAGCGTGGTGGGTCTAAGCTCTAAATCCCGCTCTCCTATGAGAGTGGAGGCCTGTGCCCAGCAGTGGGACGTTAATAGGCTGTAGTGATGATGATGATGATGAGGTACATGCTTTTTGACTTACAGGCATCCAGGGTCTGAAGAACAGATTCATGAAGGTTACAGAAATATAAGTGTTACAGAATGAAAGAATAACAGAATCGAAGCTGTTACTCAACAAACCTTATCCTACAAATTAATGATAAGTATAAGCAAAGACAATATATACTTGGTTTATAATTAATCTATGGTATAAGTAAATAAATTATTTTTTTCAAAAGAGCAACCGCAGAGTTTCTTGCTGGTTCTTCTCGGTAGGAATATCATTCCGAAATAGATTCAGTCGATTCAAAAGTACCTACTTGTAAAAGTTTATTTGAATAAAAATCATTCGAATTTTGGAAAAAATCATTTGAATATTGAAAAAAAATCATTTGAATTTTGAAGCTGTAACCCTTTTGAATGTGTTTTTAATTCTGTTAACCCGAAACACTTTTATTTCTGTAACAGAAACGAATTTGTAGCAACCATAGAAATAAAGGGGTTTAAAGTGTTTTAAAGTGTAACCGAAATAACGAAGAATTAAATTAGCAATTCATTTGTTGGAAACAGTGTCCGCTTCTACAATAAGCTCCCAGTAGACATGTTGAAGATGTCTCTGAACAAGTTCAAAGTTAGGTAATGTAAAACGTAAACTCATTGAAAAATCATATTACCATGTAAAGGATTACCTAAACGACAAGGAAGCTTGGCAATAATTTGCTCTAATGGCTCTGATAGTTCCTTAATAAGATGATTCGTGAGATGGTGATAGTAAAAAAAAAACCCCGGCTGAGTTTGTTGTGGGCTCTTCTCAGACCAGGGCGCGTTTGGAACCCTCGTAGCTTTAGTTTTAAGATACCGTAACCGATTATTACCATCACGTTTTATGAGTATTTTTTAACGTCAATAAGTGTACCTACAGTGTATAGGTATATATTTTATAAATGATTTGATTGATTGATTGATTGATTGATTGACGTTGCCAAAACTGTTGACGGGCATTCAAATTTGAACCTAAGGCGAAAGCACCGATAGTTGCAATTTTTTTAAGAAAAACATGGCCATGTTGTATCAGTGTGCGTAAAGTCCAATGAAGTGGGAAATACGCGTTGTCACACCGTGCAGTTTGTTGGGGTACTTAATAGGGTTACAGATAAAAACGCTTTTTAACAGAAATAAATGGTTACAGATTGATTGGGTTACAGCATCGTTTCTGTTTTAATTAATAGTCCGAATTAATTACGTTTGATCGATTACTATCGCGATTTCCATATAATATGTACAATCGGGGGGCAGGAGGGATACTACCATCACTATTATTTGAAAGTGACGTGAGACGTCCCTAAAATAAGGATTATAATGCTAAAACACGAACTTCAATAATATTAAAACAATACGGCTTTTAAGCGATGGTAGTATGCCCCTAGAACATCTCAGAACAAATGAGAATACCAAAAGAATAGAAATAGAATAAAAAGAAAAAATAAATAAATAGAATAGAAGTAGAACCCTTTGTGCGCAAGTGTGACACGCAATTGACCGGTTTTTATGCTAATAGTAAGTATGGATTCAACAATAGACTAATTAACAATATCTAGTTCGTCCGTATCGTAACCTCACTGTCTGGTAACGGTATTGTTCATCAATCCATACTAGATATTATCAACGACCTCAATTTACATAGACGGGCCCTGTCCAACAAAGAATTTACAATACTTTACTATAAGCGTCATCTAGTTTGAAAAGGGGACAGCGCTATGACGGGGACAAAGACCTATACAGGTGACGTAATTGCACATACGGCTGATTGCTCTCAGAGGCACGCACACTTAAGGCAATGTGCTTAACTACAAAGTACAAGTACATTGTACTATTACCTATTCTGTGCTACAAGTAAAATTAACGCGCGCTCATGCTTTGCAAGAACTGTGTCACCATGTAAAGAAGGGTTGTCAAATGATCCGGCCTTAATTGTTCGAATTCGTAAATTTAATACACCTTTAAGAACAATATGAAGAGTTTTCGGAAATGCAGATTTCCTCTCGATGTTTTCCTTCACCCCTAAAGCATGTGATAGGTATGTATTTAATTTCTTAAAACCCTAAAAAGTTAGAGGTGCGTGCCCCGGATCGAATCCCCGTCCACCTGAACAAAAAGTCGGCCGACCTATAAATACCGGTCAAGTGGGAGTCGAACTCGTACATGAAGGTTTCCGTTATTCCTTGCGATTTAACACTATGTTATAGTTTCATAAAAGAAACAAGATTATACAGCGCGCTCAGTAATCACGTTTCTTGTATTTTATTTCGTAATATTCCGAGATAAAATGTAGCCTGTCCTTCCACAGGTTGTAACCTACCTGTATACCAAATTTCATCAAATAGGTTGGAAGATGGGCGTTTAAAGCGTAGCAGACAGACAGAAAGATAAAGACTTCTCGTCATGTATAGGTATAGAACAAGATCTGGGCACACATTACTAGTTTACTACGCAGAACATAGGTAAAACTTTCCAATTGCCGAGGTGACCGAACTTGATAACTTTCCACCAGGAGTCGGGTTGCAATAAGCACGCGTACGATCACTTTCTCTATAAAAGTAAATCCATACTAATTTTTAAGGGTTCCGTACCTCAAAAGGAAAAAACGGAACCCTTATAGGATCACTTTTTTGTCCGTCCGTCTGTGTGTCAAGACCCTTTTTCTCAGGAACGCATCTCAATGCATTATCAAGCTGAAATTCATTTCAAATACTCAGGTCTACTGTCCCTTGTTGGAACCGTGAAAAAATCAAACTTCTAAGCCAACGCAATCAAAAGATACAGTCGTTTATGCTGCAAATTTTCGACACTCGCAAGGGAATCAAAACCTACAGGGTACTTCCCGTGAACTCAGAATCTTGAAATTTGGTACGAAGCAACGTCTTATAGCACAGATAAAGGAAAAATTGCGAAAAGCATAAATTTTTAGTTAAATCATTTATAATAAAAATATTTTTAATAGTTTTAAACTTACTAATGGTTTGGATTTCATTTAGCAACAAAAATACCATAACTTTTACTTAAATACCTACAGGTTTGTACGGAACCCTCAGTGCGCGAGTTCGACTCGCACTTGGCCGGTTTTTTATATTATTAGACAGACAAACAGACTTTCGCATTTGTAATATTAGTAAGTATGGATATCAATGTTACCTAAAAGTAATATTATTTAGTTAATATACCTATTCAATTTTACGTTAACTTTTTCTTTTCTTACAAAAATAGAAAAAAACCAATAAATTTTTGGGGTTCCCCATACTTAGAACTGAAATAATTTCGGAAACGATCCTTCGGTGCCTGCAGTCTCACTACAAATTGAAAATAATATTGATTCAAATGATATTTGTGATTTGTCTTTTAAAAGGATTCAACATTTAAGTATGTTTTTATTATTGAAAATAATATATAGGCTTCAAGCATCGTACAGAGGCCCCCTCGGAGACGGGGCCTGGGGCGGACTGCCCTCTCCGCCCCAGCCTTTTAATATGGTCGAATCTGAGGCATAATTTGAGAAACATCAAACAAACTTCAAAAAAAAGGAAGCTATTAAACCGGTATGCGCCCGGCGCCATTTAATGCTTACCTAATAATAGTACATTAGTTACAAAAAAAATCAAACTAACCTTTCCGCTGTAATCACTCGTACATTTTGGTGTTTATCATCCATTTTGAACTGAGTATATTCTACAATGGACAGTAAGGCCCGCCACATACATTAGATACATGCCTATATACGGAATATCAAATCGGGATTTCGAACGCAGCAAATCCATAGCGTCTCCCAACATCTGAGCCTTGTTAATTGTTATTCCGAACGGAAATAAACGTATGATGTATTTACGGAATCCCGATTCGATATTCCGGATCGGAATTTTGAAACGAAATTCCGAATTTATGTGGCGGGCCTAAAATAAAATTGCACCGAGAAAGACGTTAGCGTAAGGAGAAACGAACACATGGACTGACACGAATTGTATGAAAAACAAACTGCATAGTTATTACGCCTATAGGCTATAGTGAGTGTACAAGCGGCAGCGGCGTCGGTCCTCAGAAACCGGTTCTACGATTGATGATATAATCCATAATATTATAATATAGATATCGTCGATGACTATACGACCAGCCGAAATTAATAAAATCAACTTTTTTATCTGTCTATCAGTAAGTAGTAACTTCCTAAGCCTTGTTTTTACATATTTTTTTTAAACTATCCCTGTACAGTCTTTTTTAAACGACTGCCTGAAAAAAGGAGTATACTGTTTTCAGGGTTAACGTATGTATGTATGTATGTAAGTGAGTTTGTATATTCCACCATAACTTCTATACGCCTGAACCGATTTTGATAAATGAGGTATCGTTAGAATCCCTAGCTTATTCGGGGTGACATAGGCTAATAAAATTTAAAAAAAATTATGGTGTGACCATGGTTCCGCATTAAAATTATGAGTAGATTCCAAAAATATATAACACTATAGTTCAATATCCAGTGATTAAGAAAAAATATCATTAATTAATAAAAATGTGAATAAGATTCCAAAGGTAATTAATGACTGTGGTATTCGTTACGTAGTAGCAGTGGTAGCCGTACTTCCTTCGAGGGGGATATTTTACTACACGACTGCCCAAAAAAGGAGTGTTGTGTTTTCAGTATGTATGTGTGTCTACGGCTGAGCATTCGTATTTTTTAATAATTTTAATTATATTCACTTGTTAGGCAAACAGTAGATAAACACTAGAAGTAAAAACAAACAAGTAAGTAGTAAGACAAACAAACACTGAGAATTTTCGATACCTACTCAATTTGTTTATTTCAACTTTAGTATATTACTTTCGCTATAATATATACATGGTTCTTGCAATTCACGAGTGCGCGTGGCTCATGATTGTGTTAGAGTCCTATCTGTGTACATTTGTAGGTATACGTGTAAATGTGTGCGTGTACGTGATTGCACGTACGAGTTACGACTTACAACCATTGATGTAGAATGAGACACTATTAACTCCTCTGGGGGTGGAATTTAAACACGTGCTTCTTTATTTTTAATCGAAAGCCAAAATACCAAGCTTCTTTGATAAAACTTGAAAAATAATTCAAAAAATGAAGGACTTTCATACAAATTTCCATCCCCAATCCCACGCCTTTGGGATCAGAAATTTGAAAAACTGTGAAATACGTATTTCATCATTAGTATCAATCCGAAAGCCCAAATACCAAGTTTCATGCCCATAACTTGAAAAACAACGGAATTTCATACAAACTTTCAAGATAAGAAAACATGTTTTACTTTAAACTGTATTAGGCTATTACAAGGTTAATCAACTGAGAATTTTCGTAATGACTGGGTACAAAATATTAGCCAAATGTAATGTTATTGGCCGATAATAACGTTATGCTGTAATTATAACGTTGCTAAAAAACTTTTAAATTGAATTACTACGTTAAAAGTAACTATTATTAAAAGTTTCGACTTAAGAAGCTTTCTCTTGGTTGTTGGATTACTAATAAGGTTCGGATACAGAACGCGGTTATCCTTCCGGTTCCGCGAATTTTTGATATGTATGTTTAAGTATGTAGAATATGTATAAGAATAATTTCATAAAAATAAGTATACAAATAAATGAGAGGAAAAATGCTACATCAATTTTGTTTTCTTTACGCTAGTTAAACTTTACAATCATTTAACTATTCATAACAAAAAAAAAATAACGTCGGAAACGCATCCAGTAACTGTTACTTAATACCGATATTTCTTGTCCATTACTAGTCATGCTAACTGACAGGTGCCAAATCCGCAAACTCTGAGTGTCCCATATCTACTGGCTATTGATTGTGGTAGGTTTTACATTCTCTAAAACTACAGGACTATAAAATAAAATACAATGTAGCTTTGAAAACAATATTTATTAAAAAAATGTCTTATTTGTAATCACTTTGTGATCAGGTATGTTACAAATAATTAGAAATGAGAGATGAGATTAAAATGATTTTTCTGAACCATATAGTATTTAATATACAAAAAATGTCTTGATATTTATTTTAATAAAAAATCTTTTAATTTTGACTGACTTCTACAACACAAGCATGTACGCAAATACAGGTACACTCTCATAGCATATATACTTTTACAGTTCGGCGGCAATCGGACATGACCGGAGAGAGATTAGGGGTTAGGCACAGGGGTGTGATAACTACAGTTGGGTACAGTTAACAAAACAGTATACCTTAACTTAATTAAAAATATACAAGTCATAAAATTAAAATTTTTAAAAATTCCACGACGAACCGTAGAGCTCCATTATGGCCTTTATAACTTTGAAAAACAACAATTATAACTTAGCAAAAGTATATTATTATATAACATAATATCTAAAACACAAAACTGCATCAGCGTGGTGGACTGTGGCCAAACCCTTCTCATTCCGCGATAAGACTTGTGCTTAGTAGAGGTGTCAAATAGTGTTAAATTTCAATATTCTGATAAATAATTGTTAAAAAAATATTTCAGTTAAAAAAATACGTGAAAAAATATCATGGATTAAAAACCAAACTGTGATCACTTAACGAGGTTTAAAGTGCTTGTCAAGATAAATAAAAAAGAGTCCAAATACGACGGGCTTACAATGAGAACTTAAGGAGTTCCTATGATTACCTCCTGGCTCCATCATGAGACCCTGGGCAGCATCTGGGTGCAAAGTGCTAGTCAAGACATATCAAAAGAGTCCAAACACGACGGGTTTACAATGAGAACTTAAGGAGTTCCTATGACCACCTACTGTCTCCATCATGAGACCCTGGGCAGCATCTAGGTACAAGCTAAATATATCTAATTCAAAAAACCGCATCTTAGTCAACACAGTAGTTTTTGTGAAAAATGGTAACATATTGAAAAATTAAAATCATAGACTACATCTCATCGTGGTTGTCTATGGTCCTAAAATATTTCTAACATTCTTGTCACAAGCTATACTTATCTAATGCAAAAAACCTCACCTCAATCGGCCCAGTACTTTTTGTGAAAAATGATAACATATTGAAAAATTAAAATCATAGACTATACAGCTCAGTTTGGTTGCCTATGGTCTTAAAATATATCTGAGAGCCTTCTCTCAAACTATACATATCTAATGCAATAAATCGCATCTCAATCGGCCCCGTACTTTTTGAGAAAAATGGTAACATATTGAAAAATTAAAATCATAGACTACAGCTCAGCGCTCAGATACCTACCGCAATTAATCATTGCCATCGCATCCTATATTTTAGTGATATTTAAAAGTAGGTATAAAAACTTAAATAACTAAGTATAGTATATCTTTTGACTTTTACTTAATTATAGCCATTGACTTAATAAGTCAATGATTATAGCACAAATTATAGCCACTAATATTACAGAGAATTTTATCAACAACGCGTTCTAAAATTGTTATGTTCAAAAAGTGTAGGGAGAGTAACCAAATATGGGCTACCATTTTGTTTTTGCCTCAAAAAAAAAAAAACTATTAAAAAATTACCCATTTATTGACGTCGAAATAAGCACACATACATTTTTAAAGAGCTAAGTAACAATCTTATGTTCTTAATATTATAATATATTATTAAATTGAGCATTAAACAAAATATCAAAATAGACGCTAAATATGGAACAGGTACTCAAATATGGGCTACAAATAGAAACTTATAATATTTAGAACGAAAATAACAATTAAGTATAAATATTCATCTTGTAATAGATCAAATTACTTTGACAGATGGAAGAAATCACATACCTTTCTTACAAAAATCACATATCCAGGTGTCAAACACTGGCCCAGCATGCAGTCATTATGTACCCAGAGCTGACACATTAAACATCTGACACACAGTTCTCCTGCGTTTTCGGAAAAAGTTCCTGACAAAACATACACGCTGCATCGGCAGTGTCAGGAGCCTCTCTTCCTATAGTCGCATCTGGTTCACTATCTGAATCAAATTGGATATCTTCTTCACCTTCACTTTCGTCCCTGGTCTTGGCTTTCGTATTTCCTATACTTCTTTTCTTTTGCTTGGGTTTCTTATCCTTTATTTTATTTTCTTTTTCAATTTTCTTCTTATTTGTTTCAATAAGGTCATTTTTATGGGCTAGCCCATATTTAGGAGCATAGTCATAGCCCATATTCGAAATTCTTTACTAAAATCAACTCGATCGTGTACTTTACAAATCATATATAGCAAGCAATAAATCCACCGAAAATCATAAAATTAAACTTATATTCTGCAATAAAACACATAGTTACAGTATTTAGACCTAATTTTCATTAATTAAATAACACATTGATATTTGATACGTACCGCAGAAAATTTTTCGACAGCAGCAACAAAAGTATGGCCGACACTGGCGACCTCTCGGTAGAGAGTAGTATATTCCTTGCTGACGACAGCTCGCGCGCGACTGACAAGACTTGAATTAGTGAGTGCGATGTTAGAGCGAATGAATGCGATAGACGATCGTCGTTTGTTGCATCTTTCGATTTTTGGTTTTCGAGAATGGTTACTAGCCCATATTAAAGCACTAGCCCACATTTAGTTACTCTCCTTACAGTATATCAAAATCGAATATAGATCTTTTGACTTAATTTATAGCCATAATTATTATAAAGAGCAGGCGGCATACTACCATCGCCTAAAGCCGGATTGTTTTAATATTTTTGACGTTCGTGTTCTAGAATTATAATCCTTACTTTAGGGACGTCAAGGTACGTGATATGAAACTGTCATTTTGAAATAATACTGCTTTATACGACGCTAGTAACCCTGTCATCAGTTCTGTTCATCAGTTGTCCATCGCGGTAGTTTTGCGTGGGGACGTTGTTTGTGAAGCCCATTTTGATATACTGGCTCCTCAGCACCAGGAAGATGTAGTAGGTGAGAACTGAAACATATTATATACACTTTATTAGAGTCTGTTCAATAAGTCAGGTTACAATAAGAGAGCAACCATCGAGTTTCTTGCCGATTCTTCTCAGTAGGAATGGCATTCCGAACCAGTGGTTCATTCGACGATTCAGAAGCCCTTCAATAAGTTTATTTGAATAAATAAATATGAGTTTTGAGTATTTGACTTTTAGAAATAATTTAATATAAAAAATTCTTTTTAAACAACCGACTTCAAACTCCCGCGCCAACTTTACAACAACAAGCACACGCTATACAAAGTGCTTATTTTATTGTTGATATTTTAAAAACCGCTCAACCGATTTCGATAAAATTTATATAGGACCACATGGGAAGTAAGTATGCCCTTTCAAATAAAAAAAGAATCGGTCCACCTAGTCAAAAGTTCTGAGGTAACAAACATAAAAAAAAAAGTATAGCGTGTGCTTGTTGTTGTAAAGTTGGCGCGGGAGTTTGAAGTCGGTTGTATAAAAAGAATTTTTTATATTAAATTATTCACATATTTGTTTGATACATCGATGATTCATTCACAGTGTTGCCATAAACAATTTTTCAATTACCTTGTAATTTACCCATGTAGGTACATTATACAGATCGGTTATTGTTTTTCCATGATTCAGATCATAATATACATGAAATATTATGTAATAGAACTATACTATATTTAAAACAAAACGTTCAGTTTTTTATACCACTGCAAGTTAGCCCTTGACTGCAATCTCACCTGATTGAAGTAAGAGCAACTTTACCAGCAACTGATTTGTGAAAATTAAATACAGTAGTCTGGACCGGGCGGGTGAGTGAGTGAGTGAATTATGCACAAGTAGTCTGGGCCGAGCTAATGAGTGAGTGAATTATACACAAGTAGTCTGGGCCGAGCTAATGAGTGAGTGAGTGAATTATACACAAGTAGTCTGGGCCGAGCTAATGAGTGAGTGAGTGAATTATACACAAGTAGTCTGGGCCGAGCTAATGAGTGAGTGAGTGAATTATACACAATTAGTCTGGGCCGGGCTGATGAGTGAGTGAGTCTGTAAGTCAGGACTTTTATTGCATGAGATAAAGATTAACTCACGAATGTATATAATAGCCGATGGAAGCTCCGTGCCCAGAGAGTAGCCGGCCGAGAGCCTTATTGTCGCGAAGCTTGAGCGCAGTACCAGGCTGACCACCATGAATACCAGGTAAATATTCACGTAGTTAGGTCTCTCCTGGGACAGTAAATGAAAGACATTATAATATATATTATACTAGATGAAGCCCGCCACTTCGTCTGCGTGGGCATAGATTAATTATAAACCAAGTATTGTCTTTGGCGTGGGTTAAAGTTTTTGATTCCCGCGGTAACTCTTGAATTTTCCGGGATAAAAGTAGCCTATGTCCTTCCCCGGATATACAAACCACAATCGCATTTATATAATTATATGTAAAAATAAGGACATTTCTAATTACTATACACTGCGGTCTGCGGAATCCAATGAATACCTACGCTCCCACGATCATGATGCGGCCCACACACAGACAAAAAAGGATAAATTAATTATGGAGTCATTGAAACAGTTTTAAAACAATTAAGCTAGTTTGGCCTTATATAAGTTCGTCCGTGGAATGGAGTTAAAAATATTTGACCTTCATTGCTTTATGTGGACTGTAATAGAAGGTGGGTCAGGATGGTAAATAATTAATTCGTATTTCACTTCACACAGTTTATAATACGTGTTATAGAATTTTTTCATACACCTATTGCTGGGCCTCATTAATGACTTGACCGTATGTGTATACCTTGCCCGATCATGCGTTATTAGTAGGTACCTATCAAAGGGCCTTTGTTTGGCGGCTAGAGATGTTAAATGTTATGAGATCGCGTTCACAGGACGGAGCTTTTGTTATTTCCTTTGACTATTTCGTCTTAGTGTAAGATGAGATTTGTATATGTAACTGTAATAAGATTATTGTAGCTGGGGCCGGTGATGCTGTATTTTGAGTGGCTAAAGCCAGACCTTTTGTAACACTCGTCTCGAGAACACCTTTTACGTATTATAAACTGTGTGAAGTGAAATACGAATTAATTATTATTTATTTACCATCCTGACCCACCTTCTGTTACATACGCAAAAGGTGTTCTCGGGACGAGTGTTACAAAAGGTCTGGCTTGAGCCACTCCAAATACAGCATCACCGGCCCCAGCTACTATAATCTTATTACAGTAACATAAACAAAACTCATCTTACACTACGCCGAAATAGTCAAAGGATATAACAAAAGCTCCGTGCTGTGAACGCGATCTCATAACATTTAACATAAACCTCTCTAGCCGCCAAACAAAGGCCCTTTGATAGGCACCTACTAATAACGCATGATCGGGCAAGGTATAAACATACGGTCAAGTCATTAATGAGGCCCAGCAATAGGTGTATGAAAAAATTCTATAACAGGACAATCCACCGCAGTGAAATGTTATATTATACCTACCTTCACCGTTCACCGTTCTACCACAGAACAGCAAGAAATCGTTTGCGATGGCATCCTTATGTGGTTGACGTCCAGTCAGCTCGAACGAAACGGTTCTGCTCTACGTTCCTGATTCGAACCGCAAGGATGTGGAATGCCCTTCCAGCGCATGTATTCCCTGCCACGTATAACTTAAGTACCTTCAAGGCAAGAGTGAATAGGCATCTTCTAGGCGAGCGCGCTTCAACCTAGACCTCATCACTGCTTTATATTAGGCGTGATTGTCGTCAAGCGCAAGCCTATATTGCAATAAAAAAAAAAAACCTACTCATTTTATTATTCCAATAAATTATCCCATACTTTTTATCCCGGAAAATAAAGGAGGAGAAACCGTACCGTAGTAACCGTACTCCTTGTACGGTAATTGGAAAAAACTTAATCCATGCGATCAAAGTCGCGGGCATCAGGTAGTAGTCTTCATAACCTCTCACGTGTCAGGTGGTGTCTGAATCCGCAAACTGTCCGCTCAAAAAAAAAAAAACCAACAAGGTTTGCGATTGCAGTGCTACTATTTGTTTCCAGATGCGAACGGAGGGGCCAAGGAGGAGAAAAAAAAAAAAAGGCCTTTAATGTATAATAACGAAAGAGACTAATGACGAAACTGAAATAATTTAAATCTTATATTCTAATTAATTGTTATCATTCTTCAATTATTGACACTTTAATATAATATTATGGAATACTAAGCGATTAAGCCATAGCATAACTTAGCTGATCCTCTACGAGTCTGGTAGGTAGAATGGACATCAAAACTGTCGTACTTTATAAAAAAAAAAAAAAATGCTACTAGATCAAATACGACTAACTACCCGAGCCGGCCGTGGTAGGTGTTCTACAGCTTTAAAAGATTAATAACAATATTATGCTTATGGGCAGTATTCTATGCGTAAAAATCTAGTAAAGTAATTAAAATATAAGAAATAATGCATGTTGAAGTACATATTATGATGATAATTAAAATAAATAAATAAATTAATGCTTGGAAATTCGACTAAATTACTAATAAATTATTAATAACTTTAGTATAAAATTATCTAATAATATTTAATATAATTATGTTTTACTATTTTGACGGAGCACTCAGGTGTCTGAATTCAGGGTCGCTACTCACACTAACATACACAAGAAAAAAGAAAAAGAAAAAAAAAAACATTACCACCAACAAAATAATAAACATATAAGTATATTTAAATTATACATTATATATATACCATTTATAAAAAAAAAAAAAAAAAAAAGAAACACCACCACTTTACGACCATTGTGAGTGGCACCTAATTCAGAGCAAAACTCGCATTAAAAAGGTCTCTGACACCATGTCAGAGGATAACTGAGTGCGAAACATAAAAAAAAAAAAAAAAAACTGTCCGCTCTGTACTATTTATGTGCCCAGCTCAGTTGGCGCACTGAATTGCGCAAGCCTTGCCGAGATTTTCAACTATATCTTCGAATTATTTTATTATTAGAACTTGTATTACGGCTATGTTTAATAGATGTCTAAAAATAATAGTAGGTAAATAAAAACAATCCTGGATGACGTCACGGGATTCTCGTTTTTTTTTCGTTCTCCCACTTAAAAACCCTTAGAAATAAAACATATTTACACTTCTGTACTATTTTTTAACAGGCACATTTTGCGTATTTTACTACAAACGCGACACCGCGACTCGATACGAAGCGACGCGACAATATCAAACAGTAGCTGACTCTTCACGTTTTATGGCGTCGTATCGTGTCCCTTATGTTGCTCACCTTATAAAATGAAATACTTAAGGACTAATTAAGCAAATTTTTGTTTCTGAATTGATATTGTGTAAGGTTTGAGAGTTGGAACTTGCTGTTTTTGCTTGAATGCTTAATTCAGAAACCAGCCCAATATCAATTCAGAAACAAAATTTGCTTTAACTAGTCCCTAAGTAGTCTTTGAGACAGACTCAACATGAAGTTCTCAATTAAGAAACCGGCCGTAGGATAGAGATAAAGCTACACGAGAAACTTGCGAGCTACTTTGTCTGCTTTGGCGGATATAGCGAATTAATCTTCGTTTTCCTTGATTGTCATGGACTTCCGCAAAGTAACACCTGCTTCTATCCAAAAGTATACAGAATAGACTATAGCCCGTGTCACGAAATAAGTAACGAGACAATTATTGGAACTAATACTACTATAACCTATTTTGTGCTAATAAATTTTACGTACAATAATTGCATAAATATGCGACTTCTAGCGCAGCCTCTAAGTAGACAAAGAGATATATTATAAGAGATAGCTGCACTTTTGGTAACGATAGCCAGAAAAGCTGATTCAGTATTAGGTGGGTGAAGGGCTCTCTACTCATGACGATAGTGAAAGTTTGCCCGCATGCGAATGGCCCTTTCACTAGATATGGCCGCTCAAAAACGGTTTATGGTTACCAAAAATTAACCATAAATAGAAAAGCTGATTCTTGTACAGTATTAAAGTATGCACAGTACTTATGCAAACAGTACTAAAACTGACGTTACTCATCGGGCCTTTCACTAGATATCACCTCTCAAAGACGTTATGAACATACATACTGTAAAAAATATTAGCAATTATAATGTCGTTAATAGCTCTAAGTACTAAAACTACCTATGTAGTTTTAGTACTTAGAGCTTAGAGAGTGGCTTAGTGGAGAGCCCTACACGGACCAAATACTGAATCAACCTTCCTAGCGATAGTTACCAAAAGTACGGCTATATCCTATAGTAAAAGGACTTCTTTCGTGACACGGACTATAAGATCATTATCATTACCTTATGCAATCCAACGAGAAGAAGTATAGTGAACGGTAAAGATATGATGATAAACACGAGTAAAGCGGCAGTAGCTGCTATGATGACCGTTTCCTTAATTTTTTGCTCTTCGTCTGCACTGTTTGCGTGAAGTAGTTCTACGCTGGTCCGTATGGCTATAATCGAAAATAATCCGGTCAGTATTAGGTCAACCTGCAAAAAATAATGGAATGATATTAAAATACACTTTATTGTACACCATACACAATATTTTCATGTTTTACTTCCCAAAACTTGTGTCATCAGTTTTCAACATATTATTTCCAAAACTTATAAAAAAAGTCTGTTTTTCATATTTTATCATCTCCTCTCCCGATATTTTATCAAATATCGGAACTCGACTATTTAGGACGTCTTGCACCAATCTGCTTAGTTATGTTAAGTTAAATTTTGTGATCTGTTCAAACTGCTTTAAAATATGCTCAAAATGACTTATCGATTTGGAAACTATTTTTTGTACTTCTTAGAATTTGTCGAATACGTTTTCAACATATTAAATTATCAGTTCAGATGTGACTTATTGTAATAATGTTGAATTCTGATTAAATTATTACTACTTTCGCTGCTTTTTAAACTAATTATTTTGTATTGTACTAAATTAATTAGATTAAAAAGCATTTATTTGTTCAAACTGCTTTAATCAAAAACATTGAAAATATGTACTTTAATTGTCTGTTCGAAAACTGATTCCATTTTCTATTTAAGCCTTAAGGGATCTGCTTAGTTGTGTTATTGTTATTATTGTTGTTTAGTTAAATTATTATTATTTGTTCAAACTGCTTTAATCAAAATCATTAACAACTAGCTGATGCCCGCGACTTCGTCAGCGTGGTTTAAGTTTTTTGTTATTCCCGCGGGAACTCCTTAACTTTCCGGGATAAAAAGTAGCCTATGTCACTCTCCAGGTCCTCACCTATACAACAAAAAAATAATTAGCGAAATAGGTCCAGCCGTTCACGCGTGATGCCGTGACCAAGGGAAATAGGGATTCATTGTTATATATATAGATATGTACTTTAATTGTCTGTTCGAAAACTGATTCCATTTTCTATTTAAGCCTTAAGGGATCTTTATCAATGAAAAATAATTAATTTATTATGTTGTGAACTTACATTATTCAATATTTCAGGGTACTAATATAATATTTAAAAAAAACAGAATTATTATTATTTAAGAATTTTATTTTCTTTTCACCATTTACATAAACATATTATATTACATTAAACACAACTGTATATTACACCGTCTGACATATTATACTTATCATATTAAACTAACTAAATTAGGACAAGCTCGATCTTCTAAATTAAAAACATTATTATTTTTGGATCTTTCCCTATTCCAAGACATTTTTTCAAGACCTTTAGTGTAATTTTTTTTATTAGCTAATATTGGTATAATATGGTCTATATGATTTGAATAGGGTATTTCACCTTCTTTCCAAAAAAATCCTCTATTTCTTTCAATCCAGCTTACTTGTCTTCGTTCCGTTGACATTGTCAAATCATAGTATGGGTACGGTTGCTTATAAAGAAAAACTTGAATCTTATTATCATATGCAACCGCAAATTCTTTTAAGATAAAATGATTATTATCAGTCTTAAAACCTTGTACGTCTACTATAGCATTCATGATATCTTGCGTACGATATTGCATAATATAGGTTTATATTTTATAAGGCGGTCATTTATAATGAGACAATAGTCAATATGCAGACGTATTGGCTGGAACATCTTCAGTACTTTCAATTTCTAATCGCACATCGACTGGTCCAGTTTTCAAAGTCTCGTTCTGTCTCGAACAATCAATGATAAACAAAGGCGCCTTTTCTTTAAAAGTATGCAGATCTAACAGGAGGTCATACAACATATGAATGTTGTAGTGAGACTGAAGAAACTAGGTGTACATTTCGAATAATATACCTACCATATTTATCTTCATCGAACTTCAAGTTCAGGGAGCATACTACCATCGCTTAAAGCCATATTGTTTTAATATTGTTGACGTTCAGGTTTTAGAATTATAATCCTTATTGTAAGAGATGTCAAGGTACGTGTCATAAAACTGACATTTTAAAATAATACTACTTTAAGCGATGGTAGTAAACCCCCAGTGATTCATATGGATAGTAGTTGGAGTTCAAGAATAATGTTAGATACTTTAGATATTTTGCAATGATCGAATACAAAACAATATTTTGCTTTATTATACTTTCTATTAGTTTGCAGACTAAAGATAACATATCGTGGTTTCTCTGTCTGCGAAGCTGTTTTAACAGACCAAGAATGTTTTGTTTATAGGTAACAGTGGATACTCATAAAGATCCCAATTTCTAAAAGCAATTTGAATTGGTTTATCTTTTTCTAAATATTTGAGTAAAGTAAGTTTCGCGCGACCTGATACTTTTATGTGAGGCATTCGCCACTGAACTCTTTGTAAGTCTATTTTTACATGAGAAAAATCATCTGAAAGTTTGATACTGTTTAGGTTTGTGTTGCTCTGGTTCAGTATTAGGTAGTTCATGTTTACAGTTCATAACTATTTTGTTATAATCTTCTGCAAATCCAAGTATTTTGTTTAAGGGTATAACAACGCTGAAATGACCATCGTTTGTAAATCCGTTTATGTTCCAATCCCACAGAGCTGCAACCTTACTTTCCGCTCCGCTCATTGATACCAATGATTTCATTGTGGTCGTTACTCCAGCGTTTTTTATACGATCGATTTCTATACCATTTATTTCATACCTGATGTCTTGAAACAGAAACATAAAAGCGTTATTAGTGAATTCCACATTTTTTTTGACTGACTTGTTGTCCTTTCCGATGAGGGTTGCATATCCCTCGATGTCGATGGATCTGGTTGATGGCAATAGATACAAATCTTGCTGATGAATTCGTATTTCATCATTTTCCGCGAAGCTATTGTATGGATTATAGGTGTGTATTTCGTAATTTTCAATTGAGTTATCAAACTGGGGTAAATTTGTAACTTGAAGTACATTTGAAGAAATTATTTATTCTGTTTTGTTATTTTCTTAACACCTTTAACACGTCTGCGCTTTTTAGCAATACAATTAACAATGCTTTTAGCATTATTATCAGGAAGTTTATAAAATACAATCATTTTATTTTTCTTAAATTGAGGCGCAGTTGAATATTTTCTCGTCTGAAGTCAATAGTATTACCGTCTTCATCAACAACTTTTATAGCTATAGATGTTATGTTTCTTTTGTTTATTGGTAAATTACGTGTCACGTTGTTTGTCCGCGATGGACTCCTAAACTACTTAACCGATTTTAAATTAAATTTGCACACCGTGTGCAGGGATACAGGCAGGCAGGCAGAGGCGTTTTAATCTACCCCACAGAGGGTGAAATGGGGGTTGTAAGTTTGTATGAAAGTCCTATGTGTCTGAAGTTAGAGAGAGAGAGACTTGAAAATCGTGATTTAGGTTATTAGCTTTTAATAATATAACCTGTTTATGCAATTTTACGAAAATCCACCTCAGTTTTAAATAATAAAAAACCTGCATTAGCTATATAAAGCCTCTATAGATAGGCTGTTTGCAGCGGGAAAATTTCATAATCTCATAGGAAATCAACAATTGTACGCGGACGAACCTCTAGTAATATTTTAAATTCGAAAGTGTGTCTGTCTGTCTGTCTGCTACGCTTTCCCGGCCCATCTTTTTGACCGATTTTGCTGAAATTGGGTACAGAGGTAGGTTATATCCCGGGGAAGGACATAGGCATTTTATCCCGGAAAATAAGGAGTTCTCGCGAGAATCAAAAAACCATAATCCACGCGGACGAAGTCGCGGGCATCATCTAGTCTAATATATATAAATCTAATATAAATAAATCACTTGTCACATTGTTTGTCCGCGATGGACTCCTAAACTACTTAACCGATTTTAAATTAAATTTGCACACCGTGTGCAGTTTGATCCAACTTGAAAGATAGGATAGTTTACATCTTAATCTATATATATAAAAGCGAAATACCACTCTCTCACTCACTCACTCACTGACTGACTAATCACGATATCTCAGAAACTATAAAGCGAACAGACTTGAAATTTGGAAGGTAGATTCCTTCTATGGTGCAGACGCCAGCTAAGAAAGGGTTTTGAGAAAATCCACCCCTAAGGGGTTAAAATAGGGGTTGGAAGTTTGTATGAAAGTCCTTTGTTTTTGAAGTTAGAGACATGAAAATTGGCAATTAAGTTATTAGTTATAAATAATAAAAACCTGTTTAAGCAATTTTACGAAAATGTACCCCAATAGGGGTGAAATGGGGGTTGTACGCTTACATAAGGGTTCCAAGTTTTTGAAGTAAGGAGACTTGAAAATCGGGATTTAGGTTATTAGCTTTAAATAATAATAACCTGTATAAGCAATTTTACGAAAATCGACCCCAAAAAGGGTGAAATGGGGGTGAAAGGTTACATACAAATTTTATATGACTTTGAAGTATAGACATGAAAATTAGCATTTAAGTTATCAGTTTTAAATAATAAAAATACCTGCATAAGCTATACTATAAAGCGTCTATAGATATAGGCTGTTTGCAGCGGGACGATTTCATAATCTCATAGGAAATCAACAATTGTACGCGGACGAAGTCGCGGGCGACCTCTAGTAATATTATAAATGCGAAAGTGTGTCTGTCTGTCTGTCTGCTACGCTTTAACGGCCCATCTTTTTGACCGATTTTGCTGAAATTTGGTACAGAGAACTTCTGCGACCAAGTTTATATACGCTGATGACATTGCGCTGGTGGCCCAAAGTAAAGATTTTGTGACTGGAGAAAATATTGTCACGAATGATCTCGTCACTCTCGAGAACTATTTTAAAGCCTGGCGGCTTATCCCGAGTGCAAGCAAGACGGAGGTATGTTGTTACCATCTTCACAACCAGCTCGCTAGCTACCAGCCAAATATCATCTTTACGGGTAAAAGGCTCAGATACAACGCATTTCCTAAGTATCTCGGAGTTACACTCGATAAAACCCTAACTTACAAGGAACAACTACACAAACTATCCATGAAGGACGGATCGAGGAATAATATCATACAAAAGTAGTGTTGCCCAAAATCGGTCTTGGTCTTGCAGTCTTGGTCTTGTTCTTGCATTTTTGCAAGACCAAGACCAAGACCGCCTAAATTTAGCAAGGCCCAAGACCAAGACTGACCCTGCAAGATTTGAGCAAGAACAAGACTAAGCCTGCGAGACTCTTGCGTCTTGCAGTTAGGACTGAGTGTCGTTTCAGGGAGTATAAGGATCGGGTATACCTACGCTTAGGAACTCTATGAGACGCAAAAAAATATATAAAAAAAAATGGAAAATGGACTTATACGCATTACTAACAATACCATAAACATATATAGCGAATGAAAATATCCATAAGAAAAAAGAGTGCATCTCTAGTTTTGCTCATCTGTACTTTGATAGTGCGCGGCGTCTTGTTGTCAGCATCATCAAAGGTCAAATACTGATTTGTCAAAGAAATTTTGCAGCTATTCGGAAGTACAAGGTCAAGATACACGCGCCGGCGGCTTCTATTGATATCGCAATCGTCTCCGCCGCGCCGCACGCACAACATTTGACACTGTTCGATTGCCACCACAGAGTACATGTTCCAAAGAATAAAATAAGTTTCCGGGTGCTCAGAATGGACACGAATACATTATGTTGATCTCGCAAGGAATATTGTAATTAGATAATGGTAACTTCCAACCCCACCCGGTGTCAGGTGATTTTTCGAATTTTCTCAATAAATGTTTAGCCATTTATTAATTTGGTTGGTCTTTACTATGGCTATGTTAATTCAAGCTCTAAATGTACTTACTCTGTTACGTTGTTCTAAGATCTAAAGTAACGTTTAAAAGTTGCAATAGGTAGAGAGTTGCGAGACTCTTGCTGCAAGACCAAGACCAAGACCAGGTGTATTGGCGCAAGACGGAAGACCAAGACTGGCTCAGTCTCGTCTTGTTCTTGCATTTGGGCAACACTAGCCTCGGCGGAAATGGCAATTGCCTCTCTCGTATTATTCAAGTCCTCGCCTACGGCTCGGCCTTCAAACTCATACTCGACCTGCAATTGCCTATTTCCCAGCCTTTGCAATAATGTACTATTAACTTACTATCCCTTTCCTCATGAACGCGTAGAGATATTAAATTGAAATTCATATCAACAAATACTCAGGTCTATAATACATTTAAGCTGTAACAAACTACTGACCCTTATAGAGCTGTGAAAAAATCAAACTTCTAAGCCAACGCAATCAAAAGATACAGCCGTTTATGCTGCAAATTTTCGACACTCGCAAGGGAATCAAAACCTACCGCAGGGTACTTCCCGTGAACTCAGAATCTTGAAATTTGGTACGAAGCAACGTCTTATAGCACAGTTAAAGGAAAAATTGCGAAAAGCATAAATATTTAGTTACTTATATCATTTAATAAAAATATTTTTAATAATTAGGGTTCCGTACCTCAAAAGGAAAAAACTGAACCCATTTAGGATCACTTTGTTGTCCGTCCGTCTGTGTGTCAAGACCGTTATTCTCAGGAACGCATGGAGGTATCAAGCTGAAATTCATATCAAATACTCAGGTCTACTGTCCCTTGAAGCTGTGAAAAAAACTTCTAAGCCAACACAATCAAAAGATACAGCCGTTTATGCTGCAAATTTCGACACTCGCAAGGGAATCAAAACCTACAGAGTACTTACTTCCCGTGAACTCAGAATCTTGAAATTTCATCATATTATTATAATAAAAATATTTTTAATAATTTTAAACTTACTACCCCTTTCCGCATGAACGCGTAGAGGTATTAAATTGAAATTAAAATAGATAAGTGAAATAAAAATACAATACCTTTTACTTATATACCTACAGGCTTGTACGGAACCCTCGGTGCGAGAGTCCGACTCGCACTTGGCCAGTTTTTTTTATACAGCAAGCGCGTTTTTAAGTCACGCGTTATTTTAAAGTTAAACACTCTCAAAATATAAAAGGCCGTGCTATTTATATCATCAAGTAGGTATAAAGCCTAATGGACAACGTTCAAATAAAATACATTGAATTATTATGTAAATATGGGTTATTTGATCCACAGTTTTATAATAATCAGCAAATTGGCCAAATGTTCTGTAACTAAACATTTTTATTTATTTTCTACACATTTTTATTATTATAAAATATAAAAATATGCTTACCAATTGCAAGTATCCAATAATCAGGCATCCTGTCCTCAGAGGAATGCAGCAGCAGCACGAGCCCAAAACGAACTTAGAGTCGCTGCAACAAAACATTCCGCTCAGAGGCTATAATTATTGTTTAAGGAAATCGTAATCATTCGACAGCTTAAAACGTATTTCTCGAACTGTTTAAGGATTTCATATTATTACTAGATAATGCCCGCGACTTCATCCGCATGGATTGTTTTTTTTATTCCCGCGGGAACTCTTCGATTTTCCGGGATAAAAAGTAGCCTAAGTCCTTCCCCGGAATGTAAACTATCTCTGTACAAAATTTTATCAAAATCGGTTAAGTAGTTGGGCCGTGAAAGCGTAGAAGACAGACAGACAGACAGACACACTTTCGCATTTATAATATTAGTATGGATTCAGCGTTATTATTTAAAACCAATAACCCAAATGCTGATTTTCATGTCTATGTACCTACTTCGAAATCTGAGAACTTTAATGTAACCTTCCAACCCCCATTTTACCCCCTTAGGGGTGAATTTTCTCAAAACCGTTTCTTAGCCTACAATTTAGAAGGAATCTAAGAAATTGATATACCTACTGTAGGTACATATTCAAGTATCGTTTAGAAATTTTTCCTTTGCGTAGGTAAACACTAAAATAAAAAAGTAATTTAAAAAAACAAAAAACCCGACTGCTGAATATCAAAAAGTATAAAACAAGACATGAATTAAAGTATTTAATTATTATTAATTGAAATCGTATAATATTAATAAAATGTATCAAGGCGCAGTCGCACGTGCGACTGCGCTTTTTTTAAATTACTTTTTTATTTCAAACTTTTTAGTTAAGCATTTACCGTAAATAGGCGACGTTTTATCTGCCCGAAGTAGCATCTATTATCTATTCTGTGGTAGCACCAAAGGTACTAATAAGTATTTTGTATAAGAAGTAGTAATAAGCAGCGGATTAATTTATTCGTAATGACGAGCGGTGATCACCATAACCATCATCAAATTTGCATATGTTATAATGCTAATATTAATTTGGTAAAGTTTGTAAATTATCTGCTATATTTCCTAAAAATGAGCTCATTAATTTTCGAGAGTCCTGTCGCATCGACGTCACGAGACCTCGGCAATGAACGTCGGCCACTTACGAAAATGCCCGTAGACAATGCAAAAAAGTATTTTCAAAACACAATTTGTACGTATTTAGTATGTAGTGGGCGTATTTATTACCCGACTGCGGAACGCACATGGTTATGTGTTCATCAGTCTATATATGTTTGTATGTTCCTTGCAAGACAGCTACAGCCTAAACGCGTGGACCGATTTTGATGATTCTTGCACCAGTTTGTGCCGAATATATCATTAGAGTGTCACTGTGGAAGCCGAATTTGAGAAAAGAGAAAAAACAAAATGGCGCCCTCTAGAAGCCATAATGTAACAAATTAAAAAATAAAAGTCGATGGACTATGGCAAGTGGGGTATCGATGAAAAGGTCTTGCAAAATTATAGTTAGGTTTCCTTGATCATTTTCTCATTTTAACGATCATTTAGGATTTACGAGGTTTCAAAGGTTGCATTCCTTTGTGTCACATTACAGAAAAAACGGCTGAACCGATTTTGATAGTAATTGCACTAATGGATTTGTTTTAGTCTTCCGAGTGTCACAACGGAGGCTGAATTTGAGAAAAACAAAATGGCGTCGACTGGAAGCCAATTAATAAATGAAAGTCGATAGGCTATAAGCAAGTGGGGTATCGTTAGATAGGTCTTTTAAAATCACACCTAGGTTCCTCAAACCATTTTTCCGTGTAAATGATAATTTACGAGATTTCCGTCAAAAAGTCAAAAAAGTCCGCGATAGCATAAATAACTATCTTATAAGGTTGGCTCACAATAACCATTTTTATGTTTTTCTAATTAGGCCTAAACAGTGCTTTACTTGCGAAGGTGTTTTTATCAACATAGTATTAATCGATAATTCCTTATCAAAATACATATCTTACTCATCTTAAGTATTTAATTTAGACAAAAGTGGTTCTTTACAGCATTCAATTTAAATGAATATCTTATGAGATCTCGTAGAAATACAATAACCTTCAACAGAAAATGACGCAGCCGGCAGCGGATAGGTAAGGGTGAAGGTGGGGGGTGTACTCTCACACATTACGGTAGTATTCGACTAACATAACTTCCGGCTAACATTTTTAATGTCTATTAAAATATTGGTTCCGAGTCCACTTAGCTATAAACTAGATACTAAATAAATAAACATGCCCACTACGTAATAAATACGTACAAATTGTGTTTTTGTTAAAATACTTAAAAATACTTTTTTGCATTGTCTACGGGCATTTTCGTAAGAGGCCGACGTTCATTGCCGAGGTCTCGTTACGTCAATGCGATAAGACTCTCGAAAATTAATGAGCTAATTATTAGGAAAAATAAGGAAATGTTAAAAGTTCCTACTCATATCATCTATATCTATCAAACTAGGTGGATTATCTCAAAAACCATATCTCGTATAATATTAATAAAATTTATCAAGGCGCAGTCGCACGTTAAGTTAGCTATTGGACGTGCGACTGCGCCTTGATACATTTTAACAAAAATCAACAAAATTTATCAAGGCGCAGTCGTACGTCCAATAGCTAACCTTAACGTGCGACTGCGCCTTGATAAATTTTATTAATATTATACGATTTAAATTGATAATAATGAAATACTTCAATTCATGTCTTGTTTCATACTTTTAGGTATCCAAGCAGTCGGGTTTTTTGTTCTTTTTAAATTACTTTTTTATTTATGTAGTATTTAGTTTATAGCTAAGACCAATATTTTAAAAGACATTAAAAATGTTAGTCGGAAGTTATGTTAGTCGAATATGCGCTGCATGTGGCATTGATGAATTTATTGATTGATCGATTGAAGGATTACAAATCATCAAGTTTTTTGAGACTTGTTATGGCTTTGGTATTACAATGATATGTTACTACCGTATTAAGTGAGAGTACGCCCCACCTTCACCCTTACCTATCCGCTGCCCGCCGCGTCATTTTCTGTTGAAGGTTACTGTATTTGTATGATATCTCATAAGATATTCATCTAAATTGGTGTAAAGGACAATTTTTTTTCTAAATTTAATACTTGAGATGAGTAAGATATTTATTTTGATAAGGAACCAACGATTCATACTATGTTGGTAAAAACACCTTCGCAAGTAAAGCACTGTTTAGACCAAATTTGAAAATCATAAAAATGGTTATTGTGAGTCAACCTTAAAAGATAGTTATATGCTATCGCGGACTTTTTTTTAGAACTTTTTGAGAGGAACGTTTCCACGATATATTGTTGTCATGTAACTTTAACAATTTATGCAGCGCACGCCACGTAAGCTCTCAGATGAGATGATTTTTACCGACTTTACTAACATTATTGAAATATTCGTGAGGATCTCTAATTTGTTTGGAAATAAAATATAGCCTATTTTACTTTTTAATAATGTAGCTTTCTAGAAGTGATATAAGTTTTAAAATCGGTTGAGTAGTTTTTGAGATAATCCACCTAGTTTGATAGTTAAAGATGATATGAGTAGGAACTTTAAACATTTCCTTTGAAACCTCGTAAATCCTAAATTATCATTGCAACGGAAAAATGGTTTATGGAACCTAGGTGTGATTTTAAAAGACCTATCTAACGATACCCCACTTGCTTATAGCCTATCGACTTTCATTTATTAATTGGCTTCTAGTCGACGCCATTTTGTTTTTCTCAAATTCGGCCTCCGTTGTGACACTCGGAAGACTAAACCAAATCTATTACTGCAATTACTATCAAAATCGGTTCAGCCGTTTTTTCTGTAATGTGACACAAAGGAATACAACCTTTGAAACCTCATAAATCCTAAATGATCGTTAAAATGAGAAAATGATCAAAGAAACCTAACTATGATTTTGCAAGAGCTTTTCATCGATACCTCACTTGCTATAGTCAATCGACTTTTATTTTTTAATTTGTTACATTATGGCTTCTAGAGGGCGCCATTTTGTTTTTTCTCAAATTTGGCTTCCACAGTGACACTCTAATGATATATTCGGCACAAAATGGTGCAAGAATCATCAAAATCGGTCCACGCGTTTAGGCTGTAGCTGACCTGCAAGGAACATACAAACATATATAGACTGATGAACACATAACCCTGTGCGTTCCGCAGTCGGGTAATAAAAATATTATCAAATTCTAGACTAGATAAAGATTCGAATTTTCTGTAAGTTTCTGTGAGAGCCTTAAAACAGCAAGGGATAGAGTCAAATTACATATGTCTGTTAAAGGCTGTATATCAAAATAGTAGAGGCACTGTCAAATTAGACCGGCTGGGTGCGCCATTCCCGATAAAGAGAGGCGTGAGACAAGGAGATCCAATCTCACCAAATTTATTTACGGCTCTACTAGAGCACATCTTTCTAAAGCTAAATTGGGAATATTTAGGAATAAAGATAAATGGAGAGTACCTGAATCATCTTAGATTTGCTGATGATATAGTGCTGGTAAGCGAAAATCATCAGGATCTCTACTACATGCTTAGAACGTTGGACCACGAGAGTCGAAAATGTGGCTTAGAGATGAATCCCACTAAAACATGCATAATGACCAACTGTGTAGAAATCATCACGAAAATCCAGGGTCAGACGATTAACTATGTGGAAAAGTATATTTACCTCGGCCAAAGCATTTCCTTCGTAGACCACACTATGAAAGAGGTAGAAAGGAGAGTCAAGATTGCTTGGGGCAAATATTGGTCAATGAAACACATCTTTAAGTCTAAACTCCCAATAACACTTAAAAAAGAAGGCAATAGATTCTGCAATCCTCCCATCTCTATTATATGGATGCCAAACTTGGGCGCTTACTAAGCGTACAATAGAAAAAATTCAAACATTCCAACGGGTGGCCGAGAGAAGCATGTTGGGCATTAAGCTGAGCGACCGTCACAGAAACCAGGAAATTCGAAGGATAACAAAGGTAACTGACGCAGCGGAGCTCGCATGCAAACTCAAATGGAGATGGGCTGGACATGTGGCTCGGAGCAGCGACGGTCGGTGGAGCGAGCGTGTATTACACTGGTGGTGGTTACGACATGGACGAGGCTCGCCGCGGAGAGAGCAAAGTGAAGCATGATGGAGGAGGCCTTCACCCAAAAATGGGTACCCAAATAAATATTATACCTACTTCAATAAATAATGTAAACATAATCTAAATAATTTTTGACTAAGAAATTAATGACTTTATTTATGTAGGTATAAATAGATTTTGTTTTTTTTGACCTAATTAAGTAATAGTAAATGAAATGGTAATGAAAATGAATATGTGAATGCTTAAATTTATGAACTCTATTATTACTTATAACGACATATTATGTAATTCTTCTTTGTTTGGGAAATAAATGGCTTATTTATTTATTTTAATTGTAAGTAGGTAGGTATCTTTATTTTAATTTATGTACTTATCCGGAACATATTATATGTGATTGATAATTCTATGGTTTGATAGGTACGCGTATCTACTACAGACGCGCGACGTACTAAAACTAACATCAATATTCAATGGTATATCCACGGTACATACCAGTTCATCCAAAAAAGTAAAACTTTCGAAAATCGAACACCCAAGATGTATCATGTCGAAACGTGCTTTATCAATTTACCGCAAACACTTCATAGTTTAACTTTAATGGAAGGTGGGTCAGGATGGCAAATAATCAATCCTTATTTCACTTTACACAATTTATGTTACGTAGAAGTTGTTCTCGGGACGAGTGTTACAAAAGGTCTGGCTTGAGCCACTCAAAATACAGCATCACCGGCCCCAGCTACAATAATCTTATTACAGTAACATAAACAAAACTCATCTTACACTAAGCCGAAATAGTCAAAGGATATAACAAAAGCTCCGTGCTGTGAACGCGATCTCATAACATTTAACATAAAAATCTCTAGCCGCCAAACAAAGGCCCTTTGATAGGTACCTAGTACCCACTAATAACGCATGATCGGGCAAGGTATAAACATACGGTCAAGCTACGATATTAAGGGGTTCACACACGGCAGCTATAATGTATATTAATGTACATTAAATCCCGGGATGTATAGCTTTAAATTATCTTAACGTATCACACACACAACAGGTAATGTAATGTATCTTTCCCTTCATTCCATTGGTATACGTCTCGATTGACGCACTTTCCAGCTGCTAAGGTGTCATACAGGATGTTGTTATTTTTAATGTTGTAATATTATGGGTCTGTCGAGTTACTTATTACTAGATTTACTAGTTAGTTCATCAGAAGATGATTCAGACTGCGATTATGGTGTGCGTATTGCCACATGTGCCAAAAACAGAACAATGTGGATCGAAGATCACATAAAACATAAGAAAACTTCCGGAGAATTTAAACTACATATATGATGAATTATCTACATATATGATGATATGACTGCCTCGTTGGTCTAGTGGTTAGCATAGTCGACTGCGGATCATCGAGGTCCTGGGTTCGATTCCCGGTCGGGCATAAAAGTTAGGTATTGGGTTTTTCAATTAAGAAATTCTCAGTGCCAGCCCGGAGTTGGAATTTGGCGGTGTTTCACCCCCGTGCCTCGGAGAGCACGTTAAGCCGTCGGTCCCGGTTATTATCACTAACATGATAATAATCGTTAAAGCCCGCCAACCCGCATTGGAGCAGCGTGGTGGGTATAAGCTCTAATTCCCGCTTATAAACTTTATTATAATAAACTTTTTGAACATCCTTTTCGAAGAGGGATGTTTAGGAATATACGGAAATGTATTGAGATATATTAAGATGTATCGAAATATAAATGTATATTTTTGTATCGCTCTGTATCTTAAGATACGAAGATGTAAAAATATACATTACAGCTGTCGTGTGTGGTCTCCTGATGATTTCTATGGAAAGATGTAATGAGATGTATCGTGCTATAATATACTTACATTTTTACATTAGGTCAAGTCATTAATGAGGCCCAGCAATAGGTGTATGAAAAAATTCTATAACAAGAGTTATTATTAAATTCGTTACAAAAATGTCACAAACTAACCTTTCCGCTGTAATCACTCGTACATTTTGGTGTTCATCATCCATTTTGAACCGAGTATATTCTACAATAGACAGTAAGGCCCGCCACATAAATTAGATACACACAGAATATCAAATCGGGATTTCGGGCATCCATAGCGCCTCCCAACATCCTTGTTATGTATTCCGAACGGAAATATTCGAATCTCGATTCGATATTCTGAATCGGGATTTTGAAACGTAGTTCCGAATGTACCTAAGTGGCGGACCTAAAATGAAATTACACCGAGACGTTAGCGTAAGGAGACATGAACACACTGACTGATGTTTGAAGTTTACAAATTGTATGAAAAACAAACTGTTACGGATATAGATTAGAGATATAACCTACCTCATGCTGTTACGTCAATAGTGTACGCGGCGGTGGCGTCGACGACCGACGCGTCGGTCGTCGGTAGCCGGTTCCACCACAGAACACGTCTTATACTCCTAGCGGAGAAGAACGCCAACTTCATACAAAAAACTATTCTTTACCTACCTATTATTATTAGGTAGGTATATGTATACTTACATAGATCGTCGATGACTATACGACCCGCCGAAATTAATAAAATCAACTTCTTCTGTCTTTTAGTAAGTAGCAACTTCCTTAACCTCGTTTTTACATTTTGTTAAAACCTTTACCTCTAACGTACCTACTACCTACTATTACCACAGAAAAGAATATCTATTGTAGAATAAATCTAGAAATTCTAGATTAGTAATACCATACTATTATCTATTCATTAGATAATAGTATGCTATTACCTACTCTGTGCCTCAGCCTCTACAGTTCAGGGGGGTAACTATGAGCTCTTACAGCAGGCCCTAGTAATATAAAAAGTCTATGAGCAGGCCAGATATAGTACTGCACTTAACTTCAAGGCACTGAACTGGTAGGCAGACACTGCATTGAACTGTCCTGCAGTTCAATTTCTGTCCTGCTTTAAGAGCTCATAGTAACTCCCCTGTACAGTCTCAGGCAAACAGAAAAGTGAGAGAACTTTTAATGCTCAATAACTACTAGTTTTTTGCAAACAAACAAACACTAATTCAATCAGAATTTTCTATAGGTACCATTACCTACTCAATTTGTTTATTTCAAGGACAATAAATAGGTGTCTCTAATGCTTTGATTATACTACCGTTTAAGAAAGCAGATGTACTGAGAAAACCCAATCAAAGACATACTTACCTAATATTACCTGCTCGTTTTTTGCAAAAAACAAACACTGAGAGAATTTTCTATAGCTAATCAATTTACTTAAGTATTTAGTTTAATTAGTTTATTACTTTCGCTATAGTTCTTGCAATTCACGAGTGCGCGTGGCTCATGGTTGTGTTAGAGTTTTATCTGTATACATTTGTATAGGTACGTGGAAATGTGTGCATGTAGTCTGATTGCGCGTAAGACTGACTATTCCGAGAGGCACGCACACTTAGAGCGAGGCCCCATTAGTGCGTTGCGCTGCGTTGCGTCGCGTCGTCGCAACGGAACAACGCATAGTATGCCACACCTGCGATGCGTCGACGCTGCTACAACGCAACGCACGCCGTCGCAGCTGCGTCTCAATTCAGCCTTCGCAATGGATAGATACAAACGTGTTCTTTTGTTGCTTTTATTACGCCACCGCGGAAATAAACGTAGAAACCATAGAAGATTCTGGATATCTCCTTTAATAGCATTAAGAAATAGTAATGGTCAGTTTTTTATGCAGGAATATAGAGAGTTGTTGCTAGATGAAAAGAATTTTTTCAATTTTTACCCGACTGCGGAACGCACAGGGTTATGTGTTCATCAGTCTATATATGTTTGTATGTTCCTTGCAAGACAGCTACAGCCTAAACGCGTGGACCGATTTTGATGATTCTTGCACCAGTTTGTGCCGAATATATCATTAGAGTGTCACTGTGGAAGCCGAATTTGAGAAAAGAGAAAAAACAAAATGGCGCCCTCTAGAAGCCATAATGTAACAAATTAAAAAATAAAAGTCGATGGACTATGGCAAGTGGGGTATCGATGAAAAGGTCTTGCAAAATTATAGTTAGGTTTCCTTGATCATTTTCTCATTTTAACGATCATTTAGGATTTACGAGGTTTCAAAGGTTGCATTCCTTTGTGTCACATTACAGAAAAAACGGCTGAACCGATTTTGATAGTAATTGCACTAATGGATTTGTTTTAGTCTTCCGAGTGTCACAACGGAGGCTGAATTTGAGAAAAACAAAATGGCGTCGACTGGAAGCCAATTAATAAATGAAAGTCGATAGGCTATAAGCAAGTGGGGTATCGTTAGATAGGTCTTTTAAAATCACACCTAGGTTCCTCAAACCATTTTTCCGTGTAAATGATAATTTACGAGATTTCCGTCAAAAAGTCAAAAAAGTCCGCGATAGCATAAATAACTATCTTATAAGGTTGGCTCACAATAACCATTTTTATGTTTTTCTAATTTGGCCTAAACAGTGCTTTACTTGCGAAGGTGTTTTTATCAACATAGTATTAATCGATAATTCCTTATCAAAATACATATCTTACTCATCTTAAGTATTTAATTTAGACAAAAATGGTTCTTTACAGCATTCAATTTAAATGAATATCTTATGAGATCTCGTGGAAATACAATAACCTTCAACAGAAAATGACGCAGCCGGCAGCGGATAGGTAAGGGTGAAGGTGGGGGGTGTACTCTCACACATTACGGTAGTAACACATCATTGTAATACCTAAGCTTAACGTGACGACATAACAAGTCTCAAAAAACTTGATGATTTTTACTCCTTCAATCGATAAATCAATAAATTCATCAATGCCACATGCAGTGCATATTCGACTAACTGAATATCTTATGAGATCTCGTAGAAATACAGTAACCTTCAACAGAAAATGACGCGGCCGGCAGCGGATAGGTAAGGGTGAAGGTGGGGTGTACTCTCACACATTACGGTAGTAACACATCATTGTAATACCTAAGCTTAACGTGACGACATAACACAAGTCTCAAAAAACTTGATGATTTTTACTCCTTCAATCGATAAATCAATAAATTCATCAATGCCACATGCAGTGCATATTCGACTAACATAACTTCCGGCTAACATTTTTAAAGTCTATTAAAATATTGGTTCCGAGTCCACTTAGCTATAAACTAGATACTAAATAAATAAATATGCCCACTACGTAATAAATACGTACAAATTGTGTTTTTGTTAAAATACTTAAAAATACTTTTTTGCATTGTCTACGGGCATTTTCGTAAGAGGCCGACGTTCATTGCCGAGGTCTCGTTACGTCAATGCGATAAGACTCTCGAAAATTAATGAGCTAATTTTTAGGAAAAATAAGGAAATGTTCAAAGTTCCTACTCATATCATCTATATCTATCAAACTAGGTGGATTATCTCAAAAACCATATCTCGTATAATATTAATAAAATTTATCAAGGCGCAGTCGCACGTCCAATAGCTAACCTTAACGTGCGACTGCGCCTTGATAAATTTTATTAATATTATACGATTTAAATTGATAATAATGAAATACTTCAATTCATGTCTTGTTTTATACTTTTAGGTATCCAAGCAGTCGGGTTTTTTGTTCTTTTTAAATTACTTTTTTATTTTAGAATGAGTGTGGGCAGCTTTAATAATTTGGTTAAAACCTTGGAACCACATTTAAAGAAACAGTTTACCAAATTCAGGAACCCTTTAGAACCCATTGAAATGATTGGTATTACATTGAGGTAAGTAATTCAAATATTATCATAATAATGTTAATCAGTTATTCATTTATTATCTTTAAAAACAGTTCAATTTAAGTGTTAGGCAACAAAGCAAAGTTATATTCTTCTTCTTGACTATTGTCAGTAAAATTATTAATAGTAGTATTGACTGAGTAGTGAGTAGGTAGATTCGAATTCATCTGTTCGATACGACGATGGCGATGGTGACTGGGCATGTTGTCCAATTTGATATCCGCGTGACTGAAATGGTGTTGCTTGATTCTGTTCACCGAACCGCATTTCGGTAATGATATTTATAACTTTGCTTTGGAATGTCGAAGTTTGTAATTCTGTAAAGCCGTTCAATGAAGGCAAAATTCCTTTGAAAAATGATAAGTGGCGGTTTTCTTTCTCTTGCAACGCTTCTAACGTTTGCGCCTCGAAATCATCTATTGCTTCGTTTGATCTCTTGCGCTTTGCAGGCATGTAGCGAGAAGGACCTGGGGGTAACGAGGACATTTCTTTTGTAGGAAATGGAGAAGATGATGTTGTGTTTTCGTTTCGTTCCGTTTCTTCAGGCACCATTTCAAGGCTACTGTCAGTTTTATTTTGGGCAACTTTCATCAAAAACAGCAAGTGATTATAATAATGACATTTTTTCAATTGTTTTGCCCCTGATCCAGACGAACTGTTTTCTTTTATTTTTTTTCGAAAAAAGTTGTCCTTTACGCTTCTCCATTTTTTCACAACCTCGTTACCTGCAAAGAAAGAAAAAAATGTTTAATATACAGGTTGGCCCATATAGATCGGTCAGTATGGGCAAGGCTGAAACTATAAGACTTACTGTTCTGAGGAACCATGTCATCGATTTTAATGACAAAAAAAACTGCTTTAAAAAAACAAGTACCTACTTAATTCGGGAGTCGAACCCGAACGTTTTGAGAAAAGAACTTACCTTATTTCTTTTTGGATATCGACTGTGTACACAGTTCTTAAGCAGGAAAATATGTTACATAACACCTAAAATAAATACCTACTGCTTAGGACCTAAACAATCAATATTCAAACAGAAATAATGAAAGTTTTATTTTTTAAAACGTCCGGTGTAGGGGTTTATGCCTACGAAACATATTTAATATTACATGGCTGCGCCCATGGCAATTATATTTTAGTGTCTTGGGAGTCGCGACGCTAACGGGGCGCGTGCTCATTAAACGAAGCAACGGTAACGTGATTTTGGATGGAGTCAACAGTCAACAGTCAAATTCAAATTCAAATTCAAGAAGAAGTAAACATTTGTAAGTCGTCAGCACAGCATCAGCACAGACCGCGGGTCGACAGCACAGCATTAGACGATACAGCGGGTCAGCAAGTAACGCAGCAATAATGGGGTCACATACTTCAGCATCAGAATAGTACGAGCCTGCACGACGCCACCTACTCTGGATGTTACGCATGAATGGTTACACGGGCGCCGCTACACTGAATGCTCAGACGCCGCTTCAATGGATACTCAACGACTTTCAGGAAGAGGGGGAGTAATGTAGGTGCACACATACCTACCTACATGATGACGTAAACATGACGCGCATACGCTAGCCAATCACCTACATGATGACGCAAACATGACGCGGCCACGTTAGCCAATCACGTGCCGCCGCCTGAATCACGATAACGAAGTTCTTTCGGAATTGTACTATATATGATACTTTCAACCTACAACAGTTGGCCCAGCTGGGATCCCCGAGCATGACACCGGCTCGGAGGAAGATCTTTCTATTGCATCGGGAGCATACACCATACGCTCCCGACATCCGGGTTATTAAAATCGATGACATGGTTCCTAATAACAGATCTAGTTCTAGTTTCAGACTTGTCACCACTGACCAATCTAAATGGGCCACCCTGTTTATTTTTTGTGTTTCTATTTCAGGTACTTGGGCAGTGGAAATTCGATAAACGACTTGCATTTCAAATTTAAACGTGGAAAAGCAACAATTTCTAGAACTATTTCGTCAGTTTGTCAAGCTATATGGAAACACCTTCGACCACAGTACATAGAAGAGATCACGGTAGAAAAACTACAAAATATTGCATTAGATTTTGATCTCAAAGCTAATTTTCCTCATTGCTTCGGGCCAATTGATGGGAAACATATACGTTTAATAAAACCGGACAAAAGTGGCTCTCTGTTTTATAATTATAAAAATTATTTTTCAATTGTTTTGCTGGCGGTTGTTGACTCAAATTATAAGTTTGTTTTTGTCGACGTGGGTGCATCTGGAAAAGAAAGTGATTCTACTATTTTTAGAAATTCGACACTGTATAAGATTTTAATGAGAAATGAATTACCATTGCCTGATCCTCAACCACTTGGAAATGATCATAATAACGAGCCACCAATCCCATATGTACTCGTCAGCGATGAAGCTTTTGGTTTAAGTAAGCATGTTATGCGCCCATACGGCGGACAAAATCTCAATGTGAAACAAAGAGTTTATAATTATCGCCTTAGCAGAGCTCGTAGATACGTGGAATGTGCATTTGGGATCATGGCAAATAAATGGCGCATTTTACATAGGCCAATTGACACAGCATATGATTTAACTATTAATATTGTGAAAGCATGTTGTGTTTTACACAATTTTGTTACACACCACGATGGTTTACGACAGCAAGACAATATGGCAATAAGTAGGTTCCCACAATTAAGACCCCATATCAATGAAGAATCATTAGCCGAAAATTTTATCAGAGACCAATTTGCTAATTACTTTATGAGTCCCGAAGGGGCTTTACCGTGGCAGTTGAAAAAGATATAGATTAACTTATGTATTGAACATAATAAAAAACAACTCACCAATCTTGTTCTTTTTTTGGTCCTCAAACTCCTCGTAATCTTGAAATATTTTTTTCAATACAGTTGTCAAACATGGCGCACTTTCAGAGGCTGTAGTTATGATTCGAAAATTGAATCTTTCGCATAGGCATCTTACTTTTACACGGTCGTGACTTACTTTTACAAGCTCGACACTTACTTTTGCAGTTTAGTTTTAAATTTTCCAAGTCAATTAAAAAAGTTTAGTACCAAGGAGTTTTCATACATAGAATATAATCGGATAGGCTTTTTACGAGGAAAAATGAATGAATCCGTACGTTTTAACATTGAATTTCCAAAATTCTTTTAAATGGTTGTTGATTATATTTAATTACCAGTTTTAATTAAATTATTTTCAACATTTGACAAAAATCGAATAAGCTGTATACGCGTAGGTACGAACCCGTAGCCTAGTTTCGTTGAAAAAAAAAATATGTCCAGGTGTAAATACGCGCCATTTGCTGAATTTTTTTATTTTTTATGTAATAAATTGATTATATTTTTGTTAATATGAGTTCTAGTACTAATGATGAAATGGAATTAACTTCACCAGATATTTTATCTGAGGCGAAAACTGCGCAAGATGGAATTTTGCCCCCAAAATCTCGAGAAAGATATATGACGGCTTACAATAATTTTATTTCATGGAGAAAACATAAAAAAACTAAGTCATTCTCAGAAAATGTTTTGTTAGCTTATTTTCATGAATTGAGTGGAAAATATAAACCATCTACATTGTGGTCAAGTTATTCCATGTTAAAAACTACTCTCAAAACAAATAATGACATAGATCTCCAAAGTTACCTAAAATTATCAGTTTTCATGAAACGGCAGTCACAGCAACTAAAATTCAGTGAAACTACATGTTTCGAGAAAAATACCACTGTAAAAACTACTGAGTCTATATGATTTGAGCTATCTTCAACCCGTGCACAGCAGCAAATTTCACTGAATTTTAGTAATTGCTCAAGCTTTACTCTCAATTTTCAGAATTAATTACTATGTACGTATGTATGTTGAAATAAACTTGTAATTCTTTGATTTGTTTATTACTATTTCCCACAACTGTATTGAAAAACGTCGTGTGATACACGGGTGTGAAGGTTATTGCAAACTCGTAACCTTAAAAACCCTCACCTTCGGCTCGGGCTTATTAATGATAGCTCGTTTGCAATAACCTACTTTCCACCCTTGTATCACAATATACTATTTCAATACAGTTGTCAAACATGGCGCACTTTCAGAGGCTGTAGTTATGATTCGAAAATTAAATCTTTCGCATAGGCATCTTACTTTTACACGGTCGTGACTTACTTTTACAAGCTCGACACTTACTTTTGCAGTTTAGTTTTAAATTTTCCAAGTCAATTAAAAAAGTTTATTAGCAAGGAGTTTTCATACATAGAATATAATCGAATAGGCTTTTTACGAGGAAAAATGAATGAATCCGTACGTTTTAGCATTGAATTTCCAAAATTCTTTTAAATGGTTGTTGAATATATTTAATTACCAGTTTTAATTTAATTATTTTCAACATTTGACAAAAATCGAATAGGCTGTATACGCGTAGGTACGAACCCGTAGCCTAGCATCGTTGAAAAAAAAAATTTGTCCAGGTGTAAATACGCGCCATTTGCTGAAAATTTTTATTATTTATGTGATGTGATAAATTGATTATATTTTCAACTGTATTGAAAAATTCTTTTAAATGGTTGTTGATTGTATTTAATTACCAGTTTTAATTTAATTATTTTCAACATTTGTCAAAAATCGAATAGGCTGTATACGCGTAGGTACGAACCCGTAGCCTAGTTTCGTTGAAAAAAAAAATATGTCCAGGTGTAAATACGAGCCATTTGCTGAAATTTTTTATGTGATAAATTGATTATATTTTTGTACTATTTCCCACAACTGTATTGAAAAACGTCGTGTGATTCACGGGTGTGAAGGTTATTGCAAACTCGTGACATTAAAAACCCTCACCTTCGGCTCGGGCTTATTAATGACAGCTCGTTTGCAATAACCTACTTTCCACCCTTGTATCACAATATACTATTTACAAACAGCTGCCCATTCATTCGCTTTACGAAATTTATCACTGTAGTGTTCGTGTGATTTATCCCATATAATGGGTCTTTCTTGGACCAAGGATATGAGAAAATCTATATCAATATCCTGCTCACTCATGGTTAAGATAAAAAATGTTACACTCGTCTAGATTCCTCCTCTAGCAGTAGATCACTGTCCGTCGTCGCAGCGGAGCTCCGACAACGCAGCGCATCACCCTCCCTCCCGCTTCGTCTCTTGTCCGTCGATCCGTTGAAACGTCGCGCGCGACGAAGCAGCGGTCTAATGGGGCATGTCATAAAAAATATATGGAAAACGACGCAGCGACGACGCTGCGACGACGTAACGCAGCGCAACGCACTAATGGGGCCTCGCCGCACACAACATAACTACAAGTAAAGTTCACGCACGCTCGTGAATGGAGAATTTTACTATTTTTTTTTAAATTTATTATGAAAAATTAAGACAAAATAAAACAAAAATATGAAAGAATCATTAAAATATCTCAACAAATGAAAAAGTTATGGAACTTTAAAGTTGCGCTTGCAAGACGGGAGACGTGACGTCATAATTCCCTAACAACCGACTTTATCCAGCCGAATAAAAGAAATTAATGGACTTAACGTGACTTAATTGAATTAAAAGCATTTAATTTGTGTGTAAAGATAATTTTAAAGTATTAAACCTCGGCTAGGTATTAAAACTCGCTCAGAAAATTTCTCACTCCAGTAAGATACAGCAAAAGGTATAACTATTATATATTATTAGGTATATGTATTACTTACATTAAATAATTTAAACTTTTAAATAGTCATTTATCAGTCATTTATTGATGGATTTAAAAAAAAACACTGATTTATTAGTTTTATTCTATATTTTACTTCCGTTGTGTTATATATTATGATATTCACAACATCATGAAACTTCTTCATTGCAAGAACTACACTGGCTATTGATTGAGGCAGGTTTTACATTCACTAAGACTACGGGACTACGAAATAAAATACAACGTAGCCTTGAAAAAAATATTTATTAAAAAAATGTCTTATTTGTAATCACTTTGTGATTAGGTACGTTACAAATAATTAAAAATGAGTTAGGTGTTTAAGTATTAAAACGATTTTTCTGAACCGTATAGTATAATACCTACTAGCAGCAAAAAATGTCTTGATGTTCATTTTAATAAAAAATCTTTTAATGTTGACTGACTTCTACAACACAAGCATGTACGCAAATACAGGTGCACTCTCATAGCCTATATACTTTCACAGTTCGGCGGCAATCGGACACGACCGGAGAGAGATTAGGGGTTAGGTACAGGGGTGTAAAACTACAGTTACTTGGGTACAGTTAACTAAACAGTATACCTCAACTTAATTAAAAATATAAAAAAACCCCAACATTAAATAATTATTGTAGTAACAAGATTGCAATTTTATCAACTAGAAAAGACCTGAGAAACTTCAAGCGGCTGAAATGGTTTTCATGATTAATAGCTAAAAATACTCTCGATCAATTTACCATTTAAACAAAAACCAAATCAAAATCGGTTTACCCGTTTGAAAGCTTACGATGGCACAGACAGACACTCACAGACAGATAATACACAGATATACAGATACACAAATGGATTCACATGTGAATTTCTAACACCCCTCTTTTTGCGTATAGGCTGTGGAATAGGTCCCGTCACCTATTCTATTTTTAAAGGAAAACAAAACTATAAATGCATAATTAAAAAATCCGGCTGAGTTTGTAGCGGTCTCTTTTCTCAGACCAGGGGGCTTACTATCATAGCATCACTTAAAGCAGTATTACATTAATCTTGGTGACCCTCTTGTTTCAGAACTTTAATCCTTATTTTAGAGACGTCAGGGACCAAGGTACCTACGTCATATAAAACATCAATTTTAAAATAATACTGTTTTAAGCAATGATAGTAATTAGTAACCCATCAAAGCGCTTTGAAATCGCAGCTTTAGTTTTACGATACCTACCGCAATTAATCATTCAGTGATATTCAAAAGTAAGTAGGTATACAGTGTCTAAAACCTAAATAACTAAGTATATTATATCTTTTGACATTGACTTAATTATAGCACAAACTAGCTGATGCCCGCGACTTCGTACGCGTGGATCGATGCTTTTTGGTTCCCGCGGGAACTCCTTCATTTTCCGGGATAAAAAGTAGCCTATGTGCTATTCCAGACTATAATCTATCTCTGTGCCAAATTTCATCCAGATCCGTTCAGCTGTTGGGGCGTGATTGATTAACAAACATCCATACATCCATACATCCATCCAAACTTTCGCATTTATAATATTAGTAAGATTATAGCCACTAATATTGTAGAGATTTTTATAACCAACGCATTCTAAAATTGTTATGTTCAAGAAGTGTACAGTATATCAAAATCGAATATAGGTCTTTTGACTTAATTTATAGCCGTTTATTATGAGCAGACGGCATACTACCATCGCCTAAAGCCGGATTGTTTTAATATTGTTGACGTTCGTGTTTTAGAATTATAATCCTTATTTTAGGGACGTCAAGGTACGTGATATGAAACTGTAATTTTGAAATAATAGGTACTGCTTTATACGACGGTAGTAACCCTGGACTGGTGTATATACCAAGAGGCGGTTTAAACTTTCTGTATGTTCATCAGTTGTCCTTCGCGGTAGTTTTGCGTGGGGACGTTGTTTGTGAAGCCCATTTTGATATACTGGCTCCTCAGTACCAGCAAGAAGTAGAAGGAGAGAACTGAAACATATATACACTTTATTAGAGTCTGTTCAATAAGTCAGTTTACATATTAAGAGAGCAACCATCGAGTTTCTTGCTGATTCTTCTCGGTAGGAATGGTATTCCGAACCAGTGGCAGATTCACTCGACGATTCAAAAGCACTTTCAATAAGTTTATTATTATTAGTTGAGTATTTATTGAATTTTAGGAAAAAATTAAAATCGCATTCTGACGTCACTTTTATTTGCTGTCAAGTACTTTTGAAGAGTAATGTGTTTCTCACATATATATTATGTAGGTACATATTTTAATTCATCAATGTTTCTTTCACAGTGTTGCTTTAAACTATTTTTCAATTACCCTGTAATTTACCCATGTACAGTGTACACTGACTTATTGAATATACTATTATACAGATATGTTATTGTTTTTCCATGAGTTATACTTACGAAATATTATGAAATAGGACTACACTATATTCAAAACAAAACTTTAAGTTTTTTATGCCACTTATAGCCCTTGACTGCAATCTGACCTGAGGTGCAATCATGAAAGGATTGTACGATAGGTATGGTAATGTACGATACCCTAAACGTATAGGGAATGGATACACAAAATTGAGCTCTAATTCAATGCTGTTATGGTTTATTTTACTATGAAGCCGAACTTAGACGATTTGATCGACAATTCTTATATAATTGGGGGGGCTGATTGAAGTAAGAGCAACTTTACGAGCAACTGTTTTGTGAAAATTAAATACAAGTAGTCTGGGCCGGGCTGATGAGTGAGTGAGTGAATTATGCACAAGTAGTCTGGGCCGAGCTAATGAGTGAGTGAGTGAATTATACACAAGTAGTCTGGGCCGAGCTGACGAATGAGTGAGTGAATTTTAAACAAGTAGTCTGGGCCGGGCTAACGAGTGAGTGAGTGAATTATACACAAGTAGTCTGGGCCGAGCTGATGAGTGAGTAAGTCTGTAAGTCAGGACTTTTATTGTATGAGATATAGATGAACTTACGAATGTTTATAACAGCCGATGGAGCCTCCGTGCCCGGTGCGTAGCCGCCCGAGAACCTTAATATTGTGAAGATCGTGTGCAGTACCAGGCTGACCACCATAAATACCAGGTAAATCTTCACGTAGTTACGTCTCTCCTGGGACAATAAATGAAAGACATTATAATATACATTATACTTACTAGATGAAGCCCGCGACTTCGTCCGCGTGGGTTAAAGTTTTTGATTCCAGCGGTAACTCTTGAATTTTCCGGGATAAAAGTAGGCTAAGTATATCCTTCCCCGGATATACAAACCACAATCGCATTTATATAATTATATGTAAATAAAAATTAGGACATTACTATACACTGCGGAATCCAATGAAACGCTCCCACGGTCATGATGCGGCCCACACACAGACACAAAAGGATAAATTAATTATTGAGTCATTGAAACAGTTTTGAAGAAATTAAGCTAGTTTGACCATAGATAAGTTCGTCCGTGGAATGGAGTTAAAAATATTTGACCTTCATTGTGGACTATCCAGCAGTGAAATTTTATATTATACCTACCTACTCATTTTTTTATTCCAATAAATTATTCCATACTTTTAATCCCGGAAAATAAAAGAAAAAGGAGTACGGTAATTGAAAAAAACTTAATCCATGCGATCGAAGTCGTGGGCATCAGCTAGTAATAACCTCTCACGTGTCGGGCGGTATGGCGAGCGACCGCAACCTGTCCGCTCTGTATATAACTGCCCATCTCAGTTGGCGCACTGAATTGCGCAAGCCTTACGCGAGATTTACAACTACATCTTCGAATTTCATAATTAGAACTTGTATTGCATTATATATTTTTAAAAACGAGACGAAATTTCCCATCTGGCTATGTTTACTAAATGTCTAAAAATAATAGTAAATATAAAAACAATCCTGGATGTCGTCACGGGATTCTCGTTTTTTTTCGTTCTCTCACTTTAAAACCCTTTTAAATAAAACATATTTAACTTCTGTACTATTTTTTACAGGCGCATTTTGCTACAAACGCGACACCGCTACTCGATACGAAGCGACGCGACAATATCAAACAGTAGCTGACCCTTCACGTTCTATGGCGTCGTATCGTGTAGTTTATGTTGCTCACCTTAAGAAATGCATGTTACGCTCTTATAAAATGCTTGAGTATTTTGTTGCAATTGATAGTTAGCTTTGCATAACCGGTTTTAACGCAATGAAGTACAGATAGTCTAAGGGTAAGTATAGATATAAAGCTACACGGGAAACTTGCGAACTACACTTTGCGCCTCATAGATTTGTCTGCTTTGGCGGATTATAGCGAGAAGCTTCATTTTTAACCGACTTCCAAAAAAGGAGGAAGTTCTCAATTCGGCGCGTATGTTTTTTTTTTTAAATTTATGTTACCGGCTACCGTATATCTCCGTGGTATCAATTTTTTTTCAATGGTTAGAGGAAGCTCGCGAGTTGATCCCATAAAAAAATCTGACTCCAAATACTCAATCATTATGCTATAGGTAATATATACGACTCAAAACTAGGGACTTAGGAAGTTTTGATGGTGAATTCATATAGTAGGTATCAAGTCACGTGTATACGATTCAACTCTGAGTCCCAACTCCTCAACCCTGATGCTGCAGGGTACAGAACTCCTTAAAAATAGCGATTTAGGATTTTTTAACGGTGAATTCATATTGTAGGTGTCAAGCAACGACTTCACACGGCCGTAGCTAGGGGGGGGGGGCATTGTGGGGCAATGCCCTACCTTGAAATCACAATGCCCTACCTTAAAAATACCAAAAACTAAGATAAATGATTATAAATAAATTGTTTGTTTATAGTTTGAGATCACAGACCATACAATTGAGATAAAAAAAATTGTAGGTACCTATCTAGGTATGCCTATTATATAGGTATGCCTATACATATAGAGATGTTGCCTTTACAATGCTCGATTGTCTATTAATTTACAATCGTGCTTTGTAAAGGCAACATCTCCTGAAGATGCTCCGGTATCGGAGTGAAACGTACGTTGAGGGCATTTTTGAGGGTTTATGTGGTGTGGTGAATGTGGCGGGCATCAGGTTCGAGATACTCACTGTACCACATAGATTTGCCTTTTGTGGCGGATTATAGCGAATTAAACTTCTAGTTTTTTCATTGTCATGGACTGCCGCAAAGTAACGCCTGCTTCTATCTACCTCACTATCACTCAAACGTGGATCTTTATATCCAAATCTGGAAGTTCAACCATCTTGTTCGCTTATCCTACATCATTGAGGATTTAATAATTCTTAGATCTATGCTCATGTTCTGTCACAGAAATTATTTATCTACCAATAGCTATCGAATGTAGGTCAGTGATATACATAGTGATTGATTTAGGAGCCCGTGCTGCGAGGGCAGATCAATTATGATAATTTTTTTACTTCCGCCCTACCTGTGACCAATGCTGCCCTAACTGAAATTCGACTCTAGCTACAGCCCTGCGACTTCATACTTAAACCCAAGTCCCAACTCCTCAACTCTGATGCTGCAGGGTATTGCACTCCTAAGAAAGGTTAAAAATAAAAATTCTTTAAAAAAAACCGACTTCCAAAGCCACTATAAAGTAAAAATTAATTTTGATTTCTACACACTATGTTGAAGTCGGGCGAGTATAATAAAGAAAGGCAAAGTTGACGCTTCAGGCTCGCCCGACTTCAACATAGTGTGTAGAAATCAAAATTATTATATAATTAACAGACAATAATTACATAAATATGCGACTTCTAGCGCAGCCTCTAAGAAGAAAAAGAGATAGTAAGTAAGTACTAAAACTACCTATGTAGTTTTAGTACTTAGAGCTTAGAGAGTAGCTTAGAGGAGAGCCCTAGACGATTTGACCAAATACTGAATCAGCATTCCTAGCGATAGTTACCAAAAGTACGGCTATATCCTATAGTAAAAGGACTTCTTTCGTGACACGGACTATAAATAAATAAACGTGACCACTTACTTTACAAATTAATTCCTTATCGTACCTATGTACCTACTAGTATGCAACAGTGTGGTCAATGGGCCACCTCCTCAGCTTGTGCCACAGCATGAAAGGTAGGCATGTACCTACCTTTGACAGTGACATACTGCAACGCTGATTTTCAGGAGGGGCCCAAGGGCCGAAACGTCACGGACCATCACTGGTACCGACTATATAAGTTAAAAAATAAAATAAAGAGTAAAAAAATATTTAAAATGCACAACAAAACTAAAATTTAAATTAAATTTTATCATTATCATTACCTTATGCAATCCAACGAGGAGAAGTATAGTGAACGGTAAAGATATGATGATTAGCACGAGTAAAGCGGCAGTAATTGCTATGATGGCCGTTCCGAAGACCTTAATCTCTTGCTCCTTGTCTTCACTGCCTACGTCTGCGTGGACTAGTACTACGCCGGTCCCTATGGCTAATATGGAAAATAATCCGGCTAGTATTAGGCCAACCTGCAAAAAATAATGGAATGAAATTAAAATACACTTTATTGAAAGTTTATTGTACACCACACACAATATAACACATTTAAAGAAAACAAGAAAGGAAAACGGTACAATGGGCAGTAATACGCCGGTAGGGTAAAACAAGCCTGGAAAGCGCTTTTTGTACTTTGGAGTTTACCTCCTTTAGAATCGATTTGCTTATTTAATAAGCCCGGGGTTTGAAAATTAATGGGGATTGGGGAATAAAAATCAAACTCCCCGTTACGTTATTGACTTTATGTTTCCATGACTATGTAGGTACCTAATGTATTTAGATGAATATAAATTATAAATTATTAAGGTTGTCTGGTAGAGATCACTAGTAAGCGATAAGGCCGCCTTTTGTATCATGTCTGTTTTTTTTTTCTTTCTTCTTTTTGTTTTTTTATGGTGGTATAAATACAGAGTACCTACCTGTGTAATAAATAATTAATTATTATTATTAATTGATTTCCTAATTGGATATCAGAGGCTTGAAAATACCCAATGAACGCATGTTTTTTTTAAATAATGAAGCAAATTCCGAGCAAATAGGAGAAAAATAGTTTTAAATATCAATACAAATTATCGAAAATCGAGTAATATTGATAATATCTATTTCTTCGCTTCCTCTATGCAAATTATTGCCCCATACTAACGGCGATAGGTACTTAAGTACATATCCTATTCAATGATGTTTATAGTTCTTTTTGTTTGTGGCATTTAGAGCTCACGTGAAACAGGCCAGACCCAGGCAGGTCAAGGCCATCAACTTCGTGCTAAATTAGATGTATTTACTTTTTATAGAACTTAGGTCTTCTCCGAATATCTTAGTGTGAGATCTATAGAGCGAACGTTGAAAGTCGCGGGCATCAGCTAGTGGATTAAAAATATGCTTACCAGTTGCAAGTATCCAAGAATCAGACATCCTGTCCTCAGAGGAATGCAGCAGCAGCACGAGTCCAAAACGAACTTAGAGTCGCTGCAACAAAACATTCCGATCAGAGACTATAATTGTCTAAGCAAATCGTAATCATTTGACTGCTAAAAACGTAAATTTCTAGAACTGTTTACAGAGTTAATACATCCTTTTTGACGTGCAGGCGTCCATATATGAACTCCTTAAATAGTCCGAATTGTACGTTTGAAAAACATCGATATATTATATTATGTAGGTACTAGATGGGCCCTTTCATAGAAAAAAATGGGGCGTCCAACCTTTAGAGCACGCTCCTAACCTGTATAGCCCTGTCCTTGTCCCCGCCATAGCGCTGTCCCGCCTTTCAGACTAGATGGCGTTAGTAAAATAGGTCCACATTCTTTGTTTGGCAGGGCCCGTCTATTTAAATTGAGTTCGTTGTTGAAAAACGATTACGATTACGATTACCATTTACAATCGGCGGACAGGAGGGTTACTAGTGTCAGCTTTGTGTTTAAATTTGATTTGAATTTTTAGAAAAGAAACATAGTTAAATTACCTACAAAATAGTATCTAGTTCATTTTCATAGCACTAATAATTTCGGAAATATACCTGTCATAGTTACTCTCTCTCTAATTTCTATTTTCTAGAAAACTATTAGAGCTTGGCAAAAAACTCCCAGAAAAAAAAATGAACACCATTTAACCACTTATTAAAAAAAAAAGTTTATAAAGATAGGACTAATAATAAAAAATAAAAAAATTGCTAGAATCCTATGTTATTTGCAATTACCACAAAAACTATTAGAGCTGGAAAAAATCCTCGGAAGAATAATTAATTTCACTAAATTACCCACAAAAAAGTCTTATGGTGAATTTAGATAGGACCAATAGTTCGAGAAATAAGGTAATAAGCTATATTCCAAGTTTTTTTTTTACAACAATCGTGGTTATATTTTTGAATTTTCACAGAAACTAATAGAACTAGGAAAAAAAACATAAGAACCAAAAATGAACTAAATTAAATTATCTTCAAAATATTTTTTAGTTTACTTTGATAGAACTAATAGTTTCGGAAATATGGCTGCCTAACTGGAATAAAAAACTAAACCTTTGTAAAATCTGTAAATGTTTATTGTAATTTCAAGAAAAAGTCTAGAGTTAGGAAAAAAGCTGGAAAAGGACTTAGTACAAAGATTATTAATTTACCTACAAAATAGTGTTTAGTTTATTTTGATCGGACAAATAGTTTTCGAAATATACCTTGCTGTTGTGTAAGAACCAGTGGTAATCATGTAGACTTAGCATAATACTACATAATAAATAGAAATTAACCCATAAATGTAACATAATTTTATAACATCCCCTTCTCCCACAACCCCCCTCCCCCTTCCACAACCCCCCTCCACCTCCCACAGCCCCCCTCCCAGCCTCCACAACCCCTTGCCCTCTATCACCCACAACCCCCTCCTCCCTCCCACAACCCCCTCCCCCTCCCACAACCCCCCTCCCCCCATTATTTACGAATTGTGGTGTTGTTTTGTAGATAGACAGATAAAGATATCATGATTATTACTATTAGTTTATTGTATTATAGCATCGATGATTTTCAAATAAAATGTCATGCACATTTTCGATCGTTCGTGGAATTTTTAAGAGTACCAAGGAACACTTGTGCCAAAAATCAGCTTTACATTTTTTATTTTAGGGTTCCCATACAAAGCTTGTATAAGTAGCCTGAGCTATTTATAGATATTATTTATTTAAGTATTTAAAAATAAAACTTGTTCTTTTTTTGCAGAGGCATCCCGGCACATTTGTCAAGGATTTAAAGCCTCTAAACCTAATAAATTTAATTCAAATTCCGACCTAAATCTCAGACGCACCCACAAAGTGCGTTCTAAGCACCTATGAATTCAGACGGAATTACGGGCGTTTCCTATATCAGCCCACTTTTGACACAAAACAAAGCCGAAAATAGGCCGTATATCGATTAAATAGGTACCTTATTCGCTATAAAAAAAATCCACTACAAATTAGCCCTTGACTGCGATCTAACCATGATGGTAAAGTGATGATGCAGTCTAAGATGGTGCGGGCTAACCTGTTAGGGGCATGGCAGTTATATTAAACCCATACCACAGAATAATAACTAGTACCCCATACCCCTATTCGGTTTCTACACGGCATCGTACCGGAACGCTAAATCGCTTGGCGGCACGTCTTTGCCGGTAGGGTGGTAACTAGCCACGGCCGAAGCCTCCCACCAGGCCAAACCAGGGAAAATTCAGAAATTATAAATTCCCAAATTGACACTTCCGGGGATCGAACCCGGGACCTCCGCGCGTTAAGACAACAGCGCTACACACTGCGCCACGGACGTCGTCAAATATACGATATACGGGCATTCGAAAATAGGTCGATATACAGGCATTGTATACGGGTCTAGAGTTCTAGACGATGCACGATGTCCACCACTTCATCGAATGGATTTAGGTTTTAACTCCGGGTAATATCTGATTTTCCGGGATAAAAATAGGTAGTCTATGTTGTACTCGAGTCTTTAGTCGTCGTTAGTCTTCGCTCTGTTGTGTTGTGATTGAAAGACAAACTAATTAATAAACATCAAGTTACTTTGAGTAATAAGTAGAAGTAGAGTTATTTCAGAGATTATTTTAAAGAATTGTGTGGTGGTACGGAACCCTTTGAGCGCAAGTCTGACTCGCACTTGACCGGTTTTTATACTAATAGTAGTTAGTAAGTATGGATTCAACAATATATTAATCCATACTTATATTATAAATGCGAAAGTGTGTCTGTCTTCCTATCTGTCTGTCAGTCTGACTGCTAGGCTTTCACGGCCCATCTGCCCAATCGATTTGGATAAAATTCGATGAAGTGGTAGGTTACATCCCGGGGAACGACATAGGTTACTTTTAATCCCGGAAAATTAAAGAGTTCCCACGGGATATAAGAAAACCTTAATCCACGCGGACGAATTATCGGGAATCATCGAGTTAATAATAGTAACTACAAACTTCGTCCGTATCGTAACTTTTCTCTCTGGCGGTATTGTTTTATCAATAAATTATATTTTATTTATTTCAAGCAGCGAGGCCAATCATCATCAATATTATAAATGGAAAAGTTGGGATGGATGGAAAACCTCAATCCACGCGTACGAAGCCGCGGGCATCAGCTAGTAAAATAATAAGCGCATAAAGTGCAATCATGTATGTAATATGTATGTAGGTATGTATGTACTTATATACTTTATTGTACACCACGAATATACAAAAGCAACATGTTACAAACAAGAAAACAACAATAAGAAGGTACAATAAGGCGGTCTTATCACTAAGCAGCGATCTCTTCCAGAGAACCTTGACGCTAGGGAGAAATGAAAAAGAGGATAAAAGGAGGTGGTGCAAAAATAACTAAATAAACTAACCAATACCATATATAACATAATATTATGATAAACTAATATACACAAAATAATAATAATAGACATGTACAAATGACATATACATTAATAGACAATAAATAATTAAACGAAAGAAAACAGTAAATTTGTTACTAATGATAACAAAGAGATAAGTAATAATTTTCAACCGACTTCAAAAAAAGGAGGTCAATTCGACTGTATTTTTTTTTTGTTTGTTACCTCAGAACTTTTGACTGGGTGGACCGGACCGACTTGGATGATTCTTTTTAGGGTCCGTCCGTCACACTCGATTATTTCAGTAACTACCGAAGTTATCAACATGAAATTTGGAATAGTTGTGTATATTAGTGGCCCAAAGACACTGGAATTAAAAAAAATTGGAAATTATTTTTGTTCTTATTTAAAAAGGGGGGAAAATCAGAGGATTGAAATTTAAAAGTGAGATAACTGTACTGTGTGTGTTATCATGAAAGGGTTTACTTTGTACATTCTAAAACAGATTTTTAATTATTTTTAGTCATGATAGTTTTTGATTTATCGGGGAAAAAGTCTAAAAAATACCGTTCCCACTTCCCCCCCCCCTTATCTCCGGAGTTTACCAATCGAAAAATCTGAAATAATTATGGTCAATAGGAATTTACGTATATTTTACAGGAAAACTATAGCCAATGCTCTAACTAACATAGTTTTTTTTGATATTAACAGTAAACATCGTACTCGTCGTCAAATAAACATATTGGTTTTTGCCTGATTGTTTTGTTTTCAGTACCTACTTCTTGAGTACGGAACCCTCGGTGCGCGAGTCCGACTCGCACTTGGCCGGTTTTTTTATTTGAAAGGGCATACTTCCCAAGTGGTCCCATATAAATTTTATCTAAACCGGTCGAGCGGTTTTTAAAATATCAACAATAAAATAAGTACTTTGTATAGCGTGTGCTTGTTGTTGTAAAGTTGGCGCGGGAGTTTGAAGTCGGTTGTTTAAAAAGATTTTTTTATATTAAATTAATAACAAATAAAACATAATAAAAGCATCAATGCTATTAAAATATTGTCAAAAACCGCCTGCCACTGGAATGGCAGACAGATAACAATGTGTCTATAATGATAACCTTGCGGCATAATATAATTATAACCTAATTAGTCGTATTGTTATGAATTTGTTTGGGAAAGCCAGAGGCGGACTAAACACATCGGAGGTTGAATATGGTAATATTCAAATCCATACTAATATATTATATAGCCTAGGATCCCGATATACGAGTACGACGACCTTCACCGAGCTGGTTAATGGATGAAACCTACTTTTTATTTTTATTTAATAATAGATAAATACGCCTAAAATAGGTTGCCAAAATCCGGTCCAGACTATTTTTTAATTAATTAATTTTTCTTTTTGCAAAGTTTGTTGTAGCCAATGCTATACCACCGCATTTGTTATAAAATTACCTATATCTATATATATAAAATTCAAAGTCCTGACTGACTGACTGATTGACTGACTGACTGATTGACCGACTGACTGATTGACTGACTGGCTTATATATCAACGCACAGCCTAAACCGCTAGGGTAAGAAACTTGAAATTTTGACAGTAGCTTCCTTTTGTGACGTAGTAGCTCACTAAGGAAGGATTTTTCAGAACTCCACCCCTAAGGGGGTGAAACAGGAGTTGAAAGTTTGTATGAAAGTCCGCCATTCTCAAGTTATATCCATGAAACTTGGTATATGTGCTACGGGTTGAAAATAAAGAAATACGTATTTCACAGTTTTTGAAAATTCTACCCCCGAAGGGGCAAAATAGGGGTGAAAGTTTATATGAAAGTCCTACATTTCTCAAGACATTTCTCAAGTTGTATCAACGAAACTCGGTATTTATAAAGAAGTGTGTGTGGCACAGTTTTACAAAATTCCACCCCCAAAGGAGTAAAATAGGGGTTGAAAGTTTGTATGAAAGTCCTTCATTTCTCAAGTTATAGCCATGGCATTTGGGTTTTCAGTTAGATATGATATTTTTCAAGTAATAACAACGAAAATAGGTATTCTGTGTAATATAAAGAAGTACGTGTGTAGAGGTTTTTCAAAATTCTACCCCCAAACGGGTAAAATAGGGGTTGTCAGTTGGTGTAAAAGGCCGGCGTTTTTCAAGTTATACTTAGCCATGAAATTTGATGTTTGGGCTACCGGTTCAAATTATGAAATAATAATATGTATCATAGGTATCAGAGCAACGGATCGACGTGTTTGTTTTAATGGGTTATTTTTATCCCGGAAAATTAAGGAATGCCTATGCCGGGGATTAAAAAACTTATGCCACGCGAACGAAGTCGCGACTCGCGGGCGTCCGCTAGTTATTATATTATTATTATACTATATATAGCTCGATTACCACTCACTCACTCATTGACAGAATTGTTTCTCCTAGAAAGAGACAGAAAACGATACAATGATGCACGGGAGATGTGTTCGGGTGCGGGATGAGGGAAAGGAAAAACTATTGACATTTCGGAAAACAAGATGGCGGCCGACGTGATTCTCGCAACTCTTTTGTTTTCCAACCGATTTCGTTAAAACTCGCAACTATTGAAGAAATTAGTAAACAATTTATAAAAAAAGTGGAAAAAATTGGAAAAACAAGATGGCGGCTGAGCTGTAGTGTTTTGAAATTTTTGATTTTTCGACCCCGAACCGCGGCGCCACAGATCCCAAACAGCATGGTCGAGCATTATAATTTTTTCTTTTTTCGTCTACAATTATCCTGTATTTTAACAGAATGGGAGTAATTTTTAAAAATTCAAGATGGCGGCTGTCTCGGCTGCCGTTCGGTTTGAGGTACGAAAAAACGCAATTTTAAAATTCATATTTCTCACAGTTGGCAACGTCGGAGCGTTTCGACTTCTACCGGGCGATTGTGTGTATAGATTCGAAGTATGGATTGGGGAAAAAAAATTACCCCACTTCTCGGGAAATTTTCAAGATTTACCCCAAAAATTAAAAAATCGAAATACGTATTTTTTGCAAAGTTCGAGTACGAGCAACCACGTGTCCCACTTGTACGAATGACATTTGGGTATTTTCGTCGCCGAGGTCTGGCAACAACGGAATTTATCAAAGTAAAAGTGATTTTCGACATGGTCTCTTTTCAGGAGCAATCATTTCGGCTGCGTGTGAGCGAGAAGAAAAATTTAAACGTCATCAAGAGCGGTATATCCTGTAGTTTACGGGAAAATTATGAAACTATGTAAAATAATTCTGTGAAACGATTTTTGTATTCTTTTTGTGTTTTTGAAAATTTCGATCACGATTTTGAGGCAGTTGGCAACATTTGGGAAAGTTGACATGTATGGATCGATTGTGTAGCTCGACCGGCAGTATCGATATATCTAAACAGTGTTGCCACATTTTAGGTAGTTTTCGAGATTTTCCCCAAAAACTTCCTCCTGTAAAATTTTGTATGAAAAAATTTTTTTTCACTGATGGCTTCGTATAGAAGTCAGAAAATATAACTTGAAGAAAAATATGGAGACAGCTGATGATTAAAGATTTCGGAGACGGGTTAAGAGCACGGCCAAGGTATTGAAGATAGGTGGGGGGTGCTCGACCAAATGTCATTCAAAACTTCATCCAATAGACAATGAGCAAAAAAAATCCAAAATGGCGGATTTAAGATGGCTGCCATACAAATTTATTTGGTGTCTATCTCAGAAAGTATAAAAGATGGAAGTGTGGTTTCTTGGCAAAAGATGATCAGGACCTGAAGGTCTACTTGATGAACAGGAAAAAAATTCAAGATGGCGGAATTTTTTTTTTTCATAGAAAATATATGGCGAATATTGAAGAGACGACTACAAGTGTAGAACTACGCAAGATTTTGAAACGGAAAAAGCCAGAAAACAATACAATGATGTACCAGAGAGGTGTTCGAGTGCGGGATTCGAGTGAGGAAAAATTATGACATTTCGGAGAAACAAGATGGCGGCCGACGTGATTCTTGCAACTCTTATGTTTTTCAATCGATTTCGTTAAAACTCGCAACTGTTGAAGAAATTAGTAAACAATCAATAAAAAAAAGTGGAAATAATTGGAACAACAAGATGGCGACCGAGCTGTAGTGTTTTGAAATTTTTGATTTTTCTCAAATGGCAAATCCATATTATTGTGGAACAGCCTTCCAGCGGATATACGACAGTCTAAGTCACTCTCTATCTTCAGAAGTCGCTTGTATAAACATTTACTATCAGGTAGCAGTTAATTCACTTTGTATTTAAGTCTATATGTATCTTTGTATGTATGTATGTATTTGTGTATGTATGTATATATGTATGTATGTTTGTATGTATATATGTATGCATGTATGTATATATATATTACATATTTGTGTTTAGATGTTGCACTATCCTGCGCTATTGTTTGATAATCTCCTCTCCCCAAAGGTTGTCTGGAAGAGATTGCTTTAGCAATAAGACCGCCTTTGCACCCTTTTGTTTTTGTCTTTTGACTATTGTTTATTGTTTGTCTACTTGATGAACAGGAAAAAAATTCAAGATGGCGGAATTTATTTTTCCAAAGAAAATTATGGCGAATATTGAAGAGACTACAAGTGTAGAACTATGCAAGATTTTGATACGGTTCCGTTTTTCCCACGACGGGACTTTCCAGGAAACTGTTACCAAAGTTTTAAAAAATCAGCGCCATTTTGTAATTCTTTGTTAATTGACCGATTTCGTTCAAAATCGATATGTAGGACTGCCTGGGGTTACAAAACAGGAAACTGTTACTAAAATTAAAAAAAACAGCGCCATTTTGAAATTCTTTGTTAATTGACCGATTTCGTTCAAAATTGATATTTAGGACTTCCTGGGATTACAAAACAGGAAACTGTTACCAAAGTTTTAAAAAAATCAGTGCCATTTTGAAATTCTTTGTTAATTGACCGATTTCGTTTGAAATCAATATTTAGGGCTCCCTGGAATCACAAAACAGGAAAATGATACCTAAGTTTTAAAAAAACAGCGCCATTTTGAAATTCTTTGTTAATTGACCGATTTCGTTCAAAATCGATATTTTAAGGACTCCCTGGGGTTACAAAACAGGAAACTGTTTCCAAAATTAAAAAAAACCAGCGCCATTTTGAAATCCTTTGTTTATTGACCGATTTCATTCAAAATCGATATTTAGGGCTCCCTGCCCCCTGGGATTACAAAACAGAAAACTGATTCCAAAGTTTTCAAAAATCAGCGCCATTTCGAAATTCTTTGTTAAGTGACTGATTTCGTTCAAAATCGATATTTAGGGCTCCCTTAAATTTCAAATTTCAATACAGGAAACTGTTACCAAAATTTAAATCAGTGCCATTTTGAAATTCTTTGTTAATTGACCGATTTCGTTCAAAATCGATATTTAGGGCTCCCTGGGATTACAAAACAGGAAACTGATACCAAAGTTTAAAAAAATCAGCGGCGCCATTTTGAAATTCTTTGTTGATTGACCGATTTCGTTCAAAATCGATATATAAGGCTCCCTGGTATCACAAAATAGGAAACTGATATCAAAGTTTTAAAAAATCTGCGACATTTTGAAATTCTTTGTTAATTGACCGATTTCGTTAAAAATCGATATTAAGGGCTCCCTGGGATTACAAAACAGGTAACTGATACCAAAGTTTTAAAAAATCAGCGCCATTAGTGTTAGCTTTGCGTTAGCATTTGTCGCAACAATGGTTCTTTCCTTGTTTCTTTCTTTCAGTATTAGGTCCTATTAACTTAAACCCCGAAATTTACAGGAACCTTTGAACATACGGCTTTTCTTTAAGAAAGAAAGAAAGAATTGAACGTACGGCGTATCGTATTACAAGCAACTACATACTCTCTTGTACGAATGATGTTTAGGTATTTTCGTCGCCGAGGTCTTGCAACACTGGAATTTATCAAATTAAAAGTGATTTTCAACATGGTCTTTTTTCAGGGGCAATCATATTTCGGCTGGGTGAAAAATTGAAAGTTCACGGGAAAATTATAAAACTATGTATAATGTTTCTGTGAGACGAGATTGCGGCCATTTTGTATTCTTTTTGTGTTTTTGGAAATTTCGTTCACGTTTTTGAGGCTCAAAATTAAAATCAATGATCGTTGGGCAGTTTCATACAAAGCCGCCTCACTCCTCAAGTACAACTGTCAAATTAATGTCGAAGTGTCCACAGCTACTGCCGTTGTAAATTACCTATTTTAATATATTAGAAAAGGCGCTGATCATTCTCGCGTCGCAGTTACCCGAAGATAGTGAAATAGGTTACGCGAGCTGCTTTAGCAGCTCGCGCACAGAGCGAAACACTAGTTATACTATATATAGCTTAATTACCACTCACTCACTCACTCATTGACAGAATTGCTTCTCCTAGAAAGAGACAGAAAACGATACAATGATGTACGGGAGATGTGTTCGGGTGCTGGATGAGGGTAAGGAAAAACTATTGACATTTCGGAAAACAAGATGGCGGCCGCCGTGATTCTCGCAACTCTTCTGTTTTCCAACCGATTTTGTTAAAACTCGCAACTATTGAAGAAATAAGTAAACGATCTACAGAAAAAGTGGAAAAAGTTGGAAAAACAAGATGGCGGCCGAGCTGTAGTGTTTTGAAATTTTTGATTTTTCGACCCCGAACCGCGGCGCCACAGATCCGAAACGGCGTGGTCGAGCATAATATTTTTTTCTTTTTTCGCCTACAATTATCCTGTATTTTGGCAGAATGGGAGTGGTTTTCAAAAATTCAAGATGGCGGCTGTCGTGGCTGCCGTTCTGTTTGAGGTACGAAAAAACGCAATTTTAAAATTCAAATTTCTCACGGCAACGTCGGATCGTTTCGACTTCTAGGAGGCGATTGTGTGTACTGACTCGAGGTATGGATTGGGGAAAAAAATTACCCCATTTCTCGGGAAGTTTTCAAGATTTACCCCAAAAATAAAAAATCGAAATACGTATTTTTTGCAAAGTTCGAGTACGAGCAACCACGTGTCCCACTTGTACGAATGACATTTGGGTATTTTCGTCGCCGAGGTCTGGCAACACTGGAATTTATCAAAGAAAAAGTGATTTTCGACATGGTCTCTTTTCAGAAGCAATCATTTCGGCTGGGTGCGAGCGAGATGAAAAATTGAAACGTCATCAGGAGCGGTATATCCTGTAGTTTACGGGAAAATTATGAAACTATGTAAAATGATTCTGTGAAACGAGGTGGCGGCCATTTTGTATTCTTTTTGTGTTTTTGAAAGTTTCGATCACGATTTTGAGGCAGTTGGCAACATTTGGGAAAGTTGAAATGTATGGATCGATTGTGTATCTCGACCGGCAGTATCGAGGTATCTAAACAGTGTTGCCACATTTGGGGAAGTTTTCGAGATTTTCCCCAAAATCTTCCTCCTGTAAAATTTTGTATGAAAAATTTATTTTTCACTGATGGCTTCTTATAGAAGTCAGAAAATTTAACTTGAAGAAAAATATGGAGACACCTGCTGATTGAGGATTTTGGAGACGGGTTAAGAGCACGGCCAAGGTATTGAAGATAGGTGGGGGGTGCTCGACCAAATGTCATTCGAAACTTCATCCAATAGACAATGAGCAAAAAAAAAATTCAAAATGGCGGATTTAAGATGGCTGCCATACAAATTTATTTGGTGTCTATCTCAGAAAGTATAAAAGATGGAAGTGTGGTTTCTTGGCAAAAGATGATCAGGACCTGAAGGTCTACTTGATGAACAGGAAAAAAATTCAAGATGGCGGATTTTTTTTTTCATAGAAAATATATGGCAAATATTGAAGAGACTACAAGTGTAGAACTATGCAAGATTTTGAAACGGAAAGAGCCAGAAAACAATACAATGATGTACGAGAGATGTGTTCGAGAGCGGGATTCGAGTAAGGAAAAATTATGACATTTCGGAAAAACAAGATGGCGGCCGACGTGATCCTTGCAACTCTTTTGTTTCCGAACCGATTTCGTTAAAACTCGCAACTGTTGAAGAAATTAGTAAACAATCAATAAAAAAAGTGGAAAAAATTGGAAAAACAAGATGGCGGCCGAGCTGTAGTGATTTCAAATTTTTGATTTTTCCGTTTTTGAGACAGTTAGCTGAAATAACATATACAGGTAGGAAAATTAAAATCAATGATCGTTGGGTAGTTTCATACAAAGCCGCCTCACTCCTTAAGTACACCTATCAAATTAATGTCGAAGTGTCCACAGCTACTGCCGTTGTATTTACCTATTTAAATATATTATTAAAAAAGGCGCTGATCATTCTCGCGTCGCAGTTACCCAAAGATAGTGAAATAGGTTACGCGAGCTGCTTTAGCAGCTCGCGCACAGAGCGAAACACTAGTTATACTATATATAGCTCAATTACCACTCACTCACTCACTCACTCATTGACAGAGTTGTTTCTCCTAGAGAGAGACAGAAAACGATACAATGATGTACGGGAGATGTGTTCGGGTGCTGGATGAGGGTAAGGAAAAACTATTGACATTTCGGAAAACAAGATGGCGGCCGCCGTGATTCTCGCAACTCTTCTGTTTTCCAACCGATTTTGTTAAAACTCGCAACTATTGAAGAAATAAGTAAACGATCTACAGAAAAAGTGGAATAAGTTGGAAAAACAAGATGGCGGCCGAGCTGTAGTGTTTTGAAATTTTTGATTTTTCGACCCCGAACCGCGGCGCCACAGATCCGAAACGGCGTGGTCGAGCATAATATTTTTTTCTTTTTTCGCCTACAATTATCCTGTATTTTGGCAGAATGGGAGTGGTTTTCAAAAATTCAAGATGGCGGCTGTCGTGGCTGCCGTTCTGTTTGAGGTACGAAAAAACGCAATTTTAAAATTCAAATTTCTCACAGTTGGCAACGTCGGATCGTTTCGACTTCTAGGAGGCGATTGTGTGTACTGACTCGAGGTATGGATTGGGGAAAAAAATTACCCCATTTCTCGGGAAGTTTTCAAGATTTACCCCAAAAATAAAAAATCGAAATACGTATTTTTTGCAAAGTTCGAGTACGAGCAACCACGTGTCCCACTTGTACGAATGACATTTGGGTATTTTCGTCGCCGAGGTCTGGCAACACTGGAATTTATCAAAGAAAAAGTGATTTTCGACATGGTCTCTTTTCAGAAGCAATCATTTCGGCTGGGTGCGAGCGAGATGAAAAATTGAAACGTCATCAGGAGCGGTATATCCTGTAGTTTACGGGAAAATTATGAAACTATGTAAAATGATTCTGTGAAACGAGGTGGCGGCCATTTTGTATTCTTTTTGTGTTTTTGAAAATTTCGATCACGATTTTGAGGCAGTTGGCAACATTTGGGAAAGTTGAAATGTATGGATCGATAGTGTATCTCGACCGGCAGTATCGAGGTATCTAAACAGTGTTGCCACATTTGGGGAAGTTTTCGAGATTTTCCCCAAAATCTTCCTCCTGTAAAATTTTGTATGAAAAATTTATTTTTCACTGATGGCTTCTTATAGAAGTCAGAAAATTTAACTTGAAGAAAAATATGGAGACACCTGCTGATTGAGGATTTTGGAGACGGGTTAAGAGCACGGCCAAGGTATTGAAGATAGGTGGGGGGTGCTCGACCAAATGTCATTCGAAACTTCATCCAATAGACAATAAGCAAAAAAAAAAAATCAAAATGGCGGATTTAAGATGGCTGCCATACAAATTTATTTGGTGTCTATCTCAGAAAGTATAAAAGATGGAAGTGTGGTTTCTTGGCAAAAGATGATCAGGACCTGAAGGTCTACTTGATGAACAGGAAAAAAATTCAAGATGGCGGATTTTTTTTTTCATAGAAAATATATGGCAAATATTGAAGAGACTACAAGTGTAGAACTATGCAAGATTTTGAAACGGAAAGAGCCAGAAAACAATACAATGATGTACGAGAGATGTGTTCGAGAGCGGGATTCGAGTAAGGAAAAATTATGACATTTCGGAAAAACAAGATGGCGGCCGACGTGATCCTTGCAACTCTTTTGTTTCCGAACCGATTTCGTTAAAACTCGCAACTGTTGAAGAAATTAGTAAACAATCAATAAAAAAAGTGGAAAAAATTGGAAAAACAAGATGGCGGCCGAGCTGTAGTGATTTCAAATTTTTGATTTTTCCGTTTTTGAGACAGTTCGCTGAAATAACATATAAAGGTAGGAAAATTAAAATCAATGATCGTTGGGTAGTTTCATACAAAGCCGCCTCACTCCTTAAGTACACCTATCAAATTAATGTCGAAGTGTCCACAGCTACTGCCGTTGTATTTACCTATTTAAATATATTATTAAAAAAGGCGCTGATCATTCTCGCGTCGCAGTTACCCAAAGATAGTGAAATAGGTTACGCGAGCTGCTTTAGCAGCTCGCGCACAGAGCGAAACACTAGTTATACTATATATAGCTCTATTACCACTCACTCACTCACTCACTCATTGACAGAGTTGTTTCTCCTAGAAAGAGACAGAAAACGATACAATGATGTACGGGAGATGTGTTTGGGTGCGGGATGAGGGAAAGGAAAAACTATTGACATTTCGGAAAACAAGATGGCGGCCGACGTGATTCTCGCAACTCTTTTGTTTTCCAACCGATTTCCTTTAAACTGGCAACTATTGAAGAAATTAGGAAACGATCTATAGAAAAAGTGGAAAAAGTTGGAAAAACAAGATGGCGGCCGAGCCGTAGTGTTTTGAAATTTTTGATTTTTCGACCCCGAACCGCGGCGCCACAGATCCGAAACGGCGTGGTCGAGCATAATATTTTTTCCTTTTTTCGTCTACAATTATCCTGTATTTTGACAGAATGGGAGTAGTTTTCAAAAATTCAAGATGGCGGCTGTCGTGGCTGCCGTTCGGTTTGAGGTACGAAAAAACGCAATTTTAAAATTCAAATTTCTCACAGTTGGCAACGTCGGATCGTTTCGACTTCTAGGGGGCGAATGTGTGTACTGATTTGAGGTATGGATTGGGGAAAAAAATTACCCCATTTCTCGGGAAGTTTTCAAGATTTACCCCAAAAATAAAAAAATCGAAATACGTATTTTTTGCAAAGTTCGAGTACGAGCAACCACGTGTCCCACTTGTACGAATGACATTTGGGTATTTTCGTCGCCGAGGTCTGGCAACACTGGAATTTATCAAAGAAAAAGTGATTTTCGACATGGTCTCTTTTCAGGAGCAATCATTTCGGCTGGGTGCGAGCGAGATGAATTTACGGGAAAATTATGAAACTAAGTAAAATGTTTATGTGAAACGAGGTGGCGGCCATTTTGTATTCTTTTTGTGTTTTTGAAAATTTCGATCACGATTTTGAATCAGTTGGCAACATTTGGGAAAGTTGAAATGTATGGATCGATTGTGTATCTCGACCGGCAGTATCGAGGTATCTAAACAGTGTTGCCACATTTGGGGAAGTTTTCGAGATTTTCCCCAAAATCTACCTCCTGTAAAATTTTGTATGAAAAATTTTTTTTTCACTGATGGCTTCTTATAGAAGTCAGAAAATTTAACTTGAAGAAAAATATGGAGACACCTGATGATTGAAGATTTCGGAGACGGGTTAAGAGCACGGCCAAGGTATTGAAGATAGGTGGGGGGTGCTCGACCAAATGTCATTCGAAACTTCATCCAATAGACAATGAGCAAAAAAAAAATTCAAAATGGCGGATTTAAGATGGCTGCCATACAAATTTATTTGTTGTCTATCTCAGAAAGTATAAAAGATGGAAGTGTGGTTTCTTGGCCAAAGATGATCAGGACCTGAAGGTCTACTTGATGAACAGAAAAAAAATTCAAGATGGCGGTTTTTTTTTTTTCATAGAAAATATATGGCAAATATTGAAGAGACTAAAAGTGTAGAACTATGCAAGATTTTGAAACGGAAAGAGCCAGAAAACAATACAATGATGTACCAGAGATGTGTTCAAGTGCGGGATTCGAGTGAGGAAAAATTATGACATTTCGGAAAAACAAGATGGCGGCCGACGTGATTCTTGCAACTCTTATGTTTTTCAATCGATTTCGTTAAAACTCGCAAGTGTTGAAGAAATTAGTAAACAATCAATAAAAAAAGTGGAAAAAATTGGAAAAACAAGATGGCGGCCGAGCTGTAGTGATTTCAAATTTTTGATTTTTCCGTTTTTGAGGCAGTTAGCTGAAATAACATATAGAGGTAGGAAAATTAAAATCAATGATCGTTGGGTAGTTTCATACAAAGCCGCCTCACTCCTTAAGTACAACTATCAAATTAATGTCGAAGTGTCCACAGCTACTGCCGTTGTATTTACCTATTTAAATATATTAAAAAAGGCGCTGATCATTCTCGCGTCGCAGTTACCCGAAGATAGTGAAATAGGTTACGCGAGCTGCTTTAGCAGCTCGCGCACAGAGCGAAACACTAGTTAATATAATATATATAGCTACTCGTGCTGATTCATTGATTGATCACCTCTCCTGAACAATTTTGTATGAAAAAAATTTTTTTCACTGACCATTTCGTATAGAGGGGAAAAATTCATGAAGAGGAAAAATACGGAGAGAGCTGATGATTGAGGATTTCGAAGACGGGTGAACAGCACAGCCAGGACATTGAAGAAAGATGGGGGGTGCTCGACCAAATGTCACTCGAAACTTCATCCAATTGACAGTGAGCCGAAAAAAAAATCCAAAATGGCGGATTTAAGATGGCTGCCATACAAATTTAGTCGGTGTCTATCTCGGAGAGTATACAAAATGGAAAGGTGGTTTCTTGGCAAAAGATGATCAGGACAAGAAGGTATACTTGATGAACACGAAAAAAATTCAAGATGGCGGAATTTATTTTTCCATGGAAAATGTATGGCGAATATTGAAGAGGCTACAATTATTTATTGTTGAACTATGCAAGACTTTGATGCGGTTCCTTTTCAAAATTTGTTCTAAAAGAAGACCTCTCCATAATTTTTCGGAGAAAAAAATATACTTATGGTGAGCGATGATGATCGAGGGTTTGAAAGATGGGTGAGGAGCACGGCAAAAATTTCATAGGTGTCTGTTTCAGAAAGTATACTAGATGGAAGAGTGGAAGTAGGAAATATGCAGGACTTTGGTATGGTTTTTTTACAAGATTTGTTCTGTATGGAAGAATTGTCGGTTTGCCGTTAGGAAAGCCAATATGGCGAAGTTCAATGGCACCCAAAGGTACGCGATCGTCAGCGGTATGATATTGATATTAATCAACTAAGGAAGGTTTCTTTGTGTTTTTACTTCAACGGAAAGTTTTTTTACATTTAAAGGCTCTTTTAGATTCTTAGAGGGGTCTTTGTTTTTTGTTTTCTTATGAGATTTTTTTTACGTATGGAAGAATTGTTGGTTAGCTATTAGGAAAGCCAAGATGGGAAGTTCAATGGCACCCAAAGGTACCCGATCGTCAGCGGTATGATATTGATATTAATCAATTAAGGAAGGTTTCTTTGTGTTTTTACTTCAACGGTCTCTTACACTGTAAGCATGTCTGGAAAGTTTTTTTACATTTAAAGGCCCTTTTAGATTCTTAGGGGGTGGGTCTCTGTTTATGTTTTCTTATGAGAAATTTTTTCATGTCTGTCGGACGCTTGGCACGCTGGCGCTTCCACTGTGCTCGCTAGCATAGCAGTGTGTTGTTTACTTCAGAACACGTAGGCAGTAAATACTAGGATAGAAGGAGAGCAAGTAAGTAAAAAGTGGGCCACGCGGTCTACAACGTGGTCCGCTTTAGCGGGCCACGCACCCACGCGCCCTACTAGTACTATATATAGCTCAATTACCACTGACTGACTGACTGACACATTGACAGAATTGTTTCTCCTAGAAAGAGACAGAAAACGATACAATGATGTACAAGAGATGTGTTCGGGTGCGGAATGAAAGTAAGGAAAAACTATGACATTTCGGAAAAACAAGATGGCGGCCGACGTGATTCTTGCAACTCTTTTGTTTTCCAAACGATTTCGTTACAACTCGCAACAATTGAAGAAATTAGGAAACGATCAATAGAAAAAGTGGAAAAATTTAAAATTTTGTATTTTTCGACCTCGAACCGCGGCGAAAGAGACAGAAAACAATACAATGATGTATGGGAGATGTGTTTGCGTGCGAGATTCGAGTAGGGAAAAATTATGACATTTTGGAAAAACAAGATGGCGGCCGATTGGCCGAAATGAACCGATCGAAGAATTGATGATAGGTGGGGGGTGCTCGACCAAATGTCATTCGAAACTTCATCCAATGAGCTAAAAAAAAATCTAAATGGCGGATTTAAGATGGCTGCCGTACAAATGTATTTGGTGTCTATCTCAGAAAAAGATGGAAGAGTGGTTTCTTGGCAAAAGATGGTCAGGATCTGAAGGTTTACTTGAAGAACAGGAAAAAAATCAAGATGGCGGAATTTATTTTTTCATAGAAAATATACATGGCCAATATTGAAGAGACTACAAGTGTAGAACTATGCAAGATAAAAATACAGTTCCGTTTTACCCACAACGGGGCTAACTGGGATCACAAAACAGGAAACTGTACTACTTGTAGTTGTAAGTCAAACTACAACCCGTGAGCTGCTTTAGCAGCTCGCGCACAGGGCGATAAACTAGTTTTTTTTATATTATTAGACAGACACACTTTCGAATTTATATTATTAAGTAATGAAAATAATATTATTTAGATACTATCGTGGAAAATTTTAGGAAACGATCCTTAGGTTCCTCCAAAGTCCAACTACAAACTGAAAATAATGTTGATTATGAATTACTTATGATATTTAGGATTTGACTTAAAAGGATTCAAAATGGTGCAGAAATTATTGAAAAGAATATTTAGGATTCAAGCATCGTTCAGAGGCCTCCTTGGAGACGGGGCCTGGGGCAGACTGCCCTCTCCGCCTCAGCCTTAATCCGCCCCTGGTCGGACCTAAGTGTAGAGATGATATCATGTTATGGCGTCCGTAGGGCGCGGCGCCGCGACGTCGTCGGCAGGGCGGGATTGTTCATTGTGAGTTGTGACGCATCTGGAGTCTGGGTTACTGATTTTATTCAATATTCGACCTATATTCGCAAAAAGCAATACCTATACCATACTAATATTATAAATGCAAAAGTTTGGATGCATGGATATGTATGGATGAAAATATCCTAACAAAAACAAATATGTTACTCAATCACGCGAGAACGGCTTAACAGATTTGGATGAAATTTGGCACAGAGTTTGATTATAGTCTGCATTTTGAGCACATAGGCTACTGACTTTATTCAATACTAGCGGACACCCGCGACTACATTCGCGTGGCATAAGTTTTTTAATTCCCATAGGCATTCCTTAACTATCCGGGATAAAAAATCCATGAAAAAAAACACGTCGATCCGTTGCTTTGTTGCGGCGTGATTGAAGGACTACTTAACGTCCTTTGGGATAGACTTTATAAAAACTGTGTACCTATTATGTATTTCATAATTTAAACCAGTAGCCCAAATATCAAGTTTCATGGCTTTAACTTGAAAAACGCCGACCTTTTACACCAACTCACAACCCCTATTTTACCCGTTTGGGGGAAGAATTTTGAAAAACTGTTACACACGTACTTCTTTATATTATGCCGAAAGCCAGAAAGCAAGTTTCGTTGTAATAACTTGAAAAATATCTTGATAAATGAAGGCCATTCATCCCCTATTTAACCTCTTTGGGGGTCGAATTTTCAAAAATGGTGAAACTCGTACTTCTGCATATCTAACTGAAAGCCCAAATGCTAAGTTTCATGGCTATAACTTGAGAAATGAAGGACTTTCATATAAACTTTCATCCCCTATTTCACCCCTTCGGGGGTAGAATTTTCAAAAACTGTGAAATACGTATTTCTTTATTTTCAACCCGTAGCACACATACAAAGTTTCATGGATATAACTTGAGAAATGACGGACTTTCATAGTAACTTTCAACCCCTATTTCACCCCCTTAGGGGTGGAATTTTGAAAAATCCTTCCTTATTGAGCGCCTACGTCACAAAAGAAACCTACTGTCAAAATTTCAAGTCTCTAACCCTAGCGGTTTAGGCTGTGCGTTGATATATAAAGTCAGTCAGTCAGTCAGTCAGGACTTTGAATTTTATACACGAGTAGGTATATAGATTCGACCTATAGTCGCAAATGGCAATACCTATAGTAGATACTAATATTATAAATGCGAAAGTTTGGATGGATGTATAGATGTTTGTTACTCAATCACGCGAGAACGGATTGCCCATGAACACGGTGGCCTCTTCTATTTTTAAAATATCATTATTTATAATGATATAGGTATTAAAAATAGAAGAGGCCACCGTGTTCTTGGGTGTGACCGTAGATGCTAAGCTTCAATGGGGCACCCATATATCAAATCTAGCTGGTAAAATCAGTTCTGCTGCTTACACTGTCAGAAAGATTCGGCAGTTAACAGACGTTGAAACTGCAAAGATTGTATATTTTGCTTATTTTCATAGTATTATTGCTTACGAAGCTTGCTGTGGGGTAAAGCAGCAGATATTCAAAAAATATTTGTATTACAAAAAAGGGCAATACGTGCAATTTATAATTTAAAACCACATGAATCCCTCAGGGAGAAATTCAAGGAAATAGGTATATATTCTCACAGAAGCCTCGCAATATATTTACAGTAATCTAATCTTCGTAAAACAGCACATTCAGAATTACAAAAGAATATGCGATCTGCACGATAGGCTAACTAGAAACCGCCATGGGCTCGTGACTCCATCGCTCCGCCTCAAGAAAGTCCGAAGGTCGTTCGTGGGAATGAGCATTATATTCTTTAACAAAATTCTACTACCCTTAAACTTGCCTTTTGCTATAAACTTGCCTTTACACAAGTTTTAAGAAAACCATTACAAAAATGCTCCTGAAAAAAGCTTATTATAGTAGGTACTGTCGAAGATTATATAAATGATAAAAGCGCATGGATTTGACTCGCTCCAGCAATGCCCAGGACTGCTGTTACTTATGTATCTTTAGATTAATGCAATTGGTTCTTCTCGGTAGGAACGGCATTCCGAACCGGTGGTAGATTCATTCGACTATTCATAAGCACTTGTAAAAATTCTATTTGAATAAAAAATTCTATTTGTATTTGTATTTGTATTATCTCTCATTTTTAGTTCTATTCCCGTACTAGCTGATGCCCGCGACTTCGTCGGTTTAAGTTTTTTGTTATTCCCACGGGAACTCCTTAATTTTCCGGGATAAAAAGTAGCCTATGTCACTCTCCAGGTCCTCCACTATACCCATGCCAAAAATTACGTCAATCCGTTGCTCCGTTGCGGCGTGATTGAAGGACAAACCAACAAACCAACAAACAAAGTGACTTTCGCATTTATAATATTAGTAATATTATGATATGTGGTTTTTTCATTCAATTTTTTTTAGCTTTGTAACGAATTAATTATAATTTTGTGTTTACTTTTAAATGGTTACTACATTTAACTTTTTTTATAGGATAAGCTGTTTACCTTTATTTTATTTTATTTATTTTATTTTATTCGACCAACCAACAACATTCATGCATAAATAAATTATATATAAATTATTATAAAAAGACTTATAGACAAAAGATGTATAGCATAAACATAAACAAACTTTGAATGTTTTAATGTTTGTATCCGTTAGTAGACCTAGTAAATAAAAATTAAAAAATAATAATTAAAAATATATATATATATAACAGAAACAAACTTTTAACGGCTCTGGTGAAAAGTGCCAATTTTTGACTTTCGATGAATTACGGGCCGTCGAATTTGGTAGGTTCTTCTTTTAGTGTAACTACTAAAAGAAGGACAGGGAGATGCGGCATGAGGTGCGTTTAGGCTTGCCGTGTTATCTTATGCTAAGCAAATAAAGATAAGTTTGAAGTAGTCAAGACGCGAAGCCTAGAATTTTGTGCCGATATGCATTGCGTGTCAGAAAGCTACAATTTAATAACAGAAGATGTATTTAAAAAACGTTAGTCCACGTGGACATAGTGACAAAATGATCAGGAGTAAATTGCGAGCTACATCTCATAAAATAGTAGATTGTTCAACCAGGGACAAAAACAGGCCATTACATGCGAGATGTTTAGCTTTCTGAGCGTAACGAGGGATGCTTTATGCCTCCGCCAGACTATGCTCCTCACGCTGCCGCGTAGTACGTCCTCGCTCTGCCGCGTAGTTGCCCTCTGTGGCCACACACTGCTCTACTCGCGCGATTAATCGCGACGCTCCGCACTAGGTCATTCGCCCTTCACACACAACTCACAATGGAGGTTGAAACTGTGGCTGCGTAAATAACCTAACGTGCATGAAGTTTATTGCCACTTTACTTTAGGATTGGTTTCTGCAACCTGATGGGTTCGATAGCAACACAAAGTATACAGTTGCCGGTTTTTCAACCGTAACTGTAGGCTTATATGGCCTTCAGGCTTGTAAGCTGTCAGAGATTCGCTGCCGCAGCCTTCAAAAGCTCGCCAGCCGCGGCCGTCTAAGGCTCGCCAGCCGCAGCCGTCTAAAGCTCGCCGGCCGCAGCCGTCTAAGGCTCGCCGGCCGCAGCCGTCTAAGGCTCGCCAGGCGCAGCCGTCTAAGGCTCGCCAGCCGCAGCGGTCTGAGGCTCGCCAGCCGCAGCGGTCTAAGGCTCGCCAGCCGCAGCTATCTAAGGCTAGCCCGCTGCAGTCGGCTAAGGCTCGCTAACTTCTGCCCTCTTGGGGCTGACTATCGGCAGCCGTTTAAATGTTTATAGTAATAAAGGATTTTGTTGGCGCAGATGGTGGAGCCGACCGCCTTCCTTACACTGGGAGAATTGCTGGAGGAGTCAGGAGAGACGGAAGAAGAGGATTGCTGGCTCGACAAAATTAAAGAATTAGCCCGCAAGTCTTTACCAGACGGATGGACGAATTGGAAAACTCTAAGTCCAACAAAAGAAGAACTTTTTGGCGAAAACACAGATCCTTAAATATTAAACAAGGTCCGATTCGCATTGCCATCTATGGAATATGTCCGAATTTTTCTGCCCGACGCAGAATATGTGGCGGAGAAACCCTATAGGGAAATAAAAGTATGTATGCTAAAGCGGGCTTTGTGTAGAGCACTGATAATAAGCCCTCCATCTATCGTAAATAGAATTAAAGGATCGGCGGCCCAAGCCGAGATATTCATTAATGCTATTGAGCCGATGCGCCGTCTTATTCTTACGAGATTGGAGGTTTGCCGTCAATTACGTCAGCCTTCAGAAGATGAAGAGGGAGAGGAAGAGGAAGAAAGACCTGCTAAGAGGAGTAGACTGGATAAGTTAGAGGAAAAAGTAGATGGCCTCTTCGGAAAACTGTGTCAGAAAATAGAGTCGCTGAAAAACAAAGCAGTGATAAACCAACAAGAAGGTAATTCTCCTGCGAACACAGAATTTTCGACACATGATGACTATGAATCGGAATCAGACTTAGAAAATGAGGATCCTTTAGATGATTTGGGGGGTGCTTCAGACATTGATTAACAGAGTGCCTTTCAAGTCCCAGTTTGCAACCTGAATGATGAACCCAGAGCCAGTACTTCTAAGGACATTAGTTTTGCCCCAAATGTTAAAGAAGATGATCCTTTAATCCCTACTCCTTCAGAAATTATAAAAAGTCAAGGCATAGCTTGTCAGAAATTGGGAACAACTTCTTGGAATAGGATTAGATATAAAGATGTTCAAAAGAAATTACGGGCTGCTCCGGTGTTTGACGCCCTCAAAGTCAATGAATGACCAACTAGGTAGTATTACGCAGAAAAGTTTTGTCAAAATATTTTGACTAACGCTGATATGACCTTGGGCAGTATTTGTCATGGCCTATTGAAGCAGAGAGAAGCTTTAGCAGAACAAGCAAGAAAGCTAACTGCGAAATATCCTGAAATAAGGAATGACGTGCATGAGTTACTATCTAGTGACTCTTCAGCTTTTAAAAATGTATCAGACGATATTCTTCATTACACCTGTGCTCGCAGGGCTGAAATCATTGACCTTAGAAGAAAGACATTAAAGCCAGCTAATGATTTTCTAGCAACAAAGCTATCTCAGATCCTACCATCAGAGTCACACCTGTTTAATGAAGAACGCCTTGACGACTTCATTAGCAAGCAAGGAGGTTTCTTTCGAGTCTTTCGTTCCACTAAAAAACACTTACAGACAAGTTCCAGTTCTCATTACAACCTAAATAAGCTTGAGAGATCAAAACCGGATCAGAAACAAAAGACAAAACAATCAGATTGGAAGAAACCAAGAACATCTACTTCTACGCCAGTGGCACGAAGCAGACAGTATAAAGACAAGCCTAAAGGCTCAAAGAAGCGTCCACCTTTTAAGAAGGAACGCTCGTCTTCATATTGACAATCATTTCAAAGGCGGTCAGCTTTCCCTGTTTGCTTCTCGTTGGATAAGACTCGGCGCGCCAGGACCTATAGTCAAAATGATAATGGGTTACAGAATACCCTTTGTCAAGATACCTCCTCTTACTCGAATGACAGAGCGGAATTTAGAGAGATTTGCTACTCCAATTTCAAAACAAATGACACAGGAAATAAAAAGCATGTTAGAAGAAAATATTATAGAGAAGGCAACAGAGAAAACGGGATTCTTGTCGAGACTATTCTTAATCCAAAAAGCAAACGGAAAAATGCGCCAAATCTTCAATCTTCGTCAGTTAAATCCGGTCGGTTAAACCTCAAACCAAAGAAATTTCGCCTAATAAATCAGTCAAAGGTACCAAAATTCTTGCAGCGAGACGATTATATGTGCAAAGTGGATCTGTCGCAAGCGTATCTGCATATCTTAATATATATAAATCTCGTGTCACAATGTTTGTCCTCAATGGACTCCTAAACCACTTAACCGATTATAATAAAATTCGCACACCATGTGCAGTTCGATCCAACTTGAGAGATAGGATAGTTTAAATCTTAAAAAACATCAATTCACGCGGACGAAGTCGCGGGCATCATCTAGTCTAAATATATAAAATAAGAAACTGACTGACTCACTGACATATCAACGAACAGCCCAAACCGCTGGGTCTAGAGACTCCAAATTTGGCACACAGGTTCCTTATGAGGTCTAGGGGTGCACTAAGAAAGGATTTTTCAAAACTCCACCCCTGAGGGGGTGAAATAGGGGGTGAAAGTTTGTATGAAAGTCCGTCATTTCTCAAGTAATATCCATGAAACTTGGTATACAAGCTACTGCTTAAAAATGAAGAAATAGGTGTTTCACATTTTTTTTTAAATTCTACCCCCGAAGGGGTGAAATAGGGGATGAGAGTTTGCATGAAAGTCCTTCATTTCTAAAGATATTCTCAAGTTATATAAACGAAACTTGGTATTATAGCTTTCGTTCAAAAATAAAGAATTACGTGTGTCACAGTTTTTCAAAATTCAACCCCTAAAGTGGTAAAATAGGGGTTGAAAATTTGTATGAATGCTATATAGCCATGAAACTTGGTATATAAATTAAAAAATTATTAATTTAAAAAATTATCCCCACTTTACTTATAGGGGAGGTTGCAAAGATATAATATAACCTACTAGGTAATATTATAAAGAGGTAAAGTTTGTGACTTTGTGAGTTTGTAGGGGGTAATCTCTGGATCTACTAAACCGATTTTGAAAATTATGGTACCAATAGAAAGCCACATTATTTGTGAGTGTCATAGGCTATATATATTAACCCGAAAAATTAGGGAGTTCCCGTGGGAATTAAAAAAACTTATTTCACGCGGACGAAGTCGCGGGCATCTGCTAGTACCAATAGAAAGAAAGCATCGCAGGTTCTTGAGTCTCAGTTACAACGGTGTTTTATATCAAATGACTTGCTTACCGATGGGTCTAGCCAGCGCCCCATTAGCATTCTCAAAGATCACAAGTTGGATCGCAAATATATTTCGGGCAGAGGGAATGAGAGTTCTGGTGTATTTGGACGATTTTCTTTTCGCCCACCAAGACAGGTCAGTTCTTCAAAGGCAGGTCGAGACAGCAGTAGACCTGTTATCACACTTGGGATGGAAAATAAATCAAGACAAGCCTATCACCAGTCCAACAAAGAAAATCAAATTTCTAGGGATTATCTTCAACACTCAAACGAATCTGAAAACCCTTCCCGAGGACAAAGTTATAGATCTGCGATCGTTTCTCAAAAATATTTTAAGGTTGGGTCGATGGAACTGGATTCGAGGAACGTCTTTACTAGGGAAACTACAATTCGCGACAGAAGTAGTTCCGCTGGGTCGCCTTTTCTGCAGGCAACTTCCAAAAGCAAGCCGGTTTCTAGAAGAATACAGACCAAAGAAAAGCTTCCTTTTACCTCAACCAGCGGTAAACAAATGTGTCTGGTGGCTGGAACATCTAGAGGAATCGAGTCCAATAATCGGCAGGGAGCCGAATGTATTTTTGACGACCGACGCTTCAGATACAGGGTGGGGCATACAACTAGAACAGTCCCTCTGGTCGGGCAAGTGGACGTCAGTCCAGACGAAGTGGCACATAAACCTAAAGGAATTGTATGTAATTTATATAGCCCTCAAGAAGTTCAGAGTCTTAATCGAGAACGAAGTTGTAATGATTCAGGCAGACAATCGTACAGCAATTGCATATCTACGCAACCAAGGAGGCACGAGATCACAGACTTTGTACTTGCTGGCGAGAAAGATCTTACTCTTTGCGAACCAGATCAACACCGTTCTAATCCCTTATTATATACCCGGAAAATTCAATACGATAGCAGACCGATTGTCAAGACAGTCAACAGCAACCGATTGGCACTTGAGCAAGAGTCTCACACAGAAGGTTTTCAACCGTTGGGGAACTCCACAAATAGACCTATTTGCGACGTCCATGTCCAAAGTAGTCCGCCAGTACGTGTCAATAGATGCGACGAATGTAGAAGCATGCTTCGTCAATGCATTCAGCAGAAAGTGGGAGTACAATCTAGCCTGGGTATTCCCACCAACGCCATTAATTCCCAAAGTCATCCAACACCTGAACTATGCAAAAGGGACGTACCTGGTAGTGGTCCCCAGATGGACGCGAGCTTTTTGGCGAACAGCTCTGAAATCCAAGGCAACAGCTGCACCTATAGTAATGAAGAACCTGTCCCTTCACTTGATGGATCTAGCCACGAATTGCCCGCCTCCAGAAGTGTCATCGATGACTTTGGAGGTATGGCGAATACAGGGTGGAATAGGCTGATAAAAGACTTACCTTGTGAAGATGTGGAATTGTTGAAGTCGGCTTGGAGGTCGTCCACCTGGAAAACATATTCTTCTGCATGGAAAGATTGGACAAAGTGGTGTAGAACTGAAGGCGTTGTGTCAAATAATCCTAGTCCTCAGCAAGTGGCAAGATATTTGAGTTACTTGTATAGAATTTGAAAAGTAGCCTACAGCACAATCTTGGTTAGAAAATCTGTAATTGCCGCATTTGCAAATCCGGAAGCTGAACGTAATATATGCACCCATCCTATCGTAACATCTATCTTAAAAGCAATCAGCCTGAAGTCTGCTGATAAAACTTTATTGCGCCATCCTGTGTGGAATATCCAGGATTTAATTACTTGGTTAAAAGATAATCCTCCAGACGAATCAAGTATTTACCAAGTTTCTAGATATTGTGCCTTGTTATTGCTTCTTGCTTCAGGAAGAAGAATACACGACGACGTTGTTACGGATAGATGACATGCTTGTCATCTATCCGTCGTCTTCTCTATACAAAATGAGACAATAACATTTTGGCCAGCGTTTGGTTCCAAAACGGATCGGGTTAAGGAAAGACAATCGGGTTGGTTGATTAATGAGTCTCAAGATTCAGAATTTGACATTGTAAAATGGATACGGCAGTTGCTGCTCGTCTCTGCGGAAAGGAGAAAAGCGTCTCCAGGGTTAGTGAACTTGTTTATTACGACTAGAGGAAAGGTGAAGCCTGCCTCCAGAGCAGTGATTGCTGGGTGGCTAAAACCGGTATTCTTAAGTCTGGGTTTAGAGGTTGGTCCAGGATCAATCAGGTCAGCTGTGGCATCCTATAACTTTGAAAATAATTTACCTCTTGATGATTTATTAAAAAGAGGTAATTGGCGAGGCGCTAAAAACTTTTTCAAGTATTATTATAAGTCTGTGACAGCGCCCTCTTTGCATTCCGAAAATACTTTGTTATATTCCTTTGTACCAGTGTATTTTAAGATTGTCTTTTAAGTTTGAATTAATAATTATAAAATTACTAGCTGATGCCCGCGACTACGTCCGCGTGGATTGAGGTTTTTGATTCCCGCGGGAATTCTTCAATTTTCCGGGATAAAAAGTAGCCTACGTCCTTCCCCGAGATACAACCTATCTCTGTACCAAATTTTATCAAAATCAGTTGAACAGATACATTTGTTTGATTCCCGCGGGAACTCTTCAATTTTCCGGGATAAAAAGTAGCCTATGTGCTATTCCAGACTATAATCTACCTCTGTGCCAAATTTCAGCCAGATCTGTTCAGCCGTTGGGGCGTGATTGAGTAACAAACATCCATACATCCATCCATCCAAACTTTCGCATTTATAATATTTATTTGATCGAAGAAGAGATAAGGAGACTGATGGCAACTGTTTAGTTCCTATGATTATTAGTGAGAAGAATTATGTTTTTGTTTATGTTGATTATATGAGATAAGCTGATTTATTATTGTTAAACGACATCTGATAATATCACGATAATACAAGTTATTTGTCTTTAAAAGGTTTTATTTTATTTTATAAAGTCACAGTACGCTATACTAGTGCCGGCAGATACCAAAACAAGTCTCCGGAAGGTCAAGCCGACGGCACAGAACTGAAATATGACCGTTTATTTCTACCCCGAAGGGAGGAAAACGAGTATTTCAGGTCTTGCCTAGGCTTGATCTGGAGTAAGTCCCTTGCCGCCACCAAGAAACTTCACTCAGCTCCGGGTGGGTACTGAAGAGACGCGCTCGATAGGTATTATCTATGCGCGCTCGCGTGACTCGTCGCGCCTAGCCGGCACTCGCGAACGGGGGGGCCGCCCCACAGCTCCGCTCCGTATATAGGCTATCTCGCTCTCACTAATAGGTAAAGTATGCACGCACATGAAAGGTAATAGTAGTGTTATCTCCGGAAGGTCAAGCCTAGGCAAGACCTGAAATACTCGTTTTCCTCCCTTCGGGGTAAAAAACGGTCATATTCATCACATTTCTTGCGTCAGTTCTAATACTTTCAGGAGTTAATTATATAATATTATCACTGTTATACTTGAAAAACTCATTTTTCAAAATAAAACCATGAATTTTTAACAATCCGTAAAAATTTACGAAAATGCGAGCTGTATTTCGCGCATTTTTTATTTGATTTCTTTTTTTTTTATTCAGCCGGCGGCGCGGCGCCGTGGCGGCGCGATTTTGGGCCGTCGTACCAGCCAGTCTTTATTCAAACAATATTTGCGTCTTTGAATAATTATTATGCGTTCGATTTCTGTAAAGAAACATCTTAGTGTTCAGCGCTAAGATGTTCCAAATTCAAGAAGTGCGCAGCAATAGTACATTACTGCAGCGGCCAGCATAACAGGCAAATGAAGGACGAACGTGTATAGTTGTGGCCAAGGCTTGTATAGTACTTTTCTCAAATAATGCGCGGAAATGAAAACTAAATAGTACCTAGACAGAACTTTGATTTCGATTTTCTTTCATTCTTCCATTGAACAAAATTTTCATAGGTATTCAAATATGTTACGGCTCTTGCCGGCTCTTGAATTTCAGGTGGCGTTAAAGTAAGTTCATCGCACTCATTGTCTTCACTTGAATTCATTTTGTCAAATACATTAATTCAAAATCAATGACGAACAACGAACAACAATAATTTTTCCCCCGTTCAAGTGTTCATTTGTTTTTTTTTTTCAATAAACAGCTTTCTATTTGCAAGCTAGTTCGAAATTTAAATAAAACCTTTGATAAGTTTCCTCCTTGGTTACCATGTTACGGAGTTCCATTTTAAAATTACACGTATTTGGTTGCAAAAACACGACAGATATGGATTTTCATACAACTGTACCCGGCCGCTGCTCGCATGTACCTATTTGGCTAGTAATAGTACAGCAAGTTCGATTTATCTCGAAGAAGGTTGTCAAAATAATGCTCAAATTTCCAAGCATGTTTGAGAAAAGATAACTGCGGCGCACTTTTTGTAATAAAGATGATTAAAAACTCATTTCTGCCCGCTAAAAGTTTCTTATAGAACCTTTTTTATACCACCTTTGGGTGCACTTAATGGCGAACCAATTCGTCCTTTTCGAATAGATGGGATGAAAAAATAATTCCACGGTATGACAGTTGACACGTCTCTTCTATTCGTATCCACGGGACCAGTTCAGTAGTAGGTATATTCCTTGAGTTCATCCAAAAAAGTAAAAATCTTTCGAAAATCGAACACGGAACACCTAAGCTATACCTACCTATATCGAAAGTCTAAACGTGCTGTGCAACAATTTACCGCAAACTTTACGTAATTTTATTCATTTATTTTGTAAAAGTTTTCAAACTCTCATTTCTCATCTCTCTCAACAACAAAAAAATATTTAGTCAAAAGAAAACGAAGGCATGAATCAAACTTCAAAAACAAAAAGGAAGCCATTAAAAAAACCGATATCCGGCGCCATTTAATGCTTGACATGATATTCTCTTATAAATTCGTTAAAAAAATGTCTCAAACTAACCTTTCCGCTGTAATCACTCGTACATTTTGGTGTTTATCATCCATTTTTAACTGAGTATATTCTACAATGGACAGTAAAATAAAATGGCACCGAGATAGACGTTAGCGTAAGGAGAAACGAACACAGACTGACGGTGTTACAAATTGTATGAAAAGAAAAAACCGGCCAAGTGCGAGTCGGACTCGCGCACCGAGGGTTCCGTACAAACCTGTAGTAAGTTTTAAATTAAATGTTTTTTTTTAATATTTGAGTTGATTGAATGAAAGGAAAATTGCGGTTTACGATTTATGACGTATTAAAAAAAAACTACTTACTAGATCTCGTTCAAACCAATTTTCGGTGGAAGTTTGCATGGTAATGTACAACATATATTTTTTTTAGTTTTATCATTCTCTTATTTTAGAAGTTACGGGGGGGGGGGGACACACATTTTACCACTTTGGAACTACGATATTAAAAACTTTAGATACGTTCCCCGCGCTTTATTTTGGCAAGAATATAAGGAGGCAAATGCCATCTCTTCACTTAGTCGCGCACCAGTCAGCGTCGTGGTTGGACGTCAATTTGAATGACTTGATTCTCGCAAAAGTGCTCTCAATATGCCTTCATGTGTTTTTAGACGTTGCAGAAATTATACATTATCCGTCAGGGAAAATAAAAATATTTCATTTCATAAGTAAGTACTGTAAATTAATTTATTGTAACCGAAAAATATTATTACTTCGTAAATTTTAATCGTAGTTTTTATTACGAAGTTCGTGAGCGAGATATGTAGTGTCTCGTGCGTAAGAGTGAAAGAGAGAACAACTGTACAGCTGTAATGGCGGTCGACGAATAGACGAATAGCCGCTGCTAGGGGAAGTTGAGGAAAACTAGTCTATACTAGATGATGCCCGCGACTTCACCAGCGTGGATTGATGTTTTTTAATTCCCGCGCGAACTCTTCAATTTTCCGGGATAAAAGTAGCTTATGTCAAAAAGTACCTACCTAAATTGAATAAATACTTATGACTTATGACTTAATTATGACATCTGATGATTTCGAATTTTATATATCGAACCTATCTCTATGCCTCTCTTCGCAGTAGAATCAGCTTTCTGAACCGGTGGTAGAGTCTTGACGTATCATGTAAGTGGCTCAAGTTTTCCTACGTGAAACGGCTTTCTAAAGCATTGTAGATAGGCAGACACACATTCACATTTATAATGTTAGTATGGATGATTACCTAGTAGTACTTACCTCCTAAGTACCCGTTATCAAAAACCGTAATAGGTACATGCCAACAAACTCGCGGGCATTATCTAGTCTAGTTTTAAAGTATTAGTAAGATAAGAAAATACTTCGTTCTAAGGACAGTAGCAAATATTTGTCAATAAAATTTTCTGTGTTAAAATTCCGAAATCGTTTTATTATTATTAGTTTCGAAATAATAAAATAAATTTACAAAAAGGAAAAGATTTTTTTACTCATTGAATCAAAAGATTGGTTAATTATAAGTCTTAAATTATGCATGAAAATCGAGTATACGCTTTTTGCCCAACCTCCTCACGTTGCTACGTCACACGCGTTCACGCCATTTTCAAAATTGCAGTTAACAACAGTGTAACTCAGAATCTATATTTATCTCTTTCTAATAACAGGTATAGCGTATGTTGATCTTTATGTTCTTTCCCTTTCTCCGCGTACGAAGTAGCAAGTATACCTTGTCCCATGGCTCCTTGCACGCGTAGTCTTAAAACGTGGGAAGGAGTATTACATATTGCTTGTTCCTTGCACTTACGGACCCGAATGAGTGCAAAGAAGCGAGCAATAATCACTTTTTCTTCCCACGTTTTATGAGCCCGCGTGTAAGGATTGATCGGACAGAGTATAGTGCGTAGTAAATAGGTATGTAATATTTCTACAATATTTACCTACGATATTAATATTTACGCTGTTTTTTAGTGCAATGATGTTCGCGTATGGCGCGTCTATTTGTAATAAGTCGTTGCTTTGGAAGTGTCTCTCGCACAAACTATTCAGTTTAGAAAAAAATGATATTACAAACCTCAATATCATTTTTGAAGACCTATCCATAGATACCCCACACCTATGGGTTAGATGAAAAAAAAAATTTTGAGTTTCAGTTCTAAGTATGGGGAACCCCAAAAATTTAGTATTTTTTTTCTATTTTTGTAAGAAAATCTTAATGCGGTTTACAGAATACATCTACTTACCAAGTTTCAACAGTATAGCTCTTATAGTTTCGGAAAAAAGTGGCTGTGACATACGGACGGACAGACAGACAGACAGACAGACAGACAGACAGACAGACAGACAGACAGACAGACAGACAGACATGACGAATCTATAAGGGTTCCGTTTTTGCCAAATTTGGCTACGGAACCCTAAAAACGAACTCACCTAAAGTTTATTGTTATACGGCTTATAGCAGAGATGCACAGACCGCGGCCCGCGGGCCGCATGCGGCCCGCCGGTCGAATACTGGTGGCCCGCCGACAGCAAAAATAATACTCTCGTACATTCGAAAAATATTGAATTCTATTCCAGAATAAAACCAAAAAAAATATGTTCGAAAAGTAATTTGAATCTCGCGCGCGCGCTCTTAAGTGCGCTTATCGGTGCGCCGTGCATGCGTCGGTAACAGCGGTCGGTAATGTTCGTGCTGATCTCGGTTAAATTCGTTTTCTTGAGGAAGCGCCGCGGCCGGCGCGGCGGCGCGTTATCCGCGGGTTATATTGTTAGAGCAAGCGAGATAGCAATAGTCCCGAATTCCCGATTGCTCGCGTAGGTAGATACACGAAGCTTCCAGAGTCGGTTTCGAGATTTCTCCAGACAGTTTTCGACTCTATACGCGCGGTATAAAAGCCACGCTAACCGCAGCGACCGACAGTTCGGTTTTAATTTGAGTGAAGTGTCAATAGTTCTAGTGTAGATTTTAACTCGACTAGCCGGTGTATAATTATTGTGTTGTGAAATCGTAAGTAAAACTCTGTTATTAATAAGTGTTTCCCTACCTATTTAATCAATTATTTTTGGTAATTTAAAAAAGGATGGGTAATTTAAGTAGGTACTGTAATTGTTTTTAGGTGCTGTGTTAATCCTAGCCAGGATTAGAACGCAACATGGACAAGCCAGGACCTAGTAATAAACGTAAGGTTAAAGATGAAAATCGGCAGTTTCAAGAAATTTGGACCGAGAAATACTTTTTTGTATGGTCACATAACAAAGTCGTTTGTTTAATTTGCAAAAATTCTGTTGCGATTGCAAAGGAATATAATGTTAAAAGGCACTATGAAACGCAGCATCCTACTTTTACCAAGTTTACAGGCGAATTAAGAAAGCAAAAAATGTTGTCTTTAAAACGGGAACTTATTGGTCAGCAAGCTATGTTTACAAAACCTATTCAAGATTCAGAAACAGCTACAGAAGTTAGTTATGAAATTTCTCGAATGATAGCAAAGCGAAGTCGCCCCTTCAATGATGGGGATTTTGTAAAAGAATGCATAGAAATTGCCGCTAAGAAAATGTGCCCAGAAGCAGCAAAAAAGTTTGAGAAAATTCAACTGAATCGTATGACTATCCAAAGACGAATTATGTCTTTGTCAGGTAATATTGCGGAACAATTAAATGAAAAAACTAATATCATTGAATTTTTTTCATTAGCACTCGACGAATCCACTGATATTAGTTCCACAGCTCAACTTCTCATATTCATACGAGGTGTTACTCAAGATTTTGAAGTCTTAGAAGAGTTATTAGGAATGTGTTCATTGAAAGGTCAAACCAGAGGAGTTGATATACTCAATGTACTTTTGGATGAGTGTTCAAAAACTAATTTGGACTTATCAAAATTATCGGGAGTTGCGACTGACGGTGCTCCTTCGATGATTGGTGTCAATTCTGGGCTAGTTACTTTGCTGAAAAAGCATCTGCAAGAAAAAAACATAAACGCTGAAGATCTCATGCAGTTTCACTGCATTATACACCAAGAAGCCCTCTGTTCTAAAAAAATTGAATTTCAAAATGTCATGAAAGTGGTAGTTTCGACTGTAAATTTCATAAAATCACGAGGACTCAATCACAGGCAATTCAAACAATTCCTTGATGACATCGAAAGCGAATATGGAGATTTACTGTATTATACAGAAGTAAGGTGGCTAAGTCGTGGATTGACACTGGAACGATTTCTAAATTTAATAGAAGAAATTGGAATATTTCTGGCGGACAAGCAAAGGGATGTCCCGGAACTTAAAAATCCTGATTGGTTGTGTGATTTGGCTTTTTTAGTTGACATTACAAAATATCATTTGAATGTCTTGAACACACGGCTTCAAGGCAAAAATCAACTGATATCCCAGCTCTACGCTCATGTATCATCCTTTCAATGCAAGCTGACACTTTTCAGATCGCAATTGAATTCTGGAAATTACAATCATTTTCCGAATTATAAGAAAATGGCTGAAAAATTCAACAAAACTGCGATTAATTTCAGTTATGTAGAAAAGCTAGATATTTTGATTCAATCTTTTCAAGACAGATTTTCGGAGTTTAAAAAATTGAAACCTCTGTTGGACATATTCAGCAATCCTTTCACGATTTCAGTTGAAAATGCGCCAGAGTCAATGCAGTTAGAAATTATCGACATTCAAAACGACCAAGATTTACGCAACAAATTCAACGAAGGACACTTGCTGAACTTTTACCGCTGCATTGATAAAAATACGTACAAAGAGTTGCGTATAAACGCTCTGAAATGTGCCAGCTTATTTGGTTCTACCTATATATGTGAACAAACCTTTTCAATACTAAATAATAATAAAACAAAAAATCGAAACCGCCTTGCAAATGAAAGTTTGGAAGCAGTTTTACGTGTTGCTACAAGTAAATTTGAGCCAAATATAAAAAAGATTGTAAGCACTATGCAGTGCCACGCTTCAAATTAATACATTCTTTTTCAATTTTAATACATATTTATCAATTCTTTATTGTCTTTAATTACCTATACTTCTGGCGGCCCGCCATCAGTTCATAATTTGCCCGAGTGGCCCCTAGTCTTAATAAGTCTGTGCATCCCTGGCTTATAGTATACGCGGCGGAGGCGCCGCGCCGGTCGTCGGAACCGGTTTTGTCTACGATTAAAGATATCCATAGAACATAATATTACTATAGAGATCGTCACGTGCAGCCGAAATTAATTAATCAAATCAACTTATCTGTCGATTAGTAACTTCCTAAGCCTCGTTTTTACATTTTGTAAAAGCTTTACCTCTATGATATTTTTTAGATAAAACACTGAGAGAACTTTTAATAGGTACTCAAATACCTGCTCGTTTTATTGCAAACAAACACTGAGAGAATTTTCGATACCTACTCAATTTGTTTATTATAGGATATTATAATAGGTATTATGAAGCAAGGCGTATCATTAGAGACACCTAGGTACCAAGGAGTACCTAGGTGTCTGTAATGATACACCTTGCTTTGAAGCTGAGAAATCCCGGCAAGAAATACAGCACACTCACAGCAGACGAATCTGACAATTACTATATTTGTTGTACAACCATCTACTTACATAGATAGTGCGGATTCAGAGGGTCCAAAATAATAAGTATACCTAAGTACTGAGGACATTAACTAATGCGCCCTGTTTTACACGCAACGAAGAAATGCACCAGTATCTAGAAATGCCAACTATATATTTTGTGATGAAATGAATGAAATAAATAAGTACCTACTCCAAAAAGCACAAAGTTCGACTCGCCAATCACCCATGACCCAACCCAACTCAAACTCACTAGTAGTCGTCCCAAGAGTGAAAAGGTTAGTACGAGTTGACGTGCTCGATATGAATGAATGAATGAATGAATGAAATATTCTTTATTGTACACCAAATAAAAAAATACACTTAAACAATAACAATAAAAATACTAAAAGAAAAATCGGTACAAATGGCGGCCTTATCGCTTTGAAGCGATCTCTTCCAGGCAACCACGCTTTATAGGAATTAAGCCTAGTGAGTCGAGGGTGTACGTAGATATGTTCAGGAGGAAATAATAGTAATGTATTTATTTATGCTAATATAATAAATATATGTATATTATATATAATATACTACAAAATAAAAATACAGTATAATACATAAATAATAAATATCAATAAATAATAAAATACTATAATATATATTATGCCAAAAAAGGGGGTAAAATAAAATAAAAGCCAGAAGACGCAAAGTAAATCAGATGAAGGATTATATAAGATGTGAGGTAATTTAATAATTCAGGGAGGAAGGAAGTGCGCTTTGATGAGTCTTTTAAAAACTGCAAGAGATTGCGCAAGCCTAATATGTAACGGTAAGGAGTTCCATAGCCTAGCAGTTTCAACGGAAAAGGATTTCGAAGAAAAAGAGGTATTATGGGAAGGGATTTTTAAAACTAGGTTATCATTAGAGCGAAGAGAGCGACCATGAGTGTCACTCAGAAACTCAAAACGCTCCTTGAGATAAAAAGGAGTAGCAGGATTGAATAGTACACAGTATAAAAGAGAAAGAACGTGAGTATCCCTGCGAAGGCGGATTGGAAGCCACTTGAGTTTTTTGCGAAATTCAGAAACATGGTCATATTTCCTGAGTCCAAATATAAACCGTATACAAAGATTTTGAATGCGCTCAAGTTTATTAAGCAACTCCTCATTTAGATTGAGATAGCAAGAATCAGCATAATCGAGAATGGGCAAGAGAAGAGACTGTGCTAGCGTTATTTTGGTTGGTATGGGTAGAAAATTTGACAATCTACGAAGAGACCCGACAGACGCAAACACCTTCCTACTCACCTCACTCACTTGCGGAGCCCAAGATAAAAATTTGTCAAAAATGATACCTAGATTTTTAACCGTGTCACTGTAAGGTACACAAGTACCGTCAAAAATAATACTAGGTAATGTAGAAAAATCTATTCGCGTGACCAACTTTTGACTGCCTATTATTATACATTGAGTTTTTGCTGGATTTACCTTCAGGCCATACGACTTGCTCCACTGCACAATAGAATCTAGATCATTATTTACCAAATCTATCGCCTCAGGTAGATCCACCAATTTAGCCTGAACATACAATTGGAGATCGTCAGCATACAGGTGGTAGTGAGAAGATAACTGGAGAGTAATAGAACTAATGAAAATTGAAAATAGGAGAGGAGACAACACGCCACCTTGTGGAACACCAGCATTGATCGTGCACCAGTTAGATAACGAATCATCAACTCGCGTCCGCTGCCGGCGACCAAACAAGTAACTATGAAACCAGTCAATCACTTCAGGAGATATGTTAAGAGAAGCTAAAATGGCTAATAAGAGATCAAAATCAACATTGTTGAATGCATTGCTAAAATCAAGTAAGGTCAACACTGTTACACGTTGATTATCCATACCGAGACGAATATCCTCAGTAATGTTGACTAAAGCTGTAGTCGTGCTATGACCTGTCCGGAAACCGGATTGAAATGGATTAAACAGGCTCCATCTAGATAGGAAAAGGCTCAATTGCTGGTGAACAATGCGTTCAAAGACTTTTGATAGGAATGGAAGAATGGAAATGGGTCGGAAGTCCGATAGTCCAGAAGGGTAAGCTTTTTTGGGAATAGGAGTAATTTGAGCCTCTTTCCAGGAAGAAGGAAAATTTCCAGTAGAAATTGAGAAATTAAAGTTGGTTTTAATAACAGGAGCCACTAAACAGCCATCTTTCGTGGAAGCTTTAAGTTTGCCGCCACCAAGTGTTGGAACGATTTGCCACCTCCAATTCGTGCTATTCAAACGATTAGTTTTTTTAAAGCCAAACTTAAAATTCACTTTCTCACGCAGCAAAAAGGGAACTGAGCACCTTATCTTTGTTATTCCTTGTTTTCCAATACGTTCCACACTTTACTGTGGCGACAAACGACACCAGCGCGTATACGTACTTAGTAAGTACAGCGCGAGTAGCGCGATAGTACTTAGTAAGGATAGATTAAGTAGATAGGTAGAAAGTACATTTATTTAGATAGTTCCGAGTATAAATGAGAATTTGGGTTATAATAATTTGTTAGTATTAGCTTGGCTATAAGTAGTGTAGGGTAGTATTGAATTGTTGTTAAGAACCGCTTTACTTAATAATTTATATAGATAAAAAACTGTCGGAAACACGTCTATGGACACTTTAAGGCTCCTCCTGAAAACCAGCGCTGCAGCTTGCTGCGGCTTTGTGCTGAGTGAGGAGCCTTGTTTGTTCACGAATTATAAAAATAAAAAATAGTTTTAATTGTAAGTATGTAAGTAAATATTGTAAATTGTTTTTTCGTGGGCAAATAAATTAATTATCTATCTATCTATCTATCTATATCGATGACAGGGATGATCATTTTACGACTAATACCGTCTGTACCAACAGCATCAGAGTTGACCTCACGAACACTTTTCTTAACATCACTATCAGTGATCTGACTTAAAATAAAAGCAGGATCATCAGAAGTGGGTAAAGCTGAAATTTGACTCTTAGTCCGGGACTTTGTGGCATCATCAATGGCACAAGAAGAAGAGAAATGCTGATATCTGACGAGCGTTCGAGCGCTGGTTTCCTCGTTCACAGATCTCTCTCTCTCTGCGTCGTATTCCTCATTACTGAAGGTCGTGACCCCTTTCCATTAATCAAATAATGGTAGGAGTTTTCTTGGGACAATAATGCGGTGACTCGGTGCGGCGGACTCAACTAAGAGTATTTAAACTCTAGGTTTTTGTAACGATCATTATCAGATGTTAGTGATAATAACCGGGACCGACGGCTTTACGTGCTCTCCGGGGCACCAAATTCGGTCACCCATCCAGTTACCGACTTGGGTCTACGTTGCTTAACCTTCGCAATCGACGGATATGTATGCGTTGTCACAACAAGTAATCACAATAGTCAATTTAAGGGCGATAATTATTCCCCCGACTGATTGCAGATCCAAGAGGCTGAAAAAAAAACTACATATAGGTACCAACTCGTAGTATGTAAATAAAGGAATGAACCAATAACACAAGTTTGCAGGCTTTGTGTTTCAACCTTTAAAACGTGTGATCGTATACGTAGAGATCCAAAAAACGCTTCTGAAACTCCAATACTTTTAAATCAAAATTTGTGCGTCAAGGTTGCCAGACTGGCTGCAGTTTTTTCTTGGTTTTTCATACTGTACCATCTTAGTAACACATATTCAGACGAATAAATTCATTCTATTTTATTCTATTAAATACATAGGTACGAACTGCAAAGTCAAGGATGTCCAATGTGTACCTAGTACCTACTTTGTGGCAGAAATTTTATTTCTTACTAGCTGATGCCCCTGACTTCGTCCTCGTGGATTGAGATTTTTTGGTTCTCCTGGGAACTCCTTAATTTTCCTGCATAAAAAGTAGCTAAAGTGCTAATCCATCTATCTCGGTGCCAAATTTCATGCAGATTTGTTCAGCCGTTCTGGCGTGATTGAGTAACAAACATCCATCCATCCATTCCTCCATCCATTCATACATCCATCCATCCATTTTTTTTAAATCCACTACCTATCCTAGTTAGCCCTTGACTGCGACCTCACCTGATGGTAAGTGATGATGCAGTCTAAGATGGTAGCGGGCTAACCTGTTATAGGCATGGCAGTTATATTAAAACCCATGCCCCTATATCCGGTTTCTACACGGCATGCTTTTTTCGTTCGCTGACCGGAACGCTAAATAGCTTGGCGGCACGTCTTTGCCGGTAGGGTAAAGCTAGCCACGGTAGAAGCCTCCCACCAGTCCAGAACGGAAAATTCAGAAAGTATAAATTCTCAAATAGACCCTGCCGCCTGCCGGGGATCGAATCCGTATATCCTATATATAAATAACCTCCGCACGTTAAGACAACAGCGCTCAACCACGGTAATATTATCATACCGTGGCTCAACACTGCGCCACGGAGGTCGTCAAAAATCCACCCATCCAAACTTTCGCATTTATGTTATTATTAATGTAGAAGTATAGATGAAAATATTGTGACCGCTAGTGTAGAAGAAATGATTGTGACGAAGAGATAGAAAGAAATTTTAAATTAGGTATACCTATTTTGAAATATCTTAAAAATTCTGAGTAGTTACTAAGCCGTATTCAGCGATCGCAATATATTATTATGTAGTATTGTATTTGTGCATTGTTTATTGTCAATTGATAAGTAGTTTTTGCATTGTGTTTTTTTTTTTGTGTTCTTAAAATCTTAAGGCACAACACTATTCACATAAATAAATCTAATAGTTTTATTTTTAATTCAAAATTAGATTATACGCTCGATCGTCAGCCCTTACGTTCGTAGTTCGTACCCGGACTGAGGCGTCGCGTACCCAGACGGCGTGTCGGTGAATGTGTCGGTGAGAGCTCACGCACACATCGTTGCGCTATGTATGGGTTAAGTCGCCGCGAGCCGTTTGTATGAAGCTTCCCCTCTGTACGTACTCTGTGCTTAAGGCACACGAGTATATATCCGACCAGAGGGGAAGCTTCCTAACAAAGTCGAAAATGTATACCTATTCTGCTAGGGTTGTCACCTGATGCATGTCAACAATTTAAGGAAAAAATAAAAAGATTATATTATAGTTATATAATGTATAATTACAGTTATATTGACTTGTCCTGAAATTGAACAATAAATACTTAAATTAGACAAATATTATTATAAAGAAACGAAATTATTTATTTTTAATGAACATCAGTATTTTTAACATAACTTCACAATAATGTTTATAGATGGCACCGTCATTTACTATCACAAAAACAGTTTTGCGGCGCTGTTTTTTTAAAACTTTGGTACCAGTTTCCTGTTTTGTAATCCCAGGGAGTCCTAAATATCGATTTTGAATGAAATCGGTTAATTAACAAAGAATTTCAAAATGGCGCTGATTTTTTCAAACTTTGGTATCAGTTTCCTGTTTTGTTACCCCAGGGAGTCCTAAATATCGATTTTGAATGAAATCGGTTAATTAACAAAGAATTTCGAAATGGCGCTGATTTTTTTAAACTTTGGTACCAGTTTCCTGTTTTGTAACCCCAGACAGTCCTAAATATCGATTTTAATCGAAAAATTATAAAAATAGGTTCATTGGTTTCCGAGAAAATCGTTAACAAGGTTAGAAAGGTACTTACTTCTCTTTATCTCTCGGGTATGAAAAATAGAAAACATCCTTATTGTCTTTGGAACTTTTCAAGCAAACTGTGCAAATATTCGGCATTTTTGTTGAAACAACACTATTCACATAAATAAATCTAATAGTTTTATTTTTAATTCAAAATTAGATTATACGCTCGATCGTCAGCCCTTACGTTCGTAGTTTCGTACCCGGACTGAGGCGTCGCGTACCCAGACGGCGTGTCGGTGAATGTGTCGGTGAGAGCTCACGCACACATCGTTGCGCTATGAAGTCGCCGCGAGCCGTTTGTATGAAGCTTCCCCTCTGTACGTACTCTGTGCTTAAGGTTTCCTGGAAGAAATCGCTATTATTAGCGATACGAGTAAGGCCGCCTATTGTATCCATTTTCTTTATGTTATTTCATGTTTTTTTTCTTGTGTGGTACAAATGAAGTGTTTAAAATAATAATAATATTAATCTCATCTGCCAAGTGATAAAAGTGCCTAAGTCCTACGAAATTTAAGAAAAATTGGCTTAGTTCTTAAACATAGAACCTAAGTCTAAGTTAAGTAAGTAAATTATTTGAATATATTGTGTATCTACGGAAGTATTGAAATAAAGATTGATTTATGTTATGTAAAATAAATATCTAGTGTTTCAGTTATGGTCGTGCCTCTTACATGGGTATACAAATACAATGATGCCGGCGATTTCATCCGCGTGGAATCCCGGGGTTAAAAAGTAGCCTAAGTATGTCCTTCCCCGAGATGCAATCTAGGTATCTGTACCTACCAAATTTCATCAAAATTGATTGAAAAGAGGGTCCAGGTAAGTGTAGCAGACAGGCAGATATACAGACAGGCAGACACACTTTCACATTTATATATACATACATACATACATATTAGTGTAGATTTTGAGAATATTTTTTTAACAAGTATGTCTTATTAGCTGATGCCCGCGACTTCGTCCGCGTGGTTTAAGTTTTTTGACTCCCGGGGGAACTCCTTAATTTTCCGGGATTAAAAGTAGCCTGTGTCAATCTCCAGGTCCTCAACTATACCCATGCCAAAAATCACGTTGATCCGTTGCTTCGTTGCGGCGTGATTGTAGGACAACCCAACAAACCAACAAACAGACTCACTTTCGCATTGCCATTTATAATTTTAGTATGAATGATATCTCAAAAGGTAGGTAATTATGGACTAAGGGACTTCAGGAACTGGGCCCTTGTCCAAATACTGTACTGTTCCAGAGAAAAACGATCGAAAGAATACACAGAACGTTAACAGGTGGCCGTTGGGGCCTTTATGTTACTTATCTATGTCACCGTAAGATTGTAAAAACCGTTAGATTATAATGTAACTCGCGAAATTGTAAACTGTCGAATGATTACAATATTATAACGGATTATTTTTCGGTAGATTTAATCTGTTAGGTTTATTAACCCGATAGAACCTGATTATTTATGTCAAACCCTAACCTAAGCTACAAGAAAGAGACAAGAAAACGTGAATACAATGAATATTTCAAAAATTGACACTTATAACATTGAACGGTTCACAATCTTTCGACTGTTTACAATCTATCGAAAAAAAAGCGTTAGATTAAAATCTTACGGTTTTTACAATCTTACGGTGACATCTATAACACGACCACCTGTTGCAATGCCTATATGATATCATTTTAAATGTGGATAAATACAAGCAACTATAGGCATCTACCTATACCTATTTAATTTGTTTGGGTAACATTGCGTGGGTACCTACAGCTCATGGCCACGAGTAGACTCGTCGGTAAAGAATGAATATTTGGCAGTACCTACTCTGTACTACCACAGATTACCACAGCAACCATACTGCCAACGCTTAAAGCAATACTAAAGCAATATTATTCAGACAGTTTGATTTCACGTACGTTGACGTTCCTAAAATAAGGATAATAATCCTAAAACACGAAAGTCAACAATAATCCATACTTCCATTCTAATATTATAAACGAGAAAGTGTGTCTGTCTGTCTGTCCGTCCGTCTGTCCGTCTGTCTGTCTGTCTGCTACGCTTCCACGGCCCAACTACTCAAATGATTTTGATGAAATTTGGTAAGTTTACAGAGATAGGTTACTTCCCGGGGAAGGATATAGGCTACTTTTTATCTCGGAAAATTTGTAGAGTTACCGCGGGAATCAAAAAATAACAATCCACGCGGACGAAGTCGCGGGCATCATCTAGTTCTAGTGAAACATTTATGGCTTAGGGCGGTGGCAGTAAAGCCCCATGTACTACCACAGAATATATTATAAGAGTGTACTACCCAATATAATGGTGAATTAACAAAGGAGGTAGGTAAATCTCATATTATATAAAATTCTCGTGTCACAATTTTCGTTCCCATACTCCTCCGAAACGGCTTGACCGATTCTCATGAAATTTTGTGAGCATATTGAGTAGGTCTGAGAATCGGCCAACATCTATTTTTCATACCTCCACGCGGACGGAGTCGCGGGCATCAGCTAGATAAATTATAAATTACGAAAGTCAGCATTTGGGACAGAATACTACTTGACTACGTACCTATACATATTTAGGCCACCAAATTTAAAGAAAATTCCATCCAAACGATGCTGTTGAGGATTTATTATTAACGTGACTATGGATGCATCTCACTGTCATTGGTACCTATTTGATATCATAAAATCATCCCTATTTATCGATGGTTATCATCACCATCATCCCCCGTGCGCGTGGGACCTCTCACCTGTATCCGAATAACCCATGACCCCATGGCTAATCGAAACTCGCTTACTACCCAATAATTGCCACCGATAGGAAGCGGGAACCTTTTTAAAACATTTGGCACAGTTAGTTATAGGAATGAGTTCCCGTATTCCCACGTCAATAACATTTTAAAATTGATGTGTTGAAAATCAGCAACAACAAAACAATATCGCTTTAAAGCGTTGGCAGAATAGACCCAGGTACTCTCACAAAATAATGTAGGTACTATATAATAGTGTACCTACTACCAAAATATAATATTGAATTAAAAAAGGACTAAGGAGGTAAGTATAAATTACTAGATGATTCCCGCGACTTCGTCCGCGTGGATTTATGTTTCATCATTCCCGTGGGAACTCTTAAATTTTTCGGGATAAAAAGTAGCCTATGTCCTTCCCCGGGATGTAACCTATCTCTGTACCAAATTTCATCAAAATCCGTTGAGTAGTTGGGCCGTGAAAGCGTAGCAGACAGACAGACAGACAGACAGACAGACAGACAGACAGACACACTTTCGCATTTATAATATTAGTATGGACAGTATGGATTATAAATCACGAAAGTCAACAATAATGTGTAACACGACAGAATTAATCTATGCCACATTATTGCTCTGTGTTGCGTGCTATCCGGATTATGCACAAATCTGTGGTGTTATAATATAATCTATGATTATCATGTGGTCTGTGGTTGCTGTGCGAGTCGGCCGCCGCCATTTTGTTTAATTCAGTTTAGATAGGGGGATACTGTAAATTGGTGCGTGATTTTGTTGAATATTTTTAAAACTGATATTTAATTGATTTATAGAGATATTATTGTTGTGCATATCTATTAGAAAGATTATAAAAGTGATATGACATTATAAATCCATACGAATTTCATAAAGATTGATTATCGAGAGTAATTTGTAAAAATGATATGTATGAGACGTAGCGTAATGAAACGCCCGCTAATTGGGACGACCCGTTTATTAATGTTTAATTACAGCGTTGTAGGTCCGCGCATACCTATGCGCGGTGGTAGGTACATACAATATACATCATCCCTCCACACTTAGTTTATGAAACCTGACAACAATGAAAAATAAATAATGTTAAAGTAAAGTAGGTCCTAAATATATTTTCTATAATCTAAATTTTCAAACACTTTTTTTCTTTGTCGTTTTTGACCTGAGAGTGCGAGTGACGGCGATGGCGGCGGCGGCTCGTGTCGAGGTGCCCGCTCACGCGGCGCGGGTGACGCGGACGGTTCGTCCGGCAACGCGGCCGCCGCGCTTGTAGATTCAGCGAGCCCTCGCTCACACTCTGCTTCCTCACAATCACCCCATACTTCACCATTACTATCGTCTGCCACACATTCGGCACCTGGCAACGGTGTCGCTCGAGCTTCATCAATTCCCTTTTCTATCGCCTGCTCGTCAGCGCTTTTTGTATTCGCGGGTGTTAAGCACCGTTTATCATTCGCACTGGCGCTTGCGATTTCGGGAGCGCGTGGCGGAGAATTGAACTGATAAGACTCGCTTTCAACCTTCTCTTTTCCACTATATTTAATTATTTGATCCACGTGCCTAATAACGCAAATTTCAAGATCATGGATAAAAACTTTATACATTTTATTTCCTATCTTTGCTTTTATGGTTCCCAACTGCCAAGTTTCCTTCCGTCCACTGTACCCCCTGGCCCAAACAACGTCTCCGATGTTAAAATATCTTTTTCCGGGGACCGCTTGTAAATCTCGGTGAGTTTTACTCGGAGGTAGAATAAGGTCCAGGCCTAAGACGAAACGATCGACTAGATTCGTTTCCAATGCGGTGCCGAAGTCGCAATAGGTTGCCAGACCCCTTAGTCGCGCCGCCCAGTCTCCTAGCGATTCGCCTGGACTCCTGCTAGCACCATAAAATTTTGCCTTATCTGCAAATGAACACTGCTTCAGCTTAAAATGGCTGTCGAGTAATCCAACTAGTCCCGCGTAACTTAACGACTCCAACTCTTGAGGGTACGCTAGGTTACGTACTAAGCGGTACGTCTCGTCGGTGACGTGGGTGAGAAGAACACCGATTTTATTTCCGTCGTCTTCCACTTTATTAATTTTTAAAAACTGTACTAGTTTCCCTTTAAATATTTGCCATTCACTGGTTTTGTGATCAAATATCTGCAAATTCCCCAAATAGGCCGACATTTTTATTTATTTTCTAAAGTGGGTAGGTAATCCCTCCGCGTAGCCAAATGATATGTATGAGACGTAGCGTAATGAAACGCCCGCTAATTGGGACGACCCGTTTATTACTGTTTAATTACAGCGTTGTAGGTAGAGATGCCACGAATAGTGAATTGGCCGAATACCGAATACCGAATATTCGGCAACGCTGTCGGCCGAAGCGCCGAATATTCGGCCGCCGAATATTCGGCACGAAATACATACTTGTCGGGGGCGCGTTAGCTGGATTAAGACAAGTCGCAACCTGATTTCCTCGTTGCGTTGGCGCGGCAGGCGACGACGGCGCGCGCGCGTGGTGGGGTGCAAGCAAACACAACACAGCGCGGGCGAGTAATTGTTTCAATTGCGAGTAAATCACGTCACGGAACGCTTTGTCAGTATATAAAAAATTTAAAATACATAAAATAAAACTTAATTACTATTTTGCTAAGAAGTTTGTTCCTTAGTTCATTTTCAATTGTTGAATTGTTTATTCGTTAAAAGGCTTATAAAATGACACCAGTCAATAAAAAATCGCCCATATGGGAATATTATGAGATTTGTAGTGAATATAATAAACTGGCCCAGTGTTTGCTATGTAGCATCAACCAAATATCTGGTTGCTACTTTTCTGGATCCTCGCTTCAAAACGAGTTTCCTTGGATTGGTTCAAGCAGAAAGAGCAAGACAAAAAATTCTTCTAGAAACTCTGAAAATAAGTTGTGATGAATCTAGTAGTACCGATGACGATTCTTCTCCACTTCGTAAGAAAAGAAACTTGAATGAAAATGATAGGACTATTGAAATACACGACAGTTTCTGGAACTGCTTTGAGGAAGTCGCAACAGATAATTATGCGAAATGCTAATGATGAGGACCTGGAGAAGAATGCTGTGGCAAACGAGTTGGATTTTTATTTGAAAACAGTTCGCCTAGATCGGAAGGCCGATCCTTACAAGTGGTGGTTAGCAAACGAAAAATAATACCCCAAACCTTTCGAAATTTGCTAAAGTTTATCTTTCTTCTCCTGGAAGTAGCGTGTATAGTGAGAGGTTATTTTCTGAGGCTGGAAACATTTACGATGAAAAGCGTAATCGTCTGCTACCAAAAAATGCTGAAAAGCTTGTTTTTGTCCATCACAACTTACCACTGATCAATTTTAATTACTAAAGTGTTGTAATCAAATAAATATTATAAATGCGAAAGTTTGGATGGATGTCTGGATGGATGTATGGATGTATGGATGTTTGTTACTCAATCACGCCCCAACGTCTGAACGGATCTGGCTGAAATTTGGCATAGGGATAGATTATAGTCTGGAATAGCACATAGGCTACTTTTTATCCCGGAAAATTAAAGAATTCCCGCGGGAACCAAAAAAACCTCAAATGGATGTTTGTTACTCAATCACGCCAGAACGGCTGAAGGGATCTGGATGAAATTTGGCACAGAGATAGATTATAGTCTGGAATAGCACATTCTACACAATAGCAATAGGCTACTTTTTATCCCGGAAAATTGAAGAGTTCCCGCGGGAATCAAACAAATGTATCTGTTCAACTGATTTTGATAAAATTTGGTACAGGGATAGGTTGTATCCCGGGGATGGACGTAGGCTACTTTTATCCCGGAAAATTACGGAGTTCCCGCGGGAACCAAAAAACCTCAAACCACGTGTCAAAGACATTAGACCACACTGCTAGTAGGTTAAAAATAAACACAAAGATAACCATGAATAGATTTTAATTTCTGTTCATTCCAGTTTGTTGTGTATGTTAGAATCACATTCTATCCAGAAGAAACTGCAAGAAACTGGTATAGTTGCTCTTTAAAAATTATTGAACAGCCAATGATATTAAAACATAATATTATATAAAAACGATGAACTAATAAAGTTGATTTTACAATTATATTGATTTTAATAAATTTCACTACAAGATCTGTCTCAAAATATTCCAAAAGCCAATTGTTTATAAATCGATAATAATAACCTAACATAACCTCTTAAAATAGTATGTAATTATAATTTATACTTATCTCAGCAAAATGCAGTAATCCACCCTAATCTTCACCAATACAATCAATAATAATATACACTTTATCCACTTGTAATACTCCTCAAAATTTTAATACTGACTGAACTCCCGACGCCATTTTCTCTCACCTTTATACTATTTTTCTGTTACCGACCCACCAACATTCTCCTGAATTTTTGTGATTGGCTGTCATGATTACAGCCTATATATTGAAAAGCTACGATTGGTGATTAAATTACTTAGCATCAATCGAAATAAACTCTGCATCCTGCAACACTCAATGTTGCCAAAATATAACCTCCAAAGTAAAATGAACAATTCATTGCAAGAAACCTAAATTGAACATGAAATGCAATGCAAAATCACCTATGAATCACAACTCAGCATCGCAACAACACTGCGAATAGCGTTCATTCCTCACACTCGCCCATCCTGACGCCTCTTTGCGTCCCTGCAAAGAAAAATTGGTATGAATAGGTTCGATCACCGCATACATGAAAACAACCAAGCAACCTAACCTTGGAGAAAAATGAACTCTATGTAGTTACGACCAATCAATCCCTTGCTCCTCACTGCTTTTTTCTTTTGTTACTTGACCAATATAAAGACTCTATTGCGAGCAAAGTTAAGTACATAGTTTATTTTCAAAGAGATTTTCACAAGATTTTATAAAGCACCGACTCATAAAATACATCTGTTTATAAGAAGAGTATACGCATTTATCAGATAGTTTCCATTAATTTCCCGTTATTCAAGTATATTATTCATTATTTATATATGGAAGAGCTGTTCATTTATTTATTACCAACATAAACACACTTAGATAATCAGGCCTATTTAACAAATAATCATTAAATATGACCATTTACCAAAGTACACATTTTGCCCATCTGTTTATCAAATTGTTATAGTGACAACCCTGTGACTCTAAGACAGCACCAACCCTACGGCTGACAGATTACGTTTGCATTTCATCAGCGTATAGTGTTACAGTGAGCGAAAATGTTAGATTTAGTATTCTCACGGACAACTATTTTCAAACATGTTCGCACGTTAATAAGTAATTATAAAAATCGCAACTGTAAAATTATTCCGTAAACCCTAATTATAAGAAAATTTCAGACCTTCCTCAACCTCCACCTGCCGGCCTTCATAATTAAATTTATTCACCAAATGTTTATAATTGTAATTTAATTGTAATTTACCAAATATACCCTACTATTTTTTTTATTAAACCAATTCATCGAGCAAGTATACCTTTTCATCAAAATATATACCATTTGCTATGAGCCTACTCAACAAATAATCATCGAATATGACCATTTACCAAAATACACATTTTGCTCAGCTTTTTATAAAATTCATTTACAAAAGTATTATTTGCAATCATTAAAACTATTCAAACCTTTCAGTCGCAACCATTGCAACTGTCCAAAGAAATCTGTAATAACCAGTATAACCTTCCAGAACCAAATAGTGGCAACCGTCATTACCATTTTTCCAAGTGGCAACCATATAAACCATTATAACCATTTTTCCAAGTGGCAACCATTAAAAACCATTAAAACCATTTTTTTCAACTTTCTCATATATATTCCAATAAACTATCACATATTTTTGCCAAGTAAAACAATTTATAATCATTAGAACCATTTTTTTTTTTTTTCCACAAATATTTCCAAATTTCCATTTAGCCACTAACAATAAAACCATTTAGCCACTGCGGCTTTTTCCAAATCACTTAGTCGCAAACCTTGCAACTTAATTTTAATCGATTATCCAAACAGTATAATATTTTAACTTCTATTAAATCTTTAAACTCGAAATTACGAACTTCTTTTAAGTTTTATTACGAACTTGTTCGGGTAGGCCTTATATTACCAACTTGTTTGGGTAACCAATTAGTAATAATCAAGACCAATCATTACCTCTAGTACAGTCTTCTTAAGTTGCCATCAGACACGTCCAACTGATCCAATCACCGACGGAGTAGGTATCAATAGGGGTATCCAAGGTAAAACTTACTTGTAGTCAAATCTGTATGTTGTAACCTGGTAACCAGCTATTTAATATTTGTAGTGCCAAGTCCAATTTTTATAATCCCAGCTACTGCACCTGGCCAGAGATTTTGACTTGAGACTTAACTCAAAAATTTCGCCACATTTAACATGCGACTTATCTTGAGTACTGTAGATACCTTCAGCAGAACTGTTTATGAGTCTTCACTCTACACTCCTTGTCCTCATCAGCATCAACTCTATGTGAGCACCAGCAGTATATTTCTAGTCCTCTCATCTTCAGCAGCTCGGAGATGATGAAAACAACCTCAGCAGCAGCAGTATATTTCTAGTCTTCGTATCTTTAGCAGCTCGGAGATGATGAAAACAAACTCAGCAGCAGCAGCAGCAGTATATTTCTTGTCCTCTTATTTTTGGAGATTATGATGAAAGCATCTTCAACAGTTCGGAAATGACGAAAACAAAATCAGCAGCAGCAGAACTGTATGGAAGTCCCCACTTTTACACTCTGTTATCTTGTCTTCGGAGATGATAACGATGAAAGCATCTATGAGTAGATATCCTATTCAAATCCTCGACGCCGGTTATCCCGTGCATCATATTTCTCAGTCAACAACCAATCAACTTCAGTCTTTTGAAGTTTTCTGCAGCGAGTTGGCCTTGGTCCACTATGTTTACATGATTTTTGATCTGCTAACCTTGCTGTGTCAATGCGTCTCTATTAGTGACCGGATCTTTACTTTCGTCTAATTCATTACTCTGACATTCCGTTCATAAGACTTCCTATAATAACTCATATAGTTAATGACCATCAACTATAGTCTCTCCATATAGACTCTCCTATCACATTACAATAGACGGATAAATATTGACTACATTGACGACTATATCTATTTAGGGCAGATAATTTCCGTTATAGATCTAACAACAAAAGAAATTTAGAGAAGGGTTGCAAATGAATGGAGCAAGAGACTTCTGACTTGGATTGCGCTTACAAATAGAGTAGTCAACGCTTGTGTCTTACCATGCTTAACCTATGGTTGCGAAACCTGGGCTCTTAATGCAATCCACGAGAAGGTACCACCACGAGGCAAGAAGTATGCTGGTAGTAAATATCAAAGACCGACACAGTAGCCGAGGTATAAGAAAGCAAACAAAAGTAACCGACATTCTAAATAAAATAGACACGAAGATTGAGATCGAAAACGTTTCGAGGTAGAGCGCACCGAGGAGGCTTTTGTCAACAAGCAATACGAAACAAGTGACACTAAAATCTGAATTAAGTACTTCACATTTGTGAATTTCATTGATAAAAATAATTAAATTTTCTTAGGTAATCATATTATTATAACTATACCAACTATCAGCTCTGCTAATTCAACTCTATCGACTCTGTCATATCAACTCTATCGACTCTACCATATCAACTCTATCGACTCTACCATATCAACTCTATCGACTCTACCATATCAACTCTATCGACTCTACCATATCAATTCTATCGACTCTACCATATCAACTCTACCGACTCTACCATATCAACTCTATCGACTCTACCATATCAATTCTATCGACTACCATATCAACTCTATCGACTCTACTATATCAACTCCATCGCCTCTACAATATCAACACTCAAACTAAATCATCTATCAATTAAAATTTTGAAAACGCAATTAATAGCAAACTTCAGTAAAAATAAGTGAAACTAAAGCCGATAGCAAAACTCCAGAGTTACAAATCTGAAATCTTTAAATTGTTGCTCAATACTTTCAACGATACTCCGCGACAGTTGTGTTTCGGATTTCGGAATTTGCCAGAACAGTAATCAATTTAAACGCAAAAATAAACCCAAATACTTCTATCGGTGCCTCTTCTATCGAAGGTTGGCGATAATATTGGCAACTTGAACATTCGACACTGCAGATTTAAATATGGATCGGATGATTTTATTGAACCACTGGTGTATGTGCTTCAGTCAGGATGTCCTTCTCTGTCCCACGCCCCTTTTGCCTTGTATTTTGCCCTGAATAATTAATAGAAGAGGGTCATACTTAGGGCCACGACACAAGCTCCAGTTTCCTCTCTTTTTTTCATCCAGAAGAATCTTCTTCGAACCCAAATACGACAAAATCCCCATAAAACAGCCATAATCAAAAATTCACTTCAATGAAACTCCATTTACAATCCTTTCGTTTTAAAATGAACAATATAATAATAATTTAGCAAGTCAAAATACGCTAAAAATTGGACTGCTCACGCCATCCTGTCATAGTATTTTTGTTGACGATTTAATTGGCATTTAAGAATTAAAGTAAACAAACTATACTAAAACGTTTGCAGTGCAAGTAGCAAAACAAGAAAGTTTTATTGAGGAACTAGATCAAGAAATATGTAGCATTACTAATATCAATAGTTACGTATACGATTCGTTTTTCAAATTTAAGTATTTACTCTTAATTTAGAATATTTGCTTGAAAACTTTGCTTTTGTTAATAATTTGTTTTAAGTAGAATTACTTTTTGTTGATTACTTCGAAATACGTGAAATTTAAACAATAGCACAAATTATCAAATGATCATTAATACGGCACTGAACAGCAAAACTTAAACCACTTAATCTCAAAATAAGGGTATATAGAAAATAATAAAAACTTTTGAAAACCAAGATCACATATCGTACCACCATAACCATAACCATCACCATCCTGATATTAACCAATTAATAAAACTTAATATCCCAAACGACACCATGTAAATCGAACCATAAATGTATGCTTTCTTCTATAATTCCTGTATGGACCGTAACGTAAAATAATTGGAACATAAATAATACCTGTATAACAGTAAAATAAACCTGCTAGGAAAACCTAGTACTTAATTATTATTAAACCACCAATTGTAGGACGATCGAATTTGTATAAACATTAGATAAAATGCGGGTACCGTCCCCGCATAACTATCGGAAATAATAATTTAATTAGATCCTACCAGTAAATCCGGATACTCATTTGATGTACTGCCTCTGTAGGATCCCACTTCTGAAAATGTCAAAGACATTAGACCACACTGCTAGTAGGTTAAAAATAAACACAAAGATAACCATCAATAGATTTTAATTTCTGTTCATTCCAGTTTGTTGTGTATGTTAGAATCACATTCTATCCAGAAGAAACTGCAAGAAACTGGTATAGTTGCTCTTTAAAAATTATTGAACAGCCAATGATATTAAAACATAATATTATATAAAAACGATGAACTAATAAAGTTGATTTTACAATTATATTGATTTTAATAAATTTCACTACAAGATCTGTCACAAAATATTCCAAAAGCCAATTGTTTATAAATCGATAATAATAACCTAACATAACCTCTTAAAATAGTATGTAATTATAATTTATACTTATCTCAGCAAAATGCAGTAATCCACCCTAATCTTCACCAATACAATCAATAATAATATACACTTTATCCACTTGTAATACTCCTCAAAATTTTAATACTGACTGAACTCCCGACGCCATTTTCTCTCACCTTTATACTATTTTTCTGTTACCGACCCACCAACATTCTCCTGAATTTTTGTGATTGGCTGTCATGATTACAGCCTATATATTGAAAAGCTACGATTGGTGATTAAATTACTTAGCATCAATCGAAATAAACTCTGCATCCTGCAACACTCAATGTTGCCAAAATATAACCTCCAAAGTAAAATGAACAATTCATTGCAAGAAACCTAAATTGAACATGAAATGCAATGCAAAATCACCTATGAATCACAACTCAGCATCGCAACAACACTGCGAATAGCGTTCATTCCTCACACACGCGGACGAAGTCGCGGGCATTCGCTAGTTTTGAAATAAATACATAATTTTGAGTAATATAACGTGTCTTTTTTACATGATTTGGTATTCGGTATTCGGCTGAATAGTACGTATTATTCGGCCGAATACCGAATAGCAAAAAAAGTGGCCGAATAGGCCGAATACCGAATAGTTGCCGAATGTTCGTGACATCTTTAGTTGTAGGTCCGCGCATACCTATGCGCGGTGGTAGGTACATACAATATACATCAAAAAACCTACCAGCTAATAATAATGTCAGAATAAACGGTTTGATTTTGTAATTGTAACTTTATGATTTCATTTAATTGACCCTTTCTGAGATGCCGTATCAAATGTAACAATATGGTTTTAAGCGTTAGCACCATTGTCTCTGGTAAGCACTTAGCAGTATGGACCCAGGTACTCCTACAGAATATAATAAGTATTATATTATAATAGTGTACTACCAAATAATATAACAAAGGAGATAGGTATTAGGTACGTTTTGTTTCGAGATAATTGGGATGTCTTATCTCTTTCTTATCTCTTTCGGTAGTGTCGACATTTGGTTAGCACTTCGCACAGCACCAGCGTTGATAAAATATTTATTTTTGCAATTAAACCTTTTAATATGGATGTCAATAATTTTTTTGATAATTTTTGCAGCTTTAGGATGTTGATTATGCCAAAAATAATTTATTTTTAGTGATTATTATATAGGGGATCTGTGCGGGACGGGACGATAGTATAGTAATAATTTGTATTAGGTATAGCTACGTAATAGTTTATAATAATAAGTAAATACCATAGCAATAATTGTAATAGAATAAGTTTGAATAGTTTGTACAGAAATAGTTGAAAATAAATTGTTAGAATAGTACAGGGTAGAGAGGGATAGCGCTAACCGCGCTCCCCGCGCAGGTACCCCGCTAGCCGCGCTCCCCGCGCCCTCACACCTGCGCCACCCGCGCCTCCCGCGCCTTCACCCCCTCTACCCTGATTGGATAGTAGTAAGCGATCTGATTGGTTAGCCAATCAGAGGGCCTACATTTTTCGGGCCAAATCGAAATAAATACCGAGCGATTTTGTGGTCCGACACACTTCGCCGGCAACAGCCCTCCAGAGAGGTAGCATAGCAAGAAGAAGTACAGCAAGAATAAAAGTGCCTTCAAGATTCTACAGTAGTTTTTCTTTCGAAAACCCCAACCAACCCGGCGACAGTTAGTGTACCATCGGGTACATTGTATGGTCCTTCGAGCCGGGTCCGTTGGGAAATTCTGAAGAAAATTCGGCGGGAAAACTTTTCGATACAGCACCGAGCCAGCTTCGATACAGCACCGAGCCAGCTTCGATACAGCACCGAGCCAGCTTCGATACAGCACCGAGCCAGCTTCGGGTCAGCACAAGCCAGCTTCGGGTCAGCACGAGCCAGCTTCGGGACAGCACGAGCCAGCTTCGGGACAGCACGAGCCAGCTTCGGGACAGCACGAGCCCGCTTCGGGACAGCACGAGCCAGCTTCGGGTCAGCACAAGCCAGCTTCGGGTCAGCACGAGCCAGCTTCGGGTCAGCACGAGCCAGCTTTGGGACAGCACGAGCCGGCTTCGGGTCAGCACGAGCCAGCTTCGGGTCAGCACTAGCCAGCTTCGTGACAGCACGAGCCAGCTTCGGGACAGCACGATCCACCTTCGGGACAGCACGAGCCAGCTTCGGGACACCGAGCCAGCTTCGGGTCAGCACGAGCCAGCTTCGGGACAGCACGAGCCAGCTTCGGGTCAGCACGAGCCAGCTTCGGGTCAGCACGAGCCAGCTTCGGGTCAGCACAAGCCAGCTTCGGGTCAGCACGAGCCAGCTTCGGGTCAGCACGAGCCAGCTTCGGGACAGCACGAGCCAGCTTCAAGCCAGCTTCAAGCCAGCTTCAAGAAAGCTTCGAGCCAGCTTCAAGACAGCTTCGCGAAATCCGAACCCAGCCAGAATGCCAGTCACACGTCAAGAAGTCAAGAGCCGCAAGACATCCTCCGAACAGACGCCGTCTACATCGGAAGGCACCGCTACCACCTCACCGAGCACGACCGAAACAAGCACGGAAACGGGCACAACCTCTACAGCCACGGGAACTGTCACCACGGAGACCACAGAACAGACTACAGATACCTCCGCGACGTCAGCGCCCTCTACAGTGCCTTCCGTTGCAACAGCAAAAACGAAAGTTTCGATCGCCGCCGCCTCGACTACGCCCTCCATCGCGCCGACGCTGCCAGCCGACGCGAGACAAATGAAGCCCCCCGCAACAAGGGGAGGAACAGCTACAGCACAGGGGCGTAGCCAGGACACAGACACCTCAACAGTCAAGACCAGGCGAACTGTCAACCCACAAGAGCTGAGGCTACCACATGACCTCCGCCCCCCTAGTAAGAGGGGGGGAGGGGGTGGATCAACCTACAGCAAAGCCAAAGCTCACAGAATATTGAAAGCCAAGGAAGAATTACTGCGACTTCAGGTCGAGCTAGCTGCCGCACGCATCGCCGCCTTGGAAGCTGAAGATACAGAGGACGAATTAATAGAAGAATTAATAGAAGAGGGTGTTCCCGTCCAGCCCAGCCAAGAAACCAACGAACATATGGACAACTGGTTCAACAACCAGCCGCCGGCTCCCTTGTTAGCAATCACCGAGGCACAGCACTACCCTATAGAAGACCCGGTGGTCAACAACGTGGAGCAACAGAAACAGCCAGAAGAACACCTTCACACTAAGTCTCAGCTTCAAACACCGGCGGGAGAGCAAACAGAGATATCGAAGCTAGCTACAGCCATCACACTCGCAGTCAAAGCAGCTCAACGACCGAAGTTCATCGAGCTACCCAACTTTGGTGGATCACATCAAGAATGGTTACCTTTCTGCGCCGCTTTCTTTGAAACGGAAAGCATGTTCACGACGATAGAAAATACGAACCGTCTGCGAAGAAACCTCAAGGGAAGAGCAAAAGAAGCAGTAGAGGGGCTACTAATCACCAGTGCACATCCTACAGAAATTATGAAGGCCCTGGAATCAAGATTTGGAAGACCAGAATCCATTGCTATGATGGAAATGGAAACGCTGCGAGCCCTGCCGCGCCTCACCGATTCAGCGCGTGACATCTGCATATTCGCAACAAAGGTCTCCAACGTAGTAGCAACATTGAAGACTCTCAGCTGCATGAACTACATGTACAACCCTGAAGTTTCGAAGACCATCGTGGACAAGCTCACACCTACGCTGCGCTACAGGTACTATGACTTCACAGCAACACAGCCGAAGGAAGATCCAGATCTAGTGAAGATGGAGAAGTTCCTCAAGAGAGAAGCGGAGCTATGCGGACCGTACGCGCTACCTGAACAAGTGGCGTCACATTCATCAACCACTCTACAGAAAAAACCACAGAAGATCCACAACGTAACAGAGAAGACGTACACACCCCGGTGCCCGGTGTGTGACGAAGAAGGACACAGTTCCGTGGACTGTGAAAAATTCAAGAGCTTGGACTCAAATGGAAGATGGGACACAGCAAAGTCCAAACGCCTATGCTTCCGATGTCTTCGCTTCAGAAATAGAACACATAGCTGCAGAGCCAAGGTGTGCGGTGTCGACAGCTGCAAGAATTATCATAACAAGATGCTGCACTACACCAAGGCAACAGAAAAGAAAGAAGACAAGGAAGCTACAGAAGTAATTAATTCCACGTGGACTATTAAGAAGAAGCAATCTTACTTGAAGATTATTCCAATACAAGTTGAAGGTCCCAAAGGAGCAATCAACACCTTCGCATTGCTGGACGACGGATCAACAGTAACATTGATCGACGACGGCGTGGCCGAACACGTCGGAGCGACAGGACCCGTCGATCCACTGAAGATAGAAACCATCAACGATATGAAAACTTCAGAATCAGCTTCAAGAAGAGTGAACATCAGGTTGAGGGGTCTCAACGATCACGAAGAGCAAATACAAGCGCGCACAGTAAAGAACCTGCAAGTTTCGTCGCAGCGAGTCTCCAAAGAAATGGTGGACGGGTGCAAACATTTGGCAGACATCCGAGATTACCTCATATATGCAAATGTGAAGCCACGAGTGCTGATCGGTCAAGACAATTGGCATCTTCTGCTGACTACAGAAGTGAGAAGAGGAGACAGAAATCAACCAATAGCCTCTCTCACACCACTGGGGTGGGTGCTGCATGGTACAGAAAGTCGCAACATTGGACGCAGCATCGACTTCGTATCACATGTCACAGAAGAAATAGAAGATAACTTGGACAGCCTAGTCAAGCAGTATTTCGAGATGGACGCACTTTGCATACAGCCCAAGAAACCGAAATCGGATCCAGAGGAACGCGCCCTACGCATACTGGAAAAAACCACCAGCAAAACAGAGAAGGGGAGGTACGAGACGGGTCTTCTTTGGCGCAAGGAGGAGATCACATTCCCCGACAACTACAGCAACTCAATGAAGGAACCAGAAGTTTAATTCGCTATAATCCGCGACAAAAGGAATATCTATGTGGCACTTAATTTATTTTATATTTATTTACCACACCACAGAATTCCCCCAAAAACTACCCTTTATTGATAAATATATATTGATTATATATAATGTATTATATATATTATTATTATATATATTATTATATTATTATATATATATATTTAGGAAACAGAAGTGGAGTAAAGTGAAACTAAGCAAATATAACAAACCACAATTTATTCTAGTGAACGATTACAACATATCACACATAAAATAACCAAAAAGGAACACACTTAAATCTGAACACAATTATGACTCATTAAGAGTTTCACAATAACGCAGTTTACAGCTCGGAAGGTGACAAAAGAATGACTACGCGGTAATACAGAGAGCGCTTTTTATACACGTTCCTGCCCGCTTTTATAGGTTTTAGTCGGGTACCTACACTACTCACAATAATTTTGCTAACTCGGCCTATCCTGATTGTGCGCCGCCCTCGGCTGCACCGGAAACAATTTCATCAGAAGCAGGAAGAGCTGGTGTGCGTTTGCCATCTTCATAAGCTCCCCCTCTTGCGGTGTCTCCTGAACTAGTGAGGGCACCCAAAGATTCACCCGCATCGTCACAGTTACTGTCATCAGAACCTGAATAAGACACAAATGGTTGATTATTCATGACGATGCACACTATTGCCTATTCTGACATTCATCACGCATACGAGGCCCTCATTCAAAATAACAACTTTCGCTACACAAAATAAAACGCTTCACATTCAAAAGTATGCATACTTCTCCAGACATTACATCTCAGTTAATCTCATACCTGAACTTGCAAGTTCACACACACACCACGTTAAAAACGTGCCAGGACAGAGCCTGATGCGCATTCAGAGAACGCGACTTCCCAGGACAAAACCTGCCAGGACACAGCCTGATGCGCATTCAGAGAATGCGACTTCCCAGGACAAAACCTGCCAGGACACAGCCTGATGCGCATTCAGAGAACGCGACTTCCCAGGACACAGCCTGCCAGGACACAGCCTGATGCGCATCTAAGAGACGCGACTTTCGAAGCCAGCCACTCTAGGTCGCCAGCCTCGGAAGCACGCTGCATCGGGGCAACACCAGTCATACAGCTCGACCAGCAAGGCAATTCGCCTCACACCCAAATACATCAAACGTGCTACTGTAATCATAAGAAAACATTAAAATGTTCGGTTGAATCTTACTTTCAAAAAATGCAGCGCAACTCTCGGGACACCATTCTCCTTTCCAAGGAACCATGTACTGAGCTGCAGAAGTCTTTAGTGCGCTCACGAACCTACCCAAAACCATGGGTACCATTGTGATTTTCAAGATGAACCGGGTCCATACTTGGCCCGAGGTTGACACACACATTCGTGTGCATCTCCCCGTCGGTGGTAGCCATTCTACCACCCACCTGACAGAGTGCTATGCTACACTCCTCGCAAGTCTGCCGACATAACCTTCTTCTCAATCTGCCCACTACTACTACGCTGTCCGCTGTCATCCACTAGCCTAACAGAGCCTAAAGTAACCTAACCTAACATGTAAGCTTACATTTTGACCTAACAACTGAACTAATAAGTAGCCTAACGTTTGACCTAAGAACTGATCTAACGTCTGAATTACGACTAACCTAACTTTACTAGAGAAAGCATGTAACTAAATTGGATGACAACAAGCAGAGCCATAGGCAATGTTTATGCAAATTAAGTTGAAAGTGTCTGTCACCGAAGAACGTGCCGCGTAGTCCAAAGCACGACTTCGAGGTACCACTCCAAGGCACCGCTCCAGGGCACACCTCCAGGGCCCCGATCCAGGGCACCATTCCATGGCGCCAAACCTTCACAAGCTCTCTGACTTAAAATTATTCATTCCGTTCATTACTAGCACAGTTACCAGTACCAGCACAGGTACCAACAAAATTATTTGACTGCTTCAGCAGAGCTCATACATACAAAGCCGATGGAACCCACAGAACCTGTGGAGCTCTCAATAGAGCTGATAGAGCTCCTAGAGACCGTAGCGCTGGTAGAGTAGGTACCAAGACACAGTAGAACTCGTAGAGAAACAAGAGACAGTAGAGCTGGTAGAGCATAATGAGTCAGTTGAGCTCATAGTGCAACAAGAGTCGGTAGAGCTGGTAGAGTCCTCACTAAAGGTTGCTCAACCATAGTACAAACTCACAGTTGTACCATGTCGAAACAACTTTGAACATTCAAAACATCAAACATCATCATCGATGAACACAGAAAATGAAGAAAGTTTACTCATACCAGTTATGTTCAACCATATCGAGAAGGCTAACGAGCAGCCTCGCGCGCTATACAAGCACGCAGCCCTGCGCGACCAGTAGACGCGCAGTGTCACGCCTCACAGCGTGGCATGCGAGCGCGCAGCATCGTACCCCAGGCGAGCGCACAGCCATGCGCAACCAGGAGCGAGCAGCATAGCGCACCAGGTGGGCGCGCATCCCTGGGCAACCAGTGGACATGCAGTGTCACGCCTTAAGCGCGGCAGGCGAGTGCGCAGCAACGCACACTAGACAAGCGCACAGCCCTGCGCGACCAGCAGACGCGCAGTGACGCGCTTTACACACGCGGCATGCGGGCGCGCAGCCCGGCGCGACCAGAACGCCTCACACGTGGTGAGCGCCGAAGACGAAAGGAACATAGAACAGAAAATGAACCTGTGACCTGTAGTTCACAGCACACACGTCATGTCCATCACAGGTTCTGAGTACCTTTACGAGCAATTTATAGCATCGACGATCAATTGTCCTAACCAGCTGCCACTATGCCTCATACATTCACAACTGAATTTTAACTTCATTGCACTTTATGTAATCCTTGTTTAGTGCGGATTACAACCATTTTGTTTATAAAAGCCTCGTATGTAAAATTACTAACGAGAAAAAGTAAGGATTCTGACAGGTAGGTATGTAGACTCGTAATCGATTTGTATGAAATCAAACTTTAACTATCCACGAGGGTAGATAAGCAATACTTCTCTAATCAAAATAGGATGCAACATTCAACAACAAATTACGTAACCTGGTTCGGTAATATTAAAGAAAATAACCTGTAAAACTCAAGTTAATTTTAACGTTTATCAGAACTATAAATATGTTTGCTCGTCCATACCTGACCTCAACAATTATTGTTTTGTGTACAAGCACTATTCGTTTGTAAATGTATCACAGAAGCATTAACATCACGAATGCATCGCATCATTCGAAACACAGTGAGCGTTATTAAGAGACACTTTTTATAAACACAGCATGTTTAAAACAATTGAATCGTAAAGTGGGTATAATCTGACTTTTAACCATCACGCATTTATTACGTATTTGACGCACAAAACTTTCTAAATTGCGGATGATTGGTATCCGATCGTAACTAGGTCAAGAGTTTTAAATAACAACCCTCATTTTAAATACAAAAAACCAAATCACGCAAAAACAATTTATCCGTACATCATGCTTTAGCAAAACATTACTATTATGTGTTCAAAACTCAGCAAACTTAGAGGCCTCAAGTTATGCATTCAAACTTAGGGTATGAGTCACCTATTTTTCTCAAAAATATTTCTGTACCCGGTCGGTACCCACAAAGGCTCCACTTTTGAACAAGATGTTTCTGCTAGACACCTCACACTGTTCACAAACTAGCATTCAGGGCGGCTTAGGGACCCACATGCATGCGTTATGCCAATAACAACCACTGAGCCAACACAGCTTGCTAATTTAGTGGGAAATTATTATAAAATGGAACTCGCGTAAATACAATTGCGGTCTAAACCTTTTCTTAACACAATTAACAGTCAATTCAGTAACATGAATTACTGTCCATTTACTTTGTGGCTACGCTTGGTGGGTATTACATCCTTAAGCAAATAAATTAAACGGTCTTACCGATGTCGCATATTACGTCATATCACCAGAGGCTCGATGGTGTCATCACCTCACCACCATTCCAGGCAAATGCCAGGCGTAACACAGGAAAGCGCGCAGCACCGCGGCTCCGAGGCACGGCACGACAGCGTGTCGCGCAGACTGAATCGCCCTCGTGAACGCCCAGAGCGCCCACGTGGCATGCACAGTTGCACACCCAAGCGCACTCGTGACGCGCCTGAAGCACACGAGCTGTGCAACACCACAGCTCGGCCACGCTCCGCGAGCCAGCGATAACAATCACATGAAAACAAAACACAACTTTAGCACACAAATAAACACTGCACATTACGCGAGTCACCCTTCGAGAGATATCTTGATCGGTCACGTGATCAACTTTAAGCACTTTAAATTTGGGTATGTTCCTTTTTGGTTCATCTCGTATGTGGGCCTATTTAGCGGTCCTTTATCCCACTTCTGAATTTAGGAAACAGAAGTGGAGTAAAGTGAAACTAAGCAAATATAACAAACCACAATTTATTCTAGTGAACGATTACAACATATCACACATAAAATAACCAAAAAGGAACACACTTAAATCTGAACACAATTATGACTCATTAAGAGTTTCACAATAACGCAGTTTACAGCTCGGAAGGTGACAAAAGAATGACTACGCGGTAATACAGAGAGCGCTTTTTATACACGTTCCTGCCCGCTTTTATAGGTTTTAGTCGGGTACCTACACTACTCACAATAATTTTGCTAACTATATATATTTATATTTATTTAACGCACCACAGAATTCCCCCAAAAACTACCCTTTATATATTATAAATATATATTGATTAAATATTATTATTTTATATATATATATTTATATTTATTTACTGCACCACAGAATTCCCCAAAAACTACCCTCAACGCACGTTTCACTCCGATACCGGAGCATCCTCAGGAGATGTTGCCTCCACAATGCACGATTGTGAAGTATAATCAATATATATTTATAATATATAAAGGGTAGTTTTTGGGGGAATTCTGTGGTGCGTTAAATAAATATAAATATATATATATATAATAATATAATAATATATATAATAATAATATATATAATACATTATATATAATCAATATATATTTATCAATAAAGGGTAGTTTTTGGGGGAATTCTGTGGTGTGGTAAATAAATATAAAATAAATTAATAAAATATAAATAAATTCACGATATATAATTAAAAAATATATAATCAATATATATATAAAATCACTGTACCACATAGATATTCCTTTTGTCGCGGATTATAGCGAATTAAACTTCTGGTTCCTTCATTATGATGGACTTCCGCAAAGTAACGCCTGCCTCTATCCAATACAGCAACTCACTGAAACGGCTCTTAAACATAGAAAAGAAAATCGACCGCGACCCCGAGCTGAAACGAAAATACACTCAACAGATGGAAGCTCTTATTGCGAAGGGATATGCAGAAGCCGCTCCCAAAGACAAGATCACAGGCAAGACATGGTACTTGCCACATTTCGCAGTCGTCAACCCGATGAAGCCCGACAAGCTAAGAGTGGTACACGATGCAGCAGCCAAAACGAAGGGAGTAGCTCTCAACGACATGCTACTCAAGGGGCCCGATCTGCTACAGTCCCTGCCTGGCGTCGTCATGAGGTTCCGGCAGCATGAGATCGCAGTCACAGCAGATATCAAGGAAATGTTCATGCAGGTCAAGCTACGAACTGAAGACCGGGACGCACTCCGATATCTGTGGCGCGGGGAACGACGAGATAGTCAACCACCCGAAGAATACAGAATGACATCTTTGATCTTCGGCGCATCGAGCTCTCCGTCAACAGCGATCTACATCAAAGACCTGAACGCCAAACAGCACGAAGATGAGCATCCCGAAGCCGCAGCTGCCATCGTACAGAAACACTACGTTGACGACTACTTAGACAGCTTCAAAAGTTTAGAAGACGCAGTACGAGTCACGAAAGGCGTGCGTGAAGTGCACTCGCACGCCCATTTTGAACTGAAACAGTGGAAGTCGAATTCACCATCTCTACTGGAAGCATTGGGTGAAAACGAACAAGCAGAAGACCTGGAACTCTATAAATCAGAAGAGAAAACAGAACGAGTACTGGGCGTGATCTGGAAGCTCAACACAGACGAACTCACCTTCAACCTCAACCTATCACGAATAGCACCGACTGTCACAAAAGGAAAAACGCCAACGAAAAGAGAAGCGCTGCGAATAGTCATGTCGTTATTCGACCCACTCGGCTTCGCATCGCCGGTAACCATAAAGGCGAAACAGCTGCTGCAAGAAGTATGGCGAAGAGGTACGTCATGGGACGACGAACTCGATCAAGACCTGGCTGAACAATGGCAAGATTGGATGACCCATCTGAAGAATCTCAGCCACGTAACGATCCCAAGGCGATATCTCCACTACAGCGACGCCACATCCTTGCAGCTGCACGTGTTTATTGATGCCAGTGAAGCAGCATACTCAGCGGTCCTCTTCTGGAGAGCAGTGGCACCGAACGGTGAAGTCGGCCTTTCTCTCATCATGGCCAAAGCGAAGGTTACGCCGTTGAAGTTGACGTCCATCCCGAGGTTGGAGCTACAAGCGGCAGTCATGGGAACTAGGCTCGCCGAAACAGTTATAGAAGAACATGAAAAGAAGCCCGACTGCAAAGTATTTTGGACTGACAGCAAGACTACGCTCGCTTGGATACGGACGGGGTCACGCTCATACAAACCCTACGTGGCGCATCGCCTGGCCGCAATTGAAGAAACTTCTACGGTCTCCGAATGGCGATGGGTTCCGACGAAATTGAACGTTGCAGATGACGCTACGCGAGATGTTCCAGTGGCCTTTGATAAGAATCATCGCTGGTACAAAGGACCCGACTTCCTATATGAAACAGAAGAGCAGTGGCCGGTCGAAGCTTCTACAGCAGAACAGGAAGAACCCACTGGGGAAGAGAAGACCAACCACGTCACAGACAGTCAGAAACCGAAGCTCGCAGAAGCGCTTCCAGAGGTCTCTCGCTTCTCCAGTTGGGATAGGTTGCGATACACGACAGCGCGGGTTCTACAATTCATCCAACTCTGTAGACCCGCGACACAGAAGGTGAACCATAGAAGAACCCAGAAAAATAAAGAGGCGGATCCAACCTGGAAAAGAACTAGCAAACCCGCAAATAAAAGGCTACAAACAGTCCCAGAAACAGTATCATCGAACAGAAGGTTCATTCCAGTCTCGGCCGAACACCTCAAAAGAGCAGAAGAACTCCTGATGCGTTCCTCCCAGGAAGACTCTTTCGTGAAGGAAATAGAAAACCTGAAGAAGGGAAAGCCACTCAGCAAGGAGAGCCGTCTACACCAACTCAGCGTAGAGAATATCAACGACGAAGTCAGGCTCAGAAGTCGCATTCAAGCGACAACAGGTGTAACAGAAAACTTCAAGAGCCCATTAGTATTAGACGGTGATCATCCGACGGTCAGGCTCTGGGTGAAGGCCGTGCACCAACAGCTACATCACGCCGGTGTGGAAGCCACGGTGAACGAATGCAGGCAGCAGTACTGGGTGCTACGTATACGACCCGTCACAAGAACAATAATAAGAAGCTGCCTGTTCTGCAGGATGAAGACGCAGACGCCACCGTACCCCAGGACTGGGGATCTGCCGGAATGTCGCTTAGCGCACCATAAGCGACCGTTCACCTTCACCGGTGTGGACTACTTTGGGCCGCTATCAGTGACCGTCGGTCGGACGCGACAGAAAAGATACGTGGTCGTGTTCACCTGCCTAACAATGAGGGCCATTCATCTGGAAATTGCCGGCTCACTCAGCGCCGACTCGGCAGTGATGGCGCTGCGAAGAATGATGGCTCGCCGAGGCTGCCCTACAGAAATCTGGTCAGACAACGGAACAAACTTAAAAGCAGCAGACAAGGAAATTCGACAGGCAATAGACAGCGCCGCCTCAGAAGAAGCAGCGAAGAAGACGATCTCCTGGCGGTACATTCCACCAGGAGCTCCTTTTATGGGCGGGGCCTGGGAGCGGATGGTCCGCTCTGTCAAAACAGCCCTCGCCGCCACTCTTCATGAACGCCATCCGACTGAAGAGGTTCTCTCCACTCTGCTGGCCGAGGTGGAGTATACAGTCAACAGTCGGCCACTGACACACGTCTCAGTCAGCGCCGATGACCCGGAAGCATTAACGCCGAACCACTTCCTGTTGGGCGGGCCAGGCAGGGTACCACAACCGGGTACCTTCAGCGAGCAGGACACCATTTCACGAGCAAGTTGGCGAGCGGCACAACGGCTGGCAGACATTTTCTGGACTCGCTGGGTGAAGGAATACCTTCCCGAGCTCCAACACCGGCGGAAGCCGCGAGGAAGAGGACCAGCTATCAAGACCAACGATCTGGTGCAAGTAGTCGATGCCAACCTGCCACGCAACGTGTGGATCCGAGGCAGAGTCATCGCGACGTACCCGGGACCAGATGACGTCGTGCGCGCCGTGGACATCAAGACCAAGGGCGGAGTGCTGCGGCGGCCTGTAAGAAAACTGGTGGTGCTGCCCCTGACAGACAACGTGCCCGCACCGACAGAAGATGCGACATAGCCGCACGGCGGGAGAGATGTGCGGGACGGGACGATAGTATAGTAATAATTTGTATTAAGTATAGCTACGTAATAGTTTATAATAATAAGTAAATACCATAGCAATAATTGTAATAGAATAAGTTTGAATAGTTTGTACAGAAATAGTTGAAAATAAATTGTTAGAATAGTACAGGGTAGAGAGGGATAGCGCTAACCGCGCTCCCCGCGCAGGTACCCCGCTAGCCGCGCTCCCCGCGCCCTCACACCTGCGCCACCCGCGCCTCCCGCGCCTTCACCCCCTCTACCCTGATTGGATAGTAGTAAGCGATCTGATTGGTTAGCCAATCAGAGGGCCTACATTTTTCGGGCCAAATCGAAATAAATACCGAGCGAGTTTGTGGTCCGACACACTTCGCCGGCAACAGCCCTCCAGAGAGGTAGCATAGCAAGAAGAAGTACAGCAAGAATAAAAGTGCCTTCAAGATTCTACAGTAGTTTTTCTTTGGAAAACCCCAACCAACCCGGCGACAGTTAGTGTACCATCGGGTACAGGATCTGAATAACTGTTGTTTCAGACACGTTTTGTTTATATACTTAGGTGTGGCAAATCAACCGGCCATAGCGACTAGTGTGCATTGTGAACCCCGCACAACGCACCTTGATGTAGGCTTGTGCATTGTGCAAAACATACCGATGTATCGAAATATCGATTTTGTGGCCAATAATTCTGTAAAGTTAACTAAAATGACAGCGCTAAATCTAATGCTTCCCTCTTGCTCTGCGTCGTGTTCCTCATTACTGAGTGTCGTGACCCTTTTCAATTAATTAAATAATGGTAGGAGTTTTCTTGGAATAATAATGTGGTGGGTTCCCACGTCCTTCCGCATTGCTGCCACAGTAGAGCTGTATAGCTCAGGCTACCTTATGCAAGCTTTGTATTGGAACCCTAAAATAAAAAATGTAAAGCTGATTTTTGGCACAGGTGTTCCTTGGGGTCTTAGAAGTACCTCTTAAAAATCCCCCCCCCCTAGGCCGCGGGCGTTCCCCCCCACCCCCCCACCCCCAAACGTCTCCCCAACCGCAGTTTTTTGTAATTTTCTCAAAAAATATTAGTGCTAGAAAATACCATCTATGGCGAAAATATTCTACATTAAATAATCTACCAAATGGCATTTAAATCATTATGATAAGACAAATAGTTTTGGAAATATGCCGGCTTATTTTGCGTATTTTTAATTTTTTTGAAAAATTGTTTAATTTTCTTGTGATTTACACGAAAAGTATAAGAGCTAGCAAAAAATCCACAAGAACAAAATGAAAGTTCATAAAATCGTCTACAAAATGCTTTTTGTTTCATTCCAATAGACTTAATACTTTCGGAAATATTACGATCGAAAATGTGCATGACATTTTATTTGAAAATCATCGATGCTATAATACGATAAACTAATAGTAATAATCATGATATCTTTATCTATCTATCTAAAAAACAACACCACACTTCGAAAATAATGGGGGGCGGGGGGTTGTGGGAGGGGGGAGGGGGTTGTTGGAGGGAGGAGGGGTTTGTGGCTGATGGAGGGCAAGGGGATGTGGAGGGTGGGAGGGGGGCTGTGGGAGGTGGAGGGGGGTTGTGGAAGGGGGAGGGGGGTTGTGGGAGGAGGGGATGTTATAAAAATATGTTACATTTATGGGTTAATTTCTATTTATTATGTAGTATTATGCTAAGTCTACATGACTACCACCGGTTTTTACACAACAGAAAGGTATATTTCGAAAACTTTTTTATTCCAGTTAGGCAGCCATATTTCCGAAACTATTTGTTCTATCAAAATAAACTAAAAACTATTTTGAAGATAATTTAATGAAGTTCATTTTTGCTGCTTATGTTTTTTTTTCCTAGTTCTATTAGTTTATGTGAAAATTCAAAAATATAACCACAGTTGTTGAAAATAAACAAAAAACTTGGAATATAAGTTGCCATATTTCTCGAACTATTGGTCCTATCTAAATTCACCATAAGACTTTTATGTGGGTAATTTAGTGAAATTAATTAATCTTACAAGGATTTTTTCTAGCTCTAATAGTTTTGTGGAAATTGCAAATAACATAGGATTCTAGCAATTTTTTTATTTTTTTTCGTTCACTATACATGGATATATATTCGAAATTATTAGTCCTATCTTTATAAACTATTTTTTTTAATAAGTGGTTAAATGGTGTTTATTTTTTTTTCTGGGAGTTTTTGCCTAGCTCTAATAGTTTTCTAGAAATTACAGAAAACATATAAAATTTTGAAAAATATTGCTTTCATGTTAACTATGACAGGTATACTTCCGAAATTATTAGTGCTATCAAAATGAACTAAAAATTATTTTGTAGGTAATTTAACTATGTTTTTTACTGCTTCAACCAATTTTTCCTAACTCTGTTATTTTTTTTTCGAAAATTAAAAACAACGTACACGGTATTTGCATATTATTTTCTTTATCTTACAAAATAGGTAGGCATATCTCCAAAACTATTACTCTTATCAAAATAAACTAAATATCATTTAAAATTTAAAAGCCTTTCATTTTTCTTCGGACAACATTTTTGTAGCTCTGTCAGTTTTTATGGAAATCACAAGAAACTACATTACAAAAAGCCATACATGCAAATTATTTTCTTTTCATGCACAAAGGGTTCACATATCTCCGAAACTATTAGTCTTATCGAAATGAACTATTATATTATTTTGTAGATAATTTAATGAAGATAATTTTCGCCATACAAAGTTTTTTTCTAGCACGAATATTTTTTGAGAAAATTACAAAAAACTGCGGTTGGGGAGACGTTTGGGGGGTGGGGGGGAACGCCCGCGGCCTATGGGGGGGGGGGGGGGGGGAATTTTTAAGAGGTACTTCCCAGACCCCAAGGAACACTTGTGCCAAAAATCAGCTTTACATATTTTTTTTAGGGTCAATGTTTATTAGTCCCGTACTAGTAGTATACTTACCATCTATAAGCTAAACAAAAAAGTGTACAACAGATTGGCCTTAATTTCTCATAAAATTGTCGATATACAGGATTAATTTAAATATATTAATAACTTGCTACTATATACCTACCTACTCTTTGCATGCTCCTTGTTGTTTATAAAAATCTCGCTTCATCAAATCGAATAATAGATAACAACTCACCATTGAATCCTTTTATTTTTTTCTATGGATTATATGACTAGAATATATGCTTGACAAAAAATCAATGTTTTTCACTCGATAATTTTCGACAATGTTTAAAAATATAATTCAATATAGTTCAATATACGCGAATCAATATAGTTCGTCAGATTAGTTTGTCGGACTATACTATTTATATCTTTCCACAGCTCATAAGTTTTATGATTTATCCTCAATGCTGCATTGCATTTAAAAATATGATTTTGACGACCTCCGTGGCGCAGTGTGTAGCTGCTGTTGTCTTAACGTGCGGAGGTCCCAGGTTCGATCCCCGGCAGGGTCAATTTGGGAATTTATAATTTCTGAATTTTCACCGGCCTTGCCTGGTGGGAGGCTTCGGCCGTGGTTAGTTACCACCCTACCGGTAAAGACCACCAAGCGATTATTTTTAAACCGGGCAGCAATACAAAGAAGAACTGCGTGAGCCATCGCCATTATTGGGTAACTTAAATTAAACGTATAGGTATATTTTCGTCTGTCCAGTGTCTATGTCACCGTATGATTGCAAAAACCGTTAGATTGTAATCCAAACGATATTGTAAACTGTCGACAGATTGTGAACCGTTCAATGTTCCGAGTGTCAATTTTTGAAATATTCATTGTATTTACGTTTTCTTGTCTCTTTCTTTTAGGTAGATTAGGTTAAGGTTCGACATAAATAATCAGGTAGTGACATAAACAATCAGAGCACTTAGGTTTTATCGGTAATACCTAACAGATTTCAATCTACCGAAAAATAATGCGTTAAATTGTAATCTGTCGACAGTTTACAATATTGCTAGTTAGATTACAATCCAACGGCCTTTGCAATCTTACGGTGACATATACATTTTCGTCTGACATTATTGACTTTGGTCTCCCAATCCGGAACAGCCGTCGCACGTTAACAATATGTACCTATTATATTAGCTAGTATCATCAGCTAGTATTTTATATGCGAAATAAAATATGCGATGCCTTGTTTATAATTTGAAACGGTAGGGTATGGAGCATACTTCCGGCTTCCGTTTCCCCTCCGCTTTTGATATTGGTAGGTATCTTCAAATCAAGAGTGAATAGGCATCTTCTAGGCAAACGCTATTGGCCTTAGGCTGCATCACCACTTGCCAGCAAGTCTGATTGCAGCCAAGCACTAGTCACCTAAATTTAAAAAAAAACTAAGTGCAAGAAAACTAAGTCTGTCGAACTATTCTTAGCGAGATTAGATAAAGATATCTAATTTTCACAGAGAACAGTGTAGATAATAGCTATACAGGTAACGGATGTTGTATTATGTATTATGTACCTATATCTACTAAATGGCATTCAAATCCATCAAGTAGTTTGGGCGTGATACCGTATCCTGTAACAGACAGACAAAAATTCAAAAAATGTAAATAAATAAGTAAAGGACTCTGTATCATCATACTTACTAATATTATAAATGCGAAAGTCACTTTGTTTGTTGGTTTGTTGGTTTGTTGGTTTGTTGGTTTGTCCTTCAATCACGCCGCAACGGAGCAACGGATTGACGTGATTTTTGGCATGGGTATAGTTGAGGACCTGGAGAGTGACATAGGCTACTTTTTATCCCGGAAAATTAAGGAGTTCCCGCGGGAATAACAAAAAACTTAAACCACGCGGACGAAGTCGCGGGCATCAGCTAGTCGATAATAAAGCTATGTCAAATTGAGTTTTTCAAAAAAAATATTTAATGGTATATAATATTTAACTGGTAAGTATAAATATTTACGTGTACCTAACACGTAAATATTTATACTTACCAGTTACAATTTTATTATACCTAAGTAACCAAGAAATAATTACTTTTATTACCTAAGAAAACATGAGAGTTGTCGAATATTCGGCAAAATTATTCGGTCTGATTAACGCATGTTCGAAAATTGGCGCGCATACTCCCATACTGCAAGAATCGTGTACCCACCGCCGCTCGGCCGCCTCCAGTACTGACGCGGCCGAGCACTTACTAGTGGAAGTTCTCTTTTATCGCACACTGAAATCCTTCTCGGGGTGTTTTATTCCCCTCCTTCTCACCCTAATTTCTTTCACTCTTTTGAAGATCTATTAGAAAAGATAATCCCCTTGTACAGCCAAACTATTATAATGGGAGATTTTAATACCTGCTTACTCAAGGACGATCATCGTAGTAAGAAACTTTTGAGTGCAGTGGAATCATGCAATTTGCATATACTGCCCCTTACCGCTACGCACTTCTCTCCGGGCTGTACTCCCTCCCTTCTTGACCTAATCATGGTCTCTTCTCCAGACCTTGTCTTTAAACATGGGCAGTGCCCTGCTGACGCATTTTCTTATCATGACTTGATTTTACTCTCCTATAAAATACGTCCTCCTAAAGCAAAACCGAGAATTCTTCTGCAGCGTAACTCTGCAGGGATTGACAAGGATCGTCTTTGTGATGATGCTAGGCTTTTAGACTGGGATGCTATCAGAGAGGTTGACTCAATTGATAGTAAAGTCAAGATTTTTAACACTTTAGTGACACAACTCTTTGATACACATGCACCTATTAGGCCAATTAAAATGAAACACCTCCCAGCTCCGTGGTTATCAGATGAAATAAGGATCTTAATGGATAAAAAAATTCTGCTAAATATAAATATAAAGTTAACGACTCTGATGCCAATCGGTTAAAATATAATAAAGCTCGGAATCGCTGCAATACATTGTGTAGAGATGCTCAACAACGCCACATTCACAAGTCAGTCGAAAATGGCGATACCGCCAAAACCTGGAAATTTCTTGAGTCACTCGGAGTTGGTAAATCTTCCCATAAACCTTCCATTAATATTGATATTGAACTCCTTAACAACCACTTTTCTACTTCCGATGCAATTGATAGTGTCGAGAAAGAACACACTCTTAATATTCTTTCATCCTCTTCAACTCCGGACTTTTTACCGTTTACTTTCGAGTCTTTCACTGAATGTGATGTTAAGAAGAACATAATGTCCATAACATCGAATGCGGTGGGTACTGATAGCGTCAGCCGTAACATGATCGTTCCTATTATTGATATTGTAACTCCTATTCTAACCCATATCCTGAATTATTCTATTAATACTAGCAAATTCCCTGAAGCTTGGAAAAATGCTCAAGTTGTTCCTCTTCCTAAAAAGTCTAACCCTTCTTCTGTAAATGATTTTCGTCCCATTTCTATTTTGCCATTCCTTTCTAAAATCCTTGAGAAGTTGGTGTATCAACAGCTAAATTTATTTCTAAATAAGAACTTACTTCTCAGTCCGTTCCAGTCCGGATTTCGTCCCGGTCATAAGTTACCGATGATATTCGGTGGGCGATGGACAATAAACAGCTCACAATTTTAACATTGCTTGACTTTAGTAATGCGTTTAATACCGTGGATTACGACATTTTGCTGAGCCTGTTACGTTCTATTAACATAGCTCCATCGGTGATTGACTGGTTTCGGAGTTACCTCAGAGGTCGTCATCAGCGCATTAAAATTGATGAGACTGTTTCATCATGGTGTGATGTGACGGCCGGGGTACCTCAGGGTGGTGTGTTGTCTCCTTTACTGTTTGCTATCTTCATTAATTCTATTACTCCATACATTTCTTCTCTCTATCACATATATGCAGATGATATCCAAATTTATCGCTCTGCAGCCCTAGGTGATCTCGATGCTGCTGTTTCTGCCATTAATAGCGATCTAGCTGCATTTGCGAAATGGAGTAAACAGTATGGGCTACATATTAATCCAGCAAAATCACAGGCAATTATCATTGGTAGTCCCGGATACATTGCAAAACTTGATTTGCGAGGCCTATCCCCAGTCTGCTTTAATGTTAAGGATCTTGTGACAGCCACTGCGTACCTCCGCCACTCGATTAGAAATAGTTAACCATTAAGTCCATAGGAATAAGAACGTAATTAAGCTAAGTCAATGTGTTAGCTAGACTTAAGTCCTTTTGTTGGTCGACCAAATTATGTAATGTGCCCCTATAATAAGGTAGACTAAGAGAACAGTTCCGATTAGAGAGCTTGTGAGCAAAGACGTGATGTTTCATTTAAATCCTGAATTAATTAACCCCTTCTATGATACCTTTTTCTATCATCAGATGACAGCCACTGCGTACCTCCGCCACTCGATTAGAAATAGTTAACCATTAAGTCCATAGGAATAAGAACGTAATTAAGCTAAGTAAATGTGTTAGCTAGACTTAAGTCCTTTTGTTGGTCGACCAAATTATGTAATGTGCCCCTATAATAAGGTAGACTTAGAGAACAGTTCCTATTAGAGAGCTTGTGAGCAAAGACGTGATGTTTCATTTAAATCCTGAATTAATTAACCCCTTCTATGATACCTTTTGCTATCATTCTGATGATAATTTGGTCGACCAACAAAAGGACTTAAGTCTAGCTAACACATTTACTTAGCTTAATTACGTTCTTATTCCTATGGACTTAATGGTTAACTATTTCTAATCGAGTGGCGGAGGTACGCAGTGGCTGTCACGTTTATATTTAGATTCACAACTATCCTGGTCTGTGCATGTAAAAGAGTTGAGTAGGAGGACTTTTGCAACGATGAACTCTTTGCGACGGTTGCGCTCTGTCTTGCCAATCCCAACTAAAGTTATGTTGGCACATTCTCTCCTTCTCTCTATTCTCGATTATGCTGACGTAAGCTATCTTAACTTGACTGAGGACAAACTTAACAAGCTTGAGCGACTCCAAAATCTTGCCATACGGTTCATATTTGGCTTGCGTAAATATGACCACATATCTGAATATCGTCAAAAGCTCAAGTGGCTCCCTATTCGCCGTCGCCGGGATTTGCATGTACTTTCTCTTCTGTACTGTGTGCTATTTCACTTAAAAACTCCTTCCTACCTCAAGGAGAAATTTAGTTTTCTTGGAGTGCAATCCGACATAAGACCGTGCCGAACTTTAACTCTGAAAATCCCTCCTCATAAAACGAAGTTTTATACAAACTCGTTCGCTGTGCAAGCTACTGAGCTTTGGAATGCACTTCCTCTGACCATTCGCCAGTCAAAGTCACTAGAAATTTTCAAAAATGCTGTAAAAAACTATTATCTTTCAAACTGAAGACATCATAAATTTAAGTATAATTTTTAACTTTTTATTATTTATATATTAACTGAATTATAGTATATTTATTAGTCTATTTATATATGATATATATTTATATATGTATATATATATATATTTTATAATATTGTTTTATTAATGTTTATTATTAGTTTATGTATTAGAATGTAGCTATTCGAATGTATGTATATTATAGGATGTCACCACCTGCAATCCTTTTTTCCTCATTTTTTCCTATTCTGGTTGCCTGGTAGAGATCGCTACCTAAGCGATAAGGCCGCCTTTTGTATCGTGTTTGTGTTTTTTTCTTTCCTTCTTTTTGTTTTTTGTAATTTTTTGGTGGTACAAATAAAGAGTATATAATATAATAATCGTGTACCATGCTTTTTGATTGGCCCTCTCTCTCTACGCTTCGTCAATCGCATGTTTGATTTTGAATAATACGGCCGGTTTCTGAATTGAGAATTTCATGTTGAGTATTTCTCAAAGACTACTTAAGGACTAATTACTTAAGCAAATTTTTGTTTCTGAATTGATATTGGGCTGGTTTCTGAATTAAGCATTCAAGCAAAAACAGCAAGTTCCAACTCTCAAACCTTACCCAATATCAATTCAGAAATAAAAATTTGCTTAATTAGCCCGTAGGTAGTCTTTGAGACAGACTCAACATGACATTCTCAATTCAAAAACCGGCCGTGAGTCTTCTGTTTGGATTTACTTGCATTGCATGCTCTCAATTGGAGCAGCGTGGTGGGTCTAAGCTACAAATCCCTCTTTCTGCGGATAGCGGATACATGCCCTCTCTCTCCGTCGTACTCCTCATTGCTGAGGGTCGAGACTCGAGACTAGTGACCCCATTCCATTAATCACATAATGGCAGGGGTTTTTATGTGATACTAATGCAGTGGGTTCCTAGGTCCTTCCGCATTCCGCAAAAAAAAATAACTTCCGCATAGTATCCGCATAGTATGTGATACAAAAAGTTGCATAATATTGCTTTTTTAGGGTTTCGTACATTGACTTAATGGTTCCGTACCTCAAAAGGAAAAAACGGAACCCTTAGCTTAGAGGATCACTTTGTTGTCCGTCCTTCTGTGTGTCAAGACCCTTTTTCTCAGGAACGCATGGAGGTATCAAGCTGAAATTAATATCAAATACTCAGGTCTACGGTCACTTGGAGCTGTGAAAAAATCAAGCTTGCGAGTGTCGAATATTTGAAACAAGTTTAAAATTAATAAGAAAATATTTTTATTATGTGATGTAACAAAAACTTTATGCTTTTCGCAATTATTCCTATATCTGTGCTTTATCGCGTTGCTTCGTACCAAATTTCAAGATTCTGAGTTTACGTCGAAGTACCCTGTAGTTAGGTTTTGATTCCCTTGCGAGTGTCGAAAATTTGCTTGATTGCGTTGGCTTAGAAGCTTGATTTTTTCACAGCTCCAAGGACCTGCCACCACATCGTAGACGGCCTACCACGTCACAGTTTGTACGGAACCCTCGGTGCGCGAGTTCGACTCGCACCCGGTTTTTTTGTTATTTATTACACCTGTTTTTAGGTAAGTACTCGGCTGAATACCGAAAAATAGGCCGAATACCGAATATAACCGAATATTCGTTCCAACTATAAGTCAAATCTGAAATAAATAATAATTTAACGCTAGGCTCAACTAACGAAACATTAGATAATTTATTAGATACCCTTGAACTTTTTGCGGCTTTGTTTGAAAATCGCTGGAACGTGACGACGAGTGGCGCCCTGGCAAGGTTGTCTTTAAACATGGAAGCTCTATTTACATTACAACTAGCTGATGCCCGCGACTTCGACCGCGTGGATTGAGGTTTTCCGCTTCCTAGACTATTACTTATAGACTAGTGCTGTCTCGTTGGTCTAACTCTCACTGAATGCTATTATTCTCTCAGGAATATGTCCGCCGTGGCTGAAATTCGGTCGTGCTGAGATTTTAAGATGCATTTATTCTAACTAGGCTAGAATTCAATTTCTTTATAATAATTACTTCTTTTACAGCCAACAAAAAGACGGCAACACTCTTGCCTTTTCACCCACTTTCCCTCTGCGTCTTCCCTCTTCTTCCTTCTCCTTCATAATTTTTTCTACATAATTTGCGACAGCAGCCCATGCTTCCACGTTTCTTTAGCATTTTTGACGCTTGTGTTGAGCGCTGTTGCCATAACGTGCGGAGGTCCCAGGACTCCCAGGTTCGATCCCCGCCATGGTCAATTTGGGAATTTATAACTAACTTGTAGTGGATTAAAAAAAAGTTTTCTGCTATTATGCTTCAGCTACTTTGTTCACTATTTCTTCTTCCTCCTTCTCCCAGTTTGCACAGGAAAATACGGTTAAATCTAAATCACTTGCGTGTGGCCCTTTGGTGTTCCGTTAGTATATTATAGAAATTAGAAATAACTTCATAGATTTTTACGACCGGCAATGACACATCATTTCACAGAATTAGGGATCCGCAAATACTAAGACTCATATGAAAGACGTTTATTATCATTCTCAAACCATCAAAATGATTGATGGTTTCAGAATGAGGCCCATTAAGCATTAAAGATCTTACTAATATTATAAATGCGAAAGTTTGGATGGATGTATGGATGTATGGATGGATGGATGGATGTATGGATGTTTGTTACTCAATCACGCCCCAACGGCTGAATGAATCTGGCTGAAATTTGGCACAGAGATAGATTATAGTCTGGAATAGCACATAGGCTACTTTTTATCCCAGAAAATTAAAGAGTTCCCGCGGGAACCAAAAATTCTCAATCCACGCGGACGAAGTCGCGGGCATCAGCTAGTAATGTAATAAAAATTACTTAATGCTAATGGGCCTAGCTGCTCCCCTAATCATAATTCTTCCCAAATAAGTCTTGAAAGGTCTGTAATCTGTATGTAGTAGGTACCTAGTAGTTAAGTAATCAATGTGTGTTGTGTAAACTAATATACAGGGCGTCCCACGGCTATGCCGCATGGAGGGGAAGTACCCTAAATATCGTAGATGGAACATTTTACTGAAAGAAGACTTAATTTTTCTTTAAAATACAATTTAAACTGCATTCATAGATTTTTAAATAATTGCCTGGTTGAACCGGGACTCGAACCCGCTATAGGAGAAAAAAAATTACCTGTAGCTTTATCATACCGATCGAAAGGCTTCATTATAAGGATTATTTTTTGATAAATAACTTAGCATCGAAAATAAAAGGAAGACCATATTTTTTTAGTAAGAAAGAAAAAAAAAATTACTATTTTATGACTCCGAATATTTTAAAATACCTGGCCCAGGCTCCATATAAATTTGAAACAACCCCTTTAAATATACTATCTTTGATAATGCGATGGTATAGCATTCGTTTAGCATAGATTTACTAAATCTTTATACAAACGTTTTAAAAACTTTATACGTGGCCCTCTATCTATTTAGATGTGCACTACGTAATGGCCAAATTCATAAGACCAAACAAGACAACACATCAATATTCAATATGTATTTAAAAATATGTATCTAATACTATAAGACTAATCGTTAGATAGATTCCTACAGTGTACTATAGTATGAAGTACGAGTAACAATTTCTAATTATCTGATAACCAGACGGGAGGCATGTTTTTTATGAATCAAAGAACATGACGTCTCGAATAGCTTGCTTAATGGTACTGGCCTCATCTGTTCAAGGCTACCTTAAATTTCAGTTTCCTCGTAATTCGTAACCTGATATAAATCTGATAACCGAACGACTTTGGTATCAATCAAGAGCAGGAAGAATAAGGAGCAAGAAAATACTTATTGAAATCCGCTTGCTTATGGAAATCCGTTCAAGGTTCAGGCTTGCCGAGCCTTAGAGTTTAAAAATTAAAACTATTTGCTAATATGATAACCGAACGAATTTGATACCAATCGAAAACAGTAAGCATATGGAAGAACAAAATATTACCTATATGGTTGCCAAGGACTGCCTCGTTGGCCTTGTGGTTAGCATAGTCGACTGCGGATCATCGAGGTCCTGGGTTCGATTCCCGGTCGGGCATAAAAGTTAGGTATTGGGTTTTTCAATTAAGAAATTCTCAGTGCCAGCCCGGAGTTGGAAGTTGGTGGTGTTTCACCCCCGTGCCTCGGAGAGCACGTTAAGCCATCGGTCCCGGTTATTATCACTAACATGATAATAATCGTTAAAGCCCGCCAACCCGCATTGGAGCAGCGTGGTGGGTCTAAGCTCTAATTCCCGCTCTCCTATGAGAGTGGAGGCCTGTGCCCAGCAGTGGGACGTCAATAGGCTGTAGTGATGATGATGATGGTTGCCAAGGAATATCCATTGGAGAGTCAGGATTTTAATCAAACTTTGAATATTGAAACTAATTAGTCATTTGATAAAATTTAATGTGAGACGTTAGGAAGGTCATCAGATGAGTGTAAATGTTTGAATATTAAATGTTTTAAGATCGGCGAGCCTAACTCTTCAATGAATTTCCATAGGCATTCGTATGTTTTATTGTGCCTTAAGCTTCCTGCTCTTGATGCTTGCTTGAAATTCCTTCGGTTATCAGAGAGGTGTAGATATCACCTAAAACTGATAACTTTATAGTTCGACAACCCTGACTCTTGCGAATTTCCGTGAGCATTCCTATATTATTTTCTTGATCCTTATGCTTCCTGTTCTCGATTGGTATAAAATTCGTTTGATTATCAAATTTATACTAGGTTACGAACTATTAGTAATTTGTTTGAATTTTCAATCTTTAGGTAAGGCTTGGCAAGCCTAACCCCTTAACGGATTTGCTTAGGCAAGTCTTTAAGCTCTCCATTGTTAAGAGCCCTGTTCTCGATTAGTATGGATTTCGTTTGGTATAATCAGATGGGAGTAGAAATCGAAAAAAAAACCAGTTAGTTATTCTATGAACAAATTTAATTAGGCAGCTATTCGAAGCATATTCTTTGATTCATAACAATAACGTATGATATTATATCAGTTGGATTGAGGTCGTTGTATGATGGGATCTTAGACCACTACTGTTACTTTTGTTTAAATTAAAATACTATATCTACTTTAGAACAGTTCAGTCAATTAGAATCTTCTTAGATCTGCTATAACGTATGTGACCCATTATTAAGTTTATTATTTTTAAAATAAATCATTCAGCTAAAATTATTTCGTAAACGAGATGTGCAATGTAGCTGACAGTATAAAATTTACGTCATGCATACGCTCTAAGTTCACAGCCTATACTAGCGAGTGAACGCGAATATCACTGTGACACTTCTTCCCGCAACGACGTATTCTCGTTTACTCGCGATCTTATAAAATTGTATGAATGCATATTATTACTTACTGGATGAACTTGTATTTTTTTCGAAAGAAAGAACGCAGTAATCGTTTTTAGGGTTCCGTAGCCAAATTTGGCAAAAACGGAACCCTTATAGATTCGTCATGTCTGTCTGTCTGTCTGTCCGTCCGTATGTCACAGCCACTTTTTTCCGAAACTATAAGAGCTATACTGTTGAAACTTGGTAAGTAGATGTATTCTGTAAACCGCATTAAGATTTTCTTACAAAAATAGAAAAAAAACAATAAATTTTGGGGTTCCCCATACTTAGAACTGAAACTCAAAAATTTTTTTTTCAAGTAACCCATAGGTGTGGGGTATCTATGGATAGGTCTTCAAAAATGATATTGAGGTTTGTAATATCATTTTTTTCTAAACTGAATAGTTTGCGCGAGAGACACTTCCAAAGTGGTAAAATGTGTGTCCCCCCCCCCCGTAACTTGTAAAATAAGAGAATGATAAAACTAAAAAAAATATATGTTGTACATTACCATGCAAACTACCACCGAAAATTGGTTTGAACGAGATCAAGTAAGTAGTTTTTTTTTAATACGTCATTAATCGTAAATCGCAATTTACCTTTCATTCAATCAACTCAAATATTTAAAAAAAACATTTAATTTAAAACTTATTACAGGTTTGTACGGAACCCTCGGTGCGCGAGTCCGACTCGCACTTGGCCGGTTTTTTATTATTTTATGTTTATTGTTTTATAATTTTCATAGTTAAAAGAAGTAGTCGCGTGTAAATAAGTTGGGAATAAAAGGAAAAAGCGGATAAAGACCATTATCATATTTATTTTATTTTTCTTTATAAGTTATGGTTCAGATAAATTTATCATAAGTATTTTAACGTTTAATCAAACATTAATATTTTCGCGTAGATTCACTTATTCCGTAATTTACTAGTAAAAAAATCTGAATTGTCAAACGATGTAAATTATGATTTCTAAGCATAAAAACACCAATTTTAATGATAAAAATCTGAAAAAAATTGAGCAGTAACTTTAGTCGCTCTTTCCAATCATATTAATAACAAAAATTCAAAGTAACACGACTTATGCTTTTTTTACTCTGGGGGTGCGTTAGTAGTGTTTTTTTACCACTAGGTAGTTATACAAGTTGGCTCTTGATTGCGATCTCACCAGTATGGCTAGCATGCGGACAACTAGTAAAATTATGTCTACCCGTTATCTCTATTTGTCTACCGAAGCTAACGTGGTTTTGTCTCGTTATATCAAAAAAAAACCGGCCAAGTGCGAGTCGGACTCGCGCACCGAGGGTTCCGTACTCAAGAAGTAGGTATAATTAGCTTTGTTAATGAACCGCAAAACTAACTTTGTTTGTAGAGGTTTACTGTTAATATCAAAAAATTACATTTGTTCTATGGGAGCCCCCCTTTAATATTTACTTTATTGATATTTAATTATTTATTTTGAAAGGTAATATACAAGTTAATATTCTGTGAAAATTTGAACCGTCTACCTGTTACCGTTTTTAATATTGAGCAAAAAAATACGAAAAAAACACGTTTATCGTATGGGGACCCCCCTTAATATATATATTTTTTTTAATTTTTAGTATTTGTTGTTATAGCGGCAACGGAAATACATCATTTGTGAAAATTTCAGCTTTCTAGCTATCACGGTCTATGAGATACAGCCTGGAGACAGACAGACAGACAGACAGACAAACAGACAGACAGACAGACAGCGGAGTCTTAGTAATAGGGTCCCGTTTTTACCCTTTGGGTACGGAACCCTAATAGAGATAAAAGTAATATTTGGTATTTTTCTTGTATTATAAATTCTAATATACCGGATTTTGTGCATGTTAGGTTATACAAGAAATTAGCCGGCATCGATAACATCTCTTTCTCTCTCGTCGCGAGATATCTCGTTGTGCGCATGCAAAGCCTGCTGGTGTAAAAGTCTAAGATTAACTTGTTAGCAGTTATAGCAGTTGGTTATTAATATTACCTTTATTAATGGCAATTGGCAAGTAATGAGATCGATAATAAAAAAAACGAATTTGAGGAACGAATGGCCTTACTGTGACAACGCAAATCAGTCGATTGCGATTATTAAGCAACGCTGACCGAAATGGTAACTGGATGGATGACCGAATTTGAAGTTTCAAATTTCGCCTTTTCGTGGGAACGTGCGACGTGGGAACCCACCGCATTAATATCCCAAGAAAACTCCTACCATTATGTGATTAATGGAATAGGGTCACGTGTCACGACCCTCAGTAATGAGGAATACGACGCAGAGAGAAGGAATAAAAAAAGGTGCCTGCTAGTTTAGGCATAGCAATTTTGTACGGTAGCTGTCATCAACACCGTGCGCCTTCTTCAGATCCTAGTTTGGCGGTCATCACGCGAAAAGCTTCTCTACTTAAAGCCGCATCCTTAAATTTTGGGTAACTTTGCCCTTTCTACCTTTAAATAATACTAGCTGACGCCTGCTTATTCCAGCGGAAACTCATAAATTTTCTGGGAATTAGCCTATTATTATATTATTAGAATTTTAGCCTTTTTCACTCTCCGGGTCCTCAACTATACTCATGCCAAAAATCACGTCGATCCGTTGCGGTGTGATTGAAGGACAAACCAACAAACAAACACACTTTCGCATTTATAATGTTAAATAGTATGCTTTAAGGCGCTCTATTGTGCCTACCATTATAACATAAAATATTATAAATGCGAAAGTTTGGATGGATGGATCATGTATGGATGTATGGATGGATATTTGTTTCTCAATCACGCCCCAACGGCAGAACGGATCTGGATGAAATTTGGCACAGAGATTGATTATAGTCTGGAAAAACACATAGGCTACTTTTTATCTCGGAATATTAACGAGTTCCCGCGAACCGAAAAACCGAAAAACCCGGACGAAGTCGCGGACATTAGCTAGTTATAACAAAATTCATAAACAGCACATCTGCGGATAATAATTTATTAAATCAAATAACATCCATCTGGCATTTGTTCATTCGCATCTGCAAACTTAACTTTGCCGGTGGCTGATTTGGGAACTAAATAAACAGGCAAAGGGAAAAGTACTTTAATGTTTCAAATATAAAGTTCAAAATGGCGCTCTACATTTGCTTTAAAATATAGCGAAGCGCCCCTAACAACCGCAAAGTAAGGATATTGTATATTATCGTTATAAAAATATAAATAAACATAAATAATTGAGCAGAACAATTTGTAACGCAGAGAGATAAAATATCCAAAGCGGGACGTGAACATCCCATTTTTGGAGTTCCGTGCACCTTTTAACGTGAAACGAAATCCTTTAAGCCAATATAAACAGTACACTAATGTTACAGTCACAACAGCTGTACCCATGCCCTGAAACTTTACACTGAAAAAGGAAACGTCAAAATTACTTTTCTAAAAAATGATATGAAATGTGCACATTTCATACCCTGTAAATGAGTTCGAAAGTTAAACTTCCCGGCCTAGGCCAGTAAAGAATGTTATGTATTTTCATGACATATTAACATAAGTTTGAATTTGGAATCTTTCTTCCTGAATATCTTGTAACTTGTTATAATGTTCTTTGGCCTAAATGGAACTCTACCGTATTAAGCGTTCAGCACTCACAGTGCAAAAAAAAAATTAAACGTATAATATTTATTTTTTATCTTTTTAATATTGAAAGGCGTGAATTAACTACATACCTAATCGTTTTAATTTATTATTTAAAAGTGACGAAAAAATGAGTTAGAGTGAGGATATTATGGATTTAGATTGTATTAAGCCAATCACAACAAATTGATACTGTAACAATGATTGATGCAGAAGTTACGCGGTCGCCCTGCTGAGCAGAGCAGAGCAGTCAAAAGTACTGTTGAATAATCTACTTTAAGAAATAGATAAATGGGATATTTTATGTACCTACCAATCCCGAAAAACAGGGAAAATTAATAACCAAAATACACGTCGGTGAAGTCACAGACTTCTATTTACTTAGCACAATCTCTGAACTAAACTAAAACGACAACTTTAAAATAATCTAGTGCTGCACCTTTTTGCAGGGAGTATTATAAATGGGATAGCAATATAAATAGAGCTGTCATTCCAGTTTAGTTTAGAGATGGTGTACAATAGAATTGACCTCATTAGCTACGTTGTGAATATTGACAATAAAAATTCGATCAATTGAAACAAGTTGTCCGAGTCTACTTGGGTGAATTTGCACGTTGCACGACCATCTGTTCATAAGTCTGTCTGTTACAGTGCCATAACTTCTGATATCACCAAACCATCTTAAAACTGGGGGATGCCACTTTGGCGTTACAGTGATTTGATACTCAAAATCTAATAACATTGTAGCAGCATAATTGAAATGTTAAATATTAATTTCATACGGAACCATGAGTTCACATAATCCTTTTCCAAGCTTCTCTGTATACATAGATATAATAGCATATGATATTTTTAACACGTTGTTAGTTTGAATATGGAATGTGAGCCAACCAAGCATCTGGACACGTAAAAGTTTTGTTGTTTATTTCATTCAAAGTGAGGTGTTGTTTGTTTAAAAATTTCAATGTAAATAAAGCTTTAAATACATTCTGATTAATATTACCTAGTGTTAATAGTTATTGGAATTATTACGAAAGAAGAGCCGAAGATAAGCAATGTTTATAGTTTTATACCTACAGTAACAGTAAATACTAATTAAGAGGCGATAAACAAATCAATGTTGAGCGAGATTAATCTATTATGAATTTAATAACAAAGGAAAAGCAAAATGATTCGGTAAATCCAATAATACTAAAAAGTGTGAAGATATTAAGTGATACTGCAGTAGTTAAGCATATTATGATACGAAGTAAAATGGATCTATGAAATTTATTAACTGACATTTTAAAGTCCACATTGAAATACAAATCGGATAAACTAATAAAGAAAAAAAAAGAGAAATTGGACTACAATTACTAAATTAAACTGAATGGGAAAGTAAATTTGACCGATACTTAGTACTTTGTTTTAGATGTTATGAATATACCAGATAAAGTGGAGTTTGAAAATAAAGCACCAACAAATAAGATGTACAGTAATACCATTGATAACTTACTCTAAAAGTGAATATGTTACAATGGAGTTTATTTGAAATACAAATCACATACGAATAAGTAAGCGAAGTGTAGTAAAAAAGGCTGAGGGCTAGAAGGTTAAGCAATGGAAGCTAAAGAAAATCTAAGTATTGTTCATAATATAGAAAATATCACCATAGAAAAAGAAAATCTGACTGTTCTAAAAAATATCAGTGTAGAACATAAGAATGATGATGAATCGCATAAGGAAGCTATTATTATCTTGTGGATTATTGGAATCCTAGCGTCATCTCTAGGACTTTTGCTACAGTTATCTCTTCTTATCATAGTAAGAAAAGGAAGAAAATTCGACGAAATCATCGTAAGCCAAATGACTTTTGCCAGAACTATGTATACAGTCATAGAGTATTACTTCTCTTACCATGTACAATATGCTAGTTTTATTACCAAATTGTTTATATATTTCTTCTATATTTACTTCGATGTAGTGTCACTTATGCTTATGTTTATTTTTACAAAAAACCTGTACAATAAGGTAGTTGTAGTTTTTCCACAGAATTCGTATAATTTAGTTTTAGTATCTGCATTCGTGTGGATTGTTTCTATACCGGTAGGTATTTTATGTCCTGTTTTATTAAACCTTCGGAATGGTTCTTTTAGTATATTCTATAAAGTTTATGCTTATATTAAGTTCATTGTTTGTTGCCTAAATGCTTTAATTTTTATTAGAATTATTAGCGTCTCATTCAAAAACATAGATAAACACAGAAATATTAGGGATTTCTTGAAAACTGCCCTGATGGCTTTCGTTTTAGTAACAGTGACTTGCCTTCAAGTATTAGTAACGGATTTGATATCATTTCTATACGATAATATAAAGAGTGATCGGTTAGTATCAGTATTTTGTGTTATATATTCGTACCAGGCGTGTATAAATACCGGTATATTTATCGTTTTAGTTAAAACTAAAATAAACAGCCCGATAATTCGACTGTTCTCCGTACACTTCAATATTGGCTTATCAGTTACATCTAAGTGAATTATGTTTATTACTTAACATTATCACCAACATATTGCAACCTATAAAATAATATGTATGAGTTATGACCAGCCAATATGTATAAGTACCTAATAACTATTTCATTAAATTTTGCATTAAAAATATCTATATTTATTCAACCGTTGTTATAATTATTGACAAAAATTACATTTTCGTACCACTTGCTCAAAAAAGTGACATTCTATGCCACAAAAAGCGAACATAACAATAGTCATTTTTAATCTGTTAAAAACAGGGAAAGAAAATTGTACTGAATTTCATTCATCCTCTAGGGGGAGAATGTGATTTAAATTTGGAATACTTACCGAAATTTATACTGAACTACATCTGTGTTTACACCATTGAGTTTGTATGTAAAGCATTAAACATCTTTTTGAAAAAGGAATACGCATTTATTATGCAGTTATGATTATTAAATAAAATTACGAAAACCGACGAGGCCGTATGAGCTTGATGCCTTTGCTTTTCCGACAAAAAAATATTAGTCTAGGAATTTGCTGCGTTTTTGTTTTCTTCAAATACATAAACGTTAAGTTACTTTTAATTTATTTTTATAAATAAGTTTTTGTTCTAAACAGTTCCTCAGACGCAAGAACAGAGAAACACTCAAATCAACTCATCAACAATAAATGTACCAAACAAAAATGTAACTCTCTCTATCAATAATTGGACCAATGTTTCGAATGTTAACTTTTACTTTTAATTGTCATTATTTTTAATAAATGCTTATCTCATATTATTATTGTGTTAATTTTTTCGCAAATGGTACGAAAAGTAGAGTATTGTCCTCGGTGATAAAGCTGTCTTAGTCTTGGGTGAACTTAAATCCCTCGCTACACTCAGGAATCGTCTTAAATCCCTCGCTTCGCTCGTGATTTAAGTTTTTAACACCCTCGCTACGCTCGGGAGTAAACCTCGAGTCCTTCGTTACGCTCGCGATTTAAATCGTCACCCGCGACAGAAGACACTGCTTTATCCCCTTGGTTAATAATCTACTATTATTACTAGAACTGTAAATAATAATTATTTTTCAAGATCTTATCAATAAAGTATTAAAACGTATACTTACAGTCCTTAATTGTGTTATTTTCAAAGAAGGTCAAAATAATCTTCTTGTCATCATCTCTTTATTTCTAAGTTTTTTTTTTAAACTTACCATTTCAGAAATAATCAGAGCCAAAATATTTAGCAACGAATGGCCACGATTTGCGTATTCTGACCCGCACTTGATCAGTTATTTAAAATAACCTGGAATCTTCCATGTTATCCATACAACTTTTTTATATCCTCTACAAGTTAGCCCTTGACTGGGATTTCACCTGATGGTAACTGATGATGCAGTCTAAGATGGTAGCGGGCTAACCTATTAGGGGCATCGCAGTTAATAGTTATGTTAAACCCAAACCTCTATATTCGGTTTCTACATGGCATCGTACCGGAACGCTAAATCTCCTGGCGGCACATCTTTGCCGGTAGCATGGTAACTAGCCACAGCTAAAACCTCCAGGCCAGTCTAGGAAAAATTCAGAAAAAATCCTAAATTGACTCTGCCCGGGGATAGAACTCGAGACCTCCGCACGTTAAAACAATTACAGCGCTCAGCGCTGCGCCACGGAGGTCGTCAAAATCGGTATAGATATTTAGGTATAATATTATGGTATACCTATGGATCTTGGATGAAACAAGTTATGCATGCATGGAACAAACGATGAATAGTGGGAAATGCATCGCTTCCCACTAGAACGTGAGATGCAGAATCCCACATAGCTTAGGTACATAATACTCTACAGCATGTTAGGAAGTAATTGAAACACACATTTAATTAATGGAACGGTATTACACGGCACAAGGACAGACTGTAGGAAGCGACTCTGTCGCCACACCGCCGGACGCTAGTCTGGCACCACGCGCCAAAGAAAACGCCGATTTTTCCCATTTTCATTTCACGAAAAAGTTTTTATTGCTAACAGTGCAGTGTGTTCTTATCTGTGATAGATTTAAAAAAAGAACTCAAATCGTTTATAAGTTTCTGTCATTGGTAGAGTTTATTTTTATATTAAAAGTGTTAAAGCAGCCAGCTTAACGTTTAAAAACAGAACAGAGTCAGAAATCTATCGATTCTATATTCAAATAATGAAAAAAATATTGTGCTAGTCTTCCAATAAATAACAGTCGGTGATTCAGAAGTTGTATCTATCGATGTGTCTATCGTGGTAGAGTTCGATATTCAAACTGATTGTTTATTTTTCAGTCAAGTGTGTTTTATATCTGTAGACGGTCATAAAAGGAACGAAAATAGAATGTGTGTATTCGTGTTTAAGAGTCTAATTCTGAAAAAAAGGCATCCAAATTAATAATTATAAAGTAATTTATGAAAAGAAAGCATGCACGTGTAATAGAATGCTACCTAATAATAACTAATGTAAAAAGACAATAGGTAAATGGTATAAAGAACATGATATTTTTATTCTAAATTTGGAATGACTCAGTCATTCAAATAAAAATATCGAATTTAACTTTTCATTCCCCAGTCTGACGGCCAAGTGCCAACAGAAATAGATTCAAGCTCATGTGAACTGTGACGTATCGTTTATAATATTCAGTGTTTGTAAACAGTGAATGAGTGACTGAATTGTAAATTGAACTCAATGAATAAGTTATAGAATGATTGAGCGATTCCAAATAGTGCTTTATACCTAAATGTAAAATTAATGAATGAATCGTCGATTTTGTTAAATAACAGATTTGTTTTATTCATGGAACAGTTAACTAATTAGTGAAAACTTGACTTACAGTGTAATGTGATTTATTTCTAGTTATTACACACCGAGTAGTAAACTATTACACGAAAACTTTTGAATGCATTTAAATAATCGTATATTGTAGCTGATTTGCAAGACAGTGAAACTAAATGAAAAAGTAAGTTTTATTGCATAGGTTTTGCTTAGCGATGGCAGTATGGCCCCACTTTATAGCTGATTCCCTTTAAAGTGCAGACAAGGAATAAAGCCAGATTTTTTTGAAACTTCCACAGGAATTAAACCGCGGGCGGTCCCTAGTTTAAAGTTCTAGTTCTTATTATTTTATATTATAACGTGTATTTTTACGAAAACGAAATATAGTTTCGCAGTTTTTACAAAATTATTGAGTTTAATTCACAAAAAATTTGCAAAATTTTCATTTTCGTTTTTCACAAAAACTACGCGTTTGCTCAGAAAAAGATAAGCAATTTGTTTGGAAAAGTGACTGTCCTCTATCAAATGCACATCTCATTATAATTGCATTCGTGGCGCACGATATAAAAACCAACCCTAAGTGGGTCCAGCTCTTTACAAACTCATGCCGCTACATGCCATACCGCGCCGTACATCTGTAGTAGGGCTAGATGTTAAAATAAGTTTCCACAAACATAACTGACCCGGTGGACAAAATTGGAATTAATTTTTATGCCTGTTTAGTTTAAATTGTTTTTATTTTATTTTTCATAGAAACAAGCGACGCTGTCACCGGGTCAGATAAGTTTGTCGGACTATAAAGTATGTAGTTGTAGGTTATTATGATGTCACAACTCACAACTCACATTATGCTCAGACGTGAATTATTAAAACGTGCCGCCGATCTGTCGACGAAAATAATCCGCAATCCACTCCAGAACCACTTTATATTCAGCGCTTGACGTCATTGCTTGTGGTTTTGATTCTCCACCGCGATTATTAAACCCTGGTACCGACAGCTGATAGACTGCTAGTGATAGCTTATGGTTTGGTCCCACAAAGTTATCTTTTTTTTTATTGCCAGATAGCTTGCGCTTGACGACAATCATGCTTAGTGCAAAGCAATGAAGAGGTCTATGTTGGAACGCGCTTGCCTAGAATATGCCTATTCACTATTGCCTTGAAGGTACCTAAGTTTAAATACGTGGCAGGAAACACGTGCGCTGGTGGCAGCTGTTTTGGCCTTTAATCTGACCCGTTACCTGTGGCCAAAATTGGAACCAGGTAATTTTTATGCCTGTTTAGTTTTGGTTTTTATTATTTTATTTTTCATAGAACGACGCTGTCACTGGGTCAGAAGGGGTCAGATAAGTTGGTGGGACCAATGAATCTAGGATGATAATCTTGGCAGATGCCATTTGCATAGTAATGCTTCAGTCTGTCTCACTCTTGTCCTTCACTATTGCTATACGTATACCTATACATCTCTCATCTGTCAAAATTACCTCATTAGTCATTAGTAATCATCCTCAATTTGCCATCTTAGACTGCATCATCACTTATCATCACGTGAGATTGCTAGTCAAAGGTTAACCTGTAGTGGCGTAAACAACAGAAGGGCATGGGGGTTTTCAAAGAACTGGTGGGTGGTGTCAAAGCAAATAATAATGAAAAAGGGTAACATTGTATTGATGTCTGAGGTCTGTTCTCAAAGGAGGTTGGAACTTCGAGGTACCTAATGTTCTCAAAGGGGATTCATGTGTTCATATAGGAAGTCTGCCAATCCATCTTCTACGTAAGCCTTCAAGGCCGACTAACGAGTACGCCTTAGATACGTGCTCAAGATCGCAAGCTAATGCAATGCACAGGACTGCTTTTACTTATGTATCTTCATTCTTCACATTAATGTACATAGTAATTGTATTTTTTTTTCAAAAGACCAACCACCGAGTTTCTTGCTGGTTCTTCTCGGTATTCCTACCGAGAAGAACCAGCCGTTCCCGGTATTCCGAACCAATGGTAGATTCACTCGACTATTCAAAAGCACTACTGTTAAAAGTCTACTTGAATAAAAAATATTAATTGTTTTGATTTGGTCGAGTCGTAGTAATACGACGAGCTTGCGGAAAATTATTAAAAAATATCTTAACTGTGCTGTGAAGTGATGTCATACTCATAATTCATCACACAACCATCAAAAACATCTTTTTTACACGCAATATCTACAAAACAACTAAGATTTTAACATGGTTCTGTAAACGGCATTGGCTTTATAAATAATATATCTGAAGGTATGATTTATAGAAGCTGAAGTTTACAATCACTTACATATAAACGGAAAGAATGCGTCAACGACCGCGATAACGATCGCGATTTTTCAAAAATATATTTTCCCGATAAAGATATCACATTTCAGTGATAATCCAGTCTAACACTGCACTAAAATATATTTATAAACATATTGTATTGAGTTTTTATTTGTATTTGTCACCACTTGTCATAACAAACAATAAAAACAGAGAAAAAACTCAATATTTTGGCACAGATTCAAATGACTTTTTACCATAGCATTTTTTTTTTTTTTCGCACTTGCCGATTTTACTGTTGCAGTGTAAAGATTACTTAATAGACTTCTTCTCTATGGTCCAAAGATGTTCAAACAAAAATAAACTCTATCATTAAGAAAAATCAGTTTATAATGGTCTGGACCGGCCGGCCAGCCGGCTGGTTCGCGTGCGCGAGGAGTTTTAGTTTATTTCAACGACTGGCCAGCCGGCTGGGTCGCGTGTATACGAAGCCCACTTTTCGAGCGGAAAGTTAGAAACTTCTGTTCTAAGCTTTATAGTTCGATGCTTAGTATATTAGTTGCAAATTTTGAATGAAGGTTTTTTTATTCCACTACAAGTAAGCCCTTGACTGCGATCACACGTGATGGTAAGTGATGATGCAGTCAAAGATGGTAGCGGGCTAACCTGTTAGGGGTATGGCGGTTATATTAAACCTTTATCCTTTTTCGGTTTTTACACAGTATCGTACCGGAACGCTAAATCGCTTGGCGGTACATCTTTGCCGGTAGGGTGGTAAATAGCCACGGCCGAAGCCTCCACCACCTTTGCCACCAGGCAAAAAAAGGTGAAGGAACATGCATGCCTGTTTTCAAAGGTGTGTGAAGTCACGTTTGCCAATACGCACTTAGCCACCGCAGTGGACAATGGTGAACCCTTCTCAATCTCAGAAGAGGTCCATGGTCAGCGGCAGTGGTTTAATATATTATTATTATGATGATTATGATGACCTGCAGCTAGGGGGCATACTAAGCCGTATTGTTTTAATATTGTTGACGTTCGTGTGACAGAATAATAATAATCCTTATTTTAGGGACGTCAAGGAACGTGACACAAAACGTTCATTTTAAAGTCATACTGCTTTAAGCGATGGTTTTTTATTTCATTTAATCTACAACCTTACTCGAGTGAGTAAATAAAGTTGAGTTTCAGTTGTAATCCAATGTAGGCATAGATCAAAACTTTGTTAACGTACACGCAGTTAAATTTACAACAACACATTAAGACTAATCAAAACCTACAGTGTATGACCGCTATTCTATTAGTAGTTGTTGTAGTTTGTAGATGAAAATAGCTCTACTACCTATTCAGCTTTGTAGTACTCTAGTAGACAGATAATATAAGCAAAATGGATATTTCGTGCCAAGTTCCGCGTATAATGTGCAATGTAAATAAAGTCTACCTACCTAAGATAGACGTTGTTATCAAAATTGGGTAGGTATTTGACTACTATTCAAATAAAATATTTTTTAGTGATTATTAAATAGACGATCTTCCAAAAGTCGTAATATCCACGTCCCCTGGTAGTTTTACGTTGAATAACTATTTTAAACAATCGATTGAAGTAAAAAAGTGCGACGAACTTTAATTACGTCACATTTCAGAATTTCATATACCTAAATCCCATACTTAGGAAGCGTTTCGACGTATGAAAAAAAGTTGCTGATTTGACTACTTGTCAAATACCCAGTTGCCCCTAAAAATAGTTAAATTAATCTCTAATCTATTGAATTTACTTTGCAAAATGCTCTTTCTCTCTCTAGGTATCTTGTGAACCCATTGCACTTTGCCATCTCACTACTGAGCACGACTCGGAATGGGAAGGGTTTAGCCATAGTCCACCACCACCACCCTGGCCAAGTGCGGATTGGCAGACTTCACACACCTTCGAGAAGTTTATGAAGAACTCTTGGGCGAGCAGGTTTCCTCACGATGTTTTCCTTCACCGTTTGAAGCAAGTGTACTAGCAAGGATACTATTGTTTTCGTGTTTACAGCAACAACATGGCCCTGCCGATGCTGAGGAGGTGCTGTGGGTGTCTCTCTTTAGAAAAAGGCTGTCTCATTCTGTCTATCTTATCCACCGTAAGTTACTTTTGCTTTTTTGAAAAAAAAAACTCTTCAAAGGGCGGATAAACAAATTTCTCAAAAGCCGGCAACGCATTTGCGGTTCCTCTGATGCTGAAAAGGTTCATTGCAACTTGCATGCTCGTTTGCTCGCTTTATAAAATTCAAAATTCTTTATTTGCAGAAACATTTTTCAGAATGATATGTTATAATTTATCAATTTTCCAATAGAAATGTTTCACCTTATATAATCATCATATAATAATCAGGCATGAAAAATTAAATAACAATTGTTTATAATCTATTGGTCAAAATTTAAAAATTCATCTCATAATTGTAGAAGCACCTTTCCGTAAGCCGCCTTTTAAGTCTTGACTTAAATAGATTGAATGTTAGTTCTCTAATTAAATCCTAATAATAAAAATGTCAAATTAAAACTGTGAAATACATTAAAATCTAAACTAAAACTAAATTAAAAACTAAACATTAAAAAAATCATCCAAACCGCTTGCAATGAGGCAAAGTTGATTTCCATATGAGTTCTTTAATTATTGCTTTCGAAATTTTACTGTATACCTAGTAGGTATTACCTACCTACTATACCTAAATAGATTTTAATGCGATGACGATCTTTTCGATTTTACTTTAACGTTATAAGCTTTCGATACTCATCTAACGTTATCGAATTGTCCGAACCCATACTAAGCCTCTCCTGATTGTGTTCCAGCTGTTCTGCATAGGGTACATCATAGCAGGGTCGTGGTACTTACCACGGCATAAGGAGAGGAAGCCTGAAGACAACCTGATCTCTATGACTATACTGATGTTTGCGACGCTGTCCGCAATCAGCAATATCGTGGCTCTGATGGGGGGTGTGTTAGTAAGTATCCAAACTAATGTCTTTCTCTCTCTCTCTGCGTCGTATTCCTCATTGCTGAGGGTCGTACCATTTATCACATAATGGTAGGGGTTTTCTTGGAATAATAATGCGGTGAGTTCCCAGGTCGTTCCGCATACGACTCGACTAAAAGTAGGTACTATTTCAACTCTTAGGTTTCTAACTTATCAGATGTTAGTGATAATAACCGGGACCGACGGCTTAACTCTCTCAGGCACAGGGGAAACGAAAAGGCCAATTTCGGACTTCCAAATTAGGTTACCCATCCAGTTACCGACTTGGGTCAACTTTGCTTAACAATCACAATCGACTGATATTATGTGTTATTGCAACTAGGCCACTCGTCTCTCACTCCAAACGAATATAATAGCGTAATATACGAAAGTGTGTATGCTTGTCTGTACTAGACCAGCGTGGTGGATTATAGTCACAACCCTTCACATTCTGAGTGCTCAGTAGTAAGTCGGATATTATGGGTTATCCAATCCAACTATCTGTCCAAGCTCACGCCTATGTTCTAAACCAATTGTGTCGAAATTTGGTACAGACAGCTTGCATCCCAAAGTGGGTTACTTCTTGTCCCAGAAAATCCCACCACGGGATCACCAAGATGCGGACATCACCTGGTTTAGAATCTACTTTGGTATCTTTGCTAACCAATAGTCTTGCAACCCAAGTTTCCAAGTGGTACCTATTATTATGGAAAATTATTGAAAAAGTCACTGTAGTCGTTCACGAAATACTAAGTAGCTATTGTTTAAGGTTTAAGATTTATGAAGCATGGTAAAAGTAATTAACGTACGGACTTTACTGGTAATTGCCTTACTTAGTAGGTATATTCTATACGAATATAGGTATGTCACCTTAAAATTTGTAATAACCGTTAGATTATAATCTAACGCTTTTTATATCTCGATAGATTGTAAACTGTCGAAAGATTTGTGAACCGTTCAATGTAGAGTTGAGTTGAGTGTCAATTTTTGAAATATTCATTGTATTTATGTTTTCTTTATTTATGGTTCGACATAAATAATCCTGGTAGTGCCCAGCCTGAAATAGACCTAACATATCAACAATCTACCGAAAAATATTGTGTTGAATTGCAATCTTTCGACAGTTTGACGACCTCCGTGGCGTGAGTGTGTAGCGCTGTTGTCTTAACGTGCGGAGGGCCCGGGTTCGATCCCCGGCAGGGTCAATTTGGGAATTTATAATTTCTGAATTTTCCCTGGTCTGGCCTGGTGGGAGGCTTCGGCCTTGGCTAGTTACCACCCTACCGGCAAAGACGTGCCGCCAAGCGATTTAGCGTTCCGGTACGATGCCGTGTAGAAACCGAATAGGGGTATGGGTTTAATATAACTGCCATGCCCCTAACAGGTTAGCCCGCTATCATCTTAGACTGCATCATCACTTACCATCAGGTGAGATCGCAGTCACGGGCTAACTTGTAGTGGATAAAAAAAAAAAAAGTTTACAATCTCGCTAGTTAGATTATAATCTAACGGTTTTTACAATTTGACGGTGGCATATATATACATTGCAAAAAATACGCGACCCTGCACGAGCCCTATAACAACCAGTATCAAATCTGTACTATTAATACCTACCTACTGTAGGTACTGTAGCTGTACATTTCCCCTAGCTGACTCTTTTCCTTGCTTACCTTTCCAGCGTCGTCCAGGCTGCCTCCAGCTGTCCCAGCTGTTCAACTCTGTGTTCATCCTATGCATATTCCTGGTGGCAGTGGTCGCCTGTCTCTTCGGTCCCGAACTTCAGCCCTACATGCAGCAGCCTGGATACCTTGCGCTCATCATCATACTGATTATCGCTAAAGCAGGTAAATATCCTATGACTATGACTATGACTATCCTTCAACTAACCAATGCAAGTCAATAGTTACAATTGAACCCCATAAAAGTTCTTTATTCTTTACTAGCTGATGCCCGCGACTTCGTCCGCGTGGATTGAAGTATTTTGGGTTCCTGCGGGAACTCTTTAATTTTCCGGTAAAAAAATTAGCCTATGTGTTATTCCAGACTAAAATATCCCACCAAAAACATTCTGTAAAAAAATAGCCAAGTCTCGATGGAGCTGCTTGTTTATCTCTAAAAAGTAATGAAATCTCTAGACAAAGTTAAGCCAAGTCTAAGGTTCCTTACTGCAATTTCTTTATTATTTTATTTAATGGTATGGTGACTTGGCCGTTGACCTGCACGCACTAACGTGTAAAAAATTTTCAACGGTTGATCGCATGTTTTTCAATATCTAGATTCTAGAGCGTGAAAAAATGTTAACCGTTAACGTTAACCTCTTTTATGATTATAGTTTCTTCCAGTCCAGCAGTCATCGACGCATCATCTTCATATTTTTGTAAACACGCTCGGGCTTTCTTTACCATATATCCATACTAATATTATAAATGCAAAAGTGTGTCTGTCTGTCTGTCCGTCTGTCTGTCTGTCTGTCTGTCTGTCTGCTACGCTTTCACGGCCCAACTACTCAACCGATTTTGATGAAATTTGGTACAGAGATAGGTTACATCCCGGGGAAGGACAAAGGCTACTTTTTATCCCGGAAAATTGAGGAGTTCCCGCGGGAATCAAAAACATCAATCCACGCGGACGAAGTCGCGGGCATCATCTAGTTTTGAATAATCCAAGGAATCTTTAGCAATTAACTTTATTTCGGGGTGCGGAATCGCTTTTAACATAGCATTATTTAACTGCATACACATATATTTTCTAGTCGGTAGTAAACAAACAGTATCTTCTGGTAAGTCACTCAAACATTGTGCTATTTCCATTAACTTTCCTTTATTGGAATGCGAGAACAGAGGTGTCGGTTAGACAGTATATCTCTGTCTGATTGAGTTGTCACTCCTACTCGGATTCTTTTTAACATTTCTACAAACGTAGAATCGTCCAGCTGTCTCATATTCATCGTAAGTTCGTCGTAACTGAAAAGTTAAGTCCATAGGTTTGGAATACTTAAGGAGCCTACAAGTTTATTAACTTCTGAAGGGGTTAGTTTTTCAAATGGCGACTTTTCTCTAACGGGTGGGAGTTGCAAAAGATCTCAAAAAGCACTAAAATATGTTTTTTCCCAAACCACCCATCCTCTACATCAGAAGTATCAAATACTTCGCATAGACGAAGATGTATAAATAAATAAATAAATCTTTCTTTGCCATAAAAAGCTTACAATTTTTATCAACTTGAAACCCTGCCTCCTGTGGTAGCAAAAACTGTGTTACAGGAGACAGTGTCTTCCCAATATCTATGAAAATCAAATCACTTTTGACAAATATGTTACGGTGTGGATCTACAACTAAAAGATAAAATGGGTACAACATGCAAAAATTAACTAAACAATAATCATACAAATAGATTTGAAATAATAATTAGTGTATGTGTGAGAGTATGTGTTTGTGTGTGTGTGTGTGTGTGTGTGTGTGTGTGTGTGTGTGTGTGTGTGTGCGTGCGTGAGATTGTGTGTATGGGAGAGAGTGTCCTGTGTTATATATTACTTACCAATAATTTCTCTGTACTATCATAATCATAGTTTTTAAGCCACATTTTTGAGTAAGTTTTTATTTCTGTCTTAGTCATATCTTTTAAGGTACCTTTTTTACTATATTATGTAGGAATGGGGCTAGAAAGTCATAGTGCCTACGAGCAAAACTACTTTTTATTGCAGGAACTGGACATCTGTCGATTATCTTCGTATTTGGGGGTAGGAAAGGAACTGTATTTCTGTGATATCTCCTCAAGGTCTGAAGAATGAACAGTTTCCTTACTGACAGTACCTCGCATATATCATACAATTGAGTCGTTGAAAACGTAAACGGATACCCCATCATTACTTTAAGCAAGGCGCGTTGTGCTCTTTCGACTTCCAACATATTCGTTTTAGAAGCACCACCCCACGCGCAGATGCAGTAGCTGATGATGCACTCGCCGAGGGTTTTGTACAACTTGATTAGCATTTTAGTACTGCAAACTCCGCGCAGAGTCTTGAAAATGTGAATAAGTCTTCTAATACGCATGCTGGTATTACTTATATGTGGAGCCCAGTTCAGATTATCATCGATTATGACTCCAAGATATTTAATTGTATTTGCTTGTAATAACGAATTACAGTTGCATATAGTATCAGAATCAACATTTTTAACTGTGTGGATAACTGTGTGCTCGGATTTTGAAGTTATTTGGGGGCATTCCACTCTTCGTTTTACTAAAACAGAGATATTTAGTTTTATTGGTATTTAGGGAAAGAAGACTATGTTCTAACCAAGCTGTCACTTCACTCAAGCCCATTTCCGTGTACTCGAGTACATCTTTCCACGTACAACTGTGGAATAAGAGAACTGTATCATCAGCAAACATAATTACATCAGAATTACTAAGCCGGATATTGTCTAAATCATTGATGTAGATTAGGAAGAGTGTTGGGCCTAAGGTGCTGCCTTGTGGGACTCCATAGGAGCAAGAATACGTGTCGCTTAAGCACCCCTCCACTCTTACTTGCTGAGTTCTATTGGTTAGATAGTTGGAAAACCATTTGTGCGCTTGTCTTCTTATTCCACAGTTTTCTAAACGAGATAACAATATTGGAATATAAACCGTGTCAAAAGCTTTTTGCAAATCGAGAAAAACGCCTAAAACCTTTTCGTTCCGGTCCAAGTAATGAGTGACTAAAGAGGTTAGCTTTAGTACTGCGTCTTTCGTTGAAATTTTTTGATCGAAATCCAAATTGATTAACTGACAGTAGTTGGTATGTTTCTAGGAATGACAGCAGTATGTAGGCTAAAGTTACATTAGATATCATAGACACTTCATTTACTTAATTTACAGATTTTACATATTATGTAGGTACTATATTTCTTCTTTATGAGCCTTTCTTCATCCATTGTTGGACATAGGCCTCCTCATGTGCACGCCACTCTTCCCGATGTTGGGCAAGCCTCGTAACTAGCCACGGTCGAAGCCTCCCACCAGGCCAGACCAGGGAAAATTCAGAAATTATAAATTTCCAAGTTGACCCTGCCGGGGATCGAACCCGGGACCTCTGCACGCTAAGATAATAGCGCAAATGTGTGGCCGCATACCTGCGGCCACACATTTGCTGCAACACATGTTGGCAAACACACTAGCCAAGAGCATTGTTGGACCGTTGAAAATTCGAGGAGATTCGAACAGCAGTCATGGACGGAAATGGCCTATACGAGCATATAGCATAGCATATAGCATAGCATATAGCATAGCATATAGCATAGCATATAGCATAGCATATAGCATAGCATAGCATATAGCATATAGCATAGCATAGCATATAGCATAGCATATAGCATATAGCATAGCATAGCATATAGCATAGCATATAGCATAGCATATAGCATAGCATATAGCATAGCATATAGCATATAGCATATAGCATAGCATAGCATATAGCATATAGCATATAGCATATAGCATAGCATATAGCATATAGCATTACATATAGCATATAGCATAGCATATAGCAAATAGCATAGCATATTACGTAGCATATAGCATCGCATACAGCATAGCATATAGCATATAGCATATAGCATAGCATATAGCATATAGCATAGCATATGGCATATAGCATTACATATAGCATATAGCATAGCATATAGCAAATAGCATAGTATATAGCATAGCATATAGCATAGCATATAGCATAGCATATAGCATATAGCATAGCATATAGCATAGCATATAGCATAGCATATAGCATAGCAAATAGCATAGCATGTAACATAGCATATAGCATTACATATAGCATATAGCATAGCATGTAAACATAGCATATAGCATTACATATAGCATATAGCATAGCATATAGCATATAGCATAGCATATAGCATAGCATAGCATATAACGTAGCATATAGCATAGCATAGATATTTCTGAGCAAAATTTCAATCCAGATCCGTTCGCCGATCTGGCGTGATTGAGTCATCCATCCATCCATCCAAACTTTCACATCTTTTAATAGATAAATAGGTATAGATTTATGAAACACGTCTGGGGAGGCATTACAGTTGCCCAATTCGTCTCCCCAGGCAAAGACAATATATAAACCAGTATAAGACTGTTCTCTTCATACATTAAATCAAAGCTCGCTAAATGCGCATTAAAGTCGCCGGTACCTTGTAGTTCTTCGCATTATCTGAGATGGCGTAACTGTGCAAGCTGAAAAATAATTAATAACGAACATAGCTATTGCCATCTAACGAGTGGTAGTTGAATCATCAACTCGATCAAACTTACCTAGTGCCATCTAACGTATAGTTATATATCCATGACTGCCTCGTTGGTATAGTGGTTAGCATGTTGGACTGCGACCATAGATTAATTATAATACAGGTTTATATATTGTCTTTGACTGCGACCGACGAGGTCCCGGGTTCGAGTCCCGGGTCGGGCCATAACAAGTATTGGGTTTTTCTGGCAAGAAATTCTCAATACTAGCCCGGAGCACAGATATAATAATACTACACGCCCGGAGTTAGGAAGTTGGCGGTGTTTCAACCCCGTGCCTCGGAGAGCACGTAAACGTGTCTAATTATATATTTTTTTTTAAAAACAATCTTGATCACTTGTAGTAGTATTTCTTATATATGTTAGTTATTCTTGTTTTTTGATTCTTTCACAAGTCAGCCCTTGACTGCGATTCAACCTGATGGTATTTGATGATGTAGCCTAAGATAGTAGTGGGCTAATAAGAAGGGGTATAACGGCTTGGTACTTATAATAAACCCCAAATCGATTTCTAGGTACGCTAAATTGCTTGGCAGCACTTGGCTTCGCCGGTAGGGTTATAGCTAGCCATGACCGAAGGCTCTAAGCAGATCAGAACTAATGTGCCTATAGTTCTGAAGTAGGTAGACTCTAGAGTAATGGTAAATTTAGTTTTTTTATCAAGTATTTCTTGAATAATGCACAATACCTACTGTAAATATTTTTTCTTGATTATTACCTAAGTACCTACCTAAATTATATCGCCATCAACCAGACTTCTACTGTAATTAGCTAGCTATAAATAAAATAATTATCTATATTATATTTATTTACTAGATGATTCCCGCGACTACGTCCGCGTGGACCAAATTTTTTTGATTCCCGCGGGAACTCTTAAATTTTCCGGGATAAAAAGTAGCCTATGTCCTTCCGCGGGATACAATCTATCCCTGTACCAAATTTCATCAAAATCGGTTGAATAGATGGGCCGTAGAAGCGTAGCAGACAGACAGACAGACAGACAGACAGACGGACAGACAGACAGACACACTTTCGCATTTATGATATTAGTATGGATTTACATATTTCGGAACCCTGCATGTCGATAAATATATTATTATTAGCTAAATGGCTAAAGAATACCTAACAATTGCCAAACTTAACCTCAAAGATTAATCGTATAGCAGCAGAATCTCAGAGTCCAGAACAAGCGTGAGTCAGCAGTTATGTAGCAGGATCTCGGAGTCCATTAGTCTTATCACGGTCACAAACAAAAAAAAAACCGGTTAAGTGCGAGTCGGACTCGCGCACCGAGGGTTCCGTACAAACATGTAGATATATCCTATAAGTAAAAGTTATAGTATTTTTATTCAACTTATCTAATATTTTAATTTCAATTTAATACCTCTACGCGTTCATGCGGAAAGGGGAAGTAAGTTTAAAATTATTAAAAATATTTTTTTTCTTATATGACTAGATGATGCCCGCGACTTCGTCCGCGTGGATTGATGTTTTTTTTTTATTCCCGCGGGAACTCTTGAACGCGGAAGCCTATGTCCTTCCCCGGGATGTAACCTATCTCTGTACCAAATTTCATCCAAATCGGTTGAACAGATGGGCCGTGAAAGCGTAGCAGACAGACAGACAGATAGACAGACAGACAGACAGACACACTTTCGCATTTATAATATTATAGTATGGAGTATGGATATAGTATGGAAGTATGGATGTAACTAAAAATTTATGCTTTTCGCAATTTTTCCTTTATCTGTGCTATAAGACGTTGCTTCGTACCAAATTTCAAGATTCTGGGTTCACGTGAAGTGCCCTGTAGGATTTGATTCCCTTGCGAGTGTCGAAATTTGCAGCAAATAATAATAATAATAATAACTTTTTATTTCATGCTTCAACACCCATAACTTGTTAGTAACAATCACTTAACCTATGTTAGTAAAAAAACAACATAAAATACCTAAACTAACCTACCCTACTCTCAAACCTAAGCCTCGACACATTTACAGGTCTCTTTGAGGCCTCCTCATGAGAATGTGTGCACCATTCCAGCGCCTCCAGAGAGGGCTGTCCAGCTTAGTAGCCAACGTACTGAGGAGGGTGTTGGTGCTGCTCACTAGCCTGCACATCATAGACGCAGCACGCTTGCGCACGATCGCGTAGAAATCATCTACGCGAGCGTCCGCGAACATGGCCGACGCGCTGCAGTGTCGAGGCCTCCTCAGCACCGCCCTCAGCACATTGTTATATTGAACACGCAGAGCATTGTAGGTCCGCTGCGTATAGTCTATACACAGACTGCACGTGTAGAAAGACGGCAAAGCAAAAACGGCTGTAGATCTTTTGATTGTGTTAGCTTAGAAGTTTGATTTTTTCACAGCTCCAAGGGACAGTAGACCTGAGTAGGTATTTGATATGAATTCCAGCTACCTACCTCCATGTGTTCCTGAGAAAAATGGTCTGGACACACTGGTTTTTTTCCTTTTGAGGTACGGAACCCTAATTATTAAAAATATTTTAATTAAATGATATAACTAAAAATTTATGCTTTTCGCAATTCTTCCTATATATCTGTGTTATAAGACGTTGCTTCGTACCAAGTTTCAAGATTCTAAGTTCACGGGAAGTACCCTGTAGGTTTTGATTCCCTCGCGAGTGCAAGAAAAATCGAAAATTTGCAGCATAAACGGCTGTATCTTTTGATTGTGTAGGCTTTTAAGTTTGATTTTTTCACAGCTCTAAGGGACCGTAGACCTGATTGATATGAATTTCAGCTTGATACCTCCATACGTTCCTGAGAAAAAGGGTCTTGACACACAGACGGACGGACAACAAAGTGATCCTATAAGGGTTCCGTTTTTTCCTTTCGAGGTACGGAACCCTAAAAACACAAGAAACGCACAATTCACTGAGCCGGCACCATAGATCTTACTCTTACTAATATTATAAATGCGAAAGTTTGGATGGATGTATGGATGTATGGATGTTTGTTACTCAATCACGCCCCAACAGCATAACGTATCTGGCTGAAATTTGGCACAGAAATAGATTATAGTCTTGAATAGGTAGCACATAGGCTACTTTTAATCCCGGAAAATTAAAGAGTTCCCGCGGGAACAAAAAAACCTCGATCCACGCATACGAAGTCGCGGGCATCAGCTAGTTAATTATAATACCAAGTACCAACCTGGTTTATAAGTATATCGTCTTTGGCCGGCACCAAAACAAGAGGAAAAAATTATTTTAGTGTATCGTCAGTTTGTGACGCCATCTATAGGAATGCAGCATAACTGCATGGTCCACTAGCTGATTATAACATAAGAATACACAGAACTTGTTTCAAATCGAATTACTTCTGCAAGTTAATTTTGTTAAAATTAATTGAATGTAAATTTGCTATTTGCTTAACTGATTTTATCAAATTTTTGTATTTTGATAATTTTATATAAATAATTAATACAAACTGAACCAAGAAAATACGATATTTCACCGATTTTACTATAATCATTTGTCGAGCGAGCCTGGTAGCGCCACCTATCGATAGTATTAACCTAGAAAAATTTTTATATGGGAGTTAGCAATCTATACTTGGTTTATAATTAATCTATGCCCCAGGCTACAAAAAAGTACCTACCTTAAAATTAAAATTATATTAGACATAAAATAAAATACCTACAGCCTATTAGCGTCCCACTGCTGGGCACAGGCCTCCACTCTCATAGGAGAGAGGGAATTAGAGCTTAGACCCACCACGCTGCTCCAATGCGGGTTGGTCATCGTTGGTGACTGCCTCGTTGGTCTAGCGGTTAGCGTAGTCGACTGCGGATCACGAGGTCCTGGGTTCGATTCCCGGTCGGGCATAAAAATTGTTAGGTATTGGGTTTTTCAATTAAGAAATTCTCAGTGCCAGCCCGGAGTTGGAAGTTGGCGGTGTTTCACCCCCGTGCCTCGGAGAGCACGTTAAGCCGTCGGTCCCGGTTATTATCACTAACATGATAGTAGTCGTTAAAGCCCGCCCAAAATAAAATAAATTCCGTTTAATTATAGACTACATTACTTCAAAACTTACGATAACGCAAGATTGCATTTAACTTGTCAATGATCCCTTAAAACATTTAGATTTAAAAAAAAATTATAGAGAACTAAAAACTTCTTTAGCGTGACTGATTTTTTTGCAGCGACATCTATTATGTAACTTGCAAAATGTTTCTATTATAAACCCTTTTTTCCTTTTTTCAGGATACTACGCGTATTATTTAACAGTAATAAACAGCCTCTACAGGAAGATGAAGATGTCGTATAGCGAAACCGCCTTGCCTATATAACAGACGTGCCTATACAGAAGAATAATTATTGCCTGAATAAATTGTGCCTATGTCAGTAATTTATTATCATAGAAGACTGTAAGTTGCTACATCTTGAACTAATGTGATCAAAATACGCTTTTTAATGTTAATTTACTTTGTAGTTTTGTATTGAGAATTGAATATTAGGTTTGTTTTTTTTGTTTTATATGTCCAGGACTTGCCAGCGTAGAATTTGATCTAAGCCCGAGTTGTAAAAGACTGGTGCATTATATTTTAATTCTGAGATATTAATTAAATCATTATTTGAATGCTAAATACTGCGCATACTGCATAGTAGTTATAACGTGATGCACGCATATTCCATGTTATTAACTGACCTATTTTTAATTAGAGATCAAACGGATTATAAAGTAACACGTCAACTAATACTACTTAAGCCTAAGGACTAATTAAGCGAAAGTTAAAAAAATTTGCTTAGTCCCTAAGTAGTCTTTGAGACAGATTCAACATGAAATTCTCAATTCAGAAACCGGCCGTTAAACTTTTATAATAGTTTGTGTGACCATTTATGTAACACCATGTTAGACAATGATAAACTAGTTATATAACAATGTTAAACATGTTACGTTATCCGTATGTGCCTTGTGTGGGTGAACATTACGTAAAAGGACCACTTACAAATAAATAAAACAAAAAATAGAGTGTTATTTCATTATATTTTATTTTGCAATATTAAATGCGTTTAACAAAGCAATTGTACAACAGTCAGAAACATCAAAATTTTCTATAAAATCAATATAAATTTCACATTGTTTATTTGTAAATAAGTATGACAACATTTAAAGCATTAACAATAAATTGATCTTTAGTTGTGAAAATATTATCAGTTTTTCTTGTAAAATGTCGGGCCCGTTCACATACTTTAATATAAGAAAATAAATAAGATGTATATTATGTAAATAATACATACGTATAAGAGACAAGAAAGACAGACAGAGTCTATAAAAGTTACTCTGCCTTCTTAAAAGGTATACCTACCTCTGAAAGCGCTGGCTGAACGTGACAATATGACAATCGGATGATCCAAGAACTGGGCAACCTGGGCCGATGGTGGTCAACGGACCTATCTGATAACTAACCTGCCTAGTGAAGACAGAGAGTTCGAAATGACGTAAAATTAAAAAAACCGGCCAAGTGCGAGTCGGACTAGCGCACCGAGGGTTCCGTACTCAAGAAGTAGGTATAATTACCTTTGTTAATGAACCGCAAAACTAACTTTGTTTGTAGAGGTTTACTGTTAATATCAAAAAATTACGTTTGTTGTATGGGAGCCCCCCTTTAATATTTACTTTATTGATATTTAATTATTTATTTTGAAAGGTAATATACAAGTTAATATTCTGTGAAAATTTGAACCGTCTACCTGTTACCGTTTTTAATATTGAGCAAAAAAATACGAAAAAAACACGTTTATTGTATGGGGACCCCCCTTAATATATTTATTTTTTTAATTTTTAGTATTTGTTGTTATAGCGGCAACGAAAATACATCATTTGTGAAAATTTCAGCTTTCTAGCTATCACGGTCTATGAGATACAGCCTGGAGACAGACAGACAGACATACAGACAGACAGACAGACAGACAGCGGAGTCTTAGTAATAGGGTCCCGTTTTTACCCTTTGGGTACGGAACCCTAAAAAGTAGGTTGGATATCCCCGAATGCAATAGAATTTTTAGCCTTGAATTTTTTAGAGCCCCGATGCTACCAGTTTTCATTTAAAAAAAGTAAATGATCAATTCCAACTTTTAATAGTAACATAGTCTAATCACTAAATTGATGAAGTTTTTGGTATAGGCCTTTTTTAACTAGAAAATTTAGGCTTTAAATGTTCAAGATACTGTTGATTCGTCCATTACATATGATAAAAGACTAAGGTGAATCAACACCGGATTAAACTAATAAAAGCAGCTGTTATGCCCAGTCATACCCAGCACTACAAAAGCAAATATTGGTTGCAAACTTGGATCATGCGATTATTTCATTAATATTAATTTATTTGCTGAACAATATTACAAATATATTATAGTGTAAAGTACAATACAAAATACTTGTTGTCTTTGTTTTGGAATCCTATTGGTCTAGTATGTGATCAGACCCTTCTAATATTTTTGTATAAAAAAGGGTTTATATAAGGAAACTTTTCAGTTAGATATAAGTAGGTATATAATATAGATATGCGAATATATAAACATCAAAGTCCTAGATATGTAACAAGATATTACAAGAAGTTCCTTTAAGTGTAACATTGTCTAAGTAAATTTTATAATGTTTTACTATTCTATGGATAATTATAATTATAATTATAATTTATAAACATCTTGTTTTATTTGAATCGCTATAGAAATTGCTTTGTAATGCAAAATGTGCGGCCAAGCTATATACATAACATAACATGTTATATAATATAACATACATATTGCATGTTAAGCAACTGTATAACATGCAACATGTATTAAAGTAGTCTCTTAACATGTTAAATGATACTTAAACGACGTGAGCATGTTATATAACAAAAGTGTTCATGTTATAGTATGTTAAGTAACATACCATAAGTTTTGTCTAAATATCATCATCAATAAAAACATAGGTAACTCATTTATTTTATAATATGATGTATTATTATTTGTTATTTTGTTATATAGTCTAGACGCACTATATGCAAATTCAGAGTAATTCCTTTACCGTTTACAGAGGACAGAGAGGTAATAGACACGATCTATTAACTAATTAAAGCGAAGGACGTCTTATTGTCGATTTTTTTATAAATAATTTAATTTTGTGCCTACACAGTCACTTTACACGCAGTTATCATAACTTTCAATACACTGAACCGACTATTACATACATTGTCGCTATTTTTTGATACGAAACTTCATAGTTTAATATTTAAACACTTAAGTACTAACACGGTGGACTTGTTTCAGTAGAACCCATACTACAGCACTGCAAAACTTACGCACAATTTATTTCACGTGTTTTTAGTCACCTATCCTTTAATAAAGTAAAAAATAATAATATAAAATAAACCCATACGGTGACGTTTTGCAGTGTATTTACAATCTAAGATATTTGTTTAATTAATTAGACCGCGGTTGTATTTCACACCTACATTAATAATTAAATATATTTTGGGCCCATACTTACTACGTAAATCCATTAAGGGCCCTACCCACGAACATATTTTCACAGTGAGCTAAATTTCAACAAGGAGCGGCGAGTGGCAAAAAAAATATGGCATTAAAGGAATGCAAAACTGTACCAAGTAATTTAAAGAAAAGGAAAGTATATATTTATTTAACTCAACGATACGAGGCTGCTTAGAATGAAACTCTACTTAGAGAATAGAGAATAGTAACTCCTTCCAAGATAGACCGCAACCATCTTAGAACTCTTATTACTAGGTTAGATTGCAGTCAGAAGTTAAATCATGAGCGCCTTAGATAATAGACACGACGTATAAGAATTCATTGGTCAGCGCCTACATAATATTGTCAGCTTGAGTTGTATAATGCTGATATATATTATGTTGATTGTGTCAACCTAACCGGTTAGCGCAATTCAGAAACGCTATACATATTTAGATGTCAGATCTAGCAATCAGCAGCGTGAAAAAAAACATGCATATGCTGCAGGCCAGCGCGTCAAATTGGCTTGGTTTACCGTTTAATTCCCCGCTCGCCGGGCCGCTAATCTTCGTGGGTAGGCCATAATGGGCACTCATTCAAACAAAATCGACTACTTAACAATTTTATAAAAATTATGAAAAAAGTATGAAAAAATTCTCGAATGAATATAATTATATCATAATACTATGCCTTTTTGATATCATTATAATATTAAATTGATGAGTGATGACTTTAAAAAGCTCGCCTTTTGACTTTGTAAAGTGATTTACAATACTTACCTATACAGGTTAAATTTTAAAAAATTATTCATTTATACAATCGTAGTTATTAATCGTAGTAGTTATTATGTTTTTGTGTTTCTGTGTCGGTACAGACAGAAAATATAATTATACAAGAATATACATATACAAATATCCTTATATCGATAGAAATATTAAATATAGTAAAGATTTGAATATAGAGAAGTAGGTATAGAAAAATTAGAGATATAATTACTGATATTGTGAGAAAATTCAAAATATTATACCACTTATTGTGAATTGTGATGTAAAGATAGTCGAATATTTTGACTATATTAATTGATAAAAATGTATGATTTTTATTTCAATTTTATAAAAAATGTTTTTAATTTACTTAATTATAAAATTACTTTGGAGTTTAGAAAACATCTTAATTCCCTTTAAAATAGGTAAGTATAATCTTTAAAAATTTTATGCAATTTTTTTGCAATTTAATTTGCTTCTTATTTAAAATAAGAATACCCGCGCGGGAGTTGTAACGTGAAAGACGTGCGCAAAGAGAGTTACATTAATATTATATGAATTAAGTGTTAATATTATCTGAATTAAGTGTTAAAGTGTTGTTTACAATATCATACTTATCTACTGCAAGTTGTCTCATATATTTACTCGCTCTTTGGTATTATTAAGCGCTTATAACCCAGGCCTTATAACTTTGGAGTACCTACTTATAAGTTCGGGTTTCAACCTCCATATCTGTGCCCAAACAACGCAAACAATGAAGACGTGTGAAGGATGTTCAAAGCAGTTTAAGGACGGTTCGGGCCTGACATGTGCCAAATGTAAAAAAAATTACCATACGAAGTGTTTAAATATGCCTACGGCGCAGTTTAACAGGCTTAAGAATAAACCAAATTGGAATTGTCCGACTTGTCCTATTAAAACTGCAAGGCACGATGACACCCAGTCAAGAGTTCAGTAGATGCAGCGGAGGAATCCAGCAGTTCCGAAGGCTCCGAAATCAAAGAAATCGCAGCCGACCCTCAAAACTGTGAAACAGCGACTCCTACCCTCACAACATCGTCTCCGATCGGGGATTGTCAACCTTCGGATCTATCGCAAAATGCTTTACTTCATAATATATCCTTGCAAATCTCCCAATTGCAGATGCAAATGTCATCTATACACACAATAAAAAACGATGTAAGTGTCTTGAAAAAGGACATTTCGGAGCTGAAAAACACACTCTTTGCTAAGGTCGAAGACCTGGATAATCGTATATCCGATGTTGAATTAAAATTATCTCAAATGAGTATTCTTCAGTCGGAATTAGAAGAACTTAAATCGAAAGTCACTGACATGATGGATTATAACCAGAAGAATGATCAATGGATGCGTCGGTCTAATATACAAATAAACGGCATTCCATCCAGAAAGGACGAGGACCTCATTAAAGTCATAAATACTTTGGCTGAGAAGAGTGGTTTCTCCTTAGATCCAGCAAGGGACATAGATTTCGTCACTCGCGTCGCTGTTAGGAATGACGTCGACACCTCATACCCGAAGCCTATTATACTGAAATTATTATCGAGGTACAAAAAAGACGATTTTTTAGCTTGCCTGCGTCGTCTAAAAGACTTGAAGGCATCGGACGTAGGGTTCCCCGGTAATCAGACACGTATATACGTAAATGACCATTTATCAGCTTTTAATAAAATGCTACTGCAGAAAGCTAAAGCCCTGGCAAAAGAGAAGAAATATGAGTATTGCTGGGTACGCAACTGCACGGTCATGGTCCGACAAAACGAAAAATCGAAAATCTTGCACATTACTTCAGAAGAGTCCTTAAAAAAAATTGTTTAAGTAATATCTATATGTATTATCTTAACATTGTCATAGTAGTGTCCTCTCTAATTTATTCCATTAATTGGCATAAATTTGTTGCGTCTGATTACTTATCAACCCTAAGAAAATCAAAAAATGATGGAATCCGAAAAATGTTTCCGACACCTGGTTACTCGTATGACTGGCCGATCCTTTTGTTCCCACACCAGTACTGCGATAAAGTACGCAATGGTTATTTACCTTACAGCGTACTATCCATTGCCTGCTTAGTAAGTGCATATTCGCACAGCATTGTTTCTGGGAGCGCAGTGTATTACAACTTAGTTTTTCTTATAGTATATTTGATTTGTGTTTGTGGTGCTGTATTATTTGTCTATTACGATTGTCACTTGAAATTACCGGGTATAATATTATTATTGTATCTTTTGTTATTCAAAAGAATTTGTGATTATATATATGTATCTTTGGTGCCGATTTTATTACTTCTTGATTATTGTGTATTTAGTGCTAAAGTATTTGTAAGGTTCGTCATGCAAACCCGTAGTGTTGTTAGTGGAATTCACCATAAGTTTATAGTTATATTTTTATCGACATACGTTATACCCAGAGTTAATATAAAACAAGAATTGCAGCGGTGTTAATTAGTGTTTTTTATCAGAATGTACGTGGATTACGTACAAAGACTACCGGATTTTTTAAAAATATTTTAAAACATGACTATGACATTGTATGTCTGAGTGAAACTTGGCTTTTGCCGGGAATTAACGACGCGGAATTATTTGACTCCCGATATAATGTTTATCGTACCGATCGGGACTACGAACGTTTGGGAATGACAATGGGAGGTGGTACCCTGATCGCGGTACACCGTACGCTTACCACTAACATCTCAAATATTCCTCCATTACCGGTGTTTCCTGATGCAGAAATTACTCAAATAAATATATCTTTATGTCGCGGTCCAACTAGTAAAAATCTTCGATTATTTTGTTGTTACTTCCCACAGAATGCACATCAAGTATGGTCTCAGCTACAATTTTTCGAACATTTGTCGGATTTGCATATCGAAAATCCTGCTGATGTATATTTAGTAGTGGGAGATTTTAATATCCGGAATGCTGAGTGGCAACTTAAACCTGGCGATTTAAATTACGTTATTTTGAACCCAGCTGTGGATCAACTAACAACCCAACTTTCTTCATTTCTGTATTTTACCGGATGGTCGCAATTTAACTGTATAAGTAATACGAATAACAGATATTTGGACTTAGTTATTTCCAGTTCGCATTGCTCAGTTTCAAGATCTGAACCTTTATCCCTTCCCGAAGATAATCACCATCCTGCTTTCAACGTAAATGTAAATGTGGACCATTTGCAACCTACCTTAAGACCACCCCCTCGTCTTGTGCGTCGATTTCATACAGCTGATTATAACGCTATTAATGCTGAATTAGCTAAAGTAGATTGGAATGAATGTCTCGTCGATAAACGTGTGGATGAAGCGGTCGATGAATTCTATGCAATAGTGAACTCGATAATTGATAAATTCATTCCCTCTAAACTCGTTATTAATAATTCTCGATATCCTATTTGGTACTCACGGCCTTTAGTAAAACTTGTCAATAAAAAATTAAGAGTACATAAAAGATGGAAAATATATGGCCGCCAATCCGACTATATTTTGTTTTCAGATCTTCGGCATGAGTTCAAGAATTTAGAGGCTTCGTGCTATAGTTTGTATATTGAGCGCGCAGAAGCCAACATATTAACTGCTAATTCTAAATGCTTTTGGTCGTTTGTACAATCTAAACACAACACTAGTAGCATACCCGACACTTTATACCTGGATGATGAAACTGCCCAAGAAGGGCAACAAATAGCTGATCTATTCAATAAGTTCTTCGAATCAGTCTTCCAAAAACCATCTGACTTAACAGTTAACGCTGATGTAGCTGAATCTTCGCAAGCTCTTATTGGACACGTAGGGTTAGATGTTAAAACTGTTCAAAAATATCTATCCGTTTTGAATACGACCAAAGGCACTGGCCCTGACGGCTTACACCCTTTACTTCTTAAAAAATGTAGTAAGCAGTTAGCTACCCCTTTAACTCTTTTGTTTCAAAGTTCGTTGAGCTCTGGTATTTTGCCAGGAACTTGGAAACGTTCAATTGTTGTACCAATCCACAAAAATGGAGATAAACACAACATACGTAACTATCGAGGTATTTCCAAATTATCAGTTATTCCCAAACTTTTCGAAAAAATTATATACGATACGTTATTCCCGGCAGTACGGCCATTATTAACACCGCTGCAACACGGGTTCATAAATAAAAGATCCACTGAAACCAATCTTTGCGAATTGCTTGACGTGACATTAGATGCGATGGACAAAGGTTTTCAGGTTGATGCCGTGTATACCGATTACTCTAAGGCTTTTGACAAAATTTCACATGATATATTAATCAAAAAACTTGGAGCAGTTGGAATACACGGAGATCTCTTAAGATGGCTCACATCATATTTGCGTGAACGAACCCAAGCAGTTACAGTTAAGGGATTCACTACCACATTTGTCCCTATAACATCTGGCGTGCCCCAGGGCTCTCACCTCGGACCTTTGCTATTTAATATTTTTATAAACGACGTTGTAAAGTGTACTAAAAACTCTAATTTATTATTATACGCAGACGACACCAAAATTTTTAAAGTCATTCGAACGTTGGAAGACTGTCAAGATCTGCAGGATGACTTAGATCGCATAAGTGCATACTGTATAAATAATGGCTTAGATTTAAACATTGATAAATGTTGCACTATTACCTTTATGAGGAAAAAGAACTTCTTCCGTCATAATTATCATTTACTTGGAAAACCGGTGCTAAGAGTTAACGAGGTGAGAGACCTGGGAGTTCAGCTAGACAGTCAACTATTATTTGATTCTCATCTGACTAAAATTAGAAATAAAGCGTATAAGATGTTAGGATTTGTTCTCCGGCAGACAGTTGATTTTAAGAACCCGAATACCCTTATCTTGCTTTTTAACTCATTTGTAAGATCTCACTTAGAGCACGCATCCACTGCTTGGAATCCACAGTACGCCGTATATGTCAATATGTTAGAAAATATTCAGCGCAAATTTCTAAAATGCTTAAACAAAAGATTTAAGTCCTACGACACAACTGGAATGATATCTTTAGAACTTAGAAGGGAACACAAGGATCAAATTTTCTTATATAAAATCATAAATGGTTTAATTGATTCTCCCTATCTGTTAGGGAGAATTAATTACTTTGTGCCTAGACTATCAAGACGTAGTGTCAAAACCTTTAGCCTAGCTCAAACTAAAACAAACTATGGCCAAAATAGATTCTTAATCAGAGCATGTAACACTTTCAATAAAAAATATGTACAATTAGACCAGTTTCAGCACAGCATTGGAAAATACATATCAGAATTAAAAAAAATTATATAAAGTACATATTATTTTGTAGAATTTATACATATTAGTAACTAAGCTTAAATTTAATTGTAACTTTACTCTTTATTATTGTTTTATTTTATTTTTATTTTATTTTTTCCAAATTTATTTAACACTTCACAAAATTACTCCCGCAATAACCACTACATTTATATTTAATTAGTGAATACTTTATAGGCAAATGTGTAAACTATATTTAAGTTGTTATTTGTAATGTAAAACGCTGTATGTATTCCAATAAAGAGAAAAAAAAAAAAAAAAAAAAATAATATTAGTTTCTGGATATTATTTTTCCATTATCTTGAAAATAATAAAATAAGGTCCCATCATGATATACTGTACCTACCTAAAATATATTTTGTACAGAACTTAAAATATTATATAAAAAGTAATACAGGTACTAATATATATGATAATATTTAATAAGTTTATTTTTAATAAATACTATATAAAACTGGTAGGTACCTACTTTTGTAAAATATATACAAATACATACTAGAATTATAATTTTATCTACTAAATAAAAAGCTTATACAATATAACTATCACTTGTCCCCTAGCACGACTTTGAACAGTTTTCGAGACCTGAAATCGAGTTCGATATAGCTTTAACCAGCGCTCCTAACGATAGCTTTTTGATTTTTGCAAACTCATACTAGGGGTAGATTTAAGAGCCACAAACTTATCTGACCCGCAGGGCGACCGCGTATCTTTTGCATTAATCATTGATACATCGCAATCACCTCTGATTGGTTAACACTCTTCCACTATTGGACGAAATCCATTGCCGCAGCAAGAAGACCATAAATTCAGCCAATCGGAGGTGATTGCGATGTATCAATGATTGATGCAAAAGATACGCGGTCGCCCTGCTGGTGACAGAGTCGCTAGTATGTATTAAAATTAATAAAAACAAAAACTAAACAGGCATAAAAAAATATTTCCAATTTTGGCCACCCATAAGTTTGACTTTGACGGACTGTACTATTTAAGAAGTTTTGAGTTAGGTACTACAACTTAACTTCACAACCACATGTACACGGTCAACGAAAAAAATAATTTATTAAGTAATAATACTTATTTGATAAATAACACCATCGATGTATATAGAGATACTTAGACCCTCGTAGAAAAAATTGCGCCAGTAAAATTTACTCGATTGGAATTCAATTCGACCAAATCGATCTAATTTTTGAAGATCACGATTCACGTAACATGATAATAAAATTGAAATTTCAATGCCTATAAAGTATACCGCTAGATTCAGCTATTTAAAGTGATTTGTACCTTTTGTTTAAAAATAATATACCTATTATAGGCTAGCGCTTGGCTGTAATCAGACTAGCTTGCAAGTGGTGATGCAGCGTAAGGCCATAGGGACTGCGTAAGGGTGCAGACCTTGTAGATGCCTTGCGGTTCGATGGTAGTGATGGTACCTACGAGTATCATCATTGAAATTTCAATTTTACTGTCTTATCATTAAGTTATATTTTTATTCGTCGCATGAAAATCCTGTGCCTCTAAGGGCGCTGGCTGCATTACCAGTTGCTAGCAAGTTTGGTTGCTGGTCAGCCTGGCCTATCTATATAATCGATGTATAACACAGATCCAAATAAACAGTTAACTAGGAACATTCGCTGTCGTTTAGAAGTTTGAGATAGTAGAATATAATATAGATACGTCATATTTGGTTCGTTAATATAGATATGTAGGTACATTACGTATAATATAGAAAACTACAGGGCTGGTTGCAATAGGGTTATCATAAATTGAAAACTAGCATGGTGTGTGCTAGCCGTTTGGCTTGTACCTATTTTTGGCGGTTTGTAGTTGTACCCGTACATTTTTGGTACATGAATTTTCTTCACATTATGTAGTGAATACTCTAAAGTTAAACACTTCGCTTCTTAACACTTAAACATAATAATTTTATTACACAGCCGGCCGAGTGGGAGCTTTTCTACGCATTCGACCGCGACAACGTTCGATACGAAAATGATCGAGCGCCAGCTGTCAAGCGCTTGTCAATTCTATACGTAGCGATCGAATTAACACCCGACCTATATAGCGGATTTATAGGAACCCGTAGCCTACAAGGCAGGCCCTAGTCGTTTTTAATCCAGGCGTCAAGATATTCACCGGGGCACAACATTACCCCGCGCCCCACCCGGGTAAGGAGGCTTGGCCTCGAAGCCCGTACCTCCGCTTGAGCCAAATGGGGCCTCACAGGCCAAACGGAGAAGACCCTCAAAACATGAGAAGAAATTCTCCCACTAGGCACTCAAAACTCTGTGAATTGACCCAACACCCAACCAAATGTATGGTGGCTAGTGACACAACTAAACATCTAGTTCACTGTCTCACTGAGCCCATAGCAACACCATTTATATAAACATAGGTCACGACTCAAGATTAATGGATGGAGCATAATATAAAAAGCTTATAAAACAATAAAAAATATAAAACCCGAGAGCCAGTGGCCTTATTTTGAGAATGTGCTTGATAGACCCACCACGGCAATACAATTTCCATGAATATGGCAAACGTGAAAAGGTGACAGACGTTTCCGTCTTCTAAAATGCGTCTATCTTTCGATAGATGCATTTTAGAATATAAAATGTTGGAATAAATATAAAAGCAATAGATGTTTCTATTGAGACCTAGTATAAGGGTAGGCAACATGTTACGTGTAAAGTCGTATAAAGTCGTATTTGGCAAATTCACCTACCTACTTATCTCAGAAATATTTAAAAGAAATCACAGACCATAACATTCATACTAATAATATCAAAAATGTGAAATTTTTCGTCTGTCTGTTACCTGCCTCAGTCTGCCTGAGTCTGCCTCAACAATTTTTACGTTTGGTACAGACATATATATCTTGCATCTGAGAGACGGCCAAAGTAAAGGCTACTTTTGATCTTGAAAAATCAAAGAATTCCCACGAGATTTTTCAAAAACGTATATCGACACGAATGAACGCAAGCATTCAACGCAAGCATCTGAGTAGTTCATAAAAATCACAGTTTGCCATACTCGGTCATCAAACCTTACGAACTTTTTGCGTTTAAATAAAGCACCTCTTTAAAATTGACCACCAGCTTTCGTACCATAATAATAGATAAGTACCGCTATTCACTCATCGCATATATTTTTGTTTTGATTTCTCGTATAATATCGTTGGCTCCAAAACTCATTATACTCACTATTTCCCGATAAAACTAGAAATAGCTTCGGACGCCGGCCGTGAGCTACATATTTTACAGCACAGCATCCTCGTTGATTGATATTAAGTAGCTCCGGATTACGACTATGTAGTAGAAGTTCTCGGCTGAAAAGTAAAGAAGTTTCAATTCAGGTGTACTTAGTCATGAATTTAGGTAAATACAAATTATACAGCCAGCATTCTTGTCACCATTCCACGCGGTCATGATTTTTTAGACTAGACTAGTTTTATAGTAGTTTTCATAAAACACTTATTAGGTTAGTAACTACGTTAATTATTACATATACCTATTGGCCAGCTCTTTTCAGCAGAACTTCTTTCCGAACTGGTGGTAGGGTCGTCTCTTTTCGTAAGAGACCCCTGTATGTCCTACATGTTTTAAATAAATTGAGTTTGAGTTTGAGTTGAGAGAAGGGAAAGAGATGAACGTTTTTAATCATGTAGGATTTATCCATAATCCAGGCCAGACCTCCGCGTTTTATTCAGCCATAAAAGAACTATGTACTAAAATTGAAGTAACGTACATACCTAAAAAGAATATTTGTGCGATCACATGCCCAGCTCCCATTTGGAACAGCGTCTTGAGGAAGCCGATGATGTTAAGCACCAAGAACACGATCCAGAAGATGCAGTATTTTTTTATTATGCCACTCCTTTCCTGAAATTAATAACGAAAAATCCGTAAAACTTCACAATCTTTTAACTTTGTATGTGCAGACGAGTTGACCATCAAAAAATAAATTTCTTTCGGTCGAGATGACCCCCAAGTCGTAGACCTATGTAATGATTCAAAAAATTACGATGGTGTACACAACGGAGTACCTACCTACATCCTCACATCGACGTCACCGCGCTTCGAATCTGACACCTCTTTGATGTCACTTCTAACCTTATGACTTCTACACGCACGTAACGCGTTGTAACTATACGTATCTTACTATTCAGTGGAAAATAATTTACGACAAAAAAAAAAGAAAATATAAATAAATAAATATAATAATAAAATAATATTAAAACGATAATAGAGTATATTATGAACTCATTGAGGCGCGATTTTGAACTTACTAAGGTGTAGATGTTTAGGGACCCCGTCAGGTTGGTTACAAAGTCTAACCTGATGACTAATTAAGAAACACTTCTTACCTGATGACTTCTTTAAGAAACACGTCTTCTTACCTTATGCACAGCTCAGACGAACTCTAAATCGAGGAAGAACTTGACGGACAGTATCAAGGAACCAAGATCACAATGGTGTACACAACGGAGAACATCCCCACGTCGACGTCACCTTCGAATCTTACACCTCTTTGATGTCACTTCTTACCGTATGTCTTCTTTTAGAAACACTTCTTACCTGATGACTTATTTTAGAAACACGTCTTCTTACCTTATGCACAGCCCAGACGAACACCAAACCGAGGAAGAACTTAACGAACAGTATCACTACCAGCAAGATCACGATGGTGTAAACAATGGAGTACCTACATCCCCACGTCGACGTCATCGCCCTTCGAATCTGACACCTCTTTGACGTCACTTCTTACCTTATGACTACTTATAGAAAAATTTCTTACCATGTGACTTCGAATAGAAACACTTCTTACCTTATAAATTCTCACAGAAACACGTCTAAGCTAATTTAACTAATAAAGAAACACTTCTTACCTGATGACTTATATTAGAAACACATTTCTTACCCTATGCACAGCCCAGACGAACACCAAACCGAGGAAGAACTTAACGAACAGTATCACTACCAGCAAGATCACGATGGTGTACACAATGGAGTACATCCCCATGTCGACGACATCGCCCTTCGAATCTGACACCTCTTTGACGTCACTTCTTACCTTATGACTACTTATAGAAAAATTTCTTACCATGTGACTTCGAATAGAAACACTTCTTACCTTATAAATTCTAACAGAAACACGTCTAAGCTAATTTAACTAATAAAGAAACACTTCTTACCTGATGACTTATATTAGAAACACATTTCTTACCTTATGCACAGCCCAGACGAACACCAAATCGAGGAAGAACTTGACGAACAGTATCACTACCAGCAAGATAACGATGGTGTACACAACGGAGTACATCCCCACGTCGACGTCATCGCGCTTCGAGTCTGATACCTCCTTTATATCTACTGCGAACGTTATGAGGATCACTGCCAGGACGAATGTTAGGATCTGAAATATAATCATACATAATATAATCTATTCTAATATGTAAATGTGAAAGTTTGGATGGACTGATGTTTGGATGGATGTTTGTTACTCAATCACCTGAATGGCTAAAAGGATCTGGATGAAATTTAGCACAGGAATAACTAATTTTTATCCCGGAAAATTAAAGAGTTCCCGCGGAGAACCAAAAAACCTCAATCCACGTGGACGAAGTCGTGGGCATCAGCTAGTATATTAGGTATAAAAAGTGTATTTGTTTGTGGCTTTGTCCTTCAATCACGTCGCAACAGAGCAACTGATCGACGTGATATTCTGCAAGGATATAGTTAGATCTGGAGACATAGGCTAATTTTTATCCCGGAAAATTCAGGAGTTTCAACTTTCACCTTCCCACGCACGCACGTGTTTCCTACAACGTCTAAATTTAGAAGGTACCTTTAAATACGATAATACTTTGGCGCTATATTATGACATTACTGTAGCACGTCATTCGTCAATAATATTCGCAACGGAGCAACTCATCGACGTGATATTCTGCATGGATATACCTAGTTGAGGACCTGGAGAGTGACATAGGTTTATTTTTATCCCGGAAAATTCAGGAGTTTCATCTTCCCACGCACGCACGTGTTTCCTACCACGTCTAACTTTAGAAGGTACCTTTATATACGATAATACTTTGGCGCTATATTATGGCATTACTGTAGCACGTTATTCGTCAATAATTAAATATAAATATTATAAATGCGAAAGTTTGGATGGAATGGATGTATGGATGGATGTTTGTTACCTACTCAATCACGCCGCAACGGCTGAACGGATCTGGATGAAATTTGGCACAGAGATAGATTATAGCCTGGAATGACTACTTTTTATCCCGGAAAATTAAAGAGTTCCCGCGGGAACCAAAAAATCTCAATCCACGGGCATCGGCTAGTATTATATATAGTCGACAATCATCATTATTTTTCAATAGGTAAATATTTTGCTCATAGCTTTTTTGTTTTAGAATTTAAAGAAACTTAACCTATATGGTTAGTACGTAAGTTAAAAAAGAATTCCACTTACGGAATTCACGACCCCGAGGATCATACACCCTGTCTTCAACTCCAACACAAAGCAGCACTTATCCACAACTGGAATATCCATTCGAGCCTTCAAAAAATAACACACAATCTATTAGGCAGTTACTGCCACGGCTATGGTTTCCTACCTCCACCTAGCAAGGTCTCCCTACTTCTAAATAATTATAAAAGGAAAAGGTGACTAGAACTGACTGACAGATCTATCAACGCACAGCTCAAACCACAGGACGGATCGGGCTGAAATTTGGCATTCAGATAGCTATTATGAGACATCCGCTTAAAAAGGATTTTTGAAAACTCAACCCATAAGGGGGTAAAATAGGGGTTAGAAATTTACATAGTCCACGCGGTCGAAGGCCCGGGCAAAAGCTAGTAAATACTAAGAAGGTAGGTTCTACAGTCACTAGGTACACAATGGGTTAGTTAGAAGCATAGGTCAATCAATTGGCGTCGGACGACCCATATTAATTAATAATTATATGTGTAGTTGGGAGCCAATGGAAGCAAGACTGTGTTCTGTGGAGATCTATGCAGGAGACCGTTCATCAGTGGCCACGTGGACTTGAGGACACAAAAATTAACACTATTTTACTCACACTTACCATTTCTATAAAAAAATATTAATTGATAACAGTCACAACACTTGGATAATTGATATAATTGATAATTTAGCTAACTATTTCCGGCCTGCTGTCCCCGGTGCTAATCGATGGGAGTGTGTAACATCTTAATGACACACCGGGAGAGCATTGTGAACGTTGTCGCTGTAAGGACAAGTTTGATTAAAGTTAGGCGGAATGTTAAGGGGAAGCGACCTACCCCTGTACCAAATTTCATCGAAATCGATTGAAAAGATGGGCCGGGAAAGCGTAGCAGGCAGACATGTCACTTTCGCATTTATAATATTAGTATGGATGTTAAATATGTATCTTCTACAGCAGATCGATAATGATAAAAATTGCACTCATAAACTCAATCATTTTACCATTGATGTAGAATTATGCATTTTACCCATATTCCTCACATTTTCCTCCTGTCCAAAAGGACAAATGAACGTAATTTAAAAAAAACACTAATGAATTTTTTTCAATAAATTTATAGCCAGTGTCACTCAGGATTATGGATTTAGGGAGTAAGTATCCCCTTAAATCTAAATCTGTTCTGTGCAGTTAGAAGATAAGGTGAAATTAATAAACTCAAATACATACTTCAATACTAATATTATAAATGCGAAATTGTGTCTGTCTGTCTGTCTGATACGCTTTTGATGAATTTAGCTTACATCCCGGGGAAGGACATAGGCTACTTTTTATCCCAGTAAATTAAGAAGTTCCCCCAGGATTTAAAAAGACATGATCCTTGAAAAAACTTGATCATCTAGTACACACATGATTATAAACTTACATGAACCCTGAAAACATAACACTACACTCCTTTTTTTGGACAGTCGTGTATAAAAATAGAAGAGCTGCGCCTTAACTGGGAGGCTGCGCTGCCTTGCGCAGAGAGGAGCGAGCGATCGATCGCATCGGGACAACCCGATAATGTTACTATATAGCCGTTTACTGTTTATTGCTGGCTGGAATTACTATTACTGTCAATTTGTGCCGCACTTGAGCCCAAACGGTGTTATAAGAACGTTATGTATGCTTATGTTTATTTAGGTACCATCTTATAGACCTGAAGTAAGGGACCTCGAGGTCACGAACGGCTGGGGTGGAGTCTTCAGTCTTTCCATTTCTATTATATTTTGGCCTATTCTACTATCCTGCCATTTTTTTTTTGTTAATAAATATCGGCCTTTCATAAAACCTAAATTAATCAATTGTTGGTATTATAAGCAAATTTAATGAGACCAAAGCGACAGGTTTCCGATACATAATAGTTTCTTTTTATTACGAGATAGGCAGCTTGCGCTTGACGACAATCATCAGTACAAAGCAAAGATGAATAAGTCTAGATTGGAACGCGTTTGCCTAGAAGACGCGTTGCCTTGCTTTAAATAAGTTATCTCGGAAAACTGACACTTAAGCAAGCTTTGTCTCATAAAATACTTTTTCATCCCACCATCTGGGAAAGAGTATTTTTACTATTCGATATCTGAATGCAAAAGCCGTTATTATCCTTTTGAGGATAAAGTAAATTGAATTTAGAACATCGTGTATATATAAATTAGTAAATATCACTCGTTTATGAAGTTTGTGAATTCAAATGCATTAAAACCTATTTACTTCTACCTCTATGGTGCCGAATTTCCATACAAACGTTTTTAATTTGTTAAAAACTCACACTCGTAACCTTCTTGGTGTACTTTTTTAATTTGCTTTGACCATTTTCTTTCACGTCATGTCATTTCCTCGCTGAGGTGGGATGAAAAGTTACGTGTTGCACTCGAGTGAAAAGATTTTTCACCTCGTGCTCTTTTGATTCCCTCGCTGACGCTCAGGATTCTAATTTTTGAATCACTCGCTGTGCTCGTGATTCAATTTTAGAATCCTTCGCTTGCTCGGTCATCAAAATTGAGCACGCGGTTAAAAAACAACTTTTCACTCTTGTTTATCAAATAACTATTTTATAATGACGTCAGCTATTGATTAATACTGGTTAATATGAGTGGTCGTTATTTAAGAAAAAAATTGTCGGAAAGGCAAGAAAAGGGCAGGCTCCATAAAAAAATATTCAAACCACTTTAACCTAAACTCGTCGTCGTCTTCGTCACTCGTCGTCAAGACAACCGTCAACCGCTGAACATATTCGGTCTCATGTCGGTCAATTATAAGTTTTAGTATCTTCCACAAGCCTTCCCACACAACAACTTCACAAGGGACCTAGCGGCTACCTGCGACTCGCCTGATGTCGTCCGTCCACCTATACCTAGTTAGTGGGTCTGCGAAGACCAACACTCCAGCTGCCCAGCGCTGTGATTATGGACAATTACAAATACCTTGTAGGTATGCGTGCGAAAAAGAGGCCAACTGCAATCTGACTGAGAAGGTGGTGGCTATCAGCATAGCCGAAGCTTTCCAACAGTCCAAACCAGGGACAAGAAATATCAGAAACTTAAAAAATTCTCCTGCCGGGAATCGAAACCGTGCCCTTCTATTGATAAGACCACCCTATGCTCACCACTAAGCTAGGGTTACCAAAGATGCTCAAATACTGCATCATCGCATTACACCGGGTGAGATCGCTGTCAAGGGCTAACTTGTAGCGGAATAAAATAAACTACTGCAGCCCTATTCTCTCGACTCTAACTCAGGGCTACCAATAAACAAAAGCCACTGACATACATTTTTATCCATTGAAGGTTTGCTATCACTAACATGATAATAGTCGTTCTTCTTCTTCTATCTCTGGGCTTTTCCGCACTTAAGCACCGGTGCCCGCTGTGCGTGAGACCTCTGGTGCGACTCCCCGCTGGATCACTCCAGCCAGCCGAGCTCACTCCAGAATCCAAGCAGGCCGCCCAGGTCGGCGAGGACTTCCGGGAGTGTTGCTGGGGAGCCAATGTAGGCTTCTCGTTGAGTGGTTACAGCACTGCATTCGAGCAGCACGTGTCTCGGTGTCTCCTCGCTCTCCGTGCAAGCTCTGCACAGAGGGCTGTCGGTTATACCTAGAACATATAGGTGTTTGTTAAGTGGACAGTGTCCTGTTATCATGCCTACGGCCGTCCTGAGTTTAGCTCTGTTTAACTGCAGTAATTTCTTAGTTAGGTGTTGGTTTGGGCTGGGTATAGCCTCTTTTGTTTGTCTACAGTTGGTGGTGTTTGCCCAAAGTTCGGCATGTGTACCTACTGTTTGTTGTTTTAACCAAGTCTTGTACTCACTGAATGGTATTGGAACGATCGGTTCAGGTCCCATTACCTTCAGGTTTGAGGCTCGTCGAGCTAGTTCGTCTGCTGCGTCATTACCTATGTTTCCGCTGTGACCTTTAACCCAGCCGAGTGATACCAGGTTTGATTTTGTTAGTGTTTGTAGTGCGTTATGACAATCCAATACGAGCTTAGATGAGGTTGTACTTTTGGCTAATGCCCGTAGGACTGCCTGACTATCACTTTGAATGTTAACATGAAAGTTTGTTACCTGTCTGTCGGCCACTGCCATGGCCGCCGCAGTGATGCCGACGCACTCCGCTTGAAAAACAGAGTTATTCTTACCGAGCGCGCGAGCAATATGTATGTTTAGTTCGGGACAGTACACTCCTGCACCGGTTCCCTGGCTCGTTTTTGACCCGTCTGTGTAGACGTCTATCGTGTTTTTGGTAGTTCTGTGTATTTCGGTATCTGAGATGTTGATCTTATAATCTTTCTCGATTATGTGTTTCTTCTGTGTTTTGTCGCAGATCCATCCTAACAGTGGACACTTCATGTTCTCACCTGACAGTATCCGGGTGTGTGTTGTGTTTGTATCTTTCCACAGCCCATAAGTTTTAATTCTTAGAGCTGCGAGGGTAGCTTCTTCTTTTATGTGAAGATGTAGGGGGGGGATTCCCAGTATTACCTCTAAAGCATCTGTTGGGGTGGTGCTCATGCAGCTAGTAATCGCTAGGCATGCTTGTCTTTGGAACTTTTGTAGTTCCTGTTGGGTTGTCGTCTGAAGCGTTCTGGGCCACCATACTAGTGACGCGTATGTTAATGAGCTTCTTACCACTGTCAGATACAGCCAAAGCATTATCTTTGGCCTTAGACCCCAGGTTTTCCCGATCATGCGTTTGCATTGGTTTAGGATTATTGTTGTTTTTTGTATTTTCATGTCTATGCGTTTCTTCCAGTTGATAATAGTCGTTAAAACCCGCATTGGAGCAGCGTAGTGGGTCTAAGCTCTAATTCCCTCTCTCCTATGAGAGTGGACGCGTGTGCCTAGTGGATATAAAAGGGCTGTAGTGGTGACCAGGTGGGAGCGTGTATAACAATAGGATAAGAAACATTAATAACATTAATTTTTAAATGGTACTTAATATTTAAGGCATCTAAGTAGTTCAGCACAAGTTTAGTTTACAAACAAAGTTTCAACTTTCAACTTACTTATGGGATAGGATAATAATTTGCAAACGGAATCTGCCAAAATTATCATCCTAAATTAGACAAAACTGCAGGGCGACCGCGTAACTTTTGCATTAATCATTGATACATCGCAATCACCGCCGAATGGCTGAATTTATGGTATTCTTGCTGCGTCAATCCATTTCGTCCTATAGTGGAATAGTGTTAACCAATCGCCCTGCAGTTATAGTGAGTCCACTGACTACTAAATAAGTCAATGATCCCTATTCGCTATTTCACGTGCATATCAAGGTCATTGATATTGACGCATTCACAATTTGTAACGCTGACAACCTGTCAATGTTACGTCATAGTTACGTTTAATTCAAATGACAGCTACATTGTAATGATCGCAATCACCTCTGATTGGTTAACATTCTTCCACTATTGGCCAAAATCCATTGACAAAAATTCGTAAAATTGTTCGCAATGATTGATGCAGAAGTTACGTTTCAAGTCAGTTGTCAAAATGCGCAGAAGTGGAGTGGTTGTGTTGTTTCTGTTTTGTTTTACTGCTACGGTGCGATGTTCTTTTCGAAAGGGTAAGTGAAAAAGTTATCAATTTTTGAGAGGTTAGACCTAAGGTACGCAGTTATATAAAATCTATGATTTTTTATGTATTAAAATTTTGAAATGATTTACTGTGGGATTGAATTCAAGGATGACCACAATATTGTTAAGTACTACCTATTAGGAAATGTATCAAACTAGCTGATGGTTAAATGAATACTTGTACACTTGCGTAAACACTTTATTAGTCTATTAAATGAACAAGACAAGAGTAATGAAATTATAAATTCCCATATTGAGCCTGCCGGGGATCGAATCCGGGACCTCCAGCTTATAAGTCCACTCACAACAGACTACTAAACCAGTGAGGTCACTTAGGTACTTATTGTAATTAACTTTGTGATAGTCGCTATAAAACAATTATTACTAGAAAAAGTGTTTTATTACATAAAGCATAGATTAATTATAATATTATAGGTACATATATTGTATTTGCATAAAGTGACTAGTGTTTATCGCATTTTAGATAACGTAGATGGTAAATATAAATTCGTGTAAAAATTGTATGTTTTAACTGATAAAAAAATGGAGGTTCTGTGTTCATCTTGTTTTACCAATTAGATGACTGCGGACTGGAGGACCTAAATAAATATTTTATGTGATATACTAGCTGATGCCCGCGACTTCTGCTGCGTGGAATATTTTTTTTAGCCTCTCAGTCTCCACTTAAAGTTATAACTACCCATGCAAAAAATCACGTCAATCCGTTGCTCTGTTACGGCGTGATTGCAGGGCAAACCAACAAATAGGTACACACATTTATTATATTAGTATGATGTTATTATTTAATCTGTGACTTACGCTCTGTGGTTCTATGATAGGGAGGTCACAGGTTCGATTCCCGGCTGAGGCAAGGACGTTATTTTTTTGTCTGTTGTCTGGTCTATTGGGAGCTCTTTCTCCCTTTCTGATGGGAGATTTAGCAATTTAGCACGTAACCATTTTAGATCTAGACATACCTTACCTGAAGGAACGTGAAGGTTGGTACCTCCTAATTGGTTGGTAATCTATACTAATATTATAAATGCGAAAGTTTACTCAGATGAATGGATGGATGTTTGTAGTTCAATCACGCCAGAACGGCTGAACAGATCTGGATGAAAGGCACAGAGATAGATAATACAACTACTTTTATCCTAGAAAACTCAGAAAAGTAAAGAGTTCCCGCGGGAACCAAAAAACCTCACTCCACGCAGACGAAGTTGCGGGCATCAGCTAGTTTACCTAACAAACCTATTCTCCAGATGCAGAGTATTGGACTAAACTAGCCACAGAAGAGCTAGAAGAGGCTCTCAACGTCAAATGGAACCTGGGTCGAGCGAAGAACGTGATCCTCTTCATCGGAGACGGTATGGGGCCAAACACCGTCACGGCCACCAGGATTTACAAGGGAGGGGAAGGCCATAAGCTGTCGTATGAGATGTTCCCACATGTGGGACTGTTAAAGGTGAGACAATAGCCATTGCTGCCCAGGCCAGAAATAAAGCAATTCACGGCTGAGTAGGTACTATTGGAAGTGACGCGGCTAAGCCGAGGACTTCCCAAGTGATTTTTTAAGTAAACGAGGCTGTGAATTGCTATTTCGGCCGAGACTAGTATAGTACTTTTCACTAATTTGCGAGGAAACAACAAAATTTGTTTAGAAAGCTTTTCAACATTGCTTATGGATGACTCTCCTTAACTCACCCTTAAACATTGTGTAGAATGGAAATCATTTGATTTCCTATTCGAGTATATTAGCGGTCAGAAAAAGGCCAATGTAGTACATATTCTTTTCCTTCACCGTTTGAAGCAAGAACGCACATAACTTCGAAAGTTAGAGGTGGGTAACCACTACACTCGGCTATCACTACAGCCCATTAACATTTAACGTCCCACTGCTGGGCACAGGCCTCCACTCTCATAGGAGAGAGGGAATTGGAGCTTACACCCACCACGCTGCTCCAATGCGGTAAGCTGGCTTTAGCGATTATTATCATGTTAGTGATAATAACCGGGACCGACGTCTTAACGTGCTCTCCGAGGCACATGGATGACTCACCGCCGTCTTCCAACTCCGGACTGGCACTGAGAATTTATTAACTGAAAACCTATCAATTTTTATGCCCGACCGGGATTCGAACTCAGGACCTCGTGATCCGCACCCGACCATGCTAACCGCTAGACTAGCGAGGCAAAGAGGCTATCACCGCACACAAAATGTAAAAACAAAATTTTGTATTCCTTCCAGACGTATTCAGCAGACAGAATGGTGCCAGACTCCTCCAGCACGGCAACAGCGTTGCTGTGCGGCGTCAAGGTGAACCAGAACACGGTCGGTGTTGACTCTACCGTGAAGCATAAGGACTGTGAGGCGTCTCTCAATCCTAAGGCGCATTTGGATTCTTTGGCCGCTTGGGCGTTGAGAGCTGGGAAGAGCACAGGTAGAACCCCTCCTCTCTCTCTCTTTTCGTCGTATTCCTCATTACTCAGGGTCGTGATCCCTTTTCATTAATCACATAATGGTAGGAGTTTTCTTGGGATAATAATGCGGTGAGTTCCCACGTCCTTCCGCATACGACTCTACTAAGAGTATTTAAACTCTTAGGTTCGTTACGATTATTATCAGATGTTAGTGATAATAACCGGGACCGACGGCTGGAGATACAGACGAAACGAAAAGGCGAAATTTGAACCTCCAAATGCGGTCACCCATCCAGTTACCGACTTGGGTCAACGTCGCTTAACAATCGCGATCGACTGATATGCGTTGTCGCAACTAGGCCACTTGTCCCTCAACACGTAGCTGCGCCATATATACATTTATATAACTGCCTCATTGGTCGACTCGAGTGGCGATCAGCTACGGATCGTGTAATCTTCGGGACATGATGAGTTTAATTCCCGTCCGCGTCAGGTCAATGCAGTTAGGATCTTATCTTAAGAAATTCTCAATAGCAGCTTAGGCTTGGGAAGTTAGCCCCATGAATCGGAAAAAATTGAAATCGCCTTGTCCCCATCCAGACTGTCGGATAGTTACTCCATCGGACTACGAGAGAGAGACTAATTTGGTTGTATGGAATCTGTAAACTAAACCAGTGACAGGACTATAAACATTTATGTTCCTTGTGGAAAAGTATGTTTTTTGAACTTTGGCTTTGACACGCTACCGCGTGTCTTGATCAGGCTTGAAGACTTGTCTAACCTATTCAGCATCATCGATGCGGTTTTTCCAGGATTCGTGACCACAATGCGCGTTACACACGCCACACCGGGTCCAATGTACGCCCACAGTGCTGCCCGGACGTGGGAATGCGATAGAGACATGCCCCCTGGTGCTGCGAAGTGTAAGGACATCGCTCGACAACTTGTTGAGGACTGGCCTGGGAGAGATCTCAATGTAAGTATAGCTTTAAAGTTTGCAATAGCTTTAAAGCTATCAAAGTTAAGTTAGTTAGCAAGCTATTTAAAGCTTAAGCGTTGGCGTCACAAAGTGATGGAATGGCGACCTCTCACTGGAAAGCGTAGTGTTAGCAAACCCCACTCGGACGGACGGACGACATCAAATGAGTCGCTGGATACAGGCGGCGCAAGACCACGGCATGTGGAAGACCTTGCAAGAGACCTATGTCGCTCGCGAGACGTTTGAAAGGACATGCGAGAAACCTTGTTTAGTAGGTATGTCGTCTGATGGTTGACGACGACATAATAATAGACGTAGCTTTTAATGTTTGTCTTCTACCTCTATTTCTTTCTACTTTCTTTCTATGTCCAGTTATTTCTGTCGGTTGACGACAACCATTGAACGACAAATAGTTTTAGCCCTATCTAAGTGCCTATACCTATTGAATTCCGAGTTTACAGAGCTGACACGCAATTGAGTAGTTTATTTTTTAATTTTTAGGTTATAATGGGTGGTGGAAGACAAGGCCTCATGACCAACGCTACGGTCACCCCCTCAGACCCGACCAGCATCTGGTCCTGTTCGAGACAAGATGGCAGGAACCTCATAGAAGACTACAAGAGAGACAAAGAGAGCAGACAGCTGAAGTATAGCGTGGTGTCCAATAATAAGGAGTTGTTGGACTTTAACGTTAACGAGACTGATTATCTTCTTGGTAAGCTATATTTTTTCCTTTTTGAAGTAAAACTTCTTTAGGCGTGATTTATTTTCACTACTATGTAAAGTTGTAAAAGGCGTTCCTTTTTTAACCGACTTCCAAAAAGGAGGAGGTTCTCAATTCAGCGCGTTTTTTTTTAATTTGTCGGTGCATATATCTCCGTGGTTTCTGAACCGATTTGAAAAATGTTTCTATCAGTCGTTAGAGGAAGCTCTCGAGGTGGTCCCATAAAACCAACTTCAAATCCTCAACCCTGACACTAAAAAGTTAAAAATAAAAATTCTTTCCAAAAAACCGACTTCCAACGCCACTGTAAAGTACAAAATAATTTTGATTTCTACCCACTATGTTGAAGTCGGGCGATTCTGATGCGTCAACTTTGATTATCCTTGTTATACCCGCCCGACTTCAACATAGTGGGTAGAAATAAAAATTATTTTGTACTTTACAGTGGCGTTGGAAGTCGGTTTTTTGGAAAGAATTTTTATTTTTCTTCAGCCTTCCCTGTAATCTCACGAGGTAAGTGATGATGATGATGAGTCTAAGATAGTAAAAGGCTAGCCTGTCAGGAGCATTAGGGTCTCACCAAACCTATCGACGCCAAACTGGTATGAGCCGGTCGGAAAAGCTTTATGTGAACTTTATGTATACGACATTAAGAGTGAAAACGCCGCTTACTACCTTTTCGCTCTGTTAAGCACCCCTGAGTTAAGTTTTTTTACCATTTAGTGTATGATTGTTGATACTCTTACAGGTGTCTTCTCCAATGAGCACCTAAAATATGAGAGCGAAAGGAACAAAGGTCCGGATGGTATGCCGTCCATCAGCGACATGGTGGAAGCGGCCCTCCTAGTGTTAAAGAAGAACTCCAAAGGATTCTTTCTTATGGTTTGTTTCGTAGAGTTTCTTAACACTTTAGATGCTCAGCGCAGTTAGCAACAATAAGAATGATGACAACTCAATCAAATCAGCAACTTTTTATCAAATTTAATAACGTGCTTCTAGTATGGAAGTTGTATGAAATTCACAGTTGTGACGTCACATATTTCAACACACTTTTTTTCTTTAATCTATATTCGACCGAGCGAAGCGAAGGTCTCTGAGTCTATTTGAACGAATTTGCACTTGTCCGTCCGTCCGTCAGTCCGTCTGTCAGAGCCTTATAACTTCTGAATTACTGAACCTAATTACTTCAAATTTGAATATAATATGTAAACCGATGGCCTCCAGCCGTAGGTATATGGCTTAAAAAGTTATAAAAATCTTTATTTCAGGGGGCTCTCATAGAAGCGAATGCGAAGTAAAATATTTTTATAGCGTTACATAGGGTTGCGGTATATCATTTTAAAGATGATTGGGTTAGAGTATTGCCATGGCCGCCGCACTTCGCTTGTAAAACAGAGTTATTCTTACCGAGCGCGCGAGCAATATGTATGTTTAGTTTGGGACAGTACACTCCTGCACCGGTTCCCTGGCTGGTTTTTGACCCGTCTGTGTAAACGTCTATCGTGTCTATAGTAGTTTTGTGTATCTGAGATGTTGATCTCATAATCTTTCTTGATTATGTGTTCCTTCTGTGTTTTGTCACAGATCCATCCTAACAGCGGATACCTCATGTTCTCACCTGACAGTATCCGGGTGTGTGTTGTGTTTATATATCTTTCCAAGTGACATAGGCTACTTTTTATCCCGGAAAATTAAAGAGGTCCCGCGGGAATAACAAAAAACTTAAACCAGGCGGACGAAGTCGCGGGCATCAGCTAGTAAGGATTATAAATTCTAAAACACGAAAGTCAATAATAATGAAACAATATGGATTTAAGAATTGGCAGTATGCCCTCTGGGTTTCATTTATTTTGTTTATTTATTTAATGCCCTTAAAAAAATCTAAAACTACACCACAATTTTGCAGACCAAAGCAAAACACAGGCTGGCGTTTGTAAATTGCAGCCCAAATAGACCGTAGTAGTGTGCGTTAGGGCTGACAAAAAGACCGACGAAGTTATATCACCAAGGTTCACAAAATGTTTAGTAAGAATGACGAACAAAAAGTTTTCATTTGGACGCGTATTCTTGTCTTCAAAAGGTAGAAGGTGGCAACATAGACATGGCGCACCACCGCGGCCGAGCCAAGGTCGCGATCGACGAGTCCTCAGCCATGGACGAGGCGGTGAAGCTGGCGTTGCGCGTGACGGACGAAGAGGATACACTTGTGGTGGTGACGAGCGATCACGCGCACTCGCTGCAGATCAACGGCTATCCGGAACGAGGCATGAATATTTTTGGTAAGACACTTCTAATACTATAAATGTGAAAGTTTGGATGGATGGATGTATGGATGGATAGATCGATGTGCCGAGCCAAGGTCGCCCTAGACGAGTCCTCAGCGCTGGACGAGGCGGTGAAGCAGCTGGCGTTGCGCGTGACGGACGAGGAGGACACTCTTACAAATGCAAAAACACAAATAGGATAGCCTGCGAGACAATGAGATAGAATACAAGTTATATTTATCTCATTCTCTCGTACTTGTCTGAGTTTCACTTCTGCCGTGTGTGAATTGCACACACACATACACAATTGTACTTAGGTACACATTTTTTTTATTGCAATTTTTTTTTTAATTTAATTGTGAGATAATATGCTTGCGTTCGACGACAATCATGCTTATTGCAAAGAAATTATGAGGTCTTGTTTGGAACGCGCTTGCCTAGAAGATGCCTATTCACTCTTGCCTTGAAGATACCTAAGTTATACGTACGTAGCAGGAAACACGTGCGCTGGGAGGGTGAGAACGGCTGGAAAGATTCCACACCTTGGCGATTCAACTTTAATATGGGTTCCTTCACATAAAGAGTGAATAGGCATCTTCTAGGCAAGCGCACCCCATCTTAGGCAGCAACTTGCTGCCTAAGATGGTCTGATCGCAGCCAAGCGCTAGCGCGAGAATTCCGTACAAACTTGTAGGTATTTAAATAAAAGTTATGGTATTGCTAAATGAAATCCATAACAATAGTAAGTTTAAAAATTTTTAAAATATTTTTATTATATGATGTAACTAAAAATGTATGCTTTTCGCAATTTTTCCTTGTTCTGTGCTATAAGACTTTACTTCGTACCAAATTTCAAGATTCTGAGTTCACGGGAAATACCCTGTAGGTTTTGATTCCCTTGCGAGTGTCGAAATACTCGAAAATTTGCAGCATAAACGGCTGTATCTTTTGATGGCTTAGAAGTTTGATTTTTTCACAGCTCTAAGGGACAGTAGACCTGAGTATTTGATATGAATTTCAGCTTGATACCTCCATGCGTTTCTGAGAAAAAGGGACTTGACACACAGACGGACGGACAACAAAGTGATCCTATAAGGGTTCCGTTTTTTCCTTTTGAGGTACGGAACCCTAAAAAAAACAAAATTAAGGCGCTCTCTGTTCAATAGATCAAAATACAGGCGCGCGGAGGTTAAATCGAGCAAACTCATGTCGCAAATGATGCGTCACCGGCACAACACCACACCACACAAATTTTCCAAATTACTCTGATCGTACATTTCAAACCGACACCGTGCATCGGTGAATCCTCAGATGTTGACTCGACAATGCTTAAGAATGCACGATTTTAATTATCATGGACTACCGCAAGGTATCGCCTGCTTCTTTCCAAAAGTGTTAATATTAAGTTTTGATTCTGGCCTCCTCAATTAGCTTATTAAATAGTTTTACAATTAAATGGTAATTACAGGAACAATAGGCCCGTCTCGAGCGGACGGTCTAAACTACACTATCCTGTCCTACGGCACCGGAGGCCCCGGCTCCTTCCAGTACAGTGTGGAGACTGACCAGAACGGTAGCTACGTGGTCAGACAGGACCCCAGCGTGGTGGACACTGACAGCTTCAAGTATGAGCAGATTGCGGCCATACCACTTGAGGAGAACATACATGGAGGGAGCGATGTTATGGTGTATGCTAGAGGTAACGGATTTTTGATAAAAATTCTATGTTTCGCTCTAGGTAGGCAGTATCTTTTGTTCTCTAGGATGAAATCTATATCTATGCCTTTGTTGAAATCTGTTGAATCCAATGGACTTAGGTTACTGATATAGCCCAGCCCCAACTATCAGCAAATTGAAGTGTCAGTGGGCAGAGTACCATTCTTGTTATAGAAGCAAGATCGCTGGAGTTGAACAGTTCTAGAGTGGAGATGACGAATTAGACTTATTATATTTACTACATTGATGTCTAGCTCTATGGATCTTGAAACGGATTTCGGATTAAAAGTATCCTATATGTTTTTCTAGGGTGCTATATAAAACTGCGTCGGGTCGAGTCTTTATTTACCTTTGATTATGTATTAAAATCAAAGTTATTTACCAACTAGCTGATGCCCGCGACTTCGTCCGCGTGGATTGAGGTTTTTTGGTTCCCGCGGGAACTCTCTAATTTTCCGGGATAAAAAGTAGCCTATGTGTTATTCCAGACTATAATCTATCTTGGTACCAAATTTCATCCAGATCCGTTCAGCCGTTGGGGCGTGATTGAGTAACAAACATCCATCCATCCAAACTTTCGCATTTATAATATTTATTTGATTTGATACCCATTATCTATTTCTAACTAACTAACTACTAGAACTAACTACTAGAACTAACTAACTAGTAACTAACAGAATAGACGAAATTTAATGTACTTACTTAACCTAAACTTTTTCAGGTCCCTGGTCGCATCTATTTCACAACGTCCACGAGCAGAACTACGTTTTCCACGTGATTTCCTACGCCGCCAACATTGGACCCTACTCCACGGGTCACTCCAGCACTGTTGACACCAAAACCAACGTTGGCTTATGACTAGTGTTAGGCCTGGCCGCATATTGGCTTTTATCGCTGCATAGAATAGAATAGAGCCAGTCAGTCTAGTAAAAGGTGAGAGTAACCCGTTGTCCTAAGTGATCCATCCTCCTAGATGAGCGACAGAAGCGACGCCACGCGGTGCGACGCCATAGAAAATGACAGACGTTGTTGCATAGATACCTCTGTTTTCTATGGCATCGTATCGCGTCACGTCGCTTCTGACACTCACCTAGGACAACGGGTCAGCGACAAACGCGGCAACGCGACGCGACCATATCAAACAATAGCACCCATTACGTGGCCTACGTTGTCGCGTAGATACGTCTGTCATTTTCTATGGCGTCATATCGCATCGCGTGCGTGGCGAAGCTTCTGTCGCTCACCTAGGACGGGTCAAGTAAAATTTAAATCAAACGCGCCGCATCGAATCGCATCGCAGTGCTTATATGCAGTAAAGGAAATTAGTGCCTCAACATACGTATTAAAGTCCATATTTGCATGGTCATGCGGCGTGTTCCTTGGTATGCACGTTCCATGCAGACTTTAACAAGTTAAAGTGTAGACTGTAGACCATTGATGTAGAATTTTACTACCTATATTATTTCAATAGACAGTTCACTAGACGGACTAATAATTTTTGCTCATCATGCTATTTTGGATCCTATAGTAGGGATAGTAGCCAAATGAGGCCAGCCTTAAGGCGCTGTGAGCTCACGGGATGAAAAACACAGGCGTGGGGGGGTGAAATCGAGCAAGCGTATGTCGCAAAAAATGCATGAAATCATTTGTAAAAAAATTAATATTTACTTTTCAATACAAATGAATCCGACAATGTGTTTGATATAGAAATATGAATTTTATCTTATATTTCTAGAGCTAATTATTGGTTTCAATAAGGAGAAAAACTGCTTTAAAAGGTTTTAGAGGTATGTTTAAAATAAATTTCTATGCAGAGATTTCTTTTAAATTGTGTTTTGAGATGCGTCAATGTCTGCTTAAAGGTCTTGAAAACAGCAAATAATTTTTACAAGCATACATTATGTCACCGTTTGATGGATACACTGCTTTTAAAAACCCCCTTTTACGCTACACAGGGCCTTAAAAACATTATAGATAATAATTTTTAAAAAAAACATATACATAATAGTAAAATAGGCTTTATAGATGTTATATGTATAGGTACCTATAGTACATATTTTTAAGTATGCGTTTAATGTATAGCATTTATTATTTTAAGAGAAATATTAAACTTACATGAATCTATCCCAAATATTAGTTTTATTATGGTTGGGGTATATTGGCTATATAAATAAAAAAACCGGGCAAGTGCGAGTCGGACTCGCGCACGAAGGGTTCCGTACCATTATTAATAAATAATTACCTTTGTTAATGAACCGCAAGGCTAACTTTGTTTGTAGAGGTTTATTGTTAATATCAAAAAAACTATGCTAGTTAGAGCATTGGCTATAGTTTTCCTGTAAAATATACGTAAATTCCTATTGTCCATAATTATTTCAAATTTTTCGATTGGTAAACTCCGGAGATAAGGGGGGGGGGGACGGTATTTTTTTAGACATTTTCCCCGATAAATCAAAAACTATCATGACTAAAAATAATTAAAAATCTGTTTTAGAATGTACAAAGTAAACCCTTTCATATGATACCCCACACAGTACAGTTATCTCACTTTTAAATTTCAACCCTCAGATTTTCCCCCCTTTTTAAATAAGAACAAAAATAATTTCCAATTTTTTTTAATTCCAGTGTCTTTGGGCCACTAATATACACAACTATTCCAAATTTCATGTCGATAGCTTCGGTAGTTACTGAAATAATCGAGTGTGACGGACGGACAGACGGACAGACGGACAGACGGACAGACGGACAGACAGACGGAGAAAGTCGCACCATAAGGGTTCCATTTTACCATTTTGGTACGGAACCCTAAAAAGAATAGTTTTATTTTAAACTTCTTTATTAAGTAGTTATTTATATTTAAAAAAATAATTTTACCGCAGGTAAATAAAAAAATGTGTAACAATCATACAACAGTATTATTATTAGTATTAAATAGACGATATTCGAAAATAAATAAGATCTTTAAGCTCGTTCATTAAATTACTCAATAAATATTTCCATTCAAACTCTCTAAAGCTTTGTCATTTCAGAAATTTGTAGGAAGATTACAATATAGGAAATATATTAAGTAGCTGGCAACACTGATGATAATATTACCTACAAGTATAAGAAAGACCTGATAATTTTCTATTTTGTGACAATGGTTAACTTATACGAGGCTAGCTGATTCTGGTTTATAAGTTTATTATGGATTATAAAATAGCAAATAATATAACAATTGCTTATTTATCGATTCTACCATATGTTTCGTGTGATGAAAATTTCTACCCTTTTAGTAGTTTAGCAGTTTTCTTATCCGTAACCGGTTTAAACCAGTATAAAATGGTCCCAATATAAAATAATAACTAGTAAATTATAGTTTATTTGCTTAGATATTTCTTCAATACGAAACCAAGCACCACAGCACCTGCTAGTGCTAAAACCGCCCACTTAAGATTGGACCTGAAACAAAAAAAAATACGTTAATAGGTACTTAATATTTCTTATAGATAATAATATGACTATGTGCTAGTTTAATTAATTCTATTCTCTCAAAGATACAAAGGTAGGTACCCATTTAAGGGTACGCTACACGTCGGTAGCTCTTTCATTTCTTTTTAATATATTATTCAGCGATCCTATCAAAGGCAATCAAAGGTCTAAGGATTTTTATGTCGAAGGACAAAATATATAGAAATAACAAAAAAATAGTTATATAGAATAATCATTGAACTTTGTAAAGTTTGGAAAGAGAGAAAAGTAGTGTAACCTTAATGGGGGAACCGTGTCAGGTGTCGTGACGTCACGAATTTAAAACATAACATTATTGCCATCTACGTGACTAAAATAACTAAGAAAAATTGAGTTATAATATTGTTTAATAACCTTGGTGGTGGTTCTGCGGGTTTCCTAAAAAAGATTATAGTGTTATTTCAAAAGTATACTTAATTACCTAAAAAAATATTACATACAAAATGTTTTAAGTCTCATATCTAGCTACTTACTATGTACTTATGGATTTAAGATATAGACGGCCGACTTACGCAACACAGCCTAAACCAATTTAGTTAATTTTTATGATGCTCTCAGTTATTGATAAGTTTATTCCAGTGTTGACATTCAAAGAGCAAGTAGGTAGGTATTGAAAATTTTACTTCACATTTAGCGTCCAATAATTAATACCACATGCCCAAGTATTAATATTAATTTTTTTTTTTAAATCTATACTTATAGTAAGTAGGAGCTATAGAATTTTTTACTCAAAAAAGATGGGTTTACTGGGAGGATCTTAAATTTTATTTGCCAAATATCACACTAATATTATAAATGGGAAAGTGTGTTTGTTTGTTTGTCCTTCAATCACGCCGCAAAGAAGCAATGGGTCGACGTGATTATTTGCATGGTACACATGTAGTTGAGGACCTGGACAGTGACATAGGCTACCTTTTTATCCCAGAAAATTAAGGAGTTCCCGTGGGAGTTAAAAAAAGCTTATTCCACGCGAACGAAGTCGCGGGCGTCGACTAGTAAAAATATTATTCAAATATTTTAAGGTACTATTTGAATGTCCCAAGTTTCTGCTACACCCTTAATGTCCAAACTCTACTCAAACAGAGTGGAGTGGTGTTTCTAACAGACCAAAAACATTGCGACGGTCAGTAAGCCTGTCGTTATGTACTTATTTACATATTATATTTTATGCCCATGGAATAAAAAATAAACATCTTAAATCCATCTTACATCGTGACATCACGATAAACCATCAACATATTTACTTAAACAAAATGCTTACATAATACATATATTTCATTTACTTAGAGTATAGGTACACTTACACCATTCATAAAATTAAAATATAGCTATACAAAAAACAAATACACTATAAGTGTGAGGATAGACGAGACTCGACACAACTCTAACTCACGTGTGGCCGTTTCGGACTTTGAAATGTGATGCAGAAAAAATTACGGGACTCACAGTTCAAAGACTTACGCTCAGCGAACGAAACGTTCACTGCTTACGCTCGTCTGGCCTCACCTTTAATACGAACTGATAATAATTTAGAATATATAGGTATACTGATCTCGTAATATATTAATAACACTAGTGTACAGTATCTATACTCTACCTTACCACAAAAACTTCAACAATATTCACCAACTTTTGTTTAGTTAAAAAATGTATAATATTAACCTAGGTTCACACGGTCTTCGTCGTGGTCTAAAAAGATTAAAAATGGGTATTACAATAAAATGAATAATGAAAAATCTTTTGAAATTAAAGTTTTTGAAATTAATGAAAATATAGTTTCCAAAAACTTTTGGTAACGGTAATGTTTGTATTTCAAAGCATAAATAACTCATGATAATTTAGTTTAATTTAAAAGGGTTTAATTTTTTTTATGTTTGAAAGAATTTTTTTTAAATTTATTTGTTGACTTATAATTCCACACTAATATTATTAATGCGAAAGTGTGTCTGTCTGCGGTCTGCCTGTCCGTCCATCTCTCTGGTTGTCTGTCTGTCTGCTACGCTTTCACGGCCTTATTATTCAACTGATTTTGCTGAAATTTAGTACAGGGATAGGTCGGATCCTGGGGAAGGACATAGGCTACTTTTTATCCCGAAAAATTAAAGAGTTCCCGCAGGAATCGCAAAAACTTTATCCACGCGAACGAAGCCGCGGGCATTATCTAGTACAAAATTATATAGAGTTTATAAATTGATAATTTTCTATTATATATCTACAGGACTTTATATAAATGATTGATATAATGCACGGATGAGTCTTTAAACACAAAGAAAAAAGTTAACCTTTCCTTGGGCACGTATATGGCGTTAACCCTCCCTTCGGTCCTCGGAGTGGTTGGAGGTTTGTATTCCGACTTTACTGGATCTAACGACCGACTGCATGCAAAAGTTATTAATCTATACATATCTATGAAATGACTGCATTATACATAATATGTATGTAGAAGTAAAATATTTAAATAAAAAAGGCCTAATAGAGTATTTTTATTTTTACAAAAAATAATACACCGTGTAATGATCATCCATGGACACGATGGCCAAAATACGCAATCCATTTTATTTATTATTATTCATTGATTATTTAATATTTACAGATCCATTTCGTTTTGGTGTAAACATACATTCGGTACCTACGCTTTACGCTAATTATAATATTACTAGCTGATGCCCGCGACTTCGTCCGCGTGGTTTAAGTTTTTTTGATTCCCGCGGGAACTCCTTAATATTCCGGGATAAAAAGTATGCCTATGTCACTCTCCAAGTCCTCAACTATACCCATGCCAAAAATCACGTCGATCCGTTGCTCCGTTACGGCGTGATTGGAGGACAAACCAACAAACCAACAAACCAATAAACCAACAAACCAACAAACAAACACACTTTCGCATTTATAATATTATAAGTATGATTATCTTTATTTTTTTTTATTTTTTATTTATTTATTCATCATAAACAAACACAGGTACATATTACAAAAAATACCGTGATAACTGCGTTAGTAAAAACTGTGTTGCAGTTATCAGGCCTTCCATTACTTGCACAAATATTATTTCAGCGTACCAAGATTACAGTTAAGATTTAAATAACGACAATGATATTCGTGACAATGGAGAAGCTTCATGATGTTGTGAATATCATATTTAACACAACGGAAGTAAAATATAGATTAAAACTAATAAATCAGTGTTTTTCTTTTTTTAATCTTACTAATAGGTATTATAAATGCGAAAATATGGATGGATGGATGTATGGATGTTTGTTACCAATCACGCGCCAACGGCTGAACGGATCTGGCTGAAATTTGGCACAGAGATAGATTATAGTCTGGAATAGCACATAGGAAAATTATTATGTTTATAAAAATTTATAAAATAGTATAAAATTTATAAAATAATAAAATTATTATGTTTATGTTTTTAAAAATTAAATGTATGGAAAAAAGTTGATGTATGGATGGATAGATGTTTGTTACTCAATCACGCCAGAACATATGCTACTTTTTATCCCGGAAAATTAAGGAGTTCCCACGTGAACCAAAAAACCTCAATCCACGCGAACGTAGTCGCGGGCATCAGCTAGTCCATCAATAAATGACAGAGAAATGACGATTTAAAAGTTTAATTATTTAATGTAAACCGATTGCTGTATCTTACTCGAGTGAGAAATTTTGTGAGTGAGTTTTAATACCTAGCCGAGATTCAATACTTCAAAATTATCTTCACACACAAATTAAGTGCTTTTAATTCAATTATGTCAAGTTAAGTCCATTTATTTCTTTTATTCAGCTTAATAAAAGCGGTTGATAGGAAATTATGACGTCACGTCTCCCGTCTTGCAAGCGCAACTTTAAAGTTCCATAACTTTTTCATTTGTTGAGATATTTTAATGATTCTTTCATATTTTAGTCTTAATTTTCATAATAAATTTAAAAAAAAATGGTAAATTTCTCCATTGCCTCATTGGTCTAGCGGCTATTGTGGTGCGAAGTACATTATGAGGTCTCGCATTCGTGTTCTGGGTTCGGCCTAAAAAAGAGGGCTTCTGTCAAGAAATTCTCGGTCTCTCTCTTTCTCTCTCTCGCTGTCTCCGTGTAACATTAGCTAGTTATTAATTTTAAAAAAACTTTACGAAGACAACATGGGCTTAGAATTTTTGGGTTTACAGTCCTAAAGTACTTTTTCTAGTATTTATCCTATTAGCTATAAAATTATTTGACCTGCTTGGCGGCCCGTCATACGTTCTCCATGTCTTTTCTGTCGATCTCGGTAAATGTGGACAGCTGAATCCGAAAAAAAAATCATAAAATATTAAAAAAGAAGATACTTTGAAATGAGAAGTCCAATGCCATATTTTATTTAATAATAGTAACCTGGCTTGAGAACATAACGAACATCGAGATCGTGATGCTGATCTGCAAAGAAAATAGGTTTTACTTTTTTTGCAAGAATCCTGCACTGTTTTTTTTTTGCAAGATTTTTTTCTACATATAATCACCGTTGATGTAGATTGTAGGGCAATGATGAAGTCGCGTAAAAGGAACGCGCCTGCTAAGAGGGTGGTTGGATTTTTAGCCTTCAAGATTCCATCTGGTTTTTCATTATACCTATTATAAGTAGAGTAGGATGGCATGCAAGCTATTATAGATAAAAAAAATTGCAAGAGACTCCTTTGGAGCAATAGTATACCTAATATTTAAGATAAGCAACAATGTTAAACTATCATTGATTAAGAAAAAATAAGAAAACAAAACGTAGTTTTTCAAAAATTCACAGGAAAACTTCGATCACTTACGCCATTTAGTAACAATTTGTGATTTTACGAAATACACCTTTGTAAATTGAACGCAGGTATTTTTATCCTTTTTAAATAAATAAGATATTATTATCATAAATATTTTTTACACGAATTTTGATGGGAAATAAATATAAACATTTCAGTGTCGCTAAATGTCACTAAGTTGTTTTCTGTCTTCTGTGGCAACCAAAAATAATACTTTGAAAAGCGTAATAATATGAGGTTTTATAATTCCAATTTCCAAGTTATTTATTAACATAGAATTTTTTACATTTGTAGGTATGGTTTCTTACAATAAACACCCTTAAGGGGTGACCTTGTCGACTTGTCTTATTCGAGCAACCAGTATCAATCAATCAATTAATATCAATCAAATATACGTCTATTCAATTTAGGTACTGTAGGTACATATATTGACGTCGATTACTTATTATACTTATAAAACATGATGGTGATAATTAGTTACGGTACCTTAAAACTAAAGCTACGGGGGTTCCAAACGCGCCCTGGTCTGATAAGAGCCCACAACAACTTTTTTTTTTAGTAGTAGTAGGTAGTACGATTCAGTATGGTTGTATAGGCCCACAAACTTATCTGACCCGATGACAGCGTCGCTAATAGATATGAAAAAAAAAAAAAACTAAACAGGCATGAAAATTAGGTCCAATTTTGACCACCGGGTCAGATAAGTTTGACAGACAGCTCTAGGGTTAAATCGCGTCCATAAAACATTCGCGCGCTATAACATTGTTAATACCATTGTTCTTCGCTAGCAATTTGTGTTTTATATAACAGAGATAGAGGTCAATTTAATTCTGTGCTAATACCAATCGAAGCTTAAGATTAAATTTTTCTCCATATGAACGTCCAACACTAATAATAGTTCAATTTTTTATTGTTCTAACCAGGGATGTCACTATTTCGTCTTTATCCAGGGGTCAGCGCCTCGTCACCCATAGTCAAATATGCTATCCATTAGACCAAGGAGGCTACCACAATATTGTACCATATAACCATATCGATACTAATATTATAAATGCAAGTGTGTCTGTATGTATGTCTGGGCATGTCCTTAGGCTACTTTTTATCCCAGAAAATTAAAGAGCTTAATCCACGCGGACGAAGTCGAGGGCATCGTCTAAAAAGGGACAAACTGTCATATAACCGTAAAAGCAAAACAACTGATGATAGGTGCTGATATGCCTAACCCATGCAAATAAAAAACCAATCGAAAAAGGCAGGGTTCATTTCATTCATTCAAGAATGAAATTCCCTCTCACTCGCACACTATACACAGGTATAGTGTGTAAGTGAGAGGGAACAATTAACAGGGTTGTTACATTTTAGTTCATGAGTGGATCTATAATGATTGAAATAAAGTAAAAAATATCACTGCAGTCCATTTTCGATTCCTTTAAATAAAAAGCAAAACTCACCATGGTACTTCTCTAGTTTGACTGTCTGGTTTATTCCTTTCTTCAGGTGGTAGGGTGCCGATTAAATATTTTTTCATTAATTCTCTGGAATGAAAATTATTAGCTAAAATGAGTTTTATGGCAGGTTAAAATGTGAGGATCTGGGCTGAGAAATCGTTCGTGTCGAAAAAGCATTAAAAAGACTTCCAAGACTTTGATATGTCAGGTCTTTAAGGATGAAGATGACTCACCTAGCATCATCACTGTGGCCGATATCTTCAAAGTCTTGTGTGGCTTCTTTCCCTGCAACGTCCAAAAGGGTATCCTCACCACCGGGATGCTGGGGATAGAAAATAAGAGCTGACAAAAGTTCTTCTAAACATCAAAAGAAAATAAATGATGAAGAATCACATGTGATGTACATAATGTCCTCCCGGCCGAAGTTTGGCCACAGCAGCCAATCTCCAGAGAAATTGGGCATTTAGGCAGGAGATATTAAACACAATACATATACAGGTGTAATTGTTGTTCCCTCACTCTCATAGCCCAATGGGCTAGTCGCAGTGGGCAGTCAAACATGCTAACCACCAGACCAGGCAGTGGTGCACATACAGAGTACACTATAGTCTCTGTAGAGAACTCTTCTTTGTAGAGTCTACAAAAAGGAGCTCTCTTTTTAAAACCAAGGGTTGGGTGGGCTCCTTCCCCCTCCGTCGCGGCGAGTATACTCGCCGCGACGGAGGGGGAAGGGGAGGGGGGGAGGGGAAGGGGGGTGGCGGGATATACCCCCCCTCCTAGTAAAACGTTTCGATTATTAGTAGTTTCCGAGATATTAATTTTTTAAAATTTTGAGGTTAGTTTTACCGAAATTCCTGCTTAACTCTGATAACCTAAATACCTTGTGTTTTAGGTAGTGGGAGAGGTTAATTTCTTAATTGGAATGGGCTACGCCAGAAGACTCGCTTTGTCGCCCCTGAATGAAGCTTCGCCTACTCGACCTTCGTTTCGCTGCGGAGGTCGCCGGCTCGCTTCGCTCGCCTCCTCCCCCCTTCGCTCCACTCGGCCTCGTAGGCTCGCTTCATTCAGGACCTCCTACGCGAGCTTCTGGCTGCGCGCTTAAAAAAAACACTAGGGGTAGGGCAGACAAGACTGCGTGGAGTCGGGGTGTGCCGAATCCGTTTTGTGTATCATATTCTCAAGTACCTAAATCTACATATAATAACCTACCTTTATACCTTTTTAGTTAAATAATTAAACCTATAACCTTTAAACGTTTTTTTTTTAACCTTATAACCTTTAAGACCTTTAAACTGAAATGCACGTAAAACTAAAACGATGACTCATAGATTTGAATTCTGGCGCCAATGCACGCGTTCCGTTTTTCCAATAATCGGTACACATATATTATGATTATTAATCGATTATTAACATTTTATTATACTTTTTATGTTTGGAACGGATCTTATTACGTAAACCGAAACTTATGTACGTCAACTAAACGTCAATGAGTCTGTAATCTATGGCAAATGTCGTAAAAAATAGTGAAAAGTGGTGGAAATTTGCGATTTTCAAAAAATTATTTCTCGAAAAGTATTAGAATTCGAAGTAAAATATTTTAGTGCAAGGCTTACCATATCAAGGTCTTTCTGTAAAAAAAATATGAACATCCAACTCGGCGGCGAGTATACTATAGCTGAGCCCAAGGGTTTTCTCTTTTTATTTGCAAACTTCATTTTTTATTTGAATTTTCATTGTAAATGCAGTCTTAAACAGAAGCAGGTGATCCTAGATGTTTCAATTATATTATAAACTTTAATCATTTAAATAATTTAATAAATTTTTAAATTATGATGGATTGTATGAAGTTGCAGTACTTGTAGTGTACTAAGTCAGTGTACTTAACAATAGTTATCAGAAATGTGATAGGTAATGTATTCAACTAAAATTAAGCATAAATGGAAGGTCAGAGGCTCTCCTCTTAACTTCAGAGAAGAGAAACCTATCTAGGTTTCTCTCCTCTGAAAAACATAAAGTGAAAGTTGTACCAAGTTACTTAATAGGTGCTTTATACTTTATATCACTTAGATGCATAATATTATTTACCTCTTCCAAAAAGCTGGTCACATTATAAACATTATTATGAATTATCATCCATACACCATTTTCCTTATCACGGTGTTTTCCCACTTCAGCAGTGGAAATTACTTTAAGTTCCGTCATGCCTGAACAGTAGGACACACAAGATATGAATGGAACACTAAATGAAATTACAACTTTAATGATCTTAACGACATGGAATTATTACTTAGATTAATTAATTAATTTATATAGTAAAATGAATCATTGAGTAGTATGGTATAGAGAAATTAATAAAATCATATGATTTTTGTTCATTTTTGTTGACCAATTTCTTACTGTCTTACTTGACAATGACAATGACATGAATTTGACAATTAGGCTAGATTCTCACTGCAAAAATATTCGCGCGAATTTTATTCTCGGGAATTATATTTCGCGTACACATTTTACCTACTCCTACCTAATTTGTATCAAAACAGCGTTTTTCTTCACAAGTGCGTACACCTCCATGTTAATTCTAGTGTTACAGAATTCCGAAAAAGAACTAGTGCGAATGTTTTTCGCAATGCGAACGTAGCCTTATTATTCATTCTTGACACTTAACAGTGACATGGTTAACACTCTTCCACTATTGGACGAAATCGATTGACGCAGCAAGAATACCATAAATTCAGCCAATCAGAGGTGATTGCGATGTATCAATGATTGATGCAAAAGATACGCGGTTGCCTTGCTGGATATGACTGGATTTTAAACTTTTTATTTGATTAATTTATTTTCCCGCGTAGAATACATCCAAACAAACGGATAATTTCTATCCTCCAACCTTTTAGGGGGTAGAACCCATCAACCCTTAGCAAATTAATCTTTTATCTTTTGACCGTAAGACCGGAAATGCTTTTTTGTCTATGATTAGGCTACACAAGACTTGAATCTAGGGCCGTAATATAAATTTTTAAAAAAGTAAAAAGATTTTTTAAACGTCAGTCGTCAACAATATTTTTGTTTACGATCTGTTTACGATTTCAATAACCTATAAATTTTTGAATTTCTTGAATATTGCTGATACTAGCTTGAAAAATACTGCAAAGGGGAAAAAAACATTAAACAACAAATAAATGGCTGAAGACATCGACTATAACGACGTTTTAGACGATATATTTTTGAGTGAAAACAGAGAGTGTGAAAAAAGTTATGAGGATGGTTACAAGGCTGGTACTGAAGCCGGGAATCCAGAAGGATATCATTTAGGATATCACAGAGGCGCAGAACTGGGTAGAGAATTAGGTACATTATAAAATGACCAGTATTATTGCATTATTTAATACCTCCAGACTTTACAAAAAAAAAGGAAGAACAAACAAGAAAGTCAGATTTAATTCTAGATTTTAGTATAAAATATATTAAACTAATGTGTTTTAATAAGCTTTTAGTTAGATCTTTTTAGGGTTCCGTACCAAAATGGTAAAATGGAACCCTTATGGTGCGACTTTCTCCGTCTGTCTGTCCGTCTGTCCGTCCGTCACACTCGATTATTTCAGTAACTACTGAAGCTATCGACATGAAATTTGGAATAGTTGTGTATATTAGTGGCCCAAAGACACTGGAATTAAAAAGAATTGGAAATTATTTTTGTTCTTATTTAAAAAGGGGAGAAAATCTGAGGGTTGAAATTTAAAAGTGAGATAACTGTACTGTGTGGGGTATCATATGAAAGGGTTTACTTTGTACATTCTAAAACAGATTTTTAATTATTTTTAGTTATGATAGTTTTTGATTTATCGGGGAAAATGTCTAAAAAAATACTGTTCCGGGGCCCTTATCTCTGGAGTTTACCAATCGAAAAATTTGAAATAATTATGGTCAATAGGAATTTACGTATATTTTACAGGAAAACTATAGCCAATGCTCTAACTGGCATAGTTTTTTTGATATTAACAATAAACCTCTACAAACAGAGTTAGCCTTGCGGTTCATTAACAAAGGTAATTATTTATTAATAATGGTACGGAACCCTTCGTGCGCGAGTCCGACTCGCACTTGCCCGGCTTTTTTAATTTGTTTATTGTGAGATAGGCTTGCGCTTGACGACAATCACGCTGAATGCAGAGCAATTATGAGGTCTAGGTTGGAATGCGCTTGCTTAGAAGATGCCTATTCACTCTTGCCTTGAAGTTACTTAAATATCTACCTAGTAACTATATACTTACTAGGTAAAAAATGTTTAAACTTCTGGTCTTAACTGTGATAGCGGTCAAATACATTTCTTACAGTGATTTTTCCACTAAGACATTAAAAAACTGTTAGGTACTTAATAATCAGAGAAACTTAATTTGCCTCTAAGTATAATTATTTAAGTACTTACTTAAGCACAAAACTGAAAAAAATATATGTTTACTCTGTTCTATTTAAGTTTTTGTATTGAAGCTGGGCCGCTGGCATAGTGGGCTTTAAATCAGCAATTTTGTATTTTTTTCTCAAATTTACTTTTTACCAATTGTCTTGGTGCAACAAGTACCTACCTATTACTCTAACTTAACTATTGTTAAAAAGAAAACAAAATACTGGATTTTCCACTAGCTTTTTAAACTTTTTTGTTATTTTTAAGAAAAAAGAGCAACTGCTGAGTTTCTTTTCAGCTCTTCCCAGTAGAATCATTTTTCCGAACCGGTGGTAGAGTCTTAACATATCATTAGTGACACAAGTTGTCCTACATGAAATAAATAAATCATTTATCATATTTAAAAAAAATGATTTTCAGGCTACTACTTGGGCATAGTATCATATCACTTAGAAAAAAAAGACAAACAAGTGTCACCTTACTCAGAAAAGATAGTAAAACAATTGGAAAAAGTAAAGGAACTTATAAACTCATTTCCTCGCACTAACTCTGAGGAGCATGACATTGTAGCTCTGGCGGAGAACATAAGGGGACAGTATAAAAAAGTTTGTGCTCTATTGAAGATACCTTCTGCAAATCCTTATGCTTCTACTGTCTCTTTTTAAGAATATTGGTAAGTCAGTACCTATAGTCATTTTTTTTTTAAATTTTGGTAGTCCCTCTTTGATCGTAGTTTTGCTTCATTTGTAAAAGAAAAACATTTGAATGTCAATATGAAATATCTATACTTATAATAAAACTTTAATTAGACAATTCATATGATAACAAAAGGATTTTTCAGTACCTACTCAGTTGATGCCTGCGACGTCATCCACATAGATTAAGATTTTAAGTAGCCATAGGAACTATTTCATTTTCTGGGCTAAAATGTGGCCTAAGTCCTACCCTGGGAGGCATTATTATTTCTATACCAAATTTCGTCAAAATTGGTTTAAAAGACAGTGAACACGTAGAAGACAGAGACATTTGCATTTGTGATATTTGTATGTATTTAATTTGTTGAGAGGCATTTACCAAACTGAACAATTTTTCTGCTGGTTGTTTTATGTAGTACTAGCTGATGCCCGCGACTTCGTCCATGTGGATCGGGGTTTTTTGTTTCCAGTGGAAACTCTTCAATTTTATTGGATAAAAAGTAGCCTATGTGTTATTACAGACTAATCTTTCTCTGTGCCATATTTCATCCAGATCCATTCAGCAGTTCTGGCGTGATTGAGTAACAAACATCCATCCATCCTAACTTTCGCATAATATAATAATAGTATAGATATAGATTTCATAGCTAGACAGAACCATCATTGAAAGGGAAAGAGAAGGGCCAAAAATCAAAAGGGTTAATTAAAACTAAACAAAACGAATCTGAACTTTCAGGTAGACCTATAATGAATTCGACAATACACAGACTACAGAAACAAATAGACAGCACAATCGCATACCTAACTCCACACCTATTGCTGGCCAACTGTCATATGGTTGAGTTCTTCACTGATAACCACTGGGAGACATTGTTACCGCAACCGTTGAGGGAATATCTTGATACTTGCGATTTGAATGACGCTGTTGAACAGTTTTGGAGATGCGCGGGAGGGAACTATACAGGTATGTTTTTTTACATGCTACAAGTTAGACCTTGACTGCGATCTCACCTGATGGTAAGTGGTGATGCAGTCTAAGATGGTAGCGGGCTAGCCTGTTAGGGGCATGGCACCCATACCCCTATTCGGTTTCTACACAGCATCGTACCGGAACACTAAATCGCTTGGCACGTCTTTGCCGGTAGGGAAGTTACTAGCCACGGCCGCGTGAAACTTCAGAAAAGTAGCCGACAAGAGAATGAGATAAATATAACGTATATTATATCTCATTCTCTCGCGGGCTTAATCAAATCAAATAAAATATTATAAATGCGAAAGTTTGTATGGATGGATGTTTGTTACTTAATCACGATGATGATCGATGAATGAACATGACGGCATGACGAATGAATGAAACGGCACATGAAATTTGGCACAGAGATAGATTATAGTCTGGAATAGCACATAGGCTATTTTTTATCCCGGAAAATTAAGGAGTTCCCGCGGGAACCAAAAAAATCTCAAACCACGCAGACGAAGTCGCGGGCATTCGCTAGTCCTGTATAATATGTTTGTCTCTTTTTGGTGTCGCTTTTTCGTTTCATCGAATTTTTAAGTCACTCAATCATGATTCTAAAGAAGTTTCACTTTCTCACACAAAAATCCCGTATATCCGTTTCTCTGTTGCGGCGTGATTGAAGGATATAGGTACAAATACACTCTCACATCTATACTGATATTAAAAATGCGATAGTTTAGATGGATGGATGTTTCATATTTGTTGCTCAATCACGCCAGAACGGCTGAACAGATCTGATTTTAATTTGGCACAGAGATAGATTATAGTCTGGAATAACATATAGGCTACTTTTCATCCCAGAAAAAGAGTCCCCGGGGGAGCCAAAAGCCGGGACGGCTTAACGTGCTCTGCGAGGCATGGGGGTGAACTACCGCCAACTTCCTAACTCCGGGCTAGTACTGAGAATTTGTAGTCATAAAAACTCAATCCTCGACTTGAACCGGGGCCCTCGTCGGCCGCAGTCGAACACGCTAACCACTAAAGTCTAGTGGTTAGCAAAATGATGAGATGCTTTGCCTTATTGGTCTAGTGACTAGATCAAAGCATCTCATCATTTTCAAATTATATTTCAGATGACTGTGAGCTATCAAAATGGGTGAAACAAGCCCGTGACCAGTGTTTAATAGTGAACAATGAATACTGCTTGTCTTCGGCTCAGCTTGAACAGCACATTACGCGCTGGGGCGGCCACGCGGAGCCAGAAGTGAGGATCTCAGACTTTATGAATACTAAAAAAAGTTATGAGGTGAGTGAACTAAAACCGTACGAATCAAACTAAGTAATATAATTATCGTATATACTTCGTCCGTGTGGAATAAGTTTTTTTTTATCCCCATGGGCACTTCTTAATTTTTCAGAATAAAAAGTAGCCATGTCACTCTCCAGGTCCTCGCCTGTACTTACACAAAAAATCACGCCGAACAAGTACACTTTCACATCATACTTTATAATATTATAAATGCGAAAGTGTGTTTGTTGATTTGTCCTTCAATCACGCCGCAACAGAGCAACTGATCGACGTGATTTTTTGCATGGGTATAGGTCGAGGACCTGGAGAGTGACATAGGCTACTTTTTATCCCGGAAAATTTAGAAGTTCACGTGGGTATTGAAAAAATTTTGCAACGCGGGCGAAGTCGCGGGCATCAGATAGTGTATAATAATTATGATCTCATCAATTGGGAAAATCTTTTGTTTGAATCTTTGACCTGTTTTATCCTAGTATTGCTGAGCTATCGTAGGGTTGCAGTATCGTTCGTGGCACTAATTAGTCCGTAATTAAAGCACCTATATGAAAGATGGCGGCCACAAAACAGCTATTCTGTTTGGCGGTCATATTGGAACAGGATGGAAGTAGTGTAAAAAGACCTAATTACTCTCAAGTCGCGCTTAAAAAAGGCTTTACTTCAAAAGGGTATTTGGTTCTCAAACAAGGTTTTACTTCAAAAATTTTACTTATTTGGTCCCAGCTACAAACAATGTCTTGTCTCGTAGCGTCGCTGTCCACCGCGTGTGGGGCCACGCACTGCGCGGAGGCGAGCGGCGGGCAGGGGCACTTGCTAGTGGCCCTATCGCTCGCCTACCGTCTGCCCTGTCTCACTACAGACTGCGATAAGAAGACTATTGCGCAAGCTGAAAAAGCTATTTGCAACTTTTAATGCTGTTAAGTCATGACTCGATATGATACTTTTGATTTTGTGTGATAGACGTCATTAGTACTGTTACTAAATGACCTAAATAAAAAAATAAAAAATGTCTGTGTGCAATTCACACACGGCAGAAGTGAAACTTCAGAAAAGTAGCCTACGAGAGAATGAGATAAATATAACTTGTATTCTATCTCATTCTCTCGCATCCTATTATGAATATGTTTGTCTCTTTTAGATGTTTCTTTTTCGTTTCATCGAATTTTCAAATCACAACGATTCTAAAGAAGTTCCACTTCAATAACTTACCTTATACCCATACAAAGTAAAATATACAACTAAAATTGTGAAATTCAATTTCATCTTTCTATTTGGTGCTTTAATACACCTCAACAAAACAGGGCTACTTTGAACAGCTTTTCTATGGCGGCTTCGTCTTTACTTCCGTCTGGTAAAAGAAATAAGTTACTCTCGAATAGCAGTATTACAAGACTAAAAAGATCGACAGTTGAAGAACTGTCCCGTGGACAATAAAGCCAGCGAAAGCTCAATGCGAAGAGTTTCTCGAAGGAGTGACCTTCTCCCAACTCTCAACGCACTCAAAAACATCTGCTTATAGTTAAAGTTTAAACTGATTGCAGATAGAGTACAAATAACAAAAAAAAACTCAAATAGCGCTTGAAAAGGGTTTATTATTATTATTATTATTATTATTTAATTCTTTATTGCACACAACTAAATACAAAAGAAAGATACATACAGAAAGTACATATTAAAGAAGCTTAATCTAATAGCAGCGTGCAAAGGCGGTCTTATCGCTAAAGCGATCTCTCCCAGACAACCTTTGGTGATAGGAGTTTCGAAATCACGGGTTGTGTGGCAAGCAGTTTAGGTCCTGCAATTTATAATAAGATAGACTAAATATACACTACATAAAAATATTACACATATAGATATCTACCATATAAATAACTATTTAAATAATATTAAAATATACTACATACTACTCCACTACATAGATAAAAAGTAATTTTTCAGAAGACGTTTGAAAATGTGCAGGGATTTTGCCTGACGTATGTCAGAGGGGAGAGAATTCCACAATATGACACAATTCCTCGTGAACGAATCACCATAGAATCTCGTACGGCTGAACGGCATCTTTAACTTATTATCGGTGCAGGAACGAAGAAAGAACCGGCCTTCCTTACCAAGGTAGCTGAATCGTTCTTTCAAATAAGACGGTGTTTGGGGGTAGAATAGGACACGGTATAGGAGGCTCAATGCATGCATGTCCCTGCGCCTTCTGATTGGCAGCCATTTAAGCTTAGCACGGAACTCGGAAATGTGGTCATATTTGCGCAAGCCAAAAATGAAGCGGATAACCATGTTTTGAAGCCTCTCAAGCTTACTGAGTAGTTCTTGTGACAGGTCTGGATAACAAGAGTCAGCGTAGTCTAGTATAGGCAGCAGAAGTGTATTAGCTAACGTAATTTTGGTTCTGATCGGCAAGAGGTTCTTCCACCGTCTTAGGTACCCGATAGTGGCGAAGATTCTCCGCCCCACCTCTCCTACCTGAGGTCCCCAGGAAAAGGAATTGTCGATGATTAGACCAAGATTTTTTACTTTATTACTAAATGGCAAAGCTACCCCATCAAAATAAACAGCAGGCAGGTTATCTAGCTTAGATAATATTTTGGGATTGCCAACGATGATAACTTGTGATTTATTAGGGTTCACTGTAAGACCATAGGATTTACACCACTCGCAAATATTGGTCAAATCGGAATTAAGGATGCTAATGGTAGTCGAGATACGGTCAGCAGTATCTGAGGCGTAAATTTGTACATCGTCGGCATAAAAATGAAAGGAAGAGGAAATAGCTGTAGCAACGGTATTAATAAAAATAGAAAAGAGGAGAGGAGAAAGGACACCACCCTGTGGTACACCTGCAGAGAGAGATAGGGGCGAAGAGCAGTTGCCATCGGTTTTGACACATTGTTGGCGACCGTTTAGATATGACCAAAACCAATCAACGACTCCAGATGCGACATTCAGGGAGCTCAAAACTGCAAGGAGCAATTCGAAGTCAACATTGTTAAACGCATTGCTAAAGTCTAACAGTATAAGAACAGTGACCAATTTGTTATCCAAGGCCTGACGGATGTCGTCACAGACTTTGATAAGCGCAGTGACTGTGCTGTGACCAGGTCTAAAGCCAGATTGGTAAGGGGATAGGACATTATTTTTGGTAAGGAAGAGGCTTAGTTGTTTGTTGACCACACGTTCAAGGACCTTGGACAGAAAAGGAAGAATAGATATTGGCCGAAAATGTGCGGGAGAGATAGGGTTAGAGGTTTTAGGAATTGGGATAACGTAAGCTTTCCGCCACCCAGAGGGAAAGGTATACGAGGACAAAGATGAATTGAACAGGTGGCACAGGACAGGAGTAATTTTATCAAGGACTAAAAGGATCATCCTACGACTAATTCCGTCCCAACCCACCGCATCTGACTTAATGGCCATGACGTGTCTCTTTGTTTCCTCTAGCGTCACCTCACTGAACTCGAAAGATGGATAACCAGGCACAGGCAAAGATCTTAGATAAGTAAGCGTCTCTTGTTTTCTTTGACCATTCAGCGTATTGGCAGTTGTGAAGTGCCGATTTAGTGTCTCAAGGTCCGGAATACGGTGAGCCCTTTTTTGTTGACGCCCAATGCCCTGAGAGTTCAAAAATTTCCAAGTTTTTGCAGTATTAGAGTTTTCGACGGAGTTAGAAATGAAATTACGCTGGGCATCGCGACAAACTCTACTGCACCGATTGCGCAAATGTTTGTATTTAGAAAGGTTAGTAGCCGTGGGATATAACTTATATTTGTTTTTAGCCGAATTTCGTTTGTTCATGAGAGCTTTTATCTCCGGAGTTAACCATGGAGCCGGGAGGTGTTTAAGTTTGATGGGTCTCAAGGGAGCGTGCACATCAAAAAGTTCAGTCAGGAGAGAATTAAAAATAGTTACCTTGTCGTCCACAGAGCCAGCGCTGAACACGGCAGTCCAATCGATATTGTTTAAATCAGACATAAACAAAGAATTATTAAAATTCCTGTAACTCCGACGCATCACAATTGTTGGCTTGGCCTTCGGAGGCCGAATTTTATATGATGCAAAAATTAGATCATGGTATGAGAATGCCTCGGCTGGAAATTGACCATGATTATCTACGTGATGAAGAGAGGAAACTATCATCAAATCTAGCAGCGACGGAGTACAATGGGGAGAGAAATGGGTAGCATTTGTTGGTAGTATGTGGAGGTTAGAACTACTAACTATATTTTTAAGCTTTCTTGCCCGAAGGTTATCTTTGATAAGACAAGTGTTAAAGTCCCATCCCATGATAATTGTATGGTCGACACATGTAGAGAATTGCTCCAACAGGCTTTCAAACTTACCAAAATAGTCAATATGTAGGGAGGGACTATAGACCACGCCTAACAGTAGCTTTAAGTGCCCGAACATAACTTCTATGAAAAGGTGTTCTGATGATTCTGAATACAGCGAAGGAGATTTATCAAGAATACTAAAAGGTATGTGGCTACGGAGATAGATTGCTACCCCTCCGCCCCCCTTGCCCGTCCGATCATTCCGAATAAGATGGAAGCCGGGCAGACAATAAGAGCTCGAAGGTAGGCTTGGTTTTAGGAATGTTTCCGACACAAGTATCGCATGGATATTTTTAGTATCAAAACTGGAAAGGAGATCTGGGAAATGGGAAGGAATGCTCTGCGCATTAATGTGCACAACGTTAAAGTTTTTTGGATGAGCGGAAAATGCAGTATCTAAGAGAGTACTAAGCGGCTGCGAGACACTATAGTAACTGTCATCTGAGAGCGAAGAATCTCAAAAATACTTACTTACTTCAAAAATGGTGATTTATTTGGTCCCAGGTACAAACAATGTCTCGTCTCGTAGCGTCGTTGTCAACCGCGTGTGGGGCCACGCACTGCGCGGAGGCGGGCGGCGGGCGGGGACACATGCTAGTGGCCCTATCGCTCGCCTACCGTCTGCCCAGTCTCACCATAGACTGCGATGAGAAGACTATTGCGCAAGCGCTGAAAAGGGTCAAGATTATACAGGTTAGTTTTTATTACCACCTTAATAAAATCTAAAAACCTCAATCCACGCGGACGAAGTCGCGTTTATCAGCTAATATAAATTACTTACGCTAATGGTTGCTAAACTTTTAACAGAAACAATGGCACGCCATAGCCAAGAGAATAAGGGACGGTAATGAAGAACGCATATCGGAGGGTATAAACGCGGACCTACATCGCTTCGCCGCGAGCTTTATCACTCACGACACAGACTTGCTGCAGATCGTCCGAGAGAAGTTTCCAGAACATTCTCACAGTGAAATAAAACTGCTATTAACTGGTAAGATACTAACAAAAACTACTGTTAACATGTAAGATAATGAAGAGGGTATCGGAGGGTATAGACACAGGCTTAGGTACATCGCTTCGCCGCAAGCTTTATCACTCACGACACAGACTTGCTGCAGATCGTCCGAGAGAAGTTTCCAGAACATTCTCACAGTGAAATAAAACTGCTATTAACTGGTAAGATACTAACAAAAACTACTGTTAACATGTAAGATAATGAAGAGGGTATCGGAGGGTATAGACACAGGCTTAGGTACATCGCTTCGCCGCAAGCTTTATCACTCACGACACAGACTTGCTGCAGATTGTCCGAGAGAAGTTTCCGGAACATTCTCACAGTGAAATAAAACTGCTATTAACTGGTAAGATACTAACAAAAACTACTGTTAACATGCAAGATAATGAAGAGGGTATCGGAGGGTATAGACACAGGCTTACATCGCTTCGCCACAAGCTTTATCACTCATGACACAGACTTGCTGCAGATCGTCCGAGAGAAGTTTCCGGAATATTCCCACAGTGAAATAAAACTGCTGTTTACTGGTAAGCAGAACTCGGTCAGGAGGACAATATTACACTATTCTCATTTTTTCTCACGTTCCACCACCACCACCCGCCCGACCCGGGACTCGAAACTGGGGCCTCGTTGGCCGCAAACATGCTAACCACTTATTCAACGAGGCAAATATCAAGGGTTCACTTGGTTATTATTTTCTGGTAATTCTATAGGTCTGCACACGTGCGGCAACCTCGGTCCAGCATCGCTCCGCCTCTTCAATCGCAGTCCACAAACGAGCGCGGTGTTCACAGTGCCGTGCTGTTACCACTTACTGTCTGAGGGCGTGGACGAACAGATGTTCGATGTTTTCCAACGGGAGTACGGGGATGAGAAGTGGGGAGAAGGTTTCCCTATGTCCCAGTGGTTAAAAGGTGCACATTAAAATCCATACCTACACTCCATGTATCTATACTTATAATACTACAGCTGGAAGATTTCTGTACATTGAATGATTTTGAAAATTTTAACAACGTTTTTTGGAATTTTCGTTTGTTTATCTGTCTGCTACGCTTTCACAATCCGTCTTTTCAAACAATTTAGACAAAAGTTGCTTCAAAGATAAGTTGCATCTTAGGGGGGACAGACTACTTTTGATTCCGTAACAAGTAATAAAATTAAAAATTAAAAAAAACCCACGACGAACTGCAGAGCTCCATTATTCCTTTGACCTTTATAACTTTGAAACAACAATTAGAACTTAGCAAACGTATATATTACATAATATCTAAAAAATAAACTGCATCTTTGACGGCTCAGTAGTTTTTTTGACCAGCGTGGTGGACTATGGCCAAACCCTTCTCTTTCCGAGGCGCGCTTGTCACGACAAATCAAAAGAGTCCAAATACGACGGGTTTACGATGAGTTCCTATGACAACCTCCTGGCTCCATCATGGGACCCTGGGCAGCATCTAGGTACAAAGTTCTTATCAAGACAAATCTAACATATTGGTAACATATTGAAAAAAAAATCATAGACTACAGCTCAGCTTAGTTGTCTGTGGTCCTAAAATATGTCTAAGAACCTTCTCTCAAGCTATAATATATATCTAACTAGTATTTCGCCCTGTGCGCGAGCTGCTAAAGCAGCTCACGGGTTGTGGTTAGACTTACAAGTAGTACATATTTTACTGTACTAAACTTAATTCATTTATTATGGTGATAACAAAATAAATAAAAATGGCGCTGATTTTCTAAAATTTTGGTAACAGTTTCCTGTTTTGTGACCCCAGGGAGCCCTTAATATCGATTTTGAACGAAATCGGTCAATTAACAAAGAATTTCAAAATGGCGCTGATTTTCTAAAATTTTGGTAACAGTTTCCTGTTTTGTGACCCCAGGGAGCCCTAAATATCGATTTTGAACGAAATCGGTCAATTAACAAAGAATTTCAAAATGGCGCTGATTTTTTAAAATTTTGGTACCAGTTTCCTGTTTTGTGACGCTAGGGAGCCCTAAATATCGATTTTGAACGAAATCGGTCAATTAACAAAGAATTTCAAAATGGCGCTGATTTTTTTTAAATTTTGGTACCAGTTTCCTGTTTTGTAATCCCACGAAGTCCTAAATATCGATTTTGAACGAAATCGGTCAATTAACAAAGAATTTCAAAATGGCGCTGTTTTTTTAAAGTTTGGTAACAGTTTCCTGTTTTGTAACCCCAGGGAGTTCTAAATATCGATTTTGATCGAAATCGATCTATTAACAAAGAATTTCAAAATGGCGCTGATTTTTTTTAATTTTGGTACCAGCTTCCTGTTTTGTAATCGCACGAAGTCTTAAATGCAATAAACCGCATCTCAATCGGCCCAGTACTTTTTGTGGAAAATTAAGAGCATAGACTACAGCTCAGCTTTGTTGTCTATGGTCCTAAAATATATTTAAGAACCTTCTCACAAGCTATTCACATCTAATGCAAAAAACCGCATCTCAATCGGCCCAGTACTTTTTGTGAAAAATGGTAACATATTGAAAAAATAAAATCATAGACTACAGCTCAGCTTTGTTGTCTATGTTCCTAAAATATATCTAAGAACCTTCTCACAAGCTAAACATATCTAATGCAAAAAACCGCATCTCAATCGGCCCAGTACTTTTTGTGAAAATTTTTAATATATTGAAAAATTAAAATCATAGACTACAGCTCAGCTTAGTTGTCTATGGTCCTAAAATATGTCTAAGAACCTTCTCTCAAGCTATATATATCTAATGCAATAAACCGCATCTCAATCGACCCAGTACTTTTTGTGAAAAATGGTAACAGTGGTTGAAAAATTAAGATCATAGTCTACAGCTCAGCTTTGTTGTCTATGGTCCTAAAATATATCTAAGAACCTTCTCACAAGCTATACACATCTAATGCAAAAAACCGCAATCTCAATCGGCCCAGTACTTTTTGTGAAAAATGGTAACATGTTGAAATATTAAAATCATAGACTACAGCTCAGCTTGGTTGTCTATGGTCCTAAAATATTTAATAAGAACCTTCTCACAAGCTATACGTATCTAATGCAAAAAACCGCATCTCAATCCGCCCAGTACTTTTTGAGAAAAATGGTAACAAAAAAGTGCACAAACAAACAAACAAACAAACAAACAAACAAACAAACACACCACCTCTTAGGGCAAACACATAATACCGTCTCCGCTTCGTCGAGGGTAAAAATATAGAATTGCCGCGGAAATCGAAATCGTCCAAGCGAACGAGGTCGCGGGCATCATCTAGTTTTCTAATAATTTAAAACAATTTTTCTTTTTAAAAATAAAATTACTTTTTTTTCATTGGATAGAAGCTTGGTTACTTTGCGGAAGTCTATGATAATGAAGGTACTAGTAATTCCTTCGTAAACTTTATTTTATTTTATTTATTTATCAGTAAACAATAGCGTTATAAACTAATATTAACAATTAAAACTTAGCCATTATTGATTCTGTTGTACACAATCTCTAAACTAAAATGGATAGCACTAAAAATATAAAAATACTGATTCTTTCATAATAGTTTCTGCAGAAAGGGACAAACTAGATTAAGAGGTGTCATTTTAATTTAGTTTAGAGATTGTGTTGTACAGAATTGGCCTCATTAATTCAAATTCAATTAAAAATAAATTCATAAACAATTTAAATATTTCGTCAAGGTTACAATCTGGGAAGAAACGCGCGTATGCTGGCCGCACAATCCATAGACAGGGTGGCTCACCACAGACAACTGCCCAACAAGAGTTTACTGTACCGCGCCTTGCTACAGGTAAGTTCTGTTAATAATGTCCTCCCGACCGAATTTCGGCCACGGCGGCCAAGATTAGCCATCTGCGCGGGAGATATTATAGTGTTTGCGCAAACACAGGTGCACTCTCTGTTCCTTTACTTTCATAGCCCGATGGGACGGAAATCCGACACGACCGGAGATAGATTAGCGCAGGACCGACGGCTTTACGTGCTCTCTGAGGCACGGGGGTGAAACACCGCCAACTTCCTAACTCCGGGCTAGTACTGAGAATTTCTTGCCAGAAAAACAAAATACTTGTTATGGCCCGACCAGAAATTCTAACCCGGGACCTCGTCGGTCGCGCTCGAACATGCTAACCACTAGACCAACGAGGCAGTCTACAGGTAAGTTCTGTTAATACTGTCCTTTCAGCCCCCCTAGCCAAGTTACATATAGACCGTCAAACTTATCTGACCCGGTGGCCAAAATTGGAACAAATTTTTTTGCCTGTTAACTTACCGTAAACTTACCTCTCACGGAAGGTAAACTCAAAGGTATTGCAGATGGTATCGCATTTCGATGTCAAAATTTCAACGGCTATTTAAAAATGGCTAACTCCCTGTTAAAACTAGGCTTATATGACAGTTTACCTGACACTTACCTTACATATATGCATAAAAATAAAGATACATATTCTCTCTCACAGGTAATCATCAAGAATCATTTTCCAAACTTACCTGTCACGGAAGGTAAACTCAAGGGTATCGCATCCAAATGTCAAGATTTCAGCGACTACTTCAAAATGGCTGACTCCCTGCTAAAACTCGGCTTATATGACAGTTTATCTGACACTTACCTAACAGATATACAAAGAGATATAGATATGCAGTGGAAAAATATTGTATTGTTTTATTCTGTCAGGCTATGCTTAGCTCAAGTTATTGAAAGTGTAATTTTGTTAGATAGATTGATGTTTTTGTTTGAGAATGGTTTTGAAAAGAGCTATCTGGTTAAGCTATTTGATCCTGTTCTATCACCTCGATGTCATAGTATTGTAGCTGTAAGATGACATTTTATTTTTATGTAAAAAATGCGAAAATAAAGTTTATATAAGACCGTTACATACAAATGTTTTTCTTTTTTTTATCCAGTAGGTAGGTACATGTTAGCCCTTGACTGCGATCTCACCTGATGGTAAGTGATGATGCAGTCTAAGATCTAGCGGGCTAACCTGTTAGGGGCATGGCAGTTATATTAGACCCATACTCTTCGGTTTCTACACGACATCGTACCGGAACGCTAAATAGCTTGGTGGCTATACTGCCAACGCATATAGCCATATTGTTTCATTATTGTTGACTTTCGTGTTTCAGAATTAAAATCCTTATTTTTTAGGAACGTCAAGGTACGTGACATCAAACTGTCATTTTGAGTAATATTGCTTAGGTATTGCTTTAAGCGTTGGCAGTATGGCCCCTGGACCAAAATGAAATCTGGGCACCCGACTCCTCGCGAAGGGGCGACGAAGCGAGTATTCTGGCGTAGCCCATTTATTTCATTACTAGATGATTCCCGCGACTTCGTCCGCGTGGACCAAATTTTTTCGATTCCCGCGGGAACTTTTAAATTTTCCGGATAAAAAGTAGCCTATGTCCTTCCCCGGGATACAACCTACGCCTGTACCAAATTTCACTAAAATCGGTTGAACAGATAAATTTTTTGATTCCCACGGGAACCTTTGAATTTTCCGGATAAAAAGTAGCCTATGTCCTTCCCCGGGATTCAACCTATCCCTGTACCAAATTTCATCAAAATCGGTTGAACACGCAGACAGATAGACACACTTTCGCATTTATAATATTAATAGATGATGCCCGCGACTTCGTCCGCGTGGATTAAGTTTTTTTGATTTCCGCGGGTACTCTTGAATTTTTCGGGATAGAAAGTAAACTACGTCCTTGCCCGGGATACAACCTATCCCTATACCAAATTTAATCAAAATCGGTTAAAGAGATAATTTTTTTGATTCCCGCGGGAACTCTTGAATTTTCCGGGATAAAAAGTAGCCTATGTCCTTCCCCGGGATACAACCTATCCCTGTACCAAATTTCATCAAAATCGGTTGAACAGATGGGCCGTTAGCCCGTTAAAGCGTAGCAGACAGACAGAGGGACAGACAGACACACTTTCGCATTTATAATATTAGTATGGATATTTCAATATTCATTAGTATGATCATTCTAAAATGCAACTTGATTACAATACAGCTGAATGAGGACAGTTTTATCGCAACGGCAATCCGGCTGATCGAATAGCCGCCGTATTACAAAATGGTGCCGTTTTACAATACGGCGGATTTTACGATTTGGCGGCGACATGGACACATCTACAATTCGTCACCAATGTATTAGACATAATATAATGTAGACACGTTGATATTCAAGTCTCTTTTCAACGCGAAATCTTATAAAGGTACGTGGATATAGGTACGTGTGCAAAGTTAAAATCATAGATTAATAATTATAATACCGAGTATAGATTGCTAACTCCCTAAAATTTTTTCTAGGTTAATACTATCGTTAGGTAGTAACGATAGTACTATCGCCCAGGCTCGCTCGAAAAATGATTATAGTAAAATCGGTGAAATATCGTATTTTCTTGGTTCAATTTGTATTAATTATTTATATAAAATTATCAAAATACAAAAATTTGATAAAATCACTCAAGCAAATAGCAAATTTTCAGCAATTTATCAGCTTGGACAGTTACGCCATCTCAGATTATGCGAAGAACTACAAGGTACCGGCGACTTTAACCCTTTAGATCAAGAAGAACTTGACCTTGTGTTTTTTGCACAGTGCACCTCGCGAATCCGCGAACCATCCGCGCGCCCCTCGCGCACCCCGCAGGTATCACGTTTCATAAACACTCCTACAAAAAAATACCCAGGCCACTTATCATGGTTCTGTAAACGGCATTGGCTTTATCTATAATACATCTTTATGAAGGTATGATTTATAGAAGCTGATGTTTACAAACAATTACATATAAACGGAAAGAATGCGTCAACGACCGCGATAACGATCGCGATTTTTCAAAAATATATTTTCCCGATAAAGATATTACATTTCAGTGATAATCCAGTCTAACACTGCACTAAATTACATATAAAAACGTAATGTATTGAGTTTTTATTTGTATTTGTCACCACTTGTCATAACAATCAATAAATAACACAGAAAAAACCCAAAATTTTGGCACAGATTCAAATGACTTTTACCATAGCTATTTTTTTTTTTTTTTTTCGCACTTGACGATTTAGTGGTGTCGTGTAAAGATGACTTAATAAACTTCTCTATGGGCTAAAGTTGTTCAAACAGTAATAAACTCTATAATTAAGATAAAACCGTTTATAATGGTCTGGACCGGCCCGGCCCCCAACGACCGCTTGCGCGCGAGCGCGCCTTCGGTTAGAACTAGCGCCCGGCCCCCAACGACCGGTTGCGCGCTTGCGCATTTAGCGAGCTTTGATTGAATGTATATGAAGTGAACAGTCTTAACCTGGTTTATATATTGTCTTTGGTTAAGATTAAATTTTTTTTTTTGTTAGGTACCTTACTAAGTACTTTGAATGTAGGGAGTTCGAGGAAGCCCGAACCGAAGCACGTGGAAATGGAGACCCCCTCACGAAAAACAATTTTCAGACACACATTCTAAGCAGCGTAGCGGCTTGGGACAAGGGTTTTAAAATGTTGTCGACAATTATGGGGAATGGAGCTCCAACAATTTTTTTAGTAGGTACCTACCTATGTGCATGCGTACGATGTCGCGAATAAGTATATGATCTTAGCACAGAATAAGCTTAGGCGAATAACAACATAGTGCCTCCCATAGTAAAATATCCAGAAAAACATCCAAGTAGGTATTTTGGAGGGTTATTTCTCTTAGAGATCTAGTTATGTGTCGTAGATCATGTTATCTCGTACTATGGTACCTACTCTCGATTTTTATGTTGATTAAATAGAGTGAAATGTGTACTATGCCACCAAAAACATTCCATGTAAAGGTTGCGAAGACACAAATTCAAATGATAATTCTTTCACTGTTAAGAAGTTATGAGATCTCTAGTAGAGCCCCTAGTTGAGCTCCGATTTGTCTGCTCATCATAGCCCATGGCGCCACTGGCCAGCCCTAAGTCCAAAGTGCATAGCCACAGAAAAGTTAGGTAAGTAATAGTACAGTTGTGACTGCCACGTTGGTCTAGTGGTTAACATGTTCGACTGCAACCGACGAGGTCCCGGGTTTGAGTTCCGAGTCGGGCCATAACAAGTAGATATTGGGGTTACTGACAAGAAATTCTCAGTAAGAATTAATCCGGAGTTAGGAAGTTGGCGGTGTTTCACCCCCGTGCCCCGGAGAGTACGTTAAGCCTTCGGTCCTGCGCCTAATCTCTCTACAGTCGTGTGACGTGTCGGATTTTCCGTCCCATCGGGCTATGAGAGTAAAGGAACAGAGAGTGCACCTGTGTCTCTCCCGCGTAGATGGCTTATCTTTTTGGAGATAGGCTGCTGTGGCCGAAATTCGGTCGGGAGGACATATTATTATTAGGTATTACCTATTATAAGTACAGTTGTAGTAGTGGGCCGGCAATAGGTAAATAAGTAAGTGGGTAAAATTCTAAAAACAGTCTTCCAAGGTTGTAATTTGTAATTCACGAGGAATATTCTCCCATTCACAATTTCTCGGAACCCGCAACAGGCCGTTTTTGTGTCGTAAACCGCGAACTCGTCTCGTGTTCCTGGAGTGACATAATTTTATTAGGAGTTCTATCTAACTTCCGACAAGCTGTTTCGTCTCTTTGGTTCTTCGCTACTGTAAAATTGAGGACGACTGCTCCGTTGCAGTCTTATGGTAAGTTATCTTAATAATATTATAAATGCGAAAGTTTGGATGGATGTATGGATGTATGGATGGATGTTTGTTACTCAATCACGCCCCAACAGCTTAACGGATCTGGCTGAAATTTGGCACAGAGATAGATTATAGTCTGGAATAGCACATAGGCTACTTTTAATCCCGGAAAATTAAAGAGTTTCCGCGGGAACCACAAAACCTCGACCCACGCGTACGAAGTCGCGGGAATCAACAAGTAAATAATATGTTCGACTTCGAACGACCCGGTATGGGGTCCCGTGTTCGATTCGCTTTAACTCCTCTCTCTGCGTCGTATTCTTCATTACCTTCTTCATTAGGTACATTATTATGAGGGTCGTGACCCCTGTCCATTAATCAAATGATAAAAGGAGTTTTCTTGGGATAATATAATGCGGTGGTTTCGGTTCCCAGGTCCTTCCATATAGGTAATTCGCTTTAACATTCTGGGATAAAAATATCTGGGTTTATCCCGAAAAGTGATGCGGTTCTTTCGGGATAGGGAATTTTGTCGATGTTACTCCTTAAGCATAATCTCTACCGATTTTTCTGACTGCAATCTCACCTGATGGTAAGTGATGATGCCGTCAAAGATGGTAGCGGGCTAACCTGTTGCTATGGTAGTTATATCAAACCCATACCCCTAATCGGTTTCTATACGGCATCGTACCGGAACGCTAAATCGCTTGGCGGTAGGTACGTCTTTTCTGGTACGGTGGTAACTAACCACGTCTGAAGCCCACCAGACCAGACCAGAGCAAATTCAGAAATTATAAATTCCCAAATGGACCCTCGGGAATCGAACCCTGGACCTCCCACTATTAGACTACAGCGATCACGACTTCGCCAGGGAGGTTGCAAACATTTCGTAAGATATACCTAGTCCCACCAACTAATCTGACCCGGTGGCCAAAATTGGGACTAATTTTTATGCCTGTTAAGTTTTTTTAATTTTATTTTTCCTATCTACTAACGACACCCAATAAGTAAATAAAATTCAAAACAATAAAATCAGCCCAATATCAATTCAGAAACAAAAATTTGCATAATTAGTCCTTAAGTAGTCTTTGAGACAGACTCAACATGAAATTCTCAATTCAGAAACCGGCCGTATACAGTTTGCGCGCGAGTTGAGTGCAGAGTAAATATATGTGTCACCATACATTTACTCTGCATTCAACTCGCGCGCGATTTATGCCTATCATTAAAGAGCAACTTACGCGCGTAGGTAAAACGTACACAATGTAACTGCGGCCTAGGATGACTAACTGAACAGTCCCCCAAATTCAATCAAATTAGTCGCGTATCGTTGACTGACGTCAGCTATACTTTCGTAATGGATAGGTACCTAACAAGTATATAGTCTCACAAATTTATACCCGCTGGCTCAGCATGCGCACAACGAGATATCTCGCGACGAGAAAGAGAGATGTTGTCGATGCCGGCTAATTTTACCCTGACATGCACAAAATGCATAGTTATAACAAGAAAAAAATAGTCGACATGTAAAGGTTCGTAGAGAAAAATATCACAGATAAGAAATATTGCTTTTATCTCTAGGTATTTTTAAAGTTTTAACGTAACGAGACAAGTATGAAGTAGGTAACCATGTTAACTTCGGTAGACAAATAGAGATCGTAATCTCTATTTGTCTACCGAAGTTATAACGAGTAAAATTATGTCTACCCGTAGGTAGACAAATTTTACTCGTTGTGAGCATGCAAGTCCTACCGGTGAAAGCTTCGTTAGTACTTAAACAGGCATAAAAATAGTTTCGATTTTGGCCACGGGGCCAGAATAGTTGTTGCAACAATTTACACTCAAAGCCCCGACACAGATAAAAAAGTTTGAATGCAGATATTCTTATTTTTGAAAATAAAAGAAACTGAGTGAAACTTGGGCGGGGCACATAGTTCGAAGAACCGATGGACGTTGGGGTCGCAAAGTGCTGGAATGGCGACCTCGCACTGGAAAGCGCAGCGTTGACAGACCCCCTACACGGTGGACGGACGACATCAGACGAGTCGCAGGGAGCCGCTGGATCCAGGCGGCGGCGCAGGATCGCGGCGTGTGGAAGTCCATGGAGGAGACCTATGTCCAGCATCGGGCGTCTATCGGTTGAGTGTGATGATGATGAGTGAAACTTGATATCTTCAATATTAAATGTACAAGTCCGCTCAATGTCCCGTTCGTTTTTTCCACGCTTTACGTATAATAATAGTAAGCCATATTACGCTAAGCTTCGAGCAGTCATTATGACGTCACATCGTGGGACGATAATATGTCAACGTGTAGGCCCGTTCCTTTATATATCCTGAAAAATAACTTAAAGACATAGTTGACAAATATTATGACTGTAATCAATCATGTTTTTGTAACAAATATCCCGTGGGAACACTGATTTTCCAGAGTAAAATGCCTTTGCTAAAATCTGTTATCAAGTGGGTTGTAAAAAGATAAGTTAAGATAGACAGACAGACATACCTACTTTCGATTGGTGATATTGGTATGGATATGATAAATGATTCATTAATGAATGAACTAGACGTTTAATTCTCTATAATCCGCTACACTAGACAAATCTGTGTGGTACAGTGCGTGTCTTTCAAATGCAGCATGCGACACCCACCACCCAGCAATTCGCACAGGCACAGCACCACACCACACAAATCCTCCAAATCACTCTCAACGTACATTTCACTCCGACACCGGAGCATCTTCAGGAGATGTTGACTCAACAATGCACGATTGTAAAGTCCTTTAAACCGTAAACTTCCGTATCCTACTCAATATTACAACTGCGAAAGTGTGTCTGTCTGTCTGAGTGCTACGCTTTCCCGGCCCATCTTTGCAACCGATTTTGATGACATAGAGGTAGCTTGCATCCCGGGGAAAGACATACCTAGATTATTTTTTATCACTGTAAATTAAGGAGTTTCCGTTGGATTCAAAGAACCTTAAATCCACGCGAACGAATTCGCGGGCGTCATCTAGTTTATAATATTAGAATGGATAATGGTATAGATTTAGATAAAGAATTGAATTTAAAGACCATTAGGTTCTATTATGTACGTAACCTACCTTACTATTATATCTCAGAAGAAAATATCCTTACAAATAAAAATCTGAAAATTGGATAAGAATTGGGTAAATTACGTAAAAAAAAAATGACCAGAACAATATGTCACACGAAATGTAGAGTCATGCCCACTACTGGATAGTACGAGAGCGTATAAATATTTGACGAATAGATTGTTTGAGATTAGTTTGGGAACATAGGGATCTTAAGAGTTGATCCGTCGGTCACGCCCATCGGCACACGCATCTGATAATGATGCCTAATCCGAGTCTACGTCACGTCTCCAGCCTATGCCGACCTCCCTGTCGTAACTGAACGCTGTTGTGGGTAGACGTCCCGGATTCGATGCCCGGCAGGTTTTGCTCTACGTTTCAGAATTCTGATACGAACTGCTAACTGCTAAGGAAAATCTATGTATATAAAATTCAAAGTCCTGACTGACTGACTGACTTATATATCAACGCACAGCCTAAACCGCTGGTCCTAGAGACATGGAATTTGGAGGGTGTGTTCTTTAAGGAGTGTAAATATCCACTAAGAAAGAGTTTTTCGAAATTCAACCCCTAAAGGGGTAAAATAGGGGTTGAAAGTTTGTATGAAAGTCCGTCATCTTTCAAGTTTTATTCATGAAATTTTTTGAGCTACCGGTTTAAAATAAAGAAATACGTGTTTCACGGTTTTTCAAACTTCCACCCCTAAGGGGGTGAAACAGGGGGTGGAAGTTTGTATGAAGGTCCTTCATTTCGCAAGATATTTTTCAAGTTACATCAACGAAACTTGATATTTTGGCTTTCAGTTTAAATTAAAGAAGTATGTATGCCACAGCTGTTATTCAAAACTCCACCCCTAAGAGAGTGAAATAGGGGGTGATAATAAGTTGTATGAAAGTCCACCATTTCTCAAGTTACATCCATGAAAATTGGTATTTGAGCTTTAAAATAAAGAGACACGTTTGTCACAGTTTTTCAAAATTCCACCCCCCAAGGGTTAAAATAGGGGTTGAAAGTTTGTATGAAAGTCCTTAATTTTTCAAGTTATGGTCATGAAAGTTGATATTTGGGCTTCTGGTTTAAAATAAAGAAATAAGCATTTCACAGTTTTTGAAAATTGTATCCCCAAGGACGTTAAATACGGACGTTGTAGCAACGGATCTTTTTTTTGGTTTTGCATGGGTATAGTTGACGACCTGGAGGGTGTATATGACCCTCCAGGCTACTTTTGTCCCGGAAAATTAAGGAGTTCCCGCGGGATTAAAAAACTTAAACCACGCGGACGAAGTCGCGGGCATCAGCTAGTTTGAATATAATAGATAAATTTAAAGGGATGCCGGATGCCCTTCCAGCGCACCTATTTCCTGTCATGTACAATAACTTATATGTTCAAGGCTTCAAGGCATGACTATGAGTGTATAAGCATCTTCTAGACAAGCGCGCTCCAACCTAGACCTCATCATTGCTTTGCATCATATTCTGCAATAAAAAAAGAGTCCATTCTCTCTGGTCTGGTGGGAGGCTTCGGCCACAGCTACAATCTACAGGACGTGCCGCCAAGTGATTTGGCGTTCCAATACTATGCCGCGTGGAAACTGGAAACAAATGCTGATGATGATGCCATTTCTAATGAAGATAAGTAGATCTATACTAAAATTATAAATACGAAAGTTTGGATGGATGGATGTTTGTTACTCAATCACGCCAAACGGCTGAACGGATCTGGATGAAATTTGGCACAGAGATTGATTATAGTCTGGAATAACACATAGGTGATAGGCAACTTTTTATCCCGGAAAATTAAAAAATTCCCGCGGGAACCAAAAATCCGCAATCCACGCGGACGAAGTCGCGGGCATCAGCTAGTATATCACTACAGTTGCACGAAGTATCTAATATACCTCATGTATTGTTATGAAAGGAAGGGATTTTATTTAGCTCTGCACATCAAGATATCAGAACATTCTGGAGCGTATTTCCATTTTTCAGTGACAATGGAATTGTCATACAAAATAGTTAGGTAGGTACTCAAAGAAATCGAATATATTTTACCCACCTTATGTGTAGGAAAACTGCATTGAAATAAGGCTAGATCTAGAGACTACACTTGAGATCTACATTAAGGAACTGCAACAATAGTAGAAAAGTAGGTTTTTACTTTTCTTCGTCTATAGTTCTATCCAACTTTGGATGAATGGATGAATATTTGTTACTAAATCACGCGCCAGAACGGCTGAACGGATCTAGATATTTGGCACAGAGATATATAGATTACTAGCTGATGCCCGCGACTACGTCCGCGTGGATCGAGGTTTTTTGGTGCCCGCGGGAACTCCTTTATTTTCCGGGATAAAAAGTAGCCTATGTGCTATTCCAGACTAGGTAATCTATTTCTGTGCCAAATTTGAGCCAGATCCGTTCAGCCGTTGGCGCTTGATTGAGTAACAAACATCCATACATCCATCCATACATCCATCCAAACTTTCGCATTAATAATATTAGTAAGATAGAAATCGCGCCTCGCGGGCATCGTCTAGTAAGAAAATAATATAAATGTGTCTGAAACTACTTCCTTCTTAATATACGGACTCATAGGTAAGGATAATATTGGCCATTATTCATATACCTAACTTCAATATACGAGTTACAACTCACAACCCACGTTGGTTGGAGCGGCGAGAGCCTAGTGGTTGCTTAATAAATAAAATCTTTGTTTGGGATTTCAAATACCACTGAAAACCAACATAATATTTCTAAAAAAATATTTTTTAACAACCGACTTCAAACTCCCGCGCCAACTTTACAACAACAAGCACACGCTATACAAAGTACTTATTTTATTGTTGATATTTAAAAACCGCTCGACCGATTTCGATAAAATTTATATGGGACCACTTGGGAAGTATGCCCTTTTAAATAAAAAAAGAATCATCCAAATCAGTCGAATTGAGAACCTCCTCCTTTTTTTGAAATCGGTTGAAAGGTACAAGATACAGAAAAACCCTTTTCACACCACTCGCTCAACAACGCCTTATTACATGGCCTGTTATCTAAGGTTAAAGTAAGACATTAAATCCCTAGGGTTATAATGTTGTACTGAAAACCATTATTCCCTAGGGTTATAATGTGATTTGAATTTAGAATCATCGCGCATCTGAAGCAAGATCTGAAGGAAATTCTATTCATTCCAAAGAGGTTTTATTCATAATTCTTATTGCTATATCGATAAAGTCTAATTTCGGTAAACAGAATATGTTCTCAGCAGGCGCGGCCAACTCGATTTTCGAAAACCGAAGTCGTGGCCCACTAGATTCGCACTGACGACATTTGTTTGTCAAATCGAGTAGGCCACGCCAGCTGAAAGAAGTGGTTGTATCGCGAGGTGTGAAAAGTAGAGTATTCACCGTAGGGGTAATGCTGTATTAATCTTGGGCGCCCCTAAATCCCGCGCTACTCTCAGGATTCTAGATGCAACACCCTCGCTACGCTCGGGAGTTACTCTATAATCCCTCGTTCCGCTTGGGATTTATCCCGGCGCCCGTGACATAATACATCGCATTACCCCCGTGGTGAATAATCTACTATTTATGCAGCCTTAGTAATAGCAAAGCATTAATAGGCATGATGACAGTAACCAAGAATCAATGAAATTATGGATTTATGTAATGAAATAGGATTCATGGATTATAAAAAATGTATTTATTTTTCTATTTCGAGAGGGATTGCTATTTATTTTGATAAAATAAAACTATAAAATACAACAATCCGCCATATTGGATAAAACACCAAGAAGCGAATGACGTCACAATTGTTTGTTTTCGAGCTTTGACAATCACACTATTGTTTACTGCACACTGCACAAATTACATTGGTAAAAACAATAGCGACGTCACAAACGACGCCATGACACCGCCGAGCGTTTTGGCGTGAATTTTAAAATTTAAATTTGAAATGCCAATTTTATCTACCAACCCTTATTTTTCTGCTGAAATAAAATATTTTTTCGAAATAGTAGATACTTCTGAACATAACCTGACCATTTTTCAAAATCAGTCATCATGCCTATTCTACGTAGATTAGATTAGATACCAATGCAAAAGCTCAGATATTAAATTGGTTTTCAAAGAAGAATCACCGCAAGAGGCCATTACGAAAAATTTACGAGAACACGCAAATTAAATAAAAAGAAGTTTTCAAATGAAATCCCCTATTAAATTGGATTCCCCATACTCGTTACGATAATCGCACATCAAACATTTCGTGTCGTTCCGCATTATTACCCGACTAGACTTCGGGGATTTTGATTTCGTTTCGATCTTTGTCTAGCGGATACCCAGCGTGTGCTGCTACGCTAAAAAGAGGAAACCGGTTTGGGGCAATTGATTGAACAGATGGGCCGTGAAAGCGTAGCAGACAGACTATCGCATTTATAATATTAGTATGGATTATTATAGGGGAGGGACGAGTGGCCTAGTTGAGGGACGAGTGGCCTAGTTGTGACAACGCATATCAGTCGATTGCGAAGGTTAAGCAACGTAGACCCAAGTCGGTAACTGGATGGGTGACCGAATTTGGAGGTTCAAATTTGGCCTTTTCGTTTCCTCCGTGCCTCGGAGAACACGTAAAGCTGTCGGTCCCGGTTATTATCACTAACATCTGGTAATAATCGTTACAAAAACCTAAGAGTTTAAATACTCTTAGTTGAGTCGTATGCGGAAGGACGTGGGAACCCACCGCATTATTATCCCAAGAAAACTCCTACCATTATTTGATTAATGGGAAGGGGTCACGACCCTCAGTAATGAGGAATACGACGCAGAGAGAGATTATGGGTTAGTACTTCATACTGAACTAAACTGATGTCGTATAGATAACTATCTGAAAATATGATCTTAGGCTACATCATTGCTTACTAGACCGAGATCGCAAAAGAGCTATTACTTATGTCAGCAACAAAACAATTTTTTAAGAGTAGTGAAGTTTCATCCGACCGTTTCGGCGGCTGAAAACAAGTCGCGACGCAATAGATAGCAGTAAAGAAGAATAACAGCATTTTTGATTGAATCCAGTTCGTTATACTTTTCTCATGCAGAGTTCATCTATTTTATCTATATGAAATAGAATAAAATAGATGTAAAATCTTAGTACTCAAAATTCTTGATAGTACCGACGCGCTAAATATCACCAGAGATCTCTGTCTATTGTTTTGTCAAAGATATTTTTCTGCACACAAGATCTGCGCTACATACGGTGCACGCTGCTTGCAGGTGTGCGATCAACATAATATTTCACGCATGGAAAAATTACTAGTAACTACTAGTCATAAATAAGGGTTCTGCGGCTTTCGCGGTTATAGTGGGCGACTACACAGGAGACCGTAAATTGTTATGCTACACGATATACCTATATTTTTGTTTAATGAGTTTTCTACTTATTATTTCTATGGTTTTATGTCAGTACTAGTCGGGGATTTAGCTTGTTTAAATAATATAGGTAGATACTAGGTACCCATATACCCGTAGAGGGACGAATGGCCTAGCTGTGACAACGCATATCAGTCGATAGCGATTGCTAAGCGACGTTGACCCAAGTCGAAAACTGGATGGATGACCGAATTTGGACCTTCAAATTTGGCCTTTTCGTCTCCTCCGTGCTTCGGAGAGCACGTTAAGCCATCGGTCCCGGTTATTATCACTAACATCTGACAATAATCGTTACAAAAACCTAAAAGTTTTAAATACTTACTCTTAGTCGAGCCGTACGCGGAAAGTCTTGGAAACCTACAACATTATTATACCAAGAAACCTACCATTATGTGATTAATGGAAAGGGGTCACAACCCTCAGTAATGAGGAATCCCTTGGGTCTTTGAATATTCGTAATTTTACCCTCATTTATTTGCCTATTATTAAACCCTTTATTTGTACCACACAAGAAAAATAAATAACAATTTTAAAACATGAAATAAAATAAAGAAAAAGGATACAAAAGACGGCTTTATCGCTATATAGCGATTTCTTCCAGACAACCTTCCTTGCCTACTCATTTACTACTCATTTACCTACATAAAATTATTCTTGAACATGTTTACTTACATAAAATATTAATTACAAAATTATAAATAGAGATACTCACCGTACCAGGGCAGCCTCATATTTAATACTCATGCCACGTTATACAACTGCTGCTTTCCTATAGGAACCTTTAAATATAACGCGACAAAATGTTGGAATAATCTCCCACCGCCCTACAAAAAGCTTAGAACGATAAAGCAGCTTTAAGCTCAAAGAAAAAAAGTTTCTTTTGAATATTCAAAATTAATAAATAATATCATTATGTACTTTTTTTATAATAAACTATATCTAGTGAGGGTGTTCGTGTGAAGAACCAAAGCAGCTGGTGGTCAGGGCTCCAGAGATTTCCTCCCTCTGGAGCCCTCCTCACAATTCGCACCGTTTTAAGTATAACAGCTAGCTGATGACCGCGACTTCGTTATTCTTTTATTTACAGTACTTCTTTATCATTTTTTCATAAAGTTAGTATAATAGATTAAGTTAGTACCTACATCAAAATGGTTAAAAAGACGGGCCGAAGCGTAAAAAACAAGCAAACAAACTCACTTATCTTCTTCTTGTTAGGAAAACTAGCTGGCATATTTACCTAATTAGTAAGTAGATGCATGATGATAAATCTATCAATCAGTCAAATAATCAAATCAATCAAATCAACCAAATATCAAATAATGAATCAAATAAAAATATTATAAATGCGAAAGTTTGGATGGATGGATGTATGGATGGATGTTTGTTACTCAATCACTCCCCAACGGCTGAACGGATCTGGATGAAATTTGGCACAGAGATAGATTATAGTCTGGAATAGCATGCACATAGGCCACCTCAATCCACGCGTACGAAGTCGCGGGCATCAGCTAGTGACTATAAATATGTTAAATGCGAATGTGAGTTTGTTTGTTACGCTTTCTCGGCCCATCTTTTCAACCCATTTTGATGAAATTCGGTACAGATATGTCTTGGATTGAAAACCTGAATGAATCCCACGTGCATTTTTGTAAACCGCGCGTAACATATTTTTTTATTTAAGAGTATTAATTAGCCTACGGCCTAGTATCAGTCCATTCATCAACGCATTCACCGTAAATATGGGTTGTTGAGCGCTAGGTGCTACGGGGGCGGTGAGGGCGGACCACCCTTGCTATAAGGCGGGCCCGCAGCCACCGCGCGGCACTCCACATCAGTGGCATCACACAAGACGCAGCTATGTCGCCGCACGCTGCCACCCTACTCGCGATACTAGTGGGTAAGTTCGCCAACTTTCCTTAAATACTTTTATGGAGTTCCATTTTTGAATTCGATAGTTTGATGAAGTGCGAAGCGTTCGGAAATCAAAATCAGTGTTACGTGAATTCAGGGAGTTCCATTTTTGAATTCGATTGGTTGTTTGACCATTGAAAAAGTTTCGGAAAAGCGTTCGGAAATCAATAGAGAGAGATAGAGAGATATTATTATAGTGTTTTTTCTTTGTAAGAACGATCTATGATAAAGAAAATAAAGCTTCAAATTTAAACCTTAAACTAAATTAAAAACTAACTTATCAAAAAAAAAATTGTGATTGTGATAAAAATGTTTGCGCTTATTATTTTTGAGCTAAAATTAAAATAAATTTACGTGCTGCTTGCGTTCTCCAAATATCTTTACTTTTATGCAGTTCCATTTTGGAATTCGATGGTTTATTTGAACTTAGATGAAGTTTGGAAGAGCGTTCAGAAATCAAAATCAGTGTTACGTTAATTCTGGAAACTAATTGTCAAAGTGGAAAGTTAAAAATAAAAATGTTTGAAGATACGAGTATATATCCCTTATTTAAAAATAAAATGAATACTTACTTATACGTAGCTTACACGAAAATTAAGTGTGTGTAGTTTCTTAAATATTTAAGTACTGTTTTCTAAGTACGAGTAAATAATAATCAGATAAGTTTGTGGGACTATACCTACCTGTACAATATAGCAAAATAAATGAACCTAAAACTATATCAAAAACTAAAAATGAAAAAAAAAGTATTATAAAAGTAAAAAGTAAAAAATTATTAAAAAATACACATACATACACGAACCCTGAAAACATAACACTCCTTTTTTAGGCAGTTGTGTAATAAAATATCCCCCTCAAATGGAAGTACGGCTACCACTGCTACTACGTAACGATACCTTTGGAATCTTATTCACATTTATAAGTGAATGATATTTTTTTGTGAATCACTGAATATTGAACTATATCGTTATATTATATTTTTGGAATCTGCTCATCATTTTCTAGATGTTCAATAGTTATTCTTATTTTCGAATATTTTTTTTCAACTTTAGTCTTTAATGCGGAACCATGGTCACCCCATCAATTTTTTTTTTAAATTTTACTAGCCTATGTCACCCGGAATAAGCTAGGGTTTTTAACGATACCTCATTTATCAAAATCGGTTCAGGCGTATAGAAGTTATGGTGGAATATACAAACTCACATACATACATACATACATGAACCCTGAAAACAATATACTCCTTTTTCAGGCAGTCGTATAAAAATAAACTTATTGTGATAGGTACCTACTTACATTAAAAGTTTCTGCCAAAAATGCTTGAGCTTATTAATAGGTAATTATTTATAGTTAAACCCCAATTTTACGTTTGAAAATACAATGAATACGTATAGCCTAGATCCGTAATAAGGTGTGAAAATTTTGAAACTTTTTCTGTTAAATTTTATATTTTGGGTGAACTCGGAAAAATATACCTAGTAAGAAATCGATTTTTTTTATCAACGAAACGAACTAATTGGGATCAATATTTTTTTAATATTCAAAAATCAAAATAATAAGCCTAGTCTGCCATCCTTTAAATGTTCACTATAAAGAGCTTCGCAAGTTTTGAAAATGGAATCCAAAACAATTAATTGGGATAATATGGACTTATCGGATTCCAAAACCTTTGCGCATTAACTTGTGCAACTTTCTGAAGATGAGATTTATAATTTTGAAAAAAAAAACATTTTCAACAAACAAACACAAAAAAAATACTCTCACCACATTCACTTAAAAAGAGCTTTGAAAGTTTCAAGAAGAAAATTTGGAATCCTAAACTATACATGCGCTATCATATTATGCTATCATATTGGATTCCAAAAACTTAGTACAATTCGCTTAATTGCATTTAATTACTTAAGTTATCTTGATGGCCATATTTTCCATCGAATTTTTTTTTAATACTTAGATATTTTCTCAGATCTTTGCAAAAAAAACTTCATGCTTAGTTCGCTTGAATCAGCACATTTTTTAGAAGTCTTCATCCAGATTTTTCATGGTGACACGTACATATCTTACTTACTGAATGCCTATAGTTGGAGATTTTCTACCATTCAATCACGAGTTCACGACAACGTTAACTACGATTTGTATGGTATTGTCAAGCGTTTGACAGCTGGCACTCGATCAATTCCATACAAATGGCAGATAACATATATCGCTATAATCCGCCAAAACAGACAATTCTATGTGGTAAAACTATCGATATATATGTGGGTAATAGATGGGCCCTTTCATTGAAAACAATTGGGCGTCCGACCTGTAGAGCGCGCTCCGCACCTGTATAAGCCTGACCTTGTCCCCGCCATAGCGCTGTCCCGCTTTGCGGCCAAATGGCGTTAGTAAAATAGGTCCACATTCTTTGATTGACAGGGCCCGTCTATGTAAATTGAGGTCGTTGGGTACAACGCGCAGCTTGCGGTATGCACCGCCAGCACACAAATCTTCCAATTATGTACTCTCAAGTTCAACGTACGTTTCACTCCGACACCGGACCCTCACGAGATGTCAGGAGATTGTCGAGACTGTTTTGGCGGATTATAGCGAGTAAAGTTTCTCGTTCCTTGATCGTTATGAACTTCCGCATAGTACCACTAACACCTGCTTCTACGTTGAACGTGGTCGCGAACGAAGGCGTAAAAAAACTCCCACTCGGCCTGCTGCACTCAGCGTCAACACATAGCTATTACCTATTCTGTGATGAAAGCACAGATAAATAATAGTCGAAATTCGACGGACACGTACGAAGCGATTTGCTTCCTCGTTTTTAACTGGAACCGCTAGGATGCCTATCGTCTTCCGTTTTCCCTTCTACTTTTGATATAGACATCTTAATCGTCGTCATACGCCGCTAAGCCGCAAAACTATACCCACAATAGGAATGATGCCTATGACAAAAAATAGATGGTCTTCCAAAAGACCAAAAAAATTCACATCCTCGGTTAGTTTTAAGTTCGATAACCATTTTAAACTATATCGATTCAAGTAAAAAAAATGCGTTGGATGCGATGATGTCACAACTATGCATTTCATACAAAATACACGGGTAATTCGAGGTTTGAAAAAAGTTGCAGATTTGATAGTACTAATTGTCAAATACCCAATTGCTTCGCGGCGTTCACGGGCTGTTGCGGCTAGAGTGTAGAGCGTGCTTCAGAATTGATCACCCACCTGTTGATTCGTAGGCTCTACCTTCAGGCAGTGGCGGATTAAGGGGGAGCGGAAGGGGCAGTCTACCCCGGGCCTTGGGTCTGAAAGACCTCCTGATCCTAGCGTTGAGAAATTCACATACCAATGTGAATGTGAGTTTGTTGTTGGTTATACGCTTTCACAGCCTACCTTTCAACCGATTTTGATGAAACTTGGTACAGGCATAATCTACTTTTCAATCAATCAATCAATCAATCGTTTATTTGCAAGAAACATTGTACAATTATTAAGATGACAAAATAATTAAAGAACAAACATATTTCGTCATTGCTGACGTGCAAATTTCTAAAGAAGGTACTAAGTACTTAGTCTCTAAATATTATTATCATAATTTATCAAATTTTATAACGGTTTGCGTCACAGAGGTAGTCTATACTACCTCTATGGTTTGCGTACTCTTGTATGGTGTAAAATGCTTTGTCCATTAAAAATTCTTGTAGTGAACGCTTAAATTTATAATAGTTTTTTCTGGGAGTTTGTTAAATAGAATACAAGTCTTATCAAAGGCGCTATTACCAAAATGTGTAGTCTTTGATGCGGGCATGCGGAGTTTATATATTATTATGTCATTTACTTATTTTCACATCTTAGACTGCATCTTATCTCAGATGAGATCGCAGTCAATGGCTAGCTTGTTGTGGTAAAAATAGGTAAGTACCTACTCACTTTACCTCCTGAATATTTTCCCATCACAAGCGGTAGGTAATATAGGTACAAGCGATCTTACAACCTTGTAAATTTCGCCGGAATATGACGTTTATGACTCAATAAAAAACTGCCCAACTTCATAAATGTTGTGAAAACGTTTTCAATTTGGAAAATTAATGTTTTTTGGCGTTCCGTATTTCGTAGGATCCCTCAGGATGTATGTGGGTATTAGGTTATTGGCCCCTGTCCGTGTGTCAGTGATAATTATTTGAAATGGCTTGAGTTGACAATTAGGATGCATGGTATATTATTATTAACAAAGTGTAACATTTTCTTTTAAATCGTTGAGGGGCAGGGGTGACAATCTACATTTTAAGGTATGCTTGTTTATGTGAATAGAATAGAAGAAGAATAATAGAACGAATTTATTTGTTTGAATATGTGTTACAATGATTGTTACAGTATTGTTCCATTAAAATAGGGTACCTATTTGACAACTAGTCAAATTAGCAACTTTTTTAAATGCATGCCTGTGATGTCATTAAATTTCGACGCACTTTTTAGGGTTCCGTACCCAAAGGGTAAAAACGGGACCCTATTACTAAGACTCCGCTGTCTGTCTGTCTGTCTGTCTGTCTCCAGGCTGTATCTCATAGACCGTGATAGCTAGAAAGCTGAAATTTTCACAAATGATGTATTTCCGTTGCCGCTATAACAACAAATACTAAAAATTAAAAATATATATATATTAAGGGGGGTCCCCATACAATAAACGTGTTTTTTTCGTATTTTTTTGCTCAATATTAAAAACGGTAACAGGTAGACGGTTCAAATTTTCACAGAATATTAACTTGTATATTACCTTTCAAAATAAATAATTAAATATCAATAAAGTAAATATTAAAGGGGGGCTCCCATACAACAAACGTAATTTTTTGATATTAACAGTAAACCTCTACAAACAAAGTTAGTTTTGCGGTTCATTAACAAAGGTAATCATACCTACTTCTTGAGTACGGAACCCTCGGTGCGCGAGTCCGACTCGCACTTGGCCGGTTTTTTTATTTACTTTAATCGATATTTTAAAACGGATAACTATACTAATATTATAAATGCGAAAGTTTGGCTGAATGTTTTTTTGTCGATCACGCCAGAACGGTTGAACGGATCTGGATGAAATTTGGAAGTAACACAAAGCCAATTTTTATCCCGGAAAATTAAAGAACCAAATTAGAGAACCAAAAATCCTCAATCCACGCGGACGAATTCGCGGGCATCAGCTAGTTCACCATAAAACTAATTTTGGAAAATCCTCTAATTGTTCATCACTAAATTTATTTTAGACATCGGCAACATACCAATTACAATGAAGGTCATAGACAGTCAATGGAAAAATTCGGTTTCCGCATACGTAACATTTATCTCGGTGAAATTCCAATAAGAATGGGTGAAAAAATAACTTTACTAATACCCTAGTCTTCTAGAAATCTATTCTTATTATCATATCTGTACCTATTCATTGGTTGACGTAGGTAACTTTTTTAACAATGTGGTATAATTAAATAGGGGAGCAAAAATATAATGCTTTTGTTGTACAAAATATTTTTTCCAAATTACTCCCGGAATAATTTTGTTAGATAATAATAACAATAATTTACTATAGTGTATGATCTATGATTACTATGTATTGGGTCAGCAAATAAAATAAATTCTATTCTATTCTATTCTAAGTTGGTAGTTACTAACTTAGGGTAGGTTTTCTTGGTGCTGCCTGCTCTTTTTTGATTGGTATCAAATTCGTTTGCTTATCATCAGATTAATATCAGGTTACGAATTTGTTTGAATTTTCAAACTTGGCTCGGAAAGCCTAAACCTTGACGGGATTTCTTTATAAATATAAATAAATAAATAAATAAGCCTTTTTATTTTCCTCAGTCTTACATTTCATTATTATTTTAATCTTAAGCTAGTATTATTATATTTATAAATTGCATGTAATAATTGTTTCTATTATTCTTATTATAACATTAAAATTAATATTAATAATATATTATATCTGTAGTCAAACAATATCTTGCTGCGTTCTAAATGTGTTTACATGCATTGTTATGTGAAGATGAGAAACCCTCTCGGGTGAAGGCCTCCTCCAAAACTGACCACGTTTTCCTTGTGTTAGCTGACTCCTTCCAATTTTCTCCAGCAATCAATTTGATATCATCTACCCATCTTGTGTTTGGTCTACCGCGCCTCCTTTTACCTTGGGGTCCAGCCCATATGGTGATCTTTTTAGTCCATCGGTTGTCCTGAATTCTTGCTATATGTCCAGCCCATTTCCATTTTAATGAAAGAGCGTGTTTTAGGAAATCTATCATACTTGTTTCCGCTCTTATATCTGAAGCTTTTATTTTTTGAATTTTCCTGATATTTAAGAGACTCCGTTCCATAGCTCTTTGGCACACTTTTATTTTATTTTTTATATCTTTGGTAAAAATCCATGTTTGTGCGCCATATGTAAGGCATGGAAGTACACAAGAATCCATAGCTATTTTCTTTAGGTTTATTGGCAGTTGACTTTTAAAAACTTCTTTTAATGACCAGTATCTATTCCAGGCCATAGTTATGCGTCTATGTATCTCTTCTGCATTACAATTTGGTTTAAAGGAGATTTGTTTCCCCAGGTATATGTATCTCTCCACATACTCTAAGGTGTTGTTATCTACATAGATGGGGTAAGGCTGGGCGTTTGTCATAAGTTTTGTTTTTTCTTCGTTCATTTCCAATCCAAACTTTAAGCTTGCTAATTGTAAAGTTGATATCATGTATTGCATGTCTTTACTATTTTCAGCAAATAGAACCAGGTCGTCTGCGAATCTTAAGTGTGTTAGTGAGCATCCTTTTACTTTGATGCCTAAATTTTTCCAATGTAAGGTTTTAAATATTGATTCTAATACCGCTATAAATAATTTCGGAGAAAGAGGGTCTCCTTGTTTTACACCTCTTTTTATTTTGAATGGGGGTCCAATTGCTTCTAATTTAACTCTGCTTCTACTTCTATTATAAATATCCTTGATTATATTTATATAATTATCATTAACGTCACATTCTTTGAGGGCGTCCCATATGCAGTTGTGAAAAATTGTATCGAATGCCTTTTTATAATCAATAAATGCTACATATAGGACGGCTCTTTTCTCCTTGTATTTCTCAATTGGGATTTCTTTAGGCAAGCCTATATTTTCTTCATCCTTAAGATCCCTGCTCTTGATTTATATGGATTTCGTTTGTTATCAGATGGGTGTAGAAATCGAAAAAAAACGACTATTCTAACTAAAATTTAAGGTAGCCTTGAATAGGTTTCATGGCATTTCTATGGCTGTTCGAAGCATGCTGTTTGATGTACCTATCTACTCTGATTCATAAACCAACACCTCTCAACCAGTGGCGTGCATGACATAGAGGCATCCAAAGAATGCCTACCCTGATTTCAAAATCAGATGAATCAGATCTGAGTTCGTCGTTCTTATCTCGTATTAAACAGACTATACAAAATTCTCTACAATAGACTCAAGGTACCTACTATAAACTTTACAAAAATCTCAACAAAACCTACAAAAGAAAAAATATTTTTCCTGGGAACTTTAAATGTAAGAACTCTAAGTAAGTACGGGCAAACAAACAGCTCATAGAACTGGAAGAGGTCTACAAGTAGGTACTTAAAACTAGCTGATGCCCGCGACTCCGTTCGCTTAGTTAAAGTTTTTTGATTCCCGCGGGAACTCCATAACTTTCCGGGATAAAAAGTAGCCTATGTCACTCTCCAGGTCCTCTACCAACTATACCAATGCCAAAAATCACGTCGATCCGTTGCTCTGTTACGGCGTGATTGAAGGACAAACCAACAAACAAACACACTTTCGCATTTATAATATTAGTATGATGGGATGTCATCGACTTAGGAGTTACAGTGAAGACGTGATATTTTGTTACTAAGGGAAATAGCACCAGTCAATACTGGAGTTGGTTTTATTAATAACAAAAAAAATTAAAAAATATACTATATTAGAGTTCGATGCCTCCAATAAAGACTGGTATTATTTGGAGGGAATCCAAGTATCACAAAAGAAAATAAGTACCTACTTTGTCAAATTCAAGTTCATACCTACACCTACACAGAGAGCATCTACAGAAGAATGTAAGATTTATACATCACAGAAATACAACGAATATATATTATTATACCTATCCTAATTTTGTGAGATTTTAACAGTAAAATTGGTTCGGATCTGAATAGCTTCCGCAATAATTTAGGCCCAAAAAGATTTGGGGAAACGAATTTCAAACGCTTTGGAAGAACAGCGATCTATGGAAAAGGCAGGATTTATAACAGTGATCATCTCCATACAATGAACCAATGGGGAGGGACAGGCAAAGCTAATCTCAGATGGCGCCACCCTCGCTGGTAACTGTCAGGTTCATTTGCGTACATAATTGAGGTAATTATGCATCCTATTTTAACTGAATCTGGGAAAAAAACCAGTGTGTGCTCTTGCCATAATAATCGGCAGGTTTAAAGTGAGCGCTACATAACCTAGCCGATGAACTGGGTTTCCAATTTTATTGGCGCAAGGCTTTGTACCATAGTCTTCTTCAATCCTCATCAGCAGGAAAACGGAATGCACAATATTGAGGCATAAAAATGAATTATTCTAAGAAAATGAAACTGTCGCGTAAAAAATGTATGGTGTTTGACAGGTAAACAACACCAGCGACGATGCGTCACCTAGCGGGATAAATTGGCAGTGTGCCTCCCCATTGATAGAAAAAACAAAGGAATAATTAGTAGATTATTAACCAAGGGGATAAAGCAGTGTCTTCTGTCGCGTGTGACGATTTAAATCGCGAGCGTAACGAAGGACTCGAGGTTTACTCCCGAGCGTAGCGAGGGTGTTAAAAACTTAAATCACGAGCGAAGCGAGGGATTTCAGACGAGTCTTGAGTGTAGCGAGGGATTTAAGTTCACCCAAGACTGAGACAGCTTTATCACCGAGGAAAATACTCTACTTTTCGTACCATTTGCGAAAAAATTAACACAATAATAAAATGAGATAAGCATTTATTAAAAATAATGACAATTGAAAGTAAAAGTTAACATTCGAAACATTGGTCCAATTATTGATAGAGAGAGTTACATTTTTGTTTGGTAGGTACATTTATTGTTGATGAGATGATTTGAGTATTTCTCTGTTTTTGCGTCTGAGGAACTGTTTAAAACATTAACTTATTTATAAAAATAAATTAAAATAAACTTTACGTTTATGTATTTGAAGAAAACAAAAACGCGGCAAATTCCTAGACTAATATTTTTTTGTCGGAAAAGCAAAGGCATCAAGCTCATACGGCCTCACCGGTTTTCGTAATTTTATTTAATAATCATAATAAATAAATAAATAAATAAATAAATAAGCCTTTATTTCCCAACATTTCTTAAACTATTTTTTTTACAATTATTTCTTATTTCTATTTCATGCAATAGATATTACTTATTCACTTTTCTAAATTTCTCTTAAGGTATAGTTATTATAAATATTACCTACTTGAATAATTTTATTGAATGGATAATAATATCTCCAATTTAATTTTAGTAGTTAATTACAGGTAAGTTACAGAAGGCAGATATGCAATATTAAGTTATCTTGATCATTCATACTATGCCAAACAAAACAATACCTAATTCCTAATTTATTCTAATTAACCAAGTTTTTAACTTACATGAACTAAAATCTTTGATCAGGAAATACCTAGTTAAAAAGGAATTTTTAATATTCATTTTTAGGTACATGATTTTTAGCTTTCTTTATGTTATCCAATTATATTCTAATACATTATAACCACTTTTGTTAAGCTTATTTTATGTGAAATATTTAGTAATGTGGTTAACTTGTATGGTGATAGTTTATACATAACAACAATATAAGTACATCTATATGTTATACTAGGAAAAATTTCTGAAAACAAATTTACAACAAATAACTTATCTTAAGTTTTTATATAGCTATTTCATATTTTGTAAAGTATCTTTGTGTATTTAACATTATGATGATTTTAACTATCTATGGTAACATTTTTATGCACAAATAACTATTTAGCTAAACTACAATATGCCTATAAGTTATATTATATTATTTATATTATTCGTAAATATATTATCCTTAAATATAAGGTATACTATATTGTCCTTAGTTTTTTGTTGGGTCACCCGTCGCGTCGTGGGTGTAGGCCTCCTCCATCATACTTCATGAAACCGATCTAACTTATTAGGTTACTCTTACATTCAAGTAAGGAGTAAAGCGCATTCTTGATGTGAGGGTGTTGGTCTGAGACTCCCACAGCGACCACCTGTACTGGGAGCTATTGAATTGTACATGTTTAGAATTCTTACTTTTTCAAATGACGTTTTGGGAGGGGCTTTTTAAATTTACGTTCTTTTTGATAGTTTAAGCTGTGTTCTGGAGATTCCAATAGATTACTTTTGTTTTTTAACTGTTGCATTTTTCCATCTAATATTATAATTCTGTTGTATCTTATTATAGCATTTTTTCCTTCGTTTTTTAATTTATTTACCTCTTCGTTGAGAGTTTTCCTTTCTTTTAATATTTTTTGTGGATAATCTTCTTTTAGATAATATGGTGTATCTTTTAAAGTATTCTTGCTTTTCATAATTTGTATTTTTTTACTTACAGTAGTAAGGGACACTATTATTGGCCTTGTTTTTTCACCTTTCTTGCCTAATCTATGAATAGACTCTAATTCCGTAGTGTTCAATTCGACTGACATTTTCTTATTAATTATAGTTAAAATTTCTTTTGATAAATCATCATAGTCCTTTTCTTTCTCTTCTACTCCAAAGATTACAAAATTTTTTCTTCTTATATACTTTTCTATCAAATCTATACGTTTTTCTTGTTCCTCGACTTTGTTGTTTAAATCATTATATTTCGATTCTAATTCTGTAAATTTTTGGTTTATGTTGCTGTTTATGGACTCTGTTATACTCTTTTCCAAAATGTGAAGTTCATGTTTTTGACTCTTCATTTCAAGTTGTATGTTTTTTAGTATTTCGGTTATTTCTTCCATTTTATTTAAATAATATTATTACTGCTATGTGGGTACGTAATATAACAACGTCACAATGGTAGTTGAGGATTTAGTTCTTATATCGCTGTCTTTTAGTGCGAAAGTTGAGCGATAGATATCACAGTACTGTTTTACCGACTCGAGCGTAACTAAGACCCGACACTGAAAAAATCCGTTGTAAAATTTTGAGGTTATTATTATTTGTTACTGATATTAATTACGTAGACTACTTAAAATAATGTTTAAATTAACTGTACTCAATGATTTTTATTTATTTATTTAGCTGTATTCGATAATTTAAGGCACTTTTAGTATGTTTTTTGTGACACTTTGTGTTATTCACTTTTATACTGTTTTCTTCAAGAAATTGCGTAGTTTCCTGGCACAATTTTACTAAACTTTATAGTTTAATCCTTATTTGCGTAATTTTGCACTTTTCGTATCCTTTAACAAACTGTAACTATTTTTAATCGAACAATTATCACAGAGATAACGATAATAATCATAACTGCATAATAAATGCGTATTCCTTTTTCAAAAAGATGTATAATGCTTTATAATATACAAACTCAATGGTGTAAACACAGATGTAGTTCAGTATAAATTTCGGTAAGTATTCCAAATTTAAATCACATTCTCCCCCTAGAGGATGAATGAAATTCAGTACAATTTTCTTTCCCTGTTTTTAACAGATTAAAAATGACTATTGTTATGTTCGCTTTTTGTGGCACAGAATGTCACTTTTTTGAGCAAGTGGTACGAAAAAATTATTATAGACTAGCTGATGCCCGCGACTTCGTCCGCGTGGTTTAAGTTTTTTGTTATTCCCGCGGGAACTCCTTAATTTTCCGGGATAAAAAGTAGCCTATGTCACTCTCCAGGTCCTCAACTATACCCATGCCAAAAATCACGTCAATCCGTTGCTCCGTTGCGGTGTGATTGAAGGACAAACCAACAAACCAACAAACCAAAAAACCAAGAAACAAACTGACTTTTGCATTTATAATATTAGTATGATTTCAATAAAGCCTTTGATTCCATTGAAATGCGGGAGGCTCTTATAAAACAAGTCAAGAAAAATATGTAAAAATAGTACCAATCTATTCTAATATTAATACTAATAATATTATAAAGAGGTAAAGTTTGTGAGTTTGTGGCGTTGTAGGGGGTAATCTATGGATCTACTGAACCGATTTTGAAAATTATGGTAACAATAGAAAGCCACATTATTTGTGAGTGTCATATTTATCCGAAAAAGTAGGGAGTTCCCGTGGAAATTTAAAAAACTGTCTGCTAAATCTTCTAGTTATATACATATTAAACAGTAAAGTCGCGTTGGAAAAACCAGGCGAACACTTCAATGTAGAGGTATTTATATGTATAGCGTATAAAACAAGGCGATCCCACATCGCCTAAGCTATTCTGGAAGAGGTATTTAAGAAAATGGTATTAAAATAAACAGAAGATACATTTCCAGGTGATGTAATTTTAATAGGTTCAGGATCAGAAACGCATTAACAACAAATGGTTAAAGATCTAAACAATTCGTGCAGAATTTTAGGAATAGAAATTAATGAGATTTAAACATAATATATCCAGACCATATGGCCTATTCAGTCATGAAATTTTTTATTCCATGCCATTTTACACTCTCAGCTCACTTGACAGACTCCCAAGAAAAAAGAAAAATGAGATAAACTAAAGTTAATGCGACAAGAAATAGATAATAGAAAACGCTTGGAGGAGTTTTTCGTCCTTATTTTATTATGAAAGAAATATAACTTTAATTCGCAATAATCCGCCACACTGCCTCGTTGGTCTAGTGGTTAGCATAGTCGACTGCGGATCACGAGGTCCTGGGTTCGATTCCCGGTCGGGCATAAAAGTTAGGTATTGGGTTTTTCAATTAAGAAATTCTCAGTGCCAGCCCGGAGTTGGAAGTTGGCGGTGTTTCACCCCCGTGCCTCGGAGAGCACGTTAAGCCGTCGGTCCCGGTTATTATCACTAACATGATAGTAGTCGTTAAAGCCCGCCAACCCGCATTGGAGCAGCGTGGTGGGTCTAAGCTCTAATTCCCGCTCTCCTATGAGAGTGGAGGCCTGTGCCCAGCAGTGGGACGTTATTAGGGTGTAACCGCCAACTTCCTAACTCCGGGCTTGTACTGAGAATTTCTAGTCAGAAAACCCCAATACTTATTATGGCCCGACCCGGGACTCGAACGCGGGACCTCGTCAGCCGCAGTCAAACATGCTAACCACTAGACCAACGAGGCAGTTACCGTAGGGGCGCGAGTAGCGAGACGCAAGTGTTACTCGTAGGTGTAACTCAAACTACCACAAGAAATTGTAATAAATGGGCCCGGCAGACGTTATCCTTACTCCTGCCCTGAACCTAGAATCTGATTTCGGCGCCACTTATCGAATCCAATTCATTCAAATAATCCAGACACCCAAACACACAAAAAATTTCATCAGAATCGGTCTCGCCATTTTCGAGTCTTTGCGAGACTCTTCTTCTTCAAGCGCCTCTCCATTACTGAAGGTAAGCAGCTAGTTTTCTAAACTTCTCCTTGTCCATGGCTAGGCGGAATAGTTCTCTGGCTGTTTTTATACCCGTCCACTCCCTTATGTTACTTAGCCAATGACCATACAGCCATACAGCCACGGCCATATTTTAGCGTGTCGTAAAATATGGCCGAGGTACGAGATCTTACGCAGCTTGATGGTTCTCACTATCTCAGTCTTCTTCTGCACGCGGCAAGAACCTCAATATTATACACTTTAATCGACCAGCAGGGCGACTAATAAAACCTGCATCAAACAGGTTATTTTGTTACAGTCTCAATTGTTTTGATTGGCAGAATTTATGGTATTTTTACTGCGACAATGGATTTTGGCCAATAATGGAAGAATGTTAACCAATCGATCAAAGGCTTCGATCTAGCACACGGCAATTGTTTTTTTTAATTTAAATAGATGTGACAACACCGGGAAGGGACAGTGACTTCGGTTCCTACTTCCTACCAATTACGTTAATGAGGTTAGTTTTTCTCAAAAGAGGCTTGGGGTCGTGCCCTAACGAGAAATAGGTCGGTCTCTTTTTGGAATACAAATCAAACAAATACTTTACAGAATTAAGTATAATATTAAAGTAAGAAATAACTGGAACTCAAAATGACCTGCGTAGGTGCTGGGGGCATACTACCATTGCTAGAGCCGTTTTTTTAAAAATATTGTTGTTCGTGTTTTAGGATTGTAATCCTTATTTTAGGCACGTCAAGGTACGTGACATAAAACTGTCATTTTGAAATAATACTGCTTTGAGCGATTTATGAAACTAATATAGTAACCCATATTAAATCGTACAGGGGTAGGTATAGGTACGATGCAATTTTGCCGTATTAATAGAGAATATCAACAGTTGGTGGTAGTGAAACCATACTTCCGTTCCATACTAATCCATACAAATAAATGCAATAATTATTATAAATGCGAAAGTGTATCTGTCTATCTGTCTACTACGCTTTCATGACCCATCTTTTCAACCAATTTAGACGGAATAACCCGTGAAATTAAAGAGATCCCGTGGGAATAAACAGTGGCGGGCTTAGGGGGTGGCAAGCAGGGCAACCCCCCTGGGCCTCGCTGATGCAGGGGCCTCGCGCTCTAGCCCAAAAGCGCTACAGCCCAAATAGAAAAAGTCATCAGGTACTTATGTGTATTCTCTTACTTTAATATGTCTTATCTCGCGCCTCGCAAATATCTATCGCCCTGAGCCTCGCCGCCCCTGGGAATAAAAAAACATAATCCAGGCGGACGAAGCCGCGGGCATCATGCATCATTTTGTTTTGTATACTTAATTAAATTCCCAAAATAAAAGTTGAAGGTCAGAAGATATTTTTGTCGAATACCCTTGAGTGGGACCCATATTGTGTTGCGAAAAAATCACAAAAGGAAAAATGCTTGAAAAAAATTAACTTATTTACTAAAGATAAATATTTATAAAGGGCACCCACGGTTTCCTAATGATTTATTTAGCTTTTAACATGTATGATAATATATCCTAATTAATTATTTTTATTCTCTTTGAGCCACATAAAAAGACATAATAACAAAATAATGCGCCGCCGAGCCGCTCGGTAATGTGACGCCATTTTGTTTTTTACTGACAAAAACTTCGAGCGAAAAAACACTTTGATCTTCATTGTTGCTAACAGGTTAGCCCGCTACCATTTTAGTCTGCATCGACATCACTTAACACCACACTGAGATCGCAGTCTAGGGCTAACTGGCAGTGAAATAAACACCTCTAACTTTTAAATAATGAAATGATTTAGGACAACTTGCGTCTCCTAGGATAAGTCAAGACTACCACCGATTCGGAAAAATCGGTAAATGCTACTGAGATGAGCCGATAAAAAACTTTGCAGTTGCTCTTTTCATAAAAAGAAAAATGTTACATAAATGTATGTTTTATACGACAGCCTGAAAAAAGGAGTATATTGTTTTCAGGGTTCATGTATGTATGTATGCATGTATGTATGTATGTATGTATGTATGTGAGTTTGTATATTCCACCATAACTTCTATACGCGTGAACCGATTTTGATAAATGGGGTAGCTTATTCCGGGTGACATAGGCTAGTAAAATTTAAAAAAAAATTGATGGGGTGACCATGGTCCCGCATTAAAGACTAAAGTTGTTTTTTTTTTTCGAAAATAAGATTAACTATATAATCATCATCTAGAAAATGAAGAGTAGATTTCAAAAATATATAACACTATAGTTCAATATCCAGTGATTTCCAAAAAAATATTTAATAAAAATGTGAATAAGATTCTATAGGTAATTACCTAATGACTGTGGTATCGTTACGTAGTAGATAGTTACGGGCTACGGCAGAGCAGTCGTATTTATTAATAATTTTAATTATATTCACTCACTTGTTCTAATATATAAAATTCTCGTGTCACAGTTTTAGTGTTTATACTCCTCCGAAACGGATTGACCGATTTTTATGAAATTTAATATGCATATTCAGTAGGTCTGAGAATCGGCTACTATCTATTTTTCATACCTCCACGCGGACGGAGTCGCCATCAGCTAGTAAATAATATAAAATTCATACGTTAGTAACAAATATTATCTAAACTTAGGGTTTCATTCCCGGGGCACGGCAGTCGACAATTCCCGTTAAATTCGTCAATCCTGAAGTCTAGATTTTTCTGCAATTTCCCGGGATTCGGAATACATATCGTAGCACCGCTTTGACCGCAGCTGTTATATCCTAAATAAGCCTAGTTTCGTTAATCTAATGACGCTATTATAATCCCAATTACCCAACAGTTTGATCTCGAGGTTTATGCTAATTTTTAAGCCCTAGATATTATTCAGGGATTGGGCGATTGAGATTAAGATATCTTATTTATTATCCATCCATAGATACTAATATTTACTTTATTAAGTACAACTTTTTATAAATGCGAAAACTATTGTTTGTTTGTTGTTATTTCGGTCAATTACGCCGCAAAAAAAATTCATGATTTTTCCACTAAATAGTAGTTAATGAAAATGTTTGAAAAATGTATTAAGTATACCAGATGCCCGCGACTTCGTCTGTGCGGAATAAGCTATTTAATTCCCACGGGAACTCATTAATTTTGTGGGATAAATAGTAGCCTCTAAGCCACGCAATAAAGCAACGGATTGCCATCACGTCAATCCGTTGCTTTATTGCGCCGTGATTGAAGGACAAACCAACAAACAAACACACTTTCGCATTTAAAATACGTTCACGTCGACAATTTAGGGTTTACGTAGGTATACTTAACAGTTTTTCGATTAGTATAAACTTCTGCGACATTTTAACAAAAGGTTTCTGATGCGGCTAGCCGGGGCTACACCCACGTGCAATTTGGATAACCCATAATGAAGTGTGGGTGTAATTCTGAAGCGATTCTTTAGAAAATCTAAGATATCTTTGAGTGACTGTTATAATTAATTATTAATGATTAAATAATGGAATGAAGGTACTCTTTTAAATAAAAAATTAAATAAAAAGACGTGTGGCACTCGGAGACTGTCGCGGTAAAGCTATTGCATAGCATTTTTTATCAACTTGCTATGACTACTTGTGTTGTTGACTTCAAGTTGTTGAAAATATAAAGGACATAAAAAAGACTTTTTATTTTCTACAACTTGAAGTCAACAACACAAGTAGTCATAGCAACCAAAGTGTTAGGTTTTTTTTCGTTACGGAATTTCTGGATTCGGTCTCACGCTCAAGGCCCGCGACAGAAGCTATGCAATAGCTTAAAAATAAATAAAATAATAATAAAATTCCACACTACTGGCCTTCAAGTTTGAAAAATCTATTGCATTCATGTAGGTATATTATATAGTATGTATCGAGTATTAGTATGTTAAGTTTATGTAGTCTATTATTATATTTTCCAACAATTCGTTCTTTCACCTTGCTCTTCTCACCAAAGGTGTCCTGTGAGAGATCGCTTTAAGTGATAAGACCGCCTTTGCATTATTGTAAAAAGAGCAACCGTCGAGTTTCTTACTTGTTCTTCTCGGTAGGAATGGCATTCCGAAAGGTGTACGTATTTTTACGGCATATTTGGAGCACGAATGTAAACGTTTGAAGAGTCAAGCCAGTGATATTTAAATTCTTAAAACGCACATAACATGGAAAGTTGGAGGTGTTTCCCCGGGGATCGAACCCGGGACTTAACCATTAGGCTATCACCGCTCTTAAAATGACTACCTAACTAAATATATTTCAGAAAGTATCACATACCTGAAACTGATAAGGAGCTAATAATTTTGAATAAACTTGTAGCGCCGTCCTTCATCCCAGTATAAACTACTTGTTACGGCCGGTTTCTGAATTGAGAATTTCATATTGAGTCTGTCTCAAAGACTACTTAAGGACTAATTACGCAAATAGCAAAAAGTTTCTGAATTCAAGCAAAAACAGCAAAGTTCTAACTCTCAAACCTTACACAATATCAATTCAGAAACAAAACATTGCTTAATTAGTCCTAAAGTAGTCTTTGAGACAGACTCAACATGAAATTCTCAATTCAGAAACCGGCTGTTAATCAATTTAAGACAAATATAACCTAGAGTTCATCTTAACTTCGAAGCTCGACCGTGAGGTAATAGAAATACCACGTTGGGTAGGTATTCTATCTAAAACTCTCGTAATATCTCATTGCTTGCGCAATAACTCAGTGAAAAGATTTAATAAAATGCCTATCAGGTTGCTTATACCTATAATAACACCCTTTGTAAGGGAGCCCTTGATCCTATATATATTTTTTCCTATATATTTTTATATCATACATTCTGTGATTTTATGCGTATAATATTTATTTATTCAATAGCTATACACTTCGTCCGATTAAAAATAAAAACAAGTGCGAGTCGGACTCGCGCACGAAGGGTTCCGTACCATTATTAATAAATAATTACCTTTGTTAATGAACCGCAAGACTAACTTTGTTTGTAGAGGCTTATTGTTAATATCAAAAAAACTATGCTAGTTAGAGCATTGGCTATAGTTTTCCTGTAAAATATACGTAAATTCCTATTGACCATAATTATTTCAAATTTTTCGATTGGTAAACTCCGGAGATAAGGGGGGGGGAACGGTATTTTTTTAGACATTTTCCCCGATAAATCAAAAACTATCATAATTAAAATTAATTAAAAATCTGTTTTAGAATGTACAAAGTAAACCCTTTCATATGATACCCCACACAGTACAGTTATCTAACTTTTAAATTTCAACCCTCAGATTTTCCCCCCTTTTTAAATAAGAACAAAAATAATTTCCAATTTTTTTTAATTCCAGTGTCTTTGGGCCACTAATATACACAACTATTCCAAATTTCATGTCGATAGCTTCGGTAGTTACTGAAATAATCGAGTGTGACGGACGGACAGACGGACAGACAGACGGAGAAAGTCGCACCATAAGGGTTCCATTTTACCATTTTGGTACGGAACCCTAAAAAACTATGCTAGTTAGAGCATTGGCTATAGTTTTCCTGTAAAATATACGTAAATTCCTATTGACCATAATTATTTCAAATTTTTCGATTGGTAAACTCCGGAGATAAGGGGGGGGGAACGGTATTTTTTTAGACATTTTCCCCGATAAATCAAAAACTATCATAATTAAAATTAATTAAAAATCTGTTTTAGAATGTACAAAGTAAACCCTTTCATATGATACCCCACACAGTACAGTTATCTAACTTTTAAATTTCAACCCTCAGATTTTCCCCCCTTTTTAAATAAGAACAAAAATAATTTCCAATTTTTTTTAATTCCAGTGTCTTTGGGCCACTAATATACACAACTATTCCAAATTTCATGTCGATAGCTTCGCTAGTTACTGAAATAATCGAGTGTGACGGACGGACAGACGGACAGACAGACGGAGAAAGTCGCACCATAAGGGTTCCATTTTACCATTTTGGTACGGAACCCTAAAAATGACTTTAAACCGTTTAACGTTGTGTTATAACCTTGCCTTTAGTACAAAGATTACCTACTAGTACTGGAGCTTAATATTGGTCTTGACTCTTTTGTTAGGATGTAAGACGCCTTTTCTCTTTTTTATTTGTACCTATTTAAGTATAAGATGCGATACTTTGCTCCCAAACTACTAAATTAGGTTGCCCTGCATGTGGGCAATGAATCGATATTAATATACTAACCTACATATATCACTGTAAAATTTCGATATTACGAAACTTCGAAGCAACGAAGATGAATAACTTGATATTACGGCCGTGTAAGGAACTAGGAAGTTCCAGCTTTAAAACAGGTTAAGTAACTTAATTTAATACTAGACTGTCCTGCCATATATCGTTTTTTTTCAAAATTTTTATAGCCAGTATCGCTCTATACGTACCTACGATACTATTATATATATTATGTACTAGATGATTCCCGCGACTTCGTCCGCGTGGATTTATGTTTTTTGATTCCCGCGGGAACTCTTCAATTTTCCGGGATAAAAAGTAGCCTATGTCCTTCCCTGGGATGTAACCTATCTCTGCACCAAATTTCATCAAAATCGGTTGAGTAGTTGGGTCGTGAAAGCGTAGCAGACAGACAGACAGACAGACACACTTTCGCATTTATAATATTAGTATGGATATGATGTGAGGATTCTAACGATCCCCATACCTACAACCAAATCTGTTCAGACAATGAAGCTATGGTGGAATAGAGAGACACACATACATTCATACATACACTAGTTGATGCCAGCGACTTCGTCCGCGTGGAGTAAGTTTTTTGAAATCCCACGGGAACTACTCAATTTTCCGGGATAAAAAGTAGTCTATGTTTCTCTCCAGGTCTTCAACTATACCCATGCAAAAAATCACGTCAATCTGTTGCTCCGTTGCAGTGTGATTGAAGGAGAAACCAACAAACCAATAAACCAACAAACAAACACACTTTCGCATTTATAATATTAGTATGATACATACTTAAACCCTGAAAACATTACACTCCTTCTTTTGTGCATTCGTGTAAAAATGCATAAGTATTATGAACAACCTCCAGTAAAGAGGAAAACCGACTCAGAAACACGGTTCCATGGTAAGGTTACTACTACGGTTTATTTTTATTACAACTCATAAGTACCTAACACTACATAATGGCCCTCCTATTAGGTATTACAAAATGTGACAAATCGAAACGGGTTACAAGTCATGACCTCCAGCAAAGAGGAAAAACGACTCAGAGAGACGGTTTCATGGTTACTACTACTATTTCCTTTTATTATCTACAACTACCTGATAATGTCCTCCGGGCCGAATTTCGGCCACGGCGGCCAATCTCCAGAGAAATCAGCCATCAGGAGATATTATGGTGCACAAGTGTGTGCGCAAACACAGGTGCACTCTCTGTTCCTTTACTCTCATAGCCCGATGTGACGGAAAATCCGACACGACCGGAGAGAGATCAGGCGCAGGACCGACATATTTACGTGCTTTCCGCGGCGCGGGGGTCAAACACCGCCAACTTCCTAACTCCGGGCTAGTGCTGAGAATTTCTTGTCAGAAAAACCCAACATTTACAACTACCTAATACTGATACATGGACGGTGAAATTCTTCAAAACGTCAGTATTATTAATAAGGGCGCTCAACCCCGTAACTCGAGTATGATGAGTCGCTTAAAAAATGAGTACAATAAATCAATTTTTGCGTGTAAATAATTGTCGCTCTCGATTTACGAGACAAAGTGTTTTTCGAAGGTCGTTGACAGAGCAGAGTGAGTCATAGAACTCTAATAAAATATAATGATAGAAATCACTGGAAGATCTTTTACCTTTAACTAGCTTTTGCCCGCAGCTTCGCTCACGTAAAGTTCGATTTTCATACAAATTGTAAACCCTTATATTATTTACCCCCTTGGGGGTCGAATTTTTGAAAATCCTTTATTAGTTATGCCTACTTCATAAAAGCTATTTGTATGCCAAATTTCAGCCCGATCCGTCCAGTGATTTGAGCTGTGCGTTGATAGATCGGTCAGAAGATACGGTGACTTTGAAGTTTAAACAACTCACTTTTACAGGTACAAAAAATACTTAGATGGTACTGTAATGTTATGTGTGTAAATGTGGGCAGTCAAAGTTTAGTTGATATCTTTTTGTATCGAGTCAGTTGTCGGAAATAATCTATATTGTGTACCTATTGAATATTGAATAGAAGCAGGTGTTACTTTGCGGAAGTCTATGATAATGAATGAACTAGAAGTTTAATTTAATTCGGTATAATCCGCAACAGTAGAAAAATCTATGTGGTACAGTGTGTATCTTGCACTTGCAGCTTCCGATATTCACCACCCAGTAAGCCAGCAATTCGCACCGGCACAGCACCATACCTCTTCAGCACATACAACATAAATCTTCACTCCGCGTTTTGAAAATCATACATACCTAATCAAAGTTAATAGGTACTAAGGTGCAAAGAATCTCTGCCAAGCAAACCAATGGATCGTAAATTCTAGGAAAACTATTTATCTCCTGTGACGGTTGACGAGTGAAGAGTCAAGAGACAACCAGTATAATATTTTAAAGTGGTAAACCTGGTACTTTATATTATTGTGAGAGAAAAGCGAATGTCCTTTGGTCCCTAAATAATAAAAAAAAACTAAAAATATTATGTGATTGAAAACTATCAATCTTATTATATCTATCAATTTTAAGTATTATATTCTGACAAGCTGACAGTTAACAAACTTAGAACTACGTAGATTTTACGTCTTTTGGAAGGCCCTCATTTTAATGATCATTAAAAAATCCATATCCATACTAATTCCATACTATAATATTATAAATGTGAAAGTGTGTCTGTTTGCTACGCTTTCCCGCCCCATCTTTTCAACCGATTTTGCTGAAATTTGGTAAAGAGCTAGCTTATATCCAGGGGAAATACATATGCTATTTTATCTCGGAAAATTAAGGAGTTCCTGCGAGAATTAAAAAATCTTAATCCACACGGACGAAGGTTCGGGCGTCTTCTAGTAATTAAGTATCTAAAAAATAATTAGAATTTAACATCTATTTTCCTCTATCACGCAGACAAAAAAAATATGAGAATTTAATTTTGAGAATTTCTATCGGAACGAAGCCGGAGCCATTATTCCAGTTAGTTAAAAAATTAATATTCTTAATAAAATACCTACAAAGAACTACCTACCTAATGAATGTTAAAATGAGATCTAGATCAAAATTGATTACATTGCTGATATTGCCAGTGTAATAATTACTACAAGCTTAGCTTTAGGTGCATCTTTATGAAGTTTTAATTGGAAAATACCTACTCAGGTATTACTTTGTAAATTAAAAAAAATAGCCTTTAGCAGAACATTGCAGGGAAAATGCAGATCACGTGTTAAAGCAAATTAGGTTTACCTAAGGCGCAATGTTTAAATGGTAATACAACAGTATAAATATTAATTAAAGATAAGTAATAGTTAAAATAACAAATATTACCGACTTAGTTTTATGAATTTATGCGGATGGACCTGAGAACCTACCGCATTATTATCCCACGAAAACCCTGCCACTATGTGATTAATGGAAAGGGGTCACGACCCTCAGCAATGAGGAATACGACGCAGAAAGAGAGTTTTATGAAAACTTAACAGTACTGTAGTGTTTGATTATTTAAATAATTTTGTATTTGATTTCAATACTACTACTATTTGATTTCACCGAGGTATTATTATAAATGGTACGTTTAAATGTGGAATTGCAAGTGGAAAATGATCCCATACTAGTGGTTCGCCCCGAACTGAGACCTCGCGGCGCCATCTATTGACATCATTGTGAAGTTCTATTGTAAATACTAAGGCTCATTGAAAATTAAATAATTTCGTTTCCATATAATATTTATCTAATTTTAGTTCTTTTTGTTCAAGTACAGGATATAATTCAAATAATAGAACAAGTTCCAGGCTCAGCATTTCAGAAAATTTAGAGTTCCGAGGTCAACTTTGGACGTTAGAAAATCTCCAATTTGAAAGCCCCCCATTTCGTAAATTTTAGGGGAAAAATTTAAAAAAATATATTTTTGGACTCTATTCCTAATTATCTTTAAAATGATATACCGCAACCCTATGTAACGGTATAAAATTTCTTTTTCTTCATATTCGCTTCTATGAGAGCCCCTCTGAAATAAAGATTTTTATTACTTTTTAAACCATATTCGACTGGAGGCCATCGGTTTATATGTATTATATTTAAATTTGAAGTAATTACGTTCAGTAATTCAGAAGTTATAAGGCTCTGACAGACGGACGCACGGACGGACGGACAAGTGCAAATTCACTCAAGTAGACTCAGAGACCTTCGCTTCGCTCGATCAATTATATAGGATTAAGTTGTCATGATCATTAAATATCAACCCATTGTGAACTCACGGTAATGCAGGTTTCCTCACGATGTTTAAAACCTTCACAGTTAAAGCAATGTAATGTTCAATTATATCTTAAAACGCATGTTTTGAAAAGTTAGAGGTGCGTGCCCGGGAATAGAACTCCCGACAATCTGTCAACCCAAAGAAACATCTATTAAAGCTATTTATTTTTCAAAAATAGGTGCAACGTTCAACACAGCCCAAAGCAGGGACTTCAACAACCTGGACCTGCTCCGAATACTGACGGAGAGGCCCTGGCTGGGCGTGGGACACCACCGGTGGGACACGACGCCCGTAGACGTCGACCTGGGGAACTACCCGAGGTCTGCGTACCCCAGGGTCAACAGGGCTTTGATCCAAGAAGAGGAGACTAGGAGCTCTGATGATGATGTTTTCAGGTAAGTTGGTACCTAACTTATAATGGTATGTGCTGTTTTTTAGGGTTCTGTACTCATTTGTATGAAAATCGAACGTAACGTAAGCAAAGCCGTGACTACTCAGCCCATAGGGGTCTCCACCAGAGACTTACTACGTTGCTAAGCCAAGCATGTGTGTCAAATCCACCAATAAGAGCGCTTGACTCACATAGCTTTGATCGCTATAATTGGGTCATCCATCCATCATCAGCCGTATGCATCCACTGCTGAACATAGACGTTTTCGAGAGCGCGCAACCAAACACGGTCCTCCGTACCAATCATTGATTGGGTATTTGGCAACTATTGAAATAAATTATTTTTTAGTGATTATTAAATCTCCTCGTTGGGCTAGTGGTTAGTATGTTCGACTGCGGCCGACCAGTTCCCGGGTTAGAGTCTTGGGTCGGGCCATAATTCGGTATCGGGTTTTTCTGACTAGAAATTCTCATTACTAGCCCGGAGTTAGGAAGTTGGCGGTGTTTCATCCCCGTGCCTTGGAGAGCTAGTTAAGCCGTCGGTCCCGGTTATTATCACTACTTAATTATGGCCCGACCCGGGATTCAAACCCTTGACCTCGTCAGCCGCAGTCGAACATGCTAACCACTAGACCAACGAGACATTCTACTAAATAATAAATGCCTATATTAATAATTTTTTTCGCAGGGGTTCGGAAAAACGGTCAGCGGTTGCGACAGCGTTGAACGCCGGCCGCCGGAGACGCCAGCCGGCGCCCGCGCTCGGTAAGGCAGTCACGCCGTATGTCGGCGTCGGTAAGAACCGTCGGTAATGGCGGACACCTTTATATTACTTTGTACAACACTATACACTGCTCTATCAGAAGCCAAATCGTAATCATTTGACAGCTTAAAACGTATTACTCGAACTTTTTAAGGAGTTCATATATGCTTTTTGACGTGTAGGCATCTGTGCTCACCTTAAACAGGTCGATTTATACGTTTGACAATCGATTGCGATTTCCTTTCACAATCGGGGGGCAGAACTCAAAGTACAATTTAAAGACTAGTCTGCTTAGATAGCGAAACTAGTATATTATTTTTCATAGACACAAAAGTATAATATCAATGTATGCATGACATCAGAATAATAAATTATATATTGCATTATAGCTATACACATAATATTAAAAAGATGGTACAAAGGATTAAAAGACAAGTGTATTACCATTGTCATGGCGTGCAATATTTAAAAATAATCGATGTAACAAATCACAGTATTAATTAGTTAAATAAGTAAACAATCATACTTACTTATTTATACATATTACATAAATTACCTTAAGGTAAAATCTGTTGACAGAATAAAGATACGCAGTACACAAAGAATAACAGAGTTCGTTTATAAGTGGAAAATAACTGAGGCATTGATTTATTGAGCAAGAACATTGAATTTTCCGCGTTTCCACCTGCCCCAGTAACGGAGTATACTTCTAAAAGGATGACGCGATACAACTTCGTAGAAAATGACAAAGTTATCTACGCGACAACGCAGGGCACTGGAAGGCTTAACTATACTGTTTGATGTTATGGCATCGCGTCGTATCGAAGCCTTAACTAAGTTTAAAGGCCTTAATTGAGTTTAAAGGCCTTGCACTGTAGAGCTTTCTGGAGAAAGGCTACTCGAGTAGCAGCCATTTTTAATTCAGTCTTCGCAATTAACCTTGTTTTACAATTTCTGAAACGTTGTCGCCACGCGTTCTGTTTACTTCAGCCTTTACTATAAACATGGTGCGTCATTCCGACGCGTCCTTCTTTTTATGGTTTACGTGACTACAAGACTGTACTAAAATACGCCCACCAGTACCAAAAACTACACAATGAGACATATTTTAAGGGCTTTACTTCCCCAAACGATGTACTTTTGTCGTACTTTCATAACTTTATTGTCGACATAGAAAGCTGTAATTTTTGTACACGGCCTTGCCTTACGAATATAATTCTTTGAATTTAGTACCTTGTTTGTGATGTTCTTTGCTCATCCTATTTATGTCGCTCTAATAAATAATGTACTTTGGTACCAAAACTATATAATCTCACAGTTCTAGATCTCACCTACATCCATGTTCTCAATATACCTATTCCTGCACCTATAGGTACATTCTCTAGATGTGATACAATTAGGTATAATTGACAACTACTCAAATTATTTCATTTTAATACAGCATCTCATACTAAGCGCGTGTTCAGACGTTTGAAAAAAAGTTGCTGATTTGACTAGTTGTCACATACCCAATCAAAGTTACAAAAAAACAAAAAAGAAAAAAATTTTTTTTTGAAAATTAGTTTTAGAGTGGCTTTTATTAGGCTTATTTATTGGACAGTGAGTGAATGCACAAATTTTCCAGGGGTTCTCAACGACGTGGGTTCCTTCTTCGACACACTGCGTGATAATCTGGAGACGCTAGCATCCCTGTCTCCACAGCAGAGGTCCAATCTGTTCCTGGAACCGCCCAGTGTCGTCCACGCTCCTTCCTCAGGCAAGTTTTTTTATTCTGATATTTTTAGAGGTTTTTTTATTTCACTACATCTTGGCCCTTATATTTTTTTTATATATTATAAAAAGAGCAACCGCCGTGTTTCTTGCCGACATTCTTAATGACATTCCGAACCAGTGGTAGATTCACTTCACGATTAAATGGCACTTCTAAAAGTCTATATTTGAACAAAAGGTAAAAACATTTAAATAAAATAAATAATCATTTATTTGCCAGAATATTAGTACATACTATATAGTAACAATACAGTCTGTTCATTAACATTCAACTAAATTAAAGTGTGAAAATATTTCATAGTAGATGTCAAAATGAAATGAAGAATTAGTAGGTACTCGTAAATACAATTATTAGGATTTTTACAAATTTAAATAATGGAGTCTATTATAAACAGCTAATGTCAAATAAATTAATTTTGACTTTCGGATGTGGAAGGTCGGCCATACACAGACTGCATAGTGTACAGTCTTCTATAATGGAACCGCTCGAGCAGTTGCGACTGTTTCGGGCGGTTGGCAGCAATTAACAATGGTAGCTTCAAGCTGTTGACTACGAATGCAAGAGCGGTCCGTGTATGTTGATCACTGGCTCAAGCAGTCCGTGTATGGCCGGCCTTAGTGATGATTGGTAGGTGTCCTACCCTACGTTTTCATATTGTCAACAAAAGATGAATAAGTATATTAGCATAGAGCTCACCTTCCGGTGTTGTATCACGTAGACTGTGGAGGTTTCTTGACCACAAACAATACGGGATGGTGAGGAGTACGTATTTTCCCACTTCCCATTTATATAAAGACGACCTTAAACGAGACTAAGGCAAGTTAATTGAAAGGCAAAACGCGTGCAATTCATTATAAGGCTGACTACACACGATGACACTGAAATATTTACCTTATTACGCGAATGTTTATGAGAAGTTTAGGTATACCTATGAACACAGCGTAAGTATAATATAATCTATATTTATACTTTTTTAATATTTAATATTATAAATGCGAAGTGTGTCTGTCTGTCTGACGGCTATAGTTGAACAGACCATCTTTTCAACCAATTTTGATGAAATTTGGTATAGAGGTAGGTGAAGGACATAGGATACTTTTATCCTAGAAAATTAAGCAGTTCCCTTGGGAATCAAAATCTTATACCACGCGGATGAAGTCGCGGGCATCGGCTAGTTCTTTAGTAATTTTTTTTTAGTGCTTCTCATACTAGGGAAGTTTCTTAACTTAATTGCGTTCTTTAATAATTTTAATTTATAATGCGTAGTTTACAACGTAGCGTAGTAACACTTTACGGGAAGATTTACGGCCATCAAGATTAGCCGTCCGAACGTTCGGATCATTAATTTTTTAAATAACTTCATTAATTAATTTTCATCTGGAAGAAACGATGTTAACATTCTTCTCTGACAAAGCAGCTGTGAGATCGCATTCAAAGCACACAATTTTAATAATATAAATTGTAAAGGTTAATATTGTGAGTAGAGGAATAAAAATAAATCTTGTAGTGGTCAAAAACTGAACCAGTGTTAGATTCACTAGATGTTTTGAAACAAGTGAAAAGTGAAATGATATCCCAGTCAACGGTGTTTGAATTTTTGAAGTGAAAACTTCTTTATCAGGTTTAAATGAGGAGTGAATTCATGTAAGTCGTCGTCGACATGGCCATGTGATGTGTTGACGCTAACACCATTAATGGAATTTTTGAATGAAGAATTTTAAGTTTGCACTTAGATATGTCGGCAGCAGTCCTCATGACTGCTTTGTGTTTTATTTTTAATGTCGAAAGTGTGTAGAAGCCATAAGGTTCAGCGAACTGGGTAGGACCGAATTAACAAAACCGATGGTACGCAGGAAACGCTAAGTTACTTTTAATGGTCCCGACGGCTCTGTCATGTCATGCCACTGAAATATTATCAATCATAGTTATCAAATAAAATTAAACAATGTTATGCTCGTGTAGGGTCACAGTTAAAATGACAAAATCATAGGTATACGGCCGGTTTCTGAATTGAGAATTACATGTTGAGTCTGTCTCAAAGACTACATAAGGACTAATAATTAAGCAAATTTTTGTTTCTGAATTGATATTGTGTAAGGTGTGAGTTGGAGCTTGCTGTTTTTGCTTGAATGCTTAATTCAGAAACCAGCCCAATATCAATTCAGAAACAAAAATTGGCTTAATTAGTCCTTAAGTAGGTAGTTTTTGAGACAGACTCAACATGAAATTCTCAATTCAGAAACCGGCCGATAGTCCCACAAACTCATCCGACCCGGTGACAGCGTCGCTAGTAGATAAGTATTATAAAAAATCTTACGTCTTACTTCTTAGTAAGAGAGAGAGGTTACCCTAACATGCACAAAATGCGGTAGGTATATTACAAGAAAAAAATTGTCGACATGTAAAGGTTCGTAGAGAAAAATACCACAGATATAAGAAATATTACTTTTATCTCTAATTTTGACGTCACGAGACAATTAACCATTTTAGCTTCGGTAGACAGAGAGAGATAACGGGTAGACATAATTTTACTCGTAGTGCGCATGCTAGCCAATCTAGCCATGCCCGGCGGGCACGTAAAATATGCGGGGGGAATAACATTAGGTACTTTTTAAAAATTAAAGCCCTCAATCCACGCGGACGATGTCGCGGGCATCAGCTAGTAATAATATAGGTAAAAGGAGGGGAGTGGAGCGTTTCAATTTAAAAAAAAACTTGAATTAATTTATATGAACGCCGCAATTGGTGGTACACAGTAACTTGTAAGCAACAGTGAGCAAAATAGTGAGGGAATTCAAACTTTTTGCGCACTCCTTAGTATAATTCCTTTATTATGAACAAACATGAAAGTAAGAGCTAATTCAGTTTCGTAGGTCAAAACTGATCTGAGTGCAGTTTGGTGTGTGAGCACCGGGGCGAGCCCAACAGGCACTGCGCTAGGGAGGCACCGATGCGTTCTTTATGAGATCTCGGAGCCTCCCAATGTATGTAGCGGATGGCCACCGAGGGGGTCTTAGGAGGTACAATAACAAATCCTACATAACTCGACTTCTCCCCCCCAGAAGTGGGGTATCTAAGGAAGATTTCTCCCTTAGATACCCAGAAAAAAGGTCAAAACTGAACAGGGCAATCATGCATTCCTTCGAAATAACTTCGAAGTGCTACTAAACCTTGCAATGAGTTACTCATGCCCTCTATGAAGCTACAGGTACAGGCTAAGCCTTGAAGTGTTCTAAACTCATGTCCTATTCCAATAAAAGAGCCGCGTAGGTAATCGGAAAAGTTTGTACACTCATACAAAGTCAACGATTTCGCCTTCATAATATATACCATTACCGTGATATTACACTTAAATTGATTTAGTTTGAATGGTTATAATTCCGAAGTATTTACCCATTGTCGCGTTTGCGGCTCATGAATTTCATATATAGGTATAATACTTTTTACATCCCACCATCGCGGAAAGAGTATTTTTACTCTTCGATATCTGAATGCAAAAGCCGTTATTATCCTCTTGAGGATAAAGTAAATTGGATTTAGAACATCGTGTGCACGTTAGTATTACTATCACTCGTCTATGAAGTTTGTGAATTCAAAACATCATTAAAACCTATTTACTTCTACCTCTATGGTGCCGAATTTCCATACAACCGTTTTTAATTTGTTAAAAACTCACACTCGTAACTTTCTTGGTGTACTTTTTTAATTTGGGATTTGAGTCATCGATCCACAATACATCGAAACTTATCGATGTAAATTGTGGCTGCTCTCTAGTGCCTAGTTTCCAACTGTCAGGAACTTTGATCACAGTATGCCGGTATACATAAACTCATTGAAGTGTTTACGTACACGGACGTTGAACGTGGAGCATTCAGTGTCGAAGTTTAATTAGTTCTTTAACACGTCTGTCCGTCTGGGACCGAGGGTATTGTGAACCAGCTCGTATACTTTTGCAGGTCTCCCACCGTACGGCGTAATTTGAACTCAGATTAGATCAGGCTTTAAGCTGCGTCCTCACTAATAATACAACATAACTATTCAAATGCGAGTCAGTATATAATACGGTGATTTGGTAGTTTTACCTGGAAAGTTTCTCGGGAGTCTTGAAAATGTGTATTTTATAGATTTCGACGTGCTCTTTCCGAATATTCACTTTGCCATCTCGTATCTTTGCCGCTCGCGGCGCCACATTGAATAACGTTATAATAATTAGAGCTAGCATTTTAATTTAGTTCAGAGATGGCCAACAACAGAACTAGCCACAGCCCACAATGTCAAAAATCAAAATTCTTAAATAAAAATAGGGTAAAAATTATTAAAATTCGTCAGGGAACTAGGGATCAAAAATTTAAGATAAGTCACGCTGGAATTTGCTAAAACCTTTGACGATCATTATAATATTGTCTTTTTTTTCTAAAACTGCCTATGAAACCGCATCATGAATTAATGCTCATTACCCATTCAAATAAGGTTTATAGTCAAGGGGGTGATCCAAAGCTCCGACTCCTGTATTAATGTTCTGGAGGTACACTAATTTCATTTTTTTTAATTGCCTTTTTATGAAAAGAGGATGCATTATAAATTAAGTTTTGGGTAGAAGCTGGCGTTCATTGATGTAGAATTTTAGTATCTATTTCGATTTCAATGCTGGCGTTACTTTAAAGTCGTCACAATTGTGCATTGGCGAGTCAACATCTCCAGAGGATGCTCCGGTATCGGAGTGAAACATACGTTGAGAGTACTTTGGAGGATTTCTGTGGTGTGGTGAATATCGCGGGCTATAAGTGCGAGATACACACTGTACCACATAGATTTACCTACTGTCGCGGATTATAGCGAATTAAATTTCTAGTTCCTTCATAAATTAAGTTTTTTACAGGTGGCGCTGGTAGTGGAATTGGTATCAGAAAACTGCACGCGCTTCGTCCATTGAGACCATCTGGAAATATCAGGTGAGAACTTGAATATCTGCATATAGGTAGGTATACTGCTCAAGTAGATTATTACCTTGACTCGAACAGTTGGTAGTTCCAAATTTGAACCTCCAAATTTGGTCACCCATCCAGCTAAGTACCGACTTGGGTCAACGTTGCTTAACATTCGCAACCGTCTGATATGCGTTGTCACAACCAGGCCACACGTCCCCCAATGTATATAATAATTTGTAAAATCATATACTTAATATTATAAATGCGAAAGTGTGTTGGTTTGTCCTTCAATCACGCCGCAACAGATCACCGGATCGACGCGATATTTTGCATAGTTGAGGCCCTGGAGAGTTACATACGCTACCTTCTAACGGTTCTGCTCTACGTTCCTGATTCGAACCGCCAGGATGTGGAATACCCTTGCAGCGCATGTGTTCCCTGCCGCGTATAACTTAAGTACCTACCTTCAAGGCAAGAGTGAATAAGCACCTTCTAGGCAAGCGCGCTCCAACCTAGACCTTATCGTAGCTTTGTATGATTATTGTCAAGCTCACGCCTATTCTTTGATTTTTTTTTAATTAAAGTTACGAATTACGATTTATTAATTACGATTTACGAATGTACTATATTTACACTTATGACCTTTTGTCTGAAGAAGAACGGTGTCGGTCTCGCGTATTCCACATTTTTACCCCCTACCAAAAAGTGCTCAACTTAAAGAAGTTTTACCTTCAAAAACAGGCTACCTGGAAAATCAATGAGTTCCCACAGAAATTAAAACTCTTAAACCACGCAGACGAAGTCGTGGGCGTCAGTTAGTTTTACAATAAACAATATTTTGTTGATGAAAATAAATGTAGAGGATATTATTATGTTTAGCTATTTTTGGCTGCGGAAAACATCAGATTATATTTGTCATTTGACCTACTTTCACGAGATAAAGCTCTTTTAATTTGTGTCCTCATAGTTCCACGCCGCACTTGCTTGGAATCTTTCAATAAAAATCTTTGTTAGGTTTCAATTCAATTTAATATAATGTGGGGGACCTGCTGGCTTCTCGGGTTAAAAATATTATACAGAAATAAACAAATAGGTTTAACTTATTATAAATATTCAATATTCAAGCTATACCTACCTACGCGCCATTCAAATAAATTATAATTTGTCCAACCATTTATTTTACTTTTGGCAGCTCGATTCAATGATGCTCTAAAATCTAATGCGTACCGATTCGATTTTTGATAACAATCGACTTTCTTTAGAAAGCAGTTTTACTCGATTTAACACATTGATATACTAATTATCTTTTCCCAACATTTTTTTATAAACATATCCAAGCGTTTGAATGACAAAGTTTATTAATGTATTGTATTAAAACAAAGTATTAAAATAAATCATTTATATACAACAGTACAGTAAATGTATCCATCCAGAAACCATCCATCTCCAAAGATGTGTAGATATGTAAAGGACTATTTATATTTTGAAAAGGAAAGTCGTCCTACTTGTAATTATTAGATGAGCACACGAGTTACGAAATACCTATCGGATAAAAGGGAACGTCGCTTCACTATTATAGATAAAAAAGGATATGCGTCTATGGAGTGGGTATTGCATTTTTTTGTCGATGGTTGCCTAACAATAATTATGACACTTCATAAGTTCATAGCTGTTGTGCATAAGTCAAAAGTAAAATAAATGGTTGGACAATTGTTTCATTTTTGACTTTGCGTAACCTTGTATGGAACGGAATATTCATCTACCTACCATCCAACCTAGTCATACCTCAAGAAAAATATTAGTTACAAGCAAAGCAATATATTATCTCATAGAGCAACGATGTGTTTTTAATTAAATGTTTACGTATGAAATTGGAAACCAAGTGTCAGCTCTTATGGCTTTATTGCTAGTTTTTTTTATCCACTACAAGTTAGCCCTTGACTGCGATCTCACCTGATGGTAAGTGATGAATGATGATGCAGTCTAAGATGGTAGCGGGCTAACCTGTTAGAGGTATGGGAGTTCTAGCTGCGAGCTTCTGCGTGATCATTATATATTTGGATTATTATTTAAATTTAAATACTATGATTTAATTCAGAATTGGGACTATTTGAGACACTTAAAAATGTATTGTATAAATACTAGCTGACACCCGCGACTTCGTCCGCATGGATTGAGGTTTTTTGGTTCCCCCGAGAACTCTTTAATTTTCCGGGATTAAAAGTAAGTATGTGTTATTCCAGACTACAATATCTGTCTATGTGCCAAATTTCATCCAGATCCGTTCATTGAGTAACAAACATCCATCCATCCATCCAAACCATCCATACATCGATCCATCCATCCATCCAAACTTTCGCATTTATAATATTAGTATAGATTCTATGTTCATTTATATGTAAGTATATCATTCTTAAATATATATCATAATCAGAAAAATATTTGTATGCATAGATCTTACAACCGCAGATCGGACTGGAAGGCGTATGGCGCTTACCCGGCAGCCAACCACCATGACCCTGGATTTCTGTGGACAGGATTGGGCCGACGGTAGATATAAAACCCATAAAATACCGAAAAGACAGCACAAAATACCAGTTATTTGTCCAGAAAACATATCACCGGATTCTTTCAACAAAAATTGGTTTAATTTCGCCACTATAGACAATTATTTTAATAGTGACATATTTTGTGATTTGCCCAACTGTTATAATAATATAATAAGAAGTTTCTATAGTAATCGAAAACGCGTTTACAACTTTGCTTCAAAAACCTTTAACTCTTTACGGCCATTGATTATTACCGTATAGGTATAAATGAAATTATTGGAAACGAGATTCATAAAAAATATATTTAAAAAATATTTCGAAGTGATATTCTAAAAAAATATTAAATGTAGAACTTGTGTTAAGTCTTGATATAGAATTGATATTATTATGAAGTTTTATTGTGAACGTATTAATATTATACTTACTTAAATAATTATGATAAGCGTTTTTCAAATATTTTGAACGTGTAAATTAATACATAAAAGATAATGATATAATAAATGTCAATTTTGAATTTAGAATGTTATTGTATACATATTTGTGGGAAAACTACCCTTGTTAGTTGTTGGCATAAGTATAAGGTTATTTATTGAAAATAATATTTACTTTTTATTAAGATAAAGCCAATAATATTTTGAATGTAATTTTAATGTTTAACCCTCAATTGATATACTTATATGTAAATATAAATATAAGTATACCTATTTTAAAATAGTATTATTATTGCACTCAATTAATAATTATGTTATGTTTATTGGGAATGTGAGTCATTACCTACATTACTTAACTTAATTGACTTAATATTCTGATCTCAATTCCTAGTCAATTTAGACGTAAGCTATCTTCTATACCTACTAATAATAATATTCTATAATAATAATTTGTATTTGAAAAAGCAGATATTTCTTCTATGATGAAAAGATAAAGCAGAAAATTGCTACAAAGATCTCTTTTCAAACATTTTTTATATTATTTCACATTTTTTTTAAATAAAACGCCGGAGAGAATTGAATCATGATAACGTAAATCGTAATGTACAATACAAATGAAATAATATCTACTATGCATAATAATTATATCATATTATCATCTATTTAGATTTCTAATAAAGATTCTGGCTGGTTGAAAATAAGGTACATTTAAATTATGATGAGCAGGATACAGCGCCCATACTGCCTACAATTAAAGCAATACAAAAGCAATATTACTGAAAATGACAGTTTGATGTTACGTACCTTGACGTTCCTAAAATAAGGATTATAATTCTAAAACACGTAAGTCAACAGTAATGAAACAATATGGCTGTAAGCGTTGGCAGTATGGCCCCAGTTCCTAGTGCAGTCACTCTACGTGTCGTATGGGTGGCTTCAAAAATGTGTTTTACATTTTCAATGGATAAAATATAAGCAATGTTAAAAAAAATACTGTTTCTACCTATAAGATAATTTTGCAAAATTATTATTGATGTTCAAATATAATGATTTATGTACTTAATTATTATTTTTCATACAGAACAAAATATAGAATTTGTTAATGCAGTATAAATCGCAAATATTTTTTAGCTGTTTTTTAGCATTACCATAGATTAATAAGACCAAATCTATGGCATTACTGACTTCTGCTGTGCTTCTGTATAATTTTGCTTTCAAAAAATAATTTTCAGCGTCTAAAGGCTGCTTTACACCATGCGACATTGAGGCATGCCAGAAGGCAGCCTGCATGCTAGAATAATTATTCAAAATGTAGCTGAATCGTCGGCAGACTGTTGTACCCAAAATTCTAATTCTACAGCAGGATTAAGTATGTTGTCTCGTTTTAAAATAGACTGCCGCATGCTACTTGACCACAAAGTTATGTTTAGATTTTAAGCATGCCACTTTGTCGCATTTTGTTGCTCCGGCGTAAAACAGCCTTATGACCCTTATTAGGTATTAAGTATAAATAAATTAAATACATTGTCCATATAAAAATGTAGATATTATAAATAAAGAGTTGTAAGTCCCTACGAGTATTTATGTCATATAATATATGATATGACTCATTTTCATTGTAATAAATTCTTAACAAAATAAGGGGTTATTTAAAATTGTATGCTGTATAATTATTATTGAATAAAGTTCTCATGTGGCTCAATTGTTTAATTAATAACTTTTTTTTACATTATTTAAAAAACATCGATTAAAATTACGTTTTTTTTCTTCGACTAAGTACAAGTAAACGCTTGTACTAAAACTTGAGATAAAATGACTGCTATCTCACCTGGGGGTTACTACCATGGCTATAGCAGCATTATTTTAAAAATGTCAGTTGTATGTCACGTACCTTGACTTCCCTAAAATAAGGATTAGGTATAATTCTAAAACACGTACGGTAGTATGCCCCCAGGCAAGTAAGTAAGAACAATATCCAAATTCAAAATTCAAGGACAAAAATCACTAATGGCTTTAAAATAAAAGGTAATGTTGATAAGGTGAATTATTGTCATTAGGTAAATATGCTGATTTTAGTGGCAGATAAGGTTTTTTGCGTGAGCGTAAGTGATAAATGATTACACAGAGGTCAGAGATGAATGGTTAGGTAGTAGGTACTTGATAATGGTCAGTTACTCAAATATTAGAGCACCATTGCCCTTAGCTATACTTTTGGCCCTTCGGGTCCTTTTGGCTTTCGGGTAGTAGGCCCTTTTCGGGCCCACTACACCACGGGGTACTTAGGTAGGTGTAGGTACAGTCCCACCAACTTATCTGGCCCGGTAGCCCAAATTGGAACAAATTTTTATGACTGTTTAGTTTTTATTTTATTTTTAATATTTATTAGAAACACTCATCGACGTTTATCACTATCACCGTCAGATAAGTATAGTCCCACAAACTTATCTGACAGCGTCGCTACTCACTAATAAATATTTAAGATGTGTGTGTGCACACATCTTAAATGCCGTGTGACACACACGGCAAAAGTGAAGCTTCAGAAAAGTAGCCTACGAGAGAATGAGATAAATATAACTTGTATTCTATCTCATTCTCTCGCTGGATAAATCCTTTATATTATGTTTGTCTCTTTTTGGTGTCGCTTTTTCGTTTTATTTTTTCGTTTCGTTGAATTTTCAAATCACAACGATTCTAAAGAAGTTTCACTTTCAAAACTAAATAGGCATAAACATTTAATTTAGCCAGATAAGTTGCTGGGACTTTCGATGGGACTGTATTAAGGTTTGTTACTCAAACGATTTGATTGACTGCCTCGTTGGTCTAGTGGTTAGCATAGTCGACTGCGGATCACGAGGTCCTGGGTTCGATTCCCGGTCGGGCATAAAAGTTAGGTATTGGGTTTTTCAATTAAGAAATTCTCAGTGCCAGCCCGGAGTTGGAAGTTGGCGGTGTTTAACCCCCGTGCCTCGGAGAGCACGTTAAGCCGTCGGTCCCGGTTATTATCACTAACATGATAATAGTCATTAAAGCCCGCCAACCCGCATTGGAGCAGCGTGGTGGGTCTAAGCTCTAATTCCCGCTCTCCTATGAGAGTGGAGGCCTGTGCCCAGCAGTGGGACGTTAATAGGCTGTAGTGATGATGATGATGATGACTCAAACGATAGACCACTACTCAGCAAGTTTCGGACTCGGCATATAAGTATGGCGAAGTGGTTCCGTGCTGATCTGGAAGACGTGGGGGAGGCTGTTATAGTCCGTGCAAGAAGTCGGGCACGGAGGGATTTTTTCCTCCCTCTCATAAGAAGAAAAAAAAAAGTACCCAAAAAGATTACTTGAAGTTTGCAGTGTAACTGTAAGTTAACCGATATATTGCGCAGCAATACAACCGTGAAACGACCGTGAAAGAGGTGATAGATGGGTGATAGCCTAGGGTCTAGGCTTATCACGGCTTTCAAGGTATATTAAAACGATATTGCTGCGCTATATTGGACATCGGTACAGTTACACTGTAAGTCAAATACATCGTGCTAAAATTTATTTATAACAACATATATAATATTTTATAACAACTTTTAAAATATCATTTCTTCTTATAAATTTGGATAATATGTTGAAAACTAAGGTTTGACTTGGCTAGTTTTCATAGACGAATTATATTATAGCCTGCGCAAGTTCGAAACTGTACTTTTAGCTACTTAATGATAATTCGTATATGAAAACTAGCCAAGTCAAAGCCTTAGTCTTCAAAATATTATCCTAAGTTATAAGAGGAAATGATATTTTAAGTTGTTATAAAATATTATATGTTGTTATAAATAAATTTCAGGACTGACCATTGAACTTGGCACCCATTTAGATCTCACTTCTTTTGTCGTTGAAGTCAACAACCAAAGCATATATCATAATATTGAACTTGGCTCTCATTTCATATTTATTTTTTTGATGGGATATCATTACTTTTTGCACAGAAATTATTGAACTCAAACTCAAAACCATAGATTTAGGATTGGTCTAGCTCCATGCTCAAAACATATTTATTCAAAATAGGTACCTACAAAGGACACCTTCTTCTCCACGTGATGCTTACAGAATATAAGACGTGATGGTGGTAATTAACTACGGTATCTTAAAACTAAAGCTACGAGGGTTCCAAACGCGCCCTGGTCTGAGAAGAGCCCGCAACAAACTCAGCTGGGTTTTTCTTATTATCACCATGTCACAGATATTGTTGTCAATCAGTAATAAAAATGCTGTGTATCGTTACAATGAGAAGTTATATCGTTATCGCTTGCCAAGAGATGTTATGGCTTTATGTAAAATGAAGTAGGATACTCAAATGCCTACGTAGTTTGAGGTCTACCTGAAGTATGATACCTAGTTACTAAGCTTGTGCTATTTTCTTTAACGATAAAATGGTAGACAAAATGGTGATAAGACCTTTATTTATCTTCATATTAAATAGGTAATCAGTCGTTATATTATCAAGAAATGCCGGTGCATCAATATCATTTTGATGGTGAGCACAACCAAGGTTATTACATGACAACAAAATGTCTTAGCATTCTGTTTACACTCAGGTGAAAATTTATGCACCTCAACGTCGTTACCCAAATCGCAAGCAATGGTCATCCATAGAATATAGCTCGAGGTCGGCGAGATCGAATCCATATTATAGTATAGCAAAAGTTTTTGGTAAAACATTGAAAATAAGCACGGTCAACAGTCGACGTCACTAAAACCACTAATAAACAGTGATCACAAATCACAATGACATTGACATCTTCAAATACGTTTGTCAATGACGTTTCGTTGCACAAAATGCATGAATGCGAAGGTAAGGTTTTAATACAACTATATTATTATTCATTATTATTTACATTAAAATAATAATTATGTATCATTTTCAATAATTAACAACACAAAATTAAGAATTTAAACAAAGATCTGCAGTATGATTTATTTAATAGGAGGTTTTTTTTGACTTAAAAACTTAACAGCTCTAGTTTTATTCAGTTGTGTATGCACTATGCTTAAAATGTAATGCAAGTTGCCACAGGAGAAAAAGGAAGTGGACGAGGGAGTTACTACCACCGCTTATAGCAGGTATTATTTCAAAATAACGGCTGAATGTCACGTACTTTGCCGTCCTTGAAATAATGATTATAATACTACAACACGAATGTCAACAATATTAAAAGAATACGGCTTTAAGCGATGGTAGTATGCACCCTGGGTTAGATTTTGATCTTTATGTAGGTACATGATAAAAATGTCGATTTTTGGACGTTTATATCTGAATAACCATTTGAGGTGTGTTTATGAAGTTTGGAACACATATTATGTATCTCGCGAGTCTCAATATATGAGCCAAATTTGACATGTTTATGTGAAATAGTTTTTGAGTTATGAGGTCAAAAGTGGGTCCAAATGGTTCGTGTAATATTACACACGGCGCTGCTCGCCATTCTTTGAAGTTCTTTCCTTCTTTCTAGAACTTGGCTTGGACACGCTACCGCGTGTCTTGATAGGTAGAAGGGACGTGGGTAGGTAAATATTTACTGGATATGTCACAAATAAGTTGCATCAATGAATATTTGATAATGAAATTGTGACTTTAAAAATCAAGGGTCGGTGGGTCAATTTTACTCGGACACCAATGTGTTTCGAGGCTCGAACGAACGCTTGGACGAATTAACTACGGGACGCTTAATAAATATTCGCATTAGCCTCTAGCCACCAACTGTACAGTTTTGCCATTAATTATGATATTGTGTTGTCATAGTGATCGACTTTTTCATGCACTTGTGTCAATAATTGCACAAAAATGACAAGGCACTCTCCCCTCGCTAACAAAAGTTAGTCGAACGTGATTTCATACATTTTTCTTACGTTTCCTACTCCGTGTTTATTTCATCCAAGGCTCAACGTCAGTGTGATTTACAATCTCGTAGTAAGGGTACAGTAATTTGGGAAAACACGTAAAGAACAGAGTAACGACTAACGAGGACATGACGAGGTATCGGCTATTGGGCGGATATTGGACGCAATTGCCACAGAAAACTGACGCCTACGACTATTCCTATTAAATGCATTATCAGTCTAGGGTTGGGGTTGGCTATAGACGTCCGGTACTTGATTTTAATTATGTTTTCAGTTTAGGGGCCTTGCCAGGGTTAAACTTGAACGTTTTACACTATTTTTGGATGCCGCAAATACGTTTTGAATTAATTACGATAAAAATAAATTTTACTAAAAATTGCATAAAAAGGAACGGAAGTATGTCAATTGGCCATAGTATCTATATGGTTAGATGTCAAAAATGACTAAAAAGTGTGAAACGGAACGTTGTTGACGGCCATTTTGTGGACATCCGTCGTCCGTCAATGTCAAATGTCAATCGTCATTCCGTCCGTCTCTCGTCATTAATCTCTAGTGGTCACGCGAATGTTCTCTGTTGTGTTTAGTGCCGTGTTTTTCCTTTTTACTCGACGACTTTTGCTTTGTTTTTGGACTCTTTTGATTGCTTTTACGTTTAAACTTGGCACTATTACTTAAGGGGTTTTAAGGCCTTTGCAAGAGCGAGCGAAGCGAGCTCGGGACTTGGGGGCACTCCGACTCGGATAGTTTAGGTTAAGAAGAGGATGGCGGGGTCTGAAAGACCCCGCCATCCTTTTCTGTGGTTATTTCCTTTGTTTACGTCCCAGAATAAGGAGCCCCGCAAAGCGGGGCTCCGTCGACCGGGCCTCCGCCATATGGTGGGGGATCTCCCTAAACAAAAATTCTTCCCAAAAATTTGAGGTTATGATTTTACAAAAAAAATCATTACTGGAAAACTATTCATTTCCGCGGGGGGGAAATGGGTAGGCTACCCCCTCTACCCCTCCCCCTCCCCCCCCTCCCCTTCCCACCCCCGTACGCAAGTACCGGACGTCTATATTTTTACCTAGGGTTGTCACATTTTTAGAGAAAACTAGATGATGCACTGATGCCCGCGACTTTGTCCGCGTTGATATTTTTTTTCGCTACAAGTTAGCCCTCAACTGCGATCTCACCCGATGGGATATTCTGTTATCTATGGTATAACTCAAACTCAAAGTATATTTATTCAAAATTGGTGCCTACAAAGAACACCTTCTGAACGTCACGTTTAAAAAATATAAGATGTGATGGTGATAATTAGCCACGGTATGTTAAAACTAAAGCTACGAGGGTTCCAAACATCTGGGAAGAGCCCACAGGGCCACAACAAACTCAGCCGAGTATTTTTTTACTATCACCATTTTACAAATATTGTAAATTAATTAGATTTATAATAATTGTAACAATTACATAATTAGCCGGTGGAACAATTTTTATAGGAAACTAGATGATGCCCTGCGACTTCGTCCGCGTTTAATAAGTTTTTTTCCAATATACTTACCTAAGTTAGTCCCTGACTGCGATCTCAGCTGATGGTATATTCTGTTATCTATGGTTTAAAGTGATGATGCAGTCTTTAGATGGTAGCGGGCTAGCCGTTTAGGGTTACGGCAGTTAAATTAAACCCTTCGCCTTCAACACGAACCGGAACGTAAATCACATGGCAGCGCGTCTTCGCTGATAGGGCGGTAAGTGGTAGGTAACTCGACAGTCGACATGGCCGAAGCCTCCCACCAAAGCAGCACAAAGAAATTTAAAAATTGACCCTCAGGGAATCGAACCCGAGGCCTCCCTATAAGAACACAGCAATGATGAGGCGTGGTTTAGAATCTAGTTGGAAGCGCACTTGCCTAGAAAATGCCAATTGTAGCATGGTTAACCAATTACCAACAATGTTGTTTTGTTTTACGTACTTACCTAGTATACCTACTATATAACACGTCTATGACAGCTGATATAAACCAACGCCAACGCTTAAAGCCGGCATGTTGTTTCATTATTGTTCACTTTCGAGTTTAAGAATTACAATTCGTATTTTAGGAACGTGTCATCAAACTGTCATTTTGAGTAATATTGCTGAAGTATTGCTCTAGGCGTTGGCAGGCTTTAAGTGTGTCTGTCTGTCTGCTACGCTTTAACTGCCCTACTTTTAAACCGATTTTGATGAAATTTGGTATAAAACTAGGTCACATCCCGGGGAAGGACATAGACTGCTTTTTATCACGGAAAATCTAAGTTTTCATCGGATTTTAAAAAAACTACATCCCACGTGGACGCGGGCATTACATATTTTCTATAGTAAGGTGACAAGTAGGTAGTATAATTTGTAATTTTTTCTTGGGTAAGAATAAAATGGTAAACCTTTTTAGAATGGAGGGCGGGGCCGTTGGCTTTGTCAATTTGATTAAGTATGGCTATACTGAACTGATCTACAAAGGTCAGTCATGCCGCTTCGTCAACACCTAACAATTGCTGCGTCTCGCCGGACGACTGCTAAACACTCCCTTCCTTTACACACGAGTGCTGTAATACACGAGCGAAAAGAGTGTTTCGTCTAACCTGCAACAAATATGATTATACTACACAGAAAGGTCAGCCATACCGCTTCGTCAACACCTAACAATTGCTGCGTCTCGCCGGACGACTGTTAAACACTCCCTTCCTTTACACACGAGTGCTGTAATACACGAGCGATAAGAGTGTTTCGTCTAACCTGCTACAAATATGATTATAATTAAAAATTATTGTATTTACAGGTCCACAAAGGTCAGTCATGCTGCTTCATTAACACCTAAATAACTAAGATAAGACTGTCTCGTCTAACCTGCTACAAATATTATTACGGTGTGTGCAAACAACAAGCGGCGCCAACAAGCGGTGTTTGCAGGAAACAATTCAATCGCATATTAGCAAGTAGCACGGCCTTGAAGACTACCTATACCTGCCGACGAATCTATACTATCCATACTATATAATATTATAAATGCGAAAGTGTGTCTGTCTGTCTGTCTGTCTGCTACGCTTTCACGGCCCAACTACTCAACCGATTTTGATGAAATTTGGTACAGAGATAGGTTACATCCCGGGGAAGGACATAGGCTACTTTTTATTCCGGAAAATTGAAGAGTTCCCGCGGGAATCATCTAGTAATATTATAAATGCGAAAGTGTGTCTGTCTGTATGTCTGCTACGCTTTCACCGCCCATCTATTCTACCGATTTTGATGAAATTTGGTACAGGGATAGGTTGTATCCCGGGGAAGGACAAAGGCTACTTTTTATCCCGGAAAATTCAAGAGTTCCCGCGGGAATCGAAAAAACTTAATCCACGCGGACGAATTCGCGGGAATCATCTAGTACTTAATATGCGCAGCAGACGTTTAATAGAGCGCAGCTTTCGGCGCGCGGCAACCGTACAATATTGCTCTCTATGTTTAGACCAAGGTCTACAGTAGGTAAACTCTGCAATCATCCACACTCTTTAGTAGGCTTAAAGCCGAACTTAGCCAGCGTAGTGGAATATGGCAAAATCCTTCTCATTTCGAGAGGAGACTCGTGCTCAGTTAAGTGAGCCGGCAATGAGATGAAATGGTGGGGATGATGATGACAAAGGTAGGTAAGAACTTACGCACCAGTTTGACGACCTCCGTGGCGCAGTGTGTAGCGCTGTTGTCTTAACGTGCGGAGATCCCGGGTTCGATCCCCGGCAGGATCAATTTGGGAATTTATAATTTCTGAATTTTCCTGGTCTGGCCTGGTGGGAGGCTTCGGCCGTGGCTCGTTACCACCCTACCGGCAAAGACTGCCGTCAAGCGATTTAGCGTTCCGGTAAGATGCCGTGTAGAAACTGAATAGGGGTATGGGTTTAATATAACTGCCATGTCCCTAACAAGTTAGCCCGCTACCATCTTAGACTGCATCATCATTTACCATCAGGTGAGATCGCAGTGAAGGGTTAACTTGTAGTGGATTAAAAAAAAAGTCAATAAACCACCAGTCATAAAAATTTATATCTAGTACTTATGCCTTGCACCAAGCCCAAGAAACATTTCGAGCGGCGTCCCACGGTTAGTTTAGATCATTCCACGAAATTCTTAATTTCTTACAATCACGATTTTTATCTCAATTTCTTAGTTAAGGCCCTGTGTAGCGTAAAAGGGGGTTTTTAAAAGCAGTGTATCCATCAAACGGTGACATAATGTATGCTTGTAAAAATTATTTGCTGTTTTCAAGACCTTTAAGCAGACATTGACGCATCTCAAAACACAATTTAAAAGAAATCTCTGCATAGAAATTTATTTTAAACATACCTCTAAATTTACCTTTTAAAGCAGTTTTTCTCCTTATTGAAACCAATAATTAGCTCTAGAAATATAAGATAAAATTCATATTTCTATATCAAACACATTGTCGGATTCATTTGTATTGAAAAGTAAATATTAATTTTTTTACAAATGATTTCATGCATTTTTTGCGACATACGCTTGCTCGATTTCACCCCCCCGCGCCTGTGTTTTTCATCTCGTGAGCTCACAGCGCCTTAAGGCAATTCGGTAAAGGGCCTGTTAGAATTGCCCAGTTAGATACAAAGAGTTAAATGAAGATGAAAGCAGGACTAATTGTCCGATTGACTATACTTAGTATCTTGCGTTTCTGAATTGAGAATTTCATGTTGAGTCTGTCTCAAAGAATACGGACTAATTAAGCAAATTTTTGGTTCTGAATTGATATTGTGTAAGGTTTGAGAGTTGGAACTTGCTGTTTTTGCTTGAATGCTTAATTCAGAAACCGGCCCAATATCAATTCAGAACCAAAAATTTGCTTAATATCCTTAAGTAGTCTTTGAGACAGACTCAACATGAAATTCTCAATTCAGAAACCGGCCGTATAAGTCATAAGTATCGTATGATCATATTTTCCTTTACTTATCTCTCTCATTATCGATCATCGGTCATCTGTAGTGCAAGTAGGTATGTGAGATAATCCTCAAATGATTACCAATTTTCCAAGACAGTCTGGACCTCTGAATCCTGAAGCGGAACCCGTTGTTCAGGAAACCATGGCAAATGAAAACAGGTTCCAGGTTTATACCCGGGCTGCAGTATTTCATTGGCTGGCAAGACTATACAAGAACTCAAGAGTTATTCATAAGCTCTGAAATCTGAAATAGAAAACAAAGACATTTTTTTGTATTATATCCAATAATGTAGGTACTAGAAAACAAAAAATTTCAAAGGAATTACTTAGTCATATGCATTAGTCAAGGAATTACCTACTTTATTTATATATGCATTAGTCATTTTCTGACAATAAAAACACAGCATTTTAAGGCATATATTTTTGCTGACTTGCTTCCGCCACAGATTAAAAGTTTAAAATACGTCGTCTTTGCTTTTCGTCTACAATTAGTAAATAAATATTCGTCGATCCATAATTTTTTTTTTAAACCACCCCCATGATAAATAATGGTAAGCACCGCTTTAAAATCCACTATGAGATTTCTTATACGTCAGCCGGTTTCTGAAACAAAAATTCGCTTAATTAGTCCTTAAGTAGTCTTTGAGACAGACTCAACATTAATTTCTCAATTCAGAAACCGGCCGATTGTTATATATTATGGTCATTTGTCAAGGAAAAAAATCATAAATACTTACAATAGCGCATAAACAGACAAACGTTGCGAGTTGTGACTGTTTTAAATACTTTTTGTAAAATATTCAAAGTTTTCTTTAGAAAAGACTAGCTGATGCCCGCGACTTCGTCCGCGCGGATTGAGGGTTATTATGCCTGGAATAACACAAAAGTTATATATCAGCTTATGAGTTATTCCAGACTATAATCGATCACTGTGCCAAATTAAAAATTTCATCCAGACCCGTTTAAATAGCCGTGAAGGCGTGCTGTAGTAACAAATCCATTCGTCCATCCAAACTAATATACCTACTTAATAAAAGTATTATTTTGCTAATCAACCAACAAACAGATCATTTATTATTCACTAAATAGATTAGCTATTCGCGGCGAGTTCGTGCGATTTTCCTGAAACATTCTATTACACGTTTGAATGTGCTTCCGGTGGGCAAAGACTAAAGACGACGTGGCACTGTTGTTAGAGCACAGTATTAGAGCGACGCACATCGGATATTTACCTACGTCAATTTTTGAAGTGGAAACTTCTTTAGCCTCATTAAGCACTTTTTGGTATGGGGTAAACTTGTGGATTCGCGTGACCGTCACCGACATGCTCGCGTTGTTACGAAGCCAAAAGACTGAAATATAAATATACTACATTCGTAATTAAACTTTAATGACTTAGTTTTAAGGTTTATGTTTTAATTATTTTAAAAATATTTTTGTTTGTATTTTCTTATTTTTTTTTATAAAAAAAATTCGTTTTCACTTTTACCAGCAGTCCCTATGACTGCCAATAATTTTTTTCTGATAAAAACTTTCAGAAAGCCCGAATTTAGAAAGTTGGCGCCATAGACTTTTAAAGGTCACGTTTCGCGTCAATTACCGTTTAATCCTCCCATAGTTTCACTAGTAAGTACAGCCTAGTTACTAATTATTACTATTTCATATGCATTTATTTAAATCCATACTTCCATACTAATATTATAAATGCAAAAGTGTTTCTGTCTGTCTGCCTGTTACGCTTTCACAGTCCACCTGTTCAAACCCATTTTGATGAAATTTGGTGCAGGGATAGGTTTTATCCCGGAGAAGGACAAAGGCTACTTTTTATCCCGGAATCAAAATCTCGCGGTTCCCGCGGGAATCGTAAAAACTTAATCCACGCGGACGAAGTCACGGGCATCATCTAATACATCATATATGTAACCTGTTAATAAATAAATTTTTATCCATTTAGGAATGCTTTCGTTATGATTATTCATGAGTCATGAATAATCATAACGAAACCTCATCCAAGTAGACAGATAGAAAGACGACTACTTCCTCCTTGGGGCCAAAACAAACAAATTATTTGGGGTGAATTTGTTCATTCGACCGTCGTCATACATGTTGTTTGGTTGATCCATCAACGATGGCTTCGAATCATCGGCGGAACGTCAAGAACAATATTATTGTCTAGTTAACTGAAAAAAAAAACCGAACAAGTGCGAGTCCGACTCGCATACCACGATGGTGCGGAATTCGTATCGTCCGTACAAGATTTATTACTGTACTTTTAAAATATTTTCGTAAAAGAAACAGATGAGGTGCTAAAATAACGTTTCTTGTATGGAGGCACATTTCTTTTGTTATAGCGGTAATAGAAATACACACACTGTGAAGATTTCTAGTGTCTACTTAATACAATTCATGAGATACAGCCCGCTAACAGACAGACGGACGGACGGACAGTGGTGGCTTGCGGTCCCGCCAGGCAGTGGTCCCGTTGGCACCCTTTGGGTACGGCACCTTAACAATAACTAAAATCCGTGCAGGATAAAAACATGGTCTTGATGGTCCTATGAGCTTTATAAATAACAACTGCTTGATTTAGTAAGTTATTATTTTAAGATTAAGTTATTATTTTTTTAAATCCTCGACCTAATTGTCACATTGTCACATTGCCATTGCTTTGCACTAAGCATGATTGTCGTCAAGCGCAAGCCTATCTCAAAAAAATAAAATAAAAAACAACATAAGGTTTGAATATATGGCTAGATAGAATGATGCAAATGGCACAAATGGACGCAAACAATAGACTATCTTCTTTGTTATGAAACCGTAAGTATCACACCATCGCATGATTCACAAAACAAATGAACTCAAGTAGATATCTGATATAATTTACTCTTTGACCTGCGCGCGCGCATTAAAACAATATAATAAAGGTCAGAGCACACAGCCCATCCCAGTGGCACTGGCCGTTACGATTGGCTTAGTTTAGTCTACCGCCAACGCGCGAGTCGGCACAACGTTAGCGCGCGATAGATTAGTAAACAAATAAAGTAAACATGTTGTTTCAAATCACTATTGTAGTGTTGGTGGCAAGTGCGCAGGCAAAATTCTACACGGATTGCGGTATGTAACATCTGATTTTGATATTTCTAGTGTTTGCTCAAAAAAGCTACGGTGGCGCAGTTGGTCTGGACTCTGGATATGGTAGGTATAGTTTGAGTTTGCTCTATTTCCCCATCCAGAACCTAAGTACTTTAAATAAGATCACCATGAAAGAACAGATTTTATAATTTGAGTCCAACTATTTTCCTTATTTGAGAATGAAATATGATAATATCCTTGTGACCGAAGCACTTTTATTCGAACACGCAAAGCACGGAGCTAAATTTATATTCTGTGAACCTAATACCTATTTAATGGTACATAGTTTTACTTAGAAGCTTAGACGCACACAGTCCATTGTCTAACAAATGGCAGCTTTCGACATAGGCATGTAGTTGTAGTAAGTCGTATACTGAAATTCATGGACAAATCACGAATATTATAGTCCCACAAATTATCTGACCCGGTGACAGCGTCGCTAGTAGATATGCAAAATGAAATTTTAAAAAAACTTAACAGGCATAAACATAGTTCTAATTTTGACCACCGGGTCAAACAAGTTTGACGGACTGTAGCACTGTGTTACAGAGAAAGGAGAAGGTTAAATTATAGGCTTATTCATACGTCCATTTATTCTTCAACATAATTCGATCCATTAATTAAGGGTTTTAGGACATCTTATAGCCGACTTCACACACCTTTGAGAACTTTATGAAGAACTCTCAGGAATACAGGTTCTCCATTGCCATTAATTAATTTAAAAAGGAAATTACTCTTAGTGCTTCTTTCTTGATCGATACGCTAAGGTACGAGTACTCTATATCACTTCGAGGAGCGACTAACTTTTTTCCTCAGTTGACAATTTTGGCCCTTCTGTCGATTTCTTTGTAGATACTAATTAATCTTTGATCATTCTTTGAATAAAAAATCGTCTCTGTATTCTCGTCGTCTAGTAGGTACCTACTATTCTTAATTAATTATTTTAATAAATGTAACAATATAATTTCTAATTATTGTATTATAGCACTCAAACTCTATACAACACATTATATCGTCACATTCTTTAATAATTTCTTATCGCACATATTTAATCATTCTGTGGTGGATGTCTAGTCATGTTAAGGTTGGGCGGGTTGGGCTACCTATTTTTTTTGTCATTTTATCGTATACCGATAATTAATTCTTTGCGTAGGTATCATGCATGAATCATGAAGTTCTTGGATCATCAAGAACACTCTTATATTACTAGCTTTTGCCCACAGCTTCGCTCACGTTAGGTTCGATTTCATATAAATTTTAAACTCCTATTTAGGGAGTTGAATTTTCAAAAATCCTTTCTTAGCGGATACCTCATAAAAGTACCTATGCCAAATTTCAGCCCAATCCGTCCTGTGGTTTCAGTTGATAGATCGGTCAGATACCTTTTCCTTATTATATAGGTATTAAAGACACTCGTAGAGCAATCTATGAAGTACGACCACTTATCATCACACGTGACACGACCTCAAGGGTCAGCCTACAGTTGTGACGGCCGTTCGGTCATCATACCCGCTCTCAAAATGTTATCTTCACAATTCACAACACTCACAGTGCGTCTCTAGTTCAATATTATAAATGCAAAAGTTTGTTTGTTTGTTTCTCCTACCACTACCACTCACAGGACTGTCTGACAACTAACGCCGATTGGGTGAATAGTAGTTATAGAATAACTAGCTGATGCCCGCGACTTCTTCCGCGTGGTTTAAGTTCGGTTCCTCTGTGGTTCGGAGAGCACGTATAAGCCGTCGGTTCTAATAATCGTCGGTAAGTGGTATTAACCTTAGAGTTGAAATAGTACCTACCTACTCTCAGGTGAGTCGGGCCTGGGGACCCTCCGCATTATTATCCCAAGAAAACCCCTGCCATTAAGTGATTAACGGAACGGAAAAGGGTCACTACTCACTACCCTCAGCAATGAGGAATACGACGCAGAGAGAGTCGGATTGTAGAATCCGCTGCACTACAAATGACAATACGAGAAGCCATATTACAAAACGGGCTCAGTTTTGCAGTACGGCGCGGCGGTTTGATGATCAGCAAGATTGAAATACGGCTGAACGAACGTCCGCCGAATTGAAACAACGCTTCGCGTCCTTCAATTCCGCTAGCCATATTATATTTGAGCGGATCATTAGCCGCGTAAAAAGCGTGAAACGTACCGCCGAATTGTAAATCCATACTAATATTATAAATGCGAAAGTGTGTCTGTCTGTCTGTCTATCTGTCTGTCTGTCTGTCTGTCTGTCTGTCTGTCTGCTACGCTTTCACGGCTCATTCGTTCAACCGATTTTAATGAAATTTGGTACAGGGGTAGGTGGTATCCCGAGGAAGGACATAGGCTAATTTTATCCCGGGAAATTAAAGGGTTCCCGCGGGAATCAAAAATCCTAATCCACGCGGACAAAGTCGCGGGAATCATCTAGTACTTAATAAGTGTCAAATGTCCATATCGCAAACTCTAAAATCATGATGAGGTGGAATCATGTGAGGATTGTCGATCGAATCGTTAAAGTTCCGCTTCAAAGTAAAATAAACCATAACAGCATTAAATTAGAGCTCAATTTATTGTATCTTATTATTATTATTATTTCTTTCTGTAGAATTTGAGCTCTAATAAAATAATGTTATGGTTTATTTTACTTTGAAGCCGAACTTTAACGATTTGATTGACAATCCTTACATGATTCCACCTCAGCCCCTCGATTGTTTAAGAAAATCTTAATCGTAATCGTTTGTGAAACGGATATTTCGACCTGTTTAAGGAGTTCATAGGATCATAGGTAACATGCTCAAAAAGGGGGTTACCTGGATAGTTTCTCGGGAGTTTTTAAAATTGGTGTATTTTATAGATTTCGACGTGCTCTTTCCGAATTTTCTCTTTGCCACCTCGTATCTTTGCCGCTCGCGCCGCCATATTGGAAAAATGGCGCCCAAAAACAGTATTTTGACTAACTCCTTTCGGACTAATTTTACGATGAAAATAGTTATCTATTAAAAAATCTAGAGAAAATTTCCTACAATTTATGTAGCAACTTTTTTTTTTGTGGAATCAATAGTTTCATCGTACGAGAGCCGCAAACCAAAACCTACTCGTAAATTCACCTTCCACAGTTCAAATAAATTTGTATTGTGGGTGTTTTACAAGTTCTTTAAACTAATTTAGACTACAACAAGTTCTTTAAACTAATTTAGACTACATTTAGCCAAGTCAATCTAATTTAAATGTTAGTAGCTTTCATAGTTTCGTAGCCACTGAGTTAGAGAATAGGGGTGCAGAATGAAGTGAGCCTACGAGTGGACCGAAGGGGAAGGTGGCGGGCGAAGCGTCGTTTTAGGTGGTTGGTTGTAGGTCCACCAACTTATCTGGCCCGGTGGTCAAAATTGGAACTAATTTTTATGCCTGTTTAGTTTTTATTTTTCATATCTACTAGCGACGCTGTCGCCGGGTCAGATAAGTTTGTGGGACTATACTTAGCTGTAATTTTTCCGTAATATCACAGAATAGGTACCTAATAGTGCAGGTAATATGCCCCTGTCTCGGCACCTAATGAGCGGCATCGTCTCGAGTTACGCGCGCACGTGCCAATGTGGCTCGTGTCCATTGTTATTCATTCCTACACGCTACCTTCATGACTGACGCGTTTTGATAACGATATTAATTTGTTACTAGCTGATGCCCGCGACTTCGCGTGAAATAAGTTTTTTTTAATTCTCACGACAACTCCTTAAGAGCAATGCGAATGAACGGGCAAAGTTGAGAGTAGGTATTCAGGTAGGTATATTGCCGTCGCGCTGCTCCCGAAGAAGACCGAACGACCGCTTATTGAATGCGCATGTATGCGTACGTACGTCGCTCGCTCAAACGAGTTCCTAAATAAAATTAAAATATGTCTTTGAGCTAATGAGGCTTCACCTCGCAGTCGGCAAATGGATATATAGGTGTGTTTTGTGTTTCGTATAATATTTTTTGCTATCTAATAACTTTGACCCTGGCTTTCTTTTATTGGACTTATTTCTCCGTTCTTAAAATGTTTTTATTGCACTACCAGTTAGCCCTTGAGTGCGATCTCAGCTGACAGTGAGTGATGATGCAGTCTAAGATGATAGCGGGCTTACCTGTTAGGCATAAGGCAGTTAGCTACAAAGCCATCTCTCTGTCTGCGTCGTATTCCTCATTACTGAGGGTCGTGACCCCTTTCCATTAATCAAATAATGGTAGGAGTTTTCTTGGGATAATAATGCGGTGGGTTCCCACATCCTTCCGCATACAACTCGACTAAGCGTTAAATTAAAAAATTTTTTTTATCCCCAATGACGTTAAATAGAGAATACGTCCTTCAATCACGCCGCAACAAAGATCAACGTTTTTTTGCATGGGTATAGTCAAGGACCTCGAGATGATATAGGCTAAGTCTAAAAAAACTTATGCCACGCGAACGAAGTCGCGAGCATCCGCTAGTTATGATATATAAATTACCAAATTAGGGTCAATTTGGCCGGGAATCGAACCCGTGACCTAGACCTCCCTGGCGCAGTGGTGCGCGCACTACAACACTTAGTCGGGAACTCTTTTTATTTTTTGCTTTTTTATCCACTACAAGTTAGCTCTTGACTGCGATCTCACCTGATACGATGATATAGTCTAAGATGGTAGCAGCCTAACTTGTTAGGGTACGGCAAGTATATTAAACCCATAACGATTTTTACACGGCATCGTGCCGTAACGCTAAATCGCTTGAAGGTACGTCTCTGCCGATAGGGTGGTTACTAGCCACGGCGGAACCTTCCTACCAGATCAGACAAGAGAAAATTTAAAAATTGTAAATTCCCAAATTGACCCTGCTGGAAATCGAACCCGGAACCTCACACAATAAGACACAGCGTTCACCATTGCGCCAGGGAGGTCGTCAAAGTTACAACTCGACTCTGCTTGTGTTGACTTATGTATTTTTATCATTTTCAAGGGATTTTTATTTTCTTGATAATATTATCTTTAGTCATTCTGTTATGTAGGTATATTTAAAGAAAAATCTTCTAATAATAATAATAAATTTACAAATAAGATGTGAGTTATGATGCAGTCTATGATGGTAGGTAGCAGGCTAACCTAGTTGTTATACTCATACCTCTAATCGGTTTCATATATAGATTAAATTTACTAATTACCTCTCGTATTTGCGGTACGGACGAAGGTTCCCCCCAGAAATAAGTAAGAAAGTAGGGACTATGAGTTTGAGACTGTCTATTTGTGGGATAAGACTGGCTAGATGAACTACGGAAAATGAGGAAAATGCATGCCAAATTTCATTCCGTGCCGTCCAGTGGATGTTGGTTCAGCTGTGCGTTGATAGATTAGTCATTAGACAGAAAGCCAATCACCTTTTCCTTTCGTCTAAACTAATACCTATTATAAAGAGGAAAGATTTTTTTGATTGATTGTTTGTTTGTTTGTAATGGATAAACTCAAAAACTAAACAACTGATTTTAAAAATTCTTTCATTTATAGAAAGCTTTTTTTTCAGCGTAACATAAGCTATATTTTATTTTATTAGTTAGTAAAAAGTAAAATATCGATATCGATAAACAACACTAGATTATCGATAAGATATTTAAAATATCGACTACGCTTGAACTCACTAACTGTGTACATATGTGTGAGTGTATACGTATTTAACCACTCCGAATAGAGGCCGATAATACCCGATAGGGACAACTGCAGCTAGGACTGATAATACCTATGAAAAACAGTAGAATTCTTACTCTCGTATTTTTCTGTTTCCTCCTCCAAAACTGAACCGATTTTAATTATTTTTTTACGAATAATTTAAGAAGAACTCAGGCTATGTCGGTATGTTTTTCTTTTTTTGATTATATCCGTCAAATTTATTTGGAGGATGTCTGATTTTTGCGCGAAAACTGGGCCATTTTTTGCAATTTTTAAAGGTTCCTTGTTCTTATAATTATTAATTTATTGAAAAAAGCAAAACGTAGGAGCATGGCACGGACACATATGGATTTTATAGAGCAAAAATATTTTCTCTATTGTAATTATCCACGGAGGAAACAGACAAGAGTTTTTGTATGGAGAAATCGCCGGGAGAATTCCTCTTAATTTTCCCGTATAAAAAGTAGCCTATGTCACTCTCCAGCTCAAGTTTACCCATGCAAAAAACATCATGTCGATCCGTTGCTCTGTTGCGGCGTGATTGAAGGACAAACCAACAAACACACTTTCGCATTTATAAATAGGTAGTTGAGAATCACAAATTTTGGTCTAGGACTCTAGGTCGTCTCCCACTACAGCCCATTAACATCCCACTGCTGGGCACAGGGCTCCGCCCTCATAGGAGAGAGGGAATTAGAGCTTAGACCCACCACGCTGCTCCAATGCGGGTTGGCGAGCTAAGTCGTAATTTCTGTATTATTTAGAGAAATGCAGGGAATTTAAGTCAATGAACTTATTAGTTCCGCAACAAAACCTGATTATTAATGTTTGACCGATAAGGTAAGCCCTTGGCCTGTGTGTTATTGTTATTAGGTAATAATAAAATTGGTACCTACCTGCGTCCGACAAACTTATCTGACCCGGTGGCGAAAATTTAATAGTTATTTGTTATACAAGAGTGAAAAGTTGTTTTTTAACCGCGTGCTCAATTTTGATGACCGAGCAAGCGAAGGATTCTAAAATTGAATCACGAGCGCAGCGAGTGGTTCAAAAATTGGAATCCTGAGCGTCAGCGAGGGAATCAAAAGAGCACGAGGTAAGAAATCTTTTCACTCGAGTGCAACACGTAACTTTTCATCCCACCTCAGCGAGGAGATAACATGACGTGAAAGAAAATGGTGCGCGCAAAGCAAATTAAAAAAGTACACCAAGAAGGTTACGAGTGTGAGTTTTTAACAAATTAAAAAAGGTTGTATGGAAATTCGGCACCATAGAGGTAGAAGTAAATAGGTTTTAATGATGTTTTGAATTCACAAACTTCATAGACGAGTGATATTTACTAACGTGCACACGATGTTCTAAATTCAATTTACTTTATCCTCAAGAGGATAATAACGGCTTTTGCATTCAGATATCGAAGATTAAAAATACTCTTTCCGAGATGGTGGGATGAAAAGTAATTTTTATGCCTGTTTAGTTTTTGTTTTTATTTATCTTTCATAGATAGGTAGGTACTAGCATAGATTATTTATAATACCAAGTATATTGTCCTTGGTACTAGCGACGCTGTCACAGTCAGATAAGTTTGTCGCACTTATACTTACCTATTATGGATTACAAATTGCAATAATCATAGTATATACGTTAATAATATGATACTATATACATCGGTACATCCATGTTAAATAAGTAACAAAGTTACCCGCTTTTCACTTACTACTAAATGATAATGTAATATCCTACTTAGCTTATAGCATAATGACTAATAAATATAATTATTTTAAAAAATATCACCCTTGACTACAAAAATAAACGAACCATAGGTAATGTCCGCCATTCTATATTAGATATATACCTATTATAATTACCTAGGTACTCGTAAAATAATACTAGGATATCATTAGCAAAACAAATGAAAAAATAACTCGCGGAAATCATCAATTATGGTAATGAGCAGTGACCTATTTTATTTTTTCATGACTTTTTAAAATTATAATAATATGATCCTGCATTTTTGATGATTTGTCATTTTTGAGTTTGTCATTTGTGATGATTTATTTTGGTAGGCCTACCAAAATAAATCATCACAAATGACAAACTATACCTACTAGAAAATATTTAAGCATTTTATTTATTTTGTAAGTATTTTATTGATTTCGTAAATGCGAAAGTGTTTGTCTGTCTGTCTGCCTGTTACGCTTTCACGGCTCATATCTGTTCAACCAATTTTGACGCTACAGAGTTAGATTGCATCCCGGGGAAGGACGTAGGCTACTTTGCTATCCCGGAAAATCTAAAAGTTTCCACGGGATCATAATAACTGAAATACACTAAGATCCAGTCGCGGGCATCATTACTGAGGGCCGTGACACCTTTCCAGTATTCACATAATGGTAGGAGTTTTCTTGGGATGATAATCGGGTGGGTTCCCACGTCCTTCCGTATACGACTCGACTAGTGCAACTAAGACTATTGAACTCTTAGGTTTTTGAAATGATGATTTTCAGATGTTAGTGATAAAATAACCGGGACCGACGGCTTAACGTGCTTTCCGAGGCACGGAGGAAATGAAAAGGCCAAACCTCCAAATTCGGTCACCCATCCAGTTACCGATTTGGGTTAACGCTGCTTTAGTACAATCGCCATCGACTGATATGCTTTGTCACAACAGGGCCACTCGTCCCTCAACAAAATAAATAGAAAATTAGCGCTCAATTAATTAAATATAGCATAGCGTGAATAGTCATTAAATTATGCTTAACTATTCATGATACAACCTAACTTTACCCATTAGTTGGTACTGACCACCACCGGGATGATAAGGTAACTTTGTAGATCTAACTTTACAAACATTCAACTTTTATAGCGAGGCCTCTAATCATATATTTTCCTCTATTTTTATATACCATGACTTTTTTACTTTCTATATCATCAGGGTGACTAATCTAACTTGTTTATTTTCTATATCTGTAACCAATAAGCAATTTTTTAAGTTTTACGGAATAATACGGTATAATTCAAGGGCGCTTTTCCATTGTTTAGTGTGACTGAAAAAGTAATAAACCTGGGGTCTTACTACGTAAAAATGATTGCTACAGTGTACTTAACGATCGCAATCGCCTGATTGGATAACACTATTAGCTACAATGCATCGTCGCAACTGTACTGCTAGGTTTCGAGTTATTTGCTATTTGTTTGATTATTGATTGAATATAAAATTAACAACTTGGAACCCAGGTCGTGGTTTTTGTTTAAAAAAAGAAGATAGGCTGGACTTTATGGTCAACGCAAAAAGAATGACAGATAGATTTATGCCGGGAATGGATTGAGTAGGTATGTGGGATTAGTGAAGAAAATAATTACAATATTGGTTTGTCCTTTAAAGTATAAATAAACTAGAGTGACTATCTGAATCACGCGTCAGGGACAGATGGTTCCATATATCAAACTGTTAGTAATACGGAAAATAGAATGGAAGAGTAGGTACCTACAGCATTGGTGTTTTACAGCATTGTGGAGCCATGATGGAGGGAATTTCTTACAGTACCTATATTCAGCCAATCACTACAAATATATTATTATGTATAGCTAAGTCACCTATAAAAAGCCTAGATTTATTTTGATGGCATTATAACTTTATTCTAATAAGAGAAGGCGTATTACTCAATCAGATATTTGTTACCTATATCATAGATATTTGATAGATACCTACACCTAAATGACTATTTCAGGTAGGTAGTTAAGTAGGTATAATATTATATTATTATACCTATCTATCCCAACGACCTCAATTTACATAGACGGGCCCTGTCAAACAAATAATGTGGGCGTATTTTTAGCAACGCCATCAACGCCATCTAGTCTGAAAAGCGGGAACTTGCTTGCAACATTTGAATGAAAGCTTGAAAACGTATGACTCCGTCATAGATAATATAGGCCATAGCCATAGAAGCCGTAAGGCCAGTTAGTAAAAAAAAAATATCATACAGTTTGCCGCGGAAATTAAATGATTGCGCAATGGATAAAAATATTAAATAGGAAGATTAAATAACGTTTTTTTGGAAATGTATAATTGTGACTTGAAACACTTACCTTAAAATAAAAATTGTACAGTGCCAAACTAATAAGATTAAAGATGTTAACCTAAGAATAACAAATTATCTACACGACGAGCGACCATGACAGCGCTACGATCGGGACAAAGACAGGATAGGAACGCGTTCTCATAGTCGGTCGCCCAACCTTTTTCTATGAAAGGGCCCATCTAGTACCTACATATATATCGATGATCTATCCATTTATTTCGTTGATATCACTCTGTAACTGAAGATATAGACCTAAGTACCTATTTACATTATAATAGTGTGTATGCTAAATTAGGAGTTAATTACTTCGCTAATTATTCGAAATGAAGGAATTCTGTAATCTAATGCAATCCATTTACGTCGTAATGTAGGTCTACGTTAAATCTTCAAATGAATATTAAATCAATATACTTACCTACTTTTATACCTTATTTACCTGCTTCCATGTTAAATTATACATACTTAATATTATTATAAATGCGAAAGTGTGTTTGCTTGTTGGTTTGTCTTTTAATCACGCCGCAACAGAGCAACGGATCGACGTGATTATTTGCATGGTCAATGGGCATACTAAAATTCTACATCAATGATGGGCATAGTTGAGGAACAGAAGAGAGATATAGACTACTTTTATCCCAGAAAATTAAGAAGTTCTCGTGGGAATAAAAAACTTATTCTACGCGGAAGTCGCGGGCATCAGCTAGTAATATTAGGTATAAATTGTGATCAAGCTAAGTTGCTTGGATTTAGCATAAAAACAAAGCGATCCGTTCTGCGTCATTGATAAGGACAAATTTTCGACACATAAATATTCAAAGTAATAGGAAGCCTATGTAAATTCCGTCAAGAACTCAAGAACACACCCAAAGCACAGACAAATACGGTGCCCAAAGTAAATGGCATCGAAAATCGCATTGTTACAGTACCGATTTAACAAGTCATTCACGTGATGTTCCACAGAAAAGAATACCTTAAATTACGTGTTATTAGGGTCGGATTTAGCTTGCACGTTAGAACAATGTATTTCAGTAATTGCATTGAGTTCACAATGACTGCGTGACTCAACCGATGATGTTACAACCTACTACAAGCGATCGCCTGTAATAATACAGGTGATCTAAAAATAATATGTTATTTTGAATACTTAAATCGTAAATACAATCAGAAACAGGAAAATTAATAGTAAAGAGATATAATTATGCTTATTATGATATAGTTATATGTACTATATAAATTTTAAATGCTACAAGAAGAGGAGTACTTGGTAGGTACTATCAAATACCTACCTCTACAAACTGCAGAGATGGCGGCATCGAAAAATCTGCTCTGTATGACTGCCATTATATTACCGCACTAGTGCGAAAATAAATATTACCGCACTGTTATGTAATAATAACTGTGCGGTAATATTTCTATCGTCCGAGGATGGAAAAAGTCTACTTTATAGTTTAGTGACGTTGAAGTTAGAGCAACTTTTCGAGCTAACGTATTGTAAAATACTTTTCTTTCACTTCCAGGCTCGAAACTATCAAGCGTGCAGAGCGTTGGGGTCAGCGGGTGCAAGGAAGCCGCAACGGAGTGCGTGCTGAAGAGGAACTCCAATGTCACCATCAGCGTTGACTTCACCCCGTGTAACTACATACTACATTATTGTTATTATTCAAACGTGTGATTCTCTCATAAAGTACTCATTATCAAACTGGGTTAAACTAGGCCACTTTTTACTGACGGAAAAAATTATAGAGTTTCAAGTAGGTTCGATGTATCCTAGCTCTATAGTGGTAAGTTGACTTGACGATTCAAAAGCACTATAAAAGTTTTGCCCGCGACTTCTTCCGCGTGGATTGCGACCGTTTATGATTCCCGCGGGAACTCTTTAATTTTCCGTGATAAACAAGTAAAACTATGTCAACTTGTCAAGTCCATGTCCTTCTCCGAGGTGCAATCTGATCCCTTCTTCGGGTCGTGACCCGTGGACCCACCAGCTTGTCTCACCAGTACCTAGGTCAAGGGGGAATTTCTGTTTACCCGTGGTCCACACCACATTATGTTTTCAATAATTTCATCAAATCGGTTGAACAGCTGGTGGGCCGTGAAAGCGTAGCAGAAATACAGACAGACACCATTTCGCATTTATATTATTTGTTAGTAGGGATTTTGTTATTAGTAAGTACCTAACTACCTATTAATACAACAAAAAAAAGTGAAACAGACTTTAATCATACACAAAACCAAAAATGATATCATAAGGCCTACCTACTTGTATTGTTTTCGGAAACCGATTACTCATTCAGAACGTCATTGTTATTCCAGCGGTGGACATCAAGAGCCTGGAGACTGTGGTGCACGGCGTCATCATGAACCTGCCCGTACCCTTCCCGCTGCCGCAGCCCGACGCCTGCAAGGACTGCGGACTCACGTGCCCTATCAAGGTATACCTATTTCTTCCGACATCACGACCGGAAATTTAAAAAAAACTAAGACCACGCGGACGCGGTTGGGTATTTAACAAGCATTCAAATAAATTATTTTTAAGTGATTATTAAATAGAGGACCTCCCAAAAGTCGTAATATCCACGTCCCCTGTTAGTTGTAAGTATGTTGAATAACTATTTTAAACGGTAAAAAAGTGCGTCGAACTTTGATGACGTCACTTTTCAATCTTTCATACAAAAACTCATACTAAGCACGCGTTTTGTCGTTTGAAAAAAAGATGTTGATTTGACTAGTTGTCAAATACCCATTTAAGTACCTACCTATAATACGTTTACGGTGATAAAATGACATATTAAATATTTTCATTAATAGTTAGGAACCTACTTAATTACAGGTTTTTTTATCTTTTTTCAGGCTGGAACCAAATCAAGCTACTCAGCAACATTCCCCATTCTTAAGTCGTACCCTAAAGTGAAGGTCGACGTGAAGTGGGAGCTTCAGAACGACGAAGGCGAGGACCTGGTCTGCGTGCTGATACCCGCTAGAATTCACTAGAATATGCTTCATTACGGCCAGCTGCGTAACAGGCGGTTAAAGTTACCATAGAAGGTTACATAGCGTTTACCGTAAATACCGTTTATTTTTTTACAACACATTTTTGCATTTTGCTCGTAAAGCTGTTCTTACTTCACCGCTATTAGAACATAAAGTGATTTTTTTTGCGCCCTTGGGCGGTAAATATAATTGTCTACGGCGTGCGGTAATAATCATTATCCCGCTAGTGCGGTAACATAATGCCGCCATACAAAACCACAGCTCTCATTTCGCGACCACCTTTGCCGAGGTATTTTATAATACCAAGTAAGTACCTACCTAAATAGTACGACAGTTATTATTTTCTTAATTACTAGTTACACATGACTAAAACCTCTTGTTGACACATTTTCAAGAATCGAATCTCGCGCGCTTTTGTTATTTGTTTGTATGGAAAATGGTAATGGTAAATGGACAATGATAAGCTTCTGAAACATTTCTAAACTAGGTAGTTAATTATTCTGAAGTCTGACAATAAATGAATACTTATTGGAAACCACTTAGAAATTTCAAAATGAAATTTAACTGGGCCAGTAAATTTTTTATAATGGCTTTACTTTAATCGCCTGATACACCACTGGCCATATAAGTCTCGTAGTATAAAGCCTGAACCACACACAAGACGAAGCAGAAATGTGGCTGATACTGCTCGCCCATTGCCACGTCAGATCTGCAACCAATTGAGTTGTCACTATCTTGTACAAATTATACAGATAATGGGCGCTTTTATATTATAATCTTGCACAGCACTGGCACGGCACGGTATTAATTGTGATGGAAGATTTGACTCAACAAACTCGAGTCACTAGATATACGATTTGGACGCTGTAGGTTCAGAGAATCGCGACTCAATTCAACGAGTCAAATCGCTCATAACTTTCAAAATTACCGTGCCGTGCCGTTGGCGTGCATTATAAGTTTACAGTGCCACAAGTATAACATAGCGCGGATGTGCCCAACTGTGCACAAAAAGAATTTACTTTTCATTTTATTTCTCTAGAACTTTTTTATCACTTTAGGTACGATAACTGTTTAATATTTTACAAATGTACGCAACGACATCAACGATGGGTAACTAACTATTCAAGATTGCTGTTTTAGTTCCTCGAAACGCCGCCGTCAACTTATACTTGTGGCACTGTACCAAATAGTTCCTTACATTACATAATGTATGACAAATCGATCACACATAAGCGCGCATTCAGTGTGACGTCTGTCCCATGTACAGTTTTCATCGCCCGATATGTGTGTTTCAGGTTAACGTTATTGAACTTTATTTTTATTACTAAAAACCTAGCATATGCACGTTCAGTGTCAAGTGTGTATAAACAAAGAATAAAGATTGTCTTGCCTAAGTTGTTCACCAAAGTTACGTAAGATATTTGTACATCAGTAATTAGAATAAGTATAAATTATCCCAAATTAATTATTGTATTTCATTTCAAATCCGACATCCACATAACAGAACTTCGAAGTGAGTTTTGTAGCCTACAAAGCTATGCCATATTAACTACCGTACTGGTGCTATAACATTGTATTACAGCACTAGTACAGTAGTAAATGAATCCTATACAGAACTGTTGTTTCGAGACCACCATCATAATTAAAGTGTTTTAACTTTTAAACTATCGTGAGAGATATTCATTATAAATATACATAACACCGGATACACTCACTTTTTTTTGTCGGAAAAGTGCCCGACACCGTGTATCCGGTGTTATGTATATTTATAATTAAAGTGTTTTATCAAATAGAAAGTACCTACTTATTACGATAGAATAAAGAACCAATTTCTTACTAAATTGGTACCTACTTAACGAAACGACTAAAATAAAAAATAAAATTCATGTTAAGATTCTCCGTTTTAGACAGGAAAATTACATTTGAAATTAGTTTTTCAGAATCTGCCGTTGCTTTATCGATAAATTGTTCTCCGACATAATATTATACCTACTCCAAAGGAGTTAATTTGTTTTTTTGGACTTTGTTAAAGTGCTGTTTCTACAAGTTACAAGGCGCTAACTAGGTATAAAATACGTGGAGAATAACGGAAATACAAGTTCCGTCTAGGTATGTTCGTTGCTTTACCCATTGTCCTATGTGAGCGATGAAAGCAACGCGATACGACTGCATGGAAAATAACAAGCATATCTACTCGACAACACTGAAGGGTATGTTTGATACTGTCGTATCGTGTCGCATTTTGTTGTTACTCTTTTATACATTACATCATATTTTGTAGGTAAGAAAATGAAAGAACCATTTAAGTAATACAAAATATACTTACTCACATATTTCATAAATGCTTCATGCAAATGTACAAAAATAAAAAGTTATCGTTAGGTACATTTATTAAACTAAGCAAGTGTATAATAACTTCAGTGTCACAGTTTCAGAGGCATATTATTAGGATACACACATGTTTGCAGATGGATTCTGTCTGAAAACATTAGTGTCCGACCGAAGCTTCGGCCAAATCTTAGACTTCGGCCAAAATGGGCCGAAGTTTTGGTCGAAGCCGAAGGTTTCTAGCAACGCCGAAATTGAACGAACAGTTACGAATGCGCGAGCACGCAATAATGGATATACGAGATGCGTAGAGCGCGATTGCCAACAGCAAATCAAAGCACCAGCCAACAGTCAACATAAACCATTAAAAAATAACCATTATTTTTTTCTTATTTTAAATATACTCTTGAAGTTAATTTCTCAGGGTAATTAAACCTTCGGCTTCGGCCAGAAATGGACCTTCGGTCGGACACCAGTAATATTACGGCTGAAATAATATTATAACACTAGGTCTATAATCGCTTATTACAGTACAATTCAGACTAAGCGTAGCTCAGTGGATCACAATAATGCAAATTAAATTTTTAAAAAAGTTACGTTAAAAGTTAGTTTTTAACGTTCATAGTCCATATTGTGTGATACTGATATAAAAATAGTATGCACCTATTGTAATCATACCTAATACAAAAAGCTTAAAAATAAACATTAAGATACGTAATACTTTGTAAGAAAACGTCTTTCTGTTGACTAGTAGTACATTTATAATTACAATAAAGAAATTTTATTTCATGCTAATTATTTTATGTCTGTCTGCACCATTTTCACATTCCATCTGTTAACAAAAATTAAAAAAAAAAACTTTATTATTTTCTGTGACGCAGTTCACAGTGGTAAAATAGTATGTCTAGTATCCACATCTTTATAAAAGCTATAACTAAACCACTTATCAACTAAGTTTTTAAACTAACTTTGAAAATAGTTCAGACCAATAATATATTATATCAGTCCCATCAGTGGATCGACGCCAGAACGCATTGGAATTCAACCACATCACAAAATTTACTTCGCACTCATAATAAAATATACAATCACTTTTTCTTAATAGACCCTTTACATCTACAACAAAGAGCTTGACCACTTTTATCCTTTTTGAATTGCAAATTAAACTCCTGTTTAAATATCTTTCTGTACATCGATTCCCTAACAATTGCTTCGTCATATTTACTGTCAGACACGTACATGTTATACATTTGTTTAATAGTTAGATTCGATTCCAAATACTGTTTTTTTCTCGAAAACTGCTTTACGGGTTTCGAATTGACTGTAGTGAATGACATTATATGTTTTCTAACCCTATCTTTGAATTCTGTAGGTACAGAATGAGCGCTAGTCTCGGATAAGCCTCTGCCATCTGGTTTCGGTAAGTTCATCTCCGATTTATTAGAATGAACATTGTATACAGGTTTCTGCGATATTGCTAGGGTGCCTAAGTAAAAATTCTTGCATACTGCATACCTAACCGCTCTAACTAGAAAGAAATATTTAAAGGAATACTTCCGTTTATGGTTACTATCCATTACTTTGTAGTGTTTGACATCATTTCTTTCTGTGGTGTTGAGTAGAAAATGTTTCTTTTCGTTTGCGTTCAGTGAGTAGAAGGCTTTGAATATGTGTTGGCGGTCTACGTCATTAATTCTTTCATTGCATTTATATCTACAGGACTTTAGGCAGTCTTTAGTGTTGCGGACCCTTCGCTCAGGAACTAATTTACCTCGTCTGCTAATATAGGCTTCACCTCGCTGGTGTTTTAGCTTGCGTACATTGCACGCCCATTTGCTGGGGTTCGGTATTTGACTGCGAGGACGTTTTTTCATGGACGCAGTATCAGCAGAGTCTCCTTTGCTTTGACTTTCTGGCTTGACCCTGCAATTGAAGGACGTATAACTGTATTAGAATGCAAACTTGAGGGACGAGTGGCCTAGTTATGACAACATATATCAGTCGATTGCGATTGTTAAGCAACGTTGACCCAAGTCGGTAACTGGAAGCGAATTTGGAGTTCAAATCTTGGGATAATAATGTGGTGGGAGGTAACCCACCCCATTATTATCCCAAGAAAACTCCTACCATTATTTGATTAACAGAAAGGGGTCACGACCCACAGTAATGAGAAATACAACACAGAGAGAGAGAGCTATGCACCCAGCAGTCTATGGAGGGTAGATTAGGAGTGTTATCTCTTATGGGAGAAAAGTTGAAAAAGTGTCCAGTGGTTGCTATAAATAACAGTTCAAAAAACTCTCACAATGGCGCTGGTGGAGACATAGGGTATGGTATGAATGTAGCAATTGTTGATGAAGTGAAGTATGCCGAGTTAAAAATGACTTGACCAGTAACTGCCCTCCGATTCTGGTCAGTGTGCAGTATTTCTGTTTTTACAGTAAGTTTTAAAAATTAAAAACGAAATTATTATGGATTTATTACGAATAAGGTCAAGGTTACAATGTCTAAAAAAAACAATATGTCTATTGTTTAAATCTTGAGCATCCGCTTTCCGCTTCTTTAAGCACTACTCCATTTTGACGTTCGATTTTATCCATGCCAATAATCTCGTAACCCTCCATGAATTAGACACTATATCATAAGAGATTTATTTTTGATCAATTAAATAGTAATGAAAAGGAAATGTAGGTTTTGTTAATAATTATTTTTATTTGTTGACAAGCCTCAATGAAATAATATTGATTTGAGGATATGATTATTAATAATTATTAGGATATTGATTTATTAATAATTGATCGGACAAAGCATTTTGAAATAACCACTGCGTTTAAAGGAACGCCCTTTGACATTGCATCTGTCTGCCATCTGTGATCGAATAGTTGAACTCGCTAACTAAAACGTCTAGCGCCATCTAGTGTCAGAAAGCAGCACTACAATGTAAAGTGATTAATTTAAAGAATTACATAATTATTACAAATATAGTTTTATTATTCCAGTATTATCCCCATCCCTGCCCAAATAATGCAAAGATTAATTTTATTCCTGAACAATGTGGTCGAATAGTTGAAAATAATTGTTTAGACTCGCTAACCACAACGTCTAGCGCCATCTAGTGTGGGAAAGGAGTTATTTGGTGAAAGTTTTTTTTTTCTCAGTTTTCAGAGCCTTCAGACTCCTGAAACTTTTTTATTTGAAAACTATAAAATATAACAATTACAATGATATAGAAATCATTGCTGCACATTGATTTTTGATATTTAGGCAAGCTCCCATAGTTCCACTGCTCAAGTTCTTTAATATAATTTTATTGTAATTGTCGACTAAAGTAGTTATTTATAATTTCAACAACTTACGTTGTACAAAATAATGATGAATTTTTTCTTTCCTTGTCTATTTCTCAAACCTACTCTAATAATATTTGGCGCTTCCTTTTTAGGGTTCCGTACCCAAAGGGTAAAAACGGGACCCTATTACTAAGACTCCGCTGTCTGTCTGTCTGTCTGTCTCCAGGCTGTATCTCATAGGCCGTGATAGCTAGAAAGCTGAAATCCGTTGCCGCTATAACAACAAATACTAAAAATTAAAAATATATATATATTAAGCGGGGTCCCCATACAATAAACGTGTTTTTTTCGTATTTTTTTGCTCAATATTAAAAACGGTAACAGGTAGACGATTCAAATTTTCACAGAATATTAACTTGTATATTACCTTTCAAAATAAATAATTAAATATCAATAAAGTAAATATTAAAGGGGGGCTCCCATACAACAAACGTAATTTTTTGATATTAACAGTAAACCTCTACAAACAAAGTTAGTTTTGCGGTTCATTAACAAAGGTAATTATACCTACTTCTTGAGTACGGAACCCTCGGTGCGCGAGTCCGACTCGCACTTGGCCGGTTTTTTTTTACACTGATGATAGGTGGCGCCCCCAATTTAATGCATTTCGACAGACACTTTCTATATACAGAGATAACACTCCTCCTACTCTACCCTCCATACAGCAGTCCAACTTATGGATGTCAGTGAAAGCATGTTCCGCCTTTCATGGCTTATGTTCAATATGGTTTATATAGAAATCTTCCTGTCTCTGGCTTTATTTATATATATTTATATGAAAACATGATGTTTCATTTCCTGATCTCCTTAAATTGTATTAATTTAAAACAAGGCCACATAATAAAGTCAAGGGCAAACTTGTAGCAGATAAAAAAAGATATTGTGGAACCAGCATCCATCTTCTATGTTCCCTCATGATTATAATATGGGGCTCTTCAAAGGGTGGATAAACAAATAATATTATCTTAAAAGCCAGCAATGCATTGGCGGTTCCTCTGGTGCTGCAAGTGTTCATGGGCAGCAGTAATCGCTTACCATCATGCGTTCCTGAGAAAAAGGGTCTTGACACACAGACGGACGGACAACAAAGTGATCCTATATTCCGGTTCCGTTTATTCCTTTTGAGGTACGGAACCCTAAAAAAACGATACTTACTCAATCTGTTTTTCATGGACAGCAGGTAAAGGCTCAACTTTGGCAACAACACACTGGGCGTCCTTCAAAAACGTATCATACTGGCCGTAGAACTGATGCTGTAGTGTGTTGGTCAGTAGTTGCTGCTTGAATATTGGCACTGGGGGCAGAATGACGTGGGAGGTGATCTGTAGTTGCTGACTCATATCGCCTTGTAAAACCTGTAGCACATAATTTGTTCATTAATAACTGACTGATTGACCGACTGACTATCGAGCACAGCTGAAACCACTGGACAGATTGGGCTGTTTGGCATACAGATAGCTTATAAGACTTAGGCATCTGCTAAGAAAGGACTTGCAAAAATTCAGTTACATTAATATTTAGATTTAGATATTTACTGTAAATATTTTGCAACTTATAACATAATATTTATTCATTCATGATTTTAAACCTACTGCCAGCTCACTTCTGAGCACGAATCTCTTCTCAGTACGAGAAGAGTTTGGCCGTGATCCACCACAACAGCCTCGTGCGGATGGGCAGACTTCACACACCATTGAGAACATTATTAAGAATCATAATGTTGTTTGGGGCATGTAGGTTTCCTCACAATGTTTTAAAAGTTAAAGCAAGTGATGTTTAAACATCATTCCAAACGTGCCCTTAAGACATTAATGTCTTAAGGGCACGTTTGGAACTTTAGTGCTGTAGTTTTAAGATACCGTATCTGACTATCTTGTTTTATAAGTTATTGGACATCAATAAGTATACAGTGTACCTAAATTTCAATAAATAAATAATGGGGCCATTTTTGTTAAGCAAATCTCTAAACTAAAATGACAGCTCTAAGCCATGTGCTGCCCCTTTGCATAGGGAGTATTATGAAATTAATAGCAATATTTTATTTATTCACTTCTTACATCATCTTGACAGGAATCCCTAATACAATGGTGCAGTTACAATACTTATATCTAGCTTAAACAGAAATATCACCTACTAGCTGATGCCCGCGACTACGTCCGCGTGGTTTGAGATTTTTTGGTTCCCGCGGGAACTCCTTAATTTTCCGCGATAAAAAGCCTACGTCCTTCCCCGGGATACAACCTATCCCTGTACCAAATTTTATCAAAATCAGTTGAACAGATACATTTGTTTGATTCCCGCGGGAACTCTTTAATTTTCCAGGATAAAAAGTAGCCTATGTGCTATTCCAGACTATAATCTATCCCTATGCCAAATTTCAGCCAGATCCGTTCAGACGTTGGGGCGTGATTGAGTAACAAACATCCATATATCCATCCAGACATCCATCCAAACTTTCGCATTTATCTAAATATATAAAAGAAGACACTGACTGACTGACTGACATATCAACGCACAGCCCAAACCGCTGGGTCTAGAGACTTCAAATTTGGCACACAGGTTCCTTATGAGGTCTAGGGGTGCACTAAGAAAGGATTTTTCAAAATTCCCCCCCTAAAGGGGTGAAACGGGGCTCCAAAGTTCGTATTTTACCAAGCTTCAATACTCCTTCACGCCGCAACTACTGAACCGATTTGGCTCAAATTTGGAATGGAGATAAATTGCATCTTGGGTTAACACATAAGCTACTTTTTATCCCGGGAAAATCCATGGTTCCCGTGGGATTAGTTAAAAACCGAAATTCACGCGGAAAAAAATCTTCACACCGGAAGTACAAGACCGATTTAGCTGAAATTTGGAATGGACATAGATGATATCCTGGGTTAATAAAAAAGCTACTTTTCATCCCGGAAAAATCCATGGTTTTTGCGGGAAAACTGAAAAATTGATATTCACGCGTGAAAAATACTACTTTACGCTGCACTTACTGACCTGATATGACTGAAATTCGGAAAGGAGATAGATTTTATCCTGGATTGATACATAGGCTACTTTTCATCCCGGAAAATTTCATGGTATATCAAAGAAGATACTGACTCACGCTCTCACTGACATATCAACGCACAGCCCAAACCCCTGGGTCTAGAGACTTCAAATTTGGCACACAGGTTCCTTATGAGGTCTAGGGGTGCACTAAGAAAGGATTTTTCAAAATTCCCCCCCTAAAGGGGTGAAACGGGGCTCCAAAGTTCGTATTTTACCAAGCTTCAATACTCCTCCACGCCGCAACTACTGAACCGATTTGGCTCAAATTTGGAATGGAGATAAATTGCATCTTGGGTTAACACATAAGCTACTTTTCATCCCGGGAAAATCCATGGTTCCCGTGGGATTAGTTAAAAACCGAAATTCACGCGGAAAAAAATCTTCACGCCGGAAGTACAAGACCGATTTAGCTGAAATTTGGAATGGACATAGATGATATCCTGGGTTAATAAAAAAGCTACTATTCATCCCGGAAAAATCCATGGTTTTTGCGGGAAAACTGAAAAATTGATATTCACGCGTGAAAAATACTACTTTACGCTGCACTTACTGACCTGATATGACTGAAATTCGGAAAGGAGATAGATTTTATCCTGGATTGATACATAGGCTACTTTTCATCCCGGAAAATTTCATGGTATATCAAAGAAGATACTGACTCACGCTCTCACTGACATATCAACGCACAGCCCAAACCGCTGGGTCTAGAGACTTCAAATTTGGCACACAGGTTCCTTATGAGGTCTAGGGGTGCACTAAGAAAGGATTTTTCAAAATTCCCCCCCTAAAGGGGTGAAACGGGGCTCCAAAGTTCGTATTTTATCAAGCTTCGATACTCCTCCACGCCGCAACTACTGAACCGATTTGGCTCAAATTTGGAATGGCGATAAATTGCATCTTGGGTTAACACATAAGCTACTTTTCATCCCGGAAAAATCCATGGTTCCCGTGAGAATAGGGAAAACTAAAATTTACGCGGGCGAAGCCGCGGGTATCTGCTAGTAATATTTATATATACAGTGTAAACTCTTTATAACGAAACTCAAGGGACTGAGCATTTTTTGTCGTTATAGAGAGTTATCGTTATATGGAGTGATCAAAAAAACAACCAAATTAACAAGAATTTTTAATATGTATGGCTTAGATAATAAATGCATAAAAATTATTGTTTACACATATAGCCTGATAACTTTAGTCTGACGACTGATAATACGATAGGTAGGTAGCCAGTATGCTTGGTCGAAGACCATCACTTCCGAGAAAACAATGCGTCATACTGCAGGTGTTGAAGGAAATTAAGGATAACAAAAGCTAGACCGACCTCGGATGTTTCAGAGCTTCAAAGTCTTTTGTTACCTGATAACATAACATAAACAATAATACCAATAGTAAATATTTACTGTCTACAAATATGAACACATTTCTTCGTAATAGAGAATGGCGTATCGCTATAAAGAGTGTTTCAATATGTGGGTTTTAACGCAAACCAACTAAGTTGGGCTCACTTCAACGTTACAGGGAGTTTATTGTTATAAAGGATAACGTTATAAAGAGTTTACACTGTATATATATATTATATCACCTATTTAGTTATATATGGAGCCTTCATTTTAGTTTAGTTTAGAGATTGTGCTAAACAGAATTTGACCATAATTGATTGATAAAACTCAGGTAACTCCCAAAAGTTATGTTTGTGTCCAGGGATCAAAGGCCCCGACCACCCCATCAGGAAGCAGCAGGGCGACCGCATATCTTTTGCATCAATCATTGATACATCGCAATCACCTCGGATTGGTTAACACTCTTCCACTATTGGACGAAATCCATTGACGCAGCAAGAATACCATAAATTCAGCCAATCGGGGGTGATTGCGATGTATCAATGATTGATGCAAAAGATATGCGGTCGCCCTACTGGGCATCAAAATTACCCATCACTGCTTTTTAACTAAGAACAAATTCATACCTGTGATTGCATCTGCGTTTGCAGCGGTTGTACATTCTGCAGGTGAATCTGCTGGCACGACATAACAGTTTGATTCTGCGATATCAGATGCTGGTTGTGCATTTCATGTATATGTGATGAGACAGGGATATGGAGGGACTCAGAGGTTATCGTTTGCTGATAGGAGACCTTCCCTTGAGACTGCAGGGAAGGATGGATGGACACTGATGGTGGATAAACTTGGACTATGTGCGGTAGACTCGCCGGTGCTTGCATGTGTTCCATTTTTATTTTGTTCTGAAACGCATTGAATTGAAGTACAAAGGTAAGTTTAAATAATAAATTAAAAAGGAATACTCTGTAAACAGGAGTTATAGAGTGAATGAGTGTAGAATTAACCAGTTAGCATCCGTTTTTTAAACACGATTATTGTCGAAACCTAACAAAAACTTCAACCAAATTGAACTTTTCGACTAAAACTTATTTGAATGTAGCTATTGTTTTGGCAAACCTTACCTCAATGCACAATTTTATCTCAAAAAACTGAAAAACCAACACGAAACACTTCAATATTTACAAAATCATTTTATTTTGCTACAGTTCCATCTCAAAAGTCAAAACCAAAACAAAACAATATGGCGGAAGCTGGACGGAAGGACACCATAGACTAATAAAAAGCCCTTTAATCAATGTACTCTGTGATAAAGGGTATGTTCCGATATACACTGAGAGCACTGTTCAGTGCTCTTACTGGGGAAAAATTCGTCCCGTTATGGACTGACAGTATACTGCCGCATTATCCTAGGGAAATATATGACGTCATAAATCGTCGCCATTTTTGTACTGTGAGCACTGGAGTTTTCGAGGTAAGGTGCTCTCAGTGCTGACTGCGTTCCGTTTTGAACAGTGACCACTGACCAGTATAGCTAACTATAAAGGAACGGTTTCGCAGTGTACTAAATTGACGTCACACCTTACAGTGCAAGCAGTGTATTTCGGAACATACCCAAAAAGTAACATTGTGTGTAACCGATTTCAAAAAACGATTATAGGGATGATCGGTCAATATCAGCTATGGTATAAATGCTGATTGGTGATCATCATCATCTTTGCATCTTTGCAACCCATTACCCATTGCCAACTCACTACTGAGCACGAATCACTCGGAATAAGAAGGGTTTGGCCATAATCCACCACGCTGGCTTAGTGTGGATTGTCAGACTTCACACATCTTCAAGAACATTATGAAGAACTCTCGGTCGTGCAGTTTTCCTTGACTGTTTGAAGCAAGCGACATTTCTTAAAATGCTCATACCCCGAAAAGTTAGTAGTAAGTGCCCAGGGATCGAACCCGTGACAACGTAAAAGAGGGCGAGACAATATTATATCCAAACCGCTAGGCTTACCTACTTCTAACCTTCCCATAAGTCTGTGCTTCTAACAGCCTACTTCTTTTAATACGGTGTATATCCTGATTTTTTATTTAAATTAATTTGAGAGCCTGGAGTCCAAAATTATAGCGGAATACAATAGTGGAAGAGTTTTTTTTTAGCTAATCAGAGGTAATTGCGATCGTCAAACTCTAGGTAACTCTAACAAACTGTAATGCTTAATTTTATCGCTATGTATGTATTGTTTACAAGTGTGTAATTGGTGTGGAACTCGATTTGGTGTACAATAAAGAATATTTCATTCATTCTCTTTTGCGTCATAATGTGGTCCTTAATCTGTCTGATTGATTAATAATCGATTTTGTTTATTGGCACAATCGGTTAATAGGCTAGTACAAAAATCTAATCAGCACATCACCACCATCCAAAAACCGTAAGTTCGTAACTATCAAATAAAAAAGTTGCCAAATTAAAAAAAAAACACCTGTAACATCAGAAAAATGTGATCACGTTATATTTTTGGGTCGGTAGTCTAGTATAGTTCTAGATTATAGTTATATACTATTATCGTATAGTTTTACTAGATTTAAGCACACCATAGATCTAACACTTCTTACTTGTGTTGCTTACTATTAGGATAAATGTGAAAGTTTGAAAGTTTGGATGTTTGTTACTCCTTCATGCCGTAAAGACAGAACCGATTTGGCTGAAATTTGGAATGGAGTTAGATAAATCCAGAATTAGCACAAAGGCAACATTTTATTCCGGATAATCAAAGAGTTCCTGCGGGAATCAAAAAACCTTAATCCATGCCGATGAAGTCGCGGGCATCATCCAGTAGGTTTTAGGTACCCTAACAGTATTGTATTAATTCACAAAAAAAAAAACAGATTGTTGTAACCATCAAATTTTATTCATTTAATATAAATGTCGTCAACAGTTCTTCGAAATATATTATAACAAAATATTCTAGTACTTAGGTAGTAGTAGAAGTTGAAGTAGTTATATAATTAGTATTGTTAAATGCTGTTAAAATGATAACATAAGAATAATTGAATGAAAAATAAACCATACCATAGACCTCAAAAAAAAAAAGTATTTGGCATCTCTCATAAAAGTATTTGCTTTTTAAATAACATCATAACATCATATAATGATATTTGTATCAAAATCTCACATTTAGTTATTTTGGATAGTGTGCGTACCATGCTTGCGGTACATTTATTTTATACATTATATACTATTTTACAAATTCGATTAAAATAACGGTTTTAAACCGTTGATTTGTAATAAACAAGTACAGTCTTATATGTAAGTAGGTATATTAATTGGAAAACAAAAAGAATACATACATATATGTGAGCTTTTTTTTTTGTTTTCAAATTATATAGCAATAAATTACATTCAGAAAAATAAAAAATGCTTATATTCCACTTTTATACTCAGTATGTAGGTGTTATAAAATGTGTAGATATTACTTATGCCTTATCATAATATAATAGTCATTTTCCGTACCTACTTTAAGATTAATGCCGCTTACTTAAATGCTTGACTTATCTTCAAATTTGTTTTCTAGAAAATGATAGACATAATCATAAACCACCAGCATAATAGCTCCTCCTGGACCTAATCTAAGTACTTTTGGTAGTAGACCTTTGTAGAGGGCACGGAATCTGGAAGAAATTAAATTATCAAAATAAGTTTCAACCGATATATAATATGAATAATTCGTAATTCTACCAACTGCATAATCAGTTCTAAAAATAGATATGACGAAGATCGTTGACTTCCTGGCGAATACACATAGGGGCAAATAAACAAGTTTTGAGACGCTTACAAAAATTAAACTTCTAACTATTGGAGTAATAAATGTGTACCTACATAAATTTAAAAAAGTTACATTCTTAATATCTGTAGAGGTCAAAAAAATGAAATCTAAGTGTGAATATAACACATGTTTCTTTTGTTTTGAACATTATCCGTTACAAGATAAATATTTTGAAATGCACCAAGTAACACTAAAATACTGGTCTTCCTATTAATTTAGCAAAAAGAAAAATAACATGCACAATTATCATTTCCAAAGCAAATTGAATGTAAGAAAATGTACCTTATCTGCGGATAGGTAGGTATACTTTGTGTTTTTGGCACACAGCCATGCTAAAATTGAAAGTTTAGTCCCACATAATAAAATACATTTCTCAGTATTATTTTGTTTACCACTTTACTATTGTAAATAAAATAGTTTAGATAATGAAATAACCAGACCAGAAAATAGAGACCATTCGTACCTATAAGATTTTTTAAAAATCATAATATACATACTCAGGTAAATAAAAAATATATATAGGAAACGCTTTAAATAACTATCACTGCGCTATTCTGATAGCCGGCGTCCTTGAAATATTTAGCTTGGGTAACTGTGTTGTAACTATGCTTCATTTAGTCCAGCATAGACTGAAAATTTGGTATGTCACAGGGCCGCATAACCATCATACTTAATATTATAAATGCGAAAGTCACTTTGTTTGTTGGTTTGTTGGTTTGTCCTTCAATCACGCCGCAACGGAGCAACGGATTGACGTGATTTTTGGCATGGGTATAGTTGAGGACCTGGAGAGTGACATAGGCTACTTTTTATCCCGGAAAATTGAGGAGTTCCCGCGGGAATCAAAAAAACTTAAACCACGTGGACGAAGTCGCGGGCATCAGCTAGTATAAAATATATTACGTATAGTTGGTAGACGGTTGCACCGTAAATCATAATATTATTCTAAAGTATAATGTTGTCTGATTTCTTGGTATAAAATAGACGAAAATTGGTGTATTCATTATTGCAGAAAGTTGCATTATCGCATTTTGTTGCTCCGACAATAAAACAGCTTAAACAAGTACCTACTGTATTATTTTCACATCATCTGTATTATCATATCACTAATAATTTGAAGTATAATTATTAGTAAGTATTGAAATATGTTTAATAAGTATATACTTACCTTTTTTTTATCCTATGTATAAAATATTAAAGAAACGAGCAGAAAAGCAATCATATACATAATAATAGAATCGCTTTACCTATTTCCTCCTTGTGATCAACATGAGATGTCTTATTGCATTACTGATACATTTGTTCAATTTGTCTATTTCAATATTAATAATACAACAAATGCAATTTTTGGTCTTCTATGCTCGTTCTTTGGTTATTCATCATTTGAGACCAACAACAATTCACCTCTTAATAATAAATGTATAAACCAAATTGTATGAGAAACTATTTACGACCTTGGTTACGTTTTAACCCGGTCTGATGACACTCGAGTGTAATGACCTCAAAAATATAGCCAAGCCAAATGTGTTCATTGTTTCAACTTTCAACACGCAGCTAACTTATTCACTCATTTTAAAATATATAGATTGACACAAATAGATCGCAGGAAAAGAATTTCAGTATAATGTAAGAAAATGTTGTAAGTAAAGGGCCGTCAAATCAATTTTATTTATATAAGATCTATGTCACCCGGATAATAATAACGCGTCGATTGACACCTCTTTCATCAAAATCGGCTCAGTAACCCCTTTGGCTTGACCGTAGTTGGGTTACAAAAACTGAGCACTCACCCTTCTTCCCTATAGACTAATAATATTGATCCCGTCGTTGAACTGTATTTGATTAAACCCGGTGTTGGCTGAGGTCCTTGGATGCGGCTCTTAGCAACATCGAATGGAATATTTACACAGGAGCCAAGAACTCCCGACGTGAAACCGAGGGCGACTTTTCGACCAAACTCCAAAAGCGGGTCCTGCAAAAACAATATACGTCACATCGATCCATTTTAATATTAGAAATGCGAAAGTGTGCATGTCTCTCTGTCAGCTATGCTTTCTCGGCCCATCTTTTCAATCGATTTGGATGAAATTTGGTACTGAGGTAAGTTACATTCCGGGGAAAGACATAGGCTACTTTTTATCCCGGAATCAAAAGACTTAATCCACGCGGAAAAAGACGCGGGCATCATCTAGTATATTATAATGAACATATTGGCACTCAAATTGTATTTATCTTATCAGAAGTGGGACACAACAATTTCACTTAACTTTCTTTTTTGTTTTCTTGTTCCTTTGTGTGCACTCTTTGTAGCTTCCTCATATATTATACTCTTTGTATCTTGTGCATCTTTATGTGCACCTCAATTAAAGAACACTTATGTGTTTCAAAATAAATTCGTGTTCATATCAGACTTTTACGATTTGCCAAATTCATTTTGAATTAGTATGTATTTTACTGCTTTCAACAGCTCTAACGTAAACGATAACCAGGACAGTACAGAAATCAAACTTTAATAAAGCCATAGACTTCACAATTTAAAAGCAATAGTACTATACTGTAACTCGGCAGTTGGCTGTTAACTATTTGTTGCAGGTTAAATATTGGTTTTACTTTCCTGACGTACTCTTTCAGTCCTCATTCGTTGTATTTTTTATTATTATTTTTATATAGAAAATTTACAGTGTAATATTATGCGAATAGTTGAGGGTTATCATGAATCAATGATAAACAATGAGGCAGCACTATTACTACTGTGGCGTCAGTAAGTTTGGTTATTATCTCTAATGTGAACTCGTAAACCAAACGGTTACATGCTTCAGGTTTGCATACTCTGTGAACCAAATTGGTGTAGTCAGATTCGCCTAAGCTATTAATAATTTCCGCGAGAGCAAACCTTATCGTTCTATCGTGTAACTGATAAAAATTATCAACTGAAAACAAATAAACACTGTTTTATTTTGAATTAGTGAAAAGATCAATTATATTTAAGTCAGTTACCTCGTATTCAGGCAAGTATCCTTTAAAGCTGTGGTAAAATCCAAAATAAACCATGTTAAAAATGCCATTCCGGGCTATAGTTGCCGTAAGTCCTTTATTCAGTCCCCTAAAGCCTAGTCCACTTTCGCGGACTATTTGTCGAGTCACAGTCCACGTGCTTGGTACTTGGGCTGCCAAAGCTTTATTTGATTGGAGAGTCACCTTGACCACTTCAAAAGGATTAACTAGAATGGCTTCAGTGATTCCCGCTCCGAGTCCAGCCAACGCGAATGTCTGCAAATAAGATTCATTGATATGTAAGTATTATTTTTATATTTTTCTACAACCCCTTGACCCTTGTCAAAATACTAAAGGACACAGTTGGGCACAGTCCTTGACTGTGATGATCATTATGTAGTCTAAGTTTGAAATGAGCTAACCAATGCTAATAATTAAGGGAACCCGTAACCCGTTGGTATCGTTTTATGGTTTGTCTTTTTTTGCCGGTATGGTCCTTACCAATTCAATTTGTTTATAACTTTTTAAAACCCAAATTGCCCAAGTTGGGGATCGAATCCGTTACCTTTCAGACTCAAAACCACTGGGTCCAGAGGTCGTCAAAAAATGACTCATTGGCATGCAATTCAAATGTACTAATCATTAAGGTTTCATTACCTTATTTAATGACAATAAATATTTTCACTTGTTATCGGCGTAGATACCTACCATAATATCATTAACGAGTTTCATTTATTTGACTTATATTAAGAAGATAACTACCTACTTACTTTTATTTATAAAACCGGTTTTTTAGCTAGATATTTTTTGCTATATTAATTTTTCCAAGACTACAGTAATTATTTTACACAGGGTCTTATAGTATATAATATTATAGTTACTTGTTTTTTTTTAAATAATGTTAACAATGAGATGGTAATAAAATCTTACCAAAGGAGTAGGTGTACTGGAACCGAACATAAACATCTTTTTGTACTGTTCAAAAGTTAAAAATTTCACTGCGCGTTTTGGAGTTTCCGCTAGAATTGGCGGCAGAATTCCTTTCCAGAATGAGGTCACTCCTTCATGTCGATACATTTTTTTCATACAGTCAATAATTCCATTATAATAGTGAGGATCTGAACTTTTCAATGATGATCTATTAGCTTGCAATTGTAATCGCGTTTTTACGAGATCCAAAGGATGCATGATGCAAACTTCTATGAATCCCGCACTACCACCAGCTCCTACTTGCATTGCGGCTTGTTTAAAAAGCTTTTCTATGTCAGGCATTGTATTTGGTTATCAAACAGTACAAATAATATACAAATAAAAATAGTTACACAATAATATTGGTACGGCACTCATTCCGTAATGAGCGCTCGACACGTACTGAAAAACGTACTTAATGATTATATTCTCTTTGAATTCTATCAGTCAGCTGTCAACATCCTATATTAGTGATTTTAAAGCAATCCTACCAATTAATTATACCGGTTTTATAAATTGCAAGCAAAGTACATCACTAATGTCGCAAATAATGGCAGCACCAACACACAGTCTGCTAATGTCAAATTGAAGTGTGCAGTGTCAGAAATGGAAAGTTGTTTCGACAATTTCTGCTAAATTATTTCGGAAAACCTATTTTTTAATCAGCAAAGCCTTTCGACTGAATCAATAAATAATCCGTTTTAGTTTTGCGTGCAGTGTGCTAATGTGCAACAATAGATGTCGATAAAGTCTGTTTTTGCTTATACATGTCATCCAAAATGGCAGGGAAGTCGAAGAACTTGTGTTTGGACATTAGCTGATTGTGAGATGCGAATAATAGTGAATTACCATTGACAGTGTGAGAGGGTGTGAGTTGAATGCGGAAATGCGGACATAGCGCGTACAATGGGTTCGCAGACTTTGGAGATCCTACGCCAGGGTATTTGGGCATCTTTGACTGGCGGTTGGTTCTACGACCCTCATCAGAACCTCTTCTGCAACACTGTACACCTGTATATTTGGTTGTTCCTGCTATGTTTGCCGTTTTCTGTTTACCTGGTAAGTAAGTAAGGTGTGACTGAAACTAGGTCAGTGCTATAAGTTTGTTATTGTTGCCTTACATATACCTACCTAGAATGTAGGTAATGTATATACTTTATTGTAAACCACAAAAACTCAAAAGAAACAAGATACAAGGAAACTTAAAATATAGGTACAATAAGGCAATGTATGAGTAATCACTGACTAACCGAGCCAATGGCCTGATTAATGTGGGTACATGATATTGCAATAACTCGGGATTATGTGAACAATACAATGTAATTCAAATACAATGAAAAAGGTTAAAATGTTAACAAGAGGTAAACTTTAGACTTCTAAAGAAGTTTTAGTAAGATTAAGATTATTGATCAAGTATATTCAACTATACTTAAGTACTTTTTTTATAGTTGTTTCAGTATTTACTTAATAGTATATGTAAAATTAATAATAATTAATAGTGTATGCTAAAGGAGATGTTTCTCAGATACATATTTTAAAATAACTATCATTGATTATCCTGTTATAATCTTCTGCAATCACACTTTACTCGATTTAAGCAGGAACTTGTAACTAAAGTTTTGGAAATGGAAATGATTTATTTATCACATAGGATAAGTCAAGACGTGCCACCGGTTTATAAAGCTGATTCTACTGAGAAAAGCCGGCAAGAATTTCAGCAGTTGCACCTTTCATAAACTATATATAAAGATAATACATAATATACATATAGATAGATAGATAGATAGATAGATAGATAGATAGATAAATGCTTTATTGCCACACAAAACATTAAAAAGAAACAAAAAAGTTAACAAGCTAAAAGGAATAACAAGTGCGCAAAGGCGGTCTTATCACTAAAAGTGATCTCCTCCAGACAACCTTTAATTATAGAAGCAAATGCAATGAAGCGGGATAGTGCAACAACATTAATATATATTTATAATAAACTACATAAACTATACATTTTAATATTACATAAACAATTACACGAATAAAATACTAAAATATATACCATTAATTTATAGCATATTAGTAAGATAAAATTCTTTCAAACGATTCTTAAAAATACTCAAAGATTTTGACTGTTTAATATTACCTGGCAGCGCATTCCATAACTTGACTGTCTTTACCGTAAAGGAATTTGCATACACCTCAGTCCGACTCAATGGTATTTCTAACTTGTTGTCATCCCTTGATCGCAAATAAAATTGAATGTCTTTGCTGCCAAGAAAAGTGAATCGCTTTTTCAAATATGGTGGCGTTTGAAGAAGATATAAAATAGTATATAGGAACGAAAGAGCCTGTAAATTTTTGCAGGATCAAATCGGCAGCCACTGCAGCCCGAAACTCAGACACATGAGATTATTTGCGCAGGCCATAAATGTAGCGAATACATACATTCTGCAATCTATCCAATTCTGCAATTTATCGGAGACCATGCTTAACAAAAGCATGGTCTCCGATAAATCCAAATAACTAACATCAGCATAGTCCAAAATGGGTAAAAGAAGAGTATTTGCCAAAAGTATTTTAGTCTTCACTGGCAAAAAATGTTTCCACCGTCTTAAATACCCAAGAGCAGCAAATATCTTTCGACTCAGCTCTGTAACTTGTGGAACCCAAGGCAAAGAATTGTCTAAGATAAGGCCAAGATCCTTAACCACACTACTTAAGGATATGACTGTGCCATCTAAGCGAACAGGTGGTACACTATTATGGGAAAGTAAGGAAACGTAATAATTGCTGCCAATAATAGTCACCTGAGACTTATTTGGATTTATCAAAAGACCATAAGAACGACACCAAGCACTAATTTTATTTTCATCCCATGTATTCGAAAAGGACGACTTGGTTTGCCTTTAAGCGCACCCAAAGGTGGTGTTTTCTATAAGAAACTTTTAGTCGGCAGAAATCAGTTTTTAATCCTCTTTATTTCAAAAAGTGCGAGGCAAAGATAATTGCGGCCCACTTTTTGAAATAAAGAGTTTGAATTTGGAACATCTTAGTGTTCAGAGCCAAAGAAATAGAACGCAAATATTGTTGCAATGTGCAAATATCGCCGCCGGCTGAATTATAAAAAAAAAAAAAATTAAAAACGCGCGAACTACAGCCCGCGTTTTCGTCAACTTTCACGGATTGTTAAAAATTCATGATTTTGTTTTGAAAAATGAGTTCTTCAAGTGACAGTGAAAGTATAGAATTGATGAATAATCTATTACCTGCAAAATCCCGTAAGTCACATTTTCCTCAAAATGAGCCAGATTCGGACATTATTTCAAACATGCAGAATATAAAATCTACAACAACCTCTATTCCTAATAAAACTGTAACAATAAATTTTCATAATAATTGCAAAAATGTCTTAAATGTAAATATAAGTTTTTAGTTGTTTTATTATTAGATACTATTTAATTTCAATTTAGTTGTTACTCTATGTTTTATGAAATAATAATATAATATTACAATAAAATATGGGGCGCCTTTTATTTTCTCATACAGGGTGATGAAAAGTAGAGTTTATCATTCGGGCGCAAATTTTTTTTGGTTCGGGCGACGTACTTTGAATCCATCGTTACGTTCAGGATTCCACTAAAGAATCCCTCTCTACGCTCTGGATTCTACTATAGAATCCCTCACTTCGCTCTGGATTCAATAAAGCGCCCTCGCCGTAAAAATATTATTTTGCTCCCTTATATTACAATCTACTATTAAATCCGCATACATACATAGATGTATACATAATAAAGCTTTAGGACTTCATAGGACATACATAGGACAACATAGGACTTTCATACAAATTTCAAACCCCCATTTCACCACCTTAGCAGTGAATTTTCTAAAAACCGTTTCTTAGCTAATCTCAACACTATAGAAAGAATCTACCTTACAAATTTCAAGTTTGTATGTTTTGTAGTTTCTGAGATATTGTGATTAGACAGTAAGTCAGTGAGTGGTATTATACTTTTATATTTTTAGAAGATTAGAATTATTATGTTTGAATGAGCCATTTATTTCTTCTCTACATACACTCTGCTGCAAGCCCAAATATAACTAGATAGCACATGTTTTTATGTAAACTATTGCAATATATTTGTTTGCAGTACTTTCCTCCAGCAAGCCTTGGCTGGTTGATCTATTGTGCTCTGGTGGCCGTCCTCTTCACTGCCTTGAAGCTGATCAACCACGGGCTGCACCACATGTACGACACAAACGAACTCATCGTCGTGCAGTCAACGGACGAAACAGGGAATTCTAATGAGAACACTGCGTAAGTGTTAATTTGCTTCTTACTTTTTTATATGAATAATGAAGGAACTTGAAGATTAGCAAATTAAATGACTTATCGAACAGACTTAGTTCTGCTGCATACGCGGTTAAAAAGATTCGCCAGTTGACAGATATAGAAACGGCGAGATTAGTTTATTTTGGTTACTTTCACAGCATTATGTCATATGGTATATTATTATGGGGTAATGCTGCTGATGTTAATTCTGTTTTTGTGCTGCAGAAGAGGGCTGTTCGAGCCATATATAATATGGGACCACGAGAGTCACTAAGAGATAAATTTAAAGAAATCAATATTATGACAGTGCACAACCAATATATATTTGAAAATTTAGTATAGGTGCATAAACACATGGATAAATTCAAGAAGAAAAGTGATTGTCATAATGTCAATACTAGAAATAAAAATAAACTTGTAATGCCTGCTTCTAGGCTTAGTAAAACTAGCAATTCATTTGTTGGAAGCAGTGTCCGCTTCTACAATAAGCTCCCAGAAGACATGTTTAAGATGTCTCTGAATAAGTTCAAAGTTAATGTAAAACGTAAACAATAGTCAATAGTCAATAGTCAATATCATTTATTCAATATAGGTACACTGTAGGTACACTTATTGATAGTTCCTTCATTATCATGGACTTCCGCAACATAACGCCTACTTCTATTCTATCCAATATTTTTATATGATAATTAATAATATTAATTTGTCAGATAATTGTTAAAAGTGTAGAACATGCTTGGTCATGGTCACATTAAATGACTAGCTGATGCCTGCGACTTTCATCTGCATTGATTGAGATATTTTGGTCCCCGCGGGAACTCCTTAATTATCCATCCATCCATCCAAACTTTCGCATCTATACTAATATTATAAATGCGAAAGTTTGTTGGATGTATGGATGTTTGTTACTCAATCACGCCCGAACGGCTGAACGGATTTGGATGGAATTTGGCACAGAGATAGATTATAGTCTGGAATAACACATAGGCTACTTTTCCAGGAAAATGAAGGAGTTCCCGCGGGAACCAAAAAAACCTCAATCCACGCGGACATAGTAGTAGTATAGTTTATAAAGTAACCTATGTCACTCTCCAGGTCCTCAACTATACCCATGCCAAAAATCACGTCGATCCGTTGCTCCGTTTCGGCGTGATTGAAGGACAAACCAACAGACAAACACACTTTCGCATTTATAATAGTATGATGTCATGCACGCCACTAAGGCGTCAGACACGAAACTAGCGACGGCCGAGCGACGGCGACAGCGGGGCGATGTGGTCCGAGAGCTGGCGAAGAATTTCGGGAAGGTTCTTTACCCAAACTGAAATTGTGAAAATAAATATTTTCGTCTATTAGCGAATCCAGTCCTGCCAGTCTGGTAGAGCGTTTGCGGTTATTTCTCTTCAAAAATATTTTATTAAAATTCCCAAAAAATATACTTTTGGCAATCTGAAATTTTAATCACGCATTTATTGAGTAACTTCAATAATACCTGCAAATCGTCAGACAAATTTTGCGGTTTTAAACAATTCCCAGATGTGAATAAAGTATTCAAATGAGTACGACAAAATTGCGGCGAAATTCGTAGCCAGCTTTCCGACTAATCGCATCGCCCCGCTGCCGCCGTCGCTCCCACGTCCAACGACCTCAATTTACATAGACGGGCCCTGTCAAACAAAGAATGTGGGCGTATTTTTAGCAACGCCATCAACGCCATCTAGTCTGAAAAGTGGGAACTTGCTTGCAACATCTTGAATGAAAGCTTGAAAACGTATGACTCGGTCATAGATAATATAGGCCATAGCCATAGAAGCCGTAAGGCCAGGTAGTAAAAAAAAAATACCATACAGTTTGCCGCGGAAATTAAATGATTGCGTAAAAAAGATATTAAATAGGAAGATTAAATAACGTTTTTTTGGAAATTTATAATTGTGACTTGAAACACTTACCTTAAAATAAAAATTGTACAGTACCAAACTAATAAGACTTTAGATGTTAACCTAGAATAACAAATTATCTACACGACGAGCCACCGTGACAGCGCTACGATGGGGACAAAGACAGCCTAGGAACGCGCTCTCAAATTCGGTCGCCCGACCTTTTTGCTATGAAAGGCCCATCTAGTACCTACATATATATCGATGCCCCCGTCGCTAATTTCGTGCCCGTACACTAAGACAGGAAGTACCATACTATGTTTTCGCTGGCACTAACGTTAGCAAGCAGTAGTTACGGTCGAGATTGACCGGTGTTCAGTCTGTTGTCGCGCCGCAGGGCGGACGCGGGACTGGAGCTGCAGACGCTGGCGCCGCACAGCGACAACGACTCTGGCAACTCGTTCGAGTACCACAAGCCCGACAACAGCACCATAGGTATACATTTATTTAAAGTAATGAATAATAATGTCCTCCCATTAGCCATCTCTGCCCCCGATTGTGTAAGGAAATCGTAATCGTTTGTCAAACGGATAATCCAACCTGTTTATGGAGTTCGTAGATGTCTGCACGCCATAATGCAGGTATGAACTTCTTAAACAGTTCGAGTAATACGTTTTAAGCTGTCAAAATATGATTACGATTTGCTTAGACAATTGGGCCTCAGATCCCCAATTAGCCATCTGCGCGGGAGATATTATAGTGCACAAGTGTGTGCGCAAACACAGATGCACTCTCTGTTCCTTTACTCTCATAACTCGTAAAATCCGATCAAACGATTGGAAAGAGATCAATCGTAGGCACGATGTCTTTACGTGCTCTCTAAACTCCAAAGTACAAAGGGGGAATAATCGCTTTCTTCCTAACTACAGGCTAATTCTGATGTCTTGTCAGAAAATACCAATGCTTAAATATGACCTAATCCAGAAAACGAACCTAGGACCTCATCATATGCAGTCGTACATGCTAACTAGTAGACCAATGAGGCATTACACTAGCGGCACGCTATGATGGCCGGTTTGACACCCGGTTTAATAAATAAATTTTGAGTCCTAAACCTAAAACTACATTCGATAAAATTTATGAATCTCTGCACATCACTATCGTCAATAAAGTAATACAATTATTTCCTTCAAAGTCGTTATCAATTAATACGGAACTCGTTATCAATTAAGCGGACAAACGTCAAACCGGCCATCATAGCGTGCCGCTAGTTTAAGTAATACATACATACATACATTTAAATATTTATATTTGGGTAACATTCGATATTATACATTGACGTTTTTACTCTTACAGATTTAAAAGTGGATGTTCACCGTAAAAACAGTTCAGAGTCAAGCGTTGAAGACAGTGCGATGCCAGCAAAACAGTCAGAACCTGTTGCTACTACCAAATCCGATCTATGCGTAGTACAAACCACTGATGTCGTTTCAGTTCCAACAAAAACCCGTCCGACGAGAAACCGGTCGAAATCCGGCCACAGACGGGAACAAAGGGTCAAAGTCTGCCGAGGACATGGACGAATTGACGAACTGATCGTCGAAGAGCTGAGGAGCCCGAGAAAGGAGACCAACGTTCCGTTACACGTTATCGCGGATGAAGGCTCCTTTGTAAAAGTCAGGCGATACCAGGAGTGTCCACGTAGGCATGGCTCAAGCAACAGGGACTTTTTTAAAGAATGGCTCTACTTAGATGGCAGTGTCGCAGTCGGAGAACCTTACCAGTCGAAATACGCGCGCCAACTCAGTTCCGACTCCAGAGACAATTCAGAACCCAGCGTGGGACCACCTTCTCCGAAGAAAAGGATAGCGCAAAGACGAAGATACGCGAATTACCACGACGAAAGTTGCACGAAATCAGCGATGGCGTTAGCGACAGCGCAATCCTCAAACATGAGGAGGAATTCCAACTCAACAATGTCCACTATACAGTTGCCGTTACTGAATTCAACAGCACAGCTAGTCTCTCATATGAGGAGACATTCCAACAATGCGGATACTGGTTTCTTTGCGAGCGTAGAGCTGGGTGAATATATGATGGTAAAAGCCGAAGCTCCAGCGAGCGATGCGGAGAAGAATAAAGGGAAAAGCCCTGGTGTGAGGCGAATTAAAAGTGCGGCGTTAGAAATAGGATGCCCTCCACCAAGTGTTTCGAATCTGTCGCCCCATCCAAACAGTGCAGAGACGATAGGCGGCCAAGTGCTTAAAAATCCTAAAAGTGCTGTTATACCACCACCTAGTAAATGCCTAACGCGCGGACCCCATTTAAATCTGTACCCAAAAACCGAATCTGGGGAAGGCTGCAGTTATCCTTACCTCACGTATGGTTCCGAAATTGTTTATCCCATTGCTGAAATATCAGATGAAATGCAAACGTCTCAAAAAGAGACAGATTTGGATTCCAGCGGAGATAGCTACAGTGAATATGAGGATGAGAAACAATTTCGAGGCTTTGACTGGGAAGCTGAACAGTCTCCGGCCATGCGTTCCAGTGATTCTGATTACGAAAACAATGGTTCTAGATCTCCTTTATTAGAAAAAGTGAACGATGTTAGGGTAGTTCGATCAAAAAATCAAATCGATTGTAAAAAGCAATGCTGCGATAAGCATCAGAACACTAAACACTACCCAGAATGCCTTAATGAAAAATCGAAGCCGGTTAGATTAAAAAAGCTTCTAAAAAACGAAGCACGACTCGATAAACTAACGAACACGTGCGATTGTAAATATAATCCGAATAGCGAATATTATGATAAAGCGAGTGCAAGTTCAAAAGATCTTCTTATAGAGAAATCGAGCTTAGAATCGAATGAGAATGGAGGTGAAAAGGAGCATGAGAAGAAGCCTATGAAAAGGAAACTTTGGGACCACGACATATCTAACACGAGTAGCAGCAGTAGTGAAATTGAAAGGCGGGACGACGATGTCAAGGGTGAAAAAATTTATGCACCAGAAACTGAGGAATCGCAACTAACATGTGACAGCAAAAGCGCAGACGAAAAGAGCGTATACAGTTTAGATTGGTTGTTCGAAGAGGCTGATTCTCAAGTGATTTGCTGCGCGGAAAGTTTAGGACCCGAAGAGGTCTTACGTCAAAAACTTGCTAATGCATTAGGAGAGTCGTCATCCAATATTCCAAAAAACTTAGGAGCCATACCAAAGCAAATAAAAAACTTGGCCCGCTCACGAGCTTCCTCCCAGAAGGAGAACAAAATGAGAGATTCTAAAAAAGAAAAAGATGATAATCAAGCTGAAGAGAGAATATTAATGGACGCGGTGGAAGCTCAAGCTGCTTTGGTCCAGGGGCTAGAATGTCTATTCGCAGCCACCAACGCGAACACTGTAGTGATGCCGTCCACGAACAGAGAGGAGAGGCCGAGGAGTCACAGGCCCAGCATCCGAGGCGACAGGGACAGTTTGCACAAAACTCGAAAGCGTTCCATAGAGGAAGTCGCACAAACATCTACAAACACATTACTTCCAACCTCGATGCCTTTATTAGCAGCTTTCTTGAATTCTAGAGTAGAATTTACGCCTTGTTGTGTACCTGATAACAATCCGCCTGCGCAAGCGGGACAGTCGACCGAAGACGGACCGCGACTGAGGCCTTTAATGGATAGAAATCACCGAAATAGAGTAAGGAAAATAAAACGATCAACGCGTCAAAGAAATAATCTAGCACAACAACAAAGCAATACTGATAAAAAAGAAAAACCATCCACCTCTGACAATTCTAATGCGAATAACGTTCATTTCGCGACTTCCTTTGAAGATACGACTGACGGAGCGATACATTGCTTTATGGATGAATACGGCAACTGGATGTCCTATACTTTTGATAAAAATAGTTGTGCTCGACAAGCAGAACCCATTCCATTGCCAGAAAAGGAAGACGTTCCAAAATCTAGCAAATTGAAGGTTATTGAAAATCCGGATAACTCGCATGAAACAGCGGGCGAAGGCAGTTGCGGTTCTCTAGAGTCAGAGGCGCCTAACAGTGAAAGTATACCGACAAAAGCAAAAAGAGGAGATAGTATAGACCAAAGTTCTAACCAAGGCAGCAACAACCCGTTATTGTCGAGTAACAACAACGTGTCAGCTATTGCTCCTATCGGCGCAAATAAACGTTTTTACGTCTTCGACGGAGGAACTGGAGGTCCGCACTCTGATCAGCCGAAATCACCCGTGGCCATAGTGACCGATAGTTTTTTAGAACAAATTGAGGCGGAAAGACAATCGAGGATGGGACTTCCAAGCATGCATATCAATTATCTGATGAGCCAGCAAAGAGCTCAACACCAGGCGCAACAGCAAGCAGAAAACACATCAATACACATGCCGAGCTTAATGCCTTCGATAGGCGAAGAGAGCATAGATATAAACATGAGGAGTAAATTCTCTAAATTAATGGACGACTTGGGCAAATCGAATAAACCAAAATCGAAAAGCTATTACAAGTTCAAGCTTTCGAAATGCCTCGAGGTTAAAGTTGCGATGGACAGATTAAAACTTATGGCTCTCTTTGACAGGAATTTAACATTTAAAGAGACTTTTGTTTGTATCATGTTAGCTATATCGGTTGCCGTATTGGGTTCTATGGTATTGAATTTAGGTTTCTACACGGATATATACGCGTTTTGGTTCTGTTTCATAATGGCTGGGAGTCAGTACTCTTTACTCAAGAGTGTTCAACCGGATTCGGCGTCACCAGTGCACGGATTTAATAAAATGGTTGTCTTTTCTCGACCGATGTACTTTTGCTTATGTACCGCAATACTATGTGCAGTACATAGCCAACTACAGGAAATAACGCCTCCAGAAGATTCAAATATACGCACTAAAAGGAGTGTAGATGAAAACAAACCCATGACGATATACGGTTTCGAATTAAATGAACGAGATTTTTTATATGTGATTCAAGAAATCTTATCCAAGTTCCTATTATTTTTTCCTTTAGCGTTCAGCTTGGGGTTATTTCCCCAAGTGAATACGTTCCTGATGTACTTATTAGAGCAAATAGATATGCATGTTTTTGGAGGGAATGCGACTAGTAGTTTAAGTGCCGCGGTATACTGCGTCGTTCGATCTTTGGCAGCAATTGGAGTCTTATACGGGTTCGCGTACAGCGGATTGGTAGAAGGGAACAAGACCCAACATCAAAAGCACAATATCCTCTTTTCCATATTCTGTGGCCTGCTAGTACCGATAGCGTACCATCTAAGTCGAAGTGCGAGCGACTACACCCTAATTTGGAATTTAATAAAGAAGCATTTACTACCACCGGAGCTTTACATCGTTCACACACCCGAATTTACACCAGAATCTGAGAAAAACGATCCAACTAATTTGACTGAGGAAAAGAAGAACAATTCAGAGAGCAACATATCGAAACAGAATTCGATCGGGAGTTCCGCATCGAAGATCAACTTTAGCTCCGAAACAAATATTGCTAGGAATCAAAAGAGGTCGCAGACATCGAGTATTAGTTCATTAAAAATGGATCCGAGAGGTGAGACAATGAATTCTACTACATCACTTAAAGCTGATCGTTCTGAAGCTCAAACGGAAGGTGAAGATAAGAGTCGGGACTCTAATACTCTAAATTCTAATACGAATAAGCCGGATGGTGAGAAACCTGACGAGGATATGGAAGACCCTTTGCCGAAGAAGTTGCAAGCGACAGTGAATGCGAGGCTGAAGAATGATGTGATAGTCTGCACGTTTCTCGGACTCTTCGTATTTGGACTTCACTGCACGACGGTCTTCACAACTTTGAGGCCACAACTTAATACGGTAATTAATTTTCTTTTTGAATATTCACAGATGATTAGATCTTGAGATTCTTTACCAAAATATTATTTATAATGAACTGGCTGTTCAGCATTGGCTTCAGTTGACGAATTTAAGGGTTTTTTAAACTGGGGTCTATTGTAAAGACAATCTTCAAGCAAAATTTCACGTTTTATTTATGCACCCACCAATTTAAGATAGTTCTCCAACATGGTAGCATTGTAGGTTCATGTTAGTCAGTAAGTATCTACTCATATAAATAAAATAACCACACCTTTGAATATTGCACTTATGTACACTTATTCTTCGTAAAACTGCACATTCATAATTACAAAAATAATATGCGATCTGCACGATAGGCAATCTAGAAACCGCTATAGGCTCGTGACTACATCGCCCCGCCTGAAGAAAGTCCGAAGGTCGTTCGTGGGAATGAGCATTATATTCTAGAAAAAAAATTCACAACCTATTATAAAATTGTCTTTACACGTTTAAGATATCCATTATAAGTATGCTCCTGAACAAATCTTCAAGCACTATTGAAGATTATATAAATGATAAAAGAGCATTGATATGACCCGTTCCAACAATGCTTAGGACACATTGATACACGAGTTTTTATGCTGGTTCTTCTCGGTAGAACTGCATTCCGGACCCGTGGTAGAGTCACTCGACTATTCAAAAGCACTTATTTTAAGTTTAAATCTATTTTGTCTAAACAAAAGTCCGTGCCGCTCAGCCATTTCCCGCTCATTACTATTATGCAGTGGTAACCTCGCTTAAAAATTGTTATTATCGATAGTTTAACGAATTTCTACCTTTAATATCAGGTGCTGTGGATAATAGCGGGCGCCCTGGGCTGGGTGCTGCACTACGTGACGCCTCAGTTGCGCAAGCAGCAGCCCTGGCTCTGTCTCGCCGGGCCCGTGTTCAAGCAGCACGAGCATGCGCAGTTCGAAGTCACCGAACCGGCCAAACTCATGCTGTTTGAGAAGGTAAGGCCATATTAGAATTAGTTCATATTTTGAAATTTTGCACCTGCAGTGACTGTCGATCATTATATCAAGCAATATCGCAAGTGTTACGGACAAAATATGGCAAATCATTGATGTACACCAGGAACATGAAGGGACCCAAAATGGAGCCTTGAGGAACACCTATTACTGAGGCTGATCCGGATGATTTCACATCGTTGACACATACTGTTTGAATGCGATTACTGAGGTAGGATGCAATGAGGCCAAGCGCAGTGTCTTTGACTCTATAGTAGCTCAATTAAAGCGTGTCGTGCTCAAAGCAATCTAATGCCTTAGACAAAGCACAGAAAATACCAATAGCAATGAGATTAAAATATATTGTAAGTATTTATGGATATGTATTTATATATATATATATGTATATTGTAAATGTATATATATATGTATGTGTGTATATATACATATTGAGTATAGTATTGAGTTTATTTATTTATAGTATCTTACCTAGTAGGTATATATTTTATTGACTAGTAATTAGTATTATATCTAATGTGTTTAAGTTTTACTTGCACTATCCTGTTATCTTTACTTTTTCCTCTCTAGCCAAGGGTTGCCTGGTAGAGATTGCTTGCAGCAATAAGGCCGCCTTTGCATACTACCATGTTAGTTTTGATAATATATACTTTGTTATTTTTCATGTAACTTTTTTGGTGTGCAATAAAGTTTTTTCATTCATTCAATAGCATTCTGTGATTTCTCCCACGCATCGAATATATGTTTTAACAGCATTGCGCCCGCATTAATTGTTGATCGACCTTGAGTAAAACCATATTGCTCAGAGTGAAGATGTTTACTTGAATTAAAGTGCTGAAGCAATTGGTGTAGCATAATATTTTCAAATATCTTGCTGAGTGTTGGCAAAATTAAAATTGTGATTGATTTAAAAAGTGGGATCAATTTACTACATTTCATAAGGTCTGGAAAGGATCCTGAATGTACAGACTCATTAAAAACTAGAGCAAGATATGGTGCAATAACATCTTTTTCAATATGGCCGATTATTTTTACGGATAACCCCCCATAGGTCTCCGGTTTTTTTATGTTGCAAAGATTTAAATACTATAATAATATCATATGGGGTCACATGTCTAAACTTAAACTGCACACTGCACTCGGTGATATTATCCTTGAGAAGTTTATGGGCGAGGAATTAAGGGAACTAGTAGTGGTGACTGGAATATTTTGAAAAAGTTCTCAAATGTGTTTGTGATTTCCGTTTTGCAGTCAATACTATGCAGTAATAATACGGTCGTTAATTTTTAGCTCCAGTTTATTGTCGTCCACTTTATGTTTCCCAATTTCATCCGTGATTATTTCCCAGACTGCTTTAATTTTGTTAGCTGAATTAATATTTTTTTTTGGTTTTATATTGTGGCGGTCTTCGCAGTCCGCACATAATCCAACAAAATGGCATTACTAGTACACGCAAGCGACCACGAACAGCCCAACTCACGCTTACGAAGTTTTCTCTGAATTACGCTATATATACGACCTCCAAAGATGAACGGTCGGACCAGTGGTCCCCGAGCACAACACCCGCTCGGAGGATGATCATCCTATTGTTACGGTCGAGCCATATCACCTGCTCCCGCATAATATGAAGTGACTTTGCTTGTATGCAGACATTTCTATATAATTTTGAATAATTTCTGACGTATTTAACAAATGTGGGGGTGTAATTATATTGCTTTTCGGCATACAAATCAAACAACTTGTTTCTACTTTTATAAATGCTAACAGTAGCCGAGTCACTAAATTTAAGTTTCTTAAAAAAATCTACTATTTTAGAGATTGAATTAAATTGAGAATCAGCAGAATCAATTGGGAATTTAGCAGATCAAAGGTGTTATAGAGTTCATCCGGACCACCCATTCATTGATGTATTCCAGATCTTCGTATACCTGTGTTTCCTGGAGCGCAACGTACTTTACCCCGCCGTGGTGATAGCAGCCACCACACAGGACGCGCCCGCCATCGCGGCCAAGTACGGCGACGCGGTCGGCGCGCTCATCATCTGCGTATGCGCATTGAAGTGTGAGTATTCCTCATTGCTGAGTGTCGTGACTAGAGTTGTTCAAAACTGCTATAAATCCATAGCACGTTACGGACTATTAGCTGTAATTTTTTAGCATGCTTTTATAAGAGAGCGTGTCGGCGGCCGGCCGGTGCGATATGTCTTGCAGCTCGCTAAATTTCGTAGCGCGCTAAATTTCGTAACACGCAAAGATGACGTTCACTCACAACAACGCGTTGCGCGAGACTAACCATCGGCCAGCGGCAGCGCGCTACCGGCAAGCGGGCGCCGCTACAAGTGCTACGAGGCGCCGCACGCGATCGCGTGATATTCATAACGCCGTAGCGTCATGGCTACTCCTCACATAGCACATTATCCGCGCTATGGAACAATAGCGCGCTATGATATTGCGCTACGTGTACCATCTCTAGTTATGGTGTATCTACACCAAAAAGAACTTACAAACGTTTAATGATGTAATTTGTTGTAGGTCTCAGGAACGCGTACTCTGAACCGGACAGCCAGTATTTGATACTAGTGTTCGCGGTTCTGTTGTTCCAACGCGACCTCAGCAGCCAGAGAGTATCAGAGACTTTCCTCGTCGACTATTTTGTCACGGCCATCATATTCAGCAAGGTGTATGAGTTTCTGTTGAAGGTGAGTTCGCGATCCATACTTATCCGTTGTCCTAGGTGAGAGACAGAAGCGACGCGATGCGATGCGAAGCCATAGAAAACTGACGTATCAATGCGACAACGTAGGCCAAGTGAAGGGTCAGCTACTGTTTGATACTGTCGCGTTGCCGCGTTTGTCGCTCACCTAGAACAACGGGCCATACCCGCTTGCAAAGACGCCGGGTTATGTTTAACCCAGGTATAAATTTGAAATTTTGGCACAAGTTTTATACGAATTCCGTTAAAGTAGCAGCAAATTCTGGCCTAAAAGAATAACACGGCGTTTCTGCCAGAGAGCTTTAATTGCCCGAGCGAAGCGAAGGTCTCTGAGTCTACTTGAGTGAATTTGCACTTGTTCGTCCGTCCGTCCGTCCGTCTGTCAGAGCCTTATAACTTCTGAATTGCCTTATAATTTCTGAACGTAATTACTACAAATTTAAGTATAATATGTAAACCGATGGCCTCCAGCTGAATATGGCTTCAAAAATTATAAAAATCTTTATTTCAGGGGGGCTCTCATAGAAGCGAAGTAAAATATTAGTTATGCGTAGTAAAATATTTTTTATAGCGTTACATAGGGTCGCGGTATATCATTTTAAAGATAATTAGGAAAATAGCCCAAAAATTTTTTTTTTTAATTTTTCCCTTAAAATTTACGAAATGGGGGGCTTTCAAAGTGGAGATTTTCTAACGTCCAAAGTTGACCTCAGAACTCTCAATTTTCTGAAAGGCTGAGCCTGAAACTTGATCAGTTATTTGAATTATATCCTGTACTTGAACAACAAATACTAATATTAGATAAATATTATAAGGAAACGAAATTATTTAATTTTAAATGAGCTTCAGTATTTTTAACAGAACTTCTCACGCGCTCTGTTATGGCGATGCCGCGAGGCCTCAGTTCGGGGCAAACCACTAGTATTATAAATGCGAAAGTGTGTTTATATGTATGATGCGCTATAACGGCCCATCTATTCAACAGATTTTGATGAAATTTGGAACAGAGATCGTTGCATCCCGGAGAAGGACATAAGCTACTTTTTCTCCCGGAAAATTAAAGAGTTCCCGCGGGAACCAAAAAACCTGTATACACGCAGATACGACACAGAAGTCGCGGAATCAGCTAGTCATTTATTATTTATTTCGTAAGTTTTTATAGATTGCCCGGTGTTTCAGATCCAGTTCGTAGTGACGTACATAGCCCCGTGGCAGATCACGTGGGGCAGTGCGTTTCACGCGTTCGCTCAACCCTTCTCTGTCCCGCATTCGGCCATGCTCTTCTTACAAGCGGCCGTATCTGCGCTGCTGTCTTCTCCACTCACACCGGCGCTTGGTAAGTCTCTTATCATTCAAATGTGAGTTAAATAAGAATAGGATAGCAATTAATTTTACGTCTCCATAATATTTATTAGCAATCGACGTGACTAATAATTGCTAATAATTATTTTAATTTTGAAAGTTTATCACGTCTTTGAAAGGGGATATCTAGTGAACTAATCAGTTTTTATACTGTTTAAATAGGTACTGCGCATACTTTAATACTGTACAAGAATCAGCCTTTCTAGTTATGGTTCATTTTCGGTAACCATAACACGTCTTTGAGCGGTCATATCTAGTGAAGGCCCATCAGCATGTGGCCTTCACTATCGTCATCAGTGGAGAGCCTAGGACCCACCAAATACTAAATCAGCCTTTCTAGCGATAGTTCCCAAAAGTGCAGCTATCTCTTAGTCTATAATAAGGCCTTGAGCTAGCGAAAAAATAACATTGTTTCAGGCAGCGCCATATTCATGACGTCATACGTCCGCCCGGTCAAGTTTTGGGAGCGCGATTATAATACAAAACGAGTCGACCAGAGCAACACCAGACTATCGTCGCAACTTGAAAGGAACTTGGGAGCAGGTTGGTTGTCCCACATAAACAGTATGTTCTTCACACGTACTGTACAGTATACATGTATACATACATTATACAATGTGTATGTACTGTACAGTTACAAACAGTTGGTACTGCGGAGTTATAGTTCTTGCAATAGGGATGATGCCTAAATCAAAAATAAATTATTTCTAACTGATTATTAAATAGAAGGTCTTCCAAAAGACCTAAAATTCACATCCTAGGTTAGTTTTAAGTTTGATGACCATTTTAAAATATAGATTAAAGAAAAAAAATGTAGGTTGAAATTTGATGACATCACAACTGTGAATTTCATACAACTTCCATGCTAGAAGTGCGTTTTTAAGTTTGATAAAGAGTTGCTGATTTGATTGAGTTGTCATCATCCCTATTCAAGAGCGCGCGTGAACTTTACTTGTAGTTATAAGCATTGCGTAAGTGTGCGTGCCTCTCGGAGCGGTCAGTCGTATGCGCAATCCCGTACATCCATCATCAATGCATCCATTTACTATTTTTATACGATACAAATGTATACAGATAGGGCTCTAACACAACCATGAGCCACGCGCAGTCGTGAATTGCAAGAACTATACTTTGTTAGCATGTTTGAGTGTTGACGACGTGGTCCTGGTTGACTTCCGGGTTAGACCTTAATTGAGTGTCGGTTTGTTCTGAAAAAATACTCAGTACTAACCCAGAGATAAGCACGTTTTCGGTGTTGTCACACCCGTGTCTCGGAGAGCGCGTACGTCGAATTTTCCATCCAATCGGGCTGGTCAGATACTTGAACGATTTTAAACCTCCCTGGCGCAGAGTTGAGCGCTGTTGTCTTAACGTGCGAAAGTCCCGAGTTCGATCTCCGGCAGGGTTAATTTGGGATTAATAATTTCTGAGTTTTCTCTGGTCTGGACTGATGGGAGGCTTCGGCCGTTGCTAGTTACCGCCCTACACGCAAAGACGTGTGCCGCCAAGCGATTTAGCGTTCCGGTACAATGCCGTGTAGAAACCGATCATGGGTATGGTTTAATATAACTGCCATGCCCCTAACAGATTAGCTCGCTACCATCATAGACTGCATCATCACTTGACATCAGGTGAGATCGCAGTCAAGGGCTAACTTGTTGTGAATAAAAAAATTGGCAGTCAGGGACTGCTAGAGCACTGATAGAAATGAAAACGATTATTTAAAATATTATTTTTTAAATTATTTTAAATACGTATAGATATTTTATAATAATTATATTTTCTTTTTTATTAAAAAAAAAATGTCGGTGCGGTTTTGGTGATGCAGGTGTCGGTGATGCGAATCCACAAGTTTACCCTCTACCGAAAAGTGCTCAACGCGGCTAAAGAAGTTTTCGTTTCGAAAAAATATGATTATGATGCAAAAAAGTAACTTTGACCTATTTGTCTTTGGCAACGTAGCGTCAAACGGATGGACAGATTTGAATGCGGTTCTTTAATTACAGATGACAACAATCTGAACTCGATATTCTATGAGCATCTAACTCGATCGCTGCAACACTACCTATGTGGAGACCTGATGCTGGGCAGGTGGGGGCAAGTTCAACAGGGGGACTGTTTCGGTAAGCTTTTGATTTCTTTGGACAACAATCTGAACTCGATATTCTACGAGCATCTAACTCCATCGCTGCAGCACTAGCTGTGCGGAGACCTGATGCTGGGCAGGTGGGGGCAAGTTCAATAGGGGGAATGGATTGGTAAGCTTTATCCCAAAATTTTGTCTTTATTATCCTATCCTATACTTCCTATACTAATATTATAAATAGGTGATGCCCGCGACTTCGTCCTCGTGGTTTGTTTTTTTTATTCCCGCAAGAACTTAAAGTAGCCTATGTCACTCTCCAGGTCCTCAACTATACCCATGCAGAAAATCACGTCGATCCATTGATCCGTTAATACGAAGGAAAAACCAACAAACAAATACACATTTATAATATTAGTATAGATTTTGAAATAGGTTTTTTTAATATGTTTCGCACTCGGTTATCATCTGACAAGACATCAGAGACCTGTTTAATGCGAGTTTTGCTCTGATACGACTATCGTAGCTGGCTAGGTGCCAGCTACGATAGTCGTATCTGGCACTATGATAGACATTAAGTGTATGTAGTGTAGAGTTAGTTGTTCAAAACTGCTATAAGTCCATAGCACGCCGGAGCATAATCCGTAGATAATGAACTATACATTTTTGGCATGCTTTTAAATACCCTTTGTTATAACGCGCTTGTTATAAGAAAGCGTGTGGGAGGCCAGCAGGCGCGATATGTCTTGCAGCACGCTAAATTTCGTAACACGCAAAGATGACGTTCACTCACAACAGCGCGTTACGCGAGACTAACCGTCGGCCAGCGGCAGCGCGCTCAGGCGGGTGCCGCTACAAGTGCTACGAGGCGCAGCGCGCGATCGCGTGATATTCATAACGCCGTAGCGTCATGGCGGCTCCTCACATAGCATGTTATCCGCGCTATGGAAAAATAGCGCGCTATGATATTGCGCTACGTGTTATATTAATCACCTGTAATGTAGTGTACTGATGTTATAAATAGGTATTTTATGACTTTTATCCGGTGTTCCATGTAGTGTTAGCATCGGACTACCTGAACTGCCTGGTGCATATAGTGGAGATGGGCAATGGGCTGGTGTCGTTCCAGCTGCGCGGTCTGGAGTTCCGCGGCACTTACTGCCAGCAAAGAGAAGTGGAGGCCATATCTGAGGGCCCAGAGGAAAGCAGTGGCAAGTACTATTAAAATATTTTATATTATATATATTTCATAAACAATCTTAAAATTTGTTTATGACAACATTTAATGATAATATTTTGTATTTTTTTGTCTTTTATTTAGTCTTTTAATATTTTTTGAACATAGATTTTGGCACGATAAAACGTTAGAAAATTCGTACGTGAAAAGAAAGCGTTTACTTTGTAAAAGCGTGAAAAATTGTGTTACATAATAAAAAACGGCGTTTTAGACCAATTTGAAAACTGATAAACATTTTCAGACCGTCTCGACTCGTTGGAGTGAAACGTACATTGTGAAACGTACATTTAGAAAAATTTGGAAGATTTCTGTTGTGTGGGATCGTGGCGGTGAATATCGAAACACTCTGTACCACATAGATTTGTCTGCTTTGGCGGATTATAGCAAATTGAACTTCTAGTTCCTTCATGGGTGGCTGGAGGGTAGTCCGCGATCTTACGAATTTATTTTCCACTAGAGGGTGTTTGCGGGTCTCGATGGCTGTGCGGAGGGCGGGTTCTGTCCCCGGGCGCGTGGTGGGCGCTCCGCTGGCTCGCATGGCAGTTGGCGGCCGCGCGATATGTCCTCGAGGGATACTCCGTCACAGACAACAGCGCGGTCTCCATGCTTCAAGTGTTCGAGTTCCGGAAGGTTCTGCTCAGCTACTATGTCAAGGTGAGGAGTCTTCAATACTCATACTCAATTTTTTTCTTCTGTAATCGCTTTGAGCACTTTTTGGTAGGGGATAAAAATATGGAACGGGGTCGGTCACGCGACACAATTCTTCTTAAGACAAAAGGTCTTAAGTATAAATAATATAATACATTCGTAATTAAACTTTAATGCCTTAGTTTTAAGGTTTATATTTTAATTCTTTTAAAAGTGCTGTGTTGTTATTTTAAATATGCGTTTTCACTTGTATCGGCAGTCTGATGACTGCCAATTGTTTTTTTTATATGGTCAACTGATGGTCAGTGATTACCGCCGCCCATGAACATTTGCAGCACCCGAGGAACCACCAATGCGTTTCGCGCCTACATAACATTTTATAGCAATCAACGTGACGACATAATAATTGCTAATAATTATTTATAGTATGTAAGTTTATAACGTCTTTGAGAGGTGATATCTAGTGAAAGGCCCGATGAATAGTGTCAGTTTTTATACGGTTTACATAGGTACTGCGCATACTTGAATACTGTACAAGAATCAGCCTTTCTAGCTATGGTTCATTTTTGGTAATCATAAACCGTCTTTGAGCGGCCATATCTTGCGGCCAGGCGCATGCGGGCAAACTTTCACCATCGTCATCAGTAGAGAGCCCTTCACCCACAATACTGAATCAGCCTTTCTGGCGATAGTTGCCAAAATTGCAGCTATCGCCTATAATACTTCCTTCACCTGTATATATTTCAAAGCAAATATTCCCCTTTGCAGAGCATCATCTACTACACAATTCACTCGCCCAAACTGGAGGAATGGCTGTCATCGCCCGAGTTAGCTGAGGCGCTGAAACCGATGAGCGAACGGTCCTTTGTCGACTTGGACCCGATTTTCAACGTTAACCTTGATGAGGACTATGACTTTAGGGCTTCCGGGATTACCAAGTACGTATATCTTTGATAAATGATAAATGATTTATTAGATAAGTGATAAATGATTTATTTATTTCACGTAGGTAGGCCAACTTGTGTCACTTATGAAACGTTAAGAGTCTACCACCGGTTCGGAAAGATGATTCTACTGAGAAGAGCCAGCAAGAAACTCAGCAGTTAGTCTTTTATTAAAACAGAAAAAGGTTACAATAAATAGACAATACTGATGTGAAGTGACTTGTAGGTCACTGGATAAGAGGCCGGTTGCTTCCATACAAATTTGTTATCAATAAAATCATCGATAGTGTAATAACCTCGACTTAACAAATGCTGTTTATCACAGTCTTTAAATTTATGTAATGTCAAATCCAGAAACTCTTTGGGAACCATGCTATAAAAACGTACACTCGACCCCACAAAGCACCCCACTCTTTAGGTATAAAGCCCAATAGGGATGATGACAATTTAATCAAATCATCAACTCTTTATCAAACTTATAAACGCGCTTCTACTATGGAAGTTAGTATGAAATTCATAGTTGTAACGCCCTTTTTTCTTTATTGATAGTTCAAAATGATCAAACTCAAAATTAACACAAGATATGAAATTTGCTTTGGTTAGGTTTGTCACCTGAATTATATATGTCAAAAGTAAATTATTTCTTACTGATTATTAAATAGAGGGTCTCCCAAAAGTCGTAATGTCCACAGCTCCTGTTAGTTTTATGTTGAATAACCATTTAAACTATCAATTAAAGTAAAAAGTGTGTCGAACTTTGATGACGTCACAATTCAAAATGTCATATAAGCTCTATGATAAGCACGCGTTATGACGTTTGAAAAAAAGTTGCTGATATGACTAGTTATCAAATACCCAATCTGCAAGAACTAACATGGATTAGAAATTCGATAGTGATGTGTTTTCCCCCCTCAGGACTAGATTCTGCGCGATATACGCGGAGTGGATAGTGCACTGCAGCGCGCGGCGCGGGGGAGGTTGGCGCAGACGGGCCTCCGCGCGGGACTCTCCCCTCATCACCCTCTGCTTCGCGCTCAGTCTGCTGGGGCGGAGGGCGCTGGCGGCGGCGCAACACTTGTCCGCTTCGAGGTAAGGACACAAGAAGTGTGCCCAAGAACTTTTGAAGTGAAAACTTCTTTAGCCACGTGGAGCACTTTTTAGTAGGGGGTAAAAATGTGGAAACGCGTGACCGACACCCGACACCGTGACCCGTGATCGACACCTCGCGTTGTTACGAAGACAACGGCGTTGTACATTCGTAATTAAAGTTTTATTACGAATGTACTATATTATTATGCTTAAGGGGCTCCCTTCAAAATTTGATCTAAAATATCTGTAATTCAACTTGATTCAGCTGGTTCAAATGACTTCATAAATTTCTGAAAAAAATATATATGCTACTTTCGTTCATCATCTTCAATTGAACAATTATTATTTTTTCAAAATATTATTTATTGAATTAAATACAAACCGTACCAAAAAAGCGTTTTTTCACTAATAATGCCTTATAACTTTTATAGCTTTGCAGGTATTATAATGAGAAAATATTTGTCCTCAATTCTGTAGAAGAACTTTATTTAATTTCGATATCCCAACAAAGTTATGGTGTATTTAGTTGTTTTTGTGAAATTATAGTGCAATGCGTCCCTGTCGCACCTACATACTGTGTTCGCAAGAGTGAGGAGAGGAAATGCTCAAGGTGGTTGGCGTAGGTATGAGCCTTAAGACCTTTTGTCTTAAGAAGAATGGTGTCGATCTCGCGTATTCCACATTTTTACCCCCTACCAAAAAGTGCTCAACGCGCCTAAAGAAGTTTTCATTTCAAAAATCTGTCCTTTATTATCATGGACTTCCGCAAAGTAATGCCTGCTTCTATCCTACCAATGTGCGAATACGATCAATCGAAATTGCAATGTTAAAACTGGGACTAATAATATTGTATTTAATAGAGAAAAGTTATCTTGATGTACACCAATACATCACCACTTGCAAGCAAGTCTGATTGCAGCCAAGCACCTATATATTAAAAAAAAAATACGGTTGTCTGTAAAGTCGGTTTACAGACGTTAGATAGTTTTTCGTGATAACTAGAAGTTCTCTCGCGCGCTCGCGTGGCGGCGTTCCAGTAGCAGAACTATTCGAACTGCAAGCTCTGACGTCACGCGATCGTGCCTCTCTATCGCTTGTTCCGCGCTGTCACTTGCACGCTCAGGCTCAGGCGGAACGTGACACTTTTTCCGTTACTTTGACGTTATCACGTCAAAAAATGTTCATTGTTGCAGTGTGGAGTTCTTTCTATACGGTCTTCACGCACTGTTCAAGGGCGATTTCCGCATAACGTGCGCGCGCGATGAATGGGTGTTTTCTGACGTGGCTCTGCTACACTCTGTACTGGCGCCCGCAGTGCGAATGGCTCTTAAGTTACACCAGGTAAGTTATAAACCCTTGTGAAGGGTTGTCATAATCTTTTCAAGTCAATGCCAACTCACTACTAAGCACGAGTCTCCTCTTAGAATAAGTAAGGTCTCAAAGTAAGTGCGCATTAACAGACTTCAAACACCTTAGAGACCATTATGCCCATGCAGCATGCAGGGATAAAATGTCCGTCCCCGGGACGCAACCTATCTAGAGATCCCAAATTTCATCAAAATCGGATGAAAAAATGGGCCGTTAAACCGTAGCAGACAGACAAACACAGTTTCATAATATTAGTATAATATTCATAATAAGTATGGAAGGCGATATTTAATATATACTGTGTATTGTTACTAGGACCACTTCATGTTCCCCGAGGAATACTGCAGCAGCGCGGCGTTGTATGGTGCCATATCGTCGCACGCGCAGCGACTGGTCATATGCCACGAGGCCGCGCCCGCCTGGCGGTACAACGTTCTGCGCGGCGCACCACACCTGCTCGCTCTAAGGTTTGCTCTTGTTTTCTTTTCGTTTGTCAATCCGGTTCGAAGGACCAAATTTTCTATCAAATCTCAAATCAAAATATATATCGTACTATTGCTCTAGATTAGTAAATAAGCTAGCTAAAGTAATAACAAAACTGAAATCTCGACAGGAAATGTTTTATCAAAAATCTCAAAAAGGGTACATTCAATCTGACTATTAAATGGTTTATCAAATTTTTCAATTTCTGAACATAAAGCTGATATAAACTTTTACCACAGGCACGTAATGGACGAAGGCAACGACGACTACAAGATAATTATGCTGAACAAGCGCCATTTAGGGTTCCGCGTAATTAAGCTGAACCGCGAGTGCGTACGGGGGCTGTGGGCGGGACAACAGCAGGAGCTGGTCTATCTACGGAACCGGAATCCAGAGCGCGGCTCCATACAAAACGCTAAACAGGTGGGCAATAGGACTATCTGCACCCATATTACAGGGTTAATTGAAAAATACTAACAAGAGTAGGTACTGAACAACTTTTGTTCTACGACTAAAAAAAATCTGGAGTATTTTTTTCATACAAATCATGTTTAAAATTGACTGGTCTAAGACAATATCACTTCACGCGAATGTTGAAACTGTCATTAGTTTAACGTGAGTTAAGTCGTATATAGAATTAAATTAAGAATATTAATAAGGGTAGATAATACTGAACAACTTTTATTCTACAACTTTATAAAAGTCTGAGTCATAATACTTTAATAATAATTTTTAATCATACAAAAATAAACATGTCTAATTGACTGCTCTAAGACTGCTCTGTCATTAGTTTCTAGACGCGAGTCTAGTCGTTTACGAGCGCGGTAATCACGACAAGAATCAGTTTCTAGTCACGACATTTTGGTCAGACCATACTAATATTATAAATGCGAAAGTCAGTTTGTTTGTTGGTTTGTCCTTCAATCACGCCGCAACGGGTCGACGTGATTTTTGACATGGGTATAGTTGAGGACCTGGAGAGTGACATAGGCTACCCGGAAAATTAAGCAGTTCCCGCGGGAATCAAAAAACTTAAACCACGCGGACGAAGTCGCGGGCATCAGCTAGTTTATTATAATATATTTCTCAATCTGTTCCCAGGCTCTGCGTAACATAATCAACTCATCGTGCGACCAGCCAATCGGATATCCAATATATGTGTCGCCGCTCACAACATCGTACGCAGATACGTCGCCGCAACTGTGCTCTCTGGTCGGCGCTCCGCTCACTGTCACGTCTATACGGGACCATCTCGTCGCTCTGTGGCGGAGGTGAGCCTCTTCAGTGTTCTCTGCGGCCCCTACTGCCTAGCATAAATTGCCCCTACCGCCTAGAATAAAATATTGCCCCTACTGCCTAGCATAGATTGCCCCTATTGTCTAGCATAAATTGCCCCTATTTTTTTTAATGTTTATGTTTGTGTTTTTTTGACGACCTCCGTGGCGCAGTGTTGCCTTAACGTGCGGAGGTCCCGGGTTCGATACCCAGGGTCGGCAGGGCAGGGTTTGGACATTTATAATTTCTGAATTTCCCTGGTCTGGCCTGGTGGGAGGCTTCGGCCGTGGCTAGTTACCACCCTACCGGCAAATACGTGCCGCCAAGCGATTTAGCGTTCCGGTACGATGCCGTGTAGAAACCGAATAGGGGTATGGGTTTAATATAACTGCCATGCCCCTAACAGGTTAGCGCGCTACCATCTTAGACTGCATCATCACTTACCATCAGGTGAGATCGCAGTCAAGGGCTAACTTGTAGAGGATAAAAAATAAATAAATAATTTTTTTTTCCAATTTTCCAATTTTGAACAAGAATGGATTTTACAAAGCCTTAATGTATAACATAAATTGCTACAACTGTTTAGCATTAATAACCCCCTTTTGTCTAGCATAAATTGCCCCCTATTTTCCATCAAAAAATGCTCAATGGTCTAGCATAAATGGCCCTTATTTTTCAGCACAAATTGCTTCCACTATCTAGCATATATAACCTCTTTTTCTAGCATAAATAGCCCCATTGTCTAGCATAAATTATCCCTATTGTCAGCATAAATTGCCCCAACTTTTTAGCATAAATGGCCCCAATTTAAAACTCCAAACTCAAAGGATCTTTATTCAAAATAGGTAACTACAAAGTACACCTTCTGAATGTCATGTTTACAAGGAAAAAGACTTGATGGTGATAATTAACTACTTAACTTAAAACTAAAGCTACGAGGGTTCCAAACGCGCCCTAGTCTGAGAAAAGCCCACAACAAACTCAGCCGGTTTTTTTTTAATTATCATCATCTCATAAATATAGGAAATTACTTAATTATATATTTTATAATTATAACATAATTAGCCGCTGGAACAATTCATGCCCATGGCTGCCTATCATTCAAATAATCTTTTACACTATAATAAGACTTTTCAATTAGTTTATATGTTGAGCATAATTCCCTTGTTCGTCCAGGATACGGCGTCGTTGCGGCGAGGGCTGCTCGAGCGGCGCGTGCGAGGCCGCCACGGCGGAGGCGGGGCGCGCGCCCGCTCGCAACGTGCCCCAAGCGGCCCCCGCCCGGGGCTCGCTGGCCTCGCACGCCTCGCATGCGGCTTCACTGGGTAAGTGACGGAGGATTTGTTGACCGACTTGATTTGGGTGAATTTGTATTGACGGACGTCAATATGTTTGTTTGTTCGTTTTTACTCCACAATAACATGATTATGATAACACCTTAAATCTACAAATAATATCTGAATTAATGTTTGTTGAACAAGTACAAGGCCACTTGGGGTGTACCTGTTCTCGTTCCCTAAACGGTCCTGTCTTGTTCACCGACAGGGAACAAGAACAGGGACACCTGGGCCACTTCGGTAACTAGTTTAGTGATACTTAGGGTACGAGAACAGGGCCATTTTGAGAACGAGTACAGAGTAATAAATCAGTCAAGTATTCAATATTTTAAAAAACTTGGTATGATCGAATTAAAGATGTTTCAAATGAAATGATACACAATTGTATTTTTTGTAATATGTATGGGTTTAAATTATTATATCCATATTTTTATATTTAGCCGGAACCCGCGGAAGTCTGTCGAGCGCGGGTAAACCGACCTCTTCGACCCTCGCGTCAATCGCAGGCCTGTTGAGGGAACATTCTCACGAGCGGAATCAGGAAGATCCGGGTAACATTATTTTATCCAATACTATACCTATTTAAAGTAAAATTCCTTTATAAAGGCCGGCGCATTTCTCGCGAAGCGCAGCGAAGAGCATTTTTCACTGCCAAGCCATTATCGACTTTGTCTACGTACAAATAATATCGAAATTACCGCGCGCTACCTATCGCTTCAAGTCGCTTTGATGCTCTCGCGGACTCTAGTAGTTGTGTTAATTAATTTAAAATTTTATTTCAACGCTTTAATTATTACTGTTATGTAGCGCTGCGCTTCACAAGACATGCGCCGGCCCTAAGAGTAACTCAGATCTGTTTTATTTTATTTATTATCTTATATTTATATCTAAGTATTTATTTTTTGTAGCGTACATCACAGTTTTAGACGTGCAGGAAGCGGCGCGGCGTCGCAGTGAGGAACGAAGCGTCAGGCGCGACCGAAACATGCGCGCGCGCACGCAGGTATATATGATCATTCGCTCGCAATTCAGTCTTTACCATCTTAATTTTGACACTACCTTTGACTCCGTGTTTCAAATACAACGTATAGTCGAGTTAAACGAATAATTGGCCACTTGGTGAGGAAAGTTAATTTGAGAAAAGAGTACAGGGCCACTTGGTAAACTATAACTGGGTCATTTGGGGAACAAAACTCTCTCACTTACAAAACGGGAACAGAGAATGCCAAGGCCACTTAAAAACTAATGAAGGTAAATTTAAAAAAAACCGGCCAAGTGCGAGTCGGACTCGCGCACCGAGGGTTCCGTACTCAAGAAGTAGGTACTGAAGCAAAACAATCAGGCAAAAACCAATATGTTTATTTGACGACGAGTACTTAGAAGAACTTGCGTTTAACCCTATCTTTGACGGTAATAATTACCTTTGTTAATGAACCGCAAAACTAACTTTGTTTGTAGAGGTTTACTGTTAATATCAAAAAAACTATGCTAGTTAGAGCATTGGCTATAGTTTTCCTGTAAAATATACATAAATTCCTATTGACCATAATTATTTCAGATTTTTCGATTGGTAAACTCCGGAGATAAGGGGGGGGGAACGGTATTTTTTTAGACTTTTTCCCCGATAAATCAAAAACTATCATGACTAAAAATAATTAAAAATCTGTTTTAGAATGTACAAAGTAAACCCTTTCATATGATACCCCACACAGTACAGTTACCTCACTTTTAAATTTCAACCCTCCGATTTTCCCCCCTTTTTAAATAAGAACAAAAATAATTTCCAATTTTTTTTAATTCCTGTGTCTTTGGGCCACTAATATACACAACTATTCCAAATTTCATGTCGATAGCTTCGGTAGTTACTGAAATAATTGAGTGTGACGGACGGACAGACGGACAGACAGACGGAGAAAGTCGCACATAAGGGTTCCATTTTACCATTTTGGTACGGAACCCTAAAAAACTATGTTAACTATTGGATGGCAGTTATTTTTAACCGACTTCAAAAAAAGGAGGTTATCACTTCGACACGTATGTATGTAATATTGTTGGAACTGCAAAATAATAATATGTATTATGTAATATAAATAATTTATTGTCCATATAAAAATTATTCACAAATGTGATAATCTGTAAGGGCTTTCAAACAAATATACAAAATTTCATAGGTGTATGTATGTTATTAATCGGATTGTGACCAAAAATTTTATATTGACTTTCATTTACTTCAACTTAGGGAACAATGCATATTTCATCATAATCGGTTCAAGATTTGGACTGTTAAGTGTGTGGTAAAGTCGGTTTAACTTTCAATCTTTTAGATTATTAGATAAGTTAATTTTTAACTTTTTTTTTTTTTAAACATTTTAGCCGGGCAACCGCAGTCGTATGAGGCGCGAGGCCCGCATGCCCGCGTCGTTCCGGCTGCTGGCCGTGTCCGACACGCTGCGGCCGCCCGACTACGCCGATATGAGGCACGGGGACGACCCGCAGGTATGAATGAAAAATAAATAAATAAATAATATTTATTTATGCAAAAAAAATATATCTAGTTACATACATTTTTAGATTGTATTTTTTACATTACAGTTATTGTATCGATAGGTACATTACAAGTCTTGTAAAAAGAAAGAAAAACAATTTATTTGACAATGGTGAAAACATAGATTACAGATGTAAAATTTCGTCTGTGACATCACTCAGAATAGGTGTACAGCTCAGAGTTACGCCCTGCATTGCATGCCAATAAATTGCATACAATGCAAGGCGCTGGTATGACACATTCGAACACTGCTTGTTCTGTTAGCCCGACAACAGCAGTCGTTTCAGGCGTCTTGAGGAATAATTACATGGCCACTTGAGGCAAGCGTACAGGGCCACTTGGTAAAATAAAACAGGGTCACTTGGGGAACAAGTACACGATCTTTTAGGTACTGAAAACACGTTCTCTCGAAACAATGTCACTTCGTTAAGGAGTACAGGATCTCTTCGATGACGAGAACAGCTGGTTTACTTGGGAAACGAAAACAGGGTCACTTGGGGAACGAAAACAGTGTCTCAAGGGAACTATGGGAACGACTACTGGGCCATTTGGTGAACAAGTACAGGACCACTTGGCGAATGAGTACGGGGCCACTTAAAGAAGGAAAACACTGTCACTTGGTAACTACTATTTACATGGCCACTTGGGGAACGAGTAATGGGCCATTTAGGTTCTGCGACTTGGTTCGGATTTCTTCGTGTGCTACCAGTAGCGCTATCTATTAACGTATGTGTGGAAACCACAATTTATAATCTTAATTATACTACCACAAACTTATCTGGCCCGGTGGTCAAAATTGGAACTAATTTTCATGCCTGTCCTGTTTTTGTTTTTATTTTATTTCTCAAATATACTAGCGACGGGTCAGCTAAGTTTGTGGGCCTGTACTTATCGGTATTAAAGACGACGAAGCTGCATAAGTGGTAGTAATGACTGATTACTTAATGTTTTTGGTGTCAGGGCTTCGCGGGAGGCTGGGAGTGCGGCTGGCGAGAGCAGCCGCGTCGCGCCGCTAGTGCTAAGGTACGTTATTACTAAGCAAATACAAAATTTATTTCTTAACTATATAGGTTACTTGAGTGAAATCGAATCGAGGTTTTTTAAACTTAAAATCAGCTTTATTTTATCTTTGTATACGGTTCAAATTAGTATCGTCTCAACCGACATACGTCCACTGTTAAGACATAGGTCTTCGCGCGACTAGGGACAAAATTTATGTTATTTTGTTTCATTCTTCGCGCTTTATGAATATGAATAATGTACTGAGACTTTCACAATCATTGAATGGAGAAGTTTCATGATGTTGCGAATATAATATTCACAACATCATGAAATTTAACGCAACGGAAATAACATATACATTAAAACTAATAAATCAGTGGAGTTTTTTTCATCAATAAATGACTGAGAAATTTAATTAGTTTAATAATTTAATTTACACCGATTGCTGTATCTTACTGGAGTGAGAAATTTTTGAGTAAGTTTTTACCTAGCCGAGATTTAATACTTCAAAATTATGTTCACACACAAATGAATTGCTTTTAATTCAATTAAATTTCCAATGTCCATTTCTTTCTTTTATTCGACTTTATAAAGTCGGTTGACAGGGTCGTGTAACGTCACACGACCGCACTTGCAAGCGCAACGTTAAAGTTCCATAACTTCTTATATTTTAATGATTCTTTCATATTTTTGTTTTATTTTGTCTTAATTTTCATAATAAATTTAAAACAAAAATTGAAACTTCTCCATTGTTAGGATATGCGAGAGGGAAAACTGCATACCGCCCCTTAACGATAGATTATGTCCGGTCAGCAGGTGTCAGGCACGCGAGCGTCCCGGGACTCGCGCGAGTCTCGCGGGTCCGGTTCCAACTCGTCGCTGGAGGAAGCAGGCGCCAGTGGCCTGGATGTATCCCTTCCGGACTGCAAGATCATTGCTAACAGGAACGCCAGGCAAGCTAGCTTCACCAGGTAGACCCACCGTCATCCGTGTACTAACACCTTGTGCTAGGTGAGCGACGAAAGCGACGCGATTGTTCCAATATGGTCCCTAAGAAAAGATGTCGTCGTCAACCGATAGACGTCCACAGCTGGACATAAAGATCTTCTATAGGGTCCTCCACAAGTTTTGCGCCGCCTGGATCCAGCGACTCCCCGCGACTCTATGTCGTCCGTCCACCGTGTGGGGGGAGACTATAAGACTGGGCGATGGAGAGTGCTATGCTGGGAGTGAGTCCCTACGTGATCAAATCAGAAATGAAGGGATCCGTAGGAGAACCAGAGTCACCGAGGCACATAGTTCGGAGAACCGATGGACGTTGGGGTCCCAAGGTGCTGAAATGGTGACCCCGCACTGGAAGACGTAGCGTTGGCAGATCCCCCACACGGTGGACGGACGACATAAAGCTAAGAGGTCTCCATGAGAAAAATGCAAGGGGACAGACTGGAAATAATTAGTTCGATATGTCCCCACATCGCCAACAAGGGGACAGATCGAACTTTATTCCAACCTATCACCCTGAGGGCACAGAGCACAGGGTCCGAGCGGAATAAAACACACGATACGACGGCATAGAAAATGACAAACTTATCTATGCTACCACATAGGCCACGTGAAGGGTCAGCTATTGTCCGTTTGTCGCTCACGTAGGACAATGCCTAACATACTGCGCTTTTCAAATGTCACTGAACAACTTTCGTTCTACGAAAAATACTGATAAAAAATGTTGTTTCATACAAAAATAATATTTGAATTTTAATTGCGTAATGCCGTTAACAGTCAGTTCATACTGAACGGGGAAATCCTCGCGAACTTTTGATGACACTGAATAAAGAACTGTATTAGTATTGTCTTAAAGTATGCTTCAATTTTAGACTCTCTATTAAGTGCGGGTCGATTTTTCCGTTTGGTCTTAGTTGACTCTTTATCGTGATGTGATCGTCGTAATGAAATTAAAACTGGCTGTTCTAAGAGTCTCACCACATCTATCGTCGCGGAACCGGCTTAAGCCGCTCAGAAAAGCTTTATGTATACGGGATTAAGAGTGAAAACGCGGCAAAACGCTGTTTTCGCATCGGCCAGGGCGGGCGAAGTCATTTTTACACTTAATAAAGCTTTTTCTCAAGCTGGTTTCGCGTCTTAAGATGTGGTCACATCCTAAGATTTCATTTAGCTATGTGTAAGAGGTCTTTAAATTTGAAACGCCCAGTACTTCATTATCCATAGAAGAATTACTAAGAGTTGTATGTTGATATATAAGTCAGTGTTGCCTATTTTATATAAAAACTGGTGAAATATTGTCTACAGATACTTCATAAATGAGGGTACTTCGAAAGACTTATCAAAACTCAGCAAAGACATACGTCACGAAAGGGAAAGTTACCGCGATCTCACAGGAAGATACATCGAGAAACCCGAAGTTATACCCCTAAAGGAGACCCACTATTCGGACATATCTAACAAAGAATCAATTCTAAAGAAAGAAACGAAAAAGGACCCTAAACCTAAGGAGATAAAGACTAAAATTAAAAGATCAGATTCGGGTAAAAGTGAATTGAAAGTGAATATAAGTGTTGGTAGTAAGGTGTTGATTGTGGAACCTTTGGGAGTGTATGATTGTATCAACTTGGGGAGGAGGATAGATGTGCTTTGGCCTTCGGAGTACCAACGAGAAAGAGGGGGGAGGAACTACTGGGGCAGTTGGGTGCCTCAGGCTGGTATGGATGGACTGGTTAGTTGGTATCTTATCGGTTATCACCTATAGTCTGTTTTCCTTCACTAGGAAAAAAGTAGTTTAGATATTGTTAAAACAGAATTAGCTGCACTACAATTTTTCAAGTGAAAACTTCTTTAGGCGCGTGGAGCACTTTTTGGTAGGGGGTAAAAATGTGGAAACGCGGTGACCGACACCGTGACCGACACCGTGGTCCGTGACCGACACTTCGCGTTGTTACGAAGACAAAAAGTCTTAAATATAAATATAATACATTCGTAATTGAACTTTAATGCCTTAGTTTTAAGGTTTTTATTTGTGGCACTGGGGATACCACAAAAAAAAAACGCGCCACTTACTCCATGGTGGTGGGGAAATGGGGAAATGAGTTATTTGGCCAAAAGGCATGTTGGATCGACTTTGCGGTGCTCGCACGCTAAAACTATTGACTCTACAAAAAGGTTACTACTTGTAGGAAATTTTCTCTCGTTTAATTTATAACATAACTATTTTCATCGTAAAATGAGTCGAAAACGAGTTATTGTCAACAAACTGTTTGTAGGAGAGTATATGGACTGTAGGTTATTGTTTAAGGAAACACGACTCGTGGCACAGTGATTTAATTAAACTTGTTACAAAAGAGAAGCGAAAATACGTCCTAGCCCTGTGGCAGTTCTTGAGGTAAGAGATAGACAGACGTTTCAATTTTACATAGATGACAGGTTGAATGAACTGGTGAACGATCTGTCCATAGATTAAAAAAATCCATCTTATGTTTCCAACACTGTTTGTGGGCGCTATTTTTCCAATATGGCGGCGCGAACGGCACACATACGAGGTAGCAAAGTGAATGTTCGGAAAGAGCACGTCGAAATCTATAAAATCACCAATTTTCAAAACTCCCAGAAAACTTTCGAGGTAACCCCCTTTTTGAGCACCAAATGACTGGACATTTTTAACATTAGTATCTCGAATTTCTAATTCTATATTTCCCTTCCAGGTGGTACACAAATGGACGCCAAGTCACCGGGACCCCAAGTTGCGATCACACGTGGACAAGAGCATCTTATTACTGCAGATAGACGACAGATTCGTACCCATAGCGGAGAGTTGCGTACAAGACCTCGGCGATGAAGTGTAGACGCGCACTTGCTATGGTAGAAGATTAACTACAATAACATGGCGCGCACTTCCAAATTACTGTTTCAATAGGGATGATTCTGTAGTGCACAATCTCTAAACTAAATTGGCAGCATTAAAAAAAACGTGTGGTGTCGTGGGATACTAGACAGGAACAATAGTTCCGCTGGCCTGCAGTATCTGCCGTTGGGCTGGTATGGAACCGGAATTCCTCTGTAATAAAAAAATATATATAATACGCCCTAAACTCACCCGCCCGTTGTATGGTTTTCTTTCTGTATGGTGATCACCGCTTCGGAGTCCAGATAGTGCTCAATAATATAACTTTATCACAAATTGATCCGCCCCGACCGCAATTAGAATACATACCAATATAATATTTTGTGTGACAGTATAGTTTTTAATGTGGTGTGTCGTGTAGTGTGCCAGCAACATTGCGACCGGAAAAGGTTGCACATACGAGTATATTGAACAAATATACTACATTCGAAATTAAACTTTAATAATTTATTGTTAAGGTTTAATTTCCAATAAACTATCCATAAAAATCTGGACATGCTCGCGTTGTTACGAAGACAAAAGGTCTTAAATATAAATATACTACATTCGAAATTAAACTTTAATGCTTTAGTGTTAAGGTTTAATTTCGAATTAACTATACATAAAAATCTTACTTCACGCATTTTCTAACGGACTTTTTTGCTGGCTAGGGTACCCGTCCTCATCGTCCCATAAGGAACTATCGTTCCAATATTGCAAACCCTTTCATAATACTCCCTGCGGAAAGGGATAGAACTAGATTTAAAGCTGTCATTTAAGTTTAGTTTTGAGATTGTGTTATACAGAATTGGCCACAATGTACGTGAACGACAAACGCGACAACGCGACTCTACAGTATCAAACAGTAGTTGCCTACGTTGTCGCGTAGACAAGTTTGTTATTTTCTATGGAGTCGTATCGCGTCGCGTCGCTTTCATCGCTTACCTAGGAGAACAGGTAACACTGATTTCCGTTGTCATCCGAAAACATCGTGCATCTCACTTTTGAGTATGCCCTGCCCGTAAGGGCGAAAACACACTACGGTATCATCGTCGTATGGGAAACACGTTTTGTCATGTTGTGTTGGTCTGTGCAGCTGCAGCATCAACAGGAAAATAATTGTCCAAAGTGTGTTTTTGTCCTAAATCATTGAAATATCATGCTCTTACGCACAACTTAAAAAAACTAAAAATTGAGATTTAAATATGAATTTACGAGTATACTAAATTAAGACTAAATCACGGACAAGGCAGTTATTATTGATGTTATTGTGGAAAAAAATATTATGGAACCTACTTATCATAATATTATGTGTTTCATTTACAAATATTTGTTTTACACTAAATCAAACTAAAATTGATTAAGATTAAAAGTCTCTACTAAAATTTTAGTTTTAGTTGTGTCAATTTAGTTCGGTTTAGCGTGTAACATAATTTAATATGATTGAATCAAATCAAAACTCTTTATGTATTTAATCGTTAGGAGATGTTTACGGCCGACACAAATGGCCTATGTTGTGATTTCGAGTTACTTAGATTTCGTGTTGGAATCTAATAAGAATAAATAAATAAATAATCATGTAAAATGAACATGTCTTATATTAATTAATTGTAAGAAAATTCTTACAAAACCATCTGAAACAGTATGTTTGTTTGGACAAAGAATTATTTAAAAAAAAAAGTATGAAAGCAAGAACATCTACGCGAGCTTATTAAAAAAAATTGAAGATGTTTCTAAACAAACATACTATGATATAAAAAGAGATAATTCCAAAATGTATATAATAATAAAATACGCTTGAAATGTATGTAAGCCGCATTGTAAATAAATACTGTACATAATGTAAAAATGTATGTTCTATTGTACATCTCACTGTTGTACGAAAGGGCTTGTGTTAAGTGATATATTGATGCTACGGACCAAGTGCGCTAGCTGGTCAAAGTGTACACTGCCTGGTTAAACATGACTGCATAGAGCCTCTAAGCAAATTCAATAAAATTTTGAAGACACTCTCTAGATGCTAATTTTTGTAGTCTGTAAGATTTTCATAAAAATATGGCTCATCAAGATCACACGGGTTCAAAATGACATGTAAATCCTTTAGCCTGTACATCTTTGAAATGACTTGCATATAAAAATCAAAGGAAAGGAAGATTAAGGTTGATTTTTAAAAATTAAGGTCTCTTTACGGTTAGCACTCAGAGCTTATCCAGTTTACGAAAACTCTGACCGGGCAGGGTCGTCTTTGCCCAATTCGCGGACTTCGACTGTAGCATTGTTTCTTTTTTATTTTTGTTACTTTTTCACTAAATTTAATTTTAAGTTAAAACTGTCTCCCAAAAACAAATCTTAGTCCCTTCAACACCAAAAATGTGTATTATTGTAATATTATCTTGGTATAAAAATGTAAGTTATGTAGTGAAATAAACGTGGGTGCAAATGCTGCTGCAGCACAGATTTAACTTTTCCAAATTTCTAAAGGTATTGTAAATAATATCATTAAGTATTTGTAAATTGTAAAGTAGATTTTTACAAAATATGTGAAGTGTCGATAAAAATCACGAATACGTAAAAATAACATAAAAATTATTAAAATTCAACTACTTGATTTGGCTCGATTTCATATTATTTGCATTATTTAATTAATTATTAATTAAAGTGATATTAGTTTTAACGAAAGGTACATAATATATAAGATGATGTAGATCGAAAAATTCGACAGTACAAGTAAATTTTTTTTCACGATAAACTAAACTAAAATTGGCAGATCCTGATATAGGTACTTTTCTATTAGTATAGTGTGATATACTTATTAACGTGTTTTTGGTTAACCTATGCTGCAGTAGGGTTGTGTATCGATAAATATTTATAATATCTATAGTACTATCGCTGTTATTTGTTGGGTATATATTTATTGCAAACACTAACGTATCGGTTGATCTAGCACGTTGAGTTTTACGAATTTAAGGGGATTCAAATCATCCGAGTTGATCGTTTAAAAATTAAATTATATTCTTAAAAATACTGCTAAATAAATAATTTAATAATAATAATATTCTAAAAGTTCTCGTAAATCCTTGAAACTGACGATCTCGTACTTTCATTAAAAATTTTAATGATTTTGTCAAAATAATTAGTGTCACAGTTATTGTTAAATTACAAAGAATATTAATTTAACCAATATAATTAAATATCTAAATACCTTGGAAATACTTTTTCTTGTCGTTTATTATACAATTTGATATTTTCTCTTGTGAGATAGTTTCGTAAAATAATTATGTCAAAATAATAATCCATTTTATTAAATATTTAATCATTTCAGTAACCTCGTCAGAATTAAAATTAATAATGATCTTCAAAAACAATACTTAATAATTATTATAATCCGTGTCACGATAGAAGTCGAATTCGAAGAGTCGAAAAGACGAAGAAAAATTAGTGGAATAATTCATGTTACATGCAAAAGTTGCTTGAACATTTAACTGTCACTGCCCACGAATTTATTATTAAAAGTAGATGGAATGCGCACTCTAAAAACCTATTTGAAACCAATCCAATTAATCGCTATCCCATTTCAACTGCCGAGCGAAAGCGAGAGATCGGACCCCACTGGTGTCTGACCTCTCGCTCTAATTTGTTAGTCTAAGTCGGATAGCGATAAGTAGGTATTTGCTTCAAGTAGATAATACTATGAGCACTCCAGTCTTCACCTATAGCTTCGTGCTTGAACCGCTTCTTGGGGACTTCTTTCATGGCACGGGTTAAATAGATCGCAATAGAGCACCTACAGATTAAATATAAAACATACACACCACCTGTCAGTGTCAATGTCACTCCCTAATTTTCTTTCAGCCTCCGTGTTCAGAGTACAGACTAAAAAGTGCTCATTTGTTCGCGAGTTGCCTTGATATATTTTAGACTGATTTTTTATAATCGCGAGCGTGTCTATGCCGTTATTGCTGCGAATTCGGTTGTATACTAAAGTTTGCCTAAACCAAATTGACGGTACTTATTTCTTAAATGTAGGGGTTTCTTATTTCTTTTTTTTTTTGTCTTTTCTTTAGGCAACGTCAAAGGTCCATACATAGCAAAACCTAAAATCGCGTAGTAATGTGTAAAATCACTCAATCACATTAAAAATGATTTGTGGACAGTTTTTTAAATAAAATCTTCAATATTGAATAAAAAATATTAGGTTGAAACGATTTTCTATTCGAATGCCCTGCTATTTTATGGTAATTAATAGTACATTACTGCAGCGGCCAGCAAAACAGGCATTGAAGGACGAACGTGTGTACTCGGCTTCGCCCCGGCCCACATACGTAAGTCCATCAATGCCTAGTTGGAGCCAAGCCAGAACAGCAATTTCGATTAAACTCGAAAAAGGTTGTCAAAATAATGCTCAAACTTCCAAGCATGTTTGAGAAATAGTACTCGTATATTATTTTAAGCACTGTTGATTTAATTTAGATTTCGTGTACAACCGAATACTTTACCATTGTATGAATAAAAACTATTGTTAAGATATTGTATTGCTCTTTTTGATGTTAAATGTTAAGTGTTCACTGTACTTATGAAGAACCGCGGGTTTTCACTTCTTAATGATATGGCCACGATTTCGATCCAAAACTAAACTGAACATAAGTTAAGTGCATCTCGTTCTTGTTGGTTAAGCAAGAAAAGGATAGGGTGCTGTGGGGTAATTATGAAAATGGGGTCATTACTACTTTTATAAATTCCTACTGAACCAAGCAATATTGGTTATGGCATTATTATCCTCGAAATCGTGATGATAATTTTGCCATAACCAAAAATATTTCCTGGCTTAGTAGTAATTTGAAAAAATCATATTAACCCCATTTTCATAATTACCCCAAAGCACGCTTTATTGATTGAGTTGCTAAGCAGGAATCGTCAAAAATTGATTTATGAGATATCCCTCGAACAGACGAATATTATTGAACTTTAGGACTTCGTCCGCATAGATTAGGTTTTTGATAAATCCTGTGGGAAATCTGATTTTTCGAGATAAAAAGTACCTATGTCCGTCCCCGAAATCCAACCTATTATATCTCTGTACCAAATTTCGTCAAAATCGGTTGAACAGATGGGCCGTGAAAGCGTAGCAGACAAACAGACCACACATTTTTATACAATAATATGATTAAAACAAAAATACAAAACATTTTGGCTATGTCGGTATGCATACTTAAAGTCCTAGTTTTCTTGAAAAAATAATAATATAATAAGTGATTTTTTTTTAAATCACTTATTTTTTAAATGGCGTCGATTAATTTGACAAGACAAATATTTTTTATTTTATGAGTAATTACGCGTAAAATGAACGGGAAGCACTAAACTTCAATTTAGTTATAGTTAGTTACGGCGTCGGTATATATTTTTATATTTTTATTTCTGTCCGTTTTATGTTTGTTGAGAATGAATGTTTTCCTCCTAGATAGTGAATCATCAATGTTGTCAGATAAAAAAATAAATGCCCCAAATTAAAAAAATGTTTTTTATTTATTTTATTTATAAAAGGGTTATGAATATTTTGGTCTACCTATCGATCCGCCAATTTTTTTTGAAATTGCAGCCACTCATAAAATCCGACAAACTTATCTGACCCGGTGACAGTGTTGCTAAGTAGTATTTAAATGAAAAATAAAATAAAAACAAAAACTAAACCACAACTAAACTAATTTCTATGGCTGTTTAAGCCATAGAAATTAGTTCCAAATTTGGCCACCAGGCCAGATAAGTTTGTGGGAACCATATAATATGAGACAAAATTTTCTGAAATGTCAGGTTTCCGAGAAATAAGCTATCAAGTATCAAATTAGTCTACTCGATGATGGTGCCACCAGCATAGCTTTCAATCAATCAATATTTATTATAATGAATATCTTGTAAAACATGATGTTGATAATCAATTACAGTATCTGAAAAACTAAAACTACGAGGGTTCCAAACGTTCCCTGGTCTGAGAAGAGCCCACAACAAACTCATCAGGGTTTTTTTTAATGTCTCGGAAACCTGACGTTTTAGAAAATCATGCCTTATATAATACTTGCTTGTATTGATGCCAGGGGCCAGCTATTTACACAGGATGGATGAGTGACCGTTATTTCGAAAAAAAATATTGCGGGATGGTAGATAGGCCAGGCTCCATATTCAGGCCCCTTTCACCACTTGTAAGGTCCTGTTTTTTAGGGTTCCGTACCCAAAGGGTAAAAACGGGACCCTATTACTAAGACTCCGCTGTCTGTCTGTCTGTCTGTCTGTCTGTCTGTCTGTCTGTCTGTCTGTCTGTCTGTCTGTCTGTCTGTCTGTCTGTCTGTCTCCAGGCTGTATCTCATAGACCGTGATAGCTAGAAAGCTGAAATTTTCACAAATGATGTATTTCCGTTGCCGCTATAACAACAAATACTAAAAATTAAAAATATATATATATTAAGGGGGGTCCCCATACAATAAACGTGTTTTTTTCGTATTTTTTTGCTCAATATTAAAAACTGTAACAGGTAGACGGTTCAAATTTTCACAGAATATTAACTTGTATATTACCTTTCAAAATAAATAATTAAATATCAATAAAGTAAATATTAAAGGGGGGCTCCCATACAACAAACGTAATTTTTTGATATTAACAGTAAACCTCTACAAACAAAGTTAGTTTTGCGGTTCATTAACAAAGGTAATCATACCTACTTCTTGAGTACGGAACCCTCGGTGTGCGAGTCCGACTCGCACTTGTTTGTTATTGTTTTTATGATCGAACCTTGGTGGAAATACCTCGAAATAGGGTAAAAGCGGGAAATCGCTTGCGGATTGAAAAAAAAGGTTATTAATAAAATCACAATTTGAAATAGATCGGGGTCATTGAACCTATACTCAGATGTACCTACCGATTAAATGCAGAGCGAAAACCTCTGGTAAATGGATCTATGTTGATTTATGTTAAAATAATGTGAAACTTATCCTGGAAATAAATTAATGATACATAATTAAATGGATTTTTGTGGTTTCATTCTCCTCTATATCTACATATTCCATACATCGATCATCATCAGTCTTAGCGTCCACTGCAAGACAGCAATATAACTTAAGCCTTTGCGTGGTCGCACCACAACAATCCACACATGGCCCGACCGCAATCCGCATAAGTATTCGTAAGTGTATGTATAGACAGAACACGGAGCAAAATTGCAGTTTTTCTGCAGTTACCATAACTGCAATAGAACTGCATTTCAATTACTGTAAGCTTATTCATTTCCACGATTGCACACCTAATATTATAGGAGATAGCTGAATTAGCCTTCCTGGCGATACTTACCAAAAGGGCAGCTATCTTTTAGTCTATAATGCATGCGGACTGCGCAGTCGGTTTACAATTTCGATGCAATTATGCCTACCGCACAATAACTGCAACAAAACTGAAATCAAATTCCGCGGTCTCGTACGAAGCGATTTGCTTCCTCGTTCCGAATTCGAACCGCTAGGATATGGAATAGCCTTCCGGCTACAGTTTTCTCCTCCTCTTATAATAAAGGTAACCTACCTTCAAATTAAGATTGAATAGACACCTAGGCAAGCGTTCCACCTTAGGCTGCATCACTACTTGCAGCCAAGCGCTAACCTTTCCTATATAATTTAAAAAAACGCAGTAGGCGTGCAGTCCGTCCTGTCCAGAGTCTAGACCCTAACATAAACACTCTAGGGGCAGGACAGATAAGACTGCGTGGAGTCGGAGTGCCCAGGTCGTAGCTACTAAACAGTTATTATGTAGTGCATCTCCGTGCCACGTCGCTAAAGTGGGTCCAGCTACATAAAAACTCATACAAAGAATAGTTGACGCTACGTGACGCGCCTCCATTGTGGGGCCAGATCTACAAGACCATGCGTGGCTGGTCGCTCGTCAAACCACTGCGCCACAGAACTAAGATCACTTTGGTGATGCGAAATCCAAATACTCGTACGAGTATGTTCACTCGTTTAGGTCAAGACAAATAATAAAATTAAAAATTTAAAAAAAACCCACGACGAACTGCAGAGCTCCATTATAAACCTTTGACCGTTATAACTTTGAAACAACAATTAGAACTTAGCAAACGTATATACTTATTACATAATATCTAAAACTCAAAACTGCATCTTTGACAGCTCAGTAGTTTTTTTGACCAGCGTGGTGGACTATGGCCAAACCCTTCTCTTTCCGAGGCGCGCTTGTCACGACAAATCAAAAGAGTCCAAACGCGACGGGTTTACGATGAGAATTTTAGGAGTTCCCATGATCGCCTCCTGACTCCATCATGAGACCCTGGGCAGCATCTAGGTACAAGCTAAATATATCTAAAACAAAAAGCCCGCATCTAAATCAGCACAGAAGTTTTTGAGAAAAATGGTAACATAAAAATCATAGACTACAGCTCAGCTTGGTTGTCTATGATCCTAAAATTTATCAAAGAGCCTTTTCACAAGCTAAACATATCTAATGCAAAAAACCGCATCTCAATCAGCCCAGTACTTTTTGTGAAAATTTTTAACATATTGAAAAATTAAAATCATAGACTACAGCTCAGCTTAGTTGTCTATGGTCCTAAAATATGTCTAAGAACCTTCTCTCAAGCTATTTAAATCTAACTAGTATGTCGCCCTGTGCGCGAGCTGCTAAAGCAGCTCACAGGTTGTGGTTAGACTTACAAGTAGTACAGATTTTACTGTACTAAACTGAATTCATTTATTATAGTGATAACAAAATAAATAAAATGGCGCTGATTTTTTTAAACTTTGGTAACAGTTTCCTGTTTCGTAACCCCAGAGAGTCCTAAATATCGATTTTGAACGAAATTGGTCAATTAACAAAGAATTTCAAAATGGCGCTGATTTTCTAAAATTTTGGTAACAGTTTCCTGTTTTGTGACCCCAGGGAGCCCTAAATATCGATTTTGAACGAAATCGGTCAATTAACACAGAATTTCAAAATGGCGCTGATTTTTTTAAATTTTGGTACCAGTATCCTGTTTTGTGACCCCAGGGAGTCCTAAATATCGATTTTGAACGAAATTGGTCAATTAACAAAGAATTTCCAAATGGCGCTGATTTTCTAAAATTTTGGTAACAGTTTCCTGTTTTGTGACCCCAGGGAGCCCTAAATATCGATTTTGAACGAAATCGGTCAATTAACACAGAATTTCAAAATGGCGCTGATTTTTTTAAATTTTGGTACCAGTATCCTGTTTTGTGACCCCAGGGAGCCCTAAATATCGATTTTGAACGAAATCGGTCAATTAACAAAGAATTTCAAAATGGCGCTGTTTTTTTAAAATTTTGGTACCAGTTTCCTGTTTTGTAACCCCAGGAAGTCCTAAATATCGATTCTGAACGAAATCGGTCAATTAACACAGAATTTCAAAATGGCGCTGATTTTTTTAAATTTTGGTAACAGTTTCCTGTTTTGTAACCCCAGGGAGTCCTAAATATCGATTTTGAACGAAATCGGTCAATTAACAAAGAATTTCAAAATGGCGCTGATTTTTTTAAAATTTTGGTACCAGTTTCCTGTTTTGTAACCCCAGGAAGTCCTAAATATCGATTCTGAACGAAATCGGTCAATTAACACAGAATTTCAAAATGGCGCTGATTTTTTTTAATTTTGGTAACAGTTTCCTGTTTTGTAACCCCAGGAAGTCCTAAATATCGATTCTGAACGAAATCGGTCAATTAACACAGAATTTCAAAATGGCGCTGATTTTTTTAAATTTTGGTAACAGTTTCCTGTTTTGTAACCCCAGGGAGTCCTAAATATCGATTTTGAACGAAATCGATCAATTAACAAAGAATTTCAAAATGGCGCTGATTTTTTAAAATTTTGGTACCAGTTTCCTGTTTTGTGACCCCAGGGAGCCCTAAATATCGATTTTGAACGAAATCGGTCAATTAACAAAGAATTTCAAAATGGCGCTGATTTTTTTTAAATTTTGGTACCAGTTTCCTGTTTTGTAATCCCACGAAGTCCTAAATATCGATTTTGAACGAAATCGGTCAAATTAACAAAGAATTTCTAATTGGCGCTGTTTTTTTAAAGTTTGGTAACAGTTTCCTGTTTTGTAACCCCAGGAAGTCCTAAATATCGATTTTGAACGAAATTGGTCAATTAACAAAGAATTTCAAAATGGCGCTGATTTTCTAAAATTTTGTTAACAGTTTCCTGTTTTGTAACCCTAGGAAATCCTAAATATCGATTTTGAACGAAATCGATCAATTAACAAAGAATTTCAAAATAGCGCTGATTTTTTTTAAATTTTGGTACCAGTTTCCTGTTTTGTGACCCCAGCGAGCCCTAAATATCGATTTTGAACGAAATCGGTCAATTAACAAAGAATTTCAAAATGGCGCTGATTTTTTAAAATTTTGGTACCAGTTTCCTGTTTTGTAATCCCAGGAAGTCCTAAATATCGATTTTGAATGAAATCGATCAATTAACAAAGAATTTCAAAATAGCGCTGATTTTTTTTAAATTTTGGTACCAGTTTCCTGTTTTGTGACCCCAGCGAGCCCTAAATATCGATTTTGAACGAAATCGGTCAATTAACAAAGAATTTCAAAATGGCGCTGATTTTTTAAAATTTTGGTACCAGTTTCCTGTTTTGTAATCCCACGAAGTCCTAATATCGATTTTGAACGAAATCGATCAATTAACAAAGAATTTCAAAATAGCGCTGATTTTTTTAAAATTTTGGTACCAGTTTCCTGTTTTGTAATCGCACGAAGTCCTAAATGCAATAAACCGCATCTCAATCGGCCCAGTACTTTTTGTGAAAAATGGTAACAGTGGTTGAAAAATTAAGATCATAGACTACAGCTCAGCTTTGTTGTCTATGGTCCTAAAATATATCTAAGAACCTTCTCACAAGCTATACACATCTAATGCAAAAAACCGCATCTCAATCGGCCTAGTAGTTTTTGTGAAAAATGGTAACATGTTGAAATATTAAAATCATAGACTACAGCTCAGCTTGGTTGTCTATGGTCCTAAAATATATCTAAGAACCTTCTCACAAGCTATACGTATCTAATGCAAAAAACCGCATCTCAATCGGCCCAGTAGGTACTTTTTGAGAAAAATGGTGACAAAAAAGTGCACAAACAAACAAACAAACAAACACACAACCTCTTAGGGCAAACACATATACCGTCTCCGCTTCGTCGAGGGTAAATAGAAATTTGTGCGATGTGACTGGTGCTATTGCGATTTGCGATCAACTTCAGACGCGATCTCCCTGGCGCAATGTAGAGCGCTGTTTTCTTAATATGGGAGGTCCCGGGTTCGATCCCCGGCAGAGTCAATTTGGGAATTTAGGTATAATTTCTGAATTTTCTCTGGTCAGGTCTGGTGGGATGCTTCGGCGGCTAGTTACCACTCAACCGGCAAAGACGTGTCGCCAAGCGATTTAGCGTTCCGGTACGATGCCGTGTGGAAACCGATTAGGGATATGGGTTTAATATAACTGCCATACCCCTAACAGGTTAGCCCGCTACCTTAGACTGCATCATCACTTACCATCAAGTGAGATTACAGTCAAGGGCTAACTTGTAGTTGATAAAAAATACCTACTCATTTTTTGGCGCCGGCTATAGAACAAGCCAAGGCAAACGGTTAATCTAGAAAGCTGAAATTATGCACAGAGGTAAAAGTAACGTATGATGATTACGTAAGTCAATGTAGAGAATGTAATAGGGCCGGATTTAATGAAACTGCCACAGGAGCGAAGGCGCGGGTGGTCGCTAATTAATTATGAATAAAACAAAAATAATATCTTGCAGGGAAAAATATTTATTGAGTAAATACAGTTTAATCTCTGTCAATATAAATAGACACAATTATTTTTAAATACCTATTAAATATGTAAAGCAAGAAAATGGACGACAAAGCTCATTTTCTGAAACAGCCAAACAGGTAGGTACATAAGTAGTCTGTAATTTATTATATAGTAAATAGAAATATGCTTTTAGGCAAATACTCTTTAGAATAGGTTCTCATAACTTTGCATGATATGGACTTCTATAATAAACTTATTATTTTAATAAGTAGGCTGCACGGTGCACCTTGGCTACTTTACCACACACTTGATACTTGGGTAAATTAATGTCTTCAAACTTCCATCTGTTGGTATGTCAAATACCTATTAATTGTGGTTCAAGTCGATCAAATTACTAAAATTGGCAAAAACTATTTGTCCTAGACGGCGTGCCTCAGCGAAAATTTGAAATATTCCTGTCTGTCCTCTCAGGGGGACACTTAGGAATAAAAAGTTGAACTGGTCCGACCACCCAAACAACAGATTACTAGAACCGAACTCATAGGAGTCTGCGAGTAATAGGAGCTCTCCAATTCAGGGCGACCCCTAGAGTAAAAAGGTTCCTTGAGCCGAAACACTAGCCAGGTAATGGCGTGTTCAACCGGATTCGTTAGCCGAATTAGCATGTTTTATATTCGGCATGTTTTATATTCGGTCGTCCAACAGTAGGTACGTTAATTCCCTCACTATAACTTAGGCGAATATCCCTTAGTTAGGTCTTGGATACTTAAGCGGTTGCAGTTGGGTTGCAGCGGTTGATTCGCCCCAGAAAATCAGCTGCTAAAGCAACTTAGATTTATCGGGCAAAAGGTCTCTCATGCAACGCGGGGCGCGCAGACTTTCTAGACTCCATAACCCATAAAAAAATCAAGCCAATTTAGCCAAGTTGCATTATGCTATTACAACCAAAGTGAGGGTTTACGGTTCTGTACCAAAATACAAAACGAACCCGTATATTGCGACTAGTTCCACAAACAACAAACGTAGCTTACGGTCTATCTCTCTATACAGAGATTTGTTTTGAGACTAGATTAATTTAACTAAAGAAATCCAGTTTGTTTCTTACCAAGGTGTGGATTGCCGAGTAGTATGTACGTTATTCGTACATATAACATAGTATAGAGTTAGCATAGCTAATCGCTAGTATCCTCAATGACAGTACAGGACCTCGGTTGGCGAGTCTCACTCACGCTAGGCTAAGTAACTAGTTAATTATAGTTTTTAAGAAATGAAAATTCTAAGCCTAGTACTTATACTAATAGAACCTATTGTTCAAATTTCACAACACCTGTTATAGGATCAACTAGGTACCTACAATATATAAATTCTGGCCCAAATACCCATTTGCAATTGGTCCATGGTCCATCTGAATAAGAACGGATTTAAATGTTTTTAAGCTCGCTATTTACCTAAGAAATATGAATAATACATATAAGTATATTGAAAAATGATAATTTATAATAATTGTATTATTGTTAATGTAAATACATATATTTTTGTTCATTTTTAGACATGCTGATACAGAGTGTTCTGAAATAATTATTGAATTTACGATGTACAAGTTTCACTTACAACTGGGCGTGTAAGAATCTGATAAATATAAAATATTTATATTAAAAAAATATCTACACTTATACTAACTATCTACACTTAAACTGCCTCGTTGGTCTAGTGGTTAGCATGTCCGACTGCGGCCGACGAGGTCCTGGTTTCGAGTCCCAGGTCGGGCCATATTGTATTGGGTTTTTCTGACTAGAAATTCCCAGTATTAGCCCGGAGTTAGGAAGTTGGCGGTGTTTCACCCCCGTGCCTCGGAGAGCACGTTAAGCCGTCGATCCCGGTTATTATCACTACATGATAATAGTCGTTAAAGCCCGCCAACCCGCATTGGAGCAGCGTGGTGGGTCTAAGCTCTAAATAAACACGTAGGTATGGAATCTAATTCATTAATTAAAACCAAATAAGTGTTTCTATAAATTAGTAGGTATATATAGAAACCTTAAAAAGCACATAAAAGCGATATAACTTGGGTACAAATTCACCCTGGGTACATCCAATATTAATACTGCATTTATTTAAAATATCGCTAATAGCTAGTAAAAAGCCAGCAACATAAGCCATTTTCCCAATTGATATATTATATTCATGTTTTAATTGTTTTTTTATATATAATGATTTATTCATTTGTATATTATGCTGTAAGCCTGTAGGGTTGTCAACTTGTCAAAAATGAAATTTCCGGGACATCCCGACTTAAAAATATATATATCGCAGTCATCTGGTTTAAGCTGCTATTTGATTGAATGACTAGCGCGTTCATTGAATGACAACATTCAATTGAATGACTAGGCCGAACGTTGATTGAACAAGCGTCACTCAACGTCCAACTAGTTAGCGGATTGTAACATAGCCCTTTGAACAGAGCGGACGTAAAATCAGTCAGGTGATTGAAATTTAGTTTTCTTGTCTCTTTCTTGTAGGTTAGCTTAGGGTTCTACATAAATAATCAGGTAGTGCCCGGACGCAGGCCGGGCACTTAGGTTTTATCGGGTTAATATACCTAACAGATTACAATAACCAAACATTACAAAGTCGGCTATATCCCATTCAACGACTATGCTAGATGACGTTCAGTCAAGACGTTGAACGTTACATTAAACAACTTGACGAGTTGTCCTTTAGTCATGCTAGTCATTCAATCAAATAGCAGATTAAACCAGTTGACTGCGACATATATATTCAGATAATTTTCAGATTCAGATATATTTGTGAAGATTCATTGCACATAAATCCTAAAAGTAATGCTGTTTTGTAATGTCACTTAGGAAAGGACGTAGTACAGAGAGATATTTGTGAAGTACTGAAAAAGCACAACCATGTATGTACGAGTAAATGAATAATATATCTAACACATAAAGCGTTTTAAGAAAACCCTTGCTCTCTAATTAGCAATGACAAATGAGTAAACTATTTTGCTTAAATACTAGAAAACTACACCAATGATTTGAACTACATATTAGGCAAGCTACATTTACATTTAAATGAAGAGAATCCAATAGCAAAACTAAAAAACAAACAAAAAAAATGGATTAAATTATGAAAACTAGACATTAAGATAGTCAAAGGAATAAAAAAATAAACTAAGAGAGAATATTTTAACAAAAGTGTATTTCTTATACCTATAGCATAAAATAACATAAAAAATTATATGTATATTAAAAGTACATAAGTAACAAATTATGTAACATCGTTGCATACTTTTATCTTCTTAAAATCATAAATTTGACTAAGTATGTCATTGAAGTACACGTTTAATTATAATTATTTATTGAATATTTGAATAAATCTTTAACAAACACTATAAATGTTGAATGGTATGGCAAACCAATGCTTCATATATTAATTATACTTTAATATTTGTTTTCTATTACTAATTGTGAAATAATAGTTTTTTAACTATGGCACATATATACATTTTGGCTCCCAAATCCAAATCCCATCCTGGAATAATAGGTCATTTACCTATTTTTCATCGTAATTTATCTGGACCAAATCTAATTTTGTAAATTACTTTTAAAATCAGCTTAGTAATATAAACTACAAATTGATAAAATAAGTATTCAAAAACCCACTTAAAAATCCATGATATAATAACGTAACTCGGTTTTCCATACTGATAGAAAATCAAAAAAATATGCTGGTAATTTTAACTTGATAACTCTTTGGACGAATGTCATTTTTCAAAATATAAAATTACCTCTCTTTTATAAAATAAGCCATAATCTTATAATTACTATTCTTATTCATTTGAAGAAAAGTCAATAAGATATAGGAACTCATTTATAAAGCTGCAATAAAAAAAGCATTTGATCACAATCTACATTTATAAGAGCTTTTAAATACTTAGTAAGTACCTAATTGGTATACAAATACAGGTTTAATTATGACGAACAACGTCGTAAGTATGATTTAAGTTATCAGTATATTTTTTTAGAAGCGGTATGGGATAGCTGATTGCCACCCGTCCCGATGTTTTTCATTACACCTCGCTCCCGTTTTTTGGCACCCGATACATGAAATCCTTTTATAATTTAGGTACACGTAAATTGTGCCGTTAAATTCGACAATTCTAGTATGAAAAGCTGTTAATTTTGAAGTAAGAAAATGCAATTCGCGCTTAGTTATGATTTCTATAGAATCGGAGAATGGTACTTTTGTGTGCGGTTAGAATAGGGTTGTCAACCGTCCCGAATTTTCCAGTATGTTCAAATTCTGTAAAAATGCGTCGCGAAAGTTCTTAGCAGAAAAGCTTCCATTTAAAATTAAATTAATTTTATCCATTTCGTTTGGCATGCAATAAATTATATTTTCATCGCGCAAATGACGATTATTGTACTAGAAACAGAACAGAATTTACTTTTTGTTGGCAATCCTGTACATTATTGATTAGTGATCAACTGATCACATTGCATTGACTTCTTTTGTTAATGTTCTTGTACATTGTCGTTACTGACAATTATAATGGCATATACAATACAAAGATATGTTTTTCATTCGGATTCAGCGACACCGATATTTTTTTTATATTGATCGAACAACCTACATCTATATTAAGCTTCTCTTAATATTGTCACAAGGTTTTGACACATTGTACCCAAATTTGACGTATACGTATCAATAAATTTAATTTTCCAGAGACATGCACAACCTTACTGTGAAAATACTGTCAAATATATGTAGATGAAACTTTTGTGTTTTATTTCATCACACAATAGTTGATCATACTTCAACAATATTTCTAAAATATATTACTAAAACTAGATGACATCAAACCATGGCTAATGGTGAAAGACATATTTTGAAGATACTTTTATTAAGAAAAATATCTGTAAACCTTACAAGTATTAACCAACCTACATAAAACTAAAAACAGCCACCAAGCGCAAGTCAAATTGACTTATATTAGATTTCTCGCAAGTGTCAATTCAAGATTCTATTTCAAGCTAAATTTCATCGACTTTTCATCGGCATCGGCATTCGTTAACACTCCTAGATTAAATTAAATAATTAATATATGGCTTTGCATGCATAATTTGTCAAAATCATTGGTCTAATGTCTCATAATAGTTTATAAAACATTAATTATTAATCATTAATTGTACATGTTATACGCAAAGTGATGAATACATTATGGGGAATAGAGCTTGTGTCCCAGAAGACAACCAATAACAACGTGGCAAATTGTGTTGCGCACACACTCTAAACTAAACTGAATTGATAGGACTAAATTTAGTGCTGTCCTTTTCCGCAGTGTGCATTATGAAAGGGATAGCTATATATTTAACACTGACGTTTCAGTTTAGTTTTGAGATTGTGCACAACAGGATTGCAATGACCACTAAATAGCAGCATATACCTACCCCAATTCGCGTTTGGATTTACCAAATTGTCCGATTAATAACTTTGCCTACAAATATAATAATTGATCATCATATACAGCTTATTAAAAAGAGTCATTGGCAAGAAACATATACATGGATTTACAAATAACAATTGTCTTAAAGAAAGTTAACTAAGGTATTTATTTACGCTTCTTCTTTCTTCTTGCCTGACATCCGTTCAATCAGGTTATTGATCATGTCTGCATCCACTAAGCCGATGAATTTATCAACTATTAGCCCGTTTTTGATTGCTATAACCGCCGGCACAGCTTTTACCTGAAAGTAAGATGTCAATAATATATAATTTTTATCTAAATACATAAATATAAGGAAATACTGACTGACTGACTGACTGACTAATTAACTGATCTATCAACGCACATCTCAAACCACTGGACGGATCAGGCTGGCGTACAGATAGCTATATGACGTAAGCCTCCGGGATTGTATTTTCAAAAATATAGGTTTGAAATTCGAACCAAACGTGGCGAGGCTACGGGAAAAAGCTAGTCATTAAAAAACTACGGGATTATTAAAAAAACCTAAATACAAGTGGATGATGTTTATGTTAATAGTATTATTATTTCAATTTCTAATTTAAGTACTTAAATTTTCTTCACTTTAAATATTTTCTAATTTTAGTTTTTTGATATATTATTCAATGTTGGTTAACTGGTTCGCTTTTGTATGACAAAAAAACCGGTCAATTGCAAGTCAGACTCGCGCACAAAGCGTTCCATACCACCACACAAAATATTTTTTTTTTAGTAAATAACAAAAAAAAACTCATAACACGTAATCAGCTGTTAAATGACTGGCGCTACTAACTAACATATGGCGCTAAACTGGTAACGCCTGAAAAATTCGACCCTCTATGAGTACAGAACCCTTATTTTCGATTTTCGGATTTTTTCCTATACTTGTGCTGTGAGACCTTGCTTCATGCAAAAATTCATGCTTCTAGGTAAACGGGAAATGCCCTATAGGTTTAAATTATGCCCTATATTGGCGAGTGTCAAAATATGCGGCATAAACGTATTTTTATTTCTATCTATTTATTTTCTTATTTATATATTTACTAGCTGATGCCGCGTCTACGTTCGCGTAGATTGAGGTTTTTCTCTTTTATTTACTGGGACAAAAAGGGGCCTATGCGTTATTCCAGACTATAATCTATCTCTGCGACAAATTTCATGCAGATCCGTTTAGCTGTTCGCGTGATTAATTAACAAACATCCATCCATCCAAACTTTCGCATTTATAATTTTAAGTAAAATTGTTCGATAGATACCTCAAACGCATGCACAAGTTCGGCGTTGTCCTCCACATCGACCACGGCCAGGTCGAGGTTGGTGAGCGGTTCTATCAACTCCTTGAGCTTCGGAGTAAGGATCTTGCACGGTTCACACCACTCCGCATGAAAGTTCACTATTACCGGCTTATCGTTATTCATTACCTGTAACAAGGTACGCTTTTGTAGTATTTCTGGATAAATTGGTCACAAAGTACTTATCTAAGCTATCTGCATCAAAATAGTAGTAGCGATTTTAATGAAGTTTCTTCTCATTTACAATCTAAGTAATGTATGAAAAAGCCGTACGGACGTAGAAATGAAAATTTAAACTTTGTAGTAACTAGTAATCGACTTCTGCTGATCCCATCCTACTATTGTATTTCATGTATAATATACATAAAAGTTTGGATAATTTTTACTCCTTCACGCCGCAATTACGGGACGGATTTGGCTTAAATCAGGAATGGAGAAAGCTCATAACCTGAATTATCGCAGGCTACATTTTATCCCGGTAACGAAAAACCTAAACCACACGGCCGAAGTCGCGGAATATTGATAAAAATAGCTAGTAAATAAATTGAGTATTAATATTATAAATGCTTAAGTGTCTATCTGTCTGTTAGCTTTTCATGGGCCATCTGTTTAACCGATTTTGTGGAAACTTGCTTGCATTCTAAAAACGGCAATGGGTTTTTTACCTTTCATAACAGTATTTTAATATAAATACTTCATTGTCATTGTGTTGCCCTGCTTCCGAAAAAAAATGAAATACGACTTGATATTTATAGCAGCCGAGCAGAGCCAAGCAAATAATTACTAGAAATTGCTATAGTTACCCAGATTAAATTTTTTCATAGAACTTTTCCAAATGCGGGACGATTTTGTCCTGCAAAATGAGACAGTTGACAACCCTAAATGAGATTTCTCATTTCATTGATTTTAGTTAATAAACAACGTCATAATATTGGAATGTTAAAATGCTTAACAGACGACAGTATCTGGGGACACGGGAGTGTCCCCGCCAAAGACGAGCCAAAGGAAACGGGGCACTACCTACCTTTTCTCGAAGTGTTTCGTCGAATTTTCGAACCGTCATAGCTTCGGTCCGAATGACGCTAGAAAGCTGAAATTTTCAGGATAAGATGTTGTTGGGGGACTTACCGAATATACCAAGTTTCAATTTTTTAGCATTTATAGTTTCAGTTTATTGATTACCTAAAATACGTCGATTTCGTACTCACTCACTGATGATCATCAACTGAAAAAAGGTACTTCCTGAAGTGCTAGAAGACTGAAATTTGGTATGTAGGCTAGAATTTGCATATAAACAACAGGAAAATTAAGAAATCTGAATATTTTCATCTCCAACCCCTCGTATAGGGGGTGCAAATCTGACAGCATTTCCTTGTATTTTAGAACAGTCATAACTTCGGTACGGAACATTGTAGAAAGCTGTAATTTTCAGGATAACATGTCGTTGACAGATTTATTAAACTTACCAAGTATCAATCATCTAGCATTTATGGTTTCAGATTTATTGGTACTTGAAATACGTAGTTTAGGTTTTTTTTTTCACTTTTACGAAAAAAATCAAAATCTCTAGGACTCTAGGGTGGGCCATGAAAAAAGGATTAGCTGAAGTACAGGAAAATCAGCTAAAAAAAATCAAAAAATCAAGGGCGCCTGCCAAAAATAAATGAAATCCCACCAAAAACATTTCATGTAAAATTGGTTGCCAAAGACTCACAAGTGCATAATGCTTTCACTGTTAAAAAGTTATGAGATCTCTAATTAGAGCCAAGCCCGAAGGTGAGCTCCTCTTTGTGCTGCGCATCATAACCCACGGAGTCTGTCTCAAGTTCAAAGTACATAGTTCTAAATGCTCTTTACTGTGTACCAAACTAATAATATTAAATAACATGTAAGTCTATATATAAAACTTGTCCCTAGAACCTCTACATCTTGGTAAAAAGGTACGGCTTGGCCGTTTCGTATATGTCGCCCTAACTATTCCTTAATGACTTAAATGTTATGTCAGGAAATGTTCGACGAATATTAAACGGCCAAGCCATACCTTTTTACCAAGATGTAGAGGTTCTAGGGACAAGTTTTATATATAGACTTACATGTTATTTAATATTATTAGTTTGGTACACAGTAAAGAGCATTTAGAACTATGTACTTTGAACTTGAGACAGACTCCGTGGGTTATGATGCGCAGCACAAAGAGGAGCTCACCTTCGGGCTTGGCTCTAATTAGAGATCTCATAACTTTTTAACAGTGAAAGCATTATGCACTTGTGAGTCTTTGGCAACCAATTTTACATGAAATGTTTTTGGTGGGATATCTATGTCATAATGATAAATGTGTCAGGGTGATAACTGCTGAAGCCTCCCCCACCAGACCAGGCCTGAGAAATTATAATTCTCGAATTGGCCCTGCTAGACTCTGTCTAACACAATACCTCCCTAAAACCACGTTTTCAAAGGTAGCTCTTGACTGCAATCACACTTGGTGGTCACAAGTATGACGACCTTCCTGGCGCAGTGTTGAGTGCTGTTGTCTTAACGCGGGTCCCAGGTTCGATTCCCGGTAGGGTCAGTTTAAGAATTCATAATATCTGATTTTTACTGGTCTGGTCTGGTGAGAGGCTTTGGCCGTGGCTGGTTACCACTTACCACTCTACCGGGAAGCGATTTAGCGTTCCCGTATGATGCCGTGTAGAAACCGATAAGGGGTTTACTATAACTGCACTACCCCTAAAAGGTTAGCCTGCTACCATCTTAGACTGCAACATCACTTACCATTAGGTGAGTTCGCAGTCAAGGGCTAACTTGTAGTGGATAAAAAAAAATAGTACCTACAGCCTCCACACCATACAAATCTGTGGTGTGGTTTGGTGGCGGTGCGTATTGTTGTGGGGGTCTGTTTTAGTGGATTATAGCAAATTAAGCTAAGCATCTTGTTCGTTATTTAACGTTAAACATACCTTGTTAACAAATTCATTGTTGTTTTTCACTAATATGGTTTCATTGTGCACTATGGACGTGGATATGGCTCTGGCGCGGCGCAGGTCGGCCAGCCGCCTCAGTGGCGACCTCAGCCCTTGACTCAACATCGCACCGCTCATGTTGGCCTGGTAGCAAGAATGGCATATAAGATATAATCAGTAAAACAAGCATACAATACGTGTATTTACTCATTAATGTTTACTGTTTAGTCATTTAAAGTTTAAACCTCCAGTTTTTATAATATCATAAAAAGTAAAAACAAGTAATATGTTTAAGGTGTACATTGTATCATGTATGTATATTGTATCTATCTTCTATCTACATCTATTTCTATATACTATTATAATGCGAAAGTTTGGATGGATGGATGTACGAGGTATGGACGGATGGATGTTTGTTTACTCAATCACGCCAGAACGGCTAAACGGATCTGGATGAAATTTGGCACAGAGATAGATTATAGTCTGAAACAACACAGGCTACTTTTTTCCCGGAAAATTAAATAGTTCCCGCAGGATCCATAATAGCTCAACCCACGCGGACGAAGTCGCGGGCATCAGCTAGTATAAGATATAATCAGTAAAACCAGAAAAATATATTATGTAGGTATATTTACTCATTCATGTTTACTGTTTAGTCATTTAAACCTCCAGTTTTTATGATATTATTTATTTTCTTACTTTTTATGATAAACCTTCCTAAGCATATTGTAACTTTTTTGTAGTCTATTTTTTTTTGTCGTGTGCATACATACATACCTACATGATACATACACAGCCTCTGTTGACCTGCAAATTGTAATCTCAGAAGTTACTACAGGCGTTTTCACAAATGAAAATGTTGTGTGTGTGTGTACAGTTAATCGAGAAGGTTCTCGATTAACTGTACACACACACACAACTATACATATTACGAGTACAATTAATAAATTATTATCAAATAAAAAAAAATCTAGCCATCTAAGGCCTTTTTCACCGAGAATTATAATCACGGAGGCATTTCTTTCACATTTTAATGTCTAAAAGTTCATCATCAAGAAATAATTAAAAACAACCAAATATTGGTGGATACTTCGTGCTACCCATGCAAAGACAGGGCACATTAATTTATTAACTAAAAAACTAGTACAACAAGGAAGCTGTTATCAACTTTGCATAATATTGATAACAGACATCACGTTCCATTTGTTCTTAGTTGTTTTCACCAACAAATAAATGCTATTGATGGATTAGATAACAAAATACTACTATTTACCTAACACGTCTTAGCTAAATTAAGTAATTTATGAATGAGACTACAATATTAAGTAATAGGGATGATGTCAAAAAGAAATTATTTCTTATTATTAATAGATGGTCTTCCAAAAGATCTAAAATTCACATCCTCGCTTAGTTTTCAATTTAATAACCATTTTAAACTATAAAGAAAAAAAGTTTGTTGCAATTTGATGCCATCCCAACTATGTATTTCATACAAACTTCCTTGCTAGTAGCACATTGATAAATTTTGATAAAGAGTTGCTGATTTGACTGAGTTGTCATCATCCCGATTATACAGAGTAACTAAGTAAGTATAAAGTTATCCTTTTTCCATACCCTAAGCAATGTCTTATTGGTATACCCCATCATTCAGCATTCAAAACCAAAAAATATATAAAAAGGCCATAAAAAAAACAGATATTCAAGTCTAATGCATGATTGGGTTAGTAAATTATGACCAAAAGTTGGATAAAAAAGATGATATAAGCACTAAGTAGTACCCATTGCCAATATGACTAAACATTCGCATCAGCATTACCACCAAGAGATAACATATTATGCAAAGATGGAAACAGGATTTAGATGAGAGATGAGAGTCATGAAAAAATAGGTCAATAACATCAGAAAACTTGTGTCAGAGATAAATTCCAACTTTCAAAATGACTGTACCTATTGACTATTTTTCATGACTATTTCTAAATAACTCAGCTGTATACACATACACAAGGAAATAATCCAATCCCTATGTAGTATCCGCTCCTCTCCGACCCCCTTTACGCACTATAGATTGGCCATTCCAAACCTACCTACCAAAGTACCTTTTGACGCAAGTTGCTTCCTTTTCTTATAAGTTTTTATGTTGTTGGTTAGTGTATGTTTATTTGACAGCTTTCAGAACACTTTAAAAACTCAATGAAACTCAATTTATTTATAACATGTAGGAAATATACAGGTGTCTCTTATGTCATATTTTGACTCTACCACCAGTTCGGAAAACAGGTTCTGCGTTGAAGAGCCGGCAAGAAACTCAGCAATTGCTCTTATTTAAAAAACAAGATATTAATATATTATTAGTAAGTTATTATACCATCCTGCTTTTTGTATTTTGCTCAGAATAGCCGTTCTGTGAGTACTGGAAATAACTATACTTGCAAAAACATATGTAAACTCTATGTAGATGGAAGGTACAGCTTAGCCGATTCTAATTATTACTACAGTATACTGTTACAATCAGACAGTCCCAAAGAAATACAAAAAATTCTCATGACTGAGCTTGCAGGAAAAGGACAGGACCCACAACCTGTAACCTGTAGAAACAAAAGGAAAAAAGATAAAATTAAGTACATCAATAGATTCATTTCATTCATTCCATTTCAGTCAGAATGAATTGGAACTTTGGCAGTTCTCATGGAGTATGCTGATATTCCTCAGATATTCTTGCTGACTGCAGTGATGCAATAATCATGCAGTCAACTTCACCATAACCATACAACAAAATTACAGATATGTTCACAATGCAATTTGGCAATCAGTCACTATCTACAAGTCACTTAATCATCACATATGGAAAACCTTTATATAGATTTCAATACAAAAATCAAAACTAAGGAATTCTTTAAGTAATGATTAGTTCCTTAAGTAACTCTGACTGTGAGTTTCCACTGATGCAACATTCATGTATTATGCCGTGTATCTATCACCGTAAGTTTGCAAAAATTGTTAGATTGTAATCTAACTAGCGAAATTGTAGCGAATTGTTAACCATTCAATGCTCTGAGTGTCAATTTTTGAAATATTCATTGTATTTAAGTTTTCTTGTCTCTTTTTTGTAGGTTAGGGTTCGACATAAATACAATACATTTTGACACTTAGGTTTTATCGAATTAATTTACCTAACACATTACAATCTACCGAAAAATAATATGTTAAATTGTAATCTGTCGACAATTTACAATTTCGCTAGTTAGATTACATCATCATCAGCCATTATGCATCCACTGTTGGACATAGGCCTCTTTTAGGTAGCGCCAACGTGCTAGATGCCACGTGCAACGTGTAGTTAGATTACAATCTAACGGTTGCAATTTTACAGTGACATATCCATTGTCACAAAACTTGTTGCATAAAGACTTGTTTGACAACGACCAAGACATGTTTAAAACCAATGTTTTGTACAAATCTTGCAAAACAATGAAGGGTTTTTAAAAATGTTTTGCATAGTTTTGGAACTATTTCATCCGACAAGTTGCGAGATAACCACATAATATGTATAATGATGTGTCAGTGGAAACTCACGGTGAGTGCAGCAAGTAAACAGAACTACAAGTAAAAGCACAAGTGAAATAACACAGTGGTTTTAGTAAGCACTCACCAAAGTTAATGTGAAAGCTTATTTATTTTTACGAACTCGTGGGGAATTCTGCGGCGGCACGGTCAGATACCAGATCACAAAATATAAAGACAACACGATACCACCTATACACAAAGATGTCACGGTCGCGGACTGAGGGAAATAATTATTTATCATGCTATTCAGCGCTAGAACTCCCTCTTCGGGCAACATAAACAGGGTTACCAAAAAATGCAGCATGGGACAACAAGTATATCTTCACAATACTACAATTTTCTTCACCCGCCATTACCCACAGACGAATGAAAAAAATAAAATTATTGATTAAGTAAACATAGTACCAGAAATAAGAATCTGACATCGTTAGTCATAGAAATATTAATATCACACAATTATTTTCGCTGTTTGTTAGCACTAATAGATGGTAGTAAAAAAATCATGCAGAAAAATAGATTTATTCACAGATTATTGCCGCGTAAAAGTATTTAAATCTCACTTTGTCTTCTTTGGATTTGTAATTCTACGAATTTTCCAATATGAAATATTCTACCATCATTCATTCAAATTCGGGTGCAACTGCAGTGCTCACCAGCTGCTCACAAAAATCACACAAAAATGAAAATGATACACTGGATACAAATGTCAAATTAGCAAAAATCTAAAATTAAAACTCGCTGTCGCTACTCACAGACAGAGACAAGTACCTAACATCTTTGATTAGGTATATAGAGACCATAGAATACTATAACCCTATAGAGACTAATCAAAGCCTGACATCTTTGATTAGGTATATAGCCTAACATATACTCACAGCCAGTGTTGCCAGCACGGTCATGTCAAAAGTTACCTAAAATAAATGAAAAAGTAACCTTTTAGTGTAAAAAGTAACCTTTCATTTTTTTCTAGTAGAAATGTATTAAAAGTTCATAGAATAGATGTTGGTTGTAATAACTTACACAAATATATTAAAGGATAATGAAGTTGTTGTATTTTTAATATATTATAATACTTAATCTAAACACCTAAAATTAAAGACAGAAAAATGAAATTTGTACTAAAATTCAACATCAATGTTGTAAGTGAAAATCGAAAATCTAGTCTACTGATTATCATAAATCATACAGGATTCATTTACCCTGAGCATTTACCAATACTTTGTTAAAAAAAAATATACATCAATATGAAGGTAGTACCTTCGCCTTCCCCATCCTTGATATACTTTACTAGTGGGCCCGGCAGACTTTGTCCTGCCCTGAACCTCGAACCCGATTGCAGCGCCCCCTATCGGGTCTAATTGTGTATATTAAACCATCCCGGGGTCCAAACAATCACAACAAAAAAGAATTAGCGAAATTGGTCCAGTCATTCACCCATGATGCCGTGACCAAGTGAAATAAGGATTCATTTTTATATATTTACAGTCTTATCCTTACTAATATTATAAATGGGAAAGTGAGTTTGTTTGTATGTTTGTTCCGCTTTCACGCCGTAACTACTGAACCGATTGCTTTGAAATTTTGCAGACGTAAAGTTAGAAGTCCGGATTAAATAATAGGGTACTTTTTATCCCGGAAAATTAAAGAGTTCCCGCGGGAACTAAAATTCCTCAATCCACGCGGCTCCGGCGCGGCACAAAGTCGCGGGTATCAGCTAGTTCATAATAAAGATATAGAAGCTTTATTAGCTTGTTTTAGCAAGTTCTCAAAAAACATTATTCATAAACGTTCAATAGTGCTATAACGCTCTATAATTATTCAATAGCGGCTCTCTATTAAGGGATTTTTTTGAATAAGACTGATAGATTTTAGCCGTGAGCATCGTTTTTGGTGGCTCAAATGTTGTCATCAAAAAAAACGAGACGGTCGAGAGTCGAGACCAGTCGAGTCGAAACGATTGTGAAAGAGAAGTTGAGAACAACGTGATGAGTTGCAATAAGAACCACAGATGACAGTCACAGAGCACTTAAGTTTTGCGTTGTTTCAATTTGCTTCCGTTTCACTTTGGTTTTATACAAAAAATTAAGAATTAATTCTACAAGATCCGAAAAATCACCTAAAAGTAACCTTTTGAACAGTGTAACCTAGAAGTAACCTGACGGAGCTAAAAATCACCTAAAAGGTTACAAAAGTAACCTTCTGGCAACGCTGCTCACAGCAGACTGTTGATCTGGTTGATTCACCTGTTGATGACCACAGATGACAGATCACAGAGACAAGTTCTGATGTTCAGAGATTAGACAAGCGTTAGGTATTTCGATTATGAGTGCTCTGGATGAGTGGGAATTGAATATTGATGACGATTTTTCTGACAAGTGTCAACTCAACTCAAAAGTATGTAAAATATAGAGATGTCCAATGTTAAATAGGTATCGATACTGGACTTCAAAAACTACTTACATTATACTTCTCTTTGATTAAAACCTGTCATCTGCCATGTCCAGCCCCCTGATATTGTAAGAAAATCGTAATCGTTTGTCAAACGGTTAATTCGACCTGCAGGGTGACCGCGTATCTTTTGCATCAATCATTGTTACATATCGCAATCACATCTGATTGGATAACACTCTTCCACTATTGGACAAAATCCATTGACGCAGCAAGAATAGCATAAATTCTATAGTTTAAGTAATACGTTTCACGCTGTGAAATGATTACGATTTGCTTAGACAATTAGGCCTGTTTCTTGACTGAGAGTAAATTGGATGAAAGTAAGTAAATAAAATGATTTAACGCATTTCCGAGTTTTTAAAGCCGGTTTCCCGTGTTTAAGTTTTACTTTAGGCTTTTTAGTGTTAATTTGTTTAATATTAAAGCAAGTATAAAAACCCACGCATTCGGTCAAGCAGACTCGGAGAAATAAGCGTTGCAAAAATATTGGAGACCCTACTGAACATTTTATGTTTATAACTTCGTTTAAAAGAATGATAAATAAGTGTATTACAAAATTCAACCTTCTTTAAAAGTACACAAATTAGGTACATCTAACCTTTGAAATAAAATGAAATAATTTCATTTCATTTCAAAGGTTAGATGCAGTTTGGGCTGATATCTATATCGATATTGATTTATCGATTGACAGCGGGACCTAAATTTATCGACAACCGGCGTGGGACCAATAAAAACCTTGTAACCACTAACACTTGACGATTGCCTATTAATTTGTCATGTTGTCAACATTGTCTGTCATAGTCAAGGGTTTGTTCCGATATACACTGTGAGCTCTGTTCCAGTGCTCTTACTGTCATTGATGTAGAATTTTAGTACTTAGACTAGATGTCCGATTAGCGCTTCAAAAATGTCCCCGAACAATTACAGCACAATAAATACGAAAGTGCTCTTATTTGACGTTTTGATTTTTCGGCAAACAGGGGATGCATTGAGTAATATTGGTACTTTAAAAGTTTTATTGTTTGTAGATTCCCTAGTAATCCATTTCAAAAATTGACACTTAACCCCCCAGGGCCCGTATTCTCTAACTCAGTGACTATCAAAAATGAAAGCAACTGACATATATGTAATATCCATTGAAGGTTTACTATGAAAGGTTACTTTTTATTTCATAGTAAACCTTCAATGGATATTACATATATGTCAGTGGCTTTCATTTTTGATAGTCACTGAGTTAGAGAATACGGGCCCTGGTCTTTGAAAGGCCCTTGTAGAGTACTCACCGAACTCAAAAAGATATGTTAGTCTATGGAAGTAAGTTTTTGAATGTTGCCGGTTATGGAAACTCGCCAAAGCCCAAAAGTGATTTCCTAGTGCTGTTTGTTGCTGTCAATTTTATAGAAAGGTGAGTAGTTTTTCAGTTTTTATGCGTAATTTAAGCATTTTTTGGGACAATTTTGGTGGTTCCAAACATAACGAATGTACTTTGATTTAAATTTCATCAGTTCAACTCGCCGATATTCATCTAAATCGCGTAAATCTAACGCCATTTTCTGGTCTTCGCCAGTCAAGTGAATCACTTTTTACTTTTTCTTTTATCATTTCAAATGATAATGCTTTTATATTTATATTTTATTGTGCTGCTAGCGTATGGAATGATATTTCGGCAAACTCGGTCATTTAAGTGGGATAAGTTCTTAATGTAAATTTCGTATTATCATCCGTTGAATCGTTACGGACTACGTTACTGTTGATTTGTTTTTGATGACTAATCGACCAACAAGGTCTATCGCGTATTCACTATTCAGTAGATAGAAGGGCAAAACATGATATTAAAGTCAGTAACCTCTATATCCTAATATGTTTTCCGGTCTTTGCATCTTAATCTCAGTTGTGGAATACCTAGTTAGTCATTTGGCAAACATGAATAATAATAATTAATCCTTCTAAGAATTAATCGCAATTTTTGAAGCTTCTTTAGGATTGTTGTGATTTGAAAATTCAACAAAACGAAAAAGCGACACCAAAAAGAGACTACCTATATAGGAATTAGCCTGCGAGAGAATGAGATAGAATACTAGTTATATTTATCTCATTTTCTTGTAGCCAACTTTTCTGAAGTTTCACTTCTGCTGTGTGAATTGCACACACACACTTTTTTAAATAATATTACAACTTGTTCTACTCACTAAATACTATTACTTCATTAGTGCTATTTACATTATATTTTAAATTAGGAGATTCGCCTAAGTATTGATTGGGGAATATTTGAACAACCTTTCTTTGTGGGGGTCTTTGATATTCATTCACACATGTGGACCAGCAATAACCTTCGTTAATTGAGACTAAACTACTGGGTCAGGCAGAAACACATTAAATGTTCCTCCACCAACCGCACCAGACACAGGACATGTGTATATACCGCCAACCCGCATTGGAGCAGCATGGTGGGTCTAAGCTGTAATTCCCCTCTCTCCTATGAGAGTGGAGGCCTGTGCCCAGCAGTGGGACGTTATTGGGCTGTAGTGGTGGTGGTGGTGGTATGTACACAGGCTTAAAGAAGATCCCAATGAAAGGATATTCAGAAAAACCTACCAAGCTAAGTTGGTCCTCCACAAGGCTAGTTGTAAAATGCAAGAATATTCTTACCAATTACCTGAACCTGAAGCAGGTTTGATCAATATAACATTCAATAAAAACATTTTTTGTACTTATATGAAATTGTCAAAATATTGCAAGTTTTTTGCTTCTCCTGCTGACATTGTTCAGTCAATGGTACGTTTCATGAATCATGGTGCATTAACTGGGCTCTCGGTTTTATGCTGAGTACACACCTGTTGAGTTTTTATTATTACAAGTGAATTGGTTTCAAACTTCCAACCAGTGCACATAAACTCAGCCAAGTTTACATCCGATCATCATTATTATCATACCAACCTACACTACACTGGCCAAGTCTGGAGGTGCAATCATCACATACCTTGGGAACTTATACCTTTTGGATTAAGGTGTAACCTTGGAAATGTGTGTTTTCAACGCAATGTTTTCCTTCACCATTAATGCCACAAAGTAATATTTCAAAACTTCTAAAAACTAAGTAAGAGGCTGATGTCTTAACCACTAGGTTATCATCAAGGTCAAAAATTATTCCTTTTTGCTTAGAGTCTTATCATAGTAGTAGCTGATGCCCACAACTTTGTCCGCGTGGTCTTAGTTTTTTTCGATTCCCGCGGAAACTCCTTAATTTTCCGGGATAAATAGTAGCCTATGTCACTCTCCAGGTCCTCAACCATGTTCATGCCAAAAATCATGTCGGTCCGTTGCTCCGTTGCGGCGTGATTGAAGGACAAACTAACAAACAAACACACTTTCGCATTTAAAATATTAGTATGATAGTATTCTTAGTTCACAACTCAACAAAAAATGCCTTGCCAGGTACCTAACTATCTATTAGCCAGTAGCTTAAAATTATCTCTAAAGCATAGCTTTGTTAAAGAAAGTCTTTGAAGTTTTTAAATACACAAGACTTTGGGGGAAAATTTCAATCTTCAATCTAACAATTATTTAACAAATATATCAACATACTTAATTATCTAAAAAACCTGTCAAGTACGAGTCAGACTCGCGCACAAAGGGTTCAAGTACAATGTAAGTTCTTTTACAACACGTAATTAGCTGTGAAATAACTGGCTTACGTATGGCGCTAAACAGGTAAGTAGTGCCTGACAAACAATAATTTAAACCCTATGAATACGAACTCTAGTTAACGATTTTTGAATTTTTTCGTATACTTGTGCTGTGAGACCTTGCTTCTTGCCAAATTTCATGATTCTAGGTCAACGGGAAGTACCTACCCTGTAAGTTTTGATATATTGGAGAGTGTCAAAACTCAAAATATGCAGCATAAACAGCCGTATTTTTTAATTGCGTTGACTTAGAAGTTTGATTTTTTTAACCGACTTCCAAAAAAGATTTTTTTTTCAGTTCTTAGAGGAAGCTCGCGAGGTGGTCCCATAAAAAATTCTGACTCCAAATTCTCAATCTTGATGCTGCAGGTATACCTATGACTCAAAACTAGGGAGTTACGAAGTTTTGATGGTGAATTCATATAGTAGGTATCAAATCACGTGTATACGATTCAACTCTGAGTCCCAACTCCTCAACCCTGATGCTGCAGGGTACAGAACTCCTTAAAAATAGCGATTTAGGATTTTATTATGGTGAATTCAAATTGTAGGTGTCAAGCAACGACTTCATACTTAGACCCAAGTCCCAACTCCTCAACTCTGATGCTGCAGGGCACTGCACTCCTAAGCCGTGGGGATTAAGAGTACACTAAAAGGTTAAAAATAATAATTCTTTCCAAAAAACCGACTTCCAAAGCCACTGTAAACTAAAAAATAATTTTGATTTCTACACACTATGTTGAAGTCGGGCGAGCATAACAAAGATAGGCAAAGTTGACGCGTCAGGCGTTTTTGGATATTAATTTCAACTTGACACCTCCATACATTCCCGAGAAAAAGGGCGATGACAGACAGACACGGAGAGAAGTGTTCCTATATGGGTTCATTTTTTTCTGTTGAAGAACGGAAATCGAAACACTAAAAAATGTATATTGTTTCATTATAGTTGACTTTCGTGTTTTAGAATTATAATCCTTATTTTAGGAATGTCAAGGTACGTGACATCAAACTGTCATTTTAAGTAATACCTATTGCTTAAGTAGTGCTTTAAGCGTATAGAACAGGTAGTGTCGGCCCTTGCCGGCTGCCGCCTCCGCAGTAAGGTCACGGTCGAACGCGCGCGCCGGTGACTAGGTATCCTAGTGATTACAACGCCTTTTCTGCAATGCACTTGTATTATAATTTACTAGGCGATGCCCGCGACTTCGCCCGCGTGGATTTCGCGTACTTCGGGAACTCTTTTTTCAGGATAAAATGTAGCCCATGTCTTAATTCAGAGTATTGGGTTATCTCCATTTCAAATTTCAGTCTAATCTGTTCAGTCGCTGTGGCGTGAAGGAGGAATAAACATTCAAATACAAACTTGCAAAGATATTGATGGCAGCAAAGTAGAAGACATCTACAAAATCGCAATTTTATAGGAAAGCACTGTATATAATAAAAATTTAAAGCAAGTGATATTTAATTACGTAAAATGCACAATAACTCACAAAAGTTTGAAGTGCGTGTCCGAGGATCGAACCCGGAACCGTCTAAATCACAATGCTATCGCCTATTACCGCCCATGTGTTTCAAAAGTAATCTAATAAGATCATGAGTTAATTAAAAATTAAAATCAACTTTCACCGAAGCAAAATTACTAAAAGTACAAAGGCGCTCGTGTCTTGATTAGAACAAGTAATTAGCGGTTGCACATTTTTAATTACTTTATTAATTTTGATTTGTTTTATCAACACATCAGAGAAAAGCAAATAAATAGTCGTCCACTTTTTAATAATAGAAGACAGAATCTTATTCTCTAAAAAATAAAAAATAAAAAAAGGTGAAAAAACCTCTGATTTACTAGGTTGTGACTTATATTAATGATGAATTTCCGATAATAGAGGAAAGTGAGATATTAAAAATGAGTTAGATATCGTTCAGCGTAAATTAATCAAATTTTTTATCTTAATAACGGTCATGAAACTTAAAATCTATCATTTAAGCATACTGGAATATACGCAACACTTTTCTGTAATGTTTCTATGATAATAGGTAGTAGGTAATGTAGATAGAGACTGGTACAATAGCACAGTACCTACTGTTATATTTAAGTGCCTGCATGAAATAATCCTTTATCGTTGGACCAGTTACTTTTATTAATGCAAAACACATGCCTGCAGAGTGAAGAGTGGAGTAGATCGGAGGCTGAAGATCAAACTAAGCTTTATATAGTTTTAGATATATAGCGGCAGTGGAATATTGCGGCGCGGCCCAGTTGAAATCTGTAGAGTTTGTTTTGACTTTGTTCGACCTTAAATAGTTATTAAGAGTTAAAACGAATTATAGATTTTGTAAGAGATATAAATCTGTCCCGTAACTCTAATAGGTTGTCTAAGTACATTTTATAGATTTCAGGCTAAAAAGAGGTACCCACTTAAATTCGTTACACAAGTCACGACTGTCTAACGAAATGAAGTTGACTTTAAATTTTTATTTAAAAAAATGCTGCTCCTCTACTCCACTCCGCTTCGCAGGTATGCGTCGAGCCTAACTCGTTTGCCCTTAACGTGTTGTAGAGGTCACGAGGCAAACGTTTCGTGTCTGTCCTAGCGTTATAATCTAGAAATTAATCTAGGTTGGAATTTCAATTAACCGGTTATAGTGCAGGTCAATAGATTAGCCACATTTAGGGTGTGTTTCCTCTTTCCACTGAAACGCAGAGGTGTACTTTTTCAACGCGCGCGGCTGTCGCTAGTCTCTACTCTCTACACAAAAAAAAAAGTCCGGCCCCCCTATTCTACTCGTAACTCAGTGGCTATCAAAAAAAGAAAGCCACTGACATATATTTTTTATCCATTGAAGGTTTGCTTTGAAATAAAAATAACATTTTCATAGCAAACCTTCAATGGATAAAAAGAGTAAAGGAGGGGGCGGAACTACTTTATCAACGCCTAGTAGTCCAGGAAACGGGGCGGTCTGTTGTATGGAGACCCCCACATTGAATCCTCAGTCGAAGAAACTTGGCAGGGTTTTAGCATTGGATGATCCAAAACTTACACAAAAATATCCACCAAAAAAAAAATCTGGAAGTTAGGTATTTATACCTAAAAGTACAAAAAGCTTAATATTTTGAACTAAATAATATCTCGTTCCAATTTTTTTTTACCAAACTAATATAGCCGTAATATGAGATGCTCGATAAAAATCCAAAACTTTATTCAAACGAAACAATTCTTTTTAAAGAGGTTTTCTTTTTCTGCCCATAATTTCAACAAAAAAATTGCTCACACTTTTTTTTTATTTTCACATGTCCTTAAAATGCTATTTAGCATAAGGTGTAAGAAAATCCACCAAAATGTGCATACCAAAATAAATTTATCTTACTTCAAATTAAAATTATTTATAACTCGGTATGGAAAATTTATCCATCCTATTTTTTTTCTTTATTATAGTAGGTAGTCAAATTTATACTCAAATCCTAAATATCCAACAAAATATCCACGAAAAACACCGAATTTAACCGGACGTATGAAATTTTAACTATGTTTACGCGATAATGTATCGTAATCCTTCATCTATTGGGTATAGTATAGCGTGCGCGAGCGAAGCGAAATGTGAAAAAGTGAAATCACAATCATAATATTATTACTACAGCGTGGATACTACAGGTGGATATGGTTGTCGTCACATGTCAGCGCTTAAGCGCTTACTGTCTTCTTTAATGCTATATTGAACACTTGTGGTCCGCCCCGGCTTCGCACGGGTAGCACTAATCATCATAATAGTCCATACCCAATAATAGATACCCTTTTTAGGTTTTACATTAGGGCTGTGATATCTTCGCACTGCCGGCCGCCCCTATTTCTATCGCGCATTAACTAATTTGTATGTTATCTTTCTAAGATATCCAACTGAATTAAATGGTGTAAGGGGCGAATTTGGTTTATATTAAATACTTGAGTTGACCAACCATTTTATTTAGATAAGGATTAATACAATGTCAGGAAAAAACCACTTCGAAATGAAATATTTGTTTTAGACCAAATTTGAAAAATATTATTATTACCTACTATTTTATTAATCCTTAATTCCTTATCATAATAAATAATTTGAAAATCATAAAAATTATTATTGTGAGACAACCTTTAAAGATAGATATATACCATTGGCACTTTTTTTAGAACTTTTCCGAGGAACAATTTCACCGTACATTGTTTTCGTGTAACTTTTACTATTTACGCAGCGCACGCCACGGAAGCTCTCACAGGGGACGACCTATATATATATATATATATATAGGTATATTTTCATAGTTTAATTAAGGGCCCATAAAATAAATGTATTAATTATATTTTATTTAAGTTAGTATATTACACGCCAGAAATTGGCAAACTGCCTAAAGCCTTACTGTAAACATATTTGTACTTTTGTTGTAATTTGTAAGTAAGTTTATGCGACAAATAAATGAATTATAAGCCATACGCCAATCTAAGGTCACTGGACTTATTCAAAAATGCAGTTATAAATCATTATCTTGCAAACTAAAGACGACAACAAAAATTGTCGAAATATAAAATGTATTATAATACATATGTTTTAGTTTATTTAATATTTAGCTATATTATATATAACTAGTATTTCGCCCTGTGCGCGAGCTGCTAAAGCAGCTCACGGGTTGTGGTTAGACTTACAAGTAGTACAAATTTTACTGTACTGAATTCGTTTATTATGGTGATAGTAAAATAAATAAAACTGGCGCTGTTTTTTTAAAACTTTGGTAACAGTTTCCTGTTTTGTAACCCCAGGGAGTCCTAAATATCGATTTTGAACGAAATCGGTCAATTAACAAAGAATTTCAAAATGGCGCTGCTTTTTAAAACTTTTGTATCAGTTTCCTGTTTTGTGACCCCAGCGAGCCCTAAATATCGATTTTGAACGAAATCCATCAATTAACAAAGAATTTCATAATGGCGCTGATTTTTTTAAATTTTGGTACCAGTTTTCTGTCTTGTAATCCCACGACGTCCTAAATATCGATTTTGAACGAAATCGGTCAACTAACAAATAATTTCAAAATGGCGCTGTTTTTTTAATTTTTGGTAACAGTTTCCTGTTTTATAACCCCAGGTAGACCTAAATATCGAGTTTGAACGAAATCGGTCAAATAACAAAGAATTCCAAAATGGCGCTGATTTTTGAAAATTTTGGTACCAGTTTCCTGTTTTGTAATCCCAGGGAGCCCCGTCGTGGGTAAAACGGAACCGTATCAAAATCTTGCATAGTTCTACACTTGTAGTATCTTCAATATTCGCCATATATTTTGTATGGAAAAATAAATTCCGCCATCTTGATTTTTTTTCCTGTTCATCAAGTAGATTTTCAGGTCCTGATCATCTTTTGCCATGAAACCACTCTTCCATCTTTTATAATTTTGGAGATAGACACCAAATAAATTTGTATGGCAGCCATCTTAAATCCGCCATTTTGAATTTTGTTCAGCTCATTGTCACTACACTACAGCTCGGCCGCCATCTTGTTTGTCCAATTTTTACCACTTTTTCCATTGATCGTTTACTATTTTTTTCAAAAATTGCGATTTGTAACGAAATCGGTTGGAAAACAAAAGAGTTGCAGGAATCACGTCGGCCGCCATACTCCCTACTCCCACTCTACATTGTATCGTTTTCTGTCTCTTTCTAGGAGAACAATTATGCGGGTGTATTGGTAGTTTATGTTTATGTTTTTTATGTTATGCATCCCCGAACACACCCCCTCTTTCTTCAATACCCTGGCCGTAGTCTTCACCCGTCTCCGAAATCCTCAATCATCAACTCGCTACACATTTTTGCTCCCAAAGATGCGTTAGAATGAGAGTCCTATAATTAAAACATTTTGAAAAGGAACCATAAGTACCTAGTCTTTTATAGTTCCTATTCGCCATATAATTTGGTATGAAAAAAAATATTCCGCCATCTTGAATTTTTTTCATTTCGCTAAATAGACCTCTTCGTACAGATAATCTCTTGACAAGAAACCATACTTCCATCTCCTAAACTCTCCGAGATAGACACTGACGAAATTTGTATGGCAGCCATCTTGAATCCACCATTTTGGAGTTTTTTTAAAACTCACCGCCAATTGGATGAGTTTTCCAGTGACATTTTTTCGAGCACCCCTCACCTATCTTCAATTCCTTGGCCGTGCTCTTTACCCGTCTCCGAAATCCTCAATCATCAGCTGTCTCCATAATATTTTTCTTCAAGTTATATTTTCTGACTTCTATACGAAGCCATCAGTGAAAAAAATTTTTCATACAGAATTTTACAGGAGGAAATTTATGGGGAAAATCTCGAAAACTACCCCAAATTAACGAAATACTTTTGAATGTCGAGTACAGGCTCGCGTCGTCGTAGGCATATTATCTCTGTATCGTGACGTCACCACGCTCCTTCCCCTGATTGATTAAATACAAAATATTTCTTTCTAAAATATTTTTAGTTTTTATTGCGCTTGATTATTATGTTGGATATTTTGATAGTTGATAGGAAAAAAAATATTGTTATCATATCAATTAAAAAAATGGACGGATTTATTTTTCACTGCGAATAAAAAGGTAACTTTCGAAAAAAATATAGACTGATGGAATATTTAGTGGATTTTCAACTTTTAGGTATTAAACGGCAATAAAAGGGAATTCCAGTGAAAAAGTTTGAATGAGCAATTTTCCGATGCAAGTAACATTAAAAAAACATATTTTTTCAAAATTTGGTTGTTTCAGCTTGGAGTATTTGTTGGATATTTCTTATTTAGCTTCCATACTTTACATGAATGTTTCCAGTGAAGAAAGTTTTTTCGGAACATTTTTCTGCACCAAGATATTAAACATAAAAGAGTTTAGGTAAAAAAAATATACTTCCGTTAAAAAATTTTGGTGGATATTTATAAATCACCTTTAATTCATGACACTTTATCATACTGTAAAGTTTCGCCGTCTGAGGAATTGCTGTTGGGGTCGACTAGCTTCCTTTCCTGGACTATAGCCCAAAACCCTTCCCTATAAGAAATTTCTGCAAATGGGTTCGCTTCACAATTTAGACAAGAAATAAGGACGGGTTAAGTTCTTTACGGGACGGGATTATGATTATTTGAATTTCCCACGGAAACGATGTCCACGATGTAGGATGTCCCTATTTGTTTGATAATGCGGTGATAAGAACAAAGTCCCGAATTGAAATTACGTAAACGTTGCAACTTGCAAGGTCAAACGAATCAATACAATAGACGCCAGCATGTCTAGATACGTAATCAGAGCGTGAACTGTTTAGCTTTGGCACTGGATACAGCATATACGCTAAGATACTGTTGGTATGTTACAAAAATGCAACTTTCACTGAAATATCGCACTAATGGCTCGAAAATTGTAAATTTAGCCCGGTACCTATCCATTTTAGTATTATGAATGTGCAAGTAAGTGCGAATGTCTGTCTGTCTCGTTTTGTTGCTCTGCCGATTTTGACGACATTTGGAGCATAAATAGTTAGACGGATATGAGCTACTTTTTAAAAAAAATCAAATAGTCCCCTTGGGATTTTTATCCACAATTTCACACGGCCTATCACATACTATAAAAATAAAGGTCCTGGCTCACTCACTCACTACCTCATCAACGCACAGCCCAACCCCTTGATAGGTAGCTTAATTTTTGCACAGAGGTTCCCTTTATAATGTAAATTAAGAAGAAGGCCAGATTTTATATACCCACGAGAGCAAAGTCGCAGGCGAGAGGCGATCGCTGGTCAAAAAAAATTGTACACTAATCTATATCCCAATGTGGTCGTAGTATTGGTAGTAGGTTATTATTTGAAAGCAATAGCAGATGGGAATAGAAAGGCTTTCGATAAAATTTATCGACTCTACTTTTACTCAATTACATCCTATCGAGCTAATAGAATGCACTTATAGAATCTGAACTTTCTATTCAATATTGTTTTGCAATTTCGATGGTAGCTTCTCAGTGATTTATGGTGCATGCTCTACTTTTTTTTCTTTCCACATTTGTCATTATGTCTGTAGTAGATGATGTCCAATGATCTTAGAAGAAAAAGAGGTCTTTTTCTTCTAAGATCATTGATGATGTCAGCAACTTCGTCCGCCGTGGATGAAAGTGTTTTAATTCCCGCGGGCGGCGATATTATTCAAAAAAATGTTTAGGGATGACTATTTCAAAAATAATTTATTTCTTACTTTTTAAACTATCGATGAAAAAAATCAAAAAATTGAGTTCTCCTTCTTACCTTACTTAGCTCTACAGGGTCCTTATTTTAGGAACGTCAAGGTACGTGATATCAAACTGTCATAATGATAGCTTTAAGCGTTGGCAGTATGGCCCCTGGTAACTTTGAATTGGCGGGGCTAAGTCGGTCTTTACTTTTCGGGTGATCGTTGGTTCATGGATCTATACGCATTTACATAGAACGTTGCGTTCGTCAAGGCTGCGCGGGGCGGTTTTTTTGCCGCGGTTGTAGTGGTGCGTGTATAAACACCCTTGCTTGCAGCTGAAGCCTTGAGTTACAGCAGACAGGTTGTTCAGAACGCATTGTTTCATTTCCCCCATCTCTCCCATTCTGTCTAAACAATACAAATGCTTGGCCTATATAGACCAGCCCGATACTGACTGAAAGCAGTTGAGTTGAAAGAATGAGTTGGTTTAATTGCCTTGCCATGCAACACATACAAATTAAGAGATATATCTATTCTATATACTAATATTATAAATGCGAAAATTTGGATGGATGGATAGATGTTTGTTACCCAATCACGCCCCAACGGCTGAACGGATCTGGATGAAATTTGGCACAGAGATAGATTTACAGCATGGAATAACACATAGGTTACTGTTTATCCCGGGAAATTGAGGAGTTCCTGCGGAAATCGAAAAACCTCAACCCACGCGGACGAAGTCGCGGGCATCCGCTAGTAAGAGTACCTATAATAAGAGATGTTAAGAGTTTATAATAAAAACAAAAGATTAATTTGACATCAAAATGCTGAAGCATTAAAGAATTTATGATACCTACTACATTCCTGATTCACGGATTTGACTGATGAGGAACAATAGTTTCATGGACCCCTTGTTTTGCGTAACCCTAAAAATGCAACAGTTATCTTTTGTGCCTTTGTTAATCTGACTAATTGATGTCTAAAAGTTCATGGCGGGCCTGTTTTTGTTTGCTGTTTCAATACACCCATCATGATTCACATGCATAAACGCTGTTTATGCGTGTATGGGTGCGTTGCACAAGTGCGCGTCTATGTGTGGGTGTAAAATGCAGGGGTGGTCACCCCCATCTGTAAATAGGGCGGTGCTGTGAGTCATGCGATGTTTTTTATTATTTTTCTTTTCTGCTGCTAGATACTACAGCGTTTAAAATGATTTATTTACAATGGCTAAGGACTAAGTTCAAGTTGAGCAATGGCGCTAAATGCTAAGTTTATTCAAATTATTTCAATGTTTTGGACGAAAATTGAGTTTGATTAAAGACTTATCTTATAAACATAAGAAGAGCCAAAGGATGGCTGTCCTTCCGTGAATTGTGAGAAGTTTGACTAATATTGGGCAGCAAAATTTTATTGCACTAATGACGTCTGATGCGACGGTACTAAAAGTGGTCTTTTATTCGGCACAAATTTTGGCCCTTACAAGGCCTAAGTAATATATGTAGTTCAGATTAAGGTTTATCTACCTAGAGGGTATAAAAAATTTGACCAATCAATACACATGCGAAATTTTAAATACAAGGTCTAATTTTGGTAACTAGGTATAGGGATGCAAGCAGCATCCCGTTGAAGAACAGGGATACTTTTGACTAATCCGCTGGGTCCAAAATATCTGATTACCTTCACTTTATCATTATCATCACCATGAGTATCCCTACATCCCTATCACTTAATTATTATAAAATTAAAGTCCCCAGTCGCGCTGTGTTCGTGTTTGTTTTTCACAAATACAAATGAAAGAGGGATTAAGAAGGTTATACATTGGCTAGGCTATACATTATGAAAATTTAGCAAAAATGAGATACCGGTATGGTGGTCATTGTGAATTAAATCGGAAAATCTCATCTGAGTGATGCGTGCAACCTGTGCGAAGTCAAGGTGTGTCGATAGTTTAATATAAATTATTATCTTTGTTGAAATGACCCTGCATACAATCGATATTGTTCAAATATTATAATTTTTACAATAACCGCATCGCTATCTACGTTATTAGCTGTTATTATTCCACTTGAATTACTCTTTATCCTCACGTGGAAACCAACATGCCGTTATTTTTATCGTCACGTAATTTTGTGTTGTATTTATAGACCGTTTTGAGCAGGAAAAACAACGCGTAACACTTTAAAATTGATTTTATAGCTTGATGTATTGTAGATTTCTTTTATTCTTGTTATAGCATTCTTTAGACGCATTTTGTCTTAGTATAATGATGAAGTTGTTGATACGCGTTTTAGGACTTCACACTGAAGTGGAGCAGAGAGTACGCGTGTGAGGCCAAAACAATTAAATTGACAGTCGTGATAGTATAAGTGTAAAAGGGATATTAGAAGTCGTGGCTATAAGCTAGTTATCTACCTATCGACTCGATAACGCCTGGCGCCAATGCGTGCGCCACACTAGCTAGCTACTCGGCCACTCTGAGTCAGTCGATTTGCTTCAGTACGCACTCGGCATCCAAAGGCAGCGGTACTCGGTAGTGCCGCGATCGCTGCTCGAAGCCGGTATTAAAATAAATCGGTGTGAAAAATACGCGTCCGATTTTCACCGTCCTAAACATTTTTACTACTGGAAATTAGATTATATATCTAGGTGGTTAGATCCATCAGTGTTTTTCACCTACAGTTTGTTTTTCTATGTTTGCAGTTCTTTACGTTTCTATTAGAAATCTAGTGCGTTAATCCAATATTACGTGTTGATGTAATCATCGATAAGGCATTCGCGCTTATCGGTCAATTTAATTTGTTGCAGTTGGTACACGTTTGTTTAATATTTCAACTATGTGCTACTTTTTATCGCGTTTATAAAAAGCATTTTTGTATAATTTTGTAGCCGAGTATAGTAGTTTATAGTAGACGAGTTCATCATGTTAATTCCCTTCTGGACGTTGGAGCCTGAAATTGATGGTGTCATCTAGACCATAACTACCAGTCATTTAGCCAGACGCTATGGATTTTACACTTCAGTGCCTTAACCTAATTGCAATTTGCAGCAACGTTTGATCATTGTTATTAAATTAAAGCATGCCATTACATGAAAAATTGTACAATTGAAGGACTGTTGCAGAAAGACAAAACACACCGTATCTAATAATATAATACTTAATCTGTGAAACAAACTAATACATTTTAATAATTATTATTCCAAAGGTAAATCCAATTACAGCCAATGTAAATACTACTGTTACTGTACTAAATTGCTCACTGGGTTCTCTGTATTGGAATTATTAAAAAAACTGCTCAAATTCCAGTAGCATTAGAGAGCTGAAACGTAATGCTACTGAAGCAATGTAAAGCAGTTATAAATAGCGGTTTTGTGTACCTCTATATCGATTACCGCTTTGTACTCTGAAGGCCTGAAACGCTTTATATTCGCATGTCATATTTCAATTACTTTAAATGCCCTTTGTTCAGTTTTTGACCGACTTCAAAATAAGGGGATTCCCAATTCTTTTTTCTATAGAATGTACCAACTTTTTCATTAATTTATTAGGGATTTTTAAAACGTGATGAATATTCTCCTTTCCAATTTATCAGAGTTAGACTGGCCTAGGAGTACACCTTACTCTACATGCAATTTTTTGAACCCATATACCTAACTGTAAAGCTATATGGATGAATGGAAATCTTGTAAACCACATAAACATATTTTCAATTTCTAGTGTCTACAAAACTTCAAGAGTTTGAGTAGTTAATATGTATATTTAAAAAAACTGACTTTTGTATGAAACGCACTGGAAGTGAACTCGTCCTTATTGCTATTTTTTTTTTGTTACATAAAATTGGATGACTCTTCTACAGATTTCGGTTTCAGTTGCTCACGAAGTTGCTTGTACATCGAATCCTTATCATCCTTCTTGCTTCCCATACTTCTTTCATTTCAACATTACATAAAATTCCTGTTAGTTCTGCCTTATCGATGTCCGATAATCGTCCGCAGTTATGAGTCAACACATTCTCGTGCGTCGTGAATTTCTGTCCAATTAGCATTCTTATTAACGCTCTGTTTGTCTTTAATTGTAATGCACAAGCCACAATACACAAAAAGCAACAATGGTAGAGATTCCTGATAATTATTATAAACAACGTATACTTTACACTACATTGTATAAAAGCGACAGCCCGCGGCATCTCTGTTTGAAAAATAAAATTAGCTGAACGACTTTTTAATTTTTTTTAATTTTAACTAAAGAGTCCTTGTAAAAATTAGAGCAATTTACCTTTATCTATAAACCCGCCTGTGCTTGGTCGAGTCTGCTTATGTATAAAATAATTAGATAAATAGCTACAACGGAATCTGCAAAATAAACCCTTCATTTGATACCAAACCTGATATACATTTCTCAATTTAACTGCGTTTTATTGGCGCATTTTGATATATCCGCCGTAATGGGTTTTAATGACGTATTGTAAGTAAAGATACAGCTCTATTTTATCAATATTTGCTTGGACTAATAGGTAAAAATTTCAATGCTTACAAAATTTGATTTTACTTACTCTTAAAAACACTCTTAAAACGCCAATCTGATTATAACAATAACTTTACTTTTGATGGTACCGTAAACTGAAAACAACACTCGCGCTTTTTTGTCGTTAGTAATTCCATTTCAGTCATTAAAATTCTTCATCCGTTAGCGTGGTCAATGTGCAATGGCATTTGCGTCGATGACAAAGAAATTTTATCCTTCGCTCGTTATATTACAGCTGTATTTTTAATAGCATCTTTAATCTACTTTTAGCAGTGCATTTGTTGAAGATGCATTATAATGCAGTTACGTTAATTTTAAGCCATCTCTATTTAGAAATAACTGTTCAAATTCAAGGCTATCAATAACATCTCAACAAGACGTGATAAATAGTAAATCAAGTTCCTGGATAATGATTAATTACGATTCCTCAGCAAAATGTGGCCAAATCAAGTTATCTAAGTCGTAGTCTAAGTCGTATTTAGTTCCCACTTATATTTCAGAATCAGATTTATCTTCTCCAATTTTTAAAAAGTTATATTTAATTATTTTCTATCGTGTAATTCGTGCCCAATTGAATGTTCTATGCCGTAATACCTATTAAAAATTATCTTTCTCTACTTCATACCAGCTTCATTCTACACCGTAATATCAACATTCCAGACTCCGTTGAAAATCGTCTGGTCAACCACGTCATCTTCAGAATGCTGTAATTGCGAATTTTCTACGCACCTATAAGTTATTCTTCCGACTTTGCTATTTTCATTCGATTCCAATCTGTAATGCTTCGTTTTTTCCTCGCTACTCGCCACAGATTTATTATGTATCAAATATCGATCTAATGAAGCGAATCGTACAGTGGCCTCGTTCAGGATTGCAATCATCTTGCCCTATTTCATTGGAGGCTTAAATTGGATTCCAGTTGGAAACTTGTTCCGTTCCTACTCCTGCCATTTTTGTCCTTATTTTTCATTAAGGATAGCGCTGGTTGAAAGTAGTTATTCTACATAGCTGAGATTAAAGTTAATGGCTCGGAAAACGTTTGCTTTCATTTATTTGGGAAGAAAAACATTAAGGATAATATATTTTCGCTGGCTATCAAACTTAGATATATTTTTAAGCGCTTGTTGTAGCAAAGCAAAATTATTATTAAGTGTTTATTCGTACGTAACCTAATTGACTTTAATTCCTCTAGAAATAGTAGCAAATTATTTTTATTAATAAAACGAAGTATTTAAAAAAAATACATAAAAGAGCAGATACATGTGAAATGTGTCATATTTGAGACCACGATTGATTGCTGAATAACTACACTAATGATTTGATTAGGATTAATAAACTACTTTATGATAAGAACTAACATGTACTCAATAGATACAGACTACTTGATGTTGATGGTTAAGTTTTAACTACATTATTTAGAAACTGAAGTTATGTGGAATTAACGATAACTATCTTGTCACATTCATCTTCTTCTTTATAATATTTAAAACAAAGTCGGGTTTGTTCGAACACTTATAACTCTAGAACGGCTGGACCGATTTTCATGGTTTTTGATTTGTTGTATTGTCTCCTATCGACTATTAAAACATTTTAAAATTGACGAAAACATAAAATAAAAATAATTTTCCCTCGATTTTCCTATACAAAAAACCACGCGGGCGAAGTCGCGGGCATCAGCTAGTGTTAAATTAAATATGAACTCGGCTACATCTAAATTTAGAAATAAACATATTTGAGAGCGTTGATATAACGTTCAATAAAACGCATACTCTTAAAATAAATTGGCTGAGGCGTTATATGGTTCACAGTTGTTAGAATTAATATCCAACATTTGACCCATTTTATCTCGTAGTATTGAGAGTAATGGCCAGATAATCGAGGCTATCTCTAATGCTCCACTGATTGTGTTTAATAATCGCTAATGATAGATAATGGCGACAATTGAGTTGTACACAAATATCTTAACTTAATTGGCAGGTCAAAACTTAGTGAATGCTATCCTTTACATCGACTGCCTCGTTGGTCTAGTGGTTAGCATAGTCGACTGCGGATCACGAGGTCCTGGGTTCGATTCCCGGTCGGGCATAAAAGTTAGGTATTGGGTTTTTCAATTAAGAAATTCTCAGTGCCAGCCCGGAGTTGGCAGGTTGGCGGTGTTGCACCCCCGTGCCTCGGAGAGCACGTTAAGCCGTCGGTCCCGGTTATTATCACTAACATTATAATAATCGTTAAAGCCCGCAAACCCGCATTGGAGAAGCGTGGTGGGTCTAAGCTCTAATTCCCGCTCTCCTATGAGAGTGGAGGCCTGTGCCCAGCAGTGGGACGTTAATAGGCTGTAGTGATGATGATGATGATCCTTTACATAAAAAATTGCTTTCAGACCAGTCTTTGTAATTTAGATATTTCTATTTTACATCTACTTCTATATATAAAAAAAACATTGATTATGGAATAATGATTTCTCAATCTTTAATACTCAAGTATGGTTCAAGATTGATGTTTCTTCAAAAACAACAGCTACTAGATTTCTTAAAGATTGTTTAGGAAGAAGAATTAGCTGATGTTTTTAATAGTTCTAAGGACCAAACCGCTATCTTTCCAAAGTTCGCGTTTATCATTTCAAATCAAAGTTGCATTCATATAAATGGAGTTTTAAAAATCACGTAATTTGTCCTAAAAGCCTGTACGTTAACGTCTGTACCAGAAACAGCTTCAAGAAATTATACTAAAACTCAATTATGAGTAGTAAAATCTTAACAGTTTATATAAAAAATAAAATAATTTCAGTCGTTATAAAGTAACCCAAATTAAAGTAAACTTTACTTTTATTTATATCTCGGCTTTATGTTCCTAATTAGTTTTTCTTCGTTTCAGTACATGGCTTTTTATAGAGCAAAATAGTGTTAAAATCTACACATGCTCTCTTTTCTTTGTATGGTTTATTATATTTGTCGATCGAAATTCAAAGTCTCTTACATAGTGTTTATGGTGAATATATTGATTATGTGTTAGAAGCAGACGTTAAGTACTTTTCTTTGTCACTTTTCTTTATAATCGTTCATTGTCGAGTCAACAACTCCTGAAGATGCTCCGGTGTCGGAGTGAAACGTACGTTGAGAATAATTTGGAGGATTTGTGTGGCGTGGTGAATATCGCAAGATACATATTGTACCACATAGATTTACTTACTCTGGCGGATTATAGCGAATTAAAGTTCTACTTCTTTCATTAAGAATAAAGTGATTGTTTAAATCGATAATAAAAATACTTCGAGCTTATTGTGTATACTTATTTGTGTCCATGAAGAAATTAGGTTTAAATCATCAGTTGCGTGTTCCAACCTCATTCATGTTATCGTTGATATGGAAATTTTTATTACGTATTCACATACAAAGTGATAGTTAGGTGCTTGTTTATATATTATGTTAAAAACGATACTTTTACGTTGCACACGAAATCAGGTTTGAAAATGAATAGATATTTGCAACTGATTAACCCATTTCATCAAAGTCTCGGCTTGTCGACATTTTTGCGTTTTGAATGTCTAAATATGATGTTAACGACCGGTTTTGTTAATACACAAGCTTACACCCTCGGTTTCAATCCCCTGAAATATACAATTTCTTCATACTGCATATCCTTTCTTAGTGGGGGTCTACGTTATAGAGAAAATCTACATGCAAAATCTCAAGTTTCTAGCGAATCAACATTTTCTTCTGTGCGTTGATACTAGATAGTCGTTTTTACAAATACCACTAATATTTTTGGTCCTGCCAACCTGATACTATTATTCAACAATGCAGACAACATTATTTTTTTTAATAAGAAGGTAAGTATTAAAATCGTTACTAAAACGATAGTTCTTCAAATAAACAATTTGCTAGAGATCATCCAGAACGTAATGTCGTATTTTCATAGAAAACTAGCTGATGCCCGTTATTTCGTCCGCGTGATTTAATTTTTTTTATTCCCGCGGGAACTCCTTAATTTTCCGGGATAATAAGTAGCCTATGTCACTCTCCAGGTCCTCAACTATACCCATCCCAAGATCACGTCGAACCGTTGCACTGTTGCGGTGTGATTGAAGGACAAACAAACAAATAAACACACTTTCGCAGTTATAATATTAGTATGATCTGGCTTCACTTCACTTGAAAACATTGAACCACTAACATATTCCCTTTACTTAACGCGAGCTCTTAAGGAAATTAGTTCCTACATAAGTATGATCCAATTAGTCGAATGCCTCCACAAGTTACCTGGAAATCTTTGCGTAAGAACGTCTGCCAAGGAGGCCACGTTTTACACGTGATGCAGATTAAAATGACGTGTTCTTGTCTATATAGCATGTTGGTCCTTGTTTTAGTTCTGAAGTTTCTACTTTTTAACGACCTCCCTGGCGCAGTGTTGAGTGCTGTTGTCTTAACGTCCCGGTTTCGATCCCCGGCAGGGTCCATTTGGGAATTTATAATTTCTGAATTTTCTCTGGCAAAGACGTACTGTCAAGCGATTTAGCGTTCCGGTGAGATGCAGTGTAGAAACCGAGTAATATAACTATATGTATGGGTTTAATATAACTGCCATAGCCCTAACAGGTTAGCCCGCTACCATCTTAGACTGCATCATCACTTAGGTACCATCAGGTGAGATTTCAGTCAAGAGCTAACTTGTAATGGCGTAAAAAATGTTTCTACTTGGTGAAAAATAGTCTGTCAAATACTGGATTCAAATAAAACGCAAACATTGGCTAAGCTTTCCACTGAAACGAAGCCGTTTGCAATCATCCTGGAAAACCACTTTTTTATGTGACAGTAAACACTAATGATAAAATGACTAGGTAGCGAACAAAAAGTAATTGTCTGACTAGTGACTATACTGTACTTCATATATAGTGATTTGATATAAACAAACAGTCATTAAAATCGGAACAAAAACAAACAAACGCACTTATAATGTCAGACAATGATCCAAAGGGATCAACGACACACCAACCGCGTTGCGTAGGAGTTGGTCTATTTTGATTCCGATTAGGCCCCCGTCCCGTTTTCGCATCGGCAATATTCATAGCTTCCTTTCTTTCTAGTACGAATTGTGCAATAATTGGCATGAAATGTTATTTATGTTATATCGGGATTGTGCCAAAAAATACACGTGCGTGTACTACTTACTGAAAAACTTCGTCATCTTGATACTTTCGGCATTATAATTTTTTTTTAATCAACTACAAGTTAGCCCTTGACTGCGATCTCACCTGATGGTAAGTGCTGATGCAGTCTAAGATGGTAGCGGGCCAATCTGTTATGGGTATGGGCAATGGCAGTTATATTAAACCCAACCCCTACTATACGGTCCCTACACGGCATCGTACCGGAACGCTTAATCGCTTGGCGGCACATCTTTGCCGGTAGGGTGGTAACTAGCCACGGCCGAACCAGGCCACACCAGAGAAAATTCTGAAATTATAAATTCCGAAATTGACCCTGCCGGGGATCAAACCCGGGACCGCGCGCCAGGGAGGTCGTAAGATTGCTATTCGCTTCGTATAATATTGTTTAACAGAAAAATATTGTTAGGTAAAAAATTTATTTGAATTTGTTTTATCACAGGCCATATGGTATCTATTATATTATTTCCTTCCGTCATTGAATTTATTTTCCTTCTTTTTAATTCTTGGAACTCGCTACTTTTTAGCGGTATATTTTATTGAAAAAATGAAATGAAATGAAATGAAATGAAATGAAATGAAATGAAATGAAATGAAATGAAATGAAATGAAATGAAATGAAATGAAAATGAAATGAAAATATACTTTATTGTACACCATACATAAAACACATTTAAACAAATACAAATTGTGAAAGACTGTACAATAGGCGGCCTTATCGCTGAGAAGCGATCTCTACCAGGCAACCTAGAAAAGGAAATAATAACAGAAAATTTGAATGAGGGTGTACACAAAGTAGGTAATACAATTAAGGGGTAAAACACTTAAACACAGGTAGCAAATCTAAAGACTATTATAGTATATAATACACAAATCTGTACATATAAAATACATATATAATACATAAATAATGTACATACATACATATATACATATAATATATACACACAACTTAAATATATAACGAATATAATAGGTATCAATGATTTAGATATAAGCTTTCTATCTAAGGAATAGAATGTAAGGAATTAGATACACAAAACTAAGGAGGTAAAAAGTGTTTTTTTTAAGAGACTCTTAAAAATAGGCAAAGATTTTGCCTGCCTAATATTAAGAGGGAGAGAGTTCCAAAGACGAACAGCTTTAACGGAAAAAGACTTGGAGTAGAAAGCAGTGCTATGAGAAGGAATTCTAAGAGTTGGATTATCCTCAGAGCGGAGAGATCGACCCGAGTGAGAATCACCGAGAAACTCAAACCGTTCTTTCAGATAAGGAGGAGTGGCTGGATTGAAAAGAACACAGTACAAGAGAGATAAAAGATGAGTATTCCTGCGAAGATGAATTGGGAGCCACTCGAGTTTATTGCGAAATTCAGAAACGTGGTCATATTTACGAAGCCCAAATATGAACCGTATACAAAGATTTTGAATGCGCTCGAGTTTGTTTAGTTGCTCCACACTTAAGTCTAAGTAACAAGCATCAGCATAATCAAGAATTGGTAAAAGGAGAGATTGTGCAAGCGCAATTTTAGTAGGTATGGGTAGAAAGTTACTCAACCTCCGGAGAGAGCCGACAGCAGCAAACACCTTTCTACTTACTTCACTAACGTGGGGAACCCAAGACAGAAACTTGTCAAATACAATGCCTAGGTTTTTAACTGTGTCACTATACTGTAATTGGACCCCATCAAAAACAACATGGGGAAGAGTAGCCCAGTCGATGCGTGATATTAGATTTTGACTACCTATTATAATGACTTGTGTCTTGACTGGATTTACTTTAAGTCCGTAAGACTTACTCCATTGAACAATAGCATCTAAATCTTTATTAACTAAATCAATAGTCCTAGGTAAATCTTGTAATTTAGACTCTGCATACACTTGGAGATCATCAGCATACAGGTGGTAGTGAGAAGATATTTGCTGAGTGATTGAACTTATGAAAATCGAAAATAGGAGAGGAGACAACACGCCACCTTGCGGTACGCCGGCACTTAGCGAACACCAATCAGAAAAACTTTCTTCGATACATATCCGCTGCCTGCGCCCATGCAAGTAACTATGAAACCAGTCAACGACCCCAGGAGATATGTTAAGAGAAACTAGAATTGCTAAAAGTAATTCATAATCAACATTGTTGAAAGCATTGCTAAAATCAAGTAAAGTCAGCACTGTTACACATTGGTTATCCATACCGGAACGAATGTCGTCGGTAATTTTGACTAATGCAGTAGTTGTACTATGGCCCGGACGAAAACCGGATTGAAAAGGATTTAAAAGGTTACATCTCGATAGAAATAGTGTCATTTGCTTATGAACTACACGCTCAAAAACTTTAGAAAGAAATGGTAAAATGGAAATAGGACGATAATCAGAAAAACTGGATGGATTTGATTTTTTTGGAATAGGAGTTACCTGTGCATCCTTCCAAGAAGAAGGAAAAACACCGATGCAGATAGAATGATTAAATATGGACGCAATGACAGGAGCTAGAAGGTCAAGAAGAGGAATAACCATTTTACGACTTATGCAGTCAATACCAACAGCATCAGAGCTGACTTCCTTAATACTTCTCTTAACATCACTGCAGTCAATTTGACTAAAAATAAAACCGGGATCATCAGGAGTGGGCAAAGCCAGAATTTGATTTTTTGTATTTAATTTTGTTCTACTATCAATGGTACATGACGTGGAAAAATGCTGATTAAGCTGATTAAAATCAATATTTCTTGACTGACTATTACTTTTCGCTTTCCCAACTCCAAGAGATTTCAGAAACTTCCATACCCTACCGGAATCTTCTTCCTCGAGTACAGATTTATGGATATGGCGTCGTTGTTTATCTCTACACAACCTGTTGCATCGATTCCGAATGTGTTTATATTTGTCCCGATTGGCGTCACTGGCAACAGATTTGTATTTTGCTTTTGCTACATTTTTCTTATGTTGCAAAGTTTTAATTTCATCAGTGAGCCAAGGAGCAGGAAGATGCTTAATTCTAACTGGGCGTATCGGAGCATGGGTATCATACAATTTCGTTAAAAGAGAATTAAAAATTTCTACCCGATCATCAATATTATCTCCAGTTAGAACTTCAGTCCAATCAATTTGAGATGCATCGTCTCGCAAACTGACAGGATCCATACCACTAAAATTACGCCTGAGAAGAATTCTTGATTTAGCTTTGGGAGGACGTATTTTATAGGATAAATAGATCAAGTCATGATAGGAAAAGGCATCTGCACTACACTGACCATGCTTAGCTACATAGTCTACAGAGGAAACAAGAATAAGATCTAAAAGTGATGGAGTAGAATTAGGAAATGAGTGAGTTGCAGAGAGAGGAAGAATATGTAGATTTGATGCCTGCACTATAGACTTCAAACGAAATGCTCGTGCATCATTTTTTAAAAGGCATGTATTAAAATCACCCATAATAACCGAGTGCTCATATTGCGGTATGAACTTATCTAACAGACTTTCAAATCCAGGGTAGTAGTCTATTGTAAGGCTCGGGTTATAATAAGCGCCAAGCAGGAGTTTTACATTGGAAAAAATTACCTCAATTAATAAATGCTCTGCCTCTGGAACAGCCTGTACGTTTGATACGCTGACGATCGTATTTTATTATCCTCAGTTTACCAGAATTCTTATTTCATGGCTATTTTAAGTTCATTATATTAGGAACTTCTAACTGATTTTGAATTCCCAATTTTTTCACGACTTCTATTTTAAATGTAATAAGCTAGATCTTTGTTGAAAAAGTTTTCGCAATTCAAGAAGCACTTTTTTGAAAATTTGTAGGTATTGAAACCAAAAATGAACATTGTACCAATATCACCCAATATATTATTGTCATAGTTACCGACCTTTAGCACAATCTTTACGCTAGTTTTGGAAAGGAGAATATTTAATTACTGGAAAAAGTATTTTCTTTATTTTTAAAAGGTGTCGTAAATTTGGCAGGTGCCGTCTTTTGATAATAAACTATTGATAAGAAACCTGTAACAAACTATTTTATTACTATTATTGACTATTAACTATTTAGTGATTGCTGTGTGATACAGTGTGTGTTTAGTGTTAGTGCAGTGTGATGGATAGTGCCCATTAGCACGTACCACGTATAATGTCGAAGACTTTGAACGCCTACAGAATGTAAGTATTATACAACACTACCAAAAACTGTGTTTTCCACTAATTACAATCCGGGTATCTTTAAATCGAGAGTGAATAGGCATCTTCTAGGCAAGCGCGTCCCATCTTAGGCCGCATCATCACTTCCCATCAGGTGTGATTGTGGTCAAGCGTAAGCCTATAATGAATAAAAATAAAAAATAAAAACCGACCGCCCGCAACCTCGCTTTTTCGGTAAATGATAAATGATTTATTTAGTTCACGTAGGACAACTTGTGTCACTTATGATACATCAAGACTCTACCACCGGTTCGAAAAGTTGTTCTACTGAGACGAGCCGGAAAGAACCTCAGCAATTGCTTTTTTCTTAAAAAGAATAAAAATTCTTTCCAAAAAACCGACTTCCAACGCCACTGTAAAGTACAAAATAATTTTGATTTCTACCCACTATGTTGAAGTCGTACCTACCCAGTATAAAGTATTTGACTGCAGTCGTTGTCGTTCACCGACTAATGTTAACAGCTGTAATTCAGTTGGTTGTATTTGATTTGCGGCGACCGACCTCGTGAAGTTATTTCGTATAGGTTGGCCGTATTCGATCATAAGTCATAACATAACCGAGTACATACTGACTTAAGGAAATTTGCTGTTTGCTGAAAACCGAATATGGCCTAATGTAAACAAGCCAATCCGTTTAAAGAATTCGGTTAACGAACCCGGTTGAACCGAATGCGGCCGACGTAACATGTTATGTTACCAATATCTATGTCATTTGAGAAATGATGACAATAACAGATGATTTCTGCACTGTGGTTTTATAATAATGATATAGTCTTATTACTAAACCACAGTGCAGAAAAGATATTTACTGAAAATCAACAATAATATTATTTACATTTACTATTTTCACCTATATCTATCTTAATTCTTACATATTATATATATAGTATTATTTATAACAAAACCTATTCTACTACTTAATGTCTACTGTTGTTTTATGGAGCATTAAAAATAAAAAATATTTCAAAAAAACCATTTCCAAAGCCACTGTAAAGTAAAAAATAATTTTGATTTCTACACACTATGTTGAAGTCAGGCGATCCTGACGCGACAACTTTGCCTATCTTTGTTATAATTTTTATTTTTAACTTTTTAGTGTACTCTTAATCCCCACGGTTTAGGAGTGCAGTACCCTGCAGCATCAGAGTTGAGGAGTTGGGACTTGGGTTTAAGTATGAAGTCGCTGCTTGACACCTACAATATGAATTCACCATAAAAGACATCCTAAATCGCTATTTTAAAGGAGTTCTGTAGCCTGCAGCATCAGGGTTGAGGAGTTGAGACTCAGAGTTGAATCGTATACACGTGACTTGATACCTACTATATAAATTCACCAACAAAACTTCCTAACTCCCTAGTTTTGAGTCGTAGGTATACCTACAGCATCAAGATTAAGGATTTGGAGTCCGAATTTTTTATGGGACCACCTCGCGAGCTTCCCCTAACCACTGAAAAAAAATATTATCAAATCTGTTTGGAAACCACGGAGATATGCGGTAACATAAATAAAAAAAAAATACGCGCCGAATTGAAAATCCTCCTTTTTTAGAAGTCGGTTAATAACTACTCTTTTCAGTTACTGTTTGATAAAAAGTACTTGGTCCTATTAAACCTATTTTATATACGTAGGTATCTCAGTTGAATTTAACTTCAAGATCAGGAAAATCATAAGGGACGAAGGACACATCGATCCGCTGCTGTCCTTGAACTTCGAGCTTTGAAGATCTACGCAAGCGCCCAATTTATCCTTAGAGTAAACCCATGAAATAGATACTATAAGCGGTCTCATTCCGTATACAACTGTATAAATAAAGTCCTCGTTCGCTGTGTCTATTAACATAATTAGATTTGGATACACTTGGTAAACAAAGTTGTTATTCGGTCTTTATTCGTTACTCCAAATGCTTCTATGAATGGATCTCTATCAATATCGTTGACACGCAACTAAACTAGATGATGCCCGCGACTTCGTCCGCGTGGTTAAGGTTTTTGATTCCTTAATTTTCCGGGATAAAAAGTAGCGTATGTCCTCCGGGATACAACTTATAACTTGAACAGATTGGTTGTGAAAGCTTACCAGTCAAACAGACGGACAGACAGCCGGACAGACAGACAAACACACTTTTGCATTTATTATATTACTTTAGATGATATTTCATACCCATATTAGATACCAAAATGGAAAAGTGTGTGCGTATGTTACCTTACCGATTTGGATAAAATTTGGTACAGAAATAGAAGGCAAAATGCAAACTGAAAACGGGCTTAGGCTTGTTTTTAATCCGGTACATAGAAGTTCCCAGCAGCAAAGACGTGCCGCCAAGAGACTTAGCGGTCCGGTACGATGCTGTAGAAACTAGAAACCGATTAGGGGTATAGATATTTTTTTTTAAATCCATACCCCTGTAGAACACCTTTGGAATTTCAGAAGCAATACATTTAGTGTCATATCAACACAGGCTCAGGCTCACACAGGAGGTAAACTTGGCAACTGGTTTGTGTCCGGCGTCAAATGCATTCTGTGGTAACATTGATATCACTAACAAAACATTACGTACCTATTAAAAAGCATTGAGGTCTACTACAAATTGCACCAATCAGCAAGATGTGTTAAAACCATACTAATAGGGATGATGAAAACTCAATCAAATCAGCAGCTCTTTATCAAACTTAAAAACGTGTTTCTAGTAAGCAGGTTTGTATGAAATACATAGTTGTGAACTTGTGACGTCATCAAATTTCAACGCACTCTTTCGGCCGGTTTCTGAATTGAGAATTTCATGTTGAGTCTGTCTCAAAGACTTCTTAAGGACTAATTAATCAAATGTTTGTTTCTGAATTGATATTGTGTAAGGTTCGAGAGTTGGAACTTGCTATTTTTGCTTGAATGCTTAATTCAGAAACCGGTCCAATATGAATTCAGAAACAAAAATTTGCTTAATTAGTCTTTGAGACAGACTCAACATGAAGTTTTCAATTCAGAAACCGGCTTTTTTCTTTAATCTATACCTAGTTTAAAATGGTTATTAATATAGCACTTTTAAAAGTAAAGTAAATAATCAGTAAGAAATAATTTATTTTCATATCATCCCTATTCTATAATTTTTATTTTAAATGCGAAAGTGTGTCCGTTTCATCTGTACCTTTTCAAATCAAAGGAACTCTTTGTTATAAATCTTATCACGGTATTAAAAAAATAGACAACCCACGCAGATGAAATTGCGAGCATCAATTCATAAGTCAATTTGTATAAACGGTAAGAACTCCAAAAAAATAAGGGAACATTCATAAGAGATTGAGAATACGAAAATGGTCTATTACATAATCAATAGAATGAGAAGGTATTGAGTTCTGAGAACCATCAAAAGAGCGAAAGGGAGGGAAGAGAAGGTAAAGAGTTTTATGAACTGAAAAATTCAGGCGAATGTAAAACAAAGGAAACCTAATCCAATTAGGATAGCGTCACTGTACCGGACAAGCGGTATAGGATAATCGATGCGTCTAGACAAACTGGGGGGCAGAGAACGGTGCTTTAAAAAGACCCCACAACTCCGAGAATGAATTATTATCTGTTATTTTAAGTCTGAACCATTGATGTGGGGAACGAAAGATAGGTTTGAACATGTCTCCATTTTATTTGAGACTTTTTGCTAGAGCTTCCCACGTAGGAATAGGTTATAAATTAATGTATTTGTTTTTCGGAAAAGTATTCTTTTTTTCTCTTTTTTTCACTACAAGTTTTCCTTTGATTGCGATCTCATCTGGTGGTAAGCGAGGATGCAGTATAAGATAGTAGCAGAAGTTGCTAAACTATCCTACCCTCTGTCTATCTTAGGATGCAAATTATATCCCTATGCCACATCAACTTCAGTTCAGCGATAGACAGATACATTTTCACATCAACAATGTTGGTATAGATTACGCAAAAAAATGTTCGTGATCCTAAAAATAATTGATTGATAATCCTCACTGAAAATAACAAAGTTTTAACGTGACTGATCTTATATTTTTGCAATTTCTAAATGAACTTTCGTCATGCTAAAACTTTTGACACGACTTGTTTTAGCCGCACGAAAGTGCTTGGTTCGATTTTCAGCGTTCATTTGGCTAGCAGAAAAAATTCAGCTCTTTTTCAGATAAAGTCGTCTTCTCCGAAAGCTTGTTTGTACTTCATCCCTACAGCCTATTAACGTCCCACTGCTGGGCACAGGCCTCCACTCTCATAGGAGAGCGCGAATTAGAGCTTAGACCCACCACGCTGCTCCAATGCGGGTTGGCGGTCTTTAACGATTACTATCATGTTAGTGATAATAACCGGGACCGACGGCTTAACGTGCTCTCCGAGGCACGGGGGTGAAACACCGCCAACTTCCAACTCCGGGCTGGCACTGAGAATTTCTTAATTGAAAAACCCAATACCTAACTTTTATGCCCGACCGGGAATCGAACCCGGGACTCGTGATCCGCAGTCGACTATGCTAACCACTAGACCAACGAGGCAGTTTGTACTTAGTCTCTTTTAATATCATGAGTAAGATAATTCATTACTAAAATATCGATCTTACCGAGAAAATACTATGTTTTTCATCGTAATTGAAGTTTCCGCGCGGTTTCCAGTTTCCATCCCGCTTTTCACTTTGAAAACTTTGCTTTATACAGTTATTTTCGTCTCATGATAATTTTATGATCATTTTTCGGCCTCGTGGCTAGCACATGTATGAGTATCGCATTAGCAGTTATAAAATCTACGTCGTAGTTTCGTGGTGTAAATCCTAAAAGACGTTTGGAAACTGCTTTTTTAATACAGTTGCTCAAAAAGTGGCGTATTGCAGGGACGTATAGCGTTCGGGATGTGGGCTATTACATACTCGTGCTTTTTTTTTACCTTTCCCGAACTCGTGCGTTCTCTTTCCCAACTGTCAAAATAATGTCTATTAAAAAGAAAAACCAACCATGAAGTTTTTACTAAAAAAAATCATAGAAGTTTTTATGATTCATGCAAATACGTATATTTCTAAAAAGAAGCTGCTAATTTGTTTCAATATCAGATTTAATTATTTGATTGAATGAGTTTGGTTAGGTTTCATTTCATTTTATCTCATTAAATTTCATTTTCATTTCATATCAATAAAAAAATTATACTGAAGACTTGGCTGTATGGGCATAGTCCCCTTTGCCTACCAGAATGGGTAAAGAAAAAAAAACTCTGCTTATATTCTACGGTTGGCGCCATTTTCCAGAAATTTTCTTTGCGAGTTTAGTTGTTTGTTGCACAAAATGAGTAATTTCGACCCTAGTTTTTTTGAACTTACACCACCGGAACTCAGTATAATTGGACAAAATGCTTCGGAGAACATTTTACCGGAAAAGTCAAAAAGTCGCTACATATCTACATACGACGAACTTATTGCGTGGAGGGAAGAGAAAAAAGCAAATAGTTTTTCAGAAAATGTTATGTTGGCATACTTCTCCGAACTCTCAGCAAAATTAAAACCTTCTACGTTATGGTCGAGGTTTTCGATGATAAAAAGTATGCTGAAAATAAGGAACAACGTGGATATAAGTGAATACCCAAAATTAAATGCTTTCTTAAAACGACAATCAGACGGTTTTACAAGTAAAAAGTCGAAAATATTAACATCGAATGAAGTGGAAAGGTTTTTGAACGAAGCTCCCGATTATCGTTATTTAGTCACAAAGGTAATTTATTAATAAGTGCTAATATTTTAGTATTCAGTTTATGAAACCGCAAAATACAGTCAATACATTATTTAAAAAAATATTAATCAAATTCCTTTTTTTGTAGGTTGCTCTGATTTTTGGCGTTGTTGGAGCTTGCCGCAGAGAGGAGTTAGCCAATATTACTTTAAAAGATATTGAAGCCCATGGAGAAATGCTACTAATCAAGATTCCGAACACAAAAAATAAGATACCGAGAAGCTTTGTTGTTGAAGGAGATTTTCTTAGAATAGTGCAAAAATATATGAATCAGCGGTCCCAAAAAGGTAAAACCGACAGTTTTTTTTCAAAATTACCAAAAAGGGAAGTGTACAGCTCAAACAATTGGGATAAATAAATTTGGTAATATGCCAAAAGAAATAGCTACGTTTCTTGGTCTGCCGGATGCTGAGTATTATACTGGGCACAGCTTCAGGAGGACCTCTGCTACATTATTGGCAGATTCAGGAGCCAATTTGACGTCCTTAAAGCGACTAGGAGGTTGGAAATCAGACAAAGTTGCAGAAAGCTATAAAGGTGATTCATTAAACAACAAACTAGAAACTGGGAAAAAGATCACACACTCCATTAATTTAAGGTCCAGTCCGTCTCCTTCACATGTTGCAGAGAACGTTCGTCCATCTACCTTCGTTGATAATGATAATAATTCATCAGATCCAACTCCATCAACTAGCAAACGCCATTGTATGACAAATATACATGAACAATCATACGAAATTAATAATAGTTTGTCTCAAACAGTAAATATGCAACCTAAAACTTCCCCAGTTAGTATAAAAAACTGTACCAATTTCAATGTATATGTGAATTATAACTTTTATAAGAAATAAATGTTAAGTTAGTTGAGTTTATTGTGTTTTTATTATTTTATTAAATTACTTCATTTTTTCGCAACTGTATTAAAAATAGTCGTTCAGTACACGTGCGGAACCGTCATTGCAACTTGTTCCGACTGTCAACCCTCGCCTTCGGCTGCGCCTCGGCTCGGGTAGACATTTGTCGGAACTCTTTGCAATGACAGCCTTTCCACACTTGTAATGAAATATACTATATTACCCAAATTTTTTGTCTCATGATAAGTCATTATTAATCGATTTTCGGCATCTTTGTAGCTAGCACAAGTACGGTAGCTAAAATCTACGTCTTAGTTAGACGAAAGCTTATAATTAGTGATTTAATCCTTTTGGATTATGTATATAACTCGGATGCGCTTCATTTCCCTTTCAACGTTAAAAATAAAAGCACTAACGAGTAACACGGCCATTTTATGCAAACTGACTGAGGACATTCGAGTTGAAGGGGGAATATAAACTCAGTTAAACGGCTGACTGGGTTCCTTTGTTTATTTGTACAGCATTTCAGTCTGAGCAGCAGTTGTAAATTTTTGAAATTCAAACAAAATTCATCACTGTAGTTATACCTACATCAACGTAGTACCGTTTTCTTTTAGATTTAAAATTGTTCTAAGCTGATCCTGCACTTGGATGACACAGTATGTGTCTGGGTGACGACCTCCCTGGCGCAGAGTTGAGCGCTGTTGTCTTAACGTGGGAGGTCTTGGGTTTGATTCCCGACAGTTCTCTGGTCTGGTCTGGTGGGAGGCTTCAGCCGTGGCTAGTTACAACCCTACCGGCAAAGACGTGCCGCCAAGCGATGTAGCGTTCCGGTACGATGCCGTGTAGAAACCGTCAAGGGGTATGGGTTTAATATAACTGCCATACCCCTAACAGGCTAGCCCGCTACCATCTTATACTGAATCATCACTTACTTACCATCAGGTGAGATTGCAGTCAAGGGCTCACTTGTAGTGGAATAAAAAAAAGGTCTTCGCATGGCGAGGTCCGGGGTTTGATTTTTAGGTCACGCTTTGTTTTGGCAAGAAATTCTCCTTATAAGCCAGGAGATAGGAAGTAGGTGGTGTTTCACCCCCGTCTTTACCTTGGAGTTCGGAGAACTCGACCGACAAACTTTAACATCTGAATATTCTTCTTACTCTCCTGCAAGTTAGTTAGCATACTGTCATCGAACCTGGAACCTTCCACGCGTCATCACTGTGTTAGGGAAGTCGTTAGCTTATTTTTTATGTTCCCATACAAAATATTTATTTTTACGTTCACTATACTCAACGAAAGTTTTCATACAAAATGTTACTTGTTGAAAATCGGAAAACCCCTGAAACAGCAAGCCTTACTCCGGAGGCATACTCCCATCACTTTAAGCAGTATTATTTAGAAATTGAAGTTTTATATGACCTTGACGGCTCGAAAATAAGGATTATAATTCTGAAACAAGAGCGTCAACAATATTAAAATAATATTGCTTTAAGCAATGGTACTACGCCCCCAGGAGGGTTGTCGCCCTTCGTAACCATGGCGACGGGGCTTATTTTATGCGCCTCGCGTCCGCTATTACCTACCCTCCCAACGGGTGGGGGCGCAAAACTTCGACAAGGTTAGACTTGTACCCGCTGTTTCCTTTAGTATAGAAACATAAGTTTTACGTGACACGATCCAAATTAGATTTCAGGAATATTACTATTGACTTGGCGCTGAATTGCTTACGTGATTTAATTTATAAGAGATGCTTACTACATTCTCGGCGTCCATACCAATATTAGGTACAAAATATGTGAGTGTGCAGACACAGACAGACCGTGGAAGCTTTTGCCCTTCACGGCCCATCTTTTCAACAGATTTTGACAAAATAGTAAATACGCTACTGAATTGCATCCGCTACTGTTTATTCTGGAAAATCAATACTCACGGATTTTTCAAAACTCAAAATCCATTTTTCTTTTTACACACATGAGTCTTTCTAACGTTGTTTCTATAGTTTCTATAGTTGCGGACATTATATAGTAGACTAGATGATGCCCGCGATTTCGTCAGCGTGGATTAATTTTTTTTATGCCTGGGGGAGCGCACTACCTGCCCCGGGATGAAACCTACCTCTATACCAAATTTCATCAAAATTGGTTGATGGGCCGTGAAAGGCCGAGTCGGAAGTTACACACGTTTTCTATGCATAGTTGCATACCGCTAAGGCTAAGGTGTGTCATTAGTCGGAAGTGCATTACACAATTTGTAGGTATCTACATGTGGTAAATGCACTTCCGACTCCGTCTTTCCCGTAGTATCATTAAGACTGTTACTAGGAAACTTAGACCTTATCAGCATTTCCTTTCTGGCGACTGTAATAGTCGAGCGTCTTTATTATATCTTTTGTAAGCTACCCCTAAGGCGATAAGTATGTGAGAGTCAGTGGCGTGCAGTTCATTAGAGGCATGAAAGCACCGCTTACCCAAATGGAAATACGTCAATCTTCATTTTTCATCAAAACAACTAGTAAATAGGTATTCTGACCAACTAATGCCTACCCCAGCTTCAAACCCAGTGCACGCAACTGGTGAGAGTACGTGAATTAGTAGAACCTTTTTACCTGCATACAAGTCAAATAACCTTCATACCATTAACTCTTGAATTGCCACCGCAGATATTTCTTCCGCGCCATATATGAAATTGTCGTTGATTTTATTTTTAGAACTACACTGTGAGTGATGTGACTATGTTGGCAGGACACGTGACAGGACGACGGCAGGTGATAATTCCATGTTTGTCTCATGAAGGACAGGCGTGTTCCGTTTTTGCTTGGACGAATCAACGGGACGCGTGATACCGGCCATATTCGCCTTACCCCTTTAGCCGCGAAATGTGGCAGTTTCGCCATTAATTATGATATTGTGTTGTCACTATACTGACAACACAATATCGACTTTTTCATGCACTAGTGTCAATAAATTGAATCCCCTCGCCCCGCAAAAGTTAGTCGAACGCGATTTCATAAATTTTTCTTACGTTTCCTATCCTGTGTTAATTTCATCCAAGGTTTTTGTCTTTAAGTAATTTTTTTTACATGTTGATCAGTGTCCAGTATTATAGTTTTTGAACCGCTCACTATTCAAATTATTCAAATACTAGCTGATGCCCGCGACTTCGTCCGCGTGGTTTAAGTTTTTTGTTATTCCCGCGGGAACTCCTTAATTTTCCGGGATAAAAAGTATGTCACTCTCCAGGTCCTCAACTATACCCATGCCAAAAATCACGTCAATCCGTTGCTCCGTTGCGGCGTGATTGAAGGACAAACCAACAAACCAACAAACCAACAAACCAACAAACCAACAAACCAACAAACCAACAAACCAACAAACTAACAAACAAAGTGACTTTCGAATTTATAATATTAGTATGATGTACAGATGGAATTAAGATACATTATTTTATCTATCGACCTAGTTACGTCAGAGAAGGCAGATATTACAGTAATGTAGTTTATAGAAGTTTTACGCAATATATGGACTAGTTTACCAAGGTTGCATTATGGTGTGTACTTAGATTTCCATGGACTCTAGGTACACAGTAAAGGAGGTCGGCGAGCTCCCATATAGTGTTTGACCCAAACTTGAGGTTCACGTTCACGCATCAAACTTCTCATACTTCTTATACTAAACCAGACTAACAAAAAAGTTTATGAAAGTCAATCAAATAAAGTTGGGAGAAAAAAGATATTCGTAGTAATAGTTAAAAGTGAGGTTAGATTTCTATTTCATGGTTTTTAAGCCAGATGACCATTTAATAGCTTTGAAAAATCTATCAGGCACTGCAGATCATTATCTGACTATGTACCAAATAGTAATACGCTTTTCTACCTACATAAAAACAAGTTACCTACCTGCTGGGTACATTAAACCTATAGTAGGTATGTAATTCATAACGTGGCCAGTAAGTATATTATGACATACAAATTGATGGTTGTTATACTATTCTTACTATTTAAAAAGGGGGTTAACCCTAACGCGCTTATACATCGCAACTTTTGGGCGTTAGTCGCATTTACAACGCGCAACAGAAGCAAAACAGTAGCGATACAATCGCGTCGCGATGTATCGTATTTATAACGCGTGAGCTTTCAGGGGTAAAAGAAGAGCGAGGGGTGCCGGCAGTGCAGAACTGTACCGATAATGCATCGCCTTTAAATTAAATTAACGATTTTAATTAATTTTAATTAATTATTTATTAATTAATTACTATCGCATATTGTATACGCCGACGCCCTGTCTAATATATCTCTTTACTCCCGCCATTGCATCGACCGAATGACACTAACGATGACAAAGTTATTTATGAATATTTTCATTGTGATGATTAAACTATTAATAGCATAATATGTACCTAGTTATAAAGTTAGACTGATATTATTTTGTGAAGACTACTTTATAACTAACTAGTTTTGTTGTTAAATATCAGTACTTACTATAACTTAACTAAGACTAAAACCAAAAATAAATGTGTACCTACTAACTCTAATGAGAACGATATAAATTATGATTTATGTAAACTATAAAAACCTTTTTATTTCAATCCTACCTACGAAGTTTAGCATTGATAATAATAATTGTCCTAACAGATAGTTGGATTGAAGTACAAATATGTATGGAAAAAAGTATTTTGTAACAAATAAAATACACTTAGTTTCTTTATGCTAAGCAGAGTTGTGTAACTCGAATTCCATTCCGAGTTACTTGAATTTCAACTCGAGTTAATGTGTTTTTTCCGACACATCTCTACTACGGTCCACAAATGACATTTGATTGAGTTTGACAGTAATTGACATTTGACACGTTAGTTTCTACTTTTATACTCTGCCGGGCGACCGCGTATCTTTTGCATCAATCATTGATACATCACAATCACCTCCGATTGGCTGAATTTATGGTATTCTTGCTGCGTCAATGGCGATTTCGTCCAATAGTGGAAGAGTGTTAACCAATCAGAGGTGATTGCGATGTATCAATGATTGATGCAAAAGATATGCGGTCACCCTGCGGGTATCTATACTCCGTATTGCCATTAGAACGACTTTTTTTATTGTTTCGTAATAATTTTTATTTTTGATCCCCATCTTCTAAAAAATTGATGATTACACAGAAAAATACTTTGAAATATATTAAAAAATATTAAATGATTTCTGAATCTGAATGGTTTTTAAATTAGCTGGGTCATACTTCGCCGATCTCCTTTTACTTACAATACCAACGAAATACAGCATTTAGTGACTTGTGAACACATTATATATTTTTTTCATCATAGTCACGTACCTAATTTCCATTCTTCAATTTTTCATCCATCCGCCATTCGCTTCTGTTCCGTCTATGTTGTTATCGTCGTAAAATCTTTCGGGATTTCTTATGATCATAATGCTCCAAGGATCTAAGAGATCATTGATATTGATCCGTTTAACAGTCTGAGAACAACTGCATCAAATTCTTTGTTTTACATTTAATATTTTTAACCGACTTCCAAAAAAGGAGGAGGTTCTCAATTCGGCGCGTATTTTTTGTAATCTACTGTTATCATACCTGCCAATCCACCTAGCGGTGAAAAATCCAGGAAGTCGTTGAAATTTCACGGCAGTTTTAACTTTTACCAAATACAAATGGAGACGAAGTCGAGGGGGGGGAGAGGTTTAAGCCACCTTATGTGGTGCAATGCGAAAGTAATAAAGTATCTCGGGATATACCCTTGAGGGATTTAAGGGGGTTTTACTGCCTGCCTCCTTGCTGGAATACTGAATAGGTATGTTCTGGTATTTTGATCCCATAAGGCCTCGTGTGATGCGGTTACAGACATTGTTTCTATGTTGGAATGCTTTGTTTGTTTACCATTCTTGATCTTTCTTCCAATTTCCGAAATTTTGTTACATACCTACATGAAAAATTCAGTTAATTTCGTAACTCTTCAGAAGCAGGGGTACCTACGCTGGACTTAACACTAGCCGTTAAAGTTCTTCTTGAATTATTTACTCGTAACTGTTAAGACAAAGTTCTGTTTACTTTTATGATGGGTCTTTTGTGCCTGATGAAATTGTTTGATATTCTGTTAAGACAAAGTCTTTTGTAAAATAAGGGCTTACTTTCTTTTAACACTTTTCTAGTTTAAACACATATCTAACTTCATAAATCTTGTATATTCTTACTTCTAAGGAATAACAAGTTTATGAAGTTTGTAGAGCTTTAAAAAATTCTCGTACCCCAGGTAGTCAGGGATGGCTTTTAAACTTTCATAACAAGATTGGCAAATTCCACCTACAGGAAATTTTGACGATGAAACTTGACCGGCCACCAGCCACATCGGATAAGTTATTGCAAACTTTTCTAAGAGGTTATCTCTGTATTTCTTCTGAAACTTTTACCCGGCTGGGTATTAATTCGCATATTGGTAATTTCAAACATTTCCTTAGATTAAACCACCTTTGAGAATATGGTAAGGAGAGAAGAATACAATATGTCTCTATCAAGCACACTTACAAAAAATATACTTAACTAGACCCGCGACTTGGTCTTCGTGGATTTTGTTTTTTTTTTTAGAAACCAGGGAACTAATTATTTTTTTATGGATAAAAATTACCCTATGCAACAAGTGTCTGTAATATTTTGTCAAAATTAGTTAATAGTTGGGCTGTGAAAGCGTATCAGACATACAAACACACTTTTGCATTTATAGTATTAGTATGTATGAGAGTGCTTTTTGGGACCATATTTTAGAAGAAAGCAACGGAAGTCGAAATCAAAATATGTTACAATCCGAGATCTTCCTTCTGAGGATAGAGCATTTGCTCAGAAATTAATTAAAATTCAATGGTACCTAGTAGGTACTACCTACTTACATGGTACACTTTGTGGACGTTTTTTGAAAGACGTAGCGGTCTATAGAAGTGATAAATTGTATTTGGTGATAGTTTTGATTGCATTAGGTAATTAGCAAAAATAAACACCGGATGATAGAGACACAAATTACGAGATTTTCGATGCAAATTGCGAAGTTTTATGTAATTTCTGAATCTATCAATACAAAAGTAATCATACTAATATTATAAATGCGAAAGTGTGTTTATTTGTTGGTTTGTCCTTCAATCACGCCGCAACGGAGCAACGGATCGACGTGATTTTTGGCATGGGTAGGTATAGTTGAGGACCTGGAGAGTGACATAGGCTACTTTTCATCCCGGAAAATTAATGAGTTCTCGTGGGAATCAAAAAAACTTAAACCACGCGGACGAAGTCGCGTGGTTTAAGTTTTTTTGTCTGAGTCGCATCAGCTAGTTACTCGTATATATGAAAGTATTTGGTCTGTGACTGTGATACAAAAGGACGTTGAAACCGTTGACCTATATCTAAATTGTTCAACGATTTGCATATTATGCGATTTCCTGCCGCATATTCTCACGATGTACTGCCATTTCACGATCGAGTTCGGCTATACAGCTATTATTTCATATTTGTGGTACATGCCTCGTTGGTCTAGTGGTTAGCACGGGTCGAGCCATAATCAAGTATTGGGTTGTTCTGACTAGACATTCTTAGTACTGGCCTGGAGTTAGGAAGTTCCTCGGAGAGCACGTTAAGCCGTCGCCCGGTTATTATCACTAACATGATAATAGTCGTTAAAGCCCGCCAACCCGCATTGGAGCAGCGTGGTGGGTCTAAGCTCTAATTCCCTCTCTCCTATGAGAGTGGAGGCCTGTGCCCAGCTGTGGGACGTTTGTGGACTGTAGTGGATGTGGTACATGATAATCATAACTATTAGCATCAGCTGATTTCAGTTTCGCCATTGTGTATTGTTTATTTAAATTTCTCAATTCTCAATGAGCTAATTTGTTGTGTGTATGATTTGGATTTGGTATTGTTTAATATTGTAGAAAACTAGCTAATGTTCGCGACTTCGTTCACGTGTATATTCGTTTATCCGAAGACATGGATTTTGCTTTGTTGTGTGTGTAACAAACAAAAATCAGTGCAGCATCATTGGTTTTCTTATATTATAGTCACTGAATACTCATTAAATTTGGATGTAGGAATACGTATATTAATCTGAGATAGACGTCCATGGATATAGGAATATAATATAACGTCATAACAATTCCAATGTTACGGATATGACATACAGAAAAACCTACGACAAGCAAATTATATAAGTTAAACTAAAATGTATAAGATGTTCCTTTTTATCAAATTGAATTCCTTTTTATACGACTGCCTGAAAAAAGGAGTATTATACGACTGCCTGAAAAAAGGAGTATATTGTTTTCAGGGTTCATGTATGTATGTATGTGAGTTTGTATATTCCACCATAACTTTTATACGCCTGAACCGATTTTGATAAAAGAGATATCGTTAGAATCCCTAGCTTATTCCGGGTGACATAGGCTAGTAAAAATTTTAAAAAAATTGATGGGGTGACCATGGTTCCGCATTAAAGACTAAAGTTGAAAAAAAATATTCGAAAATAAGATTAACTATATAATCATCATCTAGAAAATAATGAGTAGATTCCAAAAATATATAACAATATAGTTCAATATCCAGTGATTCACAAAAAAATATCATTTAACAAAAATGTGAATGGAATCTTATTCCAAAGGTAATTAATGACTGTGGTATCGTTGCGTAGTAGCAGTACCAAAAAAGGAATGTTATGTTTTCAGGGTTCGTGTATGTATGTGTGGCTACTGTCTACGGCAGAGCAGTCGTATTTTTTAATAATTTTAATTATATTCACTTGTTAACAGAAACGAAAATGATCTAACTTGAATAATTTAATTGAATTGGAGAATATTGGAAGAATTAAAATATAAATTGAAATATTGGAATACTGGATTTGTATTGAATATTGGTAGAATAGTTACAAATTGCTGTTCGGAAATAAACCTGATGCCACATAATCGATTTGTAATGCCCCCTAATCAGAAATTAGCTCTAATCTGACGGGTGCCCCCAATCTTCAATGAATCCTGTTAAGTATGTCTGAATATGGTAAAATAAATCTTTGCAATTGGATTTATGGTTAAGTAGCCAAATCCTATTATGGAAATAGGCCTACTTATGGTTTTCCTTAATTTTGCGTCTTATAAAGAGCTCGGTGTAAATGAATTTTGACTCGTCAATTTATTTTTAGTAATGTGTTATAATTTTCGATAAGCTAGGTAAGTATTATGAATAACTAGATGATCGGCCGGTTTCTGAATTTCATGTTGAGTCTGTCTCAATGACTACTTAAGGACAAGTTAAGCAAATTTTTGTTTCTGAATTGATATTGGGCCGGTTTCTGAACTAAGCATTCAAGCAAAAACAGCAAGTTCTATCTCTCAAACCTTACACAATTCAGAAACCGGCCGTAAGCCAGTAACTTCGTTCGCGTTGATTAAGTTTTATAATTCCCGCGGGGACTCTTCAATTTTCCGAGATAAAAAGTAGTATTGTCCATCCTCGGGATGCAGCCTATCTCTGTACCAAATTACATCAAAATCTGTTGAAAATATGGGTTGTTAAATGGTCTATTGGTATGGATTATTATTATAACTACCGTGAAAAATGTATGAAATTAAAAAAATCTCAGATAGAGGACGGTGCTATATCTTCTTGTTTATTTTAATCACTTTTTTTAACCAATTGCTTTCATACTCAAGGCTCACAGAAAGATCTCTTAAAGAGATATTTATAATTTAAATAGTGGTCAAAGAAGCAATTGCCACTATTTAAAAAAAACTGCTTATTCTTACTATTAGTATGTAGATATAGATGTGAAACGACAGAAGTTTTGCCATTCGTTGGGCTGTGGGCCACCTAGTTTTTAGAAAGAATGCCAGGTATTGAGTCCATCAAACATCTACATCCATCGATAGCACGATATCGTGGGACTACGTCGCACCCCATTTTAGTTTCGCAATTCACTTCCTACCAATTGTCAAGTCCATTTAGGGCCGGTCACAAAGCTGGGACTTTCGTTTCAGCGGGCTATATTTTAGAAGCGGGCCTTTTTACTCTCTAAGCTTCAATGTTTAAGCATAGATTATTGTAAGTTTTCATTTACTTAAATAGATAGATGGATAGATGATTTATTTGTTCACGAAAACAATTCACAATTTGTGCTTACAGAAGTAAGTCAATTGTTAATTAATTATTGCCTATTACAATCATTCGTGAACATAATCCATACTAATATTATAAATGCGAAAGTGTGTCTGTCTGTCTGCTACACTTTCACGGCCCATCTGTTCAACCGACTTTGATGAAATTTGGTACAGGGATAGGTTGTATCCCGGGGAAGGACAAAGGGTTCTTTTTATCCCGGAAAATTGAAGAGTTCCCGCGGGAATCATAAAAACTTAATCCACGCGGACGAAGTCGCGGGAATCATCTAGTAATCATATAAGTGAAAGTTTCTTCTTTGAGCAAAATTTCTCTTTAAACCTAAAAATCTCTTAAACCTAAGTGGTGATAACCTAGCCTAATAGGTAATATTGAATGGCCGCCTCGCACCGGAAAGCGCAGTGTTGGACGACCCCCCACTCGGTGGACGGACGATCTCCAACGAGTAGCTGGGAGCCGCTGGAAGCAAGCGGCACAAGACGGTGTACTGTGGAGATCCATACAGGAGAAACCGAAAAGAGTTTGGTTGAGAAACCGATGCCTTTATTAGCCGTTATTAAATATAACTTGTAGACACAGTAGAACGAAGTAAGTGAAGTCCCATAAACTTATGACCGCGACAGCGTCGCTAGTATCATAAATAAAAATAAAATAAAAACAAAATCTAAAACAGGCATAAAAATTAGTTCCAATTTTGGCCACCGGGTCAGATAAGTTTGTGGGACAGGTTTTAACTGCCTATCGCCGAGTATGCGCATTGTATCCATGCTAATGGGGAGGGACAGGCATAGCTAATCTCAGATGGCGCCACCCTCGCTGGTAACTGTCAGGTTCATTTGCGTACATATTTTAGGTAATTAGGCGCCCTTTTTTGATTAAATCTGTTAGAAAATCCAATGAATGTGCTCTTGCCATAAAAATCGTCAGCTCTAAAGTGAGCGCTACATAACCTAGCCGATGAACTGAGTTTCCAATTTTGTTGGCGCAAGGCTTTGTACCTTTGTCCTCTTCATTCCTCATCAGCAAGAAAACGGTGTGCGCCTTTATTATTACATTTGAATGCACAACTTTTAGGCATTATAATGAATTAATCTAAGAAAATTAAACTACCGCGTAAAAAATATATGGTAGCGACGATGCGGCACCTAGCGGGATAAATTTGCAGCGTCCCTCCCCATTCCATGCTATTTTTTTTTAAATTCGCAGTCGAAATTCCGCGGACTCGTACGAAGTCATTTGCTTCCTCGTTCCAAATTTGAACCGCTAGAAATGCCCTTCCGGCTTGCGTTTTCTCCTCCCCTTTAATATAGACCTTCAAATCCAGAGTGAATAGGCATCTTCTAGACAAGCGCGCTCCAGTCTCCACCTTAGGCTGCATCACCACTTGCAAGCAGGTCTGATTCCAGCCAAGCGCTAGCCTATATTATATATTTTTTTTAACTATTCACAGGAAAAGGGATTCATATGAATAAGCCTCGATACTTAGCCTTCTGGCCTTCTGTATCTGAGTAATGTAATTGATGATTGTTATTGTTGTCATCAAATTCTAGTGGAGTTGTATCATCGTAGAAGTACCTGAGTACCTACCTACTTGGAAATTGTCCATACAATTATGTTCGATGAGTCATTCATGGTAGGTACTTGAATGAAAACATCAGCTAATAAAATGTCCTATAATGAAGTAGGTATACAGCAGCTTAAATAGCTAAAGATACTAGGCTCTTGAAGTAAGTACATAGTTTCTTTGGTTCTGCAAGTGGTATACCACTAGCTTTGGGAATGAAAATGAAAAACGTTTGGGATGCCGACTTTTTTTTTATCCACTACAAGTTAGTCCTTGACTGCGATATCACCTGATGGAATTTAAAAAAAAAATTGCTTTCATTTTTTCCTGAAATATCTTTTCCAATCGTGAATTTGCATTCCATTATTTTCGTTCCTGTCAATATTTGCTGATTATGTTTTGCGCTGTTCATCAATTTAACAGCTACCTGTAATTCGATTTGCTATGCTCAACTCAATCTCTACGTGTTACGTAGTATAATAATTGTTATAGGTACAATATACATGTATAATTTTTTTATGACGGTTCTTCGTTTGCGCGGATTTAAGTTGAGGGCAAATGGAAAGATCATTGTTGGTGAAATCGGTCATTACGTGTTTGTTTGTTACTATTTTTACTATACTATATTATGTGATTCAAAGATGTAATGTCATACATGTATCTTACCCAATGATACGAGACGTTAAAACTTGATCAGTATCGGTTTCTATTCCAAGGTTCGGCTCACGGTCGTCCGCTACTTTGTTTCCTCTGTTTTTACGCGCTATAAGTATTTATAGACGACGCCTGTTGGCATTGCCTTGTGTAGACACGAATGCTGTTAAAATACTAGTTCGGACAATGCTACTTGCAATGCAGCACTTCAATAGGCATGATGCCTGATCAAAAATAAATAATTTCTAATTGATTATTAAATAGAGGGTCTTCCAAAAGACCTAATATTCACATCCTCGGTAGTCGGTTAGTCTTAAGTTTGATAACCATTTTAAAATATAGATTAAAGAAAAAAAGTGCCTTGAAATTTGATGACGTCACAACTGTGAATTTCATACAACTTCCATACTAGAAGTGCGTTATTAAGTTTGATAGAGTTACTGATTTGATTGAGTTTCATCATCCCTAGTGTGCGTATAATGTTGCGGAATTCAAGAATTTAGTTTTATTTCGTGCTTTTTAGGGTTCCGTACCCAAAGGGTAAAAACGGGACCCTATTACTAAGACTCCGCTGTCTGTCTGTCTGTCTGTCTGTCTGTCTGTCTGTCTGTCTGTCTGTCTGTCTTCTGTCTCCAGGCTGTATCTCATAGACCGTGATAGCTAGAAAGCTGAAATTTTCACAAATGATGTATTTCCGTTGCCGCTATAACAACAAATACTAAAAATTAAAAAAATATATATATTAAGGGGGGTCCCCATACAATAAACGTGTTTTTTTCGTATTTTTTTGCTCAATATTAAAAACGGTAACAGGTAGACGGTTCAAATTTTCACAGAATATTAACTTGTATATTACCTTTCAAAATAAATAATTAAATATCAATAAAGTAAATATTAAAGGGGGGCTCCCATACAACAAACGTAATTTTTTGATATTAACAGTAAACCTCTACAAACAAAGTTAGTTTTGCGGTTCATTAACAAAGGTAATTATACCTACTTCTTGAGTACGGAACCCTCGGTGCGCGAGTCCGACTCGCACTTGGCCGATTTTTTTTTTTTTTAATTTATTTGAAATAATGTTTCGATGGGGTTGACATGTTCTGTAGAATAAAAACCCCAAAAAAAGAGATAAAAAAATTAACTTTATGAAATGGAATGAAATGATTTATTTCACGTATATAGGATAACTTAAGCCACTTATGAAGCCACTATACCGTCAGTTCGGGTTAATTTTAGGGAATAAGGGAAGCACCTTAAAAATAGGTGACCTACTGATAGGATAAACTGACATTTCAACTAATAACTAAACCATAAGGCCCGTTCGCAGACATGCCGGGTTACGTTTAACCCAGGAATAAATTAGATATTTTGGCACAAGTTTTATACGAATTCTGTCAAAGTAGCAGCTGGTTAAACGGATAATTAGGCGTTTCCGCCTAATTTAAGTAATAAATAAACTCAATGTGATTGATATTTATTAGGGTTCTTGTCATAGAGAATCGCTGAGTCGACATGAATCGCTTGATGTCAGTCAGGATCTCCGTGGTTCAACATCATAAGGTAGTAAACGTGTCATTAATGATACTCCTTTCGTCTTCCACAGAAAGAAGATCGAATCGCTAGGCAGGATGACGGCGATGACGCAGGAGGAGATGGTGGCGGGCGCGCGCACCGTCGCGGCCGGGCTCGAGGCGCTGCGGGCAGAGCACGCGCAGCTGCTGGCCGGGCTGGCGGCCAACACCGAGCACGAGAGCGAGAAGGTGGCGCTCGTGCGCAAGAGCATTGACGCCATCGAGCTGGGGCTCGGGGAGGCGCAGGTGAGGCGACACAGGCACAGCCATTACCCTTACTCTAACTTTTAATTCGAGTGATCGTATTTGCATTATGACACGAGCGTCAAAGTAAAATGAACCTTAATGCCATTGTTTTAAAGTCACAAATTCAGTTCAATCTAAATTGAGCGCTAAATCAATTTTCTTAATCATTTTACTTTGACGCTGTTGCCATCGAATTCTTATACGATCAATCGAATTAAAACTTAGGGTAAGGGTACCAAACTACATATTATCATCGAAAGGGTGATACAAATATCGCGCTCACTACACTCCTACTAGATTTCGTTATGAGTTTTTACTTTATACGAAAGCGACACGTTTGGCAAACAAAAATTCCTTATAAATACTTTCGAAAACATGCGCCCTACGCTTCTGGAGCCGATGGCCGCTATGCCTGTACTATATTTTCGTCAGCACGTAAACTGACATAAATATTATTAAAATTGATATCATGCAAAATAATAAATGCCTAGATACTCGTACCAAGGAATATTTTTCACAGATTCCGAATAAGCGACGTCCCTAGCCATACCTACCACACCTTGTCAAAGCTTAACCTAATGCACTTAGATCTATAGATAGATTTATTCATGATAATAATTTACCAACAAGTTGTACAGTATATACAGTTGTAACATAAATTTACTTGCAAGATTTAAATAACTTTGCTTTTTTTACGACGCGACATTTATAGCATAACTTAATCTGGGAAAAAATCTTCACAAAAAGTTTCAGCCGGACAAGTCTGAAAGCAAAAAAGGTCGATGAAAAAAAGTTCGATAACGCCTTACGTGCCAACCCTAGCCTAGCCCGTCGGTCTGTATATTTACGAGCCAGACTTTTAAAGCACACTATAAATAAAGTAGAATGCACTTTATTGACACTGTAAGGCTACGTTCGCACTGCCGAAAACATTCGCGCGAATTTTGTTCCCGCGATTATATTTAAATAAATAAAATAAATAAAAAATAAACAAATAAATAAAAGTTTATTGACCAACACTACAATTTATACATAGTTTAACTACACTTTTACAAATACAAATTAAACATAAACTTCGTGTGGTCAATGGGCCACCTCCTCAGCCCGTGCCGCAGCATGAGAGATACCTACCCAACATACTGCAACGCTGATTTTCAGGAGGGAAAAATCCATGCGTGATTATTTCGCTCATGGATTTCATCTACTTCGCACTGCGAATGCGGTGAGCGTCATACAACTCCGTACAGCACAAAATATTCGCGCGAATATAATTCTTACCGCACCGTGTGAAATTTGTATCAAACCAGAGTATTTTTTCCGCGTGAATTTTATTCGTAAGTGTGTATACCTCCATATGATTTCTAGTGTTACAGAATAGTGAAAAAAAAAACTTGAGAGGTGTCAAGGGACAACTGAATGGAACGAAGTACCAAAAGTTGTAACGACACTTTTTATACGACTGCCTGAAAAAAGGAGTATATTGTTTTCAGGGTTCATGTATGTATATATGTATGTATGTATGTATGTATGTGAGTTTGTATATTCCACCATAACTTCTATACGCCTGAACCGATTTTGATAAATGAGGTATTGTTAGAATCCCTAGCTTATTCCGGGTGACATAGGCTAGTAAAATTTTTAAAAAAATTGATGGGGTGACCATGGTCCCGCATTAAAGACTAAAGTTGAAAAAAAATATTTGAAAATAAGATTAACTATATAATCATCATCTAGAAAATGATGAGTAGATTCCAAAAATATATAACACTAGTTCGATATCCCGAGTGACACGGGCTATAAATTTTTGAAAAATTCAATATTTATAGCCCGTGTCACTCGGGATATCGAACTAGTGTTAATAGTGAACAATAGGCAGAGCAGTCGTATTTTTTAATAATTTTAATTGCTATAGTTGTAAGTCGTGCGGCGTGCGCGTGTTTCTTTGTGTAAATTTTATTACAATTCCTTCACTAATTAATCGAAAGTGTGGAACGAATAACTAGCCTATGTAACTATTGAAAACATAATTCTTTAAAATTATTTCGCCTTTTTATTTTCAACAACTTGAAGTCAATAACACAAATTTAGTAGTCATAGCAACCAAAATCATCTTTTCATAAAAAGTTTCTTTTTATTTTCAACAACACAAGTAGTACTGGCAACCAAAATCATCTTTTCGTAAAAAGTTTCGTTACAACTTTAGGTCTTAATTTTTTCCGTCTAGCCCCCTTTCGTAACGCGCGATAAGGAACTTCGTTCCAACGCGCGGTTGTTTTTCGAAGTGCGGACGTAGCCTAAATGTCTGTGTGCACTAAAAGCGGTCATTCATTAAAATCGACTCAATCCTTTTGAGTATAAAAGAAGACAGGCTTTTTATTGCTACAATTAGATTAAGTATGGTAATTCGAAATAATTTTATGTTGCTTTCTAGTTAATCCGATCTGTAATGTAGTTACGGACAATGTAAAACCAACCAACGAGGCAGTCATTTAATAAACTAACTAAATAACAAACATCCGAATAAATAGTCTTCTGGTTTTAAGTCCGTTCTATACACCTTTTTTGACGATTTCACTGGCGCAGTCTTAACGTGGGAAGGTCCCGGTTCCAATCCCCGGCAGGGTCAAGAATTTGTAATTTATAGACTAGATATTATATCCATGCTCTGAAGGCTGAAGTGATATTGTAAGTGCTACACGCTATCACAAGCCTTTGCTACAGAGCGTCGTAATACTCGACGGCCTATTTTCAAAAGCCTTCCCACTTTTATCGCCTAGACGAGTGACCTATAAAGTCTTGAAAGACTTAAATGGGGCTCATCTCAGAGAGGATACTCGAAACAGGGTGGAGTACCTATCTAGACGTTACAAATTGTGGTACTCGTAGTAGTATAAGTCTTTATTGCATCTTAACACACAGGTAAATAATCTTACTAATATTATAAATGCGAAAGTTTGGATGGATGTATGGGTGTTTGTTACTCAATCACGCCCCAACGGCTGAACGGATCTGGCTGAAATTTGGCACAGAGATAGATTATAGTCTGGAATAGCACATAGGCAATTCTATCCCGGAAAATTAAAGAGTTCCCGCGGGAACCAAAAAACCTCAAACCACGCAGACGAAGTCGCGGGCATTCGCTAGTTATACGTATAGTGAAAGAACAAGCAGTTTAATTTGCTATAATCCGCTACAATAGGTAAATCTATGTGGTACAGTGTGTATCTTGCACTTGTAAGCTTGCTGTATTCACCACACCGCACAAATCTTCCAAATTATTCTCGTCGTACGTTTCTCTCCGATTCCGATCTTAAAACTAAAGCTACGAGGGTTCCAAAGCCGCCTTGGTCTGAGAAGAACCCACAACAAACTCAACTGGGGGTTTTTAACAGACAGTGACAACCGCGAGCCACACAACATTGAACCAAAATAACAACCTATTTCTTTCCACACAATTGACAACAGGGGCTATACCACAGAGTACGTAGCTATACTGCCAACGGTTAAAGCAATACTTAAGCAATATTACTCAAAATGACAGTTTGATGTCATGTACCTTGACGTTCCTAAAATAAGGATTATAATTCTACAACACGAAAGTCAACATTAATGAAACAATATTATGTCTTTAAGCTGAAGTAACTAGCACACTTGAGATGAGATTCCCGCTTCGCCTGAAATCACAACGACAGCAAAAAAAAAACGCAACAGCACTCGAAAAATGATCTAACATGCACCCCTACGTGTGGCGATGAGATTGCAACCCTTAATCAGAGCGACACAAAGCTGCCGCTGCCGACAAGGGGTTGTTGAACTAACAACTACCCCAAGGGATGTTCTCTATTCAATACAGATGTGTGCTGTTGGAAACGGGGGCACCTTTGTGTAGTATTTACTTTGCGATGTTTTTAGGGTATGACTATGTTTTTATGGTTAGAATAACTATGTGTAGACTAGATGATGCCCGCGACTTCGTCCGCGTGGATTGGGGTTTTTTGGTTCCCGCGGGAACTCTTAATTTTCCGGGATAAAATGTAGCCTATGTGCTATTCCAAACTATAATCTATCTTTGTGCCAAATTTCATCTAGTTCAGCCGTTATGGCATGATTGAGTAACAAACAACCATGCAAACTTTCGCACTTATAATACTTGTATCATCATCATCATCCTCAACCGATAGACGTCCACTGCTGAACATAGGCCTCTTGTAAGGATTTCCAGACGCCGTGGTCTTGCGCCGCCTGGATCCAGCGGCTCCCTACGACTCTCCTGATGTCGTCTGTCCAGCGAGTAGGGGGTCTGCCAACGCTGCGCTTAGTTAGAAGAACCGATAGACGCTGGGGTCCCAAAATGCTGGAGTGGCGACCACGCACGGGCAAGCGCAGCGTTGGCAGACCCCCTAATATTTGTATAGATGATTAAAATTATGAAAAAGTAGTCTATGTCTTTCCCTGGGATACAACGTATCTCTATACAAAATTTCATCAAAATCGGTTGAGAAAGCATAGCAGATAGACAGACAGACATACTTTCACATTTATAATATGAAAATGACAATGACCAACGGTTCTGAAGGAACTAGAAGTTTAATTCGCTACAATCCGCCACAGCAGGCAAATCCATGTGGCACATCAGCTTGTAGCACCACAAAAATCTTCCAAATTATTCTCAACATACGTTTCACTCCACAGGAGCATTCTCAGTAGATGTTGACTGGACAATGCACGATTGTTAAACTACTATGATTTTTTTCCTCCAGGTGATGATGGCCCTGGCCTCCCACCTCCAATCAGTGGAGGCAGAGAAGCAAAAGCTCCGCACCCAGGTGCGCCGCCTCTGTCAAGAGAACGCGTGGCTGCGCGACGAGCTCGCCGCGGCGCAGCAACGTCTGCAGGCGTCTGAACAGAGGGTAGCGCAGCTCGAAGAGGAGAACAAGCACCTGGATTTCATGGCCTCAATAAGGTAACTCCCTCTTAGGCTCATTAAACCGCTAGGATATGAACTTACTTCCGGCTACCGTTTTTCCATCCGCTTATAATATTGGTATCTTCAAATCAAGAGTGAATAGGCATTTTCTAGGCAAGCGGGCTTCACCTTAGGCTGCATCACTACTTCCAGCAAGTCTGAATGCAGCCAAGCGCTAGACTATAAATTTTAAAAAAAACCAGCTGCTTCCAGTGTAGTCTCTAGTAATGCGTCTCTTCGCAAATGGCTGGACGGTTAAATCATGGATATCTAAATGGCATAGCAGTGGTTTCAGATAATAAGTTGGCTATGTGTGGTGGCTAAAAAATATACATTTTAGGTATAGGATATTTTAGGTTTTACACACAGTTGACTCTGTAAGTGAATTTAGTTATTTGATTCCTGCGGGAACTCATTCATTTTTCGGGGTAAAAGTAGCTTCCTCGGAATGCAACCTTTTTTTTTATCGAAACTACTTTTATCACTAAATATCGTATACTTTGGAATCGTCAGTGGTAGATTCGCTTGACGATTCAAAAGTACTTGCAAAAGTTTATTTGAATAAAAAAAACATTTGATTTGATTTGATATCGCTGGAAAAATGCTTTTACGCATCCCGCACTAAGCGGTTATGTGGGACTCAATCCAGAATACCCACTAAATAACCAGCGGCACAGTCCACGTTGAGAATGGACCGTCTCAGGGTCCCAATCTTGGATACGACTGAGAAGACCCGACGTTAACCGACATAGGGTCATGACACCTAACACCCACACTATAGCGGGAGAAGGTGAGCATATTTCAATCTACCTCTGTACTAAATTTCGTCAAAATTGGTTGAATATTTATGGGCCGTGAAAGCGTAGCAGACAGACAGATACTCTTTTGCGTTTATAATATTAGCATGGAATATTAGTATGGATGCGAAAGTGTGTCTGTCTGTCTACGCTTTCACGGCCCATCTGTTCAACTGATTTTGATGATGATGAAGTTGGGTAGGTTGTATCCTGGGAAAAGACATAAGCTTTTTATCCCAAAAAAAATAAAGAGTTCCCGTGGGAACCAAAAAACCTCAATCCACGCGGACTAAGTCGCGGGCATTGGGTTGTTGTGTATAAATTACCCTACTAATAACTAATCTTGCTCCTCCAGGAAATACGACAGCGACATAACTGAGGAATCGGAGACCAGCCGCAGTGGTACAGCGGACAACAAGCGAGATGACCCCATGGTCGACCTCTTTCCGGATGACGACCACGAAGACAACAGAAACAATAAATGTAAGGGATTCTTTGTTACTATTGCCAAATTGCTTTCATATTCCATATCAGGGATACTATGGATATGAAAGGGGTTTGAATATTTTTGTGTAGAGCCTGGTCTACCTACCGTTCCGCCATTTTAATTTATTTTTCCAAATAACTACCAATTCATCTATACTAAATAATTGGATGGATGGATTAATGTATGTTTGTTACTCAATCACGGAACGGCTGAACGGATCTGGATGAAGTTTCGTACGAGATAGATTATACTCTGAAATATACTTTATTATATTTTATTATACTCTGAAATAACACATAGGCTACTTTTTATCCCGGAAAATTAAAGAGTTCCCGCGGGAACCAAAACCCTCAATCCACGCAGACGAAGTCGCGGGCATCAGCTAGTGTATCCATATAATATGCAAATGTATTAATACATATATTTTTTTACTTTGGGTAAAATAATTTATATTTAATGTAAGTATATTGCTCATAAAAAAAAATTTCAAACATCAATCTCTGTGATTGTCATCCCCTCTTGCTAGTACGAATATCATACTGAGTTTGAACTTGGAATACTAAACCCATTTAAAAAAAAAAACCGGGCAAGTGCGAGTCGGACTCGCGCACGAAGGGTTCCGTACCATTATTAATAAATAATTACCTTTGTTAATGAACCGCAAGACTAACCTTGTTTGTAGAGGTTTATTGTTAATATCAAAAAAACTATGCTAGTTAGAGCATTGGCTATAGTTTTCCTGTAAAATATACGTAAATTTCTATTGACCATAATTATTTCAAATTTTTCGATTAGTAAACTCCGGAGATAAGGTATTTTTTTAGACATTTTCCCCGATAAATCAAAAACTATCATAACTAAAAATAATTAAAAATCTGTTTTAGAATGTACAAAGTAAACCCTTTCATATGATACCCCACACAGTACAGTTATCTCACTTTTAAATTTCAACCCTCAGATTTTCCCCCCTTTTTAAATAAGAACAAAAATAATTTCCAATTTTTTTTAATTCCAGTGTCTTTGGGCCACTAATATACACAACTATTCCAATTTTCATGTCGATAGCTTCGGTAGTTACTGAAATAATCGAGTGTGACGGACGGACAGACGGACAGACGGACAGACAGACGGAGAAAGTCGCACCATAAGGATTCCATTTTAACATTTTGGTACGGAACCCTAAAAATGACAAAAAAAGGTTTATTACCATGATAAAAAAACTGAAATCATATTCTTTTGATCCGCAGCCATGTCCCCAACGCCACAATCACAGTTCGCGCAACAAGTCAACGCGGGATACGAGATCCCGGCGCGTCTACGCACATTACATAACCTGGTCATACAATACGCGTCCCAGGGACGATACGAAGTGGCCGTACCACTGTGTAAGCAGGCACTCGAGGACCTGGAGAAAACATCTGGACATGACCACCCAGATGTGGCCACTATGCTGAATATCCTGGCACTGGTCTACAGGTGAGCCTAATGTTGGTTTTGCTCACAACCTCGTCATATAATACGCATCCCAGGGTTGATACAAAGTGGCCACACCACTGTTGCTCAGTGGCAGCAGGAGCTCCAGAACCTAGATCAGACATCTGGGCATGACCACCCAGATGTGGCCACTATGCTGAATATGCTATCACTCGTTTACAGGTGAGTCTAGTGTTGTTCTTTGTGTAGTTGTAGTGATGTTGCTTGCAACCTGGTCATACAACACCCGCCCCAGGGCCGATGCGAAGTGGCCATACCACTGTGAAAGCAGGTACTCGAGATTCTGAAGAAAACATCTGGACATGACTACCCAGACGTGGCCACTATGCTGAATATCCTGGCTCTACTGATCTACAATCAGTAGTATAATAAAATTAATAAGCTTTCTTCAGGAGCATAGTTTTAAACTTTTTAAAGTTTTCATGGATTTCTCAAACTTGTGTAAAGGCAAGTTTAAAATGGATTGTGGAATGCTATTACAAAAGAGTACGCTCATTCTTATGAACGATCGTGCTCACCAATAAGAAGATGCTAAAAATTACGTCGATCCGTTGCTCCGTGATTGAAGGACAAACCAACAAACAAACTCACTTTCGCATTAATAATATTAGTATGATACAAGCCTGCATCACGATATCAAAGTTTTCTGAGAATATCGCTATATATAGGCCGTTCATAATAGGGCACATCACCTGGGCTGGTGTAATATTATTAATGCGAAAGTGAGTTTGTTTGTTGGTTTGTCCTTCAATCACGGAGCAACGGATCGACGTAATTTTTAGCATGGGTATAGTTGAGGACGTGGAGAGTGACATAGGATACTTTTTATCCCGGAAAATTAGGGAGCTCCCGTGGGAATCAAAAACTTATCCCACGCAGACAATGTCGCGGGCATCAGCTAGTGTCTTTTAAGTTTTCAGTCGATTATCTATTCCGTGATGTAACAATTAGCGCCATCAAGTTTAGACTGTGGTAACCGCTACATATCTTTTGTTTCAGGGATCAGAACAAATACAAAGAAGCTGCCAACTTGCTGAACGACGCGCTTTCCATTCGCGAGAAAACCCTCGGCGAAAACCACCCCGCTGTGGCGGCAACGCTCAACAATCTGGCGGTGTTGTATGGCAAAAGAGGTAAATACCATCAATCAATCAATGTTTCTAGCATTCTATTCTATAACTGCCTCGTTGGTCTAGTGATTAGCATGTTCGACTGCGGCCGACGAGGTCCCGGGTCGGGCCATAATTAAGTATTGGGTTTTTCTGACTAGAAATTCTCAGCACTAGCCCGGAGTTAGGAATTTGGTGGTGTTTAACCCCTGTGCCTCGGACAGCACGTTAAGCCATCGATCTTGCGCCTGATCTCTATCCGGTCGTGTCGGATTTTCCGTTCCATCGGGCCATGAGAGCAAAGGAACAGAGCCAAAATTCGGTTGGGAGGACATTATTGAAGTAAAACTTCTTTACGCGCGCTTTACTTGGGGAGTAAGCTGGTGAATGCGTGACGAGAGCGTTACGAAAAGTGTAATCGGGCGAGGCGAACGGAAGTTGAGAGAGAGATATAAGTTAGTGAAGATAGAAATAGAGAGAGGTGCGAGCACACATTTTATTTCTCTCTTATTATATACATACATATAGATGGAGCTAAAAAAGTTTTACTACAGTCGTGTGGTTTAAAGCACACTCGTTTTTAGGGTTCCGTACCAAAATGGTAAAATGGAACCCTTATGGTGCGACTTTCTCCGTCTGTCTGTCCGTCTGTCCGTCTGTCCGTCCGTCACACTCGATTATTTCAGTAACTACCGAAGCTATCGACATGAAATTTGGAATAGTTGTGTATATTAGTAGCCCAAAGACACTGGAATTAAAAAAAATTGGAAATTATTTTTGTTCTTATTTAAAAAGGGGGGAAAATCGGAGGGTTGAAATTTAAAAGTGAGATAACTGCACTGTGTGGGATATCATATGAAAGGGTTTACTTTGTACATTCTAAAACAGATTTTTAATTATTTTTAATCATGATAGTTTTTGATTTATCGGGGAAAAAGTCTAAAAAAATACCGTTCCCCCCCCCTTATCTCCGGAGTTTACCAATCGAAAAATCTGAAATAATTATGGTCAATAGGAATTTATGTATATTTTACAGGAAAACTATAGCCAATGCTCTAACTAGCATAGTTTTTTTGATATTAACAGTAAACCTCTACAAACAAAGTTAGTTTTGCGGTTCATTAACAAAGGTAATTATTACCGTTTTACATCTTTGGTCGTTACAGTTTTAGTCGTGTTACATCTACAGTATTACGAACGAATCTTAAAAGTACCTAGCTATAACTACCTTTTACAATTTTTATTTAAAAAATTTTTTTAATACGTCATAAATCGTAAACTGCAATTTACCTTTCATACAATCAACTCAAATATTTAAAATAAAAATATTTTTAATAATTTAAAACTTACTACAGGTTTGTACGGAACCCTCGGTGCGCGAGTCTGACTCGCACTTGGCCGGTTTTTTTTTATTTAATAGAGTAGTGCGCTTGAAAGCAAAAGCAAAAGGCAGGTCTTGTGGGGGGGTATTCATCTTAAACTCTGTGCGTGTGCGCGTGCGCAGGTAAATACCGCGAAGCTGAGCCGCTGTGCAAGCGCGCGCTGTGCATCCGCGAGGCTGTGCTGGGGCGCGACCACCCCGACGTGGCCAAACAACTGAACAACCTCGCGCTACTCTGCCAGAACCAGGTCACTAGTTTATTTAATAAATAAATATATAAAGCCTTTATTCAGTGGTGCGGCTTATTCTTGTACAATGATGTTTAATTTTTACCCTCGACGAAGCGGAGACGGTATATGTGTTTGCCCTAAGAGGTTGTGTGTTTGTTTGTTTGTTTGTGCACTTTTTTGTTACCATTTTTCTCAAAAAGTACTGGGCCGATTGAGATGCGGTTTTATGCATTAGATACGTATAGCTTGTGAGAAGGTTTTTAGATACATTTTAGGACCATAGACAACCAAGCTGAGCTGTAGTCTATGATTTTAATATTTCAACATGTTACCATTTTTCACAAAAACTACTGGGCCGATTGAGATGCGGTTTTTTGCATTAGATGTGTATAGCTTGTGAGAAGGTTCTTAGATATATTTTAGGACCATAGACAACAAAGCTGAGCTGTAGTCTATGATCTTAATTTTTCAACCACTGTTACCATTTTTCACAAAAAGTACTGGGCCGATTGAGATGCGGTTTATAGCATTAGATATATATAGCTTGAGAGAAGGTTCTTAGACATATTTTAGGGCCATAGACAACTAAGCTGAGCTGTAGTCTATGATTTTAATTTTTCTATGTGTTAAAATGTTTCACAAAAAGTACTGGGCCGATTGAGATGCGGTTTTTTGCATTAGATATGTTTAGCTTGTGAGAAGGTTCTTAGATATATTTTAGGACCATAGACAACAAAGCTGAGGTGTTGTCTATGATTTTATTTTTTCAATATGTTACCATTTTTCACAAAAAGTACTGGGCCGATTGAGATGTGGTTTTTTGCATTAGATGTGTATAGCTTGTGAGAAGGTTCTTAAATATATTTTAGGACCATAGACAACAAAGCTGAGCTGTAGTCTATGATCTTAATTTTTCAACCACTGTTACCATTTTTCACAATTGTACTGGGCCGATTGAGATGCGGTTTATTGCATTTAGGACTTCGTGCGATTACAAAACAGGAAACTGGTACCAAAATTTTAAAAAATCAGCGCCATTTTGAAATTCTTTGTTAATTGACCGATTTCGTTCAAAATCTATATTTAGGGCTCCCTGGGGTCACAAAACAGGAAACTGGTACCAAAATTTAAAAAAATCAGCGCCATTTTGAAATTCTTTGTTAATTGATCGATTTCGTTCAAAATCGATATTTAGGACTCCCTGCCTGCCTAGCATGCGCACCACGAGAAAATTATGTCTACCCATTTTCTCGCGTTATATCTATTTGTCTACCGTAGCTAACATGGTTACACTTATGTCTTGTCTCGTGTCGTCAAAAATAGAGATAACAATAATATTTTTTATCTGTGGTATTTTTCTCTACAAACCCTAACATGGCCGACTATTTTTTCTCGGTTATTGACCTATTTTGACATTTCGACATGGTTATTTATCGACTATCAATCTTGAGGGCGAGATACAACGAGATAGATTATCAACCATTTCACAACAATACAATTGAAATTTTTCGGGTGGTTCCTCCACGATTACGATGGCGGGTGCATACTACAACTATTTGGTATCAATATACCAAGAGTGAGAAGCGCGAAAATTACAACGCAGACGAATTAGGGATGTCTGTGATCCACTTGGCGGATCTCGAAGCCGATGGCAATCTATACTGTCGAGAAACTTGCCGAGGATTTGGAGACTGTAACCAGTGACGGCCTACCCGTTCATTTAAAGGTAAGCCTAAGGTGAATTCCACACTGCGACGCGAATATATTTATAGAAGGTATCATCTTCTACTTTTATATTCTCCTTTAGTGTTCATCTTATTATAATGCCTAAACCTATTTACAAATTTAACTCTTTGGTGAATGGGTGCATTTTCCTGCTACAGAAACAACCCGGAGGAGTATAGCTTCAGGCTTTAAAAATAAATTTAACGTGCCAGATATATTGGGGCTCATTGACTGCACACACATAAAAATAGGCGAAAAGATGCACACACAATAAATGTGCAACTGGTATGAGTTTCCATCTTTTCATGCTTTTGGCGGAGACCTAATAACTAAAACAGTTTACAACTTTATTCACAGCAAACTTTTAATTTTGTTAAATTTGTCTCACTACAACATTACCTTCTTAATCTACATTAGTGAATTACCCTGCAGCATAAGATTTCAAGAGTTGATACTTGGAGTTCCAAGTTAATTGACAAGTCTGTAGTCTGTACTTGGTACCTAGAACCTGAAAAAACCAATTCACCATCCAAGAGTCATGAATCCCTTCAGTGCTGCAGCATCAGGATTGAGGAGTCTTGAGAGGGACTTTTAGTTCAATAATGCAAATACTTAGCCCACCTGCAATATTATTTCACCATCAAAAGCTAACTTGTAGTGGATTAAAAAAAAAACCTAGTAAGTGCTGCATGATTCCTCATCAGTGTTGAAGAGTTGTGACTTGGAGTTTAATATGAAGTTGTTGCTAGTTATCTACAATATACATCACCAGCAACAATTCCTGAATCTCCATAACTTAGGCAGGCAGTAACCCTACAGCATCAGGAATTTTAAGGAGCTGGATACAGGAAATTGTATCATTTTGAGAAAATCTTATCATTTCATTATAGTGCTTCTCACTCTAGGAAATTAGAATTTATTAAAATCGGTCCATTGGTTTCCGAGATCAAAACAAACAAATCTTACCTCTTTATAATATTAGTTTAGATATTGCCTGCAGCTTTGCTTATGTTAAGTTTGATTTTCATACAAATTTCCAACCCCTATTACCCCACTTAACTCCTTAGGGATAGAGCTATCTGTATGCCGAACTTCAGCCAGATTAATTCAGCAGTTTGAGTTGTTGATAGATCAGACAGTCAGTTAATATATCAGCCTCATGGAATCCTAGATGCAATTTCAATAGTAATTCTAATATAAATCATCGTCAATATTATATTCATAACAACCCAGTTAGTATTGGTCTCCTCTCAGAATTAAAAACCTTAGACTATTAAAAAAATATTTATTGAATATTAAAATTATACAGGTACCATCTATCATCAGTCATCACCGTAGCTTAGTTTTTAACATTAAGAAATATTAATAACTATTCTCATAATTTCACATTAAATAATTGTTTTTTATTAACTGTGGGTGCATGGGGGTGATGTATTTTTGAAGTTTTATTATTTGTTGCAGGGTACTGGGAAGCAGCTGAAACAAAATGTGATCATTTTGGAGAGAGAGAGAGCCTAGTCGGGTTGAAGAACCTAGGCATCTTTTTAGAAACTCTCAGGCACACTAGCTCAATGAATTGCGGGATAATATTATGATTGTAATTTATTAAAAAGAGCAACCCCAGAGTTTCTTGCTGGTTCATCTCAGTAGGAATGGCATTCCGAACCAGTGATAGATTCACTAAATGATTTTAAAGTATTTGTTAAAGTATAAAATTGAATAAAAAGCATTAAAATTTGTATTTGAATTTTTATTTATACGCCAGAACCAAAGTGTTTCATACATAGGGAAATTATTAACTATTTGTGAATATAGATATGTAGAAGTTAAATCATAATATTAGTACAATGAATATTACCTAATATCTGTTTAATTATATTTAATTATATTGTCCTAAGAGGAAGCTTTAGGTATAATATGAATATTATGATCTACTGAGAATATTTTCAAATAAATTTTAAATACTTAGCTTTAGCTTTGCAAATCATTTAAGAGCAGATCATTATAACATTCATTGCCAACCAATTACAATATTTCTGCAGACAAGAAACATTCCAATTTCATACAAGTACTACATAAATACTCAAGAACTTGAGGTGTTCCTCAAGTGAGGTTTGTTGAGGTGTTTGCCGCAGCAGCCAACAATGAATATGTTCCTTACTACCGCTTTGAACCAATGGCGATCTGTAGTCCCCGGGTGCTGCGCAATATATTGTCACAAATTTTTTAATTGTTTGATTGTGTTCCGAAACAGGCCGTGTAATTATTTTATGTTTGACTCCATATAAAAGTACACTGCATTTATCCATATCACCAAATTCATTATCTTCCTTGTTTTGTAAGATTCTCCTACCTAATTAGTTGCTTTTAGAAATAAAAATAAAAACCAACAATAACCAACTTCAGTAGCAGGGCGAACGCGTATCTTTTGCATCAATCATCGATACGTCGCAATCACCTCTGATTGGTTAGCACTCTTCCACTATTGGACAAAATCCATTGACGCAGCAAAAATACCATAAATTCAGCCAATCACAACAATTGATACTGTAACAATGATTGGTGCAGAAGTTATGCAATCGCGGTGCCGTTTCTTGTCACTGTTAATGTCAGAGACAAGATAAGTCAGTGTCATAAAGACGTCATTTTTGAAGTTTACAGATTAAAAAGTCTATTAAAAGCCTCAGAGCAAAATAAGAAGAATGAACAATGAATGAACTAAATCGGTGTTGCAACATTAGAATATCGTATGTTATTGAGAAAGGGCAACATTGGTTTCTCCACACGACAAGGCCAAATCTTCCACGAGAAACTTGTCACGCGTAGCGTGCATGTTAGGGTAAACGAGAAATAAATCGACACGACAACATCTCTCTCTTTCGTTGCGAGAATATCTCGTTGTGCGCATGCTAGGCGGGCTGGGGTTACAAAACAGGAAACTGGTACCAAAATTTAAAAAAAATCAGGGCCATTTTGAAATTCTTCGTTAATTGACCGATTTCGTTCAAAATCGATATTTAGGGCTCCCTGGGGTCACAAAACAGGAAACTGGTACCAAAATTTTAAAAAATCAGCGCCATTTTGAAATTCTGTGTTAATTGACCGATTTCGTTCAAAATCGATATCTAGGGCTCCCTGGGGTCACAAAACAGGAAACTGTTACCAAAATTTTAGAAAATCAGCGCCATTTTGAAATTCTTTGTTAATTGACCAATTTCGTTCAAAATCGATATTTAGGACTCCCTGGGGTTACGAAACAGGAAACTGTTACCAAAGTTTTAAAAAATCAGGGCCATTTTTATTTATTTTGTTATCACCATAATAAATGAATTCAGGTTACTACAGTAAAATCTGTACTACTTGTAAGTCTAACCACAACCCGTGAGCTGCTGATGCTGCCCAGGGTATCATGATGGAGTCAGGAGGCGATCATGGGAACTCCTTAAATTCTCATCGTATACCCGTCGCGTTTGGACTCCTTTGATTTGTCGTGACAAGCGCGCCTCGGAAAGAAAAGGGTTTGGCCATAGTCCACCACACTGGTCAAAAAAACTACTGAGCTGTCAAAGATGCAGTTTTGTGTTTTAGATATTATGTAATATATACGTTTGCTAAGTTCTAATTGTTGTTTCAAAGTTATAAAGGTCAAAGGTATAATGGAGCTCTGCAGTTCGTCGTGGGTTTTTTTAAAAATTTTAATTTTATTACTTGTATAAGAATTAATATTGTCAAAATAGTTTTCCAATTATGTGACCATTTTATAAACTTTAAAATGGATATAGTAAGCTATCCTTAAAAGATAGACATATGGGCATCGCTGACTTTCTTTAAAAAAAAAAAGGGAACAATTCCACCATACATTGTTTTGTAATATCTCAAAGGGATTGGGCAGCATTTTCGAAGAAAGCTTCCAGTCGGCTTGATTTTTTTCCGACATCTTCAACATTCATGGTCATATTTCAACCAATTTACACAAAACATTAATGTATTATACACATAAACCTTCCTCTTGAATCACTCCGTCGATTAGTGAAAACCGTATGAGAATCGGTTCGGTACTTTTTGAGTTTATCGCGTTCAAAGAGACAGACAGCGGCTGGGAGACTTTTTTATAATACATAATATTATGTAGTGATTGGGATACTTTATGCATACAATTAATTCATGAGTTATTTTCCTACCTACCTTTCGATTCGAGCTTCCTTCTTGCCAACACAATATGCATTTCTTTTACTAATTTATAGTCCAGTTACCATATTTATCGACGATTTTTGTAATATTTTCAAAATAAATTATTACAGTCCTAAAAGTCTTAGTGTTAAATTTGAACAAATTTTTATGCCTGTTTAGTTTTTGTTTTTATTTTATTTTTCATAGATACTAGCGACACTGGCACCGGGTCAGATAAGAACACTGCCTGCCCTGCCAGGGCAGTCGTGTTTTTTTAATATTTCACTTGTTCAAAACCATGAATTTGACGTTTTTTAGAACAAATACGAAGAGGTGGAGCAATACTACCAGCGCGCGTTGGAAATCTACGAGAGCAAGCTGGGGCCGGATGATCCCAATGTCGCCAAGACTAAGAACAACCTCGCGTCATGCTACCTCAAACAGGTGAGGAACTCATGGAAAACTCATGGTCAAATCTATAGAGCGTACTTTGACTTTGCTCAGTCTTTACTTAGAATTAAAACGGGATGGACTCAAGGGAGTGTCATAGATCTATCTCGTTTTAACTCTGTCTTAAGAGGCCGGCGAACGCCGCTCGCAACTTCTATAAATATAAATATCAGCTCGCTCTATAAATATCAGCATCAGAGTTATGGAGTGTAGAAGATAAGGAGTTGTTATCTTTGTATATAAAAAGTGTCCGTCGAAATGCACCACATTAAGGGCTCCACATTAGCATCAAGGTAAACTTAAAAGAAACCACCAGATATTATTAGAGTAGGTTTGAGAAATAAACAAGGAAAGAAAACATTCATCATTATTTTGTACAACGTAAGTTGTTGAAATTTTCAATACTTAACTATTTTAGTTGAATTCATACCATACTCTTTGCTACACCAGCGCCACTGTGGAAGGTTTTTGAACTGTTATTTCCAGCTACCACTGGACAACTTTTCTCCGATAAGAGATAACACTCCTTACCTCTACCCTCCATAATCAGAGTGTGCCAAAATCTTTGATGGTCATCTAAATTCTAAATACTATATTAAAAAATAAAAATTCAAATTCATACTTTAGCAATGGCTACGGAACCCTGCCTCACCCGTGTTCTGAATCGCACTTGACGAGTTATCTGTTGCTGTTCCAGGGCAAATACAAGGAGGCGGAAACTCTGTACAAACAAGTGTTGACGCGAGCACACGAGCGGGAGTTCGGCACTATTGATGGTGAGTGGTCACCACTTTTGTTATCAAACGCACTTTAACTTCCCCAGATGTTCTTATTACAATACTTGAGTGTCACTTTACACTTAATTGTTCTCAAGATATTTAGCCTGTTATGGCAGAACATCGTAAGTAACAATGTTAAATGTTAAGGGAAAGGTATTTTATTGATTGATTATTTTTATTTGTAACATGTAGGATATACAGGTGTCTCTTACGTTACGTTATGTTTTTGTTCTATCACCGGTTCGGAAAAAAGTTCTACTGAGAAGAGCAGGCAAGACACTCAGCAGTTGCTCTCTTTTTTATCTTCGATTTTTGTATGTATTGCGGAATACATTGTTATTCTTTGCATGTACTCAATTAAATTATTCCAGAAGAAGTTTAAAAAGAGGTATTAAATTATTTTCCCATGTATCGTGTATATGTAAGGTAATAATAATGTTGAGATATTTTTAAATTATTATTAATAATATTCAAAATTATATAATAATTTATTTCACAAGATTGTAAAAGGTTCGGAGGAAGGTGACGACACTCGTAACACAAGTTACCTTAGTACGAGTGTCTAAGCTCTCCTTTGTACACGATGTGATGAAAAATAATTATGTCCAGTTTTCTAAGGAGTATAACGTGTATATTTTTTTGGAAATAAATAAATTGAAAAAAAATAAAAAAAAAATTGAATCGTTAGAAAAACAAAATACATACCTAGATTCTGTCGCTTACGATGTTCTTCCGTAACAGGCTCTTATCATGGGAAATTTTGACTTTATTTGACAAAATAAACCTGCATTATTCCCGCTTTTTTTTTGTTCTTTAGTTGTAGTAATGTTTAATAACTTCTTTATTGCAATAAGATTTATAGTTAACCTTATGTTATTACTGTAGAAACCCGTGAATGAATTCGGCCCTAAACAGCCAGGCTGATCCTTCATGCAAAATATTACCCAGCTAAGGCAAATTCCGTTTAGTTATGTTATAGTTAGTTTGTTAAAAATATTCCTCATTTAAAATCTCAAGGTGCGTTTAGCTTTCCCTTATTTTTTGTTCGCTTGACATTTTTGTTTTACCTTTTCAGAATATATAGCGTCATTAAATGATAAAAAGCCTAAAAAATAACAAAAAACCAAAATACACAGGGAAATATGGACTTTTTGGCGAAGTGCAATAAGATACTACATTCCTATTCATATACACATGAAGTGTAGATAATAAGTAGTTTATAATAACAGAAACACGTTAATTTTATGATAGGAATGATCATTTTTAGGGGTTGTTGAAGAAGGTTGATGTATGGTTGGCGGCCTTGGGCAGCCGCCATATTGGATTTTCCAAAATTAAATTGGACAAACCAAGAAAAACATTTTCACATTTATATTATTTAGTACGGATATATTTATAACCAACGATGTTACTACAAAATAGCCTATTATATTTATTGATCATATGATTTATTTGATCATATGATTTTATCGATTTCTTACCAATTTTGATGAAAATTCAAGATGGCGGTCGAACCATAGGCCACTAATCTTTGAACCCCTAAATGATTAAGTATGGTAATTTTCTACGTAAATGAAAACTAACTACATCAAAAAATAGTTTTTGTATTGTATCGTGTATAGACTATATCTTCATTAGATCTCTGTTGCATTTGGTAAATACTCGAATTTTTGCATAGTGTAGTAGAATTTCGTTTTCATTAATTAGTAGAAAGTGGCAACTGTTTTTTTTTTTAAGAAACCGCTGTTTCCTCTGTGATAAATCAAAACTTGAGGGGAATTTTTAATAAGTAAATGATTGCAATTTTTGTATGCAATCTCGAGACTAATTGACAGCTCTTAATTTATTGCTATCCCTTTCATCATGTTCCTCGCGGAAACCGATTGTGTGCAACAGAATCAACCGTATTGTATATTTAAATATAATAAGTAATATGTAAAAAATGGGTATGCAAAAGACCTCATTGCAAGTTATAATATTCCTTGCTGTTCGTAGTACATATTGCTGCATGATATATTCAACTGTTTACTAAGTTTTGATTTTGGACAGTCCACATAAATATTTTTATATATTTAAACAAATAAATAGAATGATATTTAGATTTTAAGAAAACTGCTTATGATGATTGTTAGTGCCAAATAGTAGGATTTTCAAGAAATATTTAAAATGTTATATTTACAAAATATAGATATTCATTGCAAGTTATAATATTCCTTGCTGTTCGTAGTACATATTGCTGCATGATATATTCAACTGTTTACTAAGTTTTGATTTTGGACAGTCCACATAAATATTTTTATATATTTAAACAAATAAATAGAATGATATTTAGATTTTAAGAAAACTGCTTATGATGATTGTTAGTGCCAAATAGTAGGATTTTCAAGAAATATTTAAAATGTTATATTTACAAAATATAGATATATTTTGTAGTATTTAGGCCGTCCCATCTCGGGTTTTCTAGGATAACTAGAACTAAAGTGGGAATGAGTGAGTGCAATAAGTGAAATAGAATATTTTTAAATACTTATGCGATGATTAATCGATAAAGGCCAACTAATCTAAAAATTATTATATTAAGTTAAATCAATGACTAAAGAAAAAACAAGAGGACATGACCACTCTCTAGCACTGGTTTTTATCACATAAGTCGTGATTTACTATGTAATATTTTATTAAATACAAGATGAGGCCCGCGTCTTCGTTCGCGTGGTTTTTTTAAATTCTCGCAGGAACTTCTTAATTTTCCGGAATAAAAACTAAAAAGTCCTAGACTTCTCTGTACTATATTTCATCAAAATCGGTTCGAAAGATAGGCTTCTTAAAGCGTAGCGGACAGACACACTTTCGCATTTATAATGTTAGTATGGAAGTATGGATATGTAACGATTTAAAAAATAAACTTTCAAGCGTTAAAATGACTGATTGAGTTCCTCAATATTATACGAGTAAATGCGAAAGTGTGTCTATTTGTCTGTCTGCTGCAGTTTAACGGCCCATATTTTCAACCGATTTTGATGAAATTTGGCACAGAGGTGGGTTTGCATCCCGTAGAAAGCCATAGGCTTCTTTTATTCCGATATATTGTCGAGTTCCCGCGGGAGTAAAAGAAAACGTAAATTCATGCGGACGAAGTCGCGAGCATATCATCTAGTATATATCAAAATAACCAACCACGACCAAGCAAACAAGCAGAAATGTTGCATCGGCCACAAAGCGTGGCCATATTTGTTTAGTAAAGGTTTAATATGCATTTCCTCTTATCTTTCTTTAATAATTGGGAAATACATTTTATTTACAATGTCACATATCAACGCTTCATAATTTTTTATGATTAGAACTTTGTAGAGGCTCATTTTTAGTATACTTGCCAATTTTCTTATGTTAGCCTAGTTTAACTATATAATTATTATGTTACCGTTTATATTGACCGATTACAGCATGAGAAGTAGAATCGGTTTTATCAGTACGCCTCGCGCTAAGTGTAATTAATAAAGAAGAATTGACTCTATGCGGACGTATATAGAGCGTATTTTAACTTTACCCAGACTTCATGTGTGAATCAGATGTATTTCACAATACATCTGTCTCGTTTTAACTCAGTACTCAGTACAAGTACAAGACTGTATAAAAGTCACAGTATGCTCTGTATATATCTTAGCCTAGTTATTTTTGTTATTGTCTAAATCTGAAACACTGGCAAACAGTCATTGACCTAAAGCCCCAAAAAAAAAAAAAAATTTGCTCAAACAGGGATTAGGAATGTCGAGAACTCTTATTCAACGGTCACACCTCCGGCGTTTGGCTATTATTTTATTATTTTTACTCCATTCTAGAAGGGCCTAAACCAATCTAAACCGTCTACCAGTTAGGGGTATAGGTTTAATAACTGCCATGCCTCTAACAGGCTAGCCCGCTACCATCTTAGACTGCATTATCACATACCAACAGGTGAGATCGCAGTCAAGGGCTAACTTGTAGTGGATAAAAAAAAAGATGTTCGCCTGTGTTTCGCTTTTGAACTATAACATATAAAAAAATATGTCAAAAAAAACTTATATCTTGACTATGAAATAATGGTTTCGTAGAATCAAGTTAATTTAATACGAATCAAAGTGCAATCACTTATACCTTTTACGGTAAAGGTAATAAGTATGGTTGTGAAAAATGTTTTATTAAAAAGAATAGCTCTCTTGTCTATTTATAAGCCTAGTAGAGCTTTTTGCAAAGTTAAATGTCGCATAAAACGATTGTTGGTAAATAATATTTACACTAAATACTGTTAGTATAAAAGTATCTACGCTAACGCCAAAGTGTTTCGACATTCGAATACGCCCTCGGTATGATTTAAAATCTTGTAGTAATGGAACAGGTCATTTTGTGTAATTATTATTATTATTAATCGAAAGTTCAGACCGACTTTTATTGCGCGATTATTTTGTTCGTATGATGTAAATAGTGTGCCTTATTGGCTAGGTTCAGGGCGTACGCTGACCCGTTGTCTTAGGTGCGCGACAGAAGTGACGCCACACGACGCGACGTGATGCGACGCCATAGAAAATGACGTTACGTCTACGTTGTCGCGTAGATTTGTCTGTAATTTTCTATAGCGTCGCGTCGCTTCTGTCGGTCACCTAGGACAACGGATGAATCTCGTGAATTGGGTACTTGACAACTAGTCAAATCAGCAACTTTTTTCAAACGTCAAAACGCGTGCTTAGTGCGTGGAATTTTGTATGAAAACTGAATTGTGACGTTATCATAGTTCTACGCACTTTTTTACTTTAATCGATAGTTTAAAATGGTTATTCAACATAAAACTAATAGGGAACGCGGAATAATTTATTTGACTAGTAGTCAAATCCCCTATTGTAAAACTGTACTATGTGAAAAACTTGGTCGACCCCGCGCCAATCAGCGCTGCTCATACTATTTTTCAATACAAACACGCGAGCGTCCACCCGCGGGAGTTTTAGCGGGTACCCTCAAATGTGTTTATATCATTAATGCTATGTTATACGTATTTACAGTTATATACAGTTAATGTAAGGTAAAGAGACTTCTGACATTTAACTTGCGCGGTAGGTGATTTATCGATCTATTACAAAGTCAGGCGCAGCGGTGAGAGTTGGATTCTCTCAGTATAGGAAATATGAATGCGCAGACATCTCGTTCAGAACTCTCTTTAAGTGACGCAAACTGTAACAAGTTGAGTTTGCAGAATTTTATATACATATTTCCATAAATAGATATAAATATTTACTATAGAACTTGGTTGTTACTCGTATCACTGCTGTGCGCCTTTATGAAAACAGCCCCCCGATTGTGTAAAGAAATCGTAACCCTAATCGTAAAAATATAATAATTCGACCTATTTAAGTTACCTGCACGTCAAAAAGTATGTGTGATCTCCTTAAACAGTTCGAGTACCTAATAGGTTTTAAGCTGTCAAATGATGATTACGATTTGCTTAGACACATGGGCCTCTGCCCCCCAATCATGTAAGGATTGTCGATCAAATCGTATAAGTTCGTCTTCAAAGTAAAATAAACCATTACTGCATTGAATTAGAGCTCAATTTCGTGTATGCATTCTCATACGTTTAGGTATGTACGATACCCTAAACGTATAAGAATGGATACACGAAATTGAGCTCTAATTCAATGCTGTTATGGTTTATTTAATTTGAAGCCGAACTTATACGATTTGATCGGCAATCCTTACATGATTGCACCTCTGATCTGTTATTTTTATATACAAATTGATTGGTTGTTATTAGTATTACAAGCACATTGATATAAAAAACATACATTATTCAAGGTTCCTTAGAAATTATACTAAGTTTAGAGCCTGAGTTAAAACGATACAGATTTGTCTCGTTCTTTCTAAGGGCGCAATTACACTTGTAAGTTTTTACGTTAGTAACTCGATTTAAAATACTGTCTACATTGCGTAAGTTACTCATGTAAGCGACTTACAAGAGTGTAATGGCGACCTTAGGTAACGTCTGTGCAATTTAAAGTAAGTAGAAAGTAGTAGAAGTTAAAAGTTAGGGTGTATGACCAATCAGGTTTTCAAGGTATAACGTGACAAAATCATCTAGAAGTTATCAGATTGGTTTGCTTAACATAATATCTCCGCTTAGGCACCTTTTCCGTTGCCCTAGGTGACCCCTTGTCTAGGTGAACGAAAAACGCGGTCTGCGAAAGGAACAAACGGTAGCTGACCCTCCACGTGGCCCTTCGTTGTCGCGTAGATAAGTTTGTAATTTTCTATGGATGCGTATCGCGTTGCGTCGCGTCGCGTCGCTTTCGTTGCTCAGCTAGGACAACGGGTAAGCGACATAGTAAATGACAAACTTATCTACGCGACAACGTAGGCCGCGAGAAGGGTCAGCTACTGTTTGATATTATCGCTTTGTATCGAGTCGCGTTGTCGCGTTCGTCGCTCACTTGTAGAAAACTTGGCTTAGGGAGAGATCTTTAGAGCGTACTTTGACTTGACTCAGACTTTACGTAGAGTTAATACGAGATGGACTTATGTGAGTAACATAAATCTGTCTCGTTTTAACCATGTCTTAAGTCTAAGCAAAGTCAAAGTTCGCTCTATAGATCTCACACTAAGACTAGAAGAAATACATTAATTGACAGCGACGATTCGCATTTTCGCATCGTCCACCATTCTACAATAGTTTCTAACATCCCGTAGTGCTTTCCAGATTTTTGGTTATTTTTCTTACTACGATTATTTTTTATATCAATGTCAGTTAATAATATTATAATTTCAAAATTGAATTGTTGATTGATTTAATATATGAAATGAATAAATTCGGAAACCCATAGTTTTACAACAGATTTTTGTTATATTATTATTTTATTTACCTTATTTTCATTCCAAATGGGGTGTTAATTTGCATCTTAGGTGATAATGATATTATTATGGCACTTGGGTGATAATAGGTGAGTGACACAAGTTTGGATTTTATATACGTGTGGCACAGGTAGGAAAGGGGGCAGGTTAACTTTTTTGCTATTTACCAATTTTTTTGCTACTTTATATTTTTTCTAGTTTGGCAACGATCTGTCTACCATGTGTCACACCTTCCCGACTTGTGTCACATTTTTTAAAGATCTTTGACGATTGGATACCTAAAGTTCATATCCTATCTGAAAAATAAAATAAAAAGTAATTACAGGCATAAAAAGTTGTTCCAATTTTGGCCACCCGGACAGATAAGTTTGTGGGGCGATACACACACGCTGAAATGGGTTTGAATATTTTGGCCTACCAACCCTTCAGCCATTTTTTCTTTTTCTTCATTTCTAGGAAAAATAAAAATGGTGGTTCGGTAGGATCGCCAAGCTCTTTTATTTAATGATTGTTTTCCCACACACAGCAAAATGATTTTGTCTCAGTTGTACAATCGATTTATTAAAACAATAATTAAATATTATAGATAAATTAATACAAAAATTATTAGAATCAATAAATGTCAGATTCACAATCGAGAAAAACAAAACTCGAAAGCGACCTCGAACCAATAGCGCGTTTGCGGACTGCGTTCGCGTGGAGTAATGCTGTCTTAGCGCAGCCATTTTTTTTTTAAAGTTGTTACGTAATTCGGAAAATCTTTTGTACTTGGCTGGCACTGATTAACTCTTATAATTGAAATATTTTTAAAAAACGTTTTTTTTGTGTAATCGTCAAAGATCAATCATCTTATTTTATTTTAATTTTATGATTTTATAGTATAAAGTTAAACCGTGACAATGTCCGCAGGCGACAACAAGCCGATATGGCAGGTGGCCGAGGAGAGAGAGGAGAACAAACACCTGCAGAAGGAAAATGCTCCGTACGGTGAATACGGCGGGTGGCATAAGGCTGCGAAGGTATATACACTACCATTAACGTCCCACGGCTGGGCACAGGCCTCCACTCTCATAGGAAAGAGGGAGTTAGAGCTTAGACCCACCACGCTGCTACAATGCGGGTTGGCGGGCTTTAACGACTATTATCATGTTAGTGATAATAACCGGGACCGACGGCTTAACGTGCTCTCCGAGGCACGGGGGTGAAACACCGCCAACTTCCTACCTCCGGGGTAGTACTGACAATTTCTAGTCAGAAAAACCCAATACTTAAGTATGGTCCGACCCGGGACCTCGTCGGCCGCAGTCGAACATGGTAACCACTAGACCAACGAGGCAGTTAGAGGCTGCCAAGGTATAGACTTGCTATCATACTAATCTATACTAATATTATAAACTAGATGATGCCGTCGTAGGACTTCGTCCGCGTGGATTAAGGTTTTTGATTCTCGCGAGAACTCTTGAATTTTCCAGCATAAAAAGTAGCCAAGTCTTTCCCCGGGATACACTAAATAATAAACACATACTAATAATGATAACTTTGGCACTAAAAACACTAAATAATAACGGATGAATTTGGCACAGAGATTAAAGTCTGGAATAACACATAGGCTACTTTTTATCCCGCAAAATTAAAGGCGGGACTGTTTGGTTCCCGCGGGAACTCTTTAATTCTCCGGGATAAAAAGTATGTGCTATTCCAGACTATAATCTATCTCTGTGCCTTTCATTCAGATCCGTTCAGCCGTTCTGGCGTGATTGAGTAACAAACATCCATCTATCTATCCATCGAAACTTTCGCATTTATAGTACTTAAATGTACTATTATTGAGGAAATGCCTAACCATCAGTTAGCGCAAACCCAAGATTGACCACCAGGAATCCGCCACTGATCGCTAGAATCCTTACATCCTCCTGAGTCCTGAGTGACACTGGCTATACATTTTTAGAAAAAGATTCTATATGGCAGGGGCAGTAGTGTTTTTTAATTTTTACATTATGCTCACTTGTGTAATTAATACTTACTGTTTGTAACAGGTGGACTCGCCCACTGTGACCACCACGCTGAAGAATCTCGGCGCGTTGTACCGACGCCAAGGCAAGTACGAGGCGGCTGAAACGCTCGAGGACTGCGCGCTGCGTAGCCGGAAAGAGGTCAGTTAGTTAGTCAGACAGTTTAGACTATACTTTTGTCTTGTTTAGTCGTCGATTCACATAATTATACTAGCTGATGCCCGCGACTTCGTCCGCGTGGAAAAAGTTTTTTTTTTATTCCCGCGGGAACTCCTTCATTTTCCGGGATAAAAAGTAGCCCATGTCACTCTCCAGGTCCTCAACTATATCCATTCAAAAAATCACGTCGATCCGTTGCGCTGTTGCAGCGTAATTGAAGGACAAACCAATAAATCAACAAACAAACACACTTTCGCATTTATAATATTAGTAAGTATGATATGATAGTCCTACAAACTAATCTGACTATGTGACACTGAGGCCAATTCTAATTAGCACAATCTCTAAACTGAACTAAAATGAGAGCTCTATTTATATTGATATCAGCACTAGGTTTGGAGCTGTCATTTTAGTTTAGTTAAGAGATTGTGCTAAACAGAATTGGCCCCAGTGTCGCTGTTATCTATTAAAAATAAAAATGAAAACCAAAAAAGTGTGCGTGTGCAATTCACACACGGCGGAAGTGAAACTTCATAAAATTATCTCATTCTCTCGCAGGCTAAATCCTATTTATGAATGTTTGTCTTTTTTTCGTTTCATCGATTTTCAAATCACAACGATTCAAAAGAAGTTTCACTATATAAAAAATTGTTCCAATTTTGTCCACTGAGTCAGATAATTTGGCGGGACTATAACGTTCTTGACTTTTTAGTTCTGTGGGTTTACCTCCATCGCGCAGAGCAGTGTTATTTTAAAATTGCAGTTTTATATGACGTACCTTGACGTCCTTAGAGGATCAACAACATTAAAATAATACTACTTTAAGCTATGGTAGCGAGCCTCCTGTAGAATCTTTTGGACGACCCTCTATTTAATAAGAAATAATTTATTTTTGACATTAGGCATCATCACTATTGAAATTATTCAAAACCTCTGAACCTCAGACAGCGTTAATTTTTACACCATCAGCACACCGACGCATTTCACATACGATAGCGAAACATCAACACCGTTACCTCAAAGGTGTAAAGACTAAAGGCCTATTTTGGAAGCGTCAGTGTGCTACCGCCTTTAACGTCTTAAGACACAAACAACTGACGGTATTCACTTGACACATGAGAAAAGTCTGGCGCGCATTACTATTTTTTCATTCGGTTATGAACTAAAAATCGGTTCGTTTAAATATCAATTTCATTTATTTCCTAACGTTATGCTGAGTATATAATATTCAATAAAAAAATTATGGTAATGTTCTGTGTTTTGTTAATATCGTCAGTATTTTTAATTTAATTTAGAAGAAATAATATTTTGACTTTTTTAATATTCATATCTAATATTCAGATAGATGTTGATAAAGTAGTTTATTTATATCTTGCATCAAATATTTTTTTATCATAAATAAGTAGCAATTCATTATATAGGTAGGTATTTATGAAATAACATTTAATACTTTAATTGAAAGATATATTATTTAGTTTATTTTAAATGGGACAAAATTTATAATCTAAAAACCATCCTTCACGCTGCCTAGCACGTCCCGCCTAATGTAAGTTCATGTTAACTTACTTTATTTATTAAAAAAAAAACTAATAGGTGATATTGGAAATTTATTTGAAATTTTTGAGCATAAACAGGAGGAAAATACAAAGAGAAACGATAAGTATGCGCAATAACTTGCGCTTTGAAAAAAGTGACTTTTGAGTTTCTTGTCTGCTCTTCTCGGTATTATCTGCTTTTTCAACCAGTGGTAGAGTCTTAACCGAGCATTGATACCACTAGTTGGTCTACATGAATAATAAAGGTGAAAGATATGTTTTTCAATATTGAGTTCATCAATTTTGTAAGATGATTATCGCTTGACCGATTTCAAGAAATCGGCGTGACATAATGATGATTTTTTTGGTGATGAAAGTTTAATAAAGTAGAGCTATGAATGAAAAGGAAAAATGCGATTTTAGGCATTGGACATGGCGAAACAGACGCGTTCAAGGAGCGGCCGCGGCCCGAGGGAGGCCGAACCGCGTGAAATTGAAGAGGTTAGACCCTCGTCTCCACCGTCCTAAGCTTACGTGCCCACTTCATTTACCCAAACTTCCCTACATCTGAATTGTTTACGGATGTGTGTGAAACATACCAATGCCAAGTTTCATTTTAATATTTTCTTGAATGCTTTTCACTACGAACAAGAATACGTTGTACGCAGTTCTCATCTATCTACAACGTTGATTTGTTTGTTTGTTTGACACTCGGTATCACTTATCATGCATCCTTGATCCTCGAAAGTCCTAGTTTCCTAGTGCAAAGACACTGTACACTTCTACTGCTTTCACTTTTATAAAACGAGATATTAAAAATTAGTTGTATGCTTTATTATTGAGTAGCTGATTTGTAAATAATTGTAAAAATTACAATTAGTTTACTGGAGTTATTTTCTGACTTTATCAATTTTATTTTTTAAGTCCCGTTTCACCGACTTCTAGATAAACCTACTTCAATAATAAACAAAATAAATGCTGTTGGTACGAGACGGTACTCATTTTCTGAATTATTAATCATAATAAAGACGTCAAAGAAAATATTTTAAAAAAGTAAAGTTATTAATAAATACTACTGAAGATACAATCATCATGGAAATAATATATTTAAAGTTGTAATAATCATAAGAAGCAGTCATTACAGTATCAATGAATATAATTCCATGATCCTTTATCCTACACCCGATTATTGGTAATCTGTCATCGTGCTCCCTAGGTGTCTGCGTTTTTTGGTAATGCTTGTTCACGCGTTGTTTTGGTGTTGTGTTTCGTGACTGTCATTACTTAAAATTATGTTCCTAAGTTAAGATAAGCTTATTCATATAAAACGATTGTGCATATTTTTACGATACTATTCTATTCTGTTTGTCAAACATAGTTTTACAATGCGATCAAAGTTAGAATGGAAGTCAAGTCATGTCGTAAAGTCATTCCTATTATTATTTTGATTGCTATAATTAATCATCATAATATTTTGCTAAGCTAAGCTGTAAATTTTAATTATATCAACAGTACTTACTCGATTAATTGAATAAAAGATATTTCACAGGCATAGCACTGGTTTTATATGATTTAAATTTGCTGCACAAACAATAGATTTTGCAATACAGACTGAATTATTTAAGGTTCTTGGGTAGTAATACGAATGCTTTATTAGTAACGCGTGTCTTCAAGTTTTTTACATAGCTGATGTGGTGTGAATGTGTGTGGCAGCGTTATAATTATAAAAAATATAGCATTGGGTATGCTTTAGAGCTTTGAAATTTTTCACATTATCATGAAAATGGTTTAACATTTGATCGCACGAATCTAACTAAATTGAACAGATTAAAAAAGTTATCTTTTTTCACACAGATCATTGTAAAAAAGATGGCAATACTTTTAATCCGGTCAATTAAGAAAAGTTATTACACACAAAAAAGTTTGCGTCATTAGAATGGGATATTCATTTGTAAATATTTATATTTCATTTAAAATTTAATATATTCATATGGTATTTTATGTAAATAATTTACTTTTTCGCTTTGTCATATGTTTCATTTTACACGTACACGCTTGTTATGTTTTATTTGCATAATTTTATTTAGGTTTTTCTTTTGTTTTTGTTACTTAGGGCACGAACCAGGCGAGTGAGCCCCGAATGAACCTTAAGTCGAAACTGTTCAATGCGCTAGGTATCAACACAAGCAGCAGCGCGCCGCACCAGTAGTCTAGACTAAGACCTAGTTGTCTAGGTTTTAATTTTAAGCACTTGCTTCTATGTGAACGCTCCTCGGGCCTCGCGGTGCTAAAGCGAGAGATAGTGAGCTAATTTATAATCATGAATTGATATCCCGTATTATAACCATTGATGTATATAGATAACAAATCAATCTGATTTGCAAAGTTAGATTGATTTTGTCGACAGTCTGACGCGCACATCCAGACGTAGGTTGTTTTTTAATTGATACAATACACGTTTCAACCAGAGATAGTTTCAATACAACGTATTAGAAAAGAATAGACTTATCTATATGCTTCGATGAATGGGAAACGTTAGCTCATTATATATTTTACTAACGAGGATCATTCATGTCTCACACTCAAATTTTGCCCGCCTATTTTATATATTTTTTTTGTAGTTAAAGTGTATTATTTTAACGCTTTTATTGTTTTATCGTTTTTTATCCACAAACACGTCTGATATAATAATTAATTCAGGCGATAATTATACCTATTAAAATACTAATCATGTTTTCACAATTTTGTCTACGTGGATTCAATATGGCGGGCTTAATAGCTTAGAATAATTTATTAGCATGCATTATGTGTAAGTTTAGGCAAAAATTACGAAAAAATATTAAAAATATTATACGAACGAGATGTGTGATATATGAAGAATTATTATTGAAGCATGTATACCGTCCCGCGTAAGAGATATAATATTAAGTTAATATTATAATTGGATTAACTGAGTACACCGACGGTGCAACAATTGTGAGTATTTTAATGTTTTAAGATCATTATATAAATGTCAGTTTAAAAACGGTCGAACTTTACGCAACATATTTCATCTTCTTAATAAATCAGAGTAGACTTGTTAACATATTATATGTCGCGTATTATGTGATATTACGTAAGAATTTCGTTTAAGACGATACGTAAAATTCGACTTTAGATCCTTAGAGTACTTGTCCACTGAAGCAGAGCAAAAGGTGAGCAAGAGGAGGAAACCTGATATCTGTTTAGTTTAATTGGTCCACTAAACATGTCACTCTTCTCGTTCTTCAGTGGGCAGGCACCATTATTCAGTATAAAATTGTGACGTCAAAATTGACATTTATTTAATGAAGATGTCAAATTTGACGTTACAGTCGTTAACACAGAGAATCTAGGCCGTAAATAACAGAATCTGAAATCTATAATTGCATTTATTAAATTGTGGCGTGTCAGAAATATTTATAATAATTGATATTTAGCATGTGAATACAACGATATTATTTTATTCGCTTACGATTTTATTTTATTTTAATTTTGCTGATAGTAATTATTTTATAAATGTATAATTCATATTATTATTATTGCCGGAGATTGCATGGATGTAATTTTTATCGTGAAATTTTTCATGCATATTTTATTTGTTCTACCAATAGTAATGTTATTCTTTTTAATAATGTTATGCTTAAACTCATTCCAGTGTAGCGTATATGTTTTCGGTGTTAAGCTTTATGTGAGGTGTAGACGCGCATGTCAGAATTTATGGTCGACCGATTTTAAAACCGGTCTTTGAAGAATTCCATCATGCGCGCTTAGACCTATATAGGTAGATAATAAAATATTTTAGTATTTTTTATAATTTTGATTTTTATTCGTACAAGGGTGCTGCTTGGGAATGTGAATTTGAATTTTACAAAACGTTTTAATTATACAAGAGACACAAATTTGTTTTACATCGTTTTAATTAAATATATCAATTTACTGAGGAATCTCTGTTATAAAGAAAGCGAACTTTTGCAAAAGTAACAAATTTTAAAAGGAAATTGCTACCCTGTCTCAATGTCGCGGTTTCGAATTTTTAATTGTTAATAAATATTTATATATCATTTGTTTTTGTTTCATTTTATTCGTCTCTCCGTTTTAATTAATAAATTAAAATATCAAAGGTGAGTCTACAGTGTTATGCAATTTATAGCCCATACAAAAACGTGTGCTATACTAAAAATCTTACACTGCACAAAAACGCATGAAAAAGTCTAAAAATTTTAAAAAAAACGCGGTTTTTCGCGGCTTTCGCTGTTAGATGCATGTAGCATCTCAACTATTCGCTGTTTTATTTAGTGGTGTTTAGTGGTCATTCATCACACTTGTGATTTTTTTTGTTTGTAAAAATTGGCATTACATATTATTATTTATTTGATGTTTTAGATTTCTAAATATTTCAGTATGCGTAACGAAATTCTAACTTATGTACCTAGATAAAAAAATAGATTAATATTTAGAATTTTGAAGGCTCTGGATTTGAGCCCAATCCTTGAAAAAAACTTGTCTTTCTATTGTCTGTGGCAAAGGCCACTTCTTAACTTTCTATCTTTGAGGCTCTGGGTTCTAATGCTTGCAAACTATGACACTTGATGACATTACTTTTATTTATCCCTTCAAGGCAAAGGTCTAAAATCATACAGCTTACTCATTTTTTTATATGAATGGAGTGTAAATTGCATAACACGGGGCAGGGCTCGGGCGCGGGCGCGGTGTCCCGCAGCGCGAGTTTTTCGAAACTTCGCGAGTCGTTGCGGCGCTCGTCGGTGAGGCTTTTGCACCGCCTCGCCGGACGACACTCCGCCCATCTGCCTCCCGACGTAGACTACACCCAATGTGACGATCCCGACAGGTCTGATTTGTTGTTTTTTTTGTGAATCTTGCACCCAGAGTGCCCAGTGATTAACTTTTTAAAAAAACGTAGGTATTTTTGGTTTAAAAAAGTAAAGTAAAATGCATATGAGATTAAAGATGTATTTTTTGCATTTAAAAGTTAAAATAAAATGCAGTTAAAAATATAATAAATAGTTTTCATAAAAGTAAGTACATATTTAAAATTTCAAATGTCTTACTGGTAGAAACAAGCTAGTGGTAGGTTAGCCACCAGCAGACAGACCGACGATCATTACCTATATTAATTTATAAATACAAAAGTTAAGAATTAATTTTGTATTTTAGACGCTATTAATATATCGTTTTACTATTGTTGCAAGCTTTTTTTTTTGGTGAAAAACTTATTTTTTAAATAAGATCTTCGTGAATGACCTAGGAGGTATATGTATAATAAACCATCTATGAAATTATCAAGTACCCAGTTATAATAAAGCATAGGACACCACCAAACCACACACAAAAAAATGATATTTTTTATATATCTAACTGATTTCACCGGCACATTTTATTTATCTTTTAAATGTTTACATTCATAGCAGCTTGAAACGCGCAAGCTCCCTGTCCGAGCTCAGTAAGCGGCCGGCGAGTCCAGCGCCGCCTGGCGACCAGCGGTAGCTAACAGTGAACCCTAGCAGACACAACCTCATCATCGGCTACCTCACCACTACACTCGTCAGGATACTGTCGCTACAGTCATGATATTGACCTAAATATTGCCTAATTATAATTAAATAATAAAGGACAATGGTCCTTTCGAATGGGTCTGTCCGAATAATAGGTCTATCAAGTTAGAGTCCAGAGCCGTAAAGCTAGATTAAAAATGTCCGAGCTCAGTGACTAGTAAACGGCCTGTGAATACAGCGCCGCCTGGCGACCAGCGGTAGCTAACAGTCAACCCTAGCAGACGCAACCTCATCATCGGCTACCTCACCACTACCCTCGTCAGAATACTGTCGCTACAGTCATGATATTGACCTAAATATTGTCTATCTATAATTGAAAATAATGATGGACAATGGCCCTTTCGAATGGGTCTGTCCGGAATAGGTCTATCAAGATAGAATCCGCAGCCGTAAAATTAAAAAAAAATGCATGAACATGTGACTACTAGCGCCACCTCTAGGGGACTTCTTTCGTGACAGAATGGGTCAATTTCTCCGTCTCCGAGTAACGAGCTGATGAAAGATGATGAGAATGGTGACTCTATTAAAGTCAAGCAAAAGGGCAGCTGCTGGAAAAATAGGTCAATATGTCAACTCAGAATAGGTCTGGAATAAAAATGGATCTGCCCAAATAAGAAAAGTCAAGAATGCGTCATGAGTTCAATGCAATAGGTGCGTAATTCATTTGCGTATTTAGTACTTACCTTCTAAACATAGATGATAGACGTATTTTCACATGAGAAAATATAATCATTGTTTTTTTACTAATTATGAACAATCATTCAGGTTTCAAAAGTAAGCATAGAACGTAGAGGTTTTATGAAACAGGTGACAAAAATATTATTTTAATAACAGTAGGTAGCTATTAATTAACGACAATTTTAACTAAATCGTGATTGTATTCGAAATAAGTTTAATTTTGTATTGAAATATGTGCGTTGTCAGTATTTTGCCCAAAAGTGTACTTAATGTAAGCTTATCGTGGCTTTACCTTAATGATTATTAGATCATAGGAATACTAGGATATTTTAATATTTATGAATTTATGTAAACCGCGCATGAAATCAAAAAATTAAAAATATTCGTAAAACAAAAAATAATAAGCATAGACGTTGGCATAGACAATATTAAGTACTTAATTATCATTAATATTACGAGGCCTACGCAAAAGCCTACGTCTCAGGTCTTAAGCCGGGTACAGACTTACGAAATGTAACATGCAATGTAACATGAAAGGAGCATTTCATAAGTGTGGACACAGCGCGCGCACGAACCGAGCATGTACCTAGGTACTCGCATCTGTTTCCAGCATGCACGCGGCAAACATAGCTCAGTCTGCCGAGAACAACGTTCCGCAGTATAGACACACACAACCTGTCCACACTGGCGCTCCGTGCACACCAAGGAATATACTACTCTGGTGCACAGTACGCGCCCCTTTGTGTTCGGCGAAACAACCGACAAATGGCGGATCGCGGCGCGAACAAGTTGAAATGCTCCGTTCGTGTGCGTAGTGTGCACGGTTTGTGCGTGCAAGGCGTCCACACTATGGGAATTCTGTTACATTGCATGATACATTGCGACAATGTGGACGGAAAATTCTTTCATTGCGTGTTACATTGCATGTTACATTTCGTAAATCTGTACCCGGCTTTAGGAGCTGCAAAGGAGTACCTATAGAAAATAAAAATACCTCTAGAACACACGTTCACAGTAGTAGTACTTACCTACCCATTTGCCCCACATGCCCAAAGTAAATAATTAAGTAGGCCTATATTTTCCAACTTTCGTGATGGTAGCTTAACTAAATAGTAAAGCCTCAAGTAATTTTACTATTAGCAAACTTGCTATGCCCCTAGCTACTCAACCCCTATCGTCAACGGATATTCGCACGGAATGGAGATCGTTGATGGTACATCAAACTTTTATTTAAAGAAGCTTTGAGATATAATAATTTAGATAAATGAATGAATTCCTGCGCGGTCAAGAAATAAATATTTTAAGTAGGTATAACTAATACGGCTTTTGTAAAACATTGATCTCAGTTGATTTTATCTGAAATAAAGAATAAATTACAACTTAATGTCTTTCATTAGGGTACCTACATCTACCTACACCTACCTGCGAGTCATACCTACAAGGTCAATTTGATCTGAGGCTTTGTTTTTTTTATCAAATTTCATCAAAATCTGTTCAGCCGTTTTGTCATAAAAGACGACACTATTGACAGCGTTAACTGTCACTAGTGGTTAGTTCAGATTCCAAGAAAAGCATCCTCTTTCCACGTATCAAATACTTAATTTAATTATTTTATGCGTGAAAAGAAGATGACAAGTAGTCAGGGTACCCCATTTTAGAATAATAATACAGTTACCTCCAGTTACTATTATTATAATTAGGTAGGTACCCGAGGTAACTTGGGGTACCTACCTACTCCTATCCTTTGGTGGGGGAGTTCGGCCCTGGGGCCGAAATACACCTCTAACTTTTCAGAGCGTTTTAAGAAATTAAATAAGTATCACTTTTTTAATTTATTTTGTACCACAGAGAACGTACGTAGAGTAAAATACCTAACTACGTAGAAAAACAGAAACCTAGTGGACAAGAAAGCACTTATCTCTACAAGAGATCTCTACCAGTGACCCTTGGCAGTGGGAAAGATTATAAGGTGAAGGAAAACATCGCGTCGTGAGGCTGAGGATTTTGAGTTTTGAGACTTAGGATTATACCTATTAGGTGTGCCTAGAATTGGAAAACTTTAGACCTTTAGCAATGGTTTCATCGCTTTATTATTATCAGAGTGATCAAAATACAACAGACTATACCTACCTACTTATTAAAATGTCTGTTTTGTATAGCTGTACATATTTAAACTAAAAGGAAGTATAGAGTAGGTAGGTACGTAAGCCTCGGCAGTACATAGTCGATATTTGGGTGCTGATGAGAAAACCAGAGGCTATTATTAAAGTCACATTGCTTCTAATTTATGGCGGGTCACTCCATTATAAAAGATCCAGAATAGTTTTGGACGATCTTTTATTTTATTTTATTGGGGTTGTCTAGATGGTTTAGTGGTTAGCACGTTTAATTGTGGTAACGAGGTCCTGGTTTCGGTTCCTATGTGGGGACAAAATGATGTCTTCCGGACCGAATGTCAGCCACGGCGGCCTATCTCCAGAGAGATAAGCCATCTGCGCGGGAGATATTATAGTGCACAAGTGTATGAGCATACACAGGTGTACTCTCTGCTCCTTTACTCTCATAGCCCGATATGGGACGGAAAATCTGACACGACCGGTAAGAGGTCAGGCGCAGGACCGACGGCTTTAGGTGCTCTCCGAGGTACGAGGGCGAAACACCGCCAACTTCCTAACTTCGGGCTAGTACCTACTTACTAAGAATTTCTTGGCAGAAAACAATATTGTTAAAGCCCGACCTCGACCTGCGACCTCGTCGGCCGCAGTCGAACATGCTTACCACTCACCGAGTAGTTTACCACTAGACCAACGAGGCAGACGTGGGGACAAAATAGGTATTTGACGACCTCCCTGTCGAAAAGGTGAGTGCTGTGGCCCTATTACACGTGGGAAATTCGGGGGTCGATCCCCGGCAGGGTCAATTTGAATTTCAGAATTTTCTCCGGTCTGTTCTGCTGGGAGGCTGCGCCCCTGTCTAGTTAGGTACTAGTTACCGCCCTACCAGCACAGAGGATATACTTACTTGATGACCACAGTTGACGACAGTCTATACAAATTACATTACAGATCTACTACTAGACTACTACAGCCCATTAACGTCCCACTGCTGGGCGTAGGCCTCCAATCTCATAGGAGAGAGGGAATTAGAGCTTTAGACCCACCACGCTGCTCCAATGCGGGTTGGCGGGCTTTAACGACCATTATCATGTTAGTGATAATAACCGGGACCGACGGCTTAACGTGCTCTCCGAGGCACGGTGTTGAAACACCGTCAACTTCCTAACTCCGGACTGGTACTGAGAATTTCTAGTCGGAAAAACCCAATACTCAAATATGGCCTGACCCGGGACTCGAACCCGGGACCTTGTCAGCCGCAGTCGAACATTCCAACGACTAGACCAACGAGGCAGTCAGATTTTACAGATCGAATACTTAAAAAATCTCCCACTGTTTAGGCCCGCAGAGTGTAAGTTTAATATGACAAGTAAGTAAACAAGAGCTGAGTAAAGAATGGTCGCAATACATCCATCGAGCACGCTATGCAGCTGCCAAAACATGGGGTAGCACGCGCGAGTTCAACAAACGAGAAATGTGAAAATTATACCTAGGTACAGAAAATGATACGGTTTGGTTGGGAGACAGTGTGGTTTTCGTTTTACATTTGGACGGTCCTGGATTCGATTAATAGCTAATTACCTGCGTGAATACAGGGGATTTTCCGGAATAAAAGTAGATGTCCTTTCCAGGAATGCAAACTATCTCTATCAAATTGCGTCAAAATCGATTGATCAGACAGGCAGGTCGTCGGCTGAACGGATCTAGTTGTTATTGGAATTTGCGAAAAGATAGATTATAATCTGAAATAACAAGTAGTCTACTTTTTATCCCGGAAAATTTAAGAGTTCTCGCGGGAGCCAAAAAACCTCAATCCACGCGGACGAAGTCGCGGGCATCAGCTAGTTTTAAACCCGTTTTAAACCCGTGCCACTATAATGTACCATACCTACATGTAATTCTGTGGTCTAATAAAATCATGACTTATGCATCTAAGATCTTTCACTTCTGAAAAGAAGTAGGCCAGTATCTTTACCTATCTATATACTGAGATCGGCTTAGAGCTAGATGTTTACAGGATCGAAGGAAGTGCAGTTCCGATGCCCTATAAATTGTTCATTGAGTGTTGCCGCCTGGTTATACGCGCCATTGGATTTTCCTAATAATCTAATTATAATAATTATGCAGTAGGTAAGTATTGACTCCTATACTTAGTTATACCTAGTAGACAGTCTCATCATCATCATCACTACAGCCTATTAACGTCCCACTGCTGGGCATAGGTCTCCACTCTCATTGGAGAGCAGGAATTAGAGCTTAGACCCACCACGCTGCTCCAATGCGGGTTGACGGGCTTTAACGACTATTACCTATCATGTCAATGATAATAACCGGGACCGACGGCTTAACGTGCTCTCCGAGGCACGGGGGTGACACACCGCCAACTTCCAACTCCGGGCTGGCACTGAGAATTTCTTAATTGAAAAACCCAATACCTAACTTTTTATGCCCGACCGGGAATCGAACCCAGGTAGGCAGTAGGCAGTCTATTGCACGTTAACCCTTGAGTGCTATCTCACCTGATGGGAAGTGATGATGTAGTCTAAGATGGTAGCGGGCTAGCCTGTTGTGGGTATGGCAGTTATATTAAACCCATACCCCAATCGGTTTCTAATACGGCATCGTACCGGAACGCTATATTACGTCTTTGCCGCTGGGGTGGTAACTAGCCACGGCCAAAGCCTTCCACCTGGCCGAACCACAGAAAATTCAGAAATTATAAAATCCTTATTTAAAATTAAAAATTGCCGGGGATCGAACCCGGGCGGGGCCGGGACCTCCCACTTATACGACCACTGCGCCAGAGAGGTCGGCAAAATAAAGTTTGTACTTTGTAGGTGGAAGTTTGTAGGTATGTACTTATCTAGATAGTAGTAGTTTTTAGGCCATATCGATAGAGATTCACTTTTATAAAATGCTACTAAAAAATTAAGATTTCCCACGATGGAAAAAAGTAGGTACAACTATTATTATTATCTTCTATCTATCTTATTCAATAAATATATAAAAAGCGAAATACCACTCACTCACTCACTCACTCACTCACTGACTGACTAATCACGATATCTCAAGAACTATAAAGCGTACAGACTTGAAATTTGGAAGGTAGATTCCTTCTACGGTGTAGACGCCAGCTAAGAACGGGTTTTGAGAAAATCCACCCCTAAGGGGTTAAAATAGGGGTTGGAAGTTTGTATGAAAGTCCTTTGTTGTTGAAGTTAGACGCATGAAAATTGGTAATTAAGTTATTAGTTAATAAATAATAAAAACCTGTATAAGCAATTTTACGAAAATGTACCCCAATAGGGGTGAAATGGGGGTTGGAAGCTTGCATAAGGGTTCCAATTTTTTGCAGTAAGAGACTTGAAAATCGGGATTTAGGTTATTAGTTTTAAGTTATAATAAACTGCATAAGCAATTTTATGAAAATCTACCCCACAGAGGGTATAATGGGGGTTGTAAGTTTGTATGAAAGTCCTATGTTTCTGAAGTTAGAGACTTGAAAATCGGGATTTAGGTTATTAGCTTTAAATAATAATAACCTGTATAAGCAATTTTACGAACATCCACCCTAAAAGGGGTCAAATGGGGGTGAAAGGTTACATACAAATTTTATGACTTTGAAGTATAGACATGAAAATCAGCAAAAAAACCTGCATAAGCTATATAAAGCCTCTATAGATAGGCTGTTTGCAGCGGGAAAATTACATAATCTCATAGGAAATCAATAATTGTACGCGGGCAACCTCTAGTTCATAATATACATGATGTATTATGTAAGTACTTAATATGTCGATATTTCCTCATAGATGTACAATTTATTAAGAGATTAAAAGATAATTGCCTCGTTGGTCTAGTGGTTAGCTTGTTTGACTGCGGCTGACGAGGTCCCGGGTTCGAGTCCCGGGTCGGGTCGTTAAAGCCCGCCAACCTGCATTGAAGCAGCGTGGTGGGTCTAAGCTATAATTCCCTCTCTCCTATGAGAGTGGAGGCCTGTGCCCAGCAGTTGGACGTTAATGGGCTGTAGTGGTGGTGGTGGTAGTGGTATTAAAAGATCACTTAAACACCAGTTGCTTTCAGCTTTTTAAATAAAATTCTGTATCAATCAAGTTTAGTATAATAAAGATGAATAGTACACCCTAATGAAGATTTAGGTGCGAACGGGCATTTACACGTGTTTACCCGGTTAGTGGCGACTCCCCCGGGATCGACCCGCCCCGGGGTTCCCACGGGCTACTTGTTGATCGAAATAGTGTTGGATGATATTGACAAAATGACCTTATTGATTCTTAGACCTTTTTTTATTCCACTCCGTTAGATTGTAATCCAACTAGCGATATTGTAAACTGTCGGCGGATTGTGAACCGTTCAATGGTCCAAGTGTCAATTTTTGAAATATTCATTGTATTTACGTTTTCTTGTCTTTTTCTGGTAGGTTAGGTTAGGGTTCGACATAAATGACTAGCAGGCCGGGCACTTAGGTTTTATCGGGTTAATATATCTAACAGATTACAATCTAACGAAAAATAATGCGTTAAATTGTAATCAGTCGAAAGTTTACAATTTCGCTAGTTAGATTACAATCCAACGGCCTTTGCAATCTTACGGTGACATATATATATTGCTAATTGGAATATGTACATATGTAATGTAAAACACTTTCGGGCTAACAAAGATATAAGGTAGGTATATTATATTATTTTTATCAAACCAAAATGTAATAAGAAGATACTTAGCACATTTAGGTAGTGTCAGACTCTACATTAAATTTAATAGTCTGATGAAAATGTAACTGCAAAATTACTGAAAGTCCTAATTTTTTTCCCTCCCATTAAGTTTTACTGACGACAATTAATGCACAAATTTCAAAATGATAATTTCGTTTCACCCCACAGTAAAAACAAAGCAAAGCTGACACCAGACAAATGATCATATAACTTGGTAAAACAAACTGTCATTAGTTATGAGTTTATGACCGCTGTTTGACGGTCCCGCCCATAGAAACTCCGCCTTACGGCGCGCGCGCAACTCACTCATTCAGTCCTGAAAATCGTGTTACGTGGACGTGTTTTTCAGCCATACAAAAGTTTAGAGACTTGGTAGAGACTTAATGTGAAAGTACTTTCGAAGTTCGATTTTTTTTTCATTTTTCAGTTTGCCACTCAGCGTAATTTTCTATTTTTAATTTTCATGAGGTTTTTTAAAGAATTTTCTTCAAATATTAGATTTTTAAGCTAGTGTAGAAAGCTGCTTAAAAAAGTTAGTAAAAGTAAATGTAATAGAAAAGTGTTAAGTTTTAACTGATAAATAAAGCATTTTAAAAAGTTTTCAAAGTCTCGGTATTTTTCCTACCTAATTTTCATATCAGTTGACTTGCTACCTGAAAATTGGTATTTGTTTTCATTTATAAGCTCTTAAAAAACTTATTAACAAATTGACCATTTCCACTGTATATGTTTATTTCTTTTTATTTATATAGTTCTATATAAGAAAAAAAATTGGCTGATAGTTCAGAACTTGGCAAAGTAGACTTATTTTTTTAACCTACTTATTCGGCTGAAAATTGATAACCTCTTTTAATATCTTTCATCGAAAAATATTGCTTATAAAAAGTAGCACAGTGGAGATGGAGTATTTCAGAACAAATTTTCTCCAACAAAACGGAATGGACTACGGAATAGAAAAGCAGGAATTCCAAAATTTCGAGTCCATGATGTACGAGTACCAAGAGGTCATGAGCCATCAGGAGTTTCCCGACTACATGCAAATGTTCTATGAGTATAGAGCACCAGGCCAGGGTCAGGGTTCGGAGACGTGTCCTGAAGAGTGGGAGTGGCAGTGGAGGGAACCGGTGTCTGTGAAGGTGGAAGACTCGGAGGGCGGTGGCTCTATTGGCTTTAGTGAGGAGGGTAAGTGCTTATTATTGGGTTATTATTGGGTATTAGTGGGTTATTCAAATTGGACGAGCTGCCATGTGGTGAATTCTGTGGACTAATTCGATTCCTCGAAGGGGCAATTTGGGAATTTAAATTGGATCTGGTTTGTTCTTTGATACTAAAATTGTTTATTTCTTACTAGCTGATGCCCGCGACTTTGTCTGCGTGGTTATTTTTTTTATTCCTGCGGTAACTCCATAATTTTCCGGGATTAGCCTATGTCAATCTCCAGGTCCTCACTTATAGGTACCCATATACCCATGCCAAAAATCTTGATTGACGGATAAACCAACAAATAAACACACTTTCGCATTTATAATATTAGTATAATCTAGGATATAGAATAAAAGTCTCATAAGATAGGTACGTGTACGTGTTCTTTGAATAAAAAAAATAAAAACCGGCCAAGTGCGAGTCGAACTCGCGCACCGAGGGTTCCGTACAAACTGTGACGTGGTAGTCCGTCTTTAATGTGGTGACCGGCCCTTGGAGCTGTGAAAAAGTCAAGCTTCTAAGCCAACGCAATCAAAAGATACAGCCGTTTATGCTGCAAATTTTCGGCACTCGCATGGGAATCAAAACCTACAGGGTACTTCCCGTAAACTCAGAATCTTGAAATTTGGTACGAAGCAACGCCATAAAACACAGATATAGGAATAATTGCGAAAAGCATAAAGTTTTTGTTACATCATATAATAAAAATATTTTTATTAATTTTAAACTTGTTTAGAATTATTATTAAAAATATATTTGGCGTTGCTTCGTACCAAATTTCAAGATTCTGAGTTTACGGGAAGTACCCTGTAGGTTTTGATTCCCTTGCAAGTGTCGAAAATTTTAAACAAGTTTAAAATTATTAAGAATATTTTTATTATATGATGTACTTACTTAACAAAAAATTTATGCTTATGGTTGTGGTAGCAGGACGGTATGGTTGTAACATTAAACCCATACCCCGATTGGTTTCTGCACGGCATTGTACACCGGAATGCATGCGCTTGGTGGGTATGTCTTTGTCGGTAGGGTGAGGGTGATAACTAGAGCAACGGCCGAAGCCTCACACCAGGCAAGAACAGAGACAATTTAGAACTTATAAAGTCCCGAATTGACCCTGCCGGGGATCAAACTCAGGACCTCCCGCAATAAGACCACAGCGCTCACCACTGCGCCAGGGAGTTCGTCTAAGGTAGGTATTAAGAATGTGTAGGTAGGTAGTCTTGTATAGTCAGTCGAACTTATCTGACCCGGTGGCCAAAATTGAAACTAATTTTAAGCCTGTTAAGTTTCTTAATTTTATTTCTCACTAGATGATGCCCGCGACTTCGTCCGCGTGGATTGATGTTTTTGGATTCCCGTGGGAACTCTTCAATTTTCTGGGATAAATAGCCTATGTCCATCTCTGTACCAAATTTCATCAAAATCGGTTGAGTAGTTGGGCCGTGAAAGCGTAGCAGACAGACAGACACACTTTCGCATTTATAATATTAGCATAACATTTATTTATATATTATCTACTAGCGACGCTGTCACCGGGTCAGCTATGTTTGTGCTACTATAGTTATAGTCTGAGATTTATGCCATTTACGATCGATTTTGCGCCTTCGGCCATTGTATACCATCGTAGCAATAGTAATGACAACATACCCTACTCATTAAACTCACCTGTCGAAGGTAAACCAAATAAACAAAATGGCGCCGGCGCCTCGACATCTGATTCCCATTTAAATCTTGTACCTATCTACTCATCTTATAGCTAGCTATCTGCTATTATGATTAGCTATAGGTATCTACTATCTCATCATCATCATCATCACTACAGCCTATTAACGTCCCACTGCTGGGCGCAGGCCTCCACTCTCATAGGAGAGCGGGAATTAGAGCTTAGACCCACCACGCTGCTCCAATGCGGGTTGGCGGGCTTTAACGACTATTATCATGTTAGTGATAATAACCGGGACCGACGGCTTAACGTGCTCTCTGAGGCACGGGGGTGAAACACCGCCAACTTCCAACTCTGGACTGGCACTGAGAATTTCTTAATTGAAAAACCCAATACCTAACTTTTATGCCCGACCGGGAATCGAACCCAGGACCTCGTGATCCGCAGTCGACTATGCTAACCACTAGACCAACGAGGCAGTCAACCTACTATCTACTTAAGTATATTAATACCAAAATCTGATAATAATCGTTACTAACCTAAGTGTTGAAATAGATAGGTAATAAATAGTCTTAGTAGTGTCGTATGCGGGAGGACATGGGAACCCACCGCATTATTATCCCAAAAAACCCCCTGCCATTATGTGTTTAAGGGAATGAGGGTACAACCCTCAGCAATGAGGAATACGAAGTAAAGAGAGAGATTGACGGATTTATTGACACTCATCATCATCATCAGCATCACTACCGCCTATTAACGTCCCACTGCTGGGCACAGGCCTCCACTCTCATGGAAGAGCGGGATTTAGAGCTTAGACCCACCACGCTGCTCCAATGCGGGTTGGCGGGCTATTGACAGTCAGTACGTTTTAATCCTCAGAGCTGCGTTCAGTGTCGACTGCGGGCCGCAAAGAGCGCACAGCGTTCAGCAAGGAGCAAATCCGCAGCCTGGAAGCGGAGTTTGCGCGAGCAAACTACCTCACGCGCCTGAGACGATACGAGATCGCCGTCGCGCTGCATCTCACCGAGAGACAGGTATGTAACTATATGTCATTCTTTTATAGCTATAACATCTTCAGATGATGTTGACTCGACAATGCACGATTTTAAAGTCAATCTTTACAATCGTGCAAGTCTTTACAATCGTGCATTGTTGAGTCAACATCTCCTGAAGATGCTCCGGTGTCGGAGTGAAACGTACGTTGAGATTGATTTGTAGGATTTGTGTGGTGTGGTGCTGTGTCTGTGCGAATTGCTGGGTGGTGGGTGTCGCAAGCTGCAGGTGAAAGACACGCACTGTAGGTATCACACAGATTTGCCTACTGTAGCAGATCATACCGAATTAAACTTCTAGTTCATTCATTGGGATGGCCGATGGACTTATGTAATCATTAAGCATCACCGCTATGTGAACCTTCTAAATTGTGTAAATGTAAATTAAACTACTTACAATCATATTTACTTAACTTGCAGGTCAAAGTTTGGTTCCAAAATAGAAGAATGAAATGGAAACGAACCAAGGGAGTTTCCAAGCATACAAAGAAAAAGGATTTGAGCTAATTATAAACAAAAAATACATTAATAACTATGTGACTCAGGACCAAGCCTATTAGCATTTACCAAATCTAGACTAATAAACCTATTTTTTAAATGTAACAATTATTAGACTTTAATCCTACGTTTACTAGATATATTTAGTTTACTTACCGTTATTAATTGTGGCTTATTTTTAGATAAGTATAAATATTTACCAAGTACATTTTAGTATTGTTTTAATTCAAAATTACCTACCTATTTCATGTAGGCGTAATCAAACGGCCTCATTCGCCATGTTGAATTTAATGTGACGTCACACGAAATGTTGCAGCTATTGTTTTTACATTTAAAACTACACTACACTGTTATACTGCATTCGAATTGGTACTATATTATGTCGCTACGATTTGCGTAAATCACACTCAAGGTGTCAAACTTAATATGACGTGTTAGGCCTCTCTGGGGGCTCACCTCTATATTATATTTCTCCGTAGCTGCTACAAAAAAATGAATCTGTTTATTTGTCTGTATACACGTTCTAATGCGAATCTGATGTTCTGTGGTACCAGCTATGAGACACCATTGCAGCTCTGCAGTCTGCAGCCTGGCAATTGTAATCATCTCTGATTGGCCCAGCCCCACACTGTCTTACTAATAACTGAATGAAATTGCATTGTAGCAATGGTAACTTTATCACAATTATAGTCCCACAAACTTATCTGACCCGGTGGCCAAAATTGGAACAAATTATTATGCCTGTTTAGTTTTTGTTTGGGGCCCGTAGCCTACAAAGCAGGCCCTAGTCGGTTTCTACTCGGCTTCAAGACATCCACCGGGGCACAGTTGCTCCGCGCCCCGCCTGGGTAAGGAGGCTCAGCCTCGAGGCCCCGAGGCCCCGCTTGGCCCTCACGGGACAAACGGAGAAGACCCACGCAAAAAAGTTTTTGTCTTTATTTTATTTTTCATAAAAACTAGCGACGCTTTCACCGGGTCAGATAAGTTTGTGGGACTTTATGTAAAAAAAACAAAAGTTTCAGGACAGGATATGTTTATTAGACAAAGTCATACCTCGGGCGCTGCCGACATCTGGTGCCGGATGCGAAAACTAACATAATGGAAACTATATAACACGCTATCTTTGGAAGAACCTAAACATCCGGGCTATGACGCCTTACGGTTTTGTTCGTAATTTGCAAGACACAGGAATAAAAAAAACAATATTCTCATTGAAACTTCCAAAACACTAAAACCACTGTTCTTTTAGCGTTGCTTCTTCGATGCGTATTTGGCATTTTACGCATACAACAGGCTAACCCCGTATAAACATTTACATTCACTGCGTATGTTATTTAGTTCTTTGTTTAGTTAACTACAAAATGTGACAAAAAAACAACCGAGTCTGAGTTTATAATGTCACACGGTAAGTGCACGAAATTTTTTATTGTTACGATGTAACAGCGAAATAAACTTTAAGGAATTGCATGGTGACGCTTTAAATTTTCTATATTCTTCTTCTATAGATCTATCAAAATAATAAATTAGGAATTATTTCTAATACATTATATAGAAATAATCTGATATATTCCTAAAGAATTCATCAGTCTGCATGCAAGCATAAATTGACGAAAACGTATCTATGAAGCAACGCTAAGAACAAATGGCGCTAAAATATTATATATAACAATTCTTGCATATTAAGGCGAAGACTTCTCGATATCCGCTAATTGTAGACATTGTTTGTGGTCGTAATATTTTTTCATAATAACTATGATTATTATAGTATTAATTTTATATATACACAGTTCATATTAAGATAATAGTCACACATACTTGTCAGTTTCTGACTAAATGAGGTGACCAAAAACATTAATAGTCATTGTTAAGTCACTATTCTCTTATGAGTTAATTAAATATGAAAATTACTTATTTATATACAGAGATTATAAAGCCTTTACCTACTTAAAATATAAGTATGATTGCTCACGCTATAAGTATGATTGCTCACGATACAGTTTATATATTTTTACATAAAAAAACTCACTCGAGTTAGTGAGGAATGTCAATATTATTAAGTAATGTTGTATTATTTGACAATTACACACTAACTCCAGTGATACATTTGTTTATTCAAAAAACTTTACAATAGTACCATTTTATTAAATGAAAATCATTTACTTATTAGAACAATGATTGCAGTTAGACAAAGAAAAACATCAAAACACCAGATATGTGTATAATAGTATAACATAAACACTAGCCTGGGAGTACATTTCACATCAGATATATAATAATGTACTATTTACATGTTCCTACTAAATATATAAAAATAGTTACTACAGTTCTCTTGTTAAATGCTATTTTTTGTATTATTTACAGATCCCTGTTAGGTTCCAAGAAATATTGAGTTTAATTTAAAAAACGTGTGAAGCCTCACTTTTATAGTATTCATTAATTATTAGAAACTAGTCAATGAATACTGATTAATATAATAATTTCTTAGTAATAATTGTGACTATTCGACAGTTTTCGATTTGGCCATTTAAAAATCACCACAAGTAAATTCATTTGACAATCATCAAACTTGGAAGCTTGGAACCTATTTTTTTAACTGGTCAATTTTCGTACCCGAGAAGCATCGCCTTAAGTACGCTATTTAACTGTACATTCTAACTGTTAACATTGGACCGTATCCTAGGATATTTGACCAAAAATAAAATACTAGTAATTTTTTCAACAGTACATATATATGTTTAACTTACAATTCTCAACCATGAGCTTTTTACCAAATATAAAATTGGATTTCTACATAGTCTAAGAGCTGGTCGGCGTTTTGTTCAAAGTGTTACAGATTTTTATCATATAAACATTATCAACACGTGAAAACAGATCAGTAGCCTAGCAGTAACTACAATAAACTTAAGTTTAGGGGTTAACTGGAAAAAATTACCACGATTTTGGCTCAACCCTAAATCAAACCCAGGTTCTCGATAATATAATAGTCTCCGAGTTTGTTGTTGATATCTAGTTTGTGCGAATTGATAATGATTATCACGAAAAATACAAACTGTAATAGCACTTTGAATAAACGGGTCTAACTAGCTCTGTGTGTTGTATGTTTTATTTACAAAAAAGCACCGTGACAAACATTCTTAGTTCATACTATATGAAGGTCCGTCAGGCACTCTTATTTTGCGATTTGGCTTCATTGATATAAAAAGCAAAGATATACAAGCTTTATTTAGGCTGAGACTTATCTCTCTGACTCTAAAAGCGTATTTACACACGTAAGTTTTACTAACGTATTTTGCCCACATGACTAACTTATGAAATGTAAACAATCTTGTAAGTAGCGTATTGTTTGCAAATGTTTGTTGAGTGAGTTACTTACTTAAAAACTTACTAGTGTAAATGCGATCTTCGGATGAGATCTATAAGTGCACTTAGACTTTGCTCGGACTTTGTCTGCTAGCACAACTTTAGTTAAATTTCGATCGCACTTCGAAGTGTAGTAAGTGATGACAAAATTTTAGAATTAAGCACACTAATTTCGAAAAGTTAATTCAGTTGGATTTCTTTGAAATGTGATATATTTGAGCTTTTAGGATCTTTCTATGCTCTAGCCTGCTTAAGCAGCGTATCTTTGGTTTTTATACATCAATGTTTCCCAATATTATTAAAGTTTTTTTGTCACATATTTACACACTTTATTGTATGAAATATATTTTTTTGGAAAATACCTACACTTAATGAATACATTCGCACGTTAAATTGGTCGCTATATTTATACATTCTTTGTTCCAATACAGTTTTAAGCGGTTATGATTAAAACTCTTAGTCTGAGGACCGGTGGTAAAATATAAGGAGTTACTTGGTAAAAGCTATAAGCTTTACAGTTTACCAGAATTAGCTTTTGCCTTTCGTAAGTTGGCAGTTGGCACCTTTTAGCTTCGATGAATTACCTTTTTAAAATAAAACACTGGTTCTCACACTATTTCTTAGGAATAAATGAGTCCATTTGAATTTTTAATTTCGGAGTATCACACTTCTTATATTCTTTTAACTATTTAAGTATTTTTTTGAGATATTGTCTATTGTCCAATTTTTTGGTAGGTTTAGTGTCCTACACTATTCAAAATAGTGCAAGAGACCACGAAATAAATTGGGGGACACATTTCATAAAAGTCAAAAGCTTCTACAGTTGTCTTTTACAACTTTTATCAAACTTTACCAATTTAAATCACAGACTCTTTGACTATATAATACAATGTGAATTAGTTTCTATGAAACACTAATATTAAAATGGAAAAATATGCTTCAGTGATTTTCAAACTATAATTACACTTTTTTTTTCTTAGGTGCTATTCAAGCGATTATACTTTATTTAGAAACAAAATTTAAAAAAAGGTGTGTGTGCAATTCACACACGGCAGAAGTGAAACTTCAGAAAAGTAGCCTAAGAGAGAATGAGATAAAAATACCTTATATATGTATATGTATATCTGTAAATCCTGTGTGTAAATGCAGGCTGTGTAGTAACAGTCTATTATGGTTTTTCTCTTTGCACGGTTATAAATGGTAAATAAAAAACCGGCCAAGCGCGAGTTGGGCTCGCACCCTTAAAGGATACGGAACCCTATAAGAAAGAAACATACTCATAAGAAGCATATCATTTTTTTTTGTGACAGCCACAGAAAAAAAATTAAATCACCTCCGAGTCCGGATCCAAGCCTTATTTTTCAAAGATGGTATATACCTGATACATGTAATATTATTCATATAAATCTAAATAAAATATAATCACTAAAGCACCTCATAATTATGTATTATTTATGTTAAATTAATACTTTTCATGCAAATGATATGTGGTTTCTTTTGTGATACAAACAAATAAATTATAAATGCATTTTTTTTCCTGACTAGATAATTTTGAATGTGTAATGAAAGTTTTGTCATATCTTTAAAAAAAAGTCAAATTTTTAAGTCAAAAGCCATACAAACCTGAACATACTAAAATTGCCTAATTTTATTTGTGTATTCCTTTTTCCATAAAATTACTGTTTATACGTAACATTTGTATGAATTTATTGGATTTTGTAGTCAACACTTTTTAAAGAAGTAGATTGGATGTGTTTTAAAAAAGGTTTAAAAATAAAAACAGGGAGTGTAATGTGTTTGAAATTTAATGTTTTTTTTAAAAAGTTTATTATGTAGTAAATGAGCATAAATAAATAATTCAATAAATAAAGCGATGAGAATGTCATCCCGCATATCATTTGCACAAATACGCCATTTTTAACTCCTACACTTAACTACTATTCTAAGTATGATGTTGATTCCACAAACAGTGGTCTACAGTAGAGTTCTGCGGTCATTTTGACCGTCGCGGTCAACTATCTGTGTATAGAGAATTGAGTTCCAATACAATTGAGTAATAAACGAACTTAGGGTCAAGGCACATTGAGGGAGAGTCAAAGCGATGTGGTGTGTTTGCATCTTTTTTATACTAAATTAAATTTTATCTCTACTACATAATGTATAGTTGGCGTCAGGTAAAAAGGAAGGCAATTGGTTTGTACTTTCCTATAGTGCACAAAGTGACAGTTTGACTGACAAACCAATAGCGAGACATATCAAATAGATCGAGATATCGTCCACCGCACAGGTTTAAGGTCAGGTTGTTTTACCTGACGCCAAATAGACATATCTGAGAAAACAATACCAAATTAACACGCGCTTCATTTTGTCGCAAATGTAGATAAAGTTTAGTTTAACTTTATATCATTGTAGATTGTCACTTCGCTTTGTCTATGCGGCAATGTGCCTCGAGCCTTATAGAGCACCTCTCTGTGGAATCAACACCACAGATTTACACATAATAGTTAATAATCATAATATTTAACATAATTCTTCGTCACCAATTATTCACAGCGCACAAGTCCAACATCCTTAAACTAATATTTACACTGTTAAGGCTTCCGGTGTCTCACTTACATATTGCTGTGCCTCAGACACAAAAAAAAACACTTTCGAGGCATTTACACACTAGGTACGAAAATAGGATATTATTTGTTTAATAATTTAGGAGTCACTCGCGACGATTCGTACCACTGTATAAGTTCCATCACTTTTTACAAACATTTTTACATCAATACACACGTTTTCCCCATTTTCCCACACCCAGGCTCAGACTAAGTGAAAAAGATAGACAGTTAATTGTGAAACAGACCTGTACAGGCCGATTTTAACAAAAGCCGATCGCGTAGCGCTTTTAAATAATATCAACTTCTTTCTCAATAAACAGGAAGTATGAATGACAGATTTTATATAAAAAAACGTTTCAATTGAGAACCGTTTATAAGTTAAAATAAGTTCATCCCCGAAAAGGAAAATTGTACTGTGCTTTAAATTGAAACACCTACTTACTGTAATAATTAATGTGCAGCCAAAGATCAGTTGTTTAAAAATATCAACTTTGACTTGCCCAAACCTAGTAATATTGGTTATAATGCCATTTGCCATCTGGCCAAAGTGATCATTCCTATTAACTTATACTCTTCCCCTATTAACCAAAATACTCAGGCTATAGCAATAGTACTATGACTTCGAAAAAATAACAACAAATACAGCGATTGCAATTCTAGTTATTTACACGTTTATTCGCAAGCTCCATCTACCTTTTTCCTTTAATCTTTGCATTTTTTTTCAATCTATTAGAAATTTTCTCGGCGGGTATCTACAGGGAATATTCTACTTTCTATCAGTCTATGGCTTTAGTCGCGAGTTGTGATCGCTATACGACCACGAATATAAGGTTTCGTTAAGGTCTCTGATCTGGAAATTGACCGGTAGTCGTTGCAATTTGACTCCCCGTTGCAACTTGACTCCCCATCGCAACGAGATGACTTGCACTTGCAACGACTTGACTCGGAGTAGTTGAAAACGGTATCACCATCTGATTTGCCAGCGTCTGCGGTATAACTGTCAACGATTTGGGTATTTTTGGCAGCATCATTTGACTGGGTGCCATTATTGGTATACTAGGGCTTAGGATAGTTTCACTCGTGATAGAAACTGAGGGTCCTAACTGAGGTATCTTCATTGGTGTGGTTACAAGTAAAGGTGAAGACACAGCTGGTGTGTACGTTTGGGATGTAACCGTTGCAGTTTTAGCTGGTATGGGTGCTATTGTAATGTTTTTTAAGCCAACATTTTTGAGTATTGTTGCAGCGTTTGTTCCAATTTGCAGTTCAGGCATGTCTTTATCTCTGTTTTTGTCTGTTTCTGAAGGTATGTTTTGCAGGACGGTTCCACCGTTGCCTAGTAAGGTTGACGGTTGTATTTCAGTGACTATGGTTTCTTCGCTAGAGGGCGTTCTGGTCTTTGCCTCTCTCTCCTGCAGCCTCTTCTGTCTCTCTCTGCGTATGAGGCACATTCTGTTGTAGTCTTCAAAGGTGATGTGGTACCGAGTGCCCGCAGATAGAACTTGAACCAGACTCGGTAGACTGTGGCCATCTACAGCCACTTTGGGCGTCTCCCGGGCTACTTTTGCTAGGTTTTCCTGGAAATAGACATAAATAAAATTTAGTAAATTGATAATATGCAAACATAAGCAGTTAAATCTTGGCTTTTCTACTCATGTGGTAGCTGTAAAATTACGTTAATGCAACTGAAAACCCTAATTAATAAATCATCAATTGAAATTAGATTCAGATATTATGCAGCAAAAACCTTAATAAACTACTATCGGCATCCATTTTAACATCACACTATATTAAAAATGAAGTTTGTATGTGTTTCACGCAAAAACTACTGGACGGATTTGGCTGAAATTTGGAATGGAGATAGATTAACACATAGGCTATCCCGAAAAATTCCCGCGGGGAGTAAAAAAAACCTCAATCCACGCGGACTAAGTTTAATTATAAATAAAAACGAAAGTGTTTTGTTTTGACAACCGGTACAGAAATAGCATCCTGGAAACATGGACTTATTTACCCGGAAAAAGAAAGACCTAATACGGGATTTAAAAACCTAAATCCAAGCTAAAGTTGCTGGCATAATTTAGTGGAAATAAAACCGAAATAACTGAAAAGAACTTGAGAGGTGTCAAGGGACACCCGATTGGAACGAAGTTCCTTTCGATTACTTAGTGAAGGAATTGTAATAAAATTTACACAGAGAAACACGCGCACGCCGCACGGCCGTCTAGCCCCCTTTCGCAACGCGCGATTAGGAACTCCGTTCCAATAATATCTGGTCGTGTGGCTATAGCCAGATACATCAAAGAACCAATCAACGCCTGATATGGTATGTTCTTCATTTCTTCTTCTGTTTAAACTCTCTCCAATTTTAAACCTGTTTCCATCGGCGTTGAAACCGGCTTACATTCGCCCATGTTAAATTTTTCTATTAACTTTTCGATATAGCTCGTCTGTGACAATCTCATTTCTCCCCCTACCCATAATAGAGCAAGATCCCAGGGCCGCCAGACCTTACTTATTTTCTGAGAAACAAAATGTGTGTGTGTGTGTGTAGCTTTGGTACGTAGATTTAACGTACACATACTCGTAAATTTGGTGCGACGGCCATTTCATAGTTATAAGGTGCTAAAGGTACGTAAAAATTTTGCTAACTTTACTTATTTTCTGAGAGCTGATTTTTATGTATGTTTTAGAGAATATTGTTAATAATGAATAATCAATACTCCCAGACTCATGCCGTGGGCCGTTATTTCAGCCAGACAAAATAAAGCTCGCAAAATGCAAACGCCTGTTACATTTTTAAAGCAATCATCGTATTTGATAAATTAGTATTCCGAAATGACCGGGCGCCTGGAACAATGCCATTAAATATTATTATATTATAAAATTAATTTCTGTCAAAAACTTTACCTAGTTTTCTAAATAAAAACAAGTAAAAATTTTCGTCCTTAAGTCAACAATGATATTTTAATATATTCCACTAAAAGTTAGCCCTTGACTGCAATCTCACCTGGTGGTCCGTGATGATGCAGACTAAGATGGTAGCGGGAAAATTTCATAATCTTGCATGAAATCAGGAATTGTAATCCCAATTGAGTATTCATAAACTACTATTTTAATAGTACATGAAAAATTTATACGAAAATTTAGATATTTAAGCATAGATAAACATATTAATCAGTACTATTGGTCGCCCGGCACTTCGTCCGCGTGCAATTTTTGATTTTCTATGAGATTATGAAATTTTTCCTCTGTAAAAGGCGTATGTATAGAGGCTTTATTATATATATAATTTAAGAAGGTTTTTATTATTTAAAACTACTTAATAACTTAAATGCCGATTTTCATATCTCTAACTTCAAAAACATAGAACTTTCATACAAACTACTAACTCCCATTTCACCCCCTTAGAGCTGCGTAAAATTGCTTAAACAGGTTATTATTATTTAAAACTAATAATCTAAATACCGATTTTCAAGTCTTTATCTTCAAAAACTTAGAACCTTCATGTAAGGTTCCAACTTCAATTTCACCCCCTTTGTTGTGGATTAAACCTGCTTAAACAGGCTTAGATATGGCAATAAATAATGGTTTTCCTTACTCCACGCAATGAAATAGGTGCCTAAAACCTTGAAAATAAAGGCAAAATTTTATCACAGCGAAATTTCAAATTGAGTCTGGCGGATGTTCGGCCCATCAGATTAGTCTGGCTGCTTGCAAATAGTATTGAAATAGTTCCCTGAGTATCGTGTATAAATCAAGACTCAGAAAATAAGTAAAGTTAAGTTTTTTTTTGCCAGCTTTAAAGTGTCTGGCAGAAAAAATGGCCCACAGCATGAGTCTGGGAGTATTTATTATTAATTATTAACGCTGTTCTGTGAAACATTCTCAGAAAATAAGTAAAGTTAGCAACGTTTTTACGTACCTTTAGCACCTTATAACTATAAATTGGCCGTCGCTCCAAATTTGCGAGTATGCGTACGTTAAATATTCGTAACAAAGCTACTATATTACACACATTTTGTTTCTCAGAAAATAAGTAAGGTCTGGCGGCTCTGGGATCTTGGACCATAACCTATAACACGTATAATATGACTAACCTATGTCACTATCGAAAACATAATTCTTTAAAATTATTTCGCCTTTTGATTTTCAACAACTTGAAGTCAACAACACAAGTAGTCGTAGCAACCAAAATCATATTTTCATAAAAAGTGTCGTTACAACTTTTGGTCTTAATTTTTTCCGTCTAGCCCCTTTTCGCAACGCGCGATAAGGAACTCCGCTCCAATAAACCTTTCATCATGGAGGATGAAACACACAACGAATTTATGATTAAATAAATAAAAAATACTATTAAATTACTAAAATGACGAAGCATAATATAATAAAGTATTGATACTTATTAATTATGATTTATGGTTTGGACATCTGCCATAATTAAACCATTTATATATTGATGGAATATGATGAAAGGAGAATAACCATATTATACTATAGAAAGATATTTTATTCAAAATTCGGTGATAAACTTACCGGTGTAATAGGCATAAGCGTGGGTCTCCACCCCTTATTATTTGCCTTCTGCTTCTTCGGCGTGTCTGCTTTTTGTTCTTTCTTCTCTTTCGGTGTCTCTGGTTTTTCTTTCTTCTCTTTTATCAGCCCAGGCATTTCTTTCTTTTCTTTCGGAGGCTCAAACTTTGGTGGGGGTAACGGTGCCGCGGCAACTTCAGTCGGATCAGAGGCGGAAACTCCTTTAACTAACTGTTGGATATTATGTAACACGTTTTGTATAGCTTTCCGCCCTTGTGCGTTTGGAGTATTAATAGCTATTAGTTCAGGCGGTAAAGGTTTATTTTTCTTATCGCTCTTAGCTTTAGGTTTAGGCAGTGGCGGAGGCATGAATTTCTTTGGGTCTTTTTCTTCAGAATTCTGATTGGATTTGAGCAAACTTTTGCCGTTCAACGACGGTTTTTTACGGAATTCTATTAAACTAACCGATTCCCTTCTGGGTTCTGGAGGTGGGATGTTATCGTACGCTCGCAATCGACTTTGAACCGAAGTGCTATAATTCGCCGCGTGCGGAGATGCGTTGTGAGACAACACTAAGTCGCCATTTCTGAAGTATTTTTCTAATAAAATCAAATGTCTCAGGAAACTGGATTGGTTTCCGTAAGGCCTTTGCAATTCGTTCCATAACCTCTTAGTCTCTACGTCGTATTGGATCATTGTATTGCATTTCTCCCACCCTTCAGGAGTTACCCCTTTGATATTATTAAACTCTATATTACACTGCAAATTCATTTCTTCCTCACCCGGGAACAATTCTCTGACAGATATTGAGGGATTTGTTTCTAATCTTTTAACTGGATTCGAGTATTTCGTATCAGAAGTTTTCTTTGGATCTTTTTCGACCGGCGTCTTCTTTGAAAGCTCGCTTAGATTCTTCTTGACCTGAGTGAAACTTTCGGACATCTGCCATTTGTTTTTGAGTAAATTGATATCAGCCGGTCGTTTATTTGGTATTGTTTCTATCGTGCATTCGTCATTTAAAGTTATGTTTTTGAAAACGCTCATCTCTTTTGCTTTTTCTGTGTCGAACATTTCTATGTCCTGGAGATCTTTTTTCGATGGTTTTTCCTGTCCTTTGGGTAGTAGGAATTGTCCAAGTTTTTGGACACGCTTTGCGTTTTTATCACTTATCCTCTGTTGAAGACCAGATTTTTGTATTCCGAGATTGTGTACTTTGAGTAGATTTTTCTGTTTTTGGGTTAAATTGACATTGTGTTGGAACTGTGCTGGGTTGTTTTGTTTCTGTAGCAGGTATCTGAGTTCTGTTTGTTTGTCAAGAACTAGTGGTGTTTCTAGGTCAGTCATATCTGTTTCAGAGGCATCGCTCGGTGGATTGCTTTCGATTGGTTTCGCTCCTGGAACTGGAATTTTATTAGAAGATATGAGGCTTTCGATATCTTCTTCTAACGGTTGTTGAGGTGTAAGTTCTTCGACCACAGCATCTTCTTTTGGTTTTTCCTTTTCTGGGGAACTCTCTGTGGTTCTTTCTGAGGATTCACTTGTAGATTCCTGTTTCTCTGGTTCTGTGGACTTTCTCTGTTTGGATTTCGTCCGCGCTTTCTTCTTCTGTTTGTTAGCGCTAGTGTTGCAGTCTTCTAAGTCTTTGCTGTCGTCAGCGTCTTGGCTTAGTTCAGGTGGGATTTCTATGTTGTAGATTTGGAGTAATCTGAAAAGAAATGGATTGACATTGATAGGAAACTTTTGTAACCCTGGAAAAGTCTAGGACTGGAACCCGGGTGGTCCTTACTTGCGAGTGTACGCCCTGGCATGCTTGTAATTTTGCTCGGGGCGTGCGAGCAGCGGCACACTGTACACAGCACCGGCCGCTCGTGGAACTCTACGAGGATGCCGGCCCTCTTCAGCAACAGTTTTTTTTATTCCACTACAAGTTAGCCCTTGACTGCGATCTCACCTGATGGTAATGATGCAGTCTAAGATGGTAGCGGACTAACCTGTCAGGGGCATGGCAGTTATATTAAACCCAAACCCCTAGTCAGTTTCTACATGGCATCGTACCGGAATAAAATCGCTTGGCGGTACGTCTTTGCCGGGTTGAGAACTATGTAACCCTTTAAAAGTCTAGGAATGGAACCTGGACCTGGAATAAGACCGCCTATAAAAAGGTTAAAAGATAAAACATCTTTTAACCTTTTTGTTTTATGTGTGTGCAATAAAGAGTTTCTCTATCTTTCCAATGACCTCAATTTACATAGACAGGCCCTGTCAAACAAAGAATGTGGACCTATTTTACTAACGAAATCCAGCCTGAAGAGCGGGACAGCGCTATGGCGGGGACAAGGACAGGCTTATACAGGTGTGGAGCGCGCTCTACAGGTTAGACGCCCAATTTTTTTTTCTATGAAAGGGCCCATCTAGTACCTACATATATATCGATGTATCTATCTACCCGGGTGGTCCTTACTTGCGAGTGTACGCCCGGGCATGTTTGTCGTTGTGTCCGGGGCGCGCGAGCAGAGAACAAAAGTAGCGGCACACTTTACACAGCACCGGCCGCTCGTGGAACTCTACCGGGATGCCGGCCGTCTTCAGCAGCGGGTTGAGATCCGTGTAACCCTGGAATAGGTGTTCTATGGGTTAGAGCTTAAGGTCTATTTTGAGTAACTCTCAAATTACAAATCAAGTCATCATTTAAAATAAAAACTCAGAATCTATGTTTAATAGAATAGAATAGTTAGAATAGAATAGAATATTTATTAATTTGCATGATTGTAAGTAGGTACATAAGGAGGGACTACGTCTAAAATATTTTTTGTGACTATTAAATAAAATGTATTCCAACTGTTGTAGAATCCAAGTCATCTTTTAGTTTTAAGGTGGTTTGATAATACTGTAAATGGTATCATTTGAATTTATATTGAACTAGCTGATGGCCGCGACTTCGTCCGCGTGAGATAAGTTTTTTAAATTACCACGGAAACTTTAATTTTACAGAATAAAAAGTAACCTGTCACTCTCTAAGTCCTCAACTATACCCATGCAAAAATTACTTTGCTCTGTTGCGTGATTGAAGGACAAACCAACAAACAAACTCACTTTTGCATTTATGATATTAAGAATGATTTTATAATGTTGTGTAGGTATTTTGGGTTGTTACTTGGATCCTAATCTCGTGTCCTTATACATTATTTTGTCGATGTTTTGGTTACAAGCTGTTTTGTGTTCCTTTTCAATAAAACAAATAAAATAATAAATCAATATAAATCACTGTTAGTACTCACATGGTGTATAAAGTGCAGGTTGTGATGTTTGGTGAGCCGACACCGGCACAGCACGCACGCCATGAGCGGAGCGAGCGCGCGGTAGTGTTCGCCGCACAGCGGGATTGTGTGCAGGCCGGGGTAGTCGCACTCGAGCTTCAGCTGAAAGGGAATAGTGTAACGTTAATCTTTTATATACATTGACTTAATAATACATGGACTTCGGGTGTAATGCAAAATTCACGAAAAAAGTGTCCCGAGAAAACCTATATGTATGAGTATACATGTATATTTTTATAAACAAACTAAAACATTGTAATTTATGTCTTAGATCATTATTATACAGCCTAATTTTGCTTGCAATAAGCTAACCGCCTATGTAGCTTCGACTGACGGTCGCCCATTTTTTTATCATATGCAGCTTCTAGCGATAAATATGATAAACATATTGCACTCCCTCACTCAAGCACTCCGTCTTATACGCGCGTAGTGTATTAGAAAAGCACAGATAGTTACTTTTTGTTCATTTTGGTTGGTTATGCCATTCGTTTTTACTTACAATTAATTGAAATTTGGATGGAATATCATGTTTCTAAGCGAAATAATACCTTTATATCGTTAATAAATGTTTAATTACTGAAAATATGACACAATCATCTGACATCATCTTGTTTTCTCACCTTACTCGGGTAGTTTTTGCAAGATTTTTTATCTCAGTGCGGCATTATTGACGAGTGTTCTTTCTGATGACAAACACGAGACTGAAGTGCGATTGGAAACCTTTTCGCGTTTTGGATCTCTTTCGGTTCGGGCACTTTTTAGCGCTGACCCGAAGTCCATGTATTATTAAGTCAATGTATTTGTAATTATATACCACCATTTTGGAACCATGTTTAGATTTGCCATTGCATCAATGAATTACTGTGTTAAAAAGGTAAAAAAGGAAGCCTACGGCTAAAAACCTTGGGTAACTGAATATAAGTGAAGTTTTTCATACAGGTTCCCTTTATAATGTAGACAAGACTAAACTGTCAAGCTCAGCTTACCCCTCGTGTACCGACTTAGAAAATTCTAGGTTCTAAGGTAATAGGTCCAGCTTATTATTATAAGCTTCTGTCAGTGGCGTTCTATGCATAAACAGCGGAACCACTCCCTTGCTAAACAACTTCCTTGTCAAAGGCTTCCTTTTTAGGGTTCCGTACCAAAATGGTAAAATGGAACCCTTATGGTGCGACTTTCTCCGTCTGTCTGTCCGTCTGTCCGTCCGTCACACTCGATTATTTCAGTAACTATCCGAAATTATCGACATGAAATTTGGAATAGTTGTGTATATTAGTGGCCCAAAGACACTGGAATTAAAAAAAATTGGAAATTATTTTTGTTCTTATTTAAAAAGGGGGGAAAATCGGAGGGTTGAAATTTAAAAGTGAGATAACTGTACTGTGTGGGGTATCATATGAAAGGGTTTACTTTGTACATTCTAAAACCGATTTTTAATTATTTTTAGTCATGATAGTTTTTGATTTATCGGGGAAAAAGTCTAAAAAAATACCGTTCCCCCCCCTTATCTCCGGAGTTTACCAATCGAAAAATCTGAAATAATTATGGTCAATAGGAATTTATGTATATTTTACAGGAAAACTATAGCCAATGCTCTAACTAGCATAGTTTTTTTGATATTAACAGTAAACCTCGTACTCGTCGTCAAATAAACATATTGGTTTTTGCCTGATTGTTTTGCTTCAGTACCTACTTCTTGAGTACGGAACCCTCGGTGCGCGAGTCCGACTCGCACTTGGCCGGTTTTTTTAACTTTTAAAGCACTACTAAGCTAATCCTATTGGTTTTGGACTTATTGGAGACGAAGCGCTAGTCAATTCGAAGCGGCAAAGCTTGGAACACCGGCGCAAAGTTGCCTGTCTGTCGGTATTCTACAGGATATATTTCGGAGAGTGTGCTCAAGAACTATTCGATCTGGTTCCTCCGTCACCTTTTTATCTTCGAACCGCAAGGCATCGACAAGGTCTGCATCCTTACGCAGTCGAAATTCCGCGGATTCGTATGAGGATATGGAATGCCCCTCCGGCTTCCGTTTTCCCCTCCTCTTTTAATATAGGTACCTTCAAATCAAGAGTGAATAGGCGTCTTCTAGGCAAGCGCGCTACACCACTTGCAAGCAAGTCTGATTGCAGCCAAGAGTTAGCCTTTATATTAAAAAAAATAGTTTTATTGGAAGTGCACTCACGACTCTGTTGACGCTGGATCGCATCTTGATGAGCCACTTGCGTCGTATAGAGTGGTCTGCGGGCGCCGCGCAGCCGCTCGTGTGGCACTGCGCCAGCCGCGCGCCCGCCGCTGGCGCCGCGCCAGACTCCTCCTCGCTCTCCTCTTCCAAGGGGGGACTCACGACCTTCTCCGGCCCACTGGACACGACATTTACCATTATTTTTTAGTTAAAACGTAACAAATAACAGTAAAACTTATAGCTATCCTCGCTCTCCTCATTCAAAGGGGGACTCACGACCTTCTTCGGGCCGCTGGACACAACATTTACCATTACTTTTTAGTGAAAACGTAACAATTAACAATAAAACTTATAGCTCTCCTCGCTCTCCTCCTAAAAAGGGGGACTCACGTCTTTCTCCGGCCCGTTAGACACAACATTTACCATTATTATTGATTGAAAACGTAAAAAACAACAATGAAACTTTTAGTCTCATTATCGTTCTCCTCTTCCAAAGGAGGGACTCACATAACAATAAATAACTTTCTTTATTATGGCAACAGGAGGCCTTCATGGAGGAAGGAGGCCAAGGATAGAGCCAGGCGGAGCGAAACTATAGAGGAGGCCAAGACCCACAAAGGGTTGTAGCGCAGAAGGAAGAAGTTAAGAAGTTATTAAGGCAACAGAGGCCCATGATTGTTAGCACAATAACAATTTTAATAAAAATATGTTAGTATTTAATTTCTAGTACATAAATTTAATTTTACTTTCTAATCATACTAATATCATATAAATAAAGTGTGTTTGTTTGTTGGTTTATCCTTCAATCACGCCGCAACGTTGAGGATCTGGAGAGTGACATAGGCTACTTTTTATCCCGGAAAATTAGGGAGTTCCCGCGGGAATCAAAAAAACTTAAAACACGCGGTCGAAGTCGCGGGCATCAGCTAGTATTTAATAAAAACAAGATTCCCTTTAAGTCATGGAACGAGAACTTTAATGAAATGTTGCAGGATCGGTGACTCTATTTTATCATCTTCAGGATACTGTTTGAGACTGAACAAAAAATTTTTGCTCAAGACAAAATTTGATAGTGGTTGTGAAATCTGTAAGCGAAATTTTGGCACCTACCCCTCCCGGAAAACATTTGGTTACGCAATCTCCGAGAGCTATCTGCGACACAAATGTGGCGCTATACGGCACAAATGTGGCGCTATACGGCACAAATGTGGCGACTATAAGTCATCATCATGTCATTGGTCATGTTTCATCAATGCTGACGTGCAAATTTAAGAATTAGGTTCTTAATAAATACTAAAGTAAGTGGAGGATCCCGGAGGCCCCCTTCGAAATGGGGACTCACGACTTGCTTTGGACCTCTGGGTACGACATTTTCGAAATTAATCCAAGATCTTGGCCGATCCATAAACGTCAATTCTCAAGTGATATCCGCAATTTATATATCGCTGGAGACATAAAATTAACATAATAACATATGTTACCAGGATGCATGCTACCTGTTAATGAATGAATGAATCGAATGAGCCATGAAAACAATAGGGACAGACATACACACTTTCGCATTTTTAATATTATGCATGGATTGACAACCAACTTATTCCTTTTGTTTGGCTTCGCTTAGGTTTTCTGAATACGACTTCTAAGATTTTTCATAAGTCGTAATATTTACAACGCGACGTAGACCCTAATTAATAAAAAACCTACATGAAAAGCCATGAGTTTCTAGGCCCAATAGTTTGACCCTATACGTTAATATTGCAGATAAAATATTGTCAATATTTCCATAAAGAAAAAGGCACTATTTTATTGGAAGGTGCGTCAAATAAATACCTCAGTCAGATTCTGTAGAAACAGGAAGGCCTAACAAAAGAGAACAGAAGAAGGGCAGTATTTACAAAGCTACGTCTTTGAGATATCACTATCGCAAAAATTAAGACTTTATCGAGTGTCCTACCTGTGATGACGTATGGATCGGAACCGTGGCCACTGACAATTGACCTCCTCCTCAAATTCATAGCGCGCCTCGGAACGGGCTATGTTGGGCGTTTCTCTGAGGGACGAAATCCGTAATGAGTATGATAAGCAAGGTAATGTTACAGTGAGTCTTAAATCAGCCCCCAGATTGTGTATGGAAATGGTATGAATTAATGGTATGATGGAATGGAATGGTGTGTAATGGATAATTCGACCTGCTCAAGGAGTTCATAGATGCCTGCATGTCAAAACGCATGTGTGAACTCCTTAAACAGTTCGAGTAATACGTTTTGAGCTGTCAAATGATTACGATTTGCTTAGAAAATTGGGCCTCTGTCATGGAACCGATAGTCATGTATTGAAGTGGGACACACGCATCCTAGATATACCTCTGATAATAGTTTTATGTGCACGCTGCCGATTGAAAATGTTTAAACAATTTATGTACTAGCTATGCTAACTATAGTGTTTCTGCAATTCATATACGTCGTGATAGAATACCGGAACATCAGGTAGCGAGGGATTTGTTTCTGTTTTGGGGGTGAAACGCCGCGCCAATGTAAGCCCACAATTTACGCACGAGATAGAAGTGACTTGGAATAATGCTAGTTGAAGAATACCAGGGTACCACATAGCGTTTGTTTCGATGGAAGCTTCTTCGGCAGTTCTTCGATATTGATGGCGATACACGGTGGTCTATATGACAATATAGTATGTAAGTGGAAGAGTACCAGGGTTCTAGGTAGCAAAATATGTTTCTGGGATGGAGGCTTGATTGGAGGCGTCACACAGACAGCTGTATGGGACACTCACGGCACAGACGGCGGGGAGGCTTCCCGGGGCTGGCTCTGCGGCACATCGGGTGGCTTACGATACGAAGGGCAGCTCGCGCGTTACACAGACAGCTGTCTATGACCAGCTGTATGGGACACTCACGGCACAGTCGGCGGGGAGGCTTCCCGGGACTGGCTCTGCGGCACATCGGGCGGCTTGCGATACGAGGGGCAGTTCGCGCGTCACACAGCTGTCTATGGCCAGCTGTATGGGACACTCACGGAACAGTCGGCGGGGAGGCTTCGCGGGGCTGGCCCTGCGGAACATCGAGCGGCTTGCGGTACGAGGGGCAGTTCGCGCGTCACACAGACAGCTGTCTATGGCCTGCTGTATGGGACACTCACGGCACAGACGGCGGGGAGGCTTCCCGGGGCTGGCTCTGCGGCACATCGGGCGGCTTGCGATACGAGGGGCAGTTCGCGCGTCACACAGCTGTCTATGGCCAGCTGTATGGGACACTCACGGAACAGTCGGCGGGACGGCTTCGCGGGGCTGGCCCTGCGGAACATCGGGCGGCTTGGCGACGGGCCGCTTGCGATACGAGGGGCAGTTCGCGCGTCGGTCCACATGGCGGTAGCACGCGTCACACAGACAGCTGTCTATGGTCAGCTTTTCTTCGTCTAAGGTAAAAAAAATATTTCGCAGTCATTAATTTGAAAATGGAAGATCAAACCCACAACTGAAACTATTGTGTATCGGGCAAGGACATGGGCTATCCCGGAAAATTAAAGAGTTCCCGCGGGAATCAAAAATTTAAATTTGGTACAGAGATAGATTGCATCCCGGGCAAGAGCATAGGCGACTTTTTATCCCGGAAAATGAACGAGTACCCAAGGAATTTACAAAACCCTAAAGACGAGGACGAAGTCGCGGGCGTCAGATAGTCATACTAATATTATAAATGCGAAAGTGTGTTGGTTTGTCCTTCAATCACGCCGCAACGTAGCAACGGATCGATGTGATTAATTGCATGGGTAAGTTGAGGGTCTGGAGAGTAACATAGGCTACTTTTCATCCGGAAAAATTGTGGAGTTCCCGGGGAAATAACAAAAAACTTAAACCACGCGGACGAAGTCGCGGGCGTCAGCTAGTTAAATATAAAACGTGATGGCGTGACGTGATTGTAACGGCATCTTAAAACTAAAGTTAATAACAACATTTCCATACGAGTTTCCATCATAAATTCCATGTGGATTGTGAAGTTAAAAGTAACTTTACTTAACAGTTAACAGATACACAATGAAGTAAACGTCACTCACTGTCTAGCACTTTCCTCTGTCGCTCGCTGCTTTTCATCTGCGCAATATGGCATGGCGTGTCGAAGAGGCCGAATTTGCCACCACAGTAGAAACACTGATCCATACACAGCCTCCCGGGGTGGATGCTGAACGAAGACGCCTTTTCCGGGATTACCAGGTTTAGCGTCTCCTTGGGTTCCGGTTCAGGAACTGCTTCTGTCTCTGTAGAGATTATTGTAAAGCTCGCAACAATGTATAGGGAAGACCAGAGGCCCAATTGTCTAAGCAAATTGTAATCATTTGACAGTTTAAAACGTATTACTCGAACTGTTTAAGGAGGTCATGCATGCTTTTAGACGTGCAGGCATCTATGTACTCCTTAAACAGGTCGAATTATCCGTATGACAATCGATTATGAATACGATTTTCTTACACAATTGGGGGGCTGTATTTCTTTAAAAAATGCATTTACTTAGCTCAAGAAAATGTTCAACACAATCTCTAAACTTAACTAAAATGACAGCTCTAAATCTAGTGCTGCCCCTTTCCGCAGGAAGTATTATCAAAAGGATAACAATATAAATAGAGCTGTCATTTTAGTTTAGAGATGGTGTACCAACAGAATCGGCTTCACTTTCTATATTTTTTGGCTCAGTTGGAAACAGAAATAGTAATTGTCCATAACAAAATCTACTTATTTATAAATATAATATATTATAAATTCTCCATAGCAAACTTATTTGTATTCTCTTTCTCTTTCTGCTTAAGATTTATTCGTTCGAGAATAACCTGTCTCTTTCTATTTATGCAGGAAGGTGTTAAGACATGTGTTATAGCATTTCTTGCTAATACAATCAAATATCAACCTTATTTCATTCAATTAGAGCTGCAAATAGTAGATGCCACTAACAGGTGGAGCACAATTTGACTTGCACGCTGTTTACAACTCTATTTGAATTGGTTAAGGATGATTTTTAATTATCCTTAGAAGACATGTTAGAACAGATTTCAGACTCCTAAAAATTACGTTTTTCATAAAGTTTTACAGATGCTTGTATAAGAACTTCTAAGAGTATTTAAACATTGTCCTAATTAAAAATTTATTCCTATAGTACCATGCAATATAACTAGATTTTGATAACTGTGTACCTATTGAGTTATCTGTTTTATTAAGATGTTATTAAATTCAGTGTTTCCTTTCACCCAATGATCTCGCCATGTTGATGTTGATGTTAATACAACAGATAGTTACAGTCGCGATGCGTAAGCTGAGTTTTACATGCATAGTAGTGATAATCCCACGCAGGATCGTGTTATGAAGACTACATCTCTATCGCAAATTCTAACATTTTCGTGAAAAGGATAGCTTTATTCACTGCAGTGTACTGGAAAAGAGATGGAAATAGTCATATTGACATCACACCATATTTAAAAAAAAATGAAAGCTATATTTATAGTAAAATGTTAGCTCTGCATTAGCTTATACATTCACAAGATTTTGGCAATTCAAATTATCAACATAATAAAAAAAACAAATCTCTATAGCGTTTCCGAATGAAATTATTAAAAAAACAAGGTTTTAGAGCCACTAACACCACCATTAGTAAAATGTTATTCTTTGGAAAATATTTGTGTCGAGAAAATTGTAGCCAGTCGTGTTTCTTTCTTGTGTTTATAGATTTCAAATAAGCAACTTCCAAAAATCGCATAATATTCATATTATGATCTGTTAAACCTGTTTGTACTGATTTTTACAATCACACACACACACACAGGCTGAGTGGCAGTTTTTTTTTCTCACTGGGCTTTTCCGCACTTAAGCAAGTGTGCCCGTTGTGCGTGGCGTGGCAGTTTTATTACGTATTCGAAAGCGACAACGTTAACTATAATTTACATGGAATTGATCGAGCGTCAGCTGTCAAGCGTTTGACAATACAAATCCATACAATTCTTAACGTTGTCGTGATCGAATGGGAAGAAAATCTCCCACTAGGAACTCAGCTTACACCTCGCGAACTGGGAGTGTTAAGATGACGCTAGAACTTTTGTATTAGTCTAGTAGTGTTATTTTGCTTACCAGATTTTATCAGAGCTTAATATGATCATTTTAAATATACAGTCGCGGTCAGAAAATGTTTATGTTTAGGTTCACAATAGCATGGCACGTGTCAGGTTTGATCAGGCATAGATCATGGATTTATTAACTTTATCCGTAGACCTGGCCATAATGTGTCAACTAGAAAAGATAAAAATAGAAAATTCTTTCAATATTTTTAGCAAATGTCACTTTAATAAATGGGATGATGCTAATGTGTTAAACTTGAAATTATTATTATTAATTGAAATGAATTTTATTATAAAAAAAGTCACTATACTCTTTTTGTTGAATTCGATGATTGAAAACGTTTGATAACTTTGAAACGTAATAAATACCTTGCTTAAACGTTTTAGACCTTAATACTTAGTGTTTTAAAGATTCTAATTAATCAAAGAAATGAAGTTATGTAAAAAAATGAAGATTTTTAAATAAACATTGGTTCAAAGCTCTAATAAATCTGATAATATAATCACAAACAGGGACAAAACTTATTTAACTTTTTTTTATTCTACAATTTGCCTTTGACTGCAATCTGATATGGACAGCAAGTGATGAATGACGACGCTGTTTATGATGGCAGTGGACTAATCTGTTAGGGGTATGGCATATTATTAAACTTGTACCCCTTTCTACACAGCAAAGTAACTTTAACTAAGAGCTTTAACTCGCTTGACAGTAAACCAAGGCTGAAGCTTTCCACCAGAAAATGTTCCTTTAAACAATATAATACACTGTGGCCAATTCTGTGTAACACAATCTCTATACATTACTAAAATGACATATCTAAATCTAGTGCTGCCCCTTTTCGCAGGGAGTGTTATGAAAGAGATAGCAATATAGACAGAGCTGTCATTTCAGTTGACGTTGTAGAGATGGTGTATAACATAATTGGCCTCAAATATTTTTTTAAGAGCAAATAAATAATAAATTTGGTTTGTGATTTTTGTTGGTACATTAATTTTTATGGATGATGTGGTAAAAGGGATGATGCCGATGTCATAAATAAATTATTTCTTGATTATTAAATAGAGGATCTCTCAAAAGACCTAAAATTCAGATCCTAGTTTGGTAACCATTTTAAACTATAGTTTAAAGAAAAAAGTGCATTGAAATTTTATGATGTCACAAAGTTATGTATTTCATACAAACTTCCATTATAAGTTTGATAGCAATTTTAAACAAATAGATTAAAGAAAAAGTGCATTGAAATTTGATGACAACTATGCAAACAAACTTCCATACAAGAGGGCGTTTTTAAGTTTGATAAAGAGTTGCTGATTTGATTGAGTTGTCATCATCCCTATTTTTCAAAAGAAATCTGGTGGAAAGACACCCTTAGTACAATTTTTTTTATTCCACTACAAGCCCTTGACTGCTTAGTTTTGCCCTTGTCAGTTTTGTCCCTGTCTGCAGTAATGGCGAGGTGAAGTCCACACACCATGGTTGTTAAGTCGGTTACTGTAATGAGTCTTTCGGTGCCCACCCTCGCCTGCTGCCAGCGCGATGCCCTGCAATAGAACATCATATCCTTAGCTCTTTGTTGGGTATTTTGACGTGATGACGTCTTATAAATCGATGAACACCGGCTGCACGCACGAAAAAGTGTCACGTTCCGCCTGAACCTGAACGTGCAAGTGAGAACGCGGAACAAGCGATAGAGAGGCACGATCGCGTGACGTCAGTTCGAATAGTTCTGCTACTGGAACGCCGTCTACGCGAGCGCGCGAGAGATATCACGTAAAACTATCGCCCGTAAACCGAATTTACCAACCATAATTTCTTTTATCCGCTACAAGTTAGCCCTTGACTGCAATCTCACCTGATGGTAAGATGATAGCGGGCTAACCTGTTAGGGGCATGGCAGTTATAATTAACCCATACCCATAATCGGTTTCTACACGACATTGTATCGGAACGCTAAAGCACTTGGCGGCACGTTTTTGCCGGTAGGGTAGTAACTAGCCACGGCCGCAGCCTCCCACCAGGCCAGACCAGGGAAAGTTCAGAAATTATAAATTCCCGAATTCCACTGCCGGGATCGAACCCGGGACCTCCGCACGTTAAGGCTCAATACTGCGCCAGGGAAGTCGTCAAAGACCTTCCCGATTGTCCTTCAACCACGCCGTAACAGAGCAACTGATCGACGTGATTTTTTGCATGGCTATAGTTGGAGACCTGGAGAGTCACACAGGCTAAGTCCGGACGATCAAGTTCTTGTGGGAATAAAAAAAAATGCGATGCGGACCAAGTCAGGGGCTAGTTTACTGCTTTCGTGTCATGCTATTAAACAATAATACAAAATGTGGATCATTTTTCATTTTTTCAAAATTGGGTATTGGACTAAAGAAATAAATAATTTTTTGTGATTATTAAACGGAGGATCTCCCAAAAGTCGTTATATCCACATCCCCTGTTAGTTTTATGTTTGAAAACCATTTTAAACTATCGATTTAAATAAAAAAGGACGTCGAATTCTGATGACGTCACAGTTCGATATTTCATAAACATCCCATAATAAGCGCGCGTTTTGACATTTGAAAAAAAGCTGATTGACTTGTCAAATACCCAATAGCGCATTTTTCGCATAGTTAAATGCGCAATTTTAATTGAGAAAATGTGTAATCAAGTCTCACCTCTCGCCTCTCGATGGTATAGAACGCGTCGTCTTCAGCGCCCGCCTCGCCCAGCTCCTGCGCCGGCTTGCCTGATCTCCCCTTCTTCTGGAAGGTCATCTTCAAAGAACTCCTGAATTTCTTCTTATCTCTCTCCCCAACACCGCGACTCAACTTTATCACAGTCTTCAATGTTCCAGTGTAGTCAGATTTCCCTGCTTTAGGTTTCATAACCCCACTGTAATTCGAACCGTAAATTCGTTCTTTCTCCTTCATCTTCTCTATTTTCGCCTCATTCGCTGCTTTGTGAGTTAGTAAACCTAACGTGCGTAATACATTTTCTTTCCTTTTTTGACTCTCCGGTGTTTCTAGTATAATATTGCTAGGCCCAGGAAGGTTTTCAGTAGAATTACGCGCCGATTTAACTTTGGAAACCTTTGGTTTTAATTCCTCTTTATTATTTTCTTTTTTATCTTCAATCTCTTGTGTATCTTTTATTTCTTTAGTGTCTTTGATCTCTTTAACTTCAGTAACTACAGCTGGTTTTTCATCAACAACTTCCATTTGTTTATCTAGTGGCTGTTCTGTCTCATCTTGTTTAACTTCTGGTTCTATTTTGGCTTCAGAAATCACTTCATCTGGAACTTTTTCCAAAATTTTTGCTTCTTCAACAATTTTTTCATCCGTTTGAATAGTTGGTTCACTTATAGGTGCAATATTTGTTGGCTTAGTTTTCTTAGGTTCAACTATTTTCTCAATATTTGTCGGTTCTGTAAGTTTTGCCTCAACCTTCACAGCTTCAATAGTTTTCAGCTCAATTTTTGTAGGTTCAATCTTTTTAAGCTCTATCTTTGTAGGTTCAGTTGTTTTTGTCTCAATTTTGGTTGGCTCAACAATTTTTACCTCAATCCTCGTAGGTTCCGTAATTTTTGTAGAATCTGTTATGCTATCCAGCTTTGGGATCTCAGAGGTCAGGGGTATATCGTCAGGAATTGTTTTTGCTTCTTCCAAAGGTGGCGCGACTGGGTCCGCTTCCATTGGCTGTGTATATTCCGGCGATTTCACTGCTACAGGAGTAGATGTTATCGAAATTGCTTGTGATTTTATTTGATGAGGTGGGGATTTCATTTGATGTGGTGGTGATTTTATTTGATGTGGCGGTGATTTCATTTGTTGTGGTGGTGACATCATATTTTCAACTGAAATCATCTTATCCTCAACATCTACTCCTGATTCGGAAGATTTCCGAGAGAGGGTCAAACTAAATTTTCTTTTAGTTATTTGAACTTCACTACTGATTATTTTCGGCTCAACGCTGCGTGTTGTAATCGATATTTGACTCGTATCTAAAACGCTGAAAGCTTGGTTCGCATTATTCGGATGTAAAGTCGCAAATTGGTGTAAATCAATCTGCTGTGTGGGTGCAGCCTTTTCTACTGACTTCCTTATTTCAGTCAACGTTACATCCTTGCCCAATGACTTCTCAAATATACTAATAGCATCAGATTCTTTAGAATGGTTGGAGCTTGTTGATTCCTTCCTTGCATTAACGCTGTTTCTTTTGATTAATGTAACCGAATTCGGCAGGTCTACATCAATCGAACGTCTCACTTGATCCCTCTTGACTATTGATATTGCAGAGTTGTTCTCAAAACAGCTTAGGACATTTTCTTTCTCAATTACTTTCTCTGGCGACCTAACTGGTTGCAAATCTTTCAGTGGTTTGAATTCTGCTCCTGATTTTTGAATTAAAACAACATCATCAGACACCATTACAGATTTACTGTCATTAGTTTTACATTCAGACTCTTGTCTCTGTCTTCTCTTATCAAACTCTTCAAACACCTTCAGTCTATCCATGAGTTTATCTATGCTAGCTACAGATGGGTTAGGTTTGTACAGCTCCTGTCTATTTTCAGGATTCTTCTCAACTGAATCATCTTCATAGTGAAGTCTGATATTTTCGCTATCGTCATTCTTTGAAGGTGTACATTCGTTTGCAATAGCAGAAACCACTTCTTTATCTTTGACTGGTGTTTCAGGTGCAATAATGCTGTTATTATCACCTAAAGGCTTGGAAATTCCATAGAACTGCCTAACGGACTTAGTTTGCAGTTGATCATTGTTTGTTTCATTTGACATCTCTTGGTCTCGATCGATATTTTGGTCTAAATCATTTATGAGATCACTGATTTCTTTAGATAAAGAATCAACTGTTTCATGTTTATCTTCCACTAAATCATTGGTTATTGTACTGGTGATACCATTCTTGGCTGCTTGATTGGAGACAGGCTTTGATGTTGTGGCAGCTTTTTTCCCTCTTCTCGCCTTTCTAATATTCTTAGATACTTCCTTTGAGTTAAATGTCTTGGACATACTAGTCAATATACTACTACGTTCTTCTATAAGCGCATCGTTTTCAGTCTTCAGCAAGTATTTGTCTTCTAGGTCTGATACATTTATATTTTCTAACTTAACCCTATTACTGTTATTGTTGTCTGAATCTAATGAAGTACTTCTTTTTAAGCTCACTTTCTTCTTAATTTTCTCTTTTAACATAGAACTAGGCTCTGTATATGGTTTGGTTTCAGTTAATTTCGAGTCAACACTAAGAGAAGGCACTTTTCCAATAGGAGAGATCTGTACATTATTTTCAATATCTAAATCTAGGTCAGTCTTAGTTTTATCTAAGTTTTTGCTGAGCTCTTTGTTGTCACTTTCATTGGGTTGTTCGCTGAGGCTGACATCTGATTCTGTAATATCTGAGCATTTAGAGATTTCACTGCCATCTCTGGAGCAGGAACGTCCCCTTTTCAACTTCTTTGCATCATCTGAACACTCTGGAGTGTCTGCATTTTTGGAGTCTGAGAGTAACCGTCTTTTCTTCTGTTCTTTCAGAACAACCTCATTGAGCAGGTTACTCTTAACTTTTCTAGGCTTCCCACTCCTCAAGTTTTTTCCTTCAAAGAGAGAGGGACTATTACTCCTTTCGGAACGCATAGAGTATGGGCTGGTCCGTGGCCCGAGGACTAAGCTGCTAGGTGAATCCCCAAGAACCGACTTCATCATGACCATATCAGAGCTAAGCCTCACTCTCCTGCCAGCAGTTCTGGGGCTGGAAGACCTGGAACTAGGTGCAGGCTCATCAAGTGGTTCCTTCTTAATTTCGGCAGCAGGTATCAGTGGGATGGTTTCCTTGTCACTAGTGGTACGAGCCTCCCTTGCAGCTTTCCTCGTCCGAGTGACAGTTTTCTTTATAACATTTTTCTTAGCAGGTGTAACTTTCTTGCCCCTCAAGTTTTTTGTCTTTCTGATGCCTAGAGGTCTCTTCTTGACCACAGCTTTAGGTTTAGGTGCAGCTTTCTTGCTGTCTTTGGAAGTTTTGGGGTCATCTTGGGCAGGCTTGCTCTTTTCTTCCTCGATGATGTCTGAAGCCTTCTTCCGGGCTCTGGTCTTAGGCTCTACCACTGTTTCCTCATCTATACTCTTGTCCGACTCCTCTTTAGCCTGTTTAGTTTTCATGATGGAATGTTTGGTGGCAGACGGAACTGTTTTCCGGACATCAGGTTGCTGGTTATGTTGTCGGGTGTTCAGAGCAGACCAAGTAACAGTTGCTGGTCCAAAGGCTGATAACACAGCCTTTCTTAATTGTTAATAGCTTAATAGTCTTGTATCTTCTGAATGAAAATGTGTAAAACTATTTCAGTTAGCTCAAGAAATTAATAGGTCCCAAGTCTCTACACTGCTTGGCCTTTATTGACATGGAGGGTTGATTCCTCACTTATGACATGTTATTGGGACCTGGAATGAAATAAAAAACTATTTTAATTAAATATACTTATCAAATAACCATATTCAATTACTTAATTAATATTTAATTGTTATAATTTCATTCAAAATGAGAACTTAATCAATAATTAACTCAAATTCATTTATTTTTATATTTGGAATACTTATAGAAAACATTTTAAAGTTAATTGACACTTCATTTGAGATAATTCGGTCACAAATCGAGTCCTAAAAGTCGTGGTAAACAAAAGCGATGCCCGAGAATCAACAAGTTCGCGGACTTATTTCACGCATTTTTGTCACAAAATATCACATAATAAACGTATAAAGTAACAGAAGGATACTCTAAAATTGCATATTATGAAACAATATTTACTTTTAAGTCGCCCGTTGCACAGAAAAGCCAGCCGGAAAAGTCATGAAAATATCATGTTTTGGTGGTGTTGCACTCAAATACATCTCGAATGACCGCAACGCCACCTACAGCTGAGCGCTGCGTATGCGTCGACCGATAGCGAGAGACAGAAAGCACCAAATCATTTCCCTACCCGTGGCGCACCTCCGCTATGTACTCACAAAATACTCACAATTTATCCCACGGAACTGCCAAAAACCACAATAAAAAGTTAATTCAACACTCAATGCACCATAATATGCGAAAAAGTTCAATAAAAACTCGCGATTAAACTTAGAAAACGATTTTTGAAAAGCCCAAATGTCTGCAGGCGTCCGCCATAATGTTTCCTTCGAAACGAATAATATAGTTCTTATTGCTCTTGTAGCAAGCAATCGCTCTATTCGCTATTCAAAATGGCGACCGTGTGGCGTTCACAGAGCGCATTTGCACGTTTTTTCGTCGGAAAAACCGGGAGAATCCTGAACATCGCTTCTGATTTGGGTGCAAAACTTATTCCAGAGTCAATATCGGTAATTATACACATAATTTTACTCGCGCTGCGTTGTAATGTTGCTTTGAATGCGACATGTGACAGAACTATGGGTGTACACCCTCGCAAACAGCTTTCGCGCACAAAAATATTTTTTTAATTAATTTTTCAGAAATGTAGTCTTTGTAACTTTTGAATTGAACTTTGTAAAAGCTTTTTGACCTTGTCCTTTACAAAAATGTTATAATATTTAAAAAAATCTGTATTTAAGGTCAATGTTGATTTCCAAGAATATGTTATCTTAATCAATTTTATTTTACAATTCCGTTTCTTAATTGTTACAGGTTACCAGTAATAAAAAATATTCAAATTATGCTCATTCCCCGTTTGTTAAACACATCAAAGAACAATATGAATTTGAAATTGTAAAAAATCCCCCTGAATGGGCATACGTGGAACGCCTAATGCCATTTGAAACTATTCCTGAAGTAAAACCAAAAGAAACCTATCCTTCAGGATGGATACCACCGAAAGAAGAGGCAAAAAATCTACCATATTTTATTGCAAGAACTAAAAATCATCAATTGCCAATATACTTAGTTATTACTTATAGAGGCATGCGAAAGATATCTACAATTAGGAAGATTGAAGGAGATATTTGGTTACTTAACGACTTGATTAAAGAGCATTTGCAAAAAACACAAAAGCGTTACGTAGAGACAAGAGTCCATGAATTGGGAAGATTTATTCAAGTAAAAGGTGATTTTGTGACCACCCTTTGTGATTGGGCCTATGCTCAAGGTTTTTAGAATGATAATGTATTTAGATACTTAAATAATAAATAAATAAATGTAACAAGAATCTGCGTTTCTTTTTCATATCGTTATACAGAGTAGGTAGGTAATTGCGAAATTTTCGATTTAACTTCTGCAGATTTGTAAACATACCAATTTTACTTTACACATAACTACTGTTAAATTATAGTAATATTTCCAGTATTTTAATCTAAGTGAAATAAAAAAATTATATACTGAAGTACCTAATTATAATTTTACGCTAATTTATTAAATAGCTTTTGTTGAGAAGAAAGATCTCAAAGTTTCATAATATTAAGTAAAAGACAACCTGTTCAGCTTTGGCAAAACAATGTTAAATAATAATAATAATATGATGCTCATAATTTGTAATACAAACCTACAAATTAGAACTTTTACTGAGTATCGCATTCACGTTCACGTCGATCAAATAACCTAAAAAATATATTGTATATCTACTTAAATAATTATTAATATTTTTGTCCTTTAATTAATATTTTACTATTCAAAAACACATATATTTACTGATTACATTCATAAAAGTTGCTGTAAAAACATCAACAAAAGCATATCAGAAAATAAATATATAGATATTATTATCGAAACGTAACAAAATCAAACTTATTTCGCTGGGTGTACGCGGCATGAAGCGCGTTTCGTTCAGCCGCCGCGTGGGGCGCTGGCGACGGCGGAAGGTTTTATCTACGTAGCTATATAACATCCGCCCGGAGTTCTCTGGGCCTCACCAAGATATTATTTTCGACACGGGCACTCTTCTTTGTTCAAAAACAACTTTTCTATGTCTTAACGTGGCGATTTGACGCTTTATCAACGCTTTTCAGCCCGATTTACGCACTTGCAACGCATTATTTTAGGTTATTTAAAATTGTTTGAACAAAATTATAAAATTGGGTTAGTTATTTGCGTAATTATAATCGTATGGGAACGATTTAAAGTTAGCAAAGTTGTTGTATAGTACGATAGGATACGATGTATGTGTATTTAGCGGGTTACGTAACGCAATGAACGTTTATGTACCTATGTAAATATGTATTATCAAGGCCAAGTGCTTTCAGAACACTACGTGCAATCGATAACTAAATAATACAGGGTTAAATTCATTGTTTTTCGTATCTATTATTAGCTTTGCGTCGATTAGTAGGTAGGTAGGTACGTACCTACATAACGTAGTGATTTGGAAATCAAAGTACCTCGGTAGGTGCTTAGTCGAATTCTAAGGAATTCATTTATTTATAGATACTTAGTTAGAAATTTATGTTTTACTAGCTGATGCCCGCGACTCCGTCCGCGTGGAGGTATGAAAAATAGATGTTGGCCGATTCTCAGACCTACTCAATATGCTCACAAAATTTCATGAGAATCGGTCAAGCCGTTTCGGAGGAGTATGGGAACGAAAATTGTGACACGAGAATTTTATATAAGATCAACCTACCTAGGTCCGAACCTACTTAGGTATCCTATATTATACGATGGAATCGGATCGAATGGCATTTGGCGAGTGTCTATGTTTTTTTTTGTACTTATATCTATCCATCCGTGCGAAGCTGGGGCGGGCTGGGGTCCATCTATAGAGGATATTTTACGAGTATATCCCGAAAAACAATGGGATTCCTTCAGGATGATAGTTTTAGTCGATGTTACTCGCGTACCGTAGGTACACCGTAACTCCGTCAAACCCATAGATTAATTAATATATTGTCTTTGGTCAAACCTGAACCGGTTTCGACAATTCTTTTTTCCTTACAAAGTTTAATTAAACTGTCAGGTTGGTCTCATGTAAATTTCATGATTCATTTCACTGATGATAGTTCGCATAAATATGTCACCGTAAGCTTGTAAAAACCGTTAGATTATAATCTAACTCGCGAAATTGTAAACTGTCGAATGATTACAATATAACGGATTATTTTTCGGTAGATTGTAATCTGTTAGGTTTATTAACCCGATAGAACCTAAGTGCCCTACTTGATTATTTATGTCGAACCCTGACCTAACCTACAAGAAAGAGACAATAAAACGTAAATACAATGGATATTTCAAAAATTGGCACTTAAAACATTGAACGGTTCACAATCTTTCGACTGTTTACAATCTATCGAAAAAAAAAGCGTTAGATTACAATCTTACGGTTTTTACAATCTTACGGTGACATACCTATATGAAAGGCGGAGCCGCTGCAGGGCGATTGTGTAAAACCTGCATCAATCATTTATATAGTCTCAATTGTTTTGATTGGCACAATTTATGGTATTTTGGCTGCATCTATGGATTTTAGCCAATAGTGGAAGAGTGTTAACCAATCAGAGGTGATTGCGATCGTTACACTCTTAAAACTGTCATTTTTACATATATTTTGAACTGTTAACAACGTTGAACAATGCTGAACGTGTTAACAGCAAATTAGTCGCGATGAAATATACCAAGGGTACTAATTATAAAGTAAATTGTTAGTGTAAAGCATGTACCTAGTACCTACTAACTTACTTAGGTACTTCTTTCGTCCATGGTGAAAAGTCGATTTGTAAGGTTTCAGACAGTACATAGGTGCGACCTATGCGAAGCCGGCTTGGGTCTTCGAATCTACTTAGTAGGTGGTTACGTACCTATCTAAATAAAATTCAATGTTTGTATGTTTGTCCTCCATGCGTTCCGAAACCATTGAACAGTTTGTGATGAAAATAACTCAGGTAGGGTGTTCATTTATAGTTCATTCATTCATTCAGTCATTCATTCATTCTTTCATAAATGGTTTATTTTTCTTTACATGGGCATTGCAAGTTGCAACGCATGCTGGGTACAACATAAAGCTAGTCTATATAAATCACAGACCATACAATGATATAAATCTACTAATACCTACTAATATTATAAATGCGATAGTTGCGATGGATGGATGTATGGATGGACGGATGTATGGATGGATGTATGGATGTTTGTTACTCAATCACGCCCCAACGGCTGAACGGATCTGGATGAAATTTGGCATAGAGAAAGATTTTAGTCTGGAATAACACATACCTAAGCTACTTCTTTTAAAATTAAACCGAAACCGAAGAAAATTAAAAACCTCAATCCACGCGGACGAAGTCGCATAACTAATAACAAATAATTTAGATTTTTGATATCATACCTAGGTTACCTATATCGATCGTTCTTTGTTAGTTAAAAGTAAGTACATGTAGGTATATGCCTAAGGGTGCCTAAATAAATATGCATCTAATTAACTATAGGAAAAGGTGGTTTTCGCAGCTGTTGAAAATGTACAGGATGGCCCAAATAGTGACGTCCAAAGAAATAAATTAGATTCCTCGTACCTAGACCTATCAGAAAATACCTACCCCATGTATGTTCAGCGATTTTTGGTAGTTTTCGAGTTCTTCTATCGAGTTCGAGTTATCTCTCTCTGTTATCTTAAAAAGCAGATAGCTTTTTCTCCCAACTTCGTCAGCGTTGATTAGTTTTTTTTTATTAGGTAAGTACTTAATGGGAAAAAATTTAATGATTTATTTCACGTAGGACAACTTGTGCCACTTATGATAAGTCGTAAGAATCTACCACGCACCGGTTCGGAAAGATAATTCTACTGAGAAGAACCGGCAAGAAACTCAGCAGTTGCTCTTTTCATAAACAGAAAAATGTTACACCTTGTAAGTAATATACCTATACACTGCATACATTACGTAACAAGTATTACACTGACTGGTAGGTAGGTTGCTGGAGCCGGTTGCTTCCATGCAACTTTGTCATTGAGAAAATCATGAAAAAAAATTATCATCTTCCCGTAGAAAGGTAAAAATCGTTAGGTACAACTGTACTACGGCACTTAATTATTTTCCAGGTAACTACTGAACTATCTTCAATATAATATGTATCATATAAAGTATCAGTATCTACCACGATCAGCTTCTTACTTTCTATGACGATTTAAAGATAATTCTACCCCATTGTTCCATCTGTTGGCCGTTAAGGGATTAAGTTCGACTCCCAGGATAACTTTTAAGAGCTATGTGCGTTTTCTCTCTCTTTCTGCGTCGTATTCCTCATTGGTGAGGGTCGTGACTCGTGACCCCTTTCCATTAATCACATAATGATCGGGGTTTTCTTTGGATAATAATGCGGTGGGCGCCCAGGTCCCTTCGCATATCTACGACTCGACTATTTCAACTCTTAGGTTTCTACCTAACGATTATTATCAGATGTTAGTGATAATAACCAGGACCGACGGCTTAACGTGCTCTCCGAGGCACGGAGGAAAGGAAAGGGTCAAATTCGTACTTACAAATTCGGTCAGCCATCCAGTTACCCTCTTCAACTATGCCAACTACAATCGACTGATATGCGTTGTCGCAACTAGACCACTCGTCCCTCAAATACGTCCCTCTTTTGCGTTTTACTTGTAAGCAATTCAGATATGACTGGAGGTAGGCTGTGGCTAAATAGGTTCCACTAAAAGGCAAAGCCGTGTAACCAAGCTATTAGTTGTTCCAGTATGATACCTAGTGCGTAGAATCCCATGACAACCCTTGTAAGGGATGGATGTACAATGAAAGATTGCTTTTGGTGAAAATCCAGGCTGACGGGGTTTTTGCAGCAACGAGCGCTTATTTTTCTTCTTTTAAAAAATACTCTTTATTTTTAACCATACGAGAGATAATACGTTCAGTAAATAGTTTATATATTAAAATAAAATAAAATTAATTTAAGCGTAAATTCGCGTTGCGTACACTCCTACACTGTGCAATCATGTAAGGATTGCCGATCAAATCGTATATACCTAAACGTATGAGAATGGATACACGAAATTGAGCTCTAATTCAATAATGTTATGGTTTATTTTACTTTGAAGCCGAACTTCTACGATTTAATCGACAATTCTTACATGATTGGGGGGCAGAGGCCCGATTGTCTAACCAAATCGTAATCATTTGACAGCTTATAACGTATAACTCCAACTGTTTAAGGATATCACACATGGTTTTTGACGTGCAGGCATCTATGAACTTCTTAAACAGGTCGAATTATCCGTTTGACAAACGATTACGATTCCCTTGCGCAATCGGGGGGCAGGTTATGTAAGTCGCAACGCAAACGGAGGGGTTTGGAATCATTTGAAATACGATACCTACCGCAAAATAACTTGATCAGAACTCAGAATCTTAATTTGATTGTTGTACACCTATACTGGAAGTTTTGTTCTTATAGGCCGAGCCATTTAAGAGAAAAAGCCTTCTTGCTCTTTTATTAAGTAGTCATGACTTTGGATTTTTTTTCTATCGAGAAAATTTCATCCAATCATGTTTTCCTTTGTTCCGATACTTAAAAATATAAAGTTTTGTTCTTATAGGCCGAGCCATTTAAGAGAAAAAGCCTTCTTGCTCTTTTATTAAGTAGTCATGACTTTGGATTTTTTTTCTATCGAGAAAATTTCATCCAATCATGTTTTCCTTTGTTCCGATACTTAAAAATATAATGAATTATAATATAGGTACCTACATTAATTTCATGTTTCGATCCACGCGTTACAAACTTATATGGATTTTAGAATCGACGAAAACGGAGACTACGACGTGTGTATTCTGGTAGTGGCATTATAGCTCCCAAACTGATGTCCGATCACATCAGTTTGAGATGACATCAGAGTGAGATGTACCGATTTTGATTCAGTTTGTTTTGGTTGAATAGTGACTTACTAGATCGTGAAAATTCTTAGCTATGATTCAAGATAATCGGTTCGGGAAAATCCGTTTGTGTTCGTGAAAATCTGAAAATAAGATCAGCAGCATGTTTCCTGCCACTTATCACTTAAGTACCTTCGAGGCAAAAGTGAATAGGCATAGCGTAGACAAGTGCGTTCTAACATAGACCTCATCATTGCTTTGCACTAAGCATGATTGTCGTCAAGCGTGATTGTACCTCGCAATAAAAAAAATTGTCAGCATCAGCATTAAAAATCAAGGAACAAAAAGCTTTAATCCGCCGAAGCAGTCAAATCTATCTGGTACAGCGTGTAACTTGCACGTGTAGCTTGTGATATTCACCGCCCAATAGGCCAGCAATTCGGACCGCCACAACACCACACTACACAAAATTTCCGAATTCTTCAACGTTTCACTCCGACACCGGAGCATCCTCAGGAGATATCTCGACAAGGAACGATTGTAAAGTAAGTTCAGCATCAGCATTGTAGTTAATGTAACCAACTTCCCTAAGTCTGATCGATTCTAAATTTGCTGTTATGTACCTACTACTAGCTGATGCCCGCGACTTCGTCCGCGTGGATTGAGGTTATTTGGTTCCCGCGGAAATTCCTTCATTTTTCGGGATGAAAAGTAGAGCCTGTGTGCTATTACAGACTCTCTGTGCCAAATTTCATGCAGATCCGTTCAGCCGTTCTGACGTGATTGAGTAACAAACATCTATCCATCCATCCAAACAAAATCACGTTTGGGGCTCATTGAAATGGTTACAGTACTTATCTAGTTTTTTTTTGTGTCAGCGGAAATACTTCCGTACTTATGCCACAGCATGTTACAACATTATTTATTTTATGAAAGACTAGCAGTCCGCCCCGGCTACGCACGGGTGCACTTCAGATTTGTAATCTCTGACTTGCAAGACGATTTTCATTTTCAAAAGAAGATTCTCCAATACGACGTATTTTCACTGCCCTCGCCTGGGAACTATGTTTAGAAAGTTGAGACCTTGATCTTTTAGGCTTTAATCTATTTTCTGTCTACAGCAGTTAGATATTAAAATGTTGGTAAGTTTTCTTGTATTTATTATGTTTGTCTTGACAAATATGACATAAAAGTGTCTTGACAAATATGTTATATGACATGAAAGACAGTCTAAATTAATAGACGAATAGAGGTTTAACGTAAAAAGTTAAATTAGGTGAATTTTTCCGACTTAATTTACATTATTGCAATTTTCGAATGGATCTCTAATTTATTTTAAAATAAAATGTAGCCTAGGTATGTTACTCTCTGATAAAGTAGCTTTCTTTACGTGAAAGAATTTTTCAAATCGGTCGAGTAGTTTTAGAGTTTATCCATTACAAACAAACAGACAAACAAATTTTCCTCTTTATAATATTAGTTTAGACTAGCGATCCGCCCCGGCTTCGCACGGGTAGCACTAATAATAATCCTAATAGTCTATACCCAATATAAGTATAAGTGGGCAGTGGGCAGACTTGAGTTTGAGATGACTAACATATTTATTTTGATAAGGATTAATACTATTTCGGTAAAAACACCTTCGCAAGTAAAGCATTGGCTTAGACCAAATTTGAAAATCATAAAAAAAATAATTGTGAATCAATTTTTTTTAGAAATTTTTGAGAGGAACGAACCACCATACATTGTTTTCATGTAACTTTAACAATTTACGCAGCGCACGCCACGTAAGTTCTCAAAAGAGACTATTTTTTCCGATTTAGTTCACATTATTGCAATTTTCGTAAGGATCTCTAATTTTTTTGAAAATAAAATATAGCCTACTAGCTGATGCCCGCGACTTTAAGTTTTGATTCCCGCGGGAACTCCTCAATTTTCCGGGATAAAAAGTAGCCTATGTCATTCTCCAGGTCCTCAACTATACCTATGCCAAAAATCGCCTCAATCCGTTGCTCCGTTGCGGCGTGATTGAAGGACAAACCAACAAACCAACAAACAAACTGACTTTCGCATTTATAATATTAGTATGATGATGTTACTCGCTGATAATGTAGCTTTTAAAAGTATTTTTAAAATCGGTTGAGTAGTTTTTGAGTTTATCCATTACAAACAAACAAACAAATCTTTCCTCTTTATAATATTAAGGTATAGATAAAGATTTAAAATACTTAGTGAGTATTGGTAATCGTATCGAAGTTGTGATCGTCACAATTTTGTTTTATTCCACTACAAGTCAGATCCTTGACTGCGATCTGGTGGTAAGTGTTGATGCATGCAGGCTAAGATGTTAGCGGGGTAACCTGTCTCGCTTGACATATTCGTCCGTCACGTCACCTAATAAGGGGTAAGGCCGGCTGGCAGAAATGCCGGGTTATCTTTTTAACCCAGAGTTAGCTGCTACTTTGATAAAATTTGAATAAAACTTCTGTCATAATTTCGAATTTATTGCATACTAGATGATGCCCGCGACTTCGTCCGCGTGGACTAAGATTTTGTATTACCGCGAGAAATCTTTAATTTTCCGGGATAAAAAGTAGCTATATGTCCTTTCCCGGTATACAACCTATCCCTGCACAAAATTTCATCAAAATCGGTTAAGCAGATGGACCGTGAAAGCGTAGCAGACAGACAGACAGGCACACTTTCGCATTTATATTATTAATAAGTAAAAAGTAGAGATGAAACGGATAGTTGTTTGGCTGGATACCGGATACTGGATATTCGGCTAGCTACGAAGCCGGATGGCCGAATATCCGGCGGCCGGATATCCGGCTCGTGATCTCGTAGCAGTTTGTGACCAGTTTAGCGCCGTACAGGTACAACGAAAGCGATCGGATCAATTCGTGCGGTTTCGGGTGTCATCGTGAGTGATCGTGGCAGGCGGAATGGGTGATTATTTGTATAGCGAAAATTAGTTGTTTATTTGCTGCGTAAAGTGCGTGATTTGAGTGCAATTTAAGAAAGGTTCTTTGAAATTCTTTGCGAGTTTTTGTAACTTTTCAGTTTTAAATAAAATCATAAATATTACCCGTTAAATTCTTAATATTTAGTAAACCTCACAAAAACTTATATTTTAAAGTTGATTTTAGGAAATAGTCGTAGATTTTGAACATCCGGTATCCGGCCGGATAACAAATTTACGCCGGATAGGCCGGATACCGGATAGCTACCGGATATCCGTTTCATCTCTAGTAAAAAGCATGGAAATGTGGATTATTCGTGGGTTAAACGTCTGTCGCAACATCTTTACGTGGGCCTAATTGATAGGCCTAACATTGCGATAAGTGTAAGGCCACCAATTAAGCACCCTGGCTGGGGCAGTTGGCATTCCGACGTAGGGTTAAATCAGGCCTGCCAGGGTTATTGGACCTGACTTGTCATGATTCCGGGGGTTTTTGAAAGTGTCAGGATTTTAGGTCTAATTAACCTGAAATGCCAGCTAAATAATCCATAGTTACTAATATTACAAATGCGAAAGTGTGTCTGTCTTTCTGTCTGCTGCTGCTTTCACGGCCCATCTGTTCGACCGATTTTGATGAAATTTGGTACAGGGATAGGTAGTATCCCGGGGAAGGACATAGGCTACTTTTTATCCCGGAAAATTCAAAGGTTCCCGTGGGAATCAAAAAATGTATCTGTTCAACCGATTTTAATGATAGATAGATAGATAGATAGATAAATACTTTATTGCACACATGAAAGAAAAAGAATACAGAGTAAAATTAACTATAACTAGGTATGCAAAGGCGGCCTTATTGCTTACTGAGCAATCTCTACCAGGCAACCTTTGGTGAGAGGATTGAACGAGATGTGTAGGGTAGTGTGGCACAATAGAATACCTACACGTTATTATTATTAGTTGAGTAAATAATATAAACATACTAGACACAATATATATTTATACATTACATATAATTAAAATAAGTAAATATAGATAACAATATATATTATACATAAACATAAATAAATAGTACATACATAATGCATACATAATTTACACATACCTATTATATAAATAATATTACATAAGCATAGTAATGAATTACGATAGAAATAATATAATTATTTAGTTATTATGGCACAACTTGGCTAAAGAAATATTCTTTGAGACTTTTTTTAAAAATAGCTAAGGATTTGGAGTCTCTAATATTTTTGGGTAGAGAATTCCATAACTGCACAGCATACACCGTGTAAGATTTGCTGTAAAATTTTGTACGATGGCTAGGAGTTTTGAGTTTATTATCCATGGTAGAACGCAGCTGCATATGGCGATCAACAGCACCGAGAAAGTTAAAACGTTCTTTAAGATAGCTGCTTGATAGATTTAATGATATTTGGTACAGGGGTAGGTTGTATCCCGAGGAAGGACATAGGCTACTTTTTATCCCGGGAAATTCGGGGGATTCCCGCGGGAATCGAAAAATTCGTCGAACGAAGTCGCGGGAATCATCTAGTACTTAACAAACTTGTAGGAACAATAAAACATAATAAGTCGCGTCGTTTGGATAGGGGCTGCGACCCACCCATCTGGTTCCTACCTGATGAGCTCTTATAGCAGGACAGAAATTGAACTGTAGCACAGTTCAATGCAGTGTCCAAAGTCCCCTGGTCCAAAGCCATTCAGCGTGGCATTGCTGCAAGCTTGATGGGTACCTTTGGCACAGGGGCAACCAGGGGTGGTCTTTTTGATCAAGGTTTTTTTTGTTATAACCTAGCTATATAAGAATTAATTTTTAATTTATTTTATAGTTAGTTTTTAATATTTATATTTAAGTAAGTAAGTATATTATTTGTATACCTACCTAATATTTGTTTATTTTGGTTACATTTTAATTTCTTTTTAAGCTATTGCATTGGACTATCGCGGGCCTTGAGCGAGCGTGGAGACCGAATCCAGAAATTCCGTAACGAAAAAAAATCTAACACTTTGGTTGCTATGACTACTTTTTGTTGACTTCAAGTTGTTGAAAATATAAAGGCGAAATATTTTTATGAAAAGATGATTTTCAATCAAAAAACCTTTTGATTCCCCTTGGACACCCGGACTATTGAAAACATAATTCTTTAAAATTATTTCGCCTTTATATTTTCAACAACTTGAAGTCAACAACACAAGTAGTCATAGCAAGTTGATAAAAAATGCTATGCAATAGCTTTACCGCGGCAGTCTCCGAGTGCCACACGTCTTTTTTTTATTTATTTATTTTATGAACTTAAAATTAATTAAGAGGAGTAACTACTTACTATAACTGCTTACTTATATTACAGTCGCTAACCTACAATAGTTTAACTAATGAAATAAAACGTGCTGACTCAATTAACATGTAATTAGCTTCTCTATACCTACCTACTACGAAATATTTGTTGTAGGTACGGAATTGAAGGACAAGAAACCTTTATTAAAACTAACTATTGATGTACGAAAATGAGACTATAAAATAATATGAACTGTGAAGTTAAATTATTGACCCAAAAAGTGAGTAATAAAAATCTCGTGAATTTATCTTATGTACAATTTATCATTCTGCTCAAAGGAATACGTTATTGTGGCGCTTGCTTTTTGCTCTGAGCCCATGGTAATCGGACACGAAGAATTTTATAAATTTTACATCTCAAAAACTGATCCACGGCTCAGGTTTTTTTTTTTTTATCCACTACAAGTTAACCCTTGACTGCAGTAAGTGATGATGCAGTTTAAGATGGTAGCGGGCTAACCTGTTAGGGGCATGGCATGATGGCAGTTATATTAAACCCATACCCTTATTCGGTTTCTACACCTCATCGTACCGGAATGAGAAATAACTTGGCGGCACGTCTTTGCCGGTAGGGTGGTAAACTAGCCACGGCCGAAGCCCCCCACCACGCCAGACCAGGGAAAATTCAGAAATTATAAATTCCCAAATTGACCCTGCCGGGGATCGAACCCGGGACCTCTGCACGTTAAGGCAACAGCGCTACACACTGCGCCACGGAGGTCGTCAAAGGTTACCAAAGAGCTGTCGCTCATTTAGCCCAACGGCTTAGCCTTGCCATTCAACGAGGTAATAGCCCCAGTGCAGTAACAGTTTGTTTGATTAAAAAACATTTGAATTTTGAATTCAAACACGGTTATTTTAGGACCCACCAGGCGCATTGATGAGCGCTGTGATCATACAAATGGAGGGTCCCGGCTTTAGTACGGTCTAGTGGGACTCTTTGTGGGAGTTTGTGGGAGGCTTCTGACGTGGCTGGAGACCACTCCACAGGCGAAAAAGTGCCGTCAAGCGATTTAGCGTTCGTGCACGAATTAGTATAGGCTACTTTTTATCCCGGAAAATTGAAGAGTTCCCCCGGAAATCAAAAAATGTATCTGTTCAACCGATTCTGATGAAATTTGGTACAGGGACAGGTTGTATTTCGGGGAAGGACATAGGCTACATTTTATCCCGGAAAATTTAAGAGTTCCCGCGGGAATTAAAAAATTCAACGTCATATTTACGTACAATCTGTGCGTCTCTTACACATAAGTAGGTATAATGAAAACATGACGATGCACGCTATTTTTCAATTTTTTATTCGTATCCTGGTCCACAGCCAGTGCTTAAAGATGGAACAGCTCAGATCCTCTGCCAACGTACTGAGGATCCTGGATCTCGCTGTCGGAAGCGCGCAAACGACTTCAAAACGAAGCGATGTGTGATGTAATAAAATAAGTGAAAAACTAAGAGACTTAAATATAAATAAAAAAAAATTTAGAAAACGCAAAGTAAAACCTTTCATAATATGATACCCCACTCGATGTAGTAAACCCACTTTAAAGTTTCAACCCCCCCATTCCAGCCCCTTTTGTAAAAGTGTGTTTGTTTGTCCTTCATTCACGCCGCAACGGAGCATCGCGCGAAAACACGTGGACGAAGTCGCGGGCATCAGCTAGTATTAACTAATAGTATATTTAGAATTCTCTCATGAGCAATAAGGCTTTGTAAGCATTATCTAAAACTATACCTTTCAAGTCTGTATAGTTACTAAAATATGCAAATGTGACCGGACGGTCAAAGTCGCACCATATAAGGGTTGCATACCTACCTTTCCGGTACGCAAACTGAAAACTGAAATCACAGTAACAGTTCTATCCAACATAGAAACTCGTTGATGTCGTTGCTGACAGAGCGTGGTCTTTAGGGTTCCAAAGTGAAAGTCAGAGTCAAAGTCAAAAGCCATATTTTATTGCATGCAGACTTAATAAAATTTAGAATATTTTCTACTAGCTGATACCGCGTGGATAGAGTGTGAACTTTTTCATTTCCGGGATAAAAAGCAGTCTATGTGTTATTCCAGACTATAATCTATCTCTGTGCCAAATTTCATCCAGATCCATTCAGCCGTTCTGGCGTGATTGAGTAACATCCATCCAAACTTTCGCATATTTTATAATATTGGTATAGAGTCTATAGACTTGTAGATGATTTATTCATGGTTGATTGCACTATAAAAATTTTAAACGTCAATCGAAACTATTACCTTTTGTAAATACAAAAGTGTGTCTGCCTGTCTGCTATACTTGCCCATCTTACAACTGATTTAGATGAAATTTGGTATCATCTCGAGGAAGGACATCTGGCATATTTAAAATCTCATATCTGAATATCTGGAAAATTAAGGAGTTCCCGCGAGAATAATAAAAACATAAAACCATGCGAGCGAGGTCGCGGGCATGAGGCATCAGCGATATATAAACTACTGACGTTGTCCTGCCCTGTACCTAGAACCCGATTGCAGTGCTACCTACCGGGTCCAATTGTCAATATAAACCATCCCGGGACCCACTCATACACACAAGTATATGAGGCCAAGCCTCGAAGCCCGTACCCCTCCCGACCCCTAGCTTGGTCTTCACGGGCCAATCGGAGGAGACCCCTGCTGACACACACAAGAATTCCATCAGAATTCGTCCAGCCGTTTTGAAGTGATGCGCTTACATTATTGATTATTATTTATATTCGTTCGGAAAACAGGTGCACAATAATATTTAGATTATTGTTAATTATATTAGTTTTATCCTAAATGTAAGGCTATATAATAAATGTTATTTAGTTGTCTCACACTGTATATTACGAAATAAATTTATCTTATCTTATCTTAATAAATTCTAATATTACATATACTTAGAAAGATAGAAGAAGATTCATATATTGAGATTTTTATTACAAACATAGTGCAATATCAAACGACTTCATCAAAGGTAAAGATTTCATCCAAGGTAAAGATATTATTAATCTAACAGCTAATTTCCCGAGCGCTTATTCTAGCCTAGCGCTGTGAGAGCGGAAAATCTAATAGGAATCAGCGGTAAATGAAAATAAAGTATTTTCCGTATCTAGGGCCCGGCCCGGAGCGCGGCCTCAATGCACCGACGACGGGGTGACCACACACACAATATTTGGTGGACAGTCCTGAATTATTCTCTCTCTTGGCGTCGTATTCCACATTACTGAGGGTCGTGACCTCTTTCCATTCATCACATAATGGTAGGAATTTTCTTGGGACAATAATGCGGTAGGTTCCCACATCCTTCCGTATCCGACTCGACTAAGAGTATTAAACTCTTAGGTTTTTGTAACGATTATTATCAGATGTTAGTGACAATAACCGGGACCGATGGCTTAACGGAAAGCACTCCGAGGCACGGAGGAAACGAAAAGACCAAATAGGAACCTTCTAATTCGGTCACCCATCCAGTTACCGACTTGGATCAACGTTGCTTAACATAACAATCGCAATCGACTGATAATATGCGTTGTCACAACTAGGCCACTCGTCCCTCAACCCTGAACTATTACATGGCACCAGAAAAGTTTCTGGATTTGCCATTACATTTTAAAGACTGTTAAACAGCATTTGTTAAGTCGTGGTTATACAAGTGGACAACTTGTGTCACTTATATTACTTAAGTCGTGAAATAAATAATCATTTCTAAAAGCCATCATCTGGGAATTGAATTAAATAATCATTTGTTATTTACATATTAATCCGTAATAAGTAAGCTTTCTATTCGGCTTAAAAGGCTTCCTATATTTGGGTGATCGTGAGGATCAATCCTCGGGTATGCACCTCTGTATCATTTCGGAGCTATGTGCGTTTTAAATAGCGGTAAAATGAACTTCCATAAATCTATTATATGACTTGAGTACCTTCTAGGCAATAGTGAATAGGCATTTTCTAGGCAAGCGCGCCCCGACCTAGACCTCATCATTGTTTTTCTAAGCATGATTGTCGTCAAGCGCAGCCTATCCTGCAATAAAAAAAATACCCTTTGCAGAATCTTTGAACTTGTTGAGAAACAATTCTAATATGTTCTCGGTTCTCACCGTTGCTTACCATCAGGTCAGAATATTACAGGCAAGCACCAAACTTTATTTAAATAACTTTATTTAAACAACAAACTTTATTTATATATAAAAACATGGTCACCCTACAATTACAACGAGGACATAGTGCGGTGTTGAATTACTTAGTGGTAAATTATTTGGGGCTTTCTTATCCAGAGTTTTGATATATTTTAAAAGATACGTTAATATAGGTACTTAGTCATTTAAACGCTTGGGTATGTCTTATAAAACAATAAAAACATGTTGAGCAAAGACAGATATTATCTATATGTGTCAAATCGATTAAAACTTCTTCGTGAAGAAAGTCGATTGTTATTAAAAATCGAATCAGTAATGTCGAGCTGCCGATAGTAAAATAGTTATATTTTGTGTTATATGGGGCCAAAGAAAATTTTTGTTCCCCGCTATTTTTTGAGGGCGCTATTTTGAATTCAGAGCGAAGTGAAAGATTCTAAAGTAGAATCCTGAGCGTAGCGAGGAATTCAATATACGCCACCCGAGAACAAAAAATTTGGCCCCGAGTGACACACACTATTTTTCATCATTACGTATGAGAAAAAGCTAGGAGTATCAACCTACTATGTATGGACATTACCTATACGTTTAAGCACCAATCAGAAGCATGAACGCGGACCAATCAGGTCAGAGAAATGAAAAGTCCCATGGGCCTAAAAATTACATTTTGCTCCCGCTATCCTCTGAAGCCAATATTCGTTTTCATCATACCTATTCGAAAAACGAATATTGGCTTCAGAGGATAGCGGGAGCAAAATGTAATTTTTAGGCCCATGGGACTTTTCATTTCTCTGTTCTGATTGGTCCGCGTTCGTGCACGCGCAGCAGCACCTTGCCGGTGTGCTTGCCGGCGCCATGTAGCGGAAGGCGGGCTCCAGCTCGCGCTCGCCGAACACGGTGGCGGGCAGCGGCCGCCTTGTCGTCGCCCTCGCCCGCCGCGCCGAACAGCGCGTCCAGCAGGATGCCGTGGAACGTGGTGTTCTTGAGGAACACGCTCATCCCGAGCGCGGTGTTGTTGGACAGGTCCAGCTTGCCGATCTCGAGGAAGCGGCCGCCCACCGCCAGGCAGCGCACCGATTGGTGCTTAAACGTATAGGTAATGTCCATACATAGTAGGTTGATACTCCTAGCTTTTTCTCATACGTAATGATGAAAAATAGTGTGTGTCACTCGGGGCCAAATTTTTTGTTCTCGGGCGGCGTATATTGAATTCCTCGCTACGCTCAGGATTCTACTTTAGAATCCTTCACTTCGCTCTGAATTCAAAATAGCGCCCTCGGGGAACAAAAATTTTCTTTGGCCCCATATAACACAAATAACTATTTTCGAACAGGTATGATGAAATATAATTGTCAAATACGCAATCTAAATTAAATCTAAATTAAAAACTAAATTAAAAACTAAAAACTAAACATTAAAAAGATACGCGCCGAATTGAGAACCTCCTCCTTTTTTGGAAGTCGGTTAAAAATATCATCTATCCCGCTGCAATGAGGCAGTGTGCCCAGGACGCTGGCTGCGTTACCCCGCTGAATAATACGCAATTGAAATGATTTTTAAAAACCCAAATCCACGCGGATTCTATCGTGAGCATCATCTAATTTAGCCAATCTAATAAAAATTGCAAAGTAAACTTTCAAAATAATGAATAATTAATTGATAATAAATCTGTCGAGAACAGTTATTTTTGTTTAAACTCTGTCGGATTCTGGGTTAAAATTGATAAGATTTTTGCCACACAAATCAGACTTTTGGGATTCCGATAGCGGGCGCCAATTTTTTTTAGTTACGGACTTACGGCAGTTTATTCTTGTACTAGCGAATGCCCGCGATTGAGGTTTTTCGGTTCCTGCGGGAACTCTTTAATTTTCCGGGATAAGTAGCCTATGTGTTATTCCAGACTATAATTCCATTCCATATTATCTCAGTGCCAAATTTATCTACATCCGTTCAGCCGTTCTAGCGTGATTGACAAACATTCATCCATCCAAACATTCGCATTTATAATATTAGTACAGAAGAATGTGGCAGGATTAGATGTTTTTAGGGTTCCGTAGCCAAATTTGGCAAAAACGGAACCCTTATAGATTCGTCATGTCTGTCTGTCTGTCTGTCTGTCTGTCTGTCTGTCTGTCCGTCCGTATGTCACAGCCACTTTTTTCCGAAACTATAAGAGCTATACTGTTGAAACTTGGTAAGTAGATGTATGCTGTAAACCGCATTAAGATTTTCTTACAAAAATAGAAAAAAAACAATAAATTTTGGGGTTCCCCATACTTAGAACTGAAACTCAAAAATTTTTTTTTCATCTAACCCATAGGTGTGGGGTATCTATAGATAGGTCTTCAAAAATGATATTGAGGTTTGTAATATCATTTTTTTCTAAACTGAATAGTTAGCGCGAGAGACACTTCCAAAGTGGTAAAATGTGTGTCCCCCCCCCCGTAACTTCTAAAATAAGAGAATGATAAAACTAAAAAAAATATATGTTGTACATTACCATGCAAACTACCACCGAAAATTGGTTTGAACGAGATCAAGTAAGTAGTTTTTTTTTAATACGTCATTAATCGTAAATCGCAATTTACCTTTCATTCAATCAACTCAAATATTTTAAAAAAACATTTAATTTAAAACTTACTACAGGTTTGTACGGAACCCTCGGTGCGAGAGTCCGACTCGCACTTGGCCGGTTTTATTTGTACTACGTCATCACTACGTTTTTGTAAAAAGCTATTCATCGAACTTTGCCCGTAACTCGGGGTAGGTATATATGTCTTTTGTTTATTCTTCTTTGCCGTATGGTAATGGGATGAATAGAAAAGATTTTAAGCGGTGATAGTGGCAAAGAGGACACCTGTTCCAGTGGTCGGGGTTCGATCCTCGGGCACACATTTGCTTCTATTATGTGCGTTTTAAGCAATAAAATAATACTTACTTGATAAAACGGTGAAGGAAAACATCGTAAGGAAACCTGAAAGCCTGAGAATTCTTAATACCTAAAATACTCAAAGGCATGTGAAGTCTGCCAATCCGCACTCGGTCAGCGTGGTGGACTATGGCTAAACCCTTCTAATTCTGAAACTACTCTCACAATAATGAGCTCGAGTCTACACTCGGTAATGGGTTGAAATGATGACGAATTAGGTTATTGAACACGTGAACAATAACTTTTTAACATTAAGAGGTCGCTGACCCCGTTATCACGAGTGTAATTGTTTTATCACATTGTACGGTGCTTTCACTACGTTTTATGCGCTTCGTACCAACATTATATCATTTGTACCCGATTCGTACAGTGCCTAACGTCCGTCTACCACGGCATGTGAACTTATAGGTAGGTGGTAGGTACTTACAGGTATATAACTTATAGTATTACCTATTCTTGACTGCCTCGTTGGTCTAGTGGTTAGCATGTTTGATTGCGGCCGACGGCGGCCGACAAGGTCTCGGGTTCGAGTCCCGGGTCGGGCCATAATTAAGTATTGGGTTTTTCCGACTAGAAATACTCAGTATTAGCCCGGAAGTAGGAATTTGGCGGTGTTTCATCCCCGTGCCTCGGAAGCACGTTAAGCCGTCGTTCCCGGTTATTATCACTAACATGGTAATAGTTGTTAAGCCCCGCCAACCCGCATTGGAGCAGCGTTGTGGGTCTAAGCTCTAATTCTCTCTCTCCTATGAGAGTGGAGGCCTGTGCCCAGCAGTGGGACGTTAATGGGCTGTAGTGGTGGTAGTGGTGATTACCTATTCTGTGGTTATAGTCCAAATTCGTAGGGCGGGCGCGTCGCGATTGGCCTAGGCCCTAGGCTATTCTCAGAAATGGCGCCTGGTCTAAAGCAAAAACATGCTTACCTAGCGAGTTTTCGGGCCAATCTAACTGTGCCTAAATTTCCAGTCCAAAGACGAATTAGTTTTGGACTAGGCAATCTTGAATAATACTAATATTGTATGGAATCACGCCGTAACGGTGTAAAGGATTGGAATTAAAATAAACTTATTGAACGCGAACGAAGTCGCGGGCATCAGCTAGTACTCTATACTTAATCTTTAAGTATAATAACGTATACGTAATACGTATAATTGCTACTAAGTATTATTACTTAGTAAGTATTACTTACTAGTTACTTAATACTTACGAAGTATTAAGATGATGTTTTTTTAATTCCCACGGGAACTTCTCGCTTTTCCGGGATAAAAAGTAGCCTATGTTACTCCCATGCAAAAAATCACGTGGATCCGTTGTTGTTGCGGCGTAAATAAAGCATAAACCAACAAACATACTTTCGCATTTATCATACAAATATTATAAATGCCAAAGTGTGTTTGTTTGTTGGTTTGTAGGTTTGTCCCATAGACATACTCGTAGAATTTTTTCGCTACGTGGTGTGTCCTACAAGCACGCTGAAACGGAACAACGGAACGACGTGATTTTTGGCATGGGTATAGTTGAGGACCTGGAGAGTGACATAGGCTACTTTTTATCCCGGAAAATTAAGGAGTTCCCGTGGGAATCAAAAAAACATATTCCACGCGGACGAAGTCGCGGGCACCAGCTAGTAATATTATAAGTATGATAAGCTTCGTGCGTCAAACCTAACTTAATATTTCCACAGTAGTTTTCCGACAACACAAATGTGTAGAGTATTTGTTTAAGACGTATGTTTTATGTTATAGTTTGCTATTATTATGCTATACCACTTCTAACGGTGAAAGAAAAAAAAATAAAAAGAAAGAAAAACAGTTTTTTCACCAGTGGTGTCACAGAGAAAACTAGATACAAATGTAACACTTTGGACTGTGTCACCACCCAGAAGGGGTGTACAGCTCCGCGTTTTGCCTTGCGTCATATGCTAATAAAAAAACCAAAAAACCAACTTTCAACGCCACTGTAAAGTACAAAATAATTTTGATTTCTACCCAATATGTTGAAGTCGGGCGAGTATAACAAGAATAAGCAAAGTTGACGCATCAGACTCGCCCGACATAGTGGGTAGAAATCAAAATTATTTTGTACTTTACAGTGGCGTTGGAAGTCGGTTTTTTGGAAAGAATTTTTATTTTTAACTTTTTAGTGTCAGGGTTGAGGATTTGGAGTCAGAATTCTTTATGGGACCACCTCGAGAGCTTCCTCTAACGACTGATAGAAAAAAAAATTAAATCAGTTCTGTAGCCACGGAGATATGCACCGACATACATTTAAAAAAAAATAGGCGACGAATTGAGAACCTCCTCCTTTTTGGAAGTCTGTTAAAAATGCATACATAGCAAGGCGCTTATTTTCGGCGGTGGCGGCTGGTGACGTCATGGTGGATAACCAAGCTATCTGTAATTTGTCAAAAACATACAAGAAACGTGATTTTTGAGCGCCTCGTTGTATCGCATCTCATCTAGTACGAAACTATTTCAATAGTAGTTAGGTGTACAACGGTTTTAAATCTTGTATGATGGTACAGAACCCTGTGTGTGCGAGTCCGACTCGCACTTAACCGGATAATAGTTTATTTTACAAAAAAATTGCAATATCGTTCCTAATTCGAAACCTAGGATATCGAATGCCCTTCAGACTTCCTATATTTTTCTCTCGAGGTAGGTAGGTTTTAATATACCTCAAATCGAGAGTGAATAGGCATTTTCTAAGCAAGCGCGCTCTACTTTAGGCTGCATCACCACTCGCAAGAAAGTCTGATTGCAGCCAAGCGCTAGCTAATATATTATTTAAAAAATAGTAAGTATTATTAGAAGGAAACACTGGTTATCCACTTAATTATCATTTAATACTTTAATTGAGCAATTTACATAAACACAGACGTAACGCCACTATAGAGTGAGTACCATAGACCAGTATTGCCACCGTAGACCATGCAGACAGTAATACCATGTACACCTCGCTTTTAGTTTCCATCTAACAGTATACAACATAGACTTATTTCGTAGAGCTTCCTACGCAGCTTATTAAAAAACTAAGCTTTCCTATTTTATGATCCTTTGAGGCTTTAACTCTTCCACGTCAAAGCGTCAAAGGAACGTAATATTTCCACGCTAGGTTTCCCGACAACTTCTAAAGTAAACGTTGTGTCACTCCGTGGAAAATATCCATGATACAAAAGTGTGTTTTTCTATGTGTTTTATTTTTCTTTTATTCCACTACAAGTTAGCTTGACTATCCTGGCGGTAGGTATGTGACAATACAGCCTAAGATCATAGCAGGCTTGGAGCCTAAGAGCATAGGTAGTTTGTTAGGGGTATGGCAGTTATAGGTAATATAATAAAAGGAAAAGGTGACCGAGACGACCTCCCGGCGCAGTGTTGAGCGCTTTCGTCTAAACGTGGGAGGTCACTGGTTCGATCCCGGCAGGGTCAATTTGAGAGTTTATAATTTCTGAACATTCTCTGGTCTGGTCTGGTGGGAGGCTTCGGCCGTGGCTAGTTACCACTCTACAACAAAGACGTACCACCAAGCGATTCAGCTAGATTAGGGGTATGGGTTGATTATAACTGCCATGCTCCTAACCGGGCTACCATCTTAGACTGCATCATCACTGACCATCAGGTGAGATCGCAGTCAAGTACTCAGTCCCTCTAGGTAATAGGTTTTTGGTCTCTCTACTTCTACGATTCTGAAAAACTTTAGCAAAATGAATAAAATTAGCAAGCGTTTTTGCATCCATCGATTGCGTTCCGAGGGCCATACCTACTAACCTCGCCTAGAAGCCGTGTTGTTTTAAAACCTTTTGTTGACGTTCATGTTTTAGAATTATAATCCTTATTTTAGGGACGTCAAGGTAGGTGACATAAGCCTGCTATTTTCATATAACACTGCTCTCAGCATTTTTTTATGCAGGCTTGGCGACACGTCTTTGCCGGTAGGGTGGTAACTAGCCACGGCGGAAGCCTCCCACCAGGCAAAGTAGTAACCCTACCGATGCTACGACGCTACGTAGGAAGTGACAAGACCTGAAATCTCCCTGACTCCTGAAAGGGAGTAACCCCTCCAAATAAGGCTTCCTTATTTTCATTATAAATGATCACATTTTATCGTCACCCTAGGACTACTTAAACCTATCCAGTTAGATACAGCTTTTTTCTATCTGTAAAATCTGTTTGTCTTTCAGTCTGTCTGGGGCCTTTCTGCCAACGCTTAAAGCAATACATAAGCAATATTACTCAAAATGACAGTTTGATGTCACGTACCTTGACGTTATTAAAATAAGGATTATAATTATTCTAACACACGAAAGTCAACAATAATGAAATAATATTGCTTTAATCGTTGGCAGTATGGCCCCTATTACGACATCACCAAATGTAAAAACCGGCCAAGTGCGAGTCGGACTCGCGCACCGAGGGTTCCGTACAAAGCTGTAGTAAGTTTTAAATTATTAAAAATATTTTTATGTTAAATATTTGAGTTGATTGAATGAAAGGTAAATTGCGGATAACGATTTAAGACGTATTAAAAAAAACTACTTACTAGATCTCGTTCAAACCAATTTTCGGTGGAAGTTTGCATGGTAATGTACATCATATATTTTTTTTAGTTTTATCATTCTCTTATTTTAGAAGTTACAGGGGGGGGGCACACATTTTACCACTTTGGAAGTCTCTCGCGCAAACTATTCAGTTTAGAAAAAATGATATTACAAACCTCAATATCATTTTTGAAGACCTATCCATAGATACCCCACACGTATGGGTTAGATGAAAAAAAAATTTTTGAGTGTCAGTTCTATGTATGGGGAACCCCCAAAATTTATAGTTTTTTTTCTATTTTTGTAAGAAAATCTTAATGCGGTTCACAGAATACATCTACTTACCAAGTTTCAACAGTATAGTTCTTATAGTTTCGGAAAAAAGAGGCTGTGACAAACGGACGGACAGACAGACAGACAGACATGACGAATCTATAAGGGTTCCGTTTTTGCCAAATTTGGCTACGGAACCCTAAAAATTATAAACCTCTAAGTTCGCTGGTTGGTTTGATAATGATCCTACTCGTAACTGTGAAAAATAACATACTAACTTAATATTTATATCCTAAACTCATCCCGCCTCATCAAACCCTCTTGGCTTTTCCAAATTTTCTACCGGTAAATCTTCTAACGATCTTGTATTATTGGAAACCCATTTGATTGCAATTGCGTCATATCTGAACCGATTTTGCTGTCTGAACTGAAGCTGCTGTCAGAAAAGCGAAATATTCTATATCAAAATTCAGCGTAAGTAGTTAGGTATATCAACAACAACCCTTACCTTCCCAAGTTCATATACACCTTCAAGCTGCATACTAATTTTGTGCTAGAATGACTGGATTTTGTACTGAAATTTCTGCCAGCTTTAGAGATAAGCTTGCCCGTCTTGCCACTGTCACCCAGCAGCGTTGCTCTATCTGAAGTCTAAACGTCTCCGTCGAAAGACTGAAGGTCTAGCCTCACTACAGATGCAAGGCGAGGCGCGGCGCTTAGCGGCAAATATTCATCTCATCTTTATATGAGTTCATATGGAGCTGGGCCCATTTCAGCGACGCGGCACGGAGATGCACTGCGACTATTGTACAAAGAATACTTGCCGCTACGTGCCACGCCGCGCCTCTTTAGTGGAGCTAGACCTTGATAGGAAAGAACGTATCTCCTTAGACAGTGATACTAGTGTGATTTCGATGAAAAAGTTTCACAGCTTTCTTTTAGGAAATATGAGGTAAAAGTAAATAATAGAGTAAATGCCTTTTAATATATTTATTCATAAAATAAAATTTATCTCCACACCGGATTTACATACCTATTATTGAAACACGGTATTGAAACAGTTAAAATTATGTTTAGCCTTTACAAAATAATATAGACATCGCTGAATTCACATTTTTTACCTAATATTTTAATAAAATTTACAGATTAATGTAGATTGACTCAAGTTCACCTTTGCACATTGTACAGTGCAAGACACACTTTAAAATTAAAAAAAAGCAATGGGCAAAATACTTGGTCCTTAGAGCTTCTAATTTAGGAGCATAGAGACCTTTCTTTGATTTTTAAATTACTTACATTGAACTAATCAAACTTCTAAGATATACTCACGTAAGTCGCTTACATGAGTATTTTACGACAAGGTAACAGTCTTTTTTGAAGTTATACTTCTTTTGGCGCGTTAGGGAAAAATGATCAGTGAATTTTTAGTGATTTTTTTACACCGACACCCAAATTCGACACCCTGAAGTTAGTTGGTCTACTTATAAGTCTTGCAGAAAAAGGTCTACCAACAAAATAAAAATAAATACATTTACTGTATGTTAGGTGAGAACTGAAAACTATATTCAAGATATTTATTATTTGCTATCAAAAAGTATAACTTCTTGCGTGGTTACATAAGTACATACACACTTTTTTTATGCGGCGTTACGCAGCATAGACTCAAAGCTAAAACGTTATATTATTTAGAAAAACGCCAAGAGTTCAAAGTGTGGCTAAGCAAGGAATAATAAGGTAATCTTATATGTAGGTACACATATTATGCAAATAAACTAACTACTTACATATTTGAATCAGAAAAAAAAAAAAGATTCATCATATCAATCCATTACCGTCCCACTGCTGAAAGTGTATGAGACACAGAATGAGATTTCCCATAAAGGGTTAATATAGGTATAACAATAAGGTTTGGATAGTCCACCACGCTTGCCAAGTGCGTATGGGCAGACTACACATACCATTGAGAACATTATAGAGAACATTTAAGTCATGCAGGTTTACACACGATGTTTTCCGTCACCGTTATAACAGGTAATATTTAACTGTTTAAAACGCATATCGCTGAAAAGTTAGAAGTGCATGCCCGAGGATCGAACTCCCAACCGAACTCGAGGCCCGAACGTCTAAAGTCTAAACTACTAGGCTATAACCGCTAAGAAATAATTAAATACCACTCAAAACAGTTTCTAAATATGCATTATTATTAGCAGGCCTTTAAAAATCTGTCTTTTCATAACTAAGGGGTCATCCATAAAGTACGCGTCACACGTTAAGGGGGGGTCGACGAAGTGTGACATTGTGTGACAACGGGTGGGAGGGGTCCTAAGTTTCGTGACATCACATTTCAAAATCTTATACATCTAAGTGTTAAAATGCTTAATTTGAACTATTAACGAAAAACTTGAAAATATTTCCAAGTTTCGTAAATTTTTCAAATGTTTGATTTTATGTTGAATATATTAAAAAATAATTTAAATGGAAATAAAACTAATTTCGGAAGTGCTGTTTTAATTTAATAATTTCTAGATGTAAAATTGCAAGATATGTGACGTTACACTAGGGAGGGGGGTCTCACAAAATTGTGACCAACTGTGATAAGGAATGGGGGAGGAGTCATAAAATCCCGAAATTAGTATGACATACTTTATGGATGACCCCTAAGCCAGTTTGCCTCTTTCCTGCTGTAAAGACCATTTTACCCATTGTATTTGAACAGATTTATACACAACAATCATATTTTTATATTGAAATTATAGATTCCAAATACAAAGTGCAGTATACGTATAAGTCCACTGAATTCTAAATAAGCCAATAGAAATAGAAACAGCGAAATTTTATACTTTGACAGCATTTCGCCGATTTTCAGCAACACTAGTGCAAGAATAAATCAAACTAAAGAACATATTATAATTTGAACTGTAACCCTATGCAAATACGTCCGTTTTTACAATAATACGCATCGATGTCTCAGCTCGCGTTCCATTACCTATTTTATCGATGTTTATAGATAGACCAGCAGGGCACAACGAGTAAAGTTATGTCTACCCGTTATCTCTATTTGTCTACTGAAGCTTACATGGTTACATGTCTTGTTACGTCAAATGTAGAGATAAAAGTAATATTTCTTATCTGTGATATTTTTCTCTACAAACCCTTACATGCCGATAATTTTTTTTCGTAATATACCGGATTTTGTGCATCTTAGGGTACACTAATGATTGGTTTGTATTAAAAAACCAACCACCGAGTTTCTTGCTGGGTGTTCTCGGTAAGAATGGCATACAGCAGTAGATTCACTCGTGGATTCAAAAGCACTTGTGAAACTTTATTTCAATAAAAAAAACATTTGAATTTAAATTTATCTACTAGGGTCTACTGGTATCTATAAACATCTATTCTTGACACCAAGTACCTACCTAGGTAATAACTCTTCATTGATAACACTTAACACCACGTAATAAGACTCGTATTGACTCGATCAATAATTTACTAAACAACTCCTACCCCCACCAGTTTCAGTCGCCTCTCTCCAGCAGCTTTCGGACCAGTCTCCAGTCTTCCATGATGTCTGAGTCCGGTAACATGTACACCACGTATGGTGGCGACACTGCCACCTGTTGTAGAAAAAATATAGCTAAATAATAGTCGTGAAGTGTTGGGATAGAAAAGGAAGTATCGGTCGCCTTGAATCAACATCGTCGTATCGAAATTTGTGGATCCATGGAAGACCAGCGCTAGGCCTCGCACTAAAGAGATGGCTAGAGCTGAGTGGAGTCCATTTTGGGGCCACACACCCCATATTTTTGTCTCATATATATAAACATACTTAACTATAACTGCGGTTTAGTTGACTTAAATATAGTTACGGTTAACTATGGGGCTCTTAAAGGGCGGCTAAACAAATTTCTCAAAAGCCGGCAACGCATTGGCGGTTCCTCTGGTGCTGCAGATGTTCATGGGGATGTCAAGTAGACGAGCTGTACTCACTATATTCAAGAATACTATAAAAAATAACAAAATAATGCACCGCCTAGCCAATGAGTTGCTGCTGCCGTGTTTGTTAATTCGTTTCACTTTTGGCAGTTAATTGCAAAACATTGCGAATTCGCTCAAAACCGCCCAGAATACTAATGTTTCACCCATAGTGAAACTTTTACCTATAGTGTAATTTTCACTCATAGTGAAATTAAAAAAAAACCTGCACCCACCTGTCTGCGTCTTCTCTTTCTGCCCCACACCTCGTTGCACGGCCAGAGGTCCACCGTATGTCTCTCTTCTTCTATTTTTCTTATTTTCTCCAGGATCTCCTCTTTCAAGGATTCGTATGTCAGCCATTTTTCGCTCTGTTGACAAAGAAAAGCTTATTTTAGTAAACATTTTCGGGTTATGCTGGTATTTAGTACCTAATTTTCTCGAGGGTTTTAAGGTAAAGGGTTTCAATTCTTCAGTTAGTTTACCATTCCAATAAAAAAATATTTGTTGGAATGTTTTAGATAATTATAGATATTATCTAATAAAGCTTTCAAAATTTAATTTAATTTTCTAACAATTATAGATACTTAATGCGGCATCTGTTTGGATAACACCGTGACTTGACTCTGCACATCCGAAAGATCTTCACAATTTTCTCGAAGGTGTGTAAAGTCTGCCAATCCGCATTTTGCCAGCGTGGTGGACAATAGCCAAACCCTTCTCATTCCGAGAGACTTGTGCTTGCAGTAGTGAGCCGGCAATGGGTTGATAAGAGAGAGGGAGAGATATATATATATCGGTAGACGGTATCGAGGATTACTATCGTTGGAGAAAGTTTCGTTTAAGCAAAAAGTAGCGACGCTGTTAATACGATGAGAGTAGCGTACCTATACGTACAGTCGAGGTCTGAAAAGATTTACCACCTTAAGGTTTACAATTGCATGCACCCATCTGTGCCATAAGGTCGATATATTATGTGATTTGATTAGGCATAGATTTTTTAACATGCATCGGTCGCTGCCACCGGACAACTAGATAGGATAGATATAGAAAACCTTTTTAATATTTTTAATAAAAGGTCACTTTAACAATTGCGATGATGCTAACGTGTCAGTAGCTGGAAATAAGGAATTAATTTTTATTATAAGAAAGTAATAATAATAAGTCCCACAAACATATCTGACTCGGGTCAGATAAGTTTGTTGGAATTAATTTTTATGCTTAATTTTTCATAGACCAAAAGCTCTTGCTTAAAAGTCACAAATTCAGCGTTTGGAGCGCTGGCTGTGAATAAATATACGAAATGATGAAATGAGCTCTAAACCGATACAATTAAGGTTCATTTTACTTTAACGCTAATGTGAGTGAACGCTCACTACGTCAATCGAATTTGCAATGTAAAAACTCAGAGCAAGCGTACTGGTAAGTTTGTTGGACTATAATACTCTTTTTGTTGAGTTCGATGCTTGAAAACTCCATTATAACTTTGAAATGTAATAAATAGCTTGCTTAGGCGTTTTAGACCTTACTGCACGCAGTGTTACAAACAATTTAATTTGAAAATTGGAAAACATATTCAGACCGCGATCGTACCTATACATTAACGGAGCAACTTATAAGCTTTCACGTGCCGAAGTTTTCCTTTGTAGAAAATGTGTTACGGTATTAATATTTATTTTGTATACTAGCTGATGCCCGCGATTTCGTTCGCGTAGATGGAGGCTTTTTGGTTCCCGCGGGAACTCTATCATCTTCCGGGCTAAAAAGTAGCCTAGTGCTATTCCAGACTATAATCTATCTCTGTGCCAAGTTTCATCCAGATCCGTACAGCCGTTCTGGGGTGGGGTGGGGTGGGGTTACAAACATCCATCCAAACTTTCGCATTTATAATATTAAGTCTTAGTATAGATATTAGGTACGTTTACTACACTAGATAATACCCGCCAAAAATGGCGTCGATTATTGTTTTTCGATTCCGACAGGAACTCTTGAATTTTCCGGGATAAAAAGCCCAGTTGTTATTCCAGATTATAATTTTTAAATAAAATGTGTTCTTATTCCAGACCATAATACATTTCTGTGTCGAATGTTAGCCAGACCCGTTCAGTGGTTCTGGCGTGATTGAGTAAAAACATCCATCCGTCCATCCATCCAAACTTTCCCATTTTTTTTTATTAGTAAGTTTGTTGTAATAGCAGCAGCCTAGCAGCCTATCGGCCGGCTTAGGATTAAAAATAACTATGCAGGAAATAGCATTTAGAATAGTCTAAAAAGAGCGAAAGAGATACGAAGCTTTACAAGTGCTGTTGAATTCCCATAGGATCCTGCATTACATCGATTTCTACTGCCTACCTACTCTACCCTAAACTTTACATTAAAGAGAAATTCGACCCTTTGTCGTTCACTCTGCCTCTGCATAGTAATAATAAAACACTTTGTAGGGACACTGCACTTTTACTGGTTTGAGGGACTTCGTCTGCGTGGGTTGAGGTGTTTTGGTTCACGCGTGAACTCTTTCATTTTCCGGGATAAAATTAGCCTATTTAGGTGTTATTCTTATATCTCTGTGCCAAACATCCAGATCCGTTCAGCTGTTCTGGCGTGATTGAGTAACAAATATCCATCAAACAGTATCAAATCCAGTAATCAGTAATCAGTAAGTAAGAAGTAACCAGGTTCAAATCCTGCCGGTTCTGCAAATTTTTGATATGTATTTAAGTAAGTTTAGAAATATCCACCCATCCATACATCTAAACTTCCGCATTTATAGTAAGTTTGTTGTTATAGCAGCAATAGAAAAATACATTCTGTGAAAATTTCAACTGTCTAAATAGTACGGTTAATGAGATACCTACAGCCCGCTGACAGACTGACCGACAGACGGACGGACCGATAGCGGTGGCTCAGAAATAGGGTGCCCCCGTTGGCCCCCTTTGTTTTCAATGGCTGCGTTTGGGTACTGAGCCCTAAATATGCACAGTCCCACAAACTTATGTGACGCGGTGACGGCGTCGCTACTATGTGTAAAAATAAAATTAAAAAAACAAAACTAAACAGGCATAAAAATTAGTTCCAATTTTGGCCACTATAGCGAAATAATAAATTTCCACAATCCATTTTAAACTTGCCTTTGCACATGTTTAGTAAGTCCTTAAAAAAGCTTATTAAACTGTTGAAATGTAAACGAAACTAACTGTACTGTTGAAATGTGTTGTTATGTAAACGATAAAAGAGCATGGATTTGACTCGCTCCGGCTTAGCTTGGGACTGCAGTTACTTGTATCCTTACAATGTTTGTAATTTTTAATTGAAAAGAGAAACCGCCGAGTTTCTTGCTGGCTCTTCTCGCTAGGAAGGCTTTCTGAATCAGCGGAGGTAGATTCACTCGCGCGATTCAAAAGCACTTGTAAAAGTTTATATGAATAAAAAACATTAAATACAATTGACGAATGACAAGTTGTATGGAAGCAATCGACTTTGGGTCCAGCGCTCCACAGGATAGTATAACTGAACGAACAAACTGGCGGTAGAGTCAAAACACGACGTAACATAAGAGATACCAGTATGTCCTACATGTTATAAATAAATGAGTTTATGAAGTTAAAAGTTTGAGAGATGGTCGCCCTACTATTAGTAACCACTGCAATTTAGGGAGAGTCAGGTAGACACGACACAATGAGATCAGGATGAGCTTTTTGCAGTTACACTCTGTTACACGATAAATGGTGATTCACTTACGCCCAACAAAATTCGCAGTTCAATGACAACTCTGTATTTTTTAAAGCTGATTTCACATTCTTCAAATAATTTTCACTCGTGACGTCATATGAGAGTTTTTATCTTGTAGTGTTTAAGTATTGTCAATTTCATTGGTTAGTGTAGTGTAGTAATGGTATAAGACAAAGGTTTTTATATTGGAAACTAGTTTTTGTCCGCGGCTTCGCTCGCGTTACGTTCGATTTTCAATAGAAATTTCAAGGAATATGGATACCGCTTGAATTTATTTGGTCACGCGAGTTTCAATTTGGCGATAACTTCTAACATATTATTTAAAATTGTATGGGTGTAAATGACAATTACTATGTGCATGAAATGCTTATTAAGGTATCACTCAAACTAAAAATTTTCATTGACCACATTATATGTGACCATGTTTTTAAACTTTAAAATTAAAGTATTAAGCTATCCTTAAAAGAAAGACATACGAGTAAAATGCCATCGCGGACTTTTCTGTAGACCTGTAGAAGAAGAATAATTCCACCATACATTGTTTTGTTATATCTCAAAGGGATTAGGCAGCGTTTTCGATCTTTCTTTCAGTCGGTTTGATTTTTTCTAACATTAGGTTTTTAAAGATTATATTATCTGAAGATAACCGGGACCGACGGCTAAACGCGCTCTTAACGGCATCGAAGAGAGGAAAAAGGCCTTTGATACTCGAAATTCGGTCACCTATCCATTTAACGAATTGGGTCAATATAGCTTCACAATCGTAATCGACTGATATGCGATTTTTTTCCTCAATTCGGACCGCTAGGATATGGAACGCCCTTCCGGCTTCCGTTTTTCCATCCGATTTTAATATTGGTATGTATCTTTAAATCAAGAGTGAAGAGGCATCTTCTAGGCAAGCGCGCTCTACCCTGGGCTGCTGCATCACTACTTCCAGAAGTCTGATTGCAGCCAAGCGCTAGTCTATAATAAAAAATATATACATACATGTATTATATATGCGTTGTCACAACTCACAATTAGCCCAGTCGTCCTTCTCTAGTCTAGTATAAACTAATTCATAGTTCTACTGAACTAATTAATATTTCGCAAACGTTTTTATAAGTAACAATGACATAACAGTTTGAAAAGGGCAAAAAATAAAGGTCAAGGGTACATTGGCAAACTAGTTTTGAAGTAGTTCTATCCTAATGCTTTGCTATGAATAACGAATTGTCTCTTTACTAGATGATGCTTCCGACTTCGTCCATGTGGATTTCGTTTTTTAAATTCCCGTGGGGACTCCTTGTCTTTCTTGGAGTCAGAATTTTTTATGGTACCACCTCGAGAGCTTTCTCTAATGACTGATAGAAAAAAAATTCAAATCGATTCAGAAACCACGAAGATATGCACCGACATACATTTAAAAAAAATATACGCGCCGGATTGAGAACCTCCTCCATTTTTGGAAGTCCTTTATTATTTTGAAATATAATTATTTATTATTTTGAAATATAATTACTAGTTACATATATTCATTGCTCTTCATCATACATCCATTATATATTTTCAATTTATTTATTAATAAGGCCCAATCAGTTTACAAAATACTTAAAAATAAAATAGCATACAAGACACATTCATCGAAGAAGCCACAGGAAAAAACAGTACAGACAGATAGCAAAAAAAAAACGTCACTAACAAACGTCTAATAAAGAAAAACTACTAGGTACTTAAAATTAACAGATTAATATCGATACGATTTTACTTAATTTTTATTCATTCGAAACTTATTCAGACGAAAGACTGGCTTCCGTTAGGGTGAGATTACGTATAGGTATAATAATCTAGCTAGGAAACAAAGTGGTTAATAGAGGCTGGGTATTTATTCTATACAAGGCGCAAGCCGCATAGCGCATAGAATAGCGGTGAATCGCATGTTCGCAAACCGAGTCCACAAAGAGAGCCCTGCGCTGCGTCGATGTGCGCGCGCGCACCCAACATGGCCGCCTTCCGGGAAACGCGGCTGCCGAGGTCGAGTGCTGGCGGCCGGACGCGACGCCATTTTGTCGGCCGAATTGTTGTTATTTAAGCGTTCCAACTGAGAATTTACTATATTGGCATATTTGCTAGGCATTATTTTATTTGGTAATTATTTGTGCACAAGTCGATATTTAACAAGGCTTAAGGGTAAGGTGTACGCGCGCGAGTTGAATGCAGAGCTTTTGTAATGTGTCACCATACATTAGCTCTGCATTCAACTCGCGCGCGAACTGTACCTACTCAGTACTCACATATTTTTAAGGAAAAACTTCATACTAATATTATAAATGCGAAAGTGTGTTTGTTTGTTGGCTTGTCCTTCAATCACGCCGCAACGGAGCAACGCATCGACGTGATTTTTGGCATGGGTATAGTTGAGGACCTGGAGAGTGACATAGGCTACTTTTTATCCCGAAAAATTAAGGAGTTCCCGGGGGAACTTAAAAAAACTTAAACCACGCGAAAGAAGTCGCGGGCATCAGCTGGTAAATTATATGGGGCAACTCAATTACATTTACTCAATTTACATGATTAGCGTAGATTATTGATTGATAGCGATTAGTATTTGAGTCCAAAAAGATTTATATTTAATATTATGCAATGCCTATAGTATACCGAATTATAATATTAAGTAGGTATATGCCTCCAAAGTTGCAAATTAGTCTAGTAGAATTAATAAGGTTTGATGAGTAGTAGCCCACAGCCACTATATGAGGTGTTATTTAGGTTAAGAATTTCGACTCGACTAAAATTCTTTTCAAGAAAAAACTACCAGCAGGGCGACCGCGTATCTTTTGCATCAATCATTGATATATCGCAATCACCTCTGATTGGTTACACTCTTCCACTATTGGACGAAATCCATTGACGCAGCAAGAATACCATAAATTCAGCCAATCGGAGGTGATTGCGATGTATCAATAATTGATGCAAAAGATACGCGGTCGCCCTGCTGTTTCATGTCTTATGACATTTATAAAGCTGCGTTATTTATATAGTCCCACAAACTTATCTGACCCGGTGGCCACAATTGGCACTAATTTTATGCCTGTTTGGTTTTTGTTTTTATTTTATTTTTCACTAGCTGTTGCCCGCGACCTCGTCTGCGTACTTTGAGGTTTTTTGGTTCTCGCGGAAACTCTTTAATTTTACGGGATAAAAAGTAGCCTATGTGCTATTCCAGACTATTATCTATCTCTGTGCCAAATTTCAGTCAGATCCGTTCAGCCGTTGGGGCGTGATTGAGTAACAAACATCCATACATCCATCCAAACTTTCGCATTTATAATAATAAGTAAGATTTGATTTAACTAGCGACGCTGTCACCGGGTCAGATAAGTTTGTGGGACTATACCTATGAAAAAATATCTTAATTATAGTTACAGACAGACAAACGGCCGGTTTCTGAATTGAGAATTTCATGTTGAGTCTGTCTCAAAGACTACTTAAGGACTAATAAAGCAAATTTTTGTTTGTGAATTGATATTGGGCAGGTTTCTGAATTAAGCATTCAAGCAAAAACAGCAAGTTCCAACTCTCAAACCTTACACAATATCAATTAAGAAACAAACATTTGCTTTATTAGTCCCTAAGTAGTCTTTGAGACAGACTCAGCATGAAATTCTCCATTCAGTAACCGGCCGTTAACCTGTGTAAAAATATCTTACTTATAGTTACAGACAGACGAAGTTTTACATGTATAATATTAGAACGGATATCGGATATTAAGAAACCCTGCTTGAAACGCATAGTAGGTAGTAGGTACCCGCCATGTACCCGCGTTGCGTGATGCATCCTTTGCGATTTCCAAACTATCCCAGGAGACCATCGATAACATCATTCTCAGTATGCCTAGACGGGTAGAAACTTTAATAAGAGCACGTGGAGGAAATACGCGATATAAATCACCATTTTTGTAATTTAATTAATTGTTATTATAATATTAAATTTCACTTTTCCCGGTTACATGAAAAGTTCAAAAATGTACTTACCATTTTTCACAAATAGCCTTTACTCGCAAAATCTGTTCTTAATGTGATCTCATTTTAAGTAAAACAAATGAAACTTTAAATAACAAAAGAAGTGTAGTAAGTAGATTTTAAAATAAAACCATATTTTTTTAATTATGGACCTTTTTTTTTATGTTCCGCTAAATATGCCGGCGAGTATAGCTATTGTAACACGACATAATTAATCTATGCCACATTAGAGCTCTGCGTTGCGTGCTATCCGTGTTATGCACAAATCTGTGGTGTTATAGTATAATCTATGATTGTCATGTAGTCTGTGGTTGCTGTGCGAGTCGGCCGCCGCCATTTTTGTTTAATTCAGATTAGAGCTGGGGCTACTTACGGTAAATTGGTGCGTGATTCTGTTGGATATTTTTAAAACTGATATTTAATTGATTTATAGAGATATTATTGTTATGCATATCTATTAGAAAGATTATAAAAGTGATATAACATTATAAATCCATACGAATTTCATAAAGATAGATTATCGAGAGTAGTTTGTAAAAACCTACCAGCTAATAATAATGTCAGAATAAACGGTTTGATTTTGTAATTGTAACCATATGATTTCATTTAAGTGACCCTTTCTGAGATGTCGTATCACTATGTAACGGCGTTTGGACTCTACTTTCTAATACTCGTTATCTTGCTTCATTCATTTTGTTAATAACTTCATCTGTAACTAACTAACTATGAATATCTATACTTAATATTATATAAATGCGAAAGTGTGGATGGATGGATGTTTGTTACTCAAACACGCCAGAACAGCTGAAGGGATCTGGATGAAATTTGGCACAGTGATAGATTAATTATAGTCTAGAATTACACATATGCTACTTTTTATGCCGGAAAATATAAGAGTTCCGCGGGAATCAAACAAAATTTATCTGTTCAACCGATTTTAATGAAATTTGGTACAGGGATAAAAAGTAGCCTATGTCCTTCCCTGGGATGTAACCTATATCTCTGTACCAAAGGAGACGGTTCAGATTTGTATGGGGCGTAAGCCTAGTCTTGTACAAATAGAGAAATGAAGGAAAATAAAATACTAGACCAGTTTTTATCGGCCAAATCTACGAATTCGTCGTAATTTCAGTGGTAAAATTATTTAATCTTTCCAAGTTAAGGAACACTAAACATAAGTGAGTAACAATGGCGGATTCGTATTTTTTGACGTTTTCCAAAGAAAAACACGTTATTTTGATACTGACTGTCAGAAATTACATTTGATACATTTCGCGTCTACTGCCTTCTCTATGGCTGAAGGTCAAATATATCAAGGCCATGTTGGAAACGTATCGAAAACTTGAAATATACAATAATAATATTTTTTTCTCGTTATTTATTTTACTGTTCTAAATTATTATATTTTCAATACAACCTAAGTATGTATTTTCTTCTATTCATGGCAGAGTGTATAAGAGTAGGCCTAAAATGAACCTTTTCCTTTCATCAAAATCGAGGTTGAGTAGTTGGGCCGTGAAAGCGTAGCAGACAGACAGACAGACACACTTTCGCATTTATAATATTAGTATGGACGTAATTTCTATGAAATGATATCCTATAACACAATGTCACGAATTCCCGTTAAGGTCTATATATTCCATGACTAGATACAACCTAAGACCGATTGACTAACTACGGATCTTTATTTGGAAGTTCATAAAACTACACGTGGGCATAGAACGGGCATATTTTTGGGTAGTAGCGAACAACTTCGCTACCCACAATGTACCCTAAAGAAATCCTGAAATAGCACACTAACACATGTGTTTAAAGATTACTCTTAAAATGCATCAGAGATTAAATAATAAATAAATAATAAATTGGAACGATACAACAAAGGACTTACTGGCATTTCAGCTATCATCTCGCACACACTTTACTTTCCAACACCACGTCTCATCTCACTCTATACACAAAAGTATAACACTGTATATATTATGATATATAAGAATGTACACAGCACAGGCGTGCACCTCTGACGGCGAGCGATACTCAACTTCCTGTTTACAGAATGACGCCCGTATTTATACACAATGTCTTTTTCGCCTACCCTCTACCAACTCTGAATTCATTAATAGTGCAATACCAACATGAAATCAGTATTGCCATTCTATAAATAATAAATAAATGTTGCCAGTCGAACACACGATCACGACATTCGGCCATCCGACATTGTGCAACCTCCCGGTGCACAACCACCAAACATTTGCTTTGCTAAGCTTAGTTCGCTTCACTCCTTGCAACAATCTGTAGTGTACAACAAAACATCTTCATCCATTCATACTTGCACGATGACATTTAGTTTTAGTAAATCACGACATTCGGGAGAATTAAAAAGGATAACAAAAAGGAAACCTACATTTTTTCAATTTAGTAATATCAAACTTAAAACCTCAAACCGATCTGAAATCCAAAACTATCGAGCTTTTGATCTTGAGATTTGTGAAGTGTGTGTGAAGTGCAATTAAACTGATTGATATCGCTGAGTCGAAATTTCACAACAGAAATAAAAATATCGCAATTTAAATCTAAAACTCATATAGAATAAAGTTAGGCAAATAAAGGATTAATTATCTAAAGCTGAATAAAAATCTAATCTGAAACTTAATCAAAGTCTGGAACAGTTACAGTCTAAAACATAATCTAAACAGTATGTTACATATACCGTAAGCAAAAGTCTAAAACTGAATTCAAATTTAATAAAATACCCAATATTTATTTTATTTCTTATACCGTTTCAGTTATTTATACCTTACAAGCATCTGACGCTGAATCTAAAGCTAAGTAAATATCTAAACCCTGATTACAATCTGTAACAGACCAACAGGTCCATCATCCTGAGCTCCACCTATCATGTGTCATACATGACGTGTCATGCCTGCTTTTTTTAAAAAACTTTATTGAAATTGAAAAATTTATCAGAACGTAAAGGAAAGCTGATTTTATTAAAATTTTAGGACTTGACAAGAAATAAGTATCACACACTACCCCAGAGTTCACAATAAAATCTACAACCGAATCCAATGCAAACATTAATCAGGATTACTAATCTATCAATTCTTCAATTCAGTTGGATCTGCTGTACCATTAACTAATCTTTACTAATCGTTTGAATCAAATTAAGTCTATGTTAAATTATCTGCTCTAAATTCCTGACATCGTATACCTGTTGGCGGTAGACTGTTCCCACTATGTTAAATTATTACTATTTTAAAATCTTTAACTATGTAACAGTCAACGTTTTTAATAAATGAAATGAAATTTTTCGTAGCTTATTCAAAAATTTTAACAAATAGAGTTCAATTCTATTAAACACGCCTCAAAACACAAGTTGTTTTAGTTTATTCCTTTCTTTTCCTAACCTTTCCTTTCCGTGTTAACCTCTGAATAAACCCATCAAAAAGAGACAGCACCACAAAATTCAACCGAATCAGTTCAGGTTATGTTGTCCAAGACAATCTTTAACTTGTGAAATACTTAGAATCTTACCCAATGCTTTGAACTGGGTCAAATACCTGAACTTTGACTACAATCATCATTGAAAACCAAACAAAAAGTCCAAAACTAAACCTTAGTCCAAAACTAAATCTAACTCTTCATCAAAGGCTTCTTTGAAATGCAAAACTTTTGTATGAATTGAAGTAGAATCGGCTTGCAATTATTGTACAATACTAAATCGCTATCATATAATTATTTTAAATTAACTTTACTCAATAGCAATTTCAAATTAAAATACAAAATTCAAATTTTGCTGTAAATCCAAAGCTTGATACAAAACTAAATAATAAAAAAAACTATATGAAAACCCCAAATTCAGAAATTTGAATTTAGTACTCAAAACCTCTTTTGTCTCTTTTTTTTCAGAATCATTACCTCAACATATGAACAAAAATCAAACCAATTATAAATAAAAACGTTACACCAAGTTATAATATATTACGTCAGTAACATAATATAGTATATATTATACTGAGTGTTTTATTCATTCTGCTTTTTAATACTTTTTGCTTTACTTTTCTGCGTCTTTTAATAATTAAAGTAAGTATTTACAAATTAACTGACGGTTGTAGGCCGGAGCCGCTAGGTGAGGGTATACCTTCGTCACGAGCTTGCGGATCCACAACGCCCGTGCATCACACGACATTATTCAATAAATTTGAGAAAAACAATATGGAGTAAGCAAGCACGCACTAGTCACTCTCTAGAAAATATAATTTTTACATCATATTATACTCTCGAGATTTTGGACGGCAAAAGATAATTAATTGCGCGATTTCATTTTCAATTCAAATAATAGTCTGTTAAATTTTATCATTTAGTTCATTATTTCAAATCACTCAGATAAATATATAGAAAGAAAACCCAATGTGACTTCGAGAATGGCGCATTTTTACAATTTTATTACTTTATTGAACGGGCTTCTCGTGTCGTGACTGTAGTTTCTAGCAAGCTACTTAACTTCGAGCCTCAAATGTTCAGCCCTTATATTTATTTATTTATCTTTCTTTGTGATTAGTAAATGTTCCAAAAATTTTAATCTTTTTATTAAATTCAATTTAACATTTAATGAACTAACTTGGTCAAACTGAATCACTGGAATGCTAATTAGTATGGACGAAACACGTTTGAACTATTTTTGGAATTATTATTTTTGCGATATCTAGAATTTCAAAATTACTACAACCTTCACCGTTACAAGCTGAAGTATATATCCTTCCGTATTTAATTCTTAACGCATTCCGAACATCGGACCGCATTATGTTGAAAGCCATAAAATAGTGTAAACAAACGAGTGAAAGATCTATTAACAACAACAAACTTGGAACCTTTGTTTCAATTTACTTTATGCATTCCTTGCTTGTTAACTTTTTAAACTACTAAGCATAGTCTACAAGTGAGTCATATATTTGAGAAACACAAATCTTTCAAATATAACGAATGGGTGAGTGACCAACTGATAAGTTGAACCAATGACAATAAGGCTATTAAATGCATCATTTCCTAAACCACATCGACATCGATCTGGTACGTTATTATAAATAGTGTACATATAATAACTATGTTGTTGTATATCTTCAAATGAAGCGTACTCATATAATATCGATCTAATTTCAATTTGCAAGTTCGTTTGAACATCATAGTTTTTTTTTTGAAATAACTATAATTCATTCGTATTTCGGCGCATTCAGATTATATACATCCGAAACACGTCGAGGATCGGTCGCCTTACATCGGGATCACTAATTATTCCATTTTAAAGTCCATACAAATACAATCAATTTTTGCGGCTGTACCATTAGGTACAGTTATACTACTTGTAAAAATTGATCTTAGTCGTTTAAAATAACCGAAATCTATCTAAAATCATTCAAAATTTAAAAATGTAGAAATTCCCCTAATCAAAAACATTTAAAGGCACACAGGAACTATGAAAAATGAATAAAATGCCATGGAAGTTCTAGATAGAACGAGTTACTTGTACAGTAATCTACTAAAGCAGCTAATAATTCTGGACTAGAAAACTTGCTTTCATTATGTACATCCCTTTAGTTTGATATGTACGTAAAATTAAGTAAATAAGATACATTAGATCTTTCACGAACAGTTAGATAACATACTGTCAAAAACAGTAACACACTTGTTCACAACCTACCGGCTCATTAGGTCACAACTTATGGAAACACTTGTTCCACTCTAGTAACACACTTGGTTACATTCTATGGACTCACATGGCCCAAATGTCATACATAGTCATTCTAAAATCGTGACTCACATGGCCACCTAGGTCACAACTTATGGAAACACTTGTTCCACTCTAGTAACACACTTGGTTACTTTCTATGGACTCACATGGCCCAAATGACATACATAGTCATTCTAAAATGGTGACTCACATGGCCACCTTAAAATATCGACACACTTGGCCACTCTATAATAGTGAGTAGACACACTCATGACTACTCCAAACGTATACGAGCTCTCTGACCATCATTCAATATCTTTATTCTTACTCCCACAATACCAGCTACGCAAAATCGTCAATTTCAACTTGAAATCTAAGATATTCTAACGTCTCTATCTTGTATTCTTCCAAAATCCTTCATTATTAACCTCAATCGCTGATAAATCTGTCAAGAGACACTAAGGCTTCCGTACATGAAAGCGGAACCCCTGATGTCAATCAACCTGTAATGCGATAGAAAGAGGTTCCCCTTTTTTTTTTAAACTACAAATGATAATGATATCAATAGCTGATATACAATACAGTACTAAAATACATATGCTGTGATAATAGCACATATTAAGAGTTGCAAATGGACTTGGTCAGTAAAACCACTATTATTCTTTCAGCATAGGTACAACTACCATCGAACAAATCACTAATAAAAGGGCAAATGATTTTAAGCAAGTGCTTAAATAAACTTATCATAAATTACATGTCTGGCCAATGTACTTCACTAATGTAATTTAAGTTCACTCGGCACTAATATAAATAGTTGCCCTGCCACTCAAAAAAAATTACTTTTTAAACACTACAAATTCCTAAGACACCTGTTTTGATCGAGTCTAGTACTACCAGACTAAACTATCTAGATCACATGGGTATCTTATTTGACATATCCACTTCTCTTTTTTTTTTTTATTACTATTATTCACTCCATGAATTCTCTTCGTGAATAACCAGTAATCTAATCTATGCCTGGTTAATAGAAATTTCAAATTAAAAACTAAATTAAAAATTAAAAACCTTGTAAAATCAAAATTCGAAACTTAAACAGTGCGTAAAAAAAAACTACAATCTCATTCAGTACACTAGTCTGAAGGCACGAGGCTGCTTTTAAATTCAATAATCATTTAACTACATTTACACTAAATAAAACTTTAGGTAACGTTCATCCAAAGTAATGGTCCAGAGAATAATTCACAAATACTTGAGTTAATTAGAACTGATAATTATTTACCTATTTCATATCTCTAGGAGTACCTCAGGTTAACCAGTAGTAATAACCAAGCTGTATGGTATCGCATTTAATCATCTAAAATGGCTGCTCAGACGGCCGGTGCTAGTGAAATTTATTCCAGTATGTCAACTCTCATACTGGCGAAATTCTCGCTTGACGCTTTATTTGTTGATTATAGCTAAATAACACAAAATTTCTTGGACTCATGTCCAGGACATGACATTTTTACATCATCTATCATAAATAAATACTATGGACACTATATTCAAAACTCAATTCACTGAAATTTCTATCGATGTGTTTTATCTAAACTAAATACCTTAGAATCAGAATTACTTCGACACTAAAGTAAACTGCTTACAAAATCGTAATTCGGGGATCATCCTCCTCGATGGAAGCCAGTCGCCAAGCTGGTTTGAGTTGGCAATTCATTCAGATGAGACTTCACAGTCTTAACGTCGTGATGACGTAATATTAAAGTTTACAGCAAACTCTTTTCCAATTTGTGGGTAACTAAATACGAAATATAAATGTAATTCAAATATTAATTGCCTTGATACAATGTCAATTATTATCGCACGAGATCATTACCAAACACTCGATTTAACCTCTACTCAAATGGAATACAACATAATATTATAGCCAAAATAGCCAATCTAAGAGTTCACCCAGAACTAATGTTATTCAACGTACCCACACAATAGGTGTCAAAACAGATTTAGCAATATCCAAAAGTTCTTTGCTGCACGTTATCTTAGCATAGCAAGAATGGATCTCAAGTACATGCTTACTTTGATTAAAGTAGTCAATCTCTTTTGAACTTAGTAAACGGAATACTCTTTGTTTAAAAGTTTTGAAGGTACGACACAGAGAATTGTGTCACAATATAACTACTTAGTGAACAATATTTTTCTCGTGTTAAAAAAATATTGTTTTCTTGGGTTCATTTTCACTTCTGAAGTTGTCACGAATTCCCGTTAAGGTCTATATATTCCATGACTAGATACAACCTAAGACCGATTGACTAACTACGGATCTTTATTTGGAAGTTCATAAAACTACACGTGGGCATAGAACGGGCATATTTTTGGGTAGTAGCGAACAACTTCGCTACCCACAATGTACCCTAAAGAAATCCTGAAATAGCACACTAACACATGTGTTTAAAGATTACTCTTAAAATGCATCAGAGATTAAATAATAAATAAATAATAAATTGGAACGATACAACAAAGGACTTACTGGCATTTCAGCTATCATCTCGCACACACTTTACTTTCCAACACCACGTCTCAACTCACTCTATACACAAAAGTATAACACTGTATATATTATGATATATAAGAATGTACACAGCACAGGCGTGCACCTCTGACGGCGAGCGATACTCAACTTCCTGTTTACAGAATGACGCCCGTATTTATACACAATGTCTTTTTCGCCTACCCTCTACCAACTCTGAATTCATTAATAGTGCAATACCAACATGAAATCAGTATTGCCATTCTATAAATAATAAATAAATGTTGCCAGTCGAACACACGATCACGACAACAATATATTCAGATTATTCTATTCTATTCTAAAGAATTCTCCTGGGATTTTGAAACCTCGCGGACAAATTTGCGAGCGTCATCTAGAATAACATAAATACAACTTTCGTAATATAGGGGCTGAATGTGTAACGCAGTTGATATAAAACATTTCACAATGTTGCAATCCGATCACCGCCTCTGACTCATCGCAGAGTGCAGTGGGTTCATTGGTAACAACATTTGAAACATTGGAGAATGACTCAGTAAGACTGTACTGTACTGTAGGTACGTCGAGATGTACGAATGACGTCATCGAAAACATCCGCAAAGCCCTTCGAATGCGTAATTGGCCTGTCGTTCTCCTTATAAGTTCTATTCACAAAAATGTATGCTATAGTGCAGCATATACCAACGCTTAAAGCAATACCTAAGCAATATTACTCAAAATGACAGTTTGATGTCACGTACCTTGACGTTCCTAAAATAAGGATTGTAGTTTTAAAACACGAAAGTCAACAATAATGAAACATGCTTTATGCGATGGCAGTATGGCCCAAGGTATTTTCAAAATTCTCGGGCGTCATCTATAAATAAATATAAATAAATAATCTTTTATTATTTCAAGCAACTGGGGCTCAACTTGTTAGGATAACAATTTCCGCGACTTCGTACGCGTGGATCGAGGTTTTGTGGGTCTCTTTAATTTTCTGGGATAAAATGCCTATGTGGTATTCCAGACTATAATCTATCTCTGTGCCAAATTTCAGCCAGATCCATTCAAACGTTGTGGCTTGATTGAGTAACAAACATCTATACATCCATCCAAACTTTCGCATTTATAATACCTATTAGTAAGATCATAATTGTGGCCTCACCAACACGGCCAACACCTGAATAAGGTGTTAAAGCATCGGTGAGTCCATCTTCCTCGCAAACATGTTCAGGATGCTGTTGGTACCTGAGCGCAGCCTTGTCAGCAATGATGATGACTTTTTCCGCATTATAGCATAGAAGTCATCAGTTCGCTCATCATCATCATTATCGCGCGCGAGTTGAATGCAGACCTTATGTATGTGTCACCATACATACATAAGCTCTGCATTCAACTCTGGCGCTAACTATAGAATAAAATAAACACAACTTTTGTAATATAGGGGCAGAATGGGTAACGCAGTTGATATAATGCATTTCTTCTTAATCATGGCCCGACCCGATATTCGAATCTGGTATCTAGACAGCCGCAGTCGAAAGTGCTGACCACAAGACCAACGAGGCAGTCAAGTATCGCGGACATCATTTAGTATTTCAATAACTAAGCTGCAGGCAATATTTATGTAAGCAGGCGCATTCGCTTATCATAACCGGACGTGCTATCAGTGATATTCTCTATTATACTATCTGATACGCTTTATCTTTCCAGATATCGATGATTATTGTGGCTTGTTTTATCCGAAAGGATTTACTTTTCAGTGGAGTGTTATAAAATACTAGCTGATGCCCGCGACTTCGTCCGCGTGGAGGTTTTTTGTTTCCCGCTGGAACTTTTTAATTTTCCGAGATATAAAGTAGCCATGTGTTATTCCAGACTATAGTCTATATCTCTGCCGAATTTCATCTAAATCCGTTCAGCCGCGCTGGCGTGATTAAGTAACAAACATCCATCCATTCATTCATCCGTCCATACATCCATCCAAACTTTCGCATTTATAATATTATAGTATAGACTAGAGTCTAGACGATGCCTTCGACTTCTTCAGCAAGGATTTAGGTTTTCGGAATTCCCACGGGAATTCTTTGACTTTTCGGCATTATCAATCAATCAATCAATATTTATTTATTCAACTATGGTAGGTACACTGTACGTCCAATCTATAACAATATTATAAATGCGAAAGTTTTGATGGATGGATGGATGTTTGTTACTCAATCACGTCAGAACAGCTGAACGGATCTGGATGAAATTTGGCACAGAGATAGAGTCTGGAATAACATAAGCTACATTTATATCGGAATATAAAAAAGTTCCCGTACGAACAAAAAAAACTCAATCCACGCGGACGAAGAAGGCATCAGCTAGTATTACATTACAGTGCACACTAGGCGACAGGAAACATCGTTTCGCTCCTACGCGGAAGTCTCGCGCGGTTCCTAGTGGTTTTCACTCATAGCTTTAACGATTATTATTATCGCTATGTCATCGTTGGCATATTTTTATGTACCTACTAGGGAAGTTTGATGAATCATTCGGTGATTGGTTTGTACACTTTGAACTGAATTGATAACAAGTTATTTAAAAGTAAACTTGCTATCTTTTCTCGCTTAGTGTATCCATACTAATATTATAAATGCGAAAGTGTGTCTGTCTGTCTGTCTGTCTGCTACGCTTTCATGGCCCATCTTATCAACCGATTTTGATGATTTGGTACAGCGGTAGATTGTATCCCGGGGAAGGACATAGGCTACTTTTTATCCCGGAAATTAAAGAGTTCCCGCCGGAATCAAAAAATCTTAATCCACGCAGACGAAGTCACGGGAATCATCTAGTTGTGAAATAATTATAAGAACGGTTCGGTTTTTATGGAAGTCCTATGTTTTTGCAGTTAGACTTGAAAATCGGCATTTAGGTTATTAGTTTAAAATAATAACAACCTGCAGCTACATAGCCGTATATCGCCGCTTAAGTAGGCCTTTTGCAGCGGGAAAAATAATCTCAACGGAAATCAGAAATTGTACTCGGACGAAGTCGCAGGCGACCTCTAGTAGTTCATATTAGAAGAATACGTAATTTTAGAAATTAGAATTTTTTCAATGTAATTAAGTAAAAAAAATGTTTAGCTTCATTATTCATTGAAAAATAAAAAATTAAATTAAAAAAGATAAAACTTAACTGACAAATTTTATTAAACTTCTCGGCCAAATTATGTTTGTCACTACTTATTCAATAATTTAGTAGATCCGAGCGGTTCATACACATTTAGTAGTTTTGTATGAACCGCTTATATGAATTCAAATAAAATCGATTTATATTCTAGCTTGATACCGAATAGAAATATTACTCGTCGAAACTAATACTAAAAAGAGGAAAGATTTGTTTGTTTGTAATGGATAAACTCACACACTACTTCACCGATTAAAAAAATTCTTTCACCTATAGAAAGCTTAACATTATTAGCGAGTAACATATAGGCTATATTTTATTACTGGTACCCGTGCGAAGCCGGGGCGGGTCGCTAGTCTATACTAATATTATAAAGAGGTAAAGTTGGTGAGTTTGTGACGTTGTAGGGGGTAATCTCTGGATCTACTGAACCGATTTTGAAAATTCTGGTACCAATATAAAGCCTCATTACTTGTGAGTGTCATAGGCTATAATTATACTAACCCGAAAAATTAGGGAGTTCCCGTGGGAATTTAAAAAACTTATTTGGGCATCTGCTAGTAATTAATAAAATTATTAGTAGGTACAAAAAAAAAATTGAAAACTGGCAGTTGCAAATATTTTTAAAAGTTTACAAAAATGTCACGTAAATAGCATACACAATATACATTATCATGCAATTTGAATGGAGCATAACATTTTTGGGTTGTATGTAAATTTCCAAATTTTGTTTGGAATTGCGCTCGTAGCACCGGTGCAGCTACGAGAGTGCTACGCGCTACGAAATCTATTAGGCGGCAACTATGTATGACGGTTGAATAATGTATGAACCGTAACTGTTTCTGCATACGTTTGTATGGATCATTGACTAGCGTGGACTCGTGACGTTGCCTGTATTAAATGATAATTACGCGAATTATGCTCCAGCTGTTGGCTCGTGTTACGGTAATGTTAATATGCGTATTGCGTATAATTGACTCTTGTCTTCGAGGACTATTCCATACTAATATTATAAATGCGAAAGTCTGTCTGTTTGTCCGTCTGTCTGCTATGCTTTCACCTTTGTTCAATCTTGTAAGGATAGTTTGTATCTCGGGGAAGGAAATTGGCTACTTCTATCTCGGAAAGTTAAAGAGTTGCCGCGGGAGTCAAAAAAATTTCACGCGGACGAAGTCGCGGGCATAATCTAGTAGAAAATACCAAGGTAAGTATCAAGAAAAGTGACCAATTCTGTTTAGCAAAGCATCTAAACTAGACTTAAATTATATTTTTAAATCTAATGCTGTCCTTTTCCGCAGGGAGTATTAAGAGAGGGATACCAATTTATTTTGAGCTGTCATTTTAGTTGAGCATAAAAATTGTGTGCAACAGAATCAGCCACAGTGTCTTAATTAATTATTAATTCAGTATTGGAATATGTCTGGCTTATTGTGACATCCGCGCAAAACGTCCACGCAAAAAGACCACGTTAAACGGAAACGTTTTGAAAGAAAGAAAAACTGTTTATTCGCCAGACAAAACTAGATACGGCAACCACCGAGTTTCTTGCCGGTTCTTCTCGGTAGGAAGGGCATTCCAAACTAGTGGTAGATTCACTCGACGGTCCAAAGGCACTTGTAAAAATTTATTTGAATAAAAACAAATGTAACACCAACCAGAAAGGGCGTGTACACCTCACTTATTACTTATACCCAAAAATGCGAACACGAACGAACGTTTTGTCTTGTCCAGTCCGTAGTGTTTCCGCCCTTAGCGACTATACCAAAACAGTTGAGTATTATCTTTGCAGCGATCTCTACCAGGCAATCTTAAAGAAATATAAATTGACTAGCCTGAGTCGTCTTCCGCATGGATTGAGGTTGTTTGGTTCCCGCGGGAAATCTTTAATGTTCCGGGATAAAAAGTAGCCTATGTGTTATTCCAGACTATTATCTATCTCAGTGCAAAATTTCATCCAGATCCGTTCAGCCGTTCTGGCGTGATTGAGTAGCAAACATCCATTCATCCATCCAAACTTTCGCTATTTATAATATTAGTATCTCTCTCTCCAGTCGTTACTTCATTGCTGAAGATCGTGCTCCTGGGGATTTTACAACCTTGTGCGGATTAAATTTTTCCATCGGGTTCTATCGGAGGCCAGTCTTGCAATGGTGTGAAATTTGCACTTGGAGTCCCTCAGCTGGTCTGACCATCTGGTTGGTGAGCGGCCTCTCGATCTTTTGCCCTCGGTGTTGCCCGTCACTATAAGCTTTTCTAAGCTGTCGTTCCCACGTCGCATGATGTGACCGAAGTAAGAGAGCAGGCGTTGATAACATATGGAGGAAAGTCGCGTTTTTACCCCTAGCTGTGACAGGATAGACGCGTTTGTGGGCTTGGCTGTCCAAGGAATCCTTAACATGCGTCTCCAGCACCACATCTCGAACGCGAATAATATTAGTATACTTACAAATAATTTTCAGCACATTATATTCCACCTAATTAACCGATAAATATGCGAAGGAGTATAGTCTGAACGCCATGCCAAATGCGAAGCGACGCCGGGCTAAATATAGCACCGCCTCGTTCTATTAATTGTGCCACAAATAACACTTGTTTGTCACTATCTGGTACTTTACTGTCTTCAATGTATATGTCACCGTAAGATCGCAAAAACCGTTAGATTATAATCCAACTAGCGATATTATAAACTGTCGGCGGATTGTGAACCGTTCAATGTTCCGAGTGTTAATTTATTATATATTCATTGTATTTACGTTTTCTTGTCTCTTTCTTGTAGGTTAGGTTAGGGTTCGACATAAATGAACAGGTACTTAGGTTTTATTGGGTTAATATACCTAACAGATTACAATCTACCGAAAAATAATGCGTTAAATTGTAATCTGTCGACAGTTCACAATGTCGCTAGTTAGATTACAATCCAACGACCTTAGCAATCTTACGGTGACATATACTCATTATAAACTAGCTGGACACTAGATAATGTACATTCAGTATATTTTCGACGAATTTCAATATTTCTAGATACTGGTCACTAATGAGCTTGCGCTTATTCAGCCTAACGGCTGAGCCTTTCGATTCAGAGGCAATAGCGCCATTGTCTTAGGCACCATACCCATAAATGATAATTTAGAATTTAGATGGTAGGAATATATTACTAGCTGATGTCTGCGACTTCGTCCGCGTGGATTGAGGTTTTTGATTTTCCGCGGGAACTCTTTTAATTTCCGGGATAAAAAGTAGCCCATGTGCTGTTCCAGGCTATAAAATATCTCTGTGCCTGCTTTAAGCAATGATAGTAAGCCCCCAGATCAACAAGCAGAATCAGTTCCAAGTTTCAACGCAGCGTTACATAAGAACGCTATCACTTAGCGATCCAAAGCCTGGGGGATCGAAAATTTTTATTTTTATTTTTTTATTTATTTATTCATCATAAATATTGGTTCAACAAGTGAAAATAATTAAAATTATTAAAAAATACGACTGCTCTGCCGTAGACACACATACATACACGAACCCTGAAAACATAACACTCCTTTTTTGGGCTGTCGTGTAATAAAAAAAACCCCTCGAATGGAAGTACGGCTACCACTGCTACTACGTAACGATACCACAGTTATTAATTATTACATTTGGAATCTTATTCACATTTTTAGGGTTCCGTAACCAAATTTGGCAAAAACGGAACCCTTATAGATTCGTCATGTCTGTCTGTCTGTCTGTCCGTCCGTATGACACAGCCACTTTTTTCCGAAACTATAAGAACTATAGTGTTGAAACTTGGTAAGTAGATGTATTCTGTGAACCGCACTAAGATTTTCTTACAAAAATGGAAAAAATACAAAAAATTTTGAGGGTTCCCCATACTTAGAACTGAAACTCAAAAAGGAGATCGGCGAAGTCTGACCCAGCTAATTTAAAAACCGTTCAGATTCAGAAATCATTTCATATTTTTTAACATATTTTAAAGTATTTTTCTGTGTAAACACCAAATTTTTAGAAGATGGGAATCAAAAACAAAAATAATTACGACACAATAAAAAAGTCGTTCTAATGGCAATACGGAGTATAGATACCAGAGTATAAAAGTATTAGAAACTAACGTGTCAAATGTCAGTTATTGTCAACTCAATCAAATGTCATTCGTGGACCGTGGTAGAGATGTGCCAACTCTGAAAAAACACGTTAACTCGAGTTGAAATTCAGGTAACTTGGAAATGAATTCGAGTTACACAACTCGAGTTAGCAAGAAGAAACTAAGTGTATTTTATTTGTTACAAATTACTTTTTTACATATTTGTACTTCCATCCAACTCAATAACAATAATTATTATTAGTCACAGTTAGGCGCAGTCTAAAAAAATGTTACAACCTACAAGAACTTATTTCATAGGTCCCATTCTTATTAATAGAGCGCATGCGCCGCCTGTATATCATACTAATATTGTACATGCAAGAGTGTGTTTGTTTGTTGGTAAACGTCCTTCACTCGCGCCGAATTCACACGTTAATTTTTTAAAGACCTGAAGAGTGATATTGGCTACTTTTTTCTCGGAAAATTAAGTAGGTAGATTCCGTGGGAAGTAAAAAAAACTTATTCCGCCTTACTGTGCTTTAGGTATTTAGTGATCAGTCACCATGTTATGATATCATTAGGGAGGTCGCCCACGACGACTTTTTGCAGTGATACAATCGCAAAAAGGCCGCGATGCAGTCGCTGGTCCAAGATTGTAGTCCAAGAATGTAGATTTTTAGGAATACAAATAGACCAGCATTGCTCATGGAAATGTCAAGTTAATACTATTTGTAATAGACTTAACAGATTTGTATATGTATTACGTAGACTTGTTAAAACAAGTAGTATCAAAACTGCTCTTACAGCATATCATGGGTACGTATCATCAGTGCTTAGATATGGCCTGATAGTTTGGGGAAACTCAACTGATGTTAATAGGGCATTTTTAGTGCAAAAAAAATGTGTTCGAGCAATTCTTAGCATGGCACCCTATCATTCATGTAAGCCTGCTTTTCAAAAGCTCAAGATAATGCCGCTCCCTTGTATGTACATTCTGGAAATAGCAAAGTTTGTAAAGTTAAACCCGCACATTTTCAAAACTCTTCATGATTTTGTTGAAAAAAGAGCACTGAGATATCAGAATAAACTGGTATTTGATAGAGTCTCAAAAACAGCACTCTTTCAGAAAAATTGTTACGCGATGTGTATAAAAATTTTCAACAAGCTACCATTGGAAATAAAAAAGCTTCCAACAAAACAATTTACATATAAACTTAAAAAATGGTTACTTGCAAAGAATTTTTATACAGTGAATGAATTCTTGCAACAAAATAACATAATCGATAAACGAATGCTTCAAGAATCCTGACCTATTATCATACTTATAGCTAATTGACATAATATTCTGACTTTTTTTCTATATAAATATATGCTAAATAATATATTAATTAATGTAACTATTTCGAGATCTGTAACATTTTGACATTTAAGTATTAAGTATTTGACATTTATATTTATATTACATAGACCTAAAATAATTGCTTTCGTTTATTATGAATTCAGATTTCTTGTTGACTTCGTTAAAAAAAAAAAAAAATCCAGTAGTAAATAACTTATTCTCTATTAATATAATATGAATGTTTCTTGAAATTTTGCACGCCATTATTTGGCAGATTGTGATTTGTACTATTTTTAAGTAACATCTTTATGTAACTTACAATCATGCAATAAATGAATGAATAAATGGTCCAGATACATTAGCCCACGAGGTAGGTACCTAATCACGATTTGCATCGCTACCAACGCAATACAGCATCGATACAGAATTACAGACGCGATGCCGTATCGATACAAACGCGATGCATTATCGATACAGTCTTGCGATGTACCTACTACCTACCTGTCGGCACCCCTCGTTCTTCTTTTACCCGTTGTCGCCTGAAATGCTCACGCGTTAGCAGATACTTCGCGACGTGATATTATCGCTACTGAATCACTTCTGTCGCGCGTTAAAAAAAATCTTTCGATCGATTCGAAAATCGATTTTTTTTTAACGCGAGATCTCCCTTAAATATCGTGCATGACTAGTTCTTATTATTCCCCATACTAATCGTTTTCCAAACAGAATAGTTAAACTACCATCAATTCGTATTTATACCTATTGGCCGCGTTACGAAATACATATACCTATCTACTATAGTTTAACATACGTAGAGGTAGGTAACTCAGAGAAATCACCTACCTCTATGGTAGGTAACTTATTTTTACTGTACATAATTATGTAGGAAAGCGTATTAATATTTGGTATATAGTCAGATAATATTAATCTGCAGTGCTTGTTACATTTTTCCAAGCTATTAAATGGTCATCTGGCTTAAAAACCATTAAATAAAAATCTAACCTCACTTTTAACTATTACTGCGAATATCTTTTTTCTCCCATCTTTATTCGATTGACTTTGATAAACTTTTTTGTTAGTCTGGTTCAGTATAAAAAGTATGGGAAGTTTGATACGTGAACGCGACCTTCAAGTCTGGGTCTGAAACTATATGGGAGCTCGCCAACCTCCTTTTTTAATCTAACCCATACGTTTGGGGTATCTATGGATTGGTCTTCAAAAATGATATTGAGGTTTGTAATATCATTAAAAAAAAAAAATGATGTACATTACCATGCAAACTTCCAACGAAAATTGGTTTGAACGAGATCTGGTAAGTAGTTTTTTTTAATACGTCATAAATCGTAAACCGCAATTTACCTTTTATTCAATCAACTCAAATATTTAAAATAAAAATATTTTCAATAATATAAAACTTACTACAGGTTTGTACGGAACCCTCAGTGCGCGAGTCCGACTCGCACTTGGCCGGTTTTTATTGAATGATATTTTTTGTGAATCACTGGATATTGAACTACCTATAGTTTTATATATTTTTGGAATCTACTCATCATTTTCTAGATGATGATTATATAGTTAATCTTATTTTCGAATATTTTTTTTCAACTTTAGTCTTTAATGCGGAACCATGGTCACCCCATCAATTTTTTTTTAAATTTTACTAGCATATGTCACCCGGAATAAGCTAGGGATTCTAACGAGACCTCATTTATCAAAATCGGTACAGGCGTATAGAAGTTATGGTGGAATATACAAACTCACATACATACACACATGAACCCCGAAAACAATATACTCCTTTTTTCAGGCAGTCGTATAAAAAGCAATTGCAATAACTGGGTATTTCAAAACAAGCCAAATCAGCAACTTTTTTTTCAAACGTCAAAATGCGCGCCTAGTATGAAATGTTATAGTTTAAACTTTAATACATTAAAAACTGAAATGTGACGTCATCAAAACTCGACGCTTTTTTTACTTCAATCGAAAGTTTAAAATGGTTTTCAAACATAAAACTAATAGGGGACGTGAATATTACATTAAGTCTTTTGAGAGTTCCTCTATTCAATAATTACTAGAAAATAATTTATTTCAATAAATACATACTTATGAATGCGAAAGTGTGTAGGTATGTTTGTCGTAGTCCTTCAATAACGCCGCAAAAGAGCATCGGATCGACGTGATTTTTAGCATGGGCATAGTTGAGGATCTGGAGAGTAAAATAGGCTACAACAATTAAGGAGTTCCCGTGGGAATCAATAAAACTTATTCATTCGCCCACGCGGACGAAGTCGCGGCCATCAGCTACTAGATTATTATGAAGGCTAAGCGTGTCTTTGTTTTAAAAACAATAATTTATATACAATATGCTAAACATGACCTTTAGCATATTGCGCGAGACAGACATGCGCCGTGCCGTACACGGATCGATTTACTTCTTTCAACTTATCTGTTACTAGCTGATGCCCGCGACGTGGTTTAAGTTTTTTTAAATTCCCCCGGGAACTCCTTAACTTTTCGGGATAAAAAGTAGCCTATGTCACTCTCCAGGTCCTCCAGGTGATTTTTGGCATGGGTATAGTTATACCCATGCCAAAAATCACGTCGATCCGTTGCTCGGTTGCGGCGTGATTGAAGGACAAACCAACAAACAAACACACTTTCGCATTTATAATATTAGTATGATAGGTATCCATCAAAACTGATATTATTAGGACTAAAATTAATATTTTTTAATTTACCAGGATAGGCTTGCGCTTGACGACAATCATGCTTAATACAAAGCAATGATGATGTCTAGGTTAGGTCATGTTAGTAACTTAGTAGTAGTTTGCCTAGAAGATGCCTATTCACTCTTGCCTTGAAGGTACTTAAGTTATTTTGACAACCTCTTAAAGTGGGAAGACCCGGGTTCGATCCCCAGCAGAGTCAATTTAGGAGTTTATAATTTTGAGTTTTCTTTTGTCTGGCCTTGTAGGAGGCTTCGGCCGTGGGTAGTTATCACCCTACCGGGAAAGACGTGCTGCCAAGCGATGTAGCGTCTCGGTACCATGCTGTGCAGAAACCGATTAGGGGTATGGGCTTAAATATAACTCTCATGCCGCTCACAGGTAAGCACTTGTGGTGGATAAAAAATAATGCGAAAGTGTGTCTATCTGTCTGCTTCAACATCATCCCGGGAAAGAGCAAAGGCTACTTTTTATCCCGGAAAATCAAGACGTTCCAAGGAGTTTTTTACTATAAAATCATTGACGACAACCTAATTTCTTTTTTTATACTACAATTTAGCCCTTGACTGCGATCTCACCTGATGGTAAGTGATGATGCAGTCTACGATGGTAGCGGGCTAACTTGTTAGGGGCATGGCAGTTTTATTAAACCCATAAGCACCCCTATTCGGTTTCTACACGGCATCGTACCGGAACGCTAAATCGCTTGGCGGCACGTCTTAGCCGGTAGGGTGGTAACTAACCACGGCCGAAGCCTCCCACCAGGCCAGACCAGGGAAAATTCAGAAATTATAAAATCAAGTGTCGTCAAATCCACACGAAGTCGCGGGCATCATCTAGTAATTAATACATAATATTTTCAATGAAACACTCCTACCAGTATGAGGTACAGTGACAGATAGAGAGCAAGACTGAGCATAAATAAATAGTTTAATTCTTATCGTATATTTAGGCTCTTTGTGTTGTGCGCCTGTGTTTTTCTTCACAGTGTGATGAAAAACACAGGCGCGGGGGGGGGGGGGGGGGGAAATGGGGGGGGGGGGGGAAATGGAGCAAAAAAATTGCATGAAATCATTTGTAAAAAAATTAATATTTACTTTTCAATACAAATGAATCCGACAATGTGTTTGATTTAGAAATATTAATTTTTTTTATCTTATATTTCCACGTGGGTAGTGTCGCGCTGCGACTCGATACGACGCGACACGACAGTGTCAAATAGAAGATTTTTGCATGGGCATAGTCGAGGACCCGGAGAGTGATATAGGCTTTTTATCCCGGAAAATTGAAAATGAAAATGAAATAGAGTAGAATAGAACTTGTACCTATTCTATCTCATTCTCTCGCAGGCTAAATCCTATTTTGAATATGTTTGTCTGTTTTTGGTGTCGCTATTTCGTTTCGTTTTTAGTTTCATCGAATTTTCTAATCACAATGATTCTAAAACAAGTTTCACTTCAAAAATGATACTCCACCTTCTGCATCGTACTAATGCGGAAACCGCGCGTGTGTGAAAAGGGCCTTAGTTACTAAGCTAGACGTCTTTACATAGCGTCAGTACATGGCCTATGTACTTGCGTCAGGCATCTGCATAGCACGGCGTGTTTCACGCATGCGCTGTGCTACGATCGATTTGCTCCTTTTATGAGAACATGTTTTATTATTTGCTTAGCTACTAGGTAATTGTAAACTTATTATATCGATAACTATTAATTAAAAAAATTTACATTTTGATTCTTTATTTTAACTATTAGCTGATTCCCGCGACTTCGTCCGCGTGGTTTAAGTTTTTTAATCCCGCGGGAACTCCTTAATTTTCCGGAATAAAAAGTAGCCTATGTCACCCTCCAGGTCGTCAACTATACCCATGCAAAACTCACGTCGATACTTTGTTCTTTGTGGCGTGATTGAAGGATAAACTCTCCATTTAACGTCCTTGGGGATACAATTTTCAAAAACTGTGAAACACGTATTTCTTTTTTTTTAACCTAAGCCCAAATACTAACTTTGATGGCCATAACTTGAAAAATGTAGGACTTTCACAAAAACTGTCAACCCCTATTATACCCCTTTGGGGGTGGCATTTTGAAAAACTGTCTCTTAATTTTCTAGTGGTAGCTCAAATACCAATTTTCATGGATGTAACTTGAGAAATAACGGACTTTCATACAACATATCACCCCCTATTTCACCCTCTTAAAGGTGGAATTTTGAATAACTCTGACATACGTACTTCTTCAATTTAACTGAAAGCCAAAATATCAAGATTTGTTGATGTAACTTGAAAAATATCTTGAGAAATGAAGGACTGTCATGCAAACATTCACCCCCTGTTTCACCTGTGAAACACGTATTTCTTTATTTTACACAGGTAGCTCAAATATCAAATTTCACGGATATTACTTGAAAGATGACTGACTTTCATACAAACTTTCACCCCCTATTTTACCCCTTTAGGGGTGGAATTTCGAAAAACCCTTTCTTAGTGGATACCTACTCCCCATAAAGAACACACTCTCCAAATTTCATGTCTATTGGACCAGCGGTTTAGGCTGTGCGTTGATATATAAGTCTGTCAGTCAGTCAGTCAGTCCGGACTTTGAATTTTATATACTTATATAGATTAAACTTTTTTAAATTAAAATGTTATTGTAAAATTGTTATAATGTACATGTTTCTTAAAGACTAATCTGTATTAATTTAATTGGAAGTAAAGGCTTTATTTAATTAGGGTTCCGTACCCAAAGGGTAAAAACGGGACCCTATTACTAAGACTCCGCTGTCTGTCTGTCTGTCTGTCTGTCTGTCTGTCTGTCTGTCTCCAGGCTGTATCTCATAGACCGTGATAGCTAGAAAGCTGAAATTTTCACAAATGATGTATTTCCGTTGCCGCTATAACAACAAATACTAAAAATTAAAAAAATATATATATTAAGGGGGGTCCCCATACAATAAACGTGTTTTTTTCGTATTTTTTTGCTCAATATTAAAAACGGTAACAGGTAGACGGTTCAAATTTTCACAGAATATTAACTTGTATATTACCTTTCAAAATAAATAATTAAATATCAATAAAGTAAATATTAAAGGGGGGCTCCCATACAACAAACGTAATTTTTTGATATTAACAGTAAACCTCTACAAACAAAGTTAGTTTTGCGGTTCATTAACAAAGGTAATTATACCTACTTCTTGAGTACGGAACCCTCGGTGCGCGAGTCCGACTCGCACTTGGCCGGTTTTATATCTAGGCTAGATTTAACCTTACGTACCTACTTGCTAAAAACACTAAAAATCTTTTTAACTCACGACGCAAAAAGTTGGGTGTTATAAGTTTAAGTTTAACGTGTCCGTGGCATCGTAGCTCCCAAACGGATGAACCGATTTTGATTTAGTTTTTTTTGTTTGACAGGTGGGCAGGTGACCTGAAGGAGAGTGTTCTTGGCTGTGATTCGAGAAAATCGTTACAGCCGTTCGAAGATCATCAGTTCTTTTCTAGTTGATGAAATTGGGTATCCTGCTATACATAATATGACGGGGGTTATTTTAAACTTTAAATTTATACTTATGTTTTTTAAGCTACTAGCTAATGCCCGCAACTTCGTCCGCCTGGTTTAAGTTTCTTTTATTCCCGCTGAAACGCCTAAATTTTTCGAGATAAAAAGTGTCCAATTCCAATATCCTCTCAAGGTCCTCAACTATATTCCCAAATCACGTCGATCCGTTGTTCCGTTGCGGCATGATTAAAGGACAAACCAATAAACCAACAAACAAACACACATTCGTATTTGTAATATAAAGTATGATAATAGTATACCAATTGCGATTTCTTTGCCGTAAGCCGTTGAAGGGTTTCGCCTTCCATCCGAACTAATCATCAGATCTTCACGAAAGGCCATGCTCCAAAATGTATGGGCCGAATACCGAATATTGTAAACAAGCTGATGATCGCGACTTCGTCCGCATGGTTTTATTTTTTTTTTATTCCCGCGGGAATTCCTTAATTTTCCAGGATAAAAAGTAGCCTGGGTCACTCTCCAGGTCCTCAACTATACCCATGCCAATCACGTGATCACGTCGATCCGTTGCTCCATTGCGGCGTGATTGAAGGACAAACCAACAAACAAACACACTTTCGCATGTATAATATTAAGTATGATTAATCGATACGAACAAACTATGCTAGCAAACTACCGCCATTGGATTCCTTAGAATTCATGAAATAGCTATGTGGGATTCCCCATATTTCCATATTTAATATTATAAATGCGAAAGTGTGTCTATCTGTCTGTCTGCTACGTTTTCACGGCGGATCTGCTCAACCGATTTTGATGAAATTTGGTACAGGGTGGTGAAATTTGGTATATTGTATCCCGCGGAAGGATATGGGCTACTTTTTATCCCGGAAAATTAAAGAGTTCCCGCGGGAATCAAAATCTTAATCCACGCGGGAATCATCTAGTCGGAACTACATATAAAGACAAGATAAGAATAAAGATTAAGACATATTTAGATTCCCTGCGGGAAGCTTCGGCCGTTGCTAGTTACCACCCTATCGGCAAAGACATGCCGCCAAGCGATTTAGCGTTCCGGTACAATGTCGTGTAGAAACCGATTAGGGGTATGGGCTTAATATAACTGCCATAACCCTAACAGATTAGCCCGCTACCATCTTAGACTGCATCATCATTTACCATCGTGAGATCGCAAGTCAACGGCTAACTTTTAATTGATTTAAAAAAACTAATTAAACATTATAATGTTCTTCTGGGATATTATTGACTTTCCTCCCTATGTTACGTAAGTTCTACCTGCGAAAACTTTTAATTGTAATAGCGTGGACCAACTTTTTTCGATTCCCGCGGGAACCCTTGAATTTTCCGGGATAAAAAGGAGCCTATGTCCTTCCCCGGGATGCAACCTACCCCTGTACCAAATATCATTAAAATCGGTTGAACACATAAATTTTTTGATTCCCACGGGAACCTTTAAATTTTCCGGGATATAAAGTAGCCTATGTCCTTCCCCGGGATTCATCAAAATCGGTTGAACAGATGGGCCGTGAAAGCGTAGCAGACAGACAGACAGACACACTTTCGCATTTATAATATTAGTATGGATATCAGCAGTGACTAGACGATATCCGCTTAGATTAAAGTATTAATTTTTAGGGTTCCGTACCAAAATGGTAAAATGGAACCCTTATGGTGCGATATTAGTGGCCCAAAGACACTGGAATTAAAAAAAATTGGAAATTATTTTTGTTCTTATTTAAAAAGGGGGGAAAATCTGAGGGTTGAAATTTAAAAGTGAGATAACTGTACTGTGTGGGGTATCATATGAAAGGGTTTACTTTGTACATGCTAAAACAGATTTTTAATTATTTTTAGTTATGATAGTTTTTGATTTATCGGGGAAAATGTCTAAAAAAATACCGTTCCCCCCCCTTATCTCCGGAGTTTACCAATCGAAAAATTTGAAATAATTATGGTCAATAGGAATTTACGTATATTTACAGGAAAACTATAGCCAATGCTCTAACTAGCATAGTTTTTTTGATATTAACAATAAACCTCTTCAAACAAAGTTAGTCTTGCGGTTCATTAACAAAGGTAATTATTTATTAATAATGGTACGGAACCCTTCGTGCGCGAGTCCGACTCGCACTTGCCCGGTTTTTAATTTATTAATCTTGTGGGAACTATTTTTATTCAGCTCAAGATAGCTTGCTGCTGTGGCCAATTCTGTATAACACTATCTCTAAACTAAACTAAAACGACAGCTTTAAATCTAGTTCTGTCCCTTTCCGCAGGAAGTATTACGAGATGGTTAGCAATCATTTTAATGATTTCATTTTAGTTTAGTTTAGAGATTGTGCACTACAGAATCAGCCCCAATGTCATGCGTATAAATACAGTACCTTTTTTTTTCGAGGGGGAAATCTTCCCAAGATACATATAATTCAAAAGATTCCGCATACATTGGAAGGCTCCGAGATCTAATAAACAAACGCCAGTGCCTCCCTAGCGCAGTGCCCGTTGGGTTCATTCGCAAGCTACACGTACAAGATACACGTTGTACCACATAGATTTGTCTGCTTTGGCGGATTAGGTATAGCGAATTAAACTTCTAGATCTACTATGTACCCATGTTGTAAGGTTAAGGGCGTCCACTCTTCTTCCTTCGTAACTTGCTCAAGACTCTTATCTTTCACACGGTATGGCAAATTGCCTGTTTAGACTCAGGAAAGCATAGTAAGTTAGTTGGTAACACAATGGAGGTCAATTCTCATGTAGTGGTAACAAAGGAGACGCGTCACGTCAGCCGTCTCGACCCCGTAGCCCAGTTGCGATAACGAGATATTTGCCCGAAGGACTTATACATCGTTACATTGACAAACATTATCCACGGCCATCTAACTCCTACTAGTCAAATATCAAATAAATATTATAAATGCGAAAGTTTGGATGGATGGATGTATGGATGGATGTATGGATAGATGTTTGTTACTCAATCACGCCACAACGGCTGAACGGATCTGGATGAAATTTGGCACAGAGATAGATAATATTCTGGAATAGCGCATAGGCTACTTTTTATCCCGGAAAAGTAAAGAGTTCCCGCGGGAACCAAAAAACCTCAATCCACGCGTACGAAGTCGCGGGCATCAGCTAGTATCATACTATTTATTACTAATACTAGCTGATGCCCGCGACTTCGTCCGCGTGGTTAGTTTTTCGATTCCCGCGTGAACTCTTTAATTTTCCGGGATAAAAAGTAGCCTATGTCACTCTCCAGGTCCTCAACTATACCACAGTTTAACGCTATACCCATGGCAAAAATCACGTCGATCCGTAGCTCCGTTGCGGCGTGATCGAAAGACAAACAAACACACTTTCGCATTCATAATATTTGTATGAAGTATATGATGCGAAAGTTTGGATGGATGGATGGATGTTTGTTTCTCAATCAAGCCAGAACGGCAGATCGAATCTGGACGAAATTTGGCATCAGAGATAGATTATAGTCTGGAATAACACTTAAGCTACTTTTTATCTCAGAAAATTAAAGAGTTCCCGCCGGAAAAGAAAAACCTCATCGAACGTGCTCTTCGAGGAACGGGGGTGGAACACCGCCAACTTCCTAGCTTCACGCCAGTACTGAGAATTTCTTATAAGACACCCCAATACTTAAAATTATGGCCCGACCCGGGACTCAAACCTGGGACCTCTTCGGTCGCAGTCAAACATGCTAACCACTAGACCAAAGAGGCAGTTTGCTGTTACGTGTACACGACTACTAACGCGAAATACTAATAATAATCCGAGCAGTACGTGACTATGAAAATGATAACTAGACGAAACGCTATGATTAACGAAAGTAAACTGTAAAGGATAAAGTATACTGTAAAGGATATGACGTCATAAAGCGTATCCTTTCAGTGAAGAAACTACTTGAAATGAATGCTGCTTACTAGTTACTTACCAAATTATTCGATTTAACATATTTTTCTTAATGAATATCCGAACCAAGGTAAACCCGAGGCATGAGGGGCGAGGGAAATTACGACAAACTGAGATCTACTTTCAAACTATAGATGGCCGTAGAATTAAAAAAAACCGTCCAAGTGCGAGTCGGACTCGCGCACCCAGGGTTCCGTACAAACCGTAAGTTTAAAATTATTAAAAATATTTTTAATAAATGATGTACTTAACTAAAAATTTATGCTTTTCGCCATTTTTCCTTTATCTGTGCTTTAAGACGTTGCGCGTTGCTTCGTACCAAATTTCAAGATTCTGAGTTCACGGGAAGTACATTGTAGGTTTTGATTCCCTTGTGAGTGTCGAAAATTTGCAGCATAAACGGCTGTATCTTTTAATTGCGTTGGCTTAGAAGTTTGATTTTTTCACAGCTCCAAGGGACAGTAGACCTGAGTATTTGATATGAATTTCAGCTTGATCCACGCGTTCCTGAGAAAATGGGTCTTGACACACAGACGGACGGACAACAAAGTGATCCTAAAAGGGTTCCTTTTTTCCTTTTGAGGTACGGAACCCTAAAAAACGTTTTGTAAGGGTAGGGTTGGGTTAAGGGTGTCATTTCCGGCTATTTTAAAAATTGCTTTGACAGACTTTGTATGGGAATTCTGTAAAAGTTTCTTTTGTAGATTAAATCTTTCGGAGTTGGAGAAATCAGTATACTTAAGAGTACCTTAACACGTTGAGGCCACTTGCACAATGACTCGTTAGTAGATTTATTATACTTTGGCAAACACAATATGCGCTTGTCTGCTACGCTTTCACGGCCCAACTATTCAACCGATTTTTGATGAAATTTGGTACAGGGACTGGTTATATCGCGGTGAAGGACATTTGCTATTTTTTATCCCGGAAAATGAAGAAGTTCCCGCGCGAATCTAAAAACTCAGTCCACGCGGACAAAGTCGCGGGAATCACCTAGCAATTAATTGTTATTGTCCTTTACACCATACAATTTTAGATAGTATTTTAGGCACTATAGCAAAATAAAAACTTAAAAAAAACAAGCGATCTCACTCCTTGAAATTAGTATGAAAATCGAAGCTACGCGAGCGAAGCCGCGGGCAAAACCTAGGTCCTAGTATATTCATAAAAATTAGCTTGCAACCAGCGGACTGGAGAGCCTCTCTGGCGCGAGACAGGAATGTTAATTACTTATCCGCGGACGGAACATCTTCCGTAGTTATCTACCTTACATAGGTTGCAGTTATGGTTAGGCGGGTTGCGGGTTAGGCTTCCAAAAGACCTACAATTCACATCCTCGGTTAGTTTTAAGCTTGATAACCATTTTAAACTATAGACTAAAGAAAAACAGTGCTTCCACAACTATGTATTTCATACAAACATAGAACATAGAAGAGAGAAACATAGAAGCGCATTTTTAAGTTTGACAAAGAGTTGCTGATTTGATTGAGTTATCATCCTATTATAACTCTTAACGGCCGGTTTCTGAATTGAGAATTACATCTTGAGTCTGTCTCAAAGACTACTTAATTTGTTTCTGAATTGATATTGTGTAAGGTTTGAGAGTTGGAGCTTGCTGTTTTCGCTTGAATGCTTAATTCAGAAACCGGCCCAATATCACTTCAGAAACAAAAATTTGCTTAATTAGTCCTTAAGTAGTCTTTGAGACAGACTCAACATGAAATTCTCAACTCAGAAACCGGCCGTTAGTCACTAACAAAGAGATATACAATCTCGTTCAGGCTTAAATGCCCTTCATAAGTTCACATAACATACTGATGGCCGATCATAAACTCAGCGCATCCAATGTAGCATAGGTGGCGAGCTAAAACTGAACTGTTTATACAATACCAGCCTTTATACACACCCCGATAAAAGCGATTATCACGTGCATAGGTGAGATAACGTTTTTACGTATGTCGGTCCTGATATAAAATTGAAGATACGCATTTGAATGCGTTAGCCATTAACTACAGAATATGACTCAAACTGTAATTTTTTATAGAATTGCTATTGACCGCCCGTCTTCAGAGATTTATAATTTCTGAACGATTTAACATAATTACTTAACAAATTCACAAACTATATGTAGATCGATAACCAAAAGCCAAAAATAAAACAAAATAATTGCAAAAAAATAGGAGGGGGCGAACAAATGGAGGGCAAGTTTACTTTTTGCCCTCCATTTGTTTTAAAGACCAAGGCGGTTTTACTTGAAAAGTGGTTGCTACAATTTTAGTCATGTTTCTACTTTAGAACATCAACTACAATGAATTTCCAAGTATACATAGATTGAGAAACATTTTCCTTGCAAAGTTTTCCTATTTAGGACGCCAAGTCTTAGTTCAGGAGGAACCACAAGTTTATTGAGAACATGTTACTTCTTATCTTATCTTACTTCTTACTTCTTACTCATATTATAAATGCGAAAGTTTGTATGGATGGATGTATGGATGTATAAATGTTTGTTACTCAATCACGCCCCATCGGCTGAACGGATCTGGCTGAAATTTGGTACTGAGATAGATTATAGTCTGGAATAGCACACACAGGCTACTTTTTATCCCGGAAAATAAAGGAGTTCCCGCGGGAACCAAAAAACCTCGATCCACGCAGGCGTAGTCGCGGGCATTAGCTAGTTTTTTATACTTAACACATAATGTTTGAACTTTGAACTTTAGTAAAAGTGTTCTCATACATTTTTAAAGTCTGTAACCTGTAGTATCAGCGGTGTCGGTGATTGAGCGAGACGTAATAAAAATAAAGAGAGAAAAAAACTCTTGTCGGCCGAGGGGTGGCTTGAAGCGTTAACACTGTGGACCCATGCCGACCCATTCAATCATTAAAAATAATAATAAGAGTTTTCATACGCTCTATGAATCGTGGGTATATCTAGAGTGTTAAATATCAGCGGTGTCGGTGATCGAGCGAGACGTAATAATAATAAAGAGAGAAAAAACCGCTCGTCGGCCGAGGGGTTAGCTGCTATGGCATTGTAAACACGCGTTACGTGGCGTCTACCGAGCACCGGCTGAATACATCATTGAAATGAAATGATATGAAAATGAATGAAATATTCTTTATGTACACCAAATCAAGTAAAACATACTTGTAAACAATAACAATGAAATGAAATGTTTATTTCACGCAGGATGACCTGTGCCACTAATGATTTGTCCTCAGGGTTTGTCAGAACTCTACTACCGGTTCGGAAGTAATGGGGCTGATGCCTATATCAAAAATAAATTATTTCTAACTGATTATTAAATAGAGGGTCTACCAAAAGACCTAAAATTCACACCTTCGGTTAGTTTTAAGTTTGATAACCAGTTTATAATGTAGATTTAAGAAAAGTGCGTTGAAATTTGATGACGTCACAACTGTGAATACCATACAATTTCCATACTAGAAACGTGTTTTTAAGTTTGACAAAGAGTTGCTGATTTGATTGAGTTTTCATCATCCCTATTGTAATAAGAGGAACCAGTAGTGAGCCGGCAACGCGCGACGGGTTGAAATAGTGGGTGGTGGTGAAGACTGGCGTGTTCAAATTCAAATGTTACATCAAAACATGTAGATGCTAGATTGAGAGCGAAAAAAACGCGTCGGTCGAGGGGTTAGCTGCTATTGCATTGTAAACAGCGAACGCGTTACGTGGCGTCTACAGAGCACCGGCTGAATACATCATTGAAATGAAATGAATATGAATGAATGAATGAAATATTCTTTAGTGTACACCAAATCAAGAAACACATACTTGTAAACAATAAAAATGAAATGAAATGTTTATTTCACGCAGGATGACCTGTCCCACTAGTGATTTGTCAGGGCTCTACCACCGAGTGGGAAAGAAAATTGTAGTGAGACGAACCAGTAGTACAGCCCTTAAGTATAACTTGAATAATTGATTAGTATTCATTAGTAGATATAGTTACGAAGCCGTTGCGTCACCTGGAGTAGGGCTCCAGCTGAAAATCAGCGCTGAATGCTCTTGTAATTTATTGCAGCATTATGCTGAGCTGAGCTTTTTTCAGGTTGTGCCACACACGACAAGCGTTATCAGGGTGCTTCTAGGACTTGACCGTGAGTTTAATGCTCAAGTACTGGAGGCGCCGTGGCAAAATGTGTGGTTACAATGGTGAGAATAAAATATAGTTTTTCTCTCTTTCTTTCTTTAGTGAGCCGGCAACGCGCGACGTGTTCAAATAGTTGATGGCGGGGACTGGTGGAGAAGCCTGGCGTCATAGTTTCGAAGACCAATCCTAAATCTATGCCTGGTGTGTTCTAAATTCAAATGTCACATCAAAATTACTAGAAAGAGCGAAAAAAACGCTTTTTGGCGGCCAATGGCATCCATCGAGGGGTTAAATAGTTGGTGGTGAGGACTGGTGGAGAAGCCTGGCGTCATAGATTTGATTGGAAAACCAATCAATCAATATTAATTTATTCAAATTAGGTACACTGTACCTAATTTGAATAAATTAATAAACTATAAAACCTGATGGTGATAATCAGTTACGGTATATTAAAACTAAAGCTAGAATTAGATTTGATGTATCATTTGTTTAGCTAAAAACTAAACAAATGATACATCAAAATAGCTAGAAAGAGCCAAAAAAACGCTTTATGGCGTCGGCCAATAGCAGCAATCGAGGGGTTAGCTGTCATGGCATAGCATTATAAACAGGGAGCGCTGTTAAATGGCGTCGGTCGTCTGAATACAATTATTAAAAATGTTATGCTAAGTTTAATACTATAATTTTTTTTATTCCACTACAAGTTAGCTCTTGACTGCGATCTCACCTGATGGTAAGTGATGATGCAGTCTAAGATGGTAGCGGGCTAACCTGATAGGGGTATGGCAGTTATATCAAACGCATAGCCCTAGTCGGTTTCTACACGAGTTTTTGGGACACATACGCCCGGCAGTTGATTTTTATTTATATAAAAAGCTAGAAGATAGGGCATACTCTATAGTCTCTTAGGCTACGTGACCCGTTGTCCAACGTGAGTGACAACCGTGACACCGCGACTCGATACGACGCGACAGTATCAAACAGTAGCCGATCCTTCACGTTACCTACGTTATCTCGTAGACAAGTTTATCATTTTCGCTTCTTCGAATGTAATCGCCCTTAAAATTCGTGGAAAAAATTCGAAGATACTGCTCGAACTCATCACTATATTGTCGTTCCACATACATGATATAATTCGTATAATTTTTGTATGTTAGTAAAAACTATTCAAGCGTAAGTCAAGACCGCTTCACTAGTGAATATTGAATTGAATATTTCGCTAAACCTACATAAATTTCATAGTATTCACGTTATACAGCTAAACGTAGCAAACACGCCACGATTCGTATGTAGTTTGCAGTCCACCAGTCATTAGGTACGTGCTTTAGCCTTCTCGTTCGGCCGTCCTCGGGTGTTTCCGCCGAGCTAACGGCTCTCCGCTGCGCCGGCGCACTTTCGCTACAAAAATAAACTCCTTGGCAGAATACCAAGACAGCCTTCGGCTCGGCTCTTAACGATATTCACCGATGTTTTATGGGCAGCCCGGCTTCCATTTAGAATTTGTTATTGAGTTATATGAATGATAAATTAGTTTTAATTAGATTCCGCCCGCGACTTCGTCCGCGTGGACTACACAAATTTCAAACCCCTTCTTTACCTTCGTAAAGGTTAAATTTTCCAAAATCCCTTTTTATATTCTTATTTTTAAGCTATTTTTAACCCCCGACGCAAAAAGAGGTATTATACTCGTAAGTTTAACGTCTCTGTTTGTGTATCTGTCTGTGGTTTCGTAGAGCCCAAACGGATGGACCGATTTTCGTTTAGTTGTTTTTGTGTAATAGATAATTTTATCCTGAGTGTTCTTAGCCATGTTTCATGAAAATCTGTTCAGCCGTTTGAGGATCAAGTTTATTCGACGAGTTTATTTTTGGTGTCGGGGGGTTAAAAACCCCCCGACACCAAAAATAAACTCGAAAAACTAACAAATAATATTTTAAACATATTATAATTATTATTATCGTCACATATATTATGTAATTTCAAATATTTTTATTTTAATCCGAGTGTTCTTAGCCATGTTTCATGAAAATCTGTTCATCCGTCTGAAGGTCATCAGCTTTTTTCTTATTCTGTTATTTCCATATTATGTCGGGGGTTGTTTTAAATTTGTAATTTATAGCTTCTTATTTTTTAGCGGATGCCTATGTCATAATAGCTTTCCATATGCGATTTCAATAAATATTTAATGTACTTGAATCGTCCCGGATACCATCGCTTAAAGCCGCATTGTTTAATTATTGTTGACGTTTGTGTTAAAAAAGTATATTCCTTATAAAGCCCGGTCAAAATAGACATTCCAAATAACAAAAATTCCCGGAAAGCCAAATATTGGTGGAGAGCTGGGGTACACCAGTAGAAATAAAGTACCAAAAGTCCCCATCGATCCCATGTGTGCTAAAAAAGTTATTCAAGGTCAAAGGTCAAATTTTTTAGTTTTTTGGATTTTTCTCGAAAACGGTAACTTTTATCAAAAGAAAACTTCAAACCAAAGTTGTAGATCTTAAAATTCTCTACAAAAATGGTCTTCATGATTTTTTTTCCTAAGAGTTACCATTCCTGAGATATCGCGATTCTAAGTCACATTATACATGATATGCACACATTTCCCTTCCCCGCCACCTGTGAGGTAGTGTACTCGGAGCGTTTTTTTTACCGTGGTTTCCCCTGTAGGCCTACTCCACTTTATTATAATAATTATAACTGTCATGACAATTTTAGAATAATCTATGGGAACAATACCCGTCAAGTTCTAGATATTAATTTATTATTGATATTGATTATTGATTTTGCTATTGATTATATTGGATTAGCTATTGTTTTGATTTCTTTAGATATTTTAATCAGATTCATACTCTTGAAAGTCTACTTCAACAGTCATGTCTTTCTTCCTCTTCCTCTTGCTGGATGTTCATAAATTGTTCAAATGTGGCTGAGTCATTGGTCTCTTCATTAAAATCCTCTATTGTACTCAACTGGACATTTGAGCAAGATTGACCTTGGCAATTGGTACACGCTGGAAAACACAGCAACCCGACTTTTTTACAGCCACATTTGGCACTACAACCTTTTTTGCAATTGCAAAAAATTGTGTTGAGGAGTTTTTCTGGAGCAGGTGGGAGTAAAGTTTTAATCGGTTCCAGAGTATTATCTATCAATTTCCAACCCCAGTCTTCTGGGGTCAGTTGGGGATTCAGTTCGGGACTGACTATCTTTCAAATAGATGTTTTCAGGATAGTATAATATATATAAAAGAGACACAAATAGGTATTTATACTTGTCTTATGTGCCTGATATGTATATACGTGGCTTATATGTGCATATCATGTATAATGTGACTCTTAGAATCGCGATATCTCAGGAATGGTAACTCTTAGGAAAAAAATCATGAAGACCATTTTTGTAGAGAATTTTAAGATCTACAACTTTGGTGTAAGGTTTTTTTTTGATAAAACTTACCGTTTTCGAGAAAAATCCAAAAAACTAAAAATTTTGACCTTTGACCTTGAATAACTTTTTTAGCACACATGGGATCGATGGGGACTTTTGGTACTTTATTTCTACTGGCGTACCCTAGCTCTCCACTAATATTTGGCTTTCTGGGAATTTTTGTTATTTGACCACTATTTTTAACTATGTCTAAATTGACCGGAATAATAGGGTTTCTTCGAGATAGCGGATGAAAATTTTGGTTGATTTGGTTCCATAACTCCGTCAAATCTCAACCGATTTTGACAATTCTTTTTTCTTTACCAAGTTAATGCTGCCAGGTTGCTCTAATGTGAATTTCTTGAAGATCAGAGGAAAAGTTTGGTGATAAAGAGACTCCTCAGCAAATCAATCACGATCAGTTAAATAGCTTCATGATAAGTAGATTTTCCATAGCACCCTATCCAATAGTTCCAGCAAGTAGATTAGTGGTAAATTTTTGATATTATAGTTCAGTGCAACTTATTGAAAGACTAGCGGTCCGCCACGGCTTCGCACGGGTAGCACTTGATCAAAATAGTCCATACCCAATAATGGTCAGTGGTTGAAAAAATCTAATTATTATTATATTATCATTTCAATTTTCGTAGGGATCTCTAATTTTTTAAAAATAAAATATGGCCTATGTTATTCGCTGATAAAGTAGCTTTCTATAGGTGAAAGAATTTTTAAATTAGGTCGAGTCGTTTTTTAGTCTATCCATTACAAACAAACAAACAAATCTTTCCTCTTTATAAAATTAGTTTAGATAAGTTCCGGTGGTTGCATAAATTCCACCCACTACAGCCCATTAACGTCCCACTGCTGGGCACAGGCCTCCACTCTCATGAGAGAGAGGGAATTAGAGCTTAGACCCACCACGCTGCTCCAATGCGGGTAAAAAATTCCACAATTTAGATTTAATCTATCCTCTGCATGCACGTGCATGTTAAATTATAGGAAACATAACGAACTCTTAAAGGGCTTAAATTGTATTAAAAAGTAATAAGTAAACAACAATGTGCAAAAGTGTGTATAGTGTAGACTGTAGATGGTAAGCGCTAAATGTACGAACTGTGTATTAATAAAGTATTAACTATGTAACTGTTGAGAAAAGAAATAAAAAAAAAAACTGTTTATTTTAAGCCTCTATGCGATGGACCTATGTCCTCGCGCAAGCTTAAGGTCAGGGCTTTGTCCCTATCTAGTTGCTGAGAAAAGCGATTTAAAAAAAACTGTTTATTTTAAGCCTCTATGCGATGGACCTATGTCCTCGCGCAAGCTTAAGGTCAGAGCTTTGTCCCTTGCTAGTTGTTGAGAAAAGCGATTTAAAAAAAAACTGTTTATTTTAAGCCTCTATGCGATGGACTTATGTCCTTGCGCAAGCTTTAGGTCAGGGCTTTGTCCCTTGTTATAGTACACACAGTACTTCCCGTGAACTCAGAATTTTGAAATTTGGTACGAAGCAACGTCTTATAGCACAGATAAAGAAAAAATTGCGAAAAGCATAAATTTTTAGCTAAATCCATACTAATATTATAAATGCGAAAGTGTGTCTGTCTGTCCGTCTGTCTGTCTGTCTGTCTCCTACGCTTACACGGCCTAACTACTCAACTGATTTGGATGAAATTTGGTACAGAAATAGGTTACAACCCGGGGAAGGACATAGGCTACTTTTTATCCCGGAAAATTGAAGAGTCCCACGGGAATCAAAAAAAAATCTGTTCAAGCGATTTTGATGAAATTTGGTACAGGGATAGGTTGTATCCCGGGGAAGGGCATAGGCTATTTTTATCCTGGAAAATTTAAGAGTTCCCGCGGGAATAAAAAAAACATCAATCCACGCGGATGAAGTCGCGGGCATCATCTAGTCATATAATAAAAATATTTTTAATAATTTTAAAGATACCACCCCTTTCCGCATGAACGCGTAGAGGTATTAAATTTAACTTACTTTAACTTTTTTTAACTTTGGCTTTGACACGCTACCGCGTGTCTAAAGCCAAAGTTCAAAAAAGAAGGAACAACTTTAAAGAACTGGCGAGCAGCACCGTGTGTAATAGGTATTACACGAACCATTTGGAGCCACTTTTGACCCCCTCATAACTCAAAAACTATTTCACATAAACATGTCAAATTTGGCTCATATATTAAGACCCGCGGGATACATATGTGCTCCAAATTTCATAAGCACACCTCAAATGGTTATTTAGATATAAACGTCCAAAAATCGTCATTTTTATGCTCTACCTACGTATAGATCAAAACTCTGACACGGGGCATACTACCATCGCTTACAGACGTATTATTTTAATATTGTTGACGTTCGTGTTGTAGTGTTATAATCATTTCTCACTTCTTTTGTCGCTGAAGTCAACAACCAAGGCATGTATATCACAATTTTGAACTTGGCTCTCATTTCACATTTATGTTTTTGATGGGATTTATATACCTACAGGTTTGTACGGAACCCTCGGTGCGCGAGTCCGACTCGCACTTGGGCGGTTTTTTAGATTAAGCCCACCCGAGCAAAGCTGGGTCGGGTCATCTGGTTTAGCATAAGAATGAAACGTGGTGTTATTTTTTTTTTACGCCGCTACATGTTACCTGTCCTGCAATCTCACCTGATGGTAAGGTATAAATAATGCAGTCTAAGTTGGTAGCGGGCTAGCCTGTTGGGGTATGGCAGTTATATTAAACCCATACCCCCAAATCGGTTTCTACACGGCATCGTACCGGAACGCTGAATCCCTTGGAGGTATGTCTTTGTCGGTAAGGAGACAGCTAGTCACAGCCGAAGCCTCCCACCGGACCAGACCAAGGGCCATAGTGCCAACGCTTAAAGCCATATTGTTTCATTAATGTTGACTTTTGTGTTATACCTAATATTTATTTTAGGAACGTCAATGTACGTGACATCAAAGTGCCATTTTGAGTAATATCGCTTAAGTTTTGCTCTCAGCGTTGGCAGTAGGTACGGCCCCAAAGAAAATTCTGAAATTATAAATTCCCGAATTGACCCAAATCCGGAACGGCTCCCACTTATAAGTCCACAGTGCTCACCACTGCGCCAGCGATGTCGTCAAATCGTATTTACTAGTATCGAGGTATTGATATCAATAGTCACATCAAATAGGTACAATCATTATCGCCGCCGAGCAAAGGTCAGGAGCTATGTATTAATAGACACGAGCGAACTGCCGGAATAGGTTATATCAAAATATTCAATAAACACCAATTATAATGCGCAATTATTATCGATATTTAGTTATTTACAAGTGCTATGTATAATGAAAATTATCATTATCCATACTGATATTATAAACTAGCTGATGCCTGCGACTTCGAAGTTGCGGGAACGCTTTAATTTTCCGAGACAAAAGTAGCCAATGTGTTATTCCAGACTATATCCTATCTCTGTGTCAAATTTCATCCAGATCCGTTCAGCCGTTCTGGTGTGAATGAGTAAAAAACATCCCTCCATCCAAACTTTCGCATTTATAATATTAGTATATATAGGCTAAAGATTATAATATTTAGAAAGGGACTAAGACGTTCACGGGTTTTTATTGCAGGAATCTTTCAATGGGTTATAAAAGAAGAACAAGTAATAAAATTAAAAATTTTAAAAAAACCCACGACGAACTGCAGAGCTCCATTATACCTTTGACCTTTATAACTTTGAAACAACAATTAGAACGTAGCAAACGTATATATTACATAATATCTAAAACACAAAACTGCATCTTTTACAGCTCAGTAGTTTTTTTGACCAGTGTGGTGGACTATGGCCAAACCCTTTTCAAATGGACAAATCAAAAGAGTCCAAACGCGAGGGTATACGATGAGAATTTAAGGAGTTCCCATGATCGCCTCCTGACTCCATCGTGATACCCTGGGCAGCATCTAGGTACAAGCTAAATATATCTAAAACAAAAAGCCCGCATCTAAATCAGCACAGTAGTTTTTGAGAAAAATGGTAACATATTGAAAAAATAAAATCATAGACTACAGATCAGCTTTGTTGTCTATGGTCCTAAAATATATCTAAGAACCTTCTCACAAGCTATACACATCTAATGAAAAAAACCGCATTTCAATCGGCCCAGTACTTTTTGTAAAAAATGGTAACATATCGAAATATTAAAATCATAGAGACAGCTCAGCTTGGTTGTCTATGGTCCTAAAATATATCTAAGAACCTTCTCTCAAGCTATATATATCTAACTAGTATTTCGCCCTGTGCGCGAGCTGCTGAAGCAGCTCACGGGTTGTGGTTAGACTTACAAGTAGTACAGATTTTACTGTACTAAACTGAATTCATTTATTATGGTGATAACAAAATAAATAAAAATGGCGCTGATTTTTTAAAACTTTGGTAATAGTTTCCTGTTTCGTAACCCCAGGGAGTCCTAAATATCGATTTTGAACGAAATCGGTCAATTAACAAAGAATTTCAAAATGGCGCTGATTTTTTAAAATTTTGAACCAGTTTCCTGTTTTGTAATCCCACGAAGCCCTAAATATCGATTTTGAACAAAATCGGTTAATTAACAAAGAATTTCAAAATGGCGCTGTTTTTTAAAGTTTGGTAACAGTTTCCTGTTTTGTAACCCCAGGGAGTCCTAAATATCGATTTTGAACGAAATCGATCAATTAACAAAGAATTTCAAAATGGCGCAGATTTTTTTAAATATTGGTACCAGTTTCCTGTTTTGTGACCCCAGGGAGCCCTAAATATAGATTTCGAAAGAAATCGGTCAATTAACAAAGAATTTCAAAATGGCGCTGATTTTCTAAAATTTTGGTAACAGTTTCCTGTTTTGTGACCCCAGGGAGCCCTAAATATCGATTTTGAACGAAATCGGTCAATTAACACAGAATTTCAAAATGGCGCTGATTTTTTAAAATTTTGGTACCAGTTTCCTGTTTTGTGACCCCAGGGAGCCCTAAATATCTATTTTGAACGAAATCGGTCAATTAACAAAGAATTTCAAAATGGCGCTGATTTTTTTAAAATTTTGGTACCAGTTTCCTGTTTTGTAATCCCACGAAGCCCTAAATATCGATTTTGAACAAAATCGGTTAATTAACAAAGAATTTCAAAATGGCGCTGTTTTTTTAAAGTTTGGTAACAGTTTCCTGTTTTGTAACCCCAGGGAGTCCTAAATATCGATTTTGAACGAAATCGACCAATTAACAAAGAATTTCAAAATGGCGCTGATTTTTTTAAATTTTGGTACCAGTTTCCTGTTTTGTGACCCCAGGGAGCCCTAAATATAGATTTTGAACGAAATCGGTCAATTAACAAAGAATTTCAAAATGGCGCTGATTTTTTAAAATTTTGGTACCAGTTTCCTGTTTTGTGACCCCAGGGAGCCCTAAATATAGATTTCGAAAGAAATCGGTCAATTAACAAAGAATTTCAAAATGGCGCTGATTTTCTAAAATTTTGGTAACAGTTTCCTGTTTTGTGACCCCAGGGAGCCCTAAATATCGATTTTGAACGAAATCGGTCAATTAACACAGAATTTCAAAATGGCGCTGATTTTTTAAAATTTTGGTACCAGTTTCCTGTTTTGTGACCCCAGGGAGCCCTAAATATCTATTTTGAACGAAATCGGTCAATTAAAAAAGAATTTCAAAATGGCGCTGATTTTTTTAAAATTTTGGTACCAGTTTCCTGTTTTGTAATCCCACGAAGCCCTAAATATCGATTTTGAACAAAATCGGTTAATTAACAAAGAATTTCAAAATGGCGCTGTTTTTTTAAAGTTTGGTAACAGTTTCCTGTTTTGTAACCCCAGGGAGTCCTAAATATCGATTTTGAACGAAATCGACCAATTAACAAAGAATTTCAAAATGGCGCTGATTTTTTTAAATTTTGGTACCAGTTTCCTGTTTTGTGACCCCAGGGAGCCCTAAATATAGATTTTGAACGAAATCGGTCAATTAACAAAGAATTTCAAAATGGCGCTGATTTTTTAAAATTTTGGTACCAGTTTCCTGTTTTGTAATCGCACGAAGTACTAAATGAAATAAACCGCATCTCAATCGGCCCAGTACTTTTTGTGAAAAATGGTAACAGTGGTTGAAAAATTAAGATCATAGACTACAGCTCAGCTTTGTTTTCTATGGTCCTAAAATATATTTAAGAACCTTCTCACAAGCTATACACATCTAATGCAAAAAACCGCATCTCAATCGGCCCAGTACTTTTTGTGAAAAATGGTAACATATTGAAAAAATAAAATCATAGACTACAGCTCAGCTTTGTTGTCTATGGTCCTAAAATATATCTAAGAACCTTCTCACAAGCTAAACATATCTAATGCAAAAAACCGCATCTCAATCGGCCCAGTACTTTTTGTGAAAATTTTTAACACATAGAAAAATTAAGATCATAGACTACAGCTCAGCTTTGTTGTATATGGTCCTAAAATATATCTAAGAACCTTCTCACAAGCTATACACATCTAATGCAAAAAACCGCATCTCAATCGGCCCAGTAGTTTTTGTGAAAAATGGTAACATGTTGAAATATTAAAATCATAGACTACAGCTCAGCTTGGTTGTCTATGGTCCTAAAATATATCTAAAAACCTTCTCACAAGCTATACGTATCTAATGCAAAATACCGCATCTCAATCGGCCCAGTACTTTTTGAGAAAAATGGTGACAAAAAAGTGCACAAACAAACAAACAAACAAACAAACAAACAAACAAACAAACAAACACACAACCTCTTAGGGCAAACACATATACCGTCTCCGCTTCGTCGAGGGTAAAAAAACCGCGGAGTGCTATTAAATTAGAGGATGGAAATTAAAGATAGGGGCGAATAAGCACCCCTTTTGGGGTTTCTAATATATCTCCTAAACTAAGCAAAATTTCGATATATTGTATATGAAACTTTTTGTAGAAAATCAAATTTCCCATCGGAATAACATTTTTTTAAATATTGTATAAAAATACCATGCCAAGACAGTCGAAACAAACTTGAGAAAAAAGCCAAAATTTCGATTTATTGAGTTTTTTTGCTTTTTCGCCAGTCTCTTTTTTTTGGGCTGAGATAGGTATAGGGCATTGCATTAGATAAATACAAGTAGACTAAATTTCCTTTAAAATGCGGGGCTGAATTTTTTCTTGGATTAAAAATTGACCGAGATATGACCATATGAAACTGAACTTTTTTTTCGAATTTCATCGTTCTTGTACGAATATTGTTTTCGTTCGCATTTTATTGAAAAGATTATTGTTTTTCTCAACTAAAAAAGGTTTTTTTGATGTTAAGTAGGAATACATAACAATTACAACAAACGTTTGGAACAATGATCAATATTCAAACAATACTTTAAACATTCTTCACAAACTCTTATCTTATCTCTTATCGATACTTACTAATATTATAAAATGCGAAAGTTTGGATGGATGGAGGTATGGGTGGAAGGATGTTTGTTACTTAATCACGCCAGAACAGCTGAACGGATCTAGATGAAATTTGGCACTGAGATAGATTATAGTTTGGAATAGCACATAGGCTACTTTTTATCCCAGAAAAAAGTTCTCGCAGGAACCAAAAAACTCAAATGGATGTTTGTTACTAAATCACGTCAGAACGGATCTGGATGAAATTTGGCACAGAGATAGACTATACTATGGAATAACACATGGGCTACTTTTTATCCCGGAAAATTAAGGAATTCCTCCGGGAACCAAAAAACCTCAAACCACGCAGACGAAGTCGCGGGCATTCGCTAGTAAGCAGATATTTTTGGGTGCGTCGAGAGTTGGGAGAAGGTCACTCCTTCAAGAATTCTGTAATTTTGCCGGATAAAAAGTAGCCCATGTTCTTCCCCGGGATGCAACCTATACCTCAGTATCACTTAAGCCTATAAAGCCTGGAATAGCACCAGGCTACAATCTATCTCTGTGCCAAATTTCAGCCAGATCCGTTCAGCCGTTAGGGCGTGATTTGTTAATTAAAAACTTATACTTGTATCCAAATAAAGAAAACCATCACCCTGAATACCCAGAATAGAATAGTAGATGGGAGACAATATCTAAACATACAAGCATAATGTAATTAGTAAATAAAGAAATAGATTAAGACTTTAACTGTATATTAAACAATTGTACTGTTTTTTTTAAATAAAGAAATCTATTAACCCTGTTTTAGAGATAATCTTGAGACATTAGTTAGATGGGAAACCCACCCACAGTGATATGAAAGATGACGAAAGATAGAAAGAATAGTATGATGAATAAAAGTACGAGAGGCATAAATGCGAGAACTGGTATGAAAGGACAGCAGCTAGCATAGGCTCCGATCATGTTGGAGGACGTAGTATAAATTAAAAAAAAACAAACATCCATCCACACATCCATCCAAACTTTCGCATTTATAATATTTATTTGATTTGATATTTGATTGATTGATATTTGATAGTTAAATTTTCAACTGATTGCAGATAGCGTAACAAAAACTGGTCAAGTCTGGTGAGAGGCGTCGACCGAGGCTCCCACCCTACCGGTAAAGACGTACCGCCAAGCGACTTAGCGAATACCTCTATCAGGTTATCTCGCTACCATCTTAGACTGCATCATCACTCACAACAAAATCTAGTATTTTAAGTTCAAAGATGGCTGTTCAAAGGTGTACAATTCTACTGCAACTTTATAGTAAATGGCTTTAAACTCGGCTATATACATAAATAACATGTTTAGTGACGTCATTGAGTCGCAGAGTTTAGTGTGACGCAATCCACAGCGGTAGGTAGCCTTAATATAGGTTGGAAGTCTCTGGAGATTTGATCAAGGAAGGAAGGAAACGGCGGGAAAGGAAATTAGTTGCTTTGAATTCAATTTATAATTTTAATATCTTTATCCTTTGTGTTTTGTATATTATGTACAAAATACACCGTTCGTTCAAATTATAATAAGGCATTGTTTTCTTTATTAGCTAGTTAGTAGTTTAGTTGCGTGGATTTACGTTATTGCAAATCGTGGATTAAGGTTGATTCCCGCGGGAACTTCAATTTTCGGGATAAAATATAGCATGTGCCATGTATGTGTTAATTCAGGGTTGACTGTCTCGTTGGTTTAGTGGTTAGCATGTTCAACTGCAGCCGACGAGGTCCCGGGATCGAGTCCCGGGTCGGGCCGTAACAAGTGTTGAGTTTTTCTGACAAAAAAATCTCAGCACTAGCCCTGAGTTAAGGAGTTGGCGATGTTTCACCCCCGTGCCTCGGAGAGCACGTAAAGCCGTCGGTCCAGCGCCTGATCTCTCTCCGGTCGCGTCGGGTTTTCCGTCCCATCGGGCTATGAGAGTAACGAAACAGAGAGTGCACCTGTGTATGCGCACACACTTCACTATAATATCTCCCGCGCAGATGGCTAATCTCTCTGGACATAGGCCATCGTGAGCGAAATTCGGTCGGGAGCACCCTATTATTAATTCAGGGTAATGGCTATCTCCATTCCAAATTTCAGCCAAATCGATCCGTCGTTGCGGCGTGAAGTAGCAATAAAAATACAAACATCTAAACTAAACCTGCAATTTAAATTTAATTTATTATATTGAATTTAAATTCAATATGGCAGATGATAAAAGCTCGTTTAAAAAAATGATTTTAATGTTTTAGGACTTATAACAAACATAAAGGGAAGACTGACTGATTGTTAATCAGTTTTCATTAACGTACAGCTTAAACGGCTGGGTCTAAAAGAGACTGCATGTGTTTCTTAATGACTTCAGAGCGAAACTGGCGCGGGTCAGTGGGTACTTTCCATTTTCGCCCCTTCTTGGCATTATTAACGTTGTGGAATGGGCTTTATCTAGACATGCCCTGGGGATTTTCATCTGAGTCATCACACGTCCAAATACTGTGACTGAACATTGTTTCGCGGGTTTTCCGCGACTGGTGTGGATACATTTTTATTCCGATATTTTTTAATTTGCTATCTGCGGCTTTGTGCTGAGTGAGGAACCTTATTTGCTCACGAACGATTTTATAATCTTATTAAAAAAATCTAAAATCCAAAATTTAATGCCTAAAATCTAAAATATTTACTCACTTCTGTATGCAAATATTGTAAACTAGTGGGCCCGGCAGACGTTGTCCTGACCTGATCGTAGAACCCGATTGCAGCGCCCCCTACCCGCTCCAATTAATTATGTCCAATAAAATAAAAATAAAAACTTTTCACAGCCAAAAAAGAAAATTGGGTGTGAACGGGGACATTATCCTATTTATCTTTTCATTCCAACGATCATCATTTACCAAACTTGCCCACTAAGTGCAAAAAGAGATTTAAAAAAACGTCTTGAAATAGGTACTCATACTCACCAAATCCATACTAATATTTTAAAATACGAAAGTGTGTCTGTCTGTCAATGTGTCAGCTACGTTTTAACAGCCCACTTGTTCAACCGATTGTGGCGAAATTCGGTTCAGATATAGCTAGCATGATGCATCCCGGGGAAGGCCACGGACTATTTTTTTAATCCAGGACAATCAAAGAGTTCCTACGGGATTTTTCTAAAAATCAAAATACACGCGGAACAACAGGAAAAGATGAGTCACTAACATACCAACTTATGGTTTTTCCACTCGGATGGTTTATGGTCGATAAACATGCTTTCGCATTAAAATTTAAAAGAATGATAACAAAAAAGTATAAAAAAGTAGAAAATAATGATGCCCAGGTCAGGGGCCATACTGCCAACGCCTTAAAGCCATATTGTTTCATTATTGTTGACTTTCGTGTTAAAGAATTATAATTCTTATTTAAGGAACGTCAAGGTACGTGACATCAAACCGTCATTTTGAGTTTTATTGCTGAAGTAATGCTATAAGCAATGGCAGTATGGCCCCTGGTACAGTGGTGAGCGCTGTGTTTTTTTCCTCTACAAGTTAGCCCTTGACTGCGATCTCACCTGGCGACAATAGGGATGATGACAACTCAATCAAATCAGCAACTATTTATCAACCTTAAAAACGTACTTCTAAAATGGATGTTTGTATGAAATACGTTGTTGTGACGTCATCAAATCTCAATGCACTTTCTTTTCTTTAATCTATAGTTTAAAATGGTTATGAAACTTCGAGGATGTGAATTTTAGATCTTTTGGAAGACCCTCTATTTTATAATCAGTAAGAAATAATTTAATTTTCACATAGGCATCATCTCTATTGATGATGCAGTCTAAGGTAGTGGCTGAGAGGAGTATGGCACTTGGTAGGTATTTGAAACCCACACCCCTAGTCGTTTTCTAAGCGGGATCGTACCGGAATACTAAATCGCTTGGCCACGACTTTGCCGGCAGGGTGGGAGTAGTGAGTGGTAGGTAGCAGGTTTGATTCCTTCCGGCTTCCGTTTTTTCATCCGTATCAATATAATTAAACTCAATTAAACAAAGAAGTCATCAAACTTATATAATTTTTAAAAATTCAATTTTAATTTTACACGCAAAGCTGACAGGTGGTTAGCAGACTGGGGAAAATTCAGAAATTATAAATTCCCAAATTGACACTGCCTGGGATTTAACCCGGGACCCGGAATTATTATTTTAATACTATTTTTATACAAATGCACATGAAAGACGGGGTATCATCGCTCAAGTAGGTATTTTGAAAATCCCCGAGAGTGGAATTTCCAAAAGCCCTGAAAAAACGTACTACTTACTTAGTTTTCAAGTTTCGAACTGCGAAAGCCCAAACTTCAATTTTAATGAATAGGTAGATACGACTTGAGAAATGACGGTCTTTCAAACTTTTACCCCCTATTTTATGTTCTTAGGGGAGAAGTTTACAAAGTTTTCTCAATGTCGTAAAAGGAACATACTGTCAAGTTTCTAACCCAACATAAACCTTGCATCATAGATGATGTGTGATCTAAGATCAGTCAGTAAGGACAAAAATATAATCATTTTGGAACTAATTTGTTTATTTTATGTCTGTAATGAATAGACGCATTAGATAGATAAGGTGTAATATTTGTAGCTCGCAGTGGCACAAAAGAATGTAACAATAAGCGCTTTCAAGATTTGCAATAAGTAGGTACTATAACTAAGGACCTTTACGACTATAGGTACAACGTAGGTACTAACTATTCTGTGCTATAGGGAAAGACCTATGCCAGTTATGCCATGAACAACCCGTAGATCTACAAATCCGACGCTAAGAAAACCGGCCAAGTGCGAGTCGGACTCACGCACCGAGGGTTCCGTAAAAACCTGTAGGTATATAAGTAAAAGTTATGGTATTTTTATTCCACTTATCTATTTTAATTTCAATTTAATACCTCTAGTCTACGCGTTCATGCGGAAAGGGGTTAAGTTTAAAATTATTAAAAATATTTTTATGCTTTTCGCAATTTTTCCTTTATCTGTGCTAGAAGACGTCGCTTCGTACCTAATTTCAAGATTCTGAGTTCACGGGAAGTACCGTGTAGGTTTTGATTCCCTTGCGAGTGTCAAAAATTTGCATAAATATATTTTTATTATATTACAACTAAACATTTATGATATTCGCAATTGTTCCTTTATCTGTGCTATAAGACGTTGCTTCGTACAAAATTTCAAGATTCTGAGTTCACGGGAAGTACCCTGTAGGTTTTGATTCCCTTGCGAGTGTCGAAAATTTGCAGATAAACGGCTGTATCTTTTGATTGCGTTGGCTTAGAAGTTTGATTTTTTCACAGCTCCAAGGGACAGTAGACCTGAGTATTTGATATGAATTTCAGCTTGATACTTCATGCGTTCCTGAGAAAAAGGGTCTTGACACACAGACGGACGGACAACAAAGTGATCCTATAAGGGTTCCGTTTTTTCCTTTTGAGGTACGGAACCCTAAAAATGGAATCGGGCATACACTGCGTCGAGCACCTGACCATATACCTACCCAAGCAGGTGTTGGATTGGAACTCGCAAAGTTAAAGAAAGCGTGGGCGGCCAAAACAAACTTGGCGGCGTACTATCATTCTAATATTATAAATGCGAAAGTGTGTTTGTTTGTTGGTTGATTGGTTTGTCCTTCAATCACGCCGCAACGGAGCAACGGATTGACGTGATTTTTGGCATGGGTATAGTTGAGGACCTGGAGAGTCACATAGGCTATAGGCGAGCTTTTTATCCCGGAAAATTACGGAGTTCCCACAGGAATTACAAAAAACTTAAACCACGCGGACAAAGTCGCGGGCATCAGCTAGTATTAGATACGTCGACAAAGATCGGCCCAACGTGAGGGCGAGCTGAAGCATAAGGCGTCCGACAGATCGGCTTGGAATAGAGTAGCTTCTGCTCTCTGCCCCGCAGTGGGTGACACTGACATAGGACTTAATGATGACAGAAACTGTGCCTCCCCAAATGACCGAAATCGGCACTTGCGGCAAATCTCAAAGCAGTATAGTCAATGGCGCTGAAGATATTGCACAAGACCTTGTGGAGTCTACGATAACAGGAAATACTCATACATTGCAAGTAGGTATTTTTTCAATCCCGGTATTGGTTTCGGTATTGGACTTCAATACCGGGATCCCGGTATTAATACCGGTATTGATGTTCTCAATTTGTACTTGAATATTTTAAATAAAAACACGTTTTTTTAATAATTTGCAATCTTGTATTTATGTAAAATCTTAATTAAAACACTAACAATCGATATTATATTATAGTTTCTCTAAAAATATTGTGTTAACGTTCATTTTAAATCATCTACATTTTCATAAAAAAAAATTCTTTCTTAGTTTTACGTCTTATTTCGAAAATTCGAAATCAACAGATAATTTTTTTTAGTAGTTTTATTTATTTAAAAATCAGTCTCATCATAACTAGGAATCTAAATGAACCAAACTACCTATATTAGGTACCTACCTAATTCAAATATACTTCACACTAATTCACACACACATTGTACAAAAATATTAAAGTAATATTTTTTTTACAATAAATAAATGTAAGCTTAATCAACAAAGTACTAATTATACCATTAATTATTTAAGAATCGCAACGTCTATATATGATCATTTAATAAAATCCAAAAATTAAAATTAAAACGTAACATCAAAGAATTTAACAATAAAATTAATCAACCATTGCAGAATATTTTTATATTATACTATTTTTTATTTAAAATATTTCGCTTTTCCTGAAAATAAGTTCTTAAAAATAAAAGTGCATCTAGCGTCTTGTCCGTGTAATGAACTTCTGATTTTATTGCAAAAATATCCGGCAGATGAAAAAACTTCTTTCACTTTACACACTAGTTGGAAGTATATTCATAATATAATTGTATGCTGCTGTTAAATATACACCTCTCTCTCCATTATTGTCATACATAGCTTTTTCAGTCATCACATATCCAGATAAATCAAAATATGATAATTTACCTTTGGTCTTAGATTTACATTTGTCAACTTCTTTTTCTAATTATTGTTGTTGTAGTGTAAGGTTTCTGTGTGAAATTATTTCTGGGAGACAAACATTATCGTCTTCATCTGAAGAGTTTAAATCAAACGTTTGAGTCTGCGTTAGATTTGTGTATTTCAAGCGAGGTAATAAAGATACGATAATTGCACTTATTTCCGCATTTGTAGGCTTTGGGAATGTTTCATCTTCTGGCATTTTATAAAAGTTCGCAACGTCAGTAAGGTAATGAAGTACGCCCGCCACTAAAAGACGTCTCTCTTTTATTCGTTTTCGCAAGTTAAAATCGAGTAGTACTCTACTACCGGTATTTCGGTATTGCACCTAGTTCAATACCGGTATTTGAATCTCGGAAATATCGACCGAGATCCCGGGATTTCGAGATCTCGGGATCCCGGTATTCATGCCCTAAATTTGCAAGTTTCCAGCACCTGGTCAGTTAGTATTGACGTTTTGACCATAGAATTAGGAATAATATAAGAACTAGTTTATTCAAAAGGAAATCAAATCAATATTATAAATGCGAAAGTTTGGATGGATGTATGGATGGATGTCTGGATGGATGTATGGATGGATGTTTGTTACTCAATCACGCCCCAACGGCTGAACGGATCTGGCTGAAATTTGACACCGAGATAGATTATAGTCTGGAATAGCATATAGGCTTTTTTCCCGGAAAATTAAGGAGTTCGGGAACCAAAAAACCTCAAACCACGCAGACGAAGTCGCGGGCATTCGCTAGTTTAACCATAAATAAAGCCGTAATTATACCGGTTTACAGACACCTACGTGACTGTTTACAAGGTACTCATGAAAGCGACTTACGTGAGTAAAACTCATAAGTGTAACTGCGGTCTAATACGTAAGGAAATATTACTATCCTATAGGAAATCCGTGTAATACAATCTTAGGTACTTCTTAATATATATAAATCTCGTGTCACAATGTTTGTCCTCAATGGACTCCTAAACCACTTAATCGATTGTAATAAAATTCGCACACCATGTGCAGTTCGATCCAACTTGAGAGATAGGATAGTTTAAATCTTAAAAAAAACATCAATTCACGCGGACGAAGTCGCGGGCATCATCTAGTAATATTATAAATGCAAAAGTTTGGATTGATGTATGGATGTTTGTTACTCAATCACGCGCCAACGGCTGAACGGATCTGGCTGAAATTCGGCACAGAGATAGATTATAGTCTGGAATAGCACAAAGGCTACTTTTTATCCCGGAAAATCCCGCGGGAATCAAACAAATGTATCTGTTCAACTGATTTTGATAAAATTTGGTACAGGGATAGGTTGTATCCCGGGGAAGGACGTAGGCTACTTTTTATCCCGGAAAATTGAAGGGTTCCCGCGGGAATCAAAAAAACCTCAATCCACGCGGACGTAGTCGCGAGTATCAGCTAGTATTATTAATAATGCGATAAATAAATGCGAAAGTGTGTCTGTCTGTCTGCTACGCTTTCACGGTACATATTTCAAGCGATCTTGACAAAGTTTGGCTACTTTTTAACCGCGAGAATCCAAAAATTACAACGGCATATTTCCATAACGTTAAACCACGCGGTCCAAGTAGCATGCCTCACTCAGTAGTCAGTAAGTACATAATAATTTTCCACCGAACGCGCAAATCCGAAAACATAATAAACAACGTCACATACACAAGCAACGATAGCGTGGAATGTACCGCTGGCGACATCTATGCGCAGGTCGGCGGAAACGTCGCCTACGTGATCTAACATTCGATTCAATGAATTCATTAAAATATACATTAAAGAAAATTGCGTTGAAATTTGATGACGTCACAACTGTGAATTTCATACAACTTCCATACTAGAAGTGCGTTTTTAAGTTTGATAAAGAGTTGCTGATTTGATTGAGTTGTCATCATCCCTATTCCCGAGGGAACTTGGCTCAAATTCCGTTGAAAAGATACGTCTGACAAACGTTTACGATCACAATTTTCTTACACAATCGGGGGGCTGATTGATATATGTTGTATTGGATAAGTACTTTTTAGCCCGGAAGCATTTCCACGAGATTTTTGCAAAACCATCCACGCGGATTAAGAATACATCTAGTAATTACATAAGTTACTGCGCCACAAGCTCTGGTACGACTTAAATCGAATTTATGACTGAGAAAGTGTTAATTTGTTAGTTACAAGTTTACTTGCTTGAAAGGTTACACTATGGTCTAAATACTCAGAAGTGCCAAAGCCGAATACATAGAAGTGGAAGCTAAAGCCAAACGTGAGTGCATTTCTAAGAACACGGTGAATCGGTGAAAAATGACGTGGGCGGGGAACGCGTTCATGGAAATATACCGCGCGAGTCCAAACAAGCGGAATTAAAACGTAAACGGCGTAGTTACAATAAGTGGACTGTTTGACCCTAGGCCTTAATTACAGTAATTGGGTATTTGATAAATAGTTAAATCAGCAACTTTTATTCAAACGTCAAAACGCGTCCTAAGTATGGGATTTAAATGAAATTCTGAAATGTGACGTCATTAAAGTTCGACGCACTTTTTACTTAAATCAATGGCATATAATGGTTATATTCAACCTAAAACTATAATGGGACGTGGATATTACGACTTTTGGGAGATCCTCTATTTAATAAATAAATAAGCCTTTATTTCCCAACATTTCTTAAACTATTTAACCTCTATTTAATGTATATATATAAAATGAATCCCTATTTCCCTTGGCATCACGCGTGAACGGCTGGGCCAATTCCGCTAATTCTTTTTTGTTGTATAGGTGAGGACCTGGAGAGTGACATAGGCTACTTTTTATTTCGGAAAATTAAGGAGTTCCCGCGGGAATAACAAAAAACTTAAACCACGCGGACGAAGTCGCGGGCATCAGCTAGTAATCACTAAAAAAGAATTTATTTCAATAGTAGTCAAATACCCAATTGTTGTTCCGCAAGTAGAGTAGGTACGTATGTGAAAAACGAAAATCAAATGAATTATTTCACGTAGGACAACTTGTGCCGCTTATGACAAGTGGCAAGAATCTACCACCGGTTCGGAAAGGTAACTCTCCCGAGAAGAGCCGGCAAGAAACTCAGCAGTTGCTCTTTTCATAACAAGAAAAATGTTACAAAATGTAAATAATACACAATTCATACATTACGTTAACAAGGACTTGTGGGCTGGATGCGAAGCCGGTTGCTTCCATGCAACTGTCATTGAGAAAATCATCAATAGTATAATAACCTCGAATTAACAGATGCTGTTTAACACAGTCTTTAAGTTCAAGCAATGGCAAATCCAGAAACTCTTTTGGTACCATGTTATAAAAGTGTACACTCGACCCCACAAAGGATTTCTGCACCTTGCGCACACGATGTGAAGCTGTTACAAGCTTATGGCGGTTTCTAATACATCTTTCGCGAACATTTCGTAGTTGAAATTCCCGTGAGAATTCTTTGATTTTTCAGGATAAAAAATTGCTTATCCCCGGGATGCAACATATATCAATATCGAATTTCGTGAAAATCAGTGGAACAGATCATCAGATGGACTGTGAAAGCGTAGATAACAGACACACTTTCGCATTTATAATATTAAAAAAGTATGGAAGCTTGTTCCTTCGAGATCATAACCACTAATTACCACTAGTCCACAAGCGCTTATGCCCCTACGTTATAAAGAAATACGTGGAAATTCGAGTCTACAACGAAGAAGCCTACGAAACGCCAACAATGTGTATGAAAGGCGAAACTTATTCAGAAAGCTTTTGGCGAAAAGCTTTTGAGTATTGTTGAAAACCTATTTTGCAATCTTCAATGGTAACTCTTGCGGAAATTTCAATGGAAAACTTGAATTGCACACTGTGTTTTAAAATTCAAAAAATGCTTGGTTGAATACCGGTGTATTGTGAATTTATATTGCTAGATGATGCCCGCGACTTCGTCCGGACGGATTAAGGATTTTATAATCCCGTGCGAAATTCTGATTTTCCGGGATTTCCTCCAATTTCTTTCATAACACGGTACATCGTACTGAGCGAATTCAAAAGTGTTAAAACTTCTAATAACTTCTTGATGATTGTATTTATTGCTGAACGGATCTGCATGAAATTTGGCACCGAGATAGATTATAGTCTGAATTAGCACATAGGCTACTTTTTATCCCGGAAAATTAAGGAGTTCCCGCGGGAAACAAAAAACCTCAACCCGCGGACAAAGTCGCGGGCATCAGGTAGTGCAATCTAAATCTGTTACATGATCTAAGCTGATGTCACATGATGTCTTAAATAATACTGCTTGAAGCGATATGGTAGTAACCCCACTGGGAGGGACTACCTCTAGGGACTTCTACTAGGGGATAAGCTACTTTTTATCCCGGAAAATCAGTTCCCACGGAATTTTGGAAATTTACCCACTGCCTCTTCAGCTCGCTTCCATTGGGCTTTGTCGGTCGTATTTGGTTCTCCTGTAGATTTTTTCTTTGTAGAAAGCGGTGATAGCTTAGCGATTAAGACACCCGACCTCCTGTACGGGTTCGCGGGTTCAATTCCCTAGCAAACCTCGTTTTTTCAGATGTGCATTTTATGTTATGAAATATCACACACTACTTCCAACGGTGAATGAAAAATATAGTGAGGTAACCCGCATGTTCTCGAAGGTGCCATACCGCAGTTGGCCAGCGTGGTAGACTAAGGCCAAACCCATAAATCCACAAATATTTGGTAATAATGTATATTGAAATAAATCATTTTTCATTCTATTCATTCTGTTTCACGAGGAGGTTCGTGCTCAGTAAGATAGAAAGAAAAACAGTTTATTCACCAGTGCTGTCACAGACAAAACTAAATACAAATGTAAACACTTTCGTCTGTGACACCACCCAAAAAGGGTGTACAGCCATAAAGGACTTGTATCCAGGGCCGTATAATAAATTTAAAAAAAAGGGTGTACAGCTCAGCGTTTTCCCTGCGTAAGATGTATAAAAATGCATACAAAGCAAGGCGCTGATTTTCAGCTGTGACCCCGGGTTTCTGGTTATGGGTATGATTAGAAAGAGTGAGCTGGTAATCGGTTGATAAGAGAGAGATGAATTTCTCACTGATACTGTCCCTCAGAGAGGCACCCAATATCTCTGCATGCGCGTAGGTATATTTCTTTTGTCGAACGTGACGTCTGCCGCCGTGGAATATGTTGACGTGGTGTGTAAACGCTCGGAGGTCATATGAAAGTTGCACGCGCTTCACATCTTATTTAGACGGCAGGTAATCGCGCGTACGTTGCTACAACAATGACTTGAATTTCCTTTATTGCGATTATTTAAATTTTAAGTAAGTACCTATAGATTTTCATCAGAGTTGCAAATTGCCTTAAAGGAGACGATTCGGATTTGTATGGGGCGTGGGACTGGTCTTTGTACAAGTAGTGAAAAGAAAGAAAATAAAATATCACACTAGCTTTGAATGTTTAAATCCACGAATTCGTCCTGATTTCAGTGGTGAAATTATTTAATCTTTCCACGATTAGCAACACTAAACATGAGTAGATAACAATGGTGGATTCAAATTTTTTACGTATTCTCTCAAGTGTCTAATATTAGAAACTAACACGGTGACTCACGTCACTTGTCAGAAATGACATTTGACACATTTCGCGCCTACTGACTTCTTTATGGCTGAAGGCGCCAGCTTGGAAGCATATCGAAAAACTTGAAATAGATTTTTATTTTTTGCACTTTATTTAGTTTGTTATTCTAATAATTTTTTTAAAATAAAATCTATGTATTTTAATCTATTCAAGAAAAAAATTGTGTGTCAGCTCCGACGCACGACTGGAGTTTACTCCTTAAGTACGATTGTCTAAACATACGCAAAAAGAGTTTATCCAACTGAAAATAAGATTAATACCATATGAAAGGGTAAATTAACAAATTAATGAAAATAATATACATATATAAATATATATTTATTCATTTTATATACATTTATTATAACTAATCGGCGAAATATTTTACATTAAACTTTTCACAATAGTCAATTTCAGATGTGCACAAATATTTCATTAGGAATGTTGATAAATTATGTAATTATTATTATCTGACATAAGTACATTGACACTGATAGAAACAAACAAGCCCAACAACATATAGGTATAGTCGCCTTGACAACCAAATTAGAAAGTTGCGCACCATAGGTGCGCACCAAAAAAGTAACGAGGTCATTCATCAGTAGATTTTACCTCTCATATTTTTCTCATATCGGGCGCCTTATATATGAAAATCGATTCTTAAGGAGTAAACTCCAAAAGTGTACAAGAACAACACCCAAAATGAACCTTCTTCTTTTCAATGTTTCACATTGTAACTGCAATCGTAAAATTATTATTAGTATTTAAATGCAGTTTGAGATTTTGTAACATTACAGGATGTGCGTTTCGCGTTGTCGTATTATCATTTCCTGTCAATGTGTAGGGCCGTAGTAGAGAATTAGTAAGCTGAAGTGGCAGTCGGCAGGTCATGTCTGGAAGTGGCAGTGGGCAGGCCATGTCTGTCGCAGAACCGATGGCCGCAGGACCGATGGAATGGGGCAGACGCGTTCTGGAGTGGATATTGCGCACCTCCGAGACCTCCAGCCCGCTGGACCGACGACCACGACGACCTTAAAAAGGTAGCGGGAAGCCGGTGGATGAGGAAGGCGGAGGACCGTGTGTGGTGGCGCGCTCTCTAAAAGGCCTATGTCCAGCAGTGGACGAATGCAAGCTGATGGATGGATGGATGGATGGTGTAGGGCCGGTGGATTCAAACCTTTGGTTAACGTAACTTACTTAACGTTCGTTAAAATGTTAAATTTTAACGAACGTTAAGTTACACGAAATAACTTTAACATATCAATTTGCTATTATTGCTTCATAATAGAAATGGTGAATCAACGCCTTCTTCGACTAACGTTCGTTAGCGCCATAGTTAAAGGTTAACAAGTCCGTCAAAATGTTTTGATGCAACTCAGCCTTAGTGTGTTTTCGTCCTCTAAGTAGATCCCTATTAACCACCTCCATAAAGAATTTCAGGGGCCATACTGCCAACGCCTAAAGCAATACTTAAATAATATTACTCAAAATGGCAGTTTGATGTCAAGTACCTTGAAGTTCCTCAAATAGGGATTATAATTCTAAATCACGAAAGTCAACAATGAAACAATATGGCTTTAAGCGTTGGCAGTATGGCCCCAAGTGTTTTTCTCGAGTGAAGCTTCTATATAGATATTTTAAGCTCTTTTCATAAAATGGCCACTACACAACAATTAGTAATAAAGTATGTATACCTAATTGTTACACGTGGCCGAGTGAAACGTGACTCGGATAACTAGATTACCACGCCAGTACCACCAGCCAACCTTTCATGTACCTAGGCGTAGGCGGCTATAAATAGAACTATGTACCTATCGCGAAAGCGATACGGTGCATTTCCATGTGCAGAAACAATAATTATCATGCCTAGGAATGGTCCCAAAAGGACTTTTAGATTTGTTGTTACACAAATCAAAATAAAAAAAACCGGGCAAGTGCGAGTCGGACTCGCGCACGAAGCGTTCCGTACCATTATTAATAAATAATTACCTTTGTTAATGAACCGCAATACTAACTTTGTTTGTAGAGGTTTATTGTTAATATCAAAAAAACTATGCTAGTTAGAGCATTGGCTATAGTTTTCCTGTAAAATATACGTAAATTCCTATTGACCATTATTATTTCAAATTATTCGATTGGTATACTCCGGAGATAAGGGGGGAGGAACGGTATTTTTTTAGACTTTTTCCCCGATAAATCAAAAACTATCATGACTAAAAATAATTAAAAATCTGTTTTAGAATTTACAAAGTAAACCCTTTCATATGATACCCCACACAGTACAGTTATCTCACTTTTAAATTTCAACCCTCCGATTTTCCCCCCTTTTTAAATAAGAACAAAAATAATTTCCAATTTTTTTTAATTCCAGTGTCTTTGGGCCACTAATATACACAACTATTCCAAACTTCATGTCGATAGCTTCGGTAGTTACTGAAATAATCGAGTGTGACGGACGGACAGACGGACAGACAGATTCATCTGTTCAAAAAACGATTCTTCGACTGAACTATCACATGTAAGCGTTAGTAATAACCAGGATCGATGGTTTACCGTACTCTCTGAGGCACGGAAGAAACGAAAAGGCCAAATTCGGACCTCAAAATTCGTCACCCATCGAGTTACCGACTTGGGGCAACATTGCTTAACAACCTCAATTTATCTTTATTTTTATGAAAACTAGGACATTCGCCCTTCTAGTGGGTACATAATTACTTATTATTAGTCATGTTGCTAAAAATAGAATGAACATAAAATATGCAACAATTACTCGCAAAAAAAAACATAACAATGCCTCTCTATTAATAAGAAAAAAAAAACGAGGGCATTTCCGGTTATTTAAAAAAAATACATTTAACACAACAAATTAAATCTCGATTTTCTCTAAGTAAATATAAGAAAACACAATTTGTCTAACCAAACGTTACCCAAACGGGTAACGTCTACGTATTCTCTCGTATTCTACGTAACACTCATTTTTTCTGTTCCATTAACAAATTAACATAGATTTAGTAAGTAATTCATAAATCAAATAGGCAATTTCCTGGAAATTCAAGTCATTACCCACGCCCTAAAAAGACAAAGAATAATATCTAAGCATTACACTCAGGTAAAAATTTGTAATAAACACGATTACATTTTTGATTCATTTGAACGATTCGCAAATCAACGGACGTTTTGGCTTTTCACTATCGCCTCTTCTGCCGTTGATTTACAGTAAACTTATACATAAACAAAATGGCGGACCAACCAGCCGCCCAATGCACCGCGCTCGGTGCGCTCACTACCATCGCATAAAGCAGTATTATTTTAAAATTGACGGTTCGTATTATGACGTACGACGTACCTACATACTTTGACGTCCTTAAAATATTTTGTTTTATTTATTTGGAAACCAAAACAGATTAGATAATAGATATAGAAGATAATATATAATTAAATAGAAGTTAATTTGCAGAAGTCCATCATAATGAATAGATTTACCACCTATTGTCGCGAATTATAGTGAATTAAACTTCTAGTTCCTTCAAGATTACAATAATTTTTGCTTTAACCTAACTGTAACAACATTTTGAACTTATCATAATCCTAGAGGGTCGCACCACACGAATAAAAACCATAATAACTTATGAAAATAATAATAGGCGGGCAAAGGAACACCAATGATTAATGATAAGCAATAATACCTAGTATAGTGGAACGAACAATATAATATTATCCTACTTACTTAATTATTTTACACAATTTTTAATGAATATTGGCAATCTGGAATCATATATTAGATATATATGATATCAGCTAATTTATTAATTTCATTATACAACCTACACTTTCATTTCATTTCATTTATTTATTTGCGAACACAGTACGTACAAAAAGGTGTTATAAAAGTTCCTTGTATCCTACCACAGAATGGCGTACAAATAATATGCGGAACATGCTTTAACATTACAAAAAAATATAATCATAATATTGCATTCTTAAGGATAATAAGGATCATAATTCAAGTCACCAAGATTAAAACAATGCTGCTCCAAGCGATGACGGTAGTACGCCCCCTGTGCATTATCGCCTGCCATACCGAGACGCGACTTGGCAACGCGGGCGCATTCTTGGCTCTTGCAGCTGTGCGGCAACGTCGCAAGCGCTCAACCCGTGTGCCTTTGACGACTGTGACGTCACGCGATACCACCAATGTGAAAATGTGTCTCGGCGCGCAAAAACGGCGCGCCACGTTTTATGCGCATCGAGTATATGTATGGATGGAAATTGGAAATCGATCTGTGGATGTATTTGCGTTTTTCGTGGGTTTATTCGTACTAATATTACCTGCTCAAATCTTATCGATCCTACAAATACCGACGTTCTGGGTGAATAATAAATAAATAAGTTTTATTTAAGACGATAATTACAACACATACGTAACAAGGACAGAAACACAATATATTAACAGATACTTACTGTAAATTAAATTAAGTACTTAAATTAAACAAAAATAAAAGTTGAATATGTACCTACCTACTTAAATTGATTTACTTGTTATATTGCATACATGTTTCTTTTATGATGCATGTCTAATTCGTATCTATGGGTATGTATGCATGATGAAATACTCGTAGATCTATGGACCTTACTGAGTTTTTATGGGTTTATTTGCACTAATATTGCTTAAACCCAAAGTTAAATTCATTTATTTCATGTAGCCATGCATACACTTAATAATTGCATGCATAATTATACTTAACTAGCTGATGTCCGCGATTGAGGTTTTTTGGTTCCTGCGGGAACTCCTTAGTTTTCCGGGATGAAAAGTAGCCTATATGTTATTCCAGACTATAATCTCTGTGGCAAATTTCATTCAGATCCGTTCAGCCGTTCGGGCGTGATTGAGTAACAAACACCCATCATACATCCATAGGTACACCTATCCATCTAAACTTTGGCATTTATAATATTTATTTGATACATGTTTCTCTTATGACTCTACTAATCAGAGATGTTCGGGATTTAGATTTTACTGTGAAGAGCCAGCAAGAAATTCATGAATTCGTCTTTGGATCCCTCGTATGCTTTAAGGTAAGCGAATGATTGGAACTGGAATGAAATTCATACCTTCTTATGGCATTGTTTCTCTATATTACGAGTTTGCTAAGTACATATATATCTATAGCTGTATTATTTTGTTACTATTCGAGCTGTTTTTTATCCTGTAAACATCTCAACCTGGAGGTGGGCGATTATAATTACTGTAACACAGTTTTTATCGAACGCATTTTTATCGTTCTTAGCTAATAATAATAAGGAACATTTGAAAATTTCTTATGAGAATACGTTAAAATTAAAAAAAAAATGAAATTCGTGAACAGATTTTCGGAGGATATTCCAGACCCTAGCCATACGAATGAGGAATGAAGACGCAAAGCGTTTCGTACGTGTGGATGGAACGTCGACAACATAGGGGTGGAATCTCGCGCGGCGTCTTGCGGTACGGTGGTAAAAACACCCCCTAAATACACACATTCTTGGAACACTAGCCAAAAATGTGTGAGTTGTGTGTTTTTAGTTTATAGGAATGAATAGGGAATATGATTACTCAATCAAATCAGCAATCCTTTATCAAACTTAAAAACGCGCTTCTAGTATGGAAGTTTGGATGCAATATAGGTACTACAACTATACATCAATGTATGAAATACACAGTTGTGACTTGTGGAGTCATCAAATTTCAATGCACTTTTTTTCCCTAATCTATAGTTCAAAATGGTAATAAACTTAAAACTAACCGAGGATGTGAATTTTAGGTATTTTGGAGGATCACTTAGAAATAATTTACTATTGACATAGGCATACTCCCTGTTAAATCTGCAGTGGCACGTATAGTGTATACTAACGATATATAAACAAATCCGATTGTTTGTATGCGGGCAGAGCGCAGTATATCTGTATGAATAAAGCCGCAATTTACATAATCTTTTTCTTCATGTGCCTCTCCATTACTGAATTCTCCTTGTCCATGGCTAGGCGGAATAGTTCTCCGACGGTTTTTATACCCATCCACACCCTTATGTTACGTAGCCATGACTTCTTCCTTCTTCCCGCCTCTCTTTTGCCAGCGATTTTACCCATCATTATAGTCTGCAGCAGGCGGTACCTATCGTGTCGTAAGATATGGCCTAGGTACGTAGATATCGAAATAGGTAGGTAGATAATAGATATCGAGAATAGTACTCCTATTATCTACTTCTTGTAATAACGTATGCATCATCCTAATTGTACCATTCTCAGTTGTGAATGGAAATCAGATCATTGAAGTATCCATACTAATATGATAAATGCGAAAGTGTGTCTGTCTGGTACGTTTTTACAGCCTATCTATTCAACCGATTTTATTGATACAGAGATAGGTTGTATCCCTGGGAAGGAGATAGGCTAGATTTATCCCAGAAAATTTAAAAATTTCCACATGATGTTCAAAAAAACCTAAATCCAGGCGGACGAAGTCGCAGGTATCATCTAGATTGAAATAACTGAGAACAGGGTTTCATTTGAACAGGGTGGCATTTGAGAACAGGGTAACATAAATTTAAGAGCGGTTGACAGCGAATTCATTCGCTTTCCTCTCATAATTTTGAGAGAAAGAAACATAATTATTTTAATAACAAATAACGTTTATTTTTCCAGTGTTAATTAAGCTAATGCCCGAGACGCCGTAAACGGGGATTGAGATTCCAGCGGCCTATGTCCATCCCTGGGACACAACCTATATATCTGTATCAAATTTCATCAAAATTGGTTTGAAAGATCGACCGTGAAAGCGTAGCAGACAGAAAGAGAGACACACTTTCGTATTTCGTCACAGAATTTCTGTGACTTGGCATTGCGCGCGCATAGAACATGCCTGCTGCAACGTACCTAAAAATTAATTTATCATTTTTTGTCTGTACTGCGTAGGCCCTAACGACCGCTACAGTGTGACCGGGGGGACCGGGGGGGTAAGGCAAGCGCCGAAGCTCTGTCGATATGCGAGTGGTGTCAGCTGAAATTAGACGCCAACGCGTCGTCGTGTTAAAGGTCTAGCCCACCACAGAGGCGCGGCACGTAGCGGCAAGTATTCTTTGTACAATTATACCGTGCATCTCCGTGCCGCATCGCTTTTTTTTTAAAGTTTTCTTGTACCAACGCGTCGTCGTGTTAAAGGTCTAGCCCACCACAGAGGCGCGACACGTAGCGGCAAGTATTCTTTGTACAATTATACAGTGCATCTCCGTGCCGCATCGCTTTTTTTTTAAAGTTTTCTTGTACCAAAAATTTATAAAATATGAAGAAAATCGGAAACGTAGTCGACAAGGAAGCACTTCTCTCTATAAGAGATCTCTACCAGTGACCATTGGCAGTGAGAAAGGTTGTGAAGGTGTTAAGTGGGCCCAGCTCCATACAGACTCATAAAAATAATATTTGCAGCTATGTGCCGCGTCGCGCCGTGCATCTGTAGCGGGGCTAGACCTTAAGGGCATGGGTTTATTAGACCTTTATCCCTAACATGTTAAACATGCGTTACAATATCAATTGTTGTGATTGGCTTTTATGGTATTCTTGCTGCAACAATGGATTATCTATGGCCAATAGCGAAAGAGTGTTAAGTAACCAAACAGAGATTGCGATTGTTACACTGTTGCAATATTTTTTACGTAATAAGGCCTCCGATTGAGCGGAGTCATGTTGTGCGGAGAGCATTGGCACTCCCACATTTCACACAAGGCGAAGAGGACGCTATGCAGCCACGTGGTGACTGGTGTACAACTGAAGCCTATGGAGCACGTAGCAGTTTCAGTGGAGACAACCCAAGACAGAATAATAGAATGTCTTGGCGAATAATGGGAAAAAGGCTGGGAGAAAGAAGAAGAATAATACCTCCAATTAGTGCGTAAGCCCCTTAGGCCGTGGTAAGATGCCACATCCGGGTAACGGCAGAAAGCGGGGACGTCATCTTCGCTTGCAAAGACGCTGTGTCGAGCTTATAACTTGTACTAAATTTTTACTTATAACTTGTACTTTATTCTATGTAGGACATACAGCAGCTGTCTCTTATATTACATCATGTTTTGACCCTACGACCTTTTCGTAAAGAAACTTCTTTGGGAAACTTTCTTTCTACTTTTCAGGTATTTTAAAATAATAGTATGAAGTAAGATATGATACCATACTTCATACTAACAACCCAACGTGTACACGCCGCCGCATAGAATAGCCCACTTTCGCGCAGCATCACACGTCATGATCACTGCTCTCGAAGTGGCGCGCAATGCTTCAATGATGTTGGAGAATGCGTGAGAGAGTAGCTCCGAATAATAGTCTCTAGCAGCCATATTGTTTCAATATTTACCGCTATCAAACTAAAGATTAAAAAGTTATAAGTTTAAAGATAATAAGACGGAAAAATAAAAATTGATTCTCTCTCTGCGTCGAAATCCTCATTACTGTGGATCGTCTTCGTGACCCCTTTCCATTAATCAAATAATGGTAGAAGTTTTCTTGGGATAATAATGCGGTGAGTTCCCACGTCCTTCCGCATACGACTCGACTAGGGGTATTTAAATTCTTAGGTTTTCGTAAAGATTATTAGTTATCAGATGTTAGTGATAATAATTGCTTAAAAAATAAGATTTGATCCACAAAATGGTCTTCACTCAGCATTGTGATGTATCTGTTAGGATAGCCAATACATAGCCAATATACGGCCGGTTTCTGAATTGAGAATTTCATGTCGAGTCTGTCTCAAAGACTACTGGACTAATTAAGCAAATTTTAAGCTATTGCATAGCTTCTATCGCGGGCCTTGAGCGTGGAGACCGAATCCAGAGATTCCGTAACGAAATTGAAAATTGAAAATTGAAAAATGAAAGAATTATGTTTTGAAACATAATTCTTTAAAATTATTTCGCCTTTATATCCCAAATCATCTTTTCATAAAAATAGTCTTTTTATTTTCAATAATTTGAAGTCAATAACACAAGTAGTCATAGCAACCAAAGTGGTAAGTAAGTTGATAAAAAATGCTATGCAATAGCTTTACCGCGGCAGTCTCCGAGTGCCACACGTCTTTTTTTTTGTTTCAGAATTGATATTGGGCCGGTTTCTGAATTAAGCATTCAAGCAAAAACAGCCAGTTCCAACTCTCAAACCTCACACAATATCAATTTAGAAACAAAAATTTGCTTAATTAGTCCTTAAGTAGTCTTTGAGACAGACTCAACATGAAATTCTCAATTCAGAAACCGGCCGTATAGTCATTTATTTATAGATAGCTTTCATGTGCATGCCTTACTTGCTAATACCTACATAATATTTTACTATTAATTTGCATGTATGAACATGAGGCGTTGTCACGTGTCTCTTTGAAGTTTTGTGCTTTCGAAAATTTTGTAAAGGTGCATGTTTTCCTAACAACCAAGTCACGAAAGGCATAATATGCAATATGCATAGTATGTTGACTGCGCTGTTTCATAGTTTATATAAGTAATCTCTGTCCAGTAATTTATTTAGCTTTTGGCAGCCCGAGTCCATGATGAGCGTTGCTGGTCCCATTTTTGATAACAATCGACTTTATTTATGAAGAAGTTTTAATCGATTTGACACATTGATATTTATTTATGCTCAACATTTTTATAGACTCACGCGTTTAAAAGATTAGTCAGTATGTATTAAAATAAATCATGTATATAAAACGATACAGTAAATATACATCGACCAGGCAGGTCATAGAAACCATCCATCGCCAAAGATGTGTGGTGCATAAAAGGAAAATCAAGAGAGCTTGTGTTGAAGCTTCTTGACGATTTAGAAAAGGAAATTCGTACTGGCAATTACTAGATGAGTATACGAGTTACGAAATATCAGATAATAAGGAACGTTGCTAGACTATTGTAAAAAACTGCGTCTATGAAGTATTGCATAGGCAACCATAGACGAATAAGTCTATGGTAGCCTGTCAATAATTATGAAACTTCATAAAATAAATGGTTGGACAGAGTATAGTCTGTATACAAACCGTGAGAGCATAGTCCTCACACTTGCGTATGCTGCTTCCAGTTTAAGTAAAAGCCAAATAAATATAATTATTCGTATACAAACGTTTAAGGCGACCCCGCAATGGAAAGCGTAGGCATCCCTTGCTAGGTGAACAGATGACATCAAGGGAGTCGCTGGATCCAGGTGGCTGGTAGAGGTCCCTACAAAAGAACTTGTAGATTGAAGATGTCCAGCAGTGGACGTCTATCAGTTGACGACGACGATTCGTATTTGTTCAGGAGAAATATTGACGCTTTGTCAGTTTATGTATAGTAAAAGAGTCAAATATTAGATTCTTCAGCTACAGCTAGGCATTATCAAGCATAAATGTTTACAGGAAAGCCAATTGACCCACGGGCTTAGACGAATTAACCACGGGACGCATGATGTCGGCCATATTCGCCTTACCCCTTGTCCCGGGCAGTTTCGCCATTGTGTGTTGTCATAGTGAGCGACTTTTTCATGCTCTTGTGTCAATAAATAATTGGGCAGAAACAAATGGCAAGACACTCTCCCCTCGCCCTCAAAATTTAGCCGAACGTGATTTCATACATTTTTCTTACGTTTCCTGTCCCTTGTTCATTTCATCCAAGCCCACGGGTAATCAGTCGCTTTTCTAGGTCTTCTTCGGTTGTTTTATGGCGTTTTCCCGGTATTTAAATAAGGAGCGCTTATTAGTCAAAACCAGATTGACAAGATACTGGTATTAACTATAGCAGCGTACAAATGCCATCTCACTTCCGCAATTATCTCCCATATTACGAAACCTGTAACAGGCATTGCGATCATCGTAATTTCGTATTGGCTGGAATTAACTTGTTACATGAATAAGTACTACATGCCGCAACCATTTGTATTTTGAAAAGAGTACTGAAATTCTTGTCGGCTCTCTTCAGCATTTCAGAAATAGAAGATTTGCTTACATCAGGAAAACTAGTGGTTAAGACACACAACTGTACAGGGTCGCGGGTTCGATCCCTGGGCACCTACAACTTTTCGAAGTCAAGAGTGGGCGTTTTAAGAAAATTAAATATCACTTGCTTGTGAAAGAAAACATCGTAAAGAAACCTGCACGCTCGAGAGTACTTCGTAATGTTCTCGAAGGTGTGTGAAGGCTGCCAATCCGCATTTGGCCAGCGTGGTGGACTACGGCCAAACCCATCTCATTCAGAGTGGAGACTCAGTAGTGAGCCGGCAATGGGTTAATAAGATGAAGCTACTGCTTGTGAACCTGCAATCTCTGCGATTGAGTTGTAGAGTATAGAGGATAGAGTAAGGAAATCGTAATAGTTTGTCAAAAGGTTCGACCTGGTTATGGAATTCATAGATACCACCACGTCAAAAAGCATGTATGAACTCTTTAAACTGTTCGCGTTATGTGTTCTAACTAGATGATGCCCACGACTTCGTCCGCGTGGATTGATGTTTTTGGATTCCCGCGGGAACTCTACAATTTTCCGAGATAAAAAGCAGCCTATGTCCTTCCCCGGGATACAGCCTATCCCTGTACCAAATTTCGTCAAAATCGGTTGAGTAGTTGGGCCGTGAAAGCGTAGCAGACAGACAGACAGACAGACACACTTTCGCATTTATAATATTAGTATCGATTAAGCTGTCAAATGATTACGACTTGCTTAGACAATAGGGATGATGCCTATATCAAAAATAAATAATTTCTAACTGATTATTAAGTAGAGGGTCTTCCAAAAGACCTAAAATTCAGATCCTCGGTTAGTTTTATAAGTTTGATAACCATTTTAAAATATAGATTAAAGAGAAAAAGTGCGTTGAAATTTGATGTCGTCACAACTGTGAATTTCATACTAGAAGTGCGTTTTTAAGTTTGATAAAGAGTTGCTGATTTGATTGAGTTGTCATCATCACTATTGGGCCTGTTTTGGGGAACTGCATTGAGCGTTTTCATGAAATTCACGGTTCAAGCGGTATTAGGGTCAGTGGAGACTTGCGAGTCGAGAGTTTTTGTTAAACTTAACAAAAAGCTTTAGTACCCAACTGGATATAAAAGCTTTTTTTTAATAATAATAGCTATTTTAAGAGCATAATATCTACGTATAAATACATAAAATGACAAATCTTTCCACTTAACTGACTGACTGATCTAAAAACACACAACCGCTGGATAAGTACACTTGAAATTATGACAGCATTTCCTTTTATGAACTAGTTAGGCACTCACTAAGAGAGGTTTTTTTCTAAAGGGTTGAAAAAGAAAAAGTTATATGAATAAAAATTATAATTTTTACCCCAGTAAATTGGTACCGAAGTAGTAAAGTACCCTTTAAAATAAGTGGTAAAAATCTCACTTTCATCATCACCACTTACTTGACCACAGTCCACCACGCTTGCTAAATACGGATTGGCAGATGACACACATCTTTTGAGAACATGATGATAAACTAGCTGATGCCCACGACTAAGTCCGCGTGGGTTGAGATTTTTAGGTTATTGCACACTATTACCGCTGGGGTTATTCTTGAAATATCGATAGGATAACTATATTGGATAAAAGGAAACTACACTTTTATTACCCATGACTCACCCCTAATTTCACCCCTAAAAGGGAAAAATAGGGGATGAATTCTTGTTTAAAAAGTCTGAAAGTGGGCTTTCGGTTTGAAATGAAACATGTGTCAGGATTTTTAGAAATGATGCCTCACGAGCGTAGCATTGGTAGATCAGTTAACATACTATGTTATAGGTAGGTATCTTTTGACGAGTGGCCTAGTTGCGACAACGCATATCAGTCAGTCGATTACGATTGTTAAGCAATGTCGACCAAAGTCGGTAAATGGATGAGTGACCGAAAAGGTCAAATTCGGACTACCAAGTCCGAATTTGACCTTTTCATTTCCTCCGTGCCTCGGAGAACACGTTGAGCCATTGGTCCCGGTTATAAATTCTAACATCTGATGACAATCGTTAGAAACCTAAGTGTTGAAAAAGTACTCTTAGTCGAGTCGTATATGCAGAAGGACCTGGGAACCCTCCGCATTATTATCCCAAGAAAACTTCTACCATTATGCGATCAATTAAAAAGGGGTCAAGACACTCAGCAATGGCTCTCAGGAAAACGACGCAGAGAGAGAGAGTGATAGGTATCTATACTAATGTAACTAGACGATTCTTGTACACTAAATATTTAAAAAAAAATTATATGGAGGAAGCTACAGTATCGATTCCGAGCTCAAAACCACGGCCAAAGCCTCCCACTAGACCAGACCAGAAAAAAATCAGAAATTATAAATTTACAAAGTGATCCTGCCGGGGTTTGAATCCGAGACCTCCCACGTTAAGGCAACAGCGCTCAACACTGCGAAATTCAGCCCGATCCTTCCAGTGGTTTGAGCTGTGCGTTGATAGATCAGTCAGTCTTTTCGTTTTATATATTTAGATTTGACGAATTTCGGAACATTAGAGCTATAGACGGATATATAGGAAACTTGTTAGGTAGGTATCTAATCTAATTTCTCAAGGGCATTAAACAAAACCTTACGCGAACAAAGACATATACATCGGTCAATGATACGATACTACCATACTGCACTTAAATATGATAACGGCATCAGTCAATACAATTCATAATATAGTCAACTAGCTGATGCCCGCGACTTCGTCCGCGTGGTTTAAGTTCTTTGATTCCCGCGGGAACTCATTTCCGGGACACTGATTTTCCAGAATAAAAAGCCAGTCAGTCATACATAGCCTTATGTCACTCTCCAAGTTCTCAACTACATGTATATCTATGCCAATAATCACGTCGATGCGTTACTCCTTTGTGGCAAGATTGAAGGACAAACCAACAAACAAACACACTTTCGCATTTATAATATTAGTATGATAACTATATTTTTATATATATGCAATATGCATGAACATATTTTATAACGGGTTTGGTTGTTTGTTAGTTCGTTGAATTGGAAACAAAATGTTGAGAGTTAGTTATCACTAACCACAAACCGCGAAATACGTTTTCAAGTTATGGGAAATTGATAGCAAAACTACGTACAAACTATGTACCCACCTACGTACCTACCTACCTAATACTATCTAGACACAAAAATCTCCTTCAATCTATACTTACTTAAAATTACTAAAATCTAATATTAAATAATAATTATTATTAATAATTATTATTCATAGCAATGGATCGATCTGATTTTGCATGAATTGATTGTAGTTGAAGACGTGGAGAGTGACATTTTTATACGACTGCCTGAAAAAAGGAGTATATTGGTTCAGTATGTATGTATGTATGTATGTATGTATGTATGTGAGTTTGTATATTCCACCATAACTTCTATACGCCCGAATCGATTTTAATAAATGAGGTATCGTTAGAATCCCTAGCTTATTCCGGGTAACATAGGCTACTAAAATTAAAAAAAAAATTGATGGGGTGACCATGGTTCCGCATTAAAGACTAAAGTTGAAAAAAATATTCGAAAATAAGATTTAACTTTATAATCATCATCTAGAAAATGATGAGTAGATTCCAAAAATATATAACACTATAGTTCAATATCCAGTGATTTACAAAAAATATCATTTAATAAAAATGTGAATAAGATTCCAAAGGTAATAATTAATAACTGTGGTATCGTTACGTAGTAGCAGTGGTAGCTGTACTTCCATTCGAGGTGGATTTTTTATTACACGACTGCCCAAAAAAGGAGTGTTATGTTTTCAGGGTTCGTGTATCGTCGCTTTTCCTACGAAAGGACCTAACTGACATCGAGTTAATTGTTCAGGGCAAGCGTTTTTCGGTTTCGTGCTCAACTATATTGTCCACAGCTTGCTCAAATAAAGCTATATTAAAATTAAAAAAATATTCTTATAATCTGTGAATCAAGGCCTTTTTGCAAGTAGAAATTGTCTTATTTAAATGTGCGTATTCATTTAGGTAAAAATATTTAAAACAGTTACGCCACTTCATAAGAACTTTGTTTTTCTGAAAAATTAATTACTTAGGAGATACGACTGTATTTTTACTGAATAATTAAATCACATTTAATTCAAAATAATTTGTTTTTTATTTCTTTATATATAATAATAATTAGGATAGTTTTAAATCATTTTTTGACTGAAAGTTTTTGGATTCGTACTATTTTGGATTTTTTTACTGCCCAAGGTTTTATACATTTTTCGTCACCAATTTACATACATTTTTAACTCTATTAGTTAATGTCTAAGGTATTCCGTCGCAATCAAAATTCAGACGTAAGTGAAAACCCCATTTTTATTCAATATAGTCTAGTTCACACTAAATGACGTATTTTCAGTTACGTCATAGTTGATAGATTTTTATTTAGCTGATCACTAAATAAAAATCTTTCTAATAGCGCTAAGTATAAAATACGCCACTTAGTATGATTTCCTTTTCGCAAATGAGCATATACGCCATACTTACCGATTGTCCTAGCCAGTAAACGGTAAAAGATATGAAAAAGTCGATAAGACAGATCGACAGAGAATCAAAAGTACATTATTATGATGTATTTAGTGCAGTTACGTCAAAAGTGTCAGATAGGTCCTTTCGTAGGAAAAGCGACGGTATGTGTGTGTCTACGGCAGAGCAGTCGTATTTTTCAATAAATTTAATTATATTCACTTGTTATTCCGGAATATCAAAGAATTCCCCTTGGAATTAAAAACAAAACTTTAACCACGCGTACGAAGTCGCGGCCATCACTCGTCTGATGAATAATTTTGATATTTAAGCGGTATTCCTCAACGGGTATGTACCTATCTGTTTTATCACGGGCACGCGACGTTTTGTTACGGGTATTAATCGCGATTAATTAGCTTCCTACCGTAATCTAGTCTTAGTATGCATGTTTTGTGGGTCAATAAACTTTAATGGTATGAAAGCGAACAGTAAAATAGTCCCTAATTAAAAAAGTAGTCCTGCTAATTAAGAAATTTCTGGCCTTTCATTTGAAACAATTCGATTACCTAGGCAATGCACGAAACTAAACAGCTGCAAAGCAATTGAAATCGCGAAAACGTAAGGAAAAAAAAACAACGCAAATCGCAAATTGGGACAAACTTGTTGCGCGAGCGCATATCGTCGATGTGTGCGTGCGGGGTACGTCACCTTGACACGAGGCCCCACGGGGTACTGCGCCCGTCTCTATCGCACCCGCGCGTAGCAGCTACGCGAGAGAGGGACGCACGGCCCGTAGACGACGCTTTCAGAAATGCTACGCGGACGAGCCGAGTCGGCCATCTTGTTGTTCCTTTTGTTGATAGATTATTTTAGGAGCCTCTTCAAATTATTTTTTTGTACTCCGCACCCGGCAAAGGTATTATGAACACAGCTTTTATTAGGTTCTTGTTTCGTGTTGTTTTTTCGTACTTTAGATACGTATTGTAACGTAGGTAAAGGTTACGTCATAACGCATACCCGATGCTTTCCAATTGATTGATTATTCACGGTTCCATTACATAAACCAAATTGCGAAGGAATAATATATAAAGCCATCGGTTTCCGTGTATTGGGGAAACTATGCTTTAATAATTAAACTTTGACTAAACTAAACAGGAAACGGTGGAATGTTTCTGGAAAGTACCTACGCAAAATAAAATAAAATTTATTTTGTTAAATGCAGAAGTTATTTGTATTTAAGTTTCTTTGGATCAATAAACAATTTATATGTCCCTAGTATTTTTGTGCGCTAAGTAAATTAATTTCAGCATTCAGATTAACAAAATATTGCATTTTCAACCAATTTGAGTATTTTATGTAAGTACATCTACTTCATTCCAATAAAATTTATATTGCGCAATAATTTGTTATCATACGTTATTGATAAGCATATTACACGTAATACATCTTACTTAGATGACTCGGGTTGGTAGTAGATCTCTGTGCCGTATTTGTCATGACTAAGGCTCGTGTCTTCTTCTGATAATCACATAATGATAAGGGGTTTCTGGGATAGTTATGGGATGGATAGGGCTTCTAAATCCTTTCGTATATTTACGGGATAATGGATCTAAAACTATCCCATATAAACAGATGATTCATTCCCTACTACTCATATAATATATTAGATAATCATAATATTTACTCCCGTGGGTTTTTGTCGGTGTAAGCCCTACTAGTTAAATTACTATTCAGGGTGTTGTAGCGTGGACCAGTCGGTTATTTACCGACGAAAATAGTACGTGAGCAATGACGGATATAGCTTGCGATTTATAAAATTCAAATGTTTTTTAAGGTAATCACCTACGTATTGATGAATATTTTCAACTAATTATACCTAACAGTGAACTACGCATGAGATCCGTTACATAACCTCCACGTTAGATTAGGCATAATATTTAAGTAGATAAGATAAGATATTGCTTTTGTTTTATATAATCCAATCTTTCAAACGTAAGTAGTTCGATGCTGCAACATAGTAGCGACAAATCTTTGATGCTATTTTTATAGATATAACCTGTAAAAACATACTTACATAAATAAAAAAACGAATAAGCGTCTTTAAATTACCTTATATATAAGAGTTTTTATTACTAATTGTCCTGAAGTAACGAAACATGGAGTTGAAAATCATTAATCATCATTAGTCAACCTGAAATATGTTATAATTTATGTTGGATGATGATTTTCGCGACACCTCACGCCATCTAGCGGGTAACTTGGGCAACACTGGTATACAAGGTTATAGACCGAGCGTCTCGGTGGTTATTTTTATGCGCTCCTAATGTAATTTGTGTCCAGGTTCCGTTGATATAAAAGAAACCTGAAGATGCACAGTTTTTCTTCTTCTTCGTTTATTCAGTGGCTTTCTGTTACGCATTTTTGAGAAAACATGGTATAATTTCGTCCCAATATCTTTTTGACTTTAGTTCAAGTTAGTCCTTTTATTTTTTTGACTTTAATTCGTGGTAAAACAAATCGTTTGTAAGGTTCACAGATATTTCTCAAGTAGGTAATCATTCAAAAATAAGTAATACACTCGTGGTACAAGTTCTACGAAACAGACACTACGGAAATTATATAAGAATTTTCAGTTCAATTACATCTGTTAAACACAAGTTATAGCATCCATAATGATAAAGGTCGTATTTTGGTAAATAGTAGAAGAACCCTGAATTATTCAAACCAAAGTGTTTTCTAGACGTCAATCTAACGAAAACCACAACCAATGGTGCAATTTTAGCCCTCAGATCGTGGTTTGGCAGCTACAGTATGACAGTCGCAATCACCTCTCATTAGCTGACACTCTGACTATTGATGCATTAACGCAGCAAGATAAATTGTAAACTTGAAATTGCAGCAATGTAATCTAATCAGGATTGAGGTAAACTTAGTCTGAACTTTTATGCTTTGGTGGTTAAACCATGGATGAATAAGTCGTTGTATCTTGTGTTTGGTATATCAACGTCAGGTTCTTAACATTTTATGATGTCAACATTTATTTCAGACTGTACATGTTAATGGCTGTGAGATATATTATGTTGGCTGCTTAAGCGATTTAATAAATAATTTATTCGCTCAACTAAGCAGGTATCAAGGGCTAAGGGTGTATAAATAAGCTGAATGCTCAAATCGTGGGCTGTTCTATTTGAAGTTATGGCTAGTTAGCAAAATAATATATACTTAATATTATAAATTCGAAAGTTTGGATGGATGGATGTTTGTTACTCAATCACGCCAGAACGGCTGAACGGATCTAGATGAAATGTGGCATAGAGATAGATTATAGTTTGGACTAACACAGGCTACTTTATATCCCGGAAAATTAAAGAGTTCCCGTGGGAATCAAACCCCTTAATCCACGCGGATGAAGTTGCGGGTATCATCTAGTACCTAATATGTCTGAATTTTAGGGATTCGGCGTAAAATGAGTAACCCTTATTTCGTCGAGGCCATAGGTCTGCCTGTCCACTTTTTCTGACACGTAACAGGGAATCTGCTTTTTAACTACTATTCTTATTTCTGTTTCTTCTCACGGGCACAGTACTGTAAACATCGTACTAACTGCAGCACTCGTTGCTTAATCATTACTCAAGGAACTCTTTAGTTATAGTAGTAGGATTTTGTAGTGAAATCTATATTAAGAAGCTCTTATAGCAATCAGTTAGCAACATATAGTGCGGCTATTGGGGGCACAGACCTTAAAAACAAAGGTGCATTTTGGTGGAACCTACAACCTGTGCTTAAAATGAAGTGGACACTTGGCATAATTACAATTGGACATTGGCGTGTTGCCAGTGATGACATAAATTTCCGAGATATGGGCCACTGACTACGAGCCTCATAACTCTCTCTGTTGCATTCCTCACTACTGAGGGTCTTTCCATAAATCACATAATGGCAGAGGTTTTCTTGGGATAATAATGCGGTGGGTTCCCAGGTCCATTAGAATACGACTTGACTAAGAGTACTATTTTAACTCTTAGGTTTCTAACGAATATTATCAGATGTTAGTAATAATAACCGGGACCGACGGCCTAGCGTGCTCTCCGAGGCACAAAGGAAACGAAAAGGCCAAATTCGGACTACCAAATTGTCGCCCATCTAGTTACAGACTTGAATCAACGTTAGTTAACAATCACAATCGACTGATATGCGTTGTCGCAACTAGGCCACTCGTCCCTCAAGCTTCAAGAAAACTTATAAATAGGGCCCTCACCCTCGGAAAGCTCAGAGTCACCCAGCGGGCAATGGAGATAGCAATGCTCGGGGTTTCTTTACGTGATCAAATCAGAATTAATGAAGAATCAATCCGTATCTTGTACGAATTTTTACTAGTAATTCACAAAGTTCAATGATAAATGATTTATTTATTTAACGTAGGACCTTGTGCCACTTATTCGATTCGGAAAGATAATTCTAATGAGAAGAGCAAGAAACTCAGCAGTTGCTCTTTTCGTAAAAAGAAAATGTTAGGTACACTGTTTTTTTTATCCACTACAAGTTCGCCTTTGAATGCGATCTCACCTGATGCTTAGTGATGATGCAGTCTAAGATGGTAGCGGGCTAACCTGTTAGGGGCAAGTCAGTTATATTAAACCCTATTAGGTATCTACACGACATCGTATCGGAACTCTAAATCGCTTGGCGGCACGTTTTTGCCGGTAGGGTGGTAACTAGCCACGGCAGAAGCCTCCCACCGGGCCAGACCAGGGAAACTTCAGAAATTACAAATTCTCAAATTGACCCTGCCGGGGATTGAACGCGGGACCTCCGCACGCTAAGACAACAGCGCTCAACACTGCGCCACGGAGTTCGTCTGTAAATAATATACAATGTTCGAAGAACCTGAAGTTCGGTTCCCAAGGTGCTGAAAAATTCCAACCTCGTACTTGAAAGCGCAGGAATTACGACTCGATCGTCAGTTTACGATAATTTTGCATTTTGGAGTCAACATTTCTTACATGTTTAGAAGCGGGAAGACACGCAGCATGTTTTATCACAGAGATTTGTCTGTGTTAGCGGATTATATCGAACTAGATGATACCCGCGACTTCGTCCGCATAGATTAAGGTTTTTTGATTCCCGCGGGAACTCTTTAATTTTCCGGGATAAAAAGTAGCCTATGTCCTTCCTCGTTCCTTCCTTCCAGTGGGCAGGGCATGTCTGTAGGACCAAAGATGATCGATGGACCCGTTCCCTTCTGGAATGGAGACCACGTACCGGCAAACGAAGCGTAGGACGACAACCATCTCACTGGTCTGACGACATCACCAAGCTTGCGGGGAAAACATGGAGGAGGCTTGCCCAACATCGGGAAGAGTGGCGTGCACATGAGGAGGCCTATGTCCAACAATGGATGAAGGAAGGCTCATAAAGAAGAAGATGATGTCCTTCCTCAGGATACAAACTATCCTTATACCGAATCTCATCAAAATCGGGTGAAGAGATTTTTTTTTTGATTCCCGCGGGAACTCTTGAATTTTCCGGGATAAAAAGTAGCCAATGCCCTTCCTCAGGGAACAACCTATCCTTGTGCGCAATTTCATGAAAATCGGTTAAACAGATGGGCCGTGAAAGCGTAGCAGACAGACAGACAGATAGACAGACAAACACACTTTCGCATTTATAATATTAGTATCGGTATGGATTAAGCTTCTTGTCCCTTGATTATCATGGACTTCAGAAAAGAACCTTACTTCTATTTTTTTCAAACATTAGGAAAGCTCAGTGTTGGCAGACCCACCACCAGGTGGAGGGAAGAATTCAAGCAGTCGCAGACAGCCACTGTTCCGGGCGGCATGAGGAAGTCCCTACAGGAGACCTATTTAGCGGTGGACGTCTATCGGATGACCACAAGTACTACTTGACTGAAGCTCTGATTGACGAAAAGTCTAATTTAAGTCAAGTGACTTACGCGTAGTAAACTGCCTCGTTGGTCTAGTGGTTAGCATGTTCGACTGCGGCCGACGAGTACCCGGGTTCGAGTACCGGGTCAGGCCATAAGGTATTGGGTTTTTCTGACTAGGAATTCTCAGTAGTAGCCCGGAGTTAGGAAGTTGGTGGTGTTTCATCCCCGTGCCTCGAAGAGCACGTTAAGCCGTCGGTCCCGGTTACTATCACTAACATGATAATAATCGTTAAAGCCCGACAACTTGCATTGGAACAGCACGGTGGGTCTAAGCTCTTATTCCCGCTCTTCTATGAGAGTGGAGGCCTGTGCCCAGCAGAGGGACGTTAATGGGCTGTAGTGTGGTTGTGGCATTGTGTGGTTGAAAATATAAGCCGGCATTAGTTCAAAGGAACTTCGAATACTCGATCGACGGGGCCTACTGCGACTGCGCGCGGCTTGATGCCATGGCCAACGGATTTTCCACTCACGGTCAAATGGTCATGACACCAAATTACTTTGGCTGTGGTGTGGGCACGAAATTTTCGTGGGTGGCAAGAAATTTGACTTTCAGATTTTATACTGTACGCTTACTCTGAGTTTTTACATTGCAAATTCGATTGACGCACCTATCGAGCATTCACTCACATTAGCGTCAAAGTAAAATGGAATGAAAAGCTCTTGCTTTAAAGTCACAAATTCAGCGCTGGCTGTGAATAAATTCACGAAATGATGAAATGAGCTCTAAAGCAATGCAGTTAAGGTTCATTTTACTTTAACGCTAATGTGAGTGAACGCTCACTACGTCAATCGAATTTGCAATGTAAAAACTCAGAGTAAGCGTACTGATGATCTTTTTGATTGATATCGTCAAATGACGTTGCTTTTGGTTTACTTGTTTTGTGTACTTTTACCTAATTGTTTATTGTTGTGTCAATGTTATTTTATTTGTCCGCATAATACTTGAATTTTTGTAATAGATTTAAGAGGAATGAGCTGCCCCCAGACAAGAGGGGTGATAAGAGACCATGTATAATGTATATGTAAAAATTTCTTTGGTAATAAATAATTTGGAAATTTGAAAAAACAAAAATGGAAATTGGCGACCTCCCTGGCGCAGTGTGGTGCGCTGTTGTCTTAACGTGAGGGACTTGGGTTCGAACCTCGGCGGGATCAATTTGGGAATTTATAATTTCTGAATTTTTGCCCTGGTCTGGCCTGGTGGGAGGCTTTGGCCTTGGCTAGTTACCACCCTACCGGCAAAGACGTGCCGCCAAGCGATTTAACTTTCCGGTACGATACCGTGTAGAATCCGGTTAGGGATTCAGGGTTATAACTGTCATGCCCCTAAGTTAGCCCGCTGTCATCTAAGACTGCATCATCACTTACCATCAGGCGAAATCGCAGTCAAGGACTAACTTGTAGTGGATAAAAAAAATTACTTGACTAAGTAAAAGCGGTTAGAGCAAGTCAAACTAATAATTAATATCACAAGTCACAACTTAGTATTTACATGTTATACCAAGAAGCGGTCAACACTCAAGTATTTATCAGTCACAAGCCAGCTACGTGATTGCTGCGGTGATAAAACCACCAAACAAATAATTGTGTTGGCCATTAAGCTGGACTCGAACCGGTGTACTTCGTAAGCGATAACGCGGCTCGGTTTAGTTTTGATTTGTTCTAAGGCTCGTTCGCTTTAAATAATGTTTTAAAACTTCATTCGCGTAGCTACGTGCCGTTTGCACAGTTATAAGAAACTAGAAGATGCCGGCGACTTAACCCGCGTGGAAGTTTTATTCCCGCGTGAACTCCTTAATTTTGCTACGTGGAATATGTACCGGGTACCGTAACCGGGATACAACCTAACTCTATACCATACATCATCAAAATCGGTTGAAAAGATGGGCCGTTAAGCCTAGACAGACTTGACTTAGGTATCCGCTAAGAACGGATTTTTGAAAATTCAACCCCTAAGGAGGTTAAATAGGGGTTTGTAATTTGTTTGAAAATCAAACTTTACGTGAGCGAAGCTGCGGGCAGACATTAGTCCATGATAATATTATAAGCTAGGTGATGCCCGCGACGCGCGAAGTTTTTTGTTTCCCGCGGGATCTCTTTAATTTTCCTTTTCCGGGATAAAAAGTAGCCTGTGTTATTCCAGACTATAATCTATCTCTGTGCCTATCATCCAGATCCGTTCAGCCGCTCTGACGTGATTGAGTAACAAACATGCATTTGAGGTTTTTTGGTTCCTGCAGGGACTTTTTTATTTTTCGGGATAAAAAGGAGCTTTTGTGTTATTCCAGACTATAATCTCTCTCTGTGTCAAATTTCATCTAGATCCGTTTAACCGTTCTGGCGTGAAAGAATAACAAACATCCATACATCCATAATACAAACTTACGCGTTTATATTATTAGGAAGGATATAGTAAGGATGCAAAAATGTGTCTGTCTGTACTTTCCCGGCCAATCTTTTTAATGGATTTCGATGAAATTTGGTACAGAGGTTGGTTGCATCCCGGGGAAGGATTAGACAACTTTTATCCCGGAAAATTAAGGAGTTTAAATAAGTAGGAGGGGAGTTAACTAAGCCATCAGAGAACAGGAAAGAAATAATATATTCCAAAAGACTCCATTTCCAATTTAGCTAGCTGATGTCCGCGTGGATTAAGTTTTTATGATTCCCACGGGAACTTCTTAATTTTCCGGGATAAAACGTACTCTATGTCACTCTCCAGGTCCTCAACTATACCCATGCCAAAAATCACGTCGATCCCTTGCTCCGTTGCGGCGTGATTGAAGGACAAACCAACAAACAAACACACTTTCGCATTTATAATATTAGTATGATATGAGTAGTAGTTCGGTGTTAATTTTTGATCTTGCAATAGGGATGACGACAACCCAATCAAATCAGCAACTCTTTATCATACTTAATTTTAAGCTACCGTGGTTAATTATCACCATCATGTACTTTGTAAACGTGACGTTCAGAAGGTGTACTGTGTATGTACCTATTTTGAATAAATATACTTTGAGTTTGAGTTTGAGTTTAACTAACTACGTTATCAGTCACCTAATCGGTACGACAGATCACGGAAACTTTGATCAGTGATGTCACCAGCAGTTTTATGATCCCGTAACGAGGATCTCTGTTATTCGCTGGAGGTAATTTATCGATTCTGCGAAATTTCATTCAAGTGAGTCACACCCCTAAATAAGAGACTCTTACAACGTATTTTATTACCGAATTCCGTACATACAAGTTAGCCCTTGACTGCGATCTTATACTTACGTAGTGGTAAGTGATGTTGAGGTTGTAGAGAAGATGTACGGGAGTAATTTGGAGTTTTTGGTTGCGTTTCCACCAGAGATGTGCTACGTACTAAGGATGTGTGTCAAACCAACCAATCAAATCAAATATTTTTTATTCAAGTAGACTTTTAACAACTGCTTTTGAATATTAGAGAGAATCTAACACTGGTTCGGAATGCCGTTCCTATCGAGAAGAACCAGCAAAAAACTCTGTGGTTGCTCTTTTGAAAAATGAATTTACAATCACATCAATTTGTAGATACATATTATGTCACCACAGTCCTAAGCATTGCTGGAACGAATCAAATCCATGCATTCTTTTATCTTTTATCAATTCATCATCATCATCATCATCACTAACGCCTATTAACGTCCCACTGGTGGGCACAGGCCTCCAATCTCATAGGAGAGCGGGAATTAGAGCTTAGACCCACCACGCTGCTCCAATGCGGGTTGGCGGGTTTTAACGACTATTATCATGTTGGTGATAGTAACCGGGACCGACGGTTTAACGTGCTCTCCGAGGCACGGGGGTGAAACACCGCCAACTTCCAACTCCGGGCTGGCGCACTGAGAATTTCTTAATTGAAAAACCCAATACCTAACTTTTATGCCCGACCGGGAATCGAACCCAGGACCTCGTGATCCGCAGTCGACTATGCTAACCACTAGACCAACGAGGCAGTCTTTTATCAATTATCAATCATCAATCAATCAATAGGAGCGCGCGCTTGATCTGATATCTAGCAATCTTAGCTATGAAAATCAATCTTTCCTATTGGTGGATTTGACTCACATCCGTAGCTTAGCAACGTAGCGCATCTCTGGTGGAAACGCACCCATAAGGTGTAGTTAAACTCATACCCCCTATCGGTTTCCACGCGGCATCGTACGGGAACGCTAAGTCGGTACGTAGTAAGGCTTTGCCGGTCAAACATCAAAACGCGCGCTAAGTATGGGATTTTGTATGAAATACTTACTTGACGTAAAAATGGTTATCAATTAATATAAAACTAACAGGCGTGTATATTACCTACATCTATTGGGTGACCTTCTATTTTACAATGGCTACAAAATCATTTTTTTTGACATAGGAACATCCCAAATTAGAAATTATATAAGATCCCCAAATTGGCCCTGCGTGCGCACTTCTGCGCCAGTGAAATGAACATAATATTATTATGATGGTAACTATAAGATCATAATTGATAGCTTGGTGGCAGAGAAAGATTTTTTGAGATACATTGGTATATCAAAAAATCGTTCTGCGGCGGATATCAATGGATAACAGAACAAAACTGGGACGTTTTAGGAAAGCGTGAGACCCGCTTCGGCTTCCCATCAACTTCTAGCATAATACCATTTACACCCATTTACACCAAATCTAAAAAATCATACTTAATATTATAAATGCGAAAGTGTGTTTGTTTGCTGGTTTGTCCTTCAATCACGCCGCAACGGAGCAAACGGATCGACGTGATTATTGGCAAGGGTATAGTTGAGGGCCTGGGGACTGACATAGGCTGTATTCTTATCTCGGAAAATTAAGGAGTTGCCGCGGGAATCACAAAAACCTTAAAACACGCGGACGAGGTCGCAGGCATCATTAAGAATCATTCAACACGCATAATGTTTAAAAGGCAAAATGAGCAGTTCAAAATGTAACACGTTCAGAACATTGCTGAGAGAAACGACAATTCAAATCGAAATACACACATGAGTCTCTAACGCATATATAAAACGTTTCCGTTCAAAAAGTGAACGAATGAAATAGATAACATTTTCCTACTGTACTGCGTATACTACCAGACTATACTGTATACTACCTACAAGAGTGCGTGCGGTGAATACAATGCGCATGCATTATTAGGGGCTACGTACCTAACTTACAATTTACATACTCAAGCTCGAAATATTTCTTTAATTTAATAAACTTACTTTAATAATTTAAGATCGGTGTGTTTGGTACTTATTAAATGTCTTTTTAGGGTTCCGTACCTCAAAAGGAAAAAACGGAACCCTTATAGGATCACTTCGTTGTCCGTCCGTCTGTGTGTCAAGACCACTTTTCTCAGGAACGCATGGAGCTATCAAGCTGAAATTCATACCAAATACTCAGGTCTACTGTCCCTTGGAGTTGTGAAAAAATCAAACTTCAAAGCCAATGCAATCAAAAGATACAGCCGTTTATGCTGCAAATTTTCGAATTTTCTTGAACTCGCAAGGGAATCAAAACCTACAGGGTACTTCCCGTGAACTCAGAATCTAGAAACTTGGTACGAAGCAACTTCTTATAGCACAGATATAGGAAGAATTGTGAAAAGCATAAATTTTTTGTTACATCATATGATAAAAATATTTTTATGCAAATTTTCGACACTCGCAAGGGAATCAAAACCTACAGGGTACTTCCCGTGAACTCAGAATCTTGAAACTTGGTACGAAGCAACGTCTTATTGCACAGATATAGGAAGAATTGCGAAAAACATAAATTTTTAGTTACATCATATAATAAAAATATTTTTAATAATTTTAAACTTACTATCCCTTTCCTCATGAACGCGTAGAGGTATTAAATTGAAATTCATATTAAATACTCAGGTCTAAAATACCTTTAAGCTGTAACAAACTACTGTCCCTTGGAGCTGTGAAAAAATTAAACTTCTAAGCCAACGTAATCAAAAGATACAGCCGTTTATGCTGCAAATTTTCGACACTCGCAAGGGAATCAAAACCTACAGGGTACTTCCAGTGAACTCAGAATCTTGAAAATTGGTACGAAGCAACGTCTTATAGCACAGATAAAGGAAAATTTGCGAAAAGCATAACTTTTTAGTTACATCATATTATAATAAAAATAATTTCAAACTTACTATTTCTATGGATTTCATTTAGCAATAAAAATACCATAACTTTAACTTAAATGCCTACAGGTTTGAACGGAGCCTTCGGTGCGCGAGTCCGACTCGCACTTGGCCTTTTTATTTTATTTTATTGTGAGATATGCTTACGCTTCACGATAATCATGCTTAGTGCAAAGCAATGATGAGGTCTGGTTGGAACGCGCTTGCCTAGAAGATGCCTTTTTACTCTTGCCTTGAACGTATCTAAGTTATACGTTACATTACTACATTTACCGTTTAGAGTCTGGAACGCCCTTCCGGCGACCGTGTTTCCTGCCAAGTATGACTTGAGTTGAAGTGAATATATATTTTCTAGGCAAGCGCGCTCTAACCTAGACCTCATCATTGCTTTTCATAAGCATGATTGTCACCAAGCGCAAGCCTGTCTTGCAATAAAAAAAATCTGTGACTTATTTCTGTACGTTAAAAATAATTTGAAAATTTCAATCATTTACTATCGATATGGAGCAAACATTGATGTAGAATTTTAGTACCTCAAATAATACCTATATACGCTATATATATATTAATCGCGATCAATATAAGAGTTAATAAGAACACAGTACTGGATCTTTATCCTAGGTCATAATACTTCATAGTATATTATATACACTTCATAATTTCTAATAATATAAATGCTAATAGGTATAATAAAAGAGTGTTTGTTTGTATGAAATCGACGTGATTTTTTGCTTGGGTACCTACAGACCTGGAGAGTGACTAAGGTTTTATCCCGGAAAATTAGGAGTTCCCGTAGAAATAAAAACAAACTGTATCCACGTGGACGACGTCGCGAGCATGAGCTAGTAATTCAATTTTTTTCAAAAGAGCAACCCGAGTTTTCTGGTTGTGTTTTCTTATAATTCATTTATTTATTTGTAAATACAGTTTGAGGATGTCATAAAATAATTGTAGTTCTACAAATATTTTACAAAGTTTTCTCTACAATTATTACATCCATTACAAAATGTTAATAGGTAGTAGGTATAAATATGAATAGGTACACTATGTTAGTAAGTTAACAGCACGTAGTGTTTGATATACTCTATGGTTAACAGTACAATCGCAGAAAAAAACTTGTAAAAGTTTATTTTAATTAAAAACATTTCCAATCTAGACCTCATCATTGCTTTGCTTTGCATTAAGCATGATTGTCGTCAAGCGCAAGCCTATCTCGCAATAAAAAAAACATTTGAATTCGAGTATGTAGTACTCTTAAGGCGTCATCGCAGTGGAAGCTCCATAAAGCAGTGTCTGAAAACGGCCACCTCGGGTCCATGACCCCGCGCGGTCGTTGAACTCATTTAGCGTAACGCGATCATTCACTCGCGATTCGCGCTGGGGTCACTTTGGTGGCCACATCGTTTTATATACTGAGTATATAGGCTTACATACCTGAAAAACTTACTATTAACACCTGTAAACTTCCACTATCACTATCTTCTATATCTTAAATGAATAACTAGATGATACCCGCGACTTCATCCGCGTGGATGACGTTTTTTTTATTCCCGTGGGATTTTCTTAATTTTCCGGGATAAAAAGTAGCCTATGCCACTCTCTTCAGGTGGTTAACTATACCCATAATATATACCCCACTTATATCTATACCAAATTTCATCACGTATGAATATGCATATTCGTAGGTTAAACGTTATTCGAAGTTTCGAATTTCATTCGAAAAATGGGCCCAGTGACATAAGTTATCTATCCTACATGAAAAAAAAAGGTTTTATTCCGAATTATGTTTAATCTCAAGAAAATTACTTGTTTGTTCTTATGCAGCATCCCATTATCTGTATCCTTGTCCTTTCCTCGAAGGTTGTCTGCAAGGGATCGCTGATACAAGCGATAAGGCCACCTTTGCGTGCTCTGTATTTATATTAACGTTTTGTTGTCGGCTATGCATCTAAATATATAAAAGAAGACACTGACTGACTGACAGACTGACATATCAACGCACAGCCCAAACCGCTGGGTCTAGAGACTTCAAATTTGGCACACAGGTTCCTTATGAGGTCTAGGGGTGCACTAAGAAAGGATTTTTCAAAATTCCCCCCCTAAAGGGGTGAAACGGGGCTCCAAAGTTCGTATTTTACCAAGCTTCAATACTCCTTCACGCCGCAACTACTGAACCGATTTGGCTCAAATTTGGAATGGAGATAAATTGCATCTTGGGTTAACACATAAGCTACTTTTCATCCCGGGAAAATCCATGGTTCCCGTGAGAATAGGGAAAACTAAAATTTACGCGGGCGAAGCCGCGGGTATCTGCTAGTATTGTATAAAATACACATTACATATTGTTACCTAGTTACAGCAACAAAGTTAACTTAAACATAAGTAACCTTCCTATACGACGTGAACTTCTAACCCCGCGTTTTAACTCGTTAATTAAATTAATATCTTATCTTATCATCAGCATCATAAGCGGTGATATAAATTATAATCCACGTTAAATAATATAAAAAGAAGATTACTTACTTAACATTATGAATTCGTCGTGTGTCTATCTATTTGCTTCCTTTTCACCCATTTATATATATAGGTAAATATATATAGTTATGGGGTATAATTTTGCTAAACGTATTTCTAGATACACAATATTAAGGACCGTCCTCGTTCTCAACCGATAGACGTCCACAGCTAGACATAGGTCTCTTGCAACGACTTCTACCAAGGATCCAGCGATTCCCTGAGACTCGTATGATATCGTCCGTCACAGAGGCTGCTAACGCCGCGCTTTTGAATGCCATGTACCTACCATTAAAGCACTTACGTCTAGGTTTCTGAACTATGTGCCCGCCCCGCCCACAGCCACTTTAGCTACTATTACCACCACAAAATATTCAAAAGTTTTTTATTCAAATAGACTATTTACAAGTGCTTATGAATAGTCGAATGCATCTACCACTGGTTCGGAATGCCATTGCTACCGTGTTCCTGTTCTGTGCTTCAGCTTCGCAACACGTCGAGCTATGTCGGTTACATTAGTTCTACGGATCTTCTTATTTTAAATTCTTACCGCACCGCGTAGTATCAACTATAAAAATATTTTTTTCGAATCATAATCGCAAGTGCTTATACCACCATATTATTAGGTACTAGTGTTACAGAATTGCGAAAAAAAACGGCCTTATGAGGCCCATACGGTTAGGGACCATGTCTCGCATCCGTATGCCATCACTGGCAACACAAACTGTTCGAAGACTTTGGTCTTCAGACACTGAGGAGTTTACGAAACATCTCGAAGCTTTCCTAGCTTAAGGTATATTTATGTTACCAGATAAGTATCGACAAGGCCTCGTCGGAAAACTTTCGTCAAAGATAAAAGTTAGTGAAAAGTCCCGGTACGATTCCCTGGAATAGAACAAGGTGTTCCAACTAGCGCAAACTTTTTAAAAGCTTTACTTGAGAATCTTTGAAATATGCTTATTAAACTAGATAGGAATAGAAAAGCTTATAACTTTTTTTTTATCTTTTTTTAAAAAGCACAAACAAAGACAAAAATGTATGTTCCTCGCCAAAACACGTAGTTTGTTGGCGAGTTCGCACTCAATTAATATTATGCCGTGCACTTATTATTAATCCATACTAATATTATAGATGCGAAAGTGTGTCTGTCTGTCTGCTACGCTTTCACGGCCCATCTGTTCAACCGATTTTGATGAAATTTGGTACAGTGGTAATTATATCCCGGGGAAAGAGAGAGGCTACTTTTTATGCCGGAAAATTAAAGAGTTCCCTCGGGAATCAAAAAATCTTTATCCACGCGGACGAAGTCGCGGGAATCATCTAGTTAGAAATAAGTTCTTAACTATAGTATTATTATTATTTAAACATATATTTAAATTAAGTCACGCAATTTAAAAAAAGTTAGGCAATGGGCGGGCACATAGTTCGTAGAACCGATAGGCGTTGGGGTCTTAACGTGCTTGAATAGCGGCCTCGCACCGGGAAGCGCAGCGTTGGACGACCCCCCTCAAACGATCTCAAGCGTGTGGCTGGGAACCGCTGGAAATAAGCGGCGCTAGACCGTGCTCTGTGGCGATCCATGCAGGAAACCTTCGTCCAGCAGTGGATGTCTATAGGTTGAGACGACAACGACGACACACTAAATATATGTACTTATTTATTACAACTTATTTACACTTACCAGTTGTCCTAGGTGAGCCTCAAAAGCGACGCCACGCGACGCGACGCCATAGAAAATGACAAACATGGTCGCGTAGATAGTTTTCTATGGCGTCGCGTCGCGTGGCGTCGCTTTTGAGGCTCACGGGATACTTTTTATCCCGGAAAATTAAGGAGTTCGCGCGGGAATAACAAAAAACTTAATCCATGCGGACAAAGTCTATAATGAGCTTTTAAAGGTAATGAAAGCACCTTGTTTATGCTCACAGCTCCTACTCAGGGTTAAGGGTAGGTAAAAGAAGAAGAAAAAGACCCCAGAGAAAAAGACGTATCCCTTAGATTAAGGGTGGACACTGGACAGGGGGTCATTGAATAGTTTTGATTCATGTAACACAGTCTAAGAAGATCGTTTCTTTACTACCAGTTATCCGACGAAAGTCTGGACAGAGCAACGATGAGAGGGACAGAGGCATGGCAGAGGAGGGTCTTTACAAGCTGGCAGAATTCAGTACAAAATTCAGTCATTCTAGCACATTAGTACTTATACAGTTTGGAGTTGTTTACGAAAGTTTAGGTATGGAGTCTGCAATTTGTATGGGCATCGATGTACTAAGAATATATGCCATACACTAACACTGTGACTAGGTTTATAGCATTCGCTTCCATGTTATAACTATTTAATTGGTATGAGATAGTCTAAATACATAATATAGAAGACGAATACAGACGACCTAAACCTAAGTTAAACCTACATTTTTTGTCATATATATGTCACCGTAAGATTGTAAAAACCGTTAGATTTTAATCTAACTCGCGAAATTGTAAACTGTCGAATGATTACAATATAACGGATTATTTTTCGGTAAATTGTAATCTGTTAGGTTTATTAACCCGATAGAACCTAAGTGCCCTACTTGATTATTATTTATGTCGAACCATAACCTAACCTACAAGAAAGAGACAAGCAAACGTAAATACAATGAATATTTCAGAAATTGACACTTAAAACATTGAATGGTTCACAATCTTTCGACTGTTTACAATCTATCGAAAAAAAAGCGTTTGATTACAATCTTACGGTTTTTACAATCTTACGGTGACATATACACACTTCTATTAAATGGATAATACAACACAAAGTTACAAAAATATAAATATAAAGTAATTACGTATTGGCCTACACCAAAGTTCTGAACAGGAAAATAATTTCTCGGAACATAGGCAACGTATAAATTGGAACACCTAACGCCATCTAGCGGAGTACACAGTAAACGCGGAGCTCGTGAAATTTTACATAAGCCGTATAAAAATGGTTTCCCACTGAAAATCAGCGTTGGGGCACCTCAGATGTGCGCCATTATAGTGGTTTCGTGTCTGAGAGGCCCGGAGTTTACCTGTTTGTTGCACTGCTGTACAATACAGTGTTGATTTTGCATGTAATTGCTTAGTTTAAGTTTATTTTAGTGCATCAAATAAAGATTTTTCTATCTAAAATAGGTTGGCATACATGAAAGTACTAATGGAATTCGTCTCCGTTTTTGAGAGGTTTCTGATGTTCATAGAATCTATCCTTCCAATATTATTTATACCTAAATGAGTGAAAGTTTGTATGTTTGGGTGTTTGTAACTCCTCCACGCCACAATGACTGAAACAGTGGCTGAAATATGAAATGGAGATAGCTTATAACTTGAAATAAGGCATGGCTACAATAGGCATGATGACTGATTTTGAAAAATGGTCAGATTATGTTCGGAAGTATCTACTATTTCGAAAAAATATCTTATTTCAGTAGAAAAATAAAGTTTGGTAGATAAAATTAGCATTTGAAATTTAAATTTTAAAATTCACGCCAAAACGTTCGGCGGTGTCATGGCGTCGTTGTGACGTCACTATTGTTTTTACCAATGTACTCTGTGCAGTGTGCAGTAAGCAATATTGTGATTTTCAAAGCTCGAAACCAAACAATTGTGACGTCATTCGCTTCTTTCTGTTTTAAGCAATATGGCGGATTGCTGTATTTTATATTTTTATTTTATCAATATAAATAGCAATCTCACTCGAAATAGAAAAATAAATACGTTTTTTAAAATCCATGAATCCTATTTCATTAGATAAATTCATAATTTCATTGATTCTTGGTTACTGTCATCATGCCTATTCTCGGAAAATTAAAGAGTTCCCGCGGGTATCAAAAACCCTTAATCTATTACAGGTCAATGTCTAGTACATAAAGACATAAAATAAATAAAAAGGCTTGTGCTGACTGACTGATTGATTGAACGCACATTCTAATCTATAGTACAATATTAGAACCTTGTAATTTCCATACTTAGTAGGTTCCTTTTATGACGTAGGCACTGTATAGAAAGGGGTTAAAATAGGGAAATGAAAGCTTGTATGAAGGTCCGTCATTGTTACAGCAATGAATCTTGGTATGTATTTGAAAATAAAGGAATAAGTAAGTAGGTACTTGTTTCATTATTTATGGAAATTTAAAGGTATGGTAATAAAAGTGAAATAGGGGATGAGATTTTGTTAGAAAAAATCTTTAGTTTGTAAGTTATGGAAATTGGTATTTGGGCTTTTGGTTTAAAATGAATAAAAATACGTGTTCCAGAACTACAGAAGTAATGAGGCCCATGTACAGTATACTAGGTATGTATACTATTTCTTCATTTGCTATCGATTTAACGTAAGCGAAGTTCGACTGCTAGACAAGACGACCAAATAACAACAGAAAATGCTTGTTAAGTATCCCTTGGTGTCAGATGCGACGCAACGCGATATGACGACATACTATTGAAAATGACAAACTTGTCTATGCGACAACGTAGGCCATGTGAAGGGGATCAGCTACTGTTTGATACTGTCGCGTCGTATCGAGTCGATTGTCGCGTTTGTCGCTCACGTAGGGGTTCGTGTCATAAGGCAGGGCCACACAGATCTAGCAGAGCGCTTACGCCGATCGTTACACTGTCACGCCATCATCATACAAATATTATGACTGTGAAACTGGATGTTTGTATGTTTGGATGCTTGTTACTCCTTCACGCCACAATAACTGAACCGATTTGGCTGAATTAACACATATAGTCTGTTTCAATAGGGATAATCTTTTTAGGGTTCCGTACCTCAATAGGAAAAAACGGAACCCTTATAGGATCACTTTGTTGTCCGTCCGTCTGTGTGTCAAGACCCTTTTTCTCAGGAACGCATGGAGGTATCAAGCTGAAATTCATATCAAATACTCAGGTCTACGGTCCCTTGGAGCTGGAGCTTAAACTTGGTTTAAAATTATTAAAAATATTTTTATTATATGATGTAAAAAAAAAATTATGCTTTTCGCAATTATTCCTAAGTATATATGTGCTTTATGGCGTTGCTTCGTACTAAATTTCAAGATTCTGAGTTCACGGGAAGTACCCTGTAGGTTTTGATTCCCTTGCGAGTGTCGAAAATTTGCAGCATAAACGGCTGTATCTTTTGATTGCGTTGGCTTAGAAGATTGATTTTGTCACAGCTCCAAGGGCCGGCCACCACATCGTAGACGGCATACCACGTCACAGTTTGTACGGAAAACTTGGTGCGCGAGTTCGACCCGAACTTACGGTTTTCTTTTTCAACTTCTTTAACTTCTGATCACGTCATCTTACCCACTACACCAAGAGTAATGGGGGTATTGAAAAACGACAAGTTTGTAGATATTCCCATCATTATTGTCGAATAAATATCTATTGAGACATAAGAACATCCCTATTTAGTAGCCTACCTTTTATCCCGGAAAAGTAAAGGACATTCCTATATTATTTAGTAACCTACCTTTTATCCCGGAAAAGTAAAGAATTCCGGCAGGAATCGAAAATCTCAATCCACACGGACAAAATCGGCGGCATCCTGGATTATCTTACTTCTTACTAATATTATAAATGCGAAAGTTTGGATTGATGTATGGATGGATGTATGGATGGATGGATGTATGTATGGATGTTTGTTACTCAATCACGCCCCAACAGCTTAACGGATCTGGCTGAAATTTGGCACAGAGATAGATTATAGTCTGGAATAGCACATAGGCTACTTTTAATTCCGAAAAATTAAGATTTCCCGCGGGAACCACAAAACCTCGATCCACGCGTACGAAGTCGCGGGCATCAGCTAGTTTTACATAATAAGGACCCAATCCTACATATTTTGCAAGAATGCCGTCAAATGTTAACTACAGTATCAATAAGTACTAGGTAGTTAGCAATTGTTTAGCGTAGGAAGTGGCGTTCCTTACGTGGTTACTTGTTACGCCATTGTATGTATTGAGGACACAGCCTAGAAATAAGTGGTTCTATGTTTAGTTTAAAAAAAAAATAGACATCAGCGTTACATTCCGTAGGACGTGGTCGTTTAGTCCACTAAAAGTTAGCACTTGTCTGCAATCTCATGATATAGTCTAAGGTGGTAGCGGGCTAAGTTAGTATCAAGTATGGCAGTTAAATTATATCCACCGTTCCTCACCGGTTTCTACATCGCACCGGAACGCTAAAACGCTCGGAGGTATAACTACGCCAAGCCTTTCTACGAAACCTGACCAAAGTAAATTCAACCATACTATCCATGATGATTTTGATGAAATTTGGTATAGGGATGGTTTGTATCCCGGGGAAGAACATAGGCTACTTTTATCCCGGAAAACTAAGGATTTTCCTCGGGAATAAAAAAACCTAATCCACACGGACTAAGTTGTCAGTAATCATCTACTTAGTAATTAATAAATTTCTAAATTGACCTTGCCGGGAAACGATCACTCTGACTGTTGTAAGCGAGCGGAATTTTTATTTTAATACTAGCTTTTGCCTGCGGCTTCGCTCTCGTTAGGTACGATTTTAATAAAAATTTCAAATCCCTATTTTACACCCTTAAGGGTTGAATTTTCAAAAGTCCTTTCTTAGCGGATGCCTACGTCATAATAGCTATTTGTATACCAAATTTCAGCCCGATCTGTCCAGTGATTTCAGCTGTGCGTTGATAGATCTATCAATGTCAAGGACATAATATGCTACTTTTTATCCACTACCACTACCACTACAGCCCATTAACGCCCCACTGCTGGGCACAGGCCTCCACTCTCATAGGAGAGAGGGAATTAGAGCTTAGACCCACCACGCTGCTCCAATGCGGGTTGGCGGGCTTTAACGACTATTATCATGTTAGTGATAATAACCGGGACCGACGGCTTAACGTGCTCTCCGAGGCACGGGGGTGAAACACCGCCAACTTCCTAACTCCGGGCTAGTGCTGAGAATTTCTAGTCAGAAAAACCCAACACTTATTATGGCCTGACCCGGGACTCGAACCCGGGACCTCGTCAGCCACAGTCAAACATGTTAACCACTAGACCAACGAGGCAGTTTTACTACTTACTTTAGTACTTTTTATCAAGTAAAATTAAAGATTTTCCCGGGGATCAAAAAACCTTAATTCACGCGGATGAAGTCGCGGGCATTATCTACTTAGGTATAAACTTATTACACAGCAATTAAATCGTCAGTATACAATAAAACAAAGAAATCGTGTAAATATATAAAGTGTGCCTCCACATACGTGGACAATGCGTGGAGTCATCGACACGGCGGCCATTCATGAAGCTGTGACTTCACATCCGGCGCGCGCGCATGTCGCTGTATACTGCCGTATACTGATATAAAAAATGCGAAAGTGCATCTGTATGTTATGCTTGTTATAGCTGGGTAAACGATGATAGAACTTAAGGTGAGAACTTTAGCCTAAACTTAAGTATTATTTGCTTGTTTTTTTTTGTAAGATGGGGCTGACATATCCTCCTGCTCCTTGCGTCGTATTCCCCATTACTGAGGGTCGTGACCCCTTCCACCAATAATCCTTCTATGAACGATGTCGCGCCATGTTGCTCGGTTTTCTGCGACATGTAGGGCTTCGTGGACCTTGCTATCGAGAGCGGTGCGGATTCGATCCGACCAACGCATCGGGCCAGCCATGGTCACGGCCAGCCACCGGGCCATTATTGCCAGTAATAACAATCTTTTTAAGATTGTGCCCCTCCCTTCTGGCAATGTGGCCGAAAAAATCAAGGATCCTCTGGAGACAGGTGGTTGATAGCCTTTTCGTGATTTTCAGCTGTTTGAGGTTCGATGCTGACATATCCAAAGGGCCTCTAAAAAAAACTTTGGTCAACGGTACTTTAAAAACGTCATTATCTAGTATCTAAGTATCTACTAAAGAGGTATTTGATGAATTTTGGAAAATCTACTCCGTCCGTATTGGTATTTAAGCTTTTGATTAGTCTTAACTCATTTTTAAAGATAAGTTTTTATGGTTCGCCATAATGAATTTCGTGTGACGTCATTTAATTTTTCGTATCCTTCTCAGAAAACCAAACTCAAACTCATATTTTTTTATTCAAATAAACTTATTCAAAGTGCTTTTGAATCGTCGAGTAAATCTACCGTGAATCTAGTGACCTTTTAATTCATACCCTTTTGGGGATGCATACAGAATAACTAGTTTACCATCTTTGGGAGTTCGCCATATTATGGGATTTAGATTTTAGAATGACGTCACGTAGCCAATCATGCAGTGTCATCCAAACTATACATCTACATAAAACCGCTATCGATTGGGGATAAAGTTTTTGAAAGAGTTATCCCCAATGATTGTCGTTTGCGAACCGACGGTAGAGTCAATACGTGACGCAACATAAGAGACACTTTTATGTCCTACATGTTATAAATAAATTGAGTATTAAATTAATAATCTATTGAAAGTCAAGATTTGACCGAAATAAATCCACAAACATTGCAAGTTAAATAAAAAGCTTGTAAACATGAAGCGACGCTTCAGGATGTTTGGAAACTCCACCTCCAAGGGAAGGTGGAGTTTCCAAAGAAAAAACAAAGACGTGTGGCACTCGGAGACTGCCGCGGTAAAGCTATTGCATAGCATTTTTTATCAACTTACCTAACACTTTGGTTGCTATGACTACTTGTGTTGTTGACTTCAAATTATTGAAAATAAAAAGACTATTTTTATGAAAAGATGATTTGGAATATAAAGGCGAAATAATTTTAAAGAATTATGTTCATAATTCTTTAAAATTTCGTTACGGAATTTCTGGATTCGGTCTCATAAATAATAATAAATAAAGGTGAAACTCTTCTTGCACCTTGCTGTGCTTCGCTCCACCAGAGGGGTTACTACCATCAGTTAAAGCAGTATAATGTCCCACAAACTTAACTGGCCCGGTGGCCAAAATTGGAACTAATTTTGATGCCTGTTTAGTTTTTGTTTTTATTTTATTTTTCATGGTTACTAGCGACGCTGTCACCGGGTCAGATTGTCGAACTATACCTCAAAAGGACAGTTATATGGCACGTACCTTGACGTCTCTAAAATATGGATTACTAGCTGATGCCCGCCACTTCGTCCGCGTGGTTTAAGTTTTTTGATTCCCGCGGGAACTCCTTAATATTCCGGAATAAAAAGTAGTCTATGTCACTCTCCAGGTCCTCAACTATATCCTTTATATAATCACGTCAACCCGTTGCTTCGTTGCGGCGTGATTGAAGGACAAACCAACAATCAAACTTTCCCAGTTATATGTAATATTAAATGATAAATGATTTATTTATTTCATGTAAGGACAACTTGTGTCACTTAAGATACGTTAAGACTCTACCACCGGTTCGGAAAGCTGTTCTACTGAGAAGAGCCGGCAAGAAACTCAGCAGTTGCTCTTTTCTTAATAAAGAAAAAATTTACAAAAAGTAAACAATACAACACATACATTACTTTACAATTACTTTAGTATTACACTGACTTGTGGGTCACTGGATACGAGGCCGGTTGCTTCAATGCAACTTTGTCATTTAGAAAATCATCGATAGTGTAATAACCTCGACTAAAGAGATGCTGTTCAACTAGTCTTTAAATTTGTATAATGGCAAATCTAGAAACTCTTTGAGAACCATGTTATAAAAGCGTACACTCGACCCCACAAAGGATTTCTGCACCTTGCGCACACGATATGACGCTGTTACAAGCTTATGGCGGTTTCTATTACATCGATTGTGAGTATCACTACTCACAATAATACAGTACAGTGCAGTCATACAGTGTGTATAAGATCATACTTTCATACTAATATTATACTTAAATGCAAAAGTGTGTTTGTTTGCTGGTTTGTCCTTCAATCACGCTGGAACAGCAATGGATCGACGTTATTGTTTTGCATGGGTGTAGTTGAGGACCTGGAGAGTTAAATGGCTACTTTTTATCCCGGAAAACTTCCCGTTCACGGAATTCCCGTGAGAATGAACAGACTTAATTATACGTGGACCAAGTCGCGGGCATCAGCTAGTTCGTTTATAAAGATTAATGTTCCGCCTGACAAAGACTATATTATTGTAAATGTATTGTGAAGGCACCGTAAGTATACCAATGTCTTTAAATTTTTCACGAAGTGATTCACGTGATCCGAGTTTATAAATAGAACGGATGGCTCTTTTCTGTAATATAAAAATTGTTTGGATATCAGCTGCTCTGCTCCACAATAGGATGCCGTACGACATGACACAGTGGAAGTAGGCAAATTAGACTATAAAGTATGTTAGTATGATAATACAAAAACACCAACGTCAACAATATTAAAACAAAACGGGTAGCAGTCTATCCTAGTAGTATGTCCCCTGAGCGAAGCAGGGCGGGTCAGCTAACTATAATTGTAAATGTATATCTACGTTACATCGCGCAGTCGCTTCATGTTTATCAAACAAGTTCAATATTCTGTTTTCAAATGCTATTTCCGGTTATGCGGTAATTAGAAATCACAATATAAAACCATGTATAAAATACATAGTATAATGTTGTTTCCGTGACCGTTGTAATTGTTTTGTATTGTAAGCAGGGATGAGGCACTTAGTAGGTATGTATATAATTATAGGTAGCAGAAAATTCGCGGGCGGTATTTTTTAAATTTATAGACTAGCGCCTACCTACCTACCTACTTATTGATGTTTTCTTGTTTGTAATATGTTTCTTTTATATATTTGTGGTGTACAATAAAGTATATATGTCAGCGTAAAATTGAAAATACCGTTAGATTATAATCTATCTTCGCGAGATTGTAAACTGTCGAAAGATTGTGAACCGTAACATACTGCTTACAATTTAACGCATTATTTTTCGGTAGATTATAATCTATTAGGTACACTAACCCGATAGAACCTAACCTAAACCTGTATATTTATGTCTAACCCTAACCTGAAAAATCAAGAAGAGGAAGAACAAGAAAACGTAAATATAATAAATATTTCAAAAATTGACACGAGCAGAACATAGAACCGTTTACAATCTTTCGGCAGTTCACAATCTCACGAGATAGATTACATTCTAACAGTATTTGCAAATTTAGGGCAACATATACACACAACAGCTGATGCCCGTGACTTCGTACGCGTGGATTGAGGTTTTTTGGTTCCCGCGGGAACTCTTTCATTTTCCGGGATTAAAAGTAGCCTATGTGCTATTCCAGACTATAATCTATCTCTGTGCCAAATTTCATCCAGATCCGTTCAGCCGTTGGGGCGTGATTGAGTAACAAACATCGATCCATACATCCATCCATCCAAACTTTCGCATTTATAATATTTATTTGATACATACATACTAGCGCTTGGCTGCAATCAGACTTGCTGGAAGTAGTGATGCAGCCTAAGGTGGAGCGCGCTTGCCTATTCACTCTTGATTTGTACCTATATTAAAAGTGGAGGAAAACGGAAGCCGGTAGGGCATATTATGTTAGGGAATATTGCTTAAATCGTTCGGAAACACGTAGAAAACTGATTGAAAAAGTTACTACAAGAGACAGAAAATTGGCGGTGAGTAGCGACCTCTGAAAAGGGATGACAAATATCGCATCGGAAGGCAACTGCATTAAAACGAAAATATAATTAACATTCACCCCTTCCAGATAGGGACTGCATAGAAAGGGATGTACATTATTTACTGAAAATTGAAAAACCATCGATGTCGATACAATATCGATTGTGCAAGTGTAAACTCAAGAGTGAATAACCATCTTTTAGGCAAGTACACTCCATCTTAGGCACCGCTTGCAAGCCGGTCTGGGTGCAGTCAAGCGCTAGCCTATAAATATAAATAAAAAAATGAATATTCTATTTGTTTATTTCATTCAAGTATACGGGTGTCTCTTATGATACGTCTTGTTTTGTCTCTACCAGCGGTTCGGAAATCAAAGGCCCAAGTCCAAGGCCAAGAGGCCAAGAGCGAGGCGCTAGCATCTATGAACTCTTTAAACAGGTCGGATTATTCGTGTGACAAACGATTACGATAATGATTTCCTTACACAATCAGGGGACAGTTTCTGCTAAGAATAGCTGGGAAAAAATTAAACTGTTTCATTTTTCAAAAAGTTAGGTATCAGTAGTGTACCTAAGCTGTTTTAGTACTATCCTATGGGGTGCTGGACGCAGTCGTTTGCTTCCATACAACTTTGTTAGTATGAAATTTCATATAGTATGACATACTCGTAGACTACTTTTTATCCCGAAAAAACAAAAAGACTCCCCCGGGATTTTAAAACTACACCAAACAGACAAAGTTGCGGGCATCATCTTGTCATAAAATAAAAGTATCGATGCTATAAAGTCACATCACTAGTAGGGGAAGCGACGCTGTACAATACATTTGAACGTCATATATATAGCTCTACAACATCCGTCTGGGACACGTGCAGTAAATTAATATTAGGACGACAGGTAGTCGTGCCATGTATCTAGCTACACGAATGTTCAGCAGACCTAAAAGGAGATTTTTTACGCACTCGATCGCGTTAAACTTACATTTGTGTGGAAATGATATCGAATGTTCAGCAGACGTAATGGGAGAAAGCTCAGCAGACGTAATGGGAGAATGCTCAGCAGACGTATTGGGAGAATGCTCAGCAGACGTATTAGGAGAATGCTCAGCAGGCGTAATGCGAGACTGCTCAGCAGACGTATTGGGAGAATGCTCAACAGACGTATTGGGAGAATGCTCAGCAGACGTAATGGGAGAACGCTCAGCAGACCTATTGGGAGTATGCTCAGCAGACGTAATGGGAGATTTTTCTAACTAGAATTAGAGTTTATTTATTGCATAATACACAATATTACTTAATATTAACGGTGGTATTACTATACCGCGTTAAAGTTAAATACCATTTTTATAGGTACCATTTGTAGAGCGCTATGTGTGGCTATGTGTAATCAAGCGCTTAACAATCCCATACAAATCGTAGACTTTAACGTGATCGAATACCTAGGTAAAACATCTACCACTTGGCCCCCATATAGAATTACTTCACAATAATAATATGTACACTATATATTACGGCTAAAAAAAGAATCAATGTTTTTACTCATCACGACTAATGCAGTCATGACATGACTATTATGCAGCCTAATTACGTAAAACCTGCATCAATCATAATTACAGTCTCAATTGTTGTGACTGGCTGAATTTATGGTAATTTTTCTGCGTCAATGGATTTTATCCCAGACACCTATATACGATCAAATAACACAACAACCTTCTTACACAGATGTTTACGCAATTATGTACCTTAAAGAGGTAAAGACCGCATTTATAGACCGCGACTGTATGACTGAGCATCACTTGAAAACAGCTCGATCGATTCGTCTGATTTATTTTTCGTGGTGTTCGCAATATACTTAGTCGAGGCTTATGTGATATTTTTTTAAAACTCCTAATATTCTCACCACAGCCCCACGGGATGGAATCTACGCGGGATGGAATCCACGCGGGATGGAATCCACGCGAACACCGCAGGACACAGCTAGTAATATTATAACTAAAGATAAAATTATGATAATAATAAACATATGACATAGGGTTGAAAAATCTTAGCTAACATCTTGAAGGAAGGAGTCGCCTAAAAAAAGACATCAACGCGGCGCGCAACCAAAGGGCTGTCGAAATCGACCTCGATTTTTACCCTACTTTGGCAAAACCAAAAGAAAAGGTTATGATTTTAGCAGTCTATGTAAGTATGTTTGTATTTAGTAAGTTCCACCGTAGCGCCTAAACAGCTGAACAGATTTTGATGAATGATTCGTCAATTGATTCGTTATTATGCTCCGGGTGACATAGGCTACATTTTACACAAACAAAATCGATATGACGGAATTAACGTCCAAAAAAGAGAGCGCCTCTGAAATTATTCCCGCAGTCGGTTTACAGTTTTTTACATAAAGTTTCCTGCTTGTTCTTATGTCATCAAGGGAGGAATATAGATTAAGAAATCGTTTTGAAACTAACCTAACTAAACTAAACTAACAGATTTCTTTAGATTGAGGTTCTCAGTTGACTCAATAACGAAACGGGAAAATCCCAAGACTGGGTTCTTAGAAATTCCACCCGACTAGAGGGCTAACTTGTAGTAAAAAAAATATATCGCAGAAAACATTTCGGAGACACGAAATTTCGGTATTTCACATTTACCAAAAAATTTACATAATTGAAATGTAGACGTTTAAGCTAAAAAAGTTGTATTACTTACTAGCCCATATTGGGCTGAAAACTAATATTATAAAGAGGAAAGATTTGTTTGTTTGTTTGTTTGTTTGTAATGGATAAACTAAAAAACTACTCGACCGATTTTAAAAATTCTTTCACCTATAGAAAGCTACTTTATCAGCGAGTAACATAGGCTACATTTTGTTTTAAAATAAATTAGAGTTCCCTTCGAAAATTGCAATAATGTGAATTAAGTCGGAAAAATTCACCTCATTTAACTTTTTACGTGAAACCTCTATTCGTCTATTAATTCAGACTGTCTTTTATGTCATATTTGTCAACTTTTATGTCATATTTGTCAAGACAAACATAATAAATACAAGAGAACTTACTAACATTTTTTTAAACATTTTAATATCTAACTGTTGTAGACAGACTGCGAAATGCCTAAAAGAGCCAGATCTCAACTTAGTTGTTAGTTCTAAACATAGTTCCCAGGCGAGGGCAGCGAAAATACGTCGTATTGGAGACTCAAGTGCCAAGCGTTCACAGCGGTTTGCTGAACAAAATTTGAGAACGTATGGTGTAGTTGTTCGTCTCAGTGCCGACTGACCATTATTGGGTATGGACTATTTTGATCAAGTGCTACCCGTGCGAAGCCGGGGCGGACCGCTAGTAGGAAATAAAGCTATCATTTCATATTATTGGCACTTTGTGGTAGAAAAAAAATGTATGTAATAATTGTTGTAATGTATTGTATGGTAGAAAAAGTTTCATCGTAAAACGCGTGTTACGCATTTCTGCGAACGAATAAACACGATTACGAATAAACATAAGTACAATTAACTTGTTTATGTTAAGGTCAAGGAAAAATAGGTAGTGCCATTCAAAGGAAAATGCAAACGGCAATGAAATATAATGAAAATAGTACTTACCCCTTGAAGATCAATCTTATTTTGTGCTTGTAGCCCAAAAATCTCCGTGTGACGTCAGTCTTGTACGACACGATGCGACGTAGCCGTATGATGTAGCATAACTTCAGGGGCCATACTGCCAACGCTTAAAGCCCTTTTGTTTCATTATTGTTGACTTTCGTGTTTTAGAATTATAATCCTTATTTTAGGAACGTCAAGGTACGTGACATCAAACTGTCATTTTTAGTTGCTATAAGCGTTGGCACTATGGCCCCAGTACGCTTAGTCTAAGTTTTTATATTGCAAATTCGATTGATCGTAATCGAACGTTCGATCACAGTGGCGTCAAAGGCGACGGCTTAGCTTAGGGTTAATTTTTTGCTACATACTTTGCCCGCAGTCCCGCCCGCCTAAAATTGACTTGGCGTTTTAAAAGTACTGTGGCGCCATCTATTGCACATTTAACATTTCTTTTAAAATTTCTGCAGAAACCTCACTTCAACCCTTTGGATACAATCAAGTAGAATACAATAGGTTACAATTTATTATATTTAAAGGTTATTGTGACTTCATAAAAAATCGACTCACTTATTTACTCTAATCGATACTTTTAAATGATTATATCAAACTCATTATGAACCCGTTTTTTTTTTTAGTTAATTTTCTTTCGGAGAACGCCCGTCTTTTGGAGCATGAATAGCGTTATTTTGTTATGGCTTTGAGTGTTGCTTGTTTCTGGTCTAAAATGTAACTAGATACTATTATCTAGATACTATCGTATTCAAATTCTGTTAGGATAATACCATTTGGAATACCTGGTTAGGAATACTCGCGCTAGCAACGCTATTATAAATGACTGTGTCGATTAAATAATGTCAGTTTTGTAAATAAAATGAGTGCTAAAAGATGATTATAAGCGTAGATTAATGTTATAACTACTCTTTATTTTGTACACCACGACACGTAGATGATAATTGCGAGTCGAAACGAAGTAACGAGTGTATCCCAAAAAGTATCATCCTAACAGCATTCCAATAAGATAGTATTTAACTGGTACAGTCTGCCAAACTTATCTGACCTGGTGGCCAAAATTTGAACAAATTTTTATGCCTGTTAAGTTTTTGTTTTTATTTTACTTTTAATAGATACTAGCGACGCTGACACCGGGTCAGATAAGATTGACGTACTATACCGATTCAAACTTTATGACGTCTCGGAAGTTTGCCGGCGTTTACTTTCGCGCAGTTGTAGTCAACAGGGATGATGACAGCTCAATCAAATCAGCAACTCTTTATCAAACTTAAAAACGCACTTCTAGTATGGAAGTTGTATAAAATTCACAGTTGTGACGTCATCAAATTTCAACGAACTTTTTTTCTTTAATCTATATTTTAAAATGGTTGTCAAAATTAATGTCGAGGTTGTCGAGGATGTGAATTTTAGGTATTTTTGAAGACCCTCTATTTAATAATCAGTTAGAAATAATTTATTTTTGATATCTAGGCATCATCCCTATTGAACTGTCCGTAGACAGTAGGTAGACAGAGATCTTATACTCGTTTTAACTATAAATATATCTGCATTATAACTCATGTGTTTTGACAGAAAGTGTCAAACTATTTCGACTAGTTTTGAGTCGTTCAGCTAGCTTTACTTACACATAGGCTAGATCGTAACCTTAGTAGGATATTAACTGTCGTTAGTACTTTATGATATTAAGAAAAGTGTGTGTGCAAATCACACACTGCAGAAGTGAAACCTCAGAAAATTAGCCTACGAGATAATGAGATAAATATAACTTGTATTCTATCTCATTCTCTCGCAGGCAAAATCCTATTATGAATATGTTTGTCTCTTTTTGGTGCCGCCTTTTCCTTTCGTTTTTCGTTTCATCGAATTTTCAAATCTCAACGACTATAAAGAAGTTTCAATTGAAAAAAAAAAGCTGCCGCGTCGCGCCAACAGGCTCATGAATATGGGCCCTTTCTGACAAAACACGTGAGTTATAATTAACGTTTTTTTTTTTTTTTTGCTGTGCAATATCATGCGATCAATCTTCTGACTATGAGCAGATGTGTTGAACGTCTTGTGACTTTTTATGACTTTTCCCATTGGAAAAGTCATATAGACTGAGCTGATCCTACCTAATAGTGAATTCTGTGCATCGAAACACTCGATAGACGTTGATGTTAAAGAGAAGTCATAAAGTTGGAATAGGACTGTAACCATAGTCTCTCTCTTTGCGTCGTATTCCTCATTACTGTGAATTGTGACCCCTTTTCCATTAATAACATAATGGTAGGAGTTTTCTTGTGATAACAATGCGGTGGGTTCCCACATCCTTCTGCTTAACCATAATACTCACCCTAAAATGCTGATGCGCAGCCTGCTCCTCAGCCTCGTACTTGTGTTTGATGTTCTCTATCCGCATCTGCTTCAGGATGCCCGCTACCTCGATTCTGTTTCATAGTAGTTATTTATGCTACTAGTGCAGCAAGACGAGAATTACACTCCAGGCACAGGGGAAGGCATTAAATAGCGTTTCAGTACCAAATACATAAACTTAATTGAATTGTTATTTTTATGCCCATAATGTTAAGGCGAAACATTTGCTTTTTTGAGCATTTAAATTAACAAATTACCTGACTCTCATATTTTCCTGCAATCTGTGTAGAGGGCCTAGATACTCCTGGGATCTCCCGCCTCTCACTTCAGAGAGCTGATACTCTACGTGCTTCATTCTCTCATTGTACAGCTGTTCTCGGAGCACTGTGAACTGCCGCTCCAGGTTTGCTGGAATTTTGAAGATGATGATTTTAATAAGTATAAATGCTTCTATACCGTAAATAAGTACTCGTTTTAGACTTAGTGACTGTACTTAATTTAACTTTATGATAATATCATTAAATAATTATTGTAATGTTCCTAAATTCTGACTATTATTGTAACTGTGTGTTTATAACAAATTTTGCTTGCTTTCTGCTAGGCGAAACATATCACTATTTAACCTTGTAACACCTAATGACTAATGTAAGTCTATTTTTCTGCAAAATAAAGAAATTGTATAGGTAATACTACAAAACTGGCAATGACTATGTGGGTCAGAGTTTGATCATTGGCCCACTGATCAGGTGGACACAGGTTCTATTCTCTGCACTCTAATCTAACCTTGCCATACTGGTAAAGGGAATCAGAGTGAACATGCCCGAGAGTCTATAATAATATTATAAATGCAAATGTGTGTCTGTATACGCTTTCCAGGCCAATCTTTTCAACAGATTTTGATGAAATTTAGTACAGAGGTATGTTGCATCCCGGGGATGAACAAATGGTACTTTATGTCATGGAAAATGAAGGAGTTCTCATGAGAATAAAAAGACTTTAATCCACATGGAAAAAAATCATATTCGGGCATCATCTATTTATCCAAAAATCATAAATACAATGTTCTCAATGGTGTGTGAAGTCTGCCAATCCACTCTTGGCCAGCGTGCTATGGCTAAACCCTTCTCATTCTGAGAGGAGACTTAAGCTCAGTAGTAGTATACTTATGCCTGAAACTGTGAAATGGACTTGGTAGAATAGTGCCTTGTCTAGGCTGTATTTACTTATTATTATAATTCTGTAGAATTGTTAAAATACGACTAACGCCAATTTGTAAAGAAACTAAATTATCTTACAAAAAATATGGAATTCATTATAAAATTACCAATCCAAAAAGTGCCTTAATTAAATATCTTAGTGATTTATTTATTTTTAAACGATTTTAGTTCCACGTTCTCAAAAAACTCACAATTTGAATCAAGCATAAGGTTCAAAATCGCATACCAAACAAATTGTTTAGTAAACATAACCTATTTCGTAGGTCAAAGCTACCAACCTAAGTGGTCCAAGCACTCGTTCCTTCGCCGTTCACATTCACTTTCATCCATCTCCGAAGAGTCATCGGAGTCTGGTTCGTCGGCTTCTTCAGCGCTGGAGTCGCGGTCAGGTCCCCTGGAGGAGCCCCCGGACCTCTCAGTATCGCCCCCCGACATGTCCCCGTCCCCGTCGCTATCACCTTCCACTTTCATGGAAGGCATTTTGTGGTGAAAGTTTATAATTTTTACGGTTTTACAAACTTATTTTAAGCAAAATATTAAAACTTGGATCTTGGCCCAATTCCCTCGAATAAAAACATGAAACGTCAAATCGGTCGGAAACGTCATTTGTCAAAGTCAAACAGTTGGTCAAACGGCTCGAGTCGTATTGCTCGAGTAGCGATTCACTACGTTGACTCGACTCGACTAAAGACTGGGTATTTTAATACCTACGCAGTCGAGGGGTTAGCTATTTCTTACGACATTTGTCATAGATTACAGACTCATTGACGTTTATAAAGTTTCGTTTTACGTATTAAAATCCGTTCCAAACTTATAAAGTATTACAAAATGTTAAGGTGCCAGCGGAGGGGCATTATTTTTTCAAAATACTTTCCCAAAATTAAATGTAAGCACATTGCGTTTTTCATGTTTTTACGACATAAATGACATGTTTTCTCCTTATTTGTTTCATATTAAAACCAACGATATCTCACGTACTAATTGATCAGGAACATAGCCTATATTGTCAAGTTACAGAATAACAACACGAAGTTAAAAACACAACAATTTATCATTCATCATTTTTGGTATTCACGGAACAAGACTAAATGTATAACAAATTCTGTACGCTCATATTGCTATCTCGCTTGCACGCGATCATGTGTCTTCAGCCAAATAGAGATAGCAATATACCGGCAATATTTGCGGTTCGAATAGAAGTTGCGAGCGGCGCGGACCGGCCTCTTAATAATCGAGTAATAATCATATCATCGAGTTTTATGTGTACCGATTATTGGAAATGACGTATTGACATTTTTCGGCAGTGCTCGCTAGGTGATTAACGTATTATTTAAGATTTAGAATACCTATTTCAAATGTCTGACAAAATATTTGCTAATTTTCCACAAAGGCAAAAGTGACTCGTGGTTGCGATAGACGGTGATCGGTGGCACAACTCAAAACTCGAGTGTAAACCGCGACCAGAGTCCAACGGCAAATAGCAACTCTATCCACTACAAGAAATCGAGTAGACTCGATTATACTCGAGTTGAAAACAAATATAGATCACTAAATGTTACGTATTAAATAGAGAGAAAAAAAGACAATTTTAAAGCATAATCTATGGCATCTGTCTGCAACTACAGATTATAAAAAATTCAGAGTTGCCAAATTAACACTAGTTTCCTTATTTTTAGGGGAAGTAATAACTTAAGAACTTAAAAAAATAGGAAAGAAATAAAATAGGAACTTTTATAAAAAATATATAGCAACTTTCAATATTGGTATTGGTGGTTGTTGCTATTTTTGTGTAAGTTAGTTTGTGCTAGTTTAAGTTATTGCTATGGCCTAACTATGACTCCTCATCATCGTCATCTTCATCGTGTGCTTTCTTCGAATTGAATTGTGACGGTTAATTTCGGGAAACCAAGCTCTAACCAGATTCCAAGCCCATCACCCAACCTATTTTGTCGTTGGTGACGGAGCTTATTCCATAAAAGATGACGACATCCCTGACACACAGTGGTGAGCGCTGTGGTCTTATCGTCGTTTCAACCTATAGATGTCCACAGCTGGACGAAGGTCTCCTGCATGGATCGCCACAGAGCACGGTCTTGTGCCGCTTGTTTCCAGCGGCTCCCAGCTGTACGCTTGAGATCATCCGTCCACCTAGTGGGGGGTCGTCCAACGCTGCGTTTCCCGGTGCGAGGCCGCCATTCGAGCACTTTGGGACCCCAACGTGCAATCTGTTCTACGAACTATGTGCCCCGCCCATTGCCACTTAAGCTTGGCGACTCTTCGAGCTATGTCGGTTACTCTGGTTCGCCTACGGATCTCCTCATTATTCTGATTTGATAACGCAGGGATACTCCGAGCATAGCTCTCTCCATCACCCGCTGAGTGACCCTGAGCCTTCTTATGAGGCCCATAGTTAGCGACTATGTTTCAGAGCCGTAAGTCATCACTGGCAACACGCACTGTTCGAAAACTTTCGTCTTCAGGCACTGAGGGATTCTGGACGAGAAGATGTCGCGGAGTTTCCCGAACGCTGCCCATCCGAGTTGGATTCGGCGGTTGACCTCTTCCTCGAAATTGGACCTACCTAACTGGACTGTATGTCCCAGGTATATGTACTCATTAATAATTTCGAGTGCAGTGTTCTCAACTAACACTGGGCGGGGCTGAACATGTGCATTGGACATGATCTTCGTCTTACTCATGTTCATTTTTAGGCCCACCTGTTGAGAAACTCTGCTGAGGTCATTGAGCATTGTGTTAAGGTCTTCTAGAGTTTCTGCCATAAAAACTATATCGTCGGCAAACCGCAGGTGTGTGATGTACTCGCCGTTGATGTTGATGCCGAGTCCGTTCCACTCCAGAAGCTTAAAGACGTCTTCCAACGCAGCGGTAAACAGCTTCGGAGAGATAACATCTCCCTGACCCACTCCTCGCTGCAATCGGATAGGTCTCGTAGTCTGGTCTTGTATACGGACTGGCATAGTGGCGTTTTCGTACAAGCACTTCAACACCTGTATGTACCGGTAGTCAATTTGGCATCTCTATAGAGACCTCAACACTGCCCAAGTTTCCACCGAATCGAAGGCTTTCTCATAGTCCACAAACGCCAAGCAAAGAGGCCGGTTATACTCTTCTGTCTTCTGTATAATCTGCCGCAGCGTATGTATGTGGTATATGGTACTGAAAACTTTTCGGAACCCGGCTTGTTCGGGAGGCTGGAAGTCGTCGAGCCTACGTGCGAGACGATTCGTTATGACTCTCGAAAACAACTTATAGACGTGACTCAGTTATAGACTGTGGTCTTATGATGCCGGGTAAAATCCCCGGTTGGGTCAATTTAGGACTCCATTCAATTACGATTTATTGTTCTGGTTAACCCGCTACCATCTGATTGCATCGTTACTTAGCATTAGGTGAGATTGCATTCAAAGGTTAAATTGTAGCGGAATTATTACAAAAATTGATAACCATTGACCACTTTGATATTTATCTACTACCTATGTCTTGGGATCATTGGGCAAAATTTAAGGAAAATGGACACTTAGTTATACGTCCTACCTCCAGTATGACATGACACCTATAAGCCAAATCATTTTCTAATTTCCTCTAAGTAGTTTTAGAGGACACTGTGGCCAATTCTGTATAACACAATCTCTTAGGTAACTAAAATGACAGCTTTAAATCTAGTTCTGTCCCTTTCCGCAGGGAGTATTAAGAAAGGGAATATTTTTAACACTGTAATTTTAGTTTGGAGATATTGCACTATAAATTTACAGAATCATGCCCAGTGCATTATTTAGGGTCTCTCCCAAAAATTAACGTTGCAGTATGGTACCTTTTTTTTTCGAGGGGGAAATCTTCCTCGGATACCCGCTCTCCTGGGGGAGAGTGTGGACGATGTGGGATTTCTACCCACTAAAACCCCCTCGGTGGCCATCCTCTGAGCATAATGGGAATCTCCGGGAAATCTCAGAGAACATGCGCCTGGACGCATGCAGTATGGTACTTAACTACCTATCCTCACAAAATATATTAATAATAGTCCTAGGTATACGTGACACAGGCTGCGGAGGTGGCCGAATGACCACACTTGATTTTTTTAATGAAGCATGTACTATTTAGGTTCTATTAGGTCGATTTGTATTATTCTTGTCTGTTTCGGTTTAATTTTAATTCCAGATGATGCCCGCGACTTCGTCCGCGTGGATTAAGTTTTTTGATTCCTGTGGAAACTCTTTCATTTTGTGGGATAAGAAGTAGTCTATGTCCTACCCGGGAATAGTCAATAGTCAATAGTCACCATACCATACACTGTAGGTACACTTATTGACGTTAAAAATTACCTTAAAATAAAATAAAAACATGATGGTATAGTACAACATGCCCCTGTGCCAAATGTTGGTAAAATCGATCGAGCAGATGGGCCGTGAAATAAATTAGATAGACAGACTGCAGACCAAGGAACATATTATTTACTACAGACAGACAAATTTATTTATTTATGGAATATTTGATACACAATGAAACAAACTTTGTATCTGATATTAAATTTAATAGGTACTCTATTATTTACATTAAATTGTTCACTATTAACATGGTATTTATATAATATTTTATCATTCAATTGTCAATATATTTTATGTACAGGACTATGTATAAATTATATAATAATATCAATAATGTGAAGTTTCAATAAAATCCACATTTAAAATAAGGCTGGCGAAGATAATACTTGAGGATTGTTCATTGCAATAATACAGCAAGTATAATGCGAAATTCAAGTATACCTTCGCCCGCAATTTGAACATAGTTACATCAAATGATAGAACAAAACTAGTTTACAGTATAGCACCTCCACAGGCTACATAATTAAAAGTATACTCAAACAACTTACACAATACAAATATTTTTCTCGATCAATATTTTAAAAAACGTTTACAACACGATCTCTCAAAATCAGTACACGATATAAGAAATTCAACATAGGTTTATAAAGTACATGTAAAATATTATTATTTTAATTAAAAAATTGTGATTATTAAAAATGAATATCAAGTGATACCACAGTTTATTAGTGTGGTAATTTCATTTTATTTGGCACTAAATCATTTGGAATACACAATTCTATCTACTTACATATAAGGTTAATGTAAAAAGATTCTAATTTCAAATACATGCTTGATGCTAACTTTTTAAGTCCATTTCAAATATTATTTTGGTTCAATTTAGGTCGCAATTTCATGGCCATCTAATCGTAATAACTTGGCAAAATTTAAAAATTTCGTTACCCGTTTATATAATGTTTCTCTAATAATATGAAAATTACAAAAACCTTTCACTAACAGGAATTCTATCCAGTTTTAACAGTACCTACTGAAAAAGTTATTATAATATTTTGTTAAATAATTATTGTAGTATTGTTCAGTCGATGATTCAACAGTCAACACACGCTGAGAATATACGATAAGAGAAGAGAAGCCGAGAACTTTATGTTCTCGGCGTGTGACTATGTTGTAATAAGGTTTTATGTTTAAAACACCTAAACAGGTGTTGCCAAGTTAGAAAAAAGAATAATTTAACATTGTGGTCATAATATAAGGTTTCTCCGTCAAAAGCGGTAGATTTAAACGTTGATTATAGATTCTATTGATTTAAATGTAGATATTAAAAAATGGTAGGTAAATTTGACAAAAAGGAGATTTAATTTGGCAAAAACGTTTGTTTGCAAATAGGAATATTATAAAAATTAGATATGTCATATTTATTTTACGGCGTCCGTATTGCAGGTTTAAAATATTGCTTCGTCTACGCACTATAGTAACTGCTTTAGATTATTAAGTTTCTTTTATTATCAATTAGACCTCCTACTGCCGATATTTTAGTCAAAGAGCTGGTGGATTTTTAAGAGACACTTTATAAACGTTTTCATTTATTTTCATTTCTTCACAATACCCGGCATAAAACTTGAGCAAGTGCGCACCGGACCGAAGAGGATTTTTACCGCACAGGAGCACGCAATTAGACGAATAGCCGCCCCTTGTTTCTCGCGATGTAAGTACCATTTCCCCCTATTTCGCAGCTTTTTTCCTGTTTTTTGCTAAATTATACTGTATTTTGGTTTGCCTGAATAAAAAAACTGGACCTGTTAGCCTTTAATGAAATATGTTGTTCTATCCTGGATTTATTTTATGCACTACGTGGTTACGTGGTATTTGCAAAATTTTTGTATAAATATTATTAAGAAAAAGATATTGATTTAAAATTAATGTAACTGGCTGCCCAGTATACAAGAACAGGTCAGAGATTACAAATCAATACTCCGGTAAAAAGTCTACAGGGCACCTAATATTTAAAGATAATAAAGTTCCTGCCTAAAACTTCCCACTAACTCTTGGATCAAATTTGTCACGGAAACCCACGACAAGGCCAGCTAATGATGAATTTTTTTTTAATACTTACTTATTTTTATAACTACCTATTGTAAAAAATTTTGGCAATTATGGAAAATTTTATTGTTTTTTATTCTTCGTAGTTAGTGAATAGTTATCATAAGGTAGTTGAGTACTTATTATTATAATAAGTCGTAAATTATGAATTCCATTATTTTTTTATTGTTAGTGTGGTAGTGATGTACATTAATAAAAACAAATAGAATAATAAAATAATCGATAAAATTAGGCTTATGAACAAACAGGGCCGTAGTCAGAAATTAATGTTCTGGGGTATTGAGACCAGCAGAGGAAATCGTCAATCTATTTCAATCCAATGTTACCGTCTCACTTATTTTATTTATTTCATTATACTTAGATAGTCTTATATTCACAGCATCTTTTTCTTATATAAATGTGATAATTTTATAAAACTATGTTTCTAGCTACGGCCTTATCATAAATATTAAGAAGGAATAGTTTAATAATTATATACTCAGACGAAAATGAATTGATTGCGGTTTGTTAAATAAAACAATAAAATAATTCAAATAATCCTACGAGATACCTATATATTCCGAACCGAGATTTAATTATGTTTTATAAATTGCAACAATGGTAATATTAAAATTGTTTATTGAATTAATTTAATTTCAATTTCTAAATTAATTGTATTTTTACTTTGAAAATAACGAATGAGTAATTTAAAACTTTACAGTAATTCATGGTTTGTTTATGATTATTCGTCACTAATTTGAATGTTTTGATAAAATTTCTCATATATTCAATCATTATTTAAAAGTTAAGTACATGAGTATACCTATTGTAATTTGTGTTTATTTAACTGTGATTATGAATTCGCTAGTTGTTTTTAAGTAAATAAAAATTGTAGGTAATGATTACTACTCATCATTTCGTGATAAAGGAACTTAATCAAGACACTTTTTGGTGTAACAATATATCCGACTACTAACTATTTTTCCGATTACCATCAACTACCGAATTTGATAAAAACAATGATTTTATTAAGTAAAAAACATAATTTGCTAATTATTTTCATATGCACATCCAGTCAAACAATATTGCAAACAGTATGAAACATAATTTTAAATATTTATTGAAATATATTATCTATTAGTACATAATATTGGAAGTGTCCTTTTGAAATTTCTCAAGTGACTAACGTTGTTAATTGCGTAGATTACTTTTATATTAACTTTACCTAGAGGGTGCTAAATATTTGTTGCCAAAAGAAGATACTTACCTCAAATTTATATTTAAAGATTTGTATTAGAAGATTCAACGATCAATATTTTATACCTATTTTAGAATTGTATTTCCCTAAATAATAACGAATGTGTGATAGGCACAATGTTGTTGAAAGAACTTATTAATAATCAAGTCTTTTCCAGGGAAAATACTTAGCGCCCTCTGTGCTTGAAGTTTCAAATAACATTCTCCATTGACAGTTTGTCAGCTATTAGAGTAAATATCATGCAATAAAAGTACGTTTATAACCGGCCTCGTAATAATCACCATTTAAATTTGAGAACACATCACTAAATTCTATATTTTTCTCTACGTCTCCACGATTACCATCATTAAAACTGTCCCTACGTTTTCTCTCATTAAAAATCCGTAATAAACCATTGAAACTAAAGTCCCTCTCAACATTGCGTGCGTCTATAAAGTAAAACAGCAAATGTAAAACCATTTGCGTGAACATTTCGAAGAGTAACATTAGTTTCGCGAGCGTTTCCGATGTGTTATTGAACATTGTATTACGTATCACATCACGTCCGACTTTATTTTTTATCACGTTACATTGAATCTTTTGCTGGTGAGTTTGGACTCTGTTCAGTCTTTGAGCTGCGATGTATGCAGCTTTGGGGGGTTCCCGCTAGGTCTGTTTGAGCCAGTGCGCGGGGACCCACTGTGGCTCACGCTCTAAACTGTTGATTTCGTTCAATAATTGGTGGTAGGCGCGTTGTGTGTCGTTGTTGATGATGATCATGTCGAATAAATGGCCCCATCGGAGTTCCATGTCCCTCGCTGTCGCTATAATCTCCTTCAGCTCTTCCTCCTGTTGATTGTAATAAAGTGGTAAATAAATAAAATCGGTTAAAATAAATCTAATAAATTAACTTGTCATCCTTTTAATTCAGTACACAATTTCGAATTTCACGTTAAATTAGTTTTCCATATTATAAAGTAAAATGCCTAGATTGTACTATCAAAATTATTTAAATAAATAAGATTATTCCAAAAAAATATCAATATAACAAACCCACCCCAAATGATAATCTCCGAGTACTGCCCTGGACTGGACAATCATTTCGACAAGCAACTTAAATAATTAAAATTCATAATCATGGGAAACACAATCCAGTTAAAAAGTATGTAATGAAGAACCAATGCACGCTGGATTAGACATCCCTGCAGTCGCCTCAAATGTTGTACCACCATTATTAGTAGAATTGTAAATATTTTGGGATACTCCCTAAATTCTATGTTGCCTCGTTGGTCTAGTGGTTAGCATAGTCGACTGCGGATCACAAAGTCCTGGGTCGATTCCCGGTCGGGCATAAAAGTTAGGTATTGGGTTTTTCAATTAAGAAATTCTCAGTGCCAGCCCGGAGTTGGAAGTTGGCGGTGTTTCACCCCCGTGCCTCGGAGAGCACGTTAAGCCGTCGGTCCCGGTTATTATCACTAAGATGATAATAATCCTTAAAGCCCGCCAACCCGCATTGGAGCAGCGTGGTGGGTCTAAGCTCTAATTCCCGCTCTCCTACGAGAGTGGAGGCCTGTGCCCAGCAGTGGGACGTTAATAGGCTGTAGTGATGATAGAGATGATGATCGCACAAGTGCGATCAACATGGTTGCCTGATAGAACAGCTATTTTTGAAACCCCCATAAATTTAACTTAGCTCTTTATTAAAGAGCGAAGTTAAAGAATCTATAACTTAGCTTTTTAATAAAGAACCATTTTATACATTATCAAAATGGAGGTTAATAGATGTAAAATTCATTGGTTATACTGGTCTACATATTTTAAAGTTGCGCTTACAAAATTTATATTGATAATGTCGTATAGAATATGTTCGCGATACCAAATTAAAAGAGAATTTAACCTTAAAAGCCTCTCCGTTTCTAATTTTCTTCTGCCTTAGTTTCTCCAAGCTGGGTGGCGCTACGAACACGGTATAAGGCTTGAGGTCGGAGTTGCGAAGGATCTTTAGCGACTGGGGATGCAGGTTGAGGACGCAGATCTTGCCCGAGTTAACTACTTCTCGAATCGCTTCCAAGGAAGTACCTGCAATAAGTGGACACAAATGGAATTAAAGAGAAGTTGGCCAAAGGAAAGCAGCCCAACGCATGTATAATTATTTTTCTTTTGAACCTACAAAATAGAAATAAAAAAATATGCTTTTGCATGCCGGTACAAGTCAAGAAGGTCATGGTACTCAAGACAAGGGCACTTTACTCTAAAACACTGGCAATTTTGTATTTCTGTATTGCCAGGTTTAGCCACTGGGTGCCATAAACTACCTGATATTAGATGGATAATTTTTTGAGAAATAAGATAGAAAAGGGGAGCTTTATGTTGTAAAAGTAATTCAATTACCAGTCAAAGTTTGTCAAAGTTTTTTATTTTTATAATAATATATTCTAGAAGCTTTACACACCTTATTATATTGTGAAAATCTATACTTATATGTATTATAAATTTACGAAACTTTGGATGAATGGATGGATGGATAGATGTTTCTTACTCATTTACGCCAGAACGGCTGAACAGATCTGGATGAAATTTGGCACAGAGATTATAATCTGGAATAACACATCGGCTACTTTTTATCCCGAAAAATTAAGGAGTTCCCGCGGGAACCAAAAAGGCCTCAATCCACACGGACGAAGTCGCGGGCATCAGCAAGTTAACTATAAACTTAAGCTATAAGAAAAGCAACAAATCACACCATAATAAGCCTTCTCGTACTCTCCGTGCTCTACGAACTTTCTGTTGAGGATGTCAGCTTCGAACTGCGCGCGCGATATAAAGTGGTAGTCCTGTCCAGCCGCCTCGTGGTCTTTCCGCGTTCGAGACGTATCTGTTCATGTACCATACAAAATATCGAATTTAGTGAATACATTTTAGGCACTGGGGCTGACTTTGTTGCACAAAATCTCTCCAATTTGACAGGTCTAAATGAGGTATGTACTAATGCTACTTACTACTACTATACTTACTTGTTATACTTACTCACAGGGAGCATTATATGAAAGGAATCGCAATACATGAATTAGACTAAACATTTTAATATAGAGATTGTGCAACAGATGTGACTTAAGGTTTTGCAATGCTGTTAATAGCTGTAGACTAGTAATGCATAATGACGTGTTCCTCCCTACAGAGAGCGTGCGGTAATTCTTAATTATTTGATAACGATGATGATAATTTTTATTTTTATTTTATTAACATGTGACCAATATTTTGAAACCGCAATACTTTTAGATGTATTATTTTAAGACTCAGCTCTAATTGAAACCCTCGCCTACAACTTGGGTATTAAAATTTACGCCTCGAATATAATTTTCTACTTTCCGCACTAGTAACATAAATAACTATTATCGTATCATCGGCTTATTGGACGCGCCCAATGAGCACGATGAGCCGCTTGTTGGACGCGCGGGTAGTACAGAGAGAGAGGAAACAAACACTCACGAGGCACAGCCGCGGCGAACCTGGAGCTGTCCTCCATGAGCCTCTGTCGCAGCTCGTGACGGCCGATGTTGGGCGGCCCGATGAGCACGATTGGTCTCTTGTTAGACGCACGCGGGTAGTAAAGCGCTACCTCTTCGTATGTGAGGATCTCGTCTTGCTCGTAGTCTGAAAATAAACAGTGACATGAGTTAGAATATTTTTTAAGTTAGAATTTGAAGGAAAAATTTTGTTAAAAAAAATTTATGCAATGAGAATCTTACACATAACAGGAAAATATTTCTACGAAATATTTGGCGATAAATATGCTCTTATTTGAGCGGTGGTTTATTTTTAAAGTTACCGCATTTTAGGACTGTTTCCGCATATTAACAAAATGTTAACGTAGTAACATAACATCAACGACACCACCCGCCACGGTGGAAACCATGTAAAAACCTTGGCTCGATTGGAATCAATAGAAAATCTTGCTTTGTGTTTGAATTACGCATTTTTATTTAGTCAGTCAAACTGGCTTTATTTGTAGAATGTAGATTTATTAATCAAATAAATATTATAAACGCGAAAGTTTGGATGGATGGATGTATGGATGGATGGATGGATGTATGGATGGATGTTGGCTGAACGGATCTGGCTGAAATTTGGCACAGGGATAGATTATAGTCTGGAATAGCACAAAGGCTACTTTTTATCCCGGAAAATTAAAGAGTTCCCGCGGGATCCACAAAACCTCGATCCACGCGTACGAAGTCGCGGGCATTAGCTAGTATTAATATAATAAAATACGTAGTAACCATCAGGCGCCGACGCAGCATACAGCGGGTAGCCCGCTTCACTCGTGGGTTTGCGCGGCTTGCGGCGGCGCGCGCGGCCGGCGCACAGCAACGTCGCTCCTTTGCGTGCGCGCCTCTCGCCCTCGCCCGCTTCACCCGCTAGCGATAACTTCATTGATTCACGCCTGTAAAGAAAATGTTTCTGTTAAATTTAACCCACATAATACGTTATTTTAGGATTGCCGTACATAAACACCTATTTAAAAAATATGTAGTTATTTTTTACCATCGCGTATCATAAAACTGCTTGTAAATCGTTTTTGCACCACGTAAAAATGGACAGCTCCAGTTACGACTCGCAAAAGCATTACATAAATGCGGGTTTATAGAAAAAGGTACAACGTGATTAAATAACTTAAGCAAGTCTGAGTCTGTTTAATATTAATGCAAGGCGTTTCAACTCATTCGTGCATGAGTGAACTGTTTATGTCATACTTATCGTAATTTACTATTACGTTTCGAACGCACAAAGTAGAAAACTATGGTGGAGAGCTAAATTTTTAAAACACAAGCAAAGGTTTTATACTATTAAATTTTACAATTTAACTACAATTTTCTACTTTGCGCACGTGTAGCGTAAACAACCATTATAACCTCACTTTATTAGAGGACAAAATAATATAAAGGCAAATCAAATTCACTCACTGATGTTGGAAGGCCTGGCTCGGTATTAACCCTGCGAGTGTCTGGTCCTCCTCTCCCTCACGGAAGGCTTGCCACCAGTTAGGATCTTCCCGACTGATCACATGTAGCACGTCACCTTTTTGAAAGCTGATACCTAGAATAAACACATTTTGGTATCTTAATAGAGGAAACATGATGGTTTTGGGATAGTGACAAAGGTTGTGACAAAACTAGTCTCTAAAAAATTTGAGCCATAACAGGGCATTGCTCATAAACAAACATGTTTTTGTTTAAAACGTTATTGAGAGTTTTCAGTATTGAGTTTGGTCGATAGTCGACAAAACAGAAATGCTCTACACTCATGATTACACTAGCACTAGAAAAGAAGACCTTTAAATATATGATCGTTGTTTTACTATACCAACTATGCAGTCTAATATAGAGACGGGCTAACTTGAATGGCGGGTAGCTTTTTTAAAGTAGACACCTACTGCTACGATCTCACCTGACGTTCAGTGACGATGCAGTCATAACCGTTCATTGGAGTTTTTCTACGTATTAAAGGGGTTTAAAGCCAAAATGTAAGGACTCACCAAGTTCCCGGCACGGTATATACACATCGTCCTCAGGGTCGTAGTCGAAGTGCGCGCGCACGTGTAGCACACGGTGCGCGGGCGGCGCGCGCGGCCGGCCGCGCGGCGCCAGCACCACGCTCAGCGTGCCCGCTAGCCCGCCCAGCACTTGGCAAACTTCGTGCACGGACTTGCCGCGCATGCTTACTCCGTTCACTTCCAGTAGCTGGAAAGACATCAAAATTTTAATACATTGCCAATCAATTGTGTTCTCTCAAAATTACAATAATATGGGATAATCCCATATTGTAGAAGGGTAGATAGACAAATTCCTTAAAAACCGGCAACGGTGGTTCCTCTGAAACTGCGAATTTTCATGGACGGTGATAATTAATCACTTAACATTAGGTGACTCGCCTGCTCGTTTTTATAAAAACCCTGGCTCGTAATGTGGGTCTTATTTGGCTGTAAAAAATGTTTAGGTAATCAATTTCGAATAGATTTGCCCGTAAAGTGGCTTTTATTGCACGGCTATAGAAAATTTAAAGTAGATGGTTACCACGCATGTAATATAAAAAAACTACTACAAAATCCATGCGGAAATAGGTAACGCACTAGTGCAGTAATGTAACTTTTTACAAGTGCCAAGTGGCACGGCTACACGGACTTATGCAATGTGGTCAATATAGCCGCCAAACAGAAAAAAAAATCATTACCCGCGCCCCGACGAAATACTCGACTATAATTTTATTTATTGCTTCAATAGACTAATTAACTATTGAACTTCTAACGCTCAGGACAGCATTTAAGTTAACAGGCTTAAGAAAAGCGACTTGCAAAGTCAAGGTATTAGTTTTCTCACCTCATCTCCTTCGTGCAAGAGGCCCGATTTCTCCGCCGCCCCTCCTCTAACTATCCTACCGATGATTACCGCTTCACCTTCATTTCTCACTGTAGCACCTGTATAAAAATAATTATGTTTATTATTTTGCTGAAATAATAATTCTGTTCTAAATAATAAAAATAATTCTGTTAATTATTTTGCTGTTAATTATTTTTCTAGCAGCAAAATAATTTTTATTTTTCTTTTATATTATATTTAGAAGAAGAAGATAGAAAGGGGTTTGAATATTTTAGTGTGGGGCCTGGCTTACCATCCCAACATTTTATTTTATTTTCGAAATAACAGCCACTCATAAAAACCTGTATTAAATTATTAATCATTACCTTTAACTCTCAAAAGTGAGTAAGGCGACTTACCAAGTGGTTCATTAGTTTTCTCTATTTTAATAATTTTGATATTTTCGCTTGGATCGTCCGGCGAGAGAGTTGGATACTTGTCATCGCCTTTGTAGTTGTTCAAGCCAGTCTAGAATAGAATCATGCCATTAAATAAAAATATAATCAACATATTATTACCTATTCATAATTCACATTGACAGATGCTGATAAAAGTGATTGATTTATTTTACTAGTGCTCTAAAATCTATTTTTTGACCTGTCAATTTTTTTATGGATTCTGGACCTTTTAGTTAAGCACCTAAAATTTGCCATACAACAAAAAATGGTAAATTATAGGGGTAAAAAAGTACCTTATTTCTCTTCCCTCTCGTAAAGCAGGTGGGGTCTAGCAAGGCAGCCGCTTGGTCGTGCGCTTGTATGAGGCTCTCTAGCTCCAGTCCACCCAGTATGGACAGAAGTTCCGCCGCTATCACCGACGCCTCGCCTCCCGACGCCGTATGCGATCCTAGTACATCTATACACTGGAATCAATGACAGAAAAAACACTATAACGGCAATTTTTTATTATGAAAACCTATGAAATCAAGTTTCTTTCACTTTTGAGAATAGTGTCAAGTTATTTTATGTTTGTAGTATGCATCGTACCCAACAAGCTTATTGTAGTCTAATTATCATTTTCAAAAAAATCTTTACAATATAATAATTTCCAATGTTCGAATTCGAACAAATGCGAAATGCCATCAAAATTGTAGTCCATTACCGCACATGTGCGATTATATTAATGTCGCACAGTTACCCGCCTACATAATTATGCCGTGCGGTTATATTTTTGGTACTGATTTTTTGTACAACACAGTACTCACATATTTAACTGATTACAACTGTAGACTTACATCTTTTAATCGATCAGTAGCCCGATGCGTCTGTGGAGGCGATAGCCCAGGTCGCTTATGTGTGGTGGCTGTAAGCACAGCGGACCTGGTCGCTAAAGCCGTGCGTAAAGCAGGGCATAACAATACGCTGGCTGTTCCAGCGACTCTAGCTGCTAAGGCGCTTTCACCGCTCGATGCAAGCGCTTTCTGTATCCTTGATAACGCAGCACATACTTCTTGGTAATCTGGAATAGAATGAGGAAGATGGTCACTTAGGTATTTGCTAAGCCAAGTTTTCGTTAAAATCTGCTGCCCCCGACATTACCTACTATAAATTCAATAACGTAAATAAGTACTAAGATAATTACATTATAATGTTAACTAATATAAACATGGCTGAAATTGTGTTATTCCTGCTGCGACACTAGAATTTGGGCAATAACAAAAGAGTGCCAGTCGATTGTGATCGCTATTTAGCTGTTTCGTTAGCCAGTATCCACATCCAGCAGAAAAATCGAAAGTTTTAGGTTTACTACCAAACTATAAGTGTGTTTTCGCACTAAGACGAAATTTATTGAAATTGGTTTATATCAATTTCTGTTCATACGCCAGGGATGTCGTCAAATACAGAGGTAATAAAATTCGTCTTAGTGCGAAAACACACTTTCAGTTTGGTAGTAAACTCCTATGGGTTTGAAATAACTCAATTATTTACAAGTGACATGTTCAAACCCCGGGGCAGGCAGGTTAGTTCCGCTCCACCGAGCAATATAGCGACTAATATTAGCTCCGAGTCATATCATATCATAGTGCAGTATTATATGCATGAAGACCCCTATTTTCTAAATCAGAGACTATCAAAACATGAGAGCCATTGACATATATTTTTTATCCATTGAAGATTTAAGTACTAACTATAATAGTTATTTGTTATACAAGAGTGAAAAGTTGTTTTTTAACCGCGTGCTCAATTTTGATGACCGAGCTAGCGAAGGATTCTAAAATTGAATCACGAGCGCAGCGAGTGGTTCAAAAATTAGAATCCTGAGCGTCAGCGAGGGTATCAAAAGAGCACGAGGTGAAAAATCTTTTCACTCGAGTGCAACACGTAACTTTTCATCCCACCTCAGCGAGGAAATGACATAACGTGAAAGAAAATAGTGCGCGCAAAGCAAATTAAAAAAGTACACCAAGAAGGTTACGAGTGTGAGTTTTTAACAAATTAAAAAAGGTTGTATGGAAATTCGGCACCATAGAGGTAGAAGTAAATAGGTTTTAATGATGTTTTGAATTCACAAACTTCATAGAGGAGTGATATTTATTAACGTGCACACGATGTTCTAAATTCAATTTACTTTATCCTCAAGAGGATAATAACGGCTTTTGCATTCAGATATCGAAGATTTTAAATACTCTTTCCGAGATGGTGGGATGAAAATTAATTTTATTTTCATTTTCATTTCAATGGATCGACTTGAATTTTAGACGGCATCGGCATCGGCTAGTCTCACTAATATAATATGTACCTAACTAGTAAACGTGAAAGCTTGGATGTTTGTATGTTTGGCACGCCAGAATGCCTGGAACATTTTGGCTGTAATTTGAAACAGAGATAGCTTATAACCTGAATGAAAACATATAATAGGCTACATTTTATCCCGAAAAATTAAAGAATTCTGCGGGTATCACAAAAACTTAATCCACGCAAACTAATAAATGTCTCGGGCATCATCAGTTGTAGGTTCTAGATCAATAATAATGTCCTTCCGACCGAATTTCGGCCACGGTGGCTAATCTCCAGAGAAAATTATCTATCTGTATTATAGTGCACAAGTGTGTGTGCGTGCACAGGTGCACTCTCTGTTCCTTTACTCTCATAGCCCGTTGGGACGGAAACTCCGACACGACCGGAGAGAGATCAGGCGCAGGACCGACGGCTAATCGTGCTCTCCAAGGCACGGGGGTGAAACACCGCCAACTTCCTAACTCTAGGACTGAGAATTTCTTGTTAAAGAAACCCAATACTTGTTATGGCCCGACCCTGGACTTGAACCAGGGACCTCGTCGGCCGCAGTCGAACATGCTAACCACTAGACCAACGAGGCAGTTAGGTTCTAGTATTGGATAGAAGCAGGCGTTACTTCGCGTAAGTCCATGACAACGAAGGAACTAGAAATTTAATTTGACAAAGATTCTCCAAACTACCCTCAACATACGTTTCACTTCGAATTGTGGTGTGGTGAATATCGCGGGCTATAAGTGCGAGATACACACTGTACCACATAGATTTACCTATTGTCGTGGATTATAGCGAATTAAATTTCTAGTTCCTCCATTAGTTAGGTTCTAGATTATAAAGCTACTCACCAACAAGCGCGTAAAGTTGTGAAGCCTCATCGCTCGCGTCTTCCTCATACGCGTCATTGACGAAGGCGGTGCTGGAAGGCTCGTTGGCCAGCACCTGCAGCTTCGAGGAGTTGCGGAGGGAATTCCTGAGGAACTCATTCTGCGCTGCGATTCGCTCCTCCGCTTCTTTTCGTTGTCTGAGTTGCTCCTGGGAAAGAAGAGAGACATAAATAAGTTTTACTGGATATAGACCAAATTAGAATCTCATCGAAAAGTCGTTAAACTCATCGTTTAACTTTAGAAACCCGTTTACATATTTTAATTTCCACTGACCCAGTGGAAACCAGTGGACTGATCCAGTTAACAAAAATGATAAATCTATTGTTAGAAATAGGTGGTTTTAATAAAGTGTGCTAATTTAAGTAGTTGTACCTAAATTCTAATATACCTACCTAAGCACAATTATTGGTACTCATGTACTCTTATAGTAAATTCTAAATAGTGCTTAAATATTATTGTTATTTGAAAAGACGAATTGGGAAATGGTTATGTCTTAGCAGGTGTGCATGATCAATAAATAAATATAAAATCGTGTTTAATTCTTCAGCAGGTTGCGGTTAAGTAAATTAGTCTACCAACATCTACTAAGTAGGTCATGAATCATGATAATATTGGCGTTATTAACTCTTAAGATAGATAAACTCATTATTTAACAGCGGCGAATCTCCCGCCGGGTTTTTGAATTAAAATTAAAATCTCGTGCGAGCTCTTTAATCTATATATATAAAATTCAAAGTCCTGACTGACTGACTGACTGACTTATATATCAACGCACAGCCTAAACCGCTAGGGTTAGAGACTTAAATTTTGACAGTAGCTTCCTTTTGTAACGTAGGCGCTCACTAAGGAAGGATTTTTCAAAATTCTTAGAAATAGGGGTTGAAAGTTTGTATGAAAGTCCGTCATTTCTCAAGTTATATCCATGAAACTTAGTATATGAGTTATCGGTAAAAAATAAAGAAATACTGTTTCACAGTTTTTCAAAATTCCACCCATAAAGGGGTAAAATAGGGGTTGAAAGTTTGTATGAAAGTCCTTGATTTCTCAAGTTATAGTGATGAAACTCAGCATTTGGGCTTTCAGTTAGATATGCAGACGTACGTGTTTCACCATTTTTGAAAATTCGACCCCCAAAGGGGTGAAATAGGGGATGAATGTCCTTCATTTATCAACATATTTTTCAAGTTATAACAACGAAACTTGGTATTTTGGCTTTCGGTATAATATAGAGAAGTTCGTGGGTAACAGTTTTTCAAAATTCCACCCCCAAACGTGTAAAATGGGGGTTGTAAGTTGGTGTAAAAGGCCGACGTTTTTCAAGTTTTAAATAGCCGTGAAACTTGATATTTGGGGCTACCGGTTTAAATTACGAAATACATAATCCACAGTTTTTATAAATTCTATCCCAAAGGACGTTAAATAGTCCTTCAATCACGCCGCAACAGAGCAACGGATCGACGGGTTTTTTTTCATGGGTTCATTTAATCCCGGAAATTAAGGAATGCCTATGGGAATTAAAAAACTTATGCCACGCGAACGAAGTCGCGGGCGTCCGCTAGTTTTAAATAAAAAACCCGGGATAAACCTTCTCGTTTACAAAATTTCGTCAAAATTAGTTACCTACTGAAAAATACCAACTATATTATCGAGCCGCGTATCCACTAGAGGCAGCCTCGGGCCGAGCGGCTGCCTCGCTCCGAAGACGCGCAAGTGGAGACGATGCCTCAACCTGAGGCGCGCCGCGAGCCGTCGAGCCATATTTTGTTGGTCTGAGCCGTGCATTTGATGGAGACGGGCGCCATCGCGTGTTGGCTTTAAACTGGCTCGCGGATCACGATGAGGCGTGTCGCCTCGGCTTGATCCGCAACGTGCATCGGGCCTATGCCTCAGGCCGAGCAACCTCAAACTGAGGTTGTTTGCCTCAAGTCGAGGCTGCTCGGCCTGAGGCTGCTTGGTTGTATGGTCTGTGCTCTTAATGAATACGCGCCTTAAATAGGCGCAGGACGGCTTTACGTGTTCTCCGAGGCACGGGGGTGAAACACCGCCAACTTCCTAACTAGTACTGAGAGTTTGTATTCAGAAAAATGGCCCGCCCCGGGACTCGAATCGAATAAGTTCGATTATATAGGTACCAGTTTCAAATTAACCACTCAATATAACTAAGCAGGGTTGGCACCCATAACAAATACTGGCGATCAATTCTCAATAGCGTTACGCAAATTGAACGCAGGCTTGGAGGTTTTACACGGCGGCGTTTAATTTGAAGCGCCCCAGGGACTAATCGCTTTGTGTATTGTGCTGGTTATTAGCTGCAGCGAGTAGAAAATCCATAAATATTATTTTATATATACAAGCTCCATAATAGTAGATTGTTACACAAGGGACGTAAGTAAGCTATTACAGAACAAGATCCAATTTGGCGCCAGTGCGAGCGCAGCTCGCATAGGGCGCTAATGGATCGCGTGCACCCGAGATATCGATACCTCTGGGCTCAAAGGTCGTAAAGGACATTTGGGCGAAAATGCGTTTTTGACACGGTTATACTCAGTTTTTAATTTTCTATCGATCTGTATATTCCGTTTGACGAAATTCGCAAAAAAAATGCCTTTACGACCCACATAATTTGATACGATAAACCATGTTGACCGAGAAAATATGGATGTAAATAACACTTATTTACCATAGTATTTTCATTTTGGTAGTAAAGCAAAGTATAAAACAACTACTGGGCATAAAATACATTTAAATTATCAATTGTGTTATACCACCTCAGGTGGTAATTATGAGTCATCTCAAAATTAGGAGGTAAAGGACATTATCTTTATAAATTGTCCTGTACATCCTTACAATTTAAAATAAAAATATACAAATGACCTTTACTACCTAGTTTTATTTATTATGTGCTTCCACTAAGGGCGTTAATATACATAAGTAAGGAATTATGTCCCATAAATCCTAGAAATAGTTCAAACGAAGCATAGATTCAGTATCGATACTAATTATTATAGAGGACACTGACGAAGAAACGTCTCTGAATGAAAGGAGCAGACCAAAATTGACCATAAATTCCAGTAGTGAAAACGAAAATTGAAATTGAAATTGAATACCTTTTTGTTTTCGAATAATGAAATACTTGACGATAAAAGTTTTGTCAACCATAATTGTGAAAAGCCAAAATATGATTCTAAAGGAAACAATTCAAGCACTTTATAATAACTACACTGTAATTAATATAATACAGCAGAAGAATGTAATGTAAGTTAACATAAGTACTTTGTATACTAATACGATTTATTATTTTTATACGACTGCCTGAAAAATGCAGTATATTATTTTGCAGGGTTCATGTATGTATGTGAGTTTGTATATTCCACCATATCTTCTATACGCCTGGACCGATTTTGATAAATGAGGTATCGTTAGAATCCCTAGCTTATTCCGGGTGACACTAGTAAAATTAAAAAAAAACATAAAAGACTAAAAATAGTTGAAAAATAATGAAAATAATATTAACTATATTATAATCATCATCTAGAAAATGATGGGTAGATTCCGAAAATATAAAACACTATAGTTCAATATCCAGTGATTCACAATAAAATTAACTTATTAGTTCGTTTTTTGGCAGGGCAGTCGTGTTTTTTAATTTTTTAAATTATTATTTATTATAAGTTTTAATTTCTTTTACTTTTTTTCAGTAGTCTCCTATCTGCATTCCTGCTAATCAAAATCAGCAGTTAATGCAACATGTAAAAGAAACCATTATTACCCAAGAAGAGAGGACTTGTTCTGAGGCACACAATGATGACTCGGGTCCTACTTCTGATACATCTCTCCAGCAACCTACAATGTCATTACCTACGGCAGCTAAGTATACTGAAACTAGTATGATTGTGTACTTAGAACTTGACAATGACGGAAGATAAAACTGATGCCACTTTTTGCGATTCTCTGCAGCAGCCATCAAACTTACCTTCTAGCAGGCCTGCGGAACTATTATTACTACTATTAATAATCTACAACAGTTCATGCTGTTATCGAAAGAGAAGTGCGAAAAATTATGTCAGTGGTCTACATATTTTGGCAAACAGCTCGCAAAAGACCGAGACCTTACAAAGTCAATGTCATGGAATATTCCGATTTTTCAAATTTTGATCAATTACCCACAAATACATGCATACATACAAAAATATTAAATTCAAAAACATCAGAGTAGCCACATACGAAACAAAGCACAACGACAAAATGTTTGTCAAATACTCCATGGAAGACGACGCAGAGACTCATTCTGTAACATTATGTGAAAGAACCCCAGGGAAAGGAAAAGAAAGGGGAAGGGACGCAGACGGTCAAAAGGGAAAAAAGCGAGATTGATAATGAACCAGTGATTGGTATGGATGCAGTGAAGTAGCTATACAACAGTAGATAATAACTATACAATAGCAGCTGCTAAATATAAAGATCTGATAGACCTTTGTGAAAATGGAACAATACATAAAAGATTTCATATTGAATATAGGGAACTGCCATGCAATTCTGAGTTACACAAGACTTTGAACGAAACAGACGAAGAGGATGATGAAGAAAGTGAGAAGGAAAATGAGTAAAGAAAAGAGTGCAAAGAAAAGAGTTTATATTTCAAAGCTTTGTGTTCAATTTTAATTAACGATCTCAAATTCATTACACAAAATATGTACGTTTATTTGAATAATTTGTTATTTTGTTTTTTTTTGTAAAGAAAATATAATATGTAATAAATATAATACACATTATTACATAATTCATTAAATACTGTAGTTTAATTATTAATTTATCCTTACAGAATACTTTAGCTGGTGATCCTTACTACCCTAAAAATTATTACACTTGTCTATTATTTCCTTATTTTGTTCAGTTTTGTACAGTAAAGTACATTTACGCCCTTAGGCAATAACATAGGATGAAAATTTGAAGGGTGTAAAGAACTTTAATTTTTAAATTAATGGTCGTAAACGCAATCTATCTCGATAAATACAGCACTAGGGTCATTTTTCAATACTGCCTTAGAAAATACTATAAATTCTAAGCACTTTCTTCTTAGGTTTCATTTAAAAGACTCAAGGAACAAAGATGCTAGAGTACATTTTAATTTTAATTTTTAGTTTTTTGCTTCTCCTGAAAAGTCGCATTTTGCCCTTTACGACCTTTGAGCCCAGAGGTATCGATATTTAAGTCACACGAGCGAGCGCAGCGAGCGAGGGTGAATATAGTTCGAGGGTGTAATAGCTACTTGCAACCGAGGTAAGCATTCTACTTTATATCATTCTTGCGAGGTAAATAAAACATTGGTAATGCAAATCACTTTACAAACAAACTTCACAAACTTTCAGATCAAATGAAATGCCGCCATTTCCATTTTTTTTTCGTAAATAGTTTTCCATTTTTTTTTACGGCTCTGGGTTCCAAGGAGTTTTGCATAGTTTGAAATGTATGGAAATTAAATGCCGCCATGTTCAGTGTTTTTTTTTCAGTAAAAAATTTTCTTACCATTTTATAAGAAATGAGATTGTTTACCAAGGAGTTTTGCATAGCTTGAACTGTAATGTGAACATTACAATTCAAGCATAGTGCGACGAAATGTTGCCTTGAATTGCAAACACCAACTTACAAGGAGACTTTCCACCATAGTAATCCCTAGTTACTGAGCAAATATGATATAAATATTATTTTATATACAAGCCGTACTGTTGCAATTTTTCATAGAAAAAGGCATAGGAAGCAACTAGCAGCCTAATTTTTACAAAATATTATATTATATACCTGTACTTAAGTAAGTCTGTACAGACCCTATAAAATTTGATTCAGTACCTATTTAGGTATTTACATAGTTTTTAAAATGAAACCGGCGGACTCCTTAATTTTCCGGGATAAAAGGTGGCCCATGTCCTTCTCGCTGGGATACAATCTACTTACCTCTATACAAAATTTTATCAAAAAAGATGGATCATGAAAGCGTAGCAAACAGACAGACACAGTTTCGCATTCATAATATTAGAATTGATTTTTGAAGGTCGATATTATGAAGACAAACATCATGATATTTATGAATGTTTTTGCTGCTTCTGCGCTTACCAAACACCTGTCTACGTATTGATTATAATATTATTTATTTCAATAACCGATTAGCAACACACGCTATTAAAATAGCACCCGACCTTGCGTTGTTTGCAGTTTCATGCTAACTGAAGTGGCATACTATGATGTCATACCGTGTTTTATAGTATACATAAATATACGCAGGTATATAGATATGGGACGGTAAGTAGTGGTACTTGGTAGTTGGTACGTAGGTACCTACTACCTACCTAGTGATTCACCGTGAACTAAGCGACCTGAGTTCGGAGTCGGACCTACCATTAAACCTACTTTTTTCACATTAGCTTGTGATATTTACTATCTTTTTACATAATATTTTTTTTATGTTTTATTGGGTCCCCAACAGAGTCAAAAGAATTAAATCGGTTGTGGCATCCGCATTGACGATGGACGAACAAACATCGCGATTTTAGTTAGTATTTTTAGGGTCAATGCCCAAATTGATCCTGCCGGGGATCGAGCCCAGGATTTCCCGCTTAATTCAACGCTTTCCACTGCGCCATGGAGGTCATCAAAGTAACTAAATTCTAAAATTAACTAAAATTGCACTAAGGGCACTGGAAATTTTCAGGCGTAGGTATTTGTCGTTACGAAGCTTTATCAAAAAAAAAAATATAATTTTTGACGACCTCCGTGGCGCAGTGTGTAGCGCTGTTGCCTTAACGTGCGGAGGTTCCGGGTTCGATCCCCGGCAGGGTCAATTTGGGAATTTATAATTTCTGAATTTTCCCTGGTCTGGCCTGGTGGAAGGCTTCGGCCGTGGCTAGTTACCACCCTACCGGCAAAGACGTGCCGCCAAGCGATTTAGCGTTCCGGTACGATGCCGTGTAGAAACCGAATAGGGGTATGGGTTTAATATAACTGCCATGCCCCTAACAGGTTAGCCCGCTACCATCTTAGACTGCATCATCACTTACCATCAGGTGAGATCGCAGTCAAGGGCTAACTTGTAATGGATAAAAAAAAAATATAGGTATACGTCGGATTTTAGGGTTTTCCGTTCGAAAACTTACCTACATGTAGATGAACAGGCATTCATGTTAGGAATATTCAGGTTCACCGTTGTTCCCGGTAAAACAAAACCGTAGCACAAAGCGTTCGTTACGAGCCTGTAAAGGGATCCAGGGGGGTTACTACCATAGCTCAAAGCAGTATTACTTCAAAATGACAGTTGTATGTCACGTACCTTGACGTCCCTAAAATAAGGGTTATAATTCTGAAACACTAACGTCAACAATATGAAATATTCTGCGATGGTAGCATGCCCCTGGCCTCAGGCAGAGAGGCGAAGAGCTGTGGAAATTTACATTCAAACAACGCTGATATAATGTAGGCTGTATGAAAATTAAACGTTTATCTCCGTAAAAAAATAAAGAAAACAGGTATATACAGCATCAGTATTTGTCTCGTTCCTTAAGCTCGCCACTGACGATAATTCATTCGACTTGGGCCACAATTACACTTGTTAGTTTTCCTCACGTAACTCGATAACATGAGTAACTAATGTAATCAGTCAAATTTTAGTTTTGTAAGTTACTTACGACGTCACCTACTTACGATCGACTGGTAGTCGGTGCGACATAAGTCGCGCAATATTGCCGGCAAACTACACGAGTCGTTAAATAGCTTAGGTCCTAGCCCTAAGGGATCGACGGGACTTCGACGACTTACGAGCGGCTTGATGCTATGGCGTACCTACGGATTTCGCACTCAAGACCATTAATGTCATGATGCCAAATGATTTAGGTATGATCAAAATTTTGTTTACATCGCGACTTAAGTCAAATGACTTGCCGTCAATGGCCAGCCTTAGACGCATGTGGGTATTTCGTAGGAAGTATAACTGTGTAGGCTGTATAAAAATTAAACCTTTTCGGGGGTGTTTTTCTTGGTAACAAGTGAATATAATTAAAATTATTAAAAAATACGACGGCTCTGCCGTAGACACACATACATACACGAACCCTGAAAACATAACACTTCTTTTTTGGGCAGTCGTGTAGTAAAAAATCCCCCTCGAATGTAAGTACGGCTACCACTGCTACTACGTAACGATACCACAGTCATTTGGAATCTTATTTACATTTTTATTAAATGATATTTTTGTGATATTGAACTATAGTGTTATATTTTTTAATCTTATTTTCGAAATTTTTTTTCAACTTTGGTCTTTAATGCGGGACCATGGTCAATTTTTTTTAAAATTTTACTAGCTTATGTCACCCGGAATAAGCTAGGGACTCTAACGATACCTCATTTATCAAAATCGGTTCAGGCGTATAGAAGTTATGGTGGAATATACAAACTCACATACATACATACATATAATATGAACCCTGAAAACAATATACTCCTTTTTTCAGGCAGTCGTATAAAAATAAAAGACGTGTACAACCTTTTTTGTAGGCCTAGCTAGTTTTATATCTTCATTCTGAATAAATCACGAATCGGAAACCCCTGAAATGACGTCCGGACGTTCAAATCAAGAACGAATATTAAAAAACTGACGATTGCTCGGATATTACAAATCAAAGATGGATGATGGGGGGCCCCTTGATTTAGCGTCATTTATCTTCGGTTTATAATTTAGGCGTCTTCTACGGCATGGGAAGGCCTAAAAGTCTTAAACTATAGCGTATGCATAGGTATATGTGCTTAATCGATGCAATGAGCGTGAGTCTATAAATAAGAAAGTGTATTTGTTTGTTGGTTTTGCTTCAATCACGAAGCAACGGATCGACGAGATTTTTTACTTGGATATAGTTAATGTCCTGGAGAGTGACATAGGTTACTTTTTATCTTGGAAAATGAAACTCCCACTGGATTTTTAGAAACCTAAATACACGCGGACAAAGTTGCGGATATAATCTAGCAAGAAATAATTTTCTTTTACTTACTTGCTTTTTTCAGTAGCTACCGTTATTAAAATTCATGCTTTCACATAATTTTTACAAAGAGCAGGTTCATAGCAAAGCGTCTATTTTATAATAATATACAAACGACTCATATTTTTTTCGCCGCAAGTTTTTTCTGCCTTTTGTCCCGAGGTAGTCGTGTTTCGCGAAATTAAATTTGCCTAACAAAAGCTAGTCTCCAACTAACAAAATAGTAATTAGGTAGCTACGTTAACGCAATTTTATAATTGTTTGTTGCATTCTTTTTTTTTAATTACACTACAAGCCTACTACTACTACCGACTAATACCGATATTGAAAACGGACAAAAAAAGTCCCGGGATCCCGTTATTGGAAGCCCTAGTACCAGAACCAGATGAACCCACCGCATTATTATCTATCCCAAGAAAACTCCTACCATTATGTGATTAATGAAAAGGGGTCACGAACCTCAATAATGAGGAATACGACTCAAAGAGACTAGAGAGAGAGAACTACAGGAATAGTAGATTATTAACCAAGGGGATAAAGCAGTGTCTTCTGTCGCGGGTGACGATTTAAATCGCGAGCGTAACGAAGGACTCAAGGTTTACTCCCGAGCGTAACGAGGGTGTTAAAAACTTAAATCACGAGCGAAGCGAGGGATTTAAGACGAGTCCTGAGTGTAGCGAGGGATTTAAGTTCACCTAAGACTAAGACAGCTTTATCACCGAGGAAAATACTCTACTTTTCGTACCATTTGCGAAAAAATTAACACAATAATAATATGAGATAAGCATTTATTAAAAATAATGACAATTAAAAGTAAAAGTTAACATTCGAAACATTGGTCCAATTATTGATAGAGAAAGTTACATTTTTGTTTGGTACATTTATTGTTGATGAGTTGATTGGAGTATTTCTCTGTTCTTGCGTCTGAGGAACAGTTTAGAACATTAACTTATTTATAAAAAGCAATTAAAATAAACTTAACGTTTATGTATTTGAAGAAAACAAAAACGCGGAAAATTCCTAGACTAATATTTTTTGTCGGAAAAGCAAAGGCATCAAGCTCATACGGCCTCGTCGGTTTTCGTAATTTTATTTAATAATCATAACTGCATAATAAATGCGTATTCCTTTTTCAAAAAGCTGTTTCATGCTTTATATACAAACTCAATGGTATAAACACAGATGTAGTTCAGTATAAATTTCGGTAAGTATTCCAAATTTAAATCACATTCTCCCCCTAGAGGATGAATGAAATTCAGTACAATTTTCTTTCCCTGTTTTTAAACAGATTAAAAATGACTATTGTTATGTTCGCTTTTTGTGGCATAGAATGTCACTTTTTTGAGCAAGTGGTACGAAACACATTTTTTAGCTTTCATTTTCACTCAATATTCCGAGTATTATAATGAGTTCATTATAATACTCGGAATATACTAACTAGTTAGTTAGTTAGGTATAACTATAAGGCTATCTAGGTAGGTAGAGACCTAAGCCGTTAATTAGCGAGCCAGCTCTCTGCAGATGACCTGTTTCAGAGTTGTTCAAACGCGACAAAACGGTCCCTTTCACGAAGTTCTCATCCCGCCGCTTTAAGTTGCCTTATACATTTTTTTAACTTTCATTTTCACTGAAAATTCCTAGCTCTATCATAATATATACACGTGTTACGGTTCAAGAGAGCTAGCACGATTGGCATTTCACGGACTATGTCGACAGTTGAATCTACATAAAAATTATTTCCAAAAATCGACTTCCAAAGCCACTGTAAAGTAAAAAATAATTCTGATTTCTACACACTAATTTGAAGGCGGGCGGGTATAAAAATTAACAAGGCAACACAACAAAAAGATATAAGTTGACGCGTCAGGCTCGCCAGACTTCAACATAGTGTGTAGAAATCAAAATTATATTTTACTTTACAGTGGCTTTGGAAGTCAGTTTTTTGGAAGGAATTTTTATTTTTAACTTTTTAGTGTCAGGGTTGAGGATTTGGAGTCAGACTTTTTAAGGGACCACCTCGAGAGCTTCCTCTAACGACTGATAGAAAAAAAATCAAATCGGTTCAGAAACCACGGAGATATGCACCGACATACATTTTAAAAAAAATCGCGTCGAATTGAGCACCTCCTCGTTTTTTGGAAGTCGGCTAAAAATCGCATCCCTATTTCTTACTAATTTGCGTATTTGATAGGTTAAACCGATTACCAATGAATATAGTATAACCATCTCCTCATTTCTTACTAGTTTTCGTATTTATGTTTAGTGAAACTGATGTACGAAGGGCGGATAGCTTTGTGACAGAGATTGAAAAGATGAATATATTATATTGAAAATTCCGAGCGCATACATGTGTTACAGTTCAAGAGAGCTAGCACGAGTGGCATATGTCACGGACTTTGTCGACATTTAATCCATAAAATCGTATTCCTAATACAAGTATTCATATTGCATTAATTTGTGAAAACGAAACCACTACAGCCCATTAACGTCCCACTGCTGGGCACAGGCCTCCACTCTCATAGGAGAGAGGGAATTAGAGCTTAGACCCACCACGCTGCTCCAATGCGGGTTGGCGGGCTTTAACGACTATTATCATGTCAGTGATAATAGCCGGGACCGACGGCTTAACGTGCTCTCCGAGGCACGGGGGTGAAACACCGCCAACTTCTTAACTCCGGGCTAGTGCTGAGAATTTCTAGTCAGAAAAACCCAACACTTATTATGGCCCGACCCGGGACTCGAACCCGGGACCTCGTCAGCCGCAGTCAAACATGCTAACAACTAGACCAACGGGGCAGTCGTGAAAACGAAAGTTCGAATATTGAAATCTTTGAAATATCATGTAGGACTACTTGTGTCACTTTACCGTCAGGACTCTACCGCCAGTTCGGAAAATAAACTCTACCGAGAAGAATCGGCAAGAAATTCAGCAGTTGCTCTTCGTCATCAAGTCATTAGGTAGGTAAGTACAAAAATTAGTATAGTTTTGACTCAAGGTGTTATAATAAAATCGCTAGCTGTAAACGAATTTTCAAAAATTACAAATTAAAAAGAAATTTTCATTTTTAGGGTTCCGTACCAAAATGGTAAAATGGAACCCTTATGGTGCGACTTTCTCCGTCTGTCTGTCCGTCCGTCACACTCGATTATTTCAGTAACTACCGAAGCTATCGACATGAAATTTGGAATAGTTGTGTATATTAGTGGCCCAAAGACACTGGAATTAAAAAAAATTGGAAATAATTTTTGTTCTTATTTAAAAAGGGGGGAAAATCGGAGGGTTGAAATTTAAAAGTGAGATAACTGTACTGTGTGGGGTATCATATGAAAGGGTTTACTTTGTACATTCTAAAACAGATCTCCGGAGTTTACCAATCGAAAAATCTGAAATAATTATGGTCAAAAGGAATTTATGTATATTTTACAGGAAAACTATAGCCAATGCTCTAACTAGCATAGTTTTTTTGATATTAACAGTAAACCTCTACAAACAAAGTTAGTTTTGCGGTTCATTAACAAAGGTAATTATTACCGTTTTACATCTTTGGTCGTTACAGTTTTAGTCGTGTTACATCTACAGTATTACGAACGAATCTTAAAAGTACCTACCTAGCTATAACTAAATTTTACAATTTTTATTTTAAATTTTTTTTAATACGTCATAAATCGTAAACTGCAATTTACCTTTCGTACAATCAACTCAAATATTTAAAATAAAAATATTTTTAATAATTTAAAACTTACTACAGGTTTGTACGGAACCCTCGGTGCGCGAGTCCGACTCGCACTTGGCCGGTTTTTTATTTTATTTTATTAGAACTATCAACAGGAAGTTAGGAACTAAGGCGCTAGCTCTACACTTATTTAGGAAAAGTTATGTACACAGCATGTAATTTAGAAAAGTCGTACGCTTACATAAGGCTGATTATACTAAAATAAACACTTGTAGATACACGTCTTTATTTCTTTTTACTACGCGTAACTATAGTAGGTAAAATAAAGAATTGTAACGCACTTCGCATACTTTATTCCAGTAGGCAGACAATTACGCCAACATTAAGTTTAACCGCTTGGCTGTAATGGCGTTTTCACTCATTTGCACGCCCATAGACTATAACGATGACGCAAAACGAAAACCGGTCAAGTGAGGGTCGGGTCATGAGTTATAAGGGTTCCCCAGTCACTCCAATTACGTAGTACCTACTTAGCGATTTTTAGGGTTCCGTAGCCAAATTTGGCAAAAACGGAACCCTTATAGATTCGTCATGTCTGTCTGTCTGTCCGTCCGTATGTCACAGCCACTTTTTTCCGAAACTATAAGAACTATACTGTTGAAACTTGGTAAGTAGATGTATTCTGTGAACCGCATTAAGATTTTCTTACAAAAATAGAAAAAAAAACAATAAATTTTGGGGGTTCCCCATACTTAGAACTGAAATTCAAAATTTTTTTTTCATCTAACCCATATATATACGTGTGGGGTATCTATGGATAGGTCTTCAAAAATGATATTGAGGTTTGTAATATCATTTTTTTCTAAACTTAATAGTTTGCGCGAAAGACACTTCCAAAGTGGTAAAATGTGTGTCCCCCCCCCTGTAACTTCTAAAATAAGAGAATGATAAAACTAAAAAAATATATGATGTATATTACCATGCAAACTTCCACCGAAAATTGGTTTGAACGAGATCTAGTAAGTCGTTTTTTTTAATACGTCATAAATCGTAAACCCCAATTTACCTTTCATTCAATCAACTCAAATATTTAAAAGAAAAATATTTTTAATAATTTAAAACTTACTACAGGTTTGTACGGAACCCTCGGTGCGCGAGTCCGACTCGCACTTGGCCGGGTTTTTGTTTACCTAACAAAAATTGGGCAGCCACTGCAAAGTATAACATCTTATGACGGCTGAATCTTATGGTAATAAATTCCAAAATTACGCGGGATTTTCCAAAATTTAAAAAAAAACTTTGAACTTCGATTTTCCGGATGAAAAGTGTCCCCGTGCTGCTGCCTATCTCTTTGCCTTTCGATATGATCTGTGGTACAGGTAGGCCTTGAAAGAGTAGCAGACAGACAGACAGAAAGTAGTTTTTAATATTTCCATTTAGGATTGAACCAAGATAAACATCTCAACAATTTTGTCAGTTAATATACCGGGAAAATAATAAAAAAATAAAAAATATATATAATTTTTTTTTATAATTTTAAAATAAATTTTGTAATTTTTTGTGGTTAAAATTTATTTTAACCACATAAGTAGAGCTTTAGCTCTTCTTTACGCACGCAGCACGGAATAAGGCGTTTTAGACCTTACTGCGCGTAGTGTTATCTATAAATTATCAAATTATATTAAACATTTATTATTTATTTTTTTATTTATTTTTTTATTATTTTTAGACCGCGCTCTGTACCTACCTACGTGGACTTCTACGCGGACTTAAAACTTCAACGGTTTTAAAACTCCCGAATTCCAATTCTCCGATTTCCGGGATAAAAGTAGCTTATGACAATCCGTTGCTCCGTTAGCGTTGCGCCGTGATTGAAGGACTAATAAAAAACAAACACACATTTTACATTCTCAGACTATACTCACGAGGTAATATGTATAACGACTTAATCCCCTATGGCTAAGTTTAGACAAAAAATGCAATACATCTTCTTGTCTGAGCATAAACTACATACAAAAGGCACATACAAAAGTGAGATACGTAATCACTTACATCCATTAAATCAATTGCATAAAAGATTTCACACACTGTCTTGAAAAATATAAGGAAGAGAACAATAGCTGTACATTACTCAAGCGTTATTAAATAATGTGGTATAACCACACCTCCACGTAACGTATTTACTTGTAGGCATGTATTTAGCGTAGATTACGAATGTAATTTAAAGGCAATTAGAATAGAATAGGATAGGTTTTTTATTCAAATTAATTATATTAATTCTTAATCCATCGCCCGCGACCCTCTTACCGCTTGGCTGCAATCACAGTCGTAATCATTTGTCAGTTTAAAACGTATTACTCGAATAGTTTTAGGAGTTCATACATGCTTTTGACGTGCAGGCATCTATGAACTCCTTAAATAGGTCGGATTATACGTTTGACAATTAATGATTACCTACTGTTACGATTTCCTTTCACAATCGGGGGCAGACCTGCTTGTCAGTGATGACAAGACTAGAAAATGCATATTCATCACCTATTTGTGGATTTGTGTGCGTTTCGACCAGAGATGTGCTACGTTGCTAAGCTACGGAATAATGGGTGTGGTGGATCAACCCATTTTCTCACAGAGGTAGGCTATACTACCTCTATGCATTTTCTAAACAAATCGTAACCATTTGACAGCTCAAACGAAGGAGTTCATATTATTCTGTAACCAAATGGGCATTATATTCTATAATAAAATTCCAGAACCTATTTTAAACTTGCCTTTACACAAGTTTAAGAAATCCAGTATAAGTACGCTCCTGAAAAAAGTTTACTAATAGGTGCTGTTGAAGATTATGTGAATTGTTAAAAGAGCATGGATTTAACTCGCTCCAGCACTGCTAAGGACAGCAGTTACTTATGTCATCTAAAAATTGATGTAATTGTAAATTAATTTCTTAAAAAGAGTAACCAACGAGTTTCTTGCTGGTTCTTCTCGGTAGGAATGGCATTCCGAACCACTCGACTCGACGATTCAAAAGCACTTGTAATAAGTTTATTTGAATAAAAAAATATGAGATTGAGTTTGAGTTCATAGTTGTACATAGATTGTGTATAATAGGCTTTTTGATGTGCAGGCATCTACGAACTCCTTAAAGAGGGCCCGTATTCTCTCTAACTCAGTGACTATCAAAAATGAAAGCCACTGACATATATGTAATATCCATTGAAGGTTTACCATGAAATGTTACTTTTTATTTCATAGTAAACCTTCAATGGATATTACATATATGTCAGTGGCTTTCATTTTTGATAGTCACTGAGTTAGAGAATACGGGCCCAGGTCGAATTATCCGTTTGACAAACGATTACGATTACGATTTCCTTACACAATCGGGGGGCTGTTTGAATTATCCGTTCGACAAACAATTACAATTATAATTTGCTTACACATGCGGGCTGTTTTAAATCCGAACCAAACGCTGCCAAACAAGTCGAAATTGGTGGATTCACTTTTCATCACATACATCTTACAAAGTACAAATGGTTTGAGATGTAAGCTATAATGGTCTTAAAAAATACAAACATTTTCTGCTGCAATCACTTTAGATCATTACCTTATAAGGTATGTCGACATCAAAGCAATACTTGTTTACAACTTACCGAATAAGCCTTTATCCTTTCTGGGTCAACGTCGTGTGGCGAACGCGTCAGCGCACGCGGTGAGGACGATACCATGATCTATGGATCACGATCTATAGATCACTCACGAGTCACTTTCAACTCTTTCACATACCATATTTGGTTTTGACACACTATCATTGCACTGGAATTTTTACTGATCTATTTTTCAAATATGAATGGCTGGGTTGGTTTAACTTTTTAAAAAATGTAGAGTAATTTAAATACATTTTAATGAATATAACATTGATATGAATTTAATCAAAGTTGAATTACTTAATGAATACTTAATAAGTATAAATAAGTAATGGAAGTACAATTGGGTATTATTGATTACTAGTCAAATACCTACGCAACTTCTTTTCAAACATCAAAACGCACGCTTACTGTGGGATTTTGTATGAAATACATAGGTAGGTATCACTTGAAAGTCACGTCACCAAAGTTCGACTCACTTTTTACCTTGATCGAAAACGATTATTATACATAAAACTAACAAGTAACTTTGATATTTAAACGTCTATTGGGAGATCCTCTATTCCATAATCACTATTTATATATGTGTCACCGTAAGATTGCAAAGGCCGTTGAATTGTAATCTAACTAGCGATATTGTAAACTGTCGACAGATTACAATTTAACGCATTATTTCTCGGTACATTGTGATCTGTTAGGTATATTAACCCGATAAAACCTAAGTGATCATTTATGTCGAACCCTAACCTAACCTACAAGAAAGAGACAAGAAAGCGTTAATACAATGAATATTTCAAAAATTTACACTCGGAACATTGAACGGTTTACAATCCGTCGACAGTTTACAATATCGCTAGTTGGATTATAATCTAACGGTTTTTGCAATCTTACGGTAACATATGCAATTGACATAATTAAGCAACATCCCAATTGCAGCATGCGTAATAAGCTTTCTTGGTTGCTTTTCCTGGCTGCATTTTTAGGGTTCCGTACCCAAAGGGTAAAAACGGGACCCTATTACTAAGACTCCGCTGTCTGTCTGTCTGTCTGTCTGTCTGTCTGTCTGTCTGTCTGTCTGTCTCCAGGCTGTATCTCATAGACCGTGATAGCTAGAAAGCTGAAATTTTCACAAATGATGTATTTCCGTTGCCGCTATAACAACAAATACTAAAAATTAAAAAAATATATATATTAAGGGGGGTCCCCACACCATAAACGTGTTTTTTTCGTATTTTTTTGCTCAATTTTAAAAACGGTAACAGGTAGACGGTTCAAATTTTCACAGAATATTAACTTGTATATTACCTTTCAAAATAAATAATTAAATATCAATAAAGTAAATATTAAAGGGGGGCTCCCATACAACAAACGTAATTTTTTGATATTAACAGTAAACCACTACAAACAAAGTTAGTTTTGGTGTTCATTAACAAAGGTAATTATACCTACTTCTTGAGTACGGAACCCTCGGTGCGCGAGTCCGACTCGCACTTGGCCGTTTTTTTTTTAATCCACTACAAGTTAGCCCTTGACTTGATGTTCAGAAGCTGGAGAGTGGACGGTGCATACTATCGCACGCTGCACGCTGTACGGATTATACCGCGAATTAAGCTTTTTGTTCCTTGGTTACTCAGAACTCAAAAAGTCATAAAAATTCTTTCCAAAAAACCGACTTCCAAAGCCACTGTAAAGTAAAAAATAATTTTGATTTGATTTGTACACACTATGTTGAAGTCGGGCGAGTATAACAAAGATATAAGTTGACGCGTCAGGCTCGCCCGACTTCAACATAGTGTGTAGAAATCAAAATTATATTTTACTTTACAGTGGCTTTGGAAGTCGGTTTTTTGGAAGGAATTTTTATTTTTAACTTTTTAGTGTCAGGGTTGAGGATTTGGAGTCAGACTTTTTAAGGGACCACCTCGAGAGCTTCCTCTAACGACTGATAGAAAAAAAAATCAAATCGGTTCAGAAACCACGGAGATATGCACCGACGTACATTTTACATACATCATACATTTAAAAAACATATATACCTATACGCGCCGAATTGAGAACCTCCTCCTTTTTGGGAAGTCGGTTAAAAAGTCAAAAATATATTTATTCAATTTAGGTGCAATGTACCTACACTTATTGACGTCCAGTTACTTTTAAAATATGATGGTGATGATCAGTTACGGTATCTTAAAACTAAAGCTACGAGGGTTCCAAACGCGCCCTGGTCTGCAAAGATCCCCCAACAAACTCAACTGTCAAAACTGTGACGTCATTTCTATTTTTAAAATATATTATGCTGGCTAGATACTCATAGTAAAGTAGGTATCATAATATAGTAAATACGAAGATATGCTTAATGTAATTCCGATGGCACAAGGTTGAATCTAATTCATTCGATAAGCCGAGGCGGCCCTCGTGCGCGGCCGAGTGTACGAATTACGTGAAAATCAGCGAATCAGGATCGAGAATATGAAAAAAACTAAATCATGTTTTCGTTCAGTTGAATCAATTTTGGGAACTTCTTTCTGGAAATTGTTTATTTTCTAAATTGGCTGCTCAGGGGGATGGCTTCAGTCGCTACGTCTGTAAAGCTAGAAAGGTTAAGTCGGCAGAATCACTCGTTTTATATCTCAAAATTTAGTGCTCATTTAGTGCTAATTTAGTGCTGATAACAGATATTTGGTGCTGTGATAGGTGGACTAAAAATGAGAACACTGCTAACTTTTAATTAAGCTAGCAGTGTACTATTCGTGACCGCGCTATGATATAGTTGGAGCGAGAGGCACATCAGCTAATAATTTAGTGCTCAATTAGTGCTGCCTGTACAAGCAAACAGATTTTACGAAAAAAAATTTTTTCAGTTTTTAAGTAAGTATAGATTACTGCTGACTTAACGACACGAGCAATTATAGAGCTAAAAGATGACTTTAAAATCGGTATTGGTGAAATTGAAACGAGTTACTAATTAGTGCTCAATTAGTGCTGCCAGCACAGCAAAAGATTTTTAATTTTTTTTGTCTCAAATCAACTTTGAGATTTTTTTTTTTTAAATATATTTTTTTTTGTCTCAAAATTTAGTGCTCATTTAGTGCTAATTTAGTGCTGATAACAGATATTTGGTGCTGTGATAGGTGGACTAAAAATGAGAACACTGCTTACTTTTAATTAAGCTAGCAGTGTACTATTCGTGACCGCGCTATGATACAGTTGGAGCGAGAGGCACATCAGCTAATAACTAAGTGCTCAATTAGTGCTGCCTGTACAAGCAAACAGATTTTTCGAAAAAAAAAAATTCAGTTATTAAGTATAGATTACTGTTGACTTAACGACACGAGCAATCATAAAGCTAAAAGATGACTTTAAAATCGGTATTGGTGAAATTGAAAAGAGTTACTAATTAGTGCTGCCAGTACAGCAAAAGATTTTTTAAACTTTTTTTTTTCTCAAATAAACTTTGAGAAAAAAAATTTTTTTTTTAAATATAATTTTTTTTTATCTCAAAATTTAGTGCTCATTTAGTGCTAATTTAGTGCTGATAACAGATATTTGGCGCTGTGATAGGTGGACTAAAAATGAGAACACTGCTAACTTTTAATTAAGCTAGCAGTGTACTATTCGTGACCGCGCTATGATACAGTTGGAGCGAGAGGCACATCAGCTAATAATTAAGTGCTCAATTAGTGCTGCCTGTACAAGCAAACAGATTTTTCGAAAAACAAAATTTTCAGTTTTTCAGTATAGATTACTGCTGACTTAACGACACGAGCAATCATAGAGCTAAACGATGACTTTAAAATCGGTATTGGTGAAATTGAAAAGAGTTACTAATTAGTGCTCAATTAGTGTTGCCAGTACAGCAAAAAGATTTTAAATTTTTTTTTTGTTCTCAAATCAACTACTGCTAGTATAACGACGCCAGCAGTCGTAAGAGCTAAAAGAAGACTTTAAAACGGAAACTAATGGAATTGAAAGACGTCACTATTTAGTGCTCAATTAGTGCTGTCGTTGAAGCAAAGGATTTTTGAAAAAGTTTTTTTTTTTTTTTCAAATCAACTACTGCTAGTATAACGACGCCAGCAGTCTCAAGAGCGAGAAGAAGACTCTTAAACAGAAACTATTGGATTTAAAAGACATTACCATTTAGTGCTCAATTAGTGATGCCAGTACAGCAAAAGATTTTTAAAAAATATTTTTGGGTTTCTCAAATCAACTACTGCTAGTATAACGACGCCAGCAGTCGTAAGAGCTAGAAGAAGACTTTAAAAGGAATGCATTAAATTTAAAAGGAAAGGAAGGAATTGAAAGACGTCACTATTTAGTGCTCAATTAGTGCTGTCGATATTAAAGTCATCTTTTAGCTCTATGATTGCTCGTGTCGTTATGTCAGCAGTAATCTATAATTAAAAACTGAATTTTTTTTTTTCGAAAAATCTGTTTGCTTGTACAGGCAGCACTAATTGAGCACTAAATTATTAGCTGATGTGCCTCTCGCTCCAACTGTATCATAGCGCGGTCACGAATAGTACACTGCTAGCTTAATTAAAAGTTAGCAGTGTTCTCATTTTTAGTCCACCTATCACAGCACCAAATATCTGTTATCAGCACTTAATTAGCACTAAATGAGCACTAAATTTTCAGATAAAAAAATCAAAAATCTTTTGCTGTACTGGCAGCACTAATTGAGCACTAAATAGTGACGTCTTTCAATTCCATTAGTTTCCGTTTTAAAGTCTTCTTTTAGCTCTTACGACTGCTGGCGTCGTTATACTAGCAGTAGTTGATTTGAGAACAAAAAAAAATTTTAAATCTTTTGCTGTACTGGCAACACTAATTGAGCACTAACTAGCAACTCTTTTCAATTTCACCAATACCGATTTTAAAGTCATCTTTTAGCTCTATGATTGCTCATGTCGTTAAGTCAGCAGTAATCTATACTTAAAAACTGAATTTTTGTTTTTCGAAAAATCTGTTTGCTTATACAGGCAGCACTAATTGAGCACTAAATTATTAGCTGATGTGCCTCTCGCTCCATCTGTATCATAGCGCGGTCACGAATAGTACACTGCTAGCTTAATTAAAAGTTAGCAGTGTTCTCATTTTTAGTCCACCTATCACAGCGCCAAATATCTGTTATCAGCACTAAATTAGCACTAAATAAGCACTAAATTTTGAGATAAAAAGAAATTATATTTAAAAAAAAAATTTTTTTTCTCAAAGTTGATTTGAGAAAAAAAAATCTTTTGCTGTACTGGCAGCACTAATTGAGCACTAATTAGTAACTCTTTTCAATTTCACCAATACCGATTTTAAAGTCATCTTTTAGCTCTATGATTGCTCATGTCGTTAAGTCAGGAGTAATCTATACTTAAAAACTGAATATTTTTTTTTCGAAAAATCTGTTTGATTGTACAGGCAGCACTAATTGAACACTCAATTATTAGCTGATGTGCCTCTCGCTCCAACTGTATCATAGCGCGGTCACGAATAGTACACTGCTAGCTTAATTAAAAGTTAGCAGTGTTCTCATTTTTAGTCCACCTATCACAGCACCAAATATCTGTTATCAGCACTAAATTAGCACTAAATGAGCACTAAATTTTGAGATATAAAACGAGTGATTCTGCCGACTTAACCTTTCTAGCTTTACAGACGTTCAGTCGCTTATTACCATACTTCATACTTACTAATATTATAAATGCGAAAGTGTGTTTCTTTGTTCGTTGGTCATTCAATCACGCCGCAACGGAGCAACGGATCGACGTGATTTTTGGCATGGGTATAGTTGAGGACCTGTAAACGAGCAGGCGGGTCACCTGATGTTAAGTGATTACCGTCGCCCATGAACATTTGCAGCACCAGAGAAACTGCCAATGCGTTGCCGGCTTCTACCTACAAGTTAACCCTAGACTTCGATCTCACCTGGTGGTAAGTGATGATGCAGTCTAAGATGGTAGCGGGCTAATCTGTAAGGGGTATTACCACAGAATAGGTAAATTTTAAAACTATATAGATAAATTACTTATCTATATAGGTACAAAAATTTAGCTCAAATTTTTTAACAATGTCGTCAGCTATGTAAAAACCAATTTTATCTCTCAAACTGGAATATTTAACTGGTATAACGGCTAGGTCGTTAACAAAACGGAATCTTCTATTGTGTTTTACAGTAAGTTATGTTAATATTATGCTTTCATAGTTAACGGAATTAAATGTTTTTGGATTTTAACATTTAGATAAAATGGTAGTAGAGAGTAGTGACAGAGGAAAATAAAATTTTCTTCTTCAAAAAATTTGAGTTATTTTACGTAAGTACATTATACATCTACTTAGGTATTTTAAACAATTTGCACCAGTAAATCGGGAACCACTGACAAAGTAAGAAAACCAACGAAAAACTTACCAAGAAATTAAAAAACAACGGTGTACCTAACATCTAATAAAAAAGAACGGTAACGTAACAAAACTCGTTTGGTTAATACATACCTACTTATCGAATCCATACTAATCCGTTTTATCTATCAATACTTTCCTCACTAAACGTGTGTTGCTACGCTTCGTGTCTGTTCGCTACGCTTTGACGGCCCATCTGCTCAACCGATTTTAGTGAAAAATGTCTAGTATGTACAGAGATACGTCACATCCTGAGGAAGCATTTATCCCGGATATAAAAGCGTATCCATGGGACTCTTCAAAAACCTAAATCCTCGGACAAAGTCGCGTGTATTATTAGTGCAAGCCATACAAACTTGGAATACAGAACATAGGTTCAAAATCAACATTGAGTTAATTTGCGCCCTTACCCGGGGTCCTGCGGTTTGTATGATCAGGTTAATTTGTATGACATTATACCTATCTGTTTTAGGTAAGTATATCTACCAAACATATTCTGCTAGATGATGCCCGCGGCTTTGTCCGCGTGGATTTAGGTTTTGTAAATTCCTTTTTAATGGAAACTTTTTAATTTTCTGGAACCGGGAAGGCTTAATCGCTATAGGCTAGCACTAGGTACATAATTGGCAGCGTATACCACACCAGACCACAGCTAATTCATAAAAATTATAATTTTTAAATTGCCAGAAATCGAACAAGGGACCTCCCACTTAAAAATACTACAAGGCTCACTACTGCGTCTGGAAGGTCGTCAACCTACCTAAATACTCCCTAGCTACCATCTTGGTTTATGTTATACCGGGATCGTTAGGGTGTATCATGAATGAACTACGAGTTGAAGTGATGTATGTGGCTTTGGTTCGTCTATACTAATATTATAGAGGAAAGATTTGTTTGTTTGTTTGAAATGGATAAACTCAAAAACTACTCAACCGATTTTAAAAATTCTTTCACTTATAGAAAGCTACATTATCAGCAAGTAACATAGGCTATATTTTATTTTGAAAAAATTAGAGATCCTTACGAAAATTGCAACGAAGTCGGAAAAAATCGTCTCTTCTGAGAGCTTACGAGGCGTGCGCTGCTAGGTAAAGTTACACAAAAACAATGTATAGTTGTTTCACTAAAAAAGTTCTAAAAAAAGTCCGCGATAGCATATAATATCTATCCCTTAAGGTTGAGTATAGACTATTAGGATTATTAGTGCTACCCGTGCGAAGCCGGGGCGGATCGCTAGTATTAAATAATTAAGATGTTAGTGAAGACGTCTTTTTCTTTACAGTCTTAACATCTACTCTAATAACAGAAATTTAGACTGTCGATCCGCAGATAACCGGTAATTTTTTTCGACAGTCAGAAGGCGTCTCCGCAGCCCAAATGATTCGAAGCCTTACTTGCTATTGTTATAATATTATTTCATAATCTAACCTACTTACATTTTCAATGCGTCTTTCTTGCAAATCGATGAGTATACAACCTACATCGATTTATTGAGGAGTTGCATCTTTAATGTTGGAGTTAATGAGAAAATGTTACTTACGTAATACGTTCAAACTTCGAACTGAGTACATATTACAGAGTACAACAGGCATACTGTCGTTGTGTATGAGACAATGAAAAATGAAATCACTTTGAGTATAGTCGCAGGCCACAATTAGTCGAAATATAGAATAGTAAACAGTTCTTTATAATTCGCGAGTACAACAATGAGGAAAATATGAGTAGGTAGGTGGAAAACCCACTAACAAACATCACCATAAAGGAAGTGCTCAATTTTAATTTCATTCACGTAGTATTTCTACGTGAATTAACATTTTACTGCCCGTTTCGATTGAGAAGATCAATCAATCAATCAATCATTTATTGGAACGAAGTTCCTTGTCGCGCGTTACGGAAGGGGGCTAGACGGAAAAAATTAAGACCAAAAGTTGTAACGACACTTTTTATGAAAAGATGATTTTGGTTGGCTTGGCTGGTTGGTTTGGCTATGACTACTTGTATTGTTGACTTCAAGTTGTTGAAAATAAAAAGGCGAAATAATTTTAAAGAATTATGTTTTCAATAGTTACATTGGCTAGTTATTCACATTACAATTCCTTCACTAATTAATCGAAAGGAACTTCGTTCCATCGGGTGTCCCTTGACTCTCAAGGTTTTATTCAATTTAGGTACAGTGTACACTTAATGACGTCCGAAAAATATAAAACACTTGAGGACTGAGGTTTTTCGGTTCCCGCGGGAACTCCGGGATAAAAATTCCGGCCTTATTACGTACTTCTTCTAGAATCAAATTCTTGATTTATTAATTTTCTAGTCATTCTAATTTTACCCACCTACGAATATTAGCCGATGTTCTTCTTATTTAAAAAACGTACGGTAAAAGTAACCTACTTACTGTAAGCCCCATAATTCACCATGCTGGCCAAGTGCGGATTGGCAGAAAGGTTTCTATTCATTGGGTACTAACAAAGATCAACGACACTACATTTGATAGAATTCCTTTATTGATTCTTTCTACGAAATTCCGAACCTATTTGCTTTAAAACGAAAATGTAAAAAAAAATACGTATTGTGATTTGTGTTTTCTTACGTGCACGCCATATCAGAATTGTTATTCCATTATTCGGAATATCGATAACTAAGAATCGCCGATAAAGTTTATCGAATTCTGAGATTATTATCTCATATCCAGTCTTTGATATACAAAACTCAAGATATGCCTGGGAAATGTGTATACTACCTCTATGGAAATGTGGCTTTAAAAACTGGCCCAGTTTTTTAACAATTGAACGAAAGTTAGAAGTATTTGATAGTTTTATAAGTCGTAATATACAGTACAAGAATATGCACTTCGTATTTCCTGGTGGGAGGCTTCAGCCGTGGCTAGTTGTCGGCAAGGACGTACGAAACGTCCTTGCCGACAACTAGCCAAACGATTTAGCGTTCCGGTACAATGCCATGTATTAACCGACTAAGGGTACCTATGGCTTTAATATAACTGCTATACCCCTTACAGGTTAGCCCGCTACCATCTTAAACTGCATCATAACTTACTGACAGGTGAGAACGCTGGCAAGACCTAACTTATGATGGAATTTAAAAAACAAGTTATTACTAAACCGGAGATTATTATGTAAATTAAAAAAAATATTAGAGAACTGTGTAACTGTTCCTACACCCGTTTCGATATTGTTTACCAGAGACATCTGTTGTTTTGAAGGTTAAACTCGATAACAAGTGTAATATTACAGATAATGTTATCAACTATCGTGCATTCTGCATATTGCTAAACGATAATGGGTATGTTCCGATATACACTGGGAGCACTTTAAGGTGTGATGTCAATTTAGTATACTGCGAAGCCGTTCCTTTATAGTTAGCTATACTGGTTACTGTTTAAAACGGAACACAGTCAGCACTGGGAGCACCCTACCTCGAAAACGCCAGTGCTCACAGTACAAAAATGGCGACGTTTATAACGTCATATATATCCCTAGGATACATGCGGCAGTATACTGTCAGTTCATAACGGAACGAATTTCTCCCCGGTAAGAGCACTGAACAGTGCTAGCAGTGTATATCGGAACATACCCATTGTCTACACTCTACATCAAATAGACATGTGCTAATTTGGTGCACAATCACTAAACTAACGCTCCATTCACACAGAGCTGTCCGTATTACAGGGGCCGTACTGCCAACGCTTAAAATGGCCATATTGTCCAAACTCAAATTCAAATGTTTTTTATTCATATTATAATCTTTTAAAAGTGCTTTCACTTCGCTTTTACAAGACGATTCACGTCGAGTGAATCTACCACTGGTTCGGAATATATTCCTACCGAGAAGAACCAGCAAGAAACTCGGTGGTTGCTCTTTTGAAAAAAAATAATTTACAATTTCATCAATGTGTAGATACATAAGTAACCGTTGTTGACTTTCGTGTTAAAGAATTATAATCCTTATTGAAGGAACGTCAAGGTACGTACGTAACATAAAACTGTCATTTTGAGTAATCATGCTAAAGTCACTAAAGTATTGCAAGTCGACTTGGCGAACTATATCGAGCCGAGATAATAAGTCTAAATCGATGAATAAATATAAATATAATACACAAGTTTCAAAAACCTCAATAGATATGGACCAAAAATGATAATATAGATTACGTTGCAATCACCCTACTATCACCTTTCTAAATCTAAAGTTAAGATTACCTCGCTGTGTTCACTTCTTCGGCACAAGCAAAACTGTTTCAATCTTTCCACAGATGTGCAACATCTTGAGGTGTCCAATAAATAGGCATTCAAAGTTTGAATAATTCTCGTCATACTTCAACACTTAATTTGAAAAAAAAAAATGACACTGAAATATTTTTTTCCATTTGCAAAAGAACACTACTCGATCAATGCATTTGTGGTACTCAAATATTTTAGAGTATTTTAAATCTGTCGCAATTTTTAAACTACATCTTCCACGGAAATTTCCGCACTTAAAAAAAGATTAGTAGCCACTTTGGATTGTTTTTCATATTAAACTCATTTTTCAACTAAATGCAAAGGTTTCGTCAACACAACACAGTATATTTTTCAAACGAAGGTTGTTTATAGTGACAACGACTGAATAGTCTGTATGATCATAGATCTTTGCCAACAAAATGAAAAACAACACGGTAACCACTTTCAGAATTTTTCACAGCTAGCTTTTTGCACAAAAAAGGGTTCTTTATAGCGGGCCCTGGTCATAAACTTTTTTTTAATAAAAATATGTAAAAAAGGCGTGTGCTCTGCCACGCAAATCATCAAACACTGTTATCAGAGGCTGGCTATCTCGATCCTCGAGTTTGTCACGGCAGATATTGTTCCATCGAGTTGTGATGTTGATAACGAAGGTATGTTATACACAGAGTAAGTAGGTATATATTCATATCACAGTCTAAAGACATAAGTACGTTCTTTCCTATCAGTCATTCGACGGAGGGGTCAAGACAGAGTAACGCTGCGGGGTGACAGGGACGTGACGGAGAAAACTGGCAGAAAATACAATCACGTCCCTGGCATCCCGCTCGTTAGTCTGTCTAGACGTCTCCGTCGAACGACTGGTTGGAAATAACGTATCTCCTTAGACTGTGGTAATAGCTACCTATTAAGTTTTCTGTGGTTTATAGTTTCGTATTTATAACTGTATCTGTCTCTATTCTTATAGCACAAAAGAGTTTAAAAGCGAATCGGTAGTTATGCAAATTCGTTTTGTCTTACGATTAGTTTTGGGAATATTATTTTTATAGGTGATACTTCTTTCAAGGTTATATTAAATTAGTGTCGCCCGCAACTATTCGGCATTAATTTAAGATGCTTTAAAATACCCTGAAAACTTATTGACTTTCTGGGATAAAAATTAATACTAGTAGTGGTTCGCCCCGAACTGAGACCTCGCGGCGCCATCTATTGACATCATTGTGAAGTTCTGTTTTAAATAATAGGCTCATTAAAAATTAAATAATTTCATTTCCATATAATATTTATCTAATTTTAGTATTTGTTGTTCAAGTACAGGATATAATTCAAATAATTGAACAAGTTTCAGACTCAGCCTTTCAGAAAGTATTGTAATAGTTAACTTTGATCATTAGCGCCATCTATTGACACCATTGTGAAGTTCTGTTGTAAATACTAAGGCTCATTAAAAATAGAATAATTTCGTTTCCTTAAAATATTTATCTAATTTTAGTATTTGTTATTCAAGTAGGTAAGTACAGGATATAAGTCAAATAATTGATCAAGTTTCAGGCTCAGCATTTCAGTAAATTTAGAGTTCTGTGGTCAACTTTGGACGTTAGAAAATCTCCACTTTGAGAAACCCCCATTTCGTCAATTATAGGGGAAAAATGAAAAAAAAATATTTTTGGACTCTATTCCTAATTATCTTTAAAATGATATACCGCAACCCTATGTAACGCTATAAAAATATTTTTTCTTCATATTCGCTTCTATGAGAGCCCCCCTGAAATAAAGATTTTTATTACTTTTAAGCCATATTCGGCGGGAGGCCATCGGTTTATATACATAATTTTTAAATTTGAAGTAATTACGTTCAGTAATTCAGAAGTTATAAGGCTCTGACAGACGGACGGACGGACGGATGGACAAGTGCAAATTCACTCAAGCAGACTCAGAGACCTTCGCTTCGCTCGGTCGATAATAACAGCTAGGCCGTGAAAATGTAATAAACAGACTGATAGATCTAAAAGAGTTTTGTAATGTAGTCGATTCACACCTCACTCATCAAAATCGACCCAGTAGTCTAGGCTCATGTTGGAACATACATGAATATAAGCATACAAACATACACTACTAAAATCATAACCCTTCCTTTTAAGCTTTGCCATAGTTGGGTAAAAACACGCCCACACTCAAGAGCAACCCCTAACGCATTATTTAATTAAATCTAAAAAACTAGAAATAAAACTGTAGGGCGATTATGTAAAACCTGCATCAATCATTGTTACAGTCTCAATTAATATTTTGATTGGCTGAATTTATGGTATTTTTACTGCGTCAATGGATTTTGGCCAATAGTGGAAGAATGTTAACCAATCACAGGTGATTGCAATCATTACACTGTAGCTGTCATTTTTAGCTAATTGCCCTCCTGTTCTATTCCTAGTTTTTAGATCCCTACGACGCGTATTGGCAGATGTGTTACACACCTGCATAAGTACACGCATAATACATAGGTACTGAAATATACATAAAGACCTGAATGCAGGGGAAGCAGTTTTTATGGCCCATTCGAGCACACATTCAAATACCTACCCACTTACTCCCGGAACTATTTAGGTCAAAACGGTAGATATGCAACTGTGACATTATCTGTAGCTTGGAAGCTGGTGGGAAATTTTATCGAGGAGCTTGTAAAGCTGAATAAATCCCCAACTGAGCGAAAGAGAGAGCGTCGACAGTATAAAAATAATACTGCTTTAAGCAATGATAGTAAGCCCGCAGAGTCAGTAGTTCAGTACTGACTTTGCGGGCTTACTATCATTTAGTGCATAGGGAATGCACTTAATCAACGTCATGAAGAAACAATAATTTTCGCTATAATCCGCCACAAAGTGCGCCTCCTGAATATGTTTCGGTGTCGGAGTGAAACGTACGTTGAGAATAATTTGGAAGATTTGTGTGGTGTGGTGAATATCGCAAAATACACATCGTTCCACATAGATTTACCTATTGTGGCGGATTATAGCGAATTAAACTTCTAGTTCTTTCTTTATCATGGACCGCAAAGTAACGCTTTTCCGCAAAGTAATGCTTCTAGAAACCCATATTCTTTTTAGATATTCCATTTTACTGACATTGAGTTAAGGCAACATTGAAGGATAAAAAATCATCATTAATTTCAGCAGAAGTAGGTACGTCACCAACACCCTTATTTAAGTACTTAGGTAGCTACAAAAATATTCAAGAGTAATTATATCAGTTACTAAAAATCTGATAATAATCAAGTACATAACCTTGTTTGTAACCTATTTGTTTTGTATTTGTGTGGTGTACAATAAAGTTTAAACATACAGACATACCTACTTATCTAAAACATTCTGCTTTGATCAAGCACCTTCGCAAATATTACCGCGAGCTCTCGCGACAATATTATAGATACTCTACGTCTTTTAAAATTCAATTCGAAAATATTTCCATTTTTATTGTTCTTTCTTCGTGAATGCAGAAAATATAAGTAAACGGTAGCAGTAATACGTTTATGGTAAAAGTAGATACTCGTATGTATGCGATTTCATCAGGGACACTTTGTTTATCTTCTCTTCTACTTTCAAAAAAATTCTCTCCTTCATCCGATAGGTACAGTAAAAAGTGGGTATATTTGCGAGTTGTATGCAGAGTAAATGTATGTGACACCATACATTTACTCTAAGTATATTCAACTCGCGCGCGAACTGTAGTTATGGTTATTTTTCGTTTTGAGTAAGTAAGTAAGTAATTCTAGAAATCATTAAAGCGAAAGCGTGCGTTTCTATCTACATCACTATGATATGGCCCATCCGTTAAACAAATTTTGAGGGAAATTGTCGTTTTTTTAACCCCCGACGCAAAAAGAGAGGGGTGTTATAAGTTTAACGTGTCTGTCTGTGTATCTGTGTATCTGTGTATCTGTGTATCTGTGTAGCTGTGTATATGTCTGTGGTATCGTAGCTCCCAAACGGATGAACCGATTTTCGTTTAAAATTTTTTGTGTCATAGATAATTTTATCCCGAGTGTTCTTAGCCATGTTTCATGAAAATCTGTTCATCCGTCTGAAGGTCATCAGCTTTTTTCTAGTCGGGGGTTTTTTAAATTTGTAATTTATACTTGTTTATAGATAGCTACATGTCTTGCTTGCAAAAAAATAATATTAATTTGACCCAGAGATCCCGGAAATCCCAGGCTGAGAACCTGAAATCCTGAAGAGCTTCCACTGGATTTTCACGGGAAGTCGCGGGAACCCTGCCGGGGATCAAACCCGGGACCTCCCACTTATACAGCGCTCACCACTGCGCCAGGTAGGTCGCCAAAATGAAAAATATGCGTTAAAATTGCGAGAAATTCACCGACTAAAGAGTGAAATACTAAGAACTGTAAACCCTAGTTCGCACAGCTGTATTGGGTAATGCCTGTAACCTAGATAGCCCATATTACCCCACCTGCCGCACCTGTTGGCAGCCATTAGTGACGTCGGGCGATTCTAAAAATAGACTGAAAGTTCGCGATATACGGGCATCTATTTTTAGACTTTTATTGTTAACTAGGTTTTGCCCGCAGCTTTTCATACATACCTATTCGATTTTATACAAATTTCAAACATGTTTTACCCCCTTAGGGGTTTATATCTTACCGGATGCCTACGTCAAAAAACTTATCTGTAGGTATGCCAAATTTCAGCCTAATTCCGTCCAGTGGTTTGAGCTGTGCGTTGATAGATCAATTAGTCAGTCACCTTTTCCATTTATACTATACTAGATGATGCCCGCGACTTCGTCCGCGTGGATTGATCTTTTTTAATTCCCGCGGGAGCTCTTCGCAATTTTCCGGGATAAAAGTAGCTTATGTCCTTCCCCCGGATATAAACTATCTCTGTACCAAATTTCATCAAAATCGGTTGAGTAGTTGAGTCATGAAAGCGTAGCAGACGGACAGACAGACAGACCGACAGACAGACAGATGCACTTTCGCATTTATAATATTAGTATGGATATGGATTTAGATTGCTGTAAACTCAATTTTTATTCCTAAAGCAGTCGAAAATAGGTACGAAAATATAGAGGATACTGACGACCCGGATTTTTGAAAACTCCCGTGGGAATGCGGGCCTTTTAAATCGATGAAAAAAAACTATGCAAAATAAAGGTATGGACTGTGATGATTCAGGACTTTTTTAAAAATTGTATATAGAATATAGAGCCCATATTTAAGACCTAGCCTCCTTCTATGTTTATTTCCTTAATCCATACTAATTTATATGCAAAAGTGTGTCTGTCTGCTACGCTTTTTTTAAATAATCGGTTTTAAAGCCGTGCTCATCTGTAAAACCAATTTTGACGGGTACAGAGATGGGCTGTATCCCGGCCGACGACGTCTCCATTGTGTGTGGAGAATTAAAGAGTTCCAGCTGGAATAAAAAACCTTAACACGTGGCATCATTTAGTTAGTAATATTAAAAATGTTGTTATTTGTTGTTTTGTCTATCCATCAGAACGCAACACCACAATGGATCGACGTGATTTTTTGCATGGGTATAGTTAAAGAACTGGAGAGTGACATGGGCTACTTTTTATCCCGGAAAATAAAAGAGTTCCTCCAGGATAATTAAAACTAACGGCCGGTTTCTGAATTGAGAATTTCATGTTGAGTCTTTCTCAAAGACTACTTAAGGACTAATTAAGCAAATTTTTGTCTCTGACCCGGTGAAAGCGTCGCTAGTAACTATGAAAAAATAAAATAAAAACAAAAACTGAACAGGCATAAAAATTAGTTCCAATTTTGGCCACCGGGTCAGATAAGTTTAAGGGACTGTGTACATTATGAACTTTCGGGGTCTCAGAGACGTAAGTGGTTTATCCCATCGTAAATAACCCGTATACGCTGTCGCCGAGGCTAACTTTTTTCACGTTTAATGATTATTAGGACATACGAGGTCCTTTTTAGGGTTCCGTAGTCAACAAGGAACCCACAGTTTGGCCATGTACGTCCGTCCGTCCGTCCGCGGCTCAGCTCAAAGGCTGTTAATACTAGAAAGCTATAATTTGGTATGGGTATAAATATTAATCATGCAGACAATTTTTTTTTGTTTTAGTGTAGGTAAGTACCCTCCCCTACATGTAAAGTGGAGACTTTTTTTTTTGCTGGTCTGGTGTGAGGTGTAATTGGATTAAACTATTGGTTAAAACTATTTTCCGGTTAAGGGATCCTTTCGTGAAATATTAAGCTTTAAATTGCTTACTTTTATTAGAATCAGGTGTCTCCCGCTCTGCCAGCTATTGTTAAAAAATTCATGGCAGTAGTCCAAATAATCACAGGTAACCAAGATTTACAAGTCAAGTTAACGAGTAATAGTCGACCAACTTATAAAATGGCCGCATATTATGAAAGTGCGTTCGGGAAACTCCGCGACATCTTCTCGTCCAAAATCAATCAGTGCCTGAAGACGAACATTTTCGAACAGTGCGTGTTGCCAGTGATGACTTACGGCTCTGAAACATAGTCGCTAACTTTGGGCCTCATAAGAAGGCTCAGGGTCATTCAGCGGGCGATGGAGAGAGCTATGCTCGGAGTATCCCTGCGTGATCCGTAATGAGGAGATCCGTAGGCGAACCAAAGTAACCGACATAGCTCGAAGAGTCGCCAAGCATAAGTGGCAGTGAGCGTGGCACATAGTTCGTAGAACAGATAGGTGTTGGAATCCTAAAGTGCTCGAATGGCAGCCTCGCACCGGGAAGCGCAGTGTTGGACGACCTCCCACTAGGTGGACGGGGCTTCCAAGTCGATGGAAACAAGCGGCACAAGACCGTGCTCTGTGGCGATCCATGCAAGAGACCTTCGTCCAGCAGTGGACGTCTATAGGTCGAGACGACGACAACGACGATATTGTGAAAGGCATCTACGGAACCCTACACTGCGTGGTCCGACACGCCTTTGGCCAGTTTTTATTTATTCGCAAAGGGCCGAAAAGGATAAAAGGTTTTTTATACCACTTGGAATAATTTATACGTTCGTAAACCGGGCCCTAAAGTTCGTACACAGCTATTTTGGCTAATTTTATTTATAGTCCTTGGTGTAGGAGTTAGGACATTTTTATGCGATCCCAGTAAATGCGCAAAACTTAGATGGGTAGAACCATAGAAATGAAAAGCAAAGCATTGGATAGAAGTAGGGGTTAGTTTGCGGAAGTCCATCATAACCAAGAAGTTTAATTCGTTACAATCCGCTAAAATAGATAAATCTAAGTAAGGCTGCGATTTCGGTGGGCAGCGCAGCGGAGCGGCGGCGGTGGATCCGCGGTTGCGATACGAAAGCAAGCTCCAAAAATTTTGTATGAAATGTTTTCGGTGGCGAGCGGAAAACGCGGTAAGAGAGGCGAGTGTCTTTAGCAGATCCGAAACTTAACAAACAAGAGCGTGTACCTATCGCTCATGTAGGGCAGTCGACGTGGGTGGAACGGTGTTCCGCTACCGGTCACCGAAAACACAACTGCGGAATGCTGCGTAATTTATTCCGCTTCCGTTCAGCGCTGCCCACCAAAAATGTGATAAAACGATAAAACTTGCAGCATGCGATTTGCAGCGACCGCCCTCCCGCAGGAATTAAAGAGGCCAAGCAAGCAATACAATAAGCACTGCCCACCATCACAAGTGTGGACATGTACTAACGATCAATTATTATACAGAGAATTAAGAGAACCCTAAAGGTGTATCCAAACATAGAACAGCAAGTGCGCGGTAGCAACTGCAACACGCAGCGTTTGCAGGGCACAAATCTGCCGCGTCCTAGTAAGTCAGTCCTCAAGTCCTGGCGCGGCAGACATCAGCTCGACACTAGCCGCGCACGATTGCCGCGCGATGTTTGGACACATCTTTAAAGTTTAAACGAAGTCTACAGTGGCTTTAGATAAATTGGGCCAGAGGGCAGAGTTGGACGTAAAAATTTAATTAACATTCTTCCGAGCAGGGTGGAAAGGTACATTGTTCCAAACTTCATCCTGTCCATTTTTCACCCACTCTTTTTGTTGAAAAAACGGGAGAGTTACTCCAACTCTATAGGTATTTCTAAATAATTAATCATGTGAGATAAAGTTTGGAAAACAGTCGTTATTTGTTTTTGACTGTAGTCTGTAACCTAATGGAAAAATAATGACGGGAAATTTTAAAAGTTTTTAAGTAATTTCCTGCGATTTCATTCGCGTAGGTTTAGGTAATTTAAATATTCCGTGGGTATTTTTTGATTTTCTAAGAGAAAAAGTAGCCTATGTCCATCTCCGAGATGTAAGCTATCACATTGCCTAATATTGTCAAAATCGGTTAAGCGGATGGATTGTGAAAAACTTTTATTTTCTCTAATAACAATGTAACGGTGGTCAATATAATTACAATCTAGCCAAACTACTTGACTAATAAGTAATTTTACTTAAACTATAACTTACAATTATGTACTAAGAAATTGTCCAATGACGTAGGTATCTTATAGTCTTTCTTGTTGCAAATATACACTTTGCTCATGTGTTCTTTCAGACATCACTTCACTACACTGACTGATGAAAAATCAGACAGCATTAATGAAAGACTTAAAAAGTTTATGATTCGGTCATTGTTTGAATTTTCCTGTATCAAAGATGTAAGTAAGCCATAGCGTAAACGTTGAGTTCACGAAAATGCCATAACATTGGTATGAACAAAAAGTATAATGTCACTACTCACTAGCACTACCTGATAAAGAACTTTTGGAGTGTACGAAATCCGGTTTAAAAAAAGTCTAAACTAGAAACCCGTTATGCTCTAAGGTTGTTATAACTATTATACTTACGTAAGAACTCTATAGGGTTGTCACTAACACCAAAAGAAAATTAATAGTCCAACTAACTCGGCCCGTTATGTTGACTTGGGGCCATACTGCCGACGCTTAATGTTTCATTATTGTTGAATTTCGTGTTTTAGAATTATAATCCTAATTTTAGGAACGTACGTGACATCAAACTGTCATTTTGAGTAATATTGCTTAAGTATTGCTTAAGCGTTGACAGAATGGCCCTGATTATAACAAGATATACTGGCCCTCAAACAGCAAAAAACCGTGGTATTTCCGAGCCTCTTACAAAGTCAGGCATAATATTGTGACGTCATAGCTACGCGTGTTCTACGACCGGTAGTTCCTTATTGTAGAAACCACTACGAATACATATTTACATACCAATCTGACGTATATAGAAGAGATGGCTACGAGATTTCGTCAAAATGCTCGATTTCCTCCATACTAGGTTCTCAAATATTTTTTATTTTATTTATTTGGATAGCCAACTGTTGAATACAGAAGTCGCGGTGTTGAGCGCTGTTGTCTTTAACATTCGGGTTCACCCCGGCAAGGTCAATTTGGGAATTTATAATTTCTGAATTTTCCCTGGTCCAGTCTGGGAGGCTTCGGCCGTAACTAGTTACCATCCTACCGGCAAAGACGTGCCGGTACGGTTTAGCGTTCCGGTACGATGCTGTGTAGAAACCGATAAGAGGTATGAGTTTAATATAACTGCCATGCCCCTAACAGGTTAGCCCGCTACCATCGTAAACTGCATCATCACTTACCACCAGGTGAGTTCGCAGTCAGGAAGTAACTAAATGGATACAAAAGTGACAGAATTCCTATATAATAACATCTGTCACAATGTATAAATTACAATTTTAAAAAACCCCCGACTAGAAAAAAGCTGATGACCTTCAGACGGATGAACAGATTTTCATGAAACATGGCTAAGAACACTTGGGATAAAATTATCTATGACACAAAAAACTAAACCGTTTGGGAGCTACGATACCACAGACAGATACACAAAGAGATACGTTAAACTTATAACACCCCTTTTTTTATAATTTTATTACAGTGCTTCACACCACGAGGATAGTTTCTAAACTTACTTAAACATGCATATCAAGAATTTTTGATATGCATGTTTTTTTATTGCGTCGGGGGTTAAATAATTTAATATAAAAAATTATTAAAAATATTTAATTTTAAACAACCGACTTCAAACTCCCGCGCCAACTTTACAACAACAAGCACACGCTATACAAAGTACTAATTTTATTGTTGATATTTTAAAAACTGCTCGACCGATTTCGATAAAATTTATATGGGACAACTTGGGAAGTATGCCCTTTCAAATAAAAAAAGAATCATTCAAATCGGTCCACCCAGTCAAAAGTTCTGAGGTAACAAACATTTTAAAAAAAAAACAGTCGAATTGAGAACTCCTCCTTTTTTTGAAGTCGGTTGAAAAGTGACAGAATTCCTATCGTATAATAACATCTGTCAAAAAATCAAATTAAACGTTATTTGGAGATTCAGACACAGGTCGTACTGTGTCAAATAAGGTGAGAATCTTGCCTGCTTATTATTCCACCACTTATCCTTGAGAACCTAATTTGGTATTCAGTACGATAATAGGCAATAGCGGTATACATATCCGATATTGATATTCGTCGATTATTCGATATTCCAAAGCGCCACTTATCGAATCGAATGACTACATTATTATTGTATAATCGAGATTTCCTCGATCGCTTTACTATGTAGGTACTGAGTTATATTCTGAATACATATAACTCAGTATGTTGAAGCATAGATATAAACAACCGAAGAATGAAGATATCCAGTGTAGCCTTACCAGTGTGACATTATGGCACCTTTTGGTGATATCATAAGCGAAAATTATTACTACTATATTACTAATATTATAAATGCGAAAGCGTGTTTGTTTATTTGTTTGATGGCTTGTCCTTCAATCACGCCGCAAGAGAGCAACGGATCGATGTGATTTTTTGCATGGATATAGCTGCTATTTTTGATCCCGGCAAATAATGAACTACTCGCGGGAATGTAAAAAAAACGTAAATTACGCGGACGAAGCCGGATTCATCAGCTAGTAAATGATAAATGCTAAAGTCAAGGACACTCACATACTTTTTAAATAACTTATTTTGCAAGAATGTTAGGTCATGCAGCTGTTGTTTATGTAGAAGCGCCCCCGTAAACAATCTATAATGTCAAAGACAATGTAATTCCGGAAAATTCCTGGCTTTCTTACTTCTTACGCCCCCAGCCCCCCCACGCGTGGAAAACTTTCCTGGGAATATTCTGGGAACTTCTTAAGTCGAGAAAACAGAAAGCTTTAAAAAATAAAGTAATTAATTAGTATCTATTACGTTTTATCGTAAGTAAGTATCAAAATTGACATAAGGGAGTTCTACACGTGCATTGTAGGTATAGTCCCACAAACTTATCTGTAATCTGACCAGATGACAGCGTCGCTAGTAAATCCATACTAATATTATAAATGCGAAAGTGTGTCTGTCTGTCTGTCTGCTACACTTTCACGGCCTAACTACTCAACCGATTTTGATGAAATATGGTACAGGGATAGGTTGTATCCCGGGGAAGGGCATATAGGCTACTTTTTATCCCGGAAAATTTGAGTTCCCGCGGGAATAAAAAAAATCAATCCACGCAGACGAAGTCGCGCACATCATCTGGTATCTATACACATATAAAAGGGAAATGTGACTGACTGACTGACTGACCGTGACAACGCACTGCTCAAACCACTGGACGGATCGGACTGAAATTTGTCGTACATATAGCTTTTATGATGTAGGCATACGTTAAGAAAGGATTTTTGAAAATTCAACCCTTACGTGAGCCAAGCTGCGGGCAAAAGCTATTTTGTTAAAAATAAAATAAAACCAAAAAGATTAGTAGGTGGTACTTTGAACTAAGGATTGAGTAGAATAGATTAAAAAAATCAAATGTCACTGGAGCAAAAAATCACTGTGCCTCGCGTAATTTAAAATACCTAAATCCACGCAGACGAAGTCGCGGGCTTAGTATTCAATGCTTTTCAATACTACTTTCAGTTTCAATAATACCCCATGCGAGTTACTCGGAATTTAATATTGCATCCATTTACATGAACCACATCCTCGATATTGTTATTCATCTATTCACTCGATATTCACTCTAGAAACATATTTTAATACGAGATTTTATCTAGTCTAGGTTTTAGTCTAGATTTTAGAATATTAGAATATCAAAAATGAAAAATTGTGTTTGTTTGTGTATTTTTTGTCCTTTAATTACGCCGCAACAGAGAAAAGGATGAACGCGATTTAGTTAAACTACTTATCATCTCGGAAAATTAAAAATCTAAATCCACTAATAATATACAAATAAAAAACAGACAGACGGAGAAAGTCGCACCATAAGGGTTCCATTTTATCATTTTGGTACGGAACCCTAGTTAAGTTTTAAAATCTAAATCCACGCTTTTCGAGCATATCTTCTATAAAAATTCGATGTCAAGTAAATTGAACCTAAATATACAATGATTAAAGCTCAATCTCGTGTGCGTTTGTCAATTAAAATAATAACAATAATCTTTATATTAGAAAAAAAACCACTGTTTAATATACACAAGAACAAAATAAAGTAAAAATAAAATAAATCAATGCTTGTGGTTCATTTTACTTTGACGCTAATGTAATCGAATGTTTTTACGATCAATCGAATTAAAACTGAGACTAAACTGGACGCTAATAAGACAGTGAAAATTAGAAGTTTTATTTTTATTGTACGAGAATGTTCATTGCCTATTTAACGTTTCTCGTAATTCAAATGTCTATAATTAGGTACTTAATTAGGTTAAGCTAATTAGCCCACGAGGAGCGGAGATCGTTTCATAATAGATAAGTACTATTTTTGAATTAAGCCACCGTTCCGCTGAAAATCTACTAAATAGGTAATACTTGAAGGCTCAAGGCAAAAGTGAATAGCTATTTCTAGGCAAGTAAAATAACTATTCACTCCAACCTCAATGATTGCTTTTCATAAGCATGATCATTGATCATTGCTTTTCATAAGCATGATCATTGCTTTTCATGATGATTATCGTCAAGCACAAGCCTTCTTCTCATATTTTTGTAAAAAAAGTGGAATTTCCACGAATACTTATTAAAAATGCAAATGTCTGTCTGTTTACAACACCCATTGTATGTGATTTTGACGAAATTGGGTGGGTAGAGATAGGTGAAAACTGATAACGTTACAATTAAACTTACACCTAGATAGCCTAACCTAATGACCGTAGGTACTGTGTAATGGTAGCGCTGAACAGCCAGGCTGATTCTTTTCGCAAAAATGAGCCTGAGCTTCTATCACCAGATGAGCCAATCAAGTGCTCCGAAAGGTCTCTGAGAGACAGATTATTACAATAAAAAGTTTTTATTACTTATCATTAGGTATATCAAAGAGTACCACAAAATTAAAAAAAAAAGCAAAATCCACGCGGACGTCGCAGTCGCAGCCATCATTATACTTCATCGTACTTAATATTATAAATGCAAAAATGTGTTTGTTTGTTGTATTTTCCTTGAATCACGCCGCAACAGAGCAACGGATCTACGTAATGTTTTGCATGGATATAGTTGAGGACCTGGAGAGTGATATAGGCAATATAGGCTTTTTATCCCGGAAAATTAAGGAGTTCCCGAGGGAATTTAAAAAACTCAAGCACGGACATCAGCTAGTCAGGTAACAGCTGTGAAGTTGATTTTCTTTCGCACGATCAAAATAAAATCCATAAGTCATACATTTTAACCAAACAATAGACTTTCATCTATCCTTGTCTGATACATGCCTTGTCGCTATGAGTGACAGGGACAGGACGGGTGGCTGATTCATCATTCATTGTTTAGGACTTGTCGCCATAGAGACAGACATACAAGCGGTCACGTACTTCCGCTTCCTGTTCGAAAAATACCTATACCTATAGTTATTATTAGCTACGCACTTGTTCATTGATGTTGCAATAAAAGGGTGCATTCACAATGCATTCTGTTTATAAATACAATCACTAGCTGATGCCCGCGACTTCATCCGTGTGTAATAAGTTTTTTTTCATCCCACCATCTCGGAAAGAGTATTTTTAATCTTCGATTTCTGAATGCAAAAGCCGTTATTATCCTCTTGAGGATAAAGTAAATTGAATTTAGAACATCGTGTGCACGTTAGTAAATAATCACTCGTCTATGAAGTTTGTGAATTCAAAACATCATTAAAACCTATTTACTTCTACCTCTATGGTGCCGAATTTCCATACAACCTTTTTTAATTTGTTAAAAACTCACACTCGTAACCTTCTTGGTGTACTTTTTTAATTTGCTTTGCGCGCACCATTTTCTTTCACGTCATGTCATTTCCTCGCTGAGGTGGGATGAAAAGTTACGTGTTGCACTCGAGTGAAAAGATTTTTCACCTCGTGCTCTTTTGATTCCCTCGCTGACGCTCAGGATTCTAATTTTTGAACCACTCGCTGCGCTCGTGATTCAATTTTAGAATCCTTCGCTTGCTCGGTCATCAAAATTGAGCACGCGGTTAAAAAACAACTTTTCACTCTTTTATAACAAATAACTATTAACTCCTTAATTATCGGAGATAAAAAGTAGCCTATGTCACTCTTCAAGTCCTCAATTACCTAAAACAGGATTACGTAAATGATAAAAGAGCATGGATTTGACTCGCTCCAGCCGAGCTAAGGAGTAAGGACAGCGGTTACTATGTATCTACATTTATGTATTGTTGAAATTGTAAACTATTTTATTCTAGAGGAACCACCGAGTTTCATGCTGGTTCTTCTCGGTAGGACTGGTGTTCCGGACCAGTGGTAGATTCACTCGCCGATTCAAAAGAACTTGTAAAAGTTAATTTTAATAAAAAAACATTTGAAATTTGAACGACTTTGAATAACTTAAAGTTATCGAGAATAATCTTAAATAGTTTCAGACTTTAAATAAACTTTTTGACTTAAAACAAATAAAAACAAACCTCGTGAAAAGGAGAATTGGAAACCCGTATCCACACTGAGAAAAATGGATTGAAGTCGACGTAATAAAATATTATGCAAACATTGTAAAATACTCTTCTTACCACTAATAAAACAGTGCGCAATACTTTAAATAGTGACACGAATGTATAATTATTCTGCAGGGCATTAAACTTCATTGTGCAGGAAACCTCATCAAAACATTATGTTCAAATGTCTTATCTTTTATCGTGCAAGAACTATATGCATAATAAAATTATGGATTAAGTATTATAATTTACAGTGATTAAAGCACAAAAAAATAGTGACGTCTTAAATGCACCATGTAATATAGTTTTTTGCATAGAAAATTACGGTTCAAAGAGTTGCACCATAGCATTCGATGCAATGCATTATTATATTTCAAACTACGCAGCTAATTTTAAAGTGCCATTCCTGATTATTTGCACAATAAGTACATCAATCCTGAGGAACAATAAAATTCAGTGCGTAAGTATAGATATTATTTCACGTTAAAGAATCGTGCCAGGTTGAAAAAATATTGCTCAGCACAAAAATGTTTGAAAATTCATTAAAAAGTACGGTGCCTATGTACTTAAACATTACGTGCATTTTAAAAATTCATTAAAAAATATGTTGCGTATGCACATAAACATAACGTGCATGCAGCGAATCGGGGGATTCCGGTGCGGGCGGCGGGGGTCCCGGGACGGGGAGGGTAGGTGAGACGCCCGCGGGGGGTAATCTGTCACATCAAAATCAAACAAATCAAAATCGCATCACACCATTCTGTGACCTCCGTGACGTGGGTAAGGGTGTGATGCCGAGTTTTTCATTGTGTAATTAATTATAATACCTATTTTGTGTGAAAAATGGATCCTATGGGAGAACTACTGAGAAAATGGGGCTTTAGTGACGATATAATAGAACATTTTGCCAGTAAGTACCTAGTTACCTATTTTTTTGTTTCGTCAGACGCCTTGGTGGTCAGTGTTGAAAAAAAAACCAGAAGTACTCAGCTTCTATAGATAGGTATAGATCGCGCCAAACTTCTAGCCCGATCTGAAGTTTCAGCAGCTCGTTGCGGCGCAACGAGCTCCTGTACCGGTTTCTACACACGGGTGAAAGTGGGTAGCGGGGGGCTGCGCATAAATCAAACAACTTCAGGTCGGAGTAGAAGTTTGGCGCGATTACTGTCTGCTTATACACAGTAAATAACGCAAGTGATCTCATTTAATTATACAGGGTTATTTGTAATTCATAAAAAACTTCTTATAGGCAGATCCTAGGCACCACCAGCCAACAACTTTTGTTCTATGACTTTTTACGTAACTCAATAAAAATACCTTAAAAAAATTTATTATGTTGGGTTGGTTACCTATCCTTTTTATTATTATGATGATAAAAATTATATGATGTATGATATGAGGTTGGGCTTTAGTATACTGGCCGCAGGGGGGGGGGGGGGGAGGGGGGGGGGATATACCCCCCGCCATGTAAGACGTTGCGAATTTTAGTAGTTTCCGAGATATTATTTTTTTTAGAATTTTGAGGTTAGGTTTTACTTTTATACGTTTTAATTTATTATACCTACTTTAAAGTACCTTACCTTTTGTTTTAGGTAGTGGAAAAGGTTAATTTCTTAATTAGAATGGGCTACGCCTGAAGACTCACTTCGTCGCCCCTGAATGAATTTCACGAAATCACTGAATTCAGGACCTCCTACGCGAGCTTCTGGCTTCGCGCTTAAAAAAACACTCTAGGGGCAGGGCAGACAAGACTGCGTGGAGTCGTGGTGTGGTTCGTAGATTTTTTAAACTCGGCATTTGTATAGATTTAAATACTTAAGTACTTTTGTGTGTTAAGTCACTGTTTAGTCATTTAAGTCACTCAAAAATTAAGACTTATGCCCGAATGCACTAAACTTAGGAAACACCTAAACCCTTGCCTAAAAAATTTAGGAAGCTCCTATCAAAAAATTGTTTTGCACTAAACTAAAGATATTCCTTCTTAAATGCGTTAAGAATTTAAGAATTTCTTTAGTTTAGTGCACAGCAATTTTTTGCTAGGAGTTTCTCAAATTGTTAAGGCAAGGGTTTAGGCGTTTCCTAAGTCTAGTGCATTCGGGCATGAAAGTTTTAAAGTACATTATTAATAGTTTTTTTTTGTAAGAAAAGTTTAAGAGAAGTTTAATTTGATTTTTTCGAAGTTATAGAGTAAAATTTTCAATTATAAGTAAAAGATTAGCATATTTTTTTTATTTAAATCTAATTTTGTTTTCATTAAAGAAACGTGCTGATAGTTCCTTGTAACTTTTAAATTTTTTTTGTTTTTAAGATATAATTTAGTTTAAAATTGTATTTTAAACTGAGTAGGTAACTTAAAATACTTTGTTCAAATGTCCGGGTTTTAAGCTCCGGAATCCGGGATTTTCACGTTTCTTGTCCTATATAGTTGACTGATTTTTGAGATGGCAACCCTTAGTGCAGACTGGAGACCTTGGCATTTAGCATTGTTTTATATTATGTTCTAAATTGACTGTTTATCTTTTTAAAAGGTTCCCAGGTGTGTTAATATCATTTTAATCTAGGCTAGGATTAACTATTCTTTGAATAATTTAATATTTATGGAAAATAAATGTTTGTATAATTTTAAGTTTTTTTTTAAAATTACATACCCTACACTCTGTGTGTGATTAATTACTACCTATATGAATTTCAGCACATTTTTTCTGCACTGTAAATGTACTTATTTATCAGGATTAGTAACAAATATATTTTGCACGGTGTTTCCAAACGATGAAATTTTATCTATAATCAGGTTAGTGTTTGGACAGGTATCTTCAGTCAAAATTGATAGGCCAAACAAAAAAATCTGACGTTTTTTTTATTCTTCCCATACAAATCGTTTACTAGTATTTTTAGGTAGAGTAAAAAAACTAGACAAGTACCAAATTTTTTTGGTTGCACCTATCTATCCTACTTATCCTGCCTGACTCAAAATACCTCTCCGAATACTTAATTTTATTATAAGTACAGGGTGTAAGGGACAGCTTTCCGAAAACTTTAACAATGTCTTCAGCATACCATCATCCTGAACAACTTACAACAATAATTTTTGTCGGAAAAAAGATTCCACTCTCCATACAAATTGTACGAATCAGGTGCCAAATTTTATGGAGAGCAGATTTTTTTTTTTTTCGCACAAAAAATTCTTGCTGTACGTTGTTCAGGATGATGGTCTAAAGACATTGTTAAAGTTTTCGGAAAGTTGTCCCAAAACAACCTGTATCATTTATTTCATCGTCCGGAAACACCGTGTAGAGATTTAGTGCTAATCCTGAAAAATATCAATGCCATTACGATATTAAATAGTGCGGAAAAAATGCTAGGGCACGTAAAAGGATCATGCCCAGCAAAAAAAGCACTATAACATTTAGTGCAGTCGCATAAAAAGATATGCTTCCAGCAGCAAATAATAACATGAGGAGGCACGATATATTATAGGGCACGATCTGGTACACACGAAAAAGTAATATGCAAACGCACATAAAAATATGCTTCCAGCTGTCAAATAATATCATGGGCAGGCACGATATATTATAGGGCACGACCTGGTATGCACCAACAAGTAAAATGCAAAAGCACATAATAGTATAATGAATGCATTATAATAAAAAATGCCGTCAATTAGGTATTTTAAACAGTGCACTATATATTTTCTTTCAATAGGGTTATACATTATGATGTCTTGGCCTATATCTTATAGTGCGAGCTGCAAATAATGTTGTGACGTCACTAAATTGTGGCGGAACCATAATTTTATGTGCACCCCCGGCAGAATAACTTTACATACTGGCACGATTGTTGAAAAAAGTGTGCATGCACAATAGTTTATAGTGCCTCATTTTTCTCAGTGCAAGAGTAAAAATAGTTAAACTTTTAGAAAAGTCCAGACCGAACATAAAGTTAGTAAATAGATGTACGAATAGGTAAATATTCGACAGTTCGAGTAAAAACCGAGTGGAAAAGTTTCTGAAAAGCGCCTTGTTCGAATTCTAAGGGCGAAAAAACATACTACGGATGGAATAGGACAGAAAAAGTCCGCGTTCACTTTTAGGATGAAAACACCCCAGATTACTAAAAAATAAATCCTTCTACTTTTTATCCATTAGTATGATTATACTAATATTATAAATGCGAAAGTGTCTTTGTTGGTTTGTCCTTCAATCACGCCGCAACAGAGCAATGGATCGGCGCGATTTTTTGCATGGGTATACTGTTGAGGACCTAAAAGAGTGACATAGGCTACTTGTTATCCCGGAAGTAGTTCGTGTGGATTCCCGTGAGAATCAAAAAACATATTCCACGCGGACGAATTCGCTGGCATCAGTTAGTTATAATATCAAACAAAATATGAGCATATCTACCTTTTTGTCTAATACAAAAAATAACAAATTAAACTATGAAATAAATTAAAATCTAAATTATAATTTTCCTAGGAGCTTTTCTTTTCAAAAAGAAAATAGGAAAATTTTTTGCTCAGCGAATTTCGAGGAATGTTTTCGATATTTTTCCATCATCCATTGTTCAGCTGACACAAGGTTGTATGCACAGTTTATTAAGCTGTAAGAACAGACTGTAGGTCTTGTTGTAAAGATTGTTTGACTTGTATTCGTTTTTTTTGGACCGCAAAACTAAGTTTTTATTAACAAATTAAAACTATAAAATACATTAAAAACTAAACCAAAGAATAGTTAGTAGTTGAAGTCTAAGTTCTTCTAATAGTTGTTGAAATCACCAGTGCATTCGATGAAAACTTTTATAGAGCTCCTTTAGTTGCATGGTTGCTACATTTTCTTAAAATAAAAAAACTAAAACAAATCTATTGGGACGGATTTTTAATCTCTAAATACCTCCCCACTTTTATTATAATAAATTTTGCATCTGCGCTTGTTGCTAGTAACTTCAACCTCATGTAACGAAAGTCAAAGGAAGTTACATAAACACATTCTTTGAAAACTTGCGTGTATTGACAATTGGCAAGTACGTTCCCACATCACGTATTGATTCAAATTATTCAAACCTAAACAATTGATGATGTAACTGTTTTGTTTCTACACCGTATTCTTGTATTGACAATATGTTTACTCAACCAATACTATATTATGTATAGGTATGTATGTAGTACTCGTAATAATTTTGGCATTAGTAATTCTCACTTAATTAAATATCAAGATTTCATGGATTTAGTATAGATTTTTAAACATCTAGATTTAAACAAATACCAATATTGTTGTTCGAGTTTCTGAGTTTTTTACTTCTCATCTCCGTAGACCGCTTTCTCTCTCTCTGTGCGTCGTACTGCTCATTAGTCATTACTAAGAATCGTGACCCCTTTTCACTAATTACATACTTAATGGCAGAAGTTTGCATGGAAACCGTACATCCCACCATAGGAGCATATCTTACTTCATACACTTCTTCTATGTAGAAAGAATTTGCAGAAATTCTACTCAAATCGGAGAGTCTACATCGATAAGTCCGTATGGATTCATGTAGTCTGCTAGCCGATTATATCGCCTAATGTATTATTCGTACTGTTGTCTACGCAACAAGTGTACCGCGCAGGGCCGACCGCTGGGACCGGTTTTCTACCCAACCTGTATTGACCTACTCATGGTTGTTTCTATTCACGCACAGTTTACTTGATACACTGTACATTGTAAACAGCATGGATAAGTAGAATTCAGGGTGCAACTATACCAGTTGCAAATAAACGAAAACGTTGTGAAAAGAAAGTAAATTAGAACATGAAAACAGTAAAATGATTTACCCCTCGTTCATTAGGTATTTTATGCCATGATGATATTAGAGATATTTGTTCTGACATAGTATTTGGAAAAAGATCATCGACGATCGATAATGATCGTCAAAGTTTTTGACAAATTAGCCAATAAATTAGATGCTCAAAGGACAAATGACATCACAGGGCATAACTACGGAAGCGACGGAAACCTTATGTGTGTTCTGACTTCTGACTAAATTTTTGGTAGATATTTTGAATGCAGATCTCATTAATTTCTTTAAAATCGACGATATGGTTCTTCACACAACTCTTAAAGTAACTGAATATTTACATCTGTGTGCTTAGTTCCTTACTCATAGCCAAAATATCAATGAACGCTTCTAAAAAAGAAATTAACTTATGATAATCAATCTAGTTTCAACAATTAAACCAATTACAACTATAATTAGATGCAAATGTGTTAAAATTGTGCTTCATTCAGACACAGCGAGTGCCTAACAAAAGCCTAGATTTTTGAAAACGAAATACTTAACACAATGTTATGACTTTGTATTCTATTTAAGTTGCAATTCGTTTTAAAATACGTATAGCACTAAGCCGTAACTTTTGTAATAAATTGTTATGAAACTGGTTTTAAATGTACTTTGGCCTTTGATATTTCGTGTACAATGATTTGAAATGGTGGTCTTACTACCTGTGCTAAAGCGAACCAGAATTTAATTCAATTAAAAATTCACTGAAAACGCTACAAATTATAGAAATAACATTCCATTTTATGACAATATCTCTTTTGGTCGTTATAAATAGTAAAGTTTAAGCTTTAAAGCCGGGTTGAAATTTTAGGAGATATCGTTGGGTCTTAACATTATAAAAACAAGTTGACCAGACCCTGCAGTTTCGTTTGAATATAATTCCTTAAAATAAATACATAAAATGCGTAGCAGACAGACAGACACGCTTTCGCATTTATTATATTAGTATGGACTATATTATAGCAGTAAAATATCCATGGATTTTGAATATAAAATAATATTTTAGTAGGTACTGACTAGAGACTCATTGTAAAAGGAGAAATTGTCGGCAAATCTCTGTAGGATAAAGAAAATGGGCAATGCGTGCCTTGATTTGCACGCCATCAACGGTCGTGGGACGTCTATGGCTCCTTAACGTTTAATATTCCTCTGTTTTCTGTGTAAGTAATCCTGGCAACTATAATGATTGAGCTAAATCTATCCATGACTGCCTCGTTGGTCTAGTGATTAGCATAGTCGACTGCGGATCACGAGGTCCTGGGTTCGATTCCCGGTCGGGCATAAAAGTTAGGTATTGGGTTTTTCAATTAAGAAATTTTCTGTGCTAGCCCGGAGTTGGAAGTTGGCGGTGTTTCACCCCCGTGCCCCGGAGAGCACGTTAAGCCGTCGGTCCCGGTTATTATCATTAACATGATAATAATCGTTAAAGCCCGCCAACCCGCGTTGGAGCAGCGTGGTGGGTCTAAGCTCTAATTCCCGCTCTCCTATGAGAGTGGAGGCCTGTGCCCAGCAGTGGGACGTTAATAGGCTGTAGTGATGATGATGGATGATGAAATATATCCATCATCGCTACGCATCATGCTACGCTTTGAAGGCTCAAAGAGTTACCGCGGGAATCAAAATCCTTAATCCACGGGGATGGAGTCGTGGGCTTCATCTATAGTAATATGTAAAAGGAAAAGTTAACTGACTGACTGATCCATCAACGCACAGCTCAAGCCACTAGGCGGATCGGGCTGCTTGGAATACAGACAGCTTATATTATGACGTAGGCATTCGCTAAGAAAGGATTTATAGCCATATTTGGCAGAGGTTTTTTTTTTAATTATAGAATAGGCTTGCGCTTGACGACAATCTTGCTTAATATAAAGCAAAGAAGAGATAATATATTATCTTTTCATTGCTTTATAGGTTGGAGCGCGCTTGCCGAGAAGATGCCTATTCACTCTTGCCTTGAAGGTATACTTAAGTTATCCGTTGCAGGGAATACATGCGCTGGAAGGGCATTCCACATCCTAGCGGTTCGTATCAGAAACGTAGAGCTTCGTTCGAGCAAACTGGACGTCAAACACATTTACCTGAGGATGCCAACGCTGACGGTTTCGTAGAATATTATAAATCAACGGTTATACCCACCGCTACGTTTATGTAATAGTATAACGTAACAGTGCTGTACCAATGTAAAATAGTATTTTTTACGTAGCTAAAAACCATTTCTGATTGAAGGAAGGTCCAGCGGCCAAGGCGATCGGGCAATGTCACAAAAGTTACTTTTTATAATCATTCGACACTTTTTGTTGAATACGGTACGATCGAAAAAACACGGTAGTGACAACTTTACTGTTACTGTATTTTTTTAAACAAATATAAGGCTATGAACATATTGGATTGGCCTCCACCTGGGTCTGTGACTATGACTATTATTTTTTAATTCCACTACAAGTACTTAAGCCCTTGACTGCGATCTCACCAGGTGGTAATGTGAAGATACAGTCTAAAATGGTAGCGGAATAACCTGTTAGGGGTATGGCAGTCATATTAAACCCATGTCCCTAGTCGGTTTCTACACAGCATCGTACCGGAACGCTAAATCGCTTGGCGCTTTATTTATCCGCAAAATAAAGCAGTGAAACAGTAAACTGAGAGATTTACGAAGACAAACGTGCCTAAATTCAAGCAAGCGTAAAGTACATGTACGTACTAGCGTAGTTTAATTTGGGCACAAAAGCGTTATAATATTAAAACAAAGGTATAATAGTAAATTGTACTAAAGTTTCCATTAGTAGAAACTCTTAGTCCCTCGAGCTGTGTCGACAATTGCTACATAATATTTGCTTCATTAACTCAGCACTATTATGGTTGGTTTATATTACTCTAGTAGCATTCCAGTCTAAAATATCGCGAGGAAACCTACAACCACCGAGTTTCTTGCTGGTTCTACTCGGTAGGCGCGGCGGTAGATTCAATACTCGACTATTCAAAAGAAATTGTCTGCTTGAATAAAAAATATTTGATTTGATTTGAATGCCTGAGAGTCCTCAAACCAATCTGAACTTGGCTAACGCAGCAGACTAACCCTTTTCAGTTCTCATAATGAGATATTCTATTACTCATTTATAGTTAGTGAGCCGGCGATGAGTGGAAAATTGAAATGATCATCATTAAAACTACTTTAAGACCTAATCTGTACCCATATTCTTGCAAATAAATATTATTTATTATTTATAATTAATTCATAGTTTCGAATTCAAATTTCATCGTAGTTTCTTAACTTACCCTGGTCTGAGTAGAATAAAACTACAATAACTAGAATACCTAGAGTAAATTGCGCTAAGCGTTGTTAAATGAAGATGAGTTTGAGTACTGTGCACTAAAACCAGTCATCCAATGCGATATTACTGGATTGGTAATTGATTGGATTCTAAACGGAACAAAGCGATTGAAAGTTGAAACTATTTGAGCGCAAAACACACAGGGAGCGGGCGCGGGTCGGGCGCGGGCCGGGTCGGGTGCGTGGCGGGTTGAATTTCTTGTATTTATATGAACGACATCATACAGAACACGGGCGCGGGTTGGGCGCGTGGCGGGTGACGCTGTGTGACCCGCGCCCGCTCCCTGTGTGTTTTGCCCTTTAGATGTTATCTACTTAGAAGCATAAATATTCTTTAAATGTGCACGGGTACAAAGATTTTGTTCAAATTCTTTTATGACGTTTTCTACTCCGGTACAGTGCTGGAACCATCTAATTGGATCCAGTGACTTGAATAATGTAAACCGGACCTTTATTACTAGACTCACATAGCTCAAAGGGACAACTGACATATAATTCTAGCTCTACATTCCGTACATTTCAAGTTAGTTAGCGTTAGTTAATTATTTTAATTTTTTACTGTGCAAGTCGTTCCGTACGTGACACAACCGCATCCATCCATACTAAACTTACTATTTATCAAAATAAAGTAAACTGACTGACACCTGACTAAAAGGAAGTCAAATAATTAAGGGTCCAATTGCACCATCGATGGTAACAGTTACCGTTTAAATAAGCACCAGAAAACAACCACTTTGGGTTACAACAGTCAGGGCTCTTCAACTTTTTACCAAAATTTTGACTTAAAATTTTAACTATGGATGTAAGAATACTGACTTGTGTGGGTTGTGCCTCTCACTTATCAGGAGATATTTGGTTGGCTTTAACGATAACTATTACCATCGATAGTACAATCGACATATTTTACGCGTCGTCAGCCACGGCCGAAGCCTCCAGGCTAGACCATAGAAAGTTCAGAAATTACAAATTCCTAAATTGGCCCTGCCCGGTATCGAACTGGGGACCTTCCACGTTAAGAAAACTGCGCTCAACACTGCGCCAGGGAGGTCGTCGAGCTTCAACAAAGTGCTTTTGCATAGTCAAATGAATCTACCATTGGTTCGTTATACCAAGTAAAAATAGATAGCTGAACAGTCAACAATATAAAAGAGGTCACTAGATAAATGGAACTTCTTTGAGGAAACTCTGAAGTACTAGGTTCCGCCATCGACATTTTCAATGTTATTATAAAATACTAGATGATGCCCGCGACTTCGTCCGCGTGGTTTAAGTTTTTTGTTATTCCCGCGGGAACTCCTTAATTTTCCGGGATAAAAAGTAGCCTATGTCACTCTCCAGGTCCTCAACTATACCCATGCCAAAAATCACGTCAATCCGTTGCTCCGTTGCGGCGTGATTGAAGAACAAACCAACAAACCAACAAACCAACAAACCAACAAACCAGCAAACCAACAAACAAAGTGATTTTCGCATTTATAATATTAGTATGATATGATATTAAACGCGCTTGCCGGTGACGAGTGTTGCCTAACGAGCATTATAACCTTCTAACAAGCAAACGTCGCTGGGAACTACTGACCTTAGTTAAAAGCTGTTTGGAGTAAGATCACAGTATCTGAGCGACTGAGCCTCGCTTCGACACTATTTTTAGGGATACGTAGTAGTGATACTCAATTAACTAATGAATCCTATATTATAATTGCGAAAGTCTGTCTGCTACGCTTTCACGGCCCATCTGTTCAACCAATTTTGATGAAATTTGGTACAGGGATAGGTTCATAGGTAAATCATAGGCTACTTTTTATCCCAAAAAAATGAAGGAGTTCCCACGAGAATTAAAAAAACATTATCCACGCGGATGAAGTCGCGGGCATCATCTAGTTGTTCATATAGGACATAATAGGTGTCTCTTATGACTCGTGTATGATTGTGTACCACCGGTTGAATATTTAACCATTTAAGTACCAGGTTATTTTAATGTATTTTTAATACCTACCTCGTGTAAAAAAGGCCGGTCTTTTTTTTAAACCTTTTAAAAAGAAAAACCGACTCAGTGCGAATCGGACTCGCACACGAAGGCTTCCGTTTCATCTAGATCAAGATATACATATATGACTACTAATTACACTAAATACTTTCGAAAAAAACGGGGCTCAAAAATCACGTTTCGTTTAGGGGAGTCCCCTCCTTTATTTTTTAAAAAGCGGCAATATATGTACACACACTGTATGCTTTTACAGTTCATGAGATACAGCCCACTGACATACAGAAAAACTTACGGCCAGACAGCGGAGGCTTAGTAAAAAGGTGTCACTTAGTGTACGGTACCCTAAAAAACTCCCGATTTATATTCGGAACTTAAAGTTCACATAAATCATAAGAGTAGGACAAACATAAGATAGCCTATTTAACTTCATAATAAAGAAGAATTGCAGGGTTTCTGAAACTGTGCAATTGCAGAGAAAAGCTGAAAAGTAATTTTCTTTGTGCAAGAGTTGCATGCTGTATGATGAAGCGCCATTTTCTTGATTTTATGGAACAAATTCAAGCTTGAGAGAAATGGCTATCCGTATAGATAACTAATGCAGCAAGTTAGTAGGATTTTCTTTATCTCTCTATCTAAAATTAAGAAACTAGCTTTCAGTCTATCAATCAGATCATTAGTCACTAATAAACCTAACCCATCGCCAGCCCACTATAAGCCTGGGGCTCCTTTCAGAGTGATAGGTTTAGTCATAGTCAACCAAACTAATCAAATGCGAATTGGCAGACATCTGCCATCTCTCTGATAACCACCTTTACCTTTGATTTGATAAGCCACCCCTTACCTTTGAGCATATTTGGACATAAAGTAAGATGCACTTGCACTTTGCAGATGCAGGTTGCTTTGGCAAATTGAGAAAGTTAACTTTATTTTCCCTCCAAAAACGAACCAAAAACTGTAAAAAAGTTCGCGAGAAAGTTGCTAGGCGTCGCGCAGTCGACTCAATGAAGACTAAAGAGTTAATGAAATTAATATAAACCTGTTATATCGGCAGGTGCGCTGGAGCATGCTGCAGGCGTTGGACAGCTTTTTGCGCGCGAATACCAACGGTGGCATATCCTTTTATTATCAACTAGCTTTTGCCCGCAGCTTCGTTCACGTTAAGTTCGATTTTCATACAAATTTGAAACCCCTGTTTCACCCCCTTAGGGGTAGGGCTTTTAATCCCTTTCGTAGCGAATGCCTGCGTTATAAAAGTTATCTGTATGCCAAATTTTAGTCCGATCTGTCCTGTGGTTCGAGCTGTGTGTTGATATATCAGCCAGTTAGTCACCTTTTCCTTTGATATATGTATTTAGAACTAACAGAAAAATGGCAGCGACAGTGTTATGTTTCTATTTCAATTAAATTTAGTATGAAAACTTGAAGTCACCTGCTATGCATTCATTTGACTTTTTGTGAAATAGCTTAATCGGCCATTTCTCTAACGCGATAGAAAATACATTAAAATTATTGTAACTACAGAAGAGCAAAAACACCCAATATTTACAATATAAAGGTAGATTCTTCTGACTGCTTTCGTAAAACCCCATGTGAAACCATATAAAAATCTCGTTTTGATTTAAAATTACCCATTTAATTATATTGATCGCATAGTAAGTCTGTCTGTGTTAATAAAACACTGTGAAGAGAAAATAAAGAGGGAAATTGTCACTTCCACTCCTCTCAGTATATGCCAAAACAGGGTGCCCCCTGTTTTGAGGTTGCCCCGTGAGGCGTTAGAGTAGGTACGTGACATGAAACTGACATCATACTAATATTATAAATGCGAAAGTGTGTTTGTTTGTTGGTTTGCCCTTCAATCACGCCGCAACGAAGCAACGGATCGACGTTATTTTTGTCATGGGTATAGTTGAGGACCTGGAGAGTGACATAGGCTACTTTTTATCCCGGAAAATTAAAGAGTTCCCGCGGGAATCAAAAAAACTTAAACCACGCAGACGAAGTCGCGGGCATCAGCTAGTTTCAAATAATACTGCTCTGAGCGATGGTAGTAACTCCCCAGAAATGTCACCTTGTATTGGGATGTTCGCCTACATGCATACGGTTCTCAATCTACATACATCAACGTCACATAAATCCCCAATGCTTGTATCTCAAATTCCTGAACGTTCAACATCTGTCGTCATATATTTTCAGTGAAGAGAAAATTGGAAATACCGAGTATGTCTCGATATATTGACTCGCGGAAGTGATGTTTTCTAAATCGACTCGTGTCTCTACAATGATATGAAATGTTAGTATCGTAAGCTCACAGTATCTCTACTCTCTACATTGTACGAGATTTTTGTTTTCTGAGACGAAATAAGATGAAATGTGTTCCTCTATGCAGCTAAGAAGAAAAATCCATACTAATATTAGGTATAATTGCAAAAGTGTGTTTGTCTTTACAGGTATTAGGTATAATTGCAAAAGTGTATCTGGAAGGCTTTTATCGCCTATCTTTTCAACCGATTTTGTCAAATAATTTAATATAAAAAATTCTTTTTAAAAAACCGACTTCAAACTCCCGCGCCAACTTTACAACAACAAGCACACGATATACAAAGTACTTATTTTATTGTTGATATTTTAAAAACCGCTCGACCGATTTCGATAAAATTTATATGGGACCACTTGGGAAGTATGCCCTTTCAAATAAAAATAGAATCATCCAAATCGCTACACCCAGTCAAAAGTTCTGAGGTAACAAACAAAAAAAAAAAATATACAGTCGAATTGAGAACCTCCTCCTTTTTTTGAAGTCGGTTGAAAATACACAGATAGATGCATCCCGGTTATTGCAAAGGCTATTTTTATCCCGGAAAATTAAAAAGTTCCCGCGAGATTTGAAAACCTAAAACCACCCGGAAAAAGTTTCGGGCATCATCTATTAGTGATAATTAAAGTTATTCTCGTTCTTTGGTCAGTCATTCAGTGTATTTTTGTATACGTATACTTACTGTTAGGCGGGAATTTAACAAGGTCTACATATGGTATCACTAATATAGTGGGGTAGTGTGGCAACACTGGTCGCGGACGCAATTCATGATTGTGTAACAATGGCCAATGTATTTGTGTTATAAATTAAGCAATAAATATTATTGGAGTGAATAACCAGTGTTTGGATTTATTAGATTCAGAAGTGCGATAATGAAGTTCACGTGCTAATTAATTAATTGTTCGGATCTATCCTGAAAGTGGTACGAATTGGTTGTAAAAGTACCTATAATATATTATGACGCAATAATGTGAACGAAATCATGAATCCTAAAAAGACGAGAAGAATTATATACGAGAACCTGCCAATTAGATAAACAACTATCTCGTATATTGTGGAATGGTCGTAAGTACTTATAATATGGACTATACCTGGTGAGTACATTGTTGATTGCAAAGCAGGTTGACAGATTAACCCGGCGGGAAACTATATTGTTTACCTGAATGGAATGAAGAATAATTAGTACATAACAAGTACGTGCCTACAAATTACCAATGGTCACAACGAATAAATAAGGTAGGTATATTATATGTATCTAAGTCTATCTGGGGACTTAGTAAGTTATAAAGTCATATAGTCAGATATACCTAGTGGTAGGTACTTGTGTGTAGGTACATGGAGTCAGTGAGTTAAATAAAATATGTAATTGAGATATATATATCACTCCGGTCATAAAGGTACCTACTTACTAGACAATCATAAACATTAACTATTGGTTAGTTTGGTGAGTTATTAAGTCTAAAGATAGCTATATGTTAGCTATGTACTAGATCTAAACAGGATGAAACAGCTTCTACAGAATCAAGAATCAAGATTAATCTTATCTTGCTTTGTCTGTTGATTATTAAAGTCTAAAGAGAACTAGGTAAATATATTTATACCTTTAGAGTTAGAGATGTAAAGTGGGTGCCTACAGTTTGTACTTACTTACATACATTAAGTACTAAGTATCTAAGTTTTATATGAAAAAGCATAGTGAAGTACTCTGGTAGCTAACAACTTGAACTATCTATGAGATATTCAAAGAGTTAAGTTAAGGCTGCAATCAATTGGGATGGTAGTTTGTCAACTTCATAACATGGCATAAGTAATAAGTAACTTATTGAAGAGGTTTTTACTAATTTATAGTAAAATGAGAGTGAATATTCAATTTATACTGTGATTTATTAGAATGGATCATATAAATCAAATAACATTGCAATTTTATTAAATGAACAAAGGTTAAGAGTAACTGTAATGTAATACATTCCATTAAAGCAAGTATAACCTGATAAAGCTCCTTACAAGTGAAAGTTGCATTTGTAGAGGGAACCAAAGATTTAAATCGTTGGAGGGAACGGATACTCAGGTAAAATGGCAGGTAACAGTATAGCTGTCTAGTTTTTATGATATCAGAGATAAATATGTTTGAAGGGTTACAACAACTATATAACTGAGTAAGTACATTATAAAGATTGGGTGGCATAAATACATTTGTTCAGATGTATAGATGTTAAGTAAGATGTGAATTGAAATAAAGCAAATAGTAAAATTGAAACATAATATCAAGTCTGCCTGGATTATAAGTTGGTTAGCCAATCTGGGTGTCGATTATGATGATTTTGAGATGTTTGGGTTCATCTTGACCCGGGTCGACTAAAGTTATTACTTAATGAGTCTGTTGTCTGTCAAGTGATTTACAGTTGCTGTTTGGAGCGGTTGTGCCTTAGTGCAGGTACTATAGAGCATAATATGAGCATATTGGACCTGCATTTGACTTCTCATTATGCACAGAGACTGAAGGAAGAGATAGATGTCAAATTGGTGATGGTATTCACATCTGGAGTAGCATGGTGCTATGTACTGGCTAACGCCTGTTAAGATAGCCAAGGTGTTGAAGAGATAATAATATTATTATTTTTAATTTTTACAGGTGTAATTAATAAATTAATTCTTGATTTTTAGTGTGGTCTTACTCTATGACCAAAAGCTAGTGGCATATAATGCTGGTTGCCTAGCCTGCACCATGAATAATAAAGGTATGGATAATGTCTATGTAAATTGAAGACGGAATGATTATTAACATATGGACCAAGTCAGGGTTGCATGTCTTGTCCTGTAACAAAATAAATGCAAAAGGAACTAAGTGGTAATTTTGGTAAATTCCAATTTAATTGTAATGGATGAGGACTCTTTAGTCAAAAGAATAAGTTGCAAAAAAAAAAAAAAAAGGAAACATAAAGGAGGATGTGCATTGTTGCAAAAGGGAAAATTATCATTCTGTTTAGAGGGAAAATCAAAGGAGAATGTCAATTTTGTAAAAGGCTATGGTACCTTATAATGCAAGGAGATTTTTTATAGTCATCTTATATGGTGCAAGGAGTTTCAAGAATGATGCAAAGTTTAAGATTTAACTTTTATAGTTAAAGAGTCAAAGGCGAAAAATATTTATCCAAAGTTGGTACTTACACATTTCACTTGGTGAACGTCAAGTATACAAAGTATAAGACGTGATGGTGATAATTTACAACGGTATCTAAAACTGAAGCTACGAGGGTTCCAAACGCGCCCTGGTCGGAGAAGAGTTGAAGGAGGCCTGAGGCCAACTGTTGCAGAGTATGTGAATTTAGAAATGTTACTCTGGAATTTGATAAAAATAAAATAAACAGGAAGTTGGGGTGGAATGGTATTGGTGGATCCGATGACCCGCATTGGAGCAGCGTGGTGGGTCTAAGCTCTAATTCCCGCTCTCCTATGAGAGTGGATCCGATGACCAGTAATGATTAATATTGCAAATATTTTATATGGTTAAGGTGAACAGGTCGGATAATATGAGGACATAACAGTCTCTTGGGAGTGACTCATTTTTGATATGTTTGTGACTTTTGCTAGGATGAGAACAACATGGAATTGAATATGCCTTCGGGGCCATGGGTCAGTTTCAGGAAAAATACCTAAAGTGGAGTACACTTATTGTAAATGTCACATGCCTAAGGGGCTTCAGAACAAATTGATGCATGGGCCAGCGGGGCTGCACAGCAGATCAGTTTCAGCTAAGTGCCTGGAGTGGAGTACACTTGTTGCAAATGTCACATGCCTAAGGGGCTTCAGAGCAAGTTGATGCATGGTCCAGCAGGGCTGCACAGCAGATCAGTTTCAGCTGGGTACCTAGAGTGGAGTGCACTTACTGTAAATGTCACATGCCTAAGGGGCTTCCATACAAATTAACGCATATGCCAGCAGGGAAGAACGGTTTCAGGAAAATATCTACAGGGGCTACAGTACTGTAAATTTAACATTCAGTATAAATTAATGCATAGACTTGCAAGTTTGCAGATCAGTTTCAGGAAGATGCCTAACAGGGACCTATGGCACAGTAGTAAGATACGCCTAAGGGGCTTCATTCATGCATATGCCTGCGGAGCTACTGGTTAGTTTCAGAACATGCCTAAAGGGGCTACAGTGCAGATAAACCAACATGCCTGAAGGGCTACAGAACGCATGTCTTAAGGAGTTCCAATGCAAATTATGGCACACGCCTCCGGGGCGACAGAGCGCATACCTTAAGAGGCTGCAGTACGTATAGCGTATGGCAACTGCGTAACGGATCAGCTTGCAGGGCACACAGCTGATAGGACATATCTGAGGAGTAATCCTATAGTTAACATTCACATGCCTTCGGGGCTGCGCCGTATTTTACACCGCATGTCTAATGAGTTATATTATGTGTTACAGACTTAGAGCACATGCCTGCGGGGCTACGACACACCTTGCCCTCGGGGCTAACGAAGTTTGCCTTCGGGGCTAACGCACTTTGCCCTCGGGGCTAACGAACCTTGCCTTCGGGGCTAACGCACCTTGCCCTCGGGGCTAACGAACTTTGCCTTCGGGGCTAACCCACCTAGCCCTCGGGGCTGACGAACTTTGCCTTCGGGGCTAACGCACCTTGCCCTCGGGGCTAACGAACTTTGCCTTCGGGGCTAACGCACCTTGCCCTCGGGGCTAACGAACTTTGCCTTCGGGGCTAACGCACCTTGCCTTCGGCGGAGGCTAACGCATCTTGCCCGCGGGGCCGATATTCATAGCCAACGTGGCTTAGAGACACCTGCCTTGGCTGAGGGATACATTGCCTTCTGGGCTGAGATAAACAACACTTCCGGGCCTGATACAATTTAATTTCAGGTCAAGTTAAAACACTTCAAGGCTAAGACAAGCTTTGCCCTCGGGGCTGTGAGATTATACCTCTGCAGGAATGAACACAAGCTGCCCTCGGGGCGTATATGATGTACTTACAAGTGCGGACATTAGCGCCCTCGGAGCTTTGATGAATGACCTATCGGATTCTGATGAGTAGATGGTGCATCACAAGTAAGTTGCAAGTGGAGCTCATGTACGTTGACCGCATAACTCATGTGGTTATTCTTTGCCGTGGGGCTCACCGCTCATGTAAGTTAATTCCGTATCTCTTATATTTTACAACATTTGGGAATATATCGCTGGTGTGGAAGACAGGGGCGATGATGCCAGTAGACTTGGAAGGTCTAGCCTGCGGGGCTGCTACGTTTCGATTTCCGGTAGCGAGAGTTGCAAATTAACGCAAGGCTTAGGTATATTGCCCGCGGGGCTAGTCAGGCTTATCGAATCTATTACCCGCCGTTGGGGGCATGATAGTATGCAAGTAGCAAAACAGCTGTTTTTCAGGCGAAAGCGCAGTGATGTTGATACAGTTCAGTGAGTGTCACGGTTAGGTGAGAGAAAGCCTTAATAGGTCTGTGAATGCGCAGGCGGTATTCACTGATGATAATTATTGTTTTAAATGAGAGGCACTGAGTGACAAACAAGTATTATAGCCGACGCGTAAGTTGAACTATGCACAGAAAAACATTTCGGGTGTCAAACGAAGTGCGGTATGAGGTGCGCCGCGAGGGGCCGCACGTTACCATACCCCTCGCTTCCCGCGCATGCTTCGCATGGTCCTGTAGTACAATATCCTTGCGCGGACGACCGTCATTTTGGGTTCAGTTACGGGATACGATTTATATCGGTGTAATGTTTTGATGCCATTTGGTGGTTACTAAGATTGATGTGATAGTAAACAATACATATTTTCATGCAGGTTGAGCTATGTAACATAGTATCGTGTAAAGAGATTTACTTATCGTGTGAAGAGACTCGCTCTATGATGTTCCTTGGGATATTCATTTATGAAAGTAATATGAATACCATAATTAGATTGAGGAGGAACAGTGAAAAGTAAATTACCAAAATATTGAACAACCAAGTACACTTTTACACATTTACATTATATTAACATTATATTATATTTATATTATGATATTATATTATATTAAAATATGTTTTCACCACATTATCATGACTGCACATCTCAAAATGATATTAGTTGCCAAGCAGATGCCAAGGTATGACGTATTGAATAGTAACAACATTTGAGCTTGGGTTTACAAAACGTTGAAGTTTGGCAAGGGCTGATGAAGGCAGTATCTGAGTTGAGTTGCCTGTTGTGTTATGTTAAAACGAACGATACAATGACGGGCCAAAGTAGGTATAACGTTAATTATTAATATATACGTTAGGAGGAATACCTCCAGAGAGAATAAGGTGGTTTTGACATTCAAACCATTTAAAGCGAAATTAGTAACAAAGAGAATTGCTCAAATGATTAAGCTTGCGTAAAGTATACGAAATAGACATTATTGAGGAAGCTCAGGTCTTCAGGTTTTATTGAGTTTTGTAACCAATTTTCACCAATTGTCAGTTATAAGTTCTTGGAGAGAGTTGGAAAATTAGCTAGCCTGACTGGGGGTTACAGAATGTAAGGTCATCAATTCCCATGTGTTATAAGTGAAAGTATAATCGGATTAAATTAATGAGTAATAATAACCGTACTGGAAATTAACAGAGTGAACATGAGAATACGTATACTCATAGGAAAATTCGTTATAGGTGTATAATAATACCATTAGAGGATAAGAATCTTATTATCATTTGATCAAATGATTGTGTTCTCCTATTTGTGAGAATATTGAAATGGTTAAGAATTACCCTTATAGAATTAAAACTTTTGGTTAAGAGCAAGAAAATGTTTGATTTTATAGATCAGACAAGGTTAAAGTTAGATTTTCATTGATCACTAAATAATACCTAAAGATTAATTGATATTGCGTTGCATTGTATGAATGAACCAAAATGAGTAAGGGAAAATTATTACTTATATTATGTGCTTGGGCAATTAACGGAAGCTCTGTCTAATGCTGTAGAGTTACTTTCGAATACGTGAATGTTGTCAAATTATACATGTTTAGGAAGCTTTTGTTATTTGTGAAATATGGCCATTCAGTTGCTTCAGTATCTTGCTGCCCTTAAATCAATCAGAGTTAACTTATCTGAAATAATATGATGAGCTGTGTCATGGGTGGTAAATCCATATTTACTTATTAAGTGATGTCTTGTAATGTGAAAAGGGGATGAAGACTGATGCTCTTGTAACCTAAAATATAATCTTACTATCTGGAACTCAACTTGGCTAAGGATTATGATGCCAGTGCTTTAATAGTGAAGTCTTAGGCGTTAGAGATCAACGTGAATACTGCTAATGGACGAGTAGCATCAGTAGTCATCGTGAGTTTAGTTTAGGGGTTAAATTATGCACACTTCGAGGTCAAAGTGTAGAGGCAGCGAGGCCGAACTGTTAGGCGGGAATTTAACAAGGTCTACATATGGTATCACTAATATAGTGGGGTAGTGTGGCAACACTGGTCGCGGACGCAATTCATGATTGTGTAACAATGGCCAATGTATTTGTGTTATAAATTAAGCAATAAATATTATTGGAGTGAATAACCAGTGTTTGGATTTATTATTACCTATATATACCTTCGAAGTAAGAAAGAATATGCAATCGACATGAATTTTTTTAGGACGAGAAGCTCCACAAAATACAAGTGGGCATTTATTCTATCTATTATTTCAACCCCTAAAAGCAATATTTCGACAAGGGTGTCCCATACCCTCATCCCTCTTCGTCGTAACAACCCCTGAGTGGGTGAATGGATAGCCTTTGGCATTCTAGCCTTTAACATTCAAATGTTTATGTTGTAATACTATTTCTATTTATTTAGAACCTTAGTGAACTTGACACCATTTTTTACTCTAAGGCTAAATGGTGATTCATGCGGGAACTCTTTGTTTCCCGTGATAAAAAGTAACTTGGGGCACTTCTCTTACAACCTATCTCTACCAAATTTCGTTAAAATAGACTGAAGGTTCCGATGGGCCGTGAAAGCGAAGCAGACAGACAGACACAATTCGTATATACTTAATATTACTATGGATTCATTTCGATATTTATGTATCATGGACTTCAGTGAAACTAAATCTTGCTTGTATTCCACTGCGACTGAAAAATCGTCGTAGGCATTTATCGTAAACTTGACGATGCCCGGGAAACGTCCGCGAGGATTAAGGTATTTTGATTCCCGCGGGAACTTTTCCGGGATACAAAGTAGCCTATGTCCTTTCCCGGCATGCAACCTACCTCTGTACCACTACCAAATTTCATATAAATCGATTGGAAAGGTGGGCCGGGAAAGCGTAGCAGACAAACAGACAGATAGACAGACCGACTCACTTTCGCATTTATAATACTAGTATGGATTTAGTAGTAGTAATGTTAACCATGTTAAAAAATGTCAAAAGGGTAATTTTGCCAACCCTAATTAAATATGCTCGCCGTATGCTGCCTAATTGTACAATGAATCACCCTAATTAAAATATTTGTTAAGTGCACACATTTCACGTAACTTTGCGTTAAGTAAACTGATTTCTGATTTGCATTAAGTATAATTAATTAGCTTAATTACCATAAAAGCGATTACCTTTTTTGCGATTCAGCGTTCGGGTACGGGTTCGGGTTCGGGTCTTAATAGCTATAACTTTTTCTCGCGACTTTGTTCAGGGGTTTAGGTTAGACCCAGCAGTTTGAGCTTTTAATCAGTCAGTCAGCTAATTTCACCTTTAAGTTTTTTTTTATTCCATTACAATACATGTTAGCCCTTGACTGCTATCTCACCTGATGGTAAGTGATGATGCAGTCTAAGATATTAGCGGGCTAACCGGTTAGGGACATGGCAGTTATATTACCCATACCCCTATTCGGTTTCTACACGGCATCGTACCGGAACGCTAAATCGCTTGGCGGCACGTCTTTGCCGGTAGGGTGGTAACTAGCCACGGCCGTAGCTTCCCACCTGACCAGACCAGAGAAAATTCAGAAATTATAAATTCCCAAATTGCCTCCCGGGAATCGCACCTGGGACCTCCCACGTTAAGGCAACAGCTCCAACGCCAGCGCTCAACACTGCGCCAGGAAGATCGTCAAATTCCCTTCTAGTTATATTTTTTTTTTGCATATGCAGCAATCAAACTTACTAGCAACTGACAAGTGGCGATGCAGCCTAAGGTCTTGCCTAGAAGATAATTTCACTCTTAAGGTTACCAACCAAAAAGGTTCCTGAGAACTTGTAAATAAGATTAATCAACGTTAAAAGACTATTTTTGTTCCATAATAACATTTTCAGGACACGTTATTTTATGTTAAACTAGCCCACGACTTCGTCCGTTTGGAAAAGGTTTTTTAAATTCCAGGAACTCCTTAATTTTCCAGGATAAACCTATGTCACTCTCCAGGTCCTCAGCTATACCCATTCAAAAACTCAAAAGATCCGTTGCTCTGTTGCGGTGTGATTGAAGGACAAAACAATAACAAACTGACTTTCACTTTTATAAAATTAGTAGGTATGAAGTATGATGATAACGGAATTTACGTATTCATTCGTAACGGACCTTCCAAAAGAGGGTAGGTACCTACGTAAAAGCCCGAATACAGAATAATTTGAATTTGAATTTCGAAGCGCAAATTCTAATTCAAATTTCAAACGGAATTATTTCTCGATATTCAAAAAGAGAGAAAGTGGCAACCCGATTTCCAAGTCATTTATCATTGACTTAGAGATTGTATAGCGTTAATTTATTTAAGTAATGAAGTTGGAATCAGATACAATTTTATCAGTAGGTACTTAATAAATCGTCTAGGTAGGAGTGAAAATCTTTACTGTTATCATTAATTATCAAAACGAAATTAGTATTTTAACTATACTAATATATAAAGCTGAAGAGTTTGTTTGTTTGAACGAGCTAATCTCATTAACTACTGGTTCGAATTGAAAAATTCTTTTTGTGTTGGATAGTCCATTTATCGAGGAAGGATTTAAGCTATATAACATCACGCTGCGATCAATAGGAGCGAAGCATCAGTGAAAAATGTTGCAACAACGGGGAAAATTATCCATATTTGAGGGCTTCCGTTGCGTGCGCTGCGTAAACGGTTCAAGTTACCCAAAAAATATGTATGAAAGAATTATTCCTCTTTAAATGATCTAAATATGTCCGCGACTAGATCTCGCGATCATAATAACAGAAATTGACGCGGACGAAGTCGCCAGCAACAGCTAGTTAATTATAATAGGTAATAGGTATACGCTTTTTTGTCTGTTCGTCTTGTATAAAAAATGTTGCAAAACTATAAAATGCATTAGGTACTATTTTATATTTTCGAAGCCTTTTTAACTTATAGTCAGATAGAAAAATCAATACATACCTACATGGCTTCAAAATAAATCGGGTTCAATGAAATCAGAATACAGCAACGATGCACTTAAAATTTAATTTCAGTTTTAAATTAATTAAAGCGGTAAAACTGAAATGTTTTGTTTCAGTACTTTATTTATTTTTGGTTTATTGAAACATGTGTTTGGAGCTTCGTACCTACTTGAATAGAACCAAGAATTTCCTAACTAAGTAGTCTAAATAAACAAACACTGGCGGTCGAGTTCCTACAAAAGTGTGTGAAGTCTGAAAACGTGTCATTTGCGAGCGTGGTGGACAATGGCCCAAGCCCTGAGAGAAACCCATGTTAAGATAGTGAGCCGGTGATGAATTGAGATGGTGAAGATGATGAATCATTCTAATATTATTATAAACGGGTATATAGTTCCCGGTATCACCTAGTTGAAATATATAATTTCTTAAATAAATACAGCATATATTATTTAACATTATATATTTAACTTATTATATTTAACATTTGAATAATCGTACGTTCAATAAACAATTACCTAATAAGGTTATACTAACACTAAACAAGCTGGTAGAGATCTTTTATATAGAATTTTAGATTAGAAATTATAATCATTTATAATATTAGTATGGATACGAAAGTGTGTCTGTCTGTCTGCTACGCTTTCACGGCCCAACTGTTCAACCGATTTTGATGAAATTTGGTACAGGGATAGGTTGTATCCCGGGGAAGGACATAGGCTACTTTTTATCCCGGAATATTTAAAGGTTCCCTTTGGAATCAAAAAAACTTAAACCACGCGGACGAAGTCGCGGGCATCAGCTAGTTCCCGATAAATAGAAAAGAAATAGTAAAAACCTACAACCAATGTTACCCGTAAATACCTACATAATACATACATCAATGTTTCTCGCCCCATACATAACCTTGTTTTTCCGAGCTGTATGAATTCCCACAGGGACCGTATATTGCAAGCCGGATGTATTTACCTCTATTGTGATAACTTAGCGAACTTTCGTCTCTGTTGAAACAAATATCGTCCCGGAAGCTTTAAATTAAGTTTTATTTGCGAATTTCCTATCTTTATGGCTGTTTTAAATCATTTGATAACATCAATGATTTTATGAAGTTATCCCCTACCAATGTTACTTATTTAAGTGTTTCTTTGTTTTTTGGTTCGTCCTTCAATCACGCCGCAATGGTGCAAAGAATCAATTTTTTTGCATGGATATATTAAATAAGTTAACTAGAGAGTCACCCAGTCACCCACGGAAACCCAGTTTTATTATACCGGAATGGGATTTTCTTGGGTCCATTAAAAAAAAAAACTATGACATGAGCATCAAATACATTATTATAATAGTTATAAGTTTGGCCGTACAATAGAAGCCCAATTTAAACTGTAGTAGACAGGTACAGTGTCTGTCTGCTACGCTTTCACGGCCCATCCTTTAAACCAATTTTGATGAAATTTGGTACAGTAGATTGTATTTTTTTCCCGGACTTTTTATTCCGGAAAATTAAGGATTTCCTGCGGGAATAAAAAAAACTTAATCCACGCGGACCAAGTCGCGGTCATTATCTAGTTATTAATAAAACAAAAACTATCTAGGCATCAGAATTAGCTGTGGTATTATTAATGCACAATGTAACTAACGGCCGTACTCGTACAGTCGAGGGCAAATTTGAACTGTACGATATTTTATTTAATATTTATATTTACTTGTTAGCGATTGCCAGATAAAACAATCCACGTATCGCACCCATTCACTGGAATTGAATGTCACAATGGTATATCGAAACATGGAGGCTGACCTTACGAAACAGCCGCGTGAATAGAATAAAGGCTAATTGTCATAAATAAATACTAACACACACTCACGCTGCGCCATTGATATACCTACGCTCCTATATTTTTGGAGGAGCAAACCCATACCTACGTTAAAGTAAAAAAAAAATACCCCCCCTTCTGGTGTAGGGTGGCGCGGAGAAAATATTAACCTCATAATACTTGGTTGCCTTTAAATTGATCACTGATTAATTAATTTTTAAATAGATTCCTCTTATGTTGTAAGTTTTAGTTTTATAACCGTTTTACACTATGGATTAAAGTAGAAAAACATGTGCCGAATGTCGATGACGTCACATTTCAGTATTTTATACACGGTTCCATAATAAGTGTGCGTTTTGGCACTTCATATAGAATTGCTGATATTTTGTTTAGTTGTAAATACCCAATTAAGAATAAATACTCATTCAGTATAATATTCAGTGAATATTAATTATTATTAAGAAAAGTAAGTAGGTGAAGTAGGGAGCATTTAGTGGCGGTTGAAAAGTTAGTGGCAACTTAAAAGTTGTAAGTAGCGTCGCAGAGACATAATAATTTGGGTATCTCTGGTCAGAAATATATTTTTCCATATCTGTCTTTCCGTTTTGTTCATGCACTCACTTCTCAGCCATCAAATTATACCCTTAGAAAGAGGTACACGAGCGTGAAATATCAGCACTTCTAGTGATTGATTGATTTTATAAATTCTTCTAGTAATATGACAACTCTCTGCACTGTACATACGTACACCTACAATTGATGAGTAATCCGACAACCAATACGTTTAACAATGACAGTGTGACACTATTAGGTACCTATAATAAAATAATAAAAAATACGCGCCGAATTGAGAACCTCCTCCTTTTTTGGAAGTCGGTTAAAAAGTTTCAAGAATAATCAATTTCGAAAGATGAAAATTAGATTTCAAACATAAAAAATTACTTAGTCTGAAATTGAAATTTAAGATGTTTGAAATTAGAAATAATTTCAATGATGTTAAATCTCAATTTGAATTGAATTTTTAATTTACATACGACGAAATTCAAACAAGGAATGATGATAGGTAAATTTTTTTCACAACACCTTACATAATTTTTGTTTTTTATATCTCTATTGTTTCATCTTGTAACATTGCATACCTACTTCTTTGGTTTATATAGGTAGGTACACAACAACTAATATAATTTAAATTGTATCTGGCTTGTCCGTATGTTAGTAACTTAGCTCGTTTAACTACTTATATAAGCCGCTAAACTTTAACAGATTAAAATCAGTGTGTACTCATTTATTATAATAACATAACTCAAATTCATAACTCCTTATTCGGATTTCAAAATTATAAAAATTATATTTCAACTAAATACTTAAGTTTTTTAATAACCTTGAAAATCATTGCTTTTTTTAGTCATAGTAAATAATCTGCCGTAAAATTCCTTAAAGCAGTTAACACGCTCACGAAATCAAGACATAAACATTTCTCAATCACAAATCACGACATGATAAAGCATCCAGCCATTCTCATATTCAAAAAAAAAAGTAGAACTTAGAACACACATTCAAAATGGCACTTAGCACTGACGCACTACTGTCAAGTGGGAATTGGAGGCAATTCTGACACTAACTTTTTTTTCTTTCTTTTTAAAGACGAACGTCGAGTCGACGCAAGGTTTCGCGGTATACTGCCGTGCCAGTACCAGTTTCCGACTTTCCGTCGCTCGACCGGCCCTAAGCACAACCTAGTTTTAACCTGGCCACACATGGCTACTGTTGCTTGAGCGAATGTCGCTCGCGCTGTTTATTCATTGCTTAAGCGACCAACAAATGTGTTCTGCATTTTTACTTACTTTGACGAAGATTGCATTGTTAAACTAACTTTGCGATTGTACACTACTTGTATTAGTTTCAAATAATGCCACTAAGCCGACAAGACATCACACGATTTTATTTATTGTTTTTTTTTTACGATCACAATTACAGCCTCAATAAACAACCACCATCGAGTAACAATTAGCGAGTTACTTTTTAGAATGCGCCCCAGAAGTTGCATGTTTACAAAGTCGAAATGATCGCAACAAAAATAACATTTAGTCGCAACTTTGGAGACTCGATATTTTTGGGGAATACGTGTACTAAAACAAGGAACACTCATAATTTTTGTTCAGATTGCCTAAATCTTAAGTGTGAAATTCATAAATGTTAAGTGTACAAAAACTAAAGTGACTCGGTTTATAAACCGACATTTATAAACTTTATAGGTAGTAGAAAAAAATTATACTAAAAATAAGAAAACAAAATTCCATCCATCAAAAATATGTAATTCGATTTTTTTTTACTCAAGCGATATGTCACACCCAATGTGCGGCCAGACCAACGCACAGCCTAGTTTTTCGAAGCACTCTCTTCTCTTCGTCCAATGAGAACCGAATTCATAAATAAATAAATACTCTTTGGTACCTCTCCCATTAGCATAATTGGTGTAACTTAATTTAATTCTATACGATTCCGCTTTAATTTATCTGTTTTGATGATTTCGACGAAAATAAGAAAATCATATTTTTACCGTAATTCGTAGCCTTAAAGATTCTTAGTGGACTTTACCTACATTAAACGAGGATAATAATATATCGTGGCTAATATTGTACACAAACTCTAAACTAAAATGACAGCATTTAATAGGTAGGTATATTGCTTCCTCTTTCATAAGTTCCTGTCACCGTCCCGATACGTCGGGACTCGGGACTCTATTCGGAAAACAAATTATACAGCAGGGCGACCGCGTATCTTTCGCATCAATCATTGATACATCGCAATCACCTCCGATTGGCTGAATTTATGGTATTCTTGCTGCGTCAATGGATTTCGTCCAATAGAGGAAGAGTGTTCCAATCAGAGGTGATTGCGATGTATCAATGATTGATGCAAAAGATACGCGCCACGCGGTCGCCCTGCTGAGCCACGCGTATGAAGTCGCGGATATCACCTAGATTCTAGTCTTAAAAAGTGTGATTCTCATACGGCAGAAGTGAATCTTCAGAAAACAAACCTACGAGAGAATGAGATAAATATACCCTTTTGAGCACAATGGAACAGTAGCGCGACTCAATATCGTACAGCTACATCTATTGGTCGTTAACATATAACATGTATTCTATCTCATTCTCTCACAGGCTAAATCCTTTTTATTTATGAATATGTTTGTTTCTTTTTGGTGTCGCTTTTTCGTTTCATCGAATTTTCAAATCACAACGATTCTAAAGACGTTACACTTCAAAAATAGCGCCTCATTCGTTAAGTAAAGGCTCTGTATGAAATGTATATTTTTCCAAGGCAGGCAAATGAATTCACCGATCCAATATGATGATATCTTTTACTTACTTACATCATAACTTGAAAGTTATCGAGCCGAGGGTCAAAGGGCAGTACCTACGCATTCTATAGAGCTCTATTCAAAGATCGGAAAATTGTATCTATACTTTTAATCTTGTTTAAATTACTTATATCTATACTTTTAATCTTGTATAATTTGCGAAAGTGTGTCTGCTACGTTTTTTAAAACCGATTTTGAGGAAATTTGGTACAGGGATAGAGGTAGGTTGGTGTATCCCAGGGCATAGGCTACATTTTTGTCCCGGAAAATTAAGGAGATACCGCGGGAATCAAAAACCTAGATCCACGCGGACGAAGTCACGGGCATCACCTAGTATTACAAATGCAAAAGTGTGTCTGTCTGTCTGTTACGCTTTAACGGCCCATCTTTTCATCCAATTTTGACAAAATCTGAATTTGATACAGAGACAGGAAATACAAAAAAAAAATATATAGTGTTACAACTAAAAATACACCATTTTATTTGTAACAATATTATTGTAATATTGTAGTGTATTAATAAAAATAAATAACTTGCATCCCGGGGAAGAAAAAAGGCTACTTTTGGTTTCTGCGGGAATCAACAAGTCGCAAGGCTCTAATCTAATTTTTTTGGGCTTGTCCCGACTGACTGGTCTTTTAAGGTACCGCCCTTGACGTATGTATGTTTTCAGGGTTCATGTATGTATGTGAGTTTCTTTATTCCAACATAACTTCTAAATATGCCTTAACAGATTTGGGTGTATGGGGTATCGTTAGAATCCTTACGTCATCCCGAGTGACACTGTCTAAAATTTTTGGAAAAAAGACGTGTTTTTTAACTGTCTTAATTACTTAATTGTATGTTTTGTTTTGTTACAAAGTTTCTTTATCAATTAGGGAATTAGGTAAATCCTGTTTCGATCAATTTGTTTTAATTTTAAACAAAGCGCGCTTGAAATCAGATCCATATATATATATTTTCTTAATTCGTAACAAACCTAATGAACTTTAATTCGAAGCTGAATAATGCTCAAAGCTTTCGGTAACGACTGTTTGTCAAAGATATTAAATTTAGCCACAGAATGATCACAGATAAGACAAAACTATAAGAAATTTTAGCCAAGAAAAGAGTAGATGGCGTGGGCGTGTCTATAATTATTATTGATGAACTTCAAACATGTTCTAGCCTTGGTGTGTCATGTCCTATGCCTTGTATCAAAATACATAATTAGAAGTAAATTATAATTCCGATGCCCCAGACACTTTAGACATTGGAGTTATTGGAATACCATTGTCCTCACATGGCGTTACATATTACAGAGACGTAATCAGTTTTATTGCTAGTTGTTATAACGTAGAGACAATGCAAAAAGACAAACTATGATAGACGATTCATAAGTTAAATGTGAATTTAAACGTACCTAACCTTTAATTTGAATTCAGCTTTGAGTTATTTAAGCATTTGAGTTATTAGCACTGAAAGATACCAAAAAACTGATCACTGAAAGAAGACAGATTATTAAAATGTTTCCAATGTCCGCTCTACATCTCATATCTTAGCAATTCGAAAATTAATTGGAGTTATTTCTTGTTCATTTCACTTATATTATTTTGTGTAATACGAAGTTTGTTCACAAATGAGAGTTTTATTGGAAAATAAAGGAAATTAATTGCTTACGTGTTTTATTTACAGACTTCCTATTTTATTTTGTAAATGTGGTTTATGATATTTATTGTCTCAGAAAGTATTTTACAATTCACTTATTTGAGACTTACAGGCTAACATTACTTAATAAGAACATTACATTTCGAGCGCACAGGATTAAGTTTACTATAATAATTATTAGTACTTATAATATTACTATAATTTACAACAAACACAATAATTCTAAACGAAATACAACTCAGTTTCTCTTAAATTTATAGTGAGGGTAGTCTTAGGCATTAGCTGTACGAAACAACAACTTGAACTAAAACATACCTACCAAGTACACGGATAGCACAGTGCGGATAGTCTGCCACGGAACTGTGTAAACATGGATATATCTTAACTAGAAGTGACCAAAGTTTAATTCTTCTATCATATTTTAATTATTTAAAAAATAAATAAATAAATCATTTTATTTTCCAGAAATATATATATTATTTAGTATTTAAGTATTTTAAGTATTTAGTTTTTATAGGATAAGTAAATTTTAAGTAGTTTTTGAAGATGTACCTTCTTTGGCAGTTTGGTATATAACTATAAATTATAATGTTTAACTGTGTGTTTAAGTTTTGTTAGTGACGTCACAAAGGAAAGTGCTTTAATTGGGGTAAAAAATGCTATAGTAAAACATGTACCTACCTTCCAATTAAACCGTACTTTTTAAATATTTGGGATCGGAATTCTGAAAGGCCCTCAAACATCAATACTCATATTATAAATGTGAAAGTGTGTTTGTCTGACGTTTTGCATAGTGCCTGGAGAGTGACTGCACTGTTTATACTGAACAAGCTGATACCCGCGACTTCGTCCTCGTAGAATAAGCTTTTTAAATTACCACGGGAACTCTTTAATTTTCCGGGATAAAAAGTAGCCTATGTCACTTTCCAGGTCTTCAACTATACCCATTTAAAAAATCATTTCGATCCGTTGCTCTGTTGCGGCGTGATTGAAGGACAAACCAACAAACAAACACACTATCACATTTATATTATTAGTATGATTTTCCACGGGAATTTATTGTATCTTGCCTATTGTATCTTAAAAACCTCAAACCACACAGACGAAGTCGCGGGCATTCGCTTGTACCTATACCTATTTATTTGTATTCAGATGACCCCAATACAACTTCCCCAACAGCCCCAACTCTCTTCGTTTATAAACAAATAAACCACTCTTTTCTAAGTAGGTAATTAGAATTCATGTCTGTGGGATGTTTTGCAAATTAGCTGCGTTATTAATGAGATTCTTTCTGTTTCACGTTTTGTAATTTGTTGTTATCGGCTATGACACTATTAGGACCCACCGAGCCGTAGTATAATAATTATAATACTAGCTAATGCCCGCGACATCTATTGGATAGAAGCAGGCGTTACTATGCAGAAGTCCATGATAATGAAGGAACTAGAAGTTGAATCATACTAATATTATAAATGCGAAAGTGTGTTTTTTTGTTGGTTTATTGGTTTGTCCTTCAATCACGCCGCAACAGAGCAACGCATTGACGTGATTTTTGGCATGGGTATAGTTGAGGACCTGGAAAATTATGGAGTTCCCGCGGGAACAAAAAAAAACTTAAACCACGCGGACGAACAATAATACAATAGGTAAATCTATGTGGTAAGTACACTGTACAGTGTGTATCCCGCACTTATAGCGTGTGTGTGTGTGTTCAAAATCGAGTCAACATCTCCTGAAGATGCTCCGGTGTCGGAGTGAAACGTAATATACGTTGAGAGTATTTGAAAGATTTGTGTGGTGTGGTGAATATCGCGGGCTATGAGTGCGTAATACACACTGTACCACATAGATTTACCTATTATTGCGGATTATTGCGAATTAAACTTCTAGTTCCTTCACTTCCAAATCTAGGTCTGTCCCTTTCTGCAGAGAGTATTATCACAGTATTGAAATCTAATACTGTGGTATTATGAAAGGGTTAGGAATATTTTTAATGCTGCTATTTTAGTTGAGAGATTGTGTAAAACAGAATCAGCCCCAGTGTAATATCATGTTATTCCAAGTAAAACACAAGATGAGTAGCATGCATCTCTCGAGATGCGTATCACAAAAGCGGTTTCTAGAGTATAAGTGCCTACTTCAAGGAATTCCGCCACAGCGCGCCGCTGTGTGTCAAAGCGACCGAGATTATAGAACGAGGGTCTGGCACATGCCTCGCGTGTTCACATAGCAGCGGGCTTACCACCGTCGCTTATAGCAGTATTATTTTAAAACTAGATTATGCTGCGACTTCGTTCGCGTGGAATAAGGTATGTTTTATTCCCCCGGGAATTCTTTAATTTTCCGGGATAAAAAATAGCCTATGTCCTTCCCCGGGATACAACCTACCCTTGATCCAAATTTCATCTAAATCGAACGAATGATCCAGAGTTATAAACCAAATAATATTTGTGCGCCGACTTGGCTAATATATTAATTAAATTAACCATCTCATCTCTCATGTGTAGGTACACATATTATGCAAATAAATAATCTGAATTTTATCACTAAGAATTTAAAAGGTAAACATACAAAAGTACGCATAAACTCATCAGCATCGACTTTGTTGATCTAGATTCTAGAAGCTATTGTAAGGGATAGAATAAATAAATCCGGCCAAGTGCGAGTCGGATTCGCGCACCGAGGGTTCCGTACTCAAGAAGTAGGTATAATTACCTTTGTAGTGAATGCAATCCCGCCAGATAATTTCAATCCCGGTATTTGCGGGATTGAACTATGTTAATCCCGCTGGATCCCGGTATTTGCGGAATCCCGCAGGGTAGACTTAAACTTTTGAAATTTAAATCGTAATGAAGTATATCAGTCTATCAGTCGTTTCGTTTTCATGGTCTTAATTATTACCCAAATCAAACAAGCTTCATGGTACACCTTATATGGTTTATTAATACTTTTAGACTGACATATAAAAACTACACATTATTTTGGAAATGGCTACGTAGATAAGTTAAAGTATTAATTGTGTCGTCTGCCAAACGGCTCCTGATATTCGACACAAGGTATCCGACGGCTGAAAAATCCCGCTCAGCTTCCACGCTGGTTGGTACAATAGTCAATACTTGAGGTTCACAATGAGCCGATGTTGACGAACTGGACATCGATGCAGTTGAGGAAGCGGCAGCACTTCCACCCCCATCTGGTGCTTTCGCCGTCTCAATTTTGTGTTTTGACTTTAGGTGCACATGTAAACCTTTTGTCGAACGTCCGGTCGTTTTAATTATTGATTTACACAACTTACATTTTGCAGTTTGTAAATCTTCGGCCCTTAAAAAGTACTTCCAAACAGGAACAATACCACAAAAGTCTTTATACACTGTTACCGACATTATTTTTCACTAATTCAACAATATAAAAAACGTAGAAAGCTTAGTTTACTTTGATTTTTCTAAAACAATCAATATTTAGTTAATAATGTACAGCTTTGCGTCATAATAACAAGTTGTAACTGGAGTGGAGATTTTTAAGTAAATAAACAAAGGGTGCGGGAGGGGAAATTCTCCAGCGCCGCGCCGCCCGCTGCCCGCTGCCGCCGGCCGGCAGCGCCCTCGCATCGTTTTGTTTAGCCCAGCCAGCTCACGCGCTGCCTCGCTCAGAGTAACAAACATGAACCACGCTTATTTGCAATCCCGCCAGTCCCGCGGGATCCCGCAAAAATTTAGACCGGGATTAGTCCCGCTAAATGTATGCGGGATCCCGGTATTTCGGGATCCCGGTATCCCGGTATTGCATTCTCTATACCTTTGTCAATAAACCGCAAAACTAACTTTGTATGTAGAGGTTTACTGTTAATATCAAAAAATTACGTTTGTTGTATGGGAGCCCCCCTTTAATATTTACTTTATTGATATTTAATTATTTATTTTGAAAGGTAATATACAAGTTAATATTCTGTGAAAATTTGAACCGTCTACCTGTTACCGTTTTTAATACTGAGCAAAAAAATACGAAAAAAAACACGTTTATTGTATGAGGACCCCCCTTAATATATATATTTTTTTAATTTTTAGTATTTGTTGTTATAGCGGCAACGGAAATACATCATTTGTGAAAATTTCAGCTTTCTAGCTATCACGGTCTATGAGATACAGCCTGGAGACTGACAGACAGACAGACAGACAGACAGACAGACAGACAGACAGACAGACAGACAGACAGACAGACAGACAGACAGACAGACAGACAGCGGAGTCTTAGTAATAGGGTCCCGTTTTTACCCTTTGGGTACGGAACCCTAACAAGATCGAAATTGTAAGGGATAGTATAAATACAAGACAGAATAATAATTGAAGTTCGTCAGCAAAACATGCTGACATTCTGTCGTACGGTAAAATCTCTCCCATATGCCAAAACAAATAAAAATATACAGCACGGAATAAAAAACAGCCAATTTCGTACAATTTTAATTGAGCCCTCTTAAATTTCATTCCGACTAGATATTGTTAACAATCAACAGCGTCAATATCAAAAATTCAAACCAAACTAACAAGGGAGGGATGCATTCGATTCATGTATGGATTTGTGAAATTCGACGTTCACAAATACGGCTGGCCTGGTTCCGTATATTTTAAAGTTTTAACACAAAACTAGAACTAGGTCCGCCATGTACGAATAATTCGTTATAGGACACTGTGATGCATACTTTGAATCCCCTTTCTAGTGCAGAATAGAGTTTCTCTACGACTTAACAGCTTATACCCATCTCTATTTATTCAATTAATTCAAAAGTGAATAGGCATCTTCTAGGCAAGCGCGCTCCACCTTAGGCTGCATCACTACTTCCAGCAAGACTGGATGCAGTCAAGCGCTAGTCTATAAATTTAAAAAAAAAGTTAGGTTATATCAAAGGAGCCTTCATTTTTTAAAGTTTTCACTTTTATTCGTCAGGTTCAATATCAAAAATTCAATTAACGAAGTATGCAAGTGATGCATGCAGAAATATGTGAAATTCAACGTATGCTAGCAAATACGGCTGGCCTGGTTCCGTATACGGTATATCTATAAAGTTTTAACACAAAACTAGAACTAGGACCGCCATATACGAACAATTCGATATAGGGCACTGTGATACAAACTTTGAAATAGGGTTTCTCTACGACTTAACAGCCTATACACATCTCTATTTATCTGTTTAAATAGAGATGTGATATAGAAATATCACATCAAAATAACCTTTCATTTAAACCGATTTCAAAAAAGGAGATTATCAATTCGAAACGTATAGTATGTAATAATATGGGAACTGCAAAATATTCACATAATGTTAACAACAACAACATAATACATATAAGGGCTTCCAAACAAATATACATAGGTATGTATGTATGTTATTCCGCTGATTTCTCCAAAACTATTAATCGGAATGTGACCATTCTGTTTTCAAGTGGCTTACATTTACTTCAACTTAGGGAACAGTGCAAGTTTCATCAAAATTGGTTCAGTCGTTTTCAAGATATTGACTGTTAAGCGTGTAGTAAAGTCTGTTTAACTTTCAATATTTTATTTCTCAAGCTCAATACAATTAATTACCAAACAATATGCAAGTGATGCATTGAGGGATTTGTGAAAATCGACGAGCGTTCACAAATACGGCTGGCCTGGTTCCGTATATCTATAAAGTTTTAACACAAAACTAGAACTAGGATCGCCATGTACGAATGATCTGTTAAAACACTGTGATGGAAACTCCAAATCCGTGCCATAAAGCTCAAAGCGTTATAGCATACCAATCTCTTTCATTTATTTTATTCGATGGCGGGTTTGTTAGCTTTTGAAGATTGCAGGAACCTCTGTTTAAAATTCAGCTTTCTTGGTCCAAACAAGGCTTTGGGCTGAGTGTTGATGTCAGTCAGTTTCTCTGTCTGTCTGTGCTTCGGCCCATCTGTTTAATCGATTTTCACTAGATACTCGTTTTACTCGTAGGTACTTTTGTGGCGTTACCTCCTTGCTAGCTGGCAACGCACACAAGCTTCGCATTCGGAACTTGCTTTTGGAACGTTTTTGGATTCGGAACGTCCTGCGCGCGAGAGCTGCGCTATAGCATCAGACGACACACCATTCTATTGCTGGACGTCCAGCGCAACGCTTCTTTGATATATTTCTATTGTACAGTTTTACATAATCTATTAATATACTTGTAAATGTGGACCAAGTCTATTATTTCCAGATCACGTCGGGGTCACCAATATAGGGAGCTTATGCCCACCTAATATAATACAATGTCAATGTCAACGGTAAACATAGTATCCGTATTTAAATTTGTTTTTAATATAAATTACCGTAAAATTTTCACCATCAAAGTAATAAAATCAGAAGAATTAAGTGCAATAGTGAACTACAATTGTTTGCGATGTATTCTGTGAAGTATTTTTAATAAAAACAGTGCTAACACAGTTGACAAGCTGATTGTAATTTGGGGTTTTGTGGTTGATAAATGAAACCTACAGATCTACCTGTGTTCATAATGAAGAGTTGCGGCGGATACATTGGTTACGATTTCTTTTGGTGCCTGTTCAGTCTTTAAAAACCTAAGTTTTTAAGACTGTGATAATTTTAAGACGCGGTTGCTAAGGCCGCCATCGGTTGTCCGTAGCGACGACATGCGTCGCTAGGTCAGCAATAAATAAGCAGCTGCTATATTTTGACTGTGACTTTTTTGTGTTTTAAGTTTACTTTTTAAGTTAATTTATTGTGTTTTTAAATTTGTTTTAAGTTATTCTTTTTCTTGTGAATGTATTTATCTATTGAGAATGCAGTCCGTGACCCAATCTTGTGATGGCACGTCGATCGCGACCCATACATGTACACAGTGCAACAAGTCATTCAAATCTTTGAAAGGCCTCAACATACACACTTCAAAAACACACAGGAAATGTATTAGCCAAAATAGTTCACCTTTAGACATCCATCCCATTATTCAGAGTGCGCCTACTTATGTAGCCAACGATCCATTACCTTTCCACACATATCTCAGCCATTTGAAAAATAGTATACCCATAGTTAAAAGAATCCCTAGAGGAGCTCGAATAACCGTTGCTACACATTTGTCACAATTAATCCAGAAATGTTACATAAGCAATTGTACTCAAGACTGGCAGAACCTATTTTTATTTTCATACATCACACTACATATAATAAAAACTGATGAACCGAATTTATCCTTGACACAAAAGATTAAGAATAACTGTGCTGTAATCTCCTCGCCTTCTCCCGCACCTCTAATCAAACATGATGCCCCTCGTAATCGCAACAAACTCATCGAAAACAAAATCTGTGACGGAGATCTCAAAGGTGCTGCTCGCCTTTTGTTCTCCAATGACGTGCTATCACCAGATACCCCTGACACCCTTCAGGCTTTACGGACAAAACATCCTCCAGCTCCAGTAAACCCATATTTTCTCGATCCACCAACAGCAGGGCAAGCTTGCCTTCAAATTCAAAAAAAAGTTGTTGCAGATGCTATTTTATCTTTTAAACCAGGTTCGGCTGCAGGTTTGGATGGAATCTCACCCCAACATTTGAAAGACTTAACTTCGCATTCTGTGGGTGATGCAGGCGAGCAACTTCTAAATTCGATCACTAAATTAATCAACTTTATGTATTCCGGTAATGTCAATCCAGAAATTGTTCCCATTCTTTTCGGCGCGAACCTCATTGCCCTCACCAAAAAGGACGGAGGGGTGAGACCAATTGCTGTGGGATCAACACTACGACGTCTGGCCTCCAAAATTGCTGTTCGACATATTTTACCAAAATTAAATTCGGATTTTGAACCCGTACAGTTAGGTTTCGGTGTAAAAGGAGGGTGTGAGGCAGCCGTCCATGCCCTACGCTCTTTCCTAACTTTCGGTCAGCCTGACGTTTTGCTCAAAATTGATGTCAAAAATGCATTCAATTCGGTAAATAGGGATACCCTGCTGACGGAAATAAAACAACATATACCGGAAATATACAATTATCTTCTTCTCAGTTACGCTGACCCAACAAAATTGTTATATCGTTCTAATGAACTGTCCTCGGAAGTAGGTTGTCAACAGGGTGATCCCCTTGGGCCTGCAATCTTTAGTTTGGCTATAAATCCGATAATCAAAAATTTAAATTCTAAATTCAACGTTTGGTATTTGGACGACGGAACCCTAGGAGGTGATGTGGATACTGTTTTTTCGGATCTTTTTTTAATCAAAAATAAATTTGAAGCCATTGGTTTGGAGCTTAATTTTAGCAAATGCGAACTTTTTATAAATAATTGCGACTTAAATTTAAATGACGTAAAACAAAAATTTAATATTTTGGCTCCAAATATTAAAATAGTTAATAGTAATTCCCTTTACCTTTTAGGTTCTCCAATTTTTGATGAAGCTATTCCTGAATATATTAATAATTCAATTACTAAATTTCAAAATTCTGCTGACCGTCTCCTTGAAATTAGTCCACATTATGCACTTTGCATCTTAAAATTCTGTCTTTTCGTCCCAAAATTTACGTATGTGCTCCGTTGCTGCTCCTTTTGGAATCACTCAGATCTTTTGTCACAAGTAGACGACTTAATCAAAATTAGCTTAGAATCGATTTTTAATATGCAGCTGAACGAGCAATCTTGGACCCAAGCATCTCTACCCATCCGTTATGGTGGTTTAGGAATTCGCAAAATTTCCAGTGTCGCTTTACCAGCCTTCCTATCTTCTGTCCATAGTTCAGCAAATCTCATAAGTAAAATTTTAAAGGCATCCCCTTCAAACTTTGAGATTGCTGGCTTGGAAGAAGCTAGAAACGCTTTCTTAATTGCATGCCCAGGTCAAAATTTTCCAATTTCTCCAAATTCACAGAGGAGCTGGGACGACATTAACTGCAAATTGACTTATGAAAATCTTTTGAGCTGTAGTACAGGATCGGCGCGTGCTAGGCTTTTGGCCGTGGGTGCGCATGAGGCCGGCTACTGGCTTCACGCGTACCCTTCGTCAAATACAGGAACATTTCTTGAGCCTGACACGCTCCGAATTGCAACCTGTCTACGACTTGGGGTTCCGGTCTGCGCTCCTCATAAATGTCCATGTGGCAGTGATGTCGACAGGCTAGGACATCACGGACTGTCATGCCAAAAAAGTGCTGGCCGCTTCTCGAGACATGCCGCACTTAACGATATCATACACCGGTCCCTTGCCACCGTCAACGTGCCAAGTTTACTTGAGCCGACTGGTATTGCAAGAGACGATGGCAAGAGACCGGACGGTATGAGTTTGATTCCATGGAAGATGGGCCGAGTGCTGGTATGGGATGCAACCTGTTCAGACACGCTGGCCCCTTCCCATCTACATGGAACCAACAACAGAGCTGGTGCGGCTTGTGAAGCGGCTGAAAAAGCTAAAGCTTACAAATACAGGGGTCTAGGCTCCGAATATGATTTCGTCCCATTCGGTGTCGAGACCCTTGGTCCGTGGGGTCCTAGCGCTATAAGGCTTTTTAAAGAAATAGTAAAAAGGTTAGTCGACATCACAGGGGACCGAAGAGCTGGCAGCTACCTCGGACAAAGAATTAGCCTAGCTATTCAAAGGGGGAACGCTGCCAGTATCTTCGGAACCTTGCCTAAAGGGACTCCTTTTAATAATATATTTTAATTATTATATTAGAAAGTATAAATAGTTATTTTAATATTATGTACTTTATGAATATATTCGATTATTAGATTATAGATAAAATTCATAATTTCGGTTCTATATCAGGCGCAAAGTTCACCAATATGCACCTTGTTTAACTTTAAATAGCAGCACTATTTTAGTCGGCAAACTAACCGAGCGCAGATAATACAATAACCTAGTTTATGCATAAAATGGATTTTCCCAGTGTCCGAGCCTGGTCGGACAAAGGGCCGGAAACGTGGAGCGCGGACAAGCATATAAGTTTAGCAAAATTATGCAACATATCTATATCTATGCTAATTTTAAACATGCAAAGGTTTGGATGGATGGATGGATGAATGGATGTTTTTTACTCAATCACGCCAGAACGGCTGATCGGATCTGGATGAAATTTGACAGAGCAAAGATATAGTTTACTGTCTGGAATAACACATAGACTACTTTTTATCCCGGAAATTGAGGAGTTCCCGCGGGAACCCAAAAAATCTCAATCCACACGGACGAAGTCGCGGGTATCAGCTAGTTTTAATATACAAAAGAAAAGGCTGATTGACTGACTGATCTATCAACGCACAGCTCAAACCACTGGACGGATCGGGCTGAAGTTTGGCACACAGATGGATTTCCAACCCTAAAGGGGTTTGAAATTTGTATGAAAATAGAACTTAACGTGAGCGAAGCTGCGGGCAAATCTAGTATTTTATAAATAGCGAGCAAACGAGAAGGCGGGTCGGGTCACCTGATGGTAAGTCGCCCATGAACATTTGCGGCACCATAGGGTGCGTTTGCAAATCCCTTGAGATATTGGAGTTTTCAGTACATTTTGTGACTAAGTCAAGCAAAATAAGATGGAACTAAAAATCACTATACATAGATTGATCCTATATCTCCAATTTTTGGTAATAACTTTGTAAAAAATCTTTATTTTTAATACTATAAAAATTATTTTCCCTCACCTCTTCACTCAAAATTGACGATTTAGGGGTGACTTTAGGTACATTTTATACTGTAATTATGCGGATTTTTTGTCATTAAAAAATACGATCTGTTAGTAGATATGTTCACCTCCAAATGTTGGTAATAAAAATATCAAAAATAATACAAATAGTACAAGAAATTAAATAAAAATCGCGTGTATATTTTTCACATACTTTGTAAATCTTAACATAGTGTAAATAAGGGTTATTTTGATCTTACTCGGTCTCTGGTTTGATTTCAAATTATCAATCAGTCTGCGTTTGACCGCCGTCGAGAGTGGACCCTGTGTCGGTTGCAAGCAGTCGCTGATGTCGAAAAACATCGCTGTACGGACACGAAATAGTTGAGCGAACCTAATTTATATTTTACGTTATCGACTGTGCTGATATACCTATCGATAAGGTACATATAGTACCTACTACCTACATAACATAATTATATTATTTGATAGAATTTAGAAATTTATTACAGTATCTATTCCCCGAGCGTGGTAGTGACCTGAAGGTATACTTCTGTGGTCGGTGTAACACCAAGTTCTGTGGTAAGATCTCATCATAACTAACGAAACGAGCCCAAATTCGATACACCTAGCTCTCCGCGTCTAGGAGTTCCAGTAGTGGATGTCGAAGTATACCTTCAGGTCACTCCACCAAGTTCTGTGGTAAGATCTCATCATAACTAACGAAACAAGCCCAATTTCGATACACCTAGCTCTACGCGTCTAGGAGTTCCAGTAGTGGATGTCGAAGTATACCTTGAGGTCACTCCACCAAGTTCTGTGGTAAGATCTCATCATAACTAACAAAACGAGCCCAAATTCGATACACCTAGCTCTACGCGTCTAGGAGTTCCAGTAGTGGTCGTCGAAGTATACCTTCAGGTCACTCCACCAAGTTCTGTGGTAAGATCTCATCATAACTAACAAAACAAGTCGAAATACGATACACCTAGCTCTACGCATCTAGGAGTTCCAGTGGTGGATGTCGAAGTATACCTTCAGGTCACTCCACCAAGTTCTGTGGTAAGATCTCATCATAACTAACAAAACAAGTCGAAATTCGATACACCTAGCTCTACGCGTCTAGGAGTTCCAGTAGTGGATGTCGAAGTATACCTTGAGGTCACTCCACCAAGTTCTGTGGTAAGATCTCATCATAACTAACAAAACGAGCCCAAATTCGATATACCTAGCTCTCCGCGTCTAGGAGTTCCAGTAGTGGATGTCGAAGTATACCTTCAGGTCACTCCACCAAGTTCTGTGGTAAGATCTCATCATAACTAACGAAACAAGCCCAATTTCGATACACCTAGCTCTACGCGTCTAGGAGTTCCAGTAGTGGATGTCGAAGTATACCTTGAGGTCACTCCACCAAGTTCTGTGGTAAGATCTCATCATAACTAACAAAACGAGCCCAAATTCGATACACCTAGCTCTACGCGTCTAGGAGTTCCAGTAGTGGTCGTCGAAGTATACCTTCAGGTCACTCCACCAAGTTCTGTGGTAAGATCTCATCATAACTAACAAAACAAGTCGAAATACGATACACCTAGCTCTACGCATCTAGGAGTTCCAGTGGTGGATGTCGAAGTATACCTTCAGGTCACTCCACCAAGTTCTGTGGTAAGATCTCATCATAACTAACAAAACAAGTCGAAATTCGATACACCTAGCTCTACGCGTCTAGGAGTTCCAGTAGTGGATGTCGAAGTATACCTTCAGGTCACTCCACCAAGTTCTGTGGTAAGATCTCATCATAACTAACAAAACGAGTCGAAATTCGATACACCTAGCTCTACGCGTCTAGGAGTTCCAGTAGTGGATGTCGAAGTATACCTTCAGGTCACTCCACCAAGTTCTGTGGTAAGATCTCATCATAACTAACAAAACGAGCCCAAATTCGATACACCTAGCTCTACGCGTCTAGGAGTTCCAGTAGTGGTTGTCGAAGTATACCTTCAGGTCACTCCACCGAGTCTTGAGGTAAGATCTCATGATAACTAACAAATTGAGTCCAAATTCGATACACCTAGCTCTACGCGTCTAGGAGTTCCAGTAGTAGTCATCGAAGTATACCTTCAGGTCACTCCACCAAGTCTTGAGCTAAGATCTCATTATAAATAACAAAACGAGCCCGAAGTCCGGAAATAAAAAAATAGATAAAACAATAAATAATAATAGGTATATCGAAGTATCGACTATCGATACAAGTTGATTCAACGCAGCTTATCCGTGCATAGGTATATGTCTGCGTGGGAATGAAGCATGTGTGCTGTGTAGTAGTGCGATTTCATACCTATCCGTTTCGGAAATACGTCCTTATGGAATCTGTTTATCCGTCCCTTGAATAACCATATTATTACTAGATGATTCCCGCGACTTCGTCCGCGTGGATTTATGTTTATTGATTCCCGCGGGAACTCTTCAATTTCCCGGGATAAAGTAGCCTATGTCCTTCCCCGGTATACAACCTATCCCTGTACCAAATTTCATCAAAATCGGTTGAACAGATACATTTTTTGATTCCCGAAGGAACTCTTCAATTTTCCGGGATAAAAAGTAGCCTATGTCCTTCCCTGGGATGTAATCTATCTCTGTATCAAATTTCATCAAAATCGGTTGAGTAGTTGGGCCGTGAAAGCGTAGCAGACAGACAGACAGACAGACAGACAGACGGACAGACAGACAGACACACTTTCGCATTTATAATATTAGTATGGATAGTTTGAGGGAATACAGCAGGAAGGTTTCACATATTGACTTGTTCCACTCAATTTGCTAGATTTTTGGTGGGCAATTTTAACGTTAACTCCATCGATGGATCGACTAACAACATCCCCCCGATTGCGTAAGAAAATCATATCTAATCAAAATCGTTGCTCAACCGTATAATAATTCGACCTGTTTAAGTAGTTCATAGATGCCTGCACGTCAAAAACCATGTTGATACAATAATACGTTGTAAGCTAGGTACGTTTTAAGCTGTCAAATGATTACGATTTTCTTAGACAATTGGGCCTCTGATCCATTCACCAGGCGCGGTCCGAAGGGGGGGGGTCACAGGGGACATGACCCCCCCCCAAAATCTAAGGTCAAATTGAAAAATCTCAAAAATTTGCCAAATAATAAAAGGAAATTTCTAGCTATCCCCTAACAGTAATAAATTTAGTTTGCTGACATCTAGTGGTGTTTTCATGAGCTACGTACGATGGCCAAAATAACTTGGAAATGACTTATAGTCTAGAAACAAGGAACCGAACTACAGTGCTCCCAACCCAAAGTGATAATGCGCATAGAAATCTTCGTCACTGTTCGGCAACGGTCGTATTCCCCGAGCGTCGGAAGACGATATGTATATTGTAAGAGTGGTTAAGTGCATTTTCTTCATAGTAGTAGAATTATGTGTTTTGTGCTAAAAGAGATAAATATTGATTTATCAGTAACGAAATTTGATTCGATAATTCCATGTAAGTAAATAGCGAGGATAACCACACGATTGCGAATATGCTACAATCTAAACATTCACCCGGAAATAGTACCAGACGTCTCAAATATTATCACCCGATTCGCAAATGTAAAAAGACGACTTCCATTTGTTTTATAGGTGAATGGTGATGTATAAAATAAAATTGTGTCTTGTGCAATAATGTTTATTTTATTCCAGATACGTATTTTTAGGGTTCCGCAGCCAAATTTGGCAAAAACGGAACCCTTATAGATTCGTCATGTATGTCTGTCTGTCTGTCCGTCCGTATGTCACAGCCAATTTTTTCCGAAACTATAAGAACTATACTGTTGAAACTTGGTAAGTAGATGTATTCTGTGAACCGCATTAAGATTTTCTTACAAAAATAAAAAAAAACAATAAATTTTGGGGGCTCCCCATACTTAGAACTGAAACTCAAAAAATAACCCATACGTGTGGGTTATCTATGGATAGGTCTTCAAAAATGATATTGAGGTTTGTAATATAATTTTTTTCTAAACTGAATAGTTTGCGCGAGAGACACTTCCAAAGTGGTAAAATGTGCCCCCCCCCCCCTGTAACTTCTAAAATAAGGGAATGATAAAACTAAAAAAAAAATTTGGTGTACATTACCATGCAGACTTCCACCGAAAATTGGTTTGAACGAGATCTAGTAAGTAGTTTTTTTAATAATTTAAAACTTACTACATGTTTGTACGGAACCCTTGGTGCGCGAGTCCGACTCGCACTTGGCCGGTTTTTTATTAGTGTAGTGAGTGACCCCCTCCAAAATTTCTGGCTGCGACCGCGCCTGCCATTCACTCTATGACGAGCGAGGATGATACAAGTCGCTGCTGTTGTGTTCTAATAAGAAAGTAGTATAATATTTGTCAGGGGTGACACCTAATTATGCTTTTTAGTATTTGAGGGCGGGCTTGAACCCCTTAATCTCCCCTGGATTCACTTCTAAAAATATGAATGACTTAGTATCTTAATTGAAGCTTGCAAGTCAGCGCGCGACCTCAAAAAAAGTTCGTGATAAATTTTAACGCGCGTTGTAATCGCATCGCTTGCTCATAAGTCGTACGATCGTTCGACAATTAGGAGTTGACGACGGCTTAAGAATAACTAGAGGTTTACTACCATTGATGTAGAATTTTACTAATGTTTACTACCATCGCTTAAAGCTGTATTATTTTAATATTTTACGCTCTTGTTTCAGAATTATAATCATTATTTTAGAGATATTTCATGGTAAAACTGCATTTTTTATATATATATACATAGGCTTGGATGCAATCAGACCTGCGCTTGGATAGAAGATGCCTATTCACTCTTAATTTGATTAAACGAGGAGGGGAAAACGGAAGCCCAAGGGCATTTCATATCCTAGCGGTTCGAATTAAGAACGAGGAAGCAAATCGCTTCGTACGTGTCCGCTGAATTTCGACTGCGTAATGGTGCCGATTTTTCCTTGATAATACTGCTTTAAGCGATGGTAGTAACAGTAAGCCCCCTTAAGTATCCACGTACCTGGTATTTGGAGAGGTTAGCGACCTCGTGCGCGGGCGGACGAGGCGGCGCGTCCCGGGGCGCCTCGCGAGGCGGCACCGCCGGAGCGCCCCGAGCACTGCCGTTCACCTGCTGGACATGGGTACAGGTAAGTACAACGGACATACGTGATACGCCCTTAACACTTTACTACACGAATGCCCAAAAAAAGGAGTGCAATATTTTCAGGGTTTATGTTTCTGTATACCACCATAACATCAAACTGATCAGATCTGGATGTAAGCTATGCGGTATCGTTAGAATCACTGAGTAGGGAAAGTTACTAATGATTCGAATCCTTACATGGTCTCAAGCGACACTGGCTATAAATTTAAAAAAAGAAACAATATGGCAGAGTAACAGGGGTTTCAAAAATGAATCAATTTCAGCCAAATCGGTTAAATAGTTCTCTCTCTGGTCTCCATTCTCAACTACATACAATTACAATATCATACTAATATTATAAACTAGCTGATGCTCGCGACTTCGTCCGCGTAAATTGAGGTTTTTTGGTTCCCGCGGGAACTTTTTAATTCTTCGGGATAAGAAGAAGCCTATGACTGTAGTCTATCTCTGAGCTAAATTTCATCCAGATCCGTTCAGCCGTTCTGGCGTGATTGAGTAACCAACATCCATCTAAACTTTCGCATTTATAATATTAGTATAGATTTCCGGTGTAAATCAGGGAGAGGAATAAATCTTTCGAGAATAATATCTGTTAAATGTCGCATATTTTCATCACGTTGATTTTCTTCATCGAAAAGCGCATGATGACATTAAAGCCTGAGGATGAATACGGTTCATACCTATACGTATTAAAGTGTGGTTGGTGTATCAGTGTTGGGGACGAGTGTATAGAAATACTCAGAAATACTACACAGAAATCTATACTAATATTATAAATCCGAAAGTCCTTATCTGCTACGCTTTCATGTTCATTTCTCAACTGTTCAACCGATTTTGAGATAGGTTTAGCAATAGGCATCCCGGGGAAGGACTTAAGCTACTTTTTATCCCGAAAAACTCCCACGGGAGTTTACAAAAAAGTAAAACCGTGCGTAAATATCACCTATTTCCTAAAAAACTAACCGGGAATCGAACCCGGTGACTGTTAATCTGCAACCATTGCACTAGAGAAAGAGAATGAGAACTGCTGTATATAATATTTTAGGACTCATATTCATAATATTCGTTCAAAAAGGTAAAACATGCTAAGATATTAGTAGCTTAAAATAAGGTTAATATAAAGCTTACACTATAACATAAAAACGTCGGAAATTCGTTTTCCAATATCTGGTTGGTTACAATATAAACTTTTAAAAAGAATTGGTTAAATATTCGGCATTCATGGACAACATTCCATGGAGCTACGTTCGCTACGTTCAGTGGCATTAAAAAAAAATACCAACAAGTTATAAGAAAACGTCTTGCTCTCAAATAATTTATACAAAATTATAGAAAATATTCATATCTTACTTACGTAAAATACTTATCACTATCATACAGAAAACCCGTAGATTAGAATAGCAGGCATATTCCTAGTAAAGATAGTTTTATTAAGATTAATTTTAACTAATGTTTACTCCCATCACAGTCATCTAATAGTTACCCATCCAGAAATTACAGTATTGGAATACAAATAATTTCAAATAATATCACATTTATGGCATAGCATGCAAAAAGGGGAGTAAAACTTATCGATAACTGACTTTTAAGAAGTTCTAAATTCTTGGAAAATATTTCTTACTAATACTAATATTATAAATGCGAAAGTTTGTATGGATGGATGGATGTATGGATGTGTGTTACTCAATCACGCCCCAGCGGCTGAACGGATCTGGCTGATTTTGGCACAGAGATAGATTTCTGGAATAGCACATATGCTACTTTTTATCCCGGAAAATTAAAGAGTTCCCGCGGTAATTACAAAACCTCGATCCACGCGTACGAAGTCGCGGGCATCAGCTCGTATTCTAATAATAATGAAAGTAAATTTCTTTTTCACCCCACCATCTCTGAAAGAGTATTTTTACGCTTCAATCATCACATCATCATCACTACAGCCTATTAACGTCCCACTGCTGGGCACAGGCCTCCACTCTCATAGGAGAGCGGGAATTAGAGCTTAGACCCACCACGCTGCCCCAATGCGGGTTGGCGGGCTTTAACGATTATTATCATGTTAGTGATAATAACCGGGACCGACGGCTTAACGTGCTCTCCGAGGCACGGGGGTGAAACACCGCCAACTTCCAACTCCGGGCTGGCACTGAGAATTTCTTAATTGAAAAACCCAATACCTAACTTTTATGCCCGACCGGGAATCGAACCCAGGACCTCGTGATCCGCAGTCGACTATGCTAACCACTAGACCAACGAGGCAGTACGCTTCAATATCTGAATGCAATAGCCGTTATTATCCTCTTGAGGATAAAGTAAATTGAATTTAGAAAATCGTGTGCACGTTAGTAAATATCACTCGTCTATGAAGTTTGTGAATTCAAAACATCATTAAAACCTATTTACTTCTACCTCTATGGTGCCGAATTTCCATACAACCGTTTTTAATTTGTTAAAACCTCACACTCGTAACCTTCTCGGTGTATTTTCTTTTACGTCATATTGTTTAAAATTAAACCCTTCGATTAAAAACAAGAAGATTGAAAATAAGTGAAAAATCTAAAATGAGTGATTCTAGTGACGAAGAAGTTAATTTGACGCCAACAGAATTGACTGAAACTGTTAAAAATGCGGAAGTGAGCTTTCTCCCTCAACAATCACGCGAGAAGTATTTCATTTCCTCGCTGAGGTGGCATGAAAAATTACGTGTTGCACTCGAGTGAAAAGATTTTTCACCTCGTGCTCTTTTGATTCCCTCGCTGACGCTCAGGATTCTAATTTTTGAATCACTCGCTGCGCTCGTGATTCAATTTTAGAATCCTTCGCTTGCTCGGTCGCAAATTGAGCACGCGGTTAAAAAACAACTTTTCACTCTTGTATAACAAATAACTATTTTAACACGATATTGATTAAAAAACATCCAAAATCAGTTAACAATACAATACTTAAAAATATTTCTTAATCAGGATAGACAATAATTACATATTATTAATATCTAATATATTTAAACATATAATAAATTATTACTATTCGTATTTGTTAAAACTTTATAAGTATCTTATGAACCTGAAAAAGTAATATTAAAATATACCATTAGACCTGAAAGAAAAGAAACCAATATTAATTAGTAAGATAAGATATGTAACTAAATATACCCAGATATGAATAGATAGATCGATAGAAGAAGAAGAAAGAAGATAGTTCATAAGTGGAAAAATATGTTAAATTACTTAAAATGTTTTAATAACGGTGAAATATCTACTGATATACAGACAGACAGACTAAGCGGTAGATGACACAATAAAAATATGTTTTTGCTTTGAAACCCTAAATATATTTAGCTGCTAAGCATTATGATTCACAACAAGTTAGCCCTAGACTGCGATCTCACCTGATGGTAAGTGACGATGCAGTCTAAGATGGTAGCGGGCTAACCTGTTAGGAGCATGGCAGTTATATTAAACCCATACCCTACTCAGTTTCTACGCGGCATCGTACCGGAACGTTAAATCGCTTGGCGGCACGTCTTTGCCGGCAGGGTGATAACTAGCCACGGCCGAAGCCGCCCACCAGGCAAATACGTACAATAATTGGTAGATACTTTAAGATTAATAAAGACAATATAATATACTATAACCTCTATATAGGGATGTCGAATATCTTAATCAATGACCATAATATAGGAGCTAGCAAATTATCGCAATTATTTCGTTAAGTAAGTACTAATTATTCAATTCAGTAGTAATGGAGAAGTTTACCTTTTTTAGGGTTCCGTACCCAAAGGGTAAAAACGGGACCCTATTACTAAGACTCCGCTGTCTGTCTGTCTGTCTGTCTGTCTGTCTGTCTGTCTCCAGGCTGTATCTCATAGACCGTGATAGCTAGAAAGCTGAAATTTTCACAAATGATGTATTTCCGTTGCCGCTATAACAACAAATACTAAAAATTAAAAAAATATATATATTATGGGGGGTCCCCATACAATAAACGTGTTTTTTTCGTATTTTTTTGCTCAATATTAAAAACGGTAACAGGTAGACGGTTCAAATTTTCACAGAATATTAACTTGTATATTACCTTTCAAAATAAATAATTAAATATCAATAAAGTAAATATTAAAGGGGGGCTCCCATACAACAAACGTAATTTTTTGATATTAACAGTAAACCTCTACAAACAAAGTTAGTTTTGCGGTTCATTAACAAAGGTAATTATACCTACTTCTTGAGTACGGAATCCTCGGTGCGCGAGTCCGACTCGCACTTGGCCGGTTTTTTTTTAATTTATTATGAAAATTAAGACAAAATAAAACAAAAATATGAAAGAATCATTATAATATCTCAACAAATGAAAAAGTAATGGAACTAAAGTTGCGCTTGCAAGACGGGAGACGTGACGTCATAATTCCCTATCAACCGACTTTATAGAGACTAATAAAAGAAAGAAATGGACTTAACGTGACTTAATTGAATTAAAAGCACTTAATTTGTGTGTGAAGATAATAATTAACCCCCTTATCTCCGGAGTTTACCAATCGAAAAATCTGAAATAATTATGGTCAATAGGAATTTATGTATATTTTACAGGAAAACTATAGCCAATGCTCTAACTAGCATAGTTTTTTTGATATTAACAGTAAACCTCGTACTCGTCGTCAAATAAACATATTGGTTTTTGCCTGATTGTTTTGCTTCAGTACCTACTTCTTGAGTACGGAACCCTCGGTGCGCGAGTCCGACTCGCACTTGGCCGGTTTTTTTTTCCTCACATTTAAATAATAAATTATAACGATTAGGTATGTAGTTAATTCCCGCCTTTCAATATTATAAAGATAAAAAATTAATATTATACTTTTAATTTTTTTTGCGCTGTGAGTGCTGAATGCGTAATACGGTAGAGTTCCAAATTTAAACTATTTAGGCCAAAGAACATTATAACAACTTACGAGATATTCAGGAAGAAAGATTCTAAATTCAAACTTATGATATGTAATGAAAATACATACATTCTTTACTGGCCTAGGCCGGGAAGTTTAACTTTCGAACTCATTTGCACATTTCATATCATTTTGTTAGAAAAATTAATTACTGTATATTACCGCGGACAGTAGAGCTTGGTGCAGTAAGCGTGATAACTGATGAGAATGAAAGCGAAAAGACGATCAACATTAAATTTTGTGCTTAACATTGTATTCATTATAATGATTTTACCCAATACACCTGCTTCAGATTATATTATTAACGAACAGTGTTACAATTTTTCAATAGTGTGAACTCTACTCCTATGTGAGTGGAGGACTGTGCCCAGCAGTGGGACGTTAATGAGGTGTAGTTGTGGGTGGTGGTGTCATGTAAACCTTTTTACTATTATCGAAATTTAAGTATACTTAATCGAGTAAATATTTTATTTCCTAAATTTATGGTTTTTATTGAAGAGAAAAAGCCCTGCTGAATACCCTGCTGAGTTTTTACTGGACTTTTCTCAAAGTGGAGCGCGTTTGGTAGCTTTAGCATTTAGATATCGTAAATAATAATTATTATCAACATGACGTCCGTATTTTGTTATTAAATTGAACATTAATATTTCAGTGTCGTTCAAAAAGTGTACTCTTGTCTCTTACTAGAAACTTTGAATAAATTGATTTTGATTTTACCTTTACTATGACATAAATAAAATGATGAAATTTATAAAACACAACGTTTTATGTTGTTTTATAAAATTATTACTTGACAAAAAGCTAGTAGAGTTACATCGGTCTACATACAGTCGTCTTATAAAGTATTTTCTATAATATTCAAAGACTAGCTGTTTTCCTAACGGTAGGTATAGTCCCACAATCTTATTCTGCCACTAATTTATCTGACCCGTGGTGGCCAAATTTGAAATTTATTTAGTTTGTTAGCCTGTTTAGTTTTTTTTAATAGATTTTTTTTTTATAATAGCGACGCTGTAACCGGGTCAGGTCGGACTAGTATTTCCTAAAATATGTAATATTATGTGCTACTTTCGTGCTTCTTAAATTGTGATCCAAGGTGATATAATATCTCATAAACAGATAACATTTATAGTAAGAGGTGAAGAGGTGATGCATAATTATTATAAATATTAGGTAAGTATTTACTTGCTTCCCATTTTGTTTAAATTTTTTGAAAAACTAGAATTTTGTTGGCAAAACTAATTATAGAGTCCGTACTCTCTATAAGGTAAGCATAAAACCTTTTCTTTTCTATCTAAAAAGTTTTTATGCTGTTCCTTTCAGAGATTTGTGCAGAAGTCATAAAAATTCTGGCTTTCCAAAAATTCCGGCCATTCAAATTGTATTACTGGGGTCATACCGTGAATCGTGATCAATTTCATTACATCTTTGATTAAGCAAAGAAACACTTGCCAAGTAAACAAAAGCTCTGCTCTATAGATCTGATGATTAATGTATCGCGCTATGACTCCAACAAAAAATATAATCCCCTGGTTAAAGTTCCCAAGAACCAACTAAATCTAAACCAAGCCCATCTCCAATTCCCAAGATGACACCATGAAGCATGCGCCTGTGTTTACCTGCATCAGAACGCTCTTTCTGTCCGCGGTACCGGGGTATTTGGGGGTAGTTTTCACAATCTGGACGAAGCTCTCAGGGACATCTACCGCCACCTCCCTTCCCAGCAGCACGGGCATCGTGTCAAACCCTGGAGGAAGCTTGTATGACGCGTATACAGCCTCCCTGATCAACACTGAATCAGTGCGAGCCGAATACGTGACTCCTTCCCTGCAGTCTAACAAAGAATCTTCTCCATTAGAAATTAACAGCTGTATCTTATGGTCGCTCAAGTTGTGAGTCGTGTTCGATGTTACAGACGCAACGCTTTCGGATCTTTCGGAGATCAAATCGCATTTGGTTGTCTCAGAGGAGGTTTTGCTTTTCTTGCTACCGAAGCTCGCTGAGCCGTCTGAGCTCTGTGGTAAAGATAGCAGTTCCATGGTGCTGTTGTTTTTGAAGGATCCAGAACCGTCTGAGCTGGGGCCGGATATGTCTATGGCGCTGTGAAGGACCGTGCTCTGCTTGCTGCCGAAGGAAGTCCCGGAGCCCCCGGAAGATAGCAGTGGTTCATCGTCCCTGGTACGGAGGCGTACCTGAGGGGGTCGCGGGGGCGGGTAGCGGGGGGGCGTCTTGTTCCTTGCGATGAAGCTGTCCGGGACGTCCACCGGCATCTCGCGATGGGGGCCTGGAATAAAGAAAAGGTAGATTTATAAAATTTGCAGCAACCGTCATAATATTTCTAATCCACTATAAGTAAATGCTTGTCTGCGATCAGTAATCTATGACATCTTAAACTCCTTATACAGTTCGAATTTAAATACGTTTGTCAAACGCATAATTATTTTAACTTTCTTCGATTCGTTTTTACTTAGGTGGCAGGAAGTGGCTAGATGGGGTAAGGTCGAGGACAGTGTGTAAAGTCACGCTCTCGACAAAGCCTCACTGCAGGTAGCAGAAAGGTTGATGATGATAAAAGTTATATTCCTCTAAATCTTAATTCTACTACATCTACCAGAAATTTAGAATATAAATATATAAGAACATTGTATTAGTTGATATATGGATTGAGATGATTAATATTTAACCATAAATTATAAAATAGCGGGAGCATGTACGAAAAAAACAGTGATTAGTCTAATACGTATTCAAGTCAAAAGTAACAAACACGGAGGAGGCCACAAGAATTTAGAGGGAAAATATATGTAAGAGAATAACAACTAAGTAAATTAGAACGCTAATGTAAAACTAATGTTCTTTTAAATATCTAGATAAAGAAAGGGAAATTAATAGTTGCATGGATTAGTCATTATACTACAGTCAACCAATACGTCGGAATAATGCATACACGATAGAAAATTCTCAAGAGAACGGATTGAAAACACTATGGCCAGAGTAAGTATACCCAAGTTAAAACTCAGAAACAACCTACAATGAAGAAGAAAAAGTGAACACTGCAATTGTTGTAGTGAAAATGTTACGGGCACAAAACGATGTACAAAGATGGTAAGTAAGCTATGTTGGTCGCAAGGTAGAAAAACATCTAATTATAGCGTTTTAAAATATAAAGTAAGTGCTCTAGTCTATAGTTATTTAAATTAAATATTCACACGATATTTTGCCATTTTCATTTATCTACATGCAAAAATATACCTACCTATAGAAAAGTTCTATACCGTTTCCGAATGAAACCAAAAAATAAAGATTTTACAGCATTCTTTGGAAATTATTAGTATCGAGAAAATTGAGACCAATCGTATTTATGTCGCATATTATTTATCATTAATCACTTTATTTGTATCGTACAAGAAAACAAAAAAAATAAAAACATGAAATAACACAAAGAAAATGGATACAAAAGGTGGCCTTATCGCTAAAAAACGATTTCTTCCACCGATTAAATATAATTAAAAAGCGATTTCACATAATGAAATTAAAGACCGAAAAACTCATCAGCATGAGTCTTTCGAGCTTGCAATGCTTTTCAAATAAAAAGCTTCAAAAAATCACAAAAAATGACAGGCAAGACAGTTTGTCACTACTTAATAACGTAAAATTGATAAGTCATCTAGTTATAAAATTAAAATAAGAACTGCTTTATTAATAAACCAAAAATAACAAGAAAAACAACAATAATAATAGCAATACGGCACACGATTTTCCTCGTTTTTTGCTCCATTGTTGCTCGAAGGTCGCCCCGAGCACGATGCTATGCCAATTTATCAAATTAATAATACACCAAACTCGTCTTATAGGACTGTCTCATTATAATTTTTCATTCATCTCAGAATCTTAAGAAATATAAAAGAAAATTTTAAGAAGAAGATATTTTTGTAATAATAACGTGTAGACTGAAGGAAACGGCTTCGATTTTGAAAGATTCAATAACAATTATTTATCAGAACTCAGAAGTTCGCTATCAGGTATTCAAATACCTTAATATATTTTTTTTTTAATTTGCTTTTGGCTTAAAAGTTCTCAAGTTGTTACACTTGTAAATTGTAGTGCACGGAAATTCTTTCGAGGATTTTCTGAATATGTACAGATAACAGAATATAAATATTTCGATAAATGAAAGCTGAACAAATTGCAGTTAAGTATTAACATGAGTACAACGCTTTCGAAATAGACCAATTTGTCGTACGGACAGAAATCTCAGTTTTCTCCTCAATAATAGATTTGATATGGACAATCTCTACACTACAAACTAGATCACTGCACAGTCTAGATCTGAGCTGATGCGATTGTGAAAGAATTGCCGATCAAATCGTCAAAGTTCGGCGTCAAAGTAAAATAAATTCATACTTTAGTTTCTGCCAGTCATCCGACGACTACGTCTAGACAGAGCAACGTGACGGGTGACAGGGGAAGTAAGTTTATTCGCGCGCGTACCTTAATAGTTAGCGCTAATCTTGATAGTCGTCTCCGATCTGAGGTTTGTTTGCGCAGCTCTCACACAGACTGTCGATGTCAAAGTACGTACTACAGACCTCCAACTGGAAGTTTCCTTTCTTTTTCTCTGAGATTCGCTGAGAACACGACTCTCCACTCAATCTTCTGAGTCTAGGTTCGTGCTTAACAGCGACACGGCAATGGGTTGATTTGATGACTGATGATGAAGTATCTATCTATAGATATGAAGATAGATATCTATCTTTCTGCTATTGACGTGTTTCTAAGCTGAGATGGCAGTAGACGGGGCATATAGCTGGAAGTACCGATAGACGTTGGGGTTCCAAAATGCTGGAATGGCGACCTCGCACTGGGAAGCGCAGCTTTGGCAGCTACCCCCTACTCGGTGGACGGACGATATCTGACGAGTCGCAGGGAGCCGCTGGATGGTGGCGGCGCAAGACCGCGTTATTTGGAAATCCTTGCAAGAGACCTATATCCAGCAATGGACGTTAATCGGTTGATGATGCTGATGATGATCTATCTATTTCTTCTTCTTCTTGCTCTTTTCCCACGCTATGTGGGATCGGCACAACATGTTTTCTTCTTCGACTCACTTCTGTTATCCGTCAACCTCTCATTCACCCCTTTTATACTCATATCCTCTTTCACACAATCCATTCATATTTTCTTTGGTCTCCCCATACTCTTTTTTTTCCTTCCACATGCATATCTATCATTCTTCTCGTAATATGCCTTTCTTCCCTCCGCATTACATGCCCATACAATGCTAGCCTATTACTCCTCATCTTTTCTATCACTGGCGCTACTTTCAAACTTCCCCTTATATATTCATTGCTAATCTTATCCATTCTAGTCACACCACACATCCATTTCAACATTCGCATTTCGGTCGCATGAACTTTTCTTTCATCCGTCCCTTTCACCGCTCAACATTCTGAACCATATAATGCTACAGGTCTAACGACTGTCATAAATTTTCCCTTTTAGTTTAAGGGAAGAGACTCTTATATATTTTCCCTTTTAGTTTAAGGGAAATTTAGTTAAAGTTTAAGATGATCTATGTATGTATCACCGCGATAACTCACCGGTGTCGGAGGTGAGCGGCAGCATGGTGAGCATGTCGTGTTCGTCATCCGGGGGCGGGCGCTTCTCCTCCTCCGCGCCTATCACCACGATGCTGGAGCCCGACCGCCGGCGGGGCCTGGAAACATAACACATAATATCATGTTTACTATCGATAAAAGTATGTATGTATAATGTATAATAAATACTTTATTGTACACCACAAAAATACAAAAAAACCAGGTGCCATATTATAATTTCAGTGGCGTGGCTAGTTTAGCTAGAAACCGAATTATTTGGGGTATGGGTTTAATATAACCGCCATGCCCCTATGCCCCTAACAGGTTAGCCCGCTACCATGTTAGACTGCATCATCACTTACATAGCAGTCAAGGACTAACTTGTAGTGAATTTAAAAAAAAATTGATCCTACCGACAATCGAACCCGGGAGCAGTCACTTAAGTAAATGAACACAGAGGGAAGTTGTTGAAAGTTGATTTGTAGTACGATTTGTGGCAATAATTTAAATTTAAAAATTGTTTTGAGCAGTTAATTTTAAATCTCGCGTACTTTTCAAAATTCTACATCAACATTACTTAGTTAATATTCTGTGGCTATACTGAAGAAAACCATAACACCCATAAACACAGGCTACACTTTACGAAAGTAAAATCACTCAAAGTTAAATAGGTAATTTTAAATCAACACCTCAATTATGGAGGCAAACAGAAATCGCAATGTAAAGTGATTTACTACAAAATATCATACTGTGAGGTGGCAAATTAATGATACACCCCTCTTCTTCGAAAAATTATAATTCTTAAGACATTGCATTTAAGACTCAAATTACAAAAGTTTTTTTATTTAGTAAAGAGTAATGCAGCCCATCTTTTACAGAGAGAAGCTATGCGCTTCTGCAAAAGTGCAGGACCATTGGGTCTAATAAGAATATCCAAAAGTCTGTCGGTTAGTGAAATATTTATCTTATACGATATTCGGTAAGATGGACCTACCTACATACAAATTCTAAATCCGCTGACAATTCACTGGAGTACTATTATTAAAAGTGAAAATAATATTTTAACAAGTTCATAATAACTTCAAATTTCGAATGCTCAATTCTATATATAACATACACTACTACTAATATAACATCTTCTACAAAAATATTTAGCCCGTAGCGACATATTGTAGAAATTGACGCTTACTCGTAATTGTTGAATTTCTTTTTGAACATGGTAACTCAACTCAACTAAAATGTCTTCTCCCCAGCTATGCTTGCTCGGATTTATCTTTTGAATTTCGGTTTATCCGAAGAAGACTGCGTGCCCGGCGACGCGAGGCGAGACGTTCCGCAGTGTGCACACGGCTTTATGCAACGGCTTTTTATCATTTAAAATTTGAATTTTTATGTTATCTATGTAACAAGTATGGTTTAATTATAGAGAAGAAGTACTATTGAGGATACTTAGTAAATAATGTTTAATGTGTTTGGTTTTATGATGTTATTGCACTAAAATCCACTCGTCAATAGGTACACAAACAGATATGTCTGATTTAGTGGACTATACATTACATCAGCACACTGAGAATTGAGATAATTAAAATAATATGTCTGTTTTGGTAAACTTATCAGTTGCACGCATTGACTTAATTATTAAGGCAATGGTTGCACGTCATCGTGGTACCTATATCTGTCACCGTAAAATTGTAAAAACCGTTAGATTATAACCTAACGGTTTCTGTCCCGCGAGATTGTAAACTGTCGAAAATTGTGAACCGTTCAATGTTCTGTGTATTAATTTTTGAAATATTTATTGTATTTACGTTTTCTTGCCTCATTCTTGTACAGCTCACGCGCGAGTTGAATGCAGAGTAAATTTATGTGTCACCATACATTTACTCTGCATTCAACTCGTGCGCGAACTGTACATCTCTTAATAAGAGTTAGATAACTAACTAAACGATAAAAGCTTAAAATTTATTCAGGCAATGCGGGACGTCAATGAAATAAAGCTGATTAATAAAAACCAGCTGGAAACCGTTCAGAAGAAGTTCCTCCGTTCAATGCATTATAGATGTCATCATTCTAGACTTCCCTATGCTAAGCTACTTCAAAAATACAATCTTTTGTCAGCTTTGTGTTTAAATTTGATTTGAATTTTTAGAAAAGATAAAAGATTGTTAATTTATTTATTGACGAATGTTTAATTAAGTTGATATTTTACTCATTCGATGTATTTCACTCGGTTCGTTCTTTGGCGGTGATACGCCATATTGGACTAATTTGCATAAATACGAATACTTTGACGTTTGAAAGTTAGTCTCCTACCGGCAGACTCAGTGATTATTGAGTGCTTTTGTGTTTGGATCGCAGTTTGATTCGGTGATTGGCGATGGCAATCATGGCCGGACCGGGTGAGTGTTATCTTTATGTTTAACCATGTTGTTATAATTAACTGTTTACATTGAATCTCTCGTGAAATCGCTACACGTTGTGACCTTTCGCTCGTGGAAGTTATAAAGAGAGTACAAACACATATTTTAAAAGTAATTTTTATTATTTGCCCACTTCTGGAATTATGCTTGCACTTTAAAAACTCGACTCTAGACAGACGCAAGCAGCTAGAAGTAATGGTATTGCATGGTTTGCTCCACAACAAATATGACTGCACTGACTTGGTTAGCAAGGTTTCTCATAATGTTGTCAGGGACGCAAGTCGACGACAGGTGCGTGCTTATAATCTATTCGCTGTCAAATTCTGCCGAAACAATGCTGGCAAGCGCTCACCTATGCATAGAATTGTCGGCGAATACAACAGAAGCTTTGACAATGTTGATATTTTTGCTCTGTCTGAGGGCAGATATAAAAAGGCTGTCATCAAAATTTTGAGGGAAAAAGAATTTTTATAAGGTTTTTTAGGGTTCCGTAGCCAAATTTGGCAAAAACGGAACCCTTATAGATTCGTCATGTCTGTCTGTCTGTCTGTCCGTCCGTATGTCACAGCCACTTTTTTCCGAAACTATAAGAACTATACTGTTGAAACTTGGTAAGTAGATGTATTCTGTGAACCGCATTAAGATTTTCTTACAAAAATAGAAAAAAAAAACAATAAATTTTGGGGGTTCCCCATACTTAGAACTGAAACTCAAAAATTTTTTTTTCATCTAACCCATACGTGTCGGGTATCTATGGATAGGTCTTCAAAAATGATATTGAGGTTTGTAATATTATTTTTTTCTAAACTGAATAGTTTGCGCGAGAGACACTTCCAAAGTGGTAAAATGTGTGTCTCCCCCCTGTAACTTCTAAAATAAGAGAATTATAAAACTAAAAAAAATATATGATGTACATTACCATGCAAACTTCCACCGAAAATTGGTTTGAACGAGATCTAGTAAGTAGTTTTTTTAAATGCGTCATAAATCGTAAACCGCAATTTACCTTTCATTTAATCAACTCAAATATTGACAAATGAGATAAATTTGGTACAAAGCAACGTCTTATAGCACAGTTAAAGGAAAAATTGCGAAAAGCATGAATTTTTAGTTACATCATAATTATTAATTATAATAAAAATATTTTTAATAATTAAAAAGTTACTACAGTTTTGTACGGAACCCTCGGTGCGCGAGTCCGACTCGCACTTGGCCGGTTTATTATAAGGTTAGTGTACCTACATTGGACAAGAGGTTGTTACCATTTCTGTACCTCATCTTCTCTATTCTATTTTCTTATCATCTGTTTATTAATTATTTATTTATTGTTAGTAGTAAATTTAATTTTTTGTGTTGTATTTTAGCATACATATTATTATTGTAGCATATTATATAACATATATAATTCAGATAAGTTTAACACATTGTGTCGCCTTCATTTTCAAAACTTCATATTGTTAACCCGTGGGTGTGGTGGATTGCACATTTGTTAATATTTTGTTTTTGTTTAGATAATAAGATTTAATGTGTAATTCTTGATCGTCCCCAATAAATAAAAATAAAAATTATACGCGCGCGGGCTAATCTGCGAGCAGTTGCTCAAGGGTAGTGCGAAAAAAACGAACGGTTAAAACATGTGGTGCAAAATATAAGCAGTAGAGACTCGGCTGAGTTTATCTTATGCAAATTTTATTTTGGATAGAAGCTTAACTCGCTGTAATCCGCGACAACCTAAAAACAGTACCACATAGATTTGACTGTTCAGAGGATTATATAGCAAACTAGCGGACGCCCGCGACTTCGTTCGCGTGGCATAAGTTTTTTAATTCCCATAGGCATTCCTTAATTTCCGGGATAAAAAGAACCCATGAAAAAAAAACCAGTCGATCCGTTGCTCTGTTGCGGCGTGATTGAAGGACTATTTAACGTCCTTTGGGATAGAATTTATAAAAACTGTGGATTATGTATTTCATAATTTAAACTGGTAAAAGTTTCACGGCTATTTAACTTGAAAAACGACTGCCTTTTACACCAACTTACAACCCCCATTTTACCCGTTTGGGGGTGGAATCATAAAAAACTGTTACACACGTACTTCTTTATATTATACCGAAAGCCAAAATACCAAGTTTCGTTGTTATAACTTGAAAAATATGTTGATAAATGAAGGACATTCATCCCCTATTTCACCCCTTTGGAGGTCGAATTTTCAAAAATGGTGAAACACGTACGTCTGCATATCTAACTGAAAGCCCAAATGCTAAGTTTCATCACTATAACTTTAGAAATCAAGGACTTTCATACAAACTTTCAACCCCTATTTTACCCCTTTAGGGGTGAAATTTTGAAAAACTGTGAAACGCGTATTTCTTTATTTTTTACCGATAACTCATATACTAAGTTTCATGGATATAACTTGAGAAATGACGGACTTTCATACAAACTTTCAACCTATTTATACCTATTTTTACCTATTTCACCCCCTTAGGGGCGGAATTTTGAAAAATCCTTCCTTAGTGAGCGCCTACGTTACAAAAGGAAGCTACTGTCAAAATCTCAAGTCTCTAACCTTAGCGGTTTAGGCTGTGCGTTGATATATAAGTCAGTCAGTCAGTCAGGACTTTGAATTTTATATATATAGATTAAGATCTTGAGAAGATTCTTGTTAATTGGTTAAAGTTCATTTTCACTTTTATTGGGTGTTGTCTCCTCTTTCACTGCGAGGGCCTAACAGCTAACCCCATCACTTATAGACCACACAAAAACTAAGAATTTCCTCCTAAATGGCGAAAAAAAATGCGCGCTATAGACTTCCTGATACATTGAAAGAATTAAATGTCTGCTTTAGTAAACTTATCAGTTGCACGTCAAAAGCGACTTGGTATATTATAACTGAATAAAAGTTTGAATAACTCTACGATAAAAACTTATTTATTCAGGCAAGGCGGGGACGCGTTATGAAATAAAGCTGATTAAACGAGCGCGGACTAATCTGAGAGCAGTTGCTCAAGGCCCAAGGGTAGTGCGAATAAAATGCACGGTTAAAACGTGTGGTACAATGCATAGGCGGTAGAGATTATGTTAAGATTGGCGTTTGAAAAAATTATCTGCGTTATGTGTTTATATGTTTGAGCTACGATGAAGAAAAGGAGGATAGGAAGGATGCGAGGCACAAAATAATATTGTTTACAATATTGTTAATATTGTTTTGTGCAATAAAGCACTGTGTATATCTATTGTTTTTTATTGCGTGAATTTTTCAGCATCCAGGCTCGGTTGATTTTAATGTTACAACAATAAAATCTGTTATTTATTCTAGCAGTTTAGAATCAGTTCATGCAAATAAATAAATATTCTATTCTAGTCTATTACTACGGGTGCGGTTTTATGAGATACATTCTACAGTCACAAAAGATCAGTAATATTTGATGATTTAAAATATCAAATACAGATTATAATAATCTCGCTACCAGTTTGTACTTTGCACCATCGTCCCATAGCAATATTCTCAATGTTAGTTGGCACACATAGCCCAAATCCCGACTACTGTGGCAAGGCATACACTTTTACTGCTTCCCTACTTGATGAACAATCGTAAAATATCTGTGAAGGTCTATAGATCTCCCCAGTGATGTACGGAGCGGCGCGGCACGTAGCAGCAAATATTATTTGTATGAGTTTGTACGGAGCTGCGTCGCTAAAGTGGGTCCAGCCCATACAAACTAATACCACAGAACAGGTATCTAATAGTAGTAATAATACAAAGAATACGTTTCGCGCCGCGCCGTGTATCTGCAGTGGGGCTAAACCTTGAAGTGTGCATTAAATCTTCACTTTCACAACGGAGCAACGGATCGACGTGATTTTTGGCATGGGTATAGTTGAGGACCTGGACAGTGACTGGGCTACATTTTATCCCGGAAAATTAAGGAGTTCCCGCGGGCATTAAAAAAAACTTAAACCACGCGGACAAAGTCGCGGGCATCAGCTAGTTTCGATATAATTAGGGTTCCGTAGCCAAATTTGGCAAAAACGGAACCCTTATAGATTCGTCATGTCTGTCTGTCTGTCTGTCTGTCCGTCCGTATGTCACAGCCACTTTTTTCCGAAACTATAAGAGCTATACAGTTGAAACTTGGTAAGTAGATGTATTCTGTGAACCGCATTAAGATTTTCTTACAAAAATAGAAAAAAAACAATAAATTTTGGGGGTCCCCATACTTAGAACTGAAAGTCAAAAATTTTTTTTTCATCTAACCCATAGGTGGTGGGGTATCTATGGATAGGTGTTCAAAAATGATATTGAGGTTTGTAATATCATTTCTTTCTAAACTGAATAGTTTGCGCGAGAGACACTTCCAAAGTGGTAAAATGTGTGTCCCCCCCCCCCGTAACTTCTAAAATAAGAGAATGATAAAACAAAAAAAAAAATATGTTGTACATTACCATGCAAACTTTCACCGAAAATTGGTTTGAACGAGATCTAGTAAGTAGTTTTTTTTTAATACGTCATAAATCGTAAATCGCAATTTACCTTTCATTCAATCAACTCAAATATTTTAAAAAAACATTTAATTTAAAACTTACTTCAGGTTTGTACGGAACCCTCGGTGCGCGAGTCCGACTCGCACTTGGCCGGTTTTTTTAACGTATTCCGAATTCAATAATCGTATTAAAATATGTAGGTAGTGTCAAAGTAAACACGACACTGGCCATACAGTTATGATGTCTTGCAGCCGAATTTCGATCAGTCCTTGCCTCGTATTTCCCTATACTTTTCCCATATAGTTGGCTCAAAATTTTCTAACTTCGCTGGAAAAGCCCAGAAAAATCCCACGATTTTCACTCTAAATGGTCACCCTTACGTCTAACTCGGAGCCATTTGAGGCTTAGGGGATCAAAATGTTGCTAGCCTACATTTTATTTTCTCTCAATTCCATAGCTCGAAGAGCTTAGCAAGCAAGAATTATTTATCTCCATAGTCCATTCTAATATCTCCTATAAGAGTGGAGGCCTGTGCCCAGCTGTGTGGGCTGTAGTGGATTAGTGGATAATATAGTCCATACTAATCGGCCCATCTTCTCAACCGATTTTAATGAACTTTAGTACAAAAAAAGGATGCATGTCGGGGAAGGGCATAGGCTTTTTATCCCAGCCTTTTGAAGTCTTTATTCTTCCACGGGATGTAGCCAACCTATAGAGGTTGGCTACATCCCGGTATTTGGCTACATCAAATTTCATAAAAATCGGTTGCACAGATGAGCCGTAAAAGTGTAGCAGACAGACAGACACGCTTTCGCATTTATAATATTATAGTATAGGAATGGAAGGATGGATTAGTCGATGTTTCTATTTTCAATCCAGTTGCATGGATCATGATCATAGTCGATATACCGAAATCAAGATAGGTACGTACCTTGTCTACTTTTAATTATGTATTAACGTATATATATAGCTGCTCGTGCTGATTCATTGATTGATCACCTCTCCTGAACAATTTTGTATGAAAAAAATTTTTTTCACTGACCATTTCGTATAGAGGGGAGAAATTCATGAAGAGGAAAAATACGGAGAGAGCTGATGATTGAGGATTTCGAAGACGGGTGAACAGCACAGCCAGGGCATTGAAGAAAGATGGGGGGTGCTCGACCAAATGTCATTCGAAACATCATCCGATTGACAATGAGCCGAAAAAAAAATCCAAAATGGCGGATTCAACATGGCCGCCATACAAATTTTGTCGGTGTCTATCTCGGAGAGTATAGAAGATGGAAGAGTGGTTTCTTGGCAAAAGATGATCAGGACATGAAGGTCTACTTGATGAACAGGAAAAAAATTCAAGGTGGCGGAATTTATTTTTCCATAGAAAATGTATGGCGAATATTGAAGAGGCTACAATAATTTAGTGTTGAACTATGCAAGACTTTGCGCTTCCTTTTCAAAATTTGTTCTTAAAGAAGAACTCTCCATAATTTTTTGGAGAAAAAAATAGAAGGACTTATGGTGAGCGATGATGATCGAGGGTTTGAAATAGGTGTCTATTTCAGAAAGTATACTAGATGGAAGAGTGGAAGTAGGAAATATGCATGACTTTAATATGGTTTTTTTTTTACAAGATTTGTTCTGTATGGAAGAATTGTCGGTTTGCCGTGAGGAAAGCCAAGATGGCGAAGTTCAATGGCACCCAAAGGTACCCGATCGTCAGCGGTATAATATTGATTGTATGCATGTCTGGAAAGTTATTTTACATAGAAAGGCCCTTTTAGATTCTTAGGGGGGGTCTCTGTTTTATGTTTTCTTAAGAGATTTTTTTTACGTCGGACGCTTGGCACGCTGGCGCTTCCATTGTGCTCGCTAGCATAGCAGTGTGTTGTTTACTTCAGAACACGTAGGCCGTAAACACTAGGATAGGAGGAGAGCAAGTAAGTAGCCAGTGGTCCGCGCGGTCCACTACGTGGTCCGCTTTAGCGGGCCACGCACCCACGCGCCCTACTAGTTTACGTATAAGCGTGCATTTAAAATATACTATAGGTATGTGTTACTTGTACCTTTTATATTTTGTTTCAAATTGATGTTGGATTCTCTCAATTAATTTGATTATAATCGACTGAGCGAGACATCAGACCATCGACCGATTTTCCGTTTATCTCTCAAGGGGCTGCGGTTAATCGAATAACTATAGAATTTATTGCTGGTGGGCAGATAATAACATTTTTTCTGCTTCGACAGATACATAATAAACTGCAGTGCAATCGAAATGCATTTTAAATTATCGTCAATTTATGGTTTAACTAGCTAATGCCCGCGACTTCATCGGCGTGAAATAAGGTTTTTTAATTCCTTTATTTTCCGGTATTAAAATTAGTCTATGTCACTTTCCAAGTCCTCAACTAGTATGTCCATTGTCCATGCAACGCTTAAAGCCATATTGTTTCATTATTGTTGACTTCCGTTTTCAGATTTCACGCATCCATACTTCCATACTAATATTATAAATGCGAAAGTGTGTCTGTCTGTCTGTCGGTCTATCTGTCTGTCTGTCTGCTACGCTTTCACGGCCCATCTGTTCAACCGATTTTGATGAAATTTGGTACAGGGATAGATTGTATCCCGGGGAAGGACATAGGCTACTTTTAATCCCGGAAAATTCAAGAATTCCCGTGCGAATCAATAACCCTAATCTACGCGGACGAAGTCGCGGGCATCATCTAGTCTAAAATAATCTTTATTTTAAGTGCGTGACATCAAACTGTCACTTTAAGTAATATTGCTTAAATATTGCTATAAGTGAATGAAACTAAATGCAATAAAGAAACAAGAATAGACAAAGACGTAAAACACGAGGGTAAGAGCCGCCAGGTAGCACAAAAGCCGCTACCTGTGGCTTGTCTATGACGGGCAGGTAGTCATTGTGCTTTGTGCGGGGGGTCTAACGGGAACCTACTTCCGGTGGCTCCCCAGTCCCAAGCTACTCCTTAGCTTCTTTTATACAAACGTAGAATAGAGATGAATTGTTGAATTGAAATAACTTTCTAAGACAGTGATGAATAATGATCATTTGATGAACGAAGTAGAAGTTTAATTCTCTAAAGAATTACTTACTTGAGAATTATTTACTTTTGTGGAACTTCTAATTCCTTCATTATCATTATTCATGGACTTCCGCAAAGTCCAGCGGTAGATTCATTCGACTATTCGAAGACACTTGTAAAAAATCTACTTGAATAAAAATTATTTGATTTTGATTTTGAAAGTAAAGCCTACGGTCCTGCTGATCAATAATCATTTTTCAACACTCAATTTGTTTATTTCATACTAGCTAATTCGCGCCACTTACGGCCGGTTTCTGAATTGAGAATTTCATGTTGAGTCTGTCTCAAAGACTACTTTAGGACTAATTAAACAAATTTTTGTTTCTGAATTGATATTGTGTAAGATTTGAGAGTTGGAACTTGCTGTTTTTGCTTGAATGTTTAATTCAGAAACCGGTTCAATATCAATTCAGAAACAAAAATTTGCTTAATTAGTCCTTAAGTAGTCTTTGAGACAGACTCGACATGAAATTCTCAATTCAGAAACCAGCCGTTAGTCCGCGTGAAATAAGTTTTATTTTTATTCCCGCGAGAACTCTTCAATTTTCCGGGATAAAAGTAGTTTATGTCACTCTCCAAGTCCTCAACTATACCCATCCCAAAAATCACGTTGATCCGTTGCTCCATTGTGAAGTGATTGAAGGGCAAACCAACAAACAAACACACTTTCGCATTTATGATATTAGGGTAGGTACGAGTATGATTCTGTATTCGTTCACAAATATAGGTAAGTAAGCACCAATATGTAAACACAATAATATGTCTGTCTGCTATCAATTATTATTTTTATCTAATTAAACCCAACACCGTTCGTGTGCTCGCACTGTTTCCCAGTACAGTGCGTAACGATACACCTCTCGCATATCTGTCGCCATATGAACAGTGATATTATGTTTTTATTATCGCTCTCGACTCGTAGCCTCGTTGGTCTAGTGGTTAGCATGTTCGACCGCGGCCGACGAGGTTCCGGGTTCGAGTTCCGGGTCGGGAAAGTTGGCGGTGTTTCACCCCCGTCCCTCAGGGAGCATGTAAAGCGGTCGGTCCAGGGCCCGTATTCTCTAACTCAGTGACTATCAAAAATGAAAGCCACTGACATTTATGTAATATCCATTGAAGGTTTACCATGAAATGTTACTTTTTATTTCATAGTAAACCTTCAATGGATATTACATATATGTCAGTGGCTTTCATTTTTGATAGTCACTGAGTTAGAGAATACGGGCCCTGGTGCAGTGGTGAGTGCTGTGTCTAATGAACGATCCCGGGGTTGAATTCCGGCAAAATTTTCTCTGGTCTGATCTGATGAGATGCTTCGGGCGTGGCGTGATTGAAGGACAAACCAACAAAAACGAACACACTTTGATAGGCATCACACAGACACTTAAGCATCTTTTAGGCAAGCGCGTTCCACCTTAGGCTGCATCGCCTAAGCAGCAGCAAGCAGATCTGATTGCAGTCAAGCGCTAGCCTATATATTTAAAAAAGACGTGTGGCACTCGGAGACTTCCGCGGTAAAGCTATTGCATAGCATTTTTTACACCGACATATATTGTACCTAGGTACAATATGTGTCGGTGATTTTTTATCAACTTGCTATGACTTCTTGTGTTGTTGACTTCAAGTTGTTGAAAATATAAAGGCGAAATATTTTTATGAAAAGATGATTTTGGTTGCACCAGTAGTCATAGCAACCAAAATCATCTTTTCATAAAAATACTCTTTTTATTTTCAAGAACTTGAAGTCAACAACACAAGTAGTCATAGCAACCAAAGTGTTAGGTTTTTTTTCGTTACGGAATTTCTGGATTCGGTCTCCACGCTCAAGGCCCGCGATAGAAGCTATGCAATAGCTTAAAAATGTATCATTGTTCTATAGGTACCTAATACCTATTACCTATAAAAAGTACCTAAGTGCAGTTTCGAAGAGTTTTACCACCTCTATACCATTCTTAATTCTATGAGTGCAGCATATTTGTTAAACACCACTACAATGCCCATTGTATCGTGACGTCCGTCCGTTGAAACATCCCGTGTTTAGAATTCCCACATATCGCTTGTTTGGTCTGTCTAGTGTCTACACTCCACGTCTACGTAGTCCTACGCATAGCCACAGTCTACGACCCATCTTATTAAACCGACATCATAATAATAATGATGTACTCCCGACCGAATTTCGGCCACGGCGGCCAAACTCAAACTCATATTTTTTTATTCAAATAAACTTATCAAGTGCTTTTGAATCGTCAAATGAATCTACCACTAGTTCGTAATGATATTCCTACCGAGAAGAACCAGCAAGAAACTCCAGAGATATTAGCCATCTGTGCGGGAGATATTATAGTACACAAGTCCTTATTATAGTCCCTTCGAGTATTCTGAATGTACGAGTAGGTACATTATATCCGAAGTAGGTATTCGAATAATTCAGACAGTACTATTTGAAATATTCGGATACTAAATTTTTACGAATATTACAAACCCAAGTCATAACCGTAAATATTGTCCGATACTTGAGAACCTGCCCTAAACAGATATTATCGGTTTATTAATACGAGCCTAGGAGATATTATATATGCTCTTTCCTACCATTACCTACCATGAAATCCACAAATCGGTTTCTGCATGGCATGGTACCGCAACCATTTATTTTGAGCAGGAATCGCTTGTGGGACGTATTTGCCGGTAGGTACAGTGGTAACTATCCACGGCCGAAGCCTCCCTCCTTTTCCCTTGGATAATCTTTTTATCCGGGAAATAAGATCCCACAACAAAACAAAATCTATACTCATAGAAGTAATCAATTATTATTTAGAAAGAGAAATACAATACAACCAAGTATCGAAAAAGCGTTGTAATAAAAAAAAACTTAGAAGTTTAAATTAAATTTTAGTGATCAACAAGCTTTCATCACGGAAACCGGAAAACGGAAATAGAATGAAGTTCACTTTCACATTAGCATGAGAAAATGGCGATTTCATAACGTTACACGTGCAGCTAGATTACCGAGTACTTATAAAAAATTAAAAATAAAGAAAAAAAATATTTCATAGTCTAACAGCTCTGATAAGTATAGTTAGTTCTAAATTCTAATTAGTTGTGTGACTTTTTGCTGTGGGGCTTCTTCTGAGAAAATCTTTAACTCTGTGGCTATAAAAAAATGAAAACCACTGGCATTTATTTTTTTATTTACTGAAGTTTTGGTATGTAAATAAAAATAGCATTTCATTAGCAAACCTTCAATGGATAAAAACCCGGTTACAGCGTCGCTAGTACCTATATTATACTAGCTAATGCCCGCGACTTCGTCTGCGTGGATCGAGATTTTTTGGTTTCCGCGGGAACTCTTGAATTTTCCGGCATAAAAAGTAGCCTAGATGTGTTATTCCAGACTATAATTTATTTCTGTGCCAAACATCCAGATACGTTCACCGGTTCAGCCGTTCTGGCGTGATTGAGTTACAAACATCCATCCAAATTTTCGCATTTATAATATTAATATAGAATAAAAATAAAATAAAAACAAATAAACGACATAAAAATTAGTTCTTATATTGGCCACTGGGTCAGATAAGTTGTTGGGACTATACTTATCTGTGAAGAAAAACTAAATCAGCTGATAAGTAAGGCCAAGGCGAGGTCTACGTTCGGCGTAATGACAGACGACAGTCTAGTGCGGAAATGACGTCACGCGCCAATCGCCTATTTCCGGTTGAACCTGAATTACTCGTTTTTAAAACCTAGCATAAAATTAAGCATTGTAATGAGGTTTTTTGTCATTGGTATTTATTAATTAATGATTATAATGCGTTAAAACTAACAATAGGACAGAGTTTCCGCCATATTTAAACGTCTTATAATATTCTGTATCGTATTGTAGCCTGTTACGATACGATATTTTGCAGCAATAATGTTATGATAGCAGTCGTTACTATGAGTATTTCCAAAGGAATTCAAACAAATCTGCTAAATACCTGGGTATTGAACATGACTCATGTCAAAGATAATAGAATTAACACATGACATAAGTAATTGGATTGGCTAATACCTACACCTACTCTGATCGTGAAACCAAACAAATTTAACGCTAATTTGACGCAAAATATTAGTTGAAACAGCACAATAATTCGAAGGGAAATGTTTTTAAAACCTACTTATTAGGTACTTACGGCCGGTTTCTGAATTGAGAATTTCATGTTAAGTCTGTCTGTCTTGTGTAAGCTTTGAGAGTTAGGACTTGCTGTTTTTGCTTGAATGCTTAATTCAGAAACCGGCCAAATATCAATTCTGAAACAAAAATTTGCCTAATTAGTCCTTAAGTAGTCTTTGAGACAGACTCAACATGAAATTCTCAATTCAGAAACCGGCCGATAGAAAATAAATTACAAGTGAGCGTTATATATACAATTGGATATTCAATAATATTATTAAGTAAGTAGAACTTTAAAAAAAAGTACTTAAAGATTTCTATTCGATTTGAATTAGGTATTAAGTATAAGTATTTGAACAATTACTAGTCAAGTCAGCAAGTCTTCAATGAAACGTCAAAACTTATAGCGTGTATGAATAAAAACGTAAATGGCATGTGACGTCATCTGACGAACTTATTACTTTTTGAAGTTATAAGTTAGAAGTTTAGAACCTCCTTTTTTGGAAGTCGGTTAAAAATGGTTTTCGTAGATATAAAAAATCATAAGAAACTTTTCCCTATCTTCTTTGATGGCCTACATTAAAAAGCGGAAAAAATAACAATAAATAATTAATATTTAAACACTAACCTTTAAATAAAAATCTATTATTTCTCCTATTAATTAAAGCACGTTTTATTAAAATCACATCGCCCAAAAAATATAACACACCACAGATCACACAAATTTTACTTTTAAAATAAAAACAATCACCATACTTAGTAAAAAAAAGATCCGGTGTTGAACTTTCTCAAGTATTTAGCATTATTGAAACCGTTTAACTATAAAACACTAGACATCAGAATGATTAAAAAATTGTATTTTTATTGCTACACTGATTTTATCTATTATGTATTATTATTGCACTAGGTACATAATAGCAATAGCTTTTCGTAATATTTAGACAATTTACAATGGCGTGCGTCTTTCTAACAGGTTACACGGCTGACTAATTAATTAAATACCTATAGTGTAGTCGTTTGTTGCCCAGTACCTATTAGTACATTATTATTACCTAAGTAATACAGTAGATAACGACATGTGCCAATAGTAGGTAGGTGAGACTGTCGTGACGTACACGTAATATGTTATTTAGGACACTGAGGTAAACAATAAATATTTACCTAGATATTATAGCTATTGACATCAGCTATTATAATAATATCTATAATAATAATAATAATATAATAATAATAATGCCGGTATTGATGTACTCCTTCGGCATACTCAGGTGGACTCAGACTGAGCTGGACGCCCTGGACAGACAAGTTCGTACGCTGCTGACCGCATATCGGATGCATCACCAACGCTCCTCGGTGATGAGGCTATACATCCCGCGGAAATGTGGGGGTAGAGGCCTTTTGAATGCCAAAAACCTCCACAACCGCGAGGTGTGCAATCTCAGGGAGTACTTTCTCCACACCGAGGCAGAGATGCACCGCGATGTGGTCACGGTGGACAGGGGTCTGACGCCGCTCTCCTTGGCTAACGAGAACTGGCGCATACCTGTAGTGCTCAGTACCAATGACCGCAGGGTTGTATGGCAAGGTAAGGAACTTCACGGACGCTTTTATCGGGCCCTCCATGGACCTGATGTGGACTTTGAAGCGTCCGTGGCCTGGCTGCGCTTCGGTAACCTCTTTGGGGAAACCGAAGGGTTTGTATGTGCAATTATGGACGAGGTCATGATGACGAACAATTACAGAAAATACATAATGAAGGATAGAACGGTAGACATATTATGTCGGGCATGTCGCCGTCCTGGAGAAACTATCCGTCACATTGTCTCTGGTTGTTCTCATCTGGCTAACGGCGAATACTTACACAGACATAACCAAGTGGCCAGGATTATCCACCAACAACTGGCCTTGAAATACAATCTTGTGGAATCGGAGGTACCGTACTACAGGTATGTGCCCGACTCAGTTCTCGAAAATGGTCATATCACACTATACTGGGATCGGTCTATCATTACAGACAGGACTATTGTAGCCAATAAGCCTGACATAGTGGTGATAGACCGATCAGAACGCCGTGCAATGATTGTTGATATTACTGTCCCGCATGACGAGAACCTAGTGAAAGCTGAGAAAGAGAAACTAACCAAGTATCTAGACTTGGCTCACGAGGTTGTCGCCATGTGGAATGTGGACTCGGCAATCATTGTACCGATAGTCGTGACTACTAATGGTCTTATAGCCAAGAGCCTCAACCAACATCTTTCCAGGCTCTCATTGGGTAGCTGGGTCAAGGGCCAGATCCAGAAGGCTGTACTCCTGGACACGGCTCGCATCGTCAGGAGGTTCCTCTCTCTGGGGCCCTGACCGCCGGTTTCTTGGACCCTGTTCCCGAGACCGGTGGAACGCTATTTTTTATATTTTTAAATGTTTTTTTTATTTTTGTTTTCATAGTTAAATATTTAAAAATGTAAATAATATGGACCTAAATGAAATAAATAAATAATAATATTATAAATGCGAAAGTTTGGATGGATGTTTGTTACTCAATCACGCCAGAACGGCCGAAAGGTTCTGGATGAAATTTGGCACAGAGATAGATTATTATAGTCTGGAATAACACATAGGCTACTTTTTCTCCCCAAAAATTAAAAAGTTCCCGCGCGAATCAAAAAAACCTTAATCCACGTGGACGCGTGGACGAAGTCGTAAGGTATCATCAATTATCTATAACTAGTCTGTTCCAATAAAGATGAGCAATTTTTTCAACTTCTATAACGTTTGATCACGTCATCCACCACCATACCACCATGTCATGTCATGTATACCACTTCACAATTAATAGTGATGGGAGTATTGAAAGCCGACAAGTTCGTATATTCCCATCAGTATTGATCAAGTACCTACTTAGAAAAAATTGCTCATCTCTATTAGAACAGACTTTTACCTATACTAGGTAGTACTAGTTCTTTGATGAAATAAGCATGGGATAGGAAACGTAAGAAAAATGCACAGACCATAGGTTTACTATTACTACTCGGTGGAAAATGTATGAAATCACGTTCGACTAACTTTTGCGGGGCGAGGGGAGAGTGCCTCATTTTTCTGCCTATTTATTAACACTAGTGGATGAAAAAGTCGATCATTATGCTATTTACCTATAATATGAAACTGACCAGTTCGCGGCTAGAGGGGTAAGGCGAATATCGGCGATTTCAGGCGTCTCGTGGTTAATTCGTCCAAGTACGAGGTACACAACACCTGTTAATGTCGATTGAGTAATTTCACTCTACAAGCATCTAATGTGTTAATCAAACATCCAGTAACCGTATCCTGCAGTTTTCACGCACTTAGGTATACCTAACAAGTAACATCAGTTGCCACATATCCATTATCAATATAATATAGGTAGGTACCTACCTATTATGTGTGCAACATCGACACTGACAAAAGTTTGTTGTTTATTGTTTGAAACGTACATGTCACCGTAAGATTGTAAAAACCGTTAGATTATAATCTATGTCGTGAAATTGAAAACTGTCGAATGATTACAATATAATTGTTATTTTGTCACTACTTGATTATTTATGTCGAACCCTAACCTAACCTACAAGAAAGAGACAAGAAAACGTAAATATAATGAATATTTCAAAAATTTACACTTAAAACATTGAACGGTTCAGAATCTGTCGACTGTTTACAATCTATCGAATAAAAAGCGTTAGATTATTATTATTATTATTAAACTCTTTATTTGTACCACACATAACAAAAGTAAAATACAGAAAATATAAAATAAAACCAGAGAATAGATTACAATCTTACGGTGACATACATAACTCCGAAAAGAGGTCCGGAGAGGAGTGGGGAAAGAAGAGGTACGCTGAACGCTCCCGCGATCAAACCAAAACCACCAAATTAGTGACCCACACCCAAGCCCATAGTTTATTTTGGGCCTATAATGCGTGTAATTTAAAGAACACCTTGACCTAGTTACATAAAATATCGCATTGGTTTCTAGAAGCTACCCTATTTAGCCTGAATAGATAGATATTGAAGTGCCCTTTACATAATTCATTTATTCAGTGCATTCAATGAGACTAGGATGGGGAACGGAGCCCTTCACATTGAAGAAATTAGACTAATTTTGAACGGAGTCGTATTTTTACCCGACTGCGGAACGCACAAGGTTATTTCATTGCTAAGGGTTGTGATTTGTGACTCTTTTCCATTAATCACATAACGGTAGGAAATGTGTTTCATTGAAAGTAAGAAAGAAAAATAGAAATCTTTATTCGGGAAACAGGGACAAAAACTAACAAACTTTAAAAAGAAAAATTGCTAAATGAGATTTGATCCCCAATACCTAATGGTTTTCTTCGTGATCAGCGTCATATTACTAATATTATAAAAGTGAAAGTGTAATTGTTTGTTGGTTTATTCAATCTATCTGTTCTCCATTTACCTCTATGCTGTTCTCCGTTGCGGCGTGATTGAAGGATAAACCAACAAACCAACAAACAAGTTCACTTTCGCATTTATAATACAACTAGATGATTCCCGTGACATCGTCCGTGTTGTTTAAGATTTTTTATTCCCGCGGCTCTTAATTTTCCGGGAAAAAAGTAGCCTATGTCCTTCACCAAGATAAAATCTACTAGACTAAGAGATAACTGCACTTTTGGTAACGATCGCCAGAAAAGCTGATTCAGTATTAGATGGGTGAAGGTCTCTCTACTCATGACGATAGTGAAAGTTTGCCCGCATGCAAATGGGCCTTTCACTAGAAAAGGCCGCTCAAAAACGGTTCATGGTTTCCAAAAATGAACCATAATTAGAAAAGCTGATTCTTGTACAGTATTAAAGTATGCACAGTACTTATGCAAACAGTACGAAAACTGACGTTATTGTCCGGGTCTTTCACTAGATATCACCTTTCAAAGACGTTATGAACATACATACAGTAAAAAAATATTAGCAATTCTTGTCTTCACTCTGATTGCTATTAAAAATTATGAAGGTGCCTTCATAATTTTTGCTAATAATATTGCCGACATAATAATTGCTAATATTTTTTTACAGTTATATGTATGTTCATAACGTCTTTGAAAGGTGATATCTAGTAAAAGGCCCGGACAATAGCGTCAGTTTTAGTACTGTTTGCATAATTACTGTGCATACTTTAATACTGTACAAGAATCAGCTTTTCTAATTATGGTTCATTTTTGGAAACCATAAACCGTTTTTGAGCGACCATTTCTAGTGAAAGCCATTTGCATGCGGGCAAACTTTCACTATCGTCATGAGTAGAGAGCCCTTCACCCACCTAACACTGAATCAGCTTTTCTGGCGATCGTTACCAAAAGTGCAGTTATCTCTTATAATATACCCTTGTACTAAATTTCATCAAAATCGGTTGAGCAGATGGGCCGTGAAAGAGAAGCAGACAGATAGACAGACTAACAGGCAGACAGACAGACACACTTTCGCATTTATAATATTACCTAGTGTGGATAGTATGGATAAAAGGTACCTACATGTTAATTTTATTTAGGACGAATCAATTCACTTGGTATCATCTATATAATTGTCTGTCTAACTGTTGGACGCGCATGGCTGATGCCCAGCGCTGGTGGTGGCCAGTGACGCGTGGTCGGCGGAAACAAGCCAAAAAACATTCACACGTGAATAATTCAACATTAACGCACACCATCCGTGCATAGGCGACAGATTAGAAGTTTTTTAGAGCATTTGTCTGAATATGCCTCGTCGGTCTAGTGGTTAGAATGTTCGACTGCGGCCGACGAGGTCCCGGGTTCGAAGCCCGGGTCGAATCATAATTAAGTATTGAGTTTTTCTGACTAGACCTCTCATTCTAGCCCGGAGATAGGAAGTTGGTTGGTGTTTCACCCCCGTGCCTCGGAGAGCACGTTAAGCCGTCGGTCCCGGTTATTATCACTAACATGATAGTAGTCGTTAAAGCCCGCCAACCCGCATTGGAGCAGCGTGGTGAGTCTAAAATCCAATTCCCTCTCTCCTATAAGAGTAGAACTCCATGCCCAGCCGTGGGACGTTAATGGGCTGTAGTGGTGGGTAGTGCGGACTACGTAGGTAGAAACAAGAAATACCTACTTGTGTCTATTTAAAAAAAACTGGCCAAGTGCGTGTCGGGTTAGCACTTAATGCTTACTATTTCGCAAACGGATCCCTGAATCGAAAAAAAGTCAGTCATATAGACAGACGGACGTATGGACGGACGGAAATAGCGCGTTATAAAAAATGGATTGTATCCAAATGGTTATATTGTATACCTAAGTACATAAAGATGTCTCGGAAAACATTCTCATATTTCCCTTACAAAAGCGTCACGTTGGTTCTCACAACTGCACAAAACACAATAGGTACAAAGTAGGATACCTAGACACTCGTTCACGTTATCTAGATCTTATTTTTATTATCAGGTCATCCTCTATTGAGAAAACAAACTAGAATACTTTGAAATAAATAATAATAAAAGCTAGAATGCTTCGTATGATTTGCCGGCTCACTTCTAAACACAAGTCTCTTCTCAGAATAAGAAGGGTTTGGCCACAGTCCACCACGCTGGTAAAATTGCGGATTGGCAGACTTCACACACCTTTAAGAACATTATGAATAACTCTACCTTTTCCTTTTAAATATTTAGTTTTTGTTATTCTTGGCTTATGTAACTTTTTTGTAGTTACTTAGTAAAAATTCAAAGTCAAGTGAAAATGAACTGACCAGTGCCCAGCACAGAAGTTTTATTAAAATAAAAATTCTTTCCAAAAAACAGACTTCCAACTCCACTGTAAAGTACAAAATAATTTTGATTTCTACCTACCCACTATGTTGAAGTCGGGCGGGTACCTAATACTTATAACAATAACAAGGATATAAGTTGACGCATCAGACTCGCCCGACTTCAGCATAGTGGGTAGAAATCAAAATTATTTTGTACTTTACAGTGGTGTTGGAAGTCGGTTTTTTGGAAAGAATTTTGATTTTTAACTTTTTAGTGTCAGGGTTGAGGATTTGGAGTCAGAATTTTTATGGGACCTCGAGAGCTTCCTCTAACGACTAATAGAAAAAAAAATCAAATCGGTTCAGAAACCACGGAGATATGCACCGACATACATAAATAAAAAATTAAAAAAAATACGCGCCGAATTGAGAATCACCTCCTTTTTTGGAAGTCTGTTAAAAAATTAGGTACAATTTAATTATTGTGTCAACTTTTCCAAGTCAACGCATTTTAAAGGCACTCTCACTGACACTGATCAAGTGAAATTATCGTCAACGTCAAACCTGTTACAATTAAAAAAGCAATCCAATCTCCAACGCGCGGTTATAAACAGAACATGCAAATCTCCATATCATTCGAAAATATGAAAGCTAAGTATCGTTTTATCGTTTTATGGACGCAATACAATGCACGCTTTGAAAATGGTTATGCGGGCGGAAACATTCGACAATATACCCATGCTACATATAATAAACTAGCTGATGCCCGCGAATTCGTCGTGGTTTAGGTTTTATTGATTCCCGCGGGAACTCCTTAATTTTCCGGGATGAAAAGTAGCCTATGTCACTCTCCAGGACTTCAACTATACCCACGCCAAAAATCACGTTGATCCGTTGCGGCGTGATTGAAGGACAAACCAACAAACCAACAAACAAACACACTGTCGCATTTATTATATTAGTATAAGTATGATGCGAAAGTAAAACAAAAGGTTTTTTGATTCCCCTTGGACACCCGGACTATTGAAAACATAATTCTTTAAAATTATTTCGCCTTTATATTTTCAACAACTTGAAGTCAACAACACAAGTAGTCATAGCAACCAAAGTGTTAGGTTTTTTTTCGTTACGGAATTTCTGGATTCGGTCTCCACGCTCAAGGCCCGCGATAGAAGCTATGCAATAGCTTAATAAAGTTTGTTTGTTTGTCCTTCTAATATTCACTGCAAATTATGATCGACGTGATTATATGGTATGATATGTGAAGTACCTAGGGATAGGTATAGTTACAGATCTTTCCTTTTATAGGTCCCGGACTCGTGTCTCCCCTGTGATTGCCCCCCTCGGGAGACATTAAATTAAGTTATAGGTTCGAGTAAGTACGAGTATCTTAAAGCTAAATCTGTGCCAAACAAACGTCGAATCGGGTTACTAGATTATGCCCGCAACTTACGCGTGGATTTAGGATTTCCATTTCCTTTCTTTCTCTCTCTCTTTGATTTTCGGGGATAAAAAGTAAACTAAGAAACGCTCCAGGTCTTTACCTGTATCCAGGTCATTCATGTAGTCCTCCAAGAATAAATTAGATTGATCGATAAGCACAAGAACCAAGATCCTAGCACCGGTTCGGATACTAGATTCTACTGAGAGCCGGCAAAAAAGGTCGTACAAATACTGACGTCGAAATTGTCTAAGCCGTCAGATTATACAAGCCTTATTATGAGGTCTTCCCACGCATCACCGCCGCGCCCCGACTGTCTGGGTGTGTCAAATGCCGATATTCAATAACCGACGCTCCGCCATTGTGATTTTAATCCAACTTCCATCCCATTACAGTACAATGACGCCACGAGTCCATGGCAACTACATAAAATTACTATTCACATTAATATTATAAATGCGAAAGCGTGTCTGTTTATCCGTCTGGTAAGCTTTCACGGACAACTTTTCAACCGATTTTGACGAAATACGAGGTATCCCGGGGAAGGACATACTGCTGCTTATCTCAGAAAATGAAAGTATTGCCACTCACTTCAACCCCTTGCTCTCAAAATGAGATGGGTTGAGCCATAGCCAACCACGCTGGCCAAATGCGTGGTGGATTTCACACACATTTGACCACATAATATAGAACACTCAGGCAATGCAAGTTTCCTCACAATGTTTTCCAACTTTCAAAGCAACTGATTAATATCTTAAAACGCACATACAACTCCGAAAAAATAGAGGTGCACGTCTGGGAGATTTACAAAACCTGAATACAAATACAAGCGTACAAAGTCGCGTGCAGTTCCCTACTCTGAACAGGTGAACATAATTAAAAAAAAAACATTATCCCTACCATTATTTTATTTTTAATTTTATAGCCAGTGTCACTCGGGATGATATAAGGATTCTAACGCTACCACATAAGTACATCTAAATCTGTTCAGGCATTTATAAGTTACTAGAGGTCGCCCGCGACTTCGTCCGCGTACAATTGTTGATTTCCTATGAGATTATGAAATTTTCCCGCTGCAAACAGCCTATCTATAGAGGCTTTATATAGCTTATGCAGGTTTTTTTATTATTTAAAACTGATAACTTAAATGCTAATTTTCATGTCCATACTTCAAATTCATAAAATTTGTATGTAACTTTTCACCCCCATTTCACCCCTTTTGGGGTGGATTTTCGTAAAATTGCTTATACAGGTTATTATTATTTAAAGCTCATAACCTAAATCCCGATTTTCAATTCTCTAACTTCAGAAACATAGGACTTTCATACAAACTTACAACCCCCATTTCACCCTCTGTGGGGTAGATTTTCCTAAAATTGCTTATACAGTTTATTATAACTTAAAACTAATAACCTAAATCCCGATTTTCAAGTCTCTTACTTCAAAAACTTGGAACCCTTATGTAAGCTTCCAACCTCCATTTTACCCCTATTGGGGTACATTTTCGTAAAATTGCTTATACAGGTTTTTATTATTTATACCTTACTAATAATTTAATTGCCAATTTTCATGTCTCTAACTTCAAAAACAAAGGACTTTCATACAAACTTCTCGTCGATTTTCCTACGAAAGGACCTAACTGACATCGAGTTAATTGTTCAGGGCAAGCGTTTTTCGGTTTCGTGCTCAACTATATTGTCCACAGCTTGCTCAAATAAAGCTATATTAAAATTAAAAAAAATATTCTTATAATCTGTGAATCAAGGCCTTTTTGCAAGTAGGAATTGTCTTATTTAAATGTGCGTATTCATTTAGGTAAAAATATTTAAAACAGTTACGCCACTTCATAAGAACTTTGTTTTTCTGAAAAATTAATTACTTAGGAGATACGACTGTATTTTTTACTGAATAATTAAATCACATTTAATTCAAAATACTTTGTTTTTTATTTCTTTATATATAATAATAATTAGGATAGTTTTAAATCATTTTTTGACTGAAAGTTTTTGGATTCGTACTATTTTGGATTTCTTTACTGCCCAAGGTTTTATACATTTTTTGTCACCAATTTACATAAATTTTTAACTCTATTAGTTAATGTCTAAGGTATTCCGTCGCAATCAAAATTCAGACGTAAGTGAAAACCCCATTTTTATTCAATACTAGCAGATACCCGCGGTTTCGCCCGCGTAAATTTTAGTTTTCCCTATTCTCACGGGAACCATGGATTTTTCCGGGATGAAAAGTAGCTTATGTGTTAACCCAAGATGCAATTTATCTCCATTCCAAATTTGAGCCAAATCGGTTCAGTAGTTGCGGCGTGAAGGAGTATTGAAGCTTGGTAAAATACGAACTTTGGAGCCCCGTTTCACCCCTTTAGGGGGGGAATTTTGAAAAATCCTTTCTTAGTGCACCCCTAGACCTCATAAGGAACCTGTGTGCCAAATTTGAAGTCTCTAGACCCAGCGGTTTGGGCTGTGCGTTGATATGTCAGTCAGTCAGTGTCTTCTTTTATATATTTAGATAGTCTAGTTCACACTAAATGACGTATTTTCAGTTACGTCATAGTTGATAGATTTTTATTTAGCTGATCACTAAATAAAAATCTTTCTAATAGCCCTAAGTATAAAATACGCCACTTAGTATGATTTCCTTTTCGCAAATGAGCATATACGCCATACTTACCGATTGTCCTAGCCAGTAAACGGTAAAAGATATGAAAAAGTCGATAAGACAGATCGACAGAGAATCAAAAGTACATTATTATGATGTATTTAGTGCAGTTACGTCAAAAGTGTCAGATAGGTCCTTTCGTAGGAAAAGCGACGTTCTAACCCCTATTTTAACCCCTTAGGGATTTCTTTTCTTTCTTTTCTTGGATTTTCTCAAAACTCTTTCATAGCTGGCGTCTACACCATAGAAGGAATCTACCTTCCAAATTTCAAGTCTGTACGCTTTATAGTTCCTGAGATATCGTGATTAGTCAGTGAGTGAGTGAGTGAGTGAGTGAGTGAGTGAGTGGTATTTCGCTTTTATATATTATATATAATAGATAGAAGAAGAAGATAGATGGTGGAATAAAGAAACTTCGCAATCGTGAAATAAGGAGAAAACTGGGGCCATACTGCCAACGCTTAAAGCCATTTTATTTTTTCATTATTGTTGGCGTTCCTGTTTTAGAATTATAATCTTTAATTTAGGAACGTCAAGGCACGTGACATCAAACTGCCATTTTGAGCAATATTGCTTTAGTATTGCTTTAACCGTTGGCAGTATAGCCCCTGAGATCTACATCAAACAGACAAAAACAATGAAATTTTAATCATCGTTTGAACTAATAGAAGTCAGTCGATGAATGATGTGCGATAGGCACGTTTTACGCGATGGGAAGTGTTTTTGTCGACACAGCCACGCCAGCGGCTTGCAGGCCTTATATTATGTAGGTTATTAGGTATGTGAGATTTTTAATTGCTCTTTCTCTCATCGAAGTTTTGTTTTTATGACTTCTTTATGTATCGGAAACTACTTAATACAATTACAATTACAAATACAATGTACATCCTCATCATTGTAACTCATCGCCGGCCCACTACGGAGCACGAGTCGCCTCAAACTGAGAAAGGTTTGACCATAGTCCACCACGCTGACTAAGTGAAGACTTCACATCAGACAAAACATTGCGAGGAATGCTGCACGCCCGAGAGTTCTCCATAATATTGTCAAAAGATGCGTGAACTGAAATCCAAACTAGGTCAGTGTGGTGGACTATGGCCTAATCCTTTTTCATTCCGAGCATTGAGGCAACTCAAAGTTGTTAGCTTTAGGTTGTGGTTATGTTAGGAATTCTTTGGTCCTATAGCCTCATTTTTCATAAATCAAGTCTATCAACCTAAACTTTGATCAGTGTGGTGGACTATGGCTTAATCCCATCTCATTCTGGGCATCGGCAACCAAAAGTTATTAGGATTAAAATTAAAAGTAGGTATCTCTTTATGTTAACAATTTTCTTTTTCAAATTCTTAGGTCATAGAACCTTATCTCTTGAAGAATCATAAGCGCTCATAAACGAATGGGATAGGAAGCATTATGTAATGGATAAGCGAATTAAACTTCCGATTACATTCATCCCAAGAGATTACTCTCAGCCGGCGCGGTGGAGGGGAGGGGGAATGGGGGGGGCGAAGGGAATAGTCTGACTTTTTTGAACGACGGTCATTTATCAGCCTGACAGCTTTAATTTAGGCCTAGAATTCGTTTAAGCTAGCCTGTTTGGATTTTAAGCACGCACCCAATAGTGTGCCTGAAGTCCTAAAAAACACGTGACAGAATGACACCTGTCAAAATAATGTGACTTAAGTCAATGACTATAGCTGTCATTCTAATCGTAGTACCTATTAGTATTGCAGGTGAAAAATCGCGATTTTTTTAGCAATTCTGTAAGCTCTACTGCGCATTATAAGTAAACATCTTGTGGTTTGCAAGTTATATCTTATAATAGATGATTCCCGCGACTTCGTCCGCGTGGGCCTAGCTTTTTCGATTCCCGCGGGAACTCCTGAATTTTCCGGGATAAAAAGTATCCTATGTCCTTCCCCGGGATACAACCTACCCCTGTACCAAATTTCATTAAATTCGGTTGAACAGATGAGCCGTGAAAGCGTAGCAGACAGACAGACAGACAGACACACTTTCGCATTTATAATATTAGTATGGATTTTGTATGCGCATGTCTGATAAGACACAAGAAAAAATATCTTGTAATAGGTATGTAAGGTTTCATATCTTGTTATAATGTAAGGTCGCATATAACAACCATTGCGACTGCATTGCTTAAAAGATATTTCATTTATGCACTTAATAACAGTAACTAAGTAATAATTTTAGTGCCAGTGGAAACTGGAAAGCCAATGGATTTTGCTTTTTTTTAAAGAATAAAGTAGTATACTTACATAATATACCTATTTTGGACCACGGTCGACGACGTATTTGGAACTGATAAAAAATTACCAAACTTTAACATAACGTATATGAGAACATTGCAAATGCGACTGATAATGTTTTTTTAATATGTCATAGTAATGTCTGCATATTATGATATTATAGTGCTTATTTTGCATGCTCAGATGCATGTATGGCAGATTCTATAAAGTCCGAAGGTTTTGTTTATATGTGCCATCATAATATTTTGGTATTATACAGTTTATGTAACGTACTCGTAGTATAATGCAGCGGATAGGTAAATTAATAAATAGTTTGTAAAAATGTAGTTCTTTTTCTGATACGTTTTCTTTATCCGCTACAATTTAGCTGTTGACTGCGATTTAAGAGGCTAACATGTTAGGGGCATGGCTGTACGGCGGTCGGCGACACGTCTTTGCCGATAGGGTTAGACCAGACCTGACCAAAGAAAATTCAGAAATTATAAATTCCCAAATTGACCCTGCCGGGGATCGAACCCGAGACCTCCACACGTTAAGGCAACAGCGCAAAGTACTGCGCCACGGAGGTCGTCTTGGCAATACCAGAGAATTTTCAGACCTTAAGATGTTCATATGACTTTTTACGTATGACTGTAGCCTGTAGATACAATTTCTGCTGCGTATAGCGAATCTGCCTTATCACGATTCGCGAAGGAATCTGACGACTCAGGAATCTGTCCAGTAAGGCTTTTAAACTTAACTTACTATAAGTGTAAGTTTATTTAGAAAACGAAAGGACAATACACACCTACACGCGCAGCCTACCTTCAACTACACGCTAGTCGATGAAAGAATAGTTAAAATTCAATGCGAGCACATTTTGAAACAAAGGCTTGTGTAACACTGACAGCTGCTACTTGCGAGCCGACGACGCCGAAACGTAGAAAGTGGACGATTTAATTCCAAAACCCGTCTTTCTCCGTGTGAACATTCACATAATATGCTTTCTTTAAGCTGTACACGAAGAAAGTATAACTAGCTATAGGTTCCAGACTAGCTATAGGTAGGTTAAGTTAGGTAGATAGATAGATAAATCTTTAATTGCTACACAAAACATTAAAATACATGCAAAAATAAACAAAGTGCGCAAGGGCCAAAGTGTTAGGTAGATTGCAATCAAGGGCTCTTGTAGTGGAATAAAAACAAAAAAGTTAACTTAGGACTTCTTGCTAAAGGAACAGATGATATAATAGTTACTTACTATAATAGGTAGACAGTAGGTACTAGATGCTGCGGATATCATAATTCACAACTTCATCCGCGTGGATTTAAGTTTATCCCGTAAAATCCCGAAATTCTTGTCACTCTCCAATAATAATTCTTCTTACTTTAAAAACAACGACCCGTTTTGACGGTTTTGAAGAACAAACCAACAAACAAAACTTTGCTTTTATACTAATATGGGTATTGATTTTTAGATTTAAAAGGTGACTCAATAGTCATGAACAATGGCAGATGTGATGGAAATCTAGGGCATTGACCTTTGTCAGCCACACAGCCTGAGAAATCTCTGATATCTCATATAACTGCACTTGCACCTTATATGGAACTAATACAATACCTTACATTGTTGTATCAACAACCAATAGCTACTTTTCCTAAGTAGATGATGATCAGTTGATCACACTTTAGCTTAGCAAGTAGATATTGGTCACACTTTGGAGAAAAAGTAGTGCGTAGCAGCATCCCGATCTTCTTACTATATAAAAGGAAAAGGTGACTGACTGATCTATCAACGCGCAGCTCAAACTACTGGACGGATCGGGCCTGAAATTTGGCATACAGACAGCGCGTTTGTGACGTAGGCATCCGCTTTAAAAAAGGATTTTTGAAAATTCAACCATTCTGCCTTAGATAATAATTCATTGCATTCTGCAAAGAGTTATCGTCAAATCTACCAGTTTGTTACAGAATCGTGTCGCGGTGTCAGTATTGGTGTATTGACAAGACAAATAAATGATTTCCGCGACTTCGTTCGCGTGGACTAAGTTTTTTCGATTCCCGCGGGAACTCTTTAATTTTCCGGGATAAAAAGTAGCCCGTCCTTTCCCGGGATATAACCAATCCCTGTACCATTTTTTTTTTCTAAATTGGTTCAATATATAGGTGGACCGGGAAAGCGTAGCAGTCAGACAGACACTTTCGCATTTATAACATTAGTATAGTATGGATTTATTATATATTCTTGAGGACAGTAAATTTTAATAGCTTAGTTATTCTGTGATGTAACAGACCGAGACGTGATGGTATTGTGCTCGCAGCACGTTCATCAGGCGATCGCGGATTCTAATGCTGGGCACGCACTTCTTGCTGCTAGGCAAGCTACTTTACGACAAGCATTCCTCGAAAAATATCGTTAAATTCAGCTAAGCGGGGGTCAAAGCAAATTTTGTTTTACTTAATAATTTCAGCGATAGGCAAATTGAGAAAATATCGCGCGTTTGAATTCGGTCTCAAATGTAGACCGAACTTATTGAATATCGATGAAAGATATCTAGTTATTGTTACGGCATCTAGCAGTGGTCACAATCCATACTAATATAATAAATGCGAAAGTGTGTGTCTGTGTGTCTGTCTGTCTGTCTGCTACGCTTTCCCGGCCCATCTTTTCAATCGATTTTGCTGAAAGGTATAGAGGTAGGTTATATCCCGGGGAAGGACATAGGCTACTTTTTATCCCGGAAAATTAAGGACTTCCCGCGGGAATCATAAAACCTTAATCCAAGCGGACGAAGTCGCGGGGATCATCTAGTAATACATATATTCTTGAGGACAGTAAGTTTTAATAGCTTAGTTATTCTGTGATGTAACAGACCGAGACGTGATGGTATTGTGCTCGCAGCACGTTCATCAAGCGATCGCGGATTCTAATGCTGGGCAAGCACTTCTTGCTGCTAAGCAAGCTACTTTACGGCAAGCATTCCTCGAAAAATATCGTTGTATTCAGCTAAGCGGGGGTCAAAGCAAATTTTGTTTTACTTAATAAGTCAGCGATAGGCATATTGAGAAAATATCGCACGTTTGAATTCGGTCTCAAATGTAGACCGAATTTATTGAATATTGATGAATGATAGTCATTGTTACGGCATCTAGCAGTGGTCACACTAAATAATTTAATTTAAAAAATTATTTTTAAACAACCGACTTCAAACTCCCTCGTCAACTTACAACAAAAAGTACTTATTTTATTGTTGATATTTTAAAAACCGCTCGACCGATTTCGATAAAATTTATATGGGACCACATGGGAAGTATGCCCTTTCAAATAGAAAAGAATTATTCAAATCGGCCCACCCAGTCAAAAGTTCTGAGGTAACAAACATTAAAAAAAAAAAAAAAATACAGTCGAATTGAGAACCTCCTCCTTTTTTTGAAGTCGGTTGATAATATCTAGTACAGTTATAGTTGATAACTAGTAGTAATAACCAGCTATAAGCAAGAACTCTGCTGTGTACCAGAGGCAACTATTACCTATTCTGTGCCAGAGGTACCCAAATACACAATAATTCTACATAGTTACTGATAAGATTAAGGACCCTAAAATTTTAACCCATTATTTATTGAACATTTTATGTGTGGTTTGGCCAATTTAATATAGCAGTAGGTAAGTAGGTACGTACACTTTTAACGTTACCAATTAAAGAAAGCCGCATAAGGGAATATTTCATTCCAATCCCGGGTTTAAATTACAGTGGGTAGGTATATAGGTATTATTTATTTAATCCGCTTATTGGTTGCCGAGATAATAATATTAAATAATCGATGCACAACACAATGCAGTACTATTTTTATAAAGTTCTCTCAGATGTCGCTGGTTCGAATCCCACTCACGAATTTCGCTTATTTATGTTTTTAATATTTATTACAGAACTACCTTTATAAAATTGTTATTTGATTGTTGTATGACCATGACCGTAAGATACCTTGGAGCAATAAGACAAGAATCTATAAAAAAAACATCAGATTGCCAATCGGCCAAGAGAAATGTTGACTAAATATTGCTAGTTTTTGTAATTTAATAGGTAGATATTGGTTTTAGTTTTTGTTTTACTAGCATCGAGCAAGATCTAGATTCAAGAAAAACTGATCATCTGACGCTACGGAGCACAACGGATCGACGTGATTTTTTGGTTAGGTTAACTGCGTTTAATCCCGGAAAATCAAAGGTTTCCCACGGAATATTACTAAAAAAACCTAATTACACGCGGAAAAAGACGTGGGCACCATTTAGTATAGAACTTATGTCTATCATACTAATATTATAAATGCGAAAGTTTGGATGGAAGGCTGTATGGATGGATGAATGTTTGTTTCTTAATCACGCCACAGCGGCTAAACGGATCTGGATCTTTGGCACATAGATAGATTATTATAGTCTGGAATAACAAAAATACTACTTTTTATACCGGAAATTTAAAAAGTTCCCGCGGGAACCTAAAATCTCAATCCACGCGGACGAAGTCTAGTATTTATAAACATAAGGCCTCGAATATAAAAAGTGTGCCTAAACAATTAAACATATTCGATATTTAACCTTTGATGATAAAAATATTTGCAATCGTTGGGGAATTGTTAAATCGTGACATCGATATTTTTTGTAAACTCCGCCATTGTACTGTCCGGCGGTGTTTCAAAACAATTTGAAACTTATCAGAAATTGTTTGCTTTTACGACACCAGCCTCTATGCTATAACTATAAATACTTGCTACAGGGAAAGTTTAAAAATCTCTATTCTTACACTAGAAGTAAAAGAACTAGGGTAACCGACAATCGACATTAAATTATCCAATTTATCAATGATCTTTTAATCTCCCAATCTCCCAAAAGTGGTAATATCATGTTAGTTTTATTTTTGAAAACCGTTTTAAACTATCAATTTAAATAAAAAAGTGCGTCGAAATTTGATGACGTACACAGTTCATTATTTCATACAACATCCCATACGAAGCGTTTTGACTTTTGAAAAAAAAGTTGCTCATTTGATTTGTTGTTAAATACCCAATTTGTATGGGCGTCGATTCACTGTCAGTAATTTATAATATATATACTTACGCTGCGCTATTATTGGGTATATGTAAAGAAACCTTATAAAGAAACTATATAGGCAACCTAGGCATAGCTCTCAGGTTACACGTCACGCGTCTTAAGGGTCACAGTCTGATTTTCCCGGAGCGGTTGTAAGGGATATCGCAGGTTGTAACGCATCGCGTCGCGTAACGTATCGCGGTGTCGAATGAAGGGAGCCGACCAAGATCACAGGAGCCAACGGTCAAACTGATATGGTACTAGCTGATGCCCGCGATATCGTCCGCGTGGAGTGTTTTGATTCCCGCGGGAATTCTTTAATTTTCCGGAATAAGAAAGCCTATTATGTTATTCCAGACTTTATACTATCTCTGTGTCAAAGAGTCAGATCCGTTTAGCCGTTGTGACGTGATTAAGTAACAAACATCCATCCATCCATCCAAACTTTTGCATTTATAATATTAGTAGCATAAAATGTGGGATAACTTAGTATGAAAACGGTGTCAACTAAATAGTTAGGCCAATTTAAAAACAAGTATGTACTTAGTGAGTAAAATTATTCGAATTATTTATTTAATTTTGATGGTATACTTAGTAGGTATAAGTACTATATTTTCGTTACATTCAGTTAATGCTCACTGTTCACCTAAATGATACACACCTGAGCTATTCGGCGGCATCGGGCGACCGATAAGGGTTCTGTTTACGGCATTATCGTGCCAGCGAGGCTTTAATCTTGTCTTGGAATGTTAAGGTGTCGTCTTACGAAGCTCTAAGGCTCGGACATACATGTCATGCGACGGCAACGTTCCAAGTTCCAACGCTGCTTTCTTTTTAGCCAACTTTGAAAATGGAAGAGGTTGTCACTTTGACGCGTTTTTTGACTCCTTAACCCCATCAAATCTGAACCGACTTCAAGAATTCTAATTTGATTCATAGGGACGTATTTGGAGACCCATTAAAATTTAGCGAAGATCTGGTGTATATCATCGGCGATGGAGGACGGATCGCGGAACTTATCAATAAATAACAGTAATTAATTATTCAAATTGTCTTCAACTATACTTAGATAGATTGGAATTTGACAGTTATTATAAAACTTAGTAACCTACGGAGACAGACAGGGAAGGCCTACTGGTAGTAAGCCATGATGTAGTCTAAGCTGGAAGCGGGCTAACCTGGAATGCATACATGATAGCTATACATGTTATTTATTATATCACTTGGCGACACGACCTTGCCGTCTAGAATTTTTTAACAGCAGGGCGACCGCGTAATTTTTGCATCAATCATTGATACATCGCAATCACCTCTGATTGGTTAACACTCTTCCACTATTGGACGAAATCCATTGACGCAGCAAGAATACTATAAATTTAGCCAATCAGAGGTGATTGCGATGTATCAATGATTGATGCAAAAGATACGCGGTCGCCCTGCAGGAGAATGTATGGTGATTAATGGCATTCACGGCGTTTACGCCGCGCGTTTTATCTCCCCAGTTCTTTAAGGTTATTAACTTTCCAGGCTCATTATTTATGTTAGAACTTTTCTCGTATCAAGCCTCATAGCTTCGTTACGCGGGATTATGTAAAGTTATGAGTTATGACCTTATTACGGTGGCCATCGCGCTCTTCCGTAGATATCCTGGTAGAACTCATAAAAACTGTTATTTTAACTTTTGAGTAGTTTAAGGTAATTAAATTTTTAGTTAGTTGCTTTCAGGTTTACATAGGTGAGTCATGTCAGGTGGAATTGAGAATGGAGATGTTGAAGAATTTGGAAGAATAAACAGCATTTAAAAATTAACAGCAATAAAAAAAAATGTGATAAATTATAGCAGCTGAAATCCAAAGTAAAAAAAATAAATTAAACAAGTCAAACCATAAGTAAGAAATTAAAAATAAAAAATCCAACTAACTATAAAAAATGCGTTATCAAATGTAGAAAAAAATAAGAAAATCTAAAGAGGAACCACATACAAAGCGAGAATTGATTAAATTAAAATTAAAATCATAGAACTACTTAGTACTGAAACTACTGGGGCCATACTAGCCAATGCTTAAAGCAATAGGTACTTAAAATGTCAGTTTGATGTCACGACGTAGCTTGTCGTTCCTAAACTAAGGATTATAATCTCAAACATGAAAGTCAACAATAATGAAAAAATATAGCTGTATGGCCCCAGAACTCTAAAGAGACGCTAAATTCAATAAAAATAACTCGTGAAATCTGATGCGGAAAAAACGAAGAATAAAATAAAGATAAACAAACAAAAACAAAACTAATACAAACTCTAAATTACTACACAGCAGATAACGACTAACAGTGAGATAATAATAACCGTTAGTGTCTGATACAATTGGAAACAGTTAAACAATAAAAGATAATCCGAAACAGATCGAACATAGAAAAGACGTAAAAACGAAAATAGGTTAAAAGCACAATAGGATCGCCCAACGTTACCTGGAAACTATAAAGCCCGGAATTTCTCACGAGCACCGTCCTGGGTAGATCAACAAAGCATTCGGCCGGTAAAAAAGCCAAGAGCTCCGCATTCCAAAGTAATCGATGGAGATTCCCGAAAAAAAACGCTCAGGTAGACCGAAATTGACGATGACGTAACAACGTCCAATACTTTTGGGCTTGGAATAGGTACTTTTGTTTTTATCTTTTTTGAAAGCTTTCATTGAGCTTCACATGTATGATTGTATATTGTATGTGAAGTTCAATTCTAGTTCTGTGGTGAATTTAAAATCTTGCTACTGAATTTTAGTGCAGTTCCAACAGATTGGTCTAAAATTTTGAATTGCTCACTATGTCATAAATAGACAGATTTTTTACCCACTAAAAGTACCTGACTGCAATCTCACCTGATGATAAGTGATGCATTTAGGATTGGTCTCCGCTGTCAGCGCAACGTCCTAATCCTGAATCCCTATCCTAAATGTATGAAGTGATGATGCAGTCTAAGGTGGTAGCGGGCTAACCTGTTGGCATGTATGGCAGTTATATTAAAAACCTATACCCCGTTTCGTTTTCTACAAGGCATCGTGCCGGAACGCTAAATCGCTTGGTGGCACTTTGTCGGTAGGGTGGAAACTGGTAACTAGCCACGGCCGAAGCCTCCCGGCACAGTTTTTTTTATTGAAATCATCTTTTACAAGTGCATTTGAATCGTCAAATGAATCTATACCTTACAAAAAAATAACTAAATACCTAGTTAAAACTCTTACAAAAAATCAACTCAGTTTAGCAAAGTGCATTATTTTTAAGAACACTTAAGAAAAACATTTGAACTAATAAATTTCGCCCCAAGTATACACCAGAGTGTGTCAACTCCTAAAAGCCTCTTGTAACTTGGAACACGTGTGACCAATACAGAAAATAAATCCATACCTACAGTACAAATGCGAAAGTGTGTTTGTCTGTTAACTTTTCACGGCCTTACCGACGTAATTTTAAGTACAGGGGCCATACTACCAAGTGCCAACGCTTTAAGCAATACTTAAGCAATATTACTCAAAATGACAGTTTATTGTCATGTAATACCTTGACGTTCCTAAAATAAGGATTTTACGAAAGTCAAAAACAATGAAACAATATGGCTTTGGCAGTATGGTCGCTGGGAAAAAATAAGTGTGTGTGTGTAATTCACAGCAGAAGTGAAACTTCAGAAAAGTAGCCTGCGAGAGAATGAGACAAATATAACTTGTATTTATCTCATTCTCTCGCAGGCTAAATCCTATTATGAATATGTTTGTATCTTTTTAGTGGCGCTTTTTCGTTTCATCGAATTTTCAAATCACAACGATTCTAAAGAAGTCTCACTTAAATAACAGTTCTAGTACTCATAAAAACAAATTTGGCAGTATGGACCCTGCACTCATTATTATAGGCGGAACTCTTATGGTTGTGTCACACTCAACTAACAATTCGTTATTGAACCTAGAGCACCGAAGAGACGTTAGTTCTCTTTGTGTGTTCTATCGTCTCTACAATGGGGTGTGCTCTGAGGAGTTATTCAATCGAATACCACCTTCCGTGTTCTCCAGTCGCACCCTACGTCGCAGAAACAAATTCCATCCTCACCAGCTGGATGCCTGGTCCTCTTCCACCACCCGTTATTCCAGGTCATTTCTGCCGCAAATTGTGGAACCAGCTTCCATCTTATGTGTTCCCTCATGATTATAATATAGGGCTCTTCAAAGGGCGGATAAAGAAATATCTCAAAAGCCAGCAACGCATTGGCGGTTCCTCTGGCGCTGCAAATGTTCATGGGCGGCGGTAATCACTTACCATCAGGTGACCCGCCTGCTCGTTTGCTCGATAAACATATTTAAAGAAAAAATGAAATATCAAGCAAGTTTTGTACACCGAGAAATAATTTACAAAACGTTCAAGATCCTTTATATCTGACATCGTTCGAATATTAAGACGATGTCGCGGGAAATCCATACGGCTATAGAATACAGAACACTCAACAAGCAACAAGGGGGTTAAGGGGAGAAGCTATAGGCGCGGTTGTTTGTTTTTATACGACTGCCTGAAAAAAGGAGTATATTGTTTTCAGGGTTCATGTTTGTATGTATGTATGTGAGTTTGTATATGCCACCATAACTTCTATACGCCTGAACCGATTTTGATAAATGAGGTAGAATCCCTAGCTTATTCCGGGTGACATAGGCTAGTAAAATTTTTAAAAAATTGGTGGGGTGACCATGGTTCCGCATTAAACATTAAAGTTGAAAAAAAAATCGAAAATAAGATTAACTATATAATCATCATCTAGAAAATGATGAGTAGATTCCAAAAATATATATCACTATAGTTCAATATCCAGTGATTCACAAAAAAATATAATTTAATAAAAATGTGAATAAGATTCCACAGGTAATTAATGACTGTGGTATCGTTACAGTGGTACGTAGCAGTGGTAGCCATACTTCCATTCGAGGGGGATTTTTATTACATGACTGCCCAAAAAAGTGTTATATTTTCAGGGTTCGTGTATGTATCTGTGTCTACGGCAGAGCAGTCGTATTTTTTTATAATTCTAATTATATTCACTTGTTTAAGCGTATGGCGTGAGATACTGAAGCTTAATAAAATCCATAGTCCATACTAATATGTATTATAAATGCTAGAGTGATATAAATGCGAAATGAATGAAAAAATTCAAACAATAAATAAATAACTGAAAAGTGTGTTTGTCTGCTACGCTTCCGGGTGGGGCAAAGCCCGGGTAATATAATAAGTAGTCTATATATGTCCTATATAAACAACTTATTATCTATATATGTCCTATGACTACATTTTATCCCCATAAATCAAAGAGCTCCCACGAGATTATCCAAAAACAGTATCTAAGTAAGTTCACAGTTGAATAAGTATCTGCTTAGAATACCATTAAAAAATACTAAGGACCGCTTGCACAAGGACTCGCAAATTGACATATAGTATTTTTTTTTATGCTGTCACTTTTTGGCAAGAGCACCTTATCAATTTACGAGTCCTTGTGCAAGTGGACCAATCAATAATAATTTTTTAATCTAAGTTGATTGTTATGGTAAGTGTGAGATAATGCTATGTAAGTGTAAATAAAATAACTATTTTAACACCTACGTATTAACAGTTCCGGCTTTGTGTAATAATATTGTGTTCACGGGCTGAGGGCATAGTGTACCGTCGCTACAGGGAAGTGAGAGAAAAATACTTACCGTAGAATTAAGTTTGTATTATTTTTTGTATTTTTTACTTTTAAGTATTATTGTATTTTATAATATGGGCCTTGTTGCCTGAATTATATGAATAATAATAAATAAAATTCTTTATTTTTATCGGATGTCTTCTCTCAAGCCCTAGGCGTGTTACTCGATGTAAAAACTCGTGTACACCCATTGTTTTTATAAGCACTGATCCCCGAGCTATAAAAGAAAATGAAAAATATGCTTTATCAGACTCGTAATAAATCACTTTTTCACTTAGCGATGTTATGAGTTGCGGCATTTGTGAAATAGGGCGGGCGTTGGAGTTGTATTATCCAGGAGATTTACCAAAGATAATATAAACGTTACCTAGTCGCAGAATAGATAATAGCACAGGCCTCCGCTCTCCTATGAGAGTGGAGGCCTGTGCCCAGCAGTGGGATGTTAATAGGCTGTAGTGATGATGATGATGATGATGACTAACTTAAACTAGACTTAAATTGGACACAGACACTACAAATAACGTAACTTCCAAAACCTAAAAAAGGGTAATTTGACTACATTCCATGATCCATAATAAAAAAAAATTTCATCAAGACGCTGTTACTTACGATGTTACAGTATTTTCATTTACTTCTAGCGTTTTTGATATATGGATAATAACAATGTTTTATGGGTAACCAACAGTAATCAAGATCCGATTTTTTTTTAAAAGAATTAATTTATATCTAGAGACAGAGAGCAGTGAGATTAAGTTAAATAATGTAGAAAAAGCGTGAAGTATGCAAATTATTTGGATTGGAAAGTATACTTTAAATGGTGACAGGACAGTCGACTGAATAGTCATTGGCTTTCCTATTCTTACACAATACACACACACACACACTACATCCCATTAACGTTCCACTGCTGGGCACAGGCCTCCACACTCATAGGAGAGAGTGAGAATTGGAGCTTAGACCCACCACGCTGCTCCAATGCGGGTTGGCGGGCTTTAACGACTATTATCATGTTAGTGATAATAACCGGGACCGACCGCTTAACGGGCTCTCCGAGGCACGGGGGTGAAACACCGCTTCCTAACTCCGGGCTAGTACTGCGAATTTCTAGTCAGAAAAACCCAATACTTAATTAAGGCCCGACCCGGGACTCGAACCCGGGAGTCCTATTCCTATTCTTAGTTAGCCATAATTAACATGACGTCTTCAGCTTTGAGATATATATGTATATTTTGATATTTTTTCTAGATGATGCCCGCGACTCGGCCGCGTTAAGTTTATTTTCGCGTCGGGTTATGTCTTTGTCCGGGATGCAGAAATTCAGATCTCTATACCAAATTTCATCACAATCGGTTAAAAAGATGTCATTTTATTTTAGTTTAGTTTAGAGATTATGTACAAAGGAATCAGTCATACTATCGCATAATTATATAATATTAGTATGGATGTTACCAATAGCAATAACCGCTCTACTCTTGAAATATCTTTGAGTTGTACAGAGCACGTGTTTGGAAGGGAGACAATGTCAGTTTTGATACAAATTTCCTTTGCGACGTTTTGTTATGGATGCCTCGTTCTAATCGCAGCTTGGGAACGTAACGGCGGAAATTATTGATTTAACGTGCGTCTAGACGGATTCTTGGGAATAATAATATAACAAGCGAAGGCTTTCGAAAAGCCATAACAGAAACGTGGGGGCTAGCATGGCCGTTCTTTATCGGACATTACGACTATCGCAATAGTTAACATGTTACCTCATCATCATCACCGCGTGCCTTCTTCAAAGTTTTGCGGTCATCATGCGAAAATCTCTTCTATTTTGAGCCGCATCTTTTAGCTTTGGATAGCAAAGCCTAGTAAGTACCTATCTAAGTACTAAACATAAAATATTAGGAAATATTCATAAATTAAATTTTCACTAAGTAATTAATCTTTAATTAATTAATCCTTCCTACAAAGATTAATTACTTCTCGGAAACAATTACAGCGTTAAACACGATCACGTCCAAGTATTTTTAAACCTAGGTATTTGTTTCCCAGAATCCTTTAACGAGGTTAAAATTAATTTATTCATTCATAGAAAAAAAAAATTGGTATTCTCTTTCACTATTAAGTAGTTCAGCGGGCAGCGGTTCGGCGTTACTACTTGGAATATAATGATTATTATTGTCTAGCTAACGCCCGCGGCTTTGCTCACGCAAGATTCGATTTTCATAAAAATTCAAAAAAAATTCAATGAGCTATTTTACCCAATATATATAGTAGCCCAATATATATAGTAGCCCAATATATATAGTAGGTAGTATGCCAAATTTCAGCCCGATTCGTCCAGCGGTTTGAGCTGTGTGTTGATAGATCAGTCAGTCAGTCACCGTTTGCTTTTATTTAGATTATGTGAATATAGATAAGAAACTACTCCTTTGACCTGTCTTAATTGATGTGGTTTTTAGAGTTCCCAAGAAAGAATGACCTAGGGGAGACAAAATCGTTGTGACAAAAATATACTTAAAGGTACCTACTTAATAAGAACCAATAAAATAGAAAGTCTAATATCCAATTCCTAGAACTATGATTGGTCTAGACTCTAGTGTACACAGTCAATAACCTATCGAGGCTATACGGTTTTTGTTTTATTTTTAATTCAATGAGATGTACGTAGGCACTAGGTATCACAGTCGAACGTGTAAATAAGTATAAATAATAAATTACATGGTACTAAAGGTCTAGTATTAGGTACGAAATTGCACAGTTCATTTAATTTGTCTTATACTAGGTTTTGCCCGCGACTTCGTCCGCCTGGACTACTACGCAAATTCCAAATCCCTATTTTACCCCCATAGGGGTTGAATTTTTTCAAAAATCCGTTCTAATCGGATGTCCACGTCATGATAGCTATCTGCATGCCAAATTTTAGCCCAAATCGTGCCGTGGTTAGAGCTGTGTGTTGATAGATCAGTCAGTCAGTCAGTCACCTTTTCCTTTTATTATATTTTTAAGTCGTGGTTCAGGTTGGGTCATGGCTGATTATAGATATAAAAAAGAATGCCTAAACACAATATTTTACTTTTAAAATGAGTGAACTAACGTTAATACAAGATGAAAGGCATAGTGCGGCGTGCAGCTCATAGTGGCATAAAAGCACCGCTTACCCTAATGGAAATATAGGTCAATGCTAATTTTTCATTATAACAGTCAGTGAATAGGTATTCTGCCAAACTAATGCCTACCCTAGCTTCAAGACCTGTGCACGCCACTGGTGAAAGGTATTGATTTTTGAATCTGGTCAGTGGTATTTCCTTAGCTATATAGACTATTATTTTGTACACCATAGTCCACAACAAAAGTTAAGAACACAGACTAGGTATTAGAAACAAGAGGGAAGTGAGAATACAAAAGGCGGCCTTATCGCTTGGTAGCTCGGCTTATTAGTAAGTTCTGCGGTACTTGTAACTTTGTAAGATTAGAAACAGTTAAGGAGATTTAATACAGGGTGATTGCAAGAATGTTAATTATATTACTAGCTGATGCCCGCGACTGGGAACTCTTTAATTTTCCGGGATAAAAAGTAGCCTATGTGTTAGTCCAGACTATAATCTATCTCTGTGCCAAGTTTCATCCAGATCCGTTCAGCCGTTCTGGCGTGATTGAGTAACAAACATCCATGTGAGGTTATTTTTGTTCCCGCGGGAACATCTTAATTTTCCGGGATAAAAAGTAGCCTATGTGCTATTCCAGACTATATTCTATCTCTGTGCCAAATTTCAGCCTGATCCGTTCAGCTGTTGGCGCGTGATTGAGTAACAAACACCCATACATCCATACATCCATACATACATCCATCCAAACTTTCGCATTTATAATATTTATTTGATACCTAGTATATTATAAACTACTTAGCTGTTTTTCTTTTTTAATTTTCCGGGATAAAAAGTAGCATATGTGTTATTCCAGACTATAATCTATCGCCTATGAGATGCCATATTGTGCCCAACAGTGGGACGTTACTGGGCTGTGGTGGTGGTGGTGGTGAAATTTCTTACTGTTTTGCTCCTAACAGTGTCGATTTTAGTTATCGTTGCAAGAATTCCAATTTATGAATGTGACTAAGGAATGCGATTATCACAACAAAGTTTCATAACATTGAAAGTAGGGGCAGGTCGTGGGTAATATTGTGGGAGAGGCCGCGGGCAGTCATTAGTGTTACAGCTCTTACAACGGCTGGCCTGCAATTACCTTAGCTCGGTAAACTGGGGCCATACTGACAACGCTTAAAGCCATATTGTTTCATTATGGTTGACCTTCGTGTTTTAGAATTATAATCCTTATTTTGGGAACGTCAAGGTATACGTAACGTCAAACTGTCATTTTGAGTAATATTGCTTAAGTATTGCTTAAAGCGTTGGCAGTATGGCCCCAGGGATCTTGCTTTCATGCATCTATCTAGTCCAAGCCTACTGGCTGTTTTTGTTGCTATTTTCTTAATTATCTGATGCGTGGTACTTCAGCCATGTAGACTTATTTTTTTATTTTTTTTAAGTAGGTACCCCTGTGGGAAAATTATTATTAGAATAAGGACGCTAGTCGTTAGACGATACCTATACGGGGGTGGACACTGGATGGGGCTCAGAATTCAGGTACTTACCCAAAAAATGGCTTTAGATAGAGAAGTTTTTTCGCGTAATGACCGCCAAACTATAAACTCAAACCAACAAACTCAAACCTCAAAAGTATAAATTTATTCAATTTAGGTACACTGTAAACTTGTTGACGTCCAATTACTTAAAAAACATGATGGTGATAATCAGTTACGGTATCTTAAAACTAAAGCTACGAAGGTTCCAGACGCGCCCTGGTCTGAGAAGAGCCACAACAAAAGATATACCTATTTCGAAGAAGCCACACGATGACAATGATGATGATTCAAACAGAATATCTATCTATACCACGAAACCGCAAATGATGTTCCAATCAGATTGAGGAGAAAATGGCAACATCTTCTAAGACAGCCATAAAAAGGAAATAGATGTTCAGTTTTATATTAATGCTAAGAAAAACCTACCAAGTAAGTACAATACATTATTTTAAATGCTTAATGCCTGCGTAACTTGCTGCTAATGATTGGAGCAAAAAACTGTAATTAAACTTAAGTTTTTTTGACGATGATGATGATGATTTAAGTTAAAAATAAATTGTATGTAAGGATAAGAAAAATGTATTCAAAAGCTACCTACAGAAAATTTCTGCACAAATCATGATAAATAATTTAAAAAATTTGCAATTGTTGGAAACAGTGTCCGCTTCTACAATAAGCTCCCAGACGACATGTTGATGAACATACTTTTAAAATTCTAACAACAAAAATATCAAATCAAGATTAGATGACCTAAACTAAAAACTGCTACATCATCCAAGAAAGTTAAGATTTTCATCAAACGAAATGACCCCATCACGAAATAGAAATCCAAGGGACACAAAACCTGCAGGGCGACCGCGTAACTTTTGCATCAATCGTTGATGATGCATCGCAATCCCCTCCGAATGGCTGAATTTATGGTATTCTTGCTACGTCAATGGATTTCGTCCAATAGTGGAAGAGTGTTAACCAATCAGAGGTGATTGCGATGTATCAATGATTGATGCAAAAGATACGCGGTCGCCCTGCCACCACACCATTTAATTCCCATAAACGTAGGTTTCATTTTCAAATGCGAAAGTGTGTCCGTCTGTCTGTCTGTCTGTCTACCGGTCTGTCTGTCTACCGGTCTGTCTGTCTGCCTGACTGTGTCTCTGGGAAGGACATAGGATACCTATACTTTTTTTAATTTATAGACTAGCGCTTGGCTGCAATCAGACTTGCTGTAAGTAGTGATGCAGCCTAAGGTGAAGCGCGCTTGCCTAGAAGATGCCTTTTCGCTCTTGATTTGAAGATACTAATATTATAAGCGGATGGAAAAATGGAAGCCGGAAGGGAAGGAAGGCTTCTTTTTATTCCGGAAAATTAAAAAGTTCCCGAGGGATTAAAAAAACCGCCCACACGGACGAAGTCGCAGGCATCATCTTTTTATTCATGCAATCAGTCATAATAGGCTATAGAAATGTAAATGGCAGAAAACTCTTGGAAATTAAACTTGATAGCGATTTTCTAAAACCGGTCGTTATCCAGTTTGATATCTTGATTGACGAGGAATCTAATTCATGAATAAACGTAGGTAAACATTGAATGTTTTGAGTTTTGACCACGTAAATAAAGTTGCAACGGTACATAAACCTATACCACAGTTTAACGAAATACGCATTTTATAGACTGGAGTATACCTACGCAATTTGACTTAGGTACCTATTGGATTAAAAGTTTAAAACTATTTGTTTTTGAACTTATAAATTAACCAAGTCAATAAAAATGTAACAGTACCTATAAGCATTTAATAGGCTGTAGTATACCTACGACTATACAATCTAACCGATCAAATTAAAACAATTGGTTAAAACATAGTAGTAATTCCAGTTAAATGAAAACGTTACCTCTTAAACAGTTTGTAATGCATCCTGAATTATTTACTGGCTTCATAAAACACACATTTCACAACACAAAAAACACACACACACGATTGCAAATAATTGTTTATTTCACATTTATTTAAAAAACACAAGATCACCCTTGTATCGATCAACGCGTCCGCGCTCGAGCGTGTTTCTAAAAATTCTAAAATGTGAGAAGAGCGCAGCAACCTTGCGCTCGCGTGGGAACGAGAGGGGCATAAAAAACCGGGCCTCGATGCGCCGGCGCAGGTGGGGTACAGGTATCAAACAACCCTGCGTTGGTCTGCGTCTCGGTTAAACGGGGTGTTTTTTTTACTATTTGAAATAGTGACAAGTGTTGTGAAGGACTGACAGTGGACTGATGGCAAAGAGACTGACAGACTGCATTTAGAGATCCGCAAAAAGCATCCCTATAAAATATTTATTGTGTGTATGGTATGGTCCCTTGTCTAATTTTGCACTTGATCCTTGGAATAGATTTCTCAATGAGTCCTAGTTAAGTCGGTCAATAGGTCATTTTGTATACTTAATATTAATATCACGATTCACGACCACCCCAGTTGAGATTTTTTACATGTGTTTTTTTAATAATAATAATACGCATTGGACACCTCAATGATGTGTGTCCATTAAGTGACACTAATCTCGTAAATCAAAACGCGGTTGATCATTTCATCTGAACCACTAAGGCCCGCTTGCAGAAACGCCAGCTTATCCTTTTAACCCAGAGTTAGCTGCTACTTTGACAAAAATTCTGTAGTAGAAATTGTGTAGTAGTAGGGCTGTCTGATGTCTCATTTTTTTGCGCAAAGGATCAGCCTGGCTGTCCAACGCGGAAATACAGCCAGCATTATTGCCATGATTTATATTTTATATAGTACTAGCTGATACCCGCGACTTCGTCCGCGTGGATTGAGGAGTTTTAGTTCCCGCGGGAACTCTTTTTTTTTCCGGGATAAAAAGTACCCTATTATTTAATCCGGACTTCTAACTTTACGTCTGCAAAATTTCAAAGCAATCGGTTCAGTAGTTACGGCGTGAAAGCGGAACAAACATACAAACAAACTCACTTTCCCATTTATAATATTAGTAAGGATTTAATTAGGTTAAGCTAGCTAGCTTTAAGTTCTATAAGTTTTTTTTTATACTTAGTCCGTACTCCGTAGTAATTATTAACTTTTGTCAAAATTTCAAATTCCGGCGTCTCTGCAAGTGGGCCTAAGATAGTCATTGAGGTATACCTTTAGGTAGGAGCATGAACCTATAAAAAAAGGGGTAGGAGGTATACCTTGAGGTAAGATACTATAGAATACATTTGCTGAAGATGATCAATTTGTCCGTTTATTAAGTAATTTCGATAACACGTTGCAATTTCTCAAACTACTCTCTGAGTTGGGGTCTACAAAACTCAAGAGATACCTAACAATAGTGCAGAATCTCAAGTTTCTAGAATAAGCGGTTTGAGTTATTGTACATTAGATTAGATATTTAAATGAACGGAACCGTATAGAACCCTTCACGGAACACTAGCCAAGTCGTCTATTAGATCAGAATGCGGTGTTTACCTGTCGACGCAGCAATATCATCACGTACACTCTGACAAACTTATCTGCGCATGTGGCGAAATTAGGAACTAACAAAATCTGCTATGAACAACCCTAAAACGTTGATTTTTCAATAGACAGAGGCGCCTCCGCCACACGCACAGATAATTTTGCCAAGCTGTACAAGGCTAGGGCCACGCTTCGGCGGTTACATCGTATAATAAGTTTGTGTCTATGATAAGAATACATTATGACATTCCGTAACAAATCCTCCATAATAATTATTAACCATTTACGAGATTTTAGCATTCTGTGATCATTCAACCCTTCGTTCCGTTCAACTGACATAATATAATCCACCACCACCACCACTACAGCCCATTAACGTCCCACTGTTGGGCACAGGCCTCCACTCTCGTAGGAGAGCGGGAATTAGAGCTTAGACCCACCACGCTGCTCCAATGCGGGTTGGCGGGCTTTAACGACTATTATCATGTTAGTGATAATAACCGGGACCGACGGCTTAACGTGCTCTCCGAGGCACGGGGGTGAAACACCGCCAACTTCCTAACTCCGGGCTAGTACTGAAAATTTCTAGTCAGAAAAACTCAATACTTAATTATGGCCCGACCCGGGACTCGAATCCAGGACCTCGTCGGCCGCAGGCGAACCTGTTAACCACTAGACCAACGAGGCAGTTTAATCATAATCACTCATCTATAAAATATCCTATTGTAGAATACTATCAATTCAATAGTAATTTAATGATTCAATATGTTCCTAAAATTATTTGAAAGTAGATGATTCCCACGACCTCATCGATGTAACTATTTAAGGTATCTTACATAGATTAAGGATAGCATCCTAAATCTATCGTGAGAACTTTTAAATTTTCCTGGATAAAAAATACCCTATGTCACTCTCCAGGTCTCTAACTATAGCCATACAAAACAGCATATCGAACTGTCGCATTACTCTGTTGCAGGGTGATTGAAGGACAAACCAATAAACAATCATTTTTTCTTACTTATAAAGTAATCATGCAAAGGAACAAACACACTTTCGAATTAAACCTGTTAGTAGGATATGAAAACCGATTCCAAAATTAAAGCAAATAATGGAATAGGCGCACGAAGTTGGTTAATTCCAAACAAAATAATTAGGTTTTTCCTAACATGACTCGTAAATCGTAATGATTAGACCATTAGCGGAGTAATTAAACTGACGTCATTCTAATATTATATTGAAGATGTAAGTAAATAGACTACAAATGACTACCACGTCTTAAAACCTACGTTAGTTTGCCCGCGTAGTCCTATTTCGCCAGTCAGTGGACAATGACTGTGTTCCTACAATCAAATTGTGAAAACAGTTTTGTAGGATAAAAGTAATTTTGTAAGCCTAATAATTGTTATCTTGTTTAAAAAAAAAACTTTAAAAAAATTGTCAGTATCCTTTCCTAGATTTTCTACAATAATTATGATTCATTATTTGTTTTAAAAATTATTTATTGCGTACTAGCTGATGCCCGCGACTTCGTCCGCGTGAAATAAGTTTTTTCAATTCCCACGGGAACTCTTCAATTTTCCGGGATAAAAAGTAGCCTATGTCACTCTCCAGGTCCTCGACTATACCAATCCAAAAATCACGTCGATCCGTTGCTCTGTTGCGGCGTGATTGAAGGACAAACCAACAAACCAACAAACAAACTCACTTTCGCATTTATAATATTAGTAATTATGATTGCAATTGGAATTTGCGTTGGATGGGTATACATAGTACTTACATATGAAATTGCCGTTTTTTATGGAAGGAACATAAAGTCGATTTTTTTTAAATATAATATATTTATTTAATCAAAGTATGTACCTTTGCTATCTATGCACTTTTGCCATCTCTTAGTTCATTGATCCCTTTACTAAAAAAAACATTCGGACGGGAATCAATAAAATCTTTGAAGGCGCTTTGGACTGCCCCATCGGAGTTGAATTTTTACCCTTACAAGAAGTTATCCAAATTTCGAAAAAAATGATAATCTGTAGGAGCAAGGTCCGGGGAGTACGGTGGATGTCTTAGACATTCCAATTGAAGCTCCTCTAATTTGGTAGCCGTCTGTTGTGCAGTGGTTGGTCTAGCGTTGTCCTGAAGCAGCAGTGGCCTAGAGCGATTGACCAGCCTCGGTTGTTTAGCAGCTAGCTTTTCCATCATGGTTTCCAGTTGCTGACAATAAACATCCGCCGTAATCGTCTGGCCAGATTTAAGAAAGCTGTAGTGAACGACACCGGCACTAGTCCACCAAACGCTCACGAATAATTTTTTTTGAGTCAATTTTTGCTTGGGGCAGGATGGCTGGTTCGGCAGGGTTCAGCAATTACGATGAGCATTTCCGATTATCGTACAGGATCCACTTTTTATCACAGGTAATAATTCGATTTAAAATCCCTTCATTATTGTGCCGGTTGAGTAATGCAACGCAGCAGTCGACGCGCGTTTGTCGGTTTGCTGCACTCAATTCATGAGGTACCCACTTTTTAAGCTTTTTCATCGTCCCAATTTGCTTCGAGTGGATTAAAACAGTTTTATCACTAACACCGCAGCCTGCAGCTAGCTCGGACGTGGTTTGCGATGGATCCGCTTCCACAATAGCCTTCATTTCTTCATTATCAACTTTAGTCTCCGGCCGTCCACGGGGCTTATTCTGCAGGTCGAAATTTCCAAAACGAAAACGTTGTAACCAAAAAAGCACTGTGTTTTCTTTTGCGACACCGCCGCCATACACATCATTAATCCTTCGAGCCGTTTCTGCAGCACTGGTGCCATGATGGAACTCGTTCTCGTAAATAACGCGAAATTTTAAGTTTTCCATTTTGTAAACTCAGTGACGCACAGAAAAAACCAAAAGAGGAAAAAACAAATGAATGAGGGTTTTCAAAGCACAATAGCTGTATAAATTTGAAATTGAAAGTCCTAACCAAAGAGGAGATATTTGAGATCAAAGTGGCCAGAACAACTAAACGACAATTTCATATGTAAGGACCTACTCATATTATTATAGCATAGATTATCAAATGAAACTTGCACGCAGAAGTAAAGAAAGATTGGTAAATTTAGAGATTATTTTAGTAAGAATTAAATTGGATAAAATTAAACGCACATTACGAAAAACTGTCGTCTCTGCCTGTCGTACCAAATACCAATGTTGTGCAAAAGCAAACAGAAGCAAAAAGTTAACCTTTCTCTGTTCAGGGCACAGGTGCGAGAACAATACGCGGACAAACAAGTAATTTAATTATACACATGCGCTACTTACTGCGCATGCTCGCGTCACATTTGTAAAATGTGTACTCAAACACGATTCATTTATTTCACATTATAGTCCATTTTGCCTCTGGCTGTGAGGATGGCTGACCTGAGATATTCTGCTGTTTAAACATTTATCCCACAATCGTCGGTAGCCAAAATTGGAACCAATTTTTATGCCTGTTTAGTTTTAGTTTTTATTTTATTTTTCATATAGGTAAGTAATTCAATATACTAGCGACGTTGTCACCGGGTCCGATAAGCTTGGTGGACTATAATCTATTCTTATTTTTATTTACTAATCCTAGATGACGCGCCGATTTCTTCAACTCCGAGTAACGCTTGAGCTACGAATAAGTTGAAATTTCCTTTACAGGAATTCTTTAAAATACACTCGCCGGCATATTTAGCGGAACATAAAAAAAAGGTTTGATATCAGTATCATATATGGTTGCTGGCTGGTTTATACGTCATTTAATTTAAAAAGAAATATTTTCAAATTGAAGAAATGGTCAAACCTACAGAGTGATATCCAAAGATCTTCGTCAACCAGTTTCAACGATTCATCGCAGTATCCAACGGTCCAGGGAGACCGGTACTTATGTGAGAAGAGCTGGACAAGGCAGAAAAAGACGCACTTCGAGTAGGGATGATCGTTTCATTCGGCTTCGTGTACGTAGGAACCCCCGTTTGACGGTCGTCCAAGCCCGACATGAGTTAGAAGCAGTGCGGGGTGTAACCGTAAGTGAGCGTACGGTACGAAGAAGGCTCGAAGAAGCTGGTTTGGGTTCATTTGTGCCCGCCAAGGCTCCAAGGCTCGAGGTAAATCATCGTAGAAACACGTTAACTTTTGCTCAGGAACATCGACTTTGGAACGCGGACCAATGGAGTAAGGTATTGTTTAGTGATGAGTGCAGAATTCTCTTAAATCAAATTGACGGCAGGCAAAGAATATACAGACGCAAAGGAGAACGATACATTCAGACAAATTTTGAAACTACAGTTGCATACGGTGGTGGATCAATAGTGGTTTGGGCGGGCATTTGTTTGGGAGCTCGCACAGACTTGGTAGTGATTGACAGAGGGAGTCTGACTGCAAACCGCTATATCAGAGAAGTTTTAGAAGAAAATGTCGTACCGTTTGCCCCATATATCGGTGACGATTTTGTTTTTATGCAGGATAATGCTCGGCCGCATACCGCTCGGGTAACTCAAGCTTATCTTAATGATATGAATATCACTGTTATGGAGTGGCCAGCGAGATCACCGGATATGAACCCAATAGAGCACGTTTGGGACTTGCTGAAAAGAAAAGTTAAGTCCAGAATTCCAGCTCCTGCCAACGTGGGTGAACTGCGAATCGCCGTAGTTGAGGAATGGCGGAGACTATCCCAGGAGTCCATCGATAACATCATTCTCAGTATGCCTAGACGGGTAGAAACTTTAATAAGAGCACGTGGAGGAAATACGCGATATTAATCACCATTTTTCTAATTTAATTAATTGTTATTTTAATATTAAATTTCACTTTTTAGGTTACATGAAAAGTTCAAAAATGTACCATTTTTCACAAATAGCCTTTACTCGCAAAATCTGTTCTTAATGTGATCTCATTTTAAGTAAAACAAATGAAACTTTAAATAACATAAGAAGTGTAGAAAGTAGATTTTAAAATAAAACCATATTTTTTAAATTATGGACCTTTTTGTTATGTTCCGCTAAATATGCCGGTGAGTTTATTTTAACAGATGTTTTAGCCAGTTGTACGTATGTAAAACAGTTGTGAAAACATCAAATTTTTTCGCAGGTTACTTACATTATACTGGAAGTTGGTGAAAAGACAACAAGTTTAATTATTCTGATGTTTGAACTGCAGAAAAACCTCGTGTGACCAAATGTGACAAATATGTCACCATCCACCACCTTGTACAATATGTGATAACTGATAATTGTGATAAGTGGAGAGTCAAAACTAAATTTTTGTTTAACTGAATAAGCCTTGAAATATCTCTACTTTCTTGTTATCTTGTCAAATACACAATTCTAAGCGCTTAGAAATGTTCTATATTCTATCACTCACCCTTTATCTCCAGGTCCAAGCTTGTTATTCTCAACGACAGCAGTAGCTCTAACCCTATGGTCAGGCTGTTCCCCCAGCAGTTTCTCGATCCGCCCGTTGCTGAGACACACTTCACTTTTATCACTTCTCACTTCACTTTCCTTCACTTCACTTTCAACGATCACTTTAACACTTTTCTCACTCGAATCCTTTTCGTGTTTCTCTGGCTCTACTTTTTCAACTTTCTCGACTATATTTTCTAGGATTTCTTTTTTCTCTTGTATACCGTTTGCTATTAATGGGGCTGGTTTCGCCTGTAACGATTTTGGTTGAGATTTCGGTGACGATATAGTCGGTTTGCTTTCGATGGCTCCGTTTTCGTTTATGGACGTCACATAAACTGTGGAATTTGCTATGTATCCGTTTAGCTCCTTGCTCTCTGGTGTTGTACGTTTCCTTTTGTTTAACTGTAACAAAATGATGTATTAGATTCTCTACCTGTGCAGGATTCTAGATTTAGGTACCTATAACTTAAGATTTACTTTTCTTTATTTATGGAGCATAGATATGCAACAACAAAGCAGGTAACCTTTGGAAAGAACCACAGGAAGTGTGGGTTTCTTGTTAAAACATTGCAGAAAAAGCACTTAGCATGTGTATGTCCAACAGTGGATGTGTGTTGTTTTTTTACGCCACTACACGTTAGCCCTTGACTGCAATCCCACCTGACTGTAAGTGATGATGCAGTCTAAAATGATAACGGCCTAACACGTCAGGGGGATTGCAGTCAGATATATTAAACCGGTTTATAGATTATTATCGGTTTCCACACAAAATCGCTTGGCGATACGTCTTTGTCGGAAAATTTCGAAAATACTAGCGAATGCCCGCGACTTCGTCTGCGTGGTTTGAGGTTTTTTGGTTCCCGCGGGAACTCCGTAATTTTCCGGGATAAATAGTAGCCTTTGTGCTATTCCAGACTATAATCTATTTCTGTGGCAAATTTCAGCCAGATCCGTTCAGCCGTTGGGGCGTGATTGACTATCAAACATCCATCCATACATCCATCCATCCAAACTTTCGCATTTATAATATTTATTTGATAAATTCCCGAATTGACCCTACCGGGTATCGAACCCCGGACCTACCACTTTTAGACCACAGTGCTCACCACTGCGCCATGTGCAGTCGGGAAATAATGATGCTCAATAATAATAGTTAAAATTGGAAAGCTATGTTCATTTTTAGTATCTCCAAAACTCGTGCATCTAAACTTTTCAGTCATATTATTCCTTAACTTTAGAGATTCAAGCTATTATTATCAGATTTTCGTAATTCTGTGGATATCAGTAGACCACTTGTTGCCCTAATTCTTTCGGTCATGTCCGTACTCCCAGTTTTTACGAGGGATTTAACTCAGAACGCGGCCTCCATGTAAATCCTTAATCCATTAGCTTTTTGTGACAAAAATGCCGACATAACTTTGATAATTTTACGGTCATTTGGGTTGGACTTTTTGTAATGGGACAGCCATAATATTTGAAGCATTTTAAATTTGACTTGTCACGGTTGATCAAATGTGTGAGAACCAGGGATTCTGATGACAACTAGCTGATTCGCCCCGGTTCCTCTCGGGTGAAGTTGCTTTAAAATATTTCTTAGTGAGGCTATTTGTTTCCGTTATCTATGGACTATATACATAAAAAGTTTGTCAGTTTATGCGTCACGGCATCTACTAATCATCCCGGAACCAATCAGAGGTGATTGTGATCGTTACACTTTATCAATCATGTTTCCGTAATGAAGTCTCTGAAGAGTGGCATAGACCTAACTAGGGTTGTAAAGGAGTGGTTCTTAGCGGAAGCAGAAGCGGAAGCGGAGGTGAAGGGGTTCACCTCCGCGGATGCGGAGGTTAACGGAGGCGGAGGCGGAGGTGGATTTCTCCGATCACATCGTACGTTTTCTGTGCTTTAGGATACGATGAAACGGTACTGGTAATAGCAGGATTAGTACCCATTGAAAGATTGGCGATGGAACGCATGAGGATGTACAGTCGCGAGGACCGCAGGACGCCGAAGGAGGAGCGGAACCGCACCGTTGAGGAATGGCAGGCAGAGTGGGAGAAAGGCGTTAAAGGGAACTGGACAAGAAAACTTATCCCTAACTTAAAGCCCTGGATAGGAAGGAAACATGGAGAAGTGGATAAGTACTTAACCCAAGCACTTAGTGGACATGGTGTATTTAATACCTACCTTCACGCAATTGGCAAGGTGACAAGTGAGTCATGCGCATATTGTGGTGAAGAAGATACGCCAGAGCACGGGGAGAAGGAGAACAAATAACCCCTATGAACCTAATACCCCGTATGCTGACTTGCGAACAACAGTGGGAGGCATGCGCTGAAATGTTGCGTGCTATAATAAAAAAGAGAATTCAGGACGAGTGGGAAAGGCAGAGGCTAGAAAGCGCCTGAAGACAGCCATCTTTCAGACGCATTGCAAAGGCTGTACCTGGAAGATTGAGCGGAGAAGGGGGAGGAGGGTTTTAGTCCGTAGGCCGCTAGATCTCATCCCCAGTGGAGTCGGGCATGCCTCCAGAAAAGCACTGAGGTATCCAATGAGGATTTTCCTCCTCCCCAGAGGAAAAAAAAAAAAAAAAGGATACGATGAAACCTACATTTGAGTTTATTTTAGGATTCTTCTAAGGACAGTTGCCTTTTTGCTTGTTGTATTGGTGTAACTGACGTTACCTGCTTCGATTTGTACCTCTCGCATTACAAGTCAACGTAAATAAGCCTCCGTTACAACTCCGTAAAAAAATGGCGGAGGCGGATGCGGAAGCGGAGGTACGATTCCTTGCGAAAGTTCCGCACTTACGGAACCGGAGGCGAGGTTCCGTTACAACCCTAGACCTAACCTAACCGACAAACAAACACATTTTAGCATTGATAATAATAGGCATGATGACTGATTTTGAAAAATGATCAGATTATGTTCGGAAGTATCTACTATTTCGAAAAAACATCTTATTTCAGCAGAAAAATAAGGTTTAGTAGATAAAATTGGCATTTGAAATTTAAATTTTAAAATTTACGCCAAAACGTTCTGCGGTGTCATGGCGTCGTTTGTGACGTCACTATTGTTTTTACCAATGTACTCTGTGCAGTGTGCAGTAAACAATAAAGTGATTGTCAAAGCTGGAAACAAACAATTGTGACGTCATTCGCTTCTTGGTGTTTTATCCAATATGGCGGATTGCTGTATTTTATAGTTTTATTCAATCAAAATAAATAGCAATCTCACTCGAAATAGAAAAATAAATACGTTTTTTATAATCCATGAATCCTATTTCATTAAATAAATTCATAATTTCATTGATTCTTGGTTACTGTCATCATGCCTATTATGGTAGTGATGTTCAGTCTAGTACTCGACTATTCGGACTATAGTAAGATGACTGAGCTAACGATTCGGTTGGTTGCCACTTTGAAACCTATAAAGCTGAAATGAGTTTTTGAAACGTTAGTTTACTGCATCTAATTAAATATATCCATACTAATAATATAGTGTGTCTGTCTGTCTGTCTGCTACGCTTTCACGGCTCATCTGATCAACCGATTTGGATGAAATTTGGTACAGGGATGGGTTGTATCCTGGGGAAGGACATAGAATAAAAAACTTAATCCACGCGGACGAAGTCGCGGGCATCATCAAGTAGTTTAATCAAAGTCAACGCTTAGGTACTGTGGATTATTGCACTCTGTGGTTGTACCTATTTACAAGTAAGATCTATATGAAATGTCTTTTATCATAATTAGGTATAATATTGTCTGTGGTATTTTTTCTTTCTCTTTGCCTCGACTAGCCAAAATAGAAGCTTGTGCCTACTACCTAATACACCAGTGTCTTTTTATAAAATAAAATCAAGATTATATCAATACATCTTGCTTGTTTATATTTTTCGAATGATTCATAGAACAGTTTTTACATAAAATCTTACATTCCAGCAGCATCGTAAACTATTCGGTTACAAATTGTAATATATTATCATTGTTTTTCATGTAAACCGTTCCATGTTTTCACCGTTTACAATTCGCCGGAGCTTGTTATTGCAGGAAGCGTACGATTTCTCAAACTGTTTTGCATTTCCTCTGAAAAAGGTGAGCAATATTTTATGCCCTAAAAAGCCATTGTTCTCGACAATGGATTAATATTCGCGTTCCGTTGAACTTCTGTACGTTTACCTACAGCGCTTGTTATCGCTGAAGCTATATTTTTAAGACGACCTCCGTGGCGCAGTGTGTAGCACCGTTGTCTTAACGTGCGGAGGTCCCGGGCTCGATCCCCGGCAGGGTCAATTTGGGAATTTCTAATTTCTGAATTTTCCTTGGTCTGGCCTGGTGGGGGGTTTCGGCCGTGGCTAGTTACCACCCTACCGGCAAAGACGTGCCGCCAAGCGATTTAGCGCTCCGGTACGATGCCGTGTAGAAACCGAATATGGGCATAGATTAATTATAAACCAAGTATAGATTGCTAACTCCCATATAAAAATTTTTCTAGGTTAATACTATCGATAGGTGGCGCTACCAGGCTCGCTCGACAAATGATTATAGTAAAATCGGTGAAATATCGTATTTTCTTGGTTCAGTTTGTATTAATTATTTATATAAAATTATCAAAATACAAAAATTTGATAAAATCACTTAAGCAAATAGCAAATTTACATTCAATTAATTATTTTAACAAAATTAACTTGCAGAAGTAATTCGATTTGAAACAAGTTCTGTGTATTCTTATGTTATAATCAGCTAGTGGACCATGCAGTTATGCTGCATTCCTATAGATGGCGTCACAAACTGACGATACACTAAAATAATTTTTTCCTCTTGTTTTGGTGCCGGCCAAAGACGATATACTTATAAACCAGGTTGGTACTTGGTATTATAATTAACTAGCTGATGCCCGCGACTTCGTATGTGTGGATCGAGGTTTTGTTGTTCCCGCGGGAACTCTTTAATTTTCCGGGATTAAAAGTAGCCTATGTGCTACCTATTCAAGACTATAATCTATTTCTGTGCCAAATTTCAGCCAGATACGTTATGCTGTTGGGGCGTGATTGAGTAACAAACATCCATACATCCATACATCCATCCAAACTTTCGCATTTATAATATTAGTAAGAGTAAGATCTATGGTGCCGGCTCAGTGAATTGTTCGTTTCTTGTGTTTTTAGGGTTCCGTACCTCAAAAGGAAAAAACGGAACCCTTATAGGATCACTTCGTTGTCCGTCCGTCTGTGTGTCAAGACCCTTTTTCTCAGGAACGTATGGAGGTATCAAGCTGAAATTAATATCAATCAGGTCTACGGTCCCTTAGAGCTGTGAAAAAATCAAACTTAAAAGCCTACACAATCAAAAGATACAGCCGTTTATGCTGCAAATTTTCGATTTTTCTTGCACTCGCGAGGGAATCAAAACCTACAGGGTACTTCCCGTGAACTTAGAATCTTGAAACTTGGTACGAAGCAACGACTTATAACACAGATATATAGGAAGAATTGCGAAAAGCATAAATTTTTAGTTATATCATTTAATTAAAATATTTTTAATAATTAGGGTTCCGTACCTCAAAAGGAAAAAAACTGAACCCTAGGATCACTTTGTTGTCCGTCCGTCTGTGTGTCCAGACCCTTTTTCTCAGGAACACATGGAGGTAGGTACCAAGCTGGAATTCATATCAAATACCTACTCACTGTCCCTTGGAGCTGTGAAAAAATCAAACTTCTAAGCTAACACAATCAAAAGATCTACAGCCGTTTTTGCTTTGCCGTCTTTCTACACGTGCAGTCTGTGTATAGACTATACGCAGCGGACCTACAATGCTCTGCGTGTTCAATATAACAATGGGCGGTGCTGAGGAGGCCTCGACACTGCAGCGCGTCGGCCATGTTCGCGGACGCTCGCGTGGATGATTTCTACGCGATCGTGCGCAAGCGTGCTGCGTCTATGATGTGCAGGCTAGTGAGCAGCACCAACACCCTCCTCAGTACGTTGGCTACTAAGCTGGACAGCCCTCTCTGGAGGCGCTGGAATGGTGCACACATTCTCATGAGGAGGCCTCAAAGAGACCTGTAAATGTGTCGAGGCTTAGGTTTGAGAGTAGGGTAGGTTAGTTTAGGTATTTTATGTTGTTTTTTTACTAACATAGGTTAAGTGATTGTTACTAACAAGTTATGGGTGTTGAAGCCTGAAATAAAAAGTTATTATTATTATTATTATTTGCTGCAAATTTCGACACTCGCAAGGGAATCAAATCCTACAGGGCACTTCACGTGAACCCAGAATCTTGAAATTTGGTACGATGCAACGTCTTATAGCACAGATAAAGGAAAAATTGCGAAAAGCATAAATTTTTAGTTAAATCCATACTTCCATACTATATCCATACTCCATACTATAATATTATAAATGCGAAAGTGTGTCTGTCTGTCTGTCTGTCTGTCTATCTGTCTGTCTGTCTGCTACGCTTTCACGGCCCACCTGTTCAACCGATTTGGATGAAATTTGGTACAGAGATAGGTTACATCCCGGGGAAGGACATAGATCGCGTTCAAGAGTTCCCGCGGGAATAAAAAAAAAACATCAATCCACGCGGACGAAGTCGCGGGCATCATCTAGTCATATAAGAAAAAAAATATTTTTAATAATTTTAAACTTACTTCCCCTTTCCGCATGAACGCGTAGAGGTATTAAATTGAAATTAAAATATTAGTTGAATAAAAATACTATAACTTTTACTTATAGGATATACCTACATGTTTGTACGGAACCCTCGGTGCGCGAGTCCGACTCGCACTTAACCGGTTTTTTTTTTGTTTGTGACCGTGATAAGACTAATGGACTCCGAGATCCTGCTACTTAAGAATACGTATCCCCGCTAACCGAAATTTTAAGAACTTTTGATGAGCTTTGTGCATGATATAGTAGTATTATAACAAAAAGAAAATTAAAACATTAAAGTTTAATCCCTCCTTAGTAGAATGTTGCAAAAAAAATATTAATTTTATTGAAATATAATAGTGAAATTCTCATTCTTGCGGAATACGTTTACCATTTTTACACTTTTAGGCGATACTTTTGACCCATAAAAATCCAAGAAAAATTGTAATAAATGACTTATAAAAAATATTAATATGATAAACACACTCTTAAAATTGGACTGTTGCAATTCGTTTTTAAACGTTCTATACAAAATTAATTAATAAAAAAATCAAATCAATGTGCACGATTTATCAAAATTTACGCGTCATAATAACCCCTATTTCTTAAAAGTTTGGCGAATTTACTGATAAAATAAAATTTCCCATGAATGTTTAGTATTTATATAACATAAATTGTACAAAAATACATTTCTGTAAAATACCTATATGACCAAAAAAAATATCAAAAGTCATAAATTTCACGTGTAAAATGCTACTGCAGACCGCACGACCGGCATACCGAGCCCAGCGCTCTTCGAGGGTGGACGTGTTGCTGGATGGGCTCTTTTGTATGTGTGCGTGAGCTCTCTCACAAGCCTTTGTAAAAACGTGTTGCTAACAATACATAGCGCGACTGCCTTAGTTTGATGAGCAGAGAATGTTAGGTTCTTGATCCGATTCAATCGATATTGAATGAATGCGTGATACGTATTTAATAATAAGGATAAATTTTTTATAACTATTAAATAATTTTGAACGATACAATATATAATCGCATACTGTTTTTCTCGTATATCGGGATTTAAGTATGCGTAATATTTGTATGGGTTTTGAATTTACTTTCCTGAAATATTATATTTTCTTTGAAATCGTAATTGCAAAACTCAACGTGGCATACCTTGTTGCTGAGATATTTTGGTGAAAACAGTTTTCATAGCATTACTTATATTAAATTTTTATTTATCCACTACAAGCTTAGCCCTTGACTGAGATCTCACCTGATGGTAACTGATGATTTCTATTCTACGAGGCATCGTACTGGAGCGCTCAAGGGCTTCAGAAATTATGAATTCCCAAATTGATCGTAAACAATCATTATATCACGGGTCAATAAAAGGTACCTATTATAAAAAAAATTATACGACTGCCTGAAAAACGGAGTATATTGTTTTCAGGGTTCATGTATGTATGTATGTATGTAAGTTTGTATATTCCACCATAACTTCTATACGCCTGAACCAATTTTGATAAATGAGGTATCGTTAGAATCCCTAGCTTATTCCGGGTGACATAGGCTAGTAAAATTTTCAAAAAAAGTGATGGGGTGACATTAAAGACTAGAGTAGATTTTTTTTTCGAAAATAAGTTTAAGTATAATTTCATCATCTAGAAAATGATGAGTAGATTCCAAAAATATATACTAATATAATTCAATATGTAGTGATTCCCAAAAAATATCATTTAATAAAAATGTGAATAAGACTCCATTGTTAATTACACTAGCGGCACGCTATGATGGCCGGTTTGACGTTTGTCCGCTCATGAAGTTCCGTATTAATTGATAACGACTAACGACTTTGAAGGAAATAATTGTATTACTTTATTGACGATAGTGATGTGCAGAGATTCATAAATTTTATCGAATGTAGTTTTAGGTTTAGGACTCAAAATTTATTTATTAAACCGGGTGTCAAACCGGCCATCATAGCGTGCCGCTAGTGTAATCAATGACTGTGGTATCGTTACGTAGTAGATAGTTACGGGCTACGGCAGAGCAGTCGTATTTATTAATAATTTTAATTATATTCACTTGTTCATTGTTTGTATAGATTTTATTTATTCTTTTACCTTTCGACAATAGTACCGTGCAAATCGCACTGTCTTTCGATCAAAATACTAAACAATATTATAAGTCATAAAATATTACCGCAACGATTTGAAATTCTAAAACCAAGAAGCCCATCATGAATACAATTTAATTTGTACTTTATCGTAAGCTGCATAAGGTATATATTGCAATACACATTTTAATACAATATCATTTCTTTTACAAATTTACTTAGAGTAACAAAGCTCAATGGTCATAAAGTTTTTATTTATAGCATATTGTTTCGTTTGAGATACTCTGCTCTGCTCAACTGCTTCCAACAAAACCATACAAGTTTAGTGTTTTTGTTTTTCTGACCTTGGCATCTCTATATGGACTTTGACATTGTAATCAGTGAAAATAATATTTAGGCCCTTGCTTTGTAATTGGATTGGAGTATTCGCTTCTGGATTTGATTTTACTTGTTTTATATATCACAAGGTAAGATCAACATACTTACTTACTAATATTATAAATGCGAAAGCCACTTTGTTTGTTGGTTTGTTGGTTTGTCCTTCAATCACGCCGCAACGGAGCAACGGATTGACGTGATTTTTGGCATGGATATAGTTGAGGACCTGGAGAGTGACATAGGCTACTTTTTATCCCGGAAAATTAAGGAGTTCTCGCGGGAATAACAAAAAACTTAAACCACGCGGACGAAGTCGCGGGCATCAGCTAGTTATTTTATATTCAGTAACCTGAAAGTTGCATAGTCACTAGCCACGGCCGAAGCCTTCCACCAGACCAGACCAGAGCAGAAAATATTATAAATGCGAAAGTGTGTTGTGTCTGTCTGTCTGTCTGTCTGCTACGCTTTCACGGATAACATTTCAGCTATACAACTTAGTAGAGAAAACGAAGCTCTGCTGTTTAGGAACAGCTGGCTGAACAAGAAAATATCAAAATTGGAAGATGCGGCCTTTGGGACTCTGTTTTTTTTTGGGTGCCACGCCAGATGCATTGTATAGTAAAGAGATAATAGAAATAAAATGTCCCCAATCTGCCATTGGAAAGGATCCTGAGGAAGCCGTAAAGCAAAATCAAATAAAATAAAATGTGGAAAGCAGTAAATCAATCAATGACACAAAATAAGAGCTATGGTATTACCAAATTAGAGCCAGTTACACATAACTCAAAAAATTATTATACTTATTTACTTCCAGAAATTTTGGATTCCTGAAAAGCTAGATCTATGCCTCTCAGAGACAGTTTTATGATAAAAATATTTATATAAGTATACTATATAAGAATATTTAAAACTCAGCCCTTGACTGCTTTCTCATCTGATGCTAAGTGATCATGCAGCCTAAGACGGTAGCGGGCAAACCCGTTAGGGATGTCATATCCCTAATCGGTTATAACCCATAACCCTATAACCCATAACCCTTATCGGTTTCTAAACGATATCGTACTGGAATGCTTACTCCCTAGGCGGCTCATCTTTGCAGATAGGGTAAAATATAGCCACGGCCGTAGCCTTCAACTAGACAATACCAGACAAGATTTGGAAATTGCAAATTCCGGAAATAACCTTGCAGTGGTCAATTTGTGAATTGAAAATAGGGTTAGGATTTATTTATATCTTTTAACTAATCATGATTACAATTGAATTTTTACTTTATCATAAACTGCATAAGGTATGTTTTGCAAAGACATTTTAATACAATATAATTGGTAACATTTACATTACCTGATACCTGAGAGGGTCCGCGTGTTTGTGATATTATTTATGACCAATCCTCTGCACGTGCTAACTAACTACACCTGCGTAATACACAATACCAATCGCTTATCTGTGAGTTGTTTTCAAAATAACAATGGCGTTTTCGAGACAACTGAATTACTCTAATGACCCATGTAGTAAAACTTGATCAATAATCGTGTACCTTAATTGTTAATAACAGTCAGATAGCCGTATGGGTTTTAAAATTTAAAAAATCATAAATTTTAATGATAAGTAAATAAACGAAAAACTTGTAGGTGTATCTAGTTTTTAGTGTTACATTATGATACCCGTGTGCAAACTTATTTTATAAAAGTTTCAGTATGCCAAATAAACATTTATCAAACGGGAAAATAATATTTAAGTGATAACTAAGATTATACAATTTTATTAACATGGTGAAAATATTACGAACTTGACTACACAATTTGACAAAGTATCAAAGTAGCTTTATCGGCCTATGCGGCTATGCCGTCTTTGTGTGAGTGGCAGCTAACGGTCTTGCTGTGCGGTATACCTACAGATTCCAAAATTGGCTGAGCGCGCAATTAGGCGGGCGAGAATACGGACCCTTAACTGCTGACCTACGCTTGTTCTGGACTCTGAGATTCTGCTGCTATACGATTAATCTTTGAGGTTAAGTTTGGCAATTGTTAGGTATTCTTTAGCCATTTAGCTAATAATAATATATTTATCGACATGCAGGGTTCCGAAATATGTAAATAAATAAATATAATATAGATAATTATTTTATTTATAGCTAGCTAATTACAGTAGAAGTCTGGTTGATGGCGATATAATTTAGGTGGGTACTTAGGTAATAATCAAGAAAAAATATTTACAGTAGGTATTGTGCATTATTCAAGAAATACTTGATAAAAAAACTAAATTTACCATTACTCTAGAGTCTACCTACTTCAGAACTATAGGCACATGAGTTCTGATCTGCTTAGAGCCTTCGGTCATGGCTAGCTATAACCCTACCGGCGAAGCCAAGTGCTGCCAAGCGATTTAGCGTACCTAGAAATCGATTTGGGGTTTATTATAAGTACCAAGCCGTTATACCCCTTCTTATTAGCCCACTACTATCTTAGGCTACATCATCAAATACCATCAGGTTGAATTGCAGTCAAGGGCTGACTTGTGAAAGAATCAAAAAACAAGAATAACTAACATATTATATAAGAAATACTTTAAAAAAACACAAAAACAAGTGATCAAATTTGTTTTTTTAAAAAAATATATAATTAGAGAGTTTACGTGCTCTCCGAGGCACGGGGTTGAAACACCGCCAACTTCCTAACTCCGGGCTAGTAATGAGAATTTCTTGCCAGAAAAACCCAATACTTGTTATGGCCCGACCCGGGACTCGAACCCGGGACCTCGTCGGTCGCAGTCAAAGACAATATATAAACCTGTATTATAATTAATCTATGGTCGCAGTCCAACATGCTAACCACTATACCAACGAGGCAGTCATGGATATATAACTATACGTTAGATGGCACTAGGTAAGTTTGATCGAGTTGATGATTCAACTACTACTCGTTAGATGGCAATAGCTATGTTCGTTATTAATTATTTTTCAGCTTGCACAGTTACGCCATCTCAGATAATGCGAAGAACTACAAGGTACCGGCGACTTTAATGCGCATTTAGCGAGCTTTGATTTAATGTATGAAGAGAATGATACTGGTATATATTGTCTTTGATATGGGTGTGGGTTTAATATAACTGCCATGCCCCTAACAGGTTAGCCCGCTACCATCTTAGACTGCATCATCACTTACCATCAGGTGCGATCGCAGTCAAGGGCTAACTTGAAGTGGATAAAAATTTAAAAAAAAAATTAATTATATTAGAACCTTCTATAAAGCAGGATAAACTCAAACTTGTATTTTTTTATTCAAATAAACTTATTAAAAGTGCTTTTAAATCGTCGAGTGTATCTACCACTGGTTCGGAATCCATTCGTACCGAGAAGAACCAGCAAGAACCAGGTGGTATGCTCTTTTGTAATTCATTATATGCGAATGTGTGTTTGTTTGTTGGTTTGATTATGTGTCGGTTTGTCTTTCAATCACGCTGCAAGTTGCAACAGAGCAACGGATCGACGTGATTTTTGCACGGGGTAGGTACTTATAGTTGAGTTCCCTGGAAAATGATATGGGCTACTCTTTATCCTGGAATATCAAAGATTACCCGCGTCAATTGAAAAAAAACTTAAACCACGCCGGCGAAGTCGCGGGCATCAGCTAGTTGGCTAATAAATCCATTTAATCCCTTTGACTTAATGAATCAACCAGTTATTTTCTTTAAATCCATAGTGAAAATCTGTCTATGCGTCTGTCTGTCTGTCTGTCTGCAGTCTGCACCTGTCACAAAAGTAGCTTGCATCCTCGAGAAGGACGTAGGATCCGAGATCGGGTCGGAAAATGTGCAAACGCTCACCATAGTCTAAATATATAAAAGGAAAAGGTGACTGACTGTCTGATCTATTAACGCACAGCTCAAACCACTGTACGGATCGAGCTGTTTGGCATATAGATATATGACGTAGACATCCGCTAAGGATTTTTGAAAATTCAAAAAAAAATTCTAAATTTAAAATAGGGCTAAAGCCTTAGTACACCCCTTAAAATTGAATTTTGAATGAAGCTCGAACCTAACGTGAGCGAAGCCGCAGGCAAAAGCAAGTCAAAGCTAAAGCTGATCATATTTACTATTAATATTATAAATGCGAAAGTGTGTTTGTTTGTTGGTTTGTCCTTCAATCACGCCGCAACGGAGCAACGGATTGACGTGATCTTTGGCATGGGTATAGTTGAGGACCTGGAGAGTGATATAGGCTACTTTTTATCCCGGAAAAGAGTTCCCGCGGGAACCAAAAAACCTCAAACCACGCAGACGAAGTCGGGGGCATTCGCTAGTACAATATAACGTAATAAATAATACGTGCCAGATGTCCGTGACACAATCAGGGCGGCTGTGACAATGTGTAGATGTTACATAGTTAAACATAATAATATGTAAGTATTACATATCTCACTCGTATCACACGAGTATATATGTGCTCGTATGTACATACCTACAGGGGCCATACTGCCAACACTCAAAGCAATACTTAAGCAATATTACTCTAAATGACAGTTTGATGTCACGTACTTTGACTTTCGTAAAATAAGGTTTATAATTCTAAAATACGAAAGTCAACCATAATGAAACAATAGTAGGTATGGCCCCTGGCTGATGCCTGCGACTTCGTCGCGTGGAATGAGTTTTTTAATTCATCTTTCTTAATTCATTCAGATAAAAAGAAGCCTATGCCACTCTCCAGGTCCTCAACATGCAGTACCGAAGCAAAAAATCACGTCAATCTATTGCTCTGGTGCAGCGTGATTGAAAAACAAACCAACAAGCGAACATTTTGAGTAGAACCTAGATGTCCTAAATCTAAGCGCTGGCATGATGCCAGGGGCATCATATTATCATATAAATTCTAGTAGTTTAGTTTTGAGTCTGTGGTTAGAAGCTAGGAGGATGAAATCGCTAGTAAAAGCAACAATAGGCATGATGACAGTTATAACCAAGAATCAATGAAATTATGAATTTATCTAATGAACTAGCTAATACCCGCGACTTCGTCTGCGTGGTTTGAGGTTTTTTGGTTCCCGCGGGAACTCTTTAATTTTCCGGGACAAAATGTAGCCTATGTGCTATTCCAGACTATAATATATCTCTGTGCCAAATTTCAGCCAGATCCGTTCTGCCGTTGGGGCGTGATTGAGTAACAAACATCCATACATCCATACATCCATCCAAACTTTCGCATTTATAATATTAGTTAGATTAGGATTCATGGATTATAAAAAACCTATTTATTTTTCTTTTTCGAGTGAGATTGCTATTTATTTTGATAAAATAAAACTATAAAATACAGCAATCCGCCATATTGGATGAAACACCAAGAAGCGAATAACGTCACAATTGTTTGTTTTCGAGCTCTGACAATCACACTATTGTTTACCGCACACTGCACAGAGTACATTGGTAAAAACAATAGTGACGTCACAAACGACGCCATGACACCGCCGAGCGTTTTGGCGTGAATTTTAAAATTTTAATTTCAAATGCCAATTTTATCTACCAAACCTTATTTTTCTGCTGAAATAAGATATTTTTTCGAAATAGTAGCTATACTTCCGAACATAATCTGACCATTTTTCAAAATCAGTCATCATGCCTATTACAAAAAAAAAACATTCCAGATAATCCTTAAAATCGTGAATCATCAGTCACGATTGCCATCGGTCGTTAAATTTTATCGATCTTTGAGCTATTGTGGTTTATGGCACGGGTTATACATACGTTGGGGAGCTGGCGAATGAAACGGTAGACACAATAAAGCACAGACCATTAATAATAATAATAAAAAATGGTAATTAATAAAATGGTCTGGCCTGGTGGGAGGCATCGGCCGTGGCTATAGTTACCACCCTACCGGCAAAGACGTGCCGCCAAGCGATTTAGCATTCCGGTACGATGCCTTGTAGAAACCGAATAGGGGTATGGGTTTAATATAACTGCCATGCCCCTAACAGGTTAGCCCGCTACCATCTTAGACTGCATCATCACTTACCATCAGGTGAGATCGCAGTCAAGGGCTAACTTGTAGTGCATAAAAAAAAGCAATAACGCTTTGCATCAAAATTATTTTTTAACCGCTCATCCCGATCTCGGTGAATACCTAAAATCACTTCAGCCCTTCCGACGTTCCACTGCTGGGCACAGGCCTCCACTCTCATAGGAGACAAGGAATTAAGAGCTTGGACCCACCACGCTGCTCCAATGCGGATTGGCGGGCTTTAACGACTATTATCATGTTAGTGATAATACGGTTATTTTATTATCACCGAAGACGGGTTAACGTGCTCTCCGAGGCACGGGGGTAACACACCGCCAACTTCCTTACTCCGGGCAAAGACAATATATACTTGGTATTATAATTAATCTATGCTCCGGGCTAGTACCTACTGAGAATTTCTAGTCAGAAAAACCCACACTTAATTATTATGGCCCGACCCGGGACTTGAACCCGGGTCCTCGTCGGCCTCAGTCGAACATGCTAACTACTAGACCAACGAGGCATCAGGCAGTTGAATATCTAACGCTCATCCCGATCTCGTTGAGCGCAATACTCGAACGAGGCTGCGTTGTCAAACACCGAGGTAAACACTTGCTTTGAAGTTTGATGTCCACACAGACACCTATATCTATTTCACAGAATTCCAATATAATAAGACACCCCAGTAGGGCTAGTATGCGCACAACGAGTAAAATTATGTCTCCCCGTTACCTCTATTTGTCTACCGAAGTTAACATGGTTACACGTATGACTTGTCTCGTTACGTCAAAATTAGAGATAAAAGTAATATATTTCTTATCTGTGGTATTTTTTTTTACGAACCCTTACATGCCGACTACTTTTTTCTGGTAATATACCGGAATTTGTGCATGTTAGGGTAAACGAGAACTTACTCGGCATCGACAATCGACAACATATCTCTCTCGTCGCGAGATATCTCGTTGTGAGCATGCTACGCCTGCCGGTCTTTAACTACATAATATTATATTCAGCAAAAATCACATCGGGTCAAATCGGGGCTAGGTCACAACTTGCAACGAAATTTTAAAATAGTCAGTTTTTAATCGATTGAGCAGAATTTTTTGTATAATTAGGTACACGTTTAGTTTTGATGACAATGAGGCCAATAATTCTGTTGTACACACATTCCGTTGCCTGTGGTTGTACAGTACACCATCTGTAACTCTAAACGAAACTAAAATGACAGCTCTATTTGTATTGGTATCCCTTTCAGAATACTTCCTGAGGAAAGGTTTTTCCGGCATTGGATTTATGATAAGATCTATAGAGCGTACTTTGACATGGCTCAGACTTTACTCAGAGTTAAAACGAGATGGACTTATGTGAGTAACATCGTCTATAGATCTCATATTAAGTGTGAGATCTATAGAGCGAACTTTGACTTTGCTTCAACTCAGAAACAAAAATTTGCTTAATTAGTCCTTAAGTAGTCTTTGAGACAGACTCAACATGAAATTCTCAATTCAGAAACCGGCCGTGAGCCAAGTCAAATTACGCTCTATAGATCTCAGCATTAGAGTTGTCATTTAAGTTTGGTTTAGAGATTGTGTTAAACAGAATTGGCCACATTACATGGCCAGGTGACCTCATCATCTCGATGATGATGATTATGATGATGATGGTGGTGGTGATGGTGATGATGGTGGTGATGAACTTATTTCTACAGAGAGCTTGGACATGTCGACCGGCGTGATGCGTTTGAGCGCTGACAGCCGCTGCAAGCGCTACCTGGCCTGCTTCTCCACCGCGATAAGGAAGTCATCCTGGATGATGATGATGATGATGATGATGAACTTACTTCTACAGAGAGCTTGGACATGTCGACGGGCGTGATGCGTTTGAGCGCCGACAGCCGCTGCAAACGCTGCCTGGCCTGCTCCTCCACCGCGATGAGGAAGGCATCCTGAATGATGTTATGGCCGATGTCTGATACTGGAACAAAGAATACATCATTTAATCCAAATAGTAATACAGTAATTACAATACAATACAAAACTTTTTTATTCAAGAAGACTTTGACAAATGCTTTTGAATAGTCGAGTGAATCTACCACTGGTTCGAAATGACATTCCTAACGAGAAGAACCAGCAAAAAACTCATTTTCATTATTTTTTAATTCTTTTAACCCTTAATGCCATGCTTCGCCTCTTTAGGCCATTGGTAGAAGAAAACGAATCGTGACAGAATTTGCAACTTGTCACGGCGCGGTGTAAGAAGCACTGAAAATTATAAAATTCAAACTCTGATTTATACAAAACATCCAAAAAGATGAAATGAAATACAGACAACAGAAGAACATAGAAAAACATACAAGCCGTAGGCTTTTCGCTAAGAAACGATAAGAAGACAAGAAGATAATTTTTATTCTAAAAATAACTTCCGCTGCGGCATGCTAGAAGGTCAAAACAATAAACTTCAACAATTTTTGCACTAATTATCTAATATTAAAAATAGTAGGAATTCGTTGAATTCTTTATTGTTGATTTTATTGATTATTGTTTTTTTTAATATTCACAGCTGTTCTTGAACATAGACGAGGTCACTAGTGAAAAAACAAGAATTTAAAGGTGTTCCCACTTCCCACAACCCACTAAAATAACCCTTAACAATCCCTCTACCTAATTATTGTAACTTGTAACAAAATGATATCCTCTAAATAACTCAACCAGGTACTTTGCAATAATTCATATTCAATCAATCAGCAACCCTAAATTCTTGGACTGCCAGAGAAATGACTCAAATCTTTTGCAACACCACCCTTCCATTCATAAGTAAACCTAAATTCAAAGCAAATAAGGTAGAAATTAGAATACACACAACAAATACGAGTAGTCGGAAGTTAGGCAATGGAAGATTAAAATTATGCAAGCGATTATAATCTTTAAGTCAAAGTTGATAACGATCAGAATTCAGTGCGGTATTTTATGCGGGAATGAGGCAAGCGTTGACTAATGTAGGTATTGTAACGCCCTCACGTGGAATATTAAATTTATAAGTGCTCTCACACACGGGTAGATACTTGATGTTTTAATTTTTGACACCTTTCGTCGTTTAAACACCAGTTGAACTGTACTATACTAAAGTCTTGAGATCGAAAAGAAAAATTGTTAAGTTGAAAGCTCGAAAGAAATGTTTCAGAAACATGTAAGGTACGAGTATAGTAATTATTTACAGCCTTGGGCCTTGTTTAAAAAGTATTTCGAAAACCGGCGATTAACATAATTTATCAAAGTTAAAATCATTGAACTTTGTTTTTTTACATTAAATCCTGCCGCCTTGGAGACATTTCAACGCGGTTGATGGCTCCGTCAGTAACGTTTGAAAAGTTTTATTGTAAAGTGTTAAATAAAAATGAAATGGACTTAGGTTTTAAAATAAAAATCTGTAATCTCTGATTTTTCGGAATAAACATCTGACATAGAGGCAGACAGACATACTTTTGCATTTAAATTTTATTATTAGTATACTCGATACTCAATTTATTTATTACACGTAGGACATAATATTACAGATGTCTCTTATGTTAAGTAGGTACGTCATGTTTGACTCTACCACCGAGCCGGTTCGAAAAGCAGGTTCTACTGAGAAGAGATGGCAAGAAAAACAAGATATTATAGTAAGTATATAAATTAAATACAGTAGTGTAAGTTATTATAATACCTACAATCCTGCTGGGCGCTGGACCCATCACCCGAAGTCGATTTCTTCCATACAACTTTATCATAATGAAATTCGTCAATTGTATAATAGCCTCGTCTCAACAAGTGTTCCTTTATGTTGTTTGTTTCATCCATGTTTTGACTCTTATCAGCTGGACTCTACCAATTGGTGTGGCTTTAGTAAAAGCGCCGTATGCGAGGACCCTTATCCCAGCGCCCAGACAGAATAACAATCAGGGAAGATAATGCAGTCATTAATTGTGCATTTAGATAACGATACAGGCGCACCACACCTCGCCCATTCACGGAATATTGTGCACCATTTGAGGCATTCATTCCGAACCAGTGGTAGATTCACTTGACGACTCAAAAGCACTTGTAGTAAGTTTATTTGAATAAAAAAACATTTGAGTTTGAGTTTGATATGCAGATACCGAGTTCAACCAGCAGGCTTAGCATGCGCACTACAATATATTATCTCGCGACAAGAGAGAGATGTTGTTGTTGTCGATGCCGGCAAATTTTTCCGTTTACCCTATACTTTTGTGCTTTTGGACTTTTTTTGTGCATTAAGATGCACAAAAAACGGTATATCAAAAGTAGTCGGCATGTAAGGGTTCGTAGAGAAAAATACCACAGATATGAAATATTATACTTTTATCTCTACTTTTGACGTAACGAGACAAGTACCTAACCTACCACCAAGAAAAAAATGTAAGTAGCTTCGGTTGACAATTAGAGATAACGGGTAGACATAATTATTTTACTCGTGTGCATGCTAGCCCTACTGGTCAAAAGATAAGTTAACGCAATCAAAAGAAAAATAATTTGCATATTTTGACACTCGCCAATAAATCAAAACCTTTACGGTGCTTCCCGTTGGAATCATGAAGGTCTCAGTCTCACACAGCTCGAGTATAAGAAAAAAAAACGTTAATTAGGGTTCAGTAGAGTATTCATAGGGTGTCAAATTGTTTGTCAGGCGCTACCCTACCAGTTTAGCGCCATATGTAAGCCAATTATTTCACAGCTGATTACGTGTTGTTATAGCTTCTTTGATGTTATTTACTAAAATAATTTATATTGTGTGGTGGTACGGACTACGGAACCCTTTGTGCGCGAGTCTGACTGGCACTTGACCGGTTTTTAGGGTTCCGTATCCAAAGGGTAAAAACGGGACCCTATTACTAAGACTCCGCTGTCTGTCTGTCTGTCTGTCTGTCTGTCTCCAGGCTGTATCTCATAGACCGTGATAGCTAGAAAGCTGAAATTTTCACAAATGATGTATTTCCGTTGCCGCTATAACAACAAATACTAAAAATTAAAAAAATATATATATATTAAGGGGGGTCCCCATACAATAAACGTGTTTTTTTCGTATTTTTTTGCTCAATATTAAAAACGGTAACAGGTAGACGGTTCAAATTTTCACAGAATATTAACTTGTATATTACCTTTCAAAATAAATAATTAAATATCAATAAAGTAAATATTAAAGGGGGGCTCCCATACAACAAACGTAATTTTTTGATATTAACAGTAAACCTCTACAAACAAAGTTAGTTTTGCGGTTCATTAACAAAGGTAATTATACCTACTTCTTGAGTACGGAACCATCGGTGCGCGAGTCCGACTCGCACTTGGCCGGTTTTTTTTCTGGTTTCTGAATTGAGAATTTCATGTTGAGTCTGTCTCAAAGACTACTTATGGACTTTTGTTTCTGAATTGATATTGTGTAAGGTTTGAGAGTTGGAGCTTGCTGTTTTTGCTTGAATGCTTAATTCAGAAACCGGCCTAATATCAATTCAGAAACAAGCTTAATTAGTCCTTAGTCTTTGAGACACACTCAACATAAAATTCTCAATTCAGAAACCGGCCGTTAGTCTTATTGATTTCAAAGCTAGTACATAATATACGCAATACGCATCTAGCAGCCTGAGAATTCAAATATTATTTGATAATTTTGTAAGGCTTCCTAGCAGACGCGAAGCCTCACAAAAGTTATAAAACTACCTTGGCAACGTCGTATTCTACACAAGTAGGTATACGTAAAACTCTGTTAGAAATCCAAGAGCGGAGGCCTTATCCATACAAGTCCATACAAATATTATATTATGCGAAAGTCTGTCCGTCTGTTTGCTACGCTTTCCATCTTTTTAACCGATTTTGATGAAATTTAGTATTGGGGTAGGTTACATCCCGGGAAGGACATAGGCTACTGTGTATGCCGGAAAATTAAGGAGTAGGTACCCGCGGGAATGGGAAGGACATAGGCATACTTTTTATCCTGGAAAATTTAGGAGTACCTACCCACGGGAACAAACCTTACGGATGAAGCCACGGTATATTGATTGCTACAGACTACAGTATAGTTATTGGAATGACCTTTGATTAGATTACACTCCTACGCTGGTGGCCAAAATCCATTGTCTCCATTAACCGGTTCCATACTACCACCTCTTAATAAAGTGTTGAGTACTTATTTTAAAACTAGATGATGCCCGCGACATCAAGGTTTTTTCTCTCTTTAATTTCCCGGAATAAAAAGCTCATGTCCTTCCCCGGGATATAATCTAACCCTGTACTTTCATCAAAATCGTTTGAATAGATGAGCCGTGAAAGCGTAGCAGACAGACACACTTTCGTATTTATCATATTAGTACGGATGTCAGCTGCCTAATTATGTTAAACCTGTATCAATATGCTAACCACTAGACCCTCCCCTATGAGAGTGGAGGCCTGTGCCCAGCAGTGGGACGTTAATGGGCTGTAGTGGTGGTAGTGGTGGGTGTATCAATATTTGTTGCAGTGCAATGTTAAAATGATACTGCTTAAGCGACAATAGTAAGCCGTTTGCAGGCGTTTTAAGCTTTAAGCAGCTTAAGCTAAAGTACTTAGGTATATTCTAGCGATAGGTATTTGGCACAATTTATCAGTAAAACCGGTAAATAAGCCCTGACAAAAGGGATTAGACAGTATAATGGCACACCCATCCACAGTCCAGTGGCCATATTGCCATCGCTTAATGCCATATTGTTTTAATATTGTTGACGTTTGTGTTTTAGAATTATAATCCTTATTTTAAAGACGTCAAGGTACGTGACATAAAACTTTCATTATGTAATAATACTGCTTTAAGCCATGGTAGTAACACCCCAGGCAATTCTGCCCGCATCCTGCCCTTTCCAGTAACCATACAGTAACAATGGTCTCGTTATTACCAGGATTATACCAACCCAATAAAAATCCAAAGAGCTTAACTAATGGAAGTATAAAGAGTGAGGATCCACGAGTGGCCTGGTTGCGACAACGTATTATCAGTCGATTGCTATTGTTAAGCAACGTTGACCCAAGTCGGTAACTGGATGGGTGACCGAATTTGGAAGTCCGAATTTGGCCTTTTAGTTTCCTCCGTGCCTCGGAGAGCACGTTAAACCGTCGCATCCCGGTTATTATCACTAACATCTGGTAATAATAGGTAGAAACCTAAGAGTTGAAATAGTACCTACTCTTAATCGAGTCATATGCGGAAGCACCTGGGAACCCGCCGCATTATAATATCCCAAGAAAATTCCTGCCATTATGTTATTAATGGAAAGAGTTCACGACTCACGACCCTCAGAATAACGACGCAGAGAGAGATGGAGAACAAAGTCGTCCCTAACAGCAATGTTATGTGGCTGGTAAATTCAAATTCAAATGTTTTTTTAATCAAATAAATTTTTACAACTGCTTTTGAATCATCGAGTGAATCTACCACTGGTTCGAAATACCACTCCTACCGAGCAGAACCAGCAAGAAACTCGGAAAACAATTTCATTAATATGTAGATACATAAGTAGGTACGTGAAGATTTTTCTCCTCCCTTCTTTACCTCAACTTTGAACCCGGGGTGCAATAATTAGCTCGAAGGCAATGATATTTTATAATATACCTCTTTTTAATATATAACATCATTACTCGAAGGTAGTATAGGCTCGCACAATATTTCAACTCAAACTCAAATGTTTTTTATTCCAATTAACTTTCACACGTGATTTTGAACACATATTGTAATCATGAGGGAACACAGGAGATAAAAGCTGGTTCCATAATTTGCAGGTCCTACGTGGCATAAATGACCTGGAATAACGGGAGGTGGAAGAAGACCGCATCCAGTCGAATCTGTTTTAGATAGAGTATTTAGTAGATTTTTCATGTATGTGTAAAAGAAGAAAACGAAAAGTTTTGAGACAAAAGTCGCTAATGTAACATTATTACTACAACTTTTGGATTTCTGATTGAATTACCTAAGTGGCAACTTGGGAGTAACTTGGAAAGATTACTGGAAGTTCCACCAGATTGACAATACTGTCAATAAAAGGTTAAGTAAGTGCGTAAGTTATAGATAATCTTGAAGGAAGTAAAAGATAATCAGATAAGTAAGACTTTAGAATAAAGCAAGAGTTGGTGACCGCTCTGGCATAGTGGTGGTGGTCTTTTAGGTGGGACGTCTCGAATTCGATTCCTGAAGGGAAGTTTAGATGAATAATATTTTATGGGATATTTTGATTTTTTTATTAGTTGCCCTTCATAATGTTCTGAAAGGTGTGGGAAGGCTGCTGACTCGCCCTTGGCCAGCGTGGTGGACAATTACGGCAAAAACCCGAGAGACTATGCTCAGTAGTGGGCCATCGTATGGCTTGATGGTGACAACAGTAGTGGTTCGATCCTCGGGCCTGTATTTCTAACTCATCATTCTGAGAGGTGACTTGGTGCTCAGCCGGCGATTGGTCGAAATGATAATGATTAATTAGTCTTAAATATTAAAAAAAAAATTAACAACAAGCTTTTATCATCAATTTAACATAGCCTTTTTGAAACCATCCATCCATCTTTAGGAGTCCGCCATATTGGATTTAGAATGACGTCACTTAGCTACCATTCATTATCATCCAAACTAAACGTGTAACTATCTATGCAAAATTTCAGCACAATCGGTTGTCAGTGTTCTAAAATTTAGTTGCAAGATTTGAAACTTGTAAAAAGACAAACTATCTCAAATGAGAAGCAGGAAGCCACTATTTTATAAAGGCTATGTGATTTACGTAATAAAACCCTGCAAGAGACCTGGGAATGCTGTGGACGAACGATGAGACGATGCTGAAAACAACTTTCAATGTAGGTACAGTGAAAATAAAAATCAAATTAAACCAAGACCTCATTGAAACCGCAACATTACAAGCTATGATATTATTTTAATGCCCACCTCACAAGAATCTAAGATTAAAAACCACTTTTGTTTACATAACGATGTGAACTTTAACATTAACTGTATAGAACATAAATTCCTTCACGCTTGCTGATAATGATAGCACTATCGGAAAACAATCTTATTTGTTGACTCCATGTAAATTTACCTTTATTAATGGAATGGTAGAGTTTAAATTTGTATGCACCTAAAATTAATGTTGGTCACTTAGTGCTCTGCTAACTTCGGAACCAGTTCCTTACAGTCATCCACATAAATCCTACAAGCAAATATAACCCCTGTAATTTGAATTTTAAGGGTTAAATCAGCGTGTTTAGTTTATTACGTGATGTGTGGTCAGGTATACATTCCTTGGCTGATAGAACGGGACATGGTACAAAAAGTAAAAGGTGTTACGGAATTATGAGCCTAGTCTTCAAAATAATACACGCTTGCTTTTGTTTTAGGAGTGTCTAACATATACAATGATAGCCGATATTATTTTTTAAGTTTTGTCTTTTTTTTCTTCGTTATCTTCTATCCATTTAAAATACGGATTCTCCAAGTCTCCAAAGAGTTTTATCTAAATATATAAAAGAAGACACTGACTGACTGACATATCAACGCACAGCCCAAACCGCTGGGTCTAGAGACTTCAAATTTGGCACACAGGTTCCTTATGAGGTCTAGGGGTGCACTAAGAAAGGATTTTTCAAAATTCCCCCCCTAAAGGGGTGAAACGGGGCTCCAAAGTTCGTATTTTACCAAGCTTCAATACTCCTTCACGCCGCAACTACTGAACCGATTTGGCTCAAATTTGGAATGGAGATAAATTGCATCTTGGGTTAACACATAAGCTACTTTTCATCCCGGGAAAATCCATGGTTCCCGTGGGATTAGTTAAAACCGAAATTCACGCGGAAAAAAATCTTCACGCCGGAAGTACAAGACCGATTTAGCTGAAATTTGGAATGGACATAGATGATATCCTGGGTTAATAAAAAAGCTACTTTTCATCCCGGAAAAATCCATGGTTTTTGCGGGAAAACTGAAAAATTGATATTCACGCGTGAAAAATACTACTTTACGCTGCACTTACTGACCTGATATGACTGAAATTCGGAAAGGAGATAGATTTTATCCTGGATTGATACATAGGCTACTTTTCATCCCGGAAAATTTCATGGTATATCAAAGAAGATACTGACTCACGCTCTCACTGACATATCAACGCACAGCCCAAACCGCTGGGTCTAGAGACTTCAAATTTGGCACACAGGTTCCTTATGAGGTCTAGGGGTGCACTAAGAAAGGATTTTTCTAAATTCCCCCCTAAAGGGGTGAAACGGGGCTCCAAAGTTCGTATTTTACCAAGCTTCAATACTCCTTCACGCCGCAACTACTGAACCGATTTGGCTCAAATTTGGAATGGAGATAAATTGCATCTTGGGTTAACACATAAGCTACTTTTCATCCCGGGAAAATCCATGGTTCCCGTGGGATTAGTTAAAAACCGAAATTCACGCGGAAAAAAATCTTCACGCCGGAAGTACAAGACCGATTTAGCTGAAATTTGGAATGGACATAGATGATATCCTGGGTTAATAAAAAAGCTACTTTTCATCCCGGAAAAATCCATGGTTTTTGCGGGAAAACTGAAAAATTGATATTCACGCGTGAAAAATACTACTTTACGCTGCACTTACTGACCTGATATGACTGAAATTCGGAAAGGAGATAGATTTTATCCTGGATTGATACATAGGCTACTTATCATCCCGGAAAATTTCATGGTATATCAAAGAAGATACTGACTCACGCTCTCACTGACATATCAACGCACAGCCCAAACCCCTGGGTCTAGAGACTTCAAATTTGGCACACAGATTCATTATGAGGTCTAGGGGTGCACTAAGAAAGGATTTTTCAAATTCCCCCCTTAAGGGGTGAAACGGGGCTCCAAAGTTCGTATTTTACCAAGCTTCGATACTCCTTCACGCCGCAACTACTGAACCGATTTGGCTCAAATTTGGAATGGCGATAAATTGCATCTTGGGTTAACACATAAGCTACTTTTCATCCCGGGAAAATCCATGGTTCCCGTGAGAATAGGGAAAACTAAAATTTACGCGGGCGAAGCCGCGGGTATCTGCTAGTATATCATATAAAAGGTTAAAATATATCGATAGCCCTGGACTGCTATCTCACCTGGTAGTGCCTATCTGATGATGGAGTCTTAGAAGTTACCACTTGCGTTACCACGTACGAAAACAGCATAAAACCTATCACAACAATAATTGATACTGTAAGTAATATGTTTTCATATAACCTGCATTGAAAACGCGAGTTTCAATGCCTGCTGAATCACCCGAAACCAGTAAATTTCAGACAAACACGTCATCTTCTGGTGATGCCAGCCCTCGCTTCGCTCAGGTAGGCAACTTCACCCTCATCTGAAATCGTCTTGTTTCACCCGAGCACATAGTATACTATTAATGCAGATTTACATATTTACGTATACATGACGTGTCTCCTGTTTTTTCCGTTACAATGTTTTTCTCGAGCAACTACCAACGCGTGGCTGGCTTTTAGGAGATTGTCTTTCCCCTGAATAAATAACAGCTTAAAATATTAAGAATTTTACTGAAAATAACAAAGAAGAAGGCTGGTAGACTCCTCACTTCATAATTGACCGAGCGAAGCGAAGGTCTCTGAGTCTACTTGAGTGAATTTGCACTTGTCCGTCCGTCCGTCCGTCCGTCCGTCCGTCTGTCAGAGCCTTATAACTTCTGAATTACTGAACGTAATTACTTCAATTTTAAATATTATATGTACATATAAACCGATGGCCTCCAGCCGAATATGACTTAAAAAAATATAAATCTTTATTTCAGGGGGGCTCTCATAGAAGCGAATGCGAACGAAAATATTTTTTATAGCGTTACATAGGGTTGCGGTATATCATTTTAAAGATAATTAGGAATAGAGTCCAAAAATATATTTTTTTTAATTTTTCCCCTAATGAGTGAGCCAGCAATGAGTTGAAATGATGATGATTATGATTAAACTGACCTAACCAGAAACGTATACCAGGCCCTCTTGTAAATGTAATCGATCCACTGCGCTTCTAAGGTCGCCGAGTTTGCTTAGATAGTTTTTAGTTTGTCTGGCGTAAGTTAAATTAAATTTCCCAAGTTTGTTTTTGTAACGACTTCTATTACAAAATGTTTTGGAGCGCTTTGTGGTGCATTCTATCGCAACCTAACTTTTTTTTACAAGCAAGAGTTTTAACGGACCCGTGATGTTAAAAACACCACACTGCGCTTCACGACAAAAATCACAGACGTTGGAGACACTAGGCAATACTAGTTGACCCCAAAAATAATTCCTCAGGCGACGAAACTTTACAGTATGATAAAGTATCATGAGTTACACGTATATTATAAAAATTACTAATATTATAAATGCGAAAGTTTGGACGGATGTATGTTTGGTTTGTTGTTATGTTGTTTGTTGTTTAGTGTGTATGTGTTTAGTGTAGTATGGATGTTTGTTACTCAATCACTTGCCAACGGCTGAACGGATCTGGCTGAAATTTGGCAGAGATAGATGGAATACTACGGCACATTGGCTACTTTTTATCCCGGAAAATTAACGCAGACGAAGTCGCTGGCATTCGCTAGTATACAATAAAAAATCAGAAAGGAAGTAGGGTTTTTTATGTTATAATCAATTGTTAAAGCAGGACGGTACATTATCGCGTAAACTTAGTTTAGATTTGAAAAATATCGATGTTCTGCATGATTTTGTCATAAATATTAAGTTTTAGGCATAAATACCTAACTTCCGGATGTTATTTTATTTGGATATTTTTGTGTAAGTTTTGGATTATCCGATACTAAAACCTAGCCAAGTTTCATCGACTGAGGATTTAATGCGGGAGTCTCCATACAACGGACCGCCCCATTACCTAGGCCTAGAGGCAGACTAAAGCGGAAAAACTGAAGTGGGACTGGGCCGGACGTGTGATGCGCATGTTTGACGACTTATGGGCAGAGGCCACAACATATTGGGTTTGGGTGCCACAAAAGTAAAAAAGACATCGAGGCAGGCCGAGGTGCTGCTGACGCGACGAACTCCATGCCTGTATAGAGGAGTGGCCCGAAACATCTATGGATCGAGATAAATGGAAGGAATTAAGGAAGAAAGAGGAAATAATAAAAATATAATACAGTTTTTGGGCCCACTTCACTTTGATGCTAATGTGATCGAACGCTCAATACGATCAATCGATTTCGCACTGTAAAAACTTAGACTAAGCGTACTGACCGGGAAAAATTGTATGTAACAGAAGACAGAAGAGCGTTAAACTCTTATCTCTCTCCCTTCAGTAGAGATGGAGAGAGACAGAGTACCTATTATGTAATTATTTCAGCAGGCGTCCAACATTTTGAACACTTCCAAGTAGTTCTTCGTAGCTCAACGGAAAAAATTGCCGCGTCGTGACTATGTTCTTACGGGCTTTCCAACGACACTACACGGCTTGTTTCGATATAGAAGTTGGTTTGTCTTTCCGTTGGAATCGAAGGTTATTTTCAAACAATATACCGATGCGTATTTCCAGTTATGACACATATATTGAAATGGCGGTAATGACATGGCGTGACTGCGCATCTCGCCGTTACGTCAATGGGGATGATGCCTGTGTCAAAAATAAATTATTTCTTACTGATTATTAAATAGGGAGTCTTCCTAAAGACCCAAAATTCATATCCTCGGTGAGTTTTCAGTTTGATAACCATTTTAAACTATAGATTAAAGAAAAATGTGCATTGAAATTATATGACGTCGTAACTATGTATTTCATGCAAACTTCCTGGAAACTTGTTTTTAAGTTTGATAAAGAGTTGCTGATTTGATTGAGTTGTCTTCCGTTGGAGTCGAAGGTTGTTTTCAAACAATATACCGATGCGTATTTCCAGTTGTGTCGAATTGCGGTAATGACATGGCGTGACTGCGCATCTCGCCGTTACGTCAGTGGGGATGATGCCTGTGTCAAAAATAAATTATTTCTTACTGATTATTAAATAGGGAGTCTTTCTAAAGACCCAAAATTCATATCCTCGGTGAGTTTTAAGTTTGATAACCATTTTAAACTATAGATTAAAGAAAAATGTGCATTGAAATTATGTGACGTCACAACTATGTATTTCATGCAAACTTCCATACTGGAAACTTGTTTTTAAGTATGATAAAGAGTTGCTGATTTGATTGAGTTGTCTTCCGTTGGAGTCGAAGGTTGTTTTCAAACAATATACCGATGCGTATTTCCAGTTATGTGTCGAATTGCGGTAATGACATGGCGTGACTGCGCATCTCACCGTTACGTCAATTGTGACTCAGTTAATTGTAATTGCGAGGCAATTGGACGCGTGGAGATTGAAACAATACAATCTCTTCTGAACAATAATATTAAAACTTGAGATTAACGTTCATTCGTCACTTTCACCGAAAATAGCCACCAAAAAGAGCAGTTTCCACTTGCCATCTTTTATCGAGATCATTTAACGCGTTCATTGCTAAATTTAGCGGGTAGGCCATATGATTCTTTACTACTGACCAATCTTCTTCTCCTTCTTCTTCGGGTGCCTCTCCGATCAACGAAGGTTGACAGTCAGCTTTGTATACTCTTTTCGGTTCTTCGCAAGGCGAAATAATTCTGCGGCACTTGCGATTCCGGTCCACTCCCGTATATTGCGAGACAATTGACCAATCACGTTGGGCAAAAACAAAAGCATGGCACTAATAACCGATCCCCTTCCCGACAGCTCAATCCTATCAAAACTATCTGTGCTACGGCCAGCTTAATATACCATGAACAAAAAAGTAAACCTCATCACTCGACGTCGCGTGAAGGGCAAAATTTAAAAGTAACGCGACCACGCAACGTCGAGTGATTGACAATCAAAGTGCTCATACCAACTCAGTAGGCTCAGCTACTTGGCTACCAGTTCGATAAAAGATGGCGGCTTGAAAACAGATGCTGAGTTTGGCGGGCATTTACGCTGGAACTTGAAAGTGACTTTAGAAGGTTTATTCATTATTTAGCCTACTAATTTTCAAATGCCGAGTGCCTTTGATTTTGCAAGAACCACGCGTAAAGGTACGTACTTCCAAGCGTAAAGGTAACGTAAGTTTACCATTTTGTCTTCGTAAGTCCATAGAGCAGATATGCCGAATTATTTGGGAAACTCTTTCATATCGGTAAGCTCAGGGAAATGACAGTTTTTAACCGACTTCCAAAAAAGGTTCTCAATTCTCAAGGTTTGTCGGTGCATATCTCCGAGGTTTCCGACTTTATCCGACTTCAACATAGTGGGTAGAAATCAAAATTATTTTGTACTCCATAACCGAATTCCAACGCAAACGTAAACAGTGGCGTTGGAATTCGGTTTTTTGGAAAGAATTTTCAGATTAAATCCAAACCCTTAATCAGTTTCCACTTGGCGGTATTAAAAGTATCTAACTATTTAAACCACGACCAAAGCCTTCCTACAGACAATGTACTAACTACAATGATTTAATCTTACAGAATGTTAATAATAATGACTCATGCTTTAACTGGTTTTATCAGTCATCAGGAAAACGTTAAGTTGCCAAGTACCTACCTACTCACAAGTGCTTAAAGATATATTCACTTGAAGATTAGACGGCACTTCTAACTTGTAAGAGTTTATTTAAATAAAGTATTTTCACTTAACATGGTCATCGAAATAAAGTTTTTCAGCAATAGTCGAAATTATGGAACCAGCTTCCACTTGCCCTGTTCAAAACTTACTCAAACTCAAACTCATATTTGCTTATTCAAATGAACTCATTAAAAGTGCTTTTGAATCGTCGAGTGAATCTACCACTGGTTCGGAATGACATTCCTACGGAGAAGAACCAGCAAGAAACTCGGCGGTTGCTCTTTTTAAAATAGACTAGAATAATATGGGGCTATTCAAGGGGCTATAATATTATGTTGATGGGGCCTATGGTAGTCACTTCACTCACTTGCTCGCCTGCTAGTTTGGTTGTTATTCAAATAAAAATAAAAAAGTGAATCCGAGCAATTCCCGCTGTCTAGGTAGAAATCACTCATCGGGATTTTCTAAAATTCATAATTTGATCGTTAGACAACGAAAACGTAATCCGAAAATGCGGAAAATTATCCGAGTGCCTAGTGCGAGATTTTCTTCTTTTTCTTATTTACTATGGAATTGTCAAGCGCTTACAGCTGGCGCTCGATCAATTCCATTGTCGCGATCGAATAAGTAACTAACTCCCACTCGGCCTGCAGTTTTGTTGAACTTTGTTAAACTCTTTAGTTAAAACCCGTAGCCACCGAGTATAATAATTATGGTCTGTGCCCTTAACCCTCGTAGATAAAATTATGATAGAACTTCACGGTAAGTTCGTACCTATTTAACCATTAAATTATTCAGTGTTGCGGAATGTCTACATTCAAGGCTTTAGGAGAAAAATTGAAACCATAACATGAAGCGCATACCCGTCGGTTCCCGATCCAAGGCTGACCGGTTTTTTGCCATCGCGTCGAACGTTATTATTTTCATTTTTTACGTCAATCCGGTCCGAGGGCGACCCCGTAACTCCAAGGCTTTTATCCTGTGTAACTTTTAATTGGAGATAACTTTTAATTGTACATTGAATTTACTTTAGCCGGCAGAGGCTTATTTGAATACTAGCAACCGCTCACGGTTTCGCTTCCGTGGAAAATTTCGAAATTTTCTTACTCCTTGTTTAACTACATAAAGTATAAAAGTAGGTAACCTCTGTGCAATATTCCAGTTTTCGAGGGTTTGGGCTTGGCGTTGATGAGTAAATCAAGTGAGTGAGTGAGCTGTCTCATTCGAGGGGGTTTTAGTAGGGTATAAATCTTACATAGCCCTACTTCTCCCCCATGAAGTTGGGTCTCTTATCAAGATTTCTCCCCCTCAACGGAAAACAGGTACCTTGTACCCACAGATGTCATTGATGTAGAGTTAAATAGTACCTGTGCTAGTACCTATAATGCAGAAAGAGGTTACTTGACTATAATAGCTATTCATCTAAATCCAGATGTTTAATGTTTGTTTATTTGTTTAATCCTGGCCTACGAATGGTCCTTACTCCTTGAGGGTTAACAACCCAAAATTAAAAGATTCTCTAGATAACCTAGGCCTTTTTTGATAGCCCAAACCAGTAGCAGTAGTCCTATTATGTAAAATCTGCATCAACCATTGTTACAGTCTCAATTGTATGTGATTGGCTAAATTTATGGGTTTTGCTACGACAATGGATTTTGGCCAATATCGGAAAAGTGTTAACCAATCAAAGGCGATAGCGATCGTTACACTGTAGGTAGCAATCATGTTTACGTAATACGTCACCATGGGTGTGAACTGATGGTGTTGAGTTGTAGAGGATTTAGGAATAAGGAAATGAATTTTCACGACTCACGAGTGAAAATAAAGTGTGTTTGTTTGATCTAAAACAAATCTTGATGTGACTTTTACAGTCTCTAATAGTTAGATCGTTTGTGTGTACCTATGATACTAATATTATAAACGCGAAAGTCAGTTTGTTTGTGGGTTTGTTGGTTAGTTGGTTTGTCCTTCAATCACGCCGCAACGGAGCAACGGATTGACATGATTTTTGGGTGGGGTTTTCATGGGTATACTTGAGGACCTGGAGAGTGACATAGGCTACTTTTTATCCCGGAAAATTAAGGAGTTCCCGCGGGAATAACAAAAAACTTAAGCGGGCATCAGCTAGTATTTAATGTAAGAAAAAAATTCTAATAAGACTTAATAATTCAACGAAATACCTAGGTATTGTGTAAATACATGTCATCATAGGAAATTGGGCATAATTAATTTAGTTTTTTAATATAACTAGATGATGCTCGCGGCTTCGTCCGCGTGGATTAAGGTAAGGTTTTGATGCCAGCGGGAACTCTTGAATTTGCCGGGATGAAAAGCATCCTAAGCCTATGTCCTTCCCCGAGATACAACCTATCTCTGTACCAAATTTCATCAAAAACCTAAATTGAACAGATGGGCCGTGAAAGAGTATCAGACACACAGAAACACTTTCGCATATATAATAGCATAGTATGGATTAATATAATTAATATTATAGGTACCTTGCATGGACCCTGGTGGTAGAGTTTCATAACAGAGCTATAATTACACCAAGGGTGTGGGTTCGGATTCGATCCGCGATTTCGCTTTCGGCCTTCGGAGTTTCTCATAATATGATTAAATATATTCTGCGGTCTCACTAATTACTCAATCTATTTATACGTATTGCCACATAAGTAACGGTATATCCTACCTAGCTCGTACCACTATCTACTGCAGTATTTCATATATAAATAAACCTCAATAACTTGACTTTTATGAAAAACCGTCCATAATTGAATTAAATAAAGAGGCTTTCATGTGTCATATAGTTTAAGTACTTACTTAAAACATAAAAAAAGTTATAACAGTGGAAACTCGAAGAGCACTAGCACAAAATGCAGCGCCGCGCAGAGTTCATTCACCCCGATCTGACCATCCACTTTCCACTGACCACTGTTTGACCACCACACAACACAAATAAAACAATGTATTTTTAACACAACACTAATTTCTTTTACAATTATTCGGTTAAAGTATCAGTCGCGGTCGCGAACGGTGACTCGACAGTCGATCGACAACTTGAAGTTTAAACCGGTGTTCTCGCTCGCACAACACAGGTTTTTGTACGGTGTTGCTGCGTAAACTATTTCGTTTTACTCGTTTTCTTGTTGGAATCTTATTGGATTTACCTTTTGGTATCGCTTGACTGGCCTTTGGTTATCAATACTATTATTATAAATGCAAAAGTTTCGATGGATGGATGGATCATAGGTGTTTGTTACTAAATCACGCCAGAACGGCTGAACGGGTCTGGCACAGAGCTAGATTGTAGTCTGGAAAATCACATTTTTATCGCGGAAAATTAATGAGTTCCGCGGGAACCAAAAAACCTCAATCCACGCGGATGAAGTCGCGAGCATTAGCTAGTCATACTAATATTATAAAGACGAAAGTTTGCATGTGTGTATATACTATAAATTACTCTTTTACGTAAAAAATACCGGATGGATTTGGCTGAAATTTGGAATACAGATAGATTACAGCCCGAATTAACACATAGGTTTTAGTTTAACACTATAACTAAAAAACTTTAGGTCTTACATAAATACTAACTAAATGGTAACTTTTTAAAATCTGATAAAAATTTCTGCACTCTCTATTCATTTCAGACAAAAGTTTCCGGATTCAATAATTATTGAACTCGTGAACAATTGTAATTGTTCTCTAGTTATCCGCTTTTGAAAACTAATGCATTGGGATTCGAGACAATGAGGCCATCGCATTAGGATCATCTAATCGTTGCCTAGGTAATTTATATACCCAGTAGCATTAGCACCTACTTAGCTTATTTAGCTAAAAAAGTAACTACGGAATATTTTTTACCTGTACCTAGTGGGTTTACCTATCTGTCATATTCTAGGCAAAAGCGTTCCTACCTAGACCAACATCATTGCTTTGCGCTAAGTATGATTGTTGTCAAGCGCAAGCCTATTTAGCAGAAAAAAAACTGATTGTGATTTGTGACCCAATAAAGTGGCAAACTTAATACCCATGGCAACACCGGTCGAGCAACCTCAAAGGCTCTACGTATGACCGGTGACTACGTAGCCCGTACTATACCGCGAATGTACACCGCCTGCGACACAGTTGTAACTACACTACTGTTCACAGTGCTTAGAACTTTGTCGCAGTAAGCAATTCTCTTTTGTTTTAATTGGATTTGAGACTAGCCATTTACAGAAATACCGTTCTAACTTCCTATCCATATCCATATCCATAAGTATGAAAATAATAAAAATAAACATATAAGTGAAAGTATCTAAGTATTAGTAAGTCCAGCTGTAAAAAAAATAATTATACCTTGATTTGCTTACTAAGCAAATCACAGTTTTGTAAATCCCCGGGATTTTCAAAACCTACATCCACGCGGACAAAGCCGAATTATACAAAAAATGACAAACTCAAAAAGTAAAGTAAGTAATAAAACCTAATAATGTTCGAAAGTGTGGTCTTCATTTTACTTTAAGCACTTGTGAAATCGCTAACCGATGTTTGAAAAATAGTTTGCTTTCTAGACTGGGTAGGCGTTGGCAACTTTTTACCTACTACGAAAAAAGAACGCATCGGAAACGGTGTAGCGGTTTTTTTTTTTCAATTTATAAACTAATTTATAAACTTGGCAGCACTCAGACTTGCTGTAAGTAGTGATGCAGCCTAAGGTGGAGCGCGCTTGCCTAGAAGATGCCTATTGCCTATTCACTCTTGGTTTGAAGATACCAGTATTATAAGCGGATGGAAAAATGGAAGCCGGAAGGGTGTTCCATATCCTAGCGGTTCGAATTAAAACGGGTTGTATGGTCTATGGAAACGAGGAAGCAAATCGCTTCGTACGCGATGGTTTAGACTCCCGCATTCCTACACGGGGGTTGCTTCTGACGCGTCAGAGTACCTAGTGTATTAGAAGCATATACTTATCATACATTTAGTATGGTTACGGCCGGTTTCTGAATTGAGTCCTGTAGTCCTGTAGTCTCAAAGACTACCTACAGGACTAATTAAGCAAATTTTTGTTACTGAATTTTGTTTTTGCTTGAATGCTTAATTCAGAAACCGGCCCAATATCAATTCAGAAACAAAAATTTGCTTAATTAGCCCTTAAGTAGTCTTTGAGACAGACTCAACATGAAATTCTCAATTCAGAAACCGGCCGTGAATTTCTCAATTCGGAAACCGGCCGTTAGAGTTACACTACACTGACGAGTTGTGTCGTGATGCCTTGTGTCGTGTCTCTGTTTAGCCATAATAAATGTATGGAAACGATAGATATGCTTCTGACGCGTCAGAGTAGTGTATTTGTAGCTTTAGTTTACAGTAATGGAAGCCATTGTCGCCAGTCATAATCGCATTAGGAGGAAAGAGCGATGCGCTCGCATTAAACCGAGAAGCGTAGAACGTATGACGGTACAGTTACTTAAAGCTGTACGCTTAACTATCAGAGAGCATATACTACCATCGCATAAAGCCGAATTAGTATACATGTCACCGTAAGATTGTAAAAACCGTAAGATTGTAATCTAACGCTTTTTTTCCGATAGATTGTAAACAGTCGAAAGATTGTGAACCGTTCAATGTTTTAAGTGTCAATTTTTGAAATATTCATTGTATTTACGTTTTCTTGTCTCTTTCTTGTAGCTTAGGTTAGGGTTCGACATAAATAATCAAGTTGTGCCCGGCCTGCTAATAAACCAAACAGATTACTGTGAGTGTGTTGATTAATGTGAGTTGTATGTAATTTTTCGTTATATTTAAATAAAATTAAACACTCAAAATAAAAATAAACGCACGGACCACGAGTCTGTGGAGTCTAAATTCATTAATAAAATATAAAATAAAAAAATCTACCGAAAAATAATCCGTTATATTGTAATCATTCGACAGTTTACAATTTCGCGAGTTAGATTATAATACCTACCCAAGACACTGGCGCTATTGCCTCTCTGAATTGCCAGGCTAAGCTGTTGGGCTTAATAAGCGCCAGCTCTTGGGTCACCAGTAGCGTGGACCAACTTCTGGTAAACAGCATTGATAAAATGTTTCGTGTCCGATGACCATAAGCCCGGAGTCTACAAAAGCGCCGCAAAAAATGAAACAACTCACATAGTTTGGTTTCGCTCCGTCTCTTCACGCGAAGTTTGATCACACACGAAGATATGCACTGCAACAATAAAACCTTTCATTAATAGGTATACCTAGGTAGGTAGGTGAACGAAACGGTTCTGTTCAACGTTTCTGATTCGAACCGCCAGGATGTGGAATACCCTTCCAGCGCATGTATTCCCTGCCAAGTGTAACTTGAGTACCTTCAAGGCAAGAGTGAAGAGGCATCTTCTAGGCAAGCGCGCTCCAACCTAGACCTCATCATTGCTTTGTATTAAGCATGATTGTCGTACTGGTCAAGCGCACTCCTGTTCTTTGATTTAATAATTTAATATAAAAAAATCTTTTTAAACAACCGACTTCAAACTCCCGCGCCAACTTAACAACAGCAAGCACACGCGGCTATACAAAGAATTGAGAACCTCCTCCTTTTTTTGAAGTCGGTTATAAAATAAAACCGGGCCATCTGGGGCCATACTGCCAACGCCACAGATTACATAAAGCCAACTTGTTTCATTATTGTTGACTATCGTATTTTAGAATTATAATCCTTACTAGCTGATGCCCGCGACTTCGTCCGCGTGGTTTAAGTTTTTTGTTATTCCCGCGGGAACTCCTTAATTTTCCGGGATAAAATTTTCCTATGTCACTCTCCAGGTCCTCAACTATACCCATGCCAAAAATCACGTCAATCCGTTGCTCCGTTGCGGCGTGATTGAAGGACAAACCAACAAACAAACAAACCAACAAACCAACAAACAAATGTGACTTTCGCATTTATAATATTAAGTATGATTTTAGGAACGTCAAGGTATGTGACATTCAATTGTCATTGTGAGTAATTATCACTTATGTATTGCTTTAACCGTTGGCAATATGGCCCCTGGCATTTCTGCCTCGTTAGTCTGGTAGGTAGATGCGGATGAAGAGGCCCTGAGTTCGATTCCCGGAGCGGACCTAAAACAGTTTATTCACCAGTGGTGTCACAGACAAAATACAAATGTAACGCTTTCGTCACTGTGACACCACCCAGCTCAGCATTAAATGCCCTGCGTCATATTATGCCAAAAAATGCATACAAAACAATTAGACGCTGGTTTTCAGCTAATAAAACATTATCATGATTTTCTAATTTCCCTAAAAATATTTCATCACCTGACAAAACAAAACTGATTTTCCTTGAAAATTACCTATCTTAAAACTTTTCAAGTCTTATATCTAGTGATGATGTGGTAGAATTTCTCTCAGTCACGATAATTTTAAATATGCTGGCTACACTATTTGTAAAATGACGTGCGATATTACCCTTTTTAGGGTTCCGTACCCAAAGGGTAAAAACGGGACCCTATTACTAAGACTCCGCTGTCTGTCTGTCTGTCTGTCTGTCTGTCTGTCTCCAGGCTGTATCTCATAGACCGTGATAGCTAGAAAGCTGAAATTTTCAAAAATGATGTATTTCCGTTGCCGCTATAACAACAAATACTAAAAATTAAAAAAATATATATATTAAGGGGGCTCCCCATACAATAAACGTGTTTTTTTCGTATTTTTTTGCTCAATATTAAAAACGGTAACAGGTAGACGGTTCAAATTTTCACAGAATATTAACTTGTATATTACCTTTCAAAATAAATAATTAAATATCAATAAAGTAAATATTAAAGGGGGGCTCCCATACAACAAACGTAATTTTTTGATATTAACAGTAAACCTCTACAAACAAAGTTAGTTTTGCGGTTCATTAACAAAGGTAATTATACCTACTTCTTGAGTACGGAACCCTCGGTGCGCGAGTCCGACTCGCACTTGGCCGGTTTTATCATTTTAATTTCACCAACTTTCTACCAAATTAATTTGCGGTGAAATAATGATTAATGAATTAATTGATCATAGCCAGAGCCTCTAACTGGTGACTAGCCACTTCACTAGACTTGACTTGATTTGATGATGATTAGTGACATTCTGTGAATTGGTGATCATACTAATGTTATAAATGCGAAAGTGTGTTTATTTGTTGGTTTTGTCCTTCAATCACGCCGCGACAGTGCAACGGATCGACGTTATTTTTTGCATGAGTATAGTTGAGGACCTAGAAAATGACATAGAAATTAAAAACTTAATCCACAACGATGAAGTCGTGGTGTATTCATCTAGTTTATAATAGTTGTCAATCATAAAATTAGCCTTGTGGATGTAACGTATTTTGGTAGGTCCTCTATTTAATAATTAATCGCTAAAAAGTAATTGATTTCACTAGTTATCAAACACCCAATTGGACCGTATATTTTGAGGTAAGTCTACGTATTTTGGTAGATACTAGATACCTATACTATATTGTATAGTGTTTTTGGCTAGCATCCAAAGCCAGCTGGCTCTAAAGTGTGGCTCTACAAGTCTTCTAATAAATCCGGTTCGTTGTCTCGTTTACTTTATCACTATCACATACAGCCTGCCGCAACAGATAAAGTAATTTTTACCTGAAGGTCTAGCCCCACTACAGAGGCGCGGCGTATTATTTGTATGAGGTTGTATGGAGCTGGGTCCACCGGTACGCTTATTGTTTCAATGATTTTTAATCAAAAAAATCTTTAATTGATTAAAAGGGATATAATTCAAAAGTCATTTTTTTTAATCCACTACAAGTTAGCCCTTGAATGCGATCTTATCTGATGGTAAGTGACGATACAGTCTAATATGGTAGCGGGCTAACCTCTTAGGGCCATTGCAGTTATATTAAACCCATACTGTATTATATCGATTTCTACCGAATACATAGTACCGGAACGCTTAATCGCTTGGCGACACGTCTTTGTCTTACGAAAACTTAGTAATAATTTAATATAAAAATTCTTTTTAAACAACCGACTTTAAACTCCCGCGCCAACTTTACAACAACAAGCACACGCTATACAAAGTACTTATTTTATTGTTGATATTTTAAAAACCGCTCGACCGATTTCGATAAAATTTATATATCAAATAAAAAAAGAATCATCCAAATCGGTCCACCCAGTCAAAAGTTCTGAGGTACCTACCAAACATTTAAAAAAAAAATACAGTCGAATTGAGAACCTCCTCCTTTTTTTGAAGTCGGGTGAAAAAGCTTCTTATTCCTTGTATAAGTCACCGTAAGACAGTTTACAATATCGCTAGTTAGATTACAATCTAACGGTTTTTGCAATCTTACGGTGACATAATATACATGAGTACTTACTGTGCTTATCTTACAGTAGTTGCATAGGAAAGCTCATATTTTAAACATTATCTGTCTCTGGTGTGAACGAAAATCGCATTGTATCGTAAATCCTACGCCTGCGGCCTGGCACTCGGCCAGACCCGGCTGGTTTCACTGTGCCTGTACAAATTGCCTATTTGATGCCTCATCATGTTACGCTATTATTAAACAGTGATAAAATTAAACTTTCTCTAGCTCGAAAACGCGCCTTTACTGTTTAAAACCAATGAGCAAAACTCGTTTTTGCTCACTGGTTTTGACCAATGAGTAAAACTCATTTGCTCACTGGTTTTAAGGAAAGCTTAGGTATATTAACTGTTTCTGGTGTGAACGGCATTGTATCGTAAATCCTACGCCTGCGGCCTGGCACTCGGTCAAACCCGGCTGGTTTCACTGTGCCTGTGCAAATTGCCTATTTGATGCCTCAAGTTGTAACGCTTTTATTAAACAGTGATAAAATTAAGCTTTCATTTCTCTAGCTCGAAAAACGCGCCTTTACTGCTTAAAACCAATGAGCAAAACTCATTTTTGCTCACTGGTTTTAACCAATGAGCAAAACTCATTTGGTCAATGGTTTTAAGGAAAGCTCATATTTTAAACATTAACTGTCTCTAGTGTGAACGGTATCGTTAATCCTACGCCTGCGGCCTGGCCCAAGCCCGGCTGGTTTCACTGTGCCTGTACAAATTGCGTATTTGATGCCACATGATGTTACAGTCCCACAAACTTATCTGGCCCGGCGGCCAAAATTGGAAGTAATTTTTATGCCTGTTTAGCTTTTTTTTCATAGATCTACTAGCGACGCTGTTACCGGGTCAGTTAAGTTTATGGGACTAGGTATAGACTTTAATAAATTTATGTTTTCACCTCTCTAGCTCGAAAAACGCGTCTTTACTGCTTCAAACCAGTGAGTAAAACTCGTTTTTGCTCACTGGCTTAAAGCCGTGAGCTAAAACTTTGATATTTATGTGCCATAAAGATAAGTTGCATACCACCTGTCCAGGGGCCGTACTGCCAACGCTTAAAGCCATATTGTTTCATTATTGTTGACGATCGTGTTTAACAATAATATCTTAATTTAAGAACATCAATAATTGTACGTGACATCAAACTGTCATTTTGAGTAATATTGCTTAAGTATCGCTTTAAGCGTTGGCAGTAAGGCCCCAGGTCCTTAGAGCTTTGATGATGATGAAATTGAAGTGTGATGAAGATAAGATAAAATTCAAAGCCTACCTCATGTATGTGGCTGAGGACCTCTGTCCTGGTCATGTCTTCGAGCCTGGTTTCGTTCACGTCCATTATCTCGTCCGCCAGTTCCAAATTCTCCCAATTGCCCGCCGATGGTGATCCTGGACAAACAACAAAATTGACCCGCGTGACTCGCCCATGACCGGTTTTTAGTATTTTTTAGACTGTCCTTAGAGTCTAAGCCCGAGGCTTATACATGAACTAGCAAGTAATACTAACCACAAGGCCCCTCTTTCCCACTGGGCACTCTGGGCAAATGCCCAGGGTCCGCGATCGATGTGGGCCCCCTAGTTACTACCAGATCACCAACTGATAGAAACCAATATTCATTAACGATAACTATACACTTACTTAAATTACGTTCAAAATTTGAAGTTCTTTAAAGAAACAGAAACGTATAAAATAACAGTTGAACCCTAAGGTTGAAGCAATGTAGAATATTGTTTATTTAACAAAATAGACAGAGGACTATTCGTAGGGGCCCCATCATCCTAAAGTGCCCAGGGCCTCCAAAAGGTTAAAGACGGACCTGGTGGCTTACTACCATCAATTAAAACAGTATTATTTTAATATTGTTGACGCTATTGATTCAGAATTATAATCCCTATTTTAAGGAAATCAAGATACATCATATAAAACTGCAATTTTAAAATAATACTGATTTATACGATGGTAGTAACCCTGCTAACAACGGTTGTGGTTTAGAGGGATAGAGTCTAAACCTTTTCATGTTCTCAGTCAGATTAATGACACTATCCGTTCGTCTGAAGAATCTCTTCTCCTTCATTCCCGCGGGAACTCTTGAATTTACCGGGATAAAAAGTAGCCTATGTGTTAGTCCAGACTATAATCTATCTCGGTGCCAAATTTCATCCAGATCCGTTCAGCCGTTCTGGCGTGATTGAGTAACAAACATCCATTTGAGGTTTTTTGGTTCCCGTGGGAACTCCTTAATTTTCCGGGATAAAACGTAGCCTATGTGCTATTCCAGACTATATTCTATCTCTGTGCCAAATTTCAGCCAGATCCGTTCAGCCGTTGGCGCGTGATTGAGTAACAAACATCCATACATCCATACATCCATCCAAACTTTCGCATTTATAATATTTATTATTTGATAAACCAAACGAGGAAATAGAACGTCCACTGGGCCATTAATTAAGAGTGGACGGACCGACAGAGCGATTTCTGCTTAATAAATAAATTTACTAGACTGAGTGTTATAATATGTACTTACCTATTGAGTGTTATGTGAACCGCAAATTTTTTTTCGTACCACTTGCTCTAAAAAGTGACATTCTATGCCACAAAAAGCGAACATAACAATAGTCATTTTTAGTCTGTTAAAAACAGGGAAAGAAAATTGTACTGAATTTCATTCATCCTCTACTAGGGGGAGAATGTGATTTAAATTTGGAATACCTACTTACCGAAATTTATACTGAAATACATCTGTGTTTACACCATTGAGTTTGTAATATAAAGCATTAAACATCTTTTTGAAAAAGGAATACGCATTTATTATGCAGTTATGATTTAAATAAAATTACGAAAACCGACGAGGCCGTATGGGCTTGATGCCTTTGCTTCTCCGACAAAAAAATATTAGTCTAGGAATTTGCCGCGTTTTTGTTTTCTTCAAATACATAAACGTTATGTTTATTTAAATTTATTTTTATAAATAAGTTAATGTTCTAAAAATACGTTACGATGTTAAATCAAAGCGACAGTGACAGTGAATGGTCGGATTCCATCAGTGCTGCCGCAATTATAAATAATTTGCTTCCAACAAAATCCAAGGAAAATTATTTAAAAACTTATGAACTCTCTCTATCAATAATTGGACTAATGTTTCGAATGTTAACTTTTACTTTTGATTGTCATTATTTTTAATAAATGCTAATCTCATATTATTATTGTGTTAATTTTTTCGCAAATGGTACGAAAAGTAGAGTATTTTCCTCGGTGATAAAGCTGTCTTAGTCTTGGGTGAACTTAAATCGTCACCCGCGACAGAAGACACTGCTTTATCCCCTTGGTTAATAATCTACTATTAACGTTCGGCACAGGTTTAGCTTTCGTCGTTCGTTGACACAGGCATATAAGGTAACCTATATTATATAGGTTATGAATTTCCGGAATAACAATTGAAGAATTGAATTGAATTGCTTAGATGAAATTAAATTATAGTTAAAATGAATTTAAGTTCATGAATTTAAGTTCATTAAATGAAATTAAACTAGCGAGCAATAAAATTAGGCCACCTCAAAATCCATACTAATATTATAAATGCGCAAGAGTGTGTGTCTGCTACGCTTTCCCGGCTCATCTATGCAACCGATTTTGATGAAATTTTGTGCAGTGTTAGATTGTAGGTATCACGGCGAAGGACATAGACTACTTTTATCCCGTTAATTTAAAGAGTTCCTGTCCCGGCATCATCTAGTATGGGTATAACGGTGACTACGATAATCAATTACCTACTAGCGCGGTAGGTACTCCTTAATTTTCCTGGAGAAAAGTAAACTATGTCAAATTATTTAATTAATTCATTAGGTAGGTACTTATCCAAAATCTCTAGGTCTAGAGGACCCTAAACATGATCACCTGGATATCTATGTAAAAATTTAGGGAAAAACATTGTATTCACACTTCACAAATTCAAATTCATAAAATTGAAAAATAGTGGACAAGGAAAATCTCTTAGGTATCTCTTAGGTATCTCCTCTCTCTGTGATTTCTATGGATCTCTCTATCTCCAGGACCCTTAGCAAAATCGAGGCGTAAGCAGTAGATAAGGAAATCTGAAGAAGGTATTATAGGCCTATACCTAAGCAGGTAAAACAAGGCAGTTGTTACGAAAGTTAAAACCATAAGAAGTACCTACTTAGCTGTACTATAATTTTTTTGAAGTGAAACTTTAGAATCGTTGTGATTTGAAAATTCAACGAAACGAAAAAGCGACACCAAAGTGACATAATATAGGATTTAGCCTGGGAAGGAATGAGATAGAATACAAGTCATATTTATCTCATTCTCTCGTAGGCTACTTTTCTGAAGTTTCACTTATACGTGAATATCGTATGTGTATTGCACACACACAATTTTTTAATCCGCTACTAGTTAGCCCTTGACTACGATCTCACCTGATGGTAAGTGATGATGCAGTCAGATGGTAGCGGGGTAACCTGTTATGGGTATGGCAGTACCTAATCGGTTTCTACACGGCATCGTACCGGAACGCTAAATCGACGCGACGGCTAACTAGCCACAGCTGACCTCCCACCAGAAAGTTAAGAAAGAAATTAGTTAAAAGTAAATGAATTAAAAAATTGGCAACTTGTAGGTGACAGACTCCCGAGGACTCAACTCTAACTTTTCGGAGTTACGTAAGAAATTAGAATATCACCTATTACTTTAACGATTAAGAAAAACATCGTGAGGAAACGTGCATGCCTGAGATATCTCCCTAATATCCTCAAAGGTGTGTGGAGACTTGGTCAGCGTGGAGGACTATGGCTAAACCCTTCTCATATTGAGAGGAGACTCTTGCTCAGTCGTGAGACGGCAATTGGTTGAAAATTGAAATGATGAGCTAGTAGGTAGGTACGTGGTAGATTACTTACCATACAATTTAATTTTATTATCCTTCGTTTGCACCACTATGATGACGTATCCTTCCAAATCCACGGATTTACACTTAACCGTTGTCATCTTGTCAATAGAATTGATTTGCGTTGTCGGGGCGTTGAATGAATTCATTTTGACCGGTTGCAAAAATAAATTCGAGCCTACTAAGCGATTTAGTTTAAAAAAAACTAATTACCTTTGAATTTTTGAAATTTTCCGCGTAATTTTTACGAGTTAGTTATTTATACCAACGTTTCCGCCAGCACCACTTTAGCCAATTCCTTTTCATAATAAAACTATTTGAGACGAACATTTTTTCGTCTATTAATGTTATCATAATCTAAACATCAACCTGGTGGTAAAAAATTGGCCATAGTATCATTCACTATCACGACAATGCTATCCACTGCATCGAAAATGGAGATTTAAAAACATTTGTTGAGGAATAATGTAGTTTTTCCACTAATTTTCCATTTTCTTTTTTTCTCGGGCGTTTAGGTAGGTGTCTTGATGAAACTTTTATTGGTTTTCCACTATGTCATGTCACGTTTTAGGAGTTTAAGGTTGTAATACACTGTTTTTAGCGATTCGCTCGGTTTTTCACTGTGTATTGTACGCGAACATGTCGTGTGAACAATTTATGGGATATTTTGGTTGATTTAACTAAGATTTTGAGGCGGTTAAGCGTAGTTTGAGGTTGAAAATCGGTCCCACGTCCCGCGGGCTGGGTGGTCGCCGCGAATGGATGCGGCCATCCCATTTTCGCGCGATCAATAATGCTCCCTACCCAGCATCCCTATAACACCCACAGAGAACTAGCGCGCGAGCTATCAGAAATTTTTTTTTCAGATTACGAATCATACATATTATACCTACCTACTATTGAAAGAAAATAATATTAAAAAGTTATTGTCCGCAAAAAATAAAAATCACAAAACAGAAAACTTCAAGGTCCCACCGAGATTTGAACTCGGATCGCTGGATTCAAAGTCCAGAGTGCTAACCATTACACCATGGGACCGCTTGATACAAGTGATGAAATTAATGTACAAAAAGAAAATGCTTGATAGGAAGTTTTGTGTTATTAATATTCAAAATATAAATGAAGATTTTATGTATAAAATGTTAAATAAAATAGAAATTGAGACCAAATAAGATTTAAAGCGGAAAGGTACAGATTAACTACGTTTAAAACTGTCATTTTAGTTTAGTTTAGAGATTGTGTTCAACAGAATTTACCACAATCTTTAAAAACTAAACTAAAATGACAGCTATATTTTTAAGGTTGGGCTTTAGTATACTGGACGCGGCGGAGGGGGGAGGGAAGGCGGGGGGAGGGAGGGGGGAAGGGGGTGAACCCTCCCTCCAAGGGAAAAATTTCGGAACTCAATAGTTTCCGAGATATTAATTTTTTAAAATTTTGAGGTTAGGTTTTACTTTTATACGTTTTAATTAATTATACCTACTTTAAAGTACCTTACCTTTTGTTTTAGGTAGTGGAAAAGGTTAATTTCTTAATTAGAATGGGCTACGCCAGAAGACTCGCTTCGTCGCCCCTGAATGAAGCTTCGCCTACTCGACCTTCGTTTCGCGCTTCTGGCTTCGCGCTTAAAAAAAACACTCTAGGGGCAGGGCAGACAAGACTGCGTGGAGTCGGGGTGTGCCGATTCGGTTTTGTGTATGATATGCTAAAGTACCTAATTATAAATGTAATAACACACCTTTATACCTTTTTTAGTTAAATAACCTATAAACCTTTAAACGTTTTTTTTTAACCTTGTAACCTTTAAAACTGAAAAACGCGTAAAACGATAACTCATAGATTTGAATTTTGGCGCCAATGCACGCGTTCCGTTTTTCCAATAATCGGTACACATATAATATGATTATTACTCGATTATTAACATTTTTTATTACTTTTTATGTTTGGAACGGATTTTATTACGTAAAACGAAACTTTAGTACGCCAACTAAACGTCAATAAGTCTGTAATCTATGGCAAATGTCGTAATAAATAGTGAAAAGTGTTGTGAATTGCGAATTTTCAAAAAATTATTTCTCGAAAAGTATTAGGATTCGACGTAAAATATTTTAGTGCAAGGCTTACCACATGAAGATCTTTCTGTAAAAAAAATATGAACGTCCAACTCCGCGTCCAGTATACTAAAGCTGAGCCGCATTTCTATCTAAAAATTGCAGAATGCAGTCACAATCTAAGGATTGTGACAGCTAAGCATTCTGCAATTTTTTTTCATTGTCCACTAGATGGCAGTGGTAGTCTTATTATTAGTCTTATTAGCAAACCAGTATAATTTTCCTTTCCCCATTCGATGCTATCGCCATCTATTTTCGTTTTCAGAAACCATACGTCTATGACGGAAACTAAAATAACTGTTACCAGAAATAAAATAATGATAACGCATCGCTTATAAATTACAGCTGTTGCAGCAAATTTTTGTTTAATGTTGTTAAATAAATTTACATCAATTTATAATCATGTTAATTGTATAATTATTGTTACAAGTTGTTAATTATATTAAAACATTTCTGTGATAATATGTCAAATGATAAGAATTAAAGTAAGGCAACACTATATCATATATGACAGTTTGTCACTGACTTCGCTTTGATATGGTTGTCATTTCGTCCATCTATCGAATAATTTGATAGGTGAGAGGAGATTAATTAACATCATCACGGCGGGTCAAACAATAATCCTTTGATTACGAAAACGATCGCCGCGATCGCGCCAACGAAAGGGTGGTTTCCGTTAACGCTTGGACACACCGCCATGATCGATGTGGGAAACAAAGATGGCGGAATAATACGGTGATCGTAAGCAAGACAAGTGTTGTGGAGTGTAGTTATGTGCGGTGGTGGGTGGAAAACGCAGCGTTGTCGCGGCGCCTGAGCGTGAAGGAGGGCGATGGCGCGGCCGGGGTGATGCCGCCGCGGCCAGCGGCCGGCCGCTCGGCTATGGCGGCGGAGGATGCCCGTCCGCCGCTCGCTCTGTTTACAGCCGTCTACGACTACGTAGCGCAGGGGGAAGATGAGTTGTCCCTTCGCAGAGGCGAGATCGTCGAGGTGCTGTCGAAAGACGCTAACATCTCGGGGGACGAGGGCTGGTGGACGGGCAAAATCGGGGATCGCGTTGGCATCTTCCCCGCGGTGTACGTTACCGAGGATGACCCCCTGGCCGTCACGTCGGTGATCGGGGACGTGGATCCTCCTCGAGTGTCGTATTCGGAGCTGAAACTCGAGGAGGTGATCGGTTCGGGCGGCTTCGGGACGGTCTACCGCGGGTACTGGAACGACGAAGTCGTGGCGGTCAAAACTGCTCGGCTCGCGAATGAAGACATCGATGTGATAAAGGAAAGTGTCCTGCAGGAGGCTAAACTATTTTGGATGTTACAACATGAAAATATAGTGTCATTAAAGGGTGTGTGCTTGGAGAAGCCGGATTTGTGTTTGGTGATGGAATATGCTCGTGGTGGCCCCTTGAACAGGGCATTGTCGGGGCGAAAAATACGGCCCAGGATTCTTGTGGACTGGGCTATACAGGTGGCCCGTGGGATGGCCTATCTCCATTTTGATGCACCTATATCGCTCATACATCGAGACCTTAAGAGCTCTAATGGTGAGTACTTTGAGATCTTTTCTAGAAATTAAAGCTAAACTTATTAAGTATAATATTGGTACTAAGTACTTAGTTTGGTTGTCCACAAAGAAGGTCAAAATATGATGTACTTAGTTAAACTATGCATTCTTGCAGATAATCTTGTGAACACATTTATTTACTTGCTATGCGAATATAGAAAATGCAGAGGATTGAGTCTTTTATTCTAAGACTGCTAAAAAATCTACTTAATCAGTAATCACAATACTCGCTAAAAAAAATTAATATTAAGAAATCAATAGGTATAAATCAATAATCCATGAGATGTATATTACATACTGCAACATTCTTAAATTCGCTTTATGGCTTAACCCCTCGAGCGTCGGACGCGCCACATAGGCCCAAAAATTTTGTAACGTTGAGCGTCGAGCGGGCCATTATGGCGCGGAATCTGTTTTGTTGTCTTTGGCAAGTGGATGCTTTTTACATAAGCTGTATTTTGAAATGTGTGTAGTCGGAACATATTAGTTGGTTATCAAAGAATGACATTACGTCAAGAATTTTGGGTACATGTTTCCGAATCATTTGTATTTAGGAAATATTTAGCAAGGAATCTGCGGTCTCGTAGTGTTTTGTGAATTGCAAAAAGGTGTTTGGTGTGTAATAAACCAGTTTCTAATCAAACAAAAGGTACATATATCGATAGGTATTAGGTGTCAGTTTATTTTATGTAATTTAAGTGCCAGTGTTTGAAAATATTATCACAAAATTAGTGAAAAGTGAGGAAACATGGCGAAGTTTATGGTGTGTTTTACCAATTACGATTTTATTATCGTAAATATACTTTTACTGAGCTTTTACGGAGATCAACAAATTTATATTCGAGTAGGTAGTTTCATAACGAACAAAACGGTATAAGATACATGTAAAAACCTTGCAGCATAATCGAGAAATATGAAAATTACAAAATGTATGCAAAAAAGATCGAGTCAAGGTCGACACCCCGCGACGCTCAAAGCACTCACTGCTTAACGGGGTGATGCTCGAGGGGTTAATTGTTAAGATTTTAAGTGATGTCTTACAATTTATAAACCGTGACCTCTGATGGCATATTGTATATCTCTTTACTCTTCTTTAACAAAATGGCTTTATTACCCATTCAAGTTCTAACAGGCATGGCTTGATACTCAGGCTTAACTTAATTTAAAAAATGGCATACTTAAAGTTGGTGACATTATGATGATGTGAGTTGGAGGCACAACACCACTCCCCTTAGAATCTGAGTAAGGTAATACATGTCCAGAGCGCAATTAGTTCATTTTGTGGTACAGGACGGGCTTATATTCTGAATCTAATAAAATTCGTGATTTTTTAAAATTAAGTATAGTAGAATCTTGATTATCCGAACATTGATTATCCGATTATCCGGACACATTCTTCACGGCTCTAATTACCGACTTAGAAATGATTTGTCTAAATGACGTATGTGAAACCCTTTCTTTATTAAAAAGTTATTAAAATTTACATAATTATTGTTTGATTTGACTTTAAAATCTATTATCCAGATTTTCGATTATACGGAATAGCCCTGGTTTTATCTGATTCGGATAATCGGAATTCTACTATAAGTAAGTATAAGATAGGCTTGATCTTGACAACAATTATGTTTAATGGAAAGGGACTGAGTGGTCCTGAGTTTTTGATTCCTGCTAAAACCTTAATTTCCTTAAGTTGAACAGATGGGTTGTGAAGGGGTAGCAGACAGACAGGCAGACAGACACACTTTTGCATTTACAATATTACTATGGAGTTGAAAAAAGCTACAAGCTCATTCTACCATCTAGTTTTGTTACCTAAAAACAATGTCATAAAAACTATCAAATTATAAGTTAGGTAAGTACGAGTATTTACTTTTTTATGCTGATTAATATCCCCTTATTTCCTGCTGTCATGTTCATTTTCTCGAGTAGGTAAGTAATTTAATGCCTCTTCATATATTACAGGAATATATTATATTAAAGGATTTATTTAACACATCTATTTAAACTCTAATCAGCTAAATTAAGAACCTGTTTTAATATATTTAAGTACCTACTTATTTACTTCCTAATCACATTAAATAAATTATTTGATTGGGTGCTATGTTTTTATTATAACTTATATATAGCAAAAAATTGTCCAATTTAATGTTTAATTTAGTCAGTAAGTTGTTACTTTACTTAATTAATTTGGTAAATTTCAACCAAAAAACTTGGGAAGTTGCCAAAATTTACTTTTTATGGTAATTACTTAAGTACTTAGTTGTTATTTACTTGCTCACTGCAACTGCCTAGATTTTATAATTTATTTTAGTATAATATCTATCCATATGTAAGTAACTATATTGCTAAAAGCAGAAATGAAGTGATAAATCTCAAGCCGTACATAGTCTAGTCTAGACACTTGTGTAGATTGCCTTTATGATATAGACTGCAATTGTGGCTAATTCTGTTGTACACCATCTCTAAGCTAACCTAAAATGACAGCTCTATTTATATTGCTATCCCTCTCATAATACCTTTTGGAAAGGGGCAGCACTAGATTTAGAGCTGCCATTTTAGTTAAGTTAAGAGATTGTGTTAAACACAATTGGCCACAATGTAGGATATTTACAAATTCCAACTGATCTAACTGCTAAGTTGCTCTTTATAACTGACAGATCTGGTCAGTTAAAAAACCAGTCAAGTGTGAGTCAGACTCCCGCGCAAAGGGTTCCATGCCACCACAAAATATAAATTCTTTTAATAAAAAACAAGAAAGATGTCATAACAACTCTTAATCAGCTTTGAAATGACTGCCTGGCATATGGCGCTAAACTGGTAGCACCTGATAAACAAACAGAAGCTTAATTATCCTTTTTTCGGATTTTTTCCTATACTTGTGCTGACCTTGCTTCTTGACAAATTTCATGATTTCTAGGTCAACAGGAAGCCTATAGGTTTTGATTTGATGTGAGAAAACTTTAAACTTGGAAGCTGGAAACAGTTTGAAAGCAGTATGTCCACATTGCAATGTCAAGTAAGGCCCTTATGCAATGCTGGTGTGGCATTATGGCATTGTTCAGCCCACATGGAGCTTTAAATAATGCCACTCCCACACATAAGCTATTAATCAAAATTAAAATACACACTCAATGCATTTCATATTTGACCTCTTGATTTGTCAGTTATTATTGCATTCCTATTTTAGGAGTTGGCGACCTCTGACTGAACAGCGAATGCCATAGTTACATTGTTAGCAACTCTCCTGCTTTTTGTTTCTAATTTAGGTTTTAGGTTTCTTAGTAACAATTTTTTTTATCCACTACAAGTAAGCCCTTGACTGCGATCTCATCTGATGCTAAGTGATTGTGGTGACCTGTCAGGGGCATGGCAGTTATAATATTAAACCCATACCTCTAATCGGTTTCTACACGGCATCGTACCGGAACGCTAAGTCGCTTGGTGGGACGTCTTAGGGTGGTAACTAGCCACTGCCGAAGCCTCCTAAGGCCAGACCAAAGAAAATTTAGAAATTATACATTTCCAAATTGATCCTGTCGGGGATCGAATCCGGGACCTCCGCACGTTAAGACAACAGCGCTCAACACTGCACCAGGGAGGTCGTCAAACAATTGATTATTATTGCTATGGTGCTATTTGGAATAACTATTTATAACCTATCAGCCCATCAAGTTTAAATAATGTCACCCTATTTATTACTATACGAGTGCTTTACCCATGAATTTAACCTTTAAAGGATTCTCAAACAGTGCATTATAGGTACCTACATGTATTTGCTTCTAGATTCACAGCCCTCCCTTGGCACCCTTTCAGTTTCAATCAACTGAAAGCTTCCCGTCGCCCGCCCGCAGCCTCCCGCTGACAGGATGTTGCGCTGATTTGATAATAATCAGAAGTGGGATAAAGGATGTTTTTCAAATAAAACTACAGACGTATGTACTTGGTTGTAGCTTCTTTATTTTTGTTGGCTAGGGTTTTGCTAAATTTGGTGGTGTTAGTCTGCGTTCTGCGTCTTTTTACCCATCTTAATTCGTCATCTTTTTACCATAGCAATAGGTATATTACCTACTTATGTTTTTCAAATACCACTCGCTTACCTCAATTGATGCAAAACATTGTAATTACTAGTTAGGCTAAAATATGACCAACCCAATATTAAGGATAGGACAAAATTTAAAAAACTTAGCACGACTTACTTAGCCTGAGTATAATATATTATCAGGCTTTTGCTTACTTACTTAAATAATAGTTATAAGCGTAGGTAAGAGATTTTGCCATAAATAAATACAATATTTATGCGAAAGGGGCCTGGAAATGTTTTAATATGACCTTACGTGTGTGATTTCACTTCGAGTTTCTTTTATGTATAAGCTAGGTTTTCGAGGCCTAAGATAATTTAAATAAAAGGTTCGGAATGCTACAAAAACTTGAACTTAATACCACGAATTAAAATCTACGTAATATTATCACTCGGGTTGTGCAACAGCGCGCATAAGAATAATGTTGATTACCCGTGATTACCACTCTCATTTTACAAATTACTCGTCGCATTTATGTTTTATAAGTGCCGAAAAAGAGTAAATGTCGTCCAACGTCGACCCTTTGATATTTTAAGGCTATTTATAAACTAAATCCCCGCCAGGGATACTTGCTAAGACTATGTATTTGTAGGTAAGTTAGGTATTCAGTTAATATCAGGATAATATTTTTATCAGTTAAGTAATACTATGGACAATTATTTAATAATAAATAACTCTTTAGCCTATGTGTTATTCCAGACTATAATCTATATCTGTGCCAAATTCCATCCAAATCCGTTCTGCCGTATTGGCGTGACTGAATAACAAACATCCATCCATCCAAACTCTCTTATTTATAATAATATTAGTTTGGATTATGTAAAAATATGGGCTAAAATGTTCTTCCCCAAGAGACAACCTATGTTCAGGTACCAACTTTCATCAGTATCGGTTTTAAAGATGGGCCGTGAAAGCGTAACAAACAAACAAACTCATCGCATTTAGAATAATAAGATTGCCCACACACATTGTGATCTAACTAACAACCTAAGTGCATATTGTTTAGATTGCCTACCTGCCAGCTTCTCGTCTTACAAAACAGCTACTACAAGACAAGGTATCATGTTACCTGTCGTAACTGGTACCACGTTGGAAAATCCCCGTGTTAACAGGGGGCTTACTGCCATCGCTTAAAGCAGTATTATTTTAATGTCCCCCATCCGCCACCGCCCATCTTTTCAACGATTTTGATGGAATTTGGTACAGGCTCAGAATGAATTTTATTTTTTTCATAATACATATTTACATAATAAATGTGTTTAACTAAATAAAATGGCAGTATTATAAATTCGAAAATTGGCTAAGTACTTTTTATTCTGAAAAATTTAAAAGTTCCCGCGGGGTTAATAAACTTTAGACCACGCGGATGAAATAGTTTCAAAATAATACTGCTTTAAGCAATGGTAGTAAGCCCACAGCCCGCCACGCGCCTCGTAACCGCGACCTACTGGACCAGAAGGCGAGAGGAATGCAAGAAAAAGGCCCACGACGGGCATAACGATCGCGACCGCCCACAAATTGACGTGCTTCTGGCATGTCGATGGATTTCTTTTATATCGATTTCGATTACATTAATCCTATAGTGCGCAAAATGCGAATCCAAAACAACGTTCCAACTTCTAGGCAAGTGCGTTCCAACCTAGACCTCATCATTGCTTTGCAGTTGCACTAAGCATGATTATCGTCAAGCACAAAGCCTATCACGCAAAAAAAAAAACGTAGGGTCTTATTTCAAGTAGGTACAAATAACTACTTCGTAGTCGTCTTCGTCAGCCAAGAGATGTCCAAATTTGGACCATTGGTTAGACAGGTCCATTGGCTAGATCTCTTGCGAGAATTTCCGCTTGCTACGGTCTTGCGCCCTGGATCTAGCGGCTCCCTGCGACTTGTTTGATGTCATCTAAATACCACCTGCCGTGTTCTCCAGTCGCACCCTTTGTCGCAGAAACAAATTTCATCCTCACCACCTGGATGCCTGGTCCTCATCCACCTCCCGTTATTCTAGGCAATTTCTGTCACGTACCTGCAAAATGTGAAACATGCTTCCATCTTCTGTGATCCCTCGTGATTTTAATATGGGGCTCTTCAAAGGGCGGATAAATAAATATCACCAAAGCCAGCAACGCATTGACGGTTCCTCTGGTGCTGCACATGTTCATGACCCGCATTGCTCGTTTGCTCGCTATACATATTTTAAAAAAAACCTTCCACCGTCTGCGTTGCGCTTTCCAGTGTAAGGTCGCTATTCCAGCACTTTGCGAGTACCGACTTGCGACCCCAACCTCTATCGTCTAACTAGTTAGGTACATACTAATTAATTAAGTATTTAGTAATCACATACTATATTTCAGGCAGTGTTTAAACTAATTTTAAATTCGTGCCTTCTTTCATGTATTAGACAGACATTTGAGGGTTAAAGATTGTTTTAAATGCCGTGAGAACTCTTTGATTTTCCGGGTTAAAAAGTATCCCAGGTCCGTCCTCAGAATGCTAGCTATCTTCTATCTTTCATCATATGCTCCTCTATCTTTGTGTTAAATTCGTCAAGATCTGTTCAGCAGTTGAGTTATGAAATAACTTTATTTAACTATTACCAAACAAAGTAACTTTAAAGTAGGTTAGGATTAATAATAATATAAGTTACTCATAACAACCTGTAAAACGTATGTCTGATGAGTCCCACACGTCATACTAATATGTGCGTCATTTTATGAACACACTACGATTTCGTCCGCGTGGAATATTATTTTTAATTCCCACGGGAACTCTTCAATTTTCCTAGACATAGTAGTCTATATCACTCTCCAGGTCCTCAAGTATACCCATGCAAAAGTCACGCGCCGTTCCGTTGCTATGTTACGGCGTGATTGAAGGACAAACCAACAAAAAACACTTTGGCACTATGATGACGGCATAAATACTAAGTAACTAGGTAGTTAATTACCTACGTAATGTGAAATGGGTCAGCGTAATATCGCCACGTGGTTATCAAACGCGCAGAGATCCGTGTAACAATCTCCTAATTATTGTAATTTATTGCCGTCCCCAACGACCCGTGACCAGGGTTGGAACCCCAGCTGATCGCGAATCATGATATTGCACGCAATATAATCATAATAATATTAAATATGGGGTTGTAAAGTCGACGTACATAGGTATTGAAGAGTTTGATAAATGCGAAAGTGTGTTTGTTTGTTTATCGCAACAGACCAACTGATTGACGTGATTTTTTGCAAGGGTTGAGAACCTGGAGAGTGACATATCTGCTACTTCCTATTAAAAATTAAGGAGTTCATGTGGAAATTTAAAAAAAATTATTCCACGCGGACTAAGTCGCGGGCATCAACTACTTACATAAACAATAATAATAATATTACGTTTCGAAGAACTCGGGCACAGCTGTCATGGTCTCTTGCCAAGTGGTTACGCCTGTCCAGTCCCCCCTATTTGCCAACTTAGTGGCTCTAAAAAAATGAAAGCTACTGATTTTTTTTTTTATCCATTGACTGTTTGCTATGAAATGTACCTAATGTTTATTTTTTCAAAGCAAACCATCAATGGATAAAAAATATAATGTCAGTGGCTTTCATTTTTTTGATAGCCACTGAGTTAGAATAGAGAGGCAGCTTGAACGAACCACGGGACGCGTGATATCGGCCATATTCCCCCTTACCCCTCTAGCCGCGAAATGTGGCAGTTTCGCCATCAATTATGATACTGTGTTGTCATAGTAATCGACTTTTCCGTACTAGTGTCAATAATTGGGCAGAAAAATGACGAGACACTCTCCCCTCGCCCCGCAAAAGTTAGTCGAACGTGATTTCATAAATTTTTCTCACGTTGTTTATTTCATCCAAGGGGGGCATTTTAAATGCATTAAATTCGATGGATCGTCGCTGTAGAAATTTCTTTAAAGCTACCATTCTACCTATCTACTTATTCTAAACTTCAAACGTTAACATTGCATGGCATAAAGTTGTATATAGCGTTACCAATTCCACCTTTTACTATAATATTTCCGCACTCAGCGGTTTCCAGATTCCTTATAGCCTGATCTTACGAGTACCAGGCGATGTCGTAACGTAATCAATAGCTTATTATTTAAACAATAAGTACTCAATCCATATTAAGTATTTTACGCAAGAGTGTGTCTGTCTGTCTGTTTTTCACTTTTCACGACCCATCTGCTTAACCAATTTTGACGAAACTTTGAGTGATTTTTAAAGAACGTACCTACTTAATTCTTTCCTGACGAAATCGTAGGTTGCAAAAAAATATTATGCAATATTATTAAAGACGTATTAAGTAAGTAGGTACCTAATTTGAAGGTGGAATTTACACTGCGCACGCGTTAGCCCCCGATGTTATTATAATATTGTCCTCCTTGATACAAAACATTCGTGGAATCCGATACGGCTCGAGCTAAACAAACTCTTCAATATGTACGTCGATTTTACAACCCCATACTTAACACTGCAGCATTTTCTTCGATAAAACAGTTGAAAAGAAATGCACATTTTTAACGCAACTATGGTGAGATGCGGTCGAAGAGGTCCCGGGCTCGAGTTCCGGGTCGGGACATGATACAGTATTGGGTTTTTCTGACTAGAAATTCTCAATACTAGCCCGGAGTTAGGAAGTTGGCGTTGTTTCACCCCCGTGCCTCGGAGAGCACGTTAAGCCGTCAGTCCCGGTTATTATCACTATCATGATAATAGTCGTTAAAGTCCGCCAACCCGCATTGGAGCAGCGTAGTGGGTCCAAGCTCTGATTCCCTCTCCTATGAGAGTGGAGGCCTTTTCCCAGCAGTGGGACGTTAATGGCTGTAGTGGTGGTGGCTAGGTAAATCAGAAATGAAGTGATCTGTAAAAGACCTAATCCTAAAGTAACCGACATAATATTATAGCTTGACTGGTTGCGAAGCGAAGCTTCGAAAAACCGATAAACGTTAGCTGTTTGGGTCCCGAGGTGCTGGGATGGCGATGGATTAGAGAACACTTCGTATAGGCAGATGCCTCACTTTGAGGTCGTATTCAAGCAGTGTAAGACCGCGGTGTTGGTAGACAAGACCCCTATGGCCATACATCTCGGCTACATACAGTCGACTTTAATTTCGTTTGTAACTAAGTACTACTTAAATACCCAAACGACTGATTCACTAGTAACTGAAAAAAATAATTAGGGTTTATCGTTCGTTATAATTGCTCCCCCGTCTTGGCCCTGTAACCGTGCAGAATTGCTACTCTACACATCCCCTCGAATGCTAGTAGTCAGGACTGTATGAACCCTATAAGTATGACTGTATAGACTATAGACTATAGAGTATAGAGTATGTCTTTTAGGCTGTTAGTCGGTCGGGCTAAAATTAAGAAATACGTGTTTCACAGTTTTACAAATTCTACCCTCGAAGGGGTGAAATAGGGGATGGAAGTTCGTATGAAAGTACTTCATTTCTCAAGATATTTCTCAAGTTATATCAACGAAACTTTGTATTTTTGCTAAAGGTAAAAAAGAAGTACATGTGTCACAGTTTTTCAAAATTCCACCCTTAAAGGGATGAAATAGGGGTTTATATGAAAGTCCTTCATTTCTCAAGTTATAGCCATGAAACTTGGTATATGTGCTGCGGGTTAGAAATGAAGAAATACGTGTTTCACAATTATTTTTGAAAATTCGACCCCTAAAGGGGTGAAATACGGGTTGAAAGTTGATATGAAAGTCCCTTATTTTTCAAGTTATAGCCATGAAAGTTCGTATTTGGGCTTCTGGTATAAAATAAATAAATAGGTGCTTCGCCATTTTTGAAAATTCTACCCCCAAAGGGTTGAAATAGGGTAGTTCTTTATTTAACAGGATATTTTTCAAGTTAAATCTTAAACTTGGTATTTTGGATTTTGGTAAAAATACAGAATGTCATGTCATCACTATGTCACATTTTTAGGGTTCCGTAGCCAAATTTGGCAAAAACGGAACCCTTATAGATTCGTCATGTCTGTCTGTCTGTCTGTCTGTCTGTCTGTCTGTCCGTCCGTATGTCACAGTCACTTTTTTCCGAAACTATAAGAACTATACTGTTGAAACTTGGTAAGTAGATGTATTCTGTGAACCGCATTAAGATTTTCTTACAAAAATAGAAAAAAAAAACAATAAATTTTGGGGGTTCCCCATACTTAGAACTGAAACTCAAAAATTTTTTTTTCATCTAACCCATACGTGTGGGGTATCTATGGATAGGTCTTCAAAAATGATATTGAAGTTTGTAATATCATTTTTTTCTAAACTGAATAGTTTGCGCGAGAGACACTTCCAAAGTGGTAAAATGTGTGTGTCCCCCCCCCTGTAACTTCTAAAATAAGAGAATGATAAAACTAAAAAAAATATATGATGTACATTACCATGCAAACTTCCACCGAAAATTGGTTTGAACGAGATCTAGTAAGAAGTTTTTTTTTAATACGTCATAAATCGTAAACCGCAATTTACCTTTCATTCAATCAACTCAAAATCTATTTAATATAAAACTTATATTTAATGTTTGTACGGAACCCTCGGTGCGCGAGTCCGACTCGCACTTGGCCGGTTTTTAAAAATTCCACCCTAAATGGGGTTAAATAGGGGTTGAATGTTTCTATGAAAGTCCGTCGTTTTGCAAGCTGCTATAGCCATGAAACTTGGTATTTGGGCTTTCGCTAATGATGAAATACGGATTTTACAGTTTTTGAAATTTCTATCCCCAAGGACGTCAAATAGAGAGCCTTCAATCACGCCGCAACAGAGCAACGGATCGACGTGATTTTTTGCATGGGTATAGTTGGGTACTTGGAGAGTGACACAGGCTTCTTTTTAGCCCGGAAAATTAAGGCGTGCCTGTAAGAATTAAAAATCTTAAGCCACGCGAACGAAGTCGCGGGCGTCCTCTAGTTAAAATATATTAAGTAAACAGAAGCTGTCAACCTGTGCCTATCAGCATTTGGACAGGGTAATATAATGTTTCCTTTTACTTCACGATATAATCACCCGTCGAAATTTGGTCGAAAGACACTCCTTTCTTAAAATAGCTCATTAAAATTCAATACCCTACATAATATTGTCGCTTTTGCATAACTCCTCATTAAATACTCTACAATCACCTGTCGCTCGCATACCAGACTGTATGAATAAGACCTAAAATGTGACTTTTTATTTTATTTAGAGCCGAATTCCACTCCACATTCCACAAAACAAGAAACAGTTGGAGATCGCTTGCGTGATTTGTGTGAGCTCACTTGAGAGAATAATATTGTCGCTTTTGTATAACTACTCATTAAATACTCTACAATCACCTGTCGGTCGCATACCAGACTGTATGAATAAGACCTAAAATGCGACTTTTTTATTTTTTGTAGAGCCAAATTCCACTCCACATTCCACAAAACAAGAAACAGTTGGAGATCGCTTGCGTGATTTGTATGAGCTCACTTGAGGAAACAATACTATAGTTTTTCTAAAAAAATCTAAGCTTTGGGAGAAATTAATTATTGTTGTAAAAGTATTAGTGTTTGGAAATTTAAAATTTAATTCCACTAACTAAAAAAGTATTTCTTGCTGATAACTAGTAAAATTAAAACCACAGCTCACCGTTTGGATGATAGCTATGACAATAATTTCTAACTCAAAAGACCATTGTTTTCGAGAAAGGAAACGTTTGCACCACAAATACTCAGTTAACTCATAGGTATTCGGCAAATCACAATTGAGATCGTAGTGTTATGTTAGATTATATAAAAATGAATCCCTATTTCCCTTGCTCACGGCATCACGCGTAAACGGCTAGATCAATTTCGCTAATTCTTTTTTTGTTGTGTTTGTTTGGACCTCGGGATGGTTTATATTCACAATTGGACCCGGTAGGAGGCACTGCAATCGGGTTCGAGGTTCAGGGCAGGACAAAGTCTGCCGGTTTCACTAGTGTTAAATAAATCAAATGAAATATTTTATCATATTATCATCTAGTCATACCATGGATATGTATCGTCTGTGTTGTCATATGGTTTGATACTATGGGGTAACTCCGTTGATATTTTAAGAGCATTCAGACTGCAATAGAAATGCATAAGGGCTATCTGCAACGTAGGACCATTAGAGAGCTGTAAACCACTTTTTAAAAAACTAGGTATTCTTCCACTACCATGTATGTACATAAGGGATATGAGGTCAGTGGGGGCAAGTCTAAATGGTTTTTTGGTGAGATAAATAGTGTTGTTTTGAAACTGTTGTAAATTATAGAGTTTTATGATAAATGCTAATAATTTTGTTTTGAGCGAAAAAGTATAGTACAAATATTATACTAGAGTTGACAGAAATCAGTTTGAAACATTGTTTGATTTAAAAAAAGGTTGCAAAGTTTCCACTTTAGAAAAAAAAATCCGGGGAAAGATGGAACTACAGTGTGGTAAGAATGATATAGTTCCTAGAATCGTATTTATGGCCATTATCCATTCGTGATTATAAATAAACTCCTGGCTTCTACGACCCAGATAGCTTGAAAGTAACTGAAATTCAAAATTCGCCTTGCTTAATGCAAAAAATAATAATTCATCAAATATATATATATATCAATCTTACCCCATAAAAAGGTAGACAGCCATAGGTTCTCAAATATTTTGATATGATATTTAAAAAAATACAGGCTCACGTTTTCAAGTAGATAAATAAAAATAAAAACGTTAAATTTTTTGTACATTTTTAAAATACAAAAATAACACATAATTAACCATTTAACAACATACTCCAAAGTATCGAAGCATAAATCTCAGGTAACGAAAATCAGTCGAAATAGCTTTATATTATCTTATATTCCTAAGCTACTGCGTTTCTTCGTTCTTCACTTTCCATAATATGGCAGTTGCAGTAGATATGTCACCGTAAGATTGTAAAAACCGTTAGATTATAATCTAACTCGCGAAATTGTAAACTGTCGAATGATTACAATATAACGGATTAGTTTTCGGTAGATTGTAATCTGTTAGGTTTATTAACCCAATAGAATCTAAGTACTACTTGATTATTTACAATCTATCGAAAAAAAAGCGTTAGATTACAATCTTACGGTTTTTACAATATTACGGTGACAGATATAATGAGTTGCCCTTAAGAATTTTCTGAAATAGTTACTTACGAGTAATTTTCTTCTTGAAACAAGAACTATTGGTTCCACCGTACTTAGCTTGACGTCTTATAATTTTATTTGTAACGAATTCTGCAAAGAATAAATGTGTTTATTTTATTTATAAATTTGAGTATTGGCTGATATTAGTATTTTTTCTAAATTATTCAAAAAAAATACAGGTGTTTCAACCCAGTTTTAAGATGATTTGAATATTGATCTTTTAATACAATTTGAGAACCGGTGACTTTTAGCGGGGTAAGACGGAATGATTTATATTACCATCTAACCCCTTTATAATTTTGCCGGGGTTAGTTTGAAAGGCACGATAAATCTTTAAATATGAGAAATTTACTAATTACCTCTATATAGTGCATATTACATTTGAAATATAATTTTAAATATCTAAACAAAATCAATGTAACTTATCTGCGTAAAAAGATACAACAAGCGGGGTAAGATTGAAAATCCCAAATTTTCGCGGAAAATGTGTCGTTACAAAAATCACCACGTAACACACGCGCGTTTTCACTGAGCGACTGATGAAGGCTGCAGGGTGACCTGACTAAAGGGTGTATGCAATGATTTTGCTTGTATTAAATTAATTCCTCAATTTTTGGCGCTATTTTGCTTTTTTTATCTTCCCCCATTTTTCATCTTACCCCCCCACTCACCTTGTGTGTATTTGATAAGCGATATCCAAAATATTTCAAAAGGAAATGCGAAATCAAAACGAATAGGTCCATTCGATATCCTAACAAATTATGTATTTCAAAATGTTGCAGTAGTACATTCCTGAAAAGTACTTAGGTACGCTATGGCGGTCCAGATTTATAATAAGCTACCAGCTGACTTTGAAAACTTGACTTTAAAAATGTTAAAGAGCAAACTTAATAAATTACTATTAGAAAAATGTTATCATGATGTGAAGGAATATTTAACGCAATGATTTAAATTAATTTAAAACAAAATAATTGTAGCTTTTAAGTATTGACATTCTTATTTTTAATCGCTTTGTATGATTGATATGATTTTGATTCCTGTAATTTCTCTGACATTGGTTTATTTTATATTGAATTGTTTAATATTGTTGAGCTTAAATCCTAATTTTTTTTTTTTAATTTACCTACCTACTAATATTTGCACACTATTAAGTTAGTTGGATGTTTATGAACAGGCTATATTATTTTACCAACTTTATGTACAAACATTCTGGCAAATAAAATGATTATATTATATTTATAGTCGACGTCGAGGAAGGTCGAGGCGCCGATGGCGCGACGAACTCGATGCATAAACGAATCCCCAAACATCTATGGAACGAGATAAATAGAAAGAGGAAAGGGGTGCCTTTGCCCAACATTGGGACACTACAGGCTCTAAATAATAATAATTATCTAGTCTCTATTATATGCAGGTATATAGAAATAAACTAGGTAAATCAATCAAATCAAATAATCAAATATCAAATTTGACGACCTCCGTGGCGCAGTGTGTAGCGCTGTTGCCTTAACGTGCGGAGGTCCCGGGTTCGATCCCCGGCAGGGTCAATTTGGGAATTTGTAATTTCTGAATTTTCCCTGGTCTGGCCTGGTGGGAGGCTTCGGCCGTGGCTAGTTACCACCCTACCGGCAAAGACGTGCCGCCAAGCGTTTAAGCGTTCCGGTACGATGCCGTGTAGAAACCGAATAGGGGTATGGGTTTAGTATAACTGCCATGCCCCTAACAGGTTAGCCCGCTACCATCTTAGACTGCATCATCACTTCACACACCATCAGGTGAGATCGCAGTCAAGGGCTAACTTGTAGTGGATAAAAAAAAAAATATATAAATGCGAAAGTTTGGATGGATGGATGTATGGATGGATGTTTATTACTCAATCACGCGCCAACGGCTGAACGGATCTGGCTGAAATTTGGCACAGAGATAGATTATAGTCTGGAATAACACATCTAGGCTACTTTTTATGCCGGAAAATTAAAGAGTTCCCACGGGAACCAAAAACCTCAATCCACGCGGACGAAGTCGCGGGCATCAGCTAGTGTGTTATAAAAAAAACCTATGCAGTAATAAATCAAAATATACCAATACATAACTAATAATACTAATAGTAACTTTTTCTTCAACTTTCGTTGTGGGTCTTCTCCGTTTGGTCCGAAGGGCCAAGCGGGGGTACGGGCCTCGAGGCTGAGCCTCCTTACCCGGGCGGGGCGCGGGGCAACTCTGTGACTCTGTGGCCCGTGTCTAGTCTTCAACTTTCATTCTTCTCATAGATAAAGTTTCAACAAGCAATGATAGATGGCGCCACATTAACTTTGTATCGCGCTATAAGTTAGAGCTGTTCTGATTATAAAGCAATCATATACATGTCTGACAGGTTAGGTTTATGAGTAATAGCTCAAACCCGCTAGAAAGCTGAAATTTTGCTATTTTTGGAAGATCACATTCTCTTATCGAGACCAATGTGACCTTATAATTTATAAAAATAAAAATGAATCACTTTTTCCCTTGGTCCACGCCCCACGGCATCACGCGTGTTGGCTGGACAATTTTCGCTAATTCTTTTTTTGTTGTGTTTGTTTGGACCCCGGGATGGTTTATGTCCACAACTAGGTGATGTCCGCGACTTCGTCCGCGTGGTTTATGTCACTCTCCAGGTCCTCACCTATACCCATGCCAAAAATAACCTCGATCCGTTGCTCCGTTGCGACGTGATTGAAGGACAAACCAACAAACAATAAACCAACAAACCAAAAAACAAACACACTTTCGCATTTATAATATTAGTATGATTGGACCCTGTAGGGGGCGCTGCAATCTGTTTCAACGTTCAAGGTAGGACAAAGTCTACCGGGCCCACTAGTAAATTATATATAATGTCACCGTAAGATTGTAAAAACCGTTAGATTATAATCTAACTCGCGAAATTGTAAACTGTCGAATGATTACAATAGGTATTAGGTATAACGGATTATTTTTCGGTAGATTGTAATCTGTTAGGTTTATTAACCCGATAGAACCTGATGATTTGTGTCGAACCCTAACCTAACCTACAAGAAAGAGACAAGAAAACGTAAATACAATGATTACCTATTTCAAAAATTGACACTTGAAACATTGAACGGTTCACAATCTTTCGACTGTTTACAATCCATCGAAAAAAAAAGCGTTAGATTACAATCTTACGGTTTTTACAATCTTACGGTGACATATATACTATATAGAGTTACGGTGTACCTTATTTGATAACTGCAGAATGCCAATGCATTAAACAGTTGAATATTATGTACAAACGATAATAAATAATATAATGCGTGGATTTGACTTGCACCAGCTTGCTTAGGGGACTGATGGCTGCAGTTAGTAAATCCATACTATTGATACTAATATTATAAATGCAAAACTCTGTCTGCTACGCTTTCACGGCCCCACGGTTCAACCGATTTTGATGAAATTTGGTACAGGGATCGGTTGTATCACGGCTACTTTTTACCCCGGAAAATGACTGAATTCCCGCGGAAATCAAAAAACCTTTGTCCACGCGGACGGAGTCGCGGGCATCATCTACTAGTGCAATGATATACTATATGATAATCATGCAGGCGTCAAGTGTTATAAGGAGTGCAAGAAATGTTGTGATAAAGTAATCTAAATCATGCAGAAAATCCGATTGTATAGGTATACCTATAAAGGTACTAAGGCCGTGGGAATATTGATATTCTGAGTAAACACTCGTTTTTTCCTAGAACCTGCGTCACTGGCAATTAGGTATAATTTATTGCTATAATAACGTACAACTACACTATAGTAGTTATTAGAGATTAGAGGCCAATGCAAAGTCACTGTACTTTAATTTGTGCTGGCTTGATGATTTTCAAACTAAAATGTTTTTGTGCAAATAAACTTCTACAAGTGCTTTTGAATCTTCAAATGAATCTATCACTGGTAATTATACCACCACAGCCTATTAACGTCCCACTACTGGGCACAGGCCTCCACTCTCATAGGAGAGTGGGAATTAGAGCTTAGACCTACCACGCTGCTCCAATGCGGATTGGCGGGCTTTAACGACTATTATCATGTTACTGATAATAACCGGGACGGACGGCTTAACGTACTCTCCGAGGCACGGAGGTGACACACCGCCATCTTCCAACTCCGGGCTAGTACTGAGAGTTTCTAGTCAGAAAAATCCAATACTTAATTATGGCCCGACCCGGGACTCGAACCAGGGACCTAGTCAGCCGCAGTCGAACATGCTAACCACTACACCCACGAGGTAGTCGTAATTAGTTAGTAGGTAATTATAGTAAAGGTACAAATATTATTTACTTACTAGGTGAGGTCCGGTGCGGCGTGGTCTTGGGTTTTTGAAAAATTCGGTCGGAACTCTTTAGGGTAGCTTAAATCCTTCCCCGGGTGAAACCTGTCTCTGTACCTTTCGTCAAAATCGTTTGCCATACCTACATGGGTAGTGAAAGTGTAGCAGACAAACATACTTTCGCTTTTATAATATTAGAATTGATTGTTTAGTTAGACTTTGCGAAACGATAGGTAGTTTGTTCTAGTGTCGGAAGTTTACTTCTTCTTTCTTCAAGATTACGATTCCTAAAAGGCAAAGGTAACTCGGCAAAGGCAAAGGTACGATCCCTGATACATCTACTTAGAAGTATCAGGGATCGTATATCGATTTCGATATTTCTGAATCTTTATATATTATAGTATACTTATAGGTAGGGTAAGTAAGTACTTACTCAATAACATAATTTATCAAATTTATTTATTTAGGTATTATTTATTTAGATATCTTTATTGCACACACAAAATATACAGCATACAGTTTAGAAGAAGTAGTAAAACTACAGAGAAATGTGCAACGGTGGTCTTATTGCTAAAGCAATCTCTTAAATTTAATATGAAATTTATGTTCAAACTAGCTGAATATGCCCGCGACTTCGTACGCGTGGATCGAGGTTTTGTGGTTCCCGCGGGAACTCTTTTAATTTTCCGGGATTAAAAGTAGCCTATGTGCTATTCCAGATTATAATCTATCTCTGTGCCAAATTTCAGCCAGATCCGTCAGTTTCAGTTTCAGTTAAGCTGTTGGGGCGTGATTGAGTAACAAACATCCATACATCCATACATCCATCCAAACTTTGGCATTTATAATATTAGTAAGATTCCTGCATGTGCATTCAAATATTTTGAGTACCTAAATATATTAAGTAGTTCTTGAAGTAGGTAGGTAATCTGTGACGATGAACGGAAACACTTAAAATATCTTCCAAAATAAGTTACTTTGCGAACAAGTGAACTTTTTGAGTGAAGAATTTATTGAACGCCATTAAAATTCCTTACAAATGTTTATAATAGCACATAATGTTAATAATTATTATGATCGGTATATTATCCATACTTCCATACTTAAGTAATAATCCATACTAATATTATAAATGCGAAAGTGTGCCTGTCTGTCTGTATGCTACGCTTTCACGGCTCATCCGTTCAACCGATTTTGATGAAATTTGGTACAGGGGTAAGTTGTATCCCGGCGCATGACATAGGTTACCTACTTTTTATCCCGGAAAATTAAAGAGTCCCGGAGGGATTCGAAAAATCCTTATCCAAGTCGCGGGAATCATCTAGTACTCTATATTAATTAATTTAGTTTGATAAGTGATGGGTTTTTGAGGAAGGCTTATTCAGATCGGTTTTCCCCTGTTTGAGTCGGCAGTGGTTACGGGTAAAACAAAGTAGTAGTAATTAAATAGTGTTAGAGGGAAAAATTAAAGCCAATTGGATATTTGACAACAAGTCAAATCAGCAACTTTTTTTCAAACGTCAAATCACGCGCTCAGTATGGGATGTTGTAGGAAATACTGAACTGTGACGTCATCGAAATTTAACGCACTTTTTTTACTTGAATCGATAGTTTAAAACGAATGCATGGAATAAAATATTAACTATTGGGCTAACTTGTAGTGGATATTAAAACAAGAGGTCTTCCTGAATGGATCGTTGTCAGACAGTGCATCCGGTCCTCCAGTAAGTTCTATTCCCGACCACTTTAAGACGACTCATCGGGTCCCCCATGGATCATTAATAAAATTGGCCGCACACCAAGACATAAGTGCTTTTTACTGCGAAATACATCTCGTATGTGTATGGATCGATTGGTCCAGAAATCGTGATTATGATTCATTCCAACTACTTTCTATTTCTCAGTAGGTTATGTCGCGTAGTTCCGCACCAAGAGGTCACAGCTTCACATCCCGGATAGGCACAAATTGATTTCCGACCCGGTGATAGTCTTTGAGTCTTGAGATATTTAATAATAATAACTATAGTAAGTTACTGTTGTATAAAAGCAGGCATTACTTTGCGGAAGTCCATGATAATCAAGGAACAAGAAGCTTTTCGCTCTAATCCGGTAAAACAAAAAATGCAGCATATGCGGTTTTAAATGTCCTTTAGTCTTCTGTTTTCCCTCCCACTTTTAAATGAACTAGGTACCTTCAAATCAAGGGTGAGCGTGTTCTAGGCATGCGCGCTCCACCTTTGGCAGATCACTTGCAAGCAGGTCTGAATGCAGCCAAACGCTGGCCTTATAATTAAAAAAAATAGTAATACCTCAAAGCCGTGTCCTTAAGTCTAACATAAGCACAAACGATAGGCTTAAAATCGACAATTTCAGAAGTAGTTAGCCATTAACCACGCTCCAATAAAGAGGTTAAAAAGGGAACAAAATGTTTACCATTTAAAATCGCATTTAAGTCATCTGTGAAGGTTAATGGCCCTATAAAGGTCACTCTGAATTGTATGACAGCCGGCATGGCATCGTTATAGGTATTTCGGTGTCAGAACAAAATATAGGTATTATGTGAATCTACCAAAGTGATGGTTTGATTACTAATAACTACTTACCTACCCGAATACTTAAAATATTTTTTTCTACATACGAATATGTTAATTTTGCACACCTCTGATTGGTCAGAATAGCTGTAGGTATATGAGTTTGTGGCAAAACCAGAATCAGTGGTAGAATACCTAATTACGTTTTTACCCTCGACGAAGCGGAGACGGTATATGTGTTTGCCCTAAGAGGTTGTGTGTTTGTTTGTTTGTTTGTGCACTTTTTTGTCACCATTTTTCTCAAAAAGTACTGGGCCGATTGAGATGAGGTTTTTTGCATTAGATACGTATAGCTTGTGAGAAGGTTTTTAGATATATTTTAGGACCATAGACAACCAAGCTGAGCTGTAGTCTATGATTTTAATATTTCAACATGTTACCATTTTTTCACAAAAACTACTGGGCCGATTGAGATGCGGTTTTTTGCATTAGATGTGTATAGCTTGTGTGAAGGTTCTTAGATATATTTTAGGACCATAGACAACAAAGCTGAGCTGCAGTCTATGATCTTAATTTATGATCTTAATTTTTCTATGTGTTGAAAATTTTCACAAAAAGTACTGGGCCGATTGAGATGCGGTTTTTTGCATTAGATATGTTTAGCTTGTGAGAAGGTTCTTAGATATATTTTAGGACCATAGACAACAAAGCTGAGCTGTAGTCTATGATTTTATTTTTTCAATATGTTACCATTTTTCACAAAAAGTACTGGGCCGATTGAGATGCGGTTTTTTGCATTAGATGTGTATAGCTTGTGAGAAGGTTCTTAAATATATTTTAGGACCATAGACAACAAAGCTGAGCTGCAGTCTATGATCTTAATTTTTCAACCACTGTTACAATTTTTCACAAAAAGTACTGGGCCGATTGAGATGCGGTTTATTGCATTTAGGACTTCGTGCGATTACAAAACAGGAAACTGGTACCAAAATTTTGAAAAATCAGCGCCATTTTGAAATTCTTTGTTAATTGACCGATTTCGTTCAAAATCTATATTTAGGGCTCCCTGGGGTCACAAAACAGGAAACTGGTACCAAAATTAAAAAAAATCAGTGCCATTTTGAAATTCTTTGTGAATTGATCGATTTCGTTCAAAATCGATATTTAGGACTCCCTGGGGTTACAAAACAGGAAACTGTTACCAAACTTTAAAAAAACAGCGCCATTTTGAAATTCTTTGTTAATTAACCGATTTTGTTCAAAATCGATATTTAGGGCTCCCTGGGGTCACAAAACAGGAAACTGGTTCCAAAATTTAAAAAAATCAGCGCCATTTTGAAATTCTGTGTTAATTGACCGATTTCGTTCAAAATCGATAGTTAGGGCTCCCTGGGGTCACAAAACAGGAAACTGTTACCAAAATTTTAGAAAATCAGCGCCATTTTGAAATTCTTTGTTAATTGACCGATTTCGTTCAAAATCTATATTTAGGGCTCCCTGGCGTCACAAAACATGAAACTGGTACCAAAATTTAAAAAAATCAGCGCCATTTTGAAATTCTTTGTTAATTGATCGATTTCGTTCAAAATCAATATTTAGGACTCCCTGGGGTTACAAAACAGGAAACTGTTACCAAACTTTAAAAAAACAGCGCCATTTTGAAATTCTTTGTTATTTAACCGATTTTGTTCAAAATCGATATTTAGGGCTTCGTGGGATTACAAAACAGGAAACTGGTACCAAAATTTTAAAAAAATCAGCGCCATTTTGAAATTCTTTGTTAATTGACCGATTTCGTTCAAAATCGATATTTAGGGCTCCCTGGGGTCACAAAACAGGAAACTGGTACCAAAATTTTGAAAAATCAGCGCAATTTTGAAATTCTGTGTTAATTGACCGATTTCGTTCAAAATCGATATTTAGGTCTCCCTGGGGTCACAAAACAGGAAACTGTTACCAAAATTTTAGAAAATCAGCGCCATTTTGAAATTCTTTGTTAATTGACCAATTTCGTTCAAAATCGATATTTAGGACTCCCTGGGGTTACGAAACAGGAAACTGTTACCAAAGTTTTAAAAAATCAGCGCCATTTTTATTTATTTTTTATCACCATAATAAATGAATTCAGTTTAGTACAGTAAAATCTGTTACTACTTGTAAGTCTAACCACAACCCGTGAGCTGCTTTAGCAGCTCGCGCACAGGGCGAAATACTAGTTAGATATATATAGCTTGAGAGAAGGTTCTTAGATATATTTTAGGACCATAGACAACTAAGCTGAGCTGTCTCTATGATTTTAATATTTCGATATGTTACCATTTTTTACAAAAAGTACTGGGCCGATTGAAATGCGGTTTTTTTCATTAGATGTGTATAGCTTGTGAGAAGGTTCTTAGATATATTTTAGGACCATAGACAACAAAGCTGAGCTGTAGTCTATGATTTTATTTTTTCAATATGTTACCATTTTTCTCAAAAACTACTGTGCTGATTTAGATGCGGGCTTTTTGTTTTAGATATATTTAGCTTGTACCTAGATGCTGCCCAGGGTATCATGATGGAGTCAGGAGGCGATCATGGGAACTCCTTAAATTCTCATCGTATACCCGTCGCGTTTGGACTCTTTTGATTTGTCCATATGAAAAGGGTTTGGCCATAGTCCACCACACTGGTCAAAAAAACTACTGAGCTGTCAAAGATGCAGTTTTGTGTTTTAGATATTATGTAATATATACGTTTGCTACGTTCTAATTGTTGTTTCAAAGTTATACAGGTCAAAGGTATAATGGAGCTCTGCAGTTCGTCGTGGGTTTTTTTAAAAATTTTAATTTTATTACTTGTAGATAAAATATTTGTTAAGTTACCTAAATGCCTGGAAAAACACGAAGTTCGAAATTAATAGGTACTAGATAGGCATTAAAATCGCTGAACCGATTTCGACAAATAAATGTAAAGCAGATACCCTCCATCTCTCGGAACTTGGAAAACCATAGTTTCCACGAGGTTTATAAAAAACTTAAAACCCCTTCCACACGGACGAAGTCGTAGGTATCGGTTAGTCTTCTATACGCAGCCAGATCCCATGGTTCCACTATAATCAAGTAGCAGAACTGCTACTTGATTATAGTGGAACCATGGGATAACTTTATCATTATCACAAATATGGATTTTAAAAAGAGCAACTGTTGAGTTTCTTGCCGGGTCTTCTCACCGGTAGTAGTATTGACTTATCATAGGAGACACAAGTTTTCCTACGTTTTTTTTTTAATCCACTACAGGTTAGTCCTTGACTGCGATCTCACCTGATGGTAAGTGATGATGCAGTCTAAGACGGTGGCGGGCTAACCTGTTAGGGGCATGGCAGTTATATTAGACCCATACCCCTATCGGTTTCTACACGGCATCGTACCGGAACGCTAAATCGCTTGGCGGCACGTCTTTGCCGGTAGGGTGGTAACTAGCCACGGTCGAAGCCTCCCACCAGGTCAGACCAGGGAAATTCAGAAATTATAAATTTGCAAATCCTGCCGGGGATCGAACCCGGGACCTCCGCACGTTCAGGCAACAGCGCTCAACACTGCGCCACGGAGGTCGTCAAAATGATTACGCGGTGATTACGCGGTATTTACCGAGAAATCCATAGAAAACAAGCGTGCATGTGGAAGGAAGCAAATTTTTTAACCTCACCTATCTATTTGAGGTCGTTCTAATAAACACTTACTTAATTACACAATCTTTTAAATAATAGAATGCATCATACTAATATCATAAATGCGAAAGTGTGTTTGTTTGTTGGTTTATTGGTTTGTCGGTTTGTCCTTAAATCATGCCTTAACAAAGCAACGGATCGACGTGATTTGAGGATGGAAGGAGAGGACCTGGAAACATACATAGGCTACTTTTTATCGGAAAATTAAGGAGTTACCGTGGGAATTAAAAAAACGTATTCCACGCGGACTAAGTCGCAGGCATCGGCTATTAGTCAATATTTCGTAATCAGGCTGAGAGTGCGAAAACAGCCGTGTTATGATGACCGCTGGTTTCGCGACACCGTTTGGGGGCAATGACCCCAGCCTAGCTGCCTAGTGGCTACCTATACCTACCGAAAAGCCGTGGCTATCTAGGATCATTCGCAAATGTTTACTTTACATACCTAGTAGGCACCTACAGTAGTCATATCTACTAGCTGGTTGTAAGAATCTCTCTCTGCGTCGCGTCTCTCATTGCCGTGGAACGTGACACAGGGACTATTTTCAGTATAATTTTTTTATTTTAGAACTTAAGTTCTTTATCGCAGTAGAATGAGTTAAAATAGTGGTACTTAATTTAAAAATCTATGTTCTTCCGGGTGTCCCACAACGACACCATACGGTTGATTTTGATAGAATGGCGAAAAGAAGTTATGCTCTCATGGGGTGTTCAACGGTACCACACGGCTTTTATATTATAATTATTATTCCACTCGAAGTTAGTCATCTTTAGTTTAAGCTCTCAAAAAATTAGGCCTCTTATCTTGCAAATACCTAGTATGGCTATAGCTACTAAGATCCAGGAAAAACCTTTTAAATAGTTATAGGAATCCGCATAGTTAGTAACTGTCTAGCGTAGTTCTGTCTGCAAGCAAAGTAACCTTGATAGTTCGTAGTCCGTACCTAGCCCGGCCTGGCACTGGCTCGAAATTTTATAAATGTAGGTACCTAGTTATTTACCAACTGAGCGCCATTAGCGAAAAGTAGGTATTTTTCTATAGTTTGTTTATTGCTTCGAACTAGTTACATTTTTGTCTTGTTTTAATTTTGTACAGTCAGCACGAGAAATATTTTGGCTTGAAATTCTCACGATAGTAAGTATATATATGTATCTTGCTCTCTCTCTCTCTCTCTCTCTCTCTCGTCCTACCTAGCACATTCTACAAGAGAGCACTCATCTCGCACTCTATTTCTTTACATTACATAAAAACCGGCCAAGTGCGAGTCGGACTCGCGCACCGAGGGTTCCGTACTCAAGAAGTAGGTATAATTACCTTTGTTAATGAACCGCAAAACTAACTTTGTTTGTAGAGGTTTACTGTTAATATCAAAAAATTACGTTTGTTGTATGGGAGCCCCCCTTTAATATTTACTTTATTGATATTTAATTATTTATTTTGAAAGGTAATATACAAGTTAATATTCTGTGAAAATTTGAACCGTCTACCTGTTACCGTTTTTAATATTGAGCAAAAAAATACGAAAAAAACACGTTTATTGTATGGGGACCCCCCTTAATAGGATATATTATATTTTTTAATTTTTAGTATTTGTTGTTATAGCGGCAACGGAAATACATCATTTGTGAAAATTTCAGCTTTCTAGCTATCACGGTCTATGAGATACAGCCTGGAGACAGACAGACAGACAGACAGACAGACAGCGGAGTCTTAGTAATAGGGTCCCGTTTTTACCCTTTGGGTACGGAACCCTAAAAAAGAAGGATCCGTTACCGACACTGGCTTCTTCTCGGTCTGTCTTCACTCTTTTTTAATTTTCAGTGCGCATTTGTTGTGTCTCGTAGTTCATTGATCCACATTATCTGCAATGACCTTAATAGTTAATACCCCCCAAGCTTACACCGAATCAAAGGCTTTCTCTAACTAAGCCCTCACACGCTAATGACTTCAAAGTGATTGGTTAGGTACACTATTCGGTAATCACTCTCTTGTATCTGGCGCAGCGTGTGAATCTATGATAGTTAGTAGGTAACTCAAGCCTTTTCTTTGTCCTTTATGGAGAGAGATACTTAACTCTAGTAAAGTCTGGGCGAAATCAAAAATCTGAGCTGTACCCATTCTGGGTAGTGTAGTGTCACAGACAAGCATATTGTTAGGTACGAAAGTATGATAAATTAAGTATGTTATTGGTAGTATGAGTTTGTGACACTATTATTGAATAAATTTTCCTTTCTTTCTTCCTTAATCTAAGCAACTAAAGATGTTGAATTAAAGTCTCAATTCTCACCAAGTGTTTGAAGCTGACTGTAGTTACTAAACCTCAAGGATTATGCACCTAGCCAAGGCCTTGACCATCGGTGCCTGACAAGCCAGGCACAAGTAGTGCGCACCTCGTATGTACCTAATTGTTTACCGCGTTATGTAACCTAGCGGCAAGGATCTTTTGACAAACAAACTTTTTATTTTTTTAAATAGGCTAGCGCTTGTCTGCAATCAAACTTGCTTGCAAGTGGTGATGCAGCCTAAAGTGGAGCGCGCTTGCTTAGAAGACGCCTATTCACTCTAGATTTGAAAGTACCTTTTTAAAAGAGTAGATGGAACGGGCTGGATTTTACGCGTGTCTTTTTTTAATATTTTTTAAATGTGAATATTTAAATATTTGCAAATTGCAATCATTTGTATCCAATTCTGATCACTTAAGTTACAGCGTTATAGTTGAACATTTGCTTTAACGGTGGAAGGTAATCACCGGGAAGAAACCTGCATGTCTGAGAGATCTTCATATTGTTCTCAAAGTTTTGTGAAGGCTATCGATCTGCACTTGGCCAGTGTGGTAGATGGCGTTAACCAATTATGTAACCAAAACGTATAACGATTTTACTAGGTAGTTACTAGTTACCTACCTACATAATATATATGTTTTCACTAGCTGATGCCCGCGACTACGTCCGCGTGGATTGAGGTTTTTTGATTCCCGCGGGAACTCTTCAATTTTCCGGGATAAAAAGTAGCCTACGTCTCTATCCATCTCTGTACCAAATTTTATCAAAATCAGTTGAACAGATACATTTGTTTGATTCCCGCGGGAACTCTTCAATTTTCCGGGATAAAAAGCCTATGTGCTATTCCAGACTATAATCTATCTCTGTGCCAAATTTCAGCCAGATCCGTTCAGCTGTTGGGGCGAGATTGAGTAACAAACATCCATACATCCATACATCCATCCATCCATCCAAACTTTCGCATTTATAATATTTGATTGATTGATTTGATTTGTCTTAAGTGTAAATAAAATGCAAAAATTTGATAGAAATAACAAAGTCAAACATGTCAGTTTTAAATTATAGTGGTTTTTTATCTCGTACTAAGTACAATCGAGGGAGTGGGCAGCGACCTCTCCGGAGGGCAACAGAAAGCGTCTGTCGGCGTCGGCTCTTAGAAAGGTGTTCGGTAATTAAGCAGTAGGGCAAGGCCTTCCGACGCTTTCCATGTAAAAGCTTTCAAGGCGTTCCTACTGTATCTAGACGAGTATAGCCCGACAAACTTATCTGACCCGGTGACAGCGTTGCTAGATCATACTAATATTATAAATGCGAATGTATTTGTTTGTTGGTTTGTCTTTCAATTACGCCGCAACGGAGCAACGGATCGACGTGATTTTTGCCATGGGTATAGTTGAGGACCTGGAGAGTGACGAGGCTACTTTTTATCCCGGAAATTAATGAGTTCTCGCGGGAATTAAAATAACTCGAACCACGCGGACGAAGTCGCGGGCATCAGCTAGTGAAAAATAAAATTGAAAAAAAAACTGAACAGGCATAAAAAATAGTTCCAATTTTGGCCACCGGGTTAGATAAGTTTGTGGAACTAGGTATAGCCGTGTATTTATTGTGTGTGACAATAACGATCATATCACATTTTAAAAATCAAATTCATCCACAAAGTTACGTATTTCCATTTGGGTATGCAGTTCTTTAATGCCTCTATGAACTGCACGCCGCTGATCGTAGCCTTATCTTAATAACGGCACGAATCCGTAGCGGTCCGGATTCGTCGCGACTTATCCAATTTTGGAGTGTTTACGTGCCAAAGCTTACAATATCCGAGACGGGCGGGTCAATGAACCGCGATTTCCGTTTACAAACACACTTTGCGGCGCATCTCGAAGGTGATCCAATAACTTGATGATACCTTTGTCTTACGTAGACTGGTGTAGTAGGTATCTAATGGGTGTGTGCAAATCAATGTTTTTCTTTATTTATATACCAACGCTTGGTTGGAAATTGGAATCAGACTTGCTGACAAGTCGTGACGCAGCCTAAAGTGGAGCGCGCTTGCTTAGAAGACGCCTATTCACTCTAGATTTGAAAGTACCTTTTTAAAAGAGTAAGGGGAACGGGCTGGAAGGTAATCACCGGGAGGAAACCGGCATGTCTGAGAGATCTTCATATTGTTCTCAAAGTTTTGTGAAGGCTATCAATCTTCACTTGGCCAGTGTGGTAGATGGCGTCAACCAATTATGTAACCAAAACGTATATCGATTTTTACTATTAGTTACTGGTTACCTACCTACATATATATATATGTTTTTATTTGTCTTAAGTGTAAATAAAATGCAAAAATTTGATAGAAACAACAAAGTCAAACATGTCAGTTTTAAATTATAGTGGTTTGTTATCTCGTACTAAGTACAATCGAGGGAGTGGAGCCGCTCTTGCCTAGAACATGCCTATTGACTGTAATTAATTTAAGTTTTTACGCGGCATCATCATTCATCATCATTTCAACCCATTGCATCACTGAGCACGAGTCTCCTCTCAAAATGATAAGGGGTTGGCCACATTCCACCGCGCTGGCCTAGTGCGGTTTTGTATACTGCACTTCACAAAGTGTAAATCAGGCATCAAACACTCAAACAGTTAAAATAAGTTTAATTCGTTGATAGTAGTTATACTCAAACGTTTTCCCTATAGGTACTTGTAAATACCTAGCCACCTTATCACATAACGTTATCTGCACATATGTATGATTCCGGTTTAACCCTATCGGTGTACGTTGGATTGTTTATTGATATTTTATTTTGATCCCATATTAGGATTCTGGCTTATAGGACGTTTTCATTACACGGCGTTACGTGCGTTGTCTTAGGTGTGCGATGCGACGCCATAAAAAATGACGTTACTTCTACAGTGTCGCTTAGATAGGTATGTCTGTCATTTTCTATGGCGTCGTATCGCGTCGCTTCTGTCGCTCACATAGGACTACTGTTTATACAACCGTCGCGTCACGTTTTTCTCGTATAACTGTGACAATAATAAAATAGTTATTATATTTCTCATTCGTATGAGCTGCCAATATGTACATACGTCCACTGGCAAGGACGTTTTCGTATTGGATAGTATTCTGATATTAATCAATCAATCAATCAAATCATTTATTCAATATAGGTACACTGTAGGTACACTTATTGACGTTAAAAATTACTTACATAAAAGTTACGGTATCTTAAAACTAAAGCTACGAGGGTTCCAAACGCGCCCTGGTCTGAGAAGAGCCCACAACAAACTTAGTTATAGTTAGTATTAGTTTAGTTTTAGTTAAACTTAGTATTAGTTATAGTTACTTTCATATATTGTTATCACGTAATAAATGACTCCCGCGACTTCGACCCCGTTGATTAGAGTTTTATTCATAATCCGTGGGAACACTTTGATTTTCCGGGATAAAAATTACCCTATGTATCACTCTCCAGATCCTCAACTATACTCATGCAAAACTTGGATCTGTGGCTCCGTTGCGTCGTTATTGAAACACACAACAAAAACACTTTTGCAATTATAATTTCGGTCCGTGTTTCGGTAGTTATTACAACGGTACGGATAATATTCGGCTCTGGCGAATGGAAACACGCTTAACCGCGCTATTAGCGCTGTCGATGGCTGCAGTGTTTCTGTAAACTATAACATTCACCGCCCCGCTTCTTGTTTGTTTACTAAGACCGGATTTATTGCTCGCGTTGTTTGAAAAGTTGAACGGGCTGTTTCAACGTTTTGATACTTACACACACATATACATTGTAAAAAATAGCTATTAAATTGCTTAAAAACTCATCCTTACAAATAAATATAAATGTAAAAGTGTGTCTGTCTGTCTGCTACGCTTTCCCGGCCCATCTTTTCAACCGAAATTTGGTTCAGACTGCAGATTTAGGCCATCTCGGTATCCAATAAGGACATAGGCTATCTTTTTATCCCGGAAAATTAAGGAGTTCCCGCGGGAATCAAAAACCTTAACCACGCCGACGAAGTCGCGGGCATGATCTAGTTTCTCTAATCTCTACATTTACCGGTTATAATGTGCCTAACTAATTCTGTTGTAATTTGTACACATGTTGTGCGTAATCTCTAAATTAATCTAAAATGACACCTCTAAATATATTGCCATCCCATTCCTCAGGGAGTAATTATTATGAAAGGGATGGCAATTAGTTTAGATATTGCGACTTGCTCTGTTTTAGGTACACAATCTCTAAACTAAATTGATAGGCCTTTTCGTATCCCTTTGCGCTAGGAACAAGATGAAAGGCTTTAAAATGAGGTGTCATTTTAGTTTAGTTTAGACTTAAGAGGTTGTAAGCAGCAGAATAAGCCACAATGCGTAATTGCCGACTTGCCGATTGCCTATACGTAATATGAGCTGTTCGTTGATATTAACTATGTCACTCTTTATCTCTTGACTACCACAAGTCACAGCTGATACTTCAATGAAAAATAATAAATTGTTTAATAAATACACATAATTTTATGATTAAACTTATAATAATTCCTCATTTGTAGGCGCCTATTTATTTATTTCAACCGTGCGTGGGATTTGCTGCACGCGCCAAAGATAAAGCGGGCGCCGCCGCGCCGCTGCAGTCGCGAGTCGCGACCCACCGCAGAGTAAAGATTAACTAGAGTAGAGTAGCTTCATTAGTTCATTTATCTACTCCAGCATCGAAAAGTTCCAATTTCGAATTTGACAACTATATCGAATTGAACCCTCTTTCGTGTTTGCTTCTCATAACGATACAGTTCGTTGTATGGGAGCTGTATCGTTATGAGTCGTAGCTGTATCGATATGGTTATGTATCTTCATAAATATCTATAGCTTAGCGGCTCTGGGTTCTGGCACTTTTGGTTTTTATTAATTTATAAAGAAAAAAATTATAAAGACGTCCTTGTCGTAGATAAAATCTTGTATGCAACTGTACGTAATTAGTCATTTTAATTCTCGTACTATCCTATTTTGATACTCGGCAAGCCTCGTATCAAAAAACAGCACTCGAATTAAAATGACCCTCATTACGATACAGTTGCATAAATAACTATAATCTAACCTTAATCCATATTAATTAATATTATAAATGTGAAATTGAAGTGTGCCTGTCTGTCTGTCCGTACCACTTACGATCAGTGGTGTTGAAAAGAAACTTGGCCCAATATGGAAGGCGATGCCTCCGCTGCGGATGAATGAATGTACCTAACTAACATTCTGTTTGTAAACAGCCGCGCAGATCGGGTTAATTATTTGCGTCTAAGTAATCATATTATAAATGCGAAAGTGTGTTTGTTTGTTGGTTCGTTGGTTTATTGGTTTGTCCTTCAATCACGCTGCAACGGAGCAACGGATCGACGTGATTTTTTGCATGGGTATAGTGTAGGACCTGGATAGTGACAGGCTATTTTATCCCGGAAAATTGAGGAGTTCCCGTGGGAATTTAAAAAACATACCACGAGGACGAAGTCGCGGGCATCAGCTAGTAACCAATATAATAGAAATTTCACACGAGTTGAAATCTGTTAAAAGTGGTTTTTGACCGGTTATGAATTTTGACTGTAACAGTTGTTTATCACTCCTGTGCTGTTGGAAAAAATTCCACGAATGCAGTTAATTCAGCCAATCAAAATTAAGACTAACTAAGAAAGATTCATGCACATTTTACATACCTAATAGGGCAGTACAAAAATCTAGTGAACCACCCAGGTATTTTTTTAATTTACACAGAAGGTGAAATCCTCATGAACACCCCAGAAGTCTGGGTAGTGCCCGACTCGCACCGGCCAAATTAAAAAGTTTATATCTATACAGGCCATAACGTAATAATTATTATGAGTGACATTTCTATCAAGTCAGTCGAAAATAAAGTATGAAGTCCTAAATTCAGTCCTGGTCGTAAACGTCGACGTCTCCTCGCTGCTCTATAAAATAACAAATTCACCTCCCGCCTCGTGCAAGACGGTATTTTATGGGTAATACATATTGCAAAGTAGAGACCTTGTAAGGTGAAATAAACTGACTAGCCGACTGAATGTTCCACGTGCAGTGGTGAGTGATGTTGTTTTCTAAGCCGGATATCCGGGGTTCGATCCCTGGCGAAATCACACCACAATTGGAAACATTATAAAAGGATGAATGTTTCCTATGGCAGTAGATATATATAAAGTAAACAACACCTTACTTACCATATTATCTACCCCTTTGCACGAAAATTCCTCTACGTTGCCAATAAAAAGATAACAATGCCCCTACACCCCATCCTCCCCTGGAGTACATCCATAATGTCTACCAAGTTGCACTTGTTCACCCTCCAAATATGCAGCTCATGCTATTATGAACATTACCAGTTTTGGAATAGGTGCCATATTTGCGTTTTAAATTTCTATAGCAAATGAGGGTACTTTTTAGATTTTTAGTCTGCACTAATGTAGTAACGATGAAATATGGCGTGGCATAAAGGATCATTAAGGAGTAAAGCTGGATTCACGCTACACCGAGCCGTGGCCCTTGTCACTAATTCTTACTACACTGTCTAGCAATTCTATAGCATATTATTTTTGGTGTAATTTTTGTGATCATTTAATAAATATATGTATTTTAATGATGAAATGAATGGGAGTAAGTAAATTGAACTTTTGAAAAGTCAGACAAATCTTCCACTGCGTCTCTATTTAATCTTTTTCTAGTTAATTGAGTTTTATTAAAAGTTTTAGCTAGTTCAAATTGCGCCTAAATCTGTTATTTAGTATATAAGCACAGAGGATGGAAAATCTGGTGATTTGACAACTTTGTAAATAATATACAGTTTAAGAATTATCAACAAGAGACCCGGAAACATGACCGGAAACGTGACTATGCAGGCTACATGTGTAACGTACAATTTCATTACAACTGTCTGAACCTAAGGTCTGAACTATCTGCTTCTATTAAACTTACAAGAGTTTCAAACTTGGAGTACAGAGATTACACAAAACGACCTAGAACAAAACAATATTCTTCGCAGACATTTTTAAACGTCTTTTTGTGCAAAATTCGCAGTCTACAGTTTCAATTTTCCATTTGGCAGAATTTGCGAGGGAACTATCGCCATCTCCCGTTCTGAATCCCCCTGTATTATAGTTATATCGATTGAGACAATCCGCTTTGTCATTAAAATAAATGGCTTCAGTATATATACTCTTTAAGCTTAGGCCTAGGGCCACATCAATCTGATGTTTATTTCAATATTAACGACTTGTCGGACAATTATTTAAAAGAAGCAATCCACAAGTAAGTTATTTCAATACAAGGTAAAATATTTTAGATTAGCAAGATCTGTGTGGTTTTGGCCCAGGATAGATTTGGCAAACAAAATCTACTTTGAACTACTTACTTAATTAATCTTTTGATAGTTATTCTGCCAAATTTTAAATAAAACATTTGAAATAAGTACTTACTTAATAAACAATATAATGTTTACAATACTAAATCCACACCTACATACTTTCTAAGCATATTAATTACTTAAATAAGACCGCCTTTGCACGTTACTATGTAGTTATTACTACTTCTTTTTAACTGCATACTGTATATTTTGTGTGTGTAATAAAGGTATCTAAATAAATAAAATTGACACGTACCGGGTCCTAACTAATATGTGCAAGATCTTTAGTTCTAAAGAATATCTCAAATAGAGTACCGTTTGCATTTCACAATAAGATAGAAGAGCCCATTTCTCCCCCGTGACACATCCATCCTATTCCTCGGTGAGAAATTCGCAGCGTTAGTCCTGCTCAATGTGGCCGATCCTTTATGTTGTCTCGCTGTCTGGCTGACGGTGGCGCGATTACTAATCCTCGAATCGACTTCATTGATTAAAGAGTTGAACTCTCATCATATTACACCCTAATCCTTCCAGGGTAAAAGGATTAAGGATCCTACAGAATCGCTACAAGATCCTGATAATCAAGCGTATTCTGATGGTATGGTACAATATTCCTAGTGCGAGTTTGTCATGTCGAAAATTATGACTTTTTTATTTTAGTTTCCATATTATTAGTTACTAGATGGTATCTGGACGGATTTACAGTCTAAGGAGACACATTCTTTCCTATCATGCGTTCGTCGGAGGGTTCTAGAGCTAGACAGAGCAACGCTGCGGGAGTAGTTACGGAGGAAACTGGCAGAATTTTCAATATAAATTTCTTTCACTCTAATGTCAAATTGAGATGCATTTTCCTACCTCTAACTATACCTATGGTCGTGACAGATATAGAGGTGGACTCTGTCTGTATATCTACTAGTTATTAACTTGATTCCTTTTAAGAAGTTCTGCTTGTACTGTGTGTATTTATCTCTATTTGTCTTTTATTCCATAAACCATTAGTTAGCTATTTATATCACGTCTAATAGAATCATGGGATCGAATGAAAAGGCATATTTCCTGCTCCATGGGGGAAAAAAAACTTGTGGCAAAGACCGACGGGATCACGTCTTCCATCTCGGTATGTGACTCCTTGCACTCGGATGAAGGTAATGAATAATTCAGCCGGTGTGCGTCGGGATATGAAGACGAACATTGGGGTTACCACCATCGCATAAAGCAGTATTACTTTTAAATTACAGTTTTATGTTGCGCACCTTGACGTCCCTAAATAAGAGTTATAATTCGACAACAGAAACGTCAATAATACGGCTTTAAACGATGGTAGTATGCCTACAGGATATAGATCCGGTCCACCCCAGTCGCTAGAGCCTTTAATAAGTCTAGGAGCGGAGGTGAATGATTTATTAACAACATTACGGCCATAAAAGGTTGTACCTAATAGCCTAGTGGTTAACCTCACGAGTCACGGCCTGCTGTTCTGGGGTACTGAGGTTTGATCCCCGGGCAAGCATCTCTATCTTTTCGGAGCTATATTATGCGTTTTAAGCAATTAGATATTGTGACGAAACCTTGAGAGTTCTTCATTAATCAAGTTCCTCTTTAAGGGCTTTATTTAAGTTACAATGTTTTTGTTTGTTTAGCTCAAATCTTGTAACTGAATTTTAAACCCGCTATCCCCAACCGATTGAGCTGATGTTTTGCATACACGCTTAGTTTAGAAGTCAATGCATGGCTAGCTTAGTGACGTCATTCTAAATCCAATATGAGGCCAAAAAAATTTAACCCCACGATATGAGGAAAAAATTAAGAGTTCGCTGAGAAGAATCCTTACTAATATTATAAATGGGAAAGTGAGTTTGTTTGTATGTTTGTTCCGCTTTCACGCCGTAACTACTTTTTATCCCGGAAAATTAAGGAGTTCCCGCGGGAACAAAAAAACCTAAATCCACGCGGACGTAGTCGCGGGCATCAGCTAGTACGAAAATAAATTGGCGTCATACTTAATTGCTAAATTAACCTAGTGGTTAACCCCACGACCTTCTATATATTCTAGGGGTCTTAGGTTTGATCTCCGGGCACACATCTATAACTTTTCGGAGCTGTTGGCGTTTTAAGCAATTAAATATCGTGAAGGAACCTGAGAGTTTTCCACATTGTTCTCAGAGATCTTTTTTGTACTAATCAATTTCCCCAATCAAATTCTGATTTTAGTACTTACTTATAATCAAACCCTTGAACAAGCAATAAAAATTCATTAACACCGGCACTGAGGGATACTCATGAGAATGGAAAAGTAAAAACCTTAACTAACCCAATTAATTTGACACGCGATGTTTGAACGTACATTAGTTAGGTTACAGTACCTACTATGTTTATAACTAGGTATGTTACATTTAGGTGCGAACCCACCAGTGTGCAGCACTATTCTGCTCAGTGTGCCGCACATAGACGTTTGTCTCGTTGGACTCGCAGAAGCAAACATTTATTGTTCTAAATAATTTTCTGTTCATCAACTCGAGATGATCCATTAAATCATTAAATCAACATAGTAGTTGAGTCAATCAATAAGTCAGTTTACATAATAATTTTAGAAAAAAAATTTAAATCGCATTCTGACTACACCATTAATTGTTGTAAAGCAATTTTGAAAAGTTGGGCTGTTTCTCACAATAATTTATTTGATTCAATCGATGATTCTTTCACAGTGTTGCTATAAACTATTTTTCAATTACCTTGTAATTTACCCATGTAAACTGACTTAATGAACCGACTACTTAATTGTGCTGTCACAATTAAGACATGTCAAATCGTCAATATCGATAAAATTCATCTATTGAAAGATTTCGTTATCTTCCTTGTGTCCAGATTTTGCTCTGTAATATTATATCAATTAAAATTTTGTAGCAACTCATAAGGCGCGCGGAGAATTTATATATGAACCGTTAAAAATAATTGATTGCAACTCAATGCAGTGGAAAGGCAGCGTCGATTATAAGTGGCCGTCCATAAAAGGAGGCTTCAAGACGGTTAAAGTATCCGAATTAAATCCTCAGGGGATAAATAAGTTATGGGTATTGAGCCAATGCACTGAATATGGGTAGACATGTGACTTCCATGGGAACTTTATGTTATTTAAGTATTAACTGAATGAAAAAAAATCGCTTTTTGTATAAAAGAGCTTGGTCTTTCATAATTATTAAGTTAAGTTAGTTAACTTCTAATTCGGGGAGGAGAGCCGTGCATAAGAGGAGAGGCGGGATTGACTTGAAATCTCTTAAGAGTGCTTTTCCACCAGGAGTGTACTTGCTAAGCTACAGATGTCTGCCTAACCCACCAAAAGTGGGTGACCAAGAGCGCTTGTCTCTAACATCTATGCTATGAAGGTATGAAAATTAAGCGCTCCTATAGGTAGGTTGGACACACATCCTAGCTTAGCAACACAGCACATCTCTGGTAGAGAGGCACCCTCATGCTGCGATTGCGTAGTTCGATTGAGCTTTTCCCATTTCGACCATTTCGCAGTATGTCATACATAGCATAACGCATTGTTCGATGACTTTGGTCCTCAGGGGGCATACCTACTGCTATCGTTTAAAGCTGTATTGTATAAAAAAAATTACGTTTGGGTTTTAGAATTATAATCCTAATTTAAGGGACAAAACTGCCATTTTGAAATAATACGCGATGGTGTTAATCCCATTGGACAGTGAGGCACTTATATCCTTATTTAAAAACCAATCTTAAAAAGTTTTATTATTTAAAAATTGTTAGGCCGAAGAAAGAGTATCGTATTTTGAAACGATCCAACTTCCAACACTTAACTGTTTTTATTTACATCTCCGTACCATTAATAAGCACATTCTGGCTTACGGTCATACTCATAACAATAGTCTCGTGAGATCTGTGACATCTTAAAAGACTTTATCGTTGAGATGCTGCGTAAAGTTCTCTGCCCACTGCGAAGAATGACGTGACAATAAACAGTACGTTATCATAATAATTATCCACGCACCAAAATCTGGATCATTTTAACTAGATCATAGTTATAGTAGCTGACACTGTAGATGTTAATACAGGTATCCTTCCCTGGGATGCAATTTATCTGCGTATCAATTTTTTACAAAATTGGTTGCACAGATGCGCTGTAAAATCGTAATAGACGGACAGACATATTCACTTTCGGATTTAAGGATGATATTAAACAAGTATAGATGTGTTGGTTCGTCGGTTTAATCTTTAATTACTTAGGTACCAACTCGCAAAGCAACCGATCGACGTAATTTTGTGCATGGGAATAGTTAAAGACCTATAGAGAGTGACCATAGGCTACTTTTTATCCCTAAAGGCAAAGAGTTCCACAAAATTTTAAGATTTTATGTCAGGTTTATCAGATCAATTCACGTATCAAGACCCACGCAAATTGTAATCATTTTACAGCATAAAACGTATTACTCGAACTGTTTGAGGAGTTCATACATGCTTTTTGATGTGCAGGCTTCTATGAACTCCATAAACGGGTCGGATTATCCGTTTGACAAACGATTACGATTTCCTTACACAATCGGGGGGCTTGAGTAAAGTTTACGTTATTTAAGGAAGTAATTATGTATATTTTAGTCATTTTTGCCGCGTTAAGCAAAATTGCGTGTTAATTGCATGTAGGTAATTTTGTTTTGCTACCATACCTTGCTGAATGCAGCATAATATGGACCATACTATCATCATTATCATACTGTATGGTAATGATGCTTGGTGCGGTGTTGCAAAGAGGACAGATGCCATATTAAAACAGTAATGATAAACAGTAAACATCGTGGGGCTTAAGTTTACCTACTTACTACCTGTCTTAACTACTCAGAATGGTTAGTATGAAATGTTCATCAATGTTGATAGAATTCGTACATACACATAGATTGAAGCAACTTCGGGCCCATGTTATTCTGACGTAATTGTGGTTCGACGTTCGATTTCGATGGTGAGATATACATTCTCGTGCTAACCATACTGTTAGTTGTAAACACGAACTATCCAGTCGCTCGATATGGGTAAAATTCTAAACCGGATATTATCGCAGTGTGACTGACAGCTGACAGTTCGAAACAGCTTGTAAAAGCATTTTTGGTGTGAAACATATCGAAAACATATTTGATTGACTTCAAACGCAAGCTTTTACCGTTTTTCTCATAGCAGATATTTTTTATGAGAGTACCCTAAATGCCTCTCAGACAAGATCTTGTCGACATTTAAAGGAGAGACAAGAACTAACTACTTACATTTAGACAAAAATAGTATTCTACTGCACCGGTTAGTATCATGTCGTTATGTATCAGTGTAGGTAAAACATAATTATTTGTTGAATATTAGCTGATGCCCGCGGCTGCGTCTGCGTTGAATCGGGAACTCGTTAATTTTCCGGCATAAAAAGTAGCCTATGTCACTTTCCAGGTCCTCAACTATACCAAATACCCATGCAAAAAATCACGTCAATCCGTTGCTTTGTTGCGGCGTGATTGAAGGATAAACCAACAAATAAACACGCTTTCGCATCATACTAATATTATAAATGCAAAAGTGTTTGTTCGTAGGTTTAATCTTCAATTAGGCCCCAACTCGCAAAGTAACCGATCGACGTAATTTTGTGCATGGGAATAGTTAAAGACTTGGAGAGTGACATAGGCTACTTTATATCACGGAGAATTAAGGAGTTCCCGCGGGAATCAAAAAAACTTGAATCACGCGGACGAAGTCGCGGGCATCAGCTAATATTACTTAGTATGAAGTATTATGATAGGCCCACTTGCACTAGCCCGTTAAATGATTTTTGAGTTAAATTTTCTATTTCTGTACATGTCAATCTAGGAATCAACTCATCAAAAAGTTTTGAAAGAACGAACCAAGGTACCGGAAATCGGAACAGACCGGTAGGGATACACCATCTAAGGCAATTTTATGGAAACGGGAGGGGCCACCGAAGTCACAGAACAGATGTTCTGTCTTCGTTCAGCTGATCCTCAGGCCAACACTCTCCAATCTCTCTTGCCATTTTCCCAGTCTGCTCTGGACCTCAGACGCCTCTTCCCCGACAAGTACAATGTCGTCAGCGAACATCATGCACCAGGGTGCCTGCTCCTGTATGTCTGATGTGAGAGCATCCATTACCAGGAGAAACAGGTAAGGACTTAAAGCCGATCCCCGGTGTAAGCCCACTTCCACATTGAACCTGTCTGTAACGCCAGCTTCTGACCGGACCCTTGTGCTCGCTTCTGCGTACATCGCTTTCATAAGCCTCACATACTTCTCAGGTATTCCTTTCACTTTCATAGCCCACCACAAAACCTCTCGGGGAACTCTGTCGTATGCCTTCTCAAGATCGACAAACACCATATTCAAGTTTCTATGTGCACTCCTGTACTTCTCGCACAGTTGTCGAAGTGCAAATATTGCATCTGTCGTTCCTCTTCCCGGCATAAACCCAAATTGATTTTTTGTGATCTCACTCTCCTCTCTCATTCTTCTTTCTATCACTTTCTCCCAAATTTTCATGCTATGTGACATGAGCTTTATTCCTCGATAGTTATTACAGTCCTGTACATCACCCTTGTTTTTGAAAATGGGCACCAGCGTACTGTTGCACCACTCTTCTGGGATCGCCTCCTCGAGTAATAACTTATTGAAGAACAAAGTCAGCCAACTCCATCCATCCGCTTTTAGAAACTTCCATACTTCAGCTGGTATACTATCTGGCCCTGTCGCTCTACTATTTTTCATACTTTGCACTGCAATTCTTACTTCATCTATACTCACCTCTTTCACCACACCCAAATTGGATGGTATATCGTCTAACTCTCTGCTCCAGTCATTTTCTTCATTCATCAACCTTCTAAAATATTCCTTCCAACGTTCTTTTATTTCATCGTCATTCATTAAAACCTTCCCATCATCACCTTTTATGCATTTGATATATATGATATCCCTTGCACTCTTTTCTCTCGTTTTCGCTAGTCGGTACAAATCTTTTTGTCCTTGGGGGCTTTCCAGGGACTCATACAACTTGTCCTGGGTATTTCCCCTAGCAATAGCAACAGCTTTCTTAGCTGACCTTAGCTTTCCTTTTACTCTTCACATATACTTCCCTTTTATTCTGTTTTAACATGGTGTCACTATCACTCACACTTTTCCAATCTTTAAAAGCATCCTTCTTTTCTTTCAAAACTTTTTGTACATCCTCACTCCACCACCACGTGTCTTTATCTATCTTCCTTTTATTCTTTGTCACTCCAAATACATCCTTCGCTACCCTTCTCATACATGCAGCCATTTCATTCCAGCATTCATTTACCGACATCTTTTGAAAATCACCATTCATCTCAATCATTTTATCCACAACTTGCATTCGAAACTCTTTTGCGCGTTCCTCTTTCTCTATCATATACCATTTTATTTTGGGCAGGGCTTTAGTTTTAGATTTTAAAGACTGGACCTTTAATTTTATTTCCATTAATAATAATCTATGTTGCGGTGCTAATGATTCCCCTGGTATAACTTTACAGTCTTTAATTGTGTTAATGTTGCTTCTTCTAACCAGAAAATAATCTATTTGGGTCCTGTGGGAGCCGCTTTTGTACGTAATTAAGTGTTCTTCCTTTTTTTCAAAAAATGTATTGACTATGGCCATGTCGAAGGAGGATGCCACTTGCAGAAGTGTGTCCCCCTCTCTATTACGGGTCCCAAAGCCCCAACCACCATGCACTCTCTCAAAACTTCCATTCATTCTTCCGACATGACAGTTAAAGTCCCCTCCTATATAAATGTTTTCGTTTTGTGGGAGACCCATCACAACCATATCAAAATCCTCCCAAAACTTCTCTTACGTTACATCATCACATCCTACCTGCGGCGCATACACACTCATTACGTTCACTACTAAGTTTTGTAGGATTAGCTTAACAACTATTATCCGGTCATTCACTCTTCTTACATCCGTCACACATTTTTTCAGCTCATTATCTAATACAATTCCCACACCATTCTTCTTACCATCACTCCCACTGTAGAAAAATTTATATCCCGCCCCAATCTCTCGTGCTTTCGTACCCTTCCACCTCGTTTCTTGCAAACAGGCAACATTTATTCGTCTCCTTTCTAAAACATCTGCAACCTCTCTTCCTCTTCCAGTCATCGTTCCTACATTCCAGCTTATCATTCTCATTCTTACCTCTCGGACTTGCTTCTTACGTTGCACCCGTCCCTGATGCAACAACCCTTGTCCATTTCCCACAGGTGCCGGGTGCTGCCCCTGCGCGTCGCCTCCGGGGTACGCCCTAACCTTGTCATACACTCTTTTCAAACTTTTCATGTTGTAGGGTGGTTTTGGCATAAAGTTTTACGACCGGCCGCCTGCCTGACGTCAACCCTCCTTGGGAATGCTTTTGTTGGTGGTATACTTGTATTTAACCGCCACCTTTCGGTTCGATAGGGTTAGATTAAGTTGGTACACACTTTTTAATCGCCAAAGTCCCTTAGTCGCCTTCTACGACATCCCCGGGAAGATATGGAGCGGTCCTCACTCCTATTCTTATACCGGGACCGCACGGTAAAGAGAGAGAGATGTTGTCGTTGTCGGAAAATTTTTCGTTTACCCTAATATGCACAGAATCCGGTAAACCTATTAAGAGAAAAAATAGTCGACATGTGAGGGTTCATAGAGAAAAATACCACAGATAAGAATTATTACTTTTATCTCTACTTTTAACGTAACGAGACAAGTCATATGTGTGACCATGTTAGCTTCGGTAGACAAATACAGATAACAGGTAGACATCATTTTACTCGTTGTGCGCATGCTAACCCTACAGATGTCAGCGGGACCGCCGCTTTGCAACTCCGTGACGGACGTATGAATCGATCTCACGCGCGAGATAATGTGGAACTGGCGCCCTGAGCCCCTGACTCGTGCTACGACGAGCTTTATTATAATAAGAATACCTTTGACGGTATCAAATGATTGGAAATTTACATACAAACCCTTCAATTGTTTGGGCGTATTCGATTTCTGATATGTGACCCTACTAGCTAGGTTTCCTCTGATGTATAGTTCCTGTTATCTTAAGTAGTCGTCATCTAACATTAGTTTTGAGTTGGACTTAGTAAGTACTTCAGTACTTCAGTTTCTCCTCTTATTATTATTCGGTCGGTTATTATTTAGTGGGTGGATACCTCTAGGCAATGTATGACGTAAATCCCGTGTCTCAGCGGGACAGCCGTCAGCCGCCGCTTTGTGCGATTCCGTGGCGGACGTATAATTCGATCTCACGCGCAAGATTATATTATGGAACTTGCTGAATTAATCGTTCTATTTAGCTTTATTATAATAAGTTTTTTTTTTATCCACTACAAGTTAGCCCTTGACTGCGATCTCACCTGATGGTAAGTGATGATGCAGTCTAAGATGGTAGCGGGTTAACCTGTTAGAGGCATGGCAATTATATTAAAACCCATACCCCTATTCGGTTTCTACACGGCATCGAAATAATACCTTTGACGGTATCAAATTAGTGGAAATTTACATACAAACCCTTCAATTGTTGGGGCGTACCCCACTTCTGATATGTGACCCTACTAGTTAGACTTGTTAGTTACCACTAAATGTGTTCTATTTTCTTAGTTACTTAATAATAATCATTATCTCACATTACTTTTGAGTTGTTAGTTCAGTACTTCTGTTTCTCTTGTTATTTAATGGGCTGATACGGATTGAAGCGATGGTGGTAGGTATGCCTCCAGGTCGCAGTGCATCTCCGTACCGCGTCGCTTATGTGGGCCCAGTTCAATACAAAGTCATACAAAGAAAATAGGCATGATGACAGTAACCAAGAATCAATGAAATTTTGAATTTATCTGATGAAATAAGATTCTTGTAATAAAAAAAACACGTATTTATTTTTCTATTTCGAGGGAGATTGCTATTTATTTTGATAAAATAAAACTATAAAATACAGCAATGCGCCATATTGGATAAAACACCAAGAAGCGAATGACGTCACAATTGTTTGCTTTCGACCTTTGACAATCACACTATTGTTTACTGCACGACTGTACAGAGTACATTGGTAAAAACAATAGTGACGTCACAAACGACGCCATGACACCGCCGAGCGTTTTGGCGTGAATTTTAAAAATTAAATTTCGAATGCCAATTTTATCTACCAAACCTTACTTTTCTGCTGAAATAAGATATTTTTTCGAAATAGTAGATACTTCTGAACATAATCTGACCATTTTTCAAAATCAGTCATCATGCCTATTGGCCACGTCGTGCCGCGCCGCGCCTTGTATATGTAGAGCGGCTAGACCTTTAAACGCGCCGAGATGTTAATTTTCAATGAGACAACAGCCGAACGCTCGTAAAGCCGTTTACGTTCGCCGGTCACGTAACACGTACGGGAAACACGCGGAGACGCGCCTGTGTAACTGTCCAACCGAAGGTCGCTCTTTCTTTGGCCTTTTATGGGTTTTTAATCGCCCACAAAACCACATTTTATGTTATTTGTACTTGAAATTGTACCTTACTGCTTATTAAAGATTAAAAAGAAGAACATTTTATTGGCTTTAAAAGCCTCCATAGTTAGAGGATCAAATATAAAAAGTATTTATATTTAATTTTTCGGGACAAAATGTAGTGTGTTATTCTATCTAAACTATTATCTATCTCTGAGCCAAATTTCATCCAGATCCGTTCAGCCGTTCTAGCGTGATTCAAAATTCAAAATTCAAATGATGTTTATTCAAATAGACTTTTTACAAGTTCTTATGAATAGTCAAATGAATCTACCATTGAGTAACAAACATCCATCCATACAAATTTGCAGAATAGGACTGCTTTACAGAAAAGCTCTTGCCATAACTGCATATGGCTAGAATATTTATGTACATGTCTGTACACTTGTACGAGTAAAATGCAGACCTTGCAACTTGCAAGTATTGGTTTTCAGTAAAGACTATAACAGCATTTCTATTTTCTGTTTGGTACGGCCCTAACATCTAGCGATTGACCCAAATGTCACAAATCGATTCCCAACGAAACTTTCAGCTGTAAGAAAGCAACTGGCAGCTGCTGTTAAAGGTCAAACCTAACTATTTCTACAATTTCTTGGAAATGTGAAGTTCCAATATTTAACTTGTAACTTTCTTCGAATTACATAAGTACTTACATACTCAAATTATAAATTGAATACTTATTTTTTTTATCCATTACAAGTTAGTCCTTGACTGCGATCTCACCCGAGTAACTGATGATGCAGTCTAAAATGGAAGCGGGCTAACCTGTTAGATACCCCTAATGGCAGTTATATTAAACCCTTATCCGTTCGTACCGGGACTCTAAATCCTTTGGCGGTACGCCTTTGCCAGTAGGATGGTAGTTAGCCACGGCCAGACGAGAGAAAATTCAGAAATTATAAATTCCCAAATTGAACCTGCTGGGGATTGAACCCGGGACTTCTCACGTTCAGATAACTCAACACTGCGCTAGGGGGGGTCGCCAAAAAATATGCTGTGACGAAATTATTGTTTGAAGCTGCCATAAATTTTATTTTTAAATTCCTATTTCGTTCTTTCCAGTTCTGCTCAGCGAGGCCATCCTCACAGACGACATGCTCGAAGACAAAACCCTGAAGATCACAGACTTCGGCCTAGCTCGGGAAGTGTACAAGACCACGAGGATGTCGGCGGCTGGGACGTACGCCTGGATGCCACCTGAGGTAAGAAAGATTTAAAACGTCAATTAAGGAACTAGAAGTTTAATTCGCTATAATCCGCCGAGTTCAATAACATGGAGTTCCGCAAAGTAACTCCTGATTCTATCAAATATTTGAATAGTTGTCAAATATCCAGTTAATAATCCTTGCTGCAAAAGTCCATTTTGAACAACAGTGGGAGAGAAGTATCAGCCGTTTAGAGAATATAGCGATCGTTACACTTCTGTTGCTATAACACTGCGACAGTAGGCCTCCAGTTGGACCTTAGGTCTTATTGTTTGTTTCCACGAAGTACCTAAAAAGAAAGAAAAAAATATTTTGGTTATACAAATTACAACAAGGACATATTATACTAAACAAAAAATTACACAAATAAAGATAAAAACAGTTAATAGAACCCCAAATATTCTCCCAAGAATATAGATTTTCTTACGAATCATGGTGCGTTAATCATGCCTTTATGTATGCCGTAACCTTATGCCATAACGCGCGTAATCATCTATATATATAAAATTCAAAGTCCTGACCCTTATGCCATAACGCGCGTAATCATCTATATATATAAAATTCAAAGTCCTGACTGACTGACTGACTTATATATCAACGCGCAGCCTAAACTGCTGGTCCTAGAGACATGAAATTTGGAGAGTGTGTTCTTTGTGAAGACTAGGTATCCACTAAGAAAGGGTTTTTCGAAATTCTATCCCCAAAGGTGCAAAATAGGGGTTAAAAGTTTGTATGAAAGTCCGTCGTTTTTCAAGTTATAGCCATGAAACTTGGTATATGAGCTGCGGGTTGAAAATAAAGAAATACGTGTTTCACAGTTTTTGAAAATTCGACCCACAAAGGGGTGAAATAGGGGTTGAAAGTTGGTATAAAGGCCTTCTTTACTCAAGATATTTTTCAAGTTATATCAACGAACCTTGGTATTTTGGCTTTCGTTAAAAAATAAACAAGTACGTCTGTCAAAGTTTTTCAAAATTTTACCCCCAAAGGGGTAAATTAGGGGTTGAAAGTTAAAGTCCTTCATTTCTCAAGTTATAGCCTTAAAACTTGGTATATGAGCTGCGGGTTAACAATGAAAAATACGTGTTTCACAGTTTTTGAAAATTCGACCCCCAAAGGGGTGAAATAGGGGATGAAAGTTGGTATGAAAGGCCTTCTTTTCTCAAGATATTTTTCAAGTTGTATCAACGAAACTTGGTATTTTGGCTTTCGGTAAAAAATAAAGAAATACGTGTGTCACAGTTTTTCAAAATTTTACCCCTAAAGGGGTACAAGAGGGGTTGAAAGTTTGTATGAAAGTCCTTCCTTTTTTTAAGTTAAATATAGATGAGAACCTGGAGAGTGACATTTATTTTATCCCGGAAAGGAGTGCCTGTGGGAATTAAAAAACTTAAGTCACGCGAACGAAGTCGCGGGCGTCCGCTAGTTAGATTATAAGCGCTTTTAAGTTTTGTTAAACAGTCACGTGTCTTTCTGGGATTCAAAACCTCCCTGGCAGGTTTCATCTGTACAATTTCCAACTACCCTCGAACCGTTTGCAATTTCAGGTGATAAAAAACTCGACGTTCTCGCACGCATCCGACGTCTGGTCATACGGTGTGCTTCTATGGGAGCTGCTGACAGGAGAAACGCCGTACAAGGGCATCAACGCCATGGCAGTGGCGTATGGAGTGGCTGTCAACAAACTCACACTGCCCATACCCAGCACGTGCCCGGAGTCCTGGAGGGTACTGATGGAAGGTGAGACATCTTTAAAAGCTGTGAGCACTCCTTTAAAGTTAGATCTTAAGAGCTCGCTGTGATTTGCAACGACGAATTACAGTTCAGTATGCAACGCTCTGTAATTCGTCGTTGAAAGTTTGGAAAACGCTTCGACGTAAGTCGCGCAATATCGCCGGCACGCTGCACGCGCCCTAGAGAAAGACCCGCCGTCCAGGCATCAGTGCCTTCTTAGGAGATCCTCGATGACTGCCGAAGTGCGTATTAAGGGGGTATATTTTATAGAGGTTCCTCATGGACTCTTTCACGCAGGAGACAACTTATTTGGCTATCAACAAACTTACACTCCAGTTTCCACATAACTTCCCAGCAACGCCCGCTATGTGACCCTGACCCTTTTTGTCTGTATCATAAGTAACTCAATATCAGTTTAGAATTTTAATAACTATCTCGCGAACAGTCATCACTGGCTAAATACACTGTTCGAAGACTTTCGTCTTCAAGCACTAAGGAATTTTGGACGAAAACATGTCACGGGGTTTCTCGTACGCTGCCCAGCCGAGTAGGATTTGGCTTATTTTATTGCAGAAGTTTAAATAGTAACCTCTGTATGGCTTTTCGCCAGCAGTAATACAATGTACATTGCGTAAGCGTTTTTTAAGTAACTTAAAGAGTTAAGACCAGCTTAGAAGTGAGACCTCGACCTTGTATCATACTAATCTCTTACGTGGTACGCTTTCGTCATAGTGTTTACCTCATTTGAATACGCAGCATTGTATTAAGTGTAGTCGAATGGTCTAGTTTTGCCTGGTTCCTCATGATCACAGAACATATTGAGTACTTCAGGCAAACCTGAAGAAGATGCGGCATTGGCTACATATTTCAAAATTGGGCTTAAGAGGCACATTTTTCTGACTGCACCTTACGTCGCAAGAAACAAAATTCATTCGTACCGCCTAAACTAGAGCATATAGCGGCGCCAATCATTTAATCGCGTCTGAAGTTGATCGCAAGACCCGTCGTAATAGAATATATTATATATATTTTTTTGCGAGTAGTACGTACGTTGACTTCGTCAGTTTCTATAGGAGCTCCGCAAACAATCACTCGCACCTAAGCTTAAAGACGACTCTTTAATATACCGGGCCTATGTCCTTCCCCGGGATGCAACCTATCTCTATACCAAATTTCTTCAAAATCGCTTGAAAAGATGGTTAAAGCGTAGCAGACAGACAGATGGACAGACAGACACACGTTCGCATTTATAATATTAGTTTGGAAGTATATATTTTAGTATTTATTTTATTTATTTATTGAATTTTCATAACATTTCCCTTCAGCATGCTGGCGCTCGAACCCTCGGGAGCGGCCGATGTTCCCGGAAATCCTGGTCCAGCTGGAGAGGATCCGGCAGTCTGAGTTCACGCGTGCGCCGCACGAATCCTTCCACACCATGCAGGACGGATGGAGGCTGGAGATTGAGGAGGTCCTGAGGGATCTCAGGAGAAAGGAGCAGGTATAGTTACTTTAAAGAGATTCAAACCATCGGCGTAAGCAAAATGTTGGGATTAATAGATCTTTCTTACTCAATCACGCCAGAACGGCTGAATGGATGTGGATGAAATTTAGCACAGATATAGCTACTTGTGATCACGGAAAACTAAAGAATTTCTTGCTTAAGAAATAATTTTGATCATTGGTATGATCAACATTATTTCTTAAGCAACTTGCACAGCACTAAAAAACGTATAAATAAAAAATTAAAAAAACTCCCATCATATTGAAGGAACAGGAAACCAACTAAGGCTAAGGCTAAATTGTAGTAAAAAAAAACTAGAAAAGAACTTTTGATCTTAAAACGACTGAACCGATATTTTTTAATCATAAGCTAAGCACACTCTCGATCAGGTCTCCTTTCAAACAAAAAAAAAAACTAAACCAAAATCGGTTCATCTACTTGGAAGCTACGATGCCAAAGACAGACACACAGATAGATAAATACGTTAAACTTATAACACCCCTCTTTTTACCATCGGGATTTAAAACTAAAAGATTTCTTGCACATATTATTACTTACTAAAATTAAGTATATTACTTATTTTATCAATTTTCTCTTCAATAGATATTTAAAAGCTAGTTAAAAATCTTATTTTAGAAAAAAAGACGCTTCATTTTTATGTCTCCGTAATAATTGATCATCCCTTACCATATAGAAAAAAAAGCATTAGCGTCTTTATAACTTAGCGAAATTTCACTTAGTGAGAATATTGGATGACAAACCATTTCATTTCACGTGAAACGCATTATCCTTTATGACTGTAAATGTTTTGATTAACATGATAACATTGTTATTAATATCGGCCTGTGTGTTCCTTCATAATGCTACATAGGAATGCAAAACTATAGAAGAGGTTAGTGGTACATGTTGTCAGCTTCTGTTGGGTTCTCTTTATGTTTACTTTTGCAGAAATATTGTTTATACGCTTTGTTATTAGTGTTTAATGTTCGCTTGAGTATTTTACTTCTTCAGTTTAATTTTAAACCAAGCTTGTTTGTAGGCTAACTGTGAGCTGCGCTGCCTCGCTGATCTCGCTGTATGGTCGACTGCGGACCACGAGGTCCTGGCTTCGACTCCCGGTCGGGCATAAAAATTGTTATGGGTGTTTCAGCTAAGAAATTCTTAGTGCCAGCCCGGAGTTGGAAGTTGGTGGTGTTTCAACTCGTGCCTCGGAGAGCAAGTTGAGCCGTCGGTCCCAGTTATTATCACTAACATGATAACAGTCGTTAAAGCCCGCCAACCCGCATTGGAGCAGCGTGTTGGGTGTAAGCTCTAATTCCCTCTGTCCTATGAGAATGGAGGCCTGTGCCCAGCAGTAGGACGTTATTGGGCTGTAGTGGTGGTTGTGGATATATTAAATTCAATTTTCTATGGGAACCAGTGTCATCAAACTCACATATTGATTGATAACAAGATTGCTATTCATAATATGCCTCTAACAAGCTTGGTTTAAAATATCCTTTCTAGTTTCTCACTTTATCAATCTCAGATCTACGCTTGACATTGATATGACGCTTTGGATACCTTGTACTGGTCCAAAAGGTCTTACACGTATTTCTTTAAACAATCGTTACAGGAGCTAAGGTGCCGAGAGGAGGAGCTCACTCGAGCGCAGCTGCAGCAAAGGCTGGTGGAACAGAACCTGGCGCAAAAGGAGAGGGAGCTGGAGATGAGGGAGATTGATCTCGCTGAACGCGAGCTCCATATCTTGATCTTCGCGAGTAACATGTCTCATAGCCAGCCGCCGCAGCCCAACAAACGCAAGGGTGAGTGTGGCGGAGGGGATACACTGCTGTAATAGAACTAGAGGTGGTTAATGTAACACGTAGCGCAATATCATAGCGCGCTATTGTTCCATAGCGCGGATAACGCACTGTGTGAGGAGCCGCCTTGACGCTACGGCCTTATGAATATCACGCGATAGCACTTGTAGCGGCGCCCGCTTGCCGGTAGCGCGCTGCCGCTGGCCAATGGTTAGTCTCGCGTAACGGGCTGTTGTGAGTGTACGCCATCTTTGCGTGTTACGAAATTTAGCGTGCTGCAAGACATCACGCCTGCCGGCCGCCCACGCATAACAAGCGCGTTAAAACATAGCGTATTTAAAAGCATGCTAATAATTTATAGTTAATAGTCCGTAGCGTGCTATGGATTTATAGCAGTTTTGAACAACTCTAATTAGAACCAAGAGATAGAGCAAGCTGTGCAAGAGATGCTCTTACAGCCTTCTAGCTGTAAGAAATCTATAGTGGCAGCAGTCATTTTAATATTTTTTTTTTAATAATGATCAATTTAGGTATTCACATATTTTTACTTGATAAACAATTGCAAATTTTGTTTATTTTGCAGGCAAATTCAGCAAGATAAAGTTGCTCAAGAAGGATACGATCTCATCCCCGCTTGACTTCCGGCACACCCTCACAGTGCGGCCCTCGGAGGACGAGTCCAGCGTGAAGCAGTTGGTGGCAGTCGCTACAGACACGCCTCCGGGCTCGCCCGCCATCATGAGGGCTATTGCTCGTGAGTACCTACACACGATCTCATCCCCGCTCGACTTCCGTTGCAGCTGTGTAATCTACTTTGATATCCAGTGGGTTAGCGTTACCGTGAACAGCGTTTGACGACCTCCGTGGCGCAGTGTTGAGCGCTGTTGTCTTGCCGAGCCCCCGGGTTGATCCCCGGCAATGTCAATTTGGGAATTTATAATTTCTGAGTGTTCCCTGGTCGAGCCTGATCGGAGGCTTCGGCCGTGATCAGTTACCACCCTACCGGCAAAGACGTGCCGCCAAGCGATTTAGCGTTCCGGTACGATGCCGTGTAGTACTAGAAACCAATAGGGGTATAGGTTTAATGTAACTGCCATGCTCTTAACAGGTTAGCCCACTACCATCTTATCATCAACACTTACCATCAGGTGAGACCGCAGTCAACTTGTGGTGGATAAAAAAAAAATGCCGATAGAAGTGAAAACGAGTATTTAATAAATTTTTTTGCTTTAAAAAAACACTTCAAAAAAATAATAATCACAGAAATACTTAAAATATAAACCTTAAAACTAAGGCATTAAAGTTTAATTACGAATGTACTATGTTTATATTTAAGACCTTTTGTATTCGTAACAACGCGAGGTGTCGGGGTCACGCGTTTTCACATTTTTACCTCTTACCAAAAAGTGCTCAACGCGCCTAAAGAAGTTCTCACTTCAAAAAGAACCTAGTGTTCAGTATGATCGCTTGTTCCAGTGCCAGCGGACGGGGTGAAGGGCAAGACGTGGGGCCCGTCGACGGGGCACCAGCGGGCGCGCGCGCATTTGCCGCTGCCGGCGCTCAGGCCGCGCGCGCAGCGCCCCTCCACCTCGGCGCCGCACCTGCCGCCGCACGCGCCGCGCGCCGACCCGCCCGTCACAGGTACCGCACCGCACCACACCACACCACACCACACCTCACACTACATTACATTAGGGCTGTATTTTATTTGATATTGTTTTTTTTTTTTGTGTAATCTGTATTGTATGTATTTTATAATATGGGCCTTGATGCCTGAAATAAATAAATCAATCAATTACTCCACACCTCGCGCTACAAACCCCTCCTCACACTGCATAGTACGTACCATGTTATACTTCACCATACCCCGCGCTACACCGCACCACACACTCGTACACTTTAGACACTACACCACACCCCATGTTTCACTGCAACACACATAGTCTAGACTCTAGGCATTAAAGCTAGCTAGCCCAACAATAATCCACAGGCGACGAAACTTTACAGTATCATAAAATCTTATGAGATAAACGTATTTGATATATTAAGGCTACCTTATGTGGTTGACGTCCTATTTGCTCGCACGAAGCGTTTTTGCTCGACGTTTCTGATACGAACCGCTAGGGTGTGGAACACCCTCCCAGCTCACGTGTTTCCTGCCACTTATAACTGCATAAGTACCTTACAATACCTTCAAGACAAGAGTGAATAGGCATCTTCTAGGCAACGCGTTCCAACCTAGACCTCATCATTGCTTTGCACTAAGCATGATTGTTGTCAAGCGCGAGCCTACCACACAATAAAGAAAATATCAAAAAAAACTTTTGTTTCATACCATACTACAACCCTGCCAAGTTTCAACGACTGAGGACTTAATGCAAGGGTCTCCATACAACAAACCGCCCCTTTTCCTAGGCTAACACATACACTTAACACACTACATACCACGCTGCACTCTGTACCACAATTCACCCCACCCTTTACCTCATCTCACTCTCCATATCAATCAAGTGATCACATTTCATTCCAAACTACACATAGCACACTAGATATTACCACATTCCATACCTCAGCTTACTTTACACCACACAACTCACAACTCCACACTTTACACCACACCACACATGTCTCACATCATGACCGCACTCTACATACCACACACCTTACTACACTTCACCTGACCTAATTTATTTATTTATTTTCTATTTACAATAATTTTCAGGATAACTATACAGAAAACCTAAATGATTCCTGGATTTACTATTTAGATATCCTAGATGTACAGTCCCACAAACTTATCTGACCCGATGGCCAAAATTGGAACTCATTTTTACGCCTGTTGTTTTTTTTTTTAAATACTAGCGACGCTGTCACGTATAAGTTTGTCGGACTATATATTTCAACTTACCTGTTTGTTATGTTTTACACTAAATGTGCAAGTTGATAATTTTCAAATGTTTATAAGGCTATTTACCCAAACAAAAAATGCCACGGCTACAAAGCTTTAAAACCAAATCCTAAAAAAAATTGATGGCAATTTTCATTGATATGCAATAATTTAAATACCCTTTTCTTTTTTAATTTATCGACCTGTATATTTACTACAGGGAAAAGATAGATAGGTAGTAAACAGTTTGTTAATAAGCGTAACAGAGTCCGGAAGTGGTTTTATAAGATTTTATATTTCGCCATTGGTGATGGAAAATGAGCGCCGTAAACTAAAAGTAAAATAAGGTCAATTTTAACACACTTGAAAAAACAAACTAAACTTGTTTTAACCTCATAAGTTAAAAGGTGTTTTTGAATTTTTTTACTTTTAATCAAAGACCTCTAGATCAATTTTACTTTGATGCCATGTAGAAACCGATTAGGGATGTGGGTTTAATATAACTGCCATGCCCCTAACAGGTTAGCCTGCTACCATCTTACGACTGCATCATCACTTACCATCAAGTCAGATTGCAATCAAGGGCTAACTTGTAGTGGATAAAAAGACATTTTCATATTTCTTTTCATAAAGACATAGATGTTCGAATTCTGTCAACATTGGTGAGATTTAAACATACTTACCACCCCGTTCTTTAAAACATGTTTAGCTGAATTTGGTAAATCTATCCAGTATTACATTATATAGCTTGCAGTGGCGTGCACGACATAGAGGCATAAAAGCACTGCTAGCCCAATGCCCAAGTTAAAAAAGCTCAATACTTATTTTTCATCATTCCCTACCTAAAAATAGGTATCTATCTACCCAACCAGTACCTACCCTGGCTCGGAATACTGTGCACGCCACATAAAATAGGTCACCGAAAACTCTATCTAACTGTTCCCTTAACTGTAATTTTGGATTAGCCCAAAGGATTAGTAATAAACGAAATCAATTTCTTAATATAATTCTAAAATGGGGGTACAGGCCACAAAGCCATAGGCGCGATCGAGGAAACGAAGCGAAAACCGCGAAAGTCCAAATCGCAAGTGCGAACAACGAAGAAGGCCGATATAGCGAAAAAGAGGTCCGGCAGCCACGACGACCTTCTTCACGACAACGAACCCCGCAAGAACGGATTCCTTCTTTGCCCCAATTTCACTTCCACGGCCGACTTACCCCACCATTACGACACGGTGTTTGATTCCCCCCCTTGTCGCAAAGGAAGCGGGGAGGTCAAAAGGAACTTCCTGAAAAGCATACGGTCGAATAGCCTGGCTGGGTTGTTGGCGGTGGCGGGGAATTTGTCATCTGAAACGACCGAGTTGCTTAGGGACGATTAGGTTTCTTTTTTTTTTTAATTAAAAGAAAATAGGACCGCTTTTTTTTTGATTAGTTGAAAGGAGTTGGTTTATTTTTTGTCTATTACTTCAAATTAGTTTTTTTTATTTTTTCTCCAAAAGAAAGTTCGACAACTTTTGTGTACTCGGGGTTCAGAATTTGGTTAATATTTACAGTGTGACAATTGCTATCACTTCTGATTGGTTAACACTCTTCCGCTATTGGTCAAAATGAATTGCCGCAACAAGAATATCATAAATTCAGCATATCACAACAATTGAGACTGTAACAAAGATCCCGGACTTTTAACACTGCGTTTTGAAGAAAAAGATTTTCATCATCAGAACATCATGTTATTATTAAAGGCCGGGGTCTAATTTCAACGCTTCTGACTTCAAATTATTATTAAAATAAACCAACTCATTTCAAACTATCAAAACTACTGGATACACTAGACCTATGTTGAACACTGAATAGGAATTAGTAAGCGAATGTACAAATTTTGTTGCCATATCAAAGACATATCATTTTACTAACATTCCTCGTACAATTTGCATTTGATTTCTTTAATTATTGATGACAATCACAACTTTGACATTTCAAAATTGACTATTAATTACGTCACACGTAAAAAGTTGCACGAATGACAATTTTGCTCAATCAAACTACAAAATAAAATTAAAAGAGGTGTTGATTCACTGGAAACTAGCGATTAAGGATACCCAGCCTGACATAAAAGCTGAAGTCGTTAGGTTGCCCTAAAAGCCAGAACTTACGAAACTTGGTTACGTCAAAAATATTTTTCCTATTTATTACCACACTTGTAATTTTTATCTGAAAAATTGTTTTAAATGTGTGGAAACCGGTATTTTAAGTAAATGAAAAATATAATATGACTCCACATCACTTTTTGCTGTCGGAGTATACCAGACTAGTTACCAACCCCTCAGGGGTCCTTATTCATGAGCTTGACATGCGCATGATGCGGCGTAACGCAAACTGCGTGTTGCGCGGGCGATAAGACACAGCGTGTGCTATGAGGGGTATTGAAGTTGAGGGGACATAGAGAATTGACACTAACGTCAAAAGCTAATGTCAATATCAAAGTGTGACGTAATTAATAGAGAGTCCCCCAATTGAATATTCTTACCATCATATGCCTAACCTGACTCGTCCCTAAGCATTATTTTGTATAATGTAAAAATTATACTCTCTTGAAGTTCCAAGGATTTGATACTAGTACATAAGATTAGTTTAAGATTAAAAAAGAAATAAAAAAGACTTATTTTTGTTAGGTAAACTTAGTCTTAGTATATAGCAGTTATAGAACCAGTGTTTTGTCCGTATCTCCCAGACTATATAAAATGCAATTATTTGATACTTGTAACCGATATATTATATGGAATTTTATATAATTTTATGATATGCATAATTAGCTGGTCTTCCCCCCCGTTTGGGGGTTGGCATCCTGTTTTTCTTCCGTTTGTAACGCATTTATCTAGGTGTGGGTTTTGAGCCTAATCTTTCAACGGGCACAACAAAAAAATCCATCGGATCATTAGAAAATTGAACAAATACCAAACTTTCATAGATTAATCACCACGATAGATTTTCCTATCGACCAATGAAAATCTTTATGTGAAATCACATAATGTGGCATTTTCCCAGCAAATAATTGCTTTTTGCATTGCTAAAAATAATATTGTGCTTTAAATTCTATCAACTGCAAGTAGCAACCCCCGCTTTTGTGCTGAAAAAAATAATTCAAAGTTAAATTTCACGGTGGACGTGGATTTCATTTTTGTTTTATCCGTTGATATAAAATCCGGTTGTAGATTAAGGGTATTATTGTATTTTTAATTGAGTACTTTAAGGCCCACTTGCAAAAGGACTCTTAAATTGATTTAATTACATTTTTAATGCTGTCACTTTTTTTAAAACTGCAATATCATGCTCTTGCCAAAAAGTGACAGCATTGCAATTTAACTATGATTTCAATTTCCCTGTGCAAGTGGTCCTTAGATTACAGTATTTTGTGTTCATCATGTCGCCATTATTTTTTTATTTAAAATCGGGAATAAAAGTTATTCACAGCGTTGGATATGTTTGACGAGAATGGCTAGTTTTTTAGAATTATTATAGCATAGGTTAAGAAATCTTAATAAAGACTTGAAAAATGTAATAAGTAATAATAAAGGCGGACTGAAAAAATCTTTTGCATCTTGCCACCTTAAAAAGTTACTTTCCATTCCAAAAGGTTAATGATAACAAGAAAATAGAGGAAAAAAGAACAAAAAAAAGTTTGTTAACCTTTTCTGATGGCACTGTAACTTATTTATTCCTCGAAAAAGATTTTTTGTTTTATTTTCTTGCTGCACTAAAGGAACTTCTCAAGACAATCTGCCATATCCTTGTAAGTACATATTTTGCCTATTCGAATTTATATTTTTCTGCAATACCACAAAACACTACAAAAATTTATTACTTTATTTTTGTTTCGACTACAAAAAAGTATTTAATTTAAATTAAAACAGCTTTTCTATTTGGCGACCATCTTATATTATACGATATTATCTTATGACACTATTGCATTTTTAGCCTAAAAGCAAAATTATTTTACGTTACATCCAATTTTTTTTTATTCCAAAGGTTCTCGAAAACAAAATTTTTATAAATTTAAATTTTATACCGCACAATAATGTCACAAAAGTGCTTGTGTTTAGAAATTAATTAGAATTTGGCTGTTTTTAAAATGTAGACAAATTATGAAAAACTTTAATTTAGTTAAATTTTAATATAAATAGTTTTTAAAAATGAATGTTGTGTGATATGTCGAATTAGTTTTATATTGAGTGCGTTTTACGTAGAGTCAGATTAGTTGGTTTTTTTTTTTCACTATGGATCGTATTTTATACTTTATCTGTATTTCATATTAGTTTGACAGTTGTTTTTTTTATAATTTGTAAATTGTAAGCATTTGTTTGCTTCCGGCCTGATTTCTCTTATATTTAGTTTAATAATAAGTTGCTATGCATGCTTTTCAGTTCATAGTTACGCTAAAATACGTTATATTAAGTCGAATTATTATTATTAATATATTTATGTATTTGTCGTACTTACTTATTGGTTAGTTATGTATGAATAATTTTCGCTTCGACTCTTTCCCCCGACACGCTTTCAAATGTTTACAATGGTATAATAATAAAATTATTAAACGATTTGGGAGTCTATATGATGAAAATTTTCACCGATGTTTTTTTTTTCAATTTACATTGATTAAATAAATCGATATTTTTAGAAAACAGCGTGAATAACGATTATCGTTAATCGAATGTATTATTCACTGTGTAAAAGTGCATACCTACGTAAATTTGCGTAAATGGCTACTATATTGTGACGTCTTAGAGATTTAGATTTTAATTTAGATTTATTTTTGATGCGGTAATTTACACATTAACGTTAAGATATTCTAAGATGAGTCATATAGGCTTCCAAAACTAGTTTTTAACGGTAGGTAAACAATGTTTAATACTATAGTACAAAACAAAACATCCGCTGTAACAAACGATAACAGTTCCTCTGGTGGTGGAATTGACAAAACGAGAGGCTTAGTCGCTATTGAGCTCCTATTGCCAAACTTTGACACAATCAATGCAATTTTACCCTTATGGACTAATAACATTACAGCTCTATTCACATTTATAACACAACATTCGTAATGGTGTTGAAATAGGCGATGATAACAAAATCATAATAATTATCACAATGATTGACAATCATCGAAACTATTACAGCGACAAAAATAAACAAGTAGTTTTTTTTTACAATAACTACCATATAGAAACCAATATACTTAATCGTTAATCATGAGGGTGGTAATGCTGACTAGTTCAATATACTTTGGTTAATTGATGGTCAGAGTTAAACGTAACTTAACTTCCTCTCATATAACTCGACCTTAATTACTTAAACTGCATTATCTATCACTTCAATCCCGATGAGATCTCAATAACTAATCACGAATTCAAAAGTTTGGCAATAAGGTAGCAGTGAAAACAGTAAAAAAGTAACTTGTCTATTGTTAAATTGATTATAGACGAAAGAAAGCTCTTTGGTGATCTGGTTTTCTAAAGTTATTACAATAATTAGTTCTTTTTTATATATTATAATATCAAATAAACCTTTTCCATAAAATCTACGCTGGTGTTATTCTTTTAACATGGGTCTACTAATCTAGCTACTAACATACCCTTAACTTAAAAAAATCTGCCTACCCTCCGAATTGACCATAGAGAAAAACGAAAAACAGGTTCAATTTAAAAAAAATGGTGAAGGTTCAAGTTGAAAATTTAAATCAATAAATAAAAAAGCTTGCTTATCTCACTGCGGCTGTCTAATAGGGGAAGGCGAAAATCAAAGATTTTTGCAAAAATAACTATTATTAACATTGATATATAAAAATCTTAAGATATACAGTTTTCTGAGAAATTCCAATGAGGTGCTAGAATTTGTAGGCTTGCACTTATTTTGTTACTTAGATTAGGCAAGGCTTACAAGCCGTAAGTATATGGTAGCTATAAATTAAAGAAATTACATAGGATTTGCAAAAAAAAAAGAAAAATAATGGGAATTGGATTTCTGATAAGTTATTTGCAACAGAATTGATTTTAAGGAGTATCATAAGGAACTGTCCATCTTTGTTTTTTATATCAATGCAATTATATCAACTAAATATTAACAAAAATTATATTTACCCAAGTTTAAACAAAGTGTCATGACCAAAGTTTTATTTGCACATGTAAGTATGATAAACTTTGATTTATTTATACTTTTGCTTTTTATGTTGCTTCTTATTAAGTATTTAGAATGAACTGTTTGGCATGCGTAGTTAACTTTTCACGTTTTGCATGTAGTAAGATCACCCATTAAGTAGATGAGTTGAAAAGAAATATTTTTTTTTGGATCTTTTATTTTTTATGTTGAACGATATCTTGGTTTATTGAATCTATGTATCCAATTAAACATCTTTTGTATTTTTAATGGATACTAAAAATGTACCGATTTGATTGTAATTAATGCATTTATTAAATCTATATCTAGTACATAATTTAACTTTTTGTTTGTCTAACCCATTTAATTTTCAGAATGTTTTTATCTTTTTCTGTTGACATAATGTTATATTTAGAATTTTAACTTATTGTAGTAACAATAACATGAATTGATAAGATTAAAGTTTCGAATATACCTAATACTCATAACTTTATGTAGCTTATTTTTTATTATTCTTTTTAATAATTGAAAAAATAAAATGTTACTCCTAAAATTAAACAAATTACCTATCTTGTGATTTTATATCTTCAAAGTTTTATTTTCAATGCAATACAATGTAATACAAGGAATCTTGTACTACAAATAATATTAAAAAAATCTTCATTAAAAAATTGCTTAACCATTTAAAACTCTATGTTTGTAGTCACAGAACTCATATTTACACTCTCAGCACGCACTAAGCTCTGGTCATATAGACATTTTCAATCATGTTAAAAAATTGACAATGTTTTCGATAATTTCTGTTTGTCCTCAACCATTTCTTCGTTACTAAGAATGAGAAAAAGGATTTTTCTTGAGTAAAGAGATGTTAACAAGGCTTCTTTTGTAATAATATCGGAAAAATTCCCAATCACATCTTTGGATGGAGAAAAACCTTACTCGAAAAAAAAACGAGTTGATTCCCCATAATCCGCTGGGGCTTAACTTCTCTAAGAATCCCGTGAAAAATTCTCGATTTTCGGGAATAAAAACTGTTGCCATAAATTGCGCCCAATTTCTTTAAAATCGGTGTTGCAGTTGAGCCTTAAGAAAGTAACAAACATAATGGTTACCATCGCATTTATGATGCTAGCTAACGTAGAATGAGTTTTTTTTTAAATTTCCACAGAAACTCCTTCTCGGATGAAAGTAGCCTATGTAACTTTCCAGGTTCTCAAATATGCCTATGCAATAAATCACGTCAATCTGTAGCGGCGTGTTTGAAAGACAAACCAACACACTTTCGCATTTATAATATTAGTATGAAGTATGATTAGTAGTTATCGTAGCAAAGACTAGATTGTTTAAAGTGCATAGAGAAAAATAATCATTTCAAATTAGTAATATTTAATATGACTTTTGTTTAAAAAAATGTTTTTGAAGATAGTTTTCGGGAAAAATTCTGTCTTTTCATGAAAAAGTCATCGTTTTTTTCACATGATTGTTAACATCTATATGACCCGTGTACAGCTATAGTCCACTAACTGGTGTGTTTCTCATTCACCTAGGTTGTTTTCTTCCTTACACAGACTTCAGCCCGGACGACTGGGGGCCTGAGTTCCCCCTCAGTACCTCCTCGAGGTATACCATACCAATGCCTACGCTCTATAGCACTGAAGGTGAGATAATATCTTATTTTATCTGTGTTATATGTATTAATCTATTAGCTGATGCCCGCGACTTCGTCCGCGTGGAATATATTTTTTTTAATTCCCACGAGAACTCCTTAATTTTCCGGGATAAAAAGTAGCCTATGTCTTTCCCTGGGATACAATCTACCTCTGTATGTATGTATGCATGTATGCACTCATAGAGGGGACGCCCGCCGTCGCCAGGCGGGTGATCGGTTCATTAATTGAACCATTCCACCCATTTCCCCGTGTTAGGACACAGGTTACTGGTGTCCCGGCAGCCTACCCCCCCCCCCCCCCCCCGAACCAGCACATAGCACCGTACATGGGGCACTCAGCTATGAAGTGAAAGCTGGTCTCTTCCTCGCCGCACTCTGGACATGATGGGTCATCTTCTAATCTCATTATTGTGAGATGTCTATTTAGCAGACAGTCTACCTCTGTAACAAATTTTATCAAAATCGGTTGAGCAGATTGGCCTTGAAAGCGTAGCAGACAGACACACTTTCGCATTTATTATATTATAATTGCATTGATTATATGAATTCATTGTATGAATTGCAAAAACAGCATATGTACTAGGGAAGGCACTAAATATCATAACACAGTTTTTTACTTTTTGGGAGATAGAGGCCATATTATAATTTTGAACCTTTGTAATTTCTCAAATAAAGATTTGACCAAACAGATGACACAGGTACGGCCGTACCATCCTATCCTATCTTCGTTGTAGTTAGTTGCCGGTTCTTCTCTACTGAGTAGTACTTAAAAGTAGAATCCTTTCCGAACCGGTAGTTGAATCAAAACATGACGTAACATAAGAGACACAGTCTTGTATGTCTGACATAGAATAAATTTATATTGAGTACTAGCTGATGCCCGCGACTTCGTCCGCGTGGTTTAAGTTTTTTGTTATTCCCGCGGGAACTCCTTAATTTTCCGGGATAAAAAGTAGCCTATGTCACTCTCCAGGTCCTCAACTATACCCATGCCAAAAATCACGTCAATCCGTTGCTCCGTTGCGGCGTGATTGAAGGACAAACCAACAAACCAACAAACAAAGTGACTTTCGCATTTATAATATTAGTATATTGAGTATTGATATATATAGGAGAGTTAATAAAGGTCATTTTTGATTACAAGGATTGTATTGATGCAAATTTGTGTTATTTTAAGTGGTACTTACGCATTTTCATAAAACATATTCCAGGTTGCAAATACAAGAAGCCCAGTATAATAGAGCTGGTGCTGTACAATATGGCGGCGTTGCTGGGCGGCGTGGCGGCCGGATATGACGTCAGAGTATCCAACGTCAGCCCGCTGCATCCCACGCTGCAGCCCCACAGGTGAGCTAACTCCATAGTAATATTATAAATACGCAATTGTGTCTGTCTGTCTGTCTGCTACGCTTTTACGGCTCATCTATTCAACCTATTTTGATGAAATTTTTTTACAGGGAAGGACATAGGAACAGCAGTTCATATGTCCTTCTCCGGGATACTGTTGCTGCTGGGAAGTTGCTGAAACTTTTTCCAAACGTCAAAACGCACGCTAAGTATGGGATATTGTATGAAATAATGAACTGTGACGTCGAAATACGACGCACTTTTTTACTTCAATCGATAGTTTAAAATGGTTTTTAAAAATAAAACTAACAGGGGACGTGGATATTACGACTTTTTAATAATCACAAAAAAGTGTGTATGTGTGCAATTCATATAGGCAGAAGTTAAACTTCAGAATAGTAGAGAATGAGATAAATATAACTTGTATTCTATCTCGTTCTCTCGCAAGCTAAATCCTATATAATATGATGTTTTACTCGTTTTGGTGTCGCTTTTTCGTTTCATTTTTCCGTTTCGTTGATTTTCAAATCACAATCGGTTTTAAAGAAGTTTCACTTCAGTAATTTATTTGACCCAGTTGGCATTGTATTATGTTCTGTTGTTTTCAGGGCAGAGCTGGAAACGGAAGTGATACCCCCCTCCATATACGAGGGGTACAGGTTCGCGCATAACACCTACCACGGACCCACGAGACACTTGCGGGCGCCACTCAACGCTATCACTGGCTCACCAGTAAGGATTCTTATCATTTCTCCTATTTCGCCTGCAACTAGTATTAATAATAATATAATGTCCTTCCGGCCGAATTTCGGCCTCAGCGGTCAATCCCCATAGATATAAGCCATCTGCGCGGAAGATATTATAGTGCACAAGTGTGTGCGCAAACACAGGTGGACTCTCTGTTCCATTACTCTAATAGCTCGATGGGACAGAAGATTCGACACAACCGGTGAGAGATCAAGCGTAGGACCGACAGCTTCATGTGCTCTCCGGGAGTAACACGCCGCCAACTTCCTGACTCTGGGCTAGTACTGAGAAGTTCTTGTCAGAAAAACTCAATACTTAATGGCCCGACCCGGGACCTCGTCGGCCCCAGTCGAACCATACTATCCACTAGACGAACGAGGCAGTTAGGATAAATAATAGTAAATCTTTGTTTGTAGCATTTTGTCCTTCAATAAAGTCAATCAAAACTTTTCCGTCGCTAAATAATTAGGCTGTCTTTGTAAAAAAAATGTTAATTTTATAGAATTAGTATAAAAAAAATTAATTCTGTTTTTGTATAATTTAAATTGATTAGTAGTGTTACAAAGGTACTTTATTAACTAAGGAACTTTATCAGCTGTGTTAGTAAAACAATAGTTAAAACTGGTTTACAAGAATCATCGCTGACATTCTTTAAGATTGATGATATTTTAAGCTAGGAACTAAACGTTTAAACAAGTCTGATAAAAAAGAAGGGTTCTGTTCTGTCAATATCTAGTTTTACCACATGAACCATTTTAAAACCTTGTCAAGTCGAAAACTCCAACGGTACCTATTTCATTTCAGATATCAAGCCTCCAAGCCGAGGAACAAAAGCCGATGCGGTTTACGGACTCACCGACACACTACGCACATCCCTCTTCCTCTTCCGGTTACGGACATTCTGTCCAACCCCTCTCCGGGACTTCCGGTCTCGGCACAAACTACACTTCCACACAACCCACGCCATCCCCCAGAAGGACTAGTTCATCCACTTCCGACCATATAGCGGAATTATACCATAACTATAGAGAAAACTTCCAACCATCGCCTTCCCAAGACCGCGTTCAGGATTTTTATTACCGAGCAGCAGAACCTTACAACTTCGACAGAACAGCGGATTACGTGGTCAAACACCCTTATTACGGCTATGACGAATGCTCATTCGACTACAGGGAACCCGCTTCAGACTACAGACCCCAATTCCTAACCCACAGAAGAACCCCCTCGAATTCCTCAGCAACCTCTCATCAAGAGGAATTCTCCCCTTCGAGACAGTACAGAGAGAAGTTCCCAAAAGACAGAAAAGAGGAGTTCCGAACACCGGAGTATCCCAGGAAAAACGATTACTCATTACCGAGAGATTATTTCAGACAGGAATCTCAGGAAGAGAGTGAGAGACCGGCGAATTTGGGGCTGGAACTAGCGCCGACCAAATTACGGTCCAGTTTAAAAAAGTATAATAAGAAAACAAGTGCGTCAGGGGGGAGTTCTGGAGGGGGAACCCCTACAAATCCGACCCCTCCGGACAGTTTGAGTGAAACGGACAGTTCTTATGTGTCCGCCAGGGATGCGTCCAGTGGGTCCGCGTCCCGGGTCCGGTTCAGCCCGGACGCGTTAGGGACTGAAAGGCGACCGTCGAGGCATTCGTAGCGAAGGCTTAAGAAGTTCGACGACTACCTTGTATGATCGGAGGGTGATCATCTGCCAATCATTACGATCACCGATCATCATCCGATGATCATTAATCATCATGTTTAAAGTTGATCACAGTCTGAGCATTGTTCTGATGTCGAGACCAGCTTGGAAGTTTAGTGAGCATTTGTTCAGTTTTATGGATCACCTGCAGGGCGCTTGTGTAAAACCTGCATCAATCATTGTTAGAGTCTCAATTGTTTTGATTGGCACAATTTATGGTATTTTTGTTGCGTCAATAGATTTTGGCCAATAGTGGAAGAATGTTAACCAATCAGAGGTGATTACGATTACACTGTAGCTGTCATTTTAAGACAATCGCCATTCTCGATTCCAATCACATCTGATAATAATTGGCAAACACTCTTTCGTTAGCCAAAATCCAGTATCGCAGTAATCAATACCATTTTAGCCAATCAAAACATTAGCCATGAGACAACTTTTTCGTAATCGACCTTACAACACGAATTAAGGCTAAGTAACACAAGGACAGTTTCTTGCCAGGCAATAATAATATCTAAGCGCCTAGTGGTGGTGGTTTCGTCCTTGGCAAATCATCCACCGCGTGTGAATACGAGTTTTAATCATAATGTAAATAACCGGGGGCGAGAATTGTAAGGAGAGTTGTCGCACAAAGTCAAAGTATATTTATTCAAAATTGGTACCTATAGACCAGGGCTGAAGCCTTTGAAAATGGTAAAAAGTGAAAAAAAAATCATAGTAGGAACCCATTGGAAAAGGGAGAGAACATGAAAAGAATGAAAGGAAAACTAATTTAGTTAGTTAGTGTAGTAAGTAATGTTGTAGTCTACAACTTTGCCATTTAACTTTTTTCCATAGGACTTGTAGTTTTGCCGAAAATCAAGATAAATCGTTTTTTCCCCCTTAAAAACCACCCCCTTCCACTTCCCGACCTCAGATCGCCCGTAAATTATTTTTCCTTTCATTTTTGTTATATTCTCTCCCTTTTCCAATGGGTTTCAACCTACTATTTTTTTTTTTTTCAAAAATTTATCGACCCTGAAGACATAATAGTGATAATAAACGACGATATCTTAAAACTATGTCTACGAGGGTACGCGCCCTGGTCTGAGAAAACAAAATAACCGCATATGATTTTTTGTCGAGAATCTTCTTGTGTAACCAAGCCTTTATAATGACAATTATTCATCTGTGATCGCCATCAGACTATGCTTATCAATGATCACAACACCAGTGATAACAACCAGGGATGATTCGATGATCGGTGATCGCCATCTATAGTTTTATTCGCGGGTAGCGTGGAACGCTTTTCGTGTTTAGTGCGCGGTTTTGCTGGACGCTGGAAGTGGCTTTCGATATATTTTCGAAGTTGATGCAAGTGTTTTTTTTATTGTTGCGGATTGGCGAGGATTTGGAATTGCTTTGCAATGGAATTCAGTTGGAGTTTCCTGAAAAATTATGTTATGTGCTATACCTAAAGCAAGATATCCATCAAACTAACAAATAACAAGGATCGGTAGGGTCTTTGACTTGAATGAAAACTTAACAAGTGCGTGTCAAAAAACGTTTCAGGGTCATACTAAAAACTTTTTTTCTTATAATGGCTTTGAGTTGGACTAAGTACAAGAGATTTCCTATCATGCAACACTCAATAAATAAACAAAGATTAGCATACGTATGCTTAGGCTGAACTGAACTACAAAACATTCCACTATAATTTTTTTAAATAACTTAAAACTTCTAAGCTTAGTGAAGACTAAAACTTAAAACTTACGACACAAAAAACAACTAAACTGTATTGCAAAGCGATTCCACCTTGCGTAATTTAAGTTATTTCCTGAGAAACTGTTCAAAGTTTAGCCATATTCAAGATATTTTAGTAAGGCTTTTTTTCGAGGATATTATTTTTTTGCCGACGAAACTTTTTTGAATCAAATAGTTAACATTTTAAGAACGTAAAATGTAAATCGTGGAATTGATATCAAAAAGTCTATTTATTCGATAATCTTAAAAATTAAGCACCTATAAACCAACCTATTTAAATTAAAAGTACCCCCAAAAAATTAAGTACCTATGTACGTCATGTACTTATCTATTGCTGGACTGTTAAAATTAATAAAAAAATCGGTGACCTTTTAAAGTAATGGCAGTTAAACGTTGTGTTCATATTTATGTAGTTTCTTTGTATATTTGTAAATTTAAATCGAATTATTATTATTTTAATATTAACTTCGTAATGCGTAATGTAAAAATCAGAGTCTCGACTGTCGAGTCAGCAAAACTTTCTCGAATAAGGCAAACTATTTGAGGCATATTCTTTAATGTACCAGCAAAGACGTGCCGCCAAGCGATTTAGCGTTCCGGTACGATGCCATGTAGAAACCGAATAGGGGTATGGGTTTAATATAACTGCCATGCCCCTAACAGGTTAGCCCGCTACCATCTTAGACTGCATCAACCCATCAGGTGAGATCGCAGTCAAGGGCTAACTTGTAGTGAATTAAAAAAAAAACCTCCCGTTTGGTTATCAGATAGGTGGAGGTCGTTGTATGACAGGATCTCAAACCATAATTATGTAGTATAAGTTTTTTTGCTTTAAATAAAATCCCTACCTACTACTCGATCCCTGTTTTATACAATCTGGCTACTTTATGTTAGTAATATCAACAAGTATGGAAAAAACGTCCTCTCTAGTGGCCGTTTCCTAGGAGATTATCCTTTATAAATTCGGCCAATCAACAATAATTATTGATATTTACCTTCTTATGTAACTTCAAGGCAAGAGTGAATGGGCATCTTCTAGGCAAGCGGCGCTCCGACATAGACCTCATCATTGCTTTGTATTCAGCATGATTGTTGTACCGTAACTTTTACCTACCAACGATCTCAATTTAAATAGACGGGCCCTGTTAAACAAAGAATGTGGACGCCATCTAGTCTGAAAAGCGGGACAGCGCTATGGCGGGAACAAGGACAGGCTCATACAGGTGTGGAGCGCGCTCCACAAGTCGGACGCCCAATTTTATTCTATGAAAGGGTCCATCTAGTACCTAGTACCTTCATATACTCGTATATCGATGCAGTGGTGTAATTTTGCCGGTTTTCAGAGTCGAGAGTCGAGACTCTGGTATGCGTCTTGTTATCTATAACCTATATAAAGCTTAGTTGTGAATTATTATAATAATGTGGCTGATATAATATTAGCTAAATTTTAACGCAAAATGTACTCGAAATATCAAATATCGGCAGAAATATTTAATTGTCTTTTAGGATTGCGCGGTGACTTGGTATTTTTAGGATTGCGCGTCGATTTTCGAGTGGTTATCCAGGGTGTAACTGTAGTGTCGACCGATTTAAGCCCTCCGCACACGACCGGGTAGGGACAGGCACGAAACAGGCCCGTTGTATCAGTTTAAAAAACGGAAAAGTTGAGTACCAATAGTATCATGGTTTATTTTTATTGCTGTAAAATGATATAGTAACCTTAACAGTCGGTTGAAGTCGTCAAGTTTTTTTAATTATGACACTAGCTAATATCCGCAACCTCGTCCACGTAGATTTAAATTTTAGCTGTACGGCCTTTATCCCCCAAAATTTTTACAAAAAATTAAGTCAATATCCGTTGCGGCGCGAATTAAGGCTATATCATACGAGTATACACCTGGAAAGTGATATATAAGCTACTTTTTATCCCGGAAAAGGGTTAATAGTTAATACACGACTGTCCAAAAAATGGAGGGTTCATGTATGTATGTGAGTTTCTTTATTCCACCGTAACTTCTAAATGCCTGAACAGATATGGATGTGTGGAGTATCGTTAAAATCCTTACATCCTCCCGAGTGACACTGGCCATAATTATTATTTTAAATTAAATATGGCAGGGCAGTCATGTTTTTTTTTTTAATTATTTAAAAACCTATATGCACGCGGACGTCGCTCTGCCATCGGTTGTGTGCGGAACGCGTATACCCTTTAGGCACAAAACAATATTTGTACAAATGTATATATTCGCCTGTACAAGCTTTTTATTTAAACGACATTTTATTTTTATGTTACGTCATAGAATGCGTCTTTTTCATTATTATTTAATATTTTTACGTTTAATTATAAATAGTACAAATATATTCTAAGACACCTGTAGATTTTATCGAAGTGTACAATCGATCAGATGCCCAATGACTGTCTTAGCAAATCGTAATCATTTACAGCTTAAAACGTGTGCTTTTTGACGTGCTTTATCTATCTATATTATGTATCTATTATATATCTATTATCCGTTTGACAAACGATTATGATTTCCTTACACAATCGTGGGGCTGATTTGATGATGTCGATCGGTTATTTTAATGCCATGAAATACTTTCAAGCTTCCAAACCAATATATGACTGACTATGCATTACAATACAACTAAGAAGATCACGACCATATTAAAAAATAGTTTTTTTCTTTACTGCTATGCATTTTTACGGCCATCAATAAGTTTTTTTTATGCTGTCAGTACAAGGTTCAAGCTTCATAGCAATGCAATTTACGATCTTCCCGACATTGATCTGCTTAATTGAAATGAATATGATGAGTTGTAATTAATTCACATTGTATATTTATTAATACCTACTTGAAAGACTTAAAGCCCTAGTTAAACAATAGGCGAACCGAACGCGGGGCGAAGCGTCGCCGTATGAAAATGCTAAAGTGAAGCTTATTTTCATGTGTCAAGCGATACCGTACATTACAAAGAAAAAACCCTTCGCCTCGCATTCGGTTCGCCTTGTTTGATAAATACATTAGTGTAGGTGTCTTGAAAATATACATAAAGGGGAAAAAACAAAGATGGCCGAACGGCATTATCAAATAATACCATGTAATCAATTGTGTGTATATTAGAACTAACATTATGTCGTGTAAATCTAATTATTATTAGTAAGTTGTATGCATTTTGTACAAAACACATAGAAAGATCAAAATAAGTATATAGAAATATGATATTTTTTACTAAAATATCGGGGAAAAGTGAACGTAGTAATAACGTAGGCAGCTTTTTGTATACCACAAGAAAAAGTGTAAATTCGTTTAAAAATAAATGTACCTACCTAGTCGAGATTATTGCATATCCACAGATAATCCGTCAAAAGTATCTAGTAGTAGTAAGTATCAGTGTTACTGTCAAAATTAAATGTACTTTGCATTCGGGGAGGCTCAGAAGGTCTGGAACCCAGAGCCATGAAGCCAGTTAGTAAAATAAAAAAAAGTCATTTGGAGAGGGAAAAGTTTTTAGGTAGCACCGGCATTATGATTAAAAATAAAACAGTTAACCCATTTGGGTTGGGTCTCCTCTTCCTTGTATTTATTATTTTATCAATATCTTTCATTTTTAAGTTTATTTCACATAAAATGTACATTGGTTATGGTACCATACATTGGTGGTACTAACAAAGGTGCACAGATATTTGTGACGGATTATAAGAAATGATATTAATTGTATTTGATATTACGCTTAACGTAACCCGAACACTGGATTTGTTTATGTTTTATCGAAATCGTCACAGTAGCTTCGCCAGGGCAATTGAAATTGATCAGAGTAAATAGCTCAACAACTCATAAATCTAATTCAAATTCCAAACTTTTAATTGTAACTCGGAATGTAATATTTCTCAACAAAGATATCGATTCAGTAACCTACCCTCTATTTTGGCTTGACTTTTTTTACTGTGTAAAAGCTATAGTGTTTTAAAGAAAGTGATGAAAATGGAACGATTTAGAACTCCTACAAAAAAGAAAAACTATTTTTGACTTCGAGAGAATAAAAATTAATTGTCGATTTGGCACCAAAAATAATAGATTAGCTACTGCGACTTGATTTCTTAAATTACTCAAAGGAGACGGTAACATACTTTCGCGTGCTCCTAATATCATTAAATACGAGATCAAAATTAATTTATAAGGTGTATGTATATCGAGAGATTAAATATTAAAATTAGCTTTGATATTATTAGCGAAAAAACCAGTGCCTAAAGTTTGCTGGAACGATTTTAATGAGATTTCGTCATGGATATGTGGATTTTGAAGATATTTTCAAAAATCAAGGCTTGGATAAACAAAGCACGAGAGAGGCGTAAGTTGTCTAAATTTGTAAAAATACAGCTTTCCCAACTTTATCATTCGACATGCTTTTGACATGTTTTGTTGAAGACTAGTTTCACAATTTCCATTATGGTAAAGGAAGTTGGAATCCTTCAATCAAGATTGAATATATATCTTCTAGGCAAGCGCGCTCAACCTTAGGCTGCAACAGCACTTGGCAGCAGAAGCTTGTCGCGAGTTACTCAAGTCGCTCTTTGTTTGTCCGAGCCTTATAAACGGCCAGGCCAGTAAAAGTAACACGCTGTATAAAGATTTTTTTTATATTATTTTTATTTTTTACGTGCAATATGTCGTAATCGTTTGCGTCCATTATTTTTTATAATTTTTTATCTTTTATTGTGAAATTCGTCGTGAATTAACAGTATTTAAGTACAGTATTTTGATAATTCCTATTTAAAATAAATATTATAAAAACTTTGTCTTGTGCATAAATGACATGTAAAACATAACTCTTTTGGCGGTAGATGTAAATTTTATAGCTTCGGTGCCAATTTTTCAGTTTCTTTAAATGAGAGATAATTTATTATGATTATACATATTATCGTCACACCTAGTTAATTTTAATGTACATAATTTATAAAACCGAATTGGCACCTGCCTCCTTACTTCCATCCAATTTTCATTTAATACTTAACAACACCACGAATCTCTGTTAAGCCCTTGTCAAACAAAATGCGAACCTAACCCGCGGTGAACCGTCGCCATATTAAAATAGATGCCAAAGCGAAAAGAATTTCTATGTGACACGAAGCGACACCGTAGGTGCATAACAAAATGAAAACGCTCGTGTTCGCTTCGCCTTTTGTTTTTGACAAAGGCATTAATGAATTTGGCACAACGATTTTGTTCTTGTTGTAACTATCTAATTTATTATGAACTTTGTATAATATTATGAATTGTTTCTACACTGTAAATAATATCGAGATTCACGGCGCGTTTACTTAAAAAAAAACTCTAGTCTTGAAATATTTTTATTTAATATAATTATCTGGCAAGTGTTTTGAGTGGTTACGGACTGGCGAATGGCGGAATAGTGTGTTCGCATATCATAAGATCCGCTAGAGTTGTAAATCTGCGTTTAATGCGATAAATACATATAACATGATAGCAGCTTTTGCGAATCTTATGACCATATGCGAACCTATAAGGCTCGGACCATGCTTTTTCGGACAGCGTTTTATGTTATTTAGGACTGCATTTTGTGTTACATATTTTTTTGCGAAATTTCATACCTTTCGTCTAGTTCAGATTTCTTATTGATCTCCTCCAATGAACTCCCAGGCGCTGGGGTGAGAGCTGTACGCCTTCTTAGTGGGAGGTCCCGGATCTTATAATGCATCATACCTTACCATCCAGGTGCAGTCAACGACTACTTGCAGTAGGTACTATAAAAGAATTTATGAAATCAGTTCATGGTTTTTATAAAAACTGATTTGATCGCACCGCACCGCAAGAGTTCGGCGTGCATGAAAATGTGCGTGTGTCATCTTATCAAACGCTGTCTGTGTGTCCGGGCCTTATTATTGTAAATTGTAATTTTACATTTTGGCATTCCATTGTGTTTCGTGTTAACTGTTTACATTCCTTAGATTTCTATGGTCACGTGATATTTATGCTCAGTTGAGTCAGGAACACACTTGCAAGACGCCACGCGACTTGTATCGACTGGAATTGAATCCTATTAGGCCACTACTGACAGTTTTATGAAATGAATGTATGTAGAAAAAGTATCATAACTTGTAGTGCAGTTCAGTTTGTATTTAAATATAAAAGAATCGCTTTGTCTTTGTCTGTGTAATTATTATAGTATGTTGAAGTATTTTTTTAAGTTGTCGATTCCTTATGTGATGTCAAAAGTGACCTATAAAAATATAGCACCTATTGTAGAATTCTGTACTTACGCTTAGAAATGCATACTAGTAACATGTAACGAAAAGTCACGTTAGATTTTGGTAGGTAGTTCTTTTCGGCATACATATTAAAAAATGATATTTGAAGTCAACACGTGGCGTGGTGTTTTGCGAATGTGTTTCTGTCATTAAGCGATTTTAGGCGATTGTAATGTACCGATGGTTCTGTGTGCCAATGACATGAGAAGATGGGAGGTTGCCTTAAGTCTGTACGTTAAACCGACAAATAAAGAATAGATTAAGCTTCTTATATCTTCTTTTTATTAACCTACTTACCTACCCTCATTTTCCTAATATATAAGATTATTATGTACTTACGTTATAGCAATCTCCTTTAAATACTATCTTCGATCTTCAGTACTTATCGATAGTCATTTTGTGCTCGATGGAACATAAATTATTTTCTGATGAATCAGCGCTGGAATAAAAACGTGGGATCGATTCCTGTAAATAGTAGGAGTCGTCGTCGTCGTCAACAAATGTACGTCCGCTGCTCAACATAGATCTCTTCAAGGACCTCCACGCACAGCCTAGGTCCAGCAGTTCCCTGCAATCGTTTGACGTCGTCCGCTCACCGAAAGACGACATCCACTATCGTGCATCTACTATGGACTTGTAGAGTATACTTACCTATCTAAAACTCAGAGCGACAATTGAATTTTATAACTCCCTCAAAGTGGGCTAATTAATAATTATATGGGCACTTAGCTTGAGGCTGCCTATATTCTACAGAAGTGAGGCGGAGCGGAGATGTATACCTAGTACCTACAACAGACCTATCAATAATTGTTATAGGTAGTTAACATAATTTTTAGATGAAATCTGATTGATCTGCTGATCACATCACCTACATATTCACTCAGCTCCGCTGTTCCATCTATGGGCCTGCGCCTATAGACGGCAACGGGATTTTCATGCGACGAATAGAAATATAAGTAACTTAATAGTATGATTATAAACTTGTAATTTCAATGATGATCATCGTAGGCACGAAAACACTAGGCACTAGCAGTAGGTTTATATGCAGGCATTGAAATTGCTATTTTATATTCATAATAATAAGTTTTATTTCTATTGGTCGCGGGAAATTCCCTGCCGTGCCGAGCTTCCTATGGGCGCAGACCCCGTATATACTGATTACTGAGTCGAGTCGAGGCGACGATCGGTACTCCAAAACATCATTTCAACACTATCGGCGGCCCACTAATGAGCATGGGTCTTCGTCATGAGAAGGTTTTGGGCCAAAGAGCCAACGCGCCTTTACTCAAATAATAAAATATACATAATTATAAGTGGCAGTGATACTGGCGTATCGTATTGCGTATAGGAGCAGAAGAAAAATGCTTTGAAATAAAACTAAATATTTTAATACAAAAACAATTTATTTCATCATAGATTTCATACTGCTATTTCAGTGCGCGTAAAAATATAGATTATTAAAAATTGTGTTCTTACATTCTAATCATTTACATTTCAGGGCTAAGGGCCAGCACAGACCAGACGCGTAGAGTGTAGTCGAGGCGTGGGAACTGCGGACGCACAAGTGCGGCTAAAGCTATAATTATGCACTACTCTGACGCGTCAGAAGCATATTGTTTCATACATTTACAATGATAAGAGAGAGACACGACTATCGTACTATTATATGGACGAAAATTGGTTAGATATGCGAAGCTAGAGCCCTTAATCCTCGCTTTTAACCCCCAACGCAAAAAGTAATCAGTACACAGATTAATATGAGGTTGTAAATTGTGAAAATTTCAGCCGCATGTCAAAGAAAAAAGTTGAGTTTTAGTTGACCAAATCGCGCCTCAGCGTCACTCCACTCGGCCTGTAGGCGTTGTGCCTAAGTAATTTATTTTCCTCTAACACCGATTGTGAAAATACTGATTTTCATTTAGAAAATTGTATAAAACTACCTACCTATCTAAATAACATAAATGAAACATTAGTTCCCGCACTTACGACTCTATCGGCCGGTTTCTGAATTGAGAATTTCATGTTAGTCTGTATCATTCAAGTAAAAACAGCAAGTTCCAACTCTCAAACCTTACACAATATCAATTCAGAGACAAAAATTTGCTTAATTAGTCCTTAAGTAGTCTTTGAGACGGGCTCAACATGAAATTCTCAATTCAAAAACCGGCCGTTTGCCTTATAAACGCTAGTAATATAATAAGTCTATGCTTATAAATTATTATTTTACTAAAACCTACGTATTTGTGTGCTTAGTTAGGTACCACAGAGGTTGAATCGCATTTGTCTTAGTTATTACATTCCAAGTTGGCGAAAACAAGCAAATCGAATCGCAGTACAAATAGATTTTGGAACCCTGATTTAATTTTGGTTTTAAACCATTTCTATAAAAAAATCGCTTAAATCTATTCACTGGAGTTACTGGAATACTCTATATCACAATATCACAATTATTATATTTTATCTGTGTATAATCTATCAATACAATATTCTTACTTCTATAGAAGTACGAATTAAGTCTATATGACTAGCGGAAATAACTTTAAATGCAAAGTTACTTTTATGTTGTTAATTGTTTACGTACAAAAATCATCTTATTGCCTACAAGCATTTTATAGTAAGTATAATTAAAATATGCACTATTCTATAATAACTGAAAATTAAGTAAACATTTGAGCAGAATTTATTTTCTTTACCGACTGCGCCAATTTTACCCTCTTAAATACCAAGAGGGTAAAATACCGCATTTACACCAAAATAATATATAAAACATGCAAGTAATCTCATGTATTTTTTATAACCCACGACGTGAAAGTTGGCGTGTTACAAGTTTAACTTAATAAGTACAAATTATACAAAACCTGTGAGATCTTAGTTGCAATTTTTTTTCCTTGGTTAAAACCACTTCTAGAATCTTCTTCGGAAAAATATATCTGAAACAACGACAATACAAATTTGAGTTTTGACATTTTAGTGAAACGTTTATTTGTAGGTTTTGAAGATTTGTCGGAAATTAAGTAGGTAAAGGTAACTGTTTTGTTGGTGTAAAAACAAAGCGTGTCAAACCACAATGCGTGATCTATTCTATGTATGTATAATTTAACAAGTTTGGTCACACCAAATACCTACTTGCAAACAATTCGAATCGCGGATGCCTGATAGTGGAATTGTACCTATTCCATAATAGAATTTAGGGGTCAAATTCCAAATGCCTATTTTAATCCTTTAGGGGTGGAATTTTTAAAAATCATCTTAAATCGGACGCTTACGACATAAAGCTATCTATATGCCAAATTTTAGCCCGATCCGTCCAGTGGTTTGAGCTGTACGTTGTTAGATCAGTCAGTAAGTCAGTCACTTTTTCGTTGATTAAAAAAAACCGCCTACAAATCCATTATTGATTCATAGTGAGAATAACGACGTCCAGGCAATAACAATAATGAAGTAAACGTACGAGAACGTATCATTTTAAAGTTTGATGATTAATCTGTCACATCTGTGAATCTGTCGATCTTCAGTCAACGGCCATACCTGGCGTCGTGCCATCGTAACGACGTCGTAAGGCGTTACTAACGCGTCTTGTTGATGTTTTTGTCTATTTTTTGCCTATTTGTGAGATCTTTGATGTGAGACGACCTTAATTAAAACTGCGCATCACACATAAGAAACTTCCATCTTTTGTTTTTACTTATTTAAATCTCGGGCGTAAATCTCTTGCCAGGCTTTTAGATATTACTTAAAGAAAACAAACATTAGTAAGATTATCATTATCGTATCATGTAATGTAATTTTTATCATATCATTAAGGGAATAATGGTCCGTCGAAAAAATTTATGGCTTGTTTAGAAAATTCCATGTGTTGATAAAATTGAAACAAGGCCCTGTTTTGTGCATTGGGTGTTAAGGAGTAAGGTTAAAAATGCAGACTACATACGGAAGTAGGTCTATACTTTATGCAACCATGTCGTCTATTACAAAGAAATAAATATAACTTACATAATTATACTAATATTATAAATGCGTTTATATGCAGTACTGTTAGTTGGTTTATCCTCCAATCACGCCGCAACAGAGCAACGGATCGACGTGATTTTCCGCATGGGTACCTATAGTTGAGGACCTGGAGAGTGACATAGGCTTTTTATCCCATATAATAAAGCAGTTCCCGGGAAATTATATAACCTTATTCCAAGCGAAGGAAGTCGTGGGCATCACAATTCACATAGTATTCGAACAAGTTAAAAAGAGGTGCCAGAAGTACCAGAAAACAGAAATACAGGTAAGGGCAAAGCTAACGGGAAATGCGCGCACAAGATTTCGTTAATTGGGACAATTTGAAATATAAGTAGAGCGCCGAGTACGACGTATCTTACAAGATTATCTGCGCCATATCTACGGAACGACACGGCCGAAGAAAAATTCCGCACGCTGACTTCTGCTAGATCCTTTTATGCTAATAGTTCAGAAATATCTATAAAAACCATGAATCTAGGCACCTTTTTTATGCTTATGTAGGTAAGACATTTATGTACAGCGCCATATCTGCGAAACGACGCAGCCGATAAAAAACACCGAACGCGGACTTCCGCTGGATCTGTCACTAAGCTAATATAAGCAATATCTTAAAATTTTAATCATATAAAATACTTAGTTATCTAGGTACCTTTTTATAATTTCATATTTTGGCCGGAAAATATTGGGGGCGCTTTAAGGGCTTCCCTTAAGTGAGTGTTCACACTACAAGACCTTCAAAATTCGTTAACGATTTTCTACGATTTAATCGACAGTTTCTCTCTCTCTTTTATGTCTTTATGTTCCTGCTCACTACCGACTACCGAGCACGAGTCTCGGAATGAGAAGGGCTTGGCCATTGCCCACCACGCTGGCGAAGTCCGGATTGGTAGACTTCACACACTTTCGCGAACATGAAGGACATAAAGAACTCTCGGGCGTGTAGATTTTCTTGCGATGTTTTTCCTTTGCCGTATGAAGCAAGTGATATTTAATTTCTGGAAACGCACATAACTTCGAAAAGTTGGAGGTGCGTGGGTATCGAACCCGCGACCCCGTACAGGAGGTCGGGTGTCTTAACCACCTTGTCTTGGCTATCATCGCTTCATCATCGAAGTTTTATCAAAAAAATAAACAAAATAGTAACATAATAGATTAATCATAAACATCATTATTTTTGGTCATTAAAAATCGGCCCTGAGAAAAAGGTTACAACTTTCCCGAATCAGACATCATAAAAAATTTCGTTCCCAAACTAAATTTCTAAACTATGTAATGAGAAATTGGGTCCAGAAACTTCTATAAAATACCGGCAGAGTCCTACATACAATGCGTTTATACTACGTAATAAATGCAATATAATGAAGTAAATAAATGCATACTTAAAATCCCACAAACTTATCTGACCCGGTGACAGTCCCTGTTAACACATGTCTTGCTAAAACAAAAACTAAACAGTCTCCAATTTTGTCCACCGGGCCAGATAAGTTTGTTGGATTATAACAGTACAGGGTGTGCACACTCACCTAAAAGGAATCCATAATATAATACAATACAACAGCTTAGACTCTGACTCACAGACCTACAGGCTCGCTGAGGACTACGAAATATACATATGATTTGTATTTCTGATTAGTATTTAGCACTTTTAAAAAGCCGTAAAGGAACACTTGTTGAGTCGAGGCTATTAGACAATTGACGAATTTCTTAAAACAATGATAAATGATAAAGATGTATGGAAGCAGTCGACTTTGGGTCCAGCGCCCTACAGGATAGTATAACTTACACTACTGTATATTATAATACCTACTCATTGTAATATCTTGTTTTTTAAAAAGAGAAACTGATGAGTTTCTTGCCGGCTCTTCTCAGTAGAACTTCTTTCCGAATCAGTGGTAGAGTCAAAACATGACGTAACATAAGATACACCTGTATGTTCTATTGCGATAGCGCATATCAGCTGATTTTACTGGGTAAGTAACATTGACCCTAGTTGGTATCTGATAGTGTGACGTCACTTTCGTTTTTTCTGTGCATCGGGATTTAAATACCTAGCGAATAGATTTGGAAGTTTATTATTCCAGAAAAACCATTCCCCATTTCCCATTTTCTTATCAAAACAGAAATGTGTTATTATTCCAGGAAAACCATCCCCCATTCCCCATTTTCTTATCAAAACAGAAATGCGGACATCCTTCTTTCTTGAAGTCGGCTAAAACTAATCCAAATCTCTTGTAGATATAGATAGATACCTAATGTATTCATATTTCAGAGGTCGTAGAATAGTTTTAAAAGGCCAGACAAAATTAATATTAGCATAATATTTCCAGTTTCGACTGTATATGCTAACAATAAATATTACCTAAATCGTAAAGGTTGGAATTTCTCACGTTATAACTCACTATTCGCTTTAAGGCACTCAATGCAACTGGAAATTACCGCACTAGACGTCTGATTTGTGCATAGGCTAAAAGGAGGCCTAGACGATGTTGACAGTTTTTACTTATCCCAGAAAATCAATCTTTCCACGGGAATTATATTATATTCCCTAATTCCATGCGATTGGAGTCGCAGGCAACTAGTCAAAAATAATATTTATTAGTGTTTATTTTTATTTTTCAGAAGCGTAGTTTATTAGTTTATAATATCCGGTTTTTTGTCGATCATATATCAAATCGTGTCGTAACGATATCGATTAAAGCATACGGTACCTAGTCTTATTTTTGAGTAAGAGTTTTTCATTGAGGAACTTTCGCCAAGTTTTTTTTTATTGTGAGATAGGCTTGCGCTTGACGACAATCATGCTTAGTGCAAAGCAATGATGAGGTCTAGGTTGGAGCGCGCTTGCCTAGAAGATGCCTATTCACTCTTGCCTTGAAGGTACCTAAATTATACGTGGCAGGAAACACGTGCGCCGGCAGGGTGTTCCATATCCTAGCGTTTCGGATCAGAAACGTGGAGCAAAAACGTTTCTTGCGGGCAGATTAGACATCGACCACATAAGGATGCCAACGCAAACGGTTTCTCGCTGTTCTGTGGTAGAACGGAGAAGGAGGAACAAGGTTGTGAAGTTCCTGAGCACACTCCCCATGGTATATCCGATAAAAAACCTATAGGCAGGCGACAATGCGTCGGTGTTGTAGACTGAGCAATTTCGCCTGCGTAAGTGATTGATCGCCAATGATTAATGAAGTTTTTCTAAGACACGCAGGTTGGTAAGTTCCAACTTCTATGATCATTATCATCATCATCAGCCCATTGTACAGAGCACGAGTCTCCTCTCAGAATGAGAAGGTTAGGCCGTAGTCCGCCACCCTGGCCATTTGCGCATTGGCAGACTTTACCTTTGAGAACATTATGAAGAACGCTCACGCATGCAGGTTTCCTCACAATGTTTTCCTTCACCGTTAGAGCAAGTGATATTTTTTTTAAACAAATCCGCAAAGTAAGGGGTGCGTCACATAAATGAATTGAATTATGAAATGATTTATTTATTTCACGTAGGACAACTTTTGTCGCTTATGAGAAGTCAATACTCTACCACCGGTTCGGAATATTTTCTACTGAGAAGAGCCGGCAAGAATGCAAACGCAACCCATCTCAGGCCGACTCATGACTTTCCAATTAGGTACCATCAGAAGATTGTGAACTAATACTTTTATTTTTTGTAACTACAAAAAAGGGACCATAACAAAGTGGGATATTCCAATTCTAATACGAGGCGACAGGTGTTTAATCGACAGAATATGTTGGCCGCATGCCTTTGCCACAGAATACTATTACCTACCTTTGCCCTGTTTAACTTTATACACGTAAAAAATATGTTATAGTGGAACTTTTACTAAAATTGATTATAACATAAAAACCCAGGCCAGAGGCCCAATTGTCTAAGAAAAACGTAATCATTTGACAGTTTAAAATGTATTACTCGAACTGTTTAAGCAGTTCATTTTCATGCTTTTTGAAGGGCGGGCATCTATGAACTCCTTATCCGTTTGACAAAAAAAAGTTAACCGCAGTTCTTTCTGGATTCTGTTCGCCTCAAACCTCAACTACTCGACCGGTTTCAACTTAATACACGACCCTGGAGACATACGATACTTTTACTCCTACTAGATAAAAAAAAAATAAGTAAAGCCACGCGGATAAAGTTGCATGCAGAAACTATTTTATTTTCTATAGATTCGAGTGACTAAAATAACTGAGTACTTTAAAGCATTATTATTTCAAAATAACAGCTTTATGTCGCGTACGTTGACGTCCCTAAAATAAGGATTTACTTTTAAAATAATACTTGTCACTTAGCAATATTAAGTTACATAGCAACTTCGGAATGAAGATGATAATAATAAGATCTAAAAGTTGTCTCAAAAGTCTCATGAAATCTTGTCTCTGTATCGTAAGTTATTCAAGGTTACAAAAATCAGTTTTTCGCGCTAATCTAGGTTTCTATAGCTCCAATGATGCATCTACAGAGCATAATTTTTGCGACAATTTTTTTTTATTTTTTTTTATGCGCTCAATCGTTTTGGGCAGAGACAGATATACTGTAATGCAGGAATTATTATATTTAATATCCTATATTTATATATTAGATGACGCCCGCGACTTCGTCCGTGTGAATTTTTTTTTTCACTCCCGCGAGAACTCTTTAATTTTCCGGAAATAAAAGTAGTCTATGTCCTTCCCCGGGATACAACCTATTCCTGTAGCAAATTTCATCAAAATCGGTTAAACAGATGAGCCGTGAAAGCGACAGACACACATATGGAGTATGGATCTCTTGAGAACCCTTGGCGAATCTGACTCTTACTTGGCTAGTTTACGGGACCCTAAAAACGGAACTCCACGAATAACAATAAAATACACAGTATTAAACTGCCAAGGTCTCACCGAATACGCAGTTTTTGTTTTAAAATAAAATACCTATACTATTATAATGAAAACTGTTTACCGTATGTACTTACATGTTATTGCCATTTCTATGCCATTATAATTTATACCTAACTAGGTACTACATAAATTATACATTTATATGGTAAACGGGTTTCCTCGCTTGTCATACGATTACGTGTTTCGTATTTCGAATGTCAAGTCCACGATGATAAAATAATTCTAAACGATGTTCCGAAATGGGGACGAACAATACAATTTTATAAGTACCTAAGTAATAATAAGTTTTTTTAATTCCCACGGGAACTCTTCAATTTTCCGGGATAAAAAGTAAACTATCCAGGTCCTCAACTATCAAGGTTATGCGTAAAATCACGTCGATCCGTTGAGGCGTGATTGAAGGACAAACCAATAAACCATCAAACATACACTTTCGCATTTATAATTTTAGTATTAAAAAAACCACAGATATTAGCCATCTGCGAGGGATCAATTCAGTACCTATACCTACACAAGTGTGTGCGGAAATGTGCACCCTCTGTTCCCTCACTCTCATAGGAAACGAAAAAGCCAAATTCGTTCACCGGATGGGTGAACGAATTTGGCTTTTTAGTTACCGACTTGGGACAACGTTGCTTAATCCCAATCGACTGATATACGTTGTCGCAACTAGGCCACTCGTCCCTCGTTGCTTTTATGTCCTTATGCTGTAAACATAGTTACTAACAGTAATCCTACCAAGTATTGATTTTGTGCTACAAATGGCATTTATCAATATTCTAGGAGGAATTTAACCTCATAAATTCCTCATTGCCTGAAGTATAGTACCTAGACGACCTCCCCGGCGCAGTGAAGCACCCCCCTTATAGGGTTCTGCTTTCTACACGGCATCGTACCGGAACGCTAAATAGCTTGGCGGCACATTTTTGGCGGTAGGGTTGTAACTAGCCACGACCGAAGCCTCCCACCAGGCTAGAACAGAGCAAATTCAGAAATTATAAATTCCCAAATTGACTTCGCCAGGGATCTAACCCGGTACCTCTCGCGCTCAACACTGCGCCAGGGAGAGGTCGTCAAATGTACGAGTACTTACTTAGTAAGTCTGGTACTCGTAAGTGTCTATCTAAGTACTAAAAATGAAACTTGCAAAAGTTGGCTCTAGCTGCATTCTTGCTGGCTCTTCACAGTAGAATATTTCCGAAGCAGTGGTAGAGTTAGACCAAATCTTCAGTTTCTAGACTGAACGCGGTTAGAGCTTAACGTTAATTTTCTATCAGTTTCTACTTTTTTAGATAATAATATTAATATAATATGTACTTCAATAGATAAAAAGGACGGTATTTTACAGGTGAATTTAATTTCTATTGTAATATATCGTTATTTTTTTCTATCGCGAGAGACTGCCTACGTCAGAAGAAAAGAAAATAACACAAAAGATAATGAAAATGGATATAGTAGTGGGCCGAGTAGTAGAAGGACCGTGCGTCTAGATTTCCCCGGACTAATCTTAGATTGAGTGACTGGAAGCAAACGGACTAATTTCTTAGATCCATTTACCTCTTTCGTCGCCTCAACCAATTGAGACGTCCGCTGCTGGACGAAAGTCTCGTGCATGAATCTCCACAGGACACGGTCTTTTACGGCTGCAATTACTTCTATTTTTTTACGTAAGAATCGCTCCTCAGTAACTTACGTATAACTTACATTTGCATGCGATACGGGACTTACATTCCGTGTTTACATTCCGTAATATACGCGACTCGAATGAGTAAAACTCACAAGACGTGTAATCGACGTGGCCATTTACTTACTTCCAGAGGCCCCTAGCTATTCGCTCGAAACTATATCCATCCGCTTCTTCCAACGCTGCGAGGCCGCCAATCAAGCACCTTGGGACCCCAACGCCTTTCAGTTATTTATTTAAATATTTATTTATTATTTAAGCTTAAGCTTATCGACATTTCGAGCAATATCGGTGAACTACTCTGGTATAACTCTTGACTTTGGGACACGTCCAGATTTTCATGGTCGTTGATGGTTACCCCAGTTTATGGTTAAAAAATGCCGACCAGTCGTCGGCGTAAGGCGTTTCAGACGAGTAATTATCATACCTACAGCTCGATAAACGGTGAACGCCCTTACCTAACGGCCGTGGCTTCATAGTTCGTACACACTACTAGTGGCACACGTTACTGTACCTACCCATTCTTATATACTTTACGGTTGTATTTCATCAACTAATTTATTATTAGAAATTTATAAATATTAATTTATTGAATTATTTATGATTAAAAAAAAAGAAATGGTCAATGCAATAAATAAAGCTACGCACTCGCATATAAATAATATATTGAAATATTACTTTTAAAGACCTCGAAAACATTACATTATAGGTACTTAAAAATAATTGAAAACTACACCGACTAGTTGTTTAACTAAGATTTTTTTAAAGGAAATGAAATGTTTTTACTTAATGCGTATTAAATAAAATTTTGTGTGAAACGTCAAACCGTGTGGTGTCGTTGGACAACCTGTATAATAAGTTTTTTTCTGCGAAAGTTTTCGGGATTCTATTTAGAAAAAACTAATTTTTTTTTAAATATCATGAGTGGACTCGAACCTGCTTAAAGATTGTGTGATTGAGTCCTATGCGATAATTGATAATTCGAAATATTCAACAATAACTAAAATAATAATAACAAATGGGTACTCTATCTGTATAGATATTAGATAGAGATATAAACTAACGCTTTTCTGTCACACCGACAATTTTTCTCTGTACAATTTTTCAAACCCGGGGCCCGCGTTTTATCCTGTCATAAAGAACGTACGTTCAAACAAGAAACAACTATGTATATTTTGCATATACATATTATATAGAAATACATTAAATTAAATTACCTCTAGACTGAGGGACCTGCGAACTTTAGGGCGAATGTATTTTGAATATACCCTTGTAAGGTCAGTAGTTGTTTGACTTTAGGGTCCAATGCCTTTTAACTTTTAAGAACAAAGTTTGTTTAATACCTATTTGCCTCACTCAAATATTTCTACAGTAAGAGACTACCTACTCAATAATATATTGACTTTCAGAAGTTTTGATTGGTTTTATAATATATTATATTTAGTGACTACAAGCCAAATCAGACACTTTTTTCAAACAGCAAAGCGCGCCCTTTGTATGCGATGTAATGTATGAAATACTGAACTGTGACGTAATCAAAATTCGACGCACTTTTTTACTTCAATCGATAAAATGGTTTTCAAACATAAAAATAACAGAGGACGAGGATATAACGACTATTAGGAGATTCTCTATATAATAATCACTAAAAAAAATAAGTTATTTGAATAGTTGTCAAATACCCAATTCTGTTGTACATACCTAATCTGTGAACAAAATTTACAGGTCTATCTAGTGATCTTCTTCGGCAAGGAGCTTTATAAAAGGGATAGTAAAAGATTCAAACCGGTAATTTAAATTTTGCTTAGAGATTTTATACACTAGAATTATAGCCCCAATTAAGTATGTGCCTACATATGAATATCAATGAACCTATATAGATTTTTATAAAACTGTTTATAAATGGTCAAGTAATTATATAAAACAATTGCGTACGTACGTACGGGACATTGACATATTGACCTTTATTTTAATTGACCAGTAAACAATAAGTACCTACTTTCCTGCTCAGTAAATAAAAGAACAACATGGACAAGTCCGATCACTGACGTCCCCGATGGCCGTGTCTGAATGACGTCATTGCTTCCTGTCAACGGGGTAGCAGGCATAGTTTTAATCTTTTTTATTATTTTACTAACGCTGAGTTGTACGAAATAATTAAAAAATATTTAATTGTCGATTAAAGTTTTTTAATCACAAGACTTCATACAATTATTGCGATTAGTTTGATTAGTTTATTTTAATTACCACAAAATTTTCTATTTGTTTCGTGCAACTCAGCGTAAGTACATTGTTTTACCACTGTCCCCGCATAAATCCCCCATTTCAGGGTCTCCACAAATCCTTTAATTCGGCATCAAGACGGAGATGATGGGTATACAAGTATCGAAGGGTTTAGCAGTGTACTTTCTTACGTACCATAGAAAAGTTATAAGTAGGTAATTATAAACTAACAAGCGATCGCCCGCGGATTCGCTCCCGTGAGAATTTCAAAAAATCCAACCAGGTTTTTTTTCGACAGTATAAAAGGAACCTCAGTGCAACATTTCAGCTTTCTAGGACCAAAAGCTTAGGCTGAACGGTGACAAGTAAGTCAGTCAGTCAGTGAGTTAGTGAGTCAGGACACATAATATGGACGTGCCCTTGGAGCGTGGGCACAAATTAATTCTCCGCAATGCTCCAACATAAAAAATTATACAAAAGGATACCCTGGATGAAGCCGATATGACCTTGCGGGGATACGATCTTGTTTGACCTCTTTTGTACCTATATTATCCCGATACATATCTGTCTGTGTCTACACAAAACAAATACATAATACGAAAGTTATGAACCGATGTAATATAGAAATACTAGCTGATGCCCGCGACTTCGACCGCGTGGATTAAGGTTTTTACTTTTTTGATTCTCTTTAATTTTTTGGGTAAAAAGTAGCCTTAGATGTCGGATGAAAAGATGGCCTGGGAGACCGTAGCAGACAGACAGACACACTTTCGCATTTATAATATTAGTATGGATTGCTTCGAATAAACCAATCGAATTAGTCCTTCGAATATCGAATCTCTATGAACGTAGAACAGAAAGTACCTACATGTTTTCCGTCGCGCGAAATTTTAAAACACCGCACACAGATGTTCTACTAGATGTCTAGTAGACTTCACTGTGCTAATGAAGGTTCATTAGCACAGTGAAGTCACTTCTGCATTTATTCTGGATTCTGTGTCCCGTGCCAGCCTTCTCATTATTCTGAACACATATTATTCAGACAGGATATTAGTTGTTCTTCTTCTTAACGTTTAAGTATCTGTGTTGCAGTAAAATAATAGAATTGTACACATACACACACAACAGCGCAAGAAATATTTCAAAAAAATTTTTTCGCTAATTTTATGCTCTACAATTGTTTACAATAGATGTTACCATCATTGGAACAATAGAAACCGAGATAATCGTGAAAAACTGTTTTTGTGACCTTTGACCTTGAATAACTCACAAACCCGACACGAGATTTAACGTGACTTTTGAGACAACTTTTAGAACGCCAAAATGAAGGTAATACGAAAATTCAGCTTATTTCCGCTTAAATTCCGAGGTTGACCCCTATTTTTATACGACTGCCTGAAAAAAGGAGTATATTGTTTTCAGGGTTCATGTATGTATGTATGTATGTATGCATAGACTTATTATATTACTAGTATGTATGTGAGTTTGTATTTTCCACTATAACTTCTATACGCCTGAACCGATTTTGATTAATGAGGTATCGTTAGAATCCCTAGCTTATTCCGGGTGACATAGGCTAGTAAAATTTAAAAAAAAATTGACGGGGTGACCATGGTCCCGCATTAAAGACGAAAGTTGAAAAAATATATTCGAAAATAAGATTAACTATATAATCATCATCTATAAAATGATGAGTAGATTCCAAAAATATATAACACTATAGTTCAATATCCAGTGATTCACAAAATAATATCATTTAATAAAAATGTGAATAAGATTTCAAAGGTAATTAATGACTGTGGTATCGTTACTTATTAGATAGTTACGGGCTATGGCAGAGCAGTTGTATTTTTTAATCATTTTAATTATATTCTCTTGTATGCTAAAATGACTGGACGGTTTCTGTTGAATGTACCTGCGCGGCCGCGAACCTACAACCCGGACTGTATAGTCCCACAAACTTATCTGTCCCCGGTCGCTATATCTATGAAAAAACCGGCCAAGTGCGAGTCGGACTCGCGCACCGTGGGTTCCGTACAAACCTGTAGGTATATGTATGTATAAGTAAAAGTTATAAGTATTTTTATTCCACTAATATATTTTTATTTCAATTTTATACCTTCAACTTTTTATACTTAAACTTACTATCCCGTTCATGAGGAATGGGATAATAAGTTTAAAATTATTAAAAATATTTTTATTATATGATGTAACTAAAAATTTATGTTTTTCGCAATTCTTCCTATATCTGCGCTATAAGACGTTGCTTTGTTCCAAGTTTTAAGATTCTGAGTTCACGGGAAGTACACTGTAGGTTATATTCCCTTGCGAGTGTTGAAAATTTGCATAAAAATATTTTTATTATATGATGTAACTAAAAATGTATGTTTTTCGCAATTCTTCCTATATCTGTGCTATAAGACGTTGCTTCGTACCAAGTTTCAAGATTCTGAGTTCACGGGAAGTACCCTGTAGGTTTTGATTCCCTTGCGAGTGCAAGAAAATTCGAAAATTTGCAGCATTGTAAACGGCTGTATCTTTTGATTGTGTTGGCTTTGAAGTTTGATTTTTTCATAACTCCAAGGGACAGTAGACCTGAGTATTTGATATAAATTGCAGCTTGATACCTCCATGCGTTCCTGAGAAAAAGGGTCTTTACACACAGACGGACGGACAACGAAGTGATCCTATAAGGGTTCCGTTTTTTCCTTTTGAGGTACGGAACCCTAATATAATAAAAACAAAAGTTTGTTAAAGGCTTGCTGACTTAGTTGGCACCATCCTTATATTAGCGATTGTAAAATTCCGACGCCTTTGTAAACGGCAAAATTCACTATTTACCTGCAACACCTACACAAAGCGGCCCTACTGTAGTCTGTAACGTGGAAAAGGTCGTCGGCTCCTATTATACTTATGTACAGAACTACAGACGAAAATATTTATAGCGCCCTGCCCTTGAGAAGGACAGATGCCATGCTACGCGCCCGGCTCATAGGTGAAGAGGTGGCGGACAATTTGTTCAAATTTTCTTTTAAATATTATCTAAAATTTTCATAAAAGACTGCAACAATGAAAATTCATCACCAAACATAAGGAAACAATCATGGACTTCAAACGGTACCTACTCGTATTGCAAACAAAAATAATAGAAAATCCTAATAAAACTTAGTTTAAAATAAAAGACTTCCCGCGGGAAACTTTAATCCACGCGGACGACGTCGTGGATATGTATCATTATCAAAAGTTAATAAATAGCAACCGCGGCAGCCGCGCAAGATTTCCGCTCTATGTTTATACTTTATTGTTTAGGTACACCTTTACTCCTTTACCTTTAACTTTATTGGCGTATTCATTCATTCAGCAATTTCTTGATAGACGAAATATATGAATTTGGGCATGCATAATCCTTTAAAAAAATCGTAGACCAACTCTTGGAGTATCAGGCCAATTGCTCTAAATTGACAACGCATGAAGAGTAAAATCAATAAGTGCTTGACACGTTTGAACAAATGTTTTTATTTAACAGCCGACTTTATCGAACGTGATTTCGTTATCATAAAAGGTTACTATAGAGTAGGTACCATTAGTAGAGTCGACTGCCGAGTGAAGCCTGCTACTTCTGTCGAGAGGATGACACCGCGGGACACGCAATTTTTGAATGTCCTGGTTGTGCGGACCTGAGGATAGAGGCGCAGGGAACGAGCGACGAAGTTGATGCCCGAAACCTAATAACGCAGATGCTGTCGAGCGAAGATGCGTGGACACGATTCGGCAAAATGCTAAGGGACATAATGAGAAGAAGAAAGGGGAGGGAAAAACTAGAGGGCCAGCATGAAGTCATGCTAAGCAGTCCCGTGCTGATACCTGACAGACATGGGGAAGGTTATTTTAGTCCGTGCAAGTCGGACACGCCCTGCGTGTCCGACTTGCGTTAGTGGAAGCGTTAGTGGACCATTTGAGCCAGTAAAAACTCTTAAATAAACTGATCACCAGCTCTTGAAACATATGGCCAATTGCTTTAAATTGACAAAGCATTAGCATATTATTTGATCACAAATTAACACATGACTGCGATCTCTCCTGATAAGTGACGATGCAGTCTAAGATGCCAGCGCGTAAATTTCGAAGGGATAATAATTATGGCAGTTTGTATTGAACCCTTATTCGATTCTTCATACGGTAGTAAAAGTAAGTCTCTGTTCTTCATGTGTACCTATACTTTAAACTGTATAGCATAAGAAAACCCTGACCTTTTAAAGTCTAGCGCCGGAATCCTGACAAATGCTTACAAATCCTGACTTTTTCAACGTCCAGCCGGAATCTTAACAAGAACTACCAAAATCTAAGATAAATCCCAACGTCAGCTAACCCTTAGTAAAAAAAATCGATAATGTGTTGCGTTTGGTTAATGGTTTTTTCACTCGATCACAGAATTCAGACAAGGTAAGTAAGTAGAACTGGTTAAGGAGCGGTGACCTTGTAGCGCAGAGGCAGATGTCTAGTGAAACACCAATTGGGCATTGGTGTCAAAAACTGTTGTAGGTATTTGTATATTTAAAGATTACTGTTTCTTTTTTTTTGTGTTTTATTTTAAACTAGCTGATGCCCGCATTTTGTACGTCCGCGTGAATTGAGGTTTATGGTTCCCGCGGAAACTCTTTCATTTTCCGGGATAAAAAGTAGCCTATGTGCTATTCCAGACTATAATCTATCTCTGTGCCAAATTTCAGCCAGATCCGTTCAGCCGTTGCATTGGCGCGGGATTGAGTAACAAACATCCATACATCCATCCAAACTTTCGCATTTATAATATTATGATGATGATGATTTGATTATTTTGAATACTTAAGTTAAATGTATAAAAAGCATGTCATCGTCGTCGTAAACCGATAGACATCCACAGTTATAGATAGACATACCTATAGTCTATAGGTCTTTTGTAGAGACGTCCACTCAGCGTCTTGCGACAGCTGGAAGTAGGTACAGGGGCTTTTCGAAGACTTTCGTCTTCAGGCAATGAGTACTTTCGGAGTAGAATAAATCATTAACATCATAAGAAAGCTCGATAAAATTAGGTACTTAACTGTTAGGCGTAGGTAATACTCATGCATGCCTGTGAGTAACCAAAAAATCAGACACGTTCTCCCGCTATGAATGACAGCCATTTCTAATAGACAATTTATAATTCTGTGGGTCAGCTTTATCAGACCAGCGTGTTATCAAGTAGGCAGTATAGATTGTCGTGGGCAGTTATGGCCACGCAAAATGTATAATTTTTGCCTTTAAATGACCAAAAGACTTATTAAAAATAATACTTTCTGTTCTGCCTAGGTTTTTCTCCATATTCGTGAAGGTTATAACTTATGAGTTGACATTATGTTAGTTGTGTTTTCTTGAGCTAATAAGACGATAGGTTCCCTGATCCTTCCGTCTAGGACTCAGCTAAATTATCTAGGATTTTGATTGCAGCTAACGATCATTATCAGATGTTAGTAATTAAACCGACGGCTTAACATACTCTCCTATACGATATGGAGGAAACGAAAAGTAAGAACATTTGAACCTATAAAGGTCCTACCTAGTTACAGACTTTGGTCAACATTGCATACCCAGCTCAACTAATATTATTTAGTAAGAGCCTCCGTTTCTACAGTGCAATCACCTGATAGCCGCTGCAGAAACTGCAGGGCCATATAATCTTTTACTTACTTAAAAAAACATACTACAGTACAGTGATGTTATAAAAACTATTGTGTTATTCTTATCAGTATCACATACATGGAATGTTAATTGTAAATTAATTTTCTGTAGGTACTGAACATAAATTGGTTTTCAAAGTTAATTAAAATTTTATTACAATGCTACTTACTCACCATTCAAAGAAGTCTGGCGTATTCTATACTTCAATGTTTATCCATTTCCAAACCTGGGCACGTTATCACAACATAGTAACTATTACTTGTGGCAGTCTTAATCACTTATTCCAACATATTTTGTAGTTTTTTTTTGGACCACTTTTTATTGGCATTACTAATGTTCTATCTTATAAATTTCTATGTCCATCTAATTGTTCTCTCGTAATTAAGGTTCACGTGTTCATGTTAAAACACCACGCCTATATTGAAGCCATATAAATTATAATAAGAGATTAAAGCTCGATATGATACATCGCCCGTGACAGTCTCAAGGCGACGCAAGCGTTGTTATAGCTTAGTAAGATTCCCGAAACTAGATTGACTGGCTATAGCATGGAAAATATCAAAAATAGCTAATAGTGAATACAATAACGGAGGGGGATCATAAAACCTGCGTAACATAAACAAATAAACTTATTTCTGTGCTCAACTACACAACATGCAATAATCAAGCAGTTTTACACAGCAGACCTGTCGACGGACAATACACACTATAATATACTATGTACATGTTAAACACTACTGCCACAAATAATTATGTATATTACGTATTATGGATTATAATGTATATTAATATCAAGTAAATAAGGAGAGGACTGGGATCGTAGAGGATGTATATAGAAAAAAAATAGAGAAATATACAATACACGCTATTTAAACATGAAATTTATTAAAGTTAAAAAACATACAATGTTTGGTTTTACACAAAATAAAATACCTGGAGGGTAAGGGGTCGAGCGGACTGGCAGGCGGGCCCGCCCCGTAAATACATATCCGACAGGTCATACATAGTTCAATAATATAATACCATATCATACGATACAAGTACACATATAGGATACTGTCAAGCAACTCAACTCACAGGAAGTCATGTCGCGCTCACGCCAGTACGATACAAAACTATAATTAATCTTACAAAAATACTTATGCCACTAATCTGAAATGCACATAGAGGATCTCGCGTCTCGACTACAAAAATATTCTGAGATTGGAATGAAATCTTTCTTTAAGCTTTCGGCCCCGGGACGATCACAAACGAGAGTGGCGTTCAAAACGTCCGTTAACTAGTTACTTCTCTTCTGCGTCTTAAAGCTAACCGAGAGAACCTGTCCATTGAGCGTGTAGCCGTTGAGGCCCTGGATGGCCATGGCCGCTTCGTCGTACTCACGCATGTTGACAAAAGCAAAGCCCTTGTTCTTCTTCGTCTCGGGGTCCTTGATGACTTTGATGGAGTCGATCGCGCCGTACGGGCCGAAGAGTTGCCATAAGGCGAGCTCGTCCGTGTCTTCACCCACATTGTACACATATACTGTGGTCTGCGGCGCGGCCGGCGCGCCCAGAAGCGGCACAGGACTGGCGGCCGCGCCCAGCAGCGGCAGCGCGTGGCCCGTACTAGCCATAGGGTTGAAGCGCTGCTGCCCTTTAGTGACGAAGGGCAGAGCTTTGCCGGGCGACGGCAGCAGCGGTGGCGGCGACGCCTGAGGGAAGCCGGCGAAAGCGGGCCGCGCTCCGAACGCACTGAGATTGGTTCCGTTGAAGGCCGGCGCTGCGCCGTTAAACACAGCCGCACCGTTGTACAATGCCGCCGGAGCGGCGCGCCGCGCTGCGCCTTTACCACTGGGCTTATTAGCGAATTTGACTACCAGAGCGCCCGCACCCGGCAGCGGCGTTTGACCGTTGAGATGAGCGATAGCGTCTTCCGCTTGCTGCCGGCTCTCATAGCACACGAAGCCGATCCCTTGCGATACGCGACTGTTGGTGATGTGTCCGAACGGCCCGAACAGCGCGTTGAGGCGCTCCAGAGTCATGTCGGGCGGTAAGTTACTGATGTATAGATTAGATTCGGTGTCGGGTTTGTGGCTGGCTTTATTCTCGGGGTTGAGCAGCGCGAACGACACTTTCAGCGTCTTGCCTTGCATTAGCAGCCCGTTGAACGCCGCACGCGCCTTCTCGGCATCTTCATGCTTTTCGTACTCCACAAAACCGTAGCCACGGTTCGCGATCAGCTTGCAACTCTCGATCTTACCCATCGCCGAGAACAGCGCGTACATCATATCCCGCGTCATCAGCTCCGGAATATAGTTGACCATGAGTTTGGTCGGTGACACATTGGAATTATTAGCGTCGCCGCCGCCATTCTCCATACTCATTTCGTTTAACATTGTTCCTTTTGACGAACTACACTACTTAACACAAAATACTAATAAAAGTCACACAGATGGGGGTTTGTTACTTCATTTGCGACATGGAAACGAACAAAGAACCAACACAAAAAACCCAAATCGTACGAAAACGCCAACAGCAACGCCGGTTCACAAGTTCATCATCACCCGACACATGAACGAGTTGTCGAGTTTGTTTTTGGAATGTTACCAGAACAATGTTACTGTAAATGTTTGTAATGTTATGAACTTAGCGCCGCGAATGAAAACCAACTTATATACTGTAAAGCACTAATTATTGCTTTTCTCACTTTTAACGATTTTTCACAATTTACACGTGCAGAATATTGTCAAAAATTATATTTATTTTTACGTGGCAAAAATATTTTTTTGAAATTTGTCTATGTCAAAATATTTATTCTATGGTCCAGGACATCTAACCATAGAGTAAAGCACAGACTACATAAAAGTATATTAAGCTGAGAACTTGAGAAGAGGAGGGTAAGATTTGATCAGCGGTCGTTAAATTATGATATCAGCGTCCGCGTGGTTTAAGTTTATTTGATTCCCGCGGGCATTAATTAATTTTCCGGGATCAAAAGTATCCTTTGTCACTCTCCAGACTATACCCATACCAAAAATCACGTCAATCTGTTGCTCCGTTACGGCATTATTGAAAGACAAACAATATAATTAGTATGATATTATAATAAAAATCTGTATATTTTACTCATGATTGGTAGTAAAATACATTATACTCAAAATATTTTCTACCGTGTAAATATTATGGTTTCATGGTATTTTGTGGATTAAGGAGTGTGTTACCTACAGGTCTCCTGAACTCATAATAACGGTCTATTTAATAGAAAATAATATACCTAATGTTTTTTTGAATCCCCAGGAACAATTTTTTTTAATACTTCATAATTTATTAACATAATTTAATAAAACAAAATAAATAATTGGAAAATATCATATCATTTCATCTAATGTAACAGCTGTGTATATTTCCGTAATTATTTCCATTGAATAATCGGTTTTTTTCTTTGATTTTAAGGTTTGTTTAGCACTGTCCTAAAGTTACCCTATGCAATAATATACCAGATAAAGGTATTGTACAAAGATTGTACCCAGCTGTGCTGTGTTCTCTACGAAAGTATAGATGTCAGATCACCGACCAGAAAAACAAAGACAAGATAGAAAAAGAAGATATCAAATGTCAATGATGATCGATGTCAATTTGCGCTAATTAGTAGAATTACAAAAATAAAGGCCGCTACATACGGGACGGGATTTTACCCTTACGGGACGGGACGTGAAGTTTTGGAAATATCGTTTCATAGAAAATGTTAACGAATATGCATACGCGACGGATGCACGGACGGGACGGGAACGTGGCACGTGCGGGGCGGGAAAAACATCGTCGGCGACGATCCGTCCCGACCGTCCGATTTTCCGCCCCGTCCCGTCCGTGATTCCGTTGCGTATGCACAGTCGCTCGAGTTCGCTCCGAAGAGCTGGGACGTGCATCCGCCATCCTATTATCGATTACAATAATGGACGACGAAAGACTAATCGAGTGTGTTCGATCACACGAAGCTCTTTATAATTTTGCACACGCAAAATATTTAGATACTAAATACAAGCTGAATTTTTAGTGGTTTTAGGGCCTCAGAGAGGTGATTCGGAATTAACAGTACAATTTATTTCTACCATTTATCCTGACCCTAGTATTAAAATAAAAAATAAAAAATCGAGAAATTATGATGTCGAAAATTTTGCGATCAATTAGTAGCGCTAGGCGCCAGCTGACTGGCGAGTCACGTGACGCACGAACCGAGCGGCGCGCGGCTGGTTGTTCACCTTTGGCTATCAGCTGTTAAACATTCGGTAAAGTTTCGATGTACTTTCAGCTCAACATTGTATTGCAATGATGTACTGTGTAAAACTTGCAGCTCACGAAGTAGGTGGGTACACTGATTTTAGGTATTAAATTTTACAATCTTATTTACACGTATTTATGCACTTTCTTTGATAAGGACTTTCGCGGATCACGTGGGGGTTGTCAAAGGCCCAAAAATGTTTATTGTGCTGGTTAAAAATTCCAATACAATTAAAAATTGACTCGTCAGTCCACAGAATGCTTAATTCACGATTATTTAATGACCACTGACAAAACTCAATCCTGGCTGGTCCATCGTATGCTCCGGCGAGTACCTACATGCGGGATCGACCTCGACCTTGAGCATGCTCTGGTTCTCGGAATTGCCCATGGTCGATTAAACGCTGCGTTGCAGCTAAGATAGTAAAACTCGACGGAATTTGTGGGTTTCGGATTCCTCGCATACGAAAGGAGTTTAAGCCATCCGGTTGCAAGTAGAGCCGTCGAGCTTCTGTCGCATTGTAATGGCGTACATCTGCAGTCTGCACCATACTTAGGTATTCCAAATTGGCGTATTCGTAATGGCGATCCATTTTTGCGCGTATTTGAAAACCGAAGTAGCGTCACCTACCGCGCGTGTGACGCGTGTTGCGTAACGTGCGTAACTGAAGCCGGAAGTCGGCTAGCCGAAAGCGGTCGGCGGCGCGCGGGCCGTCAAAGGATTGAGGGGCGGGGCTTCGACTAATGGACGCCAGACGCCGCTCGCGCCTCCATAGCGTCGGTACGTCGGCTAGCTTCTTGGAATTTCGCCGCGTAGCGGTACTAATGTTTCTCACAGTTACGAGTTTATTTCGAAAAAAAAATCTAAAAGTAAGTACTTTAAAAATAAAAAATAACAAGTGGAGTCGGTAGTACTGCTAAAGGCGATTCAACTCGCCGCGGCTTTAAAACCACTAAAATTTCATCGTGTATAAAAATTATCTGTGGAAGAAAATTGCAGGCGAATTATCACTCCCTGAAAGCGGTTAGATTTATTTTATTTACCTATTTATTGCATTCATAACTTTGCAGCTATCATCCACTAATATTATAAATGCGAAAGTGTGTTTGTTGGTTTGTCCTTCAATCACGCAGCAACAGAGCAACGAATTGCCGTGATTTTTGCATGAGTATATTTGAGGACTTGGAGAGTAACATAGGCTACTTTTTATCCCGGTAAATTAAATCTCCTTTTCCTCTTGGCGACCGTAGCTTCTTCGTCATCTAAAGCAATAGCAATTGAAGCCAATTCTTCAAATGAAAAATTCATCTTTCCTTGTTCACAACACTAGTACGTTAGTTCCGTCTAAACTGTCACGGTGCGTTAATGCATTAAAAATCCCCGTCAGCCACGTCCCGTCCCCGTCCCGTCCACGATCTTACTCCGTCCCGTATGAAGCGGCCTTTAGTTTAGTGTTGGGTAGGACAAGCAATTTCGATGAGTTTGTATGAGTAACTCATTCAGTTTGGCGAGGCAGTACATTGTACCACTTCAAATGAGGTGGGACAATGTCACATTAATGGGACATTGTCCCAATAATGTTACATTGTCCCACCTCATTTTCGAACCCTTCACCCAAAACACATACCGAGGCTTTGAGCTGAGCATAGAAGAATGGGGGATAATATGGGACAATATGATATGTGTTTTATATACTAAACCTACATACCTCTAATTTTGCCGCTTCACTAATACAACGTAAATCGTAATTACAAAACAAACAAAAATGAACAATTTGAATTCGAATGTCAATTATTAATTCATTCATCGACCGACCGATTGATCGAATCGACACGACCACAGATAACTATAGACACGACACCGTCAGATTTTCACTCACAGCTCACTTCATTCAATCGTCCTACGAACGAAAGTAGTAGTACTCAACTACTCATAGAAAGGTCTGCTCTCTCAACCTCACACATTCGTTCGTGTGGCCGCGCCGTCTCGCTCACTCGCTGCGCTTTGTAATAATGAAGCAGAAGGTGAACCAACGAGTCGAGCGAGAAGTGCGACTGCGACAGAAGATAGGACGACAACGACAATGACTTGCTTTGCTTTTACTTACTCGCTCCTCACCTCACGTCACCACTCACTCGTCAGTTCGAGATTCATTCATTTTTGCATGTCACAGTGAAGCGGTACAAAATATTTTTTTGAGGTGTTGGGACATTCAATCATTTTGTATGGGACATTTGAAGTGCCTCTTGTATGTCCTACCCATAGATTAATTATAAACCAAGTATAGATTGCTAACTCCCATATTAAAAAAATTCTAGGTTAATACTATCGATAGGTGGCGCTACCAGGCTCGCTCGACAAATGATTATAGTAAAATCGGTGAAATATCGTATTTTCTTGGTTCAGTTTGTATTAATTATTTATATTGTGGCGAAGTCCCACGAGACCTACTGAACCCTCGGGAATTTCCGTTCCGACTCGCTTTCGGTCGGGATTCTCCCGGGCGTTCCAATCAGTGAATTCTGAACCCCGACGACGGGAGGCCGCGTACACGCATCTCATGTCCGGCTAATTCACTCAATTCAATCAATTAATTATTATATTTGTTATATCGTACATAGTCCGTAATTAGTGTTATAAATCGTTTATCATAATATATCAATAGACTTTGTAACTAAATAAATAATCAACTTTCATAATATAATATTCGTAAATTACATTGGGTTTGTTTAACTTCAATCCTAACATTCCCATAACTGGTGACACCCGACGTTCCCATAAGTGGTGAACCGGCGACGCGTCCCGAACTCTCAAGTGCTTGCATATTTCGAACATTCTTTGTGTGCATAGTGACGAACTTATTTTATTCCGAAAATAGATTCAGTGTAATAAAAGTTTTTTATTTTAAACAATGGCTGAAGACAACAAATCTCCCGCGGTAGAAACTGTGCGCGTAAAAGTCCCACCTTTTTGGCCAGACGAGCCAGCTCTTTGGTTCGCACAGCTAGAAGGGCAGTTTGCTTTAACAAATACTAGCAAACCCGGCGAACTCCGTTTCGCCACCAGATGGCTTTCCCGCTAAAACGATTTTCCCGCTTTTCTGTTGAAATTTTTTCCTGAATTTTCTTTGCTATAAACCTCACGGAGCCCGAGACCTTTCCAACGAATGCAAAACCGTGGAAATCGGTTCGTGCGTTCTGGAGTTATAGCGTCAGGAAGGAAAACCCGACTTATTTTTATATAGTAGATAACAGCAGACACGACCAAGTATAATTACGTAATTTCAAATTTGGATTATAAGTACATAACCGAAATAAGAGACGTTATTAAAAACCCTCCCGATAGTGATAAATATAATAAGATTAAGACAGAGCTGGTGAAACGTCTTTCGTCGTCACAGGAGCAACGAGTACGTCAATTATTAACCCAAGAGGACATTGGGGATCGTAAGCCATCGCAATTCCTGCGACACTTACAAGGTTTAGCAGGTCCAAGCGTACCCGACGACTTTTTACGTACCCTATGGACGGGCCGACTACCTACTCATATTCAAGTAATCTTGGCGTCGCAATCGAAGAGTAGCCTCGACGAGTTGGCTACACTTGCGGACACAGTTAAGGATGTGATTGGTACCGCGCCGCAAGTTCATCAGCTGTCTGCGTCGACGTCGAATAATGAGATCAGCGAACTGAAACAATCAATCGCTGATTTGTCGCGCAAAGTCGCCGCACTAGCATCGTCATCGCGATCCCGCTCGAGATCGAATAGCAGCACGAGATGGCGCCGACGTTCCCGTAGCCGATCCAATGATTCTGCGACTGATGCCCACTGCTGGTATCACCGCAAATTCCAGAGCAAGACTACAAAGTGCCGTAATCCGTGCACTTACTCGTCGGAAAACGAAAAACGCAGTCATTGATGGCGGCTAACGATGACTGTCGTGACGTCACACCGAGTCGCGTATTTGTAACGGACAAACACTCTAACGTTAAGTTCTTAATAGACACTGGTGCTGATTTGTGTGTGTTCCCAATTAGAAATGTAAGTTCTAATAAGACAATTGTTAAGAAGACTGACTATAAACTTTTTGCCGCTAATGGTACAGTGATTAATACATATGGAACAATAAACTTAAATTTAAACTTCGGGTTGCGGCGAGATTTTCGCTGGCGTTTTGTAATAGCCGACGTAACCCGACCGATCATAGGGATAGATTTTTTATCATATTATAACCTACTTGTAGATGTAAGGAACCACCGATTAGTTGATAATACGACTACGCTTATTGTAAATGCTAAACCCGTGTTATCTTCCTTAGAGTGCGAAATTAAGACTGTTACAGGTAATTCTCGTTATCATCAGTTACTCAAACAGTTTCCTGAGGTCACGCGACCCTCTGGTGAGCCAATGGTGCGCGAAGTTAAGCATCAAACGCTGCACTACATACGCACTACGCCCGGTCCGCCGGTGTACAGTCGACCTCGCAGATTGGCACCGGACCGGCTCCGCCGAGCTAAGCGTGAGTTTGAGGATATGGTAAGAGCAGGTATTGCACGTAGATCCGATAGTCCGTGGGCAGCGCCTCTCCATCTAGTACCTAAAAAAGACGGTACTGATCGACCTTGCGGAGACTACAGAGGTATCAACGCTCGAACAGTACCCGATCGATACCCAGTACGCCACATCGCAGATTTTTCTCATAATCTACATGGCTGTACTGTGTTTAGCAAAATTGATTTGGTGCGTGCTTACCATTTGATTCCAGTCAACCCTGCGGATGTACCCAAAACTGCCATAACTACGCCGTTCGGATTATTCGAGTTTCCGTTCATGAGTTTTGGTCTAAGGAACGCCGCGCAATCGTTTCAGCGGTTCATGGACGAAATCTTAAGGGACCTGGATTTTGCTTTTCCGTATATAGATGACATATTGATTGCGTCACGCGACCACACCGATCACGAATGTCATCTCAAACAGGTTCTAGAGCGCCTTCGAGATCATGGTGCTGTTTTAAACTCCGCTAAAAGCGTATTTGGTGTTCCGGAAGTCGAGTTCCTCGGCTACTTAGTTACGGCAAACGGCACGAGTCCTACGCCAGAAAAGGTAAGTAGCATCCAGAACTTCACACAGCCCAAGACCTTGAAAGAATTAAGGAGATTTCTCGGTATGATTAACTTTTATAGAAGGTACCTACCGAACGCTGCGAAAATCCAAGCACCTTTACACCAACTACTTAGCGGCACGGATACCAAGCCAAACACTCCAATCACTTGGACGGTTGAGCTGGAACAGGCTTTCAACGAATGCAAAAAGAGCCTCGTTGATGCAACACTGCTTGCTCATCCCGATCCTACAGCGGATCTGATGTTGGTCTGTGATGCGTCCGATATCGCCATCGGCGCCGTATTGCAGCAGAAAGTTGAAGGTAATTGTCAACCCCTTGCTTTCTTCTCCAAGAAACTGACCTCTGCTCAACGTAAGTATAGCCCTTTCGATCGAGAGCTTCTCGCAATTTACGAAGCCGTGAAATATTTTCGTTTCATGGTCGAGCTGAAGCCGTTCACGATCTGGACAGACCACAAACCTATTGTTGCTGCGTTTCGTAAAGCGTCTGAAAAATGCTCTCCACGTCAGTTCCGATATTTCGATTTCGTGTCACAATTCTCGACCGACGTGCGACACATTTCCGGAGAGGACAACGTCGTTGCCGATGCGCTCTCTCGGATTGAATCTGTTACTGATAGCATTAATTTAGATAAACTCGCTTCTTCACAAGAGACGGACTCCGAATTGAGACATCTTTTGCACACTTCTTCTTCGCTGGACTTACAGAAAATAAGAATTTCTGACTCTAGTGCATGTAAAGTGTATTGCGATGTTTCTGGTCCAAAACCACGTCTGTATCTTACGCCCGAATTTCGCAAACAGGCTTTCGACGCTATTCATGGCTTGAGTCATCCTGGTGCTACGCCTACCATCCGACTGATGACCGAAAGGTACGTATGGCCTAGTATACGAAAGGACTGCAGAGCATGGACAAAAGCCTGCCTCGCTTGTCAACGATCAAAGGTTACACGGCACACCCAAGCTCCAGTTCACACTTTTACTCCTCCATCTTCGCGTTTTGATCACGTTCATATCGATCTCATAGGGCCGCTTACCATATCGCACGGCTACCGCTATTGTCTTACTGCAGTCGATCGATTTACGCGTTGGCCCGAGGTGATTCCTCTAGAAGATATCACAGCAGAAAGAGTGGCTCGTGCTTTTGTAAGTGGTTGGTTAGCACGTTTTGGCTGTCCTCGTAAAATAACGACAGACCGAGGGCGCCAATTTGACTCCCATTTATTTAAAGAGCTGGCAAAATTTACTGGTTGCCAACACCTCACCACTACGGCGTATCATCCCGCCGCCAACGGTTTAGTAGAGAGGTTTCACCGGCAATTAAAAGCAGCAATTATGTGTCACGATAACGAGAAATGGGTCGAGGTACTTCCTCTTGTGTTACTGGGGATACGCAGCGCCTGGAAAGACGATATTGCATCTACCTCTGCAGAGCTGGTATATGGTGAAAGTCTTCGCTTGCCTGGAGACTTATTCTTGCCATCCGCACCGGAAGTCGTTGATTACAGCGATTTTCTATCTCGCCTTCGCAATCACATCCGCGAATTGAAGCCGACTCCGGTAGTACGCCACGGTAATGCAAAAACGTTCGTGCACAAGGATTTATCCTCTGCTACTGCTGTCTTCCTGAGACAAGATGCCGTCCGAAGACCACTACAACCACCTTACTCTGGTCCGTATAAGGTAATAGAGCGATCGGAGAAAACTTTCAAAATCGACATAAACGGTAAGGTCGTGACGGTCTCAATCGATCGTCTCAAACCAGCGTACTTTGTACACGAATCTCAACCTACTTCGTTCACGCCCATCACTTCACAACCGCCTGCCACCAAGCCTGACACAGTAACTCGCTCTGGCAGACAGGTAAGATTCCCTCGAAGGTTTATGTGAATAAACTCACATGTCATTAGTATGTAAAACAATTTTTAGAGAATACGTTTAGCTATTAATATTGTACGTAAGCTTCTAATATTGCATTGTATCGTTTATTTTTTGTAAACATATAATAGTTTAATTAATACCTAATTAAGTTTTATGTTTAATTTTAATTATAATACTTACTTTTGTAACGAGTGAAACGAATTGTGTAAAAGAACGAATACTTTATTCGTCATGATCGACCTAAAGGTCTCCGGGGGGGCTGATGTGGCGAAGTCCCACGAGACCTACTGAACCCTCGGGAATTTCCGTTCCGACTCGCTTTCGGTCGGGATTCTCCCGGGCGTTCCAATCAGTGAATTCTGAACCCCGACGACGGGAGGCCGCGTACACGCATCTCATGTCCGGCTAATTCACTCAATTCAATCAATTAATTATTATATTTGTTATATCGTACATAGTCCGTAATTAGTGTTATAAATCGTTTATCATAATATATCAATAGACTTTGTAACTAAATAAATAATCAACTTTCATAATATAATATTCGTAAATTACATTGGGTTTGTTTAACTTCAATCCTAACATTCCCATAATATAAAATTATCAAAATACAAAAATTTGATAAAATCACTTAAGCAAATAGCAAATTTACATTCAATTAATTTTAACAAAATTAACTTGCAGAAGTAATTCGATTTGAAACAAGTTCTGTGTATTCTTATGTTATAATCAGCTAGTGGACCATGCAGTTATGCTGCATTCCTATAGATGGCGTCACAAACTGACGATACACTAAAATAATTTTTTCCTCTTGTTTTGGTGCCGGCCAAAGACGATATACTTATAAACCAGGTTGGTACTTGGTATTATAATTAACTAGCTGATGCCCGCGACTTCGTATGCGTGGATCGAGGTTTTGTTGTTCCCGCGGGAACTCTTTAATTTTCCGGGATTAAAAGTAGCCTATGTGCTACCTATTCAAGACTATAATCTATTTCTGTGCCAAATTTCAGCCAGATACGTTAAGCTGTTGGGGCGTGATTGAGTAACAAACATCCATACATCCATACATCCATACATCCATACATCCATCCAAACTTTCGCATTTATAATATTAGTAAGAGTAAGATCTATGGTGCCGGCTCAGTGAATTGTGCGTTTCTTGTGTTTTTAGGGTTCCGTACCTCAAAAGGAAAAAACGGAACCCTTATAGGATCACTTCGTTGTCCGTCCGTCTGTGTGTCAAGACCCTTTTTCTCAGGAACGTATGGAGGTATCAAGCTGAAATTCATATCAATCAGGTCTACGGTCCCTTAGAGCTGTGAAAAAATCAAACTTAAAAGCCTACACAATCAAAAGATACAGCCGTTTATGCTGCAAATTTTCGATTTTTCTTGCACTCGCGAGGGAATCAAAACCTACAGGGTACTTCCCGTGAACTTAGAATCTTGAAACTTGGTACGAAGCAACGTCTTATAACACAGATATATAGGAAGAATTGCGAAAAGCATAAATTTTTAGTTATATCATTTAATTAAAATATTTTTAATAATTAGGGTTCCGTACCTCAAAAGGAAAAAAACAGAACCCTAGGATCACTTTGTTGTCCGTCCGTCTGTGTGTCAAGGCCCTTTTTCTCAGGAACACATGGAGGTAGGTACCAAGCTGGAATTCATATCAAATACCTACTCAGGTCTACTGTCCCTTGGAGCTGTGAAGAAATCAAACTTCTAAGCTAACACAATCAAAAGATCTACAGCCGTTTTCGCTTTGCCGTCTTTCTACACGTGCAGTCTGTGTATAGACTATACGCAGCGGACCTACAATGCTCTGCGTGTTCAATATAACAATGTGCTGAGGGCGGTGCTGAGGAGGCCTCGACACTGCAGCGCGTCGGCCATGTTCGCGGACGCTCGCGTGGATGATTTCTACGCGATCGTGCGCAAGCGTGCTGCGTCTATGATGTGCAGGCTAGTGAGCAGCACCAACACCCTCCTCAGTACGTTGGCTACTAAGCTGGACAGCCCTCTCTGGAGGCGCTGGAATGGTGCACACATTCTCATGAGGAGGCCTCAAAGAGACCTGTAAATGTGTCGAGGCTTAGGTTTGAGAGTAGGGTAGGTTAGTTTAGGTATTTTATGTTGTTTTTTTACTAACATAGGTTAAGTGATGTTACTAACAAGTTATGGGTGTTGAAGCCTGAAATAAAAAGTTATTATTATTATTATTATTTGCTGCAAATTTCGACACTCGCAAGGGAATCAAATCCTACAGGGCACTTCACGTGAACCCAGAATCTTGAAATTTGGTACGAAGCAACGTCTTATAGCACAGATAAAGGAAAAATTGCGAAAAGCATAAATTTTTAGTTACATCCATACTTCCATACTATATCCATACTCCATACTATAATATTATAAATGCGAAAGTGTGTCTGTCTGTCTGTCTGTCTATCTGTCTGTCTGTCTGCTACGCTTTCACGGCCCATCTGTTCAACCGATTTGGATGAAATTTGGTACAGAGATAGGTTACATCCCGGGGAAGGACATAAGCTTCCGCGTTCAAGAGTTCCCGCGGGAATAAAAAAAAAAACATCAAGCCACGCGGACGAAGTCGCGGGCATCATCTAGTCATATAAGAAAAAAAATATTTTTAATAATTTTAAACTTACTTCCCCTTTCCGCATGAACGCGTAGAGGTATTAAATTGAAATTAAAATATTAGATAAGTTGAATAAAAATACTATAACTTTTACTTACAGGATATACCTACATGTTTGTACGGAACCCTCGGTGCGCGAGTCCGACTCGCACTTAACCGGTTTTTTTTTTGTTTGTGACCGTGATAAGACTAATGGACTCCGAGATCCTGCTACTTAACTGCTGACCTACGCTTGTTCTGGACTCTGAGATTCTGCTGCTATACGATTAATCTTTGAGGTTAAGTTTGGCAATTGTTAGGTATTCTTTAGCCATTTAGCTAATAATAATATATTTATCGACATGCAGGGTTCCGAAATATGTAAATAAATAAATATAATATAGATAATTATTTTATTTATAGCTAGCTAATTACAGTAGAAGTCTGGTTGATGGCGATATAATTTAGGTAGGTACTTAGGTAATAATCAAGAAAAAATATTTACAGTAGGTATTGTGCATTATTCAAGAAATAGGTACTTGATAAAAAAACTAAATTTACCATTACTCTAGAGTCTACCTACTTCAGAACTATAGGCACATGAGTTCTGATCTGCTTAGAGCCTTCGGTTATGGCTAGCTATATTCCTACCGGCGAAGCCAAGTGCTGCCAAGCGATTTAGCGTACCTAGAAATCGATTTGGGGTTTATTATAAGTACCAAGCCGTTATACCCCTTCTTATTAGCCCACTACTATCTTAGGCTACATCATCAAATACCATCAGGTTGAATCGCAGTCAAGGGCTGACTTGTGAAAGAATCAAAAAACAAGAATAACTAACATATACTTATAAGAAATACTTTAAAAAAACACAAAAACAAGTGATCAAGATTGTTTTTTAAAAAAAATATATAATTAGACACGTTTACGTGCTCTCCGAGGCACGGGGTTGAAACACCGCCAACTTCCTAACTCCGGGCTAGTATTGAGAATTTCTTGCCAGAAAAACCCAATACTTGTTATGGCCCGACCCGGGACTCGAACCCGGGACCTCGTCGGTCGCAGTCAAAGACAATATATAAACCTGTATTATAATTATTAATCTATGGTCGCAGTCCAACATGCTAACCACTATACCAACGAGGCAGTCATGGATATATAACTATACGTTAGATGGCACTAGGTAAGTTTGATCGAGTTGATGATTCAACTACTACTCGTTAGATGGCAATAGCTATGTTCGTTATTAATTATTTTTCAGCTTGCACAGTTACGCCATCTCAGATAATGCGAAGAACTACAAGGTACCGGCGACTTTAATGCGCATTTAGCGAGCTTAGATTTAATGTATGAAGAGAACAGTCTTATACTGGTTTATATATTGTCTTTGGTCCTACCCATTACCCAACACTACTTTAGTTGAGAAAAGTGAAAACGGCAGCAGTCAGCACGGCCACGGCAGGTTTGGGCAAAGGCAAGGTTGAGGCAGCAGCAATAAAAGTGAATTTAGAATTATATTGAAGCCATGTTTTTAACAAATGTTCTGCTTAAGAAGGCGAAAAGCAAGTGAGTACCATATTATTATTTTAAAAATTTTAATCTACCCTAATTTCGTTCTGATGTGTCTATTTAGAATTCTGGAATATACTAGGTATACGACTATATTTAACCCTTTTATAAGAAATTAAGAGCTAAAATATTACCTATGGCGTTGGCAACATATTAAAACCTAAACCTTATCTAAAATAGGATTTTGGTACATTGGTAACTGGATTGCCTGTATATAGGTAGGATTTTTTTAACAACAGTTGTAGACATTGAATCTATGTTGTAATATTATTGTAATAGTAAAATGAATCAATTGCCTATTATAATATTTGTACGCCGATATGGCTAATGTGCTGGACTCTGTTATAATGTTAGACATAAATCTATATGCATACACACATTAAGCAAATAAAGAGTATTCTATTCTATTCGGGATAAGTTACTGTTAAAAGATTGACAAAATTGTCTGTCTATTGCATCCTAGTGCTCAAAACGAATTCAATGCAATTTTGTTAAGAAAAAAATTAAGTACTAACCTAGTTACAATAATAAACTACTTGTTTCAGAAACATTATGGTCATGATGGAAAGCATAGTGACAGGGCACAGATTCAATACAATCCGTGAACGACTTGCAGACAAATTGGAACTGATTCGGTTCGATCCATTTAGTAAGTATAATTTTTCTGCTGCCAACTTTGGGCTTAGAAGGGAGGAGAAAATAATGAGACATTTTATGTTTGTTGGTTTCAATCAATAATAATTATAAATGGATAAAAATTAGTATGTCTGTATTGTCCCACCAACTTATCCGGCCCGGTGATCAAAATTGGAACTTATTTTTATGCCTTTTTTTAAATTTCAATTTTCATTTAAACTAGCGACGCTGTCACCTGGTTAGATAAATTTGTGGGACATGGATGATTTTGCATGGTACATCCATGTAACCAAATTCATCAAAATATGGCGCAGAGATAGCAAGTATCCCAGACATAGGCTACTTTTTATCATTAACTAGCTATGATAGTAAATGATATGACTTTGTCCTCATGAATTTAGGTTTTTGAAAATCCTCTAGGACCTCTTTGATTGTCTTGTATAAAAGGACTGATAGCCTATGTCCTTCCCTGGAATGCAACCTATCTCCATACCAAGTTTTATCTAAATGGGTTCAACAGATTGACCATGAAACGTAGGAGGCAGACAACACACTAGCATATTTTAATATTATTTTATTAAGTATGGATTTTTCAATAGCATTATTTCCTCTGGGGGATGTGGCTTTGCAGGGCTCTGGTTAGAGACCCGTTATCACTTTGCCCATCTATTGTTATCCCCATCCTGTTCCTTTATTGTTATTGTTATGCCCATCCTGTCTTTTTCAACCGACTTCAAAAAAAGGAGGAGGTTCTCAATTCGACTGTTTTTTTTTTTTTATGTTTGTTGCCTCAGAACTTTTGACTGGGTGGACCGATTTGGATGATTCATTTTTTATTTGAAAGGTCATACTTCCCAAGTGGTCCGATATAAATTTTATCGAAATCGGTCGAGCGGTTTTTAAAATATCAACAATAAAATAAGTACTTTGTATAGCGTGTGCTTGTTGTTGTAAAGTTGGCGCAGGAGTTTGAAGTTGGTTGTTTAAAAAGAATTTTTTATATTAAATTATTTACCCCACTACAAGTTAGCCCTTGACTGCGATCTCACCTGATAGTAAGTGACGATGCAGTCTAAGATGATAGCGGGCTAACCTGTTAGGGGAATGGCAGTTATATAAAACCCATACCCCTATTTTCTACACAGAATCGTACCGGAACGCTGAATTGCTTGGCTGCACTTTTTACTGGTAGCTTTTAATCTGTTCCTGGCCCATGTTGCTTGCTGCTAGGAACAGCAGTAGACTCTTGGCTGGGATAATCTTAAATAGCATTAAACGCAAGCATTATCTGGTATACTATACTTTGAAAAAGTGGTTTATAAATATTATGTATATATGTAACTATTAAATATGTTTTGCAGTCCAGCGTGAAAGCATTTACAAAGAAAAAAAGAAAATACGGAGTATCAAGTAATACTTACTGGATATATAATTAGATTCATAGTTTAGGTAAGAAATTAAACCAATGCGCTATCCTTTAAATAATAATGTAATTATATTTAATAATTTAAAACAATAAACAAATCTTTGGATACAATTAATGTGTTTTAATTATTAGCAAATAATTTTAAGTTCATGTATTTTTTCAGTAACATTTCATACAGATTATTATTAATATGCTGTAAGTATAATAAATTTAGAATATATGCTTTACGTAATAATCTTATACTTTAACAAATAGGCAATGTACGAAACATCTATTCCATCTATCCTAAGCGATTGTAAGTTACATAAAGTTTAAGTTTACCTTGAAGTAGCATTTGATACTTGAAAATTGAAATAAACCGACCAATAATTTACCAATAATTTAACAATAATTAATATTGTAATATCTTTGTGTTTGACAATATAGAAGGATAAATGGACTAACTGATACATAGGTATGTCAATGTACATCTTAAAAATCAATTGGTCTAGAAAGTAGAGAATTTGCTTGTTATTTTTATATAAGATTTTTTTGTCCACTACAAGTTAATCCTTGGCTACGATCTCACCTGATGGTAAGTGATGATGCAGACTGCTAGTAAGAAAAGACTTTCATAAATTCCATCCAATGGAAGTGGGATGTTAGCTAGTATTACATACATGCTTGAAAAATACCTAGTCAAGGGCTACGCTTAGATTGGCTTGGCCAGTTCAGATAGATGGAACAGGCAATATGAAAGATTTAATTACACAAAAACACATAAAAGTGCTCTAATTACTTTATCTTAAAGTGCTAAATACGGTACTTTAAAAGAAGTTAGTGCCACCACTCAATTTATGTGCACAAAAAAGTGAACCTGCTTTAAACAAAGTACTCTACATTTTTATAGATTTTCCAGAATCTACTAAAATATTTTCTCTACTTATTTATGACAGAGTACCTTTATAATTTGTGTTTATAATAGAAGCGACGAAATCAAAATAATAGTGAACGATGTGAACAGAACGATGTTAATAGAAACTATAATATTATACTTAATTATTGTTTTATTAAGTATATTATAAACAACAGTACAAATATTAAATATTATTATTTTATTGTTTTTTAGTTTTTATAAGGCTAGGACAAATCTAATTTTGTGGGTATTTTGACATCTTGTCTATATGGTGCTGATAATATGGTGCTTTAAAAAAATATTGACATAGATTGAAGCTTCAATCCATCCATGTAAAATTTTGGATTGATGCTTCGAGTCGCTTGGACTATTGTGTCACTGTGAATCGATCCCAACATTCTGTTGTAGCGGAAATTTAGATTTCTCCTTAGCCTTTTAAAAATCCGAAATATCAAGTATGGTTCATAAAATATCAATTATAATATACAGGTGTATTTTCCTGTAATATTTTTTAAACATTTAATATACTTACCTAATTACGTAATTATAATAATATAATGCTTATAATTATTCTCACTAGTTTTATTTTTACTATTATTTAAATAGAACAAACAAGTCTAATCCACACCTAAACGGTTTTTAGGGAAGTATAAAAAACGATTTAGCGATTAAGTAGTTGTTTAAAATCAATGATAAATATTTAAAAAAATTTAGAAGTGCTTATCTTTTGAAATAGTATATTGTGATACAAGGGTGGAAAGTAGGTTATTGCAAACGAGCTGTCATTAATAAGCCAGAGCCGAAGGTGAGGGTTTTTAATGTCACGAGTTTGCAATAACCTTCACACCCGTGTATCACACGACGTTTTTCAATACAGTTGTGGGAAATAGTACAAAAATATAATCAATTTATCACATAAAAAATAAAAAAATTCAGCAAATGGCGCGTATTTACACCTGGACATATTTTTTTTTTTCAACGAAACTAGGCTACGGGTTCGTACCTACGCGTATACAGCCTATTCGATTTTTGTCAAATGTTGAAAATAATTAAATTAAAACTGGTAATCAGGGCTACCGCGTTTAAATTCGCCGCTAGGGGCGCTAGTGTAGTGTGAGGTCCCCGAAATGTCAAATATCACTGGGCTTTTATCGCGGGTCTAATTATTTAATTATTGTTATGAATATTTAGCAATAACCGATTAATTATGGAAGATGTAAGATACGTGCCAAAGAATGCCAGTGCTCTGTGCTTTGAAAGCGTAGCTAAGAAAAATAGGTGCAAAATTAAGCGGATTCTTTCGAACAGCTAATTCATAGGTTAGTATTTCCCTGGTTCCTGTATGTTTACTATATAAAAAAAGAGTTCTTTTTTTCAGAAATATGCTTGTTTACCGAATATACAGCTATAGGTACTTCAGGACCTTACTCGCAAGTGGCGCCAACTAGTGAGCATAAAAACGGTAGAACTCATTAAATATAAATTTTGGAAATTCAATGCTAAAACGTACGGATTCATTCATTTTTCCTCGTAAAAAGCCTATCCGATTATATTCTCTTATGAAATCTCCTTGCTAATAAACTTTTTTAATTGACTTGGAAAATTTAAAACTAAACTGCAAAAGTAAGTGTCGAGCTTGTAAAAGTAAGTCACGACCGTGTAAAAGTAAGATGCTTATGCGAAAGATTCAATTTTGGAACCATAACTACAGCCTCTGAAAGTGCGCCATGTTTGACAACTGTATTGAAAAAATAAATAAAGATTTGGATTTAAAAAACAACCTTGTACACAAAAGATGGAATAAGTCAGTGCCATTTTTCATTCCAAGCTGTGGATTATACTTCACCAATAAAAAATGAAGAATATTCATTTATACAATTCCATGACAAAAGTAATATACTTAATTAATTGATTATAATATTTTTATTTGTTTTTCGAATAATAAGTAAATTGTACTTAACATTCGGGTCCTAAAATATGTACTTATCTTAATAATAAAAATTGACTAGACAGTAGTTTTACAGTTTCACTGTACCCAAAAATCAAGAAATGTAATATATCTACTTAATAATATCATTACAAATTTAAATAGAATTATATTTAAAAATATTTTTAATACATAAAACATTAACAACTCAATTGAATTTCTACCTATTACAATATTATTTTTATTGAAATGTTTCCAACAAAATATTAACCTGATATTCATCATGCAATTCCTAAGTTCAAAATCAAATCACCATACTGTAGCCTACTGTATGCCTACTTGGAAGTTTTTTTTTAAATGTTTGCTATGTGAAGATATAGTTGCTTGGACATAATATACGGTCGCAGTCTGAAAATGTTTACCAATTTTCAAATTAGATTCTTTATAACACCGCGTGCAGTAAGGTCTAAAATGCCTAAGGCATTTTAGACCTTATAAAGGTATTTATTAGGTTTCAAAATTATCAAAAGTTTTCAAGCATCGAATTCAACAAAAAGAGTACTTTCAAGTTTGACACATTATATTATCATCATCGCAATTGTTAATGTGACATTTATTGAAATATTAAAAAAGGTTTTCTACATCAATCCATCAGATTTAATGCTTAATCAAATCACATGTTATCGACCTTCTGCCGAGATGTATGCATGCAATTATGAACCCTAAAGGTGGTAAACATTTTCTGACCGCAACTGTACATAACCAAATTATAATTTAAGGGCCTCTTAAGTGACTTTTCAGTATTCAGAAATACTCTTAAAATTAAAACTTATAAAACATATCTTTGGCGTATCTATGTTGTTTAATTTTTTTTTTAGATTCTTATTATACCTACCTATATAGATTTTTTGAAAGTATACATACTTTTTAAATACATTGATTTTAGTAATTGGTCCACTACTAAAACAATCAGGAGCGAGATAGTTAATGGAAAGATTATAAATAAGTGAAAAGGATAATTTTTTTTACAAAAATAATATTCTAGATTTACATAATTTAATAATTATGGATTAACGTTATGGATTTAGTATGAACATGGGACAATATTATATAGGGCAACCACACCTTTAAATCTAGCTATGTACGTATTTTTTCAAAAAAATATTTGCAGTCATCAACAGTACATTTTTCATTGGAATGATTTAAAAAAATCTGAAATGCTATTTTATTGGATTATTGTATTTTTAAATTCAAGTCAGATTAATATTCTAGTCTAGGCACTAGGTCTTTATAGATAGTATTTTGAACCTGTGTAACACCACAGAATAGGCAATAGTACAGGTAAAAGCACGAGATATCTTAACCACCCATACTGTTACCAATTTTAATGAATGTTGCTTATCTAGCGCAAACAGCTATATAATTTCTAAAAAGATATTATTCAGTCATATTTATTACAATTAAAGTTTTATAATATGTAAGTTAAGATTTTCTTCTATATTTTATATAAATAACTATTTAGTTCTTAGTTGCATATTTTTAACATTCTTAAATAGTAACTATAAAAGTTGAAGACTGTGAGGCTTATTTTAATTATTTTCTATATAACCGTCTGATATTTTATAAACTAAAAACTATACATAATAATATGTAATTCTGTTAAATAAAAAAAAATACAGTTAAAATAAGTACTTACATACCAATTTTTATTATGCGTTTACATTAAGATTGGTTTTGCCGTATACGACTGCAGCTGTTTCGGTCACCGACTACTGGTGATCTGTAATTTGGTTAGCCGTATTCGGTCAAAACCTACTTATGGAAACTTGTTGTTGGCCTAATGTTAGTAACAGGCCAATTCAATTAACGAATCCGATTGCGACCGACGCATTCGGTCACCGACCTAATGTAAACGCGCCCTTACATTATATTCCACCACTGACTAGGTAATAAAGAAGTTCCTTTTACCCGTAAAGAGAACAAAGTCTTGAATCACGCCATCACCAAGAATAGAGAATAAACTATGTGTGTACCTAACTATACATATTATTGTATAGTAAGGTATAAAAAAAATGCTAAAATTATTAATAATGTGCAAAAAAAATTTTTTTACAGATATCTTAAGCAAAAACAAATGAAAAAAAACATGGTTTTGGCACTTAGTGTTGACCAAATATTTATAGACAGAAACATAATATATTACTAAAAGTACCACTAAAATATCATAATGTAAAGAAATAAATAGAAATTACGCTAAATAAAATAAATACACTGTGTATTTAGGCTGAGCTGTACCAGAGCGTACACTGACTTTGATCAGATTTAAGTCAGGATGTCCGACTACTGATAGATATAAATCGGCCTCGGTGTAACTCCTAAAGTCTGTGCCAAGTCAAAATACAGATCCTACAGGTAAAAACATTTGTCAAACGCCGCCATTTGTGACCGAGATAGCGTATATTTTGACTTAGTCTCCATTTACTATAGGAACAGCTAAATCTAGACAGAGTTACGACTCACACGATAGGTGAACGAGACACGTCAATAGGCTCGTGATTCCTTCGCTCTGCCTCAAGAAAATCCGAAGGGCGTTTGGAAAATGAGCATACCTACTTTTTTATAATAAAATTCTATAGTCACTTTAGGATTTTTCTATTTAAAAGTATGCAAAATATATCGAAAGTATTACTCATTTTATCTCTCATTTAATGAGACAGTTATGCACTTGAATTACAAGGAGACAAATTTATATCTCCTGACCTAAAGTTGTAACTCTGGGTCCAAGCCATAAAGATGATCTGTGGTCCGAGCAAAGTCAAAGTACATTCTATTGGTCTCAGCTTGAGTTAGTTATAATTAAAGAGATCACTTCAAGTCCACTGCCAAATCAGCGCCCATCAATTGCTCGAGCAAGGGAGCAATCTCCGGGTACTTTCATGCAAAGAACTCCGTTTTGCTCGCCATCTCAAATTCGGACTCCTCCATTTTGTACATCTCGATGAGCTGTAAAAGAAACATGGAATACTTAGATTAATGAATACTTAATTAAATTATAGACTTATTTCTAGATTTTAACAAGATTTGTATAAGTTGTACCTTCACATAAAAAAATATTTTTAAGTTTTTTTATTGTTACCTAAGCACCCTCGGATGGAAGTAAGGTACCCTCGGATGGAAGGAAACCATTCATAGCCCCACTAGGAAATTATTGTGATAATTTTTGGAACAAAATAAATAATTGAATTGAAAATTACTTCTAGTGATAAGAACGCCCTTGCGCACTTTGTTTTCTGTACTTTTTTGCTCTATATTTTTATGTTTGTGTGGCAATAAAGAATTTATCTAAGTATCTATTATTTGCTTTTTTTAGTATTTACATTCTATGAAATATTACGTCATTACTCATTAGTTGAATCCATCGGATGGAATCTCAGTCTACTGGCTATTAGGAGGACTAGTGGAACCAACTATATAAATTTTATGAAGTAACTAGCTTATGCCCGCGACTTCGTCCGCGTGGACTACACCAACAACACGTAATCAGATAGACGACGGACTACGAAGTGATCTTGACTTGTAACTCCTTGTCCTTTTGACTTTTTTAATTTATTAGTAGTAGTGCAAAAAAATATTAAAAAGTGGACTCACATTATCAATGTCTTTGGACAGCTCCTCCAGCTGTTTGTCGTGAGTCGCCTTCAACTTGTCCTTTTCGCGATTTTGTTTGATGGTTTGCGTCTGTAAATTTAAATTAGTTGGTTCATTACTGTCCAGGCCGGAAATAAAGCAACGGCTGAGTAATATTGAAAGTACGAGGCGAAGCCGAGGACTTCCCAAGTGATTTTAAAAGGACGAGGCCTTTTTAAGTAAACGAGGCCTTGAATTGCTATTTCAGGCCGATACTTGTATCATACAAGTAAATTAGAGAAAAGTACCATAAAAGTTGTATGGTACTTTTCTCTAATTTACGAGGAAGCTTTTTTAACATTGCCTAACGATGGCGTAGACTTATATGATTTCCTACTTGAATGTCCGATACCTGAAAAGAGCCTGTACGTTTTTGTTTTTTTAGTGTCCGCAAGTAGGAGAAGAGCTTTTTTAAAACTCTGCCACCACCAGCATCATATAAATTTTCAAACCATTATTGCACCACGCTGGCAAAGTGCGGACTAGCAGCTTCACCTCAACTTGAGAATATAATGGAGGAGGCTAAGGCATACAGGTTTCCTCACGACGAGTTCCTTCGCCATTAAAGCAAATAATAATAATTATATAATTGCTTAAAAACGTGACGTTTGTAATTTGAACTTGGCTTGTCGCGTGTTCATCTTTCAGTTCCTGGGACTGGGATCTTCAGTATCCTGTCGTCGACTTCTTCAGTCCCCTGGGACATTGGAAAAGAAGTGAAGCGTACCTTCCGTCCTTCCATGAACTTCTTAGTGTTGTTCTGTTTCTTCTCTTATAGGTCCCAGTCCTTCTCCTACTAGGTCTTCAGTATTTTGTTGTTAATGACTCCTTCAATCCCCTGGGACATTGAGAAAGAAGTGAAGCGTACCTTCCGCTCGTCCATGAACTTCTTGGTGTTGTTCTGTTTTTTCTCGCGCAGACGCCGGTCCTTCTCCTGTTTGGTCTTCAACGTCTTGTCGTTGGCGACCTCTTTGCTCGTCTCCACGCTGATCTTGGCTTGTCGCGTGTTCATTTCTTTCAGTTCCCTGGGAAATAGAAGCCGATGAGAAATACTAAATTATTGTATCAGTTTATTGTCTTGTACAATGTTTATGTGATTATGTTTTAAAAGTAATTTGTGTGTGAATCGAATTTGAAATTTTTCTCACTAACATGCATGTTTTGAACTTCTTCAGCATATCCCTCTACTCATGCAGCCTGATCCTGGCGGCTGCATATAGCTCCGTTGCATTTGCAACAGATGGTTCTACGCCCTTGCTTCCCAACCCATCAAGTTCACCGACTTGTTTCCCAATCTCACCCATCAACCGACTCACCTCGTATGCTTGGCTTCCAGTTGTTTCATCTGCGCCAGTTGCGCTTGCTCGCAGAACTTCTTGAGCATATTCCTCTGTTTATTTAATCTGCCCCGGTAGCTACATATAACTCCGCGCGTTCTTACACCAGATGGTTCTACGCCCTTGCTTCTCAATCCATCAAGTTCACCCACTTTTATCCCAATCTCACCCATCAACCGACTCACCTCGTGTGCTTAGCTTCCAGCTGTTTCATCTGCGCCAGTTGCGCTTGCTCGCAGAACTTCTTCAGCATATCCCTCTGCTCATGCAGCCTGGTCCTGGCTGCTGCGCAGAGCTCCGCGCGTTGTTTGCGCACCAGCTCCCCCCACGCGCCCGCTTGCTCTCCGACTAGCGAGCGGAACGCCGCGTCGCCGCTTAACTGCTCCTTGCTAGAACATTTTTTTTTAATTTATAGACTAGCCCTTGGCATCAGACTTGCCGGAAGTAGTGATGCAGTCTAAGTTGGAGCGCGCTTGCCTAGAAGATGCCTCCGATTTTGACGACCTCCGTGGCGCAGTGTTGAGCGCTGTTGTCTTAACGAACAAAGGTCCCGGGTTCGATCCCCCGCAGGATCAATTTGGGAATTTTATAATTTCTAAATTTTCCCTTGTCGGACCGTGAGAGGATTCGGTCGTGACGAGTTACCACCCTACCGGCAAAGGCGTGCCGTGCCGCCAAACAATTTACCATTCCGGTACGATGCCGTGTAGAAACCGATTAGAGGTATGGGTTTAATAAAACTGCTTTAACAAAGTTTTAACCCGCTACCATCTTAGACTGCATCATCACTTTCCATCAGGTGAGATCGCAGTCAAGGGTTAACTTGAAGTAGATTTTAAAAAAACCTCTTGCCCGTTTCTTGCCTTGTCTCAATAGGCACTAAATATACTTACTTCTTGCCCTTAATCATCTTCTCTAGCGCGGCGCACTGCTGCTTTTGCATCGTCATCTTCTCTTTGGCGTGACGCTTCTTCATCACATCTAGATCCTTCTGCTGTTTTTTGTCTGTCTTCAGGAAGCCCTTGTCTTGCCTTAACGACTCCACTGTTATCGGCTCGAAGACCAACGGCTCTGGAAACATGGATAGAAAAGTTCTAGGGATGATTTTATGAATAGTAATACTATTACTCATTTACTCAAGTAAATTGGTCAATTGGTATTATAAGACTCGGTTAGCATGTTCGACTGCGACCGCCGACGTCCCGGGTTCGAGTCCCGGGTCGGGCCCTCAAAATCTCAGCACTATAGCCCGAAGTTAGGAAGTTGGCGGTGTATCACCCTCGACCCCCGTGCCTCGGAGATAACGTGAAGCAGTCGGTCCTGCGCCTGATCTCTCCCCGGCCGTGTCGGATTTTCCTTCCCATCGGGCTATGAGAGTAAAGGAACAGAGAGTGCACCTGTGTACGCGCACTCACTCGTGCACTATAATAGGTATCTCCCACGCAGATAGCTAATCGCTCTGGAAATAGGCCGCCGTGGCCGAAATTCGGTCGAGGACGCTATTATTTATTATTATAATAAATCATACTAATTTTAAAAGCGCGTGGTTTGTCCTTCAATCACGCCAAACCAGAATTTTCTTTTATTTCATTTATATTCAGGTCAACAATCAGTAATACGCAGTGTATTATGAAACAGGAGTTATATTTATACCTACAGTAATCATTAATTAATTGATTAACATGCTAGACACTAGTGATTTTTGCATGGCTAAATTTTAAAAACCAGGAAAATTAAAGTGGTCCCGTGGAAATTTAAAAACACTTATTCCACGCGGATGAAGTCGCGGGAATCAGCTAGTAGACCTATACATGAGAAATGAGAACCTGTTCATAAGTCGGTTTATTGATACAGGCCTAACACTCATACCTTATTAGTTATCTTTCTTAAGGGACTTCTCAAAAGAACCTCAAAAACGATATTCCCAGTCGTAACCTCGGCCTTAACTCCAGTAAGGAATCGAGTGGAGGAATCATGCCTTAAGACTTTTCAAACATTTTAATTAATAATTATTCGCTTCATCTAAAACAAAATCCGACTCCAAAACTATAGCTGTAAGTACCAACTTAAGGCGCACATGCATAGGTCGACTTTCATACATTTTTCTGTTCGATTATTCTTGAAGAATATACATTTTTTAATTTTTTTTATTTGTTTTATGATTTCTTTAGGGCATTTTACAGACGCAAGTTTCATGACAGGCAAATATTTACATTATTTATAATTTATAATCGGCATTCAAAAAGTGTCAGATTTACGCATGTGTGAGGTGTGAGGTTTACATTCGTCTTATAAGATGTCGCCCGTGTCGCCTAAATAATGCGTCAAAAAAATATATTTGAGCGCCATCTATCATTATACTGTAAAAAGTACTTCGCTGTTACATGCTATAAAATTTTATAGGATAAGGGAAGTTGAATGAAGGTTCATATCTAAGCACGTGGAAATTTACACAAACGAGTGAGATTCATAAATTAAATATTAGGTATTAGGTCGTCGCACGCGCTCGTGTATTCCCCTAGCCCCTAGCTAAGCACGAGCATTGTGGATTTATTTAATTGTATGGCGTTTACATACAGTTTATTATGCGTTTCTATAAAAAGAACGCTTATTTCGCTCGTTTAGCACCACGGGGACACATGCAGGGAGGTAGACGGTAGTTCCTGCGTGGATTGTGTATTGCGATTATTTACCTACTTAGGATTTGTAGAGTTCAAAATGAACCAAATAAACAAGACATTTGGCAACATAATATAGGAAACGTAAATATTCCAATGCGCCTATGTAACTCCAGGTCCTCAACTATTCCCATGCAAAAAATAACCTTAAGCTCGATCCGTACCTCTGTTGCGGCTTGATTGAAGGACAAACCAACAAACAAACACAGTACCTATCGCATTTATAATATTGGTAGGTACCTATGAAGTATGATTATAATTTATATACATACTAGCTTTTGCCCAGGGCTTCGCCCGCGTGAATAAAATGTAGCCTAAGTTCTAAGTCAGGCTATAAGCTATCTCCATTCCAAATTTCAGCCAAATCGGTTCAGTAGTTTTTGCGTGAAAGAGTAACGAACAAACTTACTTTCCCCCTTGTAATATTAAAAGTATGATAGGTACCTATGCTTACCTATAGACCTACTGTTTACCCGCGTGGATTTTAGTTTTTTAGTACTTACATACCTACCTATCCCCCGGGAACTGTTAATTTGTCCGGGATAAAAATGGCCTATACTCTATAATTATGTTAATCCAGAGTAAAAGCTGTCTCTATTTCAAATTCCAGCCAAATCGGTTCAGTACCTAAGTAGTATGTAGGTACCTACCTAATTATTGTGTCGTGAATAAAAATATATATAAAACATATCCAAACAACCATTTTAATATTTGATATTTTCATCTAAGTTTATAATTATTTACTTACTAGCCAATGAATTCTTACTAGCTGATGCCCGCGACTTCGTCCGCGTGGTTTGAGTTTTTTGTTATTCCCGCGGGAACTCCTTATTTTTCCGGGATAAAAAGTAAGCCCGTGTCACTCTCCAGGCCCTCAACTATGCCCATGCCAAAAATCACGTCAATCCGTTGCTCCGTTGCGGCGTGATTGAAGGACAAACCAACAAACAAACACACTTTCACATTTATAATATTAGTATGATTTACCAATACTTTTTTTGCATTGTGTGATAAAAACAATCGCCTCGCAGCCGGTACCTAACAAGAAGTAGGTGTAGGTACCTACACAAGACAACGCCGCGCGAAAGAAGCGCCGGCCGCCGCCCGCGCCACACGAGTATACCTATAGTTGCCCGCGCTGCCGGCCGAAGGCTGAAGCTAGTACCACAGTATTGGTATCTACTATCTACCAATACTGTGCTATAAGTACGATCCGCGACTGCGAATATAGCTACTAGCTAGGTATTCGAATAATCTACAACTACTGATGTAGACATTTGTGGGCAACTTATGGTTTCAGTTGTACGATCGGAATGACAACCTTAATGTATAACTCATAAGACTGAATTTCAAAAATGTCAAATGGTTTCATAAGGTTTAAATTAATTGAAACTTTTTATTTGTAGGTATTTTTTAAAATATAACCTTATAAATCTGCAATTATTATGACTCAATTTCAAAATGGAGTTTTATTCGTTAGTACTAACTAGTAACTACTAACTATGTGGGTGGTAATCGACTCAAATTAGGTAGTGGAGCATTATTCAAGTTGGTTACCTACTGATTTTGATACCTAATTAGAATGGAATTCAAAATAATTGCGCATCGCTAGCCGAAGCGGCCTCTATAGTCCGGGAGGCAGCGGCACAAATTTCGGGTCATTTCCTCCTGTTTTTATTTTTTGAATATCTGCATGAGTTATGTATGCAATATGTACCGTACCTATGTCTAATAAGTATATATGACTGCCTCGTTGGTGTAGTGGTTAGCATGTTCGACTACGGCCGACGAGGTCCCGGGTTCGAGTCCCAGGTCGGGTCACAACAAGTATTGGGGTTTTCTGACAAGAAATTCTCAGTACTAACCCGGAGTTAGGAAGTTGGCGGTGTTTCACTCCTGTGCCTCGGAGTGCACCTGTGGTTGCGCACACACTTGTGCACTATAATATCTCCCGCGCAGATGGCTAATCTCTCAGGAGATTGGCCGCCGTGGCCGAAATTCGGTCGGGAGGACATTATTCATTATTATTATGTCTAATATGGTCGTAATAGGGTTGCGATTCCTGCAGAAAATTCATAAAAAATCTCCTAGCTTCTGGCATGAAACTTGCTCAACACATTAATTTGAACTTAAAATGTGTAAAAAATATCGTCTTCCAGCTGAATTCCTCAACTATGTATTCCATCCATCAACATTTTTTATTACGAAATGTGTGTGTACGGCCAAGTGCGAGTCGGTCGAACTTGCTTATCTCCGAAGTTTACCAATCCAAAAATACAGAAGTTAAAAAGAATTGTACAGAAGAATGAAAAATGTATAGATTGGAGTGAAATAACTGGTAAACTGATGTTAACAAACTTTATATTATCTATTTCTTTGACAAACTGAATTAATTGTAAAGCATATTCTTGTATTTTATTATATTCTTGTATCGCTAACAAGGGTTTACGATGGCAATAATGTCATTGTATCTGAATTTGAGACTAGAGAAGATTTATTGCAAGTGAGTAAATAGGTATTTAAGCACATCCATATTAAGTAATATTATATATAAGAAAATGTGTCTGTCTGTCTGTCACGCTTTAACTGCCCATCTTTTCAACCGATTTTGATATTAAAGTCAAAGTCAAACCATATATCTTCAAATTGGTACCTGCAAAGTACTTTATGACCGTCTATTTTACAAAGTATAAGATGTGATGGTGATAATTAATCAAATCATCCTTCAACTTCGGTATGAGTCGTAAAATGCTAATTTGAGTACCCATCAAAATCTGATTGCAGAATGATTTTACTGGTTAGTCAATATTTTTACCAGAAACTTTTATTTCTTTGCCAAATTGAATCAATATTCTTGCAAAATAAAAATTCTAATTCTAATTCAATATAAAATGTACCTATTCTGATATTACAGACTAGCTGATACCAGCAACTTCGTCCGTGTGGATTTAAATTTTTAAACATGCCGTTGGAACTCTTTGATTTACTGGGATAAAAAAGCCTACCTTATTCTTCATATTTTTTAATATATACGTGCCGTGAAAATAATCACGCTGATCCGTTGCTTCGTTGCGACGCGATTGAAATACAAACTAACAAATGTGCAATTTGTCACTTTTCCATACTCACATATTTTTATTCTATAATAATATTAATAGGTGACCCACCCCAGATTCGCACTTGTACCTAGTGTCTTTACTTAATGGTTAAACCTAATTTTGTATTGATTGGCTGTTATCCGTCCGGACTTCATCTCCGAACTATTCGTCAGGTCTTCATAAAATTTACTTAATAGTAGTACAATCTTTCTAATAAAGAACGAATTGTGTAAATCGGTTCAGATTTGGCTGAGTTATGAAGTATAATTGACAAATTATAAATTTATATAATTAAATTAATTAATAAAAGTCTCAAGGCTCTATGTAGAATTTCCATTAACATGCGCTATTTTGCTCAGAAATTATAAAATTACTACTATTGCAGAAGATTTTATTAGTTGCTTTCAACATTACTAACTGCTGTAAGACTACTACCATGTTATTTAAATAATCAGTCTTCCTGCAATCGGCGCCTGAGGAGTCAATTTTGAGTGAATGCTCATAACCAATCCGTTGAGTAGAAGCGGCATTTGAAGGTAAATACTGAATTAATGTATTTCATACATCATTTTTAACATAGTTTTCTTCATATTTTACTTGAATGTAGTATTGTTTTCTAGTAAAGGTCGTAAATTCTTGAAATACATATGCAACAAAATATTGCTGCCGTGAATTCGTTACGGTCCTTTGAGTAACTCTTTCGAAATTGTCAGTCAATGGTACAAATAATTACTCAATGGATATCAATCATTTATACATTTATATACTGTTACTCAATCATTCATACAATGTGATTTTACATACTATAAATTGGTTGGAAGTTGCACTTATATTTTTTAGATGTCATTTTACATATTTTAAGTACAAATTAAAGAATAAAGAGTTTAAAATACCCAAAAGTACCTACTACGACTATTATAATTTTATGGTAAGAAAGTGTGATAATTCACTTAACATTGTGATCAGTGCCCTTACTTTTCCTTTGAGTAATTGTCAAGGTTCCACTGACAAACTGTCCTCTCAAAAAACTGTCCTCTCAAAAATATTGCATTTATGCTTATAATATTGGCCATTTATCATATATATAAGTTATTGTTATGTTATATTGAAATAGATATTTTTTATCGTAACTCGCAAAAACAAAAACATAAAAGATTGTCTATTTCAGAAGAAATATAGAAAAATATGACATTAATTTGTCATTATTGTGTTATATTGTCATTACGTTAGTCAAAAGAACTAAAATTATCAAATTTTGATAGTGTTTCTATTATTTTATGTTTTCCGTCCCATTTTTCTGATTGGCATGATTGGTAAGTCTAATAAAAACTTCTGTGAATCTTATTTAAAATGGTTTTTTTAAGTACATTTGTGAGTTAAAGTTCTGTATCTGAATGGAATAATTCTCCGTCGATTCATTTTAAAATGATTATTTTTACTATAATTTAACATAATATTTATGATCAGTGCTATTTCTCATAAAGATAAATAAGTAGGAAACACAAATCTATCAATAAAATAACAAAACATGGTAAAAAAAAATCATCGATTTTAAATCATGTAGTTAACACGTTAAAAAAAACGCCCCAACTATAGTGTTATATATTTTTGGAATCTACTCATCAATTTCTAGATGATGATCATATAATTAATCTTATTTTCGAAAAAAAATCAATTTTAGTCTTTAATGCGGGACCATGGTCACCCCATCATTTATTTTTAAAATTTTACTAGCCTATGTCACCCGGAATAAGCTAGGGATTCTAACGATACCGCATTTATCAAAATCGGTTCAGGCGTATAGAAGTTATGGTGGAATATACAAACTCACATACATACATACATACATACATACCTACGTGAACCCTGAATACAATATACTCCTTTTTTCAGGCAGTCGTATAAAAACATTTCGTTTCCTCTTGGTCTATAATATCGCGGTGATAATTTCTTATTTCGCTCTTGCGCGTAAATCACGCCGCATCAGTAGGGTTGCCACTTGCCACCCATACCCGGTTCTTGGTCTCTCGAAAATTTAATTATAAGCCGGCACTCTGTCCGAAATGATAGTTACGAATTAAATCGCATTAATGAGTACTTGTTGCTTAATTACGCCACTACTATTGAACCGATTTGGCTGAAATTTGTTATGAAACTTTTTATCCCGGAAAAAACCATGGTACTGGAACTACTATATTTTCACAACTTTTGAAGAAAAAAATAATATTTTTAACTGACTTCAAAAAGAGGTTATCAATTCGACACGCATAATATTCCGTGTGTAATATTATTGGAACTTCAAAATATTCACATAAATGACAATCTATTAGGGCTTCCAAACATAATGTTTGTCCATGCATTTCTCCGAAAATATGCGACCAATCGTTTTTTACTGGCTTACATTTAATTCAACTTAGATAACAGTGCAAGTTTCATTTGAGTTTGTTGTGAGCTCTTCTTATACCAGGGCGCGTTTGGAACCCTCGTAGCTTTAGTTTTAAGATACCGTAACCGATTATCACCATCATGTTTTTTTTAAAGTAAGTAATTTTTAACGTCAATAAGTGTACCTACAGTGTACCTATATTGAATAAATGATATTGACTATTGACTATTGACTATTATTAGTTTCGATAGTTTTCAAGATTTGGGCAATTGTTCGTTTTCAGTAAGTATATTGAAATTTGAAGTAGCTTGTTTTCCAAAAAAAGTTGGCAACCCTAGCCGCATTATTGTCACCCGTCCCCAGCAAAGACACCCTACCGGCAAAGCCGTGCTGCCAAGCGATTAGCGTTCCGGTACGATGCCATGTAGTAACCAAAGGGGTATAAAGTATGGGTTTAATAAAAACTGCCATATTATCCCTACTAGGTTAGTCCGCTTCTATCTTAGACTGCATCATCACTTACGACCATCTCACATGGTGGCACCATCAACCATGTGAGATTGCAGTCAAAGCAAAGTTTATCTTGTATCCGAATTAAATAAAAAAATACTAAGCAAAACTAGGCAGTTTTTGTTTAAATGCCATCTAGTTCAATTTTATAGTAAACAATTCGTAGTTTATGTTAGAACCACAGAACTTGGATAGCAATCATGATGTCAGTGTGTGCGTGGGGGTTGCGTATATACAGTAATCGATATGACAGATTTTTATTAGTGGACTATTTGTCTAAATGGCTCCGTTTTAAATTAAACTAATGATGTGATAAAATAATACGCATTGATATACTGGCGCAAGCGTAATCAGTTTTAAAATCAGTGCATAGGAACTTTGCGAAAATATCAAAAACCTGTCAAAAGCCCTAACAACGCCATCTAGCGGGAAACTGTCCGGGAGAAGACGTTGTGTTGACCCTTAAACTAAAAGATTATCTGGGTACCTATATATTTTGTTTTTTGTTGATTTTCTCAAAAAGTGCTAAATCAATTTCGATAAAATTTATATGGGACCACCTCTGAACAATCAGTAATAGCAATCTAGCAAACAAAACAGAATCATCAAAATTGTTTCATAATTGGCGGAATTATCGTGTAACATACTTACATACAAAAAAAAAACATGCAGTCGAATTGAGAATCTCTTCCTTTTTTGAAGTCGATTAAAAAAATACTTCTCTCCCCTTAACAAGGTATTTATTTAACTTCTGTTTACCAACCTTTAGTTTTCCACATTTCAGTATTCTCACTACACGTAAACACTTAAAATATGACGTCTAACATCCATAATACTCCAATTGTGACTAAAAACCTATTTCGTATATTATAGCACTGCACTTATTCACATTATTTTATAAGTTAACACTTTTTTGTGTGCGTACGGGCAATACACTGATGTGGCTACTAGCTGCGCTCGAAATATATGGCAAATACCATAATTGTATGGCGTAAGTGATAGACGTAGAGATTTTATCAAGGCCTAAAGGAAATTTACAAGCAAAGATGGCTATTTTTGCTTGTAAATTTCCTACCACAGTACCACACACACGCCAGTACACACTTTGAATTTTGTTTTTTTTTTAATCATACCTATACTTAGTTGCGACATGCAGAACGAAGAAATAAAATCTACAGTTAAAAAATCAGAGCCTTAATCTTATTTCGAAGTTTGCCGATATCTGTCCTTATATCATATAACAATTTCCACAATACCATTCTTTTAAATCAAAGCCAACGGAATATATTTTCTCGGCTTATATAGGACAACTTGTGTCACTCTCTACCACCGGTTAGTACCAGCATTCCGAACCGGTGGTAGAGTCTTAACGTATCATAAGTGTCACAAGTTCTCCTATGTGAAATAAATAAATCATTTATCATATAAAGAACTGTAACAGGTCAATAATTTGTTACAGAGCAACGTTATATTTTGACAGAAATGTATCTATGGTCTTATAATATCACTAATTCGTTGCAATCATACTGATATTATAAATGCGAAAGTGTGAAAACGGATCGACGTGATTTTTGGCATGGGTATAGTTGAGGACCTGGAGAGAGGCTACTTTTTATCCCGGAAAAAGTTCCTGCAGGAATAAAAAAACTGAAACCACGCTGACGAAGTCGCGGGCATCAGCTAGTTTTAAATATAGACAGAAAACACATACATTGATGATTAATTTTGTAAGTACATTTGGCTTAGTTAAATATTTTTTTAAACCGCTTTATCTTGTGAATTGGTACGTTTTAATAAAGATCTAAAATATCCGGCGTCCATACATTAGTCGGTCCGGACGTGAATGTTCAGAGCTTCGGCGTATATTATGATTTCACTCGCTATTTCGGGGAACCGGCCTACAACGTAAACAAACAGCTTTTTCTTTAATAGCTCGTCATCATTTGCGTTCCTTTCTGCGAATTTTGGCAATGTTTCCAAATTTGTATTTAAATATATATCCGCGCAGTTTAAGTTTTTTTTAATATCCGCGGGAACTCTTTAATTTTCCGGGATACCTATGTGTTATTCCAGATTATAATCTATCAAAGTGCGAAATTTTATCCAGACCCGCTCATCCGTTCTGACGTGATTGAGTAACAAACATCCATCCATGCAAACTTTTTCATTTATAATATGTATTAGTATGTTAGACTAGAATAGATGATGACCACCCGCGACTATATTTCCGCATGGATTTCGGTTTTTGAAAACCCTGCGGGAGTTCCTACAGATCAAAAAACTTTGATAATCTTTAACCTTCATTGAAATTGAGTAGGTATATTATGGATTATGTTAAACTACTCACCTTCTTTCTTCTCTTCTGCAGCCGGCTTCTTCTCTGGGCCACTTTCTTCTATTCCCATCTGTTTCATGTTATCCGTTCGTTCTTTGGCCGCTCCCATAAACGCACGGGGGTCCGACAGGGCAGCCATGAAATCTGGAAATTTGTAAAAAAACAAAATTTGATTTTTTGCAGACGTCCTTATATTCAATTTAGCACTTTTTTACTTCTAATTGATAGTTTTAAATGGTTAACCAAACATAAAACTATCAGTGGACGTGGATATTACGACATATGGGAGATCCTCTATTTAATAAATGATTTACTTATTTATTTCACGTAGGACAACTTTTGGCACTTGATACGGCAAGACTCTACCACCGGTTCGGACAGGTGATTCTAGTTAGATAGATAGATAGATGAATACTGTTATGCAATCATGAAAAAAACACAAAGAGTACAGATATCTAAAAAACTACGCATGCAAAGGCGGCCTGATTAGGCCTAATAAGGCAACCTTTAGAAAATAATAAAAATTGTGAAATTTGTCATAAATACCTTCGAATCCATCAGGCACGTAGATCTTCAGCTCAATGTTACAGAACAGCATGGGTAGCGACATGGGGAAGTTGGCTTCAGTCCTGAGCGATATGTGCCTGTACCCAGCTTGCAAGCCGTCCAGGGGTAAGATACGTTGGCCGAGAAGTTTTCCGCTCTCGTCGTAAACGCCGAAACGGAGGACCGCCAGGTCTGGCAATACGACCTGGGAAATGATGACATCGTAAATATCTATCGTGAAACACTAAATCCCAGATTGTAAAATTATAAAAAAACTAGATGATTCCCGCGACTTCGGCCGCGTGGACCAAGTTTTTTCGATTCCCGCGGAAACTCTTGAATTTTCCGGGATAAAAATGTAGCCTATGCCCTTACACGGATACAACCTATCCCTTTCATCAAAATCGGTTGAACAGATGGGCCGTGAAAGCGTAGCAGACAGACTTATACTATTAGTATGGATTATTGAAAAATAACTAGCTCTGGTATGTAACAATTTGGATATAATTTCTTTTTATTATTATACTCTGTTGGTTAAAATTGATACCTACTGAAAAACTATACCATAAAAATAGGACCTGTAAAAATCAAAAACTAGTAGTATGAGTAGAAGGTATGTGCCTATCACGACTTTTGGGAGAACGTCTATTTATTATATATATTTTTTTAAACCCTTGACTGCGATCTCACCTGATGGTAATTAGTGATGATGCAGTCTAAGATGGTTAACCTGTTAAGACGGGCTAACCTGTTAGGGGTATGGCAGTTATATTAAACCCATACGCTAGTCGGTTTCTACCGGAAAGCTAAATCGCTTGGCGGCACGTCTTTGCCAGTAGGGTGATAACTAGACCCGTCCAAAGCCTCCCACCAGACCAGCCCAGAGAAAATTCAGAAATTTAAATTCCCAAATCGACCCTGCCGGGAATCGAACCACGCTCAACACTGCGCCAGAGAGGTCGTCAAAATAACTAAAAAACTACTAACAACTAATAACTAAAAATGTATTAATTTATTTGACGTTGTCAAATACCCAATTATAAAACTAACTTGTAAAGCTCACCTTTCGGAACAAGAAGGGTTCCTCATTATAGACGGGGTTGAGCCCGTTTGCGGGCACCATCCGCGTGCGGAACTCTTTGCGAATAGTGTCTGTGGGCAGCCCGTACATGTCCACTTCCACGTACGTTCCGACTTTCTTGTCTGACAAGAACTGACCGGCTATCACCTGTTGGGAAAAAGTCAGTATCAATTTTTGGGGTTCTGTACTTCAAGAGGAAATAAGGAACCCCTATAAGATCACTTCGTTGTCCGTCAGTCTATCTGTATCAATTTTTAAGGTTCTGTACCTCAAGAGGAAAAAACTAACCCTTATAGGATCACTTCGTTATCCGTCTGTCTGTCTGTCTACCACCTTTTTCTTGAGAACGAGTGGAGGTATCAAGTTGCAAATTAATATCAAATAAGTACTAGGTCTGCGGTCCCTTGGAGCTGTAAAAAAATCAACCTTCTAAATAAATAGATACGGCCGTTTATGCCGCATACTTTGACACTCGCTAATATATCACAACCTATCCCGTTCACCTAGAAGAATACTGTCCGGCTTGGCCACTGAGTAGATACCCGCAGTTGTTGTTCGCACTTGCCCCGGCTCAACATAGGCGTGCCTACCTGTACAGCGCACTGGGTCGCTACGACGCTATCCACTGGCGCATCAGCGAAAGGGTCGAAGCTTCTGTTAGCTCTGATCTTCGCATAAAGTCCGGCTTCAGTAGATACCCACAGTTGCCGTTGTATTCGAACTTGCCCTGGTTTAGCTGCATCGGCAGGTCGGAAGTCAACGCAATCAAAAGATACGGCCGTTTATGCCGCACATTTTAACACTCGCCACTATATAATAACCTATCCCGTTGACCTAGAATACTACCCGGCTTGAGCACTCAGCATCTATAGCTGCAGTTGTTGTTCGCAATTGCTCCGGCTCAACATTGGCGAGCCTACCTGTACAGCGCACTGGGCCGCTATGACGCCGTCCACAGGCGCATCAGCGAAGGGGTCGAAGCTTCTGTCGGCTCGTCGCATAAAGTCCGGCTTCAGTAGATATCCACAGTTGCCGTTGTATTCGAACTTGCCCTGGTTCAGCTGCATCGGTAGGTCAGAGGTCTGGAAGTTTAGGGACACCATCTGGCAACCCGCGTTCCAGAACACCTGGGGACAATTGTGGGGTAGGTAATTGTAATTTGTAACATTAATATTACTTATTGACGAATTTTTATTGATAAAAGTTCACATGTGTCAATTCAATATTGATTGATTAACGTTCATTTTACTAGATGGCGTCAGTCGTAAGTTAAGTCACGCACGAACAATTTTTTGTAAAAAACAATACGTGTACTTCTCATAGATATGTCCAAAAAATTAACTATCCTACTATGCACTTAGGCTACATCCTAAATCATAATATTTTATTATCATTATTGAGTACCGCGAGGTACTATTGGCTATGAGTAGTTAATAAATAGTGTTGACTGTTGGCTTATTTTATAATTTATCTTAAGTACTTACTTAGGAAATTGTCCATTGACACATCTAAGGCCGGGAACATACATTCGGAATTCCGTTTCGAAATATCGAATCGGGATTCCCAATTCAATAACAAGTCTCAGATGTTGGGAGACGCTATCCTCTGATTTCAGAGATTCTGTCAGCGAATTTGGACGACGATTTTCTCGTGGCAATTGCATTGTTGCTATATCTAGCTAACAAGAAGAAAATACGTCGCTTTTACTGGGTGCATCCCCTTAAAACGAGATACGGTAGCCATTTTTTCCGTCCGGAATTCCGAAACAGAAAATTTTCTAACGGAAAACTAACTGTGCGTGTGTGACAGACTCATACATTTTATATGGATTTGCTGCGTTCGGAATCCCGAATCGGATTTCCGTTTCGGGATTCCGAACCGGGCCTTAATCTGTCTTTACAAACTTAGTTAGACACTTTGATAATAATTAACTCACAAGTCATGATAAACAAAACAATAATATCATTGAAAAATGCAATACATTTACCAAGCTAGGTCTGCAATATATCACGGTTCAATTTTGAAAAATTACCTGAGGCATGTAGTTTGAGGAGTCAGCTCTGGTTCCCTTGGGATAGATTCTGGACATCTGCCGCTTGTTGTAGTTTACGAAGTCTATAGCTTGCGACTTGAGGTAATTCATGCCCGTGGTCTCCGCAAACGAGGACATATTGTGATGGATGTTCTTTTCTGAAGAGAAAATACAGGATGTTACATTGAACAGTATGGAAGTACTTTAAGTTGATAAGATTATTTTTGTCATTTCTTACTTGGTTTATACCAATAAAAGGATTTAAATATTTATGAAGATAAGTTGCTTCTGTTGCAGTTAGAGGGGTAAGGCCAAAAGCACAATAAAAATCAAAATATACCAAACCATGTTCATTCTTAAGATATAGAATTAGTTATGTACTATTATAATTATTTATGTTGCGTCGTTGGTATTTAACACCGCATATTGTACGGGTGGCGGAGTGTTATTCCAGCATACTACTGCTTACGCTATCTACTGATTTACTCGTGAGTAGACTAACGATAGCTATAGTGTGACAGCTATTATACTCGTAGCTATGCTTACTCTCAGCCTCCTCAAAGCTCTGGAATTTAACAGGTTGCGCGTAGTTGACCATAGACGATAGCCAGGGATGCACATTGGTGGTGGATCCCGTATATTGTACGGGCGGTGGAGCGTCCCCGTCCACGGCCGCCGCAGCCTCCGCTACTATTTCCTCTTCGACCTGATGGAATGAATGAATAAAATTTTATTGCAGGCAGCACAAACATATAACTATACCAACTGCTAGAGTATAAGATATCCTTGGCACAAACCGCCCGGCTACCTAACGCTAGAAGTTTTCCGATGGTTCGATCAATAACAATATAGGGGCCACTGCCAACGCTTAAAAAAATAAAAATCCTTACTTGCCCGCGAATTCGTCCGCGTGGATTAAGGTTTTCGATTCCCGCGGTATAGCTTTAATTAGCCTTGTCCTTCTTCAGGATACAAACTATCTTTATACCAAATTTCATTAAAATCGGTTGAAAAGATGGGCTGTTAAAGCGTAGCAGAAACTTTCGCATTTATAACATTAACATGGATTTTACGAACGTCAAGGTAAAGCCAAATAGTTTTATTATTATTGACTTTCGTGTTTTAGAATTATAATCCTTATTTCAGGAACGTATAGGTGCGTGTCATCAAACTGCCACCTCGAGTAATATTGCGTTAAGCGTTGGCAGTATCGCCCCAGGTTGTTCCTCACCTTCTTCTCAGGTAAGACGACAGCGGAAGCGTCTTCTTTCACCTCATCCTCAATAACGAACTGCCCTTGTCTGAACAGCTCCAGTTCCTGTTTCTCCACTTCAGGCTTGAGGCGTTTGTTCTTGATCATGATCTTCCGCTTCAGCAAGGATGGTGGAGGCAAGGGCTGGCCCGGTTCCAGCTGGAAGCAACGGTTTTTCTAAACCAGATGTTAAAAAATTATGCTACAGGTTACAATCCTATTTAAAATTACTTTTATACAGATTTCTGAAAAAAACTACATCAGACTTGCTTTGAAAATAGACGAAATTTTCGTATTCAGCACCTGGAAAAACGAACTACTGTGTATTAATTACTTACAAGTCCGTAAGTTACCAACATCATTAATGAATTGATGTTAAGTTGAAAAAAGTACTTGGTGCCTGATAAATATAAAGCAGGGTGCCTACAATGATTTATTTTCACTGGTTATCCCTATTAGCTCACATTTACGTCGATAAGACGTTATTCTATGCACGAAACGCATCTTTTGGCATTCTATTTATCAAATAGAATTTAACTACGTCCGTTGCATATCGTGCAAATGCCTTTTGAGCATAGAGTACTAATCTCAAAAGGCATTTCTTTGTATTCTATTCCCTAGTATAAAAAGTCCGCGTTAAAGGACCAGAACCCGGACCGCACCATGGTTTTAGGTAGGTACAAATTAGCAGATCTTAGGCAGTTAGGTACGACAACCGTCGAAAGTGACCGCCCCTAACCACTTTATGCAATTGGATTATGCTCATTCATACCGAAAATCGATAACTTACTGGATAGTCTGGCAAAGGCTCCTTCTGCAGCAAATCCCCGAGGATCTCATCACAATACTTGGCCAGTTTGTACTGCTGCGCCTTACAGCAGTGGTTCTCAAAGGACAGTATAACGGGGTAGTCTGACGTCACGAAGGCGGTATCCCTCAGGGCGTAGATCACGTCTTTGAACAGTATGTCAGTACACATGGCCATGCCGTGGGTTATTATTGGCTCCTCGTCTTCCCCTTTGCCGTCCCAGCAATCCAGTTCTACGCATCTGAAAGCATGAAACATGATTTTAAATAGTTGACCAACATGGGTAATTTTCGGGTGGAATTTTTAGAAGTTCTTTGTTACTGGGGTTCTAGGTACTATATTATGGAATCCTACATGTGCATCCTCAAGTTTTCAGACCGTTTCAGTTAGTTTCTCTGCGACAACCTGCGGTTTCTGGCAATGGTCTTTGAATGATCTCTTTTTAGTTAGGAGGTCATTGAAACTGTTATTAAAAACTCTAAGGAAAAATAAAAGCTTTATTATTTATAATTTTCTTAAATAGATCGATATCTCAACTCCTAAATTATGTATCAAATCATGTATCAATGTAAGTATAGTAATCATGTGAAAGTGAAGACTTGGGAGGACTAACCAAATTCTTTAATTTTTTTACGAAGCAATGAAATCCAGACCAAGGAGCATGAAATATATATTGCAAATAGATAATACACCGACTGACTAAATATCTCTCTCTGCGTCGTATTCCTCATTGCTGAGGGTCGTACCCCCTTTCCATTAATCATAATGGCAGGGATTTTCTGGGGAATAATGCGGTGGTTTCCAGGTCCTTCCGCATACGCCTCGACTAAGAGTATTTCAACTCTTAGATTTATGACGATTAATTATCATCAGATATTAATGATAATGACCGGAATCGACGGTTTAACGTGCTCTCCCAGGCACGGATGTAACGAAAAGGCTACATTTGAACCTCCAAATTCGGTTACCCATCCAGTTACCGACTTGGGTCAACGTTCGCAATCGACTGATGTACGTTGTCACAACTAGGCCACTCGTCCCTCAGAAGATATAAGCCGACTGATTAAATATAGGGAAATTGTAAATAGGCAGTAAAATGGAGAAAAGGAACCCCATTTAGGAACAGCGCTAAATCGAAGAAGCTTATGATATTTACCTGCATCCAGCCAGCAAGACTTGTCGGTACATCTCCACGGAACTTTTGCCACCGAACTGTCGGCCAGACAAATACGTGTTGTGTGAAGAGTTGATGTAGTAATGTGACAGAGGCTGGTCCATCTCCATATAGAAGTCGAGCCGATCGAGGAATACGGGCGCGTTCTCGTCTGACATGAGGTAGCGGATCAGGCCGTCTTTGGTGAGGCATTCTAGAAATTACAGCGATTTTAGTACACCTTTTATTCGATCAAAAGATATATATGTTCGTACTGGGTTTTGCCCGCGGCTTCGCTCACGTTAAGTTTGATTTACATACAAATTTCGAAGCCCTTATATTTTAAGCCCTATTAGGGGATTCATTTTTAAACATCCTTTCTTAGCGGATGCCTACGTCTGTAGCTATCTGTATGTCAAATTTTGACAGATCAGTCAGTCAATCTGTCAGTCAGTTGAGCCAGCCAATGATGTTAAGGTTTATTTTACTTTGACGGTAACGTCATCGAACTCTACGATCGATACGATCAATCGAATTAAAATTTAAACTAAGTGTACATCTCCAGATTGCGTCTGACCCGCCTTGCGTGCTGGAATGTTGAAACACTCACTAGCATTCTTAGCTCCTGCCGTCGTCACGTGAACTGCTCCAGATTGCGTCTGACTCGCCTTACATGCTGGAATATTGTCATGACACTCACTAGCACTCTTAGCGTCGTCCTCTTGTTCGTAGTCCATGATGATCTCGAGTGCTCGCTTGTCATCATATAAGGGGTAGAGGATCTCGTTGAGGCGCGGGTCGCGTTGCTTCTCGTTCAGAAAGTTCACGAACTGCTCTAGATTGATGCGGTCTGACTTGCCTTGCGTGCTGGAAACCAAAAACACACAAAACTCAGGTAAAATTTTTAAGTGTAAAAAACATTATGCTTTGGAAAACCTATAACCTTAAGGATCATTTAGCTCCATTCATGGAACCGCCGCCAAAGTTCCAAATTTTTGCCATATTTTTAAATTACCGTAAAAGATATGACTAAAAACGACATATTCGTGGAATGCGCGAGAAGAGCCGCGATTTCAATAGAACTTTGCGATTTTTTTGGAGCATCTAATGTTTAGTCTAGACATTAAAAGTTAGGCTCTTTTGGAGCAACTAGTCTTTAACCTAAAAATTAACGCTCTCAACGATTTATTCAGCAGTTTCGCCACAATATTTCCGTTAAACAAACTGGAACTCGCTCTGTTAAAACTAGTCTTTTCAGGGTTCCGACCTCAAGAGGAAAAAAGGAACCCTTATAGGATCACTTCGTTGTCCGTCTGTCTGTCAACCACCTTTTTCTCGGGATCGCGTGGACGTATCAAGTTGAAATTAATATCAAATACCCAGGTCCACGGTCCCTTGTAGCTGTAAAAAAATCAAGCTTGTAAGTCAACGCAATCAAAAGATACGGCGGTTTATGCCGCATATTTTGCATATTTTGACACTCGCAAATAAATCAAAACCTAGGGTACTTCCGCTACCGTTGACCTAGAATCATGAAATACGTTATTCGACCTCATATTTGAAGATAACACCTCATATTATAACATAAATTTGAGCTTTTTTAAATCTTGTTCCACCACGGATCGACGAATTCTAAAGCCATTTACACAATAATTATACCGAAGAGTACTTACATAGATCTAAACAATTCCTCAATATCGTTCCTCGGACAGATCTTATGGTACAAGGCGTAAAACTTGTCAAACGTGAAGGCTTCCTTCTCCATGGCTTCATTCTTCCCCGAAGGCAGGCCCAAGTCCGAGAGACACTGGTACACCATTTTCTCCGTTTTGCCTGAGGCGAATGTTCGTGCAACCACTTTAACTGGAACCTTTCCTTTTGGGTCCGTGAGGAATGATAAGCGCATCCAACTAGAAAATGGAACCTTTTTTTATTCCAATCTGACCCCCTCAGGAAAGAGCGGAAATTTGTTCGATCTGTCCCCTTATTGGCAACTGGGGGACAGATCGAACTTTTTATTCCTATCCGTTCCCCTTATGGGACAGAACAGGGGAACAGACAGGAATGGTTAATTTATTTTGGGTTAAAGATTAAGTAAGTACAGGTACCTACTAGGGTATAGTACGTTTCCGGAGTGAAGTTAAGGCGTAAAATAATTAGTGTATTCGGGTAATTTTTCGGACGGAAGTAACGCCCGTTTTATAGCTTACATAAATCCTAATTAGATACATGCAACATGCAGTAAGTAAGTATATAAAGTCTAGGCAATGGAAGGTAATGGAAACGTGGTCTTATTGACCGGTTATATTACGTAAAACCTGTGTCAATCATTGGTAGGTACAATCTCAATTGCTGCGACAATGCATTTTGGCCAATAGCCAGATTGTAGTCCAATTAAAGGCGATTGCAATCGTTACACTGTAGCGATCATTTTTACGCAATAAGGTGAGAACTCAATGTCAAAGTAGACAACCCCTTTGTCTATGTTGAAGCTAAATAAGAACTTCTGTGTGTCTGGAGATCGTGAGCAAGTTTATATCGAAACTAAAATAATATATTCGTTCTGAATTAGGGTTGCCACACCTCATATTATCTGTTACGTACTTAAATTTAAAACGTAAGAACAAGTCGATACGTCTTGGTTAAGGCTATTTTACGTTTGATTAATAATATGCAACACTGCGGCAAGCCACGAATCGACGCATCGATTTTGCAGCGTTAATCAGCATACGACGGTATTTTTGCCGATCAACTTCGTACTGTGCAATTGGAATATTACAGTACTTCGATGTTTGCTACTCTTCAAATTATCATACCATACATTGCTGTGGCATGCCACAATGGCGCACTGTAAATAAATTAAGTTTTATATGTAAATGGCCTGTTAAGGCCAGTCTGAATAGTGTGGAATGCCTGTGTATGGTCGATCTTGGATTCGTTCAAATACAAATCTTAGGTTCTTAACTTAACTGAAGGTTTCTTAACTGATATCCGCGCAATGATCGCGACAATGTGCTATATTCGCGCGATAGTCGCGATATCACGTTCTGTTAGGATGTAAAATAAGGTGGCAAGTGGCAACCCTATTTCTGATAAATAGCCGCAGTCGCATAACTTTCAAACAACTTTTATGCGAAGATATATTTTGCCATAAGGTTATTTCTGAGCCGAATGAGATGCGAAGTTTTATTTTTCTCGCTATAGATCTTGTCCTTAGCTGACTGAAAATCAAATCAAATAATTTATTTCTTAAATAGGTATTTAAACAAATCTTTTCGCAGAAATGGAGAACGTTTTTTTCGCGAAAAAGACCCAGTGCAAAGTACCTACGAGTACTTACATGTGAAATCCCAAATACCCGACCCCCTGGATAAAGCACGTCGCTTACGTGTTTCTTAGAGAAGATTTCTTAATTTATTGACTGTTGTCAGTTTAGGAAAACGCTACAATCATAGAGTAAATATAAGTGGGTAGTAAATGTTATAAGTCTACTAGATTATGCCCGCGACTTCGTGCGCGTTGATTAGTTAGGTAAGTTTTTTTAAATTCCTGCGGGAACTCTTATATCCCCAGGATGTATAATGTAACCTATCTCCCTACGGAATTTCATAAAAATGATTTAAAAGATAGGCCGTTAAAGCGTAGTAGACATACATACACACTTTCAGACTTATAGTAATAGTAAGGATAGTCTGAGAAAGCTGAGAGTGTAAAATAACGAGTGATTAAATAAATAACACGGATAGGTATCCCTAAAAGTACTAGAATTTTCGTAGACTTAATAGATGTAGGATGATCCCAATAATTACATGAGAATTTTGCTAAGTTTTGTATCCTACATTGTTGCCAGTCAGCGAACGAAATTTTTTCGTTCGCTGTTGTCAGTGTCTAAAAATAATGCTAAAAATCGACTCTCAGTTTTCATCTGGACAATCTCTACCATTATCTACTTCAGCTGCAATCGCAAGCTAACTTGGATGAAATAATCACGGAAAAAGTAGGAAATATGAATCAAATCACGTTCGACTAACTTATGCGGGACGAGGGGAGAGTGCCTTGTCATTTTTCTGCCCAAATAATGACACTAGTGCATGAAAAAGTTGATCACTATGACAACACAATATCTTAACTAATGGCGAAACTGCCACAGTTCGCGGCTAGAGGGGTATACCGAATATGGCCGATATCACGCGTCCCGTGGTTAATTCATCCAAGCAAGCCAAGCATATGAAGAGAACCTTGTATATATACGTACTGTTTCATAAGGCTGGTGCGGGGGCAAATGTTGTTGATCTTATTGTTGTGCGTGATGGCGCGAAGCCCCTCCTTCCACACCTTGCCGAAGCGGAACACAAAACACATGCAAAGTCATGCCAACATACTGTATTATCATGCACAAACAACAAAATACTCGTATAATGTCATGCAAGAAAAACGCATCCATAAACAGATTTTATCGACGCTTTTATCAATCAGTTTATTATTATTATTATTTAATTATTATTATAACTATTTATATTGATTATGATTCATTGATTAAGGATTTAAATATTGTAAGTACATATTAATTAAGCACCTAATTCTTAAATTTCCACGTCAGCATTGACGAAACATGTTTGGAGTATTTTTGGACTGTCCTCATGATTTATTGAACTTACAATGTTTCTAGCAAATAAACGATTGATTGATTGAAAATCTCTATCCTAAATTCGTATTTTTCCACCACGTGTCCAATAAAAATAGAAAGATTCACGGCCCAAGACCGTGTTTTGTGGACATCCATGCAGGAGACCTTCGTCCAGCTATGGACGTCTATAGGTTCAACCTATAGACATCCACGACTTCGCAGATCATTGTCTCAACAAGGATGGGAGAACTACTGAAATACGATTTCTTCCATTACAATTTTTCGAATATATAATTTTTTATTAGTAGGTACATTATTTAAATTCCGTGGCCGTAACGCAAATGGTCGGAGAGATAAGTGATTCGAATTCATTTGAATTTCAGAATATAAATAAAAATCGTCCCCCTGTCCCGATAATGTTTTATTGAAACAAAATCTGACTAACAAAGCAGAAGATAGGTTAACAGACTGGCTGGAGTCTTTTCACACGAATTTTTCTATCTCCATTTCCATATTTTGTTCAACGAAACGGATATAAATAATGCATGGAGAACTAGGAAAAACAATTTTACATTAGATCCCTTAGGTCCCTAACTTGTGGAAGAAAAAAACCAAACAAAAATTAATTTATTTAGTTTTAGTTATTTATTTAGTAAATAGTTGATTTATCTGCCTGAATACATTTCACATTAAATAATGTCTCCATCACCATCCACTACCAATATGCCCTACATGACCGAACATTTTCGTCTACAACAATAACGCAAAGATTTGCGAACTAATGCAAATAAGCCAGGCGAATGTTATTCCATGCACCAGAATGCAGATTATGCATAAATTATCATGCAACATCAAGGCATCATGCGCCATCAAGACATGCAATATCAAAGCATTATGCAACAGAAAGCCTGTAACCTGTTAAACATGCCAAAGCAACATAATATAATATGCGACAGTGCGGCATGCCACAAAAACGGAAATATTAATTTTGAGGCCTTAAAGCACGCGGCAGACTACATAGAGACTACATTATGCGAGACTACATAGTTCTGTAGTTTGAAATTTCAAATCAATGTCTAAATTACTGTTGTTTCATGTGGCTATTTCTGTTTTACACAATATCTTAACCAAACTGGCGGATCTTAATCTAGTGCTGTCCTTTTCCGCAGGGAGTATTACGAAGCAATAGATTTAGAGACATAATTTTAGTTTATTTTAGTAAGTACACCAGAATTAGCAACAATCCGCCCACGATTCATGATACATTTTTATTTTTTAATTATAGTAGAATGCGGCTTTGTGGCATGCCTCATTGTCGCACTGCGTTGCTCTGTCGTCAGTCTTGAGGCATCATGCAACACCAAGACACTTTGATGAAGGCGTGCATGGACTTACTGTTTCTTGAGGCACGTCATTGGACATACATTGTTCGCCTTTACGTTGTGTGTGATCTTTCTCAGCCCTTGCAACCATACCTTTGTACAAATTGGACCGATTAGATTGAAAAAGTGTCTAATACGAGCACATAAGTGCAAAAGTACCTATTCATTCATTACCATTGTTACTGAGCTACCTAAGGTCACGATTACACTAGTAAGTATTGCTCATGTAATTCGCAAGGCTAGGTCCGCACTGCGCAAAAAATCTCGCGATATTTTTTTCGCAATAGGTACTGTAATAGTACAAATCATGTACATTACTAATGCGTATATGCATTTGCGAAAATCTCTGGTTTAATACCACGCGGTGCATTAAGAATTATTATATTAGTTAGCGCGAATAGTATGCGCAGAATGGAGTAGTAACTTGTATCATGCTCACCGCATTCGCAGTGTGTTGTAGGTGAAATCCGTACGCGGAAATTAGAGTAAAAACGGCGCGGATGTTTTCGCAATGCAGGCCTAGCCTAGAGTAACTTACTAAATTTATAAACAGTCGCCAATCGTATGTAATTGTTAGTTTTGTAAGTAACTTACGTACGCTACATTTGACGACCTCCCTGGCGCAGTGTTGAGCGCTGTTGTCTTAACGTGCGGAGGTCCTGAGTTCGATCCCCGGCAAGATCAATTTGGGAATTTATAATTTCTGAATTTTCCCTGGTCTGGCTTGGTGGGAGGCCGCGGCCGTGGCTAGTTACCACCCTACCGGCAAAGACGTGCGGCCAAGCGTCGTGTAGAAACCGATTAGGGGTATGGGTTTAGTAGGTATAACTGCCATACGTTAGCCCGCTACAATCTTAGACTACATCGTCACTTACCATCAGGTGAGATCGCAGTCAAGGACTAAATATGTAGTGGAATAAAAAAAATTACGCACGCTACATACGTATAAGCTTACGTACTAGTGTAATCTTGGCCTAATACTTAACATAATAGGTACAGTAACGAGCAGACGCAGACGGTAGAGTTCATTGTCATCTGATAACGCTCGGTAGGTAAGCATTTAAATTTTATTTACATTTGAGTAAACAACAGAACGTGTTTTGTAAACAACATGTTTATTGTTGACGATTTTAAATACTGCTTATGAAGAGTAATTTTGGCTAATTCGGTTGTTATTAGGTTGTTTAATTTGCACTAATTAAGTATTTTATTCTTAAATTATTATTTAATTATTTTTTTTTTAAATTAAATCCTTGTTTTCCCGTGTGGTCTTCAATTATTAGAGTCCGTCAAACTTATCTGACCAGCAGGGCGACCGCGTATCTTTTGCATCAATCACAATTCATTGATATATATCGCAATCACCTCCGATTGGCTGAATTAATGGATTTCGTCCAATAGTGGAAGAGTGTTAACCAGTCAGAGGTGATTGCGATGTATCAATGATTGATGCAAAAGATACGCGGTCGCCCTGCCGGTGGCCGAAATTGGAATCCGACAAACTTAAATCTGACCCGGTGGCCAAAATTGGAACTAATTTTTATGCCTGTTGGGTTTATTTTTTAATTTTATTTTTCATATATCTACGAGTACTAGCGAGTAGCGACGCTGTCACCGGGTCAGATAAGTTTATGGGACTATACTCCTGGTAATGTAGCCTTAAGATGAGACGTATTTGCCTAGAAGATCTCTATTCACACCTTTCAGTATGTATTACATGGATGATGCTTACTTCCTCAATTGGATGGAAAGAATAAAATGTAATGTAACTTAATAGGTAAAAAAAATATGTTTATTTAATAAACTAGTCACATTAGTTAAAACACAAAACGTATTTATAACTAAAAAGGTACTTAGGTATCGACCTTTTAAATCTTAAGGAAAATCTGATAAGACTATTTCGCTAGCTAGGCTAGGTACAGCTTTGTGATTTAAATATTAAAGCGAGATCACAAAGTAGGTAGGAGCACGATTTACAACAAAGCAGAATTTCATAGGATTTTCCCTTTTGTTCTTGCTCATAATATAATGGCGATCTTGTTATGCTCAGTACGTCCGCGGGCTCTTTGAGCCTTTTCCATTACAATTTTCTTTACTTACTTATTTTTATTTTGATGTTATTAATCTCATTGTTTCCATATTTGAATGGGACAGAGCAAATAGGTATGTACCTATTGTATTATTATTATATCATAGATTTAGGATTGGTCTCGCTCCCTAAATCTATGCAGAATTTGAATAATTAAGTATAATTAATTATTCAAATTATTCATATCATTATCAAATTCCATTGATATTCCATATCAATGGAATAATACGATCATTTTCTTGAATTTTTATGAATAATTTACATACTTATTAAATTATCTTCTAGTTTTATTTCGTACTTACTAAGTCTTAATTTTTATTTAGGTATAGCTTTAAATAATTTTATAACTAGTTAGTTAGGTTGGGTACAACGTCGCATCGTGGTACGACACGATGACGGCACGACGTCGTGCCATAAATGCATCGTACCACGGTGAGACGCCGCACGCGTCGTGTGGTGATTTTAATACGATGCACTTCGTTTTCCACGACACGACATCGCATCGCGTTACGACTCACGACGTCGCAACGTGCCACGATGCGACGTCCTATCGTGTGTTTGTGTTTTGGCCTGCATAATCAGGCCTATTGCGCATTATAAGAAATTTCTTATGTCTTATAAGAAATTCAGTCGCAATTGTTGTTTTATGAGATCTTACATAATATACCTATTACAAGATATTTTTTCTTGTGTCGGATCAGACACGCGCGTACAAAATATAAAATATGTATTACTTAAAATTGTTGGAAATAGTATCTAATCTCATTCCATCAAGACAACAGGCTGGAGAGAAAAAAGTTAATGTTCTCTTTTTGTACCTACTGATGTTTCTAACTGTTGTCACTCTGTAGAAAATCTTATAACGAAAATGGTTGTAACGTGATGTCTCAGTTATATAAATATTAAATAAATATCTTTATTTTATTAGGTTATCAGTGGCTTTTATTAAAAATACACAAGACATTTTCTTATAATACGCAATAGGCCTTAATGCATTCGTCCAGCCATGTTCGAGTTTTCTCGCAGACTTACACTAGAACAGTAAGACTAAGAGCCAGTCCACACGGTGCGTTGCATCGACGCAGCGCACCGTGTGAACACTATGATTATTAGTATGTAAAACGACGCAGCGACAGCGCTACGTCGACGCAAAGCTAACGCAACGCGCCGTGTGGACCGGCCGTAAGATTGTCGTCAGTTTAAATACAAATCGTATAATATATTATGTACAATCCATACATACCGTGGCAGTATTCGCGTCCGCACAGACGACGTGCTGGTAGTTTATGTTGATGTAGTCGGTGCCGCTGCATATTGTTAGCGACTTCTCCTCTAAGTCTTTACCGTGTTTCTTTTCCAGCTTATCGCTTAGTTTGGCATCCTGTAATAAAATGACATTAGCATGAGTCTTCTAGAGACTAGGGGCATGGGTTTTATGTAACTGCCATATCCCGAACAGGTTAGTCCGCTAGTACCATCTTAGACTGCATCGTCACATTACCATCAGGTGACATCGCGGGCAAGGGCAACTTGTAGTGGAATAAAAAAAAATTGTGATCTTTGTCTCTTGCCGGCTTTTCTCAGTAGAATTAGTTTTCCGAACTGGTGGTAGTCTTGACTTCTCATAAGCGACACAAGTTGTCCTCCGTGAAATGAATAAATCATTTCATTTCATGTCATATTTACACGTGCCGACCGGCCCCGACCTCCCCCGACACGTGTACACACGACGGGGATAATGGGATAACCAACGCAATCATAATTCGTTCAATCCAAGAGCCTGAATATGTTTTTCAATAAAACTTTCACAGCGTTATAACTTATAACAAATTCTATGAAAATTCCATACGAAAAATTTCATGTTTATTTTAGTTGGCATCGCGACTTCGTCCGCATTTTTGATTTTTGATTCCCGCGGGAACTCCTTAAGTGGGAATTTTGTCATAAAAAGTACTGTATATCAAAAATTGTGGAACCGGAAAGATTCGAAGCTTCGTACCAGGCCACGGATCACTCAATACTGTATCTTTTAACAGTGACATCTAGAAGCATCTATTTATTTGTTTCAAAGTCAGAAGCTTCAATTTAATTTATATTTATAGAACTTCTTTTAAAGAGGGTATGAATAAAGCTATCTCTGTAGGTATCAATTTTCGTCAAAATCTGTTGAAATGGATGGATAGTGAAAGAGTAACATACAGACAGACACACTTTCGTATTTTAAACTAAATGATGATCGCGACCTCGTCCGCGTCAATTAAGTTTTTTCAACCGACTTCAAAAAAAGGAGGAGGTTCTCAATTCGACTGTATTATTATTATTATTATTTTTTATGTTTGTTACCTCAGAACTTTTGACTGGGTGGACCGATTTGGATGATTCTTTTTTATTTGAAAGGGCATACTTCCCATGTAGTCCCATATAAATCTTATCGAAATCGGTCGAGCGGTTTTTAAAATATCAACAATAAAATAAGTACTTCGTATAGCGTGTGCTTGTTGTTGTAAAGTTGGCGCGGAAGTTTGAAGTCGGTTGTTTAAAAAGAATTTTTTATATTAAATTGTTATTAACTCGGAAAAAGTAGTCTTCCCCGAGATGCAACCTACCTCTACCTAAATTTCATCAAAATCGGTTGAAAGAAAAAAGAAAAGCGTAGCAAACAGACACACACTAGTATGGATATCAATATGGAATTAGGATAAGGAGAAATGCCGATTTGCTAGTCGACGCGCCGCATTGAGCAGCCAGTGATCTGCTGCTCAGTGTACTGTGTAGGTACGTGAGTAAACAAGTAGAAATAATTCTATTTACATGTTTACACTTAACAGGCACGACTTCACACCTACCGTTAATCTCACTCACAAAATTATATTCCGAACCAGTCATATAGATTTACTTGTCGGCAAGCGAGAATAGTTTCTATAAAAATAAAGAAAAAAAATCTATACTAATATTATAAATGCTAAAGTTTGAATGGATGGACTGATAGATGGATGTATGGATGGATGAATGTATAGATGGATTTTTTATCGGTTTCTATACGGTGTCGTATCGGAACTCTAAAACGCACCGGACTAGACCAGAGAAAATTCAGAATTTATAAATTCAAAAATTTACCATGCCGCGATCGAACCCGGGACCTCCCACTTAAAACAACAGCGTTCACCACTGCGCCAGGGAGGTCATCGCCTCAGTCCACCGCTGGTTATAATAACCAAACGATTCTAGCAATCTGACACGGTCATTAGCTATATAAATGGCGTCATAAATTAATATTACCTTTGGCACTCCGCCAGACCTCACGTCGCTGACTTGGCACAACTCAATCACGTCTCCATCCTGTAACAAATTACAAAATAGAATTAATAACTAACATTGACGAATTGTACAAATTACAAAGACATTTACAAATTCGGACAGATACCTAATTTGTCACGGAGTATTGTCATATAAAATGGCCAAAACCTCGATCCACGCGGACGAAGTCGCGGGCATCAGCTAGTTATGTGTGTAAATTTCCGTACAAAACGGATGCTATTGCACAGTGGCGTGCATAGAGTTTGAAGTTAGGGTACCTAGGCATCAGAATACCTATTTACTGATTGTCATGATGAAAAATGAGCATTGACGTAATTTCCATTTGGGTTGGAAGTGCTTTTATGCCTCTATGAACTGCACGCCACTGCTATTGCATTGCCAGAGGCTCAACCCCGCGATTTCCTACGACATCAGAGAGACATCCGCTAAGAAGCCGACACGCAATATCCGCGCAGTCTACACCATTCCCGGAAGCTACCCCCGAAGGAAATGAACATCCCAGTCTCAATCCCAGTATGACACTATTGCGCTTTGTAGTTTTTAACGGGCCGTGGAAATATTAATAGGGATGATGCCTATATCAAAAATAAATTCTTTCTAACTGATTATTAAATAGAGGGTCTTCCAAAATACCTAAAACTTCGGTTACTAAATCCTCGGTTAGTTTTAAGTTTAATGATAACAATTTTAAAATATAGATTAAAGAAAAAAAGTGCTTTGAAATTTGATCACAAATGTGAATATCATACAACTTCCATACTAGAAGTGCGTTTTCAAGTTTGATAAAGAGTTGCTGATTTGATTGAGTTGTCATCATCCCTATGGAGTACGGAGTACTTATGGGCTGCTGGAGATAGGGTCACTCAAATCACACACAACACACGAAGAAAAAAAAACAAGAAGAAAAAAACACTTAACTAAATCACGACCAACGTGAGCTTTAGCACCTTTAATCAGAGCAAAACTCGCAGTAGGAAGTCTGTTAAAAAAGGACTCTGACACGTTGTCAGAGGATAATTCGAGTGCGAAACAAAAAAACGGGCCGTGGACCGTGGTATCCTGACTTTACCTCTCTCTCCCATATTCTAACATTTACGTGAAAGCAAAAATTATAAATTCCCACTTTATCCATTTCCCATTATCCCAAGAAACCTCCTACCATTATGTGATTAATGGAAAGGGGTCACGGCCCTCAGCAATGAGGAATACGACGCAAACAGATTTTTTGCCGGGGAACCGACTCCGGAACTTTCCACTTAACCATAGCGCTTACCTAACACTGCGCTAGGCAGGTTGTCAAAGCGTTAAATTATGCCCTTGTAATATAACTGGAAGTTCACACACAAAGCTCACAAAGGATTCAAAAATAACTGAAACTTGACGACTTTTCCCAGTAATATTTCTCGCTTTGAGTTCGGTAGCTCTTTTCCAAGTTCTTTACCACGACTGGAGTTCTTAAAAGTCCTTTCAGAATTCTTTAATTCGACGGTAGGTCTCAAGTCCTTTGCCGAGTCCTTTACCGCTATTTCGTAGCATTGTAGCACCTTTCTAGAGCTTGTTATTTCTTTTGTTCATTTCGTTTCAAAGAATGGGTAATTCAGTATTTTGTAAGTATCAGGTGGCAACTTCAGAGAGCTTGTCGAGATAACACCGCCTTTTCAGTTCGTCTATAATTACTTATCTCGGCCAGCGGCCTATAATTTCTTAGATAGTTTTTTAAGGCAGAAAAAACAGAAAGCCTTTGTGAACGAAATTATTTAAAACTAGCTGATGCCCGCGACTTCGTCTGCGTGGTTTAAGTTTTTTTGATTCCCGCGGGAACTTCTTTATTATCCGGGATAAAAAGTAGCTTAAGTCACTCTCCACGTCCTCAACTATATCAGGTCGACTCGTTGCTCCGTTGCAGTGTGATTGAAGGACTAAACAACAAACACATTAAAAAACTACACTGAAACTTATAAAATATGTCATTATATAGTATGTATTCTATTGCGTTCGGGGCACAATTACATCGCGGATAAATTTGTGAATATTGGTGTTGTGCTACAAAATACCTATCTGAACCCTCGGACTCGGACTCGGCGGTCGCGGCACCAAAAATATTTTAACCATACAGCGGGCGGGTGAGCTTAGTGTATTACTATATTATATTTATTGTATTGTATCAATACAGAGTAATTCCGGATCTATACCCACCCAACAGCAGACGGCAGACCAGCGCAGCTATTATTAATAATTGACATTTGGTCCTTCGAGAAGTGATTCTGCTGCCTGTGGTTGTGTTGGTATGGTTCCAACAGAGTAACTCAGGGCGGTTCTTGGTCAGGGTTCCTTGCAGCGGGTAAGGGATCTCTGACACAAGAGATAACCGATACTTACTCCAGCGGGGAGGAAGGTATCGCGTTGCGGGGTAATACTGACTACTAAACTCACACATTATAATATATGGTAGGGATACAGATAGTGTATTAGCGGTTATTATATTTATTAGAACATACAGCATACACAACAATTACATTGTGTAGGCATTATTGCGGGCGGATTTGGGCATATAATATTTCCATTTAGATTTTTTCATTTTGGTAATTTTATTTTCGTTGTTGGTTTTATTGATTTTTATTTATTTGACATTTGGCATATTCTATTATATTCCAGCGGCTTGACATACACATTTTGTTTTATTTTGAATTTGAATTCAAAACGAATTCGAATGCGGATGTTTTGTGTCTTGAAATATTATTAGGGCGGCCACACACTACGATTTTTTTGCGGTTTATTTTTAATTGCGGTTTTTATTAGGATAAAATGGCTCCTAAAAGTACTCAAGCAAGCCGTATGGTTAAAATGCGGTATGAAATTGCGATATTTAATTTAGATATTATTTATGATATTTCTCAGAAAGCTTTCAATACTGAGAATTATCGAAATGAATTTAAGGTTAGATATTCCGATTTGAAGAATATTTACCACGAATTTACCTCTTGCTTTTTGGAGATGCAGGCGGTTATAGATGAGGATAACTGTTCGGTAGTGGCGGAAAATATGGAAGAATATAAGGCATATTAACAGGAAATATTATGATGTTAAGTGGAAATATTTAGAACTCTTTCCAGATAGCGGTACGCGGTCTCCAGATGAGTTTAAGTCTGTGGGAGCGGGAAGTTGCGAAAGCAAACGCAAGCGTGACTTTTTACCAAAAGTGCAAATGCCAAAATTTTCTGGAAAGATTGAAGAGTTCCAATCATTTTTGGATTTATTTGAGTCGTTAGTAGGGAAAGATACTTCTCTGTCTGACACAGATAAATTATATTATTTACTAGGTTCGTTAGGCGGAGAGCCTAAAAGTTTAATACAGCATTTATCGGTTATGGGAGATAATTACTCGATTGCACTTGATTTATTGAAAACGCGGTATGAAAATTTTGATACTCCTCGGCAGTCGATAGATACTGTTCCTAGAGTTAGAGAAGCGGAAACGGATGTCACTCCTAGATCAGTTATTCCTAACGCGGGTAGGATGGCTTCACAAAATACTGTTGCAAATGTGACTACGAATGCGGCGGAAGATGGTATTAATAGTTCTAATGCAGCAGGGGGCGGAGATAGTGGAACAACTTTGACTTCGTATGTACTGGGTTCTAAATTTTATCAAAGAGCGGTCTCGTTATCAACAGCCATAGTACGGGTCTTCGATAGCTGCGGTCAATTTAGAGATGCGCGTGTCCTGTTAGATGGCGGCAGTCAGACATCGTTTATATCTGAAGAATGCGCTAGTCGTTTAGGGTTGCGTAGATTCCCTTCAGGTATAATGACGTTTACGGGGTTAAGCGGAGCACAAGTAAGCGGATGTAACGGTGCGGTATATTTGACGCTTGCACCTAGGTATATGGAGAATCCTAGGCTGGTGACTGTTACCGCCACAGTTTTAAATAAAATAACACATAACTTGCCGAATTTTAGTTTGCCGGAAAACTTGACGGATTATTTTAGCAATCTGCATCTGGCAGATGATTTGTTTTATGTAAGTAGGCCTGTGGATATCTTGATTGGAGCAGATGTCTTGGGGGATATTCTGTTAAATGAAATAATTAAAATTAGTGAAAATTTGCCTACTGCGGTTAACACGGTCTTTGGGCATGTGTTAGTAGGTCCGGTTAATTTTGCGGTACAGCATCCAGTAGATGATGCGGTTTATTTTTCACAAACTTTGTTTAATAAAGTTTGTAAGGATGAAATTTTAGAAAAATACTGGGAATTGGAAGATATCACTGATGAAGTTATTGCGGACTCAAAGGATTCACAGTGTAAAAAGTTCTTCGAGGAGACTTACCAGTGTAATGATACTGGTAGATATTTTAATGTGCGGCTAGCATTTTTGTTAAATAAACTAGAATTAGGACAGTCGGGTCCACTGGCAAAAAAGCGGTGTTATGCGATGAAAAGGCGGTTAAAGCCAAATAAGTTGTTGTGGAAGAAATATATTAAGTTTAAAAATAAGTTTAAAAATATTCGTCGCATCCGTAAAAAGGTAGCAGCCGTTCATGTAGTTACTGCGGATTTTGGTGATATATTTACGCGGTTTAGTTCTTTGTCTAAGCTGCAGTCGGTAGTGGTTTATTGCTTGCGGTTTATTAGAAATGCGAAAAATGTTAGGGAAAAAAATGAATGATATTATATTTCCATGTTAGAAAAGTTTTAATTTGTATATTTTAGTTTATTTGTGCGGTGAATATTTTTGTTAAAATAATATTGCGGTTCTGCAAGGTGCAGAAGTTTAAGTGTAAGTTTATTATATGTTATTTTTATGCAGCGGTTAGTTAATATAGTTAGATTTAATTATTTAGATTTTCATAAGGCAAAACATGCGGACTTGCGGAAATGCGGATTTTTATTATAATGCGGTTTATGATTTTGATAATAATGTTGGTTGTGTCGTTGCGGTAATGTAGATGTGCTAGACATATTATTTGGTTCACTTGCGGTTATATTGCGGCTTTGGTTTATTATATTATGCGGTAGATAAAGGCTTTAGCCTTTCTCGGGCGGGAATATGTTCAATATATATTCAACCTTTTTCGGTCGCAATATTGCTGGCACTCTACACAACACACCACATTAAAAAAGTACACTGAAACTTATAAAATATGTCATTATATAGTATGTATTCTATTGCGTTCGGGGCACAATTACATCGCGGATAAATTTGTGAATATTGGTGTTGTGCTACAAAATACCTATCTGAACCCTCGGACTCGGACTCGGCGGTCGCGGCACCAAAAATATTTTAACCATACAGCGGGCGGGTGAGCTTAGTGTATTACTTACTATATATTTATTGTATTGTATCAATACAGAGTAATTCCGGATCTATACCCACCCAACAGCAGACGGCAGACCAGCGCAGCTATTATTAATAATTTACACAATTTCGCATTTACAATATTAATAGTATGATACCTATGATGTATTTTTTCTACTACGAAAATTGCTTCATTATTTTAATAATGAAGCAATCAAGAGTGAATATTGTTCTAAGGGAAATTATTATTGATTGATCACTGTATAAGTATATTCTAAGTTATATCCTGTGAATATAACTAATTTTATTTCGAATTGTATTACTGTGTATTTTATGGTCAATAAATGATTTATTATTATCGGTATAAATTTAGCTCTCACGCCCGCATACAAAATAAATACATATATGGCCAAAAGAGTTATAATAAACTTACGTAAATAAAAATAAATGAATAAACTTACATACACAAATACACAAATAAATAGTTGCAGCGGGCGGAGGATTACACCCCGGCAGGGGAGACCAGACGGCCGGGGGTCAAGGAGACAGGTTGAGAAACCGGCGGACTATCCTAGCCGAGTCTAGCAACACCGCTTTCTGCATCCTGGCTGCGAGCGAACTGCCACGGAACCCCAGTCGCCTCAGATGGTGAGCAAGGCAAACTGGGACTAACCCATTCGCAGATATTACGATTGGGATGGTTTCAGTGGACTCCACATGCCACATGGCGGAAACCTCGTGAGCCAGATCTAGATACTTCCGTTTTTTCTCCGTCTCAGCTCTCACAAGGTTCTCGTCATGTGGAATGGTGATGTCCACCAAAAACACCCGCGACTGTGCCCGGTCCAACAGCACGATGTCAGGCTTATTCGCTAGAATAGTCCTGTCCGTGATGATGGAGCGGTCCCAATAGAGCCGGACTCCGTCACGCTCGAGTACAGGCACCGGTGTGTACTTGTAGTACGGCAACCTCTCATCCAGGAGACCGTACTTCAGAGCAAGCTCCTGGTGAAGGATCTTGGCCGCTTGGTTGTGTCTGTGCAGATACTCAGTATTAGCAAGCGCCGAACATCCCGAGAGCACATGTCTGAGTGACTCACCGGGATGGCGACAGGCTCGACAGATGTCGTGAGTGCCATCCTTCAGAATGTACTTTCGGTAGTTCCGCGTCTTAACCACCTGATCCTGTATCGCACAGACAAAACCCTCGGTTTCCCCAAAGAGGTCACCAAAGCGCAGCCATTGCACGGACGCTTTTTTATCGACGTGTGGCTCATTAAGAGCTTTAAAAAAGCGTCCGTGCAACTCCTTCTCCTTCCATACGGTCTCCCGGTCAGAGGTGCTAAGTACCACCGGCGCCTGCCACTCGATTTTGGCTAAGGATAGGGGGGTGAGTCCTTTATCACATTCTATGACCTCTCTATGCATGGGTGACTCCCTCTTCGTCTCGAAGTATGTTCTGAGATTGGCTATCTCCCGGTTATGCATGGTCTTGACGCTTAATACGCCTCGACCACCACATTTCCGGGGGATATACAATCTCATCACAGACGATTTCGGGTGATGCATGCGATAGAGAGTCATAGTCGTGCGGACTTTTCTATCCAGGGCGTCAAGTTCGGTCTGAGTCCATCTGAGTACGCCAAAGGTGTACATGAGAACGGGCATGACCCAGCCGTTATAGGCTCGAACCTTATTGGCGCCTGACAAAAAGCTTTTACAGATTTTTGTCAGACGGCCAAAGAAGGCCTCGCAAACAGACTGTTTCATGTCCGCCTCATTCACTCCTATCAATTGCGACATACCCAGATACCGGTATGATTCAGCTTCGGAGAGGGTCCTAATGCTCGATGGCTCGAGATTAACCTCAGCCGAATGAGTAACCTGCCCCCTCACCACATGCAAGACCGCACACTTGTCCATCCCAAGCTCCATCTTGATAGAATTGCTGAACTCAGTGGTGACATTCAGCAATTCTTGCAGGCGGGTAGCATTGGGTGCCAGCAGTTTGAGGTCATCCATGTAGAAAAGGTGAGGCACTCTTGTCCCTCTCCTCCGAAACTGAAAGCCCGTCCCTGAACTCTCCAGCAATGAGCTAAGTGGGTTCAGAGCCAGGCAAAACCAAAGTGGGCTCAGACAGTCATCCTGGAAGATCCCTCGCCGTATCCTTATCCGGTCATCGGCACCGGGAGACAAAGGATCGTACTCCATTGCCCCATGCATTGTCTGAGGAAGTCTCGAACTGCACCATCAACTTTGTACAGTTCAAGGACCCTTAAGAGCCATGAATGGGGCACCGAGTCGAACGCCTTTTTATAATCAATCCAGGCAGCGGAGAAGTTCCGGCGGTTGCGTTTGACCAATTGCCCCGCAACGGAGTCGATGAGAAGGAGCTCCTTAGTACCACGGCTACCCCCCCGACATCCGTTCTGAGCCTCAGACATGATGTTATTTTCGTCTACATGACGAGATATCTTGAGGCTCAGAACGGATGTTAGTGTCTTATAGATGGTCGTAAGACACGTAATGGGGCGGTATTTTGCCGGATCAGCGGCATCCGTGGACTTTGGAGCTAGGTGAGTGATCCCAGTAGTGAAAAGGCTCGGGAGCGTCCTCTGCTCGAGAGCTTCTTGGAATTGTCGAGCCAAGGTCGCATGGCAAACCGAGAAACCCTTAAGCCAGTAGTGATGCAGCCCATCGGGACCCGGACTTTTCCAGTTCGGGGCCCGCTTTACTGCACCAACCACATCCTCCGTAGAGATGGCTACCGGGTTCATCGGTTCAATTACGGCACATGCTTCCTCTACCGCCGCAATCCAAGGGCCCTCTTTATGCTCAACCTCTCGCGACCACACACTCCGCCAGAAAGCGACGAGGTCAGCCGGGCTCGGCCGTTGAGAGGTAGAACAGACTGATGGACACTCCAATTTTTTATAGAACCTTTTCTGATCACTCGAGAAGAGACGATTTTGCTGAAAGCGCTCAACTCTTTCCGAGTATCGTCGTATGCGATTCCCCCATGCAGCGATTTTCTGCTTCAGGTCGTCAATGCGCTCCGTTAGCTTTTGGGCTATGTCGGGCTGATCCAGCCTAACCCCAAGCCCGTTGAAGGCAATTCTAACGGAGCGCACAATCCTTGGCCTTGTATTGCCCGACCTGAAACTTTGCAGTCTGCCAATGAGGGCTCTGGCAAGGTTGATACGGCGCTCTATTCTCCTCTTCCAGGCCGGTTCCGTGCTGCGTCTTGCAACAGCAGCGCGTCCCGGACCCGTAGTCTTGGCTCCGATAAATCGGTGCACGGCTAAAGCCGCACCGAAGAGAATAGAAGCCGTATCATCCAAACCAGTGCTGTTCGCCAGATGTTGAGGCAGCATTTGGTTGATGGCCTCAATGACATCCCGCGTCGCTACATTCAGTGTGAGGCGGGAGAGTCGCGGACGATTCTCTAGAGGAGCGCTCCGAATCTCAGAAATCGCCTCCTCTAAAATCCTTCCCATCCGCTCTAAATCAAAGGAAACTGTTTCCTCGGCGCTTTCCTCAACAGGCAAATCGTGCAAGGTGGTAACTATATCCTCGCGGCTAGGCACCGCAGGAGAGACGATTTGCTCTGTTGTTGGAGCTGCCGCCTCGGGAACAGCCTCACGTCGTAACCGTTCGAGCTCGGTAGCGTTAAAGATGTTCGAACGCTGAATATACCGAGCCCGATCTGCCAGGTTTTGTTCCGAGACAGTTAAAGTCGGCTCAAGCAGCAGGAACTCGCGGTACATTGCTGCTCGGTAGCCAGTCCGTCCGGTTTCCCCTCCTGTCGCCCTGTAGTACGCACGCATGACATTCTCGTTCATTTGAGACGTCCATCTCATGCGGCGTACACCACCAGCGGCGGGCCCCGAAGATTGGTTCCTAGGGGATCCTATCGGGGCCAAGCCCTCTGATGGGGATGATGGATTGGTCGACCGACCCGATGGTAGTGGCGGTCGACGGGTGTGGCTGGCGGTCCGCATGCTGTCACGTCCAGCGCCAGCCCCAGACGCGCCCTGGCGCCCCCCAGGCAGCGACCCTATGTGCGCATTCTTGTTTGTGTCCATCATCATTATTATTATTATTATTTATTTATTTCATTTAGGTCCATATTATTTACATTTTTAAATATTTAACTATGAAAACAAAAATAAAAAACATTTAAAAATATAAAAAATAGCGTTCCACCGGTCTCGGGAACAGGGTCCAAGAAACCGGCGGTCAGGGCCCCAGAGAGAGGAACCTCCTGACGATGCGAGCCGTGTCCAGGAGTACAGCCTTCTGGATCTGGCCCTTGACCCAGCTACCCAATGAGAGCCTGGAAAGATGTTGGTCGAGGCTCTTGGCTATAAGACCATTAGTAGTCACGACTATCGGTACAATGATTGCCGAGTCCACATTCCACATGGCGACAACCTCGTGAGCCAAGTCTAGATACTTGGTTAGTTTCTCTTTCTCAGCTTTCACTAGGTTCTCGTCATGCGGGACAGTAATATCAACAATCATTGCACGGCGTTCTGATCGGTCTATCACCACTATGTCAGGCTTATTGGCTACAATAGTCCTGTCTGTAATGATAGACCGATCCCAGTATAGTGTGATATGACCATTTTCGAGAACTGAGTCGGGCACATACCTGTAGTACGGTACCTCCGATTCCACAAGATTGTATTTCAAGGCCAGTTGTTGGTGGATAATCCTGGCCACTTGGTTATGTCTGTGTAAGTATTCGCCGTTAGCCAGATGAGAACAACCAGAGACAATGTGACGGATAGTTTCTCCAGGACGGCGACATGCCCGACATATGTCTACCGTTCTATCCTTCATTATGTATTTTCTGTAATTGTTCGTCATCATGACCTCGTCCATAATTGCACATACAAACCCTTCGGTTTCCCCAAAGAGGTTACCGAAGCGCAGCCAGGCCACGGACGCTTCAAAGTCCACATCAGGTCCATGGAGGGCCCGATAAAAGCGTCCGTGAAGTTCCTTACCTTGCCATACAACCCTGCGGTCATTGGTACTGAGCACTACAGGTATGCGCCAGTTCTCGTTAGCCAAGGAGAGCGGCGTCAGACCCCTGTCCACCGTGACCACATCGCGGTGCATCTCTGCCTCGGTGTGGAGAAAGTACTCCCTGAGATTATTATTATTGTTATTATTATTATTATTATTATTATTATTTATTTATTTCATTTAGGTCCATATTATTTACATATTTAAATATTTAACTAAGAAAACAAAAATAAAAAAACATTTAAAAATATAAAAAATAGCGTTCCACCGGTCTCGGGAACAGGGTCCAAGAAACCGGCGGTCAGGGCCCCAGAGAGAGGAACCTCCTGACGATGCGAGCCGTGTCCAGGAGTACAGCCTTCTGGATCTGGCCCTTGACCCAGCTACCCAATGAGAGCCTGGAAAGATGTTGGTCGAGGCTCTTGGCTATAAGACCATTCGTAGTCACGACTATCGGTACAATGATTGCCGAGTCCACATTCCACATGGCGACAACCTCGTGAGCCAAGTCTAGATACTTGGTTAGTTTCTCTTTCTCAGCTTTCACTAGGTTCTCGTCATGCGGGACAGTAATATCAACAATCATTGCACGGCGTTCTGATCGGTCTATCACCACTATGTCAGGCTTATTGGCTACAATAGTCCTGTCTGTAATGATAGACCGATCCCAGTATAGTGTGATATGACCATTTTCGAGAACTGAGTCGGGCACATACCTGTAGTACGGTACCTCCGATTCCACAAGATTGTATTTCAAGGCCAGTTGTTGGTGGATAATCCTGGCCACTTGGTTATGTCTGTGTAAGTATTCGCCGTTAGCCAGATGAGAACAACCAGAGACAATGTGACGGATAGTTTCTCCAGGACGGCGACACGCCCGACATATGTCTACCGTTCTATCCTTCATTATGTATTTTCTGTAATTGTTCGTCATCATGACCTCGTCCATAATTGCACATACAAACCCTTCGGTTTCCCCAAAGAGGTTACCGAAGCGCAGCCAGGCCACGGACGCTTCAAAGTCCACATCAGGTCCATGGAGGGCCCGATAAAAGCGTCCGTGAAGTTCCTTACCTTGCCATACAACCCTGCGGTCATTGGTACTGAGCACTACAGGTATGCGCCAGTTCTCGTTAGCCAAGGAGAGCGGCGTCAGACCCCTGTCCACCGTGACCACATCGCGGTGCATTATTATTATTATTATTATTATTATTATTAATAGGCATCTTCTAGGTAAACGCGTTACATCTTAGGCCACATCATCACTTCCCATCAGGTGTGATTGTGGTCAAGCGTAAGCCTATAATGAATAAAAAAATAAAAAAAACAATCCGTAAATTTGCTATTTTCTGCGAGTTCTCAATTCAGCGCGTATTGCTTTTATATTCTCTTTGCAATCGTCAAAGGTATGCCTACCAATGTCTATCTGAAATCACAGCTGCTTTGTCGTAGTCGAGTAAAAGTCTATAATATAGCATCATACAAGTTGAATACATCTAGGTCGCAACCGACAGTTTCAATGGAACTGTCAGGCGCGTAAGCGACACGCATTGTGTTCCGCATATCGATATCGGTTCTATATATTTGTTCAATACACTACACTTCACTACCTGGAATTCATTTCACATCAAGCTTTCAAAGGGAATTAAAGGATCACACACACAACCGCAAGAGGGGTTGGAATAGGGTTGCCAATGGCAACCATTTTGGCAATTTGATCATTTGGTCAAGTCCTCCTTTTCCACAACCAAATATTCTCTTTTTCGCCGATTATTGACTGAGCACTTGTACTTTGTTATTTTTTTTTAAGATCGCGGTTGGCTTTAATCAGACCTGCGTGAAAACAACTTAAAAAAAAGTAAGAAAATAATTGTCCAAAACAAGTAGTGTCCACCGAAGGTCGAATCCTGCCTGGAGCCGAAGTCAGATTTTGCCCGCAGCCGAAGGTGCCGAATATAGTTTTTTGGGCGCGCAGGTGACCGAAGCCGAAGACAAAAGTCGGTACTTAATTTAAAAATGAAGCTCTAGATTAATTATTGAAGCTTTAATTTGAAGTATAAACCGATGTTCCTTGTGCCTGCGTAGATAGAGATACCATTTCCATTAATGTTAAAAAATGACTGTTCATTTATCACCTGCATTTATCTCCTAAAGGAGGTCATTTAACAAATGTACCTCCTTCATTTCGCAGGGAGCGACAACCCTGCTAGGGCTGCCACTTAGCGTGAAATGGGGTCGGTAAACGTATCCTTTTCATGTTTAAGGATAATCAGTGCGGTCATCAAACCGGAGGTTGAGGGCGTTGAATGGAATGAAGGTGTAATATACCCTTTTTTCCTTTGGAGGAGGAAATTCCTCATGGGTACCCAACAATGGCATGCCTGACTACACTCCAGGTGTAGTCGGGCATGTTGTAAATAAATTTTTTTTAAATACCTACCAGTAATTATATACCTACCTTTAATACCTAAGGGTGGCAACGGGACCCTATTATGAAGCCTCCGCTGTCCGTCCGTCTGTCCGTCAGCGGGCTGTATCTCATGAACCATACCTCATAGGAAGACAGTTGAAATTTTCACAGATTTTGTATTTCTATTGCCGCTATAACAATAAAGTAACAGTCGCTGAAACAAGCGGCACAAGACCGTGCTCTGTGGCGATCCATGCAGGAGACCTTCGTCCAACAGTGGACGTCTACAGGTAGAGACGACGACGATAACAACAAATAAGTAATAAAAAAATAAAGAATAAATACATGATATGTATATGCCACCGTAAGATTGTATAAACCGTTAGATCTAACGCTTTTTTTTTCAATAGATTGTAAACAGTCGAAAGATTGTGAAGTGTTCAATGTCCTGAGTGTCAATTTTTGAAATATTCATTGTATTTACGTTTTCTTGTCTCTTTCTTGTAGGTTAAGTTAGGGTTCGACTTATTACTTTATTTTTTATTATTGTATGAGATTGTTAAGTTTACTTCGGAATTAACAGCGAACCGGTAATTACTTATTGTAAGTTCTTGAGACCACTTGACCTGACCTTTTGACCCTTAGTGATGAAAATCTGCTCGGAATAAGCAAGGTCAAGGGTCATTCACGTTCACCGAATAGGTGTGGAATGTGAATGGATACTTGTTCCACGTCGCATCCGTAAGAGTGTATTTTCTCTACTTGTTAAGTTACGTACCTAGTTATAAATTCCTAGTTTTATTTATTGAATTAGGTATATTACTAATTTGCTATTATCAAAAGTTGCGGTTTTTATTAACTGACTTCACACTATATCTACGGCGATATTAGTGTTGGTAGCGGAAAAAGAAACTTCGTTAATTAAGGAAAGGTGCAGGTACCTACACGTTTCCATAATTAATATAATAATAATATAAAAACGTCTCTAGATGTTTCGTACGCGTGGTTTTACTTTATAGAACTTTTCGTTTTGACGATTTTACGCTAGGTAGCCCATTTCGATCAAAACGTATCACGTTAGGGCCTAAAATGATACGATTTGATCGAAATAGGCAGCCGCCTAAATTTTAGGCGACTTTTGGTATTGTGGTTAGCATGTTCGACTGCGGCCGAAGAGGACCCGGGTTCGAGTACTGGGTACATGTATTCGATTTTTCTGGCAAGAAATTTTCAGTACTAAACCGGAGTTAGGAAGTTGGCGGTGTTTCACCCCCGTGCCTTGGTCCTGCGCCTGCCTGACCTCTCACCGGTAGTGTCAAATTTTCCGTCCCATCTGGCTATGAGAGTAGAGGAACAGAGAGTTCACCTGTGTATGCGCACACTTGTGCACTATAATATCTCTCGCGCAGTATGCTGTATGGCTAATCTCTCTGGAGATAGGCCGCCGTGGCCGAAATTTGGTCGGAACGACATTATTACTTACTATACGTCAAAAAAAACTCGGCCATTCTCGACCATTTCGTATCGGTGTAATCATAACTACTAATATTATAAATGCGAAAGTGTGTTTGATTGTCCTTCAATCACGCCGCAACTGAGCTACGGATCGACGTGATTTTTGGCATGGGTATAGTTGAGGTATATATAGTATATAGAGAGTGTTATAGGCTACTTTTTTCCCGGAAAATTAAGAATTTCCCGCGGGCATAAAAAAAACTTAAACCACGAGGACAAAGTCGCGGGCATCAGCTAGTGTTCTATAATTCCACGACCACATGGACGTATTGTGGACGCCACAAATTTTCCTGTGACCGTGACGTCACGAAGCCCGCGTTTCTGCGAGTAGCTACTTGTTTACCTTTTTTCTAGTTAAGGAAAGACAGCCTGCTTTATTTATTTAAAAGCCATATTTGTTTGTGAGAATATGGGATGATAATGTTTAGATTTAATTAAAATTAGAACCGCATATTCCGTCAGCTAACCCTGGCGCAATTTTAAATTAGGTATAAGTACCTACTTACTAGGTATATTGACAATCTCAGTAGTTTACTTTCTACAAAAAACATTTACCTAAGTAGGTAAGTACCTATTTGTAACTTAAATATATACGAAACTAGCTTTTGTCCGCTAGCTCACGTTAAGTTCGATTGTCATACAAATTTCAAACCCCTATTTTATCCCCTTAGGGGTTGAATTTTCAAAAATCTTTTCTTAGCGAATGTCTACGTCATAAACGCTATTTGTACCTGCGCCAGTTTTCAGCCCGATCCGTCCAGTGGTTTGAGCTGTGCGTTGATAGATCAGTCAGTCAGGCAGTTAATCATTTAGTCTTCTTTCCCTTTTTAGGGTTCCGTAGCCAAATTTGGCAAAAACGGAACCCTTATAGATTCGTCATGTCTGTCTGTCTGTCTGTCTGTCTGTCTGTCTGTCTGTCTGTCTGTCTGTCTGTCCGTCTGTATGTCACAGCCACTTTTTTCCGAAACTATAAGAGCTATACTGTTGAAACTTGGTAAGTAGATGTATTCTGTAAACCGCATTAAGATTTTCTTACAAAAATAGAAAAAAAAACAATAAATTTTGGGGTTCCCCATACTTAGAACTGAAACTCAAAAATTTTTTTTTCATCTAACCCATAGGTGTGGGGTATCTATGGATAGGTCTTCAAAAATGATATTGAGGTTTGTAATATCATTTTTTTCTAAACTGAATAGTTTGCGCGAGAGACACTTCCAAAGTGGTAAAATGTGTGTCCCCCCCCCCGTAACTTCTAAAATAAGAGAATGATAAAACTAAAAAAAATATATGTTGTACATTACCATGCAAACTACCACCGAAAATTGGTTTGAACGAGATCAAGTAAGTAGTTTTTTTTTTATACGTCATAAATCGTAAACCGCAATTATCTTTCATTCAATCAACTCAAATATTTAAAAAAAACATTTAATTTAAAACTTACTACAGGTTTGTACGGAACCCTCGGTGCGCGAGTCCGACTCGCACTTGGCCGGTTTTTTTAAATACTTACATTCAGATAAAATATTCAAACTGCAAAACAGAAAGCTCTTTTCAGATCCTATACAATGACACTCCAATTCTGTTGAACATGATTTCTAAGCTAAACTAAAAGAACAACAGTATACTTGTCCAACTATTTATTTTACTTTTGGCAGCTCGATTCAATGATGTTCTAGTGCGTTAATCTAATCGACTTTCTAAGAAGTTTTAATCGATTTGACACATTGATATTTATCTTTGCTCAACATTTTGTTATTTTTTTCTAAACATACTCACGAGTTAAAATGACTAGTAATTAAGTATATTAATGTATATATGTATTAAAATATATCATTTATATAAAACAGTAGGGTAAATGTACATGAATCCGTCAAGTCATAGGAACTATCCATCGCCAATGATGTATGGTGCTTAAAGGATTATCAAGAAAGCTGGTGTTATAGCTCCGTGACTATTTTGAAAAGGAAAGTCGTACTTGTAATTACTAGATGAGTAAACGACTTACGAAATATCGGATAAAAGGACACGTCGCTTCACTATTGTAAAAAACCGGCCAAGTGCGAGTCGGACTCGCGCACCGAGGGTTCCGTACAAACCTGTAGTAAGTTTTAAATTAAATGTTTTTTTTTAAATATTTGAGTTGATTGAATGAAAGGTAAATTGCGGTTTACGATTTATGACGTATTAAAAAAAAACTACTTACTAGATCTCGTTCAAACCAATTTTCGGTGGAAGTTTGCATGGTAATGTACAACATATATTTTTTTTAGTTTTATCATTTTCTTATTTTAGAAGTTACGGGGGGGGGGGACACACATTTTACCACTTTGGAAGTGTCTCTCGCGCAAACTATTCAGTTTAGAAAAAAATTATATTACAAACCTCAATATCATTTTTGAAGACCTATCCATAGATACCCATAGATACCCCACCCTATTGGTTAGATGAAAAAAAAAATTTTGAGTTTCAGTTCTAAGTATGGGGAACCCCCAAAATTTATTGCTTTTTTTTTCTATTTTTGTAAGAAAATCTTAATGCGGTTTACAGAATACATCTATTTACCAAGTTTCAACAGTATTGCTCTTATAGTTTCGGAAAAAAGTGGCTGTGACATACGGACGGACAGACAGACAGACAGACAGACAGACAGACAGACAGACAGACAGACAGACAGACAGACATGACGAATCTATAAGGGTTCCGTTTTTGCCAAATTTGGCTACGGAACCCTAAAAACGATATGCGTCTATGGAGTATCGCATTTTTGTCGATGGTTGCCTGTCAATAATTATGACACTTCATAGGCGTGAAAATGAATGTGTGAACAAATATAAACCTGTCTGTGTATTTGGTTTTTTTTTTTTAGTAAAGAGATTGTGTAGTTACAAGAACATCAGTCCTACACTTAAAGCCATAATGGCAATGTGCAACTGAAATAGTTTAATATGGGCCACCTGAAGCTTTTATTGATCTATAAAGAAACTAAACTCGTATTTCAACACGACTTTGAGATGTATAGTCATTTGAACATCGAAATAAACGAAAAAGAATCTGGAAAGGTTGTTTAAGTAAGTACCTTTTGTAGTAAACAAGACTGTAGCATAAACGCTGGACAATTCGATTGAACAGGCTGCATCAAACATTGATAGAATCTTGCCTATGTAAAAAATTGAGCTATCATTAAATTGAGGAGCTGCCAAAAGACGTATTATCCACGTCCCCTGTTAATTATTTTGTATTTGATAACCATTTTTAAATATCGATTAAAGTTAAAAAAAGTAAGTGACGTTACAACTCACAAGTAATTTTTTTATACAAAATCCCATAAAGGTACTAAGAAATGACGTTTGAATAAAAAAAACTCCTGTACACCCTGTATGACCCAGATCCTCCAGTTACTATATATATGTCACCGTAAGATTGCAAAAGCCGTTGGATTGCAATCTTACTAGCGATATTGTAAACTGTCGACGGATTACAATTTAACGCAATATTTTTCGGTAGATTGTAATCTGTTAGGTATATTAACCCGATAAAACCGGCCGGGCACTACCTGATCATTTATGTCGAACCCTAACCTAACCTACAAGAAAGAGACAAGAAAACGTAAATACAATGAATATTTAAAAAATGTACACTCTGAACATTGAACGGTTCACAATCCGTCGACAGTTTACAATATCGGTAGTTGGATTATAATCTAACGGTTTTTGCAATCTTACGGTGACATATATACAGCATTAAACTTCGGTTTGTGAAGCGTCATTGCCTGTACCTTACCTATATATCGCATGCATGTGTCACCGTAAGATTGCAAAGGCCGTTGGATTGTAATCTAACTAGCGATATTGTAAACTGTCGACAGATTACAATTTAACGCATTATTTTTCGGTAGATTGTAATCTGTTATGTATATTAACCCGATAAAACCGAAGTGCTCGGCCTGCGGCCGGGCATTACCAGATTATTTATGTCAAACCCTCACTTATCCTACAAGAAAGGGACCAGAAAACGTAAATACAATGAATATTTCAAAAATTGACACTCAGAACATTGATGATTGAGCGGTTCACAATCTGTCGACAGTTTACAATATCGCTAGTTGGATTACAATCTAACGGTTTTTGCAATCTTATTTCCGGAGGGAAATACTTTTTTTTAAACTTGTTAGAAGTTTCATGTATAACGTACTAGCAGATACCTATGTGCTAATCCGGTATATAATCTATCTTTGTGCCAAATTTCATGCAGATCCGTTCAGCCGCTCTGGCGTGATTGAGTAACAAACATACATCCAAACTTTCGCATTTACAATATTAAGTATAGACTATAGAGTATAGATTTCCTTCGACTATGCTTGGTGTTTGATTCTAAACGGTTTTGGATTTATACTTCGTTTAAAAGGACGTCTTTCTAGACATGCTTCTGATGTTAATATATTATGTCAGTTAGTCCATAGCACAAAAGATAGTAGTAATAAGCTGATTTCTTGTTCTGAGAGTTAATCAGTAACCTCCTATATTAGTTATCAGTTGTTACCGTTACAAAACTAGTTATTATTTAATCCGTGCTGTTAGCGTTACAAGCTCTCGCTTGCCCTGGATAGTTAATTGTAGCAGGTCATACAAGCTAGGACCGCGAAGTATATGACCCAGATACTCAGGTTACTACACACGGCACTAAACTTCGGTTTGTGTAATAACATTAGCTGTAGAGGCGCTCCGGCCCTCCCCTACTATGGCATGCATATACCGGGCAACCCGAGGGAAATATATTTTTGGTAACTTGTCAGATACTTGATGTTTGATTCCCGTCGATGTTGGACTTTGGTATGATTATTTTAAATCTCAATTTGCATAGATAGCCGAACGATTTTCTAATAATCTCAGTTAGTCATTTCTCTGTTTTATTACCTACTAGTTGATGCCCGCGGCTTCGTTCGCGTGGAATAAATATTTTTAAATTTAATCTCCACGGGAACTCCTTAATTTTCACTGTCTACGACACTCTCCGTCCTCAACTATACCCATGCAAAAATCACCTCGATCCGTTGCTTTTTTGAGGCGTGATTGTCAGGCAAACATACACACTTTTGCACTTATAATATTAGTATGATTGTATTGTGTGGCACAATGTTGTTAATAAAATATCTTTTCTTTCTTTTTACACGGAATTTCGACTACTTAAGGGTGCACCCTTAAAATTCCGTGGACGCGTACAAAGCGATTTGCTTCCTCGTTCCTAATTCGAACCGCTTGGATATGGAATGCCCTTCGGCCGTTTTCCCCTCCTCTTTTAATATAGGTACCTTCAAATGAAGAGTCAATAAGCATCTTCGAGGCAAGTGCGCTCCACCTTAACCTGCATCACTACTTGCAAGCAGGTCTGATTGCAGCAAAGCGCCTATAAATTAAAAAAATGCATGTTTCAAAAACATAGAACCACGTCGATTTAAAAGTGTGTGAAGTGAGAACTCTTTGGTATTTCGGTAAAATTAGCCTGTCACTCCGCAGGTTCAAAAATAAATCAATGGAAAATATAACTTCGATCCGATACTCTGCTGCGACTTGATGGAATGACCTATCAATAAACAAACATATTCGCAAGTTTGGATAAGTACGTATATTTATTTGGACTAGAATCCAATATAGATTTGGGATATCCGAGAATAGGGATGCTGCCTATGTCAAAAATAAATTATTTCTTACTGTTTATTAAATAGTGGGTCTTCCAAAAGACCTTAAACTGACATCTTCTGTTAGTTCATTTTAGAAAAGTGTGTAGAAATTTGATGACGTCACAAGCCATGTTATTTTATTTTATACAACTGCCATACTAGAAGCGCGAAAAGTTTCTAATTTGATTGAGTTGTCTTAACCCTATTCCACATGGATTTAGGTTTTGAGAAATTCCGTGGGAACTCTTTTGAATTTCGATGTCTCTATCGATTTTCCGCATATTTTCCGAGATAAAAATTAGCCTATTCCTCCCTGCACCGGGATGCAGAATATAATATATTCAGCTGGGGGTGCCAAATCTCTTAAAGACTGGTTTAATACTGGGTCATAAACTCATAATTAACGGTAACTGACAGACACATGTTCGCTTTTTAAATGTAAGTTTGGATATCTATTAACTGTGTTATCATTGCAACATTCGGTCATCCATCCATCATCCTAATGGATGGGCACTTGAAATCTATTAATACTATCAATGCGTTTAAATAATTTTATATATCCAATCTCAGATAGTTCGGAGTTCGGCCATTGAATGTAGCAAGAATGTCTGATGAGCTATTTGTAGAGAATCAATAAAGTTTATTCCATAAGTTGTTCCTAAACAAAATGAAGGTGCTCAGTAACCTGCTCTTAGTGCGCACTAATTGACGCGAATCTGAATATCTGATTCTGATTCTGAATATCCCCCCGATTACGTAAGGAAATCGTGATCGTTTGTCAAACGTATAATAATACGACCTGAGTAATAATTCGAATATCATTTGACAGCTTTAAACGTATTAAGCGAACTGTTTAAGGAGTTCATACATGCTTTTTGACGTGCAGGCATCGATGAACTCCTCAAACAGGTCGAATTATCCGTTTGACAAACGATTACTACGGTTTCCTTACACAATCGGGGGGCTGTTTAAGGAGTTCATATAATATATCTGCACGTCAAAAAGCACGTTCGAACTCCTTATACAGTTCTAGTAATACGTTTTAACCTGTCAAATGATTACGATTGGCTTGCACAATTTTATTGGGCCTCTGAAAATCTTCCCATGGTGTGGCGCGAATATTTTCCTATGATTTTGTATGACGCAGCGCGGGCTAAGCCCTAGCGGTTACGATATGGACGTACCTTGCCCTCGCTCTTCCAGTAGATGAAGAAGCCGTACTCGTCGACCTTGAACAGGCAGTTCAGCTCCAGCTCTGTGTTGTCCTTCTCCTCCGTCCAGCGGTCGAAGGTCGCACCCTGGGGGCGAACGGATATACTTTAGAACAGTGGCGGGTATAAAGGATACTTGCTATGCTAGGTACTTTTGTGGAGAGCAAGACATCCCGAGACACGCTATCTTCGAGTATCCTGGCTGTGCGGACTTGTGAGAGCAGAATCGCAGGGAACAAGAATGCTCAAAATCTTGTAATGCGGATGCTGTCGAGCGAAGACATGTGGAGTCGGTACAGCCAAATGCTCAGGGCTATAATGATGAGGAGAGAAGATAGAGAAAAGGAAGAAAAGAAGAAGATCGAGAACTAGGAGGTCAGCACGAAGTAACGCCAAGCAGTTCCGTGCTGACCTCGAAGACAGGGGAAGGTTATTTTAGTCTGTGCAAGCCGTAGGGATTTTTTCCTACCCCGAAGGAAAAAAAACTTCTTACTCTCGTATTTTTCTGTTTCCTCCTCCAAAACAGAACCGATTTTAATTTTTTTCAAGAATTATTTAAGTAGGACTCAGGCTATGACGGTATTTTTTGATTATATTCGTCAAATTTACGGGATGGCTGATGATGGCGCGAGAATTGGGCAATTTTTTGCAATTTTTGAAGGTTCCTTGTTCTTAAAATTATTTATTTATTAAAAAAAGCAAAACATAGGAGCATGCACGGACACATATGGATGTTATGGTGTAAAAATATTTTCTCTATTGTAATTATCCACGGAGAAAACAGACTAATACGATTGTATGGGATATCCCCTCCTAGTCTTAATAGGCCTATTACACTGCACTTTTCACAGGGCCCAGTGGAAAGGATGGGCGTGGTCGCTAGTTTTGGTGTCGCTTATTACAAAGCAATAAGGACCAAATTAGGGACCCTTCCTCCCTATATCTTATTACACTACTCTGATTCAAGGTAAGGGTCCCTGTCAAATAGGGGAGCGTGGTCGCTTGTTTTGGCGTCGCTTGTTATAAAGCAATAAGGAAAAAATCAGGGACCCTTTCTCCATATATCTTATAACACTACACTAATTCAGGGTAACGGTACCTGCGAAAAGTGCAGTGTAATAGGCTTGGCTTAGGAAATTCCTTGCCTTTACAGTTACATAACAATCTGTTTGCGAAAACATTTCTATGGAAATGAAATCGCATAAAAAAGTTGCTAACAGGCAATTAACTTCGAAGGCTTCCTTGTAATTGCCTCGTGGTATCCTTTGGCATAGATCAAAGGCGACGTTAAGTCGAGAAACGTGATCGCGATCGTATTCAAGGTGCATTCGTAATTTGCGAATTTATTTCAAGTTAAATTGGCTTTCGACAGGTCGAATGTCAATTGCGTGCAAAGGCTTCCGAATTTTTTCCGAATTGACATATAAACAAAGTCATGTAAAAGGGGACTTTAAAATTGCATGTTTATATGACGTCCGTAATGCCGAATACAATAGGTACTTAAGCAATATTACTCAAAATGAAAGTTTAATGTCACGCGCCTTGACGATCCTAAAATAAGGACTAGGTATAATTCTAAAACATGAAAATCAACAATAATGAAACAATACGGCTTTAAGCGTTGACAGTATGGTTCCTGAATCACTATGATATAATTAAAAGATGTTTATTCAAAACTAGCTAATGCCCGCGACTTCGTCCGCGTGGTTTAAGTTTTTTGTTATTCCCGCGGGAACTCCTTAATTTTCCGGGATAAAAAGTAGCATAAATCACTCTCCATGTCCTCACCTAATACAACAAAAAAAGAATTAGCGAAATTGGTCCAGCCGTTCACGCGTGATTCCGTGACCAAGGGAAATAGGGATTCATTTTTATATAGGTACTCGTATAAAGAAGAAGAAGATTGGTATCTACACTGTACCTGTGACTGTACACTTTTTGAACGTCAATCAAATAATTAATCAATCAATCAAATACATCAAATAATCAAATAAATATTATAAATGCGAAAGTTTGGATGGATGGATGTATGGATGGATGTGTGGATGGATGCATGGATGGTTTTTTTTAATCAATCACGCCCCAACGGCTGAACGGATCTGGCTGAAATTTGGCACAGAAATAGATTATACTCTGGAGTAGCACATAGCATACTTTTTATCCCGGAAAATTAAGGAGTTCCCGCGGGAACCAAAAAACCTCAAACCACGCAGACGAAGTCGCGGGAATTCGCTAGTAAAATATAACACGTGATGGTGACAATTAACTATGGTATCGTAATATTCACAACTTAATGAATAGAGATTTGACAACCCTAAACTAAACTCAGTGCGTTTTTCCATTTGAAGTATACCTAAGACTACGTCCGCACTGCGAAAAACACTCGCGCGAATTGTAGGTATTCTCGCGATTTATATTTCGCGTACGAATTCTAACTTCTCCGCACTGCGAATGCGATGAGCGTCATCAGCACAAAATATTCGGTCGAATATAATTCTTACCGCACCGCGTGAAGTATCAAACTAGAGTTTGTTTTCGCGCGAATTATAATTGCAACTCGCAAGTGCGTATACCTCCATATGATTTCTAGTGTTGCAGAATTGAGAAAAAAAATTCGCGCGAATGTTTTTCGCAGTGCGGAGGTAGCCTAACCGTGCCTAAGCTCCGGAATGCTGATTACGCTTATAAATAGTTTTCCAAAGAGGATTCCCGAGGCAAATCGGATATTCGATATCGAATATTATAAACTTTGCTGTAAAGGCGATAGTCTATAGTACGGAGCTACAGTGCTTATCGGCTTACCGCAACACAATTTATTTCCTCGATATGAACCAGTGTCGAGTTCTCCACTAATTGCATTATATTATTAGACGTAGAAGAAAAACGTAGACAAAAAAGGCAGTGAAAAAAGACGCAAGTGTTGCCGTGTTGTAGGCTGAAAGGCAGGTACGCGGTCAACAGACAGACAGTAGGGGTTTTAGTCGATTTTTTTAGTAGAAATATTTTTTTTTTTTTTTTTATCCACTACAAGTTAGCCCTTGACTGCGATCTCACCTGATGGTAAGTGATGATGCAGTCTAAGATGGTAGCGGGCTAACCTGTTAGGGGCATGGCAGTTATATTAAACCCATACCCCTATTCGGTTTCTACACGGCATCGTACCGGAACGCTAAATCGCTTGGCGGCACGTTTTTGCCGGTAGGGTGGTAACTAGCCACGGCCGAAGCCTCCCACCAGGCAAATGAAATGTAAATCTTAACACCAAGGCATTAAAGTTTAATTACGAATGTAGTATATTTGTATTGGAGACCTTTTGTCTTCGTAAGAACGCGAGCATGTCGGTGAATGACGGTGACGCGGATCCACAATTAGTTTACCCCCAACCAAAAAGTGCTCAACGCGACTAAAGAACACTTCAAAAAGTTCTGTTATTAGACGGATTATAATATACTTTCCTAATTTTTTCACTACGGTGCTAGCTAACCGATGCCTACTAAAATAAGTACCAGCAAATAGGTATTATGTAGTAACAGGAGAGCGGTCTTTTATCAGATTCCAGATTCCTTCTACCAGATTCTTTTATGAGTTTGTTGTGGGCTCTTCTCAGACCAGGGCGCGTTTGGAACCCTCGTAGCTTTAGTTTTAAGATACCTTAACGTGTTTTTTTAAAGTAAGTATTTTTTAACGTCAATAAGTGTACCTACAGTGTACCTATATTGAATAAAATATAAATGAATGAATGAATGAATGAATTCAGGCCCATAGAAACCTCACTATTTGGAGGGGCCATACTGCCAACGCATATATTAAGTATAGCAATATTGTTTCATTATTGACTTTCGTGTTTTAGAATTATACTTAACTAGATGATTCCCGCGACTTCGTCCGCGTGGACCAAATTTTTTCGATTCCCGCGGGAACTCTTAAATTTTCCGGGATAAAAAGTAGCCTATGTCCTTCCCCGGGATAAAACCTATCCCTGTACCAAATTTCATCAAAATCGGTTAAACAGATGGGCCGTGAAAGCGTAGCAGACAGAGACAGACAGACACACTTTCGCATTTATAATATTAGTATGGATGGATTTTCCGGTATAAAAAGTAGCCTATGTCACTCTCAGGGCCTCAACTATATCCATGCCAAAAATCACTGCGATTCGTTGCTCCGTTGCGGCGTGATTGAAGAATAAACCAACAAACAAACACACTTACGCATTTATAATATTAGTATGATTTTCTCTTTTCTCACCTGCAACAGCGGTTCCGGCACTGGTATCTGCCAGTTGAACTCGAATTTCTTAGTCATCGTGCAGGACGTTCGCTAGCACTCGTTTAGCAGCTGGCCATTTCCTGCGGACGACGGATATAGGCATTGTTAAACCAAATTAATAAACAGACGAACGACGACGAACGAAGATATCTAGACAGAGCAGGATTGTAGGATCTAAGAGCAAGGACGGAGAGCCGAGAGGGACAACCCTAACCTACGACGACAGTATGTCTCTCAACAAGTGCGAAGTTTTTGTAAAACGTAAACTAATTGAAAAGCCCTATTACAGTTGTAAAGGATTATATTTTGAAGGATAGGAAGGAATTGTTCCAGCGGCTAATTATGTTATAATTATAATACATATATTGTTATGATTATACATAATATATTGTTATGATTATAAATCTAATTAAGTAATTTACGATATTTATGAGATGGTGATAATAATAAAAAACCCGGCTGTATTTGTTGTGGGCTCTTCTCAGACCAGGGCGCCTTTGGAACGCTCGAAGATTTAGTTTTAAGATACCGTAACTGATAGTGATTAGTGATTATCGCCATAATATGTTATAAGTAACTGGACGTCAATAAGTGTACACTGTACAGTGTACCTTAATTGAATAAATATACTTTGACTTTGACCTCAATACACGCGGGCGAAGTCGCGGGCATCAACTAGTTCTCAAATATTTTGCATAATGAAATACTAAGGAAAACAAATATGAAATACTTAAGTTTCATAATGCTATTTTGATTGAAACCGCAAAACGTAATGTCGGTACATTTTCGCTCGAGACTATGTTTATACTTTTTTAATACTTTACGGATACGGCTTTGTTATTACGGCCTACATTCTTCGGACTTCACAGCGGATGACTTAAAGTACGTTTCCAATAGGGCTTACAAGACATGCGATTATGTTTTTTTTCCGTCGATTCATGGAAGACGGCAGCTTGTCGTTGCATCGAAAGTCTTGAGCTCCAGCAGGCTTAGCATGCGCACAATGAGATATCTCGTGACGAGTGATAGAGATGTTGTCGTTGCCGGCAAATTTTTGGTTTACCCTAACATGAACAAAACGCGGTAAGTATAGGTATTACCTACATGAAAAAAATATAGTCGATATGTAAGGGTTCGTCGAGAAAAATACTACAGATAAGAAAATATTACTTTTATCTCTATTTTTGACGTAACGTTTTCCTTACACAATCGGGTAAGTCTAGGCAGTTCGTATTACACGGGCGCTAACTCACGCATGGTCGAAATTCGTCCTTAGTAGGTATAATTGGGGCATCTGGATCACAGGAGATCCAGATACCCCAATTCTACCTACTACTTTGAAAAGAGGAAATGTGTCTATTCTAATAGATAAAAATCATTTATTGAAAAGGTGCTCTATTTGAATAAAATGCATTGCCTCTATTTGAAAAGACGCAGTTTGTCTATTTAAATATTATATTTTAATGAATAAGTGATAATAATTGTATATTCAAATAGATGAAACTTTATTAATTAAACAAAAGAGGAAATGTGTCTATTCTAATAGATGAAAATCATTTATTGAAAAGGTGTTGTGTTCTACTTGAATAAAATGCATTGCCTCTATTTGAAAAGACGCAGTTTGTCTATTTAAATATTATATTTTAATGAATAAGTGATAATAATTGTATATTCAAATAGATGAAACTTTATTAATTAAACAAAAGAGGAAATGACGTGTCTATTCTAATAGATGAAAATCATTTATTGAAAAGGTGTTCTACTTGAATAAAATGCATTGCCTCTATTTGAAAAGACGCAGTTTGTCTATTTAAATATTATATTTTAATGAATAAGTGATAATAATTGTATATTCAAATAGATGAAACTTTATTAATTAAACAAAAGAGGAAATGTGTCTATTCTAATAGATGAAAATCATTTATTGAAAAGGTGTTCTACTTGGATAAAATGCATTGCCTCTATTTGAAAAGATGCAGTTAGTCTATTTAAATATATGTTAATGAATAAGTGATAATAATTGTATATATTCAAATAGGTGAAATTTATTAATTAAAGAAAATATTAGTAATGAAATACAACGCATGCAATCTATTTGAAAGATGCATTTTGTATAATATTTAGACAGATGTAAATGAATAGATGAAATTTGTTTGTTCTAATAGTTTCAAATTTATTTATTAAATAAATGTTCTATTAGTATACAACACATAAGTTCCATTTGAAATATGTGTTTGACTTATTTAAATTTTGCATAAACGTAATTGAATAGATGAAATAAAATTGATTGTGGAACTTATTTTTTATTCGTCTGCATGAATACGATCTATTTTAAAGATGGATTTGTCTATTTAAGTGAATTAAAATTTATGTATTAAATATATTAATGTTACATTCTATTAGAATATAACATGATGCTTCTTTTTTGTTTATGTAAATGAATACATGATTTTAAAACATACTTATTTCTTTGAAAAGATCAAAATTCATACATAATTTAGTCAATGAAATTTTAATTTGTAAAACACAAGTAAAAGTAAACATAAATGGAAGAAATAAAACATTTGCATAATTCATCATCATTTATTTTAATTTAAATTTATACTACATATTATTTGCTCGCTGATTTTCCTAAATCTTCATATAATAAGTTTACAATTTCTTTTGTTTTTATGTATACATCATCGAAAATAATGCTTTTGACGATGTGTTGCGCTGAGACGTTGAGCTCTAAATCTTTGTCCTTCACATCATATATTTCTATTTTTATTATTTTTCCACCACGAGCAGGAACTTTTATATAATTGTAGTTATTATCGTCTTTATCTTCTTGCCGAGATCGCTTTCGGCTCGGCTCAGTCCGCGCCCTTTCGACAAAATTGAAAAGATCCTGATCCTAAAAGAAAGTAAGTATTCATCAGTGAAATAAATAATTGCTGAATTATTCGTGATATAACCCAAAAATTAAAAAATCTTGATGCTTACGACTTTTTGGAGATATATAAAATAAGAATTTTATATATCTCCAAAAATAAAATAAGAATACCTAATTTAAGTATATAATATTTTTTTAATTTTGCTTACTTACCGAAGACATCACAACACGTCCTTTGCTTTCAAAGTAACAATGAAAATATTAAAAATATTAATTAAATATTAATTTTAGGTTAGTACCTAACAACAAACAATACAAAAATATTATAAGAGTTTTGATTTCGTAACATCTCTTGATGCGGGCTTAAATGACAAAATAAGCTATTTTTATTCATACTTGCATTATTTCCTCGAATTGTCGCCTGACTCGAAGATTTCGACCACAATTTCGACACAGTTTAGCACTTACTTTATTAACATACAACTTGATTGGATACATTTGTCTGTACATTGAATAGTTTGTGAACTAATCTTGGTAACTAATTTAATAAAAATAGCAGCATGCAAATCTAGCTGCAACTCATATTATAAGCGCTACATTATTGTTAAAGTTAAGATGGTTAAGATGGTTTGTTAGTTTGTTTGACATCCACGAATGCGAAAATGTGTTCGTCCTTATGCTGATTCATATTTGACGAAATTTGGAACACAGATATCTTTTCAAATGTATTCCATAATTCAATATGTGTACGAGTCGCTAGCGGAGTCGCGAGCGAAAGCTAGTTACGAGTATTGAGATAACTTCGGCGAAATCGTTGTATGAAAGTCGGGAAAATAGTTATTTAATCTTTTACTTTAACGTCTTTATTTTAAGGTAATATTTGATTCTCTTTTCATGCAAAGATAAGCTTTTTCTTATTCGCATACAAAATATCCCTCGAACAGCAATTCGAAAATCCCTGGAAATGGGAATTCACTTACATGCAAAAACTACCGCAAACAATAGTACCCTGTACGTTTAGTCTTAGTTTTAACATTGCAAATTTCGATTCGATTGATCGGAACAAGACGTCAAAGTAAAATGGATGTAAAAACCTTGAATCAGAGTCGCAAATTGAGTACAATCACTTTTAATTTTAAACGTTTTCGTTGGTGCTTTGGTCGTGAATGTATACTCGAAATTGAACTCTAACAAAATGCAATTGATGTTCATTTTACTTTGACGCTAATGTGAACGCTCGATTACGATCAATCGAATTTGCAATGTTGAAACTTGGACTAACCGTACTGAGATGAGCATAATATAAAATTTTATATGAGTAAAAGGGATAGGGATGTTTTGTGGAATGCGTGTCCACTTTGAGCTACATATATTAAAACCTAGTAAGTGACATTTATCAAAAATGTGTTTCCATATTATATTTAATACTCGATTTCAAACTAAGTCTTTTCGAATTGAAAACACTCGCTTTTTTATCTCCGCCTTTACTTGAGTTAAAATATGGATAAAATTAAAGTTAAATTAATATATGATTTTGATGGTCATTGGGTTACCAAAGATTATTTTGGAGTAATTTGCTTTAATGGGATAGCAAAAGAAAGAACAAATTTACCCTTTTTGTGTTAACAACGTATTTATGGATGTAACTTTTCACTCTATTTGGTAAGCAGGTAAACATAAGCCAAGAAAAACAAACTCACAAATTTATAATAATAGTAACTACTTAGTTAGTAGGCGCTATAACTAGTTTCTCTCATTTGAACATAAAATACCGTCGAATATATAAGAAAATATACATTTCTAAGGATTATCTTGATTTATGGTTTTGCTCACTTATATGGTTTTTGTATTGCAGTCGTATGGTTATTTCCAAATCAATGCTTAGGGTTTCGCGGAAACTGTCCATTGTTCAAAGTGATTTCAACACCGTTTACTAACACCAACAAATACGCGATACATATTTTTTGAGATAATAGCTCAGTATGTCTGTTTATTTAAAATTTTATCGTATAAACTTCATCGATTTGGTAGTAAGAAAAGCTAGGGCGAGATGTAGTATAAATTCTTATAAATTATGCATATTCTTACCCTGACCTTATTATTTTCGCCTTAAGAGCTAAATTTGAAAATCATATTTTCATTTTGTATATATATTGCTAAGAAAGCAAATTTTTATTCACACATTTACACGTTTCCCGGGTTATATTTTGTCATTAAAACATATGAGGTTTATTCGCATCACTTCTGTTGCCCCGGGCTGAACTCCTCGAGTGCTCCAGCTTATTTTCGTACTATCTCCACTACGTCTAATACTACAACCACCAAAATGTAAGTACTTCTTTTAATTATTTTAAAATGTAGGTATCCCAATGCAGATAGATGTAGGATAAATGTGCTCATTTTAATAACCTTTATGATTTTGAAGTGGGGTAATAATATACTCTAGTGAAGTAGATTATAAGTAATTTGAATTGTTAATTTATTTATTTATCGTTGTAGACTATAACAATAAATAAATAAGTACCACCGCTGCAGCTGTATTTCATACTTAGATGGTTAGGGTCTATTCTAATATGTGACATGTTGAAATGCTTTTAATATGCAAATAGGAATATTGTTGACTTCGTTATAACACAGGTAGGTACATACGAAATTGAGGAATCGCTGGAATTCGAACCCAAGTCTTTCTTTCTTACTATTGCAGCCCGAGTTGTGTATTTGAAATGTATTTAATTTTATTGTTTTTCTTTACAGGTCTGAGAACGCAGATATTCTTTTCCCGAGCGAGTCATCATCATCATCATGCGTCTCGCGGGATAAGAAAAGGAAGGCGGACCGCGGCGCTTCATCTTCAAACAATATTAAGAAACCCTCAAAAAGTACGGCTGTCGAGCTGTTCGGCAGCGACAGCGAGGAAGAAGGTACATTTGAGAAGGCGCAAGCGTCGACCAGCAAGCCGCAGTTGACTAGCTGCGTCACTCGTCGCGTGGCCAACGGTCACGCGCGTCAGATAAACGAGCATAAAGTTGGGTCCCACTATGTGGAGATAAAAATATATAACTGCAACGAAATTGAGAACACTCCTCCGATGAATAGATGGCGGCAGGCCGTTGTTGCTGTAAAAAATCGCAGCAATACAGATACGGAGGCCTGGCACCATCTTTCTCAATATATATCGGCGGTAAGAAAAGAATTCAAAGAATGCCCCCCTAGCTTCATTAATTCTTATTTTTGAATAACATTTTGAACAAAATTATTCAAAAATAACAATAATTAATGATGTTATAATTATAGGTAGGTATATTATTATTATATACCCATATCATTTTTAATTATTATAACACGTATTTAAACTCCTTTTCGTATCTTCATTTTAATTAGTTCTTAAATGGTTATGTTAATATCTAGACATATTTTAATAAAACAATATTTCTTAGCTTTTAATTTGCGTTTTATTTTTTACAGTTACTGAAACGAACTTCGTTGAACATAGAGAATTTAAAAATAAGATAAAGATGATTGAATGTGAAAAATGCAATATTTTAATACCAAAAAATAAAATGTCACATCATTTGAGAACAACAGCTCACAAATCTAAATGTTTAGTCCGAACTGATATTGAGAATATTGAATTAATAACTACAGCTTTTAAAAACCGAATTGTAACTTATCGTTTAAATATCCCACAGAAAAAGGAGTATATTGATCCTGATTCCTTTCTGTGTGATAATAAACTGAAAATAATAAATCTGATAAGAACTACAATAAATGAACACAAATGTATTAAAATTTATTTCGAACTTTTTGCATATTATACTTTACCCGACACTCAAGAGCTAGAAATCAAATCATTTATTACCAAATACGATACTTTGTTTTGTAGCACAGATTTATCTTATTTTTATAATAATCTTGTTAATACGCTCACTAGTAACATGTCTGAATTCGAGCACAAAGAATCTGGCTGGACTTTTCATTCAATAAGTCACTTAGAAATTAGTATAAATAAATATAATCCTTTACGAGGTGGAATGTACATTGACTTACCTGAAAATATAAAAAATACGAAGAGTTGTTTAAACATTAAAAATAATGATAATTGTTGTTTTCTATGGTGTGTAACGGCTGCTTTGTTTCCATCGAAACGTAATGTATGTCGTACTTCTTCATATCCACATTACACAAATTTACTTAATACGAGCGGAATGACTTTTCCACCATCATCAAAAGATATAAGTTTATTTGAAAAGAACAACAGTAATATAAGTATTCAAGTATATGGCTTAGACAATAAAAATAATGTGACTGGACCTTTGTATGTTACTCAAAATAGAAAAATGAATCATATTAATTTATTATATATTGAAAAAAATGGTATCGGGCACTATTGTCTCATTAAAGATCTTATGCGTCTAGTTCGGAAACAGAATAGTAAGCATAAGGGAAAAATGTTTTTGTGTGATGGATGTTTGCAATTTTATCATGATAAAACTAAATTTAATCAACATAGCTGTTCAAAAGTACTTACTGAACTACCTGATAAGAACAGTAAACTAAAATTCAAGAATTATGAAAGAAAACAAAAAGTAAAATTTGTCATTTATGCTGATTTTGAGAGCATATTGCTTCATGTTGATGATGCTGATGATGCATCTACCCAGCGCACGCGCAGGGTTAGGCGACATCAAGCGTCTTGTTTCGGATTTTATATATGTTGCTCATATGATTCAAGTTTAAATAAGTACGTTTCATACAGAGGTTCAGATTGTGTGGAAAAGTTTGTGCAATATTTAATTGAAGAGGTACTAAGAATTTACAACATTTTATCGGATAAGAAGCCAATGAAACCTTTGACCTTTACGCAAGCGGATGAATTTAAAAATGCTGTTAATTGTCATATTTGCGACCAATTACTATTCGATGATAGAGTCCGAGATCATGATCATGTTACTGGACAGTACCGAGGTGCAGCCCATTCTTATTGTAATTTAATGTATAAAGAGTGTTCATTTGTTCCAATTGTTATTCATAACTTGTTGGGATATGACAGTCACATGTTTATTGAAAAATTAGCCGAATATCCTGGAAAAATCGAAATTATTCCTAAAAGCAAAGAGAAATATATTTCAATAACAAAATTTGTGCCAGTTCATGATAATGAGACCTTAAAAATGAGATTTATTGATTCATTTCAATTTTTACACTCTAGTTTAGAAATACTGAGTAACAACTTATCAGATAATGACCTTACTCATTTTATGAAAGAATTTCCCTACAAAAAACAGTTTACTTTGTTAAGAAAAAAAGGAATTTATCCCTATGATTACATTGATTCATGGAAAAAATATGACGAAATTCAGCTGCCATCAAAAGAACACTTTTATAATAGTTTGAAATTAGAACATATCAATGATAGTGAGTATGAACGAGCTAAAATGATATGGCGTATTTTTGATATCCATTCACTTGGCGAGTACACGGACCTATATTTAAAGTGTGATGTTATCTTGTTGTGTGATGTGTTTGAGAATTTCCGAAAAAATTGTTTGCTTTATTATAAGTTAGATCCGTTGTATTATATGTCTTCACCTGGTTTAAGTTGGGATGCGATGTTATTATCTACCGGCATACAATTAGATTTGATAAACGATTTAGAAATTTACGAACTTATTGAAAGAGGTATTCGAGGTGGTTTAGCGCAATGTTCACTTCGACATGCCGAGGCTAATAATAAATATCTTCCAGATTATGATGATTCTAAACCAAGTACATATTTGTTATATCTCGATTGCAATAATCTTTATGGCTATGCTATGACGAAAAAATTACCGATATCAGATTTTCGTTTTTTATCCCAAAAGGAAATCGCATGTTTCGATCCTAGAAATATTTCCGATAATTCTGAATTTGGATATATTTTAGAAGTGGATCTTGTCTATCCGGATAATTTACATGATGTTCACAAAGACTTACCATTTGCCGTTGAAAAGTTTACACCACCTGGAGGAAAGACATCGAAGCTAATAGCTAATTTATATGATAAGTATAAATACGTCATTCATTATATACATTTAAAAGAATGTTTAAAAAATGGTCTGATTTTAAGAAAATGTCATCGTGTATTATGTTTTCGTCAAGATAATTTTTTAAAAAAATATATTGACTTGAATACAAAATTAAGAAAGTCAGCTACAAATGAATTCGAAAAAGACTTTTTTAAATTATTAAACAATTCTATATTTGGAAAAACTATTGAAAATAAACGGAAACAGGTTGATGTTAAATTAGTCACAAAATGGAATGATAATGATAACAAAACAAATAAATCCCTTTGCGCTGAAAAGTTGATTGCTCGTCCTAATTTAAAAAATATATCAGTATTTTCTGAAAATTTTGTAGCAGTTCAATTAGGAAAAGAAAAAATTATTCTCGATCGACCTATTTATATAGGTTTTACAGTTTTAGAATATGCTAAAAAACATCTTTATGCATTTCATTATAATTTTGTTAAAAAACTTTATTCCGAAAGAGCTAAACTTTGCTATACCGACACAGATAGTTTAATGTACTTAATAGAAACAAAAGATGTATACGAAGATATTAAGAAAAATATTAAACCTATACCACCATTAAATATGTTTGATATCCCAAAACTGAATGAGAAAGTACCCGGTCTTTTTAAGGATGAATTAGGAGGTGACGTTATAAAAGAACTCATTGGTTTAAGAGCCAAACTTTACTATATCCATAGTATAAAGTGTGACATAAAGAAAGCGAAAGGTATTTCTAAAGCTATAAGTAAACGATTAAGTTTGAATAGGTATAGAGATGCTTTAAACGAGGATAAAGATTTAAGGTGTAAAATGAATATAATACGATCTATAAAGCATGTGTTATATACACAGCAAATAGATAAAATTGTTTTGAACAGGAATGATGATAAACGCCAAATTTTGACTGATCAAATAGAAACCTTGCCTTGGGGTCATACAAAGACTATTTTTTAGAATGAGCAATATGAGTACTATTTGTTTCTGAAACCTATTATTAATAACTGTTCGCGCCACCCATGTATTAGTTGTCTGTGGTCGCTGTGACAGATGAATTTGTGAACGAAGCTAGCTTGCCGCGCTTTTTGATAAAACCTTTGGTTTTGACAGTTCGACAGAGTTCAAGATTGTCTTTGGCAAGGCGGGCCGGCGCCTGGAATTGTTGATTTGTAAATATAAGCTTTTCTTTGTAATCCGTATTGTTAGAACCTCGCTATAGCAGGTTCCCGCGAGAAATTAGCTTCTAGTTATTTCGGTACAAAATAAAGACTTACTTGTTGTACTGGGTGACAATCTGTTGTGTGCCACGTTGACGCCACTGCTGGCCGTGCAATTATATACTTAAGTAAATAATTAATCTAAGCAGCTTTTGGACGAACTTTGAGTGCTGTGCTGTGTGTGTTGTGTGTTAGTGCCGTCTTGAAGCAAGAAGCTACGGCCGAACAGCAAGTATCTTCTCATTCCTGACCTTTCCTAACCTTTAACCCACATTCTTCCTTATCGAGGAGCCGTGGTCACCTTGGACTCTGTAAGTGCGTAGTATAGTTTTCATTATTGTCTTACCACCTAAGTTTACCCGTAAAACAGTTCTGTCCGCATTTGGCCCTGAGCCAATGGTCTAAGAGGCTCGAATCCAGCTGATGGGCCCCTGGAACAGCGTCTTAGGGTTGTAGCATTGGACCAGGTTGAAGCCCCAACATTTGGTAGCAAAGAGCGTGGTTGTACTAAACGCTGCGGACAGGTCTGTACCGGTTAATAGTGTAAGCTAGTGGGGCATTTATTGTGGGATATAGCTAGGTAAATTAAAACAAGCTTAACTTTTACTTTGGATTACTTAGCTATAGTCCCTACTTGCTCCGTTAAATGTATTGAAGCGGCATAAGAGAATTTTGTACATTAGGTTTGATTCTTGCCGCACAAACTATACTTCTGTGGTGTCAAAGCTTGTACTTGGTGTCTGTTTAATTAAATAATTGTTTTGTTTATGAAAGTACTTATTTATCTTGAAAGTTTGTAGTTGAGATTGAGAAAAGGTTGCAAGCTGTGATTAGTTTTGTTAAATACATACTAGCTTGTTAGCAGCTTATTGATTTGTTGGCAAACTTCAAAATTAATTGGCCAACAGCTGTTCAACACTTTAACTGAATTTGTGTATAGATAATAACTTGTAATAAAGGGTATTATGTATACATTATTTACCCTTTATATGTTGATATTGCTAATTACAAGGTTTGATATTGCTTGTCTGCATTGCGATTGTGACTGTATATGAATTTGTTGTCTTGAATTAATTGATTATTATTAATTGGATTTGTAAATTTAACCACTACCTTTGGTTTTGTCCCCTACTAGGTGCAAATTAAAAACTTGTTTTTAATTATTGAGTGGTAATCATTGATTACACAGTGTTTTCAGTCACATATATAGTTGCTCACCTGTCTTTGCCTGTCTTTGCAATTGTTTAAAAACTTGAATTTGTAACTTCTAACTTATGCTTAAGATTATACCTACTACAATTACTATAATTACATATTATTGTTGTTTGTCTCGGGTTAACTATACACATAACTTGTTTTTTGTTTTTACATGTATGTATGTCTGTATTTGAAGGTTAACCCCTGATAATTTGATAAATTTCATGTAGGTAAGTTTAACTTGCTTTTAATTGTAGTTCTTATTCTTGTTTATTTTTAATTCTTTACTTTGATTATTGTAGCAATCAACAGTGTAACAACCTAACATATAAATTCATTGTTTACAATAGAATTTGAACATTGTTTATTTGCTGTTATTTGTTTGTTGTTTGTTGCTGTTTTGTGTGTTGTTATACTGTTGTTGTTTTATTGTGAATTCACACAGCTGGCTAATTGTTAGTTAGGGTTGCCACCTCAATCCAGCCTAAATTGTAAGTGTGAATCATAAAGTAATTTATTTAATTGCAAATTGCAATACCTATTTCGTACAAGATGTCAGCTCATAAAAAGCTCGTTGGCTCGATACAAGCTGAACTCCGATGGGCGGCTACAGCTCGTACCTTGATAGGCCGTGAGGACAGAGCATCCGCACTGCTCAAGCGATGTGAACAGGTGCCGACCAGACAGGCAATTGTCGAGGAAGCGCTTAGGGACCTAGTGGTTTTGGAACCGCCCGAGGAACTGCTCCAGTCCGCTCAGCGAGACTATGAGCAGTTCTTTGAACTAACGGACGGCCTTGTGGAGGAAAGCTCTAAGCTTAAGAAGGAGGCGAGACTAAGCTCTCTTCTCGAGTCTCCTATGAGACCTCCGACTCAACCTGCGCTACTAGGTAGTTTACCCACTATAGACCTACCTAAATTTTCTGGCAATTTGAGTGAGTGGTTAGGTTTCCTCGGCCTCTTTGATAGTCTGGTGCATGCTAGGAAGGATCTGTCTCCCTGCCAGAAACTGAGCTACCTGCTGTCCTCCTTGCAGGGAGAGGCTCTGAGTGTGGTCTGCCACCTGGACCTCTCCGAGGAGAGCTATACTACCGCCCGGGAACTACTCACCCGGCGGTATGCCAACGTGCGCCGATTAGCGGACACGCACGTGGCGCAAATTTTGTCTCTGCCACGTGTCTCAGGGGTTGCTCGTTTGAGGGAATCTTTGTTAAACCCGTTGATTGTAGCATGTAATGCACTTAGGCGACTAGAGCTCCCGGTGGACCAGTGGTCTTTTCTGTTGCTGCATATAGTGTTGTCCCGCCTACCTCCCGAATTAAAATTGCGGTTTGAACAGAGGTATGGTGGGGACGGTGCCAGCTATCTGCCCCCCTTTTCAGATTTGCTAAAGTTCCTCGAGGAGGAGTGCCGGCAGGCTGACAACTCTGGTGTTGCTGGTCCTTCAAGGACCTCAGAGCAACCTGCCCAGCCGAGGAAGGGAAGGGGTCAGATTGGCAGCCCTGGTAAGGGGGCCTCTGAGCGAAGGCCAATGCCAGTCTACAGGGGGCTTGCTGCCACTGTGGCCACCCCCTGTAAATATTGCAAGCGTCCGGGCCACAGGGTACCTTCTTGTCCCCAGTTCCTGGACAAGACGATTAACCACCGGAGGGGCATCGCCAGGGACCGCCACTGGTGCTATAGTTGCCTGGAAGCTCACCTGCAGCGAGACTGCCCACATCAGCAGCCATGCCCTATTTGTAAGGGCAACCACCTGGCGATCTTGTGTGCCAACCAAAATGGCGTTGGCCGCCAGGTGGGGGAGAGCACCCCCCGCACGGGCGGGGGTGCTTATGTTAATCGCTCCCCTGCTAGTCTGCGTCGCTCTCCTGCACCGTGTCAGGTGCCCCGGTGTGTCCGGACTTCGCCCCCACCCGGGGGGGCTTCACCCCCCCGCGGGGGGATTTCGACCCCCCTGCGCCAATTTGATGCGGGATTTGCTGCCGCCACGGCGACGGGCCGTCCTACTCGCTACTCACCCCCGCTTCACGAGTGGCCGCGACTAGAGCGCCGCCCACCTCGTATGGGTCGCCAACCTCACTACGGTGTGCCGGCCTCTGCCCGCTTGACTAGGCCTGTGCTTCCGCCGCGGGATGGCGCGTGGATTTACCCAAATGGAGGTCCGTCTCCTCCGCCTCTGGAGGTTCCGCATGAATCTCGATTCGAGATTCCCCGGTTCGAGGACCGGTTTGATGAAGGTGACCAATGCTAGGTAGTCGCCGCCCTAGCCCCCACCACAGCCACATCTCCTGAGAATCTTAATCTTCAGCAGTCCGTCTGTCAGACCGTTCTTTTGCCGACTGTCTCAGTGAAGGTGTACAACCCGAACAAGGTGAATGTTTGATAGTTCGTGCCCTCTTGGATTCGGGTTCACAGCGCTGTATTGCTTCTTCTTATTTGGTGGGTAAGCTAGGGCTCCCTTGGAGTCCTCATGCGGTTCGGATGATAGGTATCGGTGGTGCCGAGCCCTCGACTCCTAAGGGTGAAGCGGAGTTGATGTTTGGCCCAATTAAGGGCGATCTCCGCGTCTTGGTCAAGGTGTCAGTCCTTGACGATATCTTGGGTCCTCTACCACAGGAAAGAATCTCTGATGTTGCGGTTTCCTGTACGGCAGGTCTGACCCCTGCCGACCCTCACTGGACTGAACCTGGTCCCATGGATCTTTTGTTGGGTTCTGATGTCCTAGGCCTGATCTTGTCAGGAGGAATTAGGGTCCTGCAGAAAGATGGACTTTGCGCCATCTCCACTATATTTGGTCATAGCTTTCTTGGACCCGTTTTGTGGTCTTCAGACCCACCGGTGCTAGACCAATTGCAGGCAGCCGGCTTAACGTTGTCGGATGTAGTCCAGCGTTTTTGGGAAGTCGAGGAGCCGCCACACGCTGCACCGGTTAATCCTCTTGACCTTGAATGCGAGTTGTTCTATCAAAATAACACAGGCCGCCGTACTGACGGGCGCTTCGTAACTCGCTTGCCCTTCCTCGCCTCTCGCCCCCCTCTTGGTCATTCACGGGCCTTAGCTGAGAAGAGGCTCTTGTCTATGGAACGGCGCATGCGGCGCGACCCTACCTTCCGCACCAAGTATATTGAATTTATGCGCGAGTACGAAGACCTTGGACACATGTCACCATCAAATTTTGATTGGCGTTCGCACGAGCACTACTTCCTACCCCACCATGCTGTCTTGAAGACCCCTGGGGGTAAGATTCGAGTGGTATTTGACGGCTCCGCGGCCACGTCTAACGGGGTGACTTTGAACCAGTGTCTGCACGCTGGCCCTAAGTTGATCAAGGATATCTCCGACATCCTCACGCATTTCCGCCGTCACCAAATTGTCTTTGTTGCTGACATCAAGATGATGTTCAGACAGTCGGTGGTGCATCGCGATGATCGGAGGTATCAGCTGATTTTGTGGCGCGAGAGTCCTAATGAGCCGATACGGGTCTTTGAATTGAACACAACGACCTATGGACTCCGGTCAAGCCCCTATATTGCTATTAGGACCTTGTTGGAATTGGCTAACCGCGAGCGGCTGAATTATCCTCGTGCATCAGCCATCTTGGAATCGTCAGTCTATATGGACGACATCTGCACAGGAGCTTCTAGTGTTGAAGAAGCTTTGACCCTGCGTGACGAATTGATCGCAATACTGAAGTCCGGAGGTTATGAATTGCGAAAGTGGCTATCCAACTCCCCTCACGTTTTGAAGGATCTCCCGGGAGAGGATCAGCAGGACCCTCATATTTTTGAAAACCTTGAAAATCCTAATTTGCTGACGGTCCTTGGAATACAGTACCAGCCCGTCCAGGATGTCTTCACCTACCGGGTTAAATTGAACCCACCTCCTAAGGTTTGGACTAAGCGCTCCGTCTTGTCTACGGTTGCCCGCACTTTTGATCCAAACGGGTGGATCACTCCCGTAATATTTTTGGCCAAATGCTTCCTTCAGAAGCTTTGGATCGCTGAAGTCGGTTGGGACGAGCCTCTCCAAGGGAAATTATTGAAGGAGTGGCACTCCCTTGTGTCTGCACTTCCGGACGTCGACCGAATTTCGATGCCTCGACGCTTCCTACCACCAGGAAGGTGCCACGCCAGTCTCCATGGGTTTTGTGACGCCTCCGAACGAGGCTATGCTGCCGTGGTATATATGCGGACTGTCGATGCCACTGGTGAGGTAGCGACACATCTTGTCTTGGCAAAGAGCAAGGTGGCCCCTATTCGGTCACGCTTGACGATCCCTAAATTAGAATTGTCTGGCGCTGCTCTTTTGGTGCGCCTTCTTAACCACGTCCGTTCATCTTTGGCATCCGTGGTCGGACTGACCGACGTGTATGCTTGGACGGACAGTGAAATTGTCCTATGTTGGCTCCGAGCCGCCCCTCACAACTTGGAGGTCTTTGTCGCGAATCGGGTGTCCCAAATTCAGTGCTCTGAAACTCCGTTGATTTGGAGACACGTACCCGGAGAATTGAACCCGGCCGATTGTGCCTCTCGCGGTCTCGAGGCCTCTTCACTTGTCAACCATCCCCTTTGGTGGGGCCCAAGTTGGTTAACGCAACCTGAGTCGACTTGGCCTCAGAATCGGTTCTCCGCTCCGGAAGTTTTGCCGGGCTTAAGAGTCGGAGTCGTGGAGGATAAACTGATCCCAGACTCCAACTTCCTCTTGGAACGATACAGTTCCCTTGATAAACTCATTGGTGTTACCGGTTGGATTAGACGTTTCATCCATAATGGAAGGAACCCAGGTAATAAAAATTTGAATCCTGTCTTGTCGCCTCTTGAACGTCGAGAAGCCCGGACACATTGGGTGCGTGTGGTTCAGGCAGAACATTTTGCGTCCGTGATCGACACCATAAAAGGAGGCTTAGCTTTGAAAGGCCCGCTTGCTCGCTTAAGCCCCTTTTTGGACGAGGACGGATTGTTACGAGTTGGCGGACGCCTTAGGAATTCTGAGTTGCCCTATGGTGCTCGTCACCCTTTGCTGCTCCCTAAGGACGGCACCTTTGTTAAATTGCTGGTGACCTCTTATCACCTGAAAAATGCCCATGCTGGTTGCAATGCCCTCTCGGCTATTTTACAGCGTGAGTTTTGGATTTTGGCAGGGAGACGCACAATCCGGAGCGTCATTTTCAAATGCATCCCTTGCTACCGTTTGAAGGCCCCTACTGCGCAGCCGATGATGGGTGACTTGCCCCCCGACCGCGTCATGGCCACTCGACCTTTTGCCGGAGTTGGCACTGATTTTGCAGGACCTTTCGCCATCAAGAGCTCTAACCTCCGCAACGCCCGGTCACTCAAGGCCTATCTGTGCGTTTTTGTTTGTCTCTCTACTAAAGCGGTCCATTTGGAACTGGTGAGTGCCTTAAGCACTGAGGCCTTTGTGGCCACACTAAGTAGATTTGTCTCTCGTCGAGGATTGCCTGACCTGGTTCGCACCGATTGCGGTACTAATTATAAGGGTACCGATAGATATTTAAGAGAAATTGTTGAATTTTTGTCTAGTAATAAGATTAGTTTAAGTACTGCAATGTCCAAGATGGGGATAACCTGGAAGTTTGACCCTCCAGCTTGCCCCCACTGGGGTGGGATCTTCGAAGCTGTCGTCAAGGTCGCCAAGACACATCTCCGACGCGTTATAGGAGAAACTATCTTGACCTTCGAAGAACTCGCCACTGTGTTTTGTAAAATTGAGGCCATACTCAATTCTCGGCCACTCTGCCCCCTCTCGTCTGACCCAAACGACCTGGAGGTCTTAACTCCCGGCCACTTCTTGATTGGTCAGCCCCTTAACGCCTTGCCCGAATACCCCTTCAGGGACGCGAAAACCTCACGTTTGTCTCGGTTTGAACTGTTGCAGCAAATGACTCAGAGCTTTTGGCATCGTTGGTCACTCGAGTATTTGCACCTTTTGCAGCAACGTGTTAAGTGGGCTGACAAATCCGATCCCCCTAAGGTTGGTGATCTTGTATTGGTAAAGGAATCTAATTTGCTACCTTTGTATTGGCGTCGTGGACGCATTGTTAAGCTAATGTACGGGTCTGATGGGGTTCCCAGAGTCGCCGAGGTAATGGTCGGAGATTCGGTCTTGCACCGAGCCGTTTGCACCTTGTCACGTCTCCCCATCTGTTAGTGAGTGGACGTAAATCCTTGCGTCCACGGGCGGGGGATTGTTCGCGCCACCCATGTATTAGTTGTCTGTGGTCGCTGTGACAGATGAATTTGTGAACGAAGCTAGCTTGCCGCGCTTTTTGATAAAACCTTTGGTTTTGACAGTTCGACAGAGTTCAAGATTGTCTTTGGCAAGGCGGGCCGGCGCCTGGAATTGTTGATTGTAAATATAAGCTTTTCTTTGTAATCCGTATTGTTAGAACCTCGCTATAGCAGGTTCCCGCGAGAAATTAGCTTCTAGTTATTTCGGTACAAAATAAAGACTTACTTGTTGTACTGGGTGACAATCTGTTGTGTGCCACGTTGACGCCACTGCTGGCCGTGCAATTATATACTTAAGTAAATAATTAATCTAAGCAGCTTTTGGACGAACTTTGAGTGCTGTGCTGTGTGTGTTGTGTGTTAGTGCCGTCTTGAAGCAAGAAGCTACGGCCGAACAGCAAGTATCTTCTCATTCCTGACCTTTCCTAACCTTTAACCCACATTCTTCCTTATCGAGGAGCCGTGGTCACCTTGGACTCTGTAAGTGCGTAGTATAGTTTTCATTATTGTCTTACCACCTAAGTTTACCCGTAAAACAGTTCTGTCCGCATTTGGCCCTGAGCCAATGGTCTAAGAGGCTCGAATCCAGCTGATGGGCCCCTGGAACAGCGTCTTAGGGTTGTAGCATTGGACCAGGTTGAAGCCCCAACAATAACACTTGTTTAAATTTGTTAAATTAGACATATTCTCATTGTCTGATGAACTAAATGAAATTCTAATCATTCATATTTTCAGATTTACTAATGTGAATAATTCCAATAATGTAATAATAATTGTAGTAGTAATAATGATTTGGTTAATAAATTATTTATTTGCAATATTACATCATTTTTTATTTTTTCACAATTAAGGAGCCTATAAATACTCTGGATAAATTGGTTATGAATCAAATGGCGTAATGAAGTTAATTAAACAACCCATTTCATTGGACATAAATGCCATAGATGTGTGTGAAAACAAATCATGTGTAAAACATAGTGAACTCTTACCCAATTCTATCCGCTGTTTAATTAGTGGTCCATCGAATTGTGGCAAAACAAATGTTATGCTAAGTTTGCTGTTGCATTCTAATGGATTGAAGTTTAAAAACATATATTTGTATTCAAGAACCGCTTTTCAACCTAAATACACGTTTCTGGCTGCTGTGTTAAAAAAAATTCCAAAAGTAAAGTTGTTCATACTTGATGGTAGTAACATTATTCATCCAAATGAAGCTTTACCGCACTCTATAATTATTTTCGATGACGTAGTCTGTGAAAACCAAACGAACATACGCAACTATTTCGCGATGGGAAGACATAAGCAATTAGATTGTTTTTATTTAACACAGACTTATTCCAAAATTCCCAAACAGTTATTGCGTGACAATGCAAATTTATTGATTTTGTTTAAGCAAGATGATATCAATCTAAAACATGTATTTGAAGAACACGTTAATACAGACATATCTTGGCATAAATTTAAAGAAGTATGTACAACCGTGTGGAAGAAACCTCATAACTTCTTAGTTATTAATAAAGACTGTGAAATGAATAAAGGAAGATATAGGAAAGGTTTTGACACTTTTATAATATTAAGTTGATGTCTTTATAAGTAAAGAAAACATATAAATATTGAAAAACATATTGAGAAATTCATTTACACACATCATTGTCTAAACTAACATACAGGAGTTTGGTATAATGGAGCAAAATATTAAAAAACAATTATTACATTCAGTTGATGCTATAAAAAATAAATTAAAACATATGCGTGACGTCGATGATCATGCTAATTTGACCCTTAACAAAATGTTGAAACCAGTAACAGAACCATTGAAAATATTAGTTGATAATCCCAAACCTATTAACAATGATGAGAAAGTAAGTAAAGAAACAAACGAATCTCTCAGTAATTTAAATAAGCTCCTACTAAAAGAACATTTTACTGGAAAAAATGATGAATTTATAAACGATAAATATAATATTATTAATAATGATGAAAATATTGACAGTGTTGACAAATCAAAAAATACTGATCTCAATATGTCATTAGAAAAAGACGATATTATCGATATTTATGATAATATGGATATTCCTTTTGGAATTCGAAAGGAACACGATAAGAATATAATGATTGGAAATTCCGAGGTACGGTTTACTAAAATTGAAAATTCTGTAACTGGAGATAAAACTATTATAGCAAACATTGGTGGGCGATCATATGAAATTACTCCAGGCTTAAAAGAACTACTATTACGAAAGAAACCTGATATTTCACTGATAAAAGATAAAGATAAACTTGTATACAAAGATATATTGTACCACAAGAATGCACATAAAAGGGATTACCATACTCAGGACAAATTAAAGGAGATAAAGGTGTAAAGTATCGAGAAATAATAAAACCTTTATTTTTTGATTCTAAAAGTAACCCAAAACTAAGAGGGGAACTATCGACTTTAAAAAAAAAATTTAAACCAAATACAGATCTTATTTATTGGGATGATCCCAATGAATTGGTTGATAGATTAAAACTGCTTATATCTTCAAAGAATGCTGGCAATACTAGCCATGATAATGAGATAATATCAATAATAGAAGAACTCAGAGAAGCTGATATCATTAAAGAATAAAAAATAATCGTACATATCGCAGTTGTTTAGTTTAAAGCGAACACTTCAACATGAACGTTGATAAGTTTGGGCATTACTTGAATAAAAAATCAAAATTTCATGATACTGGATTTATTAATAACTGTGCTCTTAGGGTATTAGGTGATGGAAATTTAGATGCTGAAAATAAAAGAATAACAAATCTAAATATCCCCTTAAATGCCGCTGATAGTGTTACGAAAGAATACGTTGATAACTTAACAACTGACTGTAATAAAAAAATTATAGCTATAAATGACTTAGTCACAACCGTATTATGCAGATTAACTAATCTGGAAAACCTGATTGACTTTGCCAAATCTAAAAAGAAGAATGAGCAAAGTAGATGTAATAAACGAAATACATAAATATGCTAGAATAAATTTCACGAGAAGACAAGTTATAATGAAAGATATAGATGACCTATGGCAAGCTGATTTAATTGATATGCAATCCGTTTCTAAAGAAAATTCAGGTTATAAATACATTTTAGTCATTATTGACGCCTTTTCAAAGTATGGCTGGGCTTCTCCACTTAAATTTAAAAAAAAAGAATTTGTGTGCAATGCATTTGAAAAAGTATTAGACAGAGGTCGAAAACCTATAAACTTGCAAACTGATTTTGGTACTGAATTTTATAATGATAAATTTAAAGAATTAACTAAATCGTACAATATAAATCATTATTCAACTTATTCTACAAAGAAAGCATCGATAGCAGAACGATTCATTAGAACATTAAAGTCTAAGTTATATAAAGAATTTGCTGTGAAAGGAAATTATAAATGGGTTGATGGTACCTTAGATAACATTATTAACGATTATAACAATACTATTCATCGTACTATAAATCGGAAGCCAAGTGAAGTCGATGGAAATAATAAGAATATTTTATTACAAAGATACAATCTGCAAAAACCTAAGTTTCATTTAGTAAGGCGTTTGAGGCGATTGAAGGTTGGAGATTCTGTGCGTATAAGTAAGCATAAAGGAACATTTGAAAAGGGCTATACACCTAACTGGTCAACAGAAATATTTACCATCATAAAAGAGAATAAAACCAATCCTGTTACATATTTACTAAAAGATATAAGAGGTCAACCTATTTTGGGATCATTTTATTCTCAGGAATTACAGAAAACAAAACATCCAGACATATATCTTATTGAAAAAGTATTAAATAGAAAGGGAAATAAAGTGTTTGTAAAGTGGTTGGGTTTACCTTCTCTTGAGAATAGCTGGATTGATAAGAAAAACATCATTCTCTAAATTGAATACTTATTTAACGGGTTCATTCTAACAAAATATATTCAGTACATTTAAGGACATGGTCAGGAGTAGTGTCTTAAATTGGTTTATTAATCACTTACCCGCTGAGCTTCACCTACCTGGATACAATTATTGCGGACCTGGTACGAAGTTAGCTGAAAAATTGCAGAAGAACAAGGAAGGAATTAACCAGTTAGACGAGTACTGTAAGGCACACGACATAGCCTATCAAAAAACTTCAGCTTTAACTGATCGTCATAAAGCTGATATTATACTGATGAAAATGGCGAGAAACCGCATAACAGCACCTGATGCCAGTTTAGGGGAAAAGATTGCAGCACATATTGTAAACAAAGCGATGCTAGCCAAAGTTAAAATCGGTGCAGGTTTGAGATATAATAAAAATAAACGCACAAAATCTAGTTCTGGAACGGGTTTGAAGAAAAACTTGAAGTTCGTGATTGCACATGCAAAAAAATATCTACATAAATTAAAACCTACATGTAAGAAAATGGCAATAAAATTAGCAGTGGAAGCAGCTAAGGAATTAGCTTCTAATGCAGATATAACAATTCCTCGCATCATTCCTATTCCAAAAACGGGTGGCTATATGCCCTTAGTTCCTATTTTCGCTGGGTTATCTGCTAGTGGAAGTTTAGCTGGCGGTACTGCTGGCATCTCTAAAGCTATTAATGATTATAAAATTGCGAAAAGACGCTTGGAAGATTTGAGAAGGAAAAATAAAAAAGTTGAATCTCTCTCTTTTGGAAAAGGATTGGCCATCGAGTCATATAAAGAAGGTTTCGGAATAAATGTATCTGATAAAAAAAAAAACTGAAAATGCGGCTACCCAAAAGGGCTCTCACCAATATAGATATTATGAATTATTCAAAAAAGTATATACCTCATTTTCGTGGAGTGTTTATGAGAGATAAATTACCAAAGTATCCCTACCAAAAGGAATGTGGTATAATTAATTTAGATGATTCAAAAAATCCTGGTACTCATTGGGTAGCCTACGTGAAATATAATAATTATATTGAATATTTTGATAGTTACGGTAACTTAAAACCGCCTAAGGAATTAATTAAATATCTTGGGTCAAATATTTATTATAACTATGACAATATTCAGCAGGGCCATCCTTATAATTGTGGACATTTAAGTTTAGACTTTTTGCATAAATTTTGGTATAATTGTAATAATGATTAGAAATAAGAAATAGTTAGGGCGAGTTAAACGTATTTTGAGACAACATTATGAGTAAAGTAATAACATTCACCGGAAAAGGGTCCCTTCTAGAATCACATTTCCAACCCCCTTTAAATATAGAAGATAATAATTATGAGTGCGGGTTGATTTACTTCTCAGTCATTAATTCTATACCAAACATAAATCACAATAACAATACTTTTGCATATGGAAAAGATAAAAAAATCATAATTCCTGACGGTGCTTATGATTTATTCGACATAGCCGACTTTCTTATAAGCAAAGCAGAAGATTTTGATATAAAAATAAGACCCAATAATAATACTTTAAAATGTTTAATATTTTGTACTAGTACTATAAATTTCGATGTAGATAGCAGTGTAGGTGGTGTATTGGGTTTTAAAAATATAAAATTAGAAGCAAATAAATGGCATGAATCTGATAACTCGGTCAACATTTTATCCTCATCCGTGATACGAATCGAATGTGATTTGATAAACGGTTCGTTTACTAACGGGTCACCGTCTCACGTTATATACGAATTCGAACCTAACGTGCCCCCTGGATATCCATTCAAAGAAGAACCCCAAAATATTATTTACTTTCCAGTTAATAAAAATATCATAACAGCGATAAATATAAAAATTGTTGACGAACACGGTAAGAACATTGACTTCAGAAAAGAGAATATTCATTTACGCCTACATTTACGAAAGCAAAAATGATGGTATTTAATAAAAACTCAAATAATGTAATAAAACGTAGTACTACACCTCGAGTTGTGAAAGATCGTAGACGTATCAAATCCTGGAAGACCAAGAGGCTTACAAAAAGAAATAAAGAATTTCTTCGCTCCCTTGGATATAAAATATGAATATACTGAAGATCGCTGAGATACCGCACTATGATAATTCAATCGAAAGCTATGAAATTCACACTTACAGCCCTTATAATAATAGTTTTAAAGAAAATGATGAAATTCGGATTCCCATACATCAACAAGATATTTACATTCTACCATCCGCCAGTTCTTTAAACATAGAAGGAAAAGCAGTGATTATTGGTAAAGATCATAAATCTCTTAGTGCACCTGTAGAGTTTACTAATAATGCAATTATGTTTTTATTTCAAGACATCAGATATGAATTAAACGGTATTGAAATAGACCGGGTTAAGAATGTTGGAATAACAACAACAATGAAATCATATGTATCCATGAATGTGGGGCAAAGTAAAGTTGCGGCTATATGGGGTTGGAACTTGAATGGAATTAAAAGTAATGACGGGTGTTTTAATGTTGTTATTCCATTAAATAAAATAATGGGATTTGCTGAAGACTATAATAAAATAATAATGAATTGTAAACATGAGCTTATTTTGAATAGAAGTAACACTAATATAAATAGCGTTAAAATTGACGATTCTACTAATGTACAATTCACAATAAACAGAATACAGTGGCGAGTACCACACGTCAAAGTATCAGATCGTGAAAGACTTACATTACTTAAACTTTTAGAAAAAGATAAACCTATACAGATAGCTTTCAGAAACTGGGATTTATATGAGTATCCCTTTTTACCTAAAACTACAAAACATTCTTGGTCAGTTAAAACAACTTCTCAGTTGGAAAAACCTCGATATGTTATATTTGGTCTTCAATCCAATAGGAAAAATAATAAATCGAAAGATTGCTCCTCGTTTGACCATTGTAAAATAAATAACGTGACACTGTTTCTGAATTCACAATACTTTCCATATGAATCTCTTAATCTGAAATTTGATGAAAATAAATATAATTTATTATATGAAATGTACACTAGATTTCGTCAGTCTTATTACAACCTTCCAGCGGATCCGTTGCTTGATTTGATTACATTTAAAGAAAAAGCTCCATTATTTGTAATTGATTGTACAAGGCAAAACGAAAATATAAAAACTGGGCCGGTGGATGTTCGAATAGAAATAGAAAATTCTGAGGATATTCCTGAAAATACAACGGCATTTTGTCTCATTATAAACGATCGACTCATAGAGTATAAACCATTAAGTAATATAGTTCGAAAATTATCATGAACGCTATAGTGGATATCCAAGGCTTTAAAAATGATAACAATGAATTTATTTTAAAAGAACTTGCTATTATTTGTAACAACCATATTCAAAGCTTTTTAATCAAACCGCCATTTCCATTTTATGATTTAACAAAAACTGAACGAAGGCATGTAAATTGGATTGAAAAAAAAAGAGGAATATACTGGAATCAGGGTTATATACCACATCACAATTATAAGAATATCATTCAAATGATTTTAGATGGTAAATCTTTATATGTTAAAGGACTTGAAAAACGTGAATGGTTAATGAAGATGTTTAAAAACAACACTGTTTTTAATTTAGAAGATGAAAACTGTCCTAGTTTAATAAGTTTACAACAAAAATATATGTTAAGCGATGATTTATATTCTTGTATGTATCATAATGATATTTGTGCTGTCAGTAATGTAATATGTTTAAAAAAATGGTGTTTAGAAAATAATTTAATCAATATTAAAGTATATAGTACTAAGTAATTACAGTAATTATTATGTTTTTATTAGAAATAAATTTTTTTTAACAATCTTGTGTTTTATTTTTATAATCTTCGATTATGTGAATCACATAAATAAAAATTGAATAAAAATAAGTTCCTTAATCTATTTTATTTCATCTTTTCAATTAAGTTTATGAAAGATTTAAATGGGTCAAACACATATTTCAAATGGAACTAATGTGTTGTATACTAATAGAGCATTTATTTAATAAATAAATTTGAATCTATTAGACAAAACAAATTTCATCTATTCATTTACTTCTGTCTAAATATTATACAAAATGCATATTTTCAAATAGATGGCATGCGTTGCATTTTAATACTCATATTTTGTTTAATTAATAATTTTCATCTATTTGAATATACAATTATTATCACTTATTCATTAAAATATAATATTTAAATAGGCAAACTGCATCTTTTCAAATAGAGGCAATGCATTTTATTCAAGTAGAACACCTTTTCAATAAATGATTTTCATCTATTTGAATATACAATTATTATCACTTATTCATTAAAATATAATATTTAAATAGGCAAACTGCATCTTTTCAAATAGGGGCAATGCATTTTATTCAAGTAGAACACCTTTTCAATAAATGATTTTCATCTATTAGAATAGACACATTTCCTCTTTTGTTTAATTAATAAATTTTCATCTATTTGAATACACAATTATTATCACTTATTCATTAAAATATAATATTTAAATAAACAAACTGCATCTTTTCAAATAGAGGCAATGCATTTTATTCAAGTAGAACACCTTTTCAATAAATGATTTTCATCTATTAGAATAGACACATTTCCTCTTTTGTTTAATTAATAAAGTTTCATCTATTTGAATATACATTTATTATCACTTATTCATTAAAATATAATATTTAAATAGACAAACTGCATCTTTTCAAATAGAGGCAATGCATTTTATTCAAGTAGATCACCTTTTCAATAAATGATTTTCGTCTATTAGAATAGACACATTTCCTCTTTTGTTTAATTAATAAAGTTTCATCTATTTGAATATACAATTAATATCACTTATTCATTAAAATATAATATTTAAATAGACAAACTGCATCTTTTCAAATAGAGGCAATGCATTTTATTCAAATAGAACACCTTTTCAATAAATGATTTTCATCTATTAGAATAGACACATTTCCTCTTTTCAAAGTAGTAGGTAGAATTGGGGTATCTGGATCTCCTGTGATCCAGATGCCCCAATTATACCTACTACTGTCCTTAAACTCCAGCCTTACCATGTTTGACTAAAATCGTATAACAGTAGGTTTAAGGCTAAAATTCATGCCATATTTAAATTATGCTTTTGAGCTTTAGGTACATACCTATCATACTTAATATTATAAATGCGAAAGTGTGTTTGTTTGTTGGTTTGTCCTTCAATCACGCCGCAACGGAGCAACGGATTGGCGTGATTTTTGGCATGGGTATAGTTGAGGACGTGGAGACTGACATAGGCTACTTTTTATGCCGGAAAATAAAGGAGTTCCCGCGGGAATAACAAAAAACTTAAACCAAGTGGACGAAGTCGCGGGCATCAGCAAGTGTGTAATAAAAAAAGCAACGCGCTCTCGAAAACGTACCATAACCTATCCAAAACCAATTTTCTCAGTCCGTACCAGTCTGGCTTTCGAACAGGGCATAGTACTACTACGGCTCTTATTAAGGTATGCGATGATCTTCGTGCCAATATGGATCGCAAATTGGTTTCTGTCATTGCGTTGCTAGACTTTAGCAATGCGTTTAATACTGTGGACTTTGAGCTACTCCTGTCTGTCCTAGAATCCCTTAATATTTCTTGTAATAGTATCTCTTGGTTCTCCAGTTATTTGTGCGACCGCCAGCAGTGTGTGAAGCTTAACAATAAATTCTCCTCCATCACCTCACTCACGGCTGGTGTCCCACAAGGTGGTGTCCTCTCTCCTCTCCTTTTTGCGATCTTTATAAATACTGTCACTCAACTCCTCTCCTCTTCTTTTCACTTATATGCTGATGACCTACAAGTTTACGTTGCTGCTCCTGCCCATGACATTAATGTGGCCATTCAAAGATTGAATAATGAATTAGACAAGATCTGCGTATGGAGTAAATCTCACGGTCTCAGCATTAACGCTAATAAATCCCAGGTAGCTGTAATAGGTAGTACCAGTCAACTAGCTAAACTGAACTTCAACGCTTTGCCTCCCATCCGAGTAGATGCGACCAACTTACCATTTAGTTCTACCGTCAAAAACCTTGGTATTCTCATTGATAGCTCACTCTCATGGGTCCCCCAGTTAGCTGAGGTGAGCCGTAAAATATTTGCCACAATTGGGTCGTTAAAGCGTTGGAAAAACCTACTACCTATCAAAACTAAGACTGCATTAGCTAATTCCCTTCTTCTCCCCTTACTTGACTATGCTGACTGTTGTTACCCTGACTTAACAGAAGAACAGCTCAATAAGCTGGAGCGGCTACAAAACCTCTGCATTAGGTTCATTTTTGGCCTACGCAAGTTCGACCATATTTCCAGCTATCGCGCCCAGCTTAAGTGGCTCCCGATTAGGCAGCGGCGCAACATACATGTTCTGACTCTTCTTTACTCAATTCTTTATAATCCCTCTACTCCCTCTTACCTCAAGGAACGTTTCATTTTCCTCGGTGCTGATAATCCGTCGGGTCACTATCTTAGGTCTCGCTTTGATAATCGCCTTAAATTTCCTACACATTTTACTAAATTCTATGGTAATTCTTTTACCATCAAGGCTGTCGTATTGTGGAACTCCCTACCATTTGAGATTCGCCATTCTAAATCGCTCCCTATATTTAAAGATCGTCTGAATAAGCATTACCTTTCTATACAATCCTAGTCAACATTAGTTTATCTCAACCACTTATGCATATATTTTTATTACTATCGTGTACCATATTTATGTTTATTCAAAATATATTGTAAGTATTTATGGATATGTATTTATATATATATATATATATGTATGTGTGTATATATACATATTGAGTATAGTATTGAGTTTATTTATTTATAGTATCTTACCTAGTAGGTATATATTTTATTGACTATTAATTAGTATTATATCTAATGTGTTTAAGTTTTACTTGCACTATCCTGTTATCTTTACTTTTTCCTCTCTAGCCAAGGGTTGCCTGGTAGAGATTGCTTGCAGCAATAAGGCCGCCTTTGCATACTACCATGTTAGTTTTGATAATATATACTTTGTTATTTTTCATGTAACTTTTTTGGTGTGCAATAAAGTTTTTTCATTCATTCATTTTCATTCAATGACATTTCAAATATTATACGCCACCTGAAAAGTGAAAACTCCTTTGCACCTTTGGAAGCGTCCGGTGATATTTTATGTATAATTAATGTGTTTTGCCTGGGCTTTTGCCATGCTAATCTTGCGTTACCTACTCTGAAATATTTCGAAATGCTTTGTCGTTTTGGAAAGGTCGAGGTTCAAGTCCTACAGTACCTCCTAATAGGGTGAAAACACACTACGGACAGGGCAGGATTTTTATCCTGTTTCGCGTAGTTTTCGTTAGCGCAAGAGCGTTACTTATATATTTAACCAATCAGAGTCGATTGCTATCGATAAACTATAGCAATTATTTTCACGTAATAAGCCCCCTACGCTCAGACGATGGATGCGGATGGGATAGAACTACCCAGCGGTTCTTTCTTCAAATTAGGTATTTCACAATGGGGCAATAAAAAGTCAATCATAGATACCAGTGATGTGGCGTCGCGTCGAGACGACATAAAAAAAGGTAAGGCCACCGGTGAGGAAGCCGAGACGGGCAACTATGGTCTATACCCATAGATATCCCATACGTATATGCGTTATCCATTCTCATAATGGCAGATGAGATTACGTGATCAGACGTTGAAAAAACAGCTCATCTCTGTTGAAAGTTGGAACGGACTTTAAAAATATTACGCAGTGAAAGAGACTTACAACACTTACAGTCAATCAATCAATCAATATTTTATTATTCAAATTACGTGCATTGTACATTTATTGAAGTCCAATCATATCATATCATATCATACATACTAATATTATAAACGCGAAAGTTTGTATGTATGGATGTATGGATGTTTGTTACTGTTTCACACAAAAACTACTGAATGGATTAGGATGAAATTTGGCACAGAGATAGATTATAGTCTGGAATAACACTGCTACTTTTTATCAGAGTTCCCGCGGGAACCAAAAACCCTCAATCCACGCAGAAGAAGTCGCTGGGAAGTTGGCACTAATCAATAAGGTAAGTCCACCGATGAGAAAGCCGAGTCCGGGTAGCTAGTAAAGAATATGATGCAGAGAAAGAGATAAATTAATTATACTTACTTGCCTAGTACCTACGGCAATTTTAAACTAAGTGCTTGGGATAAATATTGTTGATATAATAATAATATATCTACTGACTTGTCCCAATTAGCGTAGCTTCGGTACAAATAATACAGAGTTGCAAGATCATCACTTGACTCAGAGGTCAAGAGTCAAGACTCGAGTCATTAAGATCAGCGGTCCCTGACCTCCCCGAGCTCGCGATAAGGCCTTGACGTGAGCATTGGAAGGTCATAGATGTGCGCTGACTGGAACGAAATTGATAGCTAAGCTTTGCTCTTTCCCGGGAAACCTATAAGTACCTACTTCTATATATACTAATCTATACTACTATTACAAATGCGAAAGTTTGGATGGAGAGATGGTTGTTGATTTGTTCCTCAGTCACGCCAGAACGGCTGAACGGATGAAATGATAGATTATAGTCAGGCTACTTTTTAACCCGGTAAATTAAAGTTCCCGGGGGAACCGAAAAACCTCAATCCACGCGATCAATGTTGCGGGCATCAGCATGTCTTTGAAATAAACTAGATTAACACTTGATGTTCCATGCTAAAGGAATTTAACAGGATTAATATTACAATACATTGTTGACAACTGACGTTTATATCGTACACCACAAAGACAGACAGACACACTTTCACATTTATAACTAACCTATATGCTATAAACCATAAACGAGAAAATCCTCAGGCGAAAGTAACCTACCAAGAGATATGAAATAGAAATTCATCACAAAGGAGAATCGTCCCAGCCTTTCTGAAATTATTTATGAGAAGGAATTTTCTCGTTTAAGCGCCTCTTATCATATTTATCAGGTTTCTTAAATATTCGCAATTTTCTAAGTGAAAAGCTTATTACTTTCTTGCTTATGAAATGCATTTAAGGACTCCGGGCTTAAAGCGTGTAATTCATGGTATTACTATTACCTATTCTGTGGTATTACTATATGACGCCCGCGACTTCGTCTGCGTAGATTCTGGTTTTATAAAATACTGTGGGAAACTCTAAAGGTTTCCGGGATAAAAATTAATAAAGCATACGATTATGTCCTTCACGGTTTCCTCGATAAGAATTAATAAAGCATATGTCCTTCCCAGGGATGCAACCTATCACTGTACTGAATTTCATCGAAATCGGTGGAACAGATGGGCCGTGAAATCGTAGCAGGACAGCTGACAGACAGCCGTATTTTTTTGTATTCATAAAATTTCCTGCGGGAAATAGAGATAAATTTGATCTTTGTGGAAAAACGGAAGTTGCGCAAAACTAGGTCAAGATTCCAAATTAACTCATTTTACATAAAGCTTACAGTTTCATTCGAGTTTCATTGCCCAATTCCATATAACGAGCGAAAGGCCGTTTTTAACGGAATTTCCTGAAATCGACCCCGGGTCGTATAGCTACGACCCAGATTCTGGAGCTTTAGTGGCCATTTTGGCAAGTTAATGGACACCTCAACTGCAATATGGGTACTTAGGTGCAGGACGCTTTTAACGCCATCACTTGTCTCTGCGTATTCAACCGAATAGACTTCCACTGCTGGGTGAAAGTCTCCTTCATGAATCTCCACTGGACACGGGTTTGTGACGCTTGCTTCCAGCGGCTTCCAGCAACTCGCTTGAGATCGATGCCTAGTGGGTGGATCGTCCAACGCTGCGCTTTCCGGTAGGAGGCAGCTATTTAAAAGCACCCTGGGACCCCAACGCCTATCGGTTCTTCAAACTATGTGCCCATTGCCACTTAAATTTATCGACTCTTTGAGTTATGTCGGTTACGGATCTCCTTATTTGATCTCGTAAGGATATTTCGACGTTCTCGTAAGGAAGTGCGATGAATCATTTACAGAATACTCATGTGGCATTCGGAACCAGTGGTAGATTCACTCGACGATTCAAAAGCACATGTCAAAGTTTGCTTGAAAAAAAAAAGATTTGAATTTAGGTACATAATAACTCTAGTCAGCTAGTTTCCATATACTTCTTAGATGTAATAGATTAGTTTAGCAAGGACAAAGATGAAGCCACATAAAAGCTGGAATACGGTTTAGGTTGCCACTGAAATCGTTGTACAGCTGTGCATTATGTCACAAATCTCATTTGAACAATGATATTAGGAAGCCCTGGGGCTCTTTAATGCGATTGTGTTGAGTCGAGGCAGACGCTGCTCGAAGCAAGGTCGACTTTTCATTTGATAAGTGACTCTTTTATAAACTCAATAAACTCAATTTATTTAAAACATGTAGGACATACAGGTGTCTCTTATGTCTCGCACGTTTAATGCGGATTATAAGGAAAATATAGTGTGTAGCTAACTAGTTTTTTTTTTCAATTTATAGACTATGCTTGGCTTCAATCAGACTTGCTGAAAGAAGTGATGCAGCCTAAGGTGCCTAGCAGGTGCCTATTCAGTATTCACTCTTGATTTGAAGATACCAATATTATAAGCGGATGGAAAAAACGGAAGCCGAAAAGGCGTTCCTAGCGGTTCGTATTACAAACGAGGAAGCAAATCGCTTTGTACGCGTCCGTACTAGCTAGTAGGTACTTTGAAGATTAATTGAAATGGTAATTTTTTTTCCCCACTACAAGTCACCCCTTGACTACACAATGTTCAGGTCAAATCTTGCGACTGAATTTTAAAACAGGTAATCCCCAACAGATAAAGTTTGCATACGCGTTTACTTTTGGATGACGCATATATGCTTAGCTAAGTGACGTCATTCTAAATCCAATATGGCGGACTCTTAAAGATATGGGCATCAATTAAAAGGGTTTGCTGAGAATAATACAAAAAATAAAAATACATCACACTAAATTCAATATGGCGGACGATAAAAGTTTTTTTTATGATCTTAGTATGAGCTGTGGTATGATTTATGTATAGGTGGCTACTTATAGATACCTACATTTGAAGATAAATAGGAATGGTAAATAACTAAACAAGACGATGCCCGCGATACGGGGGCGCGACGACGCGTAAAGTTAAGGAAAATCCTTTGGGAAATCTTATATCTCCGAAAAGACTTCATAATATGGCTGCCCCCAAATGGCTCTGTCTCGGTTCCGAATTTCCTCATGTCGCAATTGAGCCGTTAAGGTAACAAGCTGACAGACAACCTACAGTAACGGAACGTTACTACAGTCACTTGTCAAATGTCATGCTAAAGGTGGGAGAAAAGGTATTGAATTGTAATTTTCTTTAAAAAGGGGATCAATGGATGATGTAGGTAGTAAGTATAACGAAAAGTTACACTGTCACTTGTCAAACATCATGCTCTGTCAGATGACAGATTAATAGATCCTCTTCCTCTATCAATAACCTCCCAGCTATCACCTATAAAGCGTGTCTGCTCCATTCCACGCATCATTGGCGAGGAATATTGTACCCATTTGGTACAAACGCAAGCCAGAAAACCAAGAATTGAACTTTTTACTGGCAGGCTTAGACGTACAAGTACATCATTTTAATTTTTAATATTAACTAGCTGATGCCCGCGACTTCGTCCGCGTGGTTAAGTTTTTTTGATTTCCGCGGGAACTCCTTAATATTCCGGGATAAAAAGTAACCTATGTCACTCTAAAGGCCTCAACTATACCCATGCCAAAAATCACGTTATGAAAACCATGAAAATTATGGGAAAATCGCGTGAAAATGTTTTTTCTTTTATTTTATTTTTTCTTTTTAAAGTTATTGTGCTATTCGGGACGGAGACAAAAACAGTAAATCAAAAACCATGAAAATCCGTCCAGCCGTTCTAGAGTTATAAGTGTTCGAACAAACCCGACTTTGTTTTATATTAAAAAGAAGATTAAGTATACTAATTAAGAAAAAGTGTAAAATAAACAAAACATCGTAGATCAAAAACTCTTTTATCTTATTTAAAAATACTAGACAACTAGCTTTATTTCCGCATTTAGGTATGTTGTTACTAATAAGTATGAATTGCTATAGGTATAGTTGCTAACTTGCACTGATCGGGCAGTATGTTTACTCATGTAAACAGCGCCGACGCCGAAGGTCGCCGAATTCGACCAATATCGTGCTATTTATAATTGATTGCCGTTACAATAGAACAGCAGATAGGAAAAATGTTATATGTGGAAGTAATGAGGGCTACCGCGTTTAAATTCGCCGCTAGGGGCGCTAGTGTAGAGTGAGGTCTCCGAAATGTCAAATATCACTGGGCTTTTATCGCGAGTCTAATTATTTAGTTAATGTTGTGAATATTTGGCAATAACCTATTAACTATGGAAGATGTAAGACACGTGTCGATAAATGCCAGTGCTCGTACTTTGAAAGCGGAGCTAAGAAAAAGAGGCGCAAAAATAAGCGGACTGAAAGAACAGCTAATTCATAGCTTAGTATTTTCCTGGTTCCTGTATGTTTACTATTTACAAAAGGGATTTTTTTTTTCAGAAATATGCTTGTTTACCTTTACAGCTATACTTATGGACCTTACTCACAAGTGGCGCCAACTAGTGAGCATAAAAACGGTAGCCCTCATTGTAGTGGAAACTACTAGTTACTAAGCTATACTATTTATGCTAACCACTAGACCACAAGGCAGTCTCGTCTCGAGGAAACTGCCTCGTTGGTCTAGTGGTGTTAGCATGTTCGACTGCGGCCGACGAGGTCCCGGGTTCGAGTCCCGGGTTACAACAAGTATTGGGGTTTTTGGACAAGAAATTCTCAGTACAAGCCCGGAGGTGCCCAGTTGGCGGTATTTTACCCCCGTGCCTCGGAGAGCACTATAAGCCGTCGGTCGTGTCGTGTCACTATGATCTCTTTCCGGTCGAGTCGGATTTTCCGTCCCATCGAGCTATGAGAGTAAAGGAACAGGGAGTGCACCCAACGACTTTGTTTTAAATATCATAAACTGCACCTGCGTTTGCGCACACACTTGTGCACTATAATATATTATGTATCTACCTTGTGTGATTTGCACACACACACTTTTTTTTTATTGTTACGAACTCAGCTAATCGGAGAGCCTATCGGGCGGTCACGGTTGTGATGATGATAACACTAAACTAAGGTCAATAATTGCTACACTATGTGGGCTGATTACTGATTACTGATTCGAGAAAAGTAGACTGGTCAGACTGGAGAACACATAATTGCGTTTATCTAATATATTATAAATTCCAATGTATGGATGGATGTATGGATTGATGGATGTTTGTTACTCAATCACGCCAGAAAGCTGAACAGATCTAGATGAAACTAAGCACTGAGAATTCTGAGATAGATTATAGTCTGGAATAACATGCGGGGACCAAAAATACTTAAATCCACGCTGACGAGTCGAGGACATCAGCTAGTTACGCTTACGCAATAAAACAAAAATATGGAAAGAGTAAGTACATCAAAATTCAAAACCATTGATTTTACATTGTAGGTACCTACGCTACTTCTTACTTATTCTGAGAGTTGAAACTAAAATATTTGACCTATACATGTAACGTAGGCCGTAGGTCATGAAACTCATCACGAGTCGGCAAGTTAGTCGGTAAATATACTGCCCCTGGGCCCTGGAAGACTGGAACGGAGCAGCTGGACTGGAGTAATACTTAAGCAATATTACTCATAATGACAGTTTCATGTCACGTACCTACCTTGACGTTCCGAAAATAAGGATTATAATTCTAAAACAAGTCAACAATATTGAATTATGCAAGTAATCAGTATGGGCCCTGGGCCTGATCCTAGAATTTCAGCTTGCAGTAGTGCATTTATCTGCAAATTTTTTGCACGTATCATATAGGTGCAAACTGCAAACGGATTTTAAGAATGTACCTAATTCCAATAAAATATTATTATCTTTAAAAACAGGAAAATAGCTAAGTTTGTACTCATACTGTTAAAATGACGTTCGTCATAGGTATTGGGCTATTGGCCAGTGCAAGGCTTTGTATGTGTTGCAAAAAACAAGAGGCAAAAGCGTTGTCAGCTGTCGCACTGGTTATTGCTTGGACCGTGGTAAACAAAGTAATAAGGTAATACATTTTAATCAACGAATCGTGAGAAAATGTTTTGCTAACATTGACCGCGAATTGTCACACTATCATCAATTAGTTACGCACGCGGCATGAGTCATTTTATTGTAAACAATACATACCTACATAGTACATACAACATAGTTATACCTATGGTTAACTCCGCACCTGTAGGTGTACCATAAAGATTACGATAATAAGCGTTATATCGTGAACGTAACACGTAATTTTATTACGGCGCTGGAAGCTTCCTAACAAAGTCGAAAATGTATACCTATTCTGCTAGGGTTGTCACCTGATGCATGTCAATAATTTAAGGTAAAAATAAAAATATTATATTATAGTTACCAGTTTCCTGTTTTATAATACCAGGGAGTCCTAAATATCGATTATGAACGAAATCGGTTAATTAACAAAGAATTTCTAAAAGGCGCTGATTTTTTTAAACTTTGGTACCAGTTTCCTGTTTTGTAATCCCAGGGAGTCCTAAATATCAATTTTGAACGAAATCGGTTAATTAACAAAGAATTTCAAAATGGCGCTGATTTTTTTAAAACTGTGGTACCAGTTTCCTGTTTTATTATACAAGGGATTCTCATATATCGATTTTGAATGAAATCGGTTAATTAACAAAGAATTTCAAAATGGCGCTGATTTTTTTAAACTTTGGTACCAGCTTCCTGTTTTGTAACCACAGGGAGTTTTAAATATTGATTTTGAACAAACTCAGTTAATTAACAAAGAATTTCAAAATGGTGCTGATTTTGTTAAACTTTGGTACCAGTTTCCTGTTTTATTATACCAGGGATTCTCAGATATCGATTTTGAATGAAATCGGTTAATTAACAAAGAATTTCAAAATGGCGCTGATTTTTTTAAACTTTGGTACCAGTTTCCTGTTTTGTAACCCCAGACAGTCCTAAATATCGATTTAAATCGAAAAATCATAAAAATAGGTTTATTGGTTTCCGAGAAAATCGTTAAGGTTAGAAAGGTACTTACTTCTCTTTATCTATCGGGTATGAAAAATAGGAAACATCCTTATTGTCTTTGGAACTTTTCAAGCAAACCACATTTGCACAGCAAATATTCGGCATTTTTGCTGTAACAACACTATTTACATAAATAAATCTAATAGTTTTATTTTTAATTCAAAGTTAGATTAAACGCTCGATCGTCAGCCCTTACGTTCGTACCCGGACTGAGGCGTCGCGTACCCAGACGGCGTGTCGGTGAATGTGTCGGTGAGAGCTCACGCACACATCGTTGCGCTATGTATGGGTGAAGTCGCCGCGAGCCGTTTGTATGAAGCTTCCCCTCTGACGTACTCTGTGACTTAGGTTCTATCGGGTTAATATACATAACAGATTACAATCTACCGAAAAATAATGCGTTAAATTGTAATCTTTCGACAGTTTACAATTTCGCCAGTTAGATTATACCTAATCTAACGGTTTTTAAAATCTTACGGTGACATAGATACCGAATAGGGCTATGGATTTAATATAACTGCCATGCCCTTAACAACTTAGCCCGGTACCATCTTAGACTGTTCTTCACTTACCATCAGGGTGAGATTGCCAAAAAGGCAAGTAAGTGTTGTAGTGGACAAAAAAAAGTTCCACTGAATGCCGTGGGGCTTCTTTCGCTCCACAAGTCCACAAAGTTTTCGAGATATATTTTCTAAAAGTGCCTTTTATTTAAGGAGTCTGTGCTTCCCCTGCTCAAATATTGGAGCTATTGTAACTTGTACCTACCTCTCACTCAAGTAAGTATCTATTTCGTCAAATTATTAAGTATCAAACCATCGCCATCCCGCTACATAAACAATTGAGCACCAAAAGTCTCCTTGCAGAAAAAGCTTTATATATAGGGATACAAAATTTTTTTTTAAACATCCTGAGTAAATCCGTATGTCTAACGGCCGGTTTCTGAATTGAGAATTTCATGTTGAGTCTGTCTCAATTAAGCAAATTTTTGTTTCTGAATTGATATTGGGCCGGTTTCTGAATTAAGCATTCAAGCAAAAATAGCAAGCTCCAAATCTCAAACCTTACACATTATCAATTCAGAAACAATATTTTTTTTAATTAGTCCTTAAGTAGTCTTTGAGACAGACTCAACATGAAATTCTCAATTCAGAAACCGGCCGTAACACGCCTGAGAGTTTTTCACCATGTTTTCAGAGGTGTGCGAAGTTTGTCAATCCGCACTTGGCCAGCGTGATGGAACGTGGTGGAAAGTGGAAACCCGTGCTCAAGTAGTGCCCTGAGAGACGATAGGGATGATGCTCATGTCAGAGCGTTTGCCCGCGACTTCGTCCCCGTGGAATTAGTTATTCTTATTAGGTAAGTATACTTAAAAAAAAGAAAATTTCAAAAAACTTTGAAAAACATAACTCATTTTTCACCGAAAGCACTTGATACCAAGTTTCATATATATAACTAGAACCGCCTACTTAACCTCCTTGGGTGTGGAATTCCAAAAATTCCTTCCTTAGTACTAACTTACTAAGTACACCTGTAGGGTGCTCATTTGCTCAAGGAACTTTCTCTCAAAATTTCAATTTTCTACGTTTGCGCTGTGTAGATTGTATGTAAGTCACTCAGGATTCAGGACAAAGCCTTAATAGTTATTGATGAAGATGTATAGGATGCCACCGTAAGATTGCAAAAACCGTTCGAGTGTAATCCAACTAGCGATATTGTAAACTGTCGACAGATTGTGAACTGCAGGGCGACCGCGTAACTTTGGCATCAATCATTGATACATAGCAATCACCTCCGATTGGCTGAATTTATGGTATTCCTGCTGCGTCAATAGATTTCGTCCAATATTGGAAGAGTGTTAACCAATCAGAGGTGATTGCGATACATCAATGATTGATGCGAAAGTTACGAGGTCGCCCTGCAGTTCACAATCTGTCGACAGTTTACAATATCGCTAGTTAGATTACAATCCAACGGCCTTTGCAATCTTACGGTGACATATAGTACATCGGTTAACGTGGTTAATGTTTGACCTAAGTATATAGTGTACCTACTTATACATTAACGATTTATCACATAAGTAATACAGGGCAGGAAGACAGGAAAGTAGGTCACCAGATGGGTGTGGGACAAAGGCCGATCGGCTATTATTTGTAAATTGTAGCACTGTATAACATTGTAGCAAATGTTACTGATGGATTAATAAGTAGGTAACGGCTTTTAATTAATTAATCTTTGAACTTTAAGTCAAGGTATATAAAACCGCTAAGGGCGTGTCGGACCACGCGCAGTGTACCTAGGGTACCGTAGATGCCCGTCACAATAGAAAATGAGTTGCTCGACTATTACTCGTTAACGCGTACTTAAGTAGGTAATACTACTCGTACTTAGCTGATATGATAGTTTTCATTTTAACTTCGTCTACTATTCGGCAATCATCTAAATTTAAATCCATACTTGTATTAATATTATAAATGCGAAAGTGTGTCTGTCTGCCTGCTACGCTTTCACGGCCCATCTGTTCAACCGATTTTGATGAAGTTTTTTATAGATATAGGTTTCATCCCGGGGAAAGACATATACTTTTTATCCTGAAAAATTAAAGAGTTCTCGCGGGAATCAAAAAAACCGACCAAGTGCGAGTCGGACTCGCGCACCGAGGGTTCCGTACAAACCTGTAGTAAGTTTAAAATTAAATGTTTTTTTTAAATATTTGAGTTGATTGAATGAAAGGTAAATTGCGGTTTACGATTAATGACGTATTAAAAAAAAACTACTTACTAGATCTCGTTCAAACCAATTTTCGGTGGAAGTTTGCATGGTAATGTACAACATATATTTTTTTTAGTTTTATCATTCTCTTATTTTAGAAGTTACGGGGGGGGGACACACATTTTACCACTTTGGAAGTGTCTCTCGCGCAAACTATTCAGTTTTGAAAAAAATGATACTACAAACCTCAATATCATTTTTGAAGACCTATCCATAGATACCTACCCCTATACACCTATGGGTTAGATGAAAAAAAAATTTTTGACTTTCAGTTCTAAGTATGGGGAACCCCCAAAATTTATTGTTTTTTTTCTATTTTTGTAAGAAAATCTTAATGCGGTTTACAGAATACATCTACTTATCAAGTTTCAACAGTATAGCTCTTATAGTTTCGGAAAAAAGTGGCTGTGACATACGGACGGACTGACAGACAGACAGACAGACAGACAGACAGACATGACGAATCTATAAGGGTTCCGTTTTTGCCAAATTTGGCTACGGAACCCTAAAAACTAAATCCACGCGGACGAAGTCGCGGGCATCATCTATCTAATACCTATAGTAGAAAAGGAAAAGGTGACTGACTGACTGATCTATCAACGCACAGCTCAAACCACTGGACGAATCGGGCTGAAAGGCATACATAATATAGATAGCTATTATGAGGTAGACATCTGCTAAGAAAGGATTTTTGAAAATTCAACCCCGAAGGGGTAAAATAGGGGTTTGAAATTTGAGTAATCCACGCGGACGAAGTCGCGGCCAAAAGCTTGTAATACATAGTTTAGAAGTATGGATTCTCAGTGGCATTGCTTAGTACCCAACTTGCGTGACAGACAGACATCGGTATCTACGCTGGGTATTATATTATGATGAAGTAGTTGAGAGATTGGAGCTATTATGATATTAATGTAATGAGAAATTCGTGGGCATGATAGAAGCTCGATGTCACGCGATGGGAGCATTTGCTTGATTTCCACACGGGGGACAAAGGTCGAGGTCAGGTAGATAGGTAGAAAAAAATATTGCTGACTAGCTGATGCCCGCGACTTCGTCCGCTTTGGTTCCCGCGGAAACTCTTTTATTTAACGGGGTAAAAAGCCTATGTGTTATTCTACAGTCTAGACTATATAATATATATACAAGGTGTAAGGTAATTAGTATAACATACCCGCGGCTACCCATGTTAGATGGTGTATAGATATATTGGAAAAATGTCATAAGACGTGTAGCTCATATCCTGGGGGAGTTATGTGGACTTCAAAATTTTAGCATAAATGTTGAGGTGGCATCCCTTAAAACAGCTGATTCAATATCAATGAACTGCGAACAATACGACGTATGTTAAGCCTCGTCACCAGCGCGAGCGTTGCGATAAAATCCATTCGCGATACTAAAGTAATCATTATTCGGCATGCAATTAAATTCTCAAAGCAAAAGCCCGGCTACAACTTACGTATTGTTGTAAAAAAAATGCCAGACTAGTATCGGACATCGTAAGTCGAAGTCAGTCACTTATCCTTATTTTATGAGCCGCCTTTCCCTGTGATTAATTTCTCGACTTACTTCGTTTAAGTTTTAATCAATAATTAATTATTTTGTGTAGTTTGTTCTTTCAATGATTTTCAAATTGTAATGAATTGCCAAATTGCATAACGATACGATAATAATTATTATTATCGCTTGTAGTACAGTTCTGACTTTAGGTGTAGAAGGAACAAAGGACTCCACAGGGTTGCCAAAATTTATTTTCCATAATTAACTAATTAATTTTGTATGGAAGTTTTTGATAATTAGTTTTGACTTTTTGACTCTACCATAGTGTTTATAACGTCAAAATGGCATGGGTAGCCGCCGGTATGTTATACCATTTACCTTACACCTTGTATATCTGTACCGTTCAGCCGTTCTGGCGTGATTGAGTAATCATCCATCCAACCAAACTTTCGCATTTATAATATCTATCTATAGATACTATAGATTAGTATAGATAATACGGGGAAAAACAAGTGTTGGTTTATCCTTCAATCACGCCGCAATGGACCAAGGAACGACGTGATTTTTGGCATGCGTATAGTTGAGGTCCTGGTGAAAAAAAAAGGTTTTAAGTAGGGTAAATCCTTACTTCTTATTATAATAATGTCTTATATCCATATCCATACTAATATTATAAATGCGAAAGTGTGTCTGTCTGTCCGTCTGTCTGTCTGTCTGTCTGTCTGTCTGCCTGTCTGTCTGTCTGCTACGCTTTCACGGCCCATCTATTCAACCGATTTTGATGAAATTTGGTACAGGGATAGATTGTATTCCGGGGAAGGACATTGGCTACTTTTTATCCCGGAAAATTCGAGAGTTCCCGCGCGAAACAAAAAAGTTTATCTGTTCAACCGATTTTGATGAAATTGGGTCAGGGATAGGTGGTGTCCCGGGGAAGGACATAGGCTACTGTTCGCGCCACCCATGTATTAGTTGTCTGTGGTCGCTGTGACAGATGAATACTGTGAACGTAGCTAGCTTGCCGCGCTTTTTGATAAAACTCTTTGGTTTGACAGTTCGACAGAGTTCAAGATGGTTTTTGGCTAGGCGGGCCGGCGCCGTGAATTGTTGATTGAAAAAATAAGCTTTTTCTTTGTAATCCGTATTGTTAGAACCTCGCTATAGTTTAAGGTTCCCGCGAGAAATTAGCTTCTAGTTATTTCGGTACTAAATACAGACTTACTTGTTGTGACAATAGTTGTGTGCCACGTTGACGCCACTGCTGGCCGGGCAACATTATATACTTAAATAAATAATTAATCTAAGTAGCTTATAGACGAACTTTAGTGCTGTGCTGTGTGTGTTGTGTGTTAGTGCCGTCTTGAAGCAAGAAGCTACGGCCGAACAGCAAGTACCTTCCCATTCCTGACCTTCCCTACCCTTTAACCCACATCCTTCCTTATCGAGGAGCCGCAGTCACATTGGACTCCGTAAGTACGTAGTATAGTTTTCATTATTGTCTTACCCCCTAAGTTTACCCCTAATACAGTTCTGTCCGCATTTGGCCCTGAGCCAATGGTCTAAGAAGCTCGAATCCAGCTGATGGGCCCCTGGAACAGCGTCTTAGGGTTGTAGCATTGGACCAGGCTGATGCCCCAACAGCTACATTTTATCCCGGAAAATTCAAGAGTTCCCGCGGGAATCAAAAACCTTAATCTACGCGGACGAAGTCGCGGGCATCATCTAGTAATATTATAAATGCAAAAGTCTGTCTGTTTGCTACGCTTTCACGGCCCATTTTTTCAACCGATTTTGATGAAATTTGGTACGGGTATAGGTTGCATCCCGGGAAAGGATACTTTACACTACAGGAAGGCTACTTTTTATCTCGGAAAATTAAGGAGTACCCGCGCGTATCAATCAAACTTTTAAAACACGCGGACGAAATCACGGGCATCAGCTAGAGGCCTATAATCCTGTCGATACTCAAAGATGAGACCACAGACCACTGACCAACCTAAGGTCTTGGCAGTGGGTCGGCTCGGCTATGGCCGATGGGTATGTTTGTCGAAGAATTGAAATGATAACGATGAAACCTATGAAGAATTGAAATGATAAGGAAACCCTAGTAAAAACAAATAAACGAATGTCTCAAAGGCTGGCAACCCATTGATGGTTCCTCTGGTGCTGCAAATGTTCATGGGCGGAGGTAATCACTTAACATCAGGTGACCCGCCTGATCGTTTGCTCGCTTTATACATATAATATAAAAAAAGGATTTTCCGGCGTAGGTAAAACGTTTTCGCAAAAGGTTTGAGCTAAGAGACGGTAAGGGAGGGGGCGTGGGCGCAAATGACCCGCTAAAGACGAGTCCATTGTTCACTTCGCGTACCGTCCGCAGAAATAGTCAAACTTAATTTAAGTTAAATAACATTTTATAATGCATGCAAGAAAATTTAAGCATTCATAGCGGAAACTGCCGCTTGCTGTCTTGACTGCGATCTCAACCGATGGTAAGTGATGATGCAGTCTAACCTGCGGGCTAACCTGTGGGGGGTATGACAGTTATAACCCTAAAACCCATACCCCTAAAATCGGTTTCTCGCTTGGCGGCACATTTTTGCCAGTAGGGTGGTAACTAGCCACGGCCGAAGCCTCCCACCAAGCCAGAGCAGGGAAAAATCAAAAATTATAAATTTCCAAATTAACCGTGCCGGGTATCGAATCCGGGACCTCCGCGCGTTATGACAACAGCGCTCAAAACTGCGCCAGGGAGGTCGTGGAATAAAATTAAAGCAGTTCACCTACTTTAAAACTATTTTTTTGCCGACAGTACAGCGCCCCATTTGACGGGGGCGGGGGTTTCATTTATTCAGAAGCAAACAGTGGAATGTGCAGACGTTACTTTGAATATGTTTTGGGGCCATTTGTCCCAGCTACGCATAACTGTTTGTTTATAAAATACTAGCTGATGCCCGCGACTTCGTCCACGTGGAATAAGTTAATTCCCACGGAAACTCCTTAATTTTCCGGGATAAAAAGTAAAAAAAGCCTATGACACTCTCCAGGTCCTCCACTATAACCATGCTAAAAATCACGTCACTCAATATTATAAATGCGAAAGTGTGTTTGTTTGTTGGTTTGTCCTTCAATCACGCCGCAACAAAGAAACGGATCGACGTGATTTTCGGCATGGGTATAGACCTGAAGAGTGACATAGGCATATCCCGGAAAATTTAGTAGTTCCCGTGGGATGAAAAAAAAATCGGCCAAGTGCGAGTCGGACTCGCGCACCGAGGGTTCCGTACTCAAGAAGTAGGTATAATTACCTTTGTTAATGAACCGCAAAATAACTTTGTTTGTAGAGGTTTACTGTTAATATCAAAAAATTACGTTTGTTGTATGGGAGCCCCCCTTTAATATTTACTTTATTGATATTTAATTACCTATTTATTTTGAAAGGTAATATACAAGTTAATATTCTGTGAAAATTTGAACCGTCTACCTGTTACCGTTTTTAATATTGAGCAAAAAAATACGAAAAAAACACGTTTATTGTGTGGGGACCCCCTTTAATATATATATTTTTTTAATTTTTAGTATTTGTTGTTATAGCGGCAACGGAAATACATCATTTGTGAAAATTTCAGCTTTCTAGCTATCACGGTCTATGAGATACAGCCTGGAGACAGACAGACAGACAGACAGACAGACAGACAGACAGACAGACAGACAGACAGACAGACAGACAGCGGAGTCTTAGTAATAGGGTCCCGTTTTTACCCTTTGGGTACGGAACCCTAAAAACAACCACGTGGGAACTTAAACCACGCGGACAGAGGCGCGGGCATCAGCTAGTTTATTTATAACATGTACCTAAGACATACAGGTGTCTCTTATGTTACGTCATGTTTTGACTCTACCATCGCGTTGGTTCGAAAAGCAGGTTCTACTGACAACTGACAAGAGCCGGCAAGAAAGTGAAACTCAGCAGTTGCTCTTTTTAAATATGTAGATATGATAATATTATGCTAATTAACTTTATTATTTTAAAGGTTAAGCTCCAAAGTTTGAAAGTTACAAATTACAATACAGTAGGTAAGACGTAGAGCTCCCTTAGGGCATCATTAGGTATTATGGGTATGTTCCGATATACGCTGCGAGCAATGTTCAGTGCTCTTACTGCCGAGAAATTCGTTCCGTTATGGACTGACAGTATACTGCCGCAGTATCCTAGGGAAATATATGACGTCATAAATCGTCGCCATTTTTGTACTGGGAGCACTGGCGTTGCGTTTTCGAGGTAAGGTGCTCTCGGTGCTCACTGCGTTCCGTTTTAAACAGTAACCAGTATAGCTAACTATAAAGGGACGGCTTCGCAGTATACTAAATTGACGTCAAACCTTACAGTGCTCGCAGTGTAGGTATATCGGAACATACCCTATGTGTAATGATAAGCCTACGTTTACATTAGCTAACATATTGGTTTGTTTATGTCTACGCGAATTGTGTACAGAGTAAGTACAGGGGGTGTATTACCACCGCTAAGCAGTATTATCTTGATGACGCTCTTGTTACAGAATTATAATCCCTACTAGCCATCGATATACAGCTATATACCTATGTATATACTAGATGGGCCCTTTCATAGAAAAAAGTTGGGCGTCCGACTTGTATAAGCCGCAGGTATACCTTTCACCTGTTTAAGCCCTTGTCGCCGCCATAGCACTGTCCCGCTTTTCAGACTAGATGGCGTTAGTAAAATAAGTCCACACTCCACATTCTTTGTTTGACAGGGCGGGCGTCTATGTAAATTGAGATCGTTGTTACTAGCTGATGCCCGCGGGCCGTGACTTGGTCCGCGTGGATGAGGTTTTTAGGTTCCAGCGGAGACTCTTTAATTTTCTGGGATAAAAAGCCTATGTGTTATTCCTGACTGTAATCTATCTCTGTGCCTTTCATCCAGATCCGTTCACCCGTTCTGGCGTGATTGAGTAACGAACATCAATCCATGCATCCATCCAAATTTTCGCATTATAATATTTAGGGAACATCTGTAAGGACCAAGGTATAAATAATCCTGCTTTATGCGATGGTAGTAAGCCCACAGGGTGTACACGTGGAGTTTTATTTGCTCACAACTTAATGTTTGTACACCTACTGTAATACTAGTTACTACTTACTACTTAGTATACAATATAATATTCTGTGACTTTGCTTTGTTAAAGTTCCTCGTGGTTAATTAATTAATTATAAAGGACTTCGGCCTCCTATGCGGAGGTCCGACATTCGACTCATGCACTTTTAAAACTTATTAATGTCTTAACTTTTAAGCAATCAAATAGGTATTGATCAACTTCACTCTCTCACTTGCTTTAATCTTCTTCTTGCCGGTTCTTCTCTCTCAGTAGAATTCTTTCCAAACCGATGCTAGAGTCAAAATTTAACGTAACACGTCTTGTGTCCTACATGGAATAAATAAATTGAGTATTGAGTATAATGCCTTCAGCAAACATCATGAGGATACCTGCTTGCGAGTTCTCCATATAGGTAATGTTCTCAAAAGCATGCCAGCTAGCGTGGTGGACATAGACTTACTTACACCCTTCTCTTTTGAGACTTAGCGGCCACTCTTGCTCGCAACGATAGAATAAAAAAACCGGGCAAGTGCGAGTCGGACTCGCGCACGAAGGGTTCCGTACCATTATTAATAAATAATTACCTTTGTTAATGAACCGCAAGACTAACTTTGTTTGTAGAGGTTTATTGTTAATATCAAAAAAACTATGCTAGTTAGAGCATTGGCTATAGTTTTCCTGTAAAATATACGTAAATTCCTATTGACCATAATTATTTCAAATTTTTCGATTGGTAAACTCCGGAGATAAGGGGGGGGGAACGGTATTTTTTTAGACATTTTCCCCGATAAATCAAAAACTATCATAACTAAAAATAATTAAAAATCTGTTTTAGAATGTACAAAGTAAACCCTTTCATATGATACCCCACACAGTACAGTTATCTCACTTTTAAATTTCAACCCTCCGATTTTCCCCCCTTTTTAAATAAGAACAAAAATAATTTCCAATTTTTTTTAATTCCAGTGTCTTTGGGCCACTAATATACACAACTATTCCAAATTTCATGTCGATAGCTTCGGTAGTTACTGAAATAATCGAGTGTGACGGACGGACAGACGGACAGACGGACAGACAGACGGAGAAAGTCGCACCATAAGGGTTCCATTTTACCATTTTGGTACGGAACCCTAAAAGTAGGTGTGTGTATGCAATTCAGACACGGCGGAAGCGAAACTTCAGAAAAATAGCCTAGGAGAGAATGAAATAAATACCTATAACTTGTATTATATCGAAGTAATTCTCTCGCAGGCTTGGATTAAGCCTTTTATGAATAAGTTTGTCTCTTTTTGGTGTCGCTTTTTCGTTTCATCGAATTTTCAAATCACAACGATTCTAAAGAAGTTTCGCTTCAAAAAAAACTTAACAGTCAGAAAAATTCGTTCCAATTTTGGCCACCGCCGGGTCAGATAAGTTTGACTGTAGGTACGTTAAAATGACAGCTACAGTGTAACGATCGCAATCACCTGTGATTGGTTAACATTCTTCCGCTGTTGGCCAAAATCCATTGACGCAGCGAAAATACCATAAATTCAATCGAAACAATTGAGACTGTAACAATGATTGATACAGGTTTTACACAATCGCCCTACAGGTCTAATATCAGCTCAATGATGACGTCAGTCAGTTCAAATAAAGTTAATGAAATCCAACCCTTCACACAGGCTCCGGCTATAATAAGCTGTACATTACGCCCCATTACCCATATCGCCGGTTTGCCAGCGCCCGGCTGGTCGCTAGTTATTTACAAACATCGGCATAGGGTCGGTGCGGGTCAAGAAGCATGTGGGATAATGCCAGCGCGGCGATGCTTGTAATACCTAGCTACTGCCTCGTTGGTCTAGTGGTTAGCATGTTCGACGAGGTCCCGGGTTCGAGTCCCGGGTCGGGCCATAACAAGTATTGGGTTTTTCTGACAAGAATATCTCAGTAGGTACTAGCCCGGAGTTAGGAAGCATGGTCGTGTTCCACCCCCGTGCCTCGGAGAGCACTTTAAGTCGTGGGATTTTCCGTTCCATCAGGCTATGAGAGTAAAGGAACAGAGAGTGCACCTGTGTATGCGCACACACTTGTGTACTATAATATCTCCCGCGCAGATAGTCTGGTACCGGGTTATTTATGTCGAACCCTAACCTAACCTACAAGAAAGAGACAAGAAAACGTTATATATTATTAATAATGAATATTTCAAAAATTAACACTCAGAACATTGAACGATTCACAATCTGTTGACAGTTTATAATTTCGCTAGTTAGATTACAATCTATCGGTTTTTGCAATCTTACGCTGACAGATATAATAATTCTGAAACACGAAAATCAACAATAATCGATTATGGAAACAATATGCTCTCCGAGGCCTGTTTTACTCGTAGGATAGAATAGAATAGGAAAATCTTTATTAGCAGCAATAAACACAAATGCACAAAATAAATTAAGTAAAATTAAAACTGAAAAACATATCATAAATTGCAAGTTTGTACAGCAGTGCAACGCTACCAACAGGTGAGTCACTCGGCATGTGTTGGGGCTCCTGGCAGAGTAGGTACTATCACAGAGTAATACATACAGAGAGGAAGCTTTATTTAAACGGCTCGCGGCGACTTCACCCATACATAGCGCAACGTTGTGTGCGTGAGCTCTCACCGACACATTCACCGACACGCCGTCTGGGTCGCGACGCCTCCGTCTGGGTCCGAACTTAAGGGCTGACGGTCGTGGGTTTAATGAAAATAAATAGAGGAACAATTTCGTGATTGAACAATTTTACTGATTTTGTATTAAAAATAAAATTATTTATATTTATATATGTGTTAGTGTTCTATTTCAACAAAAATGCCGAATATTTGCACAATAAAAGGTTATAATAGTCGACGCAAAACTGTTTTTGCGATAATAAATGACGGTGCCATCTATTAACATTATTGTGAAGTTATGTTTAAAATACTGATGTTCATTAAAAAAGAAATAATTTCGTTTCTTTATAATATTTGTCTAATTTAAGGGCGCCTTCAAATTTGCCGCTAAGTGCCGCGCGGAGGCAGCGCGTCTGCAGCGCTGCAGTCGCGCTGCGCCGTCGCTGCTATAGAACGGTAGTGTTGTATTCTAGTTTTACGATGGACTCAGACGAAGAAACACTGCTCTTAGTGTTACTATTAAAAAGAAAAGGTATTTTGAACAAAAAACAAAAAAAGAAGCCTAAGACAACGTTGCCATTATTTTGTATAACTCAACAAACTGAATTTTATAAAGTGAAAAGTTACAGTGATCAAAAATTTCAGAATTATTTAAGATTGTCAAGAAAACAATTCTACGAATTACTTTCTCGTTTAGAACGTTGTATTGCAAAACAAAATACAACCTTCAAAAATACTATTTGTGCTGAAGAGAGACTATTTATAACACTCAGGTGAGTAAAAGTTATAAAAAAAACATATTAATTGTTTTATTTTTTGAAGTAAATCACATTACACATTTTTCTTATTACTACTTTTAACATTGATTATTAGTAAGGATACGGTTATCCGAACATTTTGCGTAAATCTTCTTCATACAAGAAAATGTAGCGCCATCTCTCAAAACTGCTGCGAACTACTAAGGAAGTACTTGTTTTGTTTTTATCTATGTGTCTTTGGTATGGTGACATTATGCACCAAAATTAAAATAGTAATTTACTAAAATTAAAAATAGTAAATTTAAAATTTACTATTTTGTCCCTAGTATAGAGGTCAAAGACTTTTAAATATTGTCATTACTCTCTGAAAACAAATTCTCATAAATAGACGACATATCAGTCAATTGTGATTCTGATTCTTGTATTGACACATTGGCTGGGCTTTGGCTTGATTGATTCATAGAAGTAAAGTAGCCATGATGTTGTTGATAAGAATATTCGAAATTATCATTGATAAATCGTCGTATCAGACCGATCATTTCGTACTTTGCGTCCGTCTTGCGGTGTTCAGGTATTTTCTTAAAATCACTTAACAATGATAATAAAAAACACCGATCGCCATCCTTCTCAATAGATTCATCTCTTTTTTGCATTCTCTCAATGAGTATTTTCAAAATTTTATTAGTGTCATTTTCTACCGGCTCCGAAACTTTCCTCTTTTTTGACGTCGAGGGCTGAGTAGAAATATCAATAGGTCTGGACTCCGACAAATACGATAAAAATTGAAGTCGGTCAAAATGTTGGTATTTTCGATGTGATGAGGCAGCTGATCCACTCTTTGTTGCTCTTTGCTTATTAAGTTCACGACTATAAGAATCCCTTAGGTTTTTCCATTTGCGTTGCAGTAGTATACCTGAAAAATGTCAATCAAAATTTTTATTTACAGGTTCTTGGCAGAAGGTTGCAGTCTTACAAATTTATATCATACGTATAATCGTGGACTTTCTACGATTTGTGCTATTGTCAGAGAAGTTTGTCGAGCAATATACGAAAACCTCCATACTATTTACATACCTGAGCTTCAGGAAGAAGATTGGTTAATTATTGCTAACGGATATTACACTAAGGCCAATTTCCCTAATTGCTTGGGTGCTATTGATGGAAAACATATAAGAGTAATCAAACCAGAGCATAGTGGTTCTCAATATTACAATTATAAAAATTACTTTTCTATTGTCCTTTTAGCGATATGTGACTCAAACTATTGTTTTACGTACATAGATGTTGGGTCATATGGAAAAGCTTCTGATTCGCAAATTTTCAAAAATAGTAACTTTTACAAAAGACTACATGAACAGGACTTAAATATTCCGAATCCGTTGCCAATTACAAATAATGGACCACCAGTGCCTTTTTTTTTCATTGGTGACGAAGCATTCGGAATTAGTAATTTTTTACAAAGACCTTACGCTGGCAATCACCTAAATGAGAAGAAACGTATTTTCAATTATCGTTTATCGAGGGCAAGAAGATACATTGAGTGTTCGTTTGGCATAATGGCAAATAAGTGGAGAATTCTTCATCGTCCGATAAATGTACAAATACCCTTTGCTGAAGATATCGTTCGCGCGTGTTGTGTGTTACATAATTTACTTAGGAAGACGGATTCAAAGCAATCCAACTCCAACCCAACAATGCTGAGATACGATTTACAAAACATACAACAAAATCAAAATAATCACCCACAAATAAGTGCTACGACTATACGTGATACACTAGCTTATTATTTTGTTAGTCCAGAAGGAGAATTGTCATGGCAAACGATGAAAATATAAAGCAGTTGTGTTAAAAATATACTTACATGCTTCATTTTTTTCACTTGCGGTCTTGTTTGTGAAATTTTCAATAAATTTATTACATATTTCTTCCCAAGCCTTTTTCTTTTCGATTTTATTACTGTACTTATCTGACCTCGAATCCCATATCGCTGGACGACTTTCAACTTCATCGATAAATTCCTCAATCTGATTTTCGTTCATGTTTAGACTTGAACAACAAATACGTGCGCACCGTCACTAGTAGATCGATGAACTGATGCGCGGACGCAGCGCGGGCGCAGCGCTGCAATCGCGCGTTTATTATCTGTATGGATTTACAAAGCAGCGCGACCGCAGCGCTGCAGACGCGCTGCCTCCGCGCGGCACTTCGCGGCAAATTTGAAGGCGCCCTAAGTATTTGTTGTTCAATTTCAGCGTATAACTGAAATGATACATTATGTAACTATATATTTTTTTTATTTTTTCCTTAAATTGTTGACATGCATCAGGTGACAACCCTAGCAGAATAGGTATACATTTTCGACTTTCTTAGGTAGCTTCCCCTCTGGTTGGATTGGGGCTCCATGGCCTCTCAGACTTAAGACTGGCGATGCCGCCAGCGCGTCTGAGGTGCCACGTGTCCCAACACTGCTTTTCAGTGAACGCTTTTCGATTCGTGATCCTATTTTCAGTGAACGCCTTTCGATTCGTGATCCTCCTATGTGGTTACATAGTTACACAGCACTAGAAGCGCTGATAGCCCAGTGGTTTACACACGTGACACGCGACCTCGGTCGGGGTCGCGGGTTCGATGCATGCACGCACCTGAAACTTTTCGGAGTCATACCTATGCGTTTTGAAATATTAAATAAGTATCACTTGCTTGCACTTGCAACAACACACAGTGAAGGAAAACATCGTGAGGAAACCTGAATGCCCAAAAGTTCTCAAAGGCGTGAGAAATTGGCAAATCCGCACTTGGCCAGTGTGGTGGGCAAAGGTCTAAATTATTTTCGAGAAGAGTAAGTAGTTAGACCCATACTCAGGTGTGGTAGTGGACAGCCAAGGCTTATCAATTATCATCATCATCTTATCAACCACTAGTGGGCACGAGTCAACTCTCGGAATGCGAAGGGTATGGCCACCACGCTTGGACTGACTCCCTGGCATGCAGTTTTCCTCACGATGTTTTCCTTCACCGTTCGAAGCAAGTGATATGGGGATCGAACCCGCGACCCCGTATAGGAGGTCCGGTGTCTAAACAACCAATTAGGCTATCACCCATCAATCACCGCTTCCAAGCTAAGGTTTAAGATAGTCCAAATAGGTAGGTACCTACTCCGAATTATTATATTACTAGATAATTCTCGCAACTTCGACCGCTTAAGGATTCGTCGTGAATTAAGGTTTTTAGAGTCCTGCCGCCTGCGGGAACTCCTTAATTTAGTAGAAAATAAGTAGCCCTATGTCCTTCCCCGGGATGTAACCATAGGTATAGGTACCAAATTTCATCAAAATCGATTGAACAGGAGATCCGTGCAGTGAAAACGTAGCAGGCAGACAGACAGACAGACACACTTCAGCATTTATAGGTACCTAATATTAGTATGGATCTATTACCTTCCTACTAGCAAATAGCAATGACTTCATTATTATCAGTGAAAAATTACGAATATTATACTAGTCTTGGGTAGTTCGCGAACGACCTAGGTGAAAAGAGCGCTCCTTTACCTATGTGAACTATGCGAACTAGGTAGTTCATCGATGATCTCGCTCTTAGTTCTTTTAGTTCTTTTTAGCCAGAGCCGTAAAGCCAGTTAAAAATATCTGTAGTCTGTGAATTACTAGCTTTATTAGGAACGAGACTAGTTGTTGACTAATCCTTACTAATATTATAAATGGGAAAGTGAGTTTGTTTGTATGTTTGTTCCGCTTTCACGCCGTAACTACTGAACCGATTGCTTTGAAATTTTGCAGACGTAAAGTTAGAAGTCCGGATTAAATAATAGGGTACTTTTTATCCCGGAAAATTAAAGAGTTCCCGCGGGAACTAAAACTCCTCAATCCACGCGGACGAAGTCGCGGGTATCAGCTAGTTATTAATATAAATTATTTAATTTTTATTTAAGTACTAGATGATGCCCGCGACTTCGTCCGCGTGGATTGGTGTTTTCTGTATCCCGCGAGAATTCTTCAATTTTCCGGGATAAAAAGTAGCCTATGTCCTTCCCAAGGATGTAACCTATCTCTTTACCAAATTTCATCAAAATCGGTTGAGTAGTTGGGCCGTGAAATCGTAGCAGACAGACAGACAGACACACTTTCGCATTTATAATATTAAGTATGGATATGGATGTGCCATAATAAATATGTCAACTTTAACTATTATAAAAATACGTAGGTACTTATCATATATTTTTTTCTTTATTTATTGTTTTTACTAAATTATTTCAAAAAAAGAACTAATGAACTAAAAGAGCGAACTAGTTCGCCATTGGATTATGAACTAGGTATAAATTGAGCGCTCCAGTCCAGTGACCGACTAAGCCCAAGACTAGAATATACCTAGGTACTTATACCTAGGTAAGTAATGGTCATTATTTTCGCTTCCCAAACAAAGCTTATCTGAAACCTATATTATGTACCGAACAGTAGCCAGTAGGTAGTATAAATATATATAGACTACACAGCTAAATAACATGAGTACATACATATCTACCGAATGGAAGATAATAAACTAGGTATATATGCTATAATTATTTGAATACAAAAATGACGGATTAAAGATAATCGTATCATTTCAATTCAATACATACCTTGTTGTCTCCAAAACCGATTCACTCACACATAAACCACACACTATCATAGATTAGGAGGTTATACAGTCAAATATAATAGGTATTAGGTATCTACTGAGACGTAATGAACTATGAATGGTTTTACACGCGGCCGCTTTGGCGCGGTTAGCACACACGAGTACGACCAAATCGCACGGCGCGCTCGTGGACTTTGAGAACATAGAGTAGTTTGAGAATGAAATAATCCGATGTCTGAGTCTGACTCGCCGCGCATGCGCTTAATCCAAGGTCGGCCGCTGACGCCACTTTACAGTACACGACTTTGAAGTAGGTATAATCTATTTTTCCTATAATATGACGTAAACGGTAAATAAACAGACAGCTTTCTAATGAAACGCGATTTCCCGTCTAGAAATGAACAAAAAGCTTTATCATACTAATATTATAAATGCGAAAGTGTGTTTGTTTGTTGGTTTGTCCTTCAATCACGCCGCAACGGAGCAACGGATCGACGTGATTTTTGGCATGCATATTATAGTTGAAGACTTGAGAGAAGAGAAGTTGGAGATTGCTTAGTAAGCAAGCAATAAGGCCGCCTTTGCATAACTAGTAGTTAGTACCTTGTATTCTTTTATGTGCGCAATAAAGTATTCATCTGTACTTATAGATTTGTTTGCTTTGGCGGATTATAGCGAATTAAGCATCTTCTTCTTGTTCCTTGATCATGATGGACTTCCGCAAAGTAACGCCTGCTTCTATCCAATGTTTGAAATCGTCTAATTAAGCTTTTCAAGCCTGGACGTATTATAGGTGTACATGTTTCTGTTTCGGTTTTCACCGCGAGCGGAGCGAGCTCCGTACGGACTTCATTTAACATGCAAAGGAAAACACCACACAAGCACTTTCACCAACAAACAGCTAACGTCAAGGACAGAGCGAACAAAAAGATTTCAGAGTCAAAATAAGCCCGCTCATGTCAAAACTCTTTTTTAGTGGAAGCGTAAACCTATTTCGTCTACACAGAGTCCGATCCACTTGGCTATTTCTAGCCTTATATATAGTGAATGGCATGTACATTAGTCGTTTCTTTGAAAATAGACTTGTTCTTGTTTAAAATCTACTGAGAAAAATAGATTTTAATTGAAGTAATGATAACATGAATACAGCTTCTGATAAAAGATCTTAAGTACCGTGAAAATTAATTACTAGTAACAGTTTTGGGCTATGAAATAAAATACAGTCTGTATTTTATTTTTATTTACTAACGAGAAAAAATTAGTTGCACTTATGCATAGTTGGTTTCTTAACTAACAGGAGATCATTAATCACACATTTTATGGCACTGTCATAGACCACAGCCACACTATAGTAACTTATAGGTTTTTTTTGCATAAAATATTATGATTTGGACAAAAAATATATATGGTACATTTGGCGTAGATACTTACTATAAAAATGGTTGACTGGCGAACAAATAGCGTGGCGGCACAGAACCCTCGCTGTCTCGATTCGCTTCATACCATCGATATAGATAGATAAATCAGTCAAATCGCAAGGTATTATTTTACACCAACAGTACTGTACTAAACATATCAAGGATCAAGACACATTACAATAGAGAGCATCAATTAATGTGAACACTACTAGAGTTGTTCGATTTAATGTACCTTGAACCTTAAGTAATCAAAGGACATAAAGACTATATAAATTAAAAACTGGAAATATTAAAAGTGATTCCGAAGATATCATATAAAAATAAAAAAAATAAAAACAAAAACAAAAAAAGATCCCTCCACCTTGAACTTGATAAGAACAAAATTTCTAAAGATTATTTGATTTCATTTTGAGTATAAAAAATATTCATAAAATAACTTATAAAATGTTTTCAATGGCACTTTTAAATTCTGTGTAAAAAGTTTATTATTTATGATTTAAATTTAAGTTATATTTTGGTTTCTTAACAATATTCATTTCTTGGCTTTCTTTTGGTCCAGCCAATTAGCCACTATCTTTTAACAATTTAGAGCCAATGTTCATAAAGTTGGTATCGACAATAATTTTCTAATCACCATGTGCAACACAAAGTGTCTGTCTATTAACAATTATTAATACTTTAAAGTTATCTAAACACAATTCACTAAGTAAAAATCAGTCTCCAAAAATCAACAATTATATAGATTTATAAAAACTACAAAACGAGTAAACATATTATTATATGCTGGCTATATAGAGCGCGCCTAGAACGTTGTAAACATCACAACATAAATGTTATGATGGTGAATGTAAACGTATTTTGAAAAAAAAACGATTGGCATACTTAATTAGCTCATTAGCACTTTATATGCTACTTATTTAAATATTTATTCTATGCTATTTAAATAGATTAGGAACAAAAATATACGTCACATAAAAATAGTCGTATCGTGGTCGTCACGTACCGTATAAAAATACCACTTACATTAATATGACTCTAATATAACACCTACAGATGTCGCCCTATACTAAAGGAAATAACATAAAAAGAAAATCTTAAAAACTAATAACAACAAAAAATGAACACCTGCAATGTGATAAAAACATAAATAGGTAGGTATTCTATAGATAATCTATATCTATACTAATATTTTATACAGGTAAAGTTAGTGAGTTTGTGAGGTTGTAGGGGGTAATCTCTGGATCTAATGAACCGATTTTGAAAATTCGGGTACCAATAGAAAGCCACATTATTTGTGAGTATCATAGGCTACTTATATATTATCCCGAAAAATTAGGGAGTTCCCGTGGGAATTTAAAAAACTTATTTCACGTAGACGCAGTCGCGGGCAAGTCTGCTATGTAGTTAATTAAATTTTGAATATTTGAAATTTTGAATGACAACAATTAAAATTTAATACCTGTACCTAACATTATTTAGAAAATATTTAAGTACTTACTTCGTAAGTCCGCGGTATGTTTTACTTTTTTTTATAATTGCAATAATAATACTAGATAAACAAAATAATTCAGTCCTCCTAATAGATATTGCTATCCGTAATACACACAATTTAGCTTCTACTTATACAGAAAAGATTGCAAAATACACCGACTTATCTATAGAAATTAAAACCCAGTGGAAAGTGAACAGTACCAGAACTGTCCCTGTGATTATGTCATCTACAGGAGTTATACCTAAAACACTACATAATAGTTTGAAAGCATTAAATATTATTTGGAGAACCTATTTGCTTCTACAAAAGGCCGTAATCTTAAATACATGCCGCTTAGTACGTAAGTTTTTAACACAGGAGTAGGTAACCCTAATTATGCACTTGGCTCCGGCCCGTGCATAGTTATTATTTACACCTTCATTTAATGAAGAGAATAAAAAAGTTAAACCAAAATAATAATAATTATAAATACAATTTCAAAAAAAAAATTTTTGGATTGTTGTTAGGTATTTGGATAGGTTAGTTGGATTTAAGAAACACATTGACAAAAACCTTTACAATTTACTCATCTATAAATACTATTTCCAAAACCATTGTATGAGGGAAGGTAAAAATAACTTTGATAAATAAAAGGAAATCATTGAAAAAAACCTAACAAAAAAAAAATAACAAATCGTAAAATATACGTTACACTTCATCTTATTACAAAAATATCGATAAAAAATCTATAGATCATCAAATTAAAGAGCCTACATTTTTTGCAGCGTGATTTTCAAAATCATTTCTGAAATTTAACTCTAAAAAGAAAACAAATGAAAGTTTACACTTTCTTTAAACGCCCTGCATTTTTTATAACACCCTTCTTTATTTACCTGAATCGCTTTAAAAATTTCTGATCATTGACCCAAAGATTAAAAAAAGAAGGGTCATTTTTATGACGAGGCCAAGGACCTTTAAACCAAAGGTTGGTTGGTTTAAAGGTCCTGGGACGAGGCACACGTTTTGCCAACAGAAATGGACAAATAAAAAGATAAAGTCCTGCACAATTTCTCGACTGTGACCGTGAACTGTGAATAAAAAAAAAAGAATTACTCACGTTTTTGAGAAAGATCAGAAATATTTCTGAATTGTGACCCAAAAAGTTTCATTCGATGATCACGTCCAAACGTCCCAAAAGCTAAAAACGCTTTGTTTTTCTTTTACGGGCCCTGCGTCTGTTCAACAGCCCCGTAGTGGGAGGGATATCTAAATCATGAAACGACTTACAGTGGCGCTTCAGTTCGGAATATTTTCTGAACTTCGTCCCACATATGAGGCAGTCAACTATTACCTTCCTCACATTATGTGTTTTCCATTCGTGGTCCCATTTATCTTTTAGGTTGTTGAAGAGATCTTGGCAGAACCTGCATTTGTAGCGAATGGTATTAATGACATGTGCTCGTCTTACATGTCTGGATAGTAATGATTGGAAATGGAATTCCTTGTTGCAATAGTAGCATTGTATCGGTGCGTTAGTGTTGTGGTACTGTATGTGTTGTATTAGGGTCCGTTTGGAGTTGAATTTTCTCTGGCACATGTCGCACTGAAAGAATTGGGTGCCGTGGATTTTTTTGTGTTTGGAGAAGTTGCTAGAATCGCTGAAGGATTTGTCGCAGAAGGTGCATTTGTACTTGGTCAGTTTGGCGTGGTCGCGGAGGTGGGCTTTGTACCGGTCGACTTTGCTGAAGATGTGCGTTTGACAAACCTCGCATCTGATGCTTAGGGCGCCGTTGTGGTCGACTGGGTTTTTGGCGAGGGTGCTTCGTACCACGTGCTCGATGAGGTGGCGCTTCAGGTCGCTGACGCGGTCGAAGGTCTTGAGGCATATGTTGCAGCTCTGGAAAATGGGTCCAATGTTAGAAAAATCTTAAAAAGGGTCTAATAAGAAGAATCTTTAAAATGGGTGGTCTGATTTTAGAAAAATCTATAAAATGGGTCCTAATTTAGAAAAATCTTTCAAAGGGTCTCATTTAAGATTTTTTTAAGGGACTTATTTTTGAAAAATGTCTCTTTCTTCAGTTAAAATACGATCTATCAGGCGTAGTGGTAGTGGCGAATAAGTGAAAGATCACTGCAGAGCAATTGGATGACTGTCCTTGAGAGGACTGTCATTGGACCACTGCATTGATACCTACACCTACACTGTGATCTTGTATATCTGAAACTTCATCAAATTAAAAATACATATAGGTTTAGAAAGACTCGATTTAAAAGACTAGATTATATATATCTTAATTGATAGAACCATTGACTTACCAATACCTTAGACGCACCATCGAAGCGCAAAAAACGGCACGGTCAAACTGTTCATAAATAGATAATATGAACAGTTCTCACCTCAGTCGCGCATGAGTACACCAAGCGACAACATGCCGTTTTGCTCCGTAAAAAAGTGCAAAAACAATCCGAAAGATGCGAAAAAAACGATGGAGTATCATATTTTAGGTTAGGAAATACTTTATATACATTTACTTTACGGTATACTAGAGAAATAATCACACAATCTTACCTAAATTAATTATTTTGTCATCATAATTACAATATTTCAAATGAGCAGCTATCGCATTCACACGCTTACGGGCCAATAGAGAACGCGATAGAGGCGCGTCTTAGCGAAATGGATACAAAAAATATGGAGTAGTTAATTTTTTATTTTTCTTATATTGAAGTTGTAAACTGGTACAATTAAAGTGCCCATTTTTTTTAATAAATTAATATGGGTATATTTAAAATTGGTAAGTAGTGTAAAAACCGTGTCGAATTCCTTAGATAAGAAATAATTCTTTCAAAATCGATATCTGGCAGTTATGATAATCATCATAGAAAAAGAAACCGTTGTCAATCTCTTAAAGAACGATGCCATATTTTTTTTTCTATTGAACAATTTTTTTTTATCGATTTTTGGGTAACTATATCGCAAACTTTAAAAATATTGCAGTTTCTTGTAATAATATGAATTAAAAAATAATACTAATTTATTTACAATATCCGATGCCCACACTTGAACACAATTTCACCATGTACAGTTCGCGCGCTAGTTGAATGCAGAATAAATATATGTGTCACCATACATTTACTCTGCATTCAACTCGCGCGCGAACTTTATATGATTTGAGCAAGGCCATTATTGAAAAATATATAGACGTATATGTATGTCTACACTATATGTAGACATTAAACATTGAAAAAAAGCATACTTCTAAAAGACAGGTTTATAAGTTAGGTACTCGTAGTTAAATATATTTCAAGGTACTTTTATTCATTTTTTGTCACTAGTTTTTGTATTTATTAAGAACTAGACTAGATTCTCCCTAATTTTCCGGGATAAAACGTAGCCTATATCCTTCCCCAGGATATAAACTACATACCAAATTTCAGCAAAATCAGTTGAAATGATGGGATAGCGTAGCAGACAGACAGACAGATCTTCGAAATCGGTGTACATTTTTTTTATACGCACCGTATTTAGAACCTCCTCCTTTATTGAAAGTCGGTTAAAAAAGTAGCCTATATCCTTCTCCGGGATGTAATCTATCCCTATACCATATTTCATTAAAATTGGTTGAAAAGATGGGCCGTTAAAGGGTAGCAGACAAACAGACAGACAGACAAACACACTTTCGCATTTATAATATTAGTATGGAATTCAATTCGTGAATTTCGTGAGAGGGATTCGATCCCGCGACATGTTACTACTTAATGAAATTTTTATCCTGCCAAGAAGTAACTGTGTTATATTTAGATAAAATACGTAAATAAAATATTTAATACATAATAACACATAAACACACAAATACATAAAGATAATTTTCATAAAATCATCATCACCAATAAAGTATTAAAAAAAATAAAAATATCAAATACAAATTTGTCGACTCCTATATCACTTTACTTCGGAACACAGAAAGTCTTCCGCTGATTCATTGCAAAATGTCGTATGTGTCGAACTTTTATTACAAGATTTAACCCTAAGTATGAATCTATATGGTTGGTTTTTGTGAACCGTTTGGTGTCTCAGTCTGTATTATATATAGCTGCGATTGTATAAGCGATTGTGGACGCTTTTTGAGTATTATTTTGTAGGTAATGTTGTATCCTTAGTTGGTAAATCGATGGATAGAACTGATAAGATAATATTAATGAAGGAATTAATAGATAATCAATCAAAACAAAAAATATAACATTTATTGTGACTAGACACAGCTAAACTGATTAAATTAAGGTTTGCTGGCTGAATTACCAACACTTGTCAACCAATTTCAAGACATTCCAGTCCAAAAAAAAAATAGGCATAAAAACTAGTTCCAATTTTGGCCACCGGGCTAGAGTTTGACAGACTTTACTTTTGACTTTTGTCCTTTTAAAAGTACATCATTTTAAAGTGACATTAAAATAATACCTTTATCTTAAACTAGATGATGCCCACGACTTTGTCTGTGTGGATAAAGTATTTTTGATTCCCGCGGGAACTGTTTAAATTTCCGGTATAATAAGTAGCCTATGTCCTTCCCCTGGATACAAACTATGCCTATACTAAATTTCATCAAAATCGGTTGAAGAGATAAGATAATGACTGTGTTATTCCAGACTGCTGTGCCAAATTTCATCCAGACCCGTTGCGCCGTTCTGGCGTGATTAAGTAGCACCGTAGTAGTCTTTCTATATTGAATTTATAATATGTATAGTTTTTAGGATTGTATTTTATTTAATATTGTTTTTATTTTTTGTGTAATTTGTATTGTATGTATTTTATAATATGGGCCTAGATGCCTGAAAAATAATAATAACAAACATTCATCCATCCATCCATACATCCAAACTTTCACATTTATAATATTAATATAGACTATAGATAATTTGGATTACCTTCTTCTTAAATTTCTTGACTTTCTTAGAGTGGAGCAGGAACATCTCATTGCTCATGACCTGAGCTATCACAGAGTCGTGGTCTTCCTTCATCTCCTCGTAAGGTATGCTATAATCCTCACTGTTCCCAGCTGCCGGCCAGGCATCCGAAGACAAAGTGACTTCAGAATCACTGCACTGCACTTTATTCACCATATGTTCTTTCTTATGCTCCTCCAACTCTGGGGTACAGGAATAAAAATCACAGATGTCACATTTAAAAACAAAATGAATCTTCGCCAAATGAGATTCCAAATCTATAGATTTCTGGTAACTCTTTTTACAGTGGGAACATTTATGTTTTCTCATATGTATTTTGTTATGGTTCTTAAGAGTTAATTTGCTCGCGAAGACTTTGTGGCACTTAGGGCATTCTAAGTCCGGGTTCCCGTGGCCTAGGCAGTGAATTTCGAACTTTTCCCGGCTTTTGAAGCTTTTGTGGCATTCAATGCAGCAAAAGCCTAACCCAGTGTCAACCGGCCCGTCTATTGAGGTCTTCCTTTGTGTGTTTGCCGGATTGCTGATTCGCATGTGCTGTCTGAAGGCTGTTAATTGATAGAATATCTGTTTGCATTTCTCGCATTGGTATTTCTTTCGACTGGGATTGTTACCTGCAAATATAATAAATAATTTAAAAAAAAATATGATAATGAAATATTTTGTGATAGTAAAAAGGGGCCTTCTCAGACCATAGCACGTTTAGAACCCTCGTAGCTCTCATTTAAAGAATTCATTATCACTCCTTTATTGAATTAGAAGAAGACTAGTGACTATAAAACATCCGTGTGAATTTAGGTTTTTTAATAATACTGTTAATTAAGTTAAGCAAATTAAAAAAGAATGTTTACAATCTGATCAATAGTTTCAGAGAAATCTGCGGACAAACATACATACATCTATGAAATTTTGTATACTTGTTTGGAAGTTGGTTACTCAATCATGCCCCAATGGCTGAGCGGATTTGGCTGAAATTTGGCACAGAGATAGATTATAGTCTGGAATAGAATCATAGACTACCCCTACTTTTAATCCCCGAAAATTAAAGCGTTCCTGCGGGAACCAAAAAACGTCAAACCACGAAGACGAAGTCGCGGGCATTCACTAGTATGTAAATATTTTGCAGTTCCAATAATATAACATGCATAGGTGTCGAATTGGATGTGTATCGCTACCAATAGGCATACATGGAAAAGGATGGAGGAGGCTTTTACCCGCAGCGGACCACATATTGAAATAAATCATACCATTTTATAAACACTAAAATAATTTGTAATAAGTGGGAAATAAAGCTTTAATAACAAGGTGTCTAATTGAAAACCTCTTATTTTTGAAGTCGGTTAAAAAATATTTCACTTACCACCATCATCAGTTTCAATACCACTCTTAATGCACTTGACCTTGGGGTCATTAACAGCTATGGTCTGTATAGTCTGACCCTGGTTGGAACTGTCTCCGAGGTATAAGATGGTGCGTTGCTGTTTCGGCACCATTTGCAAGTCTGAGGACATCAACTGTTTGATGGCATCGTTCTCACTGGGCAGATCTACGTACTTCATTTCCTCTCTCGCTCGGTTCTCGCCGGCTATCATTATTTCTTCAGGTAACTGTGATAGGAACAATCCACACTCCAACTCTTCTGTAATGATAAGAATTGATATTTATAGTTAGCAGTTATAGCCTACTGGTTGGTGTAGTAGGTGAGCCTGTGGTACTGAGATGTGTACTGGCATCGATAGACTGTAAGGATAATTTATATATGCTGTGGCTTAGTGGTACAGATGTCGGCCAACTTTTTAATATTATAATAAAAATTATGAAACTATCTAGAATGATTCCAACAGAAACTATAATTAGTGTTCACTACAGGAAATATAAGTGTAAAATAATTGAAAGCAAAGTAAAGTATTACCATCTAAACTGGGATCTGGTTGGACATTTGCTTCATCACTCATCATCTGCACTCGGCCAAACTTTTTATGCTCAAACTCCATGAGTGGAGAAAAACGTACAAGCTCAGTATAGTTCACATTTTGCTTCTGGTATGTATTGCGCTTTCTCACTGTGATCTTTTCTTTATGAGATTGGCACTCATAGCTCTCCTCAGTTTTCATAACATTATAGCCATTACTAACATATGGGTTATATGTTGGATCGATCAACATTTCCTCCTGATTGTCATCATTTGGGTCTGGTAGTGTGATTTCACCCAGAACATTGTTGGACTCGGATAGATTGTCAATTTCAAAACATGGATAATCGTTATGCTCAACATTGTTGTGTAAAAGTTTAACGTTGCAAAAACCAGAGTATATAGTCATCTCGTTTCCCTCAGTGTCCTTTGACGTTATATTTAAGTTGATGAACACGTTATCGGTCGCTTCACAGTTCGTTTCGAGCATAGTCAGGTTTTTGGGTATAAGTAAAACTGGATGACTGGCATCCGATTCATCGATGATGATTTCTTCATCCTCCATTTCTTTTGGTTGCTGAACCTTTGAAAACGAAATAACGACATGGTTATAAACGTTTGTAAAAAAAATAGGCGTCTGCACATCGAACTTTAACAAAGACTTCGAAAACTTTAAATTTGTAAATACAGGGGTAGGTAGGCAGATAGATGGAATCAATTCTTTCCATTTTTAATTACTTATAAACACAAGTAGGTAATTTATTAAATAGCAAATAAAGGGTAAAAATTTGAAATTTAATATTTCACTCACCACGTGCCCCGTTGATGTTTCTCACCTCGATGGATAGAAAGAAATAAAAACATGGCGGTAAATGTTTTATAAAATTCAACGCTAATTTTTATTAATATCACGTACTACCCTCAAAAGATTTTTTCTCTTTCGCAGTACAAATTCAAAACATTCAAACTTAGACAGATGACAACCGTAATTCGTGTCTCGACTCTCGTGAACCGACAATCACCGACACCGACCACTGACAGCTCGTTGACTATTATTTTGCCGCCAATTGTTCAAAAATTGAATTTCCAAACTCGTGTTTCTTTTCAATCCATTTCAATATTGTCTCAATAGGTGTTCATTCGATTATCTAGCCACTTGATGTAATCATAAATTAAAAAATAAATTGATTGAAGAACTGATTTTTAGATAGGTAAGTAGTTACGAAAATAATTTCAAAATACCTAATATAATAATAATTAGAAAAGTACCTATTTAATTTTTTTCTTAAAAAGTAAAAATGAGCACAGAGTGTGCTTCACGACTGATGGATTAAACTTTGATATACATAATCAAAAATTAAAAATAGGTATGCAGGCCAATGATTGTGTAGAGGTTACAACTTGATGCAACGCTCTTTTCTTTTGTGATTGGAGGTTGATTTACCTATATTATTTTGAAGGATATAAGGTTCAGGGACTTCAGGGCTCATGGTATCGTGCAGAATAGAATTTATAGATAACCCGAAGACTACAATGGACTACTAGTATTGAAAACGAGAGTTCAATTAACTCAATAGCATTATCAAACTGATAATCATAAATCGAGTTTTCATATATATATGCACAGTAATTAAAATAAACTTAATGTAAACAATCCTGAGTTGATCAAAACATGTTTATTAAATTAGCAATTATATTTGTTACTTTCCTGGAATTATCCAATGGTAAATTAGTAAAATATTTTGGTACTCTAATTTAGTAATTTTAAAACAATGGCAATTTTCAAACGTTTCGAAAAGCGCGCCAATCTTCATTTTTAATTAAATCATACTAACCTAATGTTGTCTATACACGACACGATTTCATATTAATATTTTTATACGTGTTAAAACCACGTTAAAATGTGGTTTGATAAATCATATTTATTAAAAAAAATAATTAGCACTTATCTATTGGAATATAATACTACTAGCTGATGCCCGCGACTTCGTCAGCATGGATCAAGGATTTTTGGTTCCCGCGGGAACTCTTTAATTTTCCGGGATAGGTAAAAGGTAGCCTAGATGTGTTACTTCAGACTATAATCTATCTCTGTGCCAAATTTCATCCAGATGCGTTCAGCCGTTCTGGCGTGATTGAGTAACAAACATGCATTCATTCATACATCCATTCATTTAAACTTTTTTGTATATATAATATTAGTATAGAAAACTAGCGGATGTCCGCGACTTTGTCTGCGTGGTTTGAGGATTTTTTTGGTTCCCGCGGGAACTCTTTAATTTTTCGGAATAAAAAGTGGCCAGGATGTGTTATTTCAGACTATAATCTATCTCTGTGCCAAATTTCATCCAGTTCTGGCGTGACTGAGTAACAAACATCAATTCATCCATACATCCATCCATTCAAACTTTTGTATTTATAATATTAGTATAGAAAATAAACATTATTAGCTAGCTTCTTCTTGATTGTTCTTATTCTGTTTTCTCGCAACCTTTTTCAGGCATCGATATAGGTATACGAGTATGTTAGTACTAGATGGGCCCTTTCATAGAAAAAAATTGGGCGTCCAATCTTTAGAGCACGCTCCTAATCTGTATAGCCCTGTCCTTGTCCCCGCAATAGCGCTGTCTCGCTTTTCAGACTAGATGGCGTTAGTAAAATAGGTCCACATTCTTTGTTTGACAGGGCCCGTCTTTGTAAATTGAGGTCGTTGTTTTCAGGTCTTCCATTGGAAACAAAGCAACCCGAGTATGATGTGAAGAGTTTCTTCTCGTCTCGCATAGTTGGTGGAGTGGACGTACCGTACGGGCATGGGAAGCACATGGTGGCACTCATCATCGGCTACTACATGAGGATGCTCGTCTGTGGAGGCTCCATCATCACTAGGCGACATGTTCTCAGCGCCGCCCATTGTATTGAGCCTTTTGTATATTGGGGCGAACTGTCGACGTGAGTATTTTAGTTTTGACACCTTAAAAGGAATCCAACACCACAACTAAGGCAGTCCATTAACCTCCCACTGGGCATAGGCCTCCACTCTCATAGGAGAGAGGGAATTAGAGCTTAGACCCACCATGCTGCTCCAATACGGATTGGCGGGCTATAACGACTATTATCATGATGACAATAACCAGTACCAACGGCTTAACGTGCTCTCCGAGACATGGGGAAGAAACACCGCCTACTTGCTAACCCCGGGCTTAGTACTGAGAACTTCTAGTCAGAAAAACCCAACACTTAATTATGACCCTACCCGGAACTCGAACCCGGGACCTCGTCGGTCGCAGTCGAACATACTAACCACAAGACCAACGAGGCAGTTATAAACATCATGAGAGGAGAATAATACTTGCAAGAAGCGAACATAATTAGCACCAGCTATTACCTTACTTTTAAACTCCACCTCGGGCTATGCAGATAAATCGTGAACTGATGATGCCATTAGTTCACGATTTATCATCAAAATTGATTGCGTCAAATGCATTATGCATACCTGTAAATATATCTATTTTATTTGATACATACAGAACGCCTGTTGAAAATATTAACTAATTCAATCAATTTAAGTAGAGTTGGATAACTTTTGCTATCTTCATTGATGTAGAATTTTAGTAATGGCTATCTTATAAAGTTGTCGTTAGTATATAATATTTTTATTACGACAGATTTCATATTAGGCTAATTATGAAAGCGGGGCAATCTGGGGATACGGCACCAACTAAACCCATACACTACGGCATCCAGTATCAATGTGGCGCCTAACATTACCAGCAAAAAAATTATTAAAAAATACGACTGCTCTGCCGTAGCCTGTAATTATCTACTACGTAACGATCTTATTCACATTTTTATTAAATGATATTTTTTTGGGAATCACTGGATATTGAAGTATAGTGTTATATATTTTTGGAATCTACTCATCATTTTCTAGAAGATAATTATATATAGTTAATCTTATTTTCGAAAAAAATATTTCATCTTTAGTCTTTAATGCGGGACCATGGTCACCCCATATTTTTTTTTTAAATTTGACTAGCCTATGTGATATGTCACCCGGAATAAGCTAGGGATTCTAACGATACCTCATTTATCGAAATCGGTTCAGGCGAATAGAAGTTATGGTGGAATATACAAACTCACATACATACATACATGAACCCTGAAAACAATATACTCCTTTTTTCAGGCAGTCGTATAAAAATGACAGCTAACGACCGCAATCACGTCTGATTGGTTACCATTCTTCGGTTATTGGCCAAAATTCATTGACGGAGCAAAAATATCATAATTTCAGCCAATCAAAACGATTGAGACTGTGACAATGATTGATGCAGGTTTTACACAATAGCCTTGCAGAAGGCTGTTAGTTGTGACTGGTAGTAGATTGTCTAAACTCTAATGTCTCTGCCAGGGCAACCGGTCCCAACTCCCAAGACCAAAGCGCATAGTAAACGACTGCTTCAGTGGAGGTCGCTTTGCTGCATCTTTGATTCTGTTAGTTTGCCCTTAGTTGTTATTCCAATTTTTATTTTGCAGGAGTTTCACAGGAATGATAGGTACTCTCTATTGGAATTCCCCGAAGACAGAAATCACATTTTCCGGTTACGTGATCCATCCACACTGGGACTGGAACACTATAAAGAACGATATTGGCCTCCTCATCACCGCTAAGGCGATTGTCTATAATGCGCATGTTGGCCCCACTGCTTTGAGTTTTGAATACAAGAGCGGTGGGCTATTAGCAACTGTAATTGGTTGGGGGCGAGTGGAAGTAAGTCTACCTTAATTTTTGATTAAATAGATATGTCACCGTAAAATTGCAAAAACCGTTAGATTGTAATCTAACTAGTCAAATTGTGAACTGTCGACAGATTGTGAACCGTCAATTTTTGAAATATTCGTTATATTTACGTTTTCTAGTCTCTTTCTTGTAAGTTACGATAAGGTTCGAGTTTAAATAATCAGGTAGCATATACCACCCATGTGGAATCTGGAACTTTTTCCCCTTCCCACTTTGCTTGACCTTGAGCCTTCAAATTTTAGGGTTCATTGGGCCTCCGCTCACAGCGCAGGATGACCCTGAGATTTCACTCCAGGGACAGTGATATTAAGATATTAAGACTGTAATCAACGTAACGTATGTTTTAGGCTAAATTTGTGTTCATTCAGGAGTGATTGATCCACTCTGGCCTTACGTGTGTACAAAAACGTTTAAGGACCGCTCAAGCATCACATGGCTTGAGCCTTTGAGAAGAGGTTACAAATACTCTGTGTAACCTCTTTGACAATGAAGATTTTAGTTCACTTTGCAGTTACAGATTGGAACAGTTATCATTGAGATCAGAATATTGGAACTTGGAAGTCGCATCATCCAGACATTTTGTACAAAATCTCAAGTTTTATGTTGATATAATATATCTATTTAGTATCCTTGTCTAAACAGCGATTAGAACTTGATAACTATCGACTATACTAGCTGATGACCGCGACTTCGTCCGCGTGGTTTAAGTTTGATTGATGTCCACTGGAACTTCTTAATTTTCCGGGATAAAAAGTAGCCTATGTCACTCTCCAGGTCCTCTACTATACCCATGCCAACAATCACGTCGATCCGTGACTCCGTTGCGGCGTGATTGAAGGACAAACCAATAAACCAACAAAGACACTTTCGCATTTATACCTAATACCTATTAGTATGATAGGTAGATAAACGTCTTACTGGTTTTTTCAGGTTTGGGGAGACGTACCTTGTCTCGCACAGTGGTTAAATGTTACCACTTTGTCGCCGGAGCAGTGTTATATTCACATGAAGTATATTGAACAAATGTTAGGTAAAGGGCCGCCTGTGGATCCCAAGGTTGAGATATGCACCTTCCATTCTTTTGGACATGGCATGTGTAACGTAAGTTATTAGAATAAAATATCGTAAGTTACTAATCTTGTGGAAAGATGTGGAATCCGGAAAGAAGGGACTTTGGGCTGGGATAAAAAATGATGGGATGGGATAAAAAGTAGCCCAAGACGCTATTCAGGTCTTAACTAGGTATACTAATTACTTAACCAAGCAAAAATCACGTCAATAATTGCTTCGTTGTGGCGTGATTGTCGGACAAACCAACAAACATACTTTCCCTTTTTTAATATTTAGTAGGATATGGTAGGTAGTGAATAGTGATCTAAGCCGTGACCGAGTTTCTTGCTGTTTCTTCTCGGTAGGAAGGGTATTCCGAACCAGTGGTATATTCACTCGACGATTCAAAAGCACTTTTATTTTTTTTGAAGTGAAATTTCTTTTACACCGTTGTGATTTTAAAATTCGATGAAACGAAACAGCGACACCAAAAAGAGACAAACATATTCATAAATATTAGGATTTAGCCTGCGAGAGGACAACAAATAGCACAGAGGTAGTACCTCTATGACAAATAGGTACAAGTTATATTTACCTATCTCATTCTCTCGTAGGCTACTTTTCATAAGTTTTACTTCTACCGTGTGTGAATTGCACACACACACACTCGCTCGTGATGTGCTCGCATTTTTATTACGATGACAATTTAAAGGTCTTAAATATTAATATATACTACATTCGTAATTAAACTTTAATGTCTTAGTTTTAAGGTTTATATTTTTTTTTCAGGGTGATTCGGGCAGTCCTCTCACCTGCGCGAAAACTGGGCATCAAATCGGCATCGTGTCATGGGGCTACGCGTGCGCTATAGGAGCACCTGATGTGTTCGTCCGGATTTCTGCTTACAAGGAGTGGATTTTAAAGCATATTTCTGGACATTATAATCTATGAAACTTACGTCATTACAGTGACTACGTACTATACATTTTAAAATGCAAAACCCTTCGCTGCTTTGAGAATTTAATATCAAACTAAAAATTAAAACAAATGTTTAAAATAAATTATGCATTGTTATTTAATATTTTGGTTTTATTTTTGCAAGTTATCTATTTTTATAATAAGATAGAATTGATTTTAAATGTCAGTTCAGAATGTAGACGCGATTCTAATGTTACCCAAACCCTACGCTGTGATTCCTACAAAAATGATTTTCGTAGAAAACGCAGCGTGTAGATAAAACTTAACAAAATAAGTTTGCTTCTAGACTCTTACTCCACTCCAGAGCAGATAAATATATACTTACCTAAAATTTAATCTGTGAAAGATACTGATTCAATAATTATTGTGTGTATCCTATAATTATTATAATGATGATTTTGGCCTCAGATCTGCAATGACCTCTAATCTGAGATTTTGGCAGATGCCGTTTGCATGGGTTAAGTTTTTTGCATCCCGACGGGAACTCCTTAATTTTCCAGCATAAAAAGTTTCCGTACTCAACTATGCCCATGCAAATAATGACGTCGATCCGTTGCTCTGTTGCGGCGTGATTGAAGTACAAACCAACAAAGAAACACACTTTCGTATTTATATCATTAAGTCATCGATTTACCAACTATAGTAAGTCAATGTATTAAGTCAGTCAATGTATTATGTATTCTGTATTGATATAGCCTGGGTCGGTATTAAAACCGACACCAGCCAAGGACACGGTCTCAATTATCGGTCTTGTGCTTTTAAATGACCACTGTCTTGGGAAAACAAATTAAGAACAAAAACCAATAAAAATACAAGTATCAAATCCGTTTTTTCGCAGCATAGGGGGGTTACTATGAGCTCTTAAAGCAGGACAGAAATTGAACTGCAGCACAGTTCAATGCAGTGTCTGCCTTCAGTGCCTTGAAGTTAAGTGCAGTTTAATATCTGGGTCCTGCTATAAGAGCTCATAGTAACCACCCTGGCTGTGTTTACACTAACAGATTTTCAAATTCTACCATTTTTTTACTACTGCAGACTTAGCGTAGCCAGACTATAAGCATAGATTGACCGATACTTGACAACCTGTTCTTAGCTGATGTCGGTTTATTAATACGGGTCTAACCCGTTGTCCTAGGCGAGCGACAGAAGCGCTGCCACGCGACGCAACACGATGCGACGTCATCATGACTTACCAATAAATCGATGGACGCCATAGAAAATGGCAGACTTATCTAGTTATCTACGCGACAACGTAGGTCACGTGAAGGGTCAGCAACGTACTGTTTGATATTGTCGCGTTGCCGCATTTGTCGGTCACCCTACGGTCACTATCGGTTGCCCTCAATGACCTCAATTTACATAGAAAGGCCCTGTCAAACAAAGAATGTGGACCTAATTTACTAACACCATCTTAATCTAATCTGAAAAGCGGAATAGCGCTATAGCGGGGCAAAGGACAGGGCTATACAGGTGGTCGGACGCCCAATTTCTATGTAAGGGCCTATCTAGTACATACATACATGCAATGCGCCATAGAAAATGACAGACGTATCTACGCGATAATGTCTATCATTTTCTATGGCATCGCATCATAGGACAACGAGTAATTATGTCGAGTCAGACTATGGAGGGTAGAGGTAAGCAGAATCATCTGTGTATATGAAATGTGTCCGTCGAAATGTATTAAATTGGGGGCGCCACATTAGCATCAGGGTAAATTTAAAAGGAAGCGCCAAATATTATTAGAGAAGGTTTGAGAAATAAACAAGGAAAGAAAAAAATAATCATTATTTTGTTTAGCGTAAATTTTTGTCAACAATTAACTATTTTAATCGACAGTAATATTATTTTTGTTAACCCGGCACACTTCACATCATCTACAATTGCTACATTCATACCGTACCCTTTGCCTACACCAGCGCCACTGTGGAAGGTTTTTGAACTGTTATTTATAGCAACCACTGGACACTTTTTCAACTTTTCTCCCTGAGATGTTACTCCTTACTTCTACACTCCATAGCATAGATTAATTATAATACCAAGTATAGATTGCTAACTCCCTTATAATTTTTTTTCTTGGTTAATACTATCGTATGGCGCTACCAGGCTCGCTCTTTATATGATTATAGTAAAATCGGTGAAATACCGTATTTTCTTGTTTCAAAATACAAAAATTTGATAAAATCACTTAAGCAAATAGCAAATTTACATTCAACTAATTTTAACAAACAGCTTGCACAGTTACGCCATCTCAGATTGCGAAGAACTACAAGGTACCGGCGACTTTAATGCGCATTTAGCGAGCTTTGATTGAATGTATGAAGTGGACAGTCTTAAACTGGTTTATATATTGTCTTTGCTCCATAGCGACAACGTAGACCACAGAGTGATGTCGAGTGTCAAACTCGGGAGCGTGCTAGGGGTATCACTTTGGTAAGTCAATAAAAGACAATCAATTAAGTAATGCAAGCAGGTAACAATTTATTGTCTAAGCGGTGTTGCTAGTGATCCAGGATCTGTAGGCGCTGATTCGCACGAACATATCGGGTGCGTTGCGTGCGCACGGCAGACCCCACGACACGATGCCGATCTGCTGGGCGCGGTCCGCGCGGACCAGGGGGCTGCCGGAGTCTCCCTAGAAACATTTTTATATTATATTACAGAGCATGGATTTCACTCACTCCAGCAATGCTTTGAGTTGAGTTTTTAAACTCTTTATTAGCGGTTGCAGCTACGTCATAAAAGTTATCTGTACGCCAAATTTTGCGATTGAGATTGTGAAACAGATACTTACTAAGAATATCTTCTAGAATTTGAATATAAAGAATAAAGCCACAAATAACTTGAATCCCAGGCTTAAAAACAAAAAATAAATTTAAAAAAAACGAGTGTGCTTTAGACCACACGCCTGAAGTATTTATTTATTAACTGGCTATGAGAGAAAGAGAGAAAGAAATTGTGTGCTCGCACCTCTCCTCTTGCCCCTACAGTAATATTCGAAACGTAACTCTTTCTCTTTCTATCTTCACTTACTTATATCTCCCTCTTAACTTTTGTTCGCCTCGCCCGATCACACTTTTCCTAACGCTCTCGTCACGCATTCACCAGCTTACTCCGGGCAAGTCAAGCGGGCGTAAACATCAATATATATGTAGGTACTAGATGGGCCCTTTCATAGAAAAAAATTTAGCGTCCAACCTTTAGAGCACGCTCCTAACCTGTATAGCCGTCCTTGTCCCCGCCATAACGCTGTCCCGATTTTTGGACTAGATGGCGTTAGTAAAATAGGTGCACATTCTTTGTTTGACAGGGCCCGTCTATGTAAATTGAGGTCGTTGTGCGTAAAGAAGTTTTACTTCAAAAACAAGTATTTTTTTCCTGTTTACTCACGTTGCAAGTGCCGCGTCCGTTAGCCATGAAGGTGCAGATTTCGATGCGGGAGTCTACGGGGGGAGCGCGGATGTTGAGCTCTCGCGCGCGGCGGGCGACGTCGGTAATGCAGCGGTTGCCGTCAATGACGTGGGGTCGGAGTTCCAGCAGCGTCGGCGAAAGAGATCCTCCAGCCTACAAATATATCAGATAGCTAATAGGGATGCCTATAAATAAATAAATTATTTCTAACTGATTATTACATAGAGGGTCTTCCAAAAGACCTATCACATCCTACCACATCCTCAGTTAGTTTTAAGTTTGATAACCATTTTAAAATATAGTATAAAGAAAAAAAAATGCGTTGAAATTTGATGACGTCACAACTGTAAATTTCATACACAACTTCCACTAGAGGTGCGTTTTCAAGTTTGATAAAGAGTTGCTGATTTGATTGAGTTGTCATCATCCCTATTGTATCAGGCAAATCTATGGCAAATCGTAATCATTTGACAGCTTTATACGTATTAACTCGAACCAGGGCGACCGCGTAACTTTTGCATCAATCATTGATACATGATCGCAATCACCTCCGATTGGCAGAATTTATGGTATTCTTGCTGCGTCAATGGATGTCGTCCAATAGTGGAAGAGTACCTATTAACCAATCAGAGGTGATTGCGATGCATCAATCATTGATACATCGCAATCACCTCCGATTGGCTGAATTTATGGTATTTTTGCTGTGTCAATGGATTTCGTCCAATAGTGGAAGAGTGTTAACCAATCAGAGGTGATTGCAATATATCAATGATTGATGCAAAAGTTACGCGGTAGCCCTGCTGCTGTTTAGAGAGTTTATACATAACTAGCTGATGCCCGCGACTTCGTCCGCGTGGTTTAAGTTTTTTGTTATTCCCGCGGGAACTCTTTAATTTTCCGGGATAAAAAGTAGCCTATGTCACTCTCCAGGTCCTCAACTATACCCATGCCAAAAATCACGTCAATCCGTTTCTCCGTTGCGGCGTGATTGAAGGACAAACCAACAAACCAACAAACAAAGTGATTTTCGCATTTATAATATTAGTATGAAGTATGATATGATATGCTTTTTGACGTGCAGGCACCTATGAACTCCTTTCGAACAGGTAGAATTTAAACGTCTGACAAACGATTACAATTTCGATTTCCTTACACAATCGGGGGGCTGATTTCCATTGAATGCCTATGCTCAATACCTACTCAATACCATTATGTATGTCACCGTTAGATTGTACTCCAACTAGCGATATTGTAAACTGTCGACGGATTGTGAACCGTTCAATGTTGCGAGTGTCAATTTTTGAAACATTCATTGTAGTTACGTTTTCTTGTCTCTTTCTTGTAGGTTAGGTTAGGGTTCGACATAAATGATCAGGCAGTGCACTCAGGTTTAATCGGGTTAATATACCTAACAGATTACAATCTACCGAAAAATAATGCGTTAAATTGTAATCTGTCGACAGTTTACAATATCGCTAGTTAGATTACGATCCAACGGCCTTTGCAATCTCACGGTGACATGTACCAAGGTAGTGATTAGTGATCACCGTCTTAATTAGCAAAAAAAAATGTTTTTTTTTTAATTAGTTAAATAAAAGTTAAACAAGATTTACCCTTATGAGGTTATTTAGTAACTTTTTCAAATATCTATCTATGTATACCTACTATAGTGTATTATTACGTAGATGATGCCCGCGACTTCGTCCGCGTTGATTAAGTTTTTTTTGATTCCCGCAAGGACTTCTTAATTTTCCGGGAACTCTTTACCAAATTTCAAATCTATTGGAAAGATGGACTCGTTAAAGCGTAGCAGACAGAGAGACACACAGATTTATAATATTAGAAAAGGTTTTTGGCGACTCACCTGTGTCCTGCCCCAGCCCGTGACTCTGGTCTGGACACCAGCGCCAGCGAAGTCCCAGTTAAGGGGTAAAATCTGGACAGAGGCGGAGATACCGATGGTGCCAGTGGTGTGGAGTATTCCGATGTCGTTCTTGATATTGTTGTGATTGTATTGCGGGTGCATCACACCGCGGCGGAATGCGTGCGAGACGCCGCCACTGGACCAGCGGTTGGTGCCAACGGTGCCTCGCAGGGAGCTGGAAAAGTAAATCGTACTTAAGTACTAATATTTTAAATGCGAAAGTTTCGATGGATGTATGGATGTATGGATGGATGTATGGATGTTTGTTACTCAATCACGCCCCAACGACTGAACGGAATTTGGCACAGAGATAGATTATAGTCTGGAATAGCACATAGGCTACTTTTTATCCCGGAAAATCAAAGAGTTCCTGCGGGAACCAAAAAACCTTAAACCACGCAGACGAAGTCGCGGGCATTCGCTAGTAAATAAATAAATCTTTATTTGGAACTATCAAGGACACAGTTACAATACGATACAAAAAACTAAATTACTAGGACACGACTTAGGTACTACACTGTGACAAAAATAATTCCAAAAAGGCCATTGCCTCAACGTGACATACCTACCTACATACATGAAGTACATAATTTCAAACTCAAACTCATTTTTTTTTTCGAATAAACTTATTTGAACCGTCGACTGAATCTACCACTGGTTCGGAATGTGTCCGAGAAGAACCAGCAAGAAGCTCGGTGGTTGCTCTTTTGAAAAAAAACATTTACAATAACCTCAATGTGTTTGACGATCTCCGTGGCGCAGTGTTGAGCGCTGTTGTCTTAACGTGCGGAGGTCACGGGTTCGATTCAAGGCAGGGTCAATTTAGGAATTTATAATTATTTCTGAATTTTCCCTGGTCTAGCCTAATGGGAGGCTGCGCCCGTGGCGAGTTACCACCCTACTGGCAAAGACGTGCAGCCAAGCGATTCAGCGTTCCGGTACGATGCCGTGTAGAAACCGATTAGGGGTATGGGTTAATTATACGGCCATGCCCCTATAACAGGTTAGCCCACTACCATTTTATCCTGCATTATCACTTACCATCAGGTGAGATCGCAGTCAAGGGCTAACTTGTAGTTGAAAAAAAATGGCATGGCATGCACCCGTGACGTGTGAAAGTCCCTACAAGAAGAGATATAGGGTCATCTATGGGTTGTCGACGACTTACCTGCTAGGGTTGTTTCCACCAGCTGCTCTCATGCAATGGGCAGCTGTGAGCATTGAGCCGCGGCTGAGGATGCTGGCGCCGCAGAGGAAGCTCCTAGAGATGGTGCCAGTGGTCAGCGCCACCATGTAGGGGACATTGCCAGCGTTGGAGCCCCCAACGATGCGGGCCTCCGGATCCGTGTGGTCGAAGAAAATGGACATGTCTTGCTCCTCCTCATCGACGGGGAAGGCTGGAATCCACGCATGAGTGAGTTAACTGAGTCTATGGTCATAGAGTCTATGGTGATACGCTCTTTTCTACCAGTCAACGGAAAATTCATTTCTATACTAATATTATAAATGCGAAAGTTTGGATGGAGTGGATAGATGTTTATTAAACTTAATCACGCCAGAATGATCTGGATGGCCACAGAGATAGATTATGGTCTGAAATTACACATACCTAGGCTGTACCGGATCTGGATGCAATTTGACAGAGATAGATTATGGTAGCAACTAGCATAGGCTACAGTTTATGCCGGGAAATTAAAGAGTAGGTACCCGCGGGAACCAATGATCCTAAATCCACGCGGACGAAGTCACGGGTATCAGCTAGTCTTACTAATATTATAAATGCGAAAGTTTGGATGGATATATGGATGGATGGATGGATGAATGGATGTTTGTTACTCAATCACGCCCCAACGGCTGAACGGATCTGGCTGAATTTTGGCACAGAGATAGATTACAGTCCGGAATAGCACACAGGCTACTTTTTATACCTACCAGAAAATTAAAGAGTTCCCGCGGGAACCAAAAAACCTCAATCCACGCGTACGAAGTCGCGGGCATTCGCTAGTGAAGTAATAATGGATTATAATCTACCGAAAAATAATGCGTTAAATTGCAAGCCGTATGTTCGGTTCACAATCTTTCGACAGTTCACAATCTTGCGAGGTATATTATAATCAAACGATTATTATACTTCGTCGCTTCATTCTTCAGATATAACCATAGACAACGTAGTTTCCTTTACTTATAGCAACCAATCGCACAGACTTCAGAGGAGTTATAAAAAAGAACCCCCACTACCCGCCTCTGTGTCGGACGACAGAGGAGCGGTTTCGATCGTCATTCCTTTTTCGTGCGTAGCAACGATCTCACGTTCCTACTTTCTACACACTTATAGATTAAAGATAATTTTCTCTTTAAATACTTACATATTTAATAATATTTAAAAAAAAAAAAAAAAAAAAGTGCTTTTTGCAGGTGACTCTTTAATCTTTCATTTTCAGCAATTTATTTCAGCACCACGTGTTTGAGTAATCATTATTTCATGCAGTGTTTATATTTTACACTAAAGGTTTTCCTGGCGGTTGTCCGAGGGTCAACACGAAGGAGAATAAACCTTTCAGCATGACGCGCCTAATAAATTATACTTTCATGCAGTGTTTGTTTACACTAAAGGTTTTCCTGGCGGTTGTCCGAGGGTCAACACGAAGGAGAATAAACCTTTCAGCATGACGCGCCTAATCAAGCATACTTTCATGCACAGTTTGTTTACACTAAAGGTTTTCCTGGCGGTTGTCCGAGGGTCAACACGAAGGAGAATAAACCTTTCAGCATGACGCGCCTAATCAAGCATACTTTCATGCACAGTTTGTTTACACTAAAGGTTTTCCTGGCGGTTGTCCGAGGGTCAACACGAAGGAGAATAAACCTTTCAGTATGACGCGCCTAATCAAGCATACTTTCATGCACAGTTTGTTTACACTAAAGGTTTTCCTGGCGGTTGTCCGAGGGTCAACACGAAGGAGAATAAACCTTTCAGCATGATGCGCCTTACTTTCATGCAGTGTTTGTTTACACTAAAGGTTTTCCTGGCGGTTGTCCGAGGGTCAACACGAAGGAGAATAAACCTTCCAGCATGATGCACTTAATCAATTATAATTGCCGGAGAGTCAACATGAAGGAGAATAAACTTTTTAGCATGGCGCGCCTAATCAATTATATTTTCATACAGTGTTTATTTACACTAAAGTTTTTTCCTGGAGGTTGCCCGAGAGTCACTGCGATAGAGAATAAACCATTCAGTACGACGCGCCTGAGGAATTGTGGTACAATACTATTACTATGTAAAATGTATGATTTCCTAAAGAGGGTACTTAAAATAAAAGTTAGTATTGAATCATCTATACGCGCTCATTACCTACAGGAATTATACTTTCATGCAATGTTAAATTGCACTAAAGGATTTCTGGGAGGTTACCTGAGAGGTAACACGAAAGAATATAAACGTTTTTCAGCATGGTACGCACTTAAGAAATTACTCGTCCATGTAGTGTTTAATTGCACTAAAGGTCTTTCCGGCGGGTTTCCTAAAATGTAACACGAAGGTTAAGCGTTTCAGCATGATTCACTTGAGTAAAATAGGTACTTAGACGAAGAAGTGCTAAGGTACGACAATGGTACACTGCGAGGTCACCCGCGAAGTAGCACGACGGAAATCAAACCTTTCAGCTAGACGCGCCTGGCGATGGCATCTGCTCAATTAGCAGTCCGGCGATGAAGAATTATTTGTCCACCAAATCAAGATAGCTGGCATTTAGCAAGCTGTTCACCGTTCTCTGAACAAGGGGGAAGGCGTTGAGGGTCAAAGTAGACCAACGATCGGATACGTCGCCAAGGCCCAGCTTAGTAAGCCTAACACAAATTGATTCCGACCAATACTTGAGAAGTAACTGGGACTCAGGTAAATACTATGTACTTACCATAAAGAAGGTTACCTTCTACTTTATTTATCCTCTACTGTAAATTATTAACAATCTTCAGTATTTACTGGATCAAAGATTGTATGGATACTTACTTAATTCGAAATCAAAGCTAAAGCTTTAAAAGATCTTTCGTACCTAGGTGTTACCGCTAGTTATATCAAAATAGTGGACATGATTTATTCAATCACAAGTACCTATCATGTAATATAATATATTATATTATTAGTGTTTGCATCGCCTACCCTTTTTGCTTTGTCTTCATAGTTCATACACTATCACCGATAAGGCCAAGAAACCTTATACCTACTAATGAGGTTCTGTTTTCAAGAATAAATCTATTAGCATGGGGGCACAATAAAAGTGTTTATTATTTACGGTGACAGATAAACAGAATACTTAGAAATATGTATGTATTTAATTTCTTTTAGCAAGTAAATGCTATTATTAATCTAATACCGTTACCACAAAGCCTTATTTTAAAATGTAAACTTAAGGAACAGATTCCATGATATAATCTCTGGAGTACCGTCTTATAAAAAAGGTATGTCTAATCGACTATAAAGAAGACTAGTAAAATTCTATACCAGTGTTTTTACTTTCAATGAAACATTTGTGGTGGTTCTAGTTATTTCTGCAAACGTGACTTACATATCTGCCCGGATATAACATGAAAAGATCAAGCATTTCAGATTTTTATTTTTGAGACTGCAATATAGTAATATTGAAGCACTATTACCTACTTGGTAAAAAATATACATATAATATATATATATACAGCGTAACACCGCTTCTTAAGTTTTCAGCTTTTACAGATTTCAGCGCCTTTCAGTCTATAGTGACTGCACTATATAGGTACCTAAAAGAAACATAAATGTTTCATTCAGTGTATGCAGACTCAAGATCTGGGGTTCAAAATGTTCAGAATATGTAATTGTTTGCAAGGCCTCTCGGTATCAAACTTACATACACCTGCGGAGTGGTAACGAAAGTTCAGAGAATTCTGAGGTAATAAATATCTTAATTTTTTTTTAGCAGCTACTTCAGCAATAAATCAATTTGTTTGCAAATACTGTACATACAGATACGTCAAATTTGAAATAAAATACCTGCTAGTATTCTACCCTCAGCGTGGCAGGGGTATGCAAAGAACATTTACGAAGGAAATGTGTGGTAAGATTGCAAAAATTACCCACAAGTTTTATGTTTTGTCCCTAACAACGTAGGTACTCTCGAGTATTACAACTTAATAGTGCCCGGGAAGCATATACCATACACCCGCTGACGTGTAATACGGTTGATTATGCTTAAAACAGTTCGAAAAACCAAAAACTAACAAAGAACCTTCTGCTTTTTGGAAGTTGGTTTTTAAATAAAGAGAATCTAACGGCGAGTATTTTGATGACCGGATGTAGATTATAATATAACATAAAGTAATAGTGTAAAATCTCCACCGTAATTATTGTTTTCTTCTTTAAAGATATTTCGTGGGCATTTGTTTCTGCAAACACAGTAAAACGCGCAGGTTGTCTTACCCGAAACGGGAATCCAAGCAGGATGCCAAGGGTCACTGGTAGCGATCTCGTATAGAGATTAGTGCTTCCTTGTCCACTATGTTTCTGTTTTTCTAAGTATTTTATAAGTTTTTGGTACAAAATAAAATAAAAAGAATTTTAAGTTTAAGATCCATTCATATAATTATATTCATTATCTACATATTAGAAACAATCTTCGAAAAACCGTTATAAAACTTTCGTTATAATAATACGTACGATGTAGGCATCGTAATCACTCGTGGCAAACATGGTAGGTAGTACAATTTACTCGCGTAAACAATAATATGCTCCCGCAACACTTGCCTAGAGCAAAATTAAAATTCTTGTTTAATCGATTCAGACCTTGAATGAGAGTAACCAATTAAGACATTAATGAAAAACAAAAATCGGCATGGAGCAGCGGCCGCAAATGTAACATTTGGATCACGCTTACCTCACATAGATCAGCCGTGTCATAAAATATCAGGGAATTAATGCATCCATTCAAAAATTATTATGAATTGAATAGCTTATAATGATGTTTAAAAAAAAAAAAAAAAAAAAAAAAAAAAAAAAAAAAAAAAAAAAAAAAAAAAAAAAAAAAATTTCACAAACATTCTACATTCAATGACCTGCACAGCTAGGTTATCCATCGTTGAAAAGTATAGAAAGACTCCTTAAATAACTTACTTCAAAGCACCTAACGTCAGTGGGGCTAAAAAGTTCAAACCAATTGATTAACCCTTCAAAGTCGATATTAGTAGTTTGTCACAATATCGACCGAATATTCATTCTTCACCTATAATTTAGGGCTAACTTTTGCGCGGATAGGAATTTATTAAATTCCATAACCTTAATGACGATATAATTGTTCGACAAAAAACTTAAAACGGTATTTTAATATAAAATTTTACTAAGCAATACCCGAAATACCTTCACAACAGGACCAGAATATACCTGTTCTTTTCCCGCCGCACTTCCAAAAAACAAAATATGCCTTCTTCTGCTACTGGGCAGGATTTCGCACTTAAGCGTCCCATTGGACGTCTGTTGGGCTAATTGTGCAAATAAAATAAAGTATTGTCCCTGCTAAAATAAATTAAATTTACTTTGTAGTAGATTATAAATCTTGCAGTATTGACATCAATAACTAGTTCCATTCGCTTGCATCGAAACTATAATACGTTTATGCTTGTTACTAGCAACTAAAGCAAAAAAGCGCAAGATTGTATTATTGGTAAATTGAAAGTTATTTAAATTGAAACTTAAGTACAATAAATACTTAAGAGAAATTTTAAAGTCATATTAAATGTACGTAGATAAACATCTCGGGAAATCGGTACATGATTCCAACATTAAACATAAACTGTTTAAAACATTACAGCTCAAATAAGAGATAAGAAGAATAAATAAAATTATTGATAACAATAATTAGTATCTATTCAGCGTAGATATAGTTCTTGCAAAAATATATACCTATCTCTTAACATCTACGTTGTCTATGGTTATATCTGAAGAATGAAGCGACGAAGTATAATTAATGATTAAACGAACTTACCTGTAAGTGAAGTTCTATCATAATTATATGAGTCGCTTCATTCGAAGATATAATATTAAGCTCCCAACCCACCCATCCCGAAACATATTTTCGCAAGAGCTTTAAGTATAAGTATATCTCTAAACTAAATGACGATCGAAACCGCTCCTCTGTCGTCCGACACAGAGGCGGGTAGTGGGGGTTCTTTTTTATAACTCCTCTGAAGTCTGTGCGATTGGTTGCTATAAGTAAAGGAAACTACGTTGTCTATTGTTATATCTTCGAATGAAGCGACTCATATAATTATGATAGAACTTCACTTACAGGTAAGTTCGTTTAATCATTAATTATACGATCTTACGGTGACATAGATAAACCGTGACGTAATTTATTCGAGATAAGAACTTATACTACCTACCTGCAATGCTAATTCAATGAATGAATGAATGAATGAAATCAGAAATACACAAGAGATATACATTTTAACCACAACATTATAATTAGAAAAGAAAAATCGGTACAAATGGCGGCCTTATATCGCTTCGAAGCGATCAATGTTATTGTTATGATATCTAATTAATGTCATTTAGTATCCGGGGATTCCATTCCCATTCAAAGTTCCCATTGGTATTTTTTTTTAAATTTGACAACAGTTTACTTATTTGTGATCACTGGGAAACGGGAACCCAGGCAACAATTTTGAAAGAAGTCGGTCCAAACCTAACACGGGATTATGTGCGCTCCGAGGCACGAGAGTTAAGAACGACCGAGTTTTAAATTCGGGTTAGTAGTAGTACTGGGAGAGTAGTAGGTATTTCTAAGCAGAAAAACGTAAAATCGAATTAACTATGGTTCTACCTGGGAATCGCACCTGGGACCTCGTCATTCGCAGTCGAACATGCTAACCACTAAACCAACGAGGCAGCTTGTAATACTTATTATTTTTTTTTTATACATTGGTACGAAGTACGAAGCGATTCGCTTCCTCGTTTGTAATTCGAACCGCTAGGATATGTAACGCCCTTCCGGCTTCCGTTTTTCCATCCGCTTATATTATTGGTATCATCAAATCAAGAGTGAATAGGCATCTCCTAGGCAAGCGCGCACTACCCTAAGCTGCATCACTACTTTCAGCAAGTCTGATTGTAGGAAAGCGCTAGTCTATAAGTTAAAAAAAACCGGGCAAGTGCGAGTCGGACTCGCGCACGAAGGGTTCCGTACCATTATTAATAAATAATTACCTTTGTTAATGAACCGACTAACTTTGTTTGTAGAGGTTTATTGTTAATATCAAAAAAACTATGCTAGTTAGAGCATTGGCTATAGTTTTCCTGTAAAATATACGTAAATTCCTATTGACCATAATTATTTCAAATTTTTCGATTGGTAAACTCCGGAGATAAGGGGGGGGGGGGGGGGGGCGGGGGGGGGGGGGGCGGTATTTTTTTAGACATTTTCCCCGATAAATCAAAAACTATCATAACTAAAAATAATTAAAAATCTGTTTTAGAATGTACAAAGTAAACCCTTTCATATGATTTTCCATTTTTTTTAAATTCCAGTGTCTTTGGGCCACTAATATACACAAATATGCCAAATTTCATGGAGAAAGTCGCACCATAAGGGTTCCATTTTACCATTTTGGTACGGAACCCTAAAAAAGTAGGTAAATTGCTTACCATTGCTGCCGAGGAGAACTGCAAGACACAATATTGCTACTTTGAACGCCATTTCAGGACCTGGAGTGAGGCTATGACCTTTCCGAGCGTATTTATATGTGAAATAATACCTACTTATTAATTATGATAAGGATAAATAAGATTAGGGTGTTACCGGTACGGTACACTCACGAGCACACAAATCGACTCCATACCCAGGGATTTTTTGTAACCAGAGTGCATACTTAGTGGGAGATTTTCTTCCCATTGGATAGCGACAACGTTAACTACGGCTTGTATGGAATTGTCAAGCGCTTGACAGCTGGCGCTCGATTAATTCCATTCAATATAAATTGATTTACCGGGATAAAAAGTAGCCTATGTCATTCTCAAAGTCTTCAACTATACCTTCGCAAATATCAAGTCGATCCGTACTCTGTTGCAGCGTGATTGAACTACAAATAAACAAACATACTTTTGCATTTATAATATTAAGTTGGTATTTATGATTAATGTTTTTATACCGACTTATCATTAATTTATCAACAGTTAAATTCATCAATTTGATTTGTTAAATAAATTATTCTCTTTTATGTGTCTCTCAAGGTTTTTTAGATATACCTAGTGTAATGACAACGATAAAGACTTTTGAGGAATAAGAAAATTGTTTGATTTAAAAATACAACTTCTATGAAGAAGTGACTTGATTATATTGCTCGCAAGTGTAAGGAAGGTATGTTACGTTAGCTAATACCTAGTCTTTAGTGTAGCTTAGGTATACAGTCCCACCAACTTATCTGGCCCAGTGGCCAAAATTGGAACTAATTTTTATGACTGTTTAGTTTTTGTTTCTAATATTTAACACACAGGGAGCGGGCGCGGGTCGGGTGCGGGCCGGGTTGAATTCCTTGTATTTATATGGACGACTCACGACATCACACAGAACTCGGCCGCGGGTCGGGCGCGTGGCGGGTGACGCTGTGTGATGTCGACCCGGCCCGGCTGTGTGTTTTACCCTTAAGGAACGCAACAGCGACGCTGTCACCGGGTCAGATTTTGTGGGACCCATCGAACTATGAGAGTGAGGTAATAGAGAGCACGTGTGTTTTTGAAAATATTAACTTACATAAAATGCACTATTAAAACTATTTGAAGCATAGACTACTAAGTTTTTACTACGTAGATGGATACCTTAGTACCTACTTACATGACAATAAGTACATAGATCAGTAACCTACTATTATTTTCAAGTTAGCACAACTTACTATCTCAGACTGCATAGTCACTCACCATCACGTGACACGTGAGATTGCAGCATCGAATTCATTCAAGGGCTCTGTCATCGATATCGAACTTAATAAAAACGGAATTCGACATATTTTGATATAACTTGTGATTATTGTTAATCCATATCTCATTACCTATTTATTTACTTTTCAAATTCAAATCAGTAAGTATAATATACTCCGTGAAACTTATATAAGTAATATGTGACCGTAAGATTGTAAAAACCGTTTGATTGTAGGTAATCTACTTACCTAGCGAGATTGTAAACTGTTGAAAGATTACAATTTAACGCATTAATTTTCGGTAGATTGTAATCTGTTAGGTATATTAACCCGATAGAAACGTGCCCTAAGGGCACTACCTGATTATTTATGTCGAACGCTAACCTAACCTAGAAGAAAGAGACAAGAAAACGTAAACACAATTAATATATCAAAAATTGACACTTAGAACATTGAACGGTTCACAATCTTACGACTGTTTACAATCTATCGAAAAAAAGCGTTAGATTACAATCTTACGGTTTTTACAAACTTACGGTGACAAATTAACCATAACCATATACAGCTGGGTTTGGGTTATAAGTACCTGTAGGTACATATAACCCAAACCTGGAATAGAGGATATGACCTACGGCCTACGCGGACGAAGTCGCGTGCAACAGCTAACAAATATTCGCACAACGCGATAACCAAAGTAAACCGGTAATTAGGAATGATATCATGCATTAGTTACGTCCAATCGATGCAAATGTAATAAATAAAAATCATAAGACCTCTATCTAAGTTACCTAATCAGTTATAATTAATTATTATCATTAATCACTATGAAAGTTTTGGGTTTTTTGTTTACCTAGATAGGTAGGTACTTGAAGGCTACATCGTAGTATTCGTGATATATATGTCACCGTAAGATTGTAAAAACCGTTAGATTATAATCTAACTCGCGAAATTGTAAACTGTCGAATGATTACAATATAACGGATTATTTTCCGGTAGATTGTAATCTGTTAGGTTTATTAACCCAATAGAACCTAAGGGCACTACCTGATTATTTATGTCGAACCCTAACCTAAACTACAAGAAAGAGACAAGAAAACGTAAATAGTAAATACAAAAAATATTTCAAAAATTGACACTTAAAACATTGAACGGTTCACAATCTTTCGACTGTTTACAACCTATCGAAAAAAAAGCGTTAGATTACAATCTTACGGTTTTTACAATCTTACGGTGACATATACGTTCCTTTCATTCCTAGGTCATAACTGGAGGATTGTTGCGAAAACATTGTATGTACCTACTCAAAGAAACGGAGGTGGTATGTTGTATGGAGATTGGAGACCCTTGCATTAAATCCTCAGTCGTTGAATCTTGGCAGGGTTGTATCATGACTTATACATGACTTATAGGTTGAACTACAAAACAAACTTATACAAAAAGAACCAAAAAAATCCATTAGATATTTATACCTGTTGGGATTGGCTGAATTTTTTGTGATTAAATGAACTTACAAAGTGAAGTTCTATCTTATTTATATGAGTCGCTTCATTAGAAGATATAGTTTCTCAACCTACTAGCAACAATCGCACGCGACGATCCCGGGTTCGATCCCCGGCAGTGTCAATTTGGGAATTTATAATTTCTGAATTTTCCCTGGTCTGGCCTGGTGGGAGGCTTCACCACCCTACCCGCAAAGACGTGCCGCCAAGCGATTTAGCGTTCCGGTACAATGCCGTGTAGAAACCGAATAGGGGTTTGGGTTAAATATAAACTGCCATACCCCTAACAGGTTAGCCCGCTACCATCTTAGACTGCATCTTCACTTACTATCCAGTGAGATCGCAGTCAAGGGTTTACTTGTAGTGGATAAAAAAAGTTCTCGCACCAAGTCATCACCACCTGTTTACCTACTGGCCATTTCATCGTCATCAGACGACAATGGATTTTGGCCAATAGCGAATGAGTGCTAGCCAATCAGAGGTGATAGAGGTAGTTTCAGTCCCACAAAATTATCTGAACTGGTGACCAAATTTGTAACTAATTTCAATGCCTGTTAAGTTTTGCTTTTAATTTTAGCGACGCTGTCCATAAGTCACTAAAGCTTGTGGGACTATATATGACTAAACACAGGTGAATGCTAAATTTTATAATAACCCCAGCGATGTAGGCTGAGCGTTGACTGACCAGTCAGTCAGGACAAATGACGACGTAGAAGAGAGAGAGACAGAAAAAAAACAAATTGTATAACTAAATAAGTACAATTTATTTCAATTATAATATTATTATTTACAATTTTACATGCTTATTTTTATAGAAAACGTATCCTATAGATTTTAACCAATTTAGCCTTTTTGCTTTGTACGTGATTCTTATTTCAATATCTTATTGCTATTGTCTAATGGATGGGGCCAAGAGACCTCAACATTTTAACAATCTTGACGCCAGGAAAGTTTGCCCGTTGCAAGAGTAATCGATCCCATCGCATTATTATTCTTAGATAACCCCTAATATCATTACTAACTAACTAGCTAGACAATACGAATTTCTAACGCCTACTTTACCCCCTTAGGGCTTGAGTTTTCAAAAATCATTTCTTAGCGGATGCCTACAACATAATAACTATCTGCATACTAAATTTCAGCCCGATTCGTCCAGTGGTTTGAGCTGTGCGTTGATAGATCAGTCAGTCAGTTTTGCTTTTATATATTTAGATGATAGAGGCAATAACAACCCTAAAGAAACGCTACCGTTGTGTTAATTTAAGGGGCCGTCCTAAACTCCTATAATTGTGATCTATGGGAGGTGAAACGACCCTCAACAATGAGCGCCTAGCACCAGTCGTGGACACAATTGCCGCAACACCGGGACCGAGTGACCCGCCCGGTCAACGACCTCAATCAGCTGAGCAATGCGCAGAGCTTGCTCACCGCCTCCGCGCTCAAGCTCAGCTTATCGCTCAGCAATAGACTCAGCTCATCCGCCAACACACCCCGGCTCAACGAATGATACACCACGAATGAACTCACTACCCTCCGAGGATCGCACTCTTGACCCTTACAAACTTCCCCAAACATATCCTGCCTACAACCTCTGGGCCCATAATTTCCACCTGGACCCATAACCTGTAAGTATTTTCTCAAGTATGGCGTGATTTTCAACTCCCATTTGTCGTATATCTGTGCTATTTTCTGCTTTATGGCGAGGGTGAATTCGGTGGATATTAGCGGTTCGTTTGGCTCAATTCCGTCGATCGTCATTTCGGCGGCAGCGCGTTTGTTGTGGCTTTCTATTTGGGAGAGAAGGAGTTTGATTTGCCACGTGTGGTACGATGTTGGTTCGGTTTTCATTGCCTTCATTATCTGGAGAAGAAAAGAAATAATATTGTTTTAGTAGAATGGTATTTTAGTACTAGGACAAATTAAGGCTAAAGACATATTGCCGTAATCTCAAAGCTTGGCAAGTAAAGAAAGGAAACATGTGAAAACTTACTTAGACTAAAAGCGAGTAAATTATGACCGTCAAGTTCTGGCAACTATTTCTGTAGATTTTTATTCGCTCTCACTTTGGGATAAAATTTGGACACCTACACCGACAGTACACCGTACAATTAATTTTAAAACTAACAGCGGACGGCGGGGTGGAATTGAAAATATGATCACAAAAATAATTCAATTTTGACATAGGAAAGATCCCCATTGCTAATTATTACCGCATAGTTTATTAAAATACGATGTTTTGTAGGGTTTGTATCCGAGTGGAGTCACTTTGTATTGTGATTCAGGGAACTGGTGATATCGTATACGGGGTGGAAAAAATTAATGGGCCACAGAGGAAAATTACACTAAATATAAAATATGAAATTTCACTTGAATGAAACATTCCTTTATATTAAAAAAATCGAATATCTGCATACTAAGATTTTTATTTTAAAGTAGTTTTTTTTATCCTTGACAACACACTCGTACGTCACCATACTGAGTCCCGCCTCGTACTCCTACTCCTCTTTATTGTATTTCCTACTTCCTACAGAGACACTGGCGCGGTTATAGCACCTCGTTCTTGACCAGCGTGGTGGACTATTCTAATAAAAGTGTGGTAAAATATAAAAAAATCCCTTTTACCTTCAAGAAAGTGGTCCAAATGGGCAGAGCGCATATGAGGTCTTTAACCACACACTCGTACGTCACCATACTGAGTCCCGCCACGTACTCCTACTCCTCTTTATTGTATTTCCTACTTCCTACAGAGACACTGGCGGGGTTATAGCACCTCGTTCTTGACCAGCGTGGTGGACTATTCTAATAAAAGTGTGGTAAAATACAAAAAAAATCCTTTTCACCTTCAAGAAAGTGGTCCAAATGGGCAGAGCGCACATGAGGTCTTTGACCGCACACTCGTACGTCACCATACTGAGTCCCGCCACATACTCCTACTCCTCTTTATTGTATTTCCTACTTCCTACAGAGACATTGGCGCGGTTATAGCACCTCGTCCGTAACCAGCGTGGTGGATTATTCTAATAAAAGTGTATAAAAATATTTAAAAAAATCTCTTTCACCTTCAAGAATGTGGTCCAAATGGGCAGAGCGCACATGAGGTCTTTGACCACACACTCGTACGTCACCATACTGAGTCCCGCCACGTACTCCTGCTCCTCCTTGTTATACTTTCGGCAGAGGCATTGGCGCGGCAATAGGACTTCATTCTTGACGCCCTTCCGTTTGCGTTGTAGTATCAAGCAGTCGCCGCAAATCTCTATAAATACATAATACATTTTTATCTTTTCTTATACATGACAGTATTATTTATCTATTAATTATTTATTTAGGAGACATTTAAATCAAACGTTAAGCAAGCGGGCCCAAATAAATAATGTTAGACATATCGTTCTCTTAATTTAGACCAAAATTGCTCTTAGTACTTCATTTAGATGAAGCTAAAATTCTGCTAAATATAGCTGATGTTAAGAAACGCAGAATTCAAATAGCTCGTGAAACAAAATTGTAACTAAAATGACGAAATGACTGGGGTCAACGCGATGTAAACTTTAGTGTACTCTTATAACCAAGGAAATAAAGATTTATTATCGCAGCGCCAATGAAAATCGCACCTACAGTTGTTTGCTGAAAATTCGTCATGACCAGCCAAAATCATCCGGCTATAGATGATCAGTACTACCTATGCGAAGCCGGGGCGGGTGGCTAGTATTACCGGCTAGCGCCTTTTGTAGTTACCTTCCTAGCCTAGGTAGTTTATCTTCTGAACCATCCCTGAACTTAAAAATTCTGCCTCCCATGCACTCCCATATATCTGTTGATGGATGTTTGTTACTCAATGACGCCAGAAAGGCTAAACAAATTTGGATGAAATTTAGCAGAGTTAGATTATAGTCTGGAATAACACATACGCTACTTTTTATCCCGGAAAATTAAAGAGTTCTCGCGGTAACCGAAAAACTCAATTCATCAGCTAGCACATCAGCTAGTTCATAATAATTCGTTGTCCAAACCTTAAACGAAACCAGAATATCTCACCTTTACTCTTATTCATATCCTTGGCCAAGTAGTGTTTAACAAAGTTCTTGACTTTCTCATCGTTGGTGAACAGGTCTATATTCTCTGTAGTGGTGGACCAGATGTTGGATTTGTCCAGGGTCAGCGTTTGCGCCAGGATCGTGAGGAAGCCTTCCGGGTCATCGAGGTAGGACAGACAGCCGGCGCGTTGTTTTATGTCTATACACCAGGTGTAGTCGAGGAATGTTCTGGAAATTAAGGAGGATGATTTTTATTCCATTACAAATTATACTCTAATTTTGAATTAGACAACCCGTTTTGACTAAATGTCATATTGCAAATGACATGAATGATTTCTATTTATCATTGAAATTTGGAAGCACTGGAAACGTCAAACCTTTAGTATTTCGAAACAAAGATGTCGTCACAATAGGGATGATGCCTATATCAAAAATAAATTATTTCTAACTGATTATTAAATAGAGACCAAAAGACCTAAAATTCACATTCTCAATTAGTTTTAAGTTTGAAAACCATTTTAAAACATAGATTAAAGAAAAAAAGTGCGTTGAAATTTGATGGTGTCACAACTGTGAATTTCATACAATTTCCATACTACAGTCGCTGCCAATTGGCAAAGGAAAATATGTAAACAAAACATACCAGTCACGACATTTCAACTTTGCTAACAATATTTTCACTGTTGTGTATTGCAAATCACTCACAAATGTCTTATTTCCTGAAGTAAAACATTTATAGTTCTTAGTATACTCAAAAGTAATTCAATTTATGCACTAAGAAGCTAATAATCTAACAAATAACTTGCAAGAATCCCAAAATAGAAACACAGACTAATGACTTAATGGGTGTTTGACATATAGAAATTGAATGATTCCATAGAGATGTGACATGAAAAGTAAACCATAGACTGAATGATATGAGCGGGTTTAGTCGATTGTAAAAATCGAATATCGTTATATTAGGTTCGCAGATCTTTAATCTCTTTATTACGGCAAGCAGTCAGCGGCCGCGCCGGCACAAAAAAATCCGGTCATTCGTTTCGCTGCTTCTATTGATGTTGTACGTTTCGGATGTTCTCTGGTGCTTTTTAGTTTTTATTTTCAACGACTTGGCTTTATTAACGGATTTTTGTTTGCTCTACGATTGGACTGTGTTAAACTTTGGACTGACGACCATTTGCTATTCTTCAAGGACATCGTTTTTGCATAAGAATTGGATTATTCGGAATTTATTTTGTTTAGACAAGGTATGTAACTTATTTTATATTAAGTACCTATTAGTAATCAATGAAATTTTCAATATTTCATAATTTATTTAACTTTTAGCTTGGATATATTTCGGATACAACGTTTTTAATATAGGTGCTGTTTCCGTGAAGTGAAATTTTCTATTTACAACCTAATACTAATCGTCGCTGCATACAAATTATTTTATTTATTGTATTACCTTTTTATTACTAGGTAAGCTAGGTTATCTGCTTTACCAATTTGAACCAAAGGAATTTTTGGTGTTTTTTAATTTTGTGTTTTAGTTTTGCCGGCCAAATAAAAATAACTTTTATTTTTATGGTAAAAATATATATTCTGCGTCACTTGTTATTACAATATATTGAATGAAAAATGTTAAGGTTGTGAGTTTTGCCCGGAACAAATTTTGTCAGGTTTTTCTTTGATTCACTGAAATTAATAAGCCCCAATTTAAGCGATATCCTTTGATGCGTGGCTAGGAAAGGACCACGGCATTATGTAAAAACTTATGCAATTGACAAAATCGTGGGCGCATGTTTTTAATAATGTCTTATCTCTCTTAAGTGTCTTAGTATTTACAATAGACTTTTCGGACTTCGGAAACAATGGCTTACCTAGTAAGTAGGTAATAAAATAAAAGAGACGCAATCATTTAAGACATAACGTAAGAATATTGGTGCAATAAAAGTGTCACTATTCTTGGTAACCCGATAAATATTTACCGACTTTAAGTAGTTAATTGCATTTGGTCAACTTTAAGCTTAAATTATGACTTTGACTTTGAAGCCGCTTATTGGCGTACCACATGATATTTTCAAAACAATAGGTATTTATTACATTATATGCCTGTTTTCTACCATATATTCAAAAAATCACTTTCAACAGGAGGTCGGCGAGCTCCCTTATAGTACTTGACCCAAACTTGAGGTTCACGTTCACGCATCAAACTTCTCATACTTTTTATACTAAACCAGACTAACAAATAAAGTTTATGAAAGTCAATCAAATAAAGTTGGGAGAAAAAAGATATTCGTAGTAATAGTTAAAAGTGAGGTTAGATTTCTATTTCATGGTTTTTTAGCCAGATACCATTTAATAGCTTTGAAAAATCTATCAGACACTGCAGATTAACATTATCTGACTATGTACCAAATAGTAATACGCTTTCCTACCTACATAAAAACAAGTTACCTACCTGCTGGGTACATTAAACCTATAGTAGGTATGTAATTCATAACGCGGCCAGTAAGTATATTATGACATACAAATTGATGGTTGTTATTATACTATTCTTACTGTTTGAAAAGGGAGGTTAACCCTAACGCGCTTATGCATCGCTACTTTTGGGCGTTAGTCGCATTTACAACGTGCGACAGAAGCAATGCAATAGCGATACAACCGCGTTGCGAAGTATCGTAGTATTTGCTAACGCGTGAGCATTTCAGGTGACATCGGGTAAAAGAAGAGCGAGGGGTGCCGGCAGGTAATTCAGCGCAGGACTGTATCGATAATGCATCGCGTTTGAATTAAATTAACGTTTTTAATTAATTACAATTACGTATTTATTAATTAATTAATATCGCATACTGTATTCGCTGACACCCTGTCTATATCTCTTTCTCTGTCTACGTACTCCCGCCATTGCATTGACCGAATGACACCAACAATTAAAAAAGTTATTTATGAATATTTTCATTGTGATGATTAAACTATTAATAACATAAATATGTACCTACATTATAAAGTTAGACTGATATTATTATTTTGTGAAGACTGCTATATACCTAACTGGTTTTGTTGTTAAATATGAGTAGGTACTTACTATAACTAAACTAAGACTAAAACCAAAAATAACTGTGTATTAACTCTAATGCGAACGGTATAAATTATTATCTAGGTAAACTATAAAAATCTTTTTATTTCAATCCTACCTACGAAGATAAGCAATGATAATAATAATTGTCCTAACAGGGAGTTGGATTGAAGTACACATATGTATGTAAAAAAGTATTTTGTAACAAATAAAATACACTTAGTTTCTTTATGCTAGCTCGAGTTGTGAAACTCGAATTCAATTCCGAGTTACCTGAATTTCAACTCGAGTTAACGTGTTTTTTCCGAGTTGGCACATCTCTACCACGGTCCACGAATGACATTTGATTGAGTTGACAGTAATTGATATTTGACGCGTTAGTTTCTACTTTTAAACTCTGGTGTCTATACTCCATATTGCCATTAGAACGACTTTTTTATTGTTTCGTAATTATTTTTATTTTTGATCTCGATCTTCTAAAAATTTGGTGTTTACACAGAAAAATACATTAAATAATCCATACTAATATTATAAATGCGAAAGTGTGTCTGTCTGTCTGTCTGTCTGTCTGTCTGTCTGTCTGTCTGCTACGCTTTCACGACCCATCTGTTCTACCGATTTTGATGAAATTTGGTACAGGGATAGGTTGTATCCCGGGGAAGGACATAGGCTACTTTTTATCCCGGAAAATTCAAAGGTTCCCGCGGGAATCAAAAAAATTTTCTGTTTGACCGATTTTAATGAAATTTGGTACAGGGGTAGGTTGTTTCTCGGGGAAGGACATAAGCTACTTTTTATCCCGGAAAATTCAAGAGTTCCCGCGGGAATCGAAAAAACTTGGTCCACGCGGACGAAGTCGCGGGAATCATCTAGTAAATAATAATTTATTTCACAAATAATAATTTATTTCACAAAATTTTACATAGTAAGACTTAGGTCTACAAATTGAATGGTCGGTCTCTGCGGCCTAATGTAGGATACCCAGTGGTTTAGGCTGCAGTGACTTTCCCTCCTAGAAAAAGAATGACAAAAATAACAACATAATTTAGATTTAACATATTTTATGCAACTTGTGAACTATTAAAGTATAAGTGTTGTGTGAGTGTGTATGTATGTGTGTGTGTGTGTGTGTGTGTGTGTGTGTGTGTGTGTGTGTGTGTGTGTGTGTGTGTGTGTGTGTGTGTGTATGATAATATTATATAATTGTAATATAAAATATATTCCTTCCATTATTCAACTGATTAGTTTTAACAAATTTTCTGTCTCATCATAACTTAGACTTTGTAAATATTTAGTGACCGTATTTTTGCAATTAAATCTAGTCATTTCATATATTGAAAGAGTTTTATTTAAATTGTTGTATAACGTCTTCCCCAAATAGCATTGAAATCGTTGGGCAAAACGAGTGCGGAATCGCGGAATGTTAAAAATTTTAAATTTACGTCGCTTGTTACTTCGGTCAGATACTAGTTCTTCAGATGAGCCATGTTGGTTTAGTATTACACGTAGAATATAAAGCTGTCTGACCGTCAGGACTTGGGCTTGAGCATACAAGTCAGATGTAGGAAATCTCTTAGGTAGTTTTAACATGACTTTCAACACGGCTCGTTGAGCCCTTTCTAGTCGCAGTAGATTTGTTTTAGCAATTCCTCCCCATATTTCAATACAGTATAACACAACAGACTGGCAGAGTGCCATATACATTACTTTCAAAATTTTGGGATTAGCTATGTGACGAACATTTTTAAAAATTGCAATCAATTTTCTAACACGGTTTGCCATTAGATTAATATGTGATGCAAAAGAAAGTTGATTATCTATTACGATTCCAAGGTATTTAATTTCAGTCAGTCGATCAAGTTCTGGGCAGGAGCAGTTGTCATTTTTATTGAGGTCCAGGCAGTCGTAAGTATGAGAAGTAATTTTGTATATGTCATTTAATGGTTGCGAATTTTTTAGCATCGAAAAAGTGACATACTTTGTTTTACCCCCATTCAAGCTAAGACGGTTCTGGCCTAATCTTTGTGAAATTAGATTTAATCCCTGCTGTGCATAGAAAAAGGTCTGGTCCCAACTCTCTCCCCTAAACACCAATGCAGTATCATCAGCAAATGAGAAGACTGTACCATTTGTTAGGTTCATATTGCATATGTCGTTGATAAAAATAAGGAAGAGGGTTGGTCCAAGAACACTTCCCTGGGGAACTTATGTATTTACCTATTTTGATACTTTGATATCTGTCACTGAGATAATCTTGAAACAACTGGTGCTGAATGCCACGGACTCCTATGTTATCCAGCTTACGCAACAAAAGTGGAATAGACACGGTATCGAATGCCTTGGTTAAATCTAAAAATATTCCAAGGCATTTGTCACCTCTGTCTAGACTTTTGACTATTTCATCCGTAAGAGCTGCTACAGCGTCACCAGTGCATTTTGATTTGCGAAAATCGAATTGTTTACAGGATAACAATTGGTTGGACTCTAAGAAATTCATGAGCCTTCTGTTCATAATTTTTTCTAGTACTTTGGATAATGAAGGTAAAATTGATATGGGCCTATAGTTAGTAACAAGATTTTTAGGGCCCTGTTTATGAATAGGTGTCACAATTGAATGTTTAAGAATTTTTGGAAAAACACCTGTGTTAATGGCTAGATTACATATATGAAGGATAGGCCCGCTAAGAAGTTCTATGTTACCTTTAAGTATTCTGTTTGAGATTTGGTCAATACCTGGGGCTGAGTCCGATTTGAGTGATTTTATAATTCCTACTATTTCTGTAAGATCAGGTTCATTTAAAACAGGAGAAGGTAAATGTAGGGGAAGAAATGTGTTGTCCTGACTTTGTTTAGTTAAGGAGTTGGCTACGTTGGCACCTACAGACACAAAATATTCATTAATACTATTGACGATGTCCTTAGGATTATCATTTTCATTTAAAAGATTTATCGAAGACGTTTTTTCTTTTTTAAATTGTGTTATTGAGTTAACAACTTTCCAAGTTTGTTTGATCCCTTCCGCACTTGCTTTTTCTAGTTCTGATCTTTCATACTGCCTTTTGAGGTTTTTAAGTAAATTGTTACAGAAATTACGATAGCGCGTATACGTGACTTTATGAATAAGATTTTCGGGTTCCTTTTTAAATTTTTTGTATAATTTATCTCTGTTCCTCATACATTTCAATAGACCTGGTGTAATCCATGGTTTTAATGGTGTTTTACGCCTTGAAAGTTTTTTTTCAATAGTATTTTTTTTGACAACTGAGGATACAATGTCAATGAAAAGTTCCGTAGCTTTATTGCAGTCATAAATGTTTAGAACTGGCGTGAAGTCACAGTTTTTTAAGTTAGCACTGATATTAGTATAATTAATTTTTTTAAATGTAGATGAAGGCTGTGTCCGTGGAATGTCAGTTTCTAAAGATACAAATACACAGTCATGATCAGTTAACGAATGCTTTAAAACTATAGTAGTAGGTTTGAAATTAGTCTTAAGAAATGCATGATCTAAACAGGCAGTTTCTCTGGTTGCTAGGGTATGTGCAGGCAATAAACCATGCGTCGCTAGTAAGTCAAGGTAGTCTGAAATTTTCGTATCAGGTATCTGTTTATTTATATTAATATTAATGTCACCTATTACAATTAAGTTTCTGTATGAACTCAGAGAACTAAGCAGTGAGTCGAGTGAATCCAGAAAAGCATCTACCTTAGTAAACGATGGGGACCTATAAATTGATACGATAGCAGTATTATTATTTAGCGTTGTCACAACACAATTCGCTTCATTAAAGGCCGGTTCATATATGTTGAAAATAAGATTATTCTTAACATATAAAACAATTCCATCATTTTGATTGAATATTTTTTTGCTCGAGTAACTAATGTAGCTGTCAATTGTTGGAATAGAGGTTTTAGGAGTTAGCCAACATTCCGTTAAAATTATAATATCAGGCATGACTTTTAGTCTTTTTAAAAATACAAGAAAACCATCAAAATTACAAGTAATACTCCTAATATTTTGTGTTAAAATTTTTAGTGATTTATTTGAGGTATTTACATACAAGTTGCAATCCTCTGGGGAGCATTCTGTGGAGATTGAGACTTCCACTTGGTCTATGTTATTCATTAAATCACAAATGTTGGTTGTACTATCCATGTGTTGCAGGATATATAAGTAATATGGGGCAAAAATATTGTAGCAAAATGTATTTAACTACTATGTACTTAGTTAGTATAAAACAAGAAAGGAAGTGCTTTAATGTTACAAAATAATGTATTGTAATGTAAATAATATTACAGTTATAAAATGTATGAGTATATGAAAGCAAGTTCAGTAGTAATAAGTTTAGTATATTTTCTTTAATAGTATGCCCAATATACATAGCTGTTGATAAATAGCTGTTAAGTTTGGAACATTTCATTATATTTGATAAAACGATCAGTAATAATAGATTAAAATAAAGTAAATAAGATAGTGTAAAAGTATAGCGTGTAGTGTGTATAGTATAGTAAATATAGTTAAGTGTATGAGTGAGTTTGCTAGAGTACATAATTTCATATGGATAGTTTACTACATAATGAAGTAAATAGTTACTAGACACCGAGATATGAATCACTACTAGTCATTTTGTTCTACTGATTTTCTTAAGATCTTCTTCATTTTTCACTAGAATATATTTCTGGTCTCCATCACACTTCCTAAGGTAAACATTACCATTTGAGGTCCAGCAGTACCTATAATCGTTAGACCTTGCAAAGTCCTTAGCAAGGAACAACAAGCGCTTAGTTTTTGAGGTTAGTAATTCAGATCCATATATAGGTTGTAAGGCTGGCCCACTGAATCCTAGGCATGCCGAGGTTAGGTTAGCTTTCCGCTCCCGAGTGAACTTCTGAATACCGCTTAGAAGTTGCTGTTTCCTGAAGGTATTGTTACACTCGATTACTATTGTGCTTGCCATACTATTTTTGTCTTTATTATCACGTTTGTTGGGGATGCGATACACGTCTCGAATGTCGGATTGTTGCAATTCGCATTTCAGAGTGTCACATAGACTTTGTACATAGTTGAAAAGGTCTTGCTTTGTTTCTTGGCGTTTAAGAGGAACGTTTCTTAGCTCAACGGACGTGATTAATGATCTTTTTTCTATTCTTTCCAGTTTTTGCTCAATAATTGAAATATTTGTGCAGATTTCTTTCCTTTCACTTTCCATGGATGATATTTTTCCTTGTAAATCTTTTAGATCCTGATGAAACGATTTAATCGATGCATTAATGTCAGTGTTGGAGCTCCGGATGCCTTGGTTCTGGTCCATCACTTCTTTTAGGTAGGATTCAATGTTGTCGAGTCTCTTACTCTGCTTGGAGAAGAGTGACTTAATCATGCCTACTATTTCGCTTTTAAAATCAGCCAGGGCGTCCAGATCACCCTCTCCGGAAACCCTAGGTCTCTTCTGTCGTTGCGGTTTATGTTGATGTAAGTACTCGCTGTCCACCATTTTTGTAATGTCATTTTCCGACATTGATTCTGACAGGATAGGCGCACTGGAACTACTCATGTTCACAATTTAGCACTGTATTGAAGACACTTGTTATTACTGTACAGGAACACGGCAAAAACTCCAACGGTTCTTCTAAATAGGTAAGTATAACTTATATTATTTATCGTACGATGCCAGTATGCAGTAGGTATTAGACGAGTTATACGCTGAGACGCGAGGCGCATGCGCACTCCGTCGCGACGCGGAGGGAAGTGAAATATATTAAAAAATATTAAATGATTTCTGAATCTGAATGGTTTTTAAATTAGCTGGGTCATACTTCGCCGATCTCCTTTTAGAAGTCGCTTTAAATTTACTTAAAATTTTCTTTATTTGAAATAGTTCAAAGTGCATTAATTTTTTAATTTAAAATATAATACTTAACCGACTTTCCATTTAAAAATTACATTTTTGATACTTTCAGATAATGAGTGAACCAACACCTGGCCCATCTGGTTCTACACAACGGAAAAGGATCCCTGAACCTTCTTCGTTCCTTAGATCGCCAATGAAGAAAAGGCCTAAACGGATTCCATTACGTTCTAATGAGAAAACCATAGCAATCAATCTTTATAAACTTTTAAACAATATGATTTCTACTTATCCATATAAGTTAGAAATCACAGAGCAAATAGCACAGGTGATGGGAACTGCTCAATCGACAATACATAGGATAATTCAAGAGTATAAAAAATCGGGAAAGGTGTCTTCACCTGATAAGCCCAAAGATAGGACGACAATTTTTCAAAAGCAAGATAGCTTTGTGCTTGCAGCTATAAAGCGAAAAGTCCATCAATTTTATTTTAATAATGAACTGCCTACACTAGATAAAGTATTTACATATGTGAATGAGGATCCGGACCTTCCATCGTTTTCCCGAACAACTTTGTATAGAATTTTGAAAAAGTTGAAATTTTCTTACATGAAAAGATCAAGGAAAAGTGTTTTACTAGAGAGACCCGATTTAATGGCATGGAGGACAAGCTACCTACTTAAAATAAAAGATTTTCGGAAACAAAATAGAAAAATATATTATACGGACGAGACATGGCTAAACGAAGGTAAGTTTTTCGACCGATTATTGACGAATAACTTATAACGAATTTCATAGCAAAATCAAAAGTTTTAATTTTAAAGGTCTTTGCATCAAGGTAAATTTAACTTTTTATTGGCAGGACACACTGCAAACTATGTATGGATTGATGAAGATATTGAGAGCAGTCGACAAGCTTTTTTACAGGGCTTATCAACAGGCCCCAAAAATCCGCAAAAAGGCAAGCGTGTCATTATAACACATATTGGTAGTGAAGATGGTTTTCTCGAAGGTGCAGAGTGGATTTTTGAGGCCAAAAAAACGGATGCAGAAGGCGACTATCATGGTGAAATGGACGCCCATAATTTTGAAAAATGGTGATTATTTGTTAAATCTAATTATCTAATTATCTAAGGCTAATGATCTTACATAAACACTAAAATTATAAATGCGAAAATGTGTTTGTTTATTGGTTTGTCCTTCAATCACGCCGCAGCAGAGCATCGGATTATCGTGATTTTTTGCATGGATATAGTTGATGACCTGGAGAGTAACACATTCCGGAAAAACAATTAGTAGTAGCAGTTTCCGCCGTAATCAAAAATCTTAATCCACGCGGACGAAGTCACGGTCATCAGCTACTCATGAATAAAGCTGAAGAACATTCAGCTTCTTAGCTTATTATTGTGAACCCATAAAAATATAATTTTAACAGTTGATAATATATTTACACAATAATGGATGAATATACATTTATTGCACACGAACAGATTTAACAAAGACATAATATAGTAATAAGCATTATAAAAAACTAAGTAAGCCGACAATCGCGGCGGCGGCCCTATCGTAATTTAGCGATTTCTTCCGGGCAACCAATGGTGCAAAAGGATATGGCTACAGATACAGATGGTAGATGGTGCAGCTATACACCAAAAAATATATCTATCAATACCTGACTTCTGCAACTAGCCTTTATAGTTATTAACTCATTGCCTTTCTCACAGGTTTAAGAAAATTTTAGAAATAATTGAACCGGGGTCCGTTATTGTTTTGGACAACGCGCCGTATCATTCTAGACACGCAGACCGTGTTCCAAACATGAGTTGGCGGAAGGATAACATACAAGCGTGGCTGCAAGGAAAAGGAATAAAATTTTAAACTTGGGAAACGAAAGCCCAACTTTTGTGCAAATTTAATAAGGATAATTTTTATAAAAAAGTTATAGACGAAATGGCAGCCACAAAAAACGTAACTGTGTTGCGCCTTCCGCCCTACCACTGCGAGCTAAATCCCATCGAGCTAATATGGGCTCAGCTAAACTCATATGTTGGCAAAAATAATAAAACTTTTAAAATTTCTGAGCTAAAACAATTAATTAATGATGGGATACAGCGAATTGACACGGTCTCCTGGAAAAAATGTATAGAACATACAATCAAGGAAGAAGATAGAATGATGCGGCTGGATGGTATAATAGATGACCAATCAACTGATACGACCCCAGAATTTATAATTCGTGTCTCCGACAGTGAAGATGACAGTGATGAGTGGTGAAGTTGTTAATTAAAATTGTAATTAAGAAAAGCTATAACTCGTGTTTTTTTTTGTACTTGTATTAATAAACCGACATCGGTTAAGAACACGTTCTCAAGCATCGGTCATTTTATGTTTAAGACTGGTTATAGCCATAGATAGACCGATACTTGAGAACCTGTTCTTAGCTTATGTCGATTCATTAATACGGGCCCTAATATCATGCCAAAGTTCGTGCAGAACTTTTGGTAGTCTTTTTGAGTTTACCACAATGCAATAAACTTAGCTTACCACGCTATTATCGCCGAAACAGCAGTGTTTCTGACACGGAAGTAATTATATTTATTTATATATGTATAAATATATTTATTTATGATGTAGGGTCTTAATCGCTACAGCCCATTAACGTCCCACTGCTGGCACAGGCCTCCACTCTCATAGGAGAGAGAGAATGAGAGCTTAGACCCACCACGCTGCTCCGATGTGGGTTGGCGGGCTTTTACGACTATTATCATAATAATAGTGATAATAACTGGGTCGACGGCTTAACGTGCTCTCCGAGGAACGGGGGTGAAACACCATCAACTTCCTAACTCCAAGCTAGTACTGGGAATTTCTAGTCAGAAAACCCCAATACTTAATTATGGCCCGACTAGATAAGAAAACGCGAAGAAACCAGGTGCTCAAAATTTCAATTTATTCAAATAATACAGTACACACAGAATACTACATAATATAGCACATAAATATATTTTACTGAAACTAAAATATATTTATAATACTAAAATATATAATTAAATAAATAAAATAAAAATAAATAATAATTTATTTCTCAAAATTTAATAAAAGTAAGACTTAGGTCTATAATAACAATGTATGGTCGGTCTCTGCAGCCTAATGTAGGATACCCTGTGGTTGAGGCTGCAGTGACTCGCCTTGCAGTGAATTACTTATTACGTATTATATACATACACATACATACCATAGAATTATATAGAATAAACAGCTAGTCGTCTTCAATTTGAAAGAAAATATGTCTTTAGAGCATTTTTGGACAAGCCCAGCAATTTCGACTGTCTAATAGTAGGTGGGTTGGCGTGCTTTGACGACTATTATCAAGTAAGTGATAAGATGTTAGTGAAAGGTTTAATTATAATATCTTCTTCAACATCACAAGGTTATTTCGTAATCATAGTGTGTGGTAATCGATTTCAGAATGTATTCATTCAATCGTTCATTCACAACTAGTCTGTCAATGTTCGCATCACTATATGTCCAATGACAATTTTAATCACGTGACCTGAAGCCATATTTGATTACATTAATTCCTTCGCTTCGTGAAATCGACTATAGAAGTCCTTTTAAGTTTGATAAAGAGTTGCTGATTTGATTGAGTTGTCATCATCCCCATTAAGTATTTCACACAACATGCCAGACTCAGAGCGCGTTTCAGCGCTTGCTAAAAAAATTGCTGATTTAACAAGTTGTCAAATACTATAACTTAGGGAAAATCCTACAACTTTCTAGCAGTGGTTTGTCTGTAGGATTTCAATGGGTTCCGGCACATATAGGTGTAAGAGGTAACGAAGAGGTCGATAGAATAGCCAAGAATGCTGTCTCATCTGGATCTGAAGTATTCGTTATACCAGACCATGCAGAACTATTATTAAAATATAAGGTAGAGATTTATAATAATTGAAAAAAATACTTTAACAAAACATCAAATTCAAAAGGAATATGGTACAAAACGATACAAAAAGAACCTCCTCGTATACCTTGGTATACTAATGTTAAGTTGTATAGAAAATTAATAGTTGTGGCTCTCAGGCTTCGCTCTGGGCACACCCCACTAAATAGTTTTAAATACCTAATGAAAAAAGCGGACTCAAAAAATTGTTCAGTCTGTGGTACTATAAAGGACACACAGAATCTTTTGATGGAGTGTGCGCGGACTGAAGATATGCGAGCTGCACTGATACTTAATTTTAATCTTAATTTGGCAGATGTAGGTATGTTTCAAAGTGTTTCGCGGTACCTTTTTCGTTAGCTGCGAGATTGGTATGAAGTTATCTTCATATTAAGAATGGATAAAGAAAGATGAAGTTATACCAATTTCAAAAGCTTTGTTTATATAAGCATTATTGTGTTTAATTTAAGTAAGATATAAGAGTTTATAAGGGTATTATGGGTCTGGCATAATCTCACACAGATTCAAAGATCCCTTAAAAATTTAGAATAACAATAATAATAATACTATAACTGAAATATTGATCAACATTTTTGTGTATGGAAATGTGAACTTTCGTAAAAAATATTTTTCATACTCACTTGAGCTGTTCCCAGTTGTGGTCTCGATGGAATGTGATGGGCCAGTAGCGCGGGTCGTTCATTTTCACTTCTCTCAGTGTATTTAATTCCGGGATGATGCAGGGTGCTTTCATCTCTTTCGTTACGCCTTGGAGGTCTATTACCTGTACAAATTTGAAGGGAATACAAACTCATAAATGATAAAATAATAGAAAAAGTCCCGACTTACTAACTGACTCAATTGAACTAAATTTAATTAATTAACCAATTTGTATTTTTTGAATTAACTACCTTTCCGCCATTTTTATCAACCGACTTCAAAAAAAGGAGGAGGTTCTGAATTCGACTGTATATATATATTTTTTTTATTTTACCTTAGAACGTTTGACTGGGTGGACCGATTTGGATGATTCTTTTTTTATTTGAAAGGGCATACTTCCCAAGTGCTTAAAATATCAATCTTACTAATATTATAAATGCGAAAGTATGGATGGATGTATGGATGTTTGTTACTCAATCACGCCCCAACGGCTGAACGGATCTGGCTGAAATTTGGCACAGAGATAGATTATAGTCTGGAATAACACATAGGCTACTTTTTATCCCAGAAAATTAAAGTTCCCGCGGGAACCAAAAATCCTCAATCCACGCGGACGATGTCGCGGGCATCAGCTAGTAATAAAATAAGTACTTTGTATAGCGTGTGCTTGTTGTTGTAAAGTTGGCGCGGGAGTTTGAAGTCGGTTGTTTAAAAAGAATTTTTCATATTAAATTTTTTTTTGTCGAAATAGCGGCTACTCATAAATCCTGTACTGATCAATAGGTGGCATCAATACATGCAAGTGTTATATGAGACAAAATCTTCCGAGATATAAGCTATCAAATTTATATTCTACTCATTAATGGTACCACTGACACAGCTTTTCTTAATAGTCCACAAAACTGACTACAATTATGAAATCAACCTTAAATAATTGTAGACTGGTATTTACAATTTAGTCTTCTCGATGAGGACATGGGATGCATATTATTAGAGTACTAATCTATACTAATATTATTAATGCGAAAGTTTGGATGGATGGATGGATATTTGATACTCAATCACGCCAGAACTGCTGAGCGGATCTGGATAAAGTTCGGCACAGAGATAGATTATAGCCTGGAATAACACAGTCTACTTTTATCCCGGAAATTTCCGGAGTGCCCGCGGGAACCGAAAAAACCTCAATCCACGCGGACGAACACGCGGGCGTCAGCTAGTTATAACTAAAACTTGAAAACTACAACGTAACTTTGCTTGTGATATAAAATTTATGATAATGAAAAAAAAAGCCGGCTGAGTTTGTTGTGGGCTCTTCTCAGACCAGGGCGCCTTTGGAACCCATCGTAGCTTTAGTTTTAACATACCGTAACTAATTATCACCATCATGTTTTATAAGTAAGCAATCTTACTACTACTTACTTATGTATCTGTATATGTTGTGTGTATGTGTATGTAGATTATTGCAATTATTGTAAACATACCATATACTTTTTCAAAAGAGCAACCACCGAGTTTCTTGCTGGTTCTTCTCGGTAGGAACGGCATTCCGAACCAGTGGTAGATTCATTTGACTATTCATAAGCACTTGTAAAAAGTCTATTTGAATAAAAAACATTTGAATTTTGAATTTTGAATTTTGAATCGACGTCAATATGTGTGCCTACAGTGCACCTAAATTGAATAAACTAATATTTGATTGATTGATTAAATATGCTCGGATGGCGGCGATCACAATAGATCGGCAACGGTCAAGGTGATACCAGCCGGGCGACCGCGTATCTTTTGCATCAATCATTGAGACATCGCGGTCACCTCCGATTGGCTGAATTTACGGTATTCTTGCTGCGTCAATGGATTTAGTCCAATAGTGGAAGACTGTTAACCAATCAGAGGTGATTGCGATGTATCAATGATTGATGCAAAAGATACGCGGTCGCTCTGCAGATCTCTTTACAGAGCCCTGCATAGCATGACATCCCCAAGAAGATGATCACCTGTATATGCGCATAGCACAGTTTCCCGGTGTCGATGTCTCGGGGCAGAATCAGCCGCGGCTCCACTGCTAATACGTACATGTGGCGGAAAGCTTGTAGATGGTATCTGCAATTACATCATACTAATATTATAAATGCGAAAGTGTGTAATGTTCGTTGGTTTGTCCTTCAATCACGCCGCAACAGGGCAACGGATCGACGTGATTTTTGCCATGTGTATAGTTGAGGACCAGGAGATTTACATAGGCTACTTTTTACCCCGGAAAAATTAAGAGTTCCCGCGGGAACAGAAAAGCCTCAATCCACGCGGACGAAGTCGCGGGCATTAGCTAGTATTTAATAATATATGGCTTTAAGTTTTTCCTACGGAACCTTGAAATGATTGGATAATATATTATACCTGTTGTCTTCACTGTGCGTGGGGAACTTGGGGAAGAACGCAGTGATCAGCGCGGCCACGGCCTCGGGCGAACTGGACAGCGTGGAGCGACCTCCTCCCAGGAACAGCAGACCGATCGTGCAGTGTACCGCCATCTGTGGCACAAACGATTTATAAATAAATAAAATTTTATTTCAAGCATCAATTAACTCATATTCATCATGATCATCACTACAGCCTATTAACGTCCCACTGCTGGGCACAGGCCTCCACTCTCATAGGAGAGCGGGAATTAGAGCTTAGACCCACCACGCTGCTCCAATGCGGGTTGGCGGGCTTTAACGACTATCATCATGTTAGTGATAATAACCGGGACCGACGGCTTAACGTGCTCTCCGAGGCACGGGGGTGAAATACCGCCAACTTCCAACTCCGGGCTGGCACTGAGAATTTCTTAATTGAAAAACCCAATATCTAACTTTTTATGCCCGACCGGGAATCGAACCCAGGACCTCGTGATCCGCAGTCGACTATGCTAACCACTAGACCAACGAGGCAGTTACTCATATTATTTGTTAGTAAGACAAAGACTTATTTTCTATGTTAGTAGTTACATAACCTAAAAGACTTATTATAAACTAGCTGATGCCCGCGACTTCGTACGCGTGGATCGAGGTTATGTGGTTCCCGCCGGAACTCTTTAATTTTTCAGGATTAAAAGCAGCATATGCGCTATTTCAGACTAAAATCTATCTCTGTGCCAAATTTCAGCCAGATCCTGTTGTTGGGGCGTGATTGAGTAACAAACATCCATACATACATCCATACATCCATACATCCATCCAAATTTTCGCATTTATAATATTAGTAAGAAGTAAGAAGTAGGTAGGTAGGTAGTTATCGCTGTGCCATTTCGCTAAAAATAGCACAGCAATGACTCACGCCCCGCACTCTACGCACCAGGACACCGCATCTCATGGTTTGTCTAAAATAAGATGACGATTTCGACAGATGAGAGGTGTATAGCCATAGTGAAGAACAAGAGTGAGATAGACAGAAGCAGTACTATGAAAATGACATCTGGCAAAATTATTATCCTAAAGACAAACTATAGAGAACTGCAATACAAACTTGGAAGGCGGTTTTTGAAGTGAAAACTTCTTTAGGCGCGTTGAGCACTTTTTGGTAGGGGATTAAAAATGTGGAATACGCGAGATCGACACTGTTCTTCTTAAGACAAAAGGTCTTAAGTAGTACATTCGTAATTAAACTTTTATGCCTTAGTTTTAAGGTTTATATTATTAAGTGCTGTGGGCGTGGGCGACCACCTCGCGTTGTTACGTCTTAAATATAAATATAGTACATTGTTAATTAAACATTAATGCCTTAGTTTTAAGGTTTATATTTGAAATATTTTTATTTTTATTATTGTTTTTTTAATTTAAAAAAAAATTAAATATTCTTGGATAGAATCAGGCGTTACTTTGCGGAAGTTCATGATTTAGCAAGAAAAGAATACAATTATTTTGCTATAATCCGCCAACAGAAAAAATTCTGTATGGTCGAGCATGCAGTTACAAGCGAAGCACCGTTTACCTTCCCAACCAAGCAAGAAAGCTAAGTTCCCAAGCAAGCAATGCCACCACCACTCACATGCACCACCACACAGGACTTTTATACTATTCTCGACGCACGTTTCGCCCCGACACCGGAGCATCTTCAGGAGATGTCGACCTTACAATGCAAGATTGTCTAGACAATCAGACCATACAGAATTTTTTCTGTTGGCGGATTATAGCAAAATAATTGTATTCTTTTCTTGCTAAATTAAATATTCGTTTTCACGAAGAAGTTTTGTTGCGTACCTGCCCGCCGTGTGTGAGGGGCGGCGGCGCGGTGGGGGCAGCGGGCGCGGCGCGCGGCGCGGTCGGCAGGCGCGCGCGCAGCCGCCGGCACGCGCGCAGCACGAGGATATCTCCTCTACCCGCGGTTATCTGTTCAACATCACCACATCATGACATCATTGGTCCACCTATTGATTTTAATAACGGGATACCACACACAGGCTGTGTTTAAAAACTGCTAAACAGCATTTGTTGAGTAGAGGTTATTAAAATATTTTCTTAATGACACAGTTGCATGGAAGCAACCGGCTTCGCATCCAGCGCCTACAAGTCAGTGTAAATACTTGTTATGTAAAATACCAATTAGCCCGCTATTATGTAACTCTTACCATCCCAGCGGCCAGCAAGCACACGCAAGTGCAAGCCTCGAACGTGGAGCCGCCCGCCAGCTCGGCCACCCCGCGCCCACTGAGCCGCAGGAACAGACACACGAAGTGCAGCACAGCATCCCGCGCGTCCTCATCCCCTGAGCCCGCGAACCGTAGCCCCAGCGTGAAACACGCGCCCGCTATTATGTTGCAGTACGCTTGGCTGGGGACAAGGTTCATAGTCATTCAAACTTAAATCGTTTTCAATCAAGTAGACTTAGACAAAGTGGTTTTGAATCTTCGAGTGAATTTACCACTGGTTCGGAATGTTTTCTTACCGAAAAGAATCAAAAAGATTCTCGGTGGTTGCCTTTTTAGTAAATTCATATATACAATTATACATCAATGTGTAGTAACTATACATAACATACATACACAATACATAAGTAACTGTTGTACTTAGCATTGCTGGAGCGAGTCAAATCCATGCTCTTATATCATTTACAGAATTTTCAACAGTAAAATAAGCTTTTTTCAGGAGCATATTTTTAGGGTATTTCTTTAACTTGTGTAAAGGCAAGTTTAAAATAGGTTGTGGAATTTTGTTATAGAATAGACGAATAGAATGTACGACTTACTTCATGGCCTCATAGTCGATGTTGTCTTCAGTGGGTTTGACGAAGCAATAAGGTTTAATGGTTGGCGGCACCTGCCTCTCAATCCACTCCTCACTGGCTTCGATGCTGTCCCATAGCACCAGACCTACACCAAGATTTAACCTATCGTTATTCAAAATACACATTATCAATCTAATAATTTCTGCCGTGTTACGTATTTATTTACTTGGGATAATAATGCCCAGGTCCTTCCGCATACGACTCGACTAAGAGTAATTAAATTCATAGGATTTGTAATGAGCACTAATCAGATGTTAGTGATAATGACCGGCACCGACAGCTTAACGTGCTCTCTGAGGCACGGAGGAAATGAAAAGGCCAAGATTGGACTTCCAAATTAGGCCACCCACCCAGTTATTGACTTGGGTCAACGTTGCTCAACAATCGCAATCGACTGATATGCGTTGTCGCAACTAGGCCACTCGTCCCTCAATTTAACATTAAATTAAGTCTTTATTTAAATGCAATGAAAAACGGATGAGCTTCTAGCACTGAAATATATTTCTCTTATTGTAGCATTAATGCCATAAATACACTACAATAAGGTTGTGTATCTATCTAACAAGTCGAATATGGGATGCCACAGACGGTTGAAAACAATGGATGCCAGATGAATGGATTCAGAGTTTTTTTTTCATAAATTCCATCCATTATAATTTATTATGTAGCACAGGGAGCTTCAGTATTCCTTAAAAAATTGTGACGGACTCACCCGTTGTCCTAGGCGAGCGACAGAAGCGAAGCCACGCGATGCGACACTATAGTTTTTTGTTTTTTTCGCATCGCTTCTGTTCTGTCGCTCACCTAGCACTTGAACGGGTCAGCTAAAGATTATTATTTCGACACTTACCTCTAGCTATAACCCCCAACACGAGCAGATCTGGCCTCACGAAGTCCACTGGTTGAAGACAATGGATGCCAGTTCTCATTCAGAGTTTTTTTCCCATACATTGCCATCCATTATAACATGTAGTATTATCCGTGCGAATTAACATTGCACCTGGCTCGAATGAATGACGATTAGTACGAACGAAAGTACCGAGTGCAAAAAAAATATTTATTTTATTTTATTATTATTTTATATATTATTTTTATAACTTTTCCCACCATCTTTGTTGGAAAAAACCACAACACTGAAGAAAACGTCCAAACGTAACTATTATAACAAAAATCCGATAACAATAACAAATAACAGCAAACAAATTACCTACTCCGAAATTCAAACGGAAGGAATGATACGCGCAACGGTAACAGTAATGCTGACGCTACTGGCGAGAGCGGGGCACCGCGCGGGGAAGCGGGAGGAGGGTTGTTTTCGAGCCAGGTGCCATGTTAATGCGCACGGGTTGTACAGGGATTTCAGTATTTTGAATTTTCAGTATCCCTCAAAAAATTGTGACGGACTTACCAGTTGTCCCAAGTGAGCGACGACACATAAAATGACAGACGTTGTAGCATAGATAGATCTGTTTTCTATGTCGTCGCTTCTGTCACTCACCTAGCACGAGTCAGGTAAAGATTATTATTTCGACACTTACCTCTAGCTATAACCCTCAACATGAGCAGATCTGGCCTCACGAAGTCCAGTAAGTAAGCAGTGGCTGGTGGTTTCAACCATTCGGCCACGGCCGCGCTATTCGAGCGCAGGTACAGGAGCCCTAGGGCTACGGTCGCGCCCGGTGACGTCACGTCCAAGTTCACTGTACCGCCCTCTCGGATTGCGAACGAGCCTTGCTTGTATTTGTCCTTTTGCGCCCCTGGCAAATATAGAGAAACGTATTCAAAGTATAGTAAAAAACACTTTTTTATTGTGAGATAGACTTGCGCTTGGCGACAATCCTGCTTAGTGCAAAGCAATGATGACGTCTAGGTTGGCCTAGAACATGCCTTTTGCACTGAGAGCCACCTATTATCTTGAAAACGCCAGTGCTTGCAGTAAAAAATGGCGACGATTTATGACGTCATATTATGTTTCCCTAGGATACTGCGGCAGTATAATGTCAGTCCATAATGGAATGAATTTCTCCCCAGTAAGAGCACTGAACAGTGCTCGCAGTGTATATTGGAACATACCCAAAGACTGTTATTGGTGTATCTCCCAACTGCCACCGTTACCATATATTTCGTTGGATTTGGCGGCGAAAGACCGCGGCGTGTGAAAGTCCCTATAAGGGGGGCACCTATGCTTAAGTGCGGAAAAGCCCAGAGAGAGAAGAAGAAGAAGAAGAAGGGGCCTTATGTCCAGCAATGGATGTCTGTATGTTTGTTGAAATAGTCTACAGTCCCACAAACTGATGCGGAGGCCGCGGACGGACGGACGGATGATGCGGACGTTTTTTGACCTAGCCGGAAAAAACGTCCGTAACGAAAATGAGTAAGTTTTTTTACGAAGACCAAAGTTTTTAACTATAAATGTACTACATTCGAAATTAAACTTGAATACTTTAGTGTTAAGGTTTATAATGAAAAATAAAATTTAAAAAAAGAGAAAAAGATTCGTAAAAATAGAAATTTGAAATTAATATTTATGTAATAAGGAACTTCGTTCCTATCTTGCGTCCCACGGCACTACACGTTTTTATTTTTAATATAAACTAGCGACGCTATCACCGTTAAGTTTAACGGACTGTACACACCGTTGACGCGTCGGTCCCCGCCCAGCATGTAAGTCCTCAGCTGTGGAGCTATGTGCGCCAGGTGCGGCGCGGTGGACGCGGCGCGCAGACACACCAGGCCAAGCGCCAGCCCCGCGGCCAGGGCGTAGCCCTCGCGCTCCACGCAGTTCTCCATGTCCGGACCTGGCGGCTTGCCTGAAAAGCCGAAAATCGCGAAATTAGACAATTAAAAACACTAGCCGACCTCCCTAACGTATTGTTGAACGCTGTTGCCTTAACGTGTGATACCCCAGGTTCGATTCCTGACAGGGTTAATTAGGGAATTTATAATTTCTGAATTTTCTTTGGTCTGGTATGGTGGGGACCGCCAAGCGATTTAGCGTTCCGGTACGATGCCGTGTTGAACAGATAAGAGGTATGGGTTAAATATAGCTGCCATGCCCTAACAGGTTAGCTCGCTACCATCTTAGACTGCATCATTACTTACCATCTGGTGAGATCGCAGTCAAGGGCTAAATTGTCGTAGAAAATAAAAAAAACCAGGTGACTCACCGATCTCGTTGAGCAGCACTTGCGCGTAGTGCGCGTGCGCAGTGCCCTGGTAAAGCAGCCCCACGCCCAGCAGCGCCGCCACCTGGACCCCCTGCGTACCATGCGAGCGTTCCATATTCAAATTTATAATTAGACAACTCTTTTTGACATAAGCTTATGTCAAATTGTAAATATGATGCCATATATAAGGTAATAGTGATGTGATGTGGTCCAGTAAGTATTTTTTAGATTTAGCCGTCGACTCACAATATTAAATATTTGCATATGTGTTGCAATGCATGGTTAGCCAAGTGACGTCATTCTAAATCCAATATGGCAGACTAGTTCTTTTTTATGCGCTCTCATTGAAATGGGAAGCAATTAAGAGTTTGCTGAGAAGAAGACGAAAAAGAAAAAGACGTCACACTAAATTCAATATGGCGGACGGTAAAAGCATGTTTTTTTTAATGACTTAAGACTTATTATTTTTATGTGTGTATGTTTGAATTCTAATGATTTCTATCTCCAGTAAAGTACTTTACCTGCTGAATGTCTAGCTCGATGGACGTCGGCGGTAGGAGAGGTTCCAGATGTATGCTCATCATTTTGGTCGCTTGTACGTCCATTGTACCTAAACGAAATATAATTTCATGAAGACGCTCTTAAAACCCAACTGAACATTGTAGCGTGATATTTTGTATGAAACATAAAAATTGTTTTTCTAACAATTCCAAGGACTATATTTTGTAATAGTTTTATTGTATAATCACCAGTCTTTAACGTGTACTCTTTCTTGTGATTAGTGAATTTAAAACAAAATCTCAAACTGTTTGGATGCAACCCAGAACGGTTTAATTTTCAAAAAATAACACGAACAACAGTTGTACTAAAATCTGAAAATCATTGTTTGACTATTATCACGATATATGTTTACGATATATCGTAACTCTGTGGTAAGGATCTGAAAAAAATAAGATAACGTTCTGAAACGACGACGGATAAATGTTCAGTACTGTGTGAGGTTCGCAAAACAAAGTTTTGTGCTGGCAACTTTATTATACAAGGATAAACTGACTGGAGTTTATATTCTTACTAGATGTCGCCCGCGACTTCGTCCGCGTGGATTAAGGTTTTTGATTCCCTCCTCGTCAACCCCCGAATTTATGCTAGCCTATGTTCTTCCCCCACATACAATCTACCTCTGGAACGAATTTCATTAAAATAGGTAGAAAATAGTGAAAGAGTAGCAGACAGATACACTTGCACAACTATAATATTGGTATAGATATGAAAAGAATACAAAAAAATATATTTAAAAATCACACTCCTTTCACTATCTCACCTCTATATGTAGCCGCCAACCCCAGGAGAAGACCGATGCTGATCATCTCATGACACTTGACGAGGTATTCGTATTTGTTCATGAAAGGCATATCCCTCAGGTGACCATTAAGCCCCAGAGCCAATAAAAATCCTGCGTGCTCTGTAGACATATCCTGTGTGCCCTAAAAATAATAGTTACTCTAATGAAGTAAAGAAAATGAAAAAAAAGTTTGTGTGTCACACACGGCAGAAGTGAAACTTCAGAAAGTAGCCTACGAGAGAATGAGATAAATATAACTTGTATTCTATCTCATTCTCTCGCAGTTTAAATCCTATTATGAATATGCTTGTCTCTTTTTGGTGTCGCTTATTCGTTTCAATTTTCGTTATATCAACCATAGGCGGATTAAAATAAAACAATTAACAAATCAGACTTTCTTCTTTAAACAATCAAACAGCAAATAAAAAAAATGGAACGTATGTATACAAGTTCGTCCGGTGGCGCCACTTGTACCGTGGCGACAACATCCGTTTCATCGAATTTTCAAATCAAAACGATTCTAAAGAAGTTCCACTTAAAAAAAAATTGATACGTTACATGACGAGTGGCCTAGTTGCGACAACGCATATCAGTCGATTTCGATTGTTAAGCAACGTTGACCCCAGTCGGTAACTGGATGGGTGACCGAATATGGAAGTCCGATTTAGGTCTTTTCGTTTCCTCCGTGAATCGGAGAGCACGTTGAGCCGTCGGTCCCGGTTATTATGACTAATATCTGATAATAATCGTTACAAAAACCTAAGAGTTAAACACTCTTAGTCGAGTCGTATGCGGAAGGACCTATGAACCCACCGCATGAATATCTCAAGCCCCTGCCATTATGTGATTAATGGAAAGGGGTTACATCACGCCCCTCAGCAATGAGGAATACGACGCAAAGAGAGAGACAGTTGCAGTAAACACTCACCCGTGGCTTGTTGTAAATGATCCAACTAGAGTGTATACTAGTGCCAGTCATTGGCACCAACGCTAAACCCGCCGCCACTCCGTTGTGGAAGGTGGGCCACAGCAGACTGTGGGGGGCGTCCCCCAAAGCCCCCCCCTCCCAGTGTGATGGTGTAGGGGTACCACGCAGAGAGAGAGAGAGAGAGAGAGAGAGAGAGAGAGAGAGAGAGAGAGAGAGAGTTTTGCAGTAAACACTCACCCGTGGCTTGTTGTAAATGATCCAACTAGAATGTATACTGGTGCCGGTCATAGGCACTAGCGCTAAACCCGCTGCCACTCCGTTGTGGAAGGTAGGCCACAGCACACAGTGGGGGGCATGTCCCCCCCTCCCAGTGCGATGGTGTTGCAGCAATGAGGGGTACCACGCAGAGAGGGAGAGAGACAGTTGCAGTAAACACTCACACGTGGCTTGTTGTAAATTATCCAACTAGAATGTATACTGGTGCCGGTCATAGGCACTAGCGCTAAACCCGCCGCCACTCCGTTGTGGAAGGTGGGCCATAGCAGACAGTGGGGGGGCGTGTCCCCCCCTCCCAGTGTGATGGTGTTGCAGCGGGGAGGGGGGCCGCGACCTGATACGCACAGCTTGGGCAGGGTTAGCGGTTCCGTTGGTGAGCAGGGCAGGCTGCGGAGGGTTACCATACCCCTGTCGAGAAAAACGGGGTATGTTACGTAAATATATCTGTATTAAGATATAGAGGTTAATCATGAAGTATGATGGTGGTGGATTTTAGCGAATTAAACTTCCAGATCTTTCACTATAGTAGACACACCTGGCCACCGGCAGCGCCATAGTCCTGGTACTGACAGCGTAAAGGTGTTTCTCCTGTTCCTCAATGAAGTCGTGGTCTGATACCTCAGGCCGCTGGGTCAGGTTGATCGTCACTGGGACAGAGGACTGGAGGAGGTTGAACACTTCCGTCATTCTGAAACGTTGTTATTCTTATGTCTATAACGGTTTAATACTAAGTTCCGGCACAACAATAATAAAAAAACAGAGATACGGGCACATTTAGGTGTTCATATATTTCTCTCTGCGTCGTATTAAACTCTTTCCACATTCCGTTAATCACATAACGGTAGGGGTCACAATCCTCAGCAATGAGGAATACGACGCAGAGAGAGAGAGAGAGAGAGAGAGAGAGAGACTCTTGCTTTTTTTTATCGCGAGATAGGCTTGCGTTTGACAATCATGCTTAGCGCAAAGCAATGATGAGGTCTAGGTTGGAATGCTGATTTTTTTTTTATTTTCTTCAAGCAGCAGATTTTATTGAGAGTTTCCGTGGCGTGTGAGGATGTCCTCCCATTGAAGGCCCTCTTATATTAAGTATATTTTTGCCTTTGACTTTATTGGATGAAGTCCTAAATAGCGCGTTTCAGCCGTCTGGTATAAATTGTAAAGCTGTAAAATGTCTCACCGATGATTACCTCGGGCACAGAAGGCTCAGAAGGTATCATCGTCGCTCTTTTGCGGAGGCTCCTCGACCTGGTGCGGCAGCTGAGTGTACGCGGTCTCCTTCTCTAACACTTCTAAGGCTAGAGCAAATGTCTCACCGATGATCCCTCGGGTACAGAAGGCTCAAGAGCTTGGTGTTGAGATGCTCCATCCCCGTGCTGGTGTCATCGTCGCTCTTCTGCGGAGACTCCTCGCCCTGGTGCGGCAGCTGAGTGTACGCGGTCTCCTTCTCTAACACTTCTAAGGCTAGAGCTGTAAAGAGACAGTTACAACAGACTTTAAAGGTTGTCCATGTGGGATGAATGAGTGATATGTACTCGTCCGTACCAATAGGAAGATCTTCCTCCGGGCTGGTGTTGTGCCCGGGGCGCTTCTGGTCCAACCGTTGTAAGTTGGAACAGTCTATATATAGCGCTATTCTCAGAACACTTCGATATCGCTATTCAGGCTTGTATATAACTTATAAGTTTTCAGTCGATTATCTGTGATGTAGATACAATTAGCGCCAACTAGTTTACACTGTGGTAACCGCAACAGTCCGGTTTAAGAGATTCCTGCTTCTCTATTTTTTAGATCGAGCCGTGGACTCACAAGGTTTGATACGTTTCTATAGTTACCCGTGACTACTGTGCCAAGTGAGTGAGGTAATTTATAATAACAATATTTTTTGTCCCCAGCACTATTTATCTTACTAATATTACAAATGCGAAAGTGTGCTTGTTTGTTGGTTTATTGATTTGTCCTTCAATCACGCCGCAACAGAGCCACGGATTATCATAATTTTTTTACATTGGTATAGAAGAGGACCTGGAGAGTAACATAGGCTACTTTTTATCCCGAAAAATTAAGGAGTAACCATCATCATCAGCTGTAATTAAAAATTCCACTATAGACAGAAGGTAAACACTCACATTCCATATACTCGTCAGCGGATCTGATGGTGTCAGCTATGTCAGTTTGGAGCGCCAGGTCTTCCCTCATGACCAGCGTGTAGGCCTCCGCTGGCCAGTCCACGGGCGGCTCGCTCTTGCAGCGGCTGAATATTGTCACCAGCACCAGGGCCAACGCTGGCGGTAGGTTGTCTATGTCGCGAGGGGTTATGCCTATGGAAGAAGCAAAAATATCATTTTCTCCTACTTGCTCGGAAATGGCTTCATTAAGCATATTCTATACTAATATCACAAATGAAAAAGTGTCTGTCTGCTATAATTTCCCGGCCCATTTGTTAAACCGATTTTGATGAAATTAGGTCAGACGTAGGTGGCATCCCGGGGAACTAAATAAGCAACTTTCCTTTTCATCCCGGAAAATTAAGGAGTTCCCACAGGAATAAAAAAAAAATTTAATCCACGCGGACCAAGTCGCGGGCATCATCTAATTTAAAATAAACAATATAGTGCATTCAATATTAACTGGCGTCTTTCCACTTGAACCTAAACAATAGGGGTAATAAACCTAACACTCATAGAGCCCATTCATTTTTAACGAAGCAGTTTCGGCCTTATCTATTTTGTTGCAAACCAACCAGTGTTGATACTTTTGAATAATCGTAGAATAATTAAAAAAAAATACCTAATTTACAGGTATGTTAAATAAAATACAATTACAAAAATTATTTATTTATTCTAAAGTAATAAATCAAAACGTGTGGGTTTTAAATTATGACGACTCACTGATTTCTTCTGATTCCGAATTATTTTCCACGGTTTCATTGTCTGATGAGTCGCTTCCAACATTTATTATAAAGTTAGTGCATGGTGTTTTTAAAAATCTTTGTTCAATTTTCTTACAGTGATTGTAAGAATTCTTCCACAGAATCGGATCCGAAGTATTAATAATGTGACGAATTTTGGTTATGACACTATCTCCTACGGTTGGTGTGATGTTTTCTCTTCGTATTGTTTTTTAACTCTATGGGATTAAAAATGCAGCAATACGGAGGAAGTCTACAAACTTCATGTCCTGCTTCCTGAGCCATTTTATCCACTGCATAGACTTTTGTTAAAAGATTTTCATTTTTACTGACGATTTTCAAGAGCTGTATCATTTGATTATATTATTTAAAGGAAGATAACATAGGGAAAGTATCAAAAACGTTTGAAACACCGTTTGAACGCCGCACGTGTTTTGCAATACAAAGAATTCACCCGCCACGACTTAATCCTATTGTTATTGCTAATGACGGTCTCAAGTGGAAAGACGCCAGTTAATATTGAATGTACTATACCTACAATCTTTTCAGACCTCTGTCATTCAAGTAGGAAATCATATATGTAATTGCCCATACAGCACAAGATTTTAGCGTGAGTTAAGATAAGTCAACGCCATCTATAGGAAATGTAAAAAATTAAAGAAAAGTTCATCATCATCATCATCATCCTCAACCGATAGACGTCCACTGCTGGACATAGGCCTCTTGCAAGGATTTCCACACGCCTCGGTCTTGCGCCGCCTGGACCCAGCGGCTCCCTGCGACTCTCCTGATGTCGTCTGTCCAGCGAGTAGGGGGTCTGCCAACGCTGCGCTTTCCCGTGCGTGGTCGCGACTTCAGCACTTTGGGACCCCAACGTCTATCGGTTCTTCTAACTATGTGCCCCGCCCATTGCCACTTCAGCTTCGCAACACGTCGAGCAATGTCGGTTACTTTAGTTCTTCTGCGGATCTCCTCATTTCTGATTTGATCGCGCAAAGAAACCCCGAGCATTGCTCTCTCCATCGCCCGCTGAGTGACCCTGAGCTTTCTTATGAGGCCCATAGTTAGCGACCAAGTCTCGCATCCGTATGTCATCACTGGCAACACGCACTGTTCGAAGACTTTGGTCTTCAGGCAATGAGGAATCTTGGACGAGAAGACATCTCGAAGCTTCCCGAACGCTGCCCAGCCGAGTTGGATTCGGCGGCTCACCTCTGTCTCGAAATTGGACTTACCTAGCTGGACCATGTGTCCCAGGTATATATACTCGTCTACAATTTCGAGTGCAGAGCTCCCAACCATTACTGGGTGGAGCGGAACATGAGCAATAGACATGATTTTCGTCTTACTCATGTTCATTTTAAGGCCCACCTGTTGGGAAACTCTGCTGAGGTCATTGAGCATTGCATTAAGGTCACCCAGAGTCTCTGCCATGATGACTATATCATCGGCAAACCGAAGGTGAGTGATGTACTCGCCATTGATGTTGATGCCAGATCCGTTCCAATCCAGAAGCTTAAAGACGTCCTCCAACGCAGCGGTAAAGAGCTTCGGGGAGATTACATCTCCCTGCCGCACTCCCCGCTGTAGTTGGATTGGCCTCGTAGTCTGGTCCTGTATACGAACTGACATAGTGGCGTTTTCGTACAAACACTTCAGCACTTGGATATACCGGTAGTCTATCCGGCATCTGTGCAGTGACCTCAACACAGCCCAAGTTTCCAGCGAATCGAAGGCTTTCTCATAGTCCACAAACGCTAAGCATAGTGGCCGGTTATACTCTTCAGTCTTCTGTATAATCTGCCGCAGCGTGTGAATGTGGTCTATGGTACTAAAGCCTTTTCGGAATCCGGCTTGTTCGGGAGGCTGGAAGTCGTCAAACCTACGAGCGAGACGATTCGTTATGACTCTCGAGAACAACTTATAGACATGGCTGAGCAGCGAGATGGGTCTATAATTCTTCAGCAAGGTATTGTCTCCCTTTTTGAAGAACAGAACCACCACGCTCCTGTGCCATGCCTGTGGCGTTAAGCCCTCGTGAATGACGGAATTGAACAATCGCTGAAGGACCTTAAGTATCGGTTTTCCACCCGCTTTCAGGAGTTCTGCTGTGATTCCGTCCTCACCTGGCGCCCTGTTGTTCTTGAGTTGCTTGAGATCCATACTAATCTCGTAAAGGCTGACGTCCGGGATATCTTCGGTAAAGAAAAGTTACAAGTTTAAAATAATAATACACGGACTCGTTCACTTAAAAAGGCCTAGGCTGGCGCATCGTCCTTTTAAAATCACTTGGGAAGTCCTCGGCTTTGCCTCGTCTTTCCAGTATTACTCAGGCGTTAATTGCTTTATTTCCGGCCAGGGCAGTAATACGTATGTTAAATAGACAGCCTGGAAGAAGCTTCACAGGTTTTTTGTTTTACGAATGGATCCCCTGAGTAGTATCTTATTTTTTTGGGGCAAAATCACACATAAGTCGCTCTCGCAAATTAGGATCAGAAAAAATCTAAAAACGTTCGAACACAGGCAAGGAAATTCAGAGAAAATCAACTATCCTTACACACAGACAGACAGACACACTTTCGCATTTATAATATTAGTATGGATTGTTTGTACAATATTTGTTGACATATCAATAAACAAAAAATAAGTATAGTCATAGGTACTGCCGATAGAAGTGAAAACGAAATGTTTTTGTTGAGCATGTCGGTCACGCGAATCTACATTTTTACCACCTACCAAAAAGTGCTCAACGCTCCTAAAGAAGTTTTACACTTCAATATAAATTACCAAAAAGTGCTCAACGCTCCTAAAGAAGTTTTACACTTCAATATAAATTACAAAAAAGTGATCAACGCTCTTAAAGAAGTTTTACACTTCAATATAAATTACCAAACGGTGCTCAACGCGGCTAAAGAAGTTTTCACTTCAAAAAAAACCTGTTTCACTGACCTCTGTCGCAAGCCAATAGCACAGCCCTAGCGTGCGGGGTGTGCAGAGGGGACTGGTCCCGGGGCCGCGGGGTGCTGCTCGCCGTTACTGAGTCCCTACTGCTGAGAGCTTGTACCCCAGCGCTGGACCCACAGCCCACCGTCGCTAAGATCTATAAAATACTGCCTTTTTGAAGTGAAACTTCCTTAGAATCATTGTGATTTGAAAATTCGATGAAACGAAAAAGCGACACCAAAAAGAGACAAACATAATATGTATTAGCATATTATTACATATACACTAGCCTGTGAGAGAATGAGATAGAATACAAGTTATATTTATCTCATTATCTTGTAGGCTACTTTTCTGAAGTTTCACTTCTGCCGAGTGTGAATTGCACACACACTTTTTTTATCCACTACAAGTTAATTATAATTAAAATTTTAGGTTAAAGTAAAATTACTTATTAGTCAAATATTCTGGCTAGATTGTAATTATATTGAGCACCTTTCATTGGTACTCAATAATAGAAAAAAAAAGTTAGCCCTTGACTGAGATCTCACTCTGTAAGTGATGATGCAGTCTAAGTTGGTAGCAGCCAGCGGGCTAACCTGTTAGGGGCATGGCAGTTATATTAAAATCATAATCGGTTTCGACACGGCGTCGTCCCTGAACGCAAAATCGCTTGGCGGCACGTTTTTGCCGGTAGGGTGGTAACTAGAAAATTCAAAATACTATAATCAAGAATTGATCTCCAACCTCACACCGATTAGGTGACTGTGATCAAATAGGTAAGTAATTTTATCACTAGGGAAGAATTTAATGAAAAATACTGAATCCCGCGGAATGTGGGGCTTTGTATATACAAATAGCTTACCTCGATGATATCTCGTGACGTATTATTGACATCAGACATAAACGGGTAGTATCCAACGTCCACATCTCTCAACATACAGTCAATATAACTAAACACATTTGGTGGTTCCACATTAAAGTAGTTGGGTTGGGTCAATTTCTTTAAAATCTCCTCGTTCATTTGACTATTACGGTCATCGAATTCGAAACTGTAATCCGTTGGGAAATCCAACCAATAATGGTTCACGTATTTGTCCAAACACAAATCTTTCGATATTTGGTACAGAAATTCCGATAGCGGCTTCAAATCGCTTGACAATAGCGTGTTTAACTTCAAGTCTTCGTACAATAAATGGAATGCGTAGAAAACTTGTACTGTGTAAGGGAAGAGTAACGAATTTGTGTTGAACTGTGACGGTTTTTCATTGTCTTCGACGTTTTTCTCGTTTGCTCTCGAATGTCTTGTCTCTGATTGGATCTGGTGGAGATTTAGCATGGTTGCAAGGGAGTTGCCTATGGTTTTGTGCATTTTGGAGTTGAGGAGATACTCCCAATCATCTTGGGTGCCATCGCTGGATGTTCTCTGCTTCTTTGTGACCACTTCTACTTGTTCCTCCTCGTTTTGTCGGCTTTGGGATAGTCTTTCTACGTCGTAGCCTATTAGTGACAGTATTAGATTGGAGAACATGGTCCATTCTTGTCCGGGCGTTATGTCCTGGGTACCCGGGGCGTTCCGGACGCCGTACCATTTTATTATGACCTGGAATATTTTCGATTCTCAATCATAATGCCTTACATTGAAGGGGAAAAGTCAGATAGGTAGAAACCATTGTTTTGTACCTCTGTTGCATGCCTGAAGAGGCAATGTATCTTACTAATATTATAAATGCGAAAGTGTGTTTTTTGTTGGTTTGTCCTTCATCACGCCGCAACGAAGCAACGAATCGACGTGATTTTTGGCAAGGGTATAGTTGAGGACCTGGAGAGTGACATAGGCTTATTATCCCGGAAAATTAAGGACGAAGTCGCGGGCATCAAAAGCAAATAATGTAATAAATAAATTTTGAATTTAAAATACCTGCATAGTAATATCCTTGGGTAGAGCGGTGGTAAAGGCCGCGCAACATCTCGTGACGAGCGGCGAACAAACATGTTCAGGTAACGCGATACGATACAACTGGCCAGCTTCCGAGCGGACGCTGACACGAGCGCCGGCCGCGTCGCACAGGCTGCGTATACCTGACGAGTGTGGAACTACCTTTATAATGAATATCTTTCTTATGGTTACTATAGAAAAAGTTGTTACTTATATTTAGTTTTATTATAGTGTTTACCCACAGTAATGGAAATTTCTAATCTATTCTTAAACACATATCAAAAATTGCGGAACCGACAGGATTTGAACCTACGTCTCTGTGGGGATCGCACCTGGAACGCCTTTGACCTTTATTTTCAAATAATATAATAAATATTATAAATGCGAAAGTTTGGATGGATGTCTGGATGGATGTATGGATGTATGGATGTTTGTTACTCAATCACGCGCCAACGGCTGAACGGATTTGGCTGAAATTTGGCACAGGGATAGATTATAGTCTGGAATAGCACATAGGCTACTTTTTATCCCGGAAAATTAAGGAGGTCCCGCGGGAACCAAAATACCTCAAATGGATGTTTGTTACTCAATCACGCCAGAACGGCTGAACGGATCTGGATGAAATTTGGCACAGAGATAGATTATAGTCTGGAATAGCACATAGGCTACTTTTTATCCCGGAAAATTGAAGAGTTCCCGCGGGAATCAAACAAATGTATCTGTTCAACTGATTTTGATAAAATTTGGTACAGGGATAGGTTGTATCTCGGGGAAGGACGTAGGCTACTTTTTATCCCGGAAAATTAAGGAGTTCCCGCGGGAACCAAAAAACCTCAAACCACGCGAACGTAGTCGCGGGCATCAGCTAGTTGATAATATGTATTTATGAATAGTTTAAATATATTTTCTATTTTGCCTATAACCTGTGTCTGAAAAACTGAAAAACGACACCCTAAGTGGGAAAAAGATGATGATCAAATAGATGACTTAAATAGGTATATTATGAAAATCTTTAATGTGTATAGTAAGTACTAAATGTTGGAATCTTATTCCAACATTTAGTATTTATTTAAAACTTCTTCAAACTCTACGAGCTTATAGATGACGTCATATTTTGTGTTGTATACCAGACAGTACAAAATATTAAATCAGAAAGTGTCTTATATTCCAGAATGTTTCTCAAAATGCTAGATAGGTTCATAAGACAAAAATTTACGTCCTTTACGCCTTCAAACTCAAACTCAAAGTACATTTATTCAAAATTAGTGCCTACAAAGTACACCTTCTGAAGGTCACTTTTAAAAAATATTAGAAGAGATGGTGATAATTAGCCACGGCATCTTAAAACTAAAGCAACGAGGGTTCCAAATGAGCCCTTATCTGAGAAGAGCCCAGCCGGTTTTTTATTAAAAACTTCTTAAAACTTACCTAAGCTTTCCTTTGGCTCCAGTCTCGAAACTGAAGAATGTAGTACAGGGGATAGCAGGTGTAAAGCTGAGTCGTCAAAGGACGTCGCATCGGATCTAGTTGGTAGTAAACTACTACGCCTTGGAAACGGCGACTGGAAGGTTGACTGTTTTGTGTATGGTGAGTCTATTAATCTGGCCAAAATACCACCAACGTGGACCTAGAAGGAGGTTAAGAGGGTTTAAAACTTTAAAGTTGTTAAAGAAAAACTTGTTATTCAAGAACAAGTTTTTCTTTAACAAGGGTCAGAATTTTATTTTATAATTTTTATATTGTACATGAAGCAATCTGCTGGGTTAAAATCTAAATATATGAAAGAAAAAAGGTGATTGACTAACTGACTGATCTATCAACGCACAGCTCAATCCACTGGACGGATTGGGTTGAAATTTGGCATACAGATAGCTTTTATGGCATCTGCTAAGAAAGGATTTCTAAAAATTCAACCCCTAAATTAGTGAAATAGGGGTTTGAAATTTGTAAGAAAATCAAACTTAACGTAAGCGAAGCCGCGGGCGAAAGCTATTTTTTTTTAATAAATTCATCCGTATTATACTATATGGGGAAATCACAATAGATGAATTCTTAAATTTCAAATAATATACAATATTATAAACAAAATATGTAATTTTGCATGTCTGATATTAAGGTGAAACATTTATACTTAAATTTACAAATAACATCTCATTGTAAAAAATGTTTCTGCAAATAAAGAATTTTGAATTTTGAATTTTGGAATCAATAATGTTAAACTTGAATGCAGTCTAATCGTTAGACGGTTCAACTTTGTTCGTAGAATGGTGAAAGATCAGACTAAATCCATGCTTAATTCAATATTAAGTATTATACTTAGATACTGTTTATTTGTATAGAAGTTTTTATTTCTACATGGCTAGTAGCTATAGAATTTTTCTTAAGGTTAACCATATATAAGTTAAAGCTGCATACCTTCCCAACAAAACTGTTTCCAGACTGCAATATAATGTTTCCAGTTTCATCTATCACAGCGATCATTTTCAAATGGTCCAAGACAACAGCATCCTTCGCCAGAACAGATGATATCGACCCCACTATGATATTAGTTTTAGACAGTTGCCCGTGAGAATGAGATTTTTGTAACCTCACGATTTGTAACCTCGTAACACCATTAACCTTCACCATAAAGCATAAATAATCATGTCCTACTAAATCTGTGTGTAAAAACGCTTTAATGTCATTCGGACTTTCGACCGTATCGCGTCTTATAACTTGACTGTCAGTCCAAATATGGTCTAGACAAATATCTGGGTATAAAGGCAAAGACGGTGGGGTATTGGCGATTGTATTGGACATCACTGTTGTGGAACTGATTTGGCCAACTGACGAGTGAGGGGACAAGCCCTGTTGGTGGAAAACATTGGCCATCGGACTGTTATGCCTAGACCTATTTGGAGTTTCTGGCCCCTTTTTGAAATGATACGGACTGCCATTGAAACTGGGATTCCTCATACTGTGCATCGGACTACCAACGAAGTCACACGATTGGTTAAACGTAGCGTTTATATTTGGACACATGGCCAAGCATTCGTCGCGCGCTGCTTTACGTATTTTCCACAACGAATGAGTTTGTAATTTCCAATCGTACAACAGTATTATACTGGGATCCGTGCTGACGAAAATTATCTGTAGATCACCATCGTTGTAATATTGTAAACCTTGCGCGGAAGATTTCATCAAAATTGGTATAACATCATCTAAAGGATGCGCAAGAGAAAAACATGTGGGCAACGGATAGTCTTGGTCATAGCCTGTAATTGATTCCTGACGTAATCTAGCGCTCATACTGAAAGGGCAATTCCTCGATTTGGAAAACGTGCTATTATGAGACTCATTCAGTTTTAAAAACGAGGACGGTAATACTGAGTTGTGTAACACAGGCGTTGCGTCCTTCTCGAATAGAACCCCGTATTTCATAGGCCATACTTTTTTCACTTGGAACGGAATGTTCGCTATGTATTCTCGACCGTCTGTGGCGTAAACCCTCAAACATTTATTGTCTATGAGAAGTATGGAGGGTAGAGTTTTGTTCTCTATATGCTCTGTGGTATCTTCGACTTTTATATTCTTTTTGAAATCTCCTATCTGTGAGTTGAGTGCATCTATGAGCATTGTATTGTTAATGTCAACGTGGAAGTCGACAAAAGCGGCGTGTTTGATGGTGTTTTCGATGGTGAAACAAGCGATGGTTTCCCGATGTTCCGGCCCGGTTAACTTAGTAGCTGGTGATGAGATCAGACCTTTGGGAATGAAAATACCTATATTAGCACCTCTTGCTAATATCATTCACATCATTATGTTACAAACTATGAAGCTACATCACTGTAAATAACATAATTAAATTTTTGTATGACTATGGGTACTTGGGTAACTTATGAATTTAAACAATAATTAGTATTGTTTATTATTCAGAACCTACAACATATTTTGTAGACATATTTTTTTAATTGTATTGTACTTTACCGATCTGACTTTCGTAAGCGTTTTTATAAGTCTAAATCGAAGAATAAATATACAAATAAAATACACAACATTAATACATTTGTGAATGAAGAATTAGCAAGTTAGTAATTGGTATCTACACGGCATAATACCGGAATGCCAAATCGCATGGTAGCACCTCTTTGCCTCTTCCCGGTCATTTTCTATGGCACCGTATCAATTCTGTCGCTCACCTAGGACAACGGGTTAATATATTTACCAACACAAAACTAACCTTTGGACCAAACAGCAGTGCATCCCTTCACATACAACTCTTCCTCATAATAGCAATCTGTCTTGGGATTCAAAGGCCGTTTCTTTGGCTTCTTTTTCTGGCTGCAATTAAGGTTAAACTTCTTTGACATATTGCTAGAGCTATTAGCACTGCCACCCCTCGACGGTCCAGCGGATGGTAAGTCATCACGTCTTATACCACTCATGAGTTCAGATTTTATAGATATGTTGAAGTCGTTTTTCAGCCGACTCGGCGGTCGGAACGAGTCCATGTATTCGCATTTTAGATCTTTTTGAGCTTCTTCCAATGAGTTCTTAATGTCTGAAAGTTATGAAATTAAAGCTTAATAACTATTACATTCAATGATTTTGACTTTAATAACTGGTGGAGTTTAAATTGTGATGCAATTACAGGGTGTCCACTCTAAATCGTCAAAACATTTCCCTGACTTTTCCCTGACTTTCCCTGACCATTTCTAAAATTTTCCCTGACCTTTTTAGCTGTAATTTTTCAAAGTAAAAATGTTTCTCTTGCGAATGATTGTAAGAGACAAAAATTAAGTCTTCACAAACACTCAGAGATTTATGTTATTGGCTTCCCAAGGTGTCCAACTATCAAGGTGACAATTTTCAACACAGGTAGATTGCCACACCATAACCATACCGTACCATACATACACCATACCCACAAACAATTATACCGAACACCACCTTACCTTAATTAAACGATACCACCACCAGCCATTACCTGGGTATAGCCTACGACAAGGTCAGCGTTACGTCCGTTTTTTTTATTATCTTTGCTATCTACATGGCAAAGCCTATTTGCGCTTGAAAAGGTATCGCTGACCCTGTCGTAGACTGTAAACCATGATACCAAACACCACACACCCTATTACAGGACTAGGCTAGAATAGGTATTAAACATCATCACATCTATGTATAAATTTTGGGTTGGAGGGATGCTAACTACGTTTGTTAAGAATTACCACCATATAAAACTTTGACATTTATTGAGATCAATAACACATGTTAGGAACTGAATTAGGAAGCTTCAACTTATATGTAAGTGCAATAATTTAATCAATTGTTCTTCTTTTCTCTTCCAGAGCGTTTTTCAAAGTTTGCAACTCTACATTTTCTTTTTCTCTTTGTAGTTCCAGTTTCTTCTTTTTCTCCTCTACTTCTCGTATTTTCTTTTAGATTTTGCGTTTTTCAGCTTGTTTCTGCTGTTCTTTAGACTCATTTTCTTTCTTTTTTTCTAGACACGCGTGATATTTCTTCCTAGCACTTCTGACAGACACTAGGCTGTTAGTCGTGATGTGGTTTTCAGGGCCATCAATGGTTTTAAGGTAATCATAAACAGTTCTTTGTGCAATCAGTGACTCTTCTGTCAAATTTTCTACCAACAGTGATTTGTTGACAGAAAACCCGCCCTCAACACTTGCATTACCGTGAGAAATGATGAAACAAATTTTCATGACTTTCCATATGTCTTCATACTGTTTAACTCCACCTATGAGTAGATGGTAAAACTTGTCCAAACCAACCGCATCCTCATTGAAGTCTTCGAACTTTTGTCTCCAAGTTCCCTGAGCTTCAGATAACATTTTTTTGTATTGTTTTTTGGCTCTGTCGGCCACCTCTCCGTGAATCTTGTCTTGTTCATGTAACGTTTCAAGCACTATGTCGACGCGATTCGATGCTATTTCGGAGTAATTCATAATAACTCGTGGATCGAAACACGTCAAACCACGAACAAAACGAATCTTAATGGGACTTTTATCCAACAGTTTCACAACCGTTTGAACAATTAGTTTTTAAGTCGGATTTAAACGCTAGCTCGACTTGCGGACTGCATTTAGCATCTTTAAGCAGGCGCTTTGCTTCATATCCGATATCTGTCTTTTCTAACGGCAGCAGGTTCTCTTTATCGTCTAAATCAACGTTAATAATATTATAACTCGAAGCCGTTTCTAATTTGGATGGCATTACAATCTTCGCCATGAGATTGTAAAGTAACTCTAGGAGGGCAGTGTAGAGAAACGGAGCCATAGGTTTCTCGCTTTGGAATCAGCGCAAAAAAGGCTCAAATTCGTTAGTCAAACTTTTTACAGTTGATAGGTGGACTTTTACCAAGGGATTCTTCATAATGTCTTTTAAGATTTTTTGATTATGGTTTTTAGGGACGGTATGATCATTGACAAATTGGTTGACCTTGTCATAAATTTTGATAGCTCTTTCAATGCAAGGACCATTTTCTAACCATCTAATAGATGTGAATTTTTGTGGAAATAGAGTCCCTTCTGTGATTTGTGTGTATAAAGCTCGTCGTGCCGGACTATCTTTAAAGAGATTGTACATAGTTTTTAGTACTTCAAAAGTCTTCCAATCTACTTTTTGATGACCTGTTTTGAAAGCACCATTGACAGTGTGCAATCCACACACACCTATGTCCAATAAGGGACTTTTTGTTTCCTCGGAAGAAAGAACATTTTTCAATTTTTTCAGAAAACTAATGTTCACATTGGGGCCATCCATCGAAACTTGTAGCAGTCTTTTTCTATCTAAATCAGCCAATCCTTCCAGAAATGAGTCTACAAGATTATCGGCTGTTTGCCGTCCCAGAAAAACAGAGGTCACATATCTTGTGGCTACTGTGTTAGTATTAACGCACCAATATCTTACGCACAAGTCCATCTGACATTTTTGGGCCACTTTATTAAGGGATTCGTCAAATGAGATGACGTAATATAAGCATTCTCTAAGCAGGCTATTCAGTGTCGTCTGAATGAATGGCGCAATGCCATGGTTAATCACATATGACGCTTTTGTTTTACCCATGGTAAAGTTGTGGGCGATTTTGCTATCGGGAAACATTCTTTTAAATGAGGTAGAAATTCGGTCACATGAATTCAACGATAGTTTATTGTAAATAACTTGGAGTGCCCACAAGATTTCTGACGATGTTACATCATTTTCATTGTAGGTTTGAATCACAACTTGTTTATGTTTTTTATTGTCATGAGCTTCAACAGTTGGGGCACGTGTTTCTGTTGTTTCATTGTCACCTACAATAGCCGCTGGCGGTTGTTTTTCCACCACAACTACATCTTTGTCTACTGCAGGAGCTGATTTTGTGAAGTATGAAATAGAGGGCTGTTTCTTGCGTAATTCCATATTTTGACGATGTTTAGGTCCTTTGCTGTGAGAAGTGATGGCCTGTTTTCCCATGTTACTAAGTTTGAACGTTTTATGGCATACTTTACAAAAAGCGCTAAGCGGGTCATTTTTTACTTCTTCTAGCCAGTCCGTAAAATCAGGATGCATAATAGGGTCCAACCATTGAACATTAAACACTGTACTCTTTTTGGCACTCATAGCAACACTTATAATATAGTTCACGTTAGTTAAGTAATGCACGTTAGTAACAAACCTGCAGTGCTTACTACTGTGGTAACCTAAACTTAACTATGGTGCAGCACCATAGTTAAGTTTAGCTTAAGTCAAATTAAGCGATGAATTCTCGACATACATAACGACAAAATTCGGGTCGATAGGATATTGTTGTCCTACCTACAATACATAGAGTCGAAGCACGATTACTTATGAAACCGAATTTTGTCGTTATGAATGTCGAGACTGCCGGCCCAGGTTAGTATTGCACATGTAATAGCAGCAGTTAAAAGAAAAACAACCAAATGAGTTAGGGAATTAAGGGACCTGCAAAAGAATGCTTCAATAGTCTGGGTTAAAACAGACTAGAGCATAAAGGCTTCCCTCACTTACCGATCACTGGGAAAAGAGAAAGTTTAATAAATTAAATATATCATAGATTAAGTAAAAAAAATACAAAGAAATACTTTTTTTACTTAATCTATGATAAAAGAACTGTCATTTTCCTCTCTCTAATTAGCTGTTGGAGTATAAATATGTATATAATAATTACTGATGACTGATAAGATAATATTATTTTTATTTATTCTATACATTTTTAGACTTTTACATTAATTTTAAAGATCAATCATCAAAAAGTCCTGGTTTTCCCTGACTTTTCCAGGTAGAGAAGTCATTTCCCTGACTTTCCCTGACCCACAATAGCTTCCCTGACTTTTCCCTGACTTTCCCTGACCTTCCAGGTCCGTGGACACCCTGAATTAGATTGGATCCAAAGCAGTATTATAAATGAGAAAGTGTGTCTGTCTGCTACACTTTCATGGCCCATATTAACCGATTTTAATGAAATTTGGTACAGAGATAGGTTGAAACCTCTCGGGAAGGACATAGGCTACTTTTTATCCATAGAAAATTAAGGAGTTCCTGCACGAATAAAAAAAGCTTACCCACATGGGCGAAGTTGCGGGCATCATCTAGTATGGAATATGGATGCAATGTATCTTGATAAAGATCAATTATTATTAGTATCACAAGAATGACATTACAAATATAGACTTGGAGCAGTTAATAGCAAACAAAATCAAAAATATAACTTCAAATTGAAATTACTTATAAGTATGTATGTATGGATGTATATTCTTTATTGTACACCACAAAAATACAAAAGAAACAGATTACAAACACTTATAGTACACTTAACACTTTTACTATATTTTTGAAACTGATATCAATATACACACTTTTGAGAGTCAAATCAGTTTATTGTCAATAAGTAGATTATCTAACCATCATTCCTGTAGTACATCTCTCTGATAGTCCACCACTCCTGCTCATCCCTGGCCTCCAGCAGACTCTCATCCCGGATGGCGAAGTTGCTCAGCTTGTACAGCAGCGAGTGCTCAGACGCGGAGGCATTGCGCCCCGAGCGGTAGATTTGACCGGGGTGCTTCGCTAATACTGTTCTTCCATGCGGTACAAACTCCTACAAATAACAATCCATACTAATGTTACAAACTTGCGTTTGCCCGCAACTTCATTGGCGTGGAATTAGTTTCTTATAAAAAATTCAAGAAACTGTGAAATACACAAAATTCTTCATTTTTTCAAGGCAGTAACAAAAAATTGTTACTGTTGTATCATCCAAAAAAGCAAATTAGTAAAAATCTTCAATGTGTCTTAAGAAACTCCTTTATTACAGTCAGCACAAATCTTGAGCACTGAGCTCCACTTCTGCAGAAGTGAAATTTTACTAATTTAATGAATGAATATACTTTTATTGTACACCACAAAGGAAGTTAATCAATTAATGTATATTTGCTTTAAATGCTTTAGAGTGAGCAAACCCACCCCCACTCTTTTGTCAAGCTCATAATAGGTGCCGGCAAAAGATTTTTGGTACCCTGACTTGATAATTCAGTTTCGCTTTTACTGATGACCAATTTTATTCTAATAAACTTTTACAGATGCTTTGATATAATATTCTTCTAACTAAGTGAGGATATTCATCATTTCATTTAAGTAAAAGATAAAAAAAGTGGTGTTTACTTCCATTTCACTGTTTATTTTTAGTAAATAAAAGTTTAATAAATATTTACTTTACTTTACTTTAGATTCATATCAGTAGACCGTACTACTTTCTAAAGTAGATACTATGGAAGAATAACTTGAAATTGATTATTTACTTAATAAAAATTAGTACCTATAGTGTACCTATTTTTTTATGATTTCATGATAGAAATAAAAACAGTGAAAATGTCAAGAAATTAAAAATAAGTACTAACCAAAGGTTCAGAAGCCGCAATCATTGTTTCGTCATCCAGATTTGAAATGATATAATGTAAACACTTTCACTAATTAAGAATAGAGTTCATAGCACGAATTAAATATAATTTAATTTCACTGCATTTATTGATTTATTCAGAGAAAATAATTAAGTAATTATTGCGAAAAGCCGTTCGCATTTCGATTTTCGCAAAAGTCAAATCGCCAAACGAAAACGACATCAAATGTCAAACTGACGTTAGCAGTTAGCACAGACTTTTAATTTAAGCCTCTGCTCAAAATACGAACGACACAGGACACTATGACTATCGGTAGGGCCGATCTTGGGCCGATCACTGTCGACATGCTCGACAGTAGGGTCGGGATAGTGCCTTCTCTTTACACATCTAAACCTCTGCCCAGTTCAGTTCAGCTTAGGCATTGAAATAGAAATAGGTAGGTACTAACATTCTACATCAATGAGCTTAGGTCACTATATTGAAGCGTAGAAACATATTATTATAGTGACTTGTGTACATACGCGCGATCTGGCTCTACCTACCCTACAAAATATAACTCAAAATTGTCATTTCTTCTAAACAAGGTATTTTTAATTGTTCTTATCCAGTAATTATTAATGTGGTAATTCATTAAATACAAAGAGCGGCGGCGGCTGTGTTTCACCCCCGTGCCTCAGAGAGCACGTTAAGTTGGCGATCCTGCTCCTGATCTCTCTCCGCACGTGTCAGATTTTCCATCCCATCGGGATCGGGCTGTAAGAGAGTAAGGGAAAAGAGTGAACCTACACAGGTTCACTCTCTTTTCCCTTACTCTCTTGCGCACACACTTAAGCTCTATAATTCTATATCTCCCGCACAGATGGCGAAGCTCTGTGGAGATTGGCCGCAGTGGAAGAAATTAATAGATAGTAAATTAATTAATAGGAGAAATTCGGTTGGAAGGGTATTATTATAAAATAAAACAACACCAAGTCTTAATATGAATAAACTTTATTACTACATAAAAGGATATAATATATTGAACAGCGTCGCGTTCGCTCGTAACAAAACATTCAACAAAATACTTTGGGAGTCAACTTAACACTTTGGGTGCCGACTTATGCCCTATAACAAAGTGACCAGTGTTTCTCAAACCACATTTATTACATATCCCACTATTTAGTTATTTACTCGGATTAGACGAAAAAGATAGACGGACACGCCTAAAATATGAAGCCAATCTAGAAGGTCGATTTGAGAGTTTTAAAATATCACTTTATATCCTTTGACTGAGGTTCGAGTTTGAAGTTTCGAGTGTAAACGGGCAAATGTCGTGACTTAACAACTCATTACAAGTTTGACAGAGAAAACCAAAACCAAAGCGAGTACTTGAAAACTTAAAGCTCAAGGCTCCGTCCCATTCTGAATAGGTACTTCTTAAAAATAAATAGTCAATTAGCCAAGATATGATTGTCTAGAATCTAGATCAAGATATCATACTAATATTATAAATGCGAAAGTGTGTTTTTTTGTTGGTTTTCCTTCAATCACGCCGCAACGGCATGGTTTGGCATGGTTATAGTTGAGGACCTGGAGAGTGACATAGGCTACTTTTTATCTCCAAAAATTAAGAAGTTCCCGCGGGAATCAAAAACCTATTCCACGCGGACGAAGTCGCGGGCATCAGCTAGTTACTTAATATAAACGTGTGACGACAGCAGAGATTTTATCATGTTAAGTAGCGTTCTTAACTTTCAGCTTCATTAAACAAAACAAGAATGCTCGTGATCCTTCTATCTTTTCCTCTAAAGCTAAATTAGTTAATTATTCTTAAAATCTTAAGTTACGTGAAAATCGTTACAGTTACTTGACTATCATAAATATTGTCCCCGTCCAATTAGGACGCCAACGACGGGGTACCTTCCTATCTTTCTTAAAGTAACGCAGATCTGCCAGCACCATATTTTTTAAAACCATCCCATAGGTTTTTATTTCTTAATAGCGAACCAAAGGAAAATGATTAAATATTATTAAATCTTGACCGGGAATATCAACTTTCTAAACAAGTATAGTATTATACGCAGTCGACATTACAAATTGCAATGAAATTCATGTGACTTTGTAAATATTTTTCGCTCTATCTATCATTTTCCTTTGGTCTGTGTACAGTTAAACTTTAAGCTCTCTTTAAATTTATTTTCAAAGAACATTATAATAATATAATATTGTAATGTGTATATTATATTCAGTATATTAATATTTTATATACGTATTTTTATACGCGTTAAATGTGAATTCCTTATAGCGCATGGCCCCTTGGTCATGTGAACAGGGCTTTAGGTAAAATGTGACAAAAAAACAAAAAGCTCTGTAACTATCGCTAGATTAATTACTAGCAGTTATTCCAAAATAAAATTCTATAGCATGTTATGAAAAGTAAGATGACAAATTATTATGTAGGTATATCTTATACAATACGGTTGGGTACATAAATAGTACAATTTTAATTGACAGGTCTATTAAAGTACATAATACGTGCAATTTTACGACATGAGGGCTCGCAGAATAGCCTAAGTTAGACCAATTGTGTCAATTTGAGGCTAGTTTATAATTTATTATGGTTGAAAATGTTACAATAAAAATGAAATTTTTGGGGTTTGGCTTTGAGTTTTCTTTTATGTTTTTAAATGCTTAAGTGATTTGTCGCAATTTTCTCTAAAACACCTGTACACTTTAATTATTACTAATATCCCTTTCAAAATAAGGCTCTCGACAAGGCAAACAAATTCATAAGATAAAATTTTACCAAATATGTAAATACGTATGACCAAAAAGTATGTTTTTTTAGTTTGTGTTATTTATGTATGACAATTAAACAAATTATTCCCTTAGGTACTTGTTTAATTGACATACAAATAAGCAGTAAAAATAAGATATAACTCATGGATCGTTTATAAGGAACCATCATAAACTTCACCGCTTTGAAAACAACAACGCAACAAATAAAATTGCATAAAAATCAACAATGTAATTTAAAACGTCATTGAGGCAATATTAACTTTCAACAAAACGGCATAATGCGAAATACAGTGTACATTAAAATAAAGAGGATAAAATATCCACCGTTTTACGGTTTACACGGTTACAGAGCTTATGAAATCAACTTGACAAATAGAAAATAGTAAAATTGACGGGGTATAATAAAATACTATAGTACATAATAATATAACATTTATAATATGATACACTTCTAATAATATATTACATATATTGGTTTTCCTACTGCCTAGCTTGCCTACACTAAATACATTTGGTCTTTGGATGAGCATGTCACGTTATGGCTTGTGTCATTGTTTGTAATTTTACAGTGAGGCCAACATAATAAACGATTCCGAATTTTGACAGTGCAACACTTTTAACGGCCTTCGCAGTCGGTAAACTGACACTCGTGTTCGTGCCGTGAAATAAGTCCCGTGGCAATTAGTAGTACATTTTACATAGGTACATTACTTGCAAAAACATGCAACTACACCGCTGCCGCTAGGGGACTTTTTCGTGGCACGGACTCCAGATTTTAGCCATTTTGACTAGCTGGATTTGACATACGGATAATAATCCTCGTTATTAGTTTAACAGAGATTGTTTACTATTATCTCTCTACCAGTTATTTGCTATTTTGACTGTTTTACCAAACCGCTTTGACAGGCTGAACGTTGCAAAAACTATCAAAACTCGGGCCACACGTTGGTCGTACTTTAAATAATAATAAGTGCACTTTTCAAATTTTAGTACTTGAATATGTCCTTTTATAAATACTATTCTAGACTAGACCAGCGATCAATGCTTCGCACCATAATCCGATTAATAAAAAAACTTCATGTAGGAAATATTATAACAATAGAATCACAGAAACCTTAAAAAACAATTATTTAAAAAAACAAATAGAAAAAATTTGAGAAACACTGTTCCACAAAATAATATTAATAACTAAACTATACGAATGGTGTAAATTAAAGAGTGTTTAAAAATTATTAAAGCCGCGTTGACACGGTGCGAGCGGGCTCTACAAGTAAGCTTGCATGGGAATTCAGTTGGGATGTGGACACATTATCAGCTTATCAAATAGGTACGTCATTCTTTTCAAAATGACGATTGATTAGCTACTGAGTTTTACGAGTAAGTAACGAATAAAACACTTCTCAATTTTAAAGACAAACTGATTCAAATGTTTAAATTCAGAATCACGGTCAATGGTTATGCTAATTTTGTTTAGTCCTATATTATATAGGACCATAATATGATACTTTATGAATAATAATTTTTTAACAATATTATAAGGTGTCGTCACTTTCGTAACAACTTTAAAAAAACATATACGCGGGAGTTTGTCAGGCGTAAAGGAGCCTAAAATAATGTGAAGAGTTATTTATTTTATAGCGACAATATACCTATACGTCACGGCTCCCAAAAACTTTAAAGTTGTGTCCAAACATGTAGCGGCAAGTACGCGGCGTTTGCAGTACACAATTATGCCGTGCCCTACTTAGGATGAATATACTATACCGATGAATATAATAAAATGGGCGGCATTCGGCACGCGACAGCCGCGCAAAATTGTCGCTCTATGCTTAGACACACCTTAAGCGTAGGTACTCGTTCCTAGCATACTCGCACCGTGTCAACCCGGTTTGATATATTAAAAAATAATGCAATGATTTTCTTAAAAAGTGAAATTCATGAAAACTTTTCGATTAAAACTTCAGGTACCTAATTGGGACAACAATCGCTTCCATCCATGAAAGCATAATATAAGAAATTTTCTTTTCAAAGACTCTGAAGGTAGTAACTTTGACACATTAACGAGTGAAAGAATTGGAAGGTAAACTAAAAAAGTGGAAAACAAGAGGCTTCTCTACTTAGGGCACCCACAAATAACGGTTTTTTTATTGGTCGACACTTCGACAGCTTAGACCGAAAAAGATATGCAGGACTGCTTCACTAAAACATCCACCCTCTCCCCCCTAAATTTTGGGGAGGATATTATTGATTTGATAGCCTTGATTGCAACATAATCGTTTGTATGAGATAATAAATATGTCAAAAATGTTCAATTTAGAACGTTATGTTAGCACAGTTAAAAGAAAGTTGTTATCGAAACATACTCACATTTAAAATTAAAATAAAAACACCTGAACACAGAAAGAAAACAAAAAATTGATTTACCCGACCAAACTGTCGTCCAATAAAAAGTTCTCAGTCTGTGCCCTAAGGGTACTATCTCACTAGGATACCAGTGGCGGCACAACCAGTCGCGCTACCAACAATATGTATACAGCTCTATGTAAAGTACCTCACCTGATGACCGATTGGTTGCGCAACCAATTTAGTGGCGGCGGCCGGGATCACCCGCTGGTGGCGCAAGCACTAATATGTGCAGAGCTATTTGGCGTCTCACTCGCTCCACCACCACTTGCGCTACCAGGGACGCCCCCTCCCACACATTGCGCGTGCATGTGCGTTTTTCGCACTGTTGATGTGAGGTGATTGACGATCTAGTCTCTAGGTTTAGCATGCGCAAAACGAGATATTTCGCGACGAGAGAGAGAGATGTTGTCGTTGCCGGCAAATTTTTCGTTTACCCTAACATGCACAAAATGCGGTATATGACAAGAAAAAAATTTCTTTCCAAAAAACCGACTTCCAAAGCCACAGTAAAGTAAAAAATAATTTTGATTTCTACGCACTATGTTGAAGTCGGGCGAGCCTCACGCGTCAACTATGCCTATTTTTGTTATACTCGCCCGAGTTCAACATAGTGTGCAGAAATCAAAATTATTTTTTACTTTACAGTGGCTTTGGAAGTAGGTTTTTTGGAAAGAATTTTTATTGTTAACTTTTTAGTGTACCTACTCTAAATCAATACGGCTTAGGAGTGCAGTACCATGCAGCATCAGAGTTGAGGAGTTGGAAATTGGGTTTAAGTATGAAGTCGTTGCTTGACACCTACAATATTAATTTTAAAAAATCCTAAACCACTATGTTTAAGAAGTTCTGTACCCTGCAGCATCAGGGTTAAGGCGTTGGGACTTGGGTTTAAGTATGAAGTCGTTGCTTGACACCTACAATATTAATTCATCACAAAAAAATCTTAAGTCGCTATTTTTAAGGAGTTCTGTACCCTACAGCATTAGGGTTGAGGAGTTGGGACTCAGAGTTGTATCGCATACACGTGACTTGATACCTACTATATGAATTCACCATCAAAATTTCCGAACTCGCTAGTTTTGATGATTTCATATAGTACGGTACACCTACAGCATCAGGATTGAGGATTTGGAGTCAGAATTTTTTATGGGACCACCCCGTGAGCTTCCTCTAACCAATAAAAAAAAGATGTTCAAATCGGTTTAGAAACCACGGAGATATGCATCGACATACATTAAAAAAAAAAAAAGATACGCGCCGAATTGAGAACCTCCTCCTTTTTTGGAAGTCGGTTAAAAATAACCAGCATGTAAGGTTCGTAGAAAAATACCACAGATAAGAAATATTACTTTTATGTCTACTTTTGACAAATAGAGATAACGGGTAGACATAATTGTACTCGTTGTGCGCATGCTAGCCCTATTCGTGTTTGCTCTGGTGCCCTAGTGAGACATTGGCCTAATACTACCTTTACGTTATCACAAGGGATACATCGCAAGTTTGACTCGCGGCTATTAGAAGGGCTTCTATTGCCCTCTATATACGACTATTTAACGCCGTATATACCGTATATATTTTGACAGTTCATTTTATACCAAAAATATAATATCGATGATCTTGATACGTGGATAAAACTAATGGTCCTCGAGTGTTAAGGAATGGGAAAACAATACGCGTAGCGGCGGCGGTAAGGCCAGATTTACATGGGTAGAGTGTACGCCTATAAACAATTACCGTGTATTACAATTTCTAGTTGCATTAGACGCGTTACCACGTTGTTTGCCCAAGCCTTAAGTGTTCTTAAGAAAAATAATATTCACAAAACTATGCGTTTTCAATGTGAAGACCATAGGCCATCGTGACTCTTGTACTTCAGGTATAAAACGATTAGGCACGAATAGTTGAAAATAAAATTGATTTACACTTTCCGTTTTATGTTTGAAGAAATCTCACATTAAAATAATAAGTTTTTAGGTAACAATAAATGTCAAACATTATGGTAACGGCTAAAAGTTTTCTCATTGGAAATGCATAGTATCGATAAACGACTCTCGAGGCTCAGTAGACGTATAATATTATAAAGCAGTAGTTTCGATTTACATAGAAACCACACATGACATTTTATCACAATACATATCAAAATATATTATAAAACTACGATTGCACACAGCAATGTTTAAAAACAAAGTAATAATGCTCTTAGAGATGGTGGGAAATTTTGAGGAGATGCTTGATAAAAGTAAAATTGGGTAGGTATAATTGTTTTCACTACATCTCCTGAGGAGATCAAGTATATCTGTAGGGTTATGAAATTTTAAATCTAACCAACGTTGATCAAATTCGAGCATCGTAACAAAATAGAGAATTTGAAGTCGAAAAAACAATGATTTTAATTTCACAACTGCCACTTATGTCAAGTCTGTACCAGCAAGAATCATCGTGATGCAGTCATATCTCGGTTGGTTACTGAAGTTTATTAAGTTGAATTTAGAAGAAATTACTTGCATATTTTAAGCAATGTACACCTAAAATACATAGCTTATTACCATAATTACTCAGGTAACGTGAAAATACGTACTGTAAACGTGTGAACTTTCATCTTTTATCAAGCACTTGATTAAAATTTAACACCATCTCTTCTACTATAGTAATAATTAATAATATAATGACCTCCAAAATGCAATCCAGTCTATGCATGTGGTGTCCTAAGTTCGATTAACTTCCTAGTTAAGGCGATTCAAGTAATCTAACTTTATCCGTAATGAGGTTATTAAAATATACAATTTATGTAAAATGTATGACATATTTTTGGCATTTTCAAAAAAAATATACTTACATTGTGATGATTGGCCGGAATACAGCAGATATCTTATGTTAACCAATTTTCATTAATTGACAATTTGTTAAAAAAGACAATCCTGTACACCGAGTTAGTTTTTTTTCAATTTTACAAAAATGACATCTCGTTTTATTACAATTACAAATATTAAACGTATCATAGATTATGCTTTTTTTATTCCTGTGATATACTTTTTTTAAATATTAGCGTAAACTATCTATCACCAGTTATTTTTTAAATTCCTAACAAGCAAATTATCGCAATCTACACGATCAAAATCAACCTAAGTATACATAATATAGTTTTCTATCATTATTATATTTTATTTATTAATTTTATATAAATAAATTCTATCTCTAACATTTTTTTTATAAAAACTACAATCAAAAGTGTACAATCATATTAATCTTTATGCGTACGATGTAAAAGTAGATCTATATAATATCTATAGTATAAATATTATCTGATTATAAAGTAAATAAATTTTTGGAATATCTGGTTTTAAGGCTAGTTGGTATTTGATACCTTGGAAGCGTCGGCGCCGGCTTTGGCTGTCGTTTCCTGGATCTCTTCTATCCGCGACGTATTCGAAGCGACTTCGGCTAATGTGGCTAGAGCTAGCATATCAACGTTGCTATTACACATATCCATGTTTTGTACCACTGTGCAGGGAGCTTCCGTCGCTATTTTGATCTCCGGGATGATTTTATGCCCTCCGTTCATATCTGCGCGGGAAATCATACTGTTAATCTCCAGCCTCGTAATACTTATTTTCCTCGGTTTTCTTTTCTGACTCCCTATGACGGTTTCCCGCCAGCTTTCAGCCATTTCACGCCTCTCATCAATCATGAGTCGTGGCACGGAGTTAATAATCGGCGACGGTTCGACCGCCTTCGGCTTTACATTGACCGTCTTTTTCTTGCGCTTATTTTCGCGTTTCCTCTGCTGGAACTTCTCTAAGCTAAGGGAGGGTAGGGCTCTGATTTTCGCATCTAAATCAAAGTCGGCAGCCTTGAATGTTTTGTTTGAGTTATTGTCTGGTTCGGGCGAGTCGGTTTGCTCCATTTTTGTTTCGGTTTCGGTAGACGTATCGACGTAGCTTTTGGAGTCGTCAGTGACGTCAGTGACCGTTGATTCCTCGCGCGAGGAACCAGGGTCGCAGCTCCACGAAGCGTTATACCCTTCATCCGACAACCGTTCAGGGCAATCTCTCCTTTGCCTCTTATTCACTATGAGTCCTCCAACAGCCATGAACGCCTGGTATCTTTTCCCTTTACACGACCTCCCCGATCTATTCTTCTCATCGTCTGACCAGTTCCTATGGTAACCTTCGTCGTTCGAATATCTCTTATCAACTATTTGGTCTATCACATCCTGGTTCGTGAATTGATCGCTGTAACGATACTGCTGTTCGTCGAATTCTTCTTCAAACATTTTAGTGGTTTCCGAGAGAGCGTTTTGGAGTTCGTTTATACTGTGCTCCTTAATGGGTTTCTGCTTGTCTATGAGGCTATGAGATCTGTATTCGATTGGGGTTGAGATCGCACTGAATTTGTAAGCGGGGGGTGAGTAGTAAGGGTTCGGAGTTTGGACTTCAGTCTTGGTTGCTAGGAGGCTGCTCAGACTTCCCATTTGAGCTTCGTCAGCCAGTTTTCCTGGTGTGAACATCGACAGAGGCTTGGTATCGGGTTCGTAGTCATTTTCGATTGGTTTCTTGTTATAGTCGTGTTTAGTGGAGTTGTTGTTTGTCTTTTCTAGTTCGGTGTCTTGGTAGTCGTTGGAGGGCTCGAGTTTGTCTGTCGGTTCCCTCGGACGCGATGAGAGCGTGCGTAGAGGTGGTGCGGGCAACTTGTACCATTTGAAGTCTGGGTTAGCGCTGAAGAACGCGTCTTTGTACTAGAATAGAACGTTTCATTGTCAAAACTTGTTTTAGTACAGAGTTAATTATATAAATAGTAAGTAATAACCTCATATGGACAACTTCTCTACATAATGCTGAAAAATTTTGTTCTACATATTAAAAAAAAAAACTTAATATATTCAATAAAAATAACTGTTTGCTGTAGATTCTGCAACTGTGTTTTTAGTAGGCAGTATGCACTATGGAGTAGCATAGTAGTCAAACGAAAACCGGCAGGGCGACCGCGTATCTTTTGCATCAATCATTGATACATCGCAATCACCTCTGATTGGTTAACACTCTTCCACTATTGGACGAAATCCATTGACGCAGCAAGAATACCATAAATTCAGCCAATCGGAGGTGATTGCGATGTATCAATGATTGATGCAAAAGATACGCGGTCGCCCTGCAGTTTAGCGCTGACTGCGCGACGCGTGGAGTAATGCCATTTTAGAGCTGCCATTTTAAATATTTTTATTTTTATAAGTATGAAAAAATAATAAGGATTTTATAAATTCGTAAATCTTCATTATTATGTTAAGAGTATTTTTAAATTACCTCTTTATATGAACTTTAAAATAAATAAAATGCTAATACATTACCTGTTTAGCAAGACCTGTATAGCAAGCTTTCTCTTCCTTTTCCAAGTTGGCCCACCACTCGCCGAGTATTTTGGTTATAGACCTGCAAGACACAGATTATTACTTTTTAATTCTAAGGTAACATTCATTTAATTATTTACTTATTAGCTGATGCCCGAGAATTCGTCCGCGTGGTTTAACTTTTTTTTAGTCCTCGCGGGAACTTCTTAATTTTCTGAGATAAAAAGTCCTTCCCCGGGCCTGGCGGGTCATATCCTATGCCCTGTCTTTGTACCAAATTTGATCAAAATCAGTTGAAAAGATGGATCGTGAAAGCGTAACAAACTCACATTCGCATTTATAATATTAAGTTAGAAAGTTAGCATTTTAAAGATTCGAAATCACGATGATAAGTATAATGGACAAAGGAATTATTAAATTGGAAAAAGAGTAGTTTTTTACTAAAATACATTAATTAATTATGTCATGCTACGCAGTTTATAATAAATCTGTCATTAGGTGCAAACATATTAACCGAATGTAACCGGTTTTAGACAGCAAGATAATACTCCTAATCTGTATGTAACTAAAAGAAGGGCATTATTTTTTAAATTCTACTAAAATAGCCCTTGAATCTCACACCCATAACCGTTATCGGTTTCTGCACAGCACCGTACCGGAACGCTTAATTGCTTGGCGGCTCGTCTTTGGCGGTAGGGTGGTAACTACGAGCTACGGCTGAAGCTTCCCACGGGACTAGACCAGAGAAATTGACCCTGCCGGGAATCTAACCCGGCTCTTCCCACTCAAAGATCACAGCGCTCACCACTGTGCCAGGGAGGTCTTAAATTCAATCATTAGCATTTCAAACTTTTTTTGATATGCCAGCCTTAGACAGCTGCTGAATCCCAATGGTGCCCCATCGCCGTCCTGCTCGTGCATGCTACGCTGTCTGTGAGAGGGAGAGAGACAGAAGTCACCTGATTTCCAAGTTCGGGAACTTGTCTCGCACGACGATGCGTGGTCGCTTGCAGAATATGAGGAAGGCGTTCATGGGCCGACGCCGTCCTGCTCCTGCATGCTACAAAGACTGTGAGAGGTAGAGAGACAGAACTGTTACCTGTTCTCCAAGTTGGGGTATTTGTCTCGCACAACGCTGCGGTGTCGCTTGCAGAATATGAGGAAGGCGTTCATGGGCCGACGCCGTCTTGCTCCTGCCATACTACACTGAGTGTGAGAGGGAGAGAGATAGAACTGTTACCTGTTCTCCAAGTTGGGGTACTTGTCTCGCACGACGCTGCGGTGTCGCTTGCAGAATATGAGGAAGGCGTTCATTTCATGGGCCGACGCCGTCCTGCTCCTGCATGCTACACTGTCAGTTAGAGGGAGCGAGACAGAACCGTTACCTGTTCTCCAAGTTGCGGAATTTGTCTCGCGCGACGCTGCGGTGTCGCTTGCAGAATATGAGGAAGGCGTGCATGGGCCGACGCCGTCCTGCTCCTGCATGCTACACTGCCTGTGAGAGAGAGAGAGATACAGAACTATTACCTGTTCTCCAAGTTGGGGTATTTATCTCGCACGACGCTGCGGTGTCGCTTGCAGAATATGAGGAAGGCGTTCATGGGCCGACGCGCGTGGTGCGCCGGCTCCCCGTCGCCGTCCTGCTCGTGCATGGTTCACTGTCTGCGAGGAAGAGAGAGAGGGTGATATGAGAATCTTTATTAAAGAGTAAATTGCCAAAATGAACAGTTTTCATGCTACGGCTACACAACTAGCTGGCTATTCAATGACTTTTGCTAAGAAACATAGATAATCAGCAGCAACTGAGTTCCTGCCGACTAAACTTAAGCTCACAACGGCGGTCGTAACCGTATCGGTCGAAATCGTAACGACCGACGCGACGTAAGTCTCGAAGCCAATATTCTCCGTTTTTGTTTTCCTATTATTGAGTACCAGCGAGGTACTCATTTAACTACGATCTAGCCTAACTAAATATTCTCAGTAAATACTCAATTACTTCGGTTACGTAGCCAGGAAAGACGCAAACAAAAGAAAACCTCGAAAGGAAGATCATTCGTTGGCTGGACCCCGGTAAAATAATCAATTTACTGTGGCATATTCTGTGCTTATCACACGGCAAAACACCGGCTGCGTGGGAAAAACATTCTTCTTCGTATTTAGGGCTCTTCTGCAATTAGACGTAGTCGTCCACTAAATGTGAAGGGGGAAGAAAATCATATACAGTGTATTAACCCTCAGTAATAAGCGTTCGACGTGAGGAGACAGAGTAAGACCTACTATATTAACTCTGTGGAGGAGACCAACGAGGTAGGTGCTGGGGGCTTACTACTATCGCTTAGAGCCGTATTGTTGAAGTTCGTGTTTTAGAATTATAACTCTTATTTTTGGGACGTCAAGGTTCATCATATAAAACTGACATATAAAAATAATACTGCTTCAAGCAATCGTAGTTACCCCCTGAGGTAGTAAGTTTGCATATCGACGGCCGACGCGTAAACAAATACCTAGGTATTGACGCGCGCCGCGTAGCCGGTCGCCCACTTTCCAAACCACTACGGAAGTGCTCCAAGTCTCGTATGACCATATTATATCCTGGAAAATTTGGGTCGTCCCGATGTTGGAGATTTATTTTAGACGTCCCGCAACTAGCTGCCCCGCGCCGGCTTCGCACGGATTGCCTTACCTTACATACATTTTAACCCTACATGCATTATAATTTATAACAAGCTTTTTCCCGCAGCTTCGCTCACGTTAATGTATTTTCGAAAATCCTTTCTTAGCGGATGTCTGCGTCATAAAAGCTAAAAGCCTTTCACCTTTTCCTTTTATATATATTTTATAGAAGATAAGTAGGTATCTACTTATATCCTGAAAAATTTGGGACGTCCCGATTTTTGAGACTGAGTTATACGTCCCGCAACTACTTGTCATTCATAATGATATATTTATATATCATTTTACCTTAGATGCCTTTTATTTGATAACTAGCTTTAACCCGCGGCTTCGCTCTCGTACTAAAGTTGCATACCTACCTATCTTCGTCACAAACAGACCCTACAGTCCTACAATGAACTTGAAACATCCTAAGCCTCTATCAATGAACCTGCAGACAGTGTAAATAACATGTCATCGACCCCTTATCACGTCTTATCACGTGATGGAACTGACACGGACTTGGCAAAGAACATTATCATTGATAATAACTGGTACACTGATACTGATAATGTAGTCGTCACAAATAAGGACACACTATACATTTTTTTTCTGCACTGATATTAAGGTACTAAAATTTAAAAAAAAAACAATGGCGTTTTATACCCTTTTTCTGCCCGCTTAGCACGTTAGCAATGAAATTTCATAAATTTTTTCCGCCCGCATATATGTTTGGTATTAGGTAGGTACTGGCAGCAATGACGTACTACGAGTATCTTCCTCGTTTTGAAAAAGTAAGAAGTAAGTACTTTCCGAGTGAGTGTAGTAGGTATACAACAAATTGTCTCATGATATAATACTTTCTTGTATAGGTATATGCCAGCTATTGAATAATAACTACAGGTTTTATGATTGGCCGTTATTTTGTAAAACTTTGTCCACTTTTTATTCTATTAGTTTTAAGATGATATTTTGTGCAAAAAAAAGGTAAATATTCAAACCCCTTTAAGAAATAACTCTTATTAGGTAGCTCTTATTTCCGGCCAAGATGTCACAATATGGCGGAATTCCCGTCCCATTCTCAGTCTGAACGCATTATACAATAGCGTTCCGCCAACCGGTCGACCGGCGCGGCGCGGTCCGGAAGGTGCGCCGATTTTCACTTTCGAGGGCCGTCGCCCCTACAGCCTCGGCACACTTCGGCTTTCAGTCAAGGCCGAAATGTTTGATCATACTTACTATACGAGTAAGCGACGTCCTTATATTTTGTTAAAGGGGAAGAAATCGGGTTTTGGGAGATTTTTACCCACTGTAAGCCCTCGGTGGCCACCCTATAATATAATCCCAATAATAATAATTTCCATAATTCGGAAAGACGTGGGAACTCACCGCATTATTATCCCAAGAAAACTCCTACCATTATTTGATGAATGGAAAGGGGTCATGACCCTCAGTAATGAATATGACGCAGAGCGAGACCCATTGAAACCCCCTCGATGGCCATATGTTAAGTGTAAGCGCTTAATATTATGTTGACGAGCTCCCTGGCGCAGTGATGAGCTATGTGGTCTTAAAAGTGGGAGGCCCCGTGTCCGATCACCGGCAGGGTTAATTAATAACCAAACTAGCTGATGCCTTCGACTTCGTCCGCGTGCATTAAGTTTTTTTGATTCCCGCGGGAACTCCTTCATTTTCCGGGATAAAAAGTAGCATATCACTCTCCAGGTCCTCAACTATACCTACCTATAATGCCAAAAATCACGTTGATCTGTTGCTCCGTTGTGGCGTGATTGAAGGACAACCCAACAAACCAATAAACCAACAAACAAACACACTTCCGCATTTATAATATTAGTACGATTAGTATCTACTACCGAGTACCGACTTGGGTCAACGTTGCTAAAAAAAACACATCCGACTGAGAGAGAACTATAAGAAATTAGATGATGCCCGCGAATTGACTTATCAAAACTTACACGGAAATCTTATTCCACGCGGACGAAGTCGCGGGCATTACTTACCTAGTAATAAATAAAATTTAGGCGGTAAAATGACGCTTCCTTGGGCCAAATATTTGCTAACGCCGTTGATTTATGTATCCGCGACAATATCGTGACATTGCAGCCTATGCGGATTCCGTGGCATTGCAAGGTCGACGCCAATACAAAGGTGATCCTGATCATATTACAACCGCAAGCACAAGCAGTTTTAAGTACCATTAGGTAGTTTGAAAACACGCAACGGAATGAATAATGTCCGGAGTACAGGAGACTCCATTTTCGAGATAGGAGCTGCAGCGATATTGAGAAAAGCCGCATTTTCCGCCCTCAAATCAACTGACTACTATCAAGTGCATCCTTACTTCCTTACTATTATTATAGTTAAATGCAAAAGTGTGTCTGTCTGCTTTCACGGCCTATCTGTTCAACCGATTCTGATAAATTTGGTACAGATTTATCAGAATCGGTTGAACAGATTGGATAGTTCGTAGACACACCTAGGCTACTAATTTTTATACCGGAAAATCAAGGAGTTCCCGCGGGAATTTAAAAAAGTCGCGGGCATCATAATATAGTTTTACTTAATAGTTATAGTACTTCTGGAACCGCGACGCTTATAGGTTTAAGGATCTCGTAGGCCTGTGTGTTACTTTACTCAGGACGATTGTTAAAATTAAGGCTCTTTCATAGCGCAAAACAGCGAAAGGAGAGTTTTTCAAAGCAGTTTATCTATAAAATGGTGACATAATATTATGTCTGCTTGAAAAAATGATATGTTGTTTTCAAGACCTATATGCAGCTAATGACGCGCCACAAAAAACAAATTTAAAATTCTCTGCATAGAAAAAATCTTTAACCAAACCTTCTACCTTTTAAAGCAATAATTTTTCTCCTCATTTAAACTAAGTAATAAAAATATTACATACAATTTCAATTTCTAAATCAAATAGATACGTCGGATTAATTTTTATTGAACAGTTTAGTAATACATATGTTTATTTTTCTTACAAATTATTTCTTCCATTTTTGCGACATGCGCTTGCTTGATTTCACCCTTGCGAGATATCAATTTTGATCTTGTGAACTGAGAACGTTTATAACACAACTCTCGTTACTCCTTCACCATCAAAAGCAAGTGGTATTTGATTGCTCAAACCCACAACTCCCATAGCCCCAAACAGTTTTACCATCGAGTCCTATACAACCTATAGACAAGAGGTAAACTAAAACTGTATGCGAATGCCATTAAGGTCACGCCAAAATTTGATGTCGATGCCAAGGTTATGAGCGATTCGAGACCAACTTGTTTGCGCCGCCTGTTGCCGACCAGGCGTGCAAAAACTCACACGAGAAGGTCGTTTCGCTATTGTTTTCTGTGTGTTTGTCCTGAATGTATTAGTTATACTTTTATAACATGGAACCAAAAGAGTAAAACAGCATGTTGTGCCGAGACTATTATCTGCCTCGTTGGTCTAGTGGTTAGTATATGTGACTGCAGCCAACGAGGTCCCGGGTTCAAGTCCCGGGTCGAGCCAACAAGTGTTGGGGTTTTCTGACAAGAAATTCTCAGTACCTACTAGCCCGGAGTTAGGAAGTTGGCGGTGTTTCACCCCCGTGCCTCGGAGAGAACGTAAAGCCGTCGGTCCTGCGCCTGATCTTTCTCCGGTAGTGTCGGATCATCCGTCCCATCGGGCTATGAGAGCGAAGGAACAGAGAGTGCATCTGTGTATGCGCACACACTTGTGCACTATATCTAATATCTTCCACGCAGATGGCTAATCTCTGTGGACATAGGCCCTCATGACCGAAATTCGGTCGGGAGGACATTATTATTATTATATGTAGTTATACTTTTAGAACCAAAAATAAGTATACTAAAATGCGGACGGACAGACATATCTACAATATACGATTTCCTATGTAAAGTAGAAATGAATGCGCGGTTTTGATTAAAAATAAACAGTTCAATTTGAACCTAAAAAGCTTTCGGTTGTTTTTGTTATCAATAGAGGAAACTGGTTGGACGGTTATCGAATAATGTATATTTTCCTACCTACATACAATAACTGATTGAATAGAAATAGGCACTTATGTACCTATCCTTGTTATTTGTGATATTATTGTCGCTATCCTAAAGGACTTAGTTCCGTGTTGGTAAGTGATAATGAAGTCTAAGATGGTAGCGGGCTACCCTGTTAGGGGTATGGTAGTTATCCAAGATATCCCTAATCGGTTTCTATACGGCATCGTGGCGGTACGCTAAAACACTTGGCGGTACGTTTTTGCCGGTAGGGTGGTAACTAGCCACGGACGAAACCAGGCCTCTCTCTGCGTCGTGCTCGTATTCCTCATTGCTGAGGGTCGTGTTCCCTTTCCATTAATCACATAGTGACAGAGGATTTCTTGGGATAATAATACGATGGGTTCCCACTTCCCAGGTCTTTCCGAATAGGACTCGACTAAGAGAACTACTTCAACTTTTAGGTTACTAACGGTTAGATGTTAGTGATGATAATCGGGACCGACGGCTTAACATGCTCTCCGAGGCACGGAGGAGGCAAAAAGGCCAAATTCGAACTTTCAAATTAGGTCACCCATCGAGTTACCGCCTTGGTTCAACGTTGCTTAAGCTGGTGGTCAATACCTGCGTTTCAAGGATGTCCTTAAAAGGAATCTTTCATCTTGTAATGTTCCGTCAGACAGCTGGGAACAGTTCGCGCTGCAAAGGCCTAAATGGCGTAAGATGATAAACGACAGGTGCAAAATTTTTGAAGAATTGCGTCTACAACAGCTTGACGCAAAACGCCACCTACAAAAAAATTCGGCCAAAGCAGACTGCACATATTATGTGTACAATGGCAGTGGCCAACTTTATTGTGAGTCGTGCCGGCGGACTTTTCTGATTAAGTTTGACTATGCTAGCCACATCCGCGCACACTCCAGAAAATAAGCAAAGTCAAGATGTCGTCGTTGGCGTATACGCCCTTGGTCCTCCTTGGCGTATCCGCCAACGACGCTGCTTAACAATCGCATCCGACTAGGATACAGCAGTTGTGACAACGCACATCAGCCGACCCTCGAAGAAAAGACTTAAAAGGAACGTTGTTATCTGAAAGAGATGGTACGAGTAAATAAATTAGCGTACTTGTTTTTACATAGGTAGGTATACACTGCTCTGGCGCAAATCGCAATTAGCTCGCTTTAGCGACACCGAGTATGATCCTACTAGTTATAATTAGACCACCAATTCAATGACCGAAAACTAGTTTTTCGATGTTTTGTATACAATGATTGGTATTTGAAGGTCGCTATAGGTAGATTACTAGATACGAGTTGATTTTTAAAGACGAAGGCTAAGATGTGAACATTTATACAGGACCACTGTGTATAATAGTTTTATTTAGGTTTTAACATCACGTGAGATAGTTAAGCTAAGCTATTAAAGTAAAATGATGATACTAAGTCACTATCTATGGAATAGAATAATGTTTTTTTAGAAAAGAATACCAGGGAGATCGTCAGAATCCAGAGAATTTTATTGGTAAAGGAGAGATCAGCTAAGCTATTAAAAAGAAGACTATTTTTTAAGTCACTAGGTATGCCAGGGAGATCTTTATGATCCAGAGAATTTTATTGGTAAAGGAGAGATCAGCTAAGCTATTTTTTTTTTTTTTTTTTTTAATGTTTCGCACTCAGTTATCCTCTGACAGGGTGTCAGAGACCTTTTTAATGCGAGTTTTGCTCTGAATTAGGTGCCACTCACAATAGTCGTAAAGTGGTGGTTTCTTTTTTTTTTTTTTTTTACAAATGGTATATATAAGTATAATATATAATTTAAATATACTTATTTATTATTTTGTTAGTGGTAATGTTTTTTTTTCTTTTTTTTTTTTTCTTGTGTATGTTAGTGTAAGCTAAGCTATTAAAAAGAAGACTATTACTTAAGTCACTAGGTATGCCAAGGAGATCTTCAGAATCTAGAGAATTTTATTGGTAAAGGAGAGATCAGCTAAGCTATTAAATTAATTCACTTTGTTATAGTATAAATATTTTTTTTCTCTCTGGAGATGTCTCTGAAAAAAATGCTTTTGTAGTTTGGATATTGGTATCGACCGGGTTCGTTTCCCGGCAGATCAATGTAGGAGTTAATTGTTTCTTAAATATTCCCGGGTTTTTTTTCTGGTAGGAGTACTGAATAGTTATTATTTACCTATTCAGTTGGTAGGAGGCTTTAGGCGTGGCTTTGTTACGAGTTACGAGTTTAAGACCCTACCTATATGATTCTATACGCAACCGGCCGAGATGTTAAAAAGCTGTATGATGAAGCGTAGTAAACGATAAGGGGTATGTATGGAACATGGATATAATATAAGCTGCCCTGCCACTCCTAGGTTTGCCCACGCTTCAATCATCATAGTTCGCCATCTACACTCGAATTATCAAAGTAAATACCAATTATCCGAAAAACTTACTAAAAAAATGAATGATGAGGAGGGAATAATGGGAGATGAAAATATGAGGATCATAAAATATATGATCTATAAAACTATTAAGTATAGTCATTAGTCATGCTAACTACATAATTATAGTTAGGTACTCTAATCTCCTGTGGTTCAAGTGACTGATTCTATCATTCAGCAAATATAAATACAAGTATAACATACTTAGGTAGAAACTAGAAACGTACTTAATAATATTATCATGATAACGCGCAGTAGGGTAATCCCCGTTACTGTAGCACTCTGATTGGTATAATTTAGCCTCCTGATTGGCCTTTTGTTGCGAAATACCTACTACTAGCTAAGTATTAAATTACGTCCATGGCTATTGAGGAAAGGTACAAATTGTAGTGGCGTCATGACATTTGACCGTAACTTGTTGGCCTAGGTGAGCGACGAAAGAGACGCGACGCGATACGACTCCATAGAAAATGAAAACTTAGGTACCTATCTACGCGACAACGTAAGACATGTAGAGGGTCAGCTACCGTTACTTTGTTCCTGTCGCGTCGCATTAGCAACCGCGTTTGTCATTCACCTACCTAGAACAGCAGAGTGCGAAACATTGGTGTGAAAAGTAGGTAATTGCATTTTTTTGCTACCTACTTTAATTCTTTATTCAAACCATTTACATTACTGAATTGTAAAATAATATTATACTTCACTATGTACCTATATAACCTACTACTTATATATGTTTTCCCATTCCCTTACTTTTCTCTTTAGGTATATTATACTCACTGTCTTTCAACCCTGTCCCCACTACCAAAGGTTAACCGGAAGAGAATACCTCTAGGTGTTTAAGTACATGGTATTTTATGTGCAATAAAGACTTTAAAATAAATAAAAGTGCGCTATCAGCTATGGCATCACTCCAACAGCCCCCGCAATCGAGAAATAAAGTCATTTGGAATGATGCCGTGTTTTGGCAAAATTTTTGCGTCGATCCATTAAACTTAAGTCAGATGACTTAAGTTAAATGGATCGATGCGTAAGGCTGAAGACCGTGCTGGTCGTTGAAAAGACCCTTGTCCAGAGCACAAAAATGTGTGACGCAAAATATAGACATGATGATGATGAGAGAATCAGGGCTTTAAGCAGGGCAGCAGGGATTTCGAACAAGAGCTTCCTAAATCCTAATGTGTAATGAGTAATGAAATGAAACTTGTGTCACTTATGATACGTTAAGACTCTACCACCGGTTCGGGTAGCCGTTTCTACTGAGAAGAGCCGGACAGAAACTCAGCAGTTGCTCTTTTCTTAAAAAAGAAAAAGGTTACAATATGTAAACCATACAACACATATCTACATCAAGTATTACACTGACTTGTGGGTCACTGGATGCAAAGCCGGTCGCTTCCATGCAACCTTGTCAGTCAATCATCGATGGTGTAATAACCTCGACTTAACAAATGCTGTTTAATACAGTCTTTAAAATGTAATGGTAAATCTAGAAATTCTTTGGGAACCATGCATATAAAAGCGTACACTCGACCCCATAAAGGATTTCTGCACCTTGCGTACACGATATGACGCTGTTACTAGCTTATGGCGGTTTCTAGTACCTACATCGATTGTAATGGTAATATTTGATGATGAAATCGAAATCCAAACAGTGTTGCATATTGATTTCATTAATTTCCTGACCTAGGTAGGTGCCTATTCCCCTGTCTAGCCTATTCTAGCGTAGCCTATTTATTCGAAGGACCGATTGTTCTAATACCTACTCATACAGTTTAAATTGGATGGTAGTTAATGTGCCGTATAATTTGTTTATCGGTTTTATTAATTAAAACAAAATGCGATAGTACTTTTATGAAATATATTTTGATAACGATGTTACCTAATTAATAAAAGTTTTATGTACTCAAGTAACCACTGAAGCCAGTTTAAATCCAGTCCAGGTAGTTTCTTCTCATTCCAAAAGTTAACGCCTGAGTCTTTGAAGTTACAGACTTAAAACGGCACTTAGGTTATTAGTTTTGAATAATAATAATTTGTATACCTACCTACCTACCTAAGCAATTTTTCGAAAAGCTACCACAATGGGGGTTAAATGGGGGTTGAAAGATGAAAGTTCTATGTTTTTGAAGTAGGTATGGACATGAAAATCAGCATATAGGTTATTAGTTTTCAAATCATAAAAACCTGCATAGGTACGCTTTATGTATATTATGTATAGCCTCTATAGAGTTAGATAGGCCTTTTGCTGCGGTAAAATTTCATAATTTCATAGGAAATCAGAATTACCTCTGAATGGTTAACACTTTTCCGCTATTGGCCATTATCCATTGTCGCGGCAATAATACCATCATCATCTTTCCAAACCCATCGCTCACTACCGAGGAGTCTCCTATCAGAATAAGAAGGGTTTGGGCGAGGTCCACCACGCTGTAGCCTGTAAGTGCGGATCGGCAGCCTTCACACAGCTTTGAGAATATTATAAAGGACTTTCGGGTATGCAGGTTTGCTCACGATGTTTTCTTTTACCGTAAAAGCTGTGGAAATTTCTTAAAAAGTCAGAACTTAGGGGTTTTCTGGTTATACATATTAATCTATGGGGGTTACTAAGAGCAGCGAAACGAAGCCGGGCGTCTAACCTAAACTACTAGGCTTCACCGCTTGAAGTAATAGGTACCCATCGATGTATTCGACATTCGATGAATTCTATAAAGCTATTTTTAGGGTTCCGTACCTAGAGGGGAAAAATGGGATCTCTTCGTTGTCCGTCTGTCTGACTGTCAGCACCGTTTTTCTCGGGAACGCGTGGAGGTATCAAGTTTAAATTAGGTAATAACAAATTCTATCCGATAAGAATATAATTACCATCTAACGGGCTACCGATTTGATCGAGAACTGCATCGTTGGTCTAGTGGCTAGCATGTTCGACTGCGGCCGACGAGGTCCCGGGTCGGACCATTACCTATTAAGTTTTGGGTTTTTCTGACCAGAAATTCATAGTACTAGCCCGGAGTTAGGAAGTTGGCGGTGTTTCACTCCCGTGCCTCAAGCCGTCGGTCCCGTTTATTATCACTCACATGATAATAGCCGTTAAAGCCCACCAAACAGCATTGGAGCAGCGTGGTGAGTCTAAGCTCTAATTCCCTCTCTCCTATGAGAGTAGCAGTGGTGGTCTACCGAGCTGCAGCCAAACATTGATGCAGCTTTATCGAAGCCCTGCGGATCGGTAAACCGGTAGATGGTAGGTAATTAGTAATCTTCTTCTTCTATCTTCTATATATATAAAAGCGTCTCCTATCTTCTATCTATATCTATCTTCTATTCTTCTTCTTCTTCTTCTTCTTCTTCTTCTTCTTCTTCTATATATAAAAGCGAAATACCACTCATTCACTGACTAATCACGATATCTCAGGAACTATAAAGCGTACAGACTTGAAATTTGGAAGGTAGATTCCTTCTATAGTGTAGACGCCAGCTAAGAAAGGGTTTTGAGAAAATCCACCCCTAAGGGGTTAAAATAGGGGTTGGAAGTTTGTATGAAAGTCCTTTGTTTTTGAAGTTAGAGACACGAAAATTGGCAATTAAGTTATTAGTTATAAATAATAAAGACCTGTATAAGCAATTTTACGAAAATGTACCCCAATAGGGGTGAAATGAGGGTTGGAAGCTTACATAAGGGTTCCAAGTTTTTGAAGTAAGAGACTTGAAAATCGGGATTTAGGTTATTAGCTTTAAGTTATAATAAACTGTATATGCAATTTTAGGAAAATCTATCCCACAGAGGGTGAAATGGGGGTTGTAAGTTTGTATGAAAGTCCTTTGTTTCTGAAGTTAGAGACTTGAAAATCGGGTTTTAGGTTATTAGCTTTAAATAATAATCACCTGTTTAAGCAATTTTACGAATATCCACCCCAAAAGGGGTGAAATGGGGGTGAAAGATTACATACAAATTTTATGACTTTGAAGTATAGACATGAAAATCAGCATTTAAGTTATCAGTTTTAAATAGTAAAAAAACCTGCATAAGCTATATAAAGCCTCTATAGATAGGCTGTTTGCAGCGGGAAAATTTCATAATCTCATAGGAAAGTCGCGGGCGACCTCTAGTTACCTATATTCATAACGGATGGCATAATAATTAATAATTATGTAAATATTCCCATATCCCGATCGCGTTAAATTGGCCGCCATTTTTACCACGTGATCAATAAAAATGCGTCCGCCATCATGGATACAGATTATAAATACCTATTTGCAAAACAAACATGGAACTATAAAAATAGCTTTATCAACTTTATCTCATTGTTTTGTTAATGAAACGAGTTCTTTTTAATTATCAATCAATGCTAACTGCCTAACAAAACAAAATAGGTAGGTGTACTTAAGTAGGTAAGTAGGTATAGTAAGTATAGTTCGTGCACGAGATGAATGCAGAGCAAATGTAGTATGGTGACACATACATTTACTCTGCATTCAACTCGCGCGCGAACTGTAGTTACCTACCTAGGGTAAACCAACATACGTATCTACGTGACGTCACTTGCTTATTTAAAATAGGTAGTAACTATAGACCGTAGGTTAGATAGGTACTTAGATAGTCTGAGTGAGCAAAACATTGGTGCAGGCACAGCAGGTTTAGGTAGGTAGGTAGGAAGATAGGCAGGTCTTAGACAAAGGTTACAAAAACATTTGCTGCTTGCTTTGGTAGTCTAGCTCTACTAGGTAGGTGTTAGGTAGGTACTAGGACGACTTGTAAAATAAATTAGTCGAAAAAGGCGACTAAACATGCTTTACCTACTTACTAAGTAGGTAATTAAAGTTATGTTAACTTATCTAGTAGTTAATTGACGCCCACGAAGATGATGCTATGCTCTAGTAATATATTAAGTCTATGTGCTATGCTACTATTTAGGATTGATATTTATAAAAGTACCTGCTTATTCATGAATTCATGACGCAGGACGCTCAGAGCTACGAAAACAGAAAAAAAAAACAAGTCCGTAATTAAATTTGATAGATGCAACTGATTTGTAAACGGGAACATTTGGCAAGGTATAACAACCAAAAGCAGCACTGTTCCACTTTTAAAATAATAATTAAGCGTCGATTATACACGTACACTGTTATTTGCACCAATTACAAACGTTTGGGAACATAATATTGAATGTTTAATACAAAACAATACTTTCTAGCGTCGAGAGCGTTCCATTTTTAGTATAGTGCGTGTTGTTGCCAGGCGGCGCATGTAGGCGAATTCCTGACTGATAACCATGTTCGAGACCCACGATTAGTATAGAAACCATTATAAAAAGCGATGGTACAACGCTAATCACTCAATTTACTTAGCGACTATGTGATTTTTGCTGCATAATTTTCAAGGGCATAATGGGCTGCCAATTTATCACACAGTATGGAGCTTCCTCCCGACTTCGTACAGGGTTTCCCCACGAATCATGAATGAAACCAACGTCCGCCGGACACTAATCTACCCATAATAAGTCCTCAAACCAATAAATTAATAGAGTAATAAAAGAAAATACTCACGGACTCACAGCGATACGTGTATCATGCACATGACGTCATTTGACGCACCACAAACCCTAATTTTTGAGCGAACAGTATAGCAAACGAGTCGAAAACAACAGGAATCACCTATGCACTACACTTGAATTAATACAAAACTATCGTTAAGTCATTACTTACATGATTTAGGACATTTTAAAATACATTTGTTGTATGTTGACTTCAGTTTTGACAAGATGGTCGCGCACCGACTGTTTTGCTTTGGTTGTCAGCTGATACGAAGAATGTTCTACTTCAAGCGCAACCGACCCACTACTTCTGTTCTTTTTCACCGCGTTCGATCAATGCAGACGTGGAAGCGAGATGGCATTTCTGAATTAATTAATTGAAGAATTGAAACATGACTGGAAACACGAAATGTCATTTTCTTGATGCAATAATAATACGAATGGAAAATACATAAACAGACAGACTTTATCGAATTTTATGAATTGGAAACCGTGGCAGTGTTATGGAAGATAACATTCTATTTCACAATAACGCGTAATCATTATCTTGGGGATAGTTTTATTATGTATATATTTGGGCGTGACAAATTGAAAGTTTATAGACATTTATATAGTTTGCTCTGCCATCTGGCGGAAAACTCGGGAAATATGTGAACGCTTGGGCTTGGGTTTGTAGCAAAGTAAATAGAAGCGAATGCCGTGATGAGGTAGGTGTTTAATTTACATACTTTGGCATTGTTTCGTATTATTGTATTATGTTAGGTTAAGGAGTCATTGCTTGATTATTATGCAATGGATTATAATAATTTATACTTATTTTTTTATTAATTTCCACGGTGCCGTTGATTAAATCTTTCCCTAGATGGCGTTACTAGTCTAAAATATTCAGGGGAAAGTTTTAATTTTCAGAATAGGTAATTCTAAAAATAGTGTTAAGTATATTATGTCACTTTCCCTTGGTTTGTAATAAGCTTTTTATACTATAATATTATCATATTATTTGTTTTCGAAAGGTACCTCTGTACCTTTCGTCACAACAGGTTGAAAATGTGGGCCGGAAAAGCGTAGCAGACAGGACAGACAGACAGATGTACACTTCAGTATATAAATACTTAATATTAGTATGGATACGAGTGTAAGAGTTCCCACAGTAAAAAAAAAACATCACGCTAGTATCACTTCTATCTATCAGGGGGGTTTATAACCAACGCCAGCAGTATTATTTCCAAATGAAAGTTTTATGTCATGTACCTTGATGTCCCTAAAGTCTATAATATTATATACTTACCTACTTATTAAAATAACGTGTATTCTATTGTGCCACACTAACACACATCTTGTTCAATCCTCTTAACAAAGGTTAATTTTGTATTATTTCATGTGTGCAATAAAGTATTCTATCTATCTATTTAATATTATAAAAGCGAAAATTTTGATGGATTTATGTTATGTCATGGATGCTCGTTACTCAATCACGCCAGAACGGCTGAACGGATCTGGATGAAATTTGGCACAGAGATAGATTATAATCTGGAATAATACAAAGCGAGTTCCCGCGGGAACCGAAAAAACGAAGTCGCGGGTATCAGCTGATAAGGATTATAATTCTAAACCACGATCGTCAACAATATTAAAACAATATGTCAATCGTACATTGACTACTGACAGCAATTATTGGTGTCAGAATGCGATTTAAATTTTTTTCTAAAAGGAAAAGTTTCATTTTAGGCCTACTCTTGTACACTCTACTATGAATAGAGGAAAATACATAGATTGTATTAAAAATATAATAATTTAGAACAGTGAAGTAAATAACGAGCAAAAAATAAAAATGAATTTCAAGTTTTCGATACGTTTCCAAGAAGGCAACCTTCAGCCATAGAGAAGGCAGTAGGCGCGACATGTATCAAAATATGTCATTTCTGACAGTCACTGTCAAAATAACGTGTTTTTCTTTTGAAATCGTCAAAAAATATGAATCCGCCATTGTTACCCACTCATGATTAGTCATCATACTAATATTATAAATGCAAAAGTCACTTTGTTTGTTGGTTTGTTGGTTTGTTGGTTTGTTGGTTTGTCCTTCAATCACGCCGCAACGGAGCAACGGATTGACGTGATTTTTGGCATGGGTATAGTTGAGGACCTGGAGAGTGACATAGGCTACTTTTTATCCCGGAAAATTAAGGAGTTCCCGCGGGAATAACAAAAAACTTAAACCACGCGGACGAAGTCGCGGGCATCAGCTAGTGTTCAATAACTTGGAAAGATTAAATAATTTTACCACTGAAATTACGACGAATTCATAGATTTGACCAATAAAAACTGGTCTATTATTTTATTTTCCCTCATTTCACTGCTTGTACATGACTTGGAATAAGCCCCATACAAATCTGAACCGTCTCCTTACGGCCGGTTTCTGAATTGAGAATTTCATGTTGAGTCTGTCTCAATAAATAAGCAAATTTTTGTTTCTGAATTGATATTGGGCCGGTTTCTGAATTAAGCATTCAAGCAAAAACAGCAAGTTCCAACTCTCAAACCTTACACAATATCAATTCAGAAACAAAAATTTGCTTTATTGGTCCTTATGTAGTCTTTGAGACAGACTCAACACGAAATTCTCAATTCAGAAACCGGCCGTTATTGAACAGACTCTAGCTCCCCAATCTCTTCACAATCGTGCATTGTCGAGTCAACATCTCCTGAAGATGCTCCGGTATCGGAGTGAAACGTAAGTACGTTGAGAGTTTTTTTTTCATCCACTACAAGTTAGCCCTTAACTGCGATCTCACCTGATGGTAAGTGATGATGCAGTCTAAGATGTTAGCGGGCTAACCTGTTAGGGGCATGGCAGTTATATTAAACCCATACCCCTAGTCGGTATCTACACGGCTTCGTACCGGAACGCTAAATCGCTTGGCGGCACGTCTGTACCGGTAGGGTGGTAACTAGCCACGGTAGAAGCCTTCCACCAGGCCAGACGAGGAAAAAGTCAGAAATTATAAATTTCCAAACCCTGCCGGGGATCGAACCCGGAACCTCCGCACCCGGGACCGGGGAGAGTAGTTTGGTAGTGAAAGATTTCTGTGGTGTGGTGAATATTGCGGGCTATAGGTAAGTGCGGCTGTGAAACAGAAGTCCGCCGGGATGGCGAAAAGTGCCATGTCTCAACTCACAAAAATATGGAAGGACAAAAAAAATTCGCAATGGACAAAGCTGCACCTAGACCGTACACTTGTCTTTTCCATATTCTTATATGGTGGCAAGACGTGGACCCTTAAATCCGCCGATCGAAAACGGATTGATGCTTTTGAAGTGTGGTGCTGAAATACCAAGGTAGTAATTACCTAGGTCTGTGTGAAATACTCAACATTTCTTAGACAGAACACAAGACCAACGTCTTGATCTTAAACAAATCCATACTAATATCATAAATGCGAAAGTGTGTCTGTCTGTCTGTCTGCTACTCTTTCACGGCCCAACTACTCAACCGATTTTGATGAAATTTCGTACAGAGATAGGTTACATCCCGGGAAAGTACAATAGCTACTTTTATCCCGGAAAATTGAAGAGTTCCCGCGGGAATTAAAAAAAAAATATCTGTTCAACCGATTTTGATGAAAGTTAGTACAGGGATGGTTGTATCCCGGTGAAGGCCATAGGCTACTTTTTATCCCGGAAAAATGAAGAGTTCCCGTGAGAATCAAAACACATCAATCCACGCGGACGAAGTCGCGGGCATCATCTAGTTAAAAATAAAGATGCGTCTATCCAACATCTGTTTGCCGCGGATGCTTGACTACTTCGGTCACATTGCCAGGAAAAATTCAAGCAGCATTAAAAAGCTCATCATCACTGGTAAGATCGAAGGAAAGAGACCCCGCGGACGAAGCCCGAGACGTTGGTCTGACCAAATTAAAGAAGCGGTCGACACTCCGGTCTGCAGTGCCTTTCGCACGGCCTCCAATAGGGCGTGGAGGGGTAGATGGCGTAACTCCGTGAAGGTTGTTATATCCCGAGGGAGCTACGATCCTCAAAGCTGAGGAAACGACGCGAGAAGAAGAAGAAGTGCGGGATACACACTGTACCATATAGATTCACGTATTGTCGCGGATTATAGCGAATTAAACTTCTAGTTCCTTCATTAGACTCTAGCTCCATCATAATCAGTGGCGTGCACAAGTTTTGAAGCTAGGGTAGGCATTAGGTAGCCAGAATACCTATTTACTAGGTGTTTTGATGAAAAATGAGCCCATTTGGGTAAGCAGTGCTTTAATGCCTCTATAAACTGCACGCCACTGATCATAATGCTCTCCTAACCCGGTGACACAATGAGAACAAAACAATAGTTCGTTAGTCAGAGTTCGCTCGCTGATCGGATAGAACGGATCCATAGATATGGATCCGATTGGCTAGCTTTGTTCCGTGGAGCGCCGAAACCGGATCAACTTTTCAGCAAATACAATTAGTGAGGACTTATACTAACCAGGGGGGTTACTACAGGGGTTAAAGCAGTATTATTGTGTAATACGTTGACGTCTCTAAATAAGGATTATAATTCAAAATCATGCAGGCAAGGACGTCGAAAATATGTTTTTTTAAAATAATTACTTAATACTGCTTTAAATGCGATGGTAGTGAGACCACTCTGATTGGAGAAGTTTACCTTTTTTTCTAAAATTTATTATGAAAATTAAGACAAAATAAAACAAAAACATAAAAGAATCTTTAAAATGTTTCAAATGAAAAGAAGAAATGAAAAAGTTATGGAACTTTAAAGTTGCCAGACGGGAGACGTGACGTCATAATTCCCTATCAACCGACTTTATAAAGCCGAATAAAGTAAATAAATAGACTTAACGTGACTTAATTGAATTAAAATCACTTAATTTGTGTGTGAAGATAATTTTGAAGTATTAAATCTCGGCTAGGTATTAAAACTCACAAAATTTCTCACTCGAGTAAGATACAGCAATCGGTGTACATTAAATAATTAAACTTTTAAATCGTCATTTCTCAGTCATTTATTTACATCCCTCAGGATGTAAAAAAAAACACAGATTTATTAGTTTTAATCTATATTTTACTACCGTTGTGTTAAATATGATATTCACAACATCATGAAACTTCTCCATTGTCTAAGTAAATCGTAATTATTGAGGGCTTAAAATGTATTACTCGAACAGTTTAAGGAGTTCGTGATCGTACACGCTTTTTGACACTATGAACTCCATAAATAGTTCGAAATATACAGCTACTAGCGAATGCCCGCGATTTCGTCCGCGTGGATTAAGGTTTTTGGTTCCCGCGGGAACTCTTTAATTTTCCGGGATAAAAGTAGCCTATGCTGTTCCAGACTATAATCTAACTCTGTGCCAAATTTCAGCCAGAGCCGTTCAGCCGTTGGGGCGTGATTGAGCAACAAACATCCATACATCCATCCACACATCCATACATCCATACAAATTTTCTCATTTATAATATAGTAAGTAAGAAGTAAGTTAAGATACGTTTGACAAAGGTTTAGCGATCACGATTTTCTTACACAATCGAGGGGCAGAACTACCTATTAACGAGGAATTTTGTATTTAGGATTTTGGAGATGGGCGTAAACATACTATCTTCTTCTATCCTATGCCCTTATCCCATCCCATCCTATACCCTAGTAGGTATAGGGCTGCCGCCTGCGACGTATGCGATGTTGTGTGTCAGCCCTAGCGTATCGTATCGTGTTTCGGAAATGACACCCGTTGGCTGTAGGCCTATTTCCGCTTTTCGATACAAGTTCGGAAATCGATCATTGATAACGTGAGACCGAAATCTGTCGTCGTAACTGTACTGTATACTGTAATATTCATACTAATAATATTATAAATGCGAAAGTGTGTCTGTCTGTCTATCTGTCTGCTACGCTTGCATAGCCCAACTACGCAACCGATGTTGCGGTTCCTGCGGGAATTAAAAAACACAATTCCACGCGGACGAAGTCACGGGCTACATCAAGTTATCTATTTTTATATTGCTGTCTTGAACATAGTAAAGAAGATTTTTCTTGGGGTCCCTCAGGACATAATAAGCATTAATTATGGGTAAAAATTGGTACGGGTTAGAGCCCCCTCTGCGTGTGTTCATGTAAACAAATAAATTCATAATTAGGGAGGCAGCCCTGGTGAGGCACTTTGCTACCGAATTATCCCTTGCTGGGTAGGTAGGTCTATCTCCACGGGTCTCTCCATTAAAAAGTGTAGTTATTTGCAAATTACGTATGTTTTGTAAATATTTCATGCATCCATATACTTCCATACTTACTAATATTATAAATGCGAATGTGTGTCTGTCTGTCTCTCGGTCTGCTACGCTTTAACGGCCCATCTTTTTACCGATTTTGATGAAATTTGGTACTCTTACGGCCGGTTTCTGAATTGAGAATTTCATGTTGAGTCTGTCCCAAAGACTAGGTACTTAAGGACTAATCAAGCAAATTTTTGTTTCTGTATGGATATTGTGTAAGGTTTGAGAGTTGGAACTGGTTGTTTTTGCTTGAATGCTTAATTCAGAAACCGGCCCAATATCAATTCAGAAACAAAAATTTGCTTAATTAATTCTTAAGTAGTCTTTGAGACAGACTCAACATGAAATGCTCAAAACCGGCCGATAGTGCTTTTTTTATTTTAGTCTAGTTATAGTTAAGATTTAAGTGTTTTCATATTTTGCCGAGATCATCACCGGCTCGTTGGTCTAGGGGTATGATTTTCGCTTAGGGTGCGAGAGGTCCCGGGTTCAAATCCCGGACGAGCCCAAATGTTTATTTTTAATTATACTCTACAGTGGGAGGGTTCTGCGGAGTTAGCTAGAGCACAGGCTAGAGTTAGTTAGAGTTTTACAAGCTTTTTTTAACTTGCAATGTTTTTTTTATATAAGAAAGTGTGTCTGTCTGTCTGCTACGCTTTAACGTACTACCCTTATAAACGATTTTGATGAAATTTGGTACATAGATAACAATATGTTATATTATCCAGGGGAATAACATTTTTGTCTTACTATACTTTTTATCTCGGCATAATTGAGAATCCACCAATCACCATTCATCCACATGTACGAAGTCACGGGCATCATCTAGTAAAAATATATATTTGGTGACCACACGCTAATTGTAACATCAGTGTAATTCAATAGTGACAATATGAAAAAAATAAAATACCTCGTCAATTTTATACTCAGTTTATTTCAACATCAATTGTATTTCTGTAACTTTTTATACAATTTCTTTTTTTACAGCTAAACCTTAATTTTACAAAATTTTCTAACACATTATTTTTATTAATTCAATAAGCTAAAATACCCTATGATACATACAATTATTTTTACTCAATAACTTACTTTTACATAAAATTATTTTTACTCAATACTTCATATTTGAATCAATAACTTATGAAAATGCATGTTATTTACAAGGGTACAGTAAATCTTAACCTCTTAGGCTGGGCGCAAATTGGCAAATTATCACCTGTGGGCTGTGGCATTATATTCTAACGTTTAAACTATCGTGAGTGATATTCATTTTAAATATACATATAATTAACGGATAAACTCACGTGTTCATTAAATATATTCGGCATTATATTCGTCTGTATACCTAGTTGGTATTTTTAGCCGTAGCGTCTAAAAAAGTAGCCCAAGCGTCTCTGTGGCAGCTGCTGTAAATAAGCAACACATCATCATTAATTCAAGCTTCGCCGGTCCACTACTAAACACGAGTTTGTAGTCCACCACGCTGGTCAAAATATGGAGATTGGCAAACTTTACACTCCTTCGAAAACTGAAAAGCAGGCGAGCGCAGGCATATCACGATGTTTACGTTGATCGTTAGTTCACGTTTTACTTTTTCGTTCATCGAGTAAGTTATAATGTACTGTCAAGAAGAAAGAAAGCAGAGAAGCTATTCCTTAGGCACGTAATAATCAATGTGCACCCAGCCTTAAATAGTTTCAGAGTATTTTGCTAGTGGTAACAACAATAAAATAATAGTTTTTCATTAATCCTTTGTCTTTTCAAATGAATTAGTAAATAATTAATGACTAGTTTAATAAAAAATGGTACTTAAACAATAATAAGCGTAATCAATTTATTAAAGGTTGATAGAGTATACTTAAGTTTATATTGTGGATGTATCTACAGTCGACGTTTAAAGTCAATATAGAGTAAGGAACAAGATGTCTTGTTAATTACAAAGTTACCCTCAAACTTACATAAATTAATATTCATCTTGTAGGTTGGCCTTGTTGACAATTTATGGCAATGATCTAAGTAAATTCAGTACTACTTCGATTATTAAGTTTGATAGTAAAAACGTTAGTGGTTTGAACCTAATGTTGTTATTATTTTGGACAGATTATTTTTGTGTAGATGAGTAATTCTGATTGCTTGCACACAGTTATGGACTTTTGATGTCGACCTTACTTAGATCATCCATATCCTTTCACTTTCGCAAAATATATATGTGTGAAACTAATATTTCGAATGCAAAAGTGTGTCTGTCATCTGTTTCCCAGGTCATAGTGTATTTTCATGAGTTAAACATTCTTGTTCACTTTTTTTGCTCACTTTCCAGCGTCAAAGGAAATATAAATAAGTTGAAAACTTTTTGTCAAAGGCTTGGCAGTTACTCGGAGCGTTAACAAGTTCTGCGGTTTGGCAATACATTAATGGACCGTGATAAATCAGCCCAATAACTATTTCGAACAGTTATAAGTGGCTACTTTAACTAAATAATTGGTTAGTTAAATTATTACTCATTCCGACAGTTCATTTAAGTTTCCGAATCTAAAAACGACCGCTTTTACTACCTTTAAAAGAATTGAGACGAGGAATTTGCATAAAACATTTACTCATACACAATCCCCACTGATAATATTATAAATGCGAAAGTTTGTGTGTCAGTCGGTATGTCTGTTACTTTTTTTTTGATTCACATCGGTTTGACCTATTTTCAAGAAAGGTAGATACAGAGATAGATTGCATCCTGATTCCTGGGGATATCGATTTAGAATCCTTCTCTTATAAAAGAGTTCCCCCAGGATTCTATGCATGGACTTAAAAGTCCACGCTTCTCTACAATCAAATCAGTCCAACTAGTCTAATATTGTTTGTATGATTGCTTTGAAAACAATGATCTTTTATATATACCACTTTGAAAATTAATTATTATGTTCTAATAATTAGACAGAATAAATTAAGCATATTAGATATCTATTAAAATAACAACTCTAAAATCTATTAAAATAACAACTTTAAAATTATTATTTACACTGTGAACTTAATTTTACACAAATACTTTAAAGATGCGTCAAGATTATGAATCATCAAAATAAGCATTTATATATTTTATATTATGAAAATACCTACGGTAATTAAACAATTCTTATTACTTAAGATTCAAGGTTTAATAATATTCACTATATTATATTATATTATATGATCATTAATACTAATATTATTTACATTTTGGGCTTATATTTGCACCTTTCCCTTAAATTTACACATAATAAATTTTAAACTGTTAAGCGTATTTAAATAACTATAAATTACAACATCGAAATCTTTATACAAGGTACAATTTATTTACATTTTGAGCTTATAACTAGACATATAAATAGACATTAATGTTATTATAACACAACCAATAAAAAAATACCCGTATTAAATTTCTAGTGTTCCAACTACTAATGGAATCACCATTCATCACGCTGGCTGTCCGTCTGTTAAAGCTGAGACTCAAACTCACGCAGTGCATATTCGAGTAAAGCAGTATAGAATTTAGATATATGTAGTCTATAATCATATACATTCTGAACTAGAGTTTATAGATTTAATGCAGTTGAGCAGTGAGTTGACGTCCCCTTGCAACGTTTTGATGATAGTCTAAGTATCAACCAAGAAGTTGATGTAACTAGACTATATCTTAGCATAAACTATTCAAAAGCCTATATATATATATATGAATTTTTGCAGATGATGTAATAGATTATAACGTTGAGGAATGAGCTTATGTTCACTTGTAAACTTTACATTATTATAGTCTTAGTACCCAGTTGATTTGATCTAGCCAGGTAGTAGAGTCTAGGTGTAGACTATATACAAGTCTATACGCTACGAACAGTGAAGGATCTTTCTGAAAGCTTTCCTGAATTCGGGGTTGAAGATAGTATAGATGAGAGGGTGGAGAAAGGAGTTGATGAAGAGTTGAAAACTTTATATTATTATAGCCTCAGGTACGAAGAAGTTGATGTGATCTGGCCAGGTAGAAAGAATAGTCTATGTGTAGACCATATAAAAGTTTATACGCTACGAACAGTGTAGGATCTTTCTGAAAGCTTTCCTGAATTCAGGGTTGAAGATGGTATAGATTACAGGGTTGAGGAAGGAGTTGATGTAGCCAAGCCAAGTGGTGAGGATGAAAACGGTGACTCCTGGTGAGTAGTTTAAGCCGAACTTGGTGCAGAGTGCGTCTAGAACTGAGCAGGTGAAGAACGGCGCCCAGCAGAAGAGGAAGACACCTGTGGACAACGAGTTTATACATTAATTTGTAAATTTGTATAGAAGCAAAGGTAATTCATGTTACCATAGGAAGTCCATTCATACTTTATAGTTCTTACTAATATTATAAAATTGTGTTTGTTTGTTGGTTTGTCCTTCAATCACGCCGCAACGGAGCAACGAATCGACGTGATTTTTGGCATGGGTATAGTTGAGGACCTGGAGAGTGACCTAGCCTACTTTTTATCCCGGAAAATTAAGGAGTTCTCGCGGGAATTAAAAAAACTTAAACCACCCGGACGAAGTCGCGGGCATCAGCTAGTCATACTAATATTATAAATGCGAAAGTGTGTTTGTTTGTTGGTATGTTGGTTTGTCCTTCAATCAAGCCGCAACGGAGCAACGGATCGACGTGATTTGCCATGGGTATAGATGAGGACCTGGAGAGTGACAAAGGCTACTTTTTATCCCGGAAAATTAAGGAGCTTCCGCGGGAATCAAACTTAAACTACGCGGACGGAGTCGCGGGCATCAGCTAGTATTTTATAAATGCGAAAGTCTACTGTTACCTTTTCGTGGCACGACACGTATCGTCTAAGTCGCCTTCGATACTTTTGAATTAAAATCGAAATTTTGAATGATGTATAGATGGATGTTTGTTACTCAATCACGCCAGAACGGCGGAACGGATCTGGATGAAATTTGGCACAGAGATAGATTATAGTCTGGAATAACACATAGGCTACTTTTTATCAAGCAACAAAATCTTAATCCACGCGGACTAAAAAGCGAGGACTTACTAAATCAGTAATGGCTCGTAGTGTAATTTTAATAATTATTCTACTCTCTATAGTAGGTACTTAATGTGATTATGCGTATAGCACTCAGTCTTGTTATCAGCGTAGCTTTTTTTTAATGTAAAAGCTGTATGCTGAGTGCTAGTGCATTACTTGATTACTGTTGCACTCGTGGATATGAATATTAGTTAGCAAGCTGGATATAAGTATATATCCTAGTATACTTTATACGAGGTAGGTATACATTAAATGATAATTTTAATCCATACTAGTATTATAAATGCGAAGGTCTGTCTGTCTACTACGCCTTCACGGCTCATCTTTCAATTTTAATGAAAATTGGTATAGACTTATAGAGATAGGTTGTATCCGGAAGGCTAGCATGCGCACAGCGAGTAAAATTATGTGTACCCAGTATATCGCGTTATCTCTTACACATATGACTTGTCTCCTTACGTCCAAAAGTAGAGATAAATGTAATATCGTCGCTTTTCCTACGAAAGGACCTATCTGACACTTTTGACGTAACTGCACTAAATACATCATAATAATGTACTTTTGATTCTTTGTCGATCTGTCTTATCGACTTTTTCATATCTTTTACCGTTTACTGGCTAGGACAATCGGTAAGTATGGCGTATATGGTCATTTGCGAAAAGGAAATCATACTAAGTGGCGTATTTTATACTTAGGGCTATTAGAAAGATTTTTATTTAGTGATCAGCTAAATAAAAAATCTATCAACTATGACGTAACTGAAAATACGTCATTTAGTGTGAACTAGACTATATTGAATAAAAATGGGGTTTTCACTTACGTCTGAATTTTGATTGCGACGGAATACCTTAGACATTAACTAATAGAGTTAAAAATTTATGTAAATTGGTGACAAAAAACGTATAAAACCTTGGGCAGTAAAAAAATCCAAAATAGTACGAATCCAAAAACTTTCAGTCAAAAAATGATTTAAAACTATCCTAATTATTATTATATATAAAGAAATACAAAAACAAAGTATTTTGAATTAAATGTGATTTAATTATTCAGTAAAAAATACAGTCGTATCTCCTAAGTAATTAATTTTTCAGAAAAACGAAGTTCTTATGAAGTGGCGTAACTGTTTTAAATATTTTTACCTAAATGAATACGCACATTTAAATAAGACAATTCCTACTTGCAAAAAGGCCTTGATTCACAGATTATAAGAATATTTTTTTAATTTTAATATAGCTTTATTTGAGCAAGCTGTGGACAATATAGTTGAGCACGAAACCGAAAAACGCTTGCCCTGAACAATTAACTCGATGTCAGTTAGGTCCTTTCGTAGGAAAAGCGACGAATTATTTCTTATCCGTGGTCCTAATTTTCTCTTCGAACTTTTACGTAGGTGATGTACAAAATAAAGAGTATAATCCATTCTAACTACTGATATTATACAGTGTGTCTGTCTGTCTCTCTGTCCGTCTGTCTGTCTGTCTGTCTGCTACGCTTTCCCGGCCCATATCTTCAACCGATTTGGATGAAATTTGGGTACAAAGGTAGCCCGGGGAAGGACAAAGGCTACTTTTTACCCCGGAAATTCGTGAGGGAAAATAAGGGAGTTCCCGCGGGAACCAAAAAAACCTCAATCCACGCGGACATAGTCCCGAGCATCAGCTAGTAAGATATAATAATTAGTATGGTATATTATAGCTTACCCAAAACAATGGCGAGGGTCTGCGTAGCTTTCTTCTCCTTCTTGGCGAAGGATTTGGCCCTGAGCTTGCCGGCCCGGTTGGCGCGGAATATGGTGAACCTGGCCGCGGACGCCGCTGACCGGAACCTGCGCCGCGGAGTCGACATCAGGGAGTTGGTGCTGAGGCGGCTTAGCTTCTTTCTGTAAACACAACGTGTACTCAATGTTGTTAGGCTCAGAAGGACTAGAATCCAGAGCCGTTAAACCAGTTAAATTAAAAAAACAATAGAGTAAAGTTAATTATTCCTGAAGGTCTGGAGTTCTATCCGCTATCTAGAAACAGGAAGTTAATATTGTACTCACTAAATTCCGAATTTTAAACGTTAATTTAATCAATTATATATTTATTATTGCCTCGTTTCTTAGTGTTACATTAATTCTGTTGCAATTTCTTTGTAGTAATTTTTGCTTTTGTTTGATTCCATGTTGTGTAATGTGTTTATGTACTTAAAATCATTACACTTTAGCTTGTATTTATTTGATGATTTTAATTTTTAGTACCTTATGTGTAAGTGGTTGTTAGTAAACCTATTATAAATAAAATAAAATATATTAACTGCCTCGTTAGTCTAGTGGTTAGCATTTCGACAGCGACCGACGAGGTCCTGGGTTCGAGTCCCGGGTTGGGCTATAATTAAGTGTTGGGTTTTCCTGACTAGAATTTCTCAGTACTAGCCCGGAGTTAGGAAGTTGGCGGTGATCAACCCCCGTCGGCCTCGGTTATTATTACTAACATGATAATAGTCTTTAAAGCCCGCCAACCCGCATTGGAGCAGCGTGGTGGGTCTAAGACCTAATTCCCTCTCTCCTATGAGAGTGGAGGCCTGGGCTGTAGTGGTGGTGGTGGTGGTGGATTCAATGTATGTATTTGTAGCATCAAGCTGATATTCGCTATAATATAATATTTTACAATAATACCGCTGCGTGCGTGTTATAATTTTACCCACAAAAAGTGTCTCGGATAATTCAATATTCCGAAGATCTATTCTATAGATATCAAGATATATAAGGGCATATTATGAAAGGTTGTATGAAAGCTTTACAAAAGGTCTCCCAAATGGAGCGCATTTATAGAGGGCCCTCAATTACGGATGAATTTATTCGCAAAGTGGTCCCAACAGATGGAGACTGAATTCTCCTTTAAACCACTCGCCACTTGCCAGATGTATAACTCGATATAACAAGGCTTAACTAGGGTTAGTATGAGATTATATCGACATCGTCTTAACCGATAGTCGTCCTCTGCTGGACGAATGTCTCCTGGATCTCCACAGGATACGGTCTTGTGCCGCTTGCTTCCAGCAGTTTCCAGCTACTTTCTTGTGATTGTTTGGGATAAAAAGTAGTCTGTGACCTTCCTCGGGATGCACCTTATCTCATATTATCTGTGTAGCAACTTTCTTCAAAAGCATGAACCGCTTTTGAAGAAAGTCAACAAAATATGATAGCGTCTGAATAATAATGAACAGACAGGTAGACACACTTTTGAATCTATCATATTAGTAAGTTTTTTTTTTTTTTTTTTAAGTATACCTAGTATTCAACTCATATGGAATGAAACAAATAAGAACATAGCAAATTATTGAGGCAGTAGAGCCCCGGGGTCAATCCCCGGTAGGGTAAATGTGGTGTGACGAACACGTCACAAACAACCTGGAGAACGCGCACCGTCTCGAAGGTTCCACGGCCGAACACACCACCGACTCGACGGCCCGGCCGACCAATCAGCGGGCGCCGCGACCTCAGCCGAGCATCACGTCACCGAGTGACGCCGAGCGAGTGGGACACACCCCCTCGGCCTATAAATAGGACGGCAGCCACAAATTCAAGGCAGTCTTTTGGCGCCTTCGCCCGTCGGTGTGATTCTCTCGCTGCTCGACCGGGTGGAGAGGTTAAGAGACTCCGTAAGCGTCGAGCACCGTCCAGGCCTTCAGCCTGCCGGCAGCGGCCTACCGTCCGTTCCCCCCCGCGCTTCCCGCTCTCCTCCGCCGTCCGCGACGCGATCCGCGTTATATGCCCACCGTAGGCATCCGTGTATAAATGTCCGCGTTTGATAAAGTTTCAACGCCGTATATAGAATTAGAGTAAACCGTAAGTGTCATGTAAACAAACCTCTGTGTAATAGGTTAAGGGTTAGAAGTAAATAAACAACCATTGTGTTTGCATACCATTCGTGTTTATTTTAGAAAACCTTTTAATCAGCCAATAGGTCAGGTAGAAATCCCTATCTCATGTACGTAGTAAGGATGTTCCATTAGTAACCTCCTTGCTACGTTACAGTGGGACTTCACAATTTCTGAATTTCTGCTCTGGTCTGCCTTCGTACGTGGCAATTCCACCCTACCGGCAAAGAAACCGATCAGGGAAATGCGATTAATGAAATGAAATTATTAATGGAGCCTGATTTCTTCTTAAAACCTTGCCCCTCGCAAAAAAAAACTAGCCCTCTGGCAAAATGTAGTATATTAATGTAACATAAGATTATAGTATACAATGTTTCGACGCTCGAATTCTTTCATCGTTCGCGAGGTGTGAAATCCCACACTAGCCCTACTGGGTATAACTGAGGCATGGCGCCACTCTAGCGTTGAAAACGGTCGAAATATGCGGCTTTTACAATAATAACAACTGGTGAAAAGATAGTAAACATCTTTACAAGTACCTATAACTTTCAGAGATATTTACTGCAGTTTTATTTCTTCAACAACACCTGCATCACCACTTGCAAGCAGGTCTGATTCCAGCCAAGCTAGCCTTCCCCGGGACACAACCTATATCTGTCCCAAATTTCATCAAAATCGATTGAACGGACGGGCTGTGAAATCGTAGCAGACATACACACTTTCGCATTTATATTAGTAAGTATGAATTATTCGAAAAAAGCTGACGCCCGCGACTTCGTCCGCGTGGATTGAGGTTTTTGATTCCCGCGGGAACTCTTCAATTTTCCGGGATAAAAAGTAGCCTATGTCCTTCTCCGAGATGTAAACTATCTCTGTACCAAATTTCATCAAAATCGGTTGAGTAGTTGGGCCGGGAAAGCGTAGCACACACTTTCGTATCCATACTAATTCCTTACTAATATTATAAAAGCGAAAGTGTGTCTGTCTGTCTATCTGTCTGTCTGTCTACTACGTTTTCATGGCCCGGAAAATTAAAGAGTTCCCGCGGGAATCAAAAAAACTTAATTCACGCGGACGAGGTCGCGGGCGTCATCTAGTTTGTAATATAAGTATGGATTAGTATGGATTATATCGAAATCTATCACTTGAATGGATTTAAGTTACCTAGAATACAGGTACCAACAAGGTTTGTGAGATTCAATATTTAACAAGAGTTTACAAACGAAGTGAATATGTCCCACAGCTTATCCGAAGCGAAGCCCCTATAATATGTCCCAACACACTCTCGAGCGAGAGGTCGGCTAATGGAGGCGAGAGTGGAGCCCCTCGTCCGGAGTTAAGGGCCCTTATGTTATCTTGTCCGCTACAGATACTGTCCTATTTTGTGTTAATCTGTACATTTAATTAGGGTTGCCAGGCGTACGGATAACCCTGGACATGTTAGGCTTTTTAGAAGCAGGTCCGGATGAAATTCGCTGTCCGGTTTTCCAGCTTTTGTTTGCGAGGTTTCCACTGCAAAGGGGTATAATAAGCGGGAAATGGCTGAGCGGAAAGGACTCTGGGTAGACAAAATAGGTTTACACCTTCACTCACAAAGAGTATCCTAAACTAATACATACTGCATTGTCAGAAACTACTTATACTACAGTTCATAACTGAGAAATTATGCCAAATTAATAACTTCTTTTTTTGGAAAATACAAAAAAGCAATTGGGCTCGTCCGGGATTTGAACCCGGGACCTCTCGCACCCTAAGCGAAAATCATACCCCTAGACCAACGAGCCGGTTGTACAAATTGATGAATAAAAAAAATAAAATGAACATCCATGAAAGTGTTTCTGTCTGTCTGCTACGCTTTCACGGCTCATCTGTTCCACCGATTTTGATGAAATTTGGTACAGGAGTAGATTGTATTCCGGGGAAGGTCATAGGCTATGAATTCCGCGGGAATCAAAAAATCTTAATCCACGGAGTAGAAGTCGCGGGAATAAGAATCTAGTACTTAATATTATAAATACAAAACTAGCAAAACGACCTGGCTTCGCGCGTAGCTCACAAAGTTACAGTGACTTTCACGGGCATCACCTAGTTTTAATATGACTCCGATTTAGGGCGGTTTCAGACCAGTGTATTCTTTTTGCTCGTGTAAGCTCGTATCGGCTTACACGCGTACACGCGCGCCACATTTTACGCTTCAAACAACCGTACGCGCGCTTAGTTATTAATAAGTTTTTTATTGAAATAAACTTAATAAAAGTGATTTTGAATAGGCCACTAGACTATCACCGTTTAGGCGCATTATGTAACAGTATTATCTATGTAATACGTACGAGTATTTAAGTAGAGGATTTATGGTATAGTTTAAGTACTTACTTACTGTTATTATATCAATATCGTAAAGTTCGGTCATAAAATATTTATAGCGACATGCGATAAAATTCCTATTTTCCTTCGAATCTTGATAAAAAATATCTGCTTTATAAGAAACTAGATGATTCCCGCGACTTCGTCCGCGTGGACCAAGTTTTTTCGATTCCCGCGGGAACTCTTGAATTTTCCGGGATAAAAAGTAGCCTATGTCCTCCCCCGGGATACAACCTACCCCTGTACCAAATTTCATTAAAATCGGTTGAACAGAATTTTTTTTTGATTCCCGCGGGAACCTTTGAATTTTCCGGGATAAAATGTAGACTATGTCCTTCCCCGGGATACATCCCTGTACCAAATTTCATTGAAATCGGTTTAATAGATGGGCCGTGAAAGCGTAGCAGACAGACAGACAGACAGACACACTTTTGCATTTATAATATTAGTATGGATATAAGAAATAATGCCGTAGGTATATAAATAAAGTAAACCCTAATAAACTACGAATTTGCGTATAAAATGGCTAACGCCGCAATTACACTTGTAAGTTTTACTTATGTAAGTCGCTTACGAACTGCAAACAGTTATATTGTATGGGAGGCTTCGGCCGTGGCTAGGTGATGATTCTAGGTCAATGGGATTAGGTCAAAATATGCGGCATAAGCGACCGTATCTTTTAATAGCGTTGACTTAGAAGCTTGATTTTTTTACATCTCCAAGAGACCGTAGACCTTTTTTTTTTATCCTCTACTTGTTAGCCCTTGACTGCGATCTCACCTGATGGTAAGTGATGATGCAGTCTAAGATGGTAGCGGGCTAATAGTGGTATGGCAGTTATATTAAACCCATACCCCTATTCGGTTTCTACACGGCTTTGTACCGGAAAGCTAAATCGCTTGCGGCTTGGCGGCACGTTTTTGCCGGTAGGGCGGTAACTAGCCACGGCCGAAGCCTCCCACCAGGCCAGACCAGGGAAATTCAGAAAATCGAAATTTCCAAACCCTGTCGGGGATCGAACCCGGGACCTCCGCACGTTAAGGCAACAGCGCTCAACACTGCGCCACGGAGGTCGTCAAGAACCATAGACCTAAGTATTTGATATTATTTCAACTTAATCCCTCCTCTCGTTTCCAAGAAAAAGGGTGTTGATAGACAGACAGACGGACCACAACGCGATCCTTTAAGGGTTCCTTTTCCCCTCTTGAGGTAAGAAACCCTAAAAAGGGTACAGCAATCAACACTTACTTCAGTTCAGGCTTCTTAGGTACCTCTTTCTCTTCTTTCTTCTTGTCTTCTTTGGGCGAGGGTGGTGGCGTGTGGTCCTTGTCCACGTCCATGTTGGAAGGAGCGTACCCTGAGTCGTTGTTAGTGTTGGGGTCCATCATTGGTATTGGTGATGCCAGGTTGGCCATGATGCTGGAAAAAAAAGGAAAAAGTTTTTAGAAAATCGTACAAACTTCAATCTTTCTTATTTAAAATAGACTTTAGGATGCTTCTTCGAATTGTTGTAAAAAGCGTGTCCCAAGCTGGAGAACGTACCTTAAAACTAACTCAGGCTTATGTAATTTTTTTTATAGACGCTAGACAGTGTCCTCTATATCATCCATCAAGAAAAAGAAGATAAAAGAGGTGAGATCCATCTTTAAAAAAATCTTAAACCTCAAATTTCTCACTACCATGACTACACTGCCTAAGTTGTTGGGAACATTATTTTTTTTCTCAAAAACTATCGATCAAAAAAAAAATTAGAAAAAAATATATTTTGTTAATAAACCTATAAAATTGAATGTAACATGTTACAAAATAACGAAAACTGAAAAAATTACAAGATACTAATGTCTGTCCCACGACTTTTTCCTAATTTACGTGACCCGATGCAAACACTATCATAACAATGATAATATATGTACTGGATCCATCATGATAGCATTAATACGTAAGGCTTTTGTGTTTGAAGAATTTATTGTAACATGTTAAGCACATGTCTTAGCGTTTAGAAGATATTGGGAAATAATGTTGTTATTCTGCACTTTGTCAACTTTCCTATCTAATTCATAAAAAAATCACCACTTTTAAAATACACGTTATGTTTTCTTGTTATTTTTTCTTATGATGTAAAACGTGTTTTTAATACACATACATAGCCTGCAAAAATTTAAATAAATCTGTTAATTTTTAAATAATTTAAAAATGGCGAAATTATCATTACCATGATTCTAATTACCACGATTACCATGACCATTTTGAATTATTTTAAAACTAAATCAAAGATATTTCTGATTTTTTTTTCTTTTTATGAAAGGTTTTAATAATTATAACCTTAAATAATTATTTGCAATATATTTTAACGTTAAAAAAATTAAAATGAATGAAATTTAAAAATAAATACAAAAATGGCAACAAGACACAAATAAAAGCATTTTATAACAAAATAAAGAATATTTTGGGCAGATTATTTATAAATAACTGGCAAATAATATATCTAATACTAAAAATAATTGAAAAAATAAAATTTAGGCTAAAATAACTATACAAATACAAACAATTAAGTTAAATATCGGTAAAAATTTGAAAATTATAGATTAAAAATATAATTCTAAATTTTATAAATCTAAAAATTATTTTAAAATTTGCTCTGAAGTAATACCTAGTGAATGCAAAAAATTGCATCAAAATCCTTTCAGTAGTTTATATATATAAAAAATATATAAATATCAAAAGAGTAAACAGAATAAATGGAACGTCAACAGCAGTCCATTTGATGCATGTCATGAATCCGTTTTGACTTTTGATATAAAATGTGGTGAAAAAACCAGGCAGGGACTTAAATAAGTAGATAATATGTATCGTACTCGTCAACTGAAGACGACCACTGCTGGACATAAGGACTTCTGCGCCTTGGTCTTGCGCTGAATCTAGCGGATCCCTGCAACTGGCTACATGTCATCCATCCACGTTGTGAGGGAGCAGTCCAGCACCTTGGGACCCCAACCTTTATTGGTTTTCCGAACTATCGAAGTCAAAAAATACATCTCCAAGCTTTTTGAACGCTGCCCAGTCCCAGTAGAGTCGGATTCAACTGCTAACTTATTTTTCAAAATTTGACCTACATAGTTGAGCCGCGTGTCCAAGGTATACAAAAGATTACAAAAGGGTCTCAATGATTTCTAGTTGGACTGAGACGTGAGTATTAGGCATGATTTTGTCTTCCTGATGTAAATTTTTCAGCCATCCTCGTTGCAGTTGGATTGGTATCATAGTCTGGTCCACTATTAAAAAATTAAAAAAATTTATTTTAAAAAGTTCCAGTTCCAGTTCATATTGTCCACAAACGCTAAGCAACGTAGCCTGGGTCCTACTCGGTCTTCTGTATCTTCAGCAGCGTATGGATCTTGTATCGGGTCATTCAGAATTAGACTTGTAAGTGAGATTTATAATTTCCTTTCGAGAACAATTATTTATAATAGGCATGGATCAACAGCAAGATGGGGCAAGCAAGAATAAAATTCTTCAATTAAAAACATTGATAATTTTGAAGAACAGAACACCCACACTCTTGTACCTCTGGCATTATGGCCGGCGTATTTACCGGTTTTTGACTAGATTTTGTCAGTTTTGGGTGATGGTCAATTTAGCTGCCTCTGGGACTTCTAATTATATCTTCATCAAGATTTTATACCTCATCATAGCACTTTTCCCTTCTCCCAAGATCTTAGATTTACTAAGATGAAGGATACTATCACACTCAGTTTTCAGTCGCGTCAGGTTGTTGGAGAGACAGAACTCTCGGGACCATTACTAATCTCGTATTCCGATAGATGGTATCTTTTATAAGCCTGGTATGAACATTTTATAATTATTACGTTTGTGTTTGGATTGGATTAATCTTTTGCTAGGTAATTGTAAAGACTTTGCAGTTCAAGTTCTGGGGGGTTTGAACGAGAAGGTCGAGGGACTGATGGGCCTGAAGGCTGTAGGCTAGGATGAGGCTGGGTCACCAGCCTCGTCCTTTCCTACAGCCAGCCAGAATTTTATGGTGAAAATTCTTGGTGAATTCATCTTACTCTTCACCCAGGTAAATTTACTGTTGGTCCACTTTATTAAGCTTCTTCTTCAAGAATTCAGCTAATTGTCACTATAGGAGGTTAGTTTTGCACGTCATCGCACGCCTCAGCCCATAAAAATAAATTATAAAACTGAGCGAGGATCATGATCTAAGTGATTATTGTAGCTCTTAAGGTCTTATGTAATTTTTGTGGGTTAGTAACTTCCTAGAATGAGTGCAAAGATCTAAGATGCTCGATTTCGTTCTATGGATTTCTAGAATTTCTCATCACCATGTCTATACTAAATTACCATAACCCTAATCCTAATCACCATACACCATAGCTCATTACCAAATCATAATTTATCACTACCATGCACACCATAATTACCAAACACGCTATTTCTCCAAGAAAACTAGGTTCTGATGCGGGCTTTCCTCATCACTGTGTTACATGAAGGTGGGGTTGCCAAAGCATACATAAAAAATCAAAAACTAAAAAAAAAAATTTCGCCACCCGATTTTTACCTCATTTCAGAGAAGTGCCCTTTAACAAGTGTTTTTGAATCGTCGAGTGAATCTACCGCTTGTCCCGAATGATATTCCTACCGAGAAGAGCCAGCAAGAAACTCGGTGGTTGCTCTTTTCATAAACAGAAAAATGTTACACTTTGTAAATTATATATGTCACCGCAAGATTGCAAAAACCGATAGATTATAATCCAACTAGCGATATTGTAAACTGTCGACGGATTGTGAACCGTTCAATGTTCCGAGTGTAAATTTTTGAAATATTCGTTGTATTTACGTTTACTTTTACGTTTTCTTGTCTCTTTCTTGTAGGTTAGGTTAGGGTTCGACATAAATAAATAGGTAGTGCCCGGCCTTTTATTGGATTTGGTGAATTTATATTGGCGAACCTGACGCGTCAACTTTGCCTATCTTTGTTATACTCGCCCGACTTCAACATAGTGTGTAGAAATCAAAATTATTTTTTACTTTACAGTGGCTTTGGAAGTCGGTTTTTTGGAAAGAATTTTTTATCATTCACATAATCATGAAAAGCTTTTCTAGGGAGCATACTTTTAAGTGATAGCCTAATGGTTAAGACATGTCCGATTCTCCCGCACCTCCAACTTTAATTAATTAAATATCACTTGCTTCAAAAATTGATGGAAAACATCGTGAGGAAACCTGTATGCCCGAGTTCTTCATAAAGTTCTCGAAGGTGTGTGAAGTCTGACATGAATATTGTATACTAGCGACGCTATCAGTGGGTTCTGCTTTTTTTCTTCAAAAATAATACCTAGCTAAAGTAACTATGTTCTTAGGGCTGTCCAACGGCTTGTTTAGTTAAAAAATAGATGCAGCATATAAGGACGAAAATGGAAATGAGACTAATTTAATTATTTGGGAATCTATATATTATCCATTATAAATGCGAAAGTTTGGATGGATGGATGGATGTTTGTTACTCACTCACGCCAGAACGGCTTAACGGATCTGGTTGAAATTTGGCAGAGATAGATTATAGTCTGGAACAATACGAAGGTCACTTTTTATCCCGGAAAATTAAAGAGTTCCCGCGGTAACATACATACAGATAAGGTAGAATAAAGGTATCTACTAGGGATGTTCCCGCGGTAACCAAAAAAAAACCCATCAGAATCAGCTAGTCACTAATGACTCACAGGCCTGTTTCTTCCACGACAGCGGCGAGCATGAACCTCGTGGACCGCGTGGCCAGCTCCTCCACGTAAACGCCCATCTCTGACCTGTCGAAACTGAAACAACAATAACTATACTTAGAGCTTCTTCTGACAGACGGACAGACAGACACACTTTCGCAAAATATAATACATATTTACAAGCACTTGCACAAGCGTAGCCATCACGTCCCTAGACGCCTCCTTCGAATAAATGATAGGACCTAAGTATCTCCTGACGATTAAAGTTGAAGAATTTTACAGTAAAACAATGAACTTTTCCAATAAAACTTGAATAAGCCCTTAGAAGGAGCGTCTGGCAAAAATAAAAAGCTAGTGCGAGAAATGAATGTCTCTTCGAACAAACGCTAAGCCGCAAAATAAAGTGGCCGGCGGTGTCTACAAGACGGTAATAAATTGCGGGTAAGCCGCCACGTCCGCTTATGGAATAAATAAGCCGTGAGTACTCCATCGGGATTATGTTTTAGGCCTGTCGAGTTGGAATAGATACGGAAATAAGTTTCGCTATTTATTAAACCTTCGTGCGTCGTGATTCTCATTTATGAGCATTGTGATTTGGGACCCATTATTTCAACAAGTGAGAATTTTGTGATAATAAAGTGGTTTTCAGATTGAGCGGAATCAAAAATTTAATCAAATGTTGAATCTTTCAATCTTATAATTTTTAGAATAATAGTAGATTGTTCATCAAGGGACTAAAATGAGCCAATTCATACGAGATGAGCTCATCGAGCGTAGCGAGGGATGCTATAGAATCGAGTAGAATAGCTTTTAGTCACGTGGTAAACACTCTACTTTTCACTTCCATTGCGAGAAAATAAAGCAAATAACGATTTTTAATTATTTCTTTGCCTTTCTGTCTAAAGACACGCACTGTACCAAACAGATTTGTCTACTGTAGCGGATTATAACCAATTAAACTTCTAGTTCATTCATTAAATCCAGTTACCTATTCAATAACCATTGGAGTCACTATAATTAGTTAACTAGGTCACGCCTGCATTTAAATTATTATTTTTAGCTGTAAATTCAATTTAATTGAGGCTATTTATATATTTTTTCTCGCAATTAAGTACGGTGCTCTTAACACACCAGTATCCAAACGGTTAAATAGTTGGATACCTACATAGGCTTAAATTGCGGGCGTTTTCAAATTAATGATCTTTCTTTCTTTATATGAGGAGTTTTAAATATTATGTTGGTACTTTATACCTAATTAAAATTAACTTCCCAGCCCAAAATATATGCCTGTATTTCTGTCCCTAATTGATAAATAACACTCGTGTGTGAAGCACTGTAATAAAATTATAAAATTTTGATAAATAACAATTTAGATTTATTTACCCTCATTATTGTTTTTAATTACTTTCTTAATTTCTTACGTTGGCTATCGCTAAAACAATGAATTTATTTACATCAATGTTACCAGAGGCAGTTTGTTGACCGAGCGAAGCGAAGGTCTCTGAGTCTACTTGAGTGAATTTGCACTTGTCCGTCCGTCCGTCCGTCCGTCCGTCCGTCCGTCTGTCAGAGCCTTATAACTTCTGAATTACTGAACGTAATTACTTCAAATTTAAATATTATATATATAAACTGATGGCCTCCAGCCGAATATGGCTTAAATAAAAAGTAATAAAAATCTTTATTTCAGGGGGCTCTCATACAAGCGAATATGGAGAAAAAATATTTTTATAGCGTTACATAGGGTTGCGGACTGCGGTATATCATTTTAAAGATAATTAGGAATAGAGTCCAAAAATTTTTTTTTTTTAAATTTTTCCCTTAAAATTGGGGGGCTTTCAAAGTGGAGATTTTCTAACGTCCAAAGTTGACCTCAGAACTCTAAATTTTCTGAAATTATGAACTTGATCAATTATTTGAATTATATCCTGTACTAGAACAACAAATGCTAAAATTAGATAAATATTATATGGAAACGAAATTATTTAATTTTTAATGAGCCTTAGTATTTTCAACAGAACTTCACAATTATGTCAATATCTATGGCGCCGCGAGGTCTCAGTTCGGGGCGAACCACTAGTGTAGGTTTGTCCTCTGGTACATCGACTAAGCGATGAGTCTGGGCCATATTTTTAATGACTACTCTATACTATCAACTCTTCCATTTAATATTGCTTTGGTATTTGCTGGGTCTTTTTCTACAACTCTATATACCTAGTACCTATCATCGTCTTCAATATTACCAGAGGCTGTGTTTAATGCTCTGTCCTCTGGTATGTGTATGTCAAGAAGCGATGTATTTGGGCAATGTTGTAATGACCACATATTAAATTCCACTAGATGATTCCCGACTTCGTCCGCGTGGACCAAGTTTTTTCGATTCCCGCGGGAACTCTTGAATTTTCCGGGATAAATAGTAGCCCTCCCCCTTCCCCGGGACAACAACCTATCTCTGTACCAAATCGGTTGAACAGATGGGCCGTGAAAGCGTAGCAGACAGACAGACACACAGACAGACACACTTTCGCATTTATAATATTAGTATGGAAGTATGGATTTAATATTGCTTTGCATTATTATCTCTAACTAGGTCTAGCATACCTACTTACTTATCATCATCGTCTTCAATGCTATCAGAGTCAGTATTTCCCTCGCACGTCGACAAAGCGATGTGTGTGGGCAATGCTTTAAATGACCACATATTCTACTCTCACTATTCTTGTTTAACTATATTATGTTGAGTCTTTTTCAACAGCATCTCTTATTAGTATATCAACTTACTTTTCGTCATCGTCTTCATTGCTACCAGAGGCTGTGTTGGTTGGCTTATCCTCTGGCACGTCGACGAAGCGATGCGTCTGCGCAAGGTTCTCAATGACTACAGCTGCAGTACCACTGGATAATGCACAGCTCACTGCGGAAGAGGTTTTCTTCGCCACTCGCTGCTTTTTCGCACGTTGACGGATAGCCTGGTGAAATTCAAACGGGTTATTAGAAAGGAAAGTACAGTTATTTTGTTAAATCAATTCAATTTCAATGTAACTACAATCATCAAACACATACTAAGATTGTATTCGTGAAATAAATTATTATCATTTCATCAAATAAAGTTTTTTTTAACTTAAATTCTTAAAACAATATTTCATATGGTCATCTTTGTTGTCGTTAGACATTATAACAATCTTTTTAGCAAGACGACATTTTCTAATAGGAACAAGATCTATCTATACTTATACTCGTACCTCCGATCTATTCTTTTTTAATTGCGATTTTTGTTCTATCGGAAAGTTTAACCCCCATTTCAAATAAATTTATTTAAATGAAACCAAATTCATCTCCAGTCTTTGCAAACGAGAAATTGACTATTAAGAGATTAATAAATTGAATTGTCGAAGCAACACTCGTGATTTTCGCGGGCTAAAATTTTGTAGGCTAGATAGCTGACTCGCCCCGGCTTCGATTGGGTTGCCTTTGAAAAATCTGTATCTATCAACTAGCTACCAATTTGAGCTATCTTACTTCACACTAATATTATAAAGGCGAAAGTGTGTTTGTTTGTTGGTTTGTGCGTGCTTCAATCACGCCATAACAGAGCAACGGATCCACGTGATTTTTTGCATGGACATAGTTTAGGACCTGGAGAGTGACAGAGGCTACTTTTTATCCCGGAAAATTAAGGAGTTCCGGCACGTTCCGGTGAGAATAAAAAAATCTTATTCCACGCGGTCGAACCCGCGGGCATCAGCTATAGACGTAAGTCGTACATAAATGCGAAAAGTGTTTCTTTGTTGGTTCGTCCTTCAACAATACCGCAACAGAGCAACGGATTAACGTGTTTTTTTTTAATTCGGAAAATTAAGGAGTTCTCGTGGGGATAAAAAAACTTATTCCACGCAGACGAATTCGCGGGCATCAGCTAGTACTTTATAAAGTAGTCTACGTCACTCGCCAGGTATTTAACTATTTACTATTTCTTTGCAAAATCCTGCCGACCCGTTGCTCTGTAATGCGGCCTGATTGAACGACAAATTAACCAACAAACAAACACACTATCGCACGTATGATATAACATTACTAGATGATGCCAGCGACTTCGTTCACGTGGACTAAATTTTTTCGAACTCAATTTTCTGGGATAAAAAGTAGCCTATGTGTTTCACCGGGATACAATTTATCCCTGTACAAAATTTCACAAAATCGGTTGAACAGGAGGGCCGCGAAAGCGTAGCAGACAGACAGACAGACAATTTATCTCATTTATAATATTAGTATGGATTGTGGTCAGTGTCAAATAAGTAAGTTACCAAAATCCCACCTATTCAGATACTTTCGCAGTTGTAAAATATAAAATATACATAAAGTTTAATTAAATATCGCAGTAGTAAACTAAATAGATAAGATAATTCGACTGAGCATTCGCAGCCAGTTTATCCCCGAGATAGGCAATTGCGGGAGATGTGTATCAGATCTGAACGTCCAAAAATATGGCTTCGAGAGGAAATTCGAAAAGGTATCCGACGTGACCCCGGGAAATCCAAGTTTTTGCCTTTTAGATTTTATGCACCACATTAAAAATAATTAGGTGGGTACTTATATGTTTTATATTTTTTTAAACTAGTAATATTTTTAAATTGTTCGTCTTTTAAAAAGCTATTTAGGCTTCAGTCCAAAGATCTTATTTTACCTCATACCATCTTATTCATACATTGGTAGTACAATAGTAAGTGATGATAGAACTCACCTTATAAATCCTATAGTAGAGAAATATCATGATGATACAAGGAATATAGAATGAAGAATAGATGACATAGTTCGTGCTGTTGAACAGATACTGGTGTGGACTTCTGTCAGGGGATTGTTATGGCCTAAAACCACTGAAGATATGATGGGAGGACACACTGTTAATTTACTTATCTTAGATAGTACAATGGTAGATGACATAACTGACCTTAAAAATCCTATAGTAGAGAATCATCATGATGATACAAGGAATATAAAAAGACCCCAATGAAGAATAGATGACATAGTCCGTGTTGTTGAACAGACACTGATGTGGACTTCTGTCGGGGGTGTTGTTAAGGCCTAGGACCACTGGAGAGCCGATGGCGGCGCTCACGAACCAGGCCACAGCAATCATAACCCAGACGCGGGCGTTGCTCTTGTGCTTTGCGTATTTGATTGGCTGTGTGACTGCAATGTACCTGTAACATAAACACGTTGATTAATTTTTGATTCAAACATTCAAATTTTAAGTATGCTAATGTAGAAGGTTCTGTTTTTAAGTTTTGTTGTATCTATTGCTTATGAGAAAATAATAGTAGATTATTAAACAAGGGGATAAAGCAGTGTCTTCTGTCGCGGGTGACGATTTAAATCGCGAGCGTAACGAAGGACTCGAGGTTTACTCCCGAGCGTAGCGAGGGTGTTAAAAAATTAAATCACGAGCGAAGCGAGGGATTTAAGACGAGTCCTGAGTGTAGCGAGGGATTTAAGTTCACCCAAGACTAAGACAGCTTTATCTCCGAGGAAAATACTCTACTTTTCGTACCATTTGCGAAAAAATTAACACAATAATAATATGAGACTAGCTGATGCCCGCGACTCCGTTCGCGTTGACATATGAAAAATAGATAGTAGCCGATTCTCAGACCTACTGAATATGCATATTAAAATAACTAATTAAATGACGATTGATCAGTTATCGACCGGAGATGAAAAATGATTAAATTACTAAAATAAAAAATAAGGGTTGATCGTAGAAGGGTGAAAATTTGGGATTGTATGTATTTTTGTATGTTGTATCATAAAAAAATAAAAACTAAAAATTTTGTCTAAAAAATAAAAAATAAAAAAAATTGGGGTGGACTACCCTTAACATTTAGGGGGATGAAAAATAGATGTTGGCCGATTCTCAGACCTACTCAATATGCTCACAAAATTTCATGAGAATCGGTCAAGCCGTTTCGGAGGAGTATGGGAACGAAAATTGTGACACGAGAATTTTATATATAAGAATAAGATAAGCATTTATTAAAAATAATGACAATTAAAAGTAAAAGTTAACATTCGAAACATTGGTCCAATTATTGATAGAGAGAGTTACATTTTTGTTTGGTACATTTATTGTTGATGAGTTGATTTGAGTATTTCTCTGTTCTTGCGTCTGAGGAACTGTTTAGAACATTAACTTATTTATAAAAATAAATTAAAATGAACTTAACGTTTATGTATTTGAAGAAAACAAAAACGCGGCAAATTCCTAGACTAATATTTTTTTGTCGGAAAAGCAAAGGCATCAAGCTCATACGGCCTCGTCGGTTTTCGTAGGTAATTTTATTTAATAATCATAACTGCTTATTAAATGCGTATTCCTTTTTCAAAAAGATGTTTAATGCTTTATATACAAACTCAATGGTGTAAACACAGATGTAGGTACATAGTTCAGTATAAATTTCGGTAAGTACATATTCCAAATTTAAATCACATTCTCCCCCTAGAGGATGAATGAAATTCAGTACAATTTTCTTTCCCTGTTTTTAACAGATTAAAAATTACTATTGTTATGTTCGCTTTTTGTGGCATAGAATGTCACTTTTTTGAGCAAGTGGTACGAAAATATTATTATCATATCACTATCGTTTATTGCTATTGAATTTGAATTGTACCTAATTTTGAAACGTATCGAATTATTTCAAAAGACAAAGGGGACAAAATTAAAAGATTTTGAGCAGGCATTTTTTCCGGTTCAGGCATTACCACTTAAAAATATTAATTTGTGAACGACATTCTGAGAAGAGACTCGTGCTTAGTTGAAGTATATAAAAAAGATGGCTGGCTGAAGTGATGGTGAATGAAATTCCACTTCCACTTCAGCCCATTAACGTCCCACTGCTGGGCCGGGCCTCCACTGTCATAGGAGAGAGGGAATTAGAGCTTAGACCCACCACGCTGCTCCAATGCGGGTTGGCGGGCTTTAAAGACTATTCCCATGTTAGTGATAATAACCGGGACCGACAGCTTAACGTGCCCTCCGAGGCACGGGGGTGAAACACCGCCAACTTCCTACCTCCGGGCTAGTACTGAGAATTTCTAGTCAGAAAACCCCAATACTTAATTTTGGCCCGACTCGGGACTCGTACCCGGGACCTCGTCAGCCGCAGTCGAACATGCTAACCACTAGACCAACGAGGCAGTCTGAAATTAGTGATGAAAATTTAACTGAAGGGCTACCATATTAAGTAACTTATTAAATTTGGAAGAGATCAAACACTGATAAAACAATAGACACTAATGTAACGAGTAGGTACCTGTCAACAGAGATGGCGACGAGGTTGAATATACTAGACGTGGAGCAGGTGACGTCGATCGCGATGTAGCAGTCGCACACTACGGCCGGCAGGCCCCACACGCCGTTGAACTGCACACAGAACAGAAGTTATGTATTGAATAGAAGCAGGTGTTGCATTGTGGAAGTCCATATTCCCTAATAATTTAACTAGAATATCAAATTGTCCTGCGACATGGGCCATCTCCAGAGACTTCCAGATCTACGACCTCTCTTATTTTATTTTAGTTACTAGCTGATGTCTGCGACTTCCGCGTGGATTTAGTTTTATTTTGTTCCCGCGTAATTTTATAGGATATAAAATAGCCTATGTCTTTTCCCGGAATGCAGCCTATCACTGTGCCAAATTTCATCAAAATCGATAAAAAAGATGGGTTGTCATGTAACTCTACGTTCACACTGCGAAAAATATTCGCTCGTTTTTTTTTTCGCAATTCTGAAACACTAGACAGACAGAGAGACAGACACACTTTCGCATTTATAATATTAGTATGGATAATATATTGGTGTGAATGGAATACAAATTGTTCTGCATTTTATACCTATTCATTTACGAATTCAGTGTGTAAACTTTTATAACATGGTTTCGATAGAGTTTCTAGATTTGCCAAAGTGTATTTAATGGCTGTTTTTAAACAGCATTTGTTAAGACGAGGTTATTATGACTTCTGATGACAAATTTGCATGGAAGCCACGGGCTACGCATCCAACAACCCACAAGTCAGTTTAATAGTCGTTACGTAACGTATAATATTGTATATTATTTACATAATGTAACATTTTCTTTTTATGAAAAGAGCAACTGATGAGTGTCTTGAAATCTAAAAACAAGTAGAATCTTCTTTTCGAACCGGTAATAGAGTCAAAACATGACGTAACATAAAAGAAACCTGTATGTCCTATATGAAATAAACAAATTGAGCATTAAGATATACGATAATTGAATTAAGCTTTTTTTCCTTGCTCAAAAGTAATGTAGGTAGTAAACTTGAAGCTAAAGTCTTGAGCAGAAAGCGCATGCCACTGCAACTTGCAAGTAATGCGTTCTACGTGGTCCCTAGAACTTATAATAAAAGGATCTTTATGAAGACTTTTAAATAGTGCAGAACACGCATAGCCATAGGTTTATCCAAGTTCTTAATGGTAGCAAAAGTATTCATTCATAAAAATTCTTTTCAAAAAACCGACTTCCAAAGCCACTGTAAAGTAAAAAATAATTTTGATTTCTACACACTATGTTGAAGTCGGGCGAGTACAACAAAGATAGGTATAGTTGACGCGTCAGGCTCGCCCGACTTCAACATAGTCACTGTGTAGAAATCAAAATTATTTTTTACACCTACAGCATCAGGATTGAGGATTTGGAGTCAGAATGATCAGATGGGAGTTGGGACCACCTTGTGAGCTTCTTCTAACCAATGAAAAAAAAATTGTTCAAATCGGTTTAGAAACCACGGAGATATGCACCGACATACATTAAAAAAAAAAAAAAAAGATACGCGCCGAATTGAGAACCTTCTCCTTTTTTGGAAGTCGTTTAAAAAAAGCTACGTTGTTTTTGTTTATTTTTTCACTCCACCAAAAGTTAGCCTGCGATGCGATTAGTGACTGCGATCTCACCTGATGGCAAATGATGATGCAGTCTAAGATAGTAGCGGGTTCACCTGTTAGGGGTACGGCAGTTTTAAAAAACCCATGCCCCTAACCGATTTCTACATGGCATCGTACCGGAGCTCTTAATCTCCATCTGGTATATTGAATAAAGGACAGAGTTATTACAACCACGGCAAGCCGTGTTTTTATGCCTAAAGTCACACTACACGTGCAAGATACACGCTGTACCTACCACATAGATTTGTCTGCTGTGGCGGATTTCTTCATTATCATGTACATGGACCGCAAAGTAACGCCAGGTTCTATTCAATATCTGCACACTGCTGTATTCAAATTCAAAAATCATTTACTGTAATATTACATTGCCTCTTCGGGAGTGCAACAGAGGAACAAAACAATGGTTTAAAAATTACAAATATGATAAATAAGAAAAATATAATAAATTTTTCCTATAAATTTTGAAAGGATTTATTTATATTGTTAATAATAATAAAATTAAAATCTAAATTAAATCTAAATTAAAAACTAAATTAAAAACTAAAAACTAAACATTAAAAATATCATCTATCCCGCTGCAATGAGGCAGTGTGCCCAGAACGCTGGCTGCGTTACCCCGCTGAATAGCCAAACTTATATGTTGGCCGAGGTAACTGCCAGCCCTCCGGTCACCTGTGGACTCTGTGAGACGAGAAGATAGATCCTTAAAAAAGGATCTGGCATCTTCGCCCCACGACCCCAGGGTTTCAACACCAAAAGGCACAAAAATGAAATTATTTTCAATAATTTCATACTTGCGCCTCTTGGCTCTTTCTGCATTAGTGGCCGCCGCTCCCGCTGACATGGAGGACGCCTGCAAGTGGGATAACGCTAGCGTATCCACGCATGTGGCATCCCAAACAAGCGACCTTCCTTGCTTCCACGGAACAAGAGTCATCCCGTCAGGTCTCTTACCATCACTGCGCGCCAAGCCATTAGGCTCTAACACTGCAGGCACTTTAGCGGTGGCAAGAGACCTACGAATGATGTCGTTCAGGGAAGCATGTCGCGAAAGACGACCGGCACTTTTAATACAAGAAAGCCCGTGATGGCCATACGCGTCCACTGCCCCACCACAGTGGCAAAGATGTGGCTGTTGTAACTTGGCGCCAAGTCGAAGACCAACCGCAATCGTCAGAGTGAGGTGGTCCAACAGAGTGCCTAAATGCTTAGACGGGAGAGCATGAAGCCAGTAACTTGATTCCCTCGTAGACACCGCAAGAAGACGAGCACGGTCGCTTGCAGTAGGTGATGAATTTATAAGCTCCTGCAAAACATCTGAACATAGTGCGTCGTCCCATTGTCTTTGAGAAAACAAAGATACCGGCTCCTTACTAGGACATGCCACATTGAAAGCACCTCTAGCTTCAGCCAAATACGACGGCTCAATGGGACCTAATGATTGGTTTAAAATATTGCCAAAGAGCTTAATCGTACTATAAACAGAAGATAAAAATGCTGGTAATGATACACTGCTAATTTTACGAATGCCTAAACCACCGTACCGAACTGGGAGAGAGGCTTGTGTCCAAGTCGTGCCATCTAAAGGACAATTTAGAATTTTAGATAAAGTGTTTTTAATTTTCTTATCCAAATCGTTCAATAAGGGAAGGAACTTCCAAAGTGGAGAGCATCGAAGAAAATATGTAAATTTTGGAACGAAAAGACAATATTTAATAATAAAAAGGGCCATGTGTGAATTAATTTGGAAGAGGCGTTCCGAACATTGATCAAATTTAGTAATTTGGTCATTGATAAAAAGTGGAATAGAATCAACTAAGACGGGAGCCCCAAGAAGGCGTAGCGAATCTTCACTTAAAATTTTGATTCCTGGTGCCAAATGATTAAACTGTTCAGTAATGATGTGTCTTTTTTGGACTTCCATTGAATTTGGAATATAGAGCTCACATTTGCCAAAATTCAATTCCAAACCAACAGATTTAAATTGTTCAATTAAAACCGCAAGATCACCTAAAACAGATGACGCTTCACCTCCTAAAGTTCCATCATCTAGATACCAAATGTTAAATTTAGAATTCAATTCCGAAATAATTGGGTGAATAGCCAAACTGAAAATAGCAGGTCCCAGTGGATCTCCCTGTTGGCAGCCTACAGCAGAGCTTAGAAAATTGGATTTATATAATAATTTGGTAGGTTCCGCGTAACATTGCCAAAGGTAAGGGAAAATTTTTGGAATTTTGTTTTTAACCTCAGAGAGGAGGATGTTACGATCAATTGAGTTGAAAGCATTTTTAACATCAACTTTCAGCAACACCTCCTCACCTGAGTTTAATAGAAAAGTACGAGCAGCGTGAACTGCAGCTTCACAACCACCCTTACATCCGAAGCCTAGTTGTATAGGTTGAAAAAATTCTGACATAGATGGTGCAATGTTCCTGCAGCAGATTTTGGAAACAATGCGTCTTATGGTGGAACCCACAGCAATCGGTCGTACACCACCATCTTTTTTGGCAAGGGCACAAAGATTGGCGCCGTACAAAATTGGTGTTATTTCTTTAGGTACGACGCCCGATAACATTAAGTTAACTAAATTGGTGATTGATTGTAAAAGTCCCTTGCCAATATCACAGTTTAATCCAATTAAGTCTTTAAAATGCTGTGGTGACATAGCATCTATACCGCCAGCAGAACCATTTCTAAAAGACAATACTGCTGCACGAACATCCTCCACCTTAGCCAGAAGCGAAGTTGTGTCTGAAATATTCAGATCTGATAAAACAGAAGAAATAGGCTGCGGATGTTTTGATCGCAGAGCCTCTAAGGTCTCTTCTGTATCAGGGGCCAACACATCACTTGAAAATAAAAGCCGAGCTGCACCCTTATAATCGCCATCACTAATTTTATTTTCAATGTATAATACCGAATCAAATCTTTTGCTAATTTTATTATTTCCTTCTGGTATATTATGGCTATAACTTGAATTTGGGTCATAACATTTACCGCAATTATTTTTTATTTTCTGAGTAAGGGAGCAGCTCTCGCTTTTGTCTACATTTAAAACTCTGTAAGCAAAAGTTAGTAAATGTTCCCAACTTTGAGAAGAATTTTGAGTAACTACAGTATCGATCGTTTTCTTTAAAGTGTTTGCTACTACTAAACGTGATCCCCTAGGAATACGTTTAATAATAGGTACATTGTTTTTCAAAAAGCTAAGATGTTGCCAAAATTCAGTTGATGAAATGTTTGAGGTATTAATTGGTGCAGAATTTTGAATTTGAGTAATTTGTGGCTGCTGGTATACCGAAACAGTTTTGTGAATTTTTCCAATGTGTATGTTAAGGCCTGTTTTATTTTTGAAATACTTAGGTTGAGAACAGTACTTACAGAGCAGCTGGCTTTCCAGTGATGAATTATTCCCAAGGCTACCAACTGAAGCACTCATTGAATTAGCGACAAGAAACCAGCAATAAATAACAAAATGAAATAAAAAATTAAAAGTTAGTGAAAAAATACACACAAAATAACTTAAAATAAAAAACTGAAAAGTTAAGTCGAAAGGCCCGGGGAAAGAGCTTCTTCGGCCTGCGACCAAAATAGGAGGCCGGGTATCAATCTAAAGATCTAAACTATTAAATATCCAGTAGGCGTTATTTGATACTTCGTATTTTCATCAAGAAATGGATCAAACCGAATCAGTTCCAATTTGTCTGCTAGTCGTTCACGAATAGTGTTGAAACTGTGTCCTCTCACTACACTTTCCATCATGACTATTATGTTTTGCTTTTGACCTTCTCAAGCAGACCATTTGTTATAAATCATGGCTTCAATGTATTTCACTTCTACTGCAGAAATATCCAATATAGGTATACGTCTTCAAAACTTGTGAAAAATTTTCCGGTCTGATATTGGGTCAAAAATCACATAAAAACTACGAAAATCACATGGAGTACTGCTTGCTATATTTTTATTGAAGATAATAGCTACAATCCGATAAAAAGGTAATTATTTTCAATTTTCAATTATTATTTTCCTATTATTCACAAATCACACAATTTCTAAATCATTTCTGCCTGTCCGCACCAATATAATATTTTACTTGTATTCAAAAAATACCATAATATTTTAGTCTCTTTTTCCTTCATTGAAAAGAAATAGGCCATTTAAAAGATTAATCGTCTCTACACATACATTATACGATTTTTATCTCAGAATTACAATAGTGTTTGTTATGTTACATAAGGGCTCGATCACACACGATACTTTCAGCATTAGAGATTGGCGTATTTTTGAATTTTTAAATAGCGAAGAAACGACCAAAGAACAAAGAAAATATCGATGGATTGTGTGAAAGAGGACATGCGTATAAAAGGGTATATGCTGACTGGTGACAGAAGTAAGTGGAAGAAGTACAAAAAGAAGAAATAGTGAAGAAACGATAACACTGCTCCTTGATTTTGAGGCCCAATCTGATCGTAAAATCGTTTTTTAGGACAGTTTATCAATTAAACGGTGGCATATCATGATATATTATCTTAATATTTGTCTGGTAGGAAGCATCGGCCGTGGCTTATAACCACCCTACCAGCAAAGACACCGTCCAGCGATTTAGCGTTTCCTTTACCCCTATCTGGTTAGCCCACTACCATCTTAGAATGCATCATACCATCAAGTGAGATCGCAGTCAAGAGCTAAGTTGTCGTGGAATTAAAAAAAAGAGAATTCTAAATCATAGCAGTAAGATGGTGATAATAAAAAAAACCCGGCTGAGTTTGTTATGGGCTCTTCTCAGGCCAGGGCGCGTTTGGAACCCTCGTAGCTTTAGTTTTAAGATACCGTAACTGATTATCACCATCATATTTTTTAAGTAACTGACCGTCATTAAGTGTTGTGTACCTACCTAAATTGAATTAGTAGATTATTAACCAAGGGGATAAAGCAGTGTCTTCTGTCGCGGGTGACGATTTAAATCGCGAGCATAACGAAGGACTCGAGGTTTACTCCCGAGCGTAGCGAGGGTGTTAAACACTTAAATCACGAGCGAAGCGAGGGATTTAAGACGAGTCCTGAGTGTAGCGAGGGATTTCAGTTCACCCAAGACTAAGACAGCTTTATCACCGAGGAAAATACTCTACTTTTCGTACCATTTGCGAAAAAATTAACACAATAATAATATGAGACTAGCTGATGCCCGCGACTCCGTTCGCGTGGACGTATGAAAAATAGAAAGTAGCCGATTCTCAGACCTACTGAATATGCATATTAAAATAACTAATTAAATGACGATTGATCAGTTATCGACCGGAGATGAAAAATGATTAAATTACTAAAATAAAAAATAAGGATCGTAGAAGGGTGAACATTTAGGATTGTATGTATTTTTGTATGTTGTATCATAAAAAAATAAAAACTAAAAATTTTGTCTAAAAAATACAAATAAAAAAATTTAAGGGTGGACTTACATTAACATTTAGGGGGATGAAAAATAGATGTTGGCCGATTCTCAGACCTACTCAATATGCTCACAAAATTTCATGAGAATCGGTCAAGCCGTTTCGGAGGAGTATGGGAACGAAAATTGTGACACGAGAATTTTATATATAAGAAAAAATAAGATAATAAGCATTTATTAAAAATAATGACAATTAAAAGTAAAAGTTAACATTCGAAACATTGGTCCAATTATTGATAGAGAGAGTTACATTTTTGTTTGGTACATTTATTGTTGATGAGTCGATTTGAGTATTTCTCTGTTCTTGCGTCTGAAGAACTGTTTAGAACATAAACTTATTTATAAAAATAAATTAAAATAAACTTAACGTTTATGTATTTGAAGAAAACAAAAACGCGGCAAATTCCTAGACTAATATTTTTTTGTCGGAAAAGCAAAGGCATCAAGCTCATACGGCCTCGTCGGTTTTCGTAGGTAATTTAACTGCATAATAAATGCGTATTCCTTTTTCAAAAAGATGTTTAATGCTTTATATACAAACTCAATGGTGTAAACACAGATGTACATAGTTCAGTATAAATTTCGGTAAGTACATATTCCAAATTTAAATCACATTCTCCCCCTAGAGCATGAATGAAATTCAGTACAATTTTCTTTCCCTGTTTTTAACAGATTAAAAATGACTATTGTTAAGTTCGCTTTTTGTGGCATAGAATGTCACTTTTTTGAGCAAGTGGTACGAAAAAATATTTTTTGACTTTTGACTTTTTAGCATCAATCGCAAAATCGCTTATCTGTTTGTATCGAGTATCGTATCGAGTGTCCTTAAGTTCTTAACTGGACTGTAATGGCCTTGGTCAAGTTGGGATCGGATCTTCACTACGTGTCTCTCACATTTTATACCTATTTACCTAACTTATTGTAGTCTTAATGGTCCGATTTAGGGACAGTTAGTATTTAACAGACCGTAAAAAGGAATAGTGAAGATTTCTATTTGTATAGAATGCTGAATGCTGGCGTTTCTTTTTTTGTGTTAACAAGATTATATCCAAAAGCTAAAACTCGACTACTTTTCAGTAACAGACGGGCGGTTTTCAGACAATTACATCTTACATTATTACATTTTCAGTATACATCGTCCGCGTGGAATAAGGTATTTTAAACTTTTTGATCTCTGTCATTTAATATATCCAGCTATAGAATTACACACTTTCGCATCCATACAACTAATATTATAAATGCGAAAGTGTGGCTGTGTGTTTTAAAGATCCATCTGTTCAACCGATTTTAATATTTGGTACAGAGACGGGTGGTATTCCGGGAACGGGCATAGCCTACTTTTTAACAAAGAGGTCCCATGGGAAAACCTATTAACTATTAATTTATAATATTAGCCGCTTAGGCGCTATAAGGGAATTTGTCAATAAACAGAGTCAGTGAAAAATAGAATGGACTTCGATTATCAGTAACTCTCTACTCTGCTCTCGTCTGTACTGTATTGTTCAGTACAATACAAACAAGAGCATAAATTTGAACATTCGTTATTTTCACAACATTCCTTTCAGTGTTCAAAGAATAATAATATCTTCAGGTTACTCAACGACTCACTGAGCTGTGTTGAATTCTTCATCGGTTTGTTTTATTTCACAAAAAGTGTGTGTTTTTTTCTCGGAGCTATCAAGTGATACAAAGGGTTTGTTTGATATTAAATTCTGATTGCTCAAAGACCTTAGTTATATAGACCTACGAAGTTAGCGTAAATAAAGCGAAAACTCTAAAGTAAGTAAACTGATTTGATAGAGGTTTACATGAATAATAAAAAAATATGCCTGCGATTAATTTTCGGTAGGAAAGACATTTCGATATATAATAGTAGGACACTACTAAGGGCTTGTAATTTATTTGAATTTTAAAAAAACTCTCATCATTTTTAATTATTTCATCCGCATGATTTCCACTTTTAAAAAATATTGTATGAGAACTGAATCTCTGAACAAAATTCAAAATCACAATTTAAAAGTAGATTAAATAATGTCCTCCGGACCGAATTTTGGTCACGGCGGCCCATCTCCAGAGAGCTTAGCCATCTGCGCGGGAGATATTATAGTGCACATGTGTCTGCGCCAACACAGGTGCACTCTCTGTTCCTTTACTCTCATAGCTTGATGGGACGGAAAATCCGACACGACCGGAGAGAGATCAAGGTGCAGGAACGACTGCTTTTCGTGCTCTCCGAGACACGGAGGTGAAACACCGCAAACTTTCTAACTCCTGGTTAGTACTGAGAATTTTTAAGACTAAGTAAAGTGTACGGAACCTTCAGCGAGCGAATCTGATTCGCAATTGGCCGGCTTTTGAACCTGTTTACTCAAGTTCAATAGGTCGGTTCATTACACAATTGGTGTAATTGATTCGGGTTATTAGGCGTACCATAACATCGATGTCCATCTACTTAATTGATAGGCAATATGTAGTGCAGGACGACATCAAAGGCTTTCAGCTCAAGAGCACTAATGTATGGGTGCGCGATAAATTATAGCCGACGACTGAGAATTCAGAAGGAGTGTTAATAATATAATACTAACAAAATTCTGAAAGTTCAGATTTGTATGGGGCGTGGGACTGGTCTTTGTACAAGTAGTGAAAAGAAAGAAAATAAAATATCAAACCAAGCTTTGATTGTTGAAATCCACGAATTCGTCCTAATTCCAGTGGTCAATTATTTAATCTTTCCACGATTAGCAACACTAAACATGAGTAGATAAGAATGGCGGATTCAAAGGAGGTCGGCGAGCTCCCATATAGTGTTTGACCCAAACTTGAGGTTCACGTTCACGCGTCAAACTTCTCATACTTTTTATACTAAACCAGACTAACAAAAAAGTTTATGAAAGTCAATCAAATAAAGTTGGGAGAAAAAAGATATTCGTAGTAATAGTTAAAAGTGAGGTAAGATTTCTATTTCATGGTTTTTAAGCCAGATGACTATTGAATAGCTTTGAAAAATCTATCAGGCACTGCAGATCATTATCTGACTATGTACCAAATAGTAATACGCTTTCCTACCTACATAAAAACAAGTTACCTACCTGCTGGGTACATTAAACCTATAGTAGGTAAGTATGTAATTCATAACGCGGCCAGTAAGTATATTATGACATACAAATTAATGGTTGTTATACTATACTATTCTTACTATTTGAAAAGGCGGTTAACCCTAACGCGCTTATACATCGTTACTTTTGGGCGTTAGTCGCATTTACAACGCGCGACAGAAGCAAAACAGTAGCGATACAATCGCGTCGCGAAGTATCGTATTTTTAGATAACGCGTGAGCTTTCAGGCGACATCGGGTAAAAGAAGAGCGAGGGGTGCCGCCAGGTACTACAGTGCAGAACTGTATCGATAATGCATCGCGTTTGAATTAAATTAACGTTTTTAATTAATTACTATCGCATACTGTATACGCTAACGCCCTGTCTAATATATCTCTTTCTCTGTCTACGTACTCCCGCTATTGTATCGACCGAATGACACCAACGATGACAAAGTTATTTATGAATATTTTCATTGTGATGATTAAACTATTAATAGCATAATATGTACCTAAACTAAGACTAAAACCAAAAATAAATATGTACCTATTAACTGTAATGAGAACGATATAAATTATTATTATCTAGGTAAACTATAAAAGTTTGAAGTTTAGCAATGATAACATTAATAATTTATATTAGCATGATAATGATTGTCCTAACAGATAGTTGGATTGAAGTACAAATATGTATGGAAAGAAGTATTTTGTAACAAATAAAATACACTTAGTTTCTTTATGCTAAGTAGAGTTGTGTAACTGCCTGAATTTCAACTCGAGTTAACGTGTTTTTTCCGACACATCTCTACTACGGTCCAAGAATGACATTTGATTGAGTTGACAGTAATTGACATTTGACACGTTAGTTTCTACTTTTATACTCTGCCGGGTAACCACGTATCTTTTGCATCAATCATTGATACATCACAATCACCTCCGATTGGCTGAATTTATGGTATTCTTGCTGCGTCAATGGATTTCGTCCAATAGTGGAAGAGTGTTAACCAATCAGAGGGGATTGCGATGTATCAATGATTAATGCGCCCTGCGGGTATCTATACTACGTATTGTCATTAGAACGACTTTTTTATTGTTTCGTAATAATTTTTATTTTTGATTCCCATCTTCTAAAAATTTGATGTTTACACAGAAAAATACTTTGAAATATATTAAAAAATATAAAATGATTTCTGAATCTGAATGGTTTTTAAATTAGCTGGGTCACACTTCGCCGATCTCCTTTTTGACGTTTTCTGTCAAGTGTCAAATATTATGTATTTTAATCTATTCATGATAAAGCGTGCAAGAACTACACCCAAAATGAAAATTTTCCTTTTCACGTTAATTTATTTCATTACTCTCGGGCATGCGTGTTTCCTCACGATGTTTTTATTCACCGTTAATACATGGTATTTTTTTAATTTCTTAAACCGCACATAACTCCGAAAACTTAGAGGTGCTCAGGGATCGAATGCCCGACCTCCCGATTGAATCTCGGGCATATAAAGGCCGGGAATTTAACCACTGGGCTATCACCCCTTTTTGTTTTTGGTTGAGGTATAGACATAGCAGGTATAGATAGACAGATAATAGTTGTCTGTTTATACGTGCAACTATAGCGTGTATTAATTAATCATAATTCATATCATCCATCATATTCCCACGGGACTGACGTGTGACAGCCCTGGTCTAATCAGATCGCTCAGGTTTCTGAACTGAGTTTGATTGCATTAAGTTCAACTCAATGAGCATTTTTACCAACTGCGCTAGGGCAACGCCAATCCACAAACAGGGTTATGTTTTCACGCGTACCTGGGTACTAGCTGATGCCCGCGACTTCGTCCGCGTTCGTTCGCGAACTCTTTAATTTTCCGGGATAAAAAGTATGTGTATGTGTATCATCTAGTTGTACAATAAAAATCACCGAGTAGTAAACCTAAAAAATAAAAAACCGGCCAAGTGCGAGTCGAACTCGCGCACCGAGGGTTCCGTACAAACTGTGACGTGTAGGCCGTCTACGATGTGGTGGCCGGCCTTTGGAGCTGTGAAAAAATCAAGCTTCTAAGCCAACGCAATCAAAAGATACAGCCGTTTATACTGCAAATTTTCGACACTCGCAAGGGAATCAAACCTACAGGGTACTAAACAAGTTTAAATTTAATAAAAATATTTTTGTTATATGATGTTACAAAAAATTTATGCTTTTCGCAATTATTCCTATATCTGTGCTTTATGGCGTTGCTTCGTACCAAATTTCAAGATTCTGATTTCACGGGAAGTACCTACCCTGTAGGTTTTAATTCCCTTGCGAGTGTCGAAAATTTTAAACAAGTTTAAAATTAATAAGAATATTTTTATTCTATGATGTAACAAAAAATTTATGCTTTTCGCAATTATTCCTATATCTGTGCTTTTTGGCGTTGCTTCGTACCAAATTTTAAGATTCTGAGTTCACGGGAAATACCCTGTAGGTTTTGATTCCCTTGCGAGTGTCGAAAATTTTAAACAAGTTTAAAATTAATAAAAATATTTTTATTATATGATGTAAGAAAAAAATTATGCTTTTCGCAATTATTCCTATATCTGTGCTTTTTGGCGTTGCTTCGTACTAAATTTCAAGATTCTGAGTTTACGGGAAATACCCTGTAGGTTTTGACTCCCTTGCGAGTGTCGAAAATTTTAAACAAGTTTAAAATTAATAATAATATTTTTATTATATGATGTAACAAAAAATTTATGCTTTTCGCAATTATTCCTATACTAGCTGATGCCCGCGACTTCGTACGCGTGGATTAAGGTTTCTTGGTTCCCGCGGGAACTCTTTCATTTTCCGGGATAAAAAGTAGCCTTTGTGCTAATCCAGACTATAATCTATCTCTGTGCCAAATTTCAGCCAAATCCGTTCAGCCGTTGGGGCGTGATTGAGTAACAAACATCCATACATCCATACATCCATACATCCATCCATCCAAACTTTCGCATTTATAATATTTATACTAGCGAATGCCCGCGACTTCGTACGCGTGGATTGAGGTTTTTTGGTTCCCGCGGGAACTCTTTAATTTTCCGGGATAAAAAGTAGCCTATGTGCTATTCCAGACTGTAATCTATCTCTGTGCCAAATTTCAGCCAGATCCGTTCAGCCGTTGGGGCGTGATTGAGTAACAAACATCCACACATCCATACATCCATCCAAACTTTCGCATTTATAATATTAGTAAGATATTTAAATATTTATATTTATTATTATTATATTATATTTGATCTGTGCTTTATGGCGTTGCTTCGTACCAAATTTCAAGATTCTGAGTTCACGGGAAGTACCCTGTAGGTTTTGATTCCCTTGCGAGTGTCGATAATTTAAAAAAAGTTTAAAATTAATAAAAAAAAAAGTTTAAAATTGCGTTGGCTTAGAAGCTTAATTTTTTCACAGCTACAAGGGACCGTAGACCTGAGTATTTGATATGAATTTCAGCTTGATACCTCCATGCATTCTTGAGAAAAAGGGTCTTGACACACAGACGGACGGACAACAAAGTGATCCTATAAGGCAGGGATGCACAGACTTATTAAGACTAGGGGCCACTCGGGCAAATTATGAACTGATGGCGGGCCGCCAGAAGTATAGGTAATTAAAGACAATAAAGAATTGATAAATATGTATTAAAATTGAAAAAGAATTTATTAATTTGAAGCGTGGCACTGCATAGTGCTTACAATCTTTTTTATATTTGGCTCAAATTTACTTGTAGCAACACGTAAAACTGCTTCCAAACTTTCATTTGCAAGGCGGTTTCGATTTTTTGTTTTATTATTATTTAGTATTGAAAAGGTTTGTTCACATATATAGGTAGAACCAAATAAGCTGGCACATTTCAGAGCGTTTATACGCAACTCTTTGTACGTATTTTTGTCAATGCAGCGGTAAAAGTTCAGCAAGTCTCCTTCGTTGAATTTTTTGCGTAAATCTTGGTCGTTTTGAATGTCGATAATTTCTAACTGCATTGACTCTGGCGCATTTTCAACTGAAATCGTGAAAGGATTGCTGAATATGTCCAACAGAGGTTTCAATTTTTTAAACTCCGAAAATCTGTCTTGAAAAGATTGAATCAAAATATCTAGCTTTTCTACATAACTGAAATTAATCGCAGTTTTGTTGAATTTTTCAGCCATTTTCTTATAATTCGGAAAATGATTGTAATTTCCAGAATTCAATTGCGATCTGAAAAGTGTCAGCTTGCATTGAAAGGATGATACATGAGCGTAGAGCTGGGATATCAGTTGATTTTTGCCTTGAAGCCGTGTGTTCAAGACATTCAAATGATTTGTAATGTCAACTAAAAAAGCCAAATCACACAACCAATCAGGATTTTTAAGTTCCGGGACATCCCTTTGCTTGTCCGCCAGAAATATTCCAATTTCTTCTATTAAATTTAGAAATCGTTCCAGTGTCAATCCACGACTTAGCCACCTTACTTCTGTATAATACAGTAAATCTCCATATTCGCTTTCGATGTCATCAAGGAATTGTTTGAATTGCCTGTGATTGAGTCCTCGTGATTTTATGAAATTTACAGTCGAAACTACCACTTTCATGACATTTTGAAATTCAATTTTTTTAGAACAGAGGGCTTCTTAGTGTATAATGCAGTGAAACTGCATGAGATCTTCAGCGTTTATGTTTTTTTCTTGCAGATGCTTTTTCAGCAAAGTAACTAGCCCAGAATTGACACCAATCATCGAAGGAGCACCGTCAGTCGCAACTCCCGATAATTTTGATAAGTCCAAATTAGTTTTTGAACACTCATCCAAAAGTACATTGAGTATATCAACTCCTCTGGTTTGACCTTTCAATGAACACATTCCTAATAACTCTTCTAAGACTTCAAAATCTTGAGTAACACCTCGTATGAATATGAGAAGTTGAGCTGTGGAACTAATATCAGTGGATTCGTCGAGTGCTAATGAAAAAAATTCAATGATATTAGTTTTTTCATTTAATTGTTCCGCAATATTACCTGACAAAGACATAATTCGTCTTTGGATAGTCATACGATTCAGTTGAATTTTCTCAAACTTTTTTGCTGCTTCTGGGCACATTTTCTTAGCGGCAATTTCTATGCATTCTTTTACAAAATCCCCATCATTGAAGGGGCGACTTCGCTTTGCTATCATTCGAGAAATTTCATAACTAACTTCTGTAGCTGTTTCTGAATCTTGAATAGGTTTTGTAAACATAGCTTGCTGACCAATAAGTTCCCGTTTTAAAGACAACATTTTTTTGCTTTCTTAATTCGCCTGTAAACTTGGTAAAAGTAGGATGCTGCGTTTCATAGTGCCTTTTAACATTATATTCCTTTGCAATCGCAACAGAATTTTTGCAAATTAAACAAACGACTTTGTTATGTGACCATACAAAAAAGTATTTCTCGGTCCAAATTTCTTGAAACTGCCGATTTTCATCTTTAACCTTACGTTTATTACTAGGTCCTGGCTTGTCCATGTTGCGTTCTAATCCTGGCTAGGATTAACACAGCACCTAAAAACAATTACAGTACCTACTTAAATTACCCATCCTTTTTTAAATTACCAAAAATAATTGATTAAATAGGTAGGGAAACACTTATTAATAACAGAGTTTTACTTACGATTTCACAACACAATTATACACCGGCTAGTCGAGTTAAAATCTACACTAGAACTATTGACACTTCACTCAAATTAAAACCGAACTGTCGGTCGCTGCGGTTAGCGTGGCTTTTATACCGCGCGTATAGAGTCGAAAACTGTCTGGAGAAATCTCGAAACCGACTCTGGAAGCTTCGTGTATCTACCTTACTTTTCGAACATATTTTTTTTGGTTTTATTCTGGAATAGAATTCAATATTTTTCGAATGTACGAGAGTATTATTTTTGCTGTCGGCGGGCCACCAGTATTCGACCGGCGGGCCGCATGCGGCCCGCGGGCCGCGGTCTGTGCATCTCTGCTATAAGGGTTCCGTTTTTTCCTTTTGAGGAACGGAACCCTAAAAAGCGTAAGTTTGTTCGTCTGTCTGTTCATCTGTCACCTTTTCACATTCCGTCCATTTTTTTTAATCAACTACAAGTTAGCCCTTGATTGCGATCTCGTCTGGTGGTAAGTGATAATGCAGTCCAAGATGGTAGCGCGCTAACCTAGGGGTATAGCAGTTACTCGTACATTAAACCCATACCCCTAGTCGGTTCCTACACGGCATCGTACCGGAACACTACATCGCTTGGCGGTACGTCTTTGCCGGTAGGGCGGTAACTAGCTCCGGCCGTAGCCTCCCACCATTTTAGACCAGAGAACATTCAGAAATTATAAATTCCCAAATTAACTAAACTATTTTTAGGGATCGGCTGAAAATCAGCATTATGAAGAATGAAAGAAGCAATCATGAAGAACAGCATTATGCTAAGACGATTCCCTTTTTGGAATTATCCTGTCACAGTTAGTTCATAAGTTTTTTTTTTTTTTCTACTAGTACCTACTTAAGTTTTTGTTTGTTTCTTCAATGTGTCCTGGTAATTCCAAATAAAGATTGTATTTATTATTTATTTATTTATTTAACCCTGTCGGGAATGGAACCCGGGACCTCCCAAGTTAAGACAACGGCGCTCAACACTGCGCAAGGGAGGTCGTCATTATTATACTAGTAGTGTGCTATACTGTGATAATAAGGCTCTATTTACTGAAAGGCGAAGGGAAGTCCTCTATAATTCCTGGCATGAATTGTTTTCACGGATTATGTTTTATTCAGCGAGAGGGGAACTTATTAAACTTTAGATGGCTTTGTCCAAATCTTTCTGACGGACGGATCCTGATTCCTGAATGAGCAATCTCTGAGTCTTTTAACGAAGTGATTCATTTGCTATGACTTATGAGATTTATGAATTTGACTAGCTTTTGCCAGCGGCTTCGCTCTCGTTAAGGTAGATTTTCATACAAATTAGAATATCCCTTTGGGGTTGAAATTTCAAAAATCCTTTCGTAGCGGATGATACGTCGTATCCATCCAGTGCTTTGAACTGTGCGTTGATAGATCAGTCAGTCAATCAGTTACCTTTTTAAACCCCGACGCAAAAAGAGAGGGTAGTTATAAGTTTAACGTGTCATGTTTGTGTATCTGTCTGTGGTATCGTAGCGCCTAAACGGATGGACCGATTTTCGTTTAGTTTTTTTTTGTGTCATAGATAATTTTATCCCGAGTGTTCTTTGCCATGTTTCATGAAAATCTGTTTATCCGACTGAAGGTCATCAGCTTTTTTAGGGTTCCGTACCAAAATGGTAAAATGGAACCCTTATGGTGCGACTTTCTCCGTCTGTCTGTCCGTCTGTCCGTCTGTCCGTCTGTCCGTCCGTCACACTCGATTATTTCAGTAACTACCGAAGCTATCGACATGAAATTTGAAATAGTTGTGTACATTAGTGGCCCAAAGACACTGGAATGAAAAAAAATTGGAAATTATTTTTGTTCTTATTTAAAAAGGGGGGAAAATCTGAGGGTTGAAATTTAAAAGTGAGATAACTGTACTGTGTGGGGTATCATATGAAAGGGTTTAGTTTGTACATTCTAAAACAGATTTTTAATTATTTTTAGTTATGATAGTTTTTGATTTATCGGGGAAAATGTCTAAAAAAATACCGTTCCCCCCCCTTATCTCCGGAGTTTACCAATCGAAAAATTTGAAATAATTATGGTCAATAGGAATTTACGTATATTTTACAGGAAAACTATAGTCAATGCTCTAACTAGCATAGTTTTTTTGATATTAACAATAAACCTCTACAAACAAAGTTAGTCTTGCGGTTCATTAACAAAGGTAATTATTTATTAATAATGGTACGGAACCCTTCGTGCGCGAGTCCGACTCGCACTTGCCCGGTTTTTCTTAATCTGTTAAGTACTTCCCAGCCAGTAACCGGAATCCGGTTACTTGCCAGCCTAAGGGATATGTCGGAGGTTGTTTTAAATTTGTAATTTAGGTATACTTGTCCTTGTAAATATAAAACCTTCAAAAATAAAGAATGACATGGCCAATGGAAAATAACATGCAATTAATAGATTTGCAAATAAAAATAGCTGAAATTTAGTGGTGAAATGAATGCTTGTCGAGTGTCGATGACAATATCAAAGGGATGACGGAAAACGCCTGGATAAGAAATGTAGAGTAGTGATATTCATTTATGCTAGCGCCTATATTTTTTTTTATCCACTACAAGTTAGCCCTTGACTGCGATCTCACTTGATGGTAAGTGATGATGCAGTCTAAGATGGTAGCGGGCTAACTTCTTAGGGGCATGGCAGTTATATTAAACCCATACCCCTATTCGGTTTCTACACGGCATCGTACCGGAACGCTGGATCGCTTAGCGGCACGGCTTTGCCGGTAGGGTGGTAACTAGCCACGGCCGGAGCCTCCCACCAGGCTAGACCAAAGAAAATTCAGAAATTATAAATTCCTGAATTGACCCTGCTGGGGATCGAAGCCGGGACCTCCGCACGTTAAGACAACAGCGCTGTACACTGCACCATGGAGGTCGTCTAAAATTTCCGGTGGGTCAAATGTTAGGTGATTACCGGTGCCCATAAATATTTGAGGAACCAGAAGAACTACCAATGCTTATGCCGGTTTCTGAATAATTTGGATAGAAGCAGGTGTTACTTTGTGAAAGTCCATGATAATGAAACTAGAAGTTTAATTCGCTATAATTCGTCACAGTAGGCAAATCTTGCACTTGCAGCTTGCAATATTTACCGCCCAGTACGCCAGCAATTCGCACCGGCACAACACCACACCACACATAATATCTTCCAAATTATTCTCAACGTACGTTTCACTCCGACACCGGAGCATCTTCAGGAGATGTTGACTCGACAATGCACGATTGTAAAGTCTTTACAATCGTGCATTGTCGAGTTAGTTTGTTTAAAGCTTTAACACAGCAGGTGGAAGCTGGTTCCATAATTTGCAGTTAGTTATGTGCGAGAAATATATGCATAGCGAAAACTGGAAGAAAACCAGATGGGTTTTGGTACTAAATAACGCTGTTCTCCCAAAACAGATTATGCACAGCATAATATCCGTAGCCTTTGCAATGTTGCAAGGATAAGGCAATAATAATAATTTTTCGGGACTGAAATATTATACAGTTCCTGAGAAAAATACGGATTTGAGGGAGGAAATTCGGGATGATGAACGACAAGGGCGCGAAAGAAGCAAATAAGAATAATGATAAATTAATGCAATCCAGGACATTTTCTTTTGGGATTAAAAATATGCTTGGATTACATAAAAGATGATGCTTGCGACTTAAATTTATGCGTGGTTTTAGGTTTAAATGAATCCTGTTTTTTATAAACTTTTTGGTTATCCGGCATAAATAGCTCATGTACTTCACCAGGATGCTACTTAAAGATCTAGCCCCACTTTAGATGCACGGAGCGGCGCGGCACGTAGCGGCAAATATTAATTATTTGTATAGGTTTAGGAAGGGGCTGCTTCGCGCTGTGCGTCTCCGTGCCGCTGTCACGTAGTGATTTTATCACAGGATTTATTATTTCGTGCCCCTTGCATTTTGTGGAAGGTAGGAAATGACATCTAGCGTCAAGGCGCAGAACGTGCGTGTGTCGATGCGCAGGAGTTCCCCATAGATGGCGCTTGTTGTCTTAGGTCATAAGAACACGATGATATTATTTTTTTTCCTATTAATATTTTTTTTTATTATTAAAACATTGTTTTATTATATATTTTTCGAGTTTTTTTTAATTATTGGAATTCACGTTAGTCTATGGTGGAGCATTTCAGAATGCGGCCACACTCGCTGTGGGTCTATGGCAACACCGAATTTTCAGAGATCAGATTTCCGTCGAACTCAAGATGTGATAGCCGTTTGTCGGGATATCTCAGATTCCCGTTTTCTCCATGGCTTCGCCTGGAAAATTAACAATAATGCTGTTGTACTAGTCATCTTAACAATTGCCTATTTTTCCACATCAATTTTGGTGAGTGATAGAAAATTCGATATTCGATTTCACGTATGACATCTTTCTCAAGATGGCGTACGTAGCTAAGGAAAATTAAAATTAATTAATCTTGTTTGTCTTTCCAGTTCCCATATTATCCCGTATTATTTTGAAGAAGGTTGGGATGGGTGGACTATCCTGGAATGTTCAATTTACAGGATGTCCTCGGTAAGTTGTGTGAAGTGGATAATTGTACACGTGGATGGTGTCACAATGCCTTTTGTTAAACTCGCTTCTCTTTTGTTTCAGGGTTTTTTTTTCTTTTGTTAATTTATTTTTGCTATTATTACTACTGAGACGATTCATTTTTATATTTTGATATCCTCGATATATTTCCGAGATTGGGAATTCTCGTCGATGCCTTCTCCGGTGATGAATGCATTGCAAGGATTTGGGTTGGAGAGCTGACGAGGCTGTTCCCTGGAAGTAGACCACGTTCCTGATCCATGTATTCAGGTGACCCCAAATTCACATTCAGCAAGTAAGGAAATCTTCCTTTTTTTTTCCCTTTCCGAACATTTAGTGGTTTTAAATTCAGTGTTCTCAAAGTAGTGAGTCAGATTCCTTGAACCTATTCCGCTGACCTAAAAAACAATTTAAAGAAACTTAAAATAGTAAATTCAAGGTTTTTATAATAATCTATCTGGACCCCAAGCGTCCCTGATAAATCTCCATTAATTTAAGTATCTGTGTATCTTGGGTGTTTAATTAAGTAGCCTTAAGTTACTTATTAAGATTTAACAATAAGGTGTACTATATATATACCAACAGTAAAGTTTGCCTGAACAAGAACTTGTATTTATTCCATCTCCCTAGATAGGTAAATTTTACAATTCTGTAACTTTGTAAGTGGGTGATTACTTTCGAACCCGGGTAATTTCCATTCTGCCCTAATTACCCTCCTTACACCGCGTCGCTTAAATGGGCCCAGCTCCATACACCTGAGGACGTACAAAGAATACGCCTCTGTAGTGGTGTTAGACCTTTACTCTGTTCCTAATTTCGTGTAATCGGTTGAACAGATTGGCAGTGAAAAAGTAGCAGACACACAGACAGACTTCTCGAATTTATATTTTTTAATAATATATCTTAGTATGGATCATTTTCCATTCATTCATGCCATGTAATATGTATCTATCTAATCCTTCCATGCAGCAACCATGATTTAAATACTAATCAGTTTTTAAATACTCTTCATATTTATTGTAGATACTCAAACTCTCAGTTAGCTCTGATGCACAGGGGTCTCTTGAGAGATTTAAGCTCTCCTCTACAACCCATTAACGTCCCACAGCTGGGCACAGGGTCCCACTCTCATAGGAGAGAATGAATTAGAGCTTAGACCCACCATGCTGCTCCAATGCGGGTTAGCGGGCTTTAACGACTATTATCATGTTAGTGATAATAACCGGGACATACGGCTCTTAACGTGCTCTCCGAGGCACGGGGTTGACATACCGCCAACTTCCAACTCCGGGCTGGCAAGGAGAATTTCATAACTGAAAAACCCAATACCTAATATTTTTTACGCCCCACCGGGAATCGAACCCAGGACCTCGTGATCCGCAATCGACCATGCAAACTACTTGACCAACGAGGCAAAGATTTAAGCTAATTAATTTAAAAAAAAATCCGCCTGAATTTGTTGTAGGCTCTTCTCAGGGCGTAGATACCGTAACTGATTATCATCATCATGTTTTACAACTTATTTGACGTCAATAACTATAACAGTGCACCTAATTTGAATAAATAAATATAGATTAATTGATTGAAGCAATTCATTATTACACTTCTGGCACAGTATTGGTATCTATAATATTACCGTGCTTCTGTCACGGCAATATTCATTTGATTGCGAAACAAACGCCATTGAAAACCACTAAAGTAAATACTTATCACGATCGAAACACTCAACTAAGCATTCAGTATTTGTAATAGTCTTGAGTGCGAGACAGCCTTTCAAATGTCAAAACACTCGTATTAAAATGCGATCCATTTCAATTTGGGGTTCTCGACCAGATACCTCGAGTGAATCAATTCGAATAAACTCATTTCATTAAAGATTTTATCAATCTTATTTAAAAAACAAAGTGTGTGTGTAATCCACACACGGCAGAAGTGAAACTTCAGAAAAGTAAAAAGCCTACGAGAGAATGAGATAAATATTACTTGTATTTTCTGGCTAAATCCTATTATGAGTATGTTTGTCTTTTACTGGTGTCGCTTTTTCGTTTCGTCGAATATTCAAATCACAACGATTCTGAAGAAGTTTCACTCCAAAAATTAAAGTGTAGTATTAATATTACAAATGTCACTTACCAAATAATAAACACCAAACGGCATAACCACGACGGCCACTAACAAATCAGCGACCGCCAAGCTCACTATGAAATAGTTCGTCGCAGTTTGCAGACTGCGCTCTCTGGACACACTCAAAATCACTAACACATTACCGAATAGCGTCAACAGCGGAAACACAATCAACGATAACGCCCAGAAATTGTATTGCACATCACTACACGTTCCATTTTTGAACGTAGAATTTAAAAACGATTCGTTCAACGTTCTATCGAAATCACTGAAGTAATTGGAATAGTTCAGAAATGTATCGTTGTTTTCGTCGAGTGATACGATTGTTATAGTTCGGTTGGCATCACTGGGGTCGGGTGGTCGTAGGGTAAACGCGCTTATTTTCGTTATACTCTGGCACTGGTTCCCGCATATTTTTTGATCCATTTCAATTATTTGTGTTCGCGAGTTCATTTTGGATCGTTGTTTGAGGGTCGTTGAGTTGATTGCTTGGTTGTGGCCCCGCGCGTACTCTGCGGGGGTGAGTGGTGTGCGTGAAACTCATTTCGCGTCATCTCCGTTTTCCTGGAACAAAATTAAAATTTATCAGACGCGATTTTAATTTGCAGCTTTGAGGCGGGAATATACTTTTTTAATATACTTATTTATAGGAATATAGGTACGCCCAATCGTAGCCTAAATAACAATTATTTTGACAGCTATCATATGACAGCGTCGCTAGTTTAATATATTGTGTGCTTAGGGGTGAAACAAGACGATTTCAGACGAGGATGAAGTTGCCTGCCTGAGCGAAGCGAGGGCTGGCATCACCCGAAATCTGAAATCGTGTTTCATCCCGTGTTTGATCACATACACTATTTTTCATATAATCTGCATTAAAAGTGCGAGTGTTATTAAAATTGTATTTCTTATTTATTTTAGTTGCAAGTTTGTTGTCAGAAGTTCTAATCGTCTAGTTAAGTATTCAAGTCGTAATTAATGCTGAATACAACCAACACACCTGGGATGTCTGAGCGAGGCTTCTTAAAGTTTGCTTAATACAAGCTTACAGATTATTACGCCCCGCTTCCATATTTTACGCATGCTATGCACATAGCATGCTAATAGTTTGCTAATTTTTAATTATTTCAAAGTTACGTCAGGGTTGAACCTATATTATCCTATCCTAATTTAATATAATAAATGCGAAACTGAGTTTCTCCTCTCTCTCTCTCTCTCTGCGTCGTTTTCCTCATTGCTGGGGGTCATTACCCATTCCATTAATACAATGGCAGGAGTTTTCTTAGGTTAATAATGCGGTGGGTTCCCAGGTCCTTCCGCACAGATTTGATTAACAATACTATTTCAACTCTTAGGTTACTATCGGTTATTATCAGATGTTAGTGATAATGACCGGGACCGACGGCTTAACGTGCTCTCCGAGGCAAGCGAAGCGAAAAGGCCAAATTCGGACTACCCGATTCGGTTACCGACTTGGGTCAACGTTGCTTAACAATTACAATTGACTGAAATGCGTTGTCGCAACTAGTCCACTCGTCCCTCAGTACATACAGTACATTACCAACTCATAAAAAACCTACCAGTTGTGCTTCTCGCACTACCATTTGAAAATAAATAATAATATTCACAGACACTGATTTCTGAGTTGGATACAGTCGCGCACAATATGTACGAGTGTAACAATATAACGCTCCGTAGCGTGGCGCGTCTCAAAGATCACGAAATTGAATCAAGGGACCCCGCGCGCGGTAATGGACCCCAATTGCTACAGTCGGGCTCGAAAGCGGCTTGTTTGTGACAGCCACACTGCTCTGCACGGCGATTATGTAAATCCTGCATCAATAATTGTTGTGATTGGCTGAATTTATGGTATTTTTGCTGCGTCAATGGATTTTGGCCAATAGTGGAAGAATGTTAACCAATCAGAGGTGATTGCGATTGTTACACTGTAGCAAGCAAAGTGGAAGTTATCAAAGAATCATCATCACCATCATCATTATCAACCGACAGACGTCCACTGCTGGGCATAGGTTTCTTGCAAGGATTTCCATATGCCGCGGTCTTGCGCCGCCACCGTCCAGCGGCTCCCTGCGACTCGTCTGATGTCATCCATCCACCGAGTAGAGGGTCTGCCAACGCTGCGCTTCCCAGTGCGAGGTCGCCATTCCAGCACTTTGGGACCCCATACGTCCCAAAGTGCTGGAATGGCGACCGCTTCGCAACGCGTCGAGCAGTGTCGGTTAGTTTCGTTCTTCTGCGGATCTCCTCATTCCTGATTTGATCGCGCAAAGAAACCCCATTACTCTCTCCATCGCCCGCTGAGTGACCTTGAGTTTTCTTTTGAGGCCAAAACGCTATAGTTAGCGTTATCAAAGAATCCATACTAATATTATAAATGCGAAAGTGTCTATCTGTCTGTCTGTCTGTCTGTCTGTCTGTCTGTCTGCTACGCTTTCACGGCCCATCTACTCAACCGATTTTTATGAAATTTGGTGCAGGGGTAGATTGCATCCCGGGAAGGACATAGGCTACTTTTTATCCCGGAAAATTAAAGTTCCCGCGGGAATCAAAAAATTCTTATCCACGCGGACGAAGTCGCGGGAATCATCTAGTACGTTAATAAATATTTAACGCTTTTGTGCACGCCAGTGCAAGGAAGCGGTCGGTGTCTGAAGACGTGTGTGTATTGTTCATACGGGGTACATTACAACTTGTTACTCGGTGGCTGACTCGAATACCTACTTTGAGCAGTTTGTCAGCGAAGTGATAAAACGTTTAGCGGTTACATCGGGGAAGAAAACTCGACGACATTTATCGAGAGAGAAAAAGTATTCGATGGATAAAATAACTTATTTTTGAAACATAGTTATTTTTAAAAGGATAAAATGTAGAGAGAGTTATATAATATTAAACCTGATACCCCTGATCTTAGTAGAGTTTGGTCTTTGTTGTACGTGATAAAAAAAGCGTTAAAGTCTCCTTCTCTCCCTCTAGTATAGACGGAGAGAGTACCCTGTACCTGTATGTAATTAGTATAGTTAGAGTTGAAAATTGTAAAAACTCCGTCGTGAGTAAGATGTCGTAAATACGAATCCCTCTCATGAAATTTCCGAATTATTATTTTAATTTTTAGCGTTCTGTACCTCAAGAAGAACAATCACTTCGTTGTCTGTCCGTCTGTCAACGCCTTTTATCTCCGGAACGCGTGGAGGAATCATCATCTACGGCCCCTTGGAGCTGTAAAAATATTAAGCTTTTTTGAGTCAACGCATTCAATAGGTACCTACAGCTGCGGCATTTTTCATAGTTTGACACCCTAACAAATCAAAACTTGGGTTCTTCAGGTTGACCTAGAATCATGAAGCTACGTCAGATATTTATGAAGAACTAGATGATGCGCGCGACTTAGTCCGCGTGGATTGTTTTTTTTATTCCCGCGGGAACTCTTCAATTTTCCGGGATAAAAAGTAGCCTATGTCCTTCCCCGGGATGTAACCTATCTCTGTACCATTTCATCAAAATCGGTTTAGTAGTTGGACCGTGAAAGCGTAGCAGACAGACAGACACACTTTCGCATTTATAATATTAGTATGGATAGTATGGACATTCAGGGATGCAGGTTTCCTCACGATGCTTTTTCTTAACCTTTCAAGCAAGTTTGAGCCGACGACCACGCAAATAAGAGGTCAAACGTCCCAACCACTGCGCTATCACCGCTTTAGATAATAACTTGTTAATTAAAAACTAATTAAATTATTGAAACGAAATGCAAAGTAATAGTTGAAGAGACGTCCGACCATGGGGGATATCGAATTAATTCTCTAATTTAAATTATAATCTTAGTTAGATGAAGGGAATAATTTACACCTAAAATAAATAATGTAAGTTCTCCCACTATGTTTAAACTTTAATTTAAATTGTTTAATGGATTCAAACTTCGTAGGCAGTTTACCGAAAGCTAAATAAATAAAACACTTATCAGATTAAACAAACTAATTGCTCTAGACTACTTAAATGACCTTGAGCAGTCTGAAAGCGTAAAACCTTGCCTTTCAAAGTTATTAATTTAAAGTAAAATATATTAATTAATATCTACGCAACGTACGCACACTAAGGCAGAATGTGCCATGAGGCACAAAAATAAAGGTACCTATTCAGAGTATGCACAGATTAATATTCCAAGAGGTTCGGTATAGAGTTACGAGTAGTATAATGGAAGCCAAACCAAACTTCAAATAGCTCAAAGGTTGAGTTCGGTTAGGTAAAGTTTAAGTTGTAAACACACAGACGCTTCTCCGTCTGGAGAACTTAGTGAGAAACCTGCATAAGAGCTCTCCATAATGTTATCAAAGGTGTGTAAAGTCGAACAATCCACACATGGCCAGTGTGGTGAACTATGGCCTAAACCCTTCTCATTCAGGGAGGAGATCGTGGTTAGTAGGATAGCAGTGGACGTCCCCAATTTGTTATAGATGATAGTGAAAAATGGACTACCAAAAAGAGCCAGCAAGAAACTCGGTGGTTGTTATTTTGAAAAAAAAAAATTTAGAATCACATCAACGTGTAGATGCATAAGTAACCGAAGTCCAAAGCACTGCTGGAGCGAGTCAAATCCATGGTCTTTTATCATTTACATAATCTTCAACAAGCTTTTTTTCAGGAGCATACTTTTAATGGATTTCTTAAACTTGTGTAAAGGCAAGTTTAAAATAGGGTGTGGAATTTTGTTACAGAAATAATGAACATTCCCACGAACGGCCTAGGGACTTTCTTGAGGACTAACTTGTAGTGTTAAATTTGTATCTAGTTTTGTCTGTGACACCACTGGTGTTTTTCTTTCTTTCTTTTAACAAAAAGAATGAGGATAATGATATTCAAATTCTGCCATGCCATGCGTCGCGCTGCATTCTGTGTGTTTCAGGCTTTAGTACCTAGTCACCGCACTGTGCAACCGAACAGCTTCTAAATTGAATACGCCGAATACAAATGGCGTCTTCGCCGAATATTACAGCTATGTCAAATTATTCCACTGCTCCACGCTACTGCTTTGATTACCTCTGACATGCTTTTAATTTAACGTGTAAACTGGGGTTTAGTATTTGGAGTCGAAGATTTCATCTTACATTTATAAAACTAACTAACTGGGACCAACACAGATAGCATGTAATAATTTGGTTTTATTTTAGGTATCCCATCCCTGTTTTTACTCAACACAAAAATCTTTTTTTAAAATAATAATAATAAAAATCTGTCATGACATGTCTTATTTAGCCTCCGTCTCTATACGAAATTATTCGAAACTTTTGTATCGGATTCGGTTACGGTTACGGATAGATTTTTATTTCGAAAATCCGATAGTTTCGGTTACGGTTACGGAGCTGCATAACTGAACGCTCAAAGATATTACTCAAAATGAGAGTTTGATGTCACGTACCTTGACGTTCCTCATATAAGCATTATAATTCTAAAACTCGAAAGATAATAATTAATGAAACAATATAGTATGGTCCGTGATATATCAACGCACAGCTCAAACCACTGGACGGATCGGGCTGAAATATAGCATGCAAATAGCTATTATGATGTAGACATCCGCTTATATTAATACGCTAAGGAAGGGTTTTTTGAAAATTCAACCTGTTTGGGTAAAATTGGTGTTCGAAATGTGTGTAGTCTACGCCGATGAAGTCGCAGGCCACAGCTAGTCTTTAAATATGCGAGTATGGGTTTATAACTGCCCTTAAAAAATATCCCGATACCATCTTAGACTGCCTCATCATGTACCACCGCAAGTGAGAAAAATAAATAGGTAAATAAAGTCTTTATTTGGGATTTAAACAGAAACAAAGACCAAACAAAAAATTCATAAACATAAAATTAAAACAAGAACTAAAATAATTTAACTTTTTAAACTGTACCACACATAATCCCAAAAAGGGCATCGCCTCAGCGTAATGCTGAAGTGGTGTTTGAGCACCACTCCAGCGCTGTTCTCCCACCACCACCACTACAGTCCATTAACGTCCCACTGCTGGGCACAGGCCTCCACTCTCATAGGAGAGAGGGAATTAGAGCTACCCACCACGCTGCTCCAATGCGGGTTGGCGGGCTTTAACGACTATTATCATGTTAGTGATAATAACCGGGATCAACGGCTTAACGTGTTCTCCGAGGCACGGGGGTGAAACACCACCAACTTTCTAACTCCGGGCTAGTACTGTGAAAATCTCAGTTCTAGTCAGAAAAACCCAACACTTACTATGGCCCAACACGTGACTCGAACCGGGGACGACGTCAGCCGCAGACAAACACACTAACCACTAGACCAAAGAGGCAGTTAACGCTGTTCTTCCGGCGACCCCTAATAGTTTCCGACGTCCCGGATCGATCTAGACTACCTGTCAACCTACTTCGCTTTATATCTCTACTTAATTATCTTATGACATAATAATATGAGCTATAGGTACATACTGCCTCGTTGGTCTAGTGGTTAGCATCTTCGACTGCGGCCGACCAGGTCCCTGGGTTTTTCTGACTTGAAATTCTCAGTACTAGCCCGGAGTTAGGAAGTTGGCGGTGAGTCACCCCCGTTGCTCGGAGAGCACGTTAAGCCGTCGGTCCCGGTTATTATCACTACCACGATAATAGTCGTTACAACCCGTTAACCCGCATTGGAGCAGCGTGGTGGGTCTAAGCTCTAATTCCCTCTCTCCTATGAGAGTGGAGGCCTGTGCCCAGCAGTGGGACGTTAATGGGCTGTAGTGTTTGTGGTGGATATGAGCCATATTTCTTAAATAATGCAGACATTAATAAAACTTAATTATTTAAAACTACAGAAACACAATGTGGCCTATTTATAATGCCTCTCCAGGTATTTGGATGAAGCGCGATGCAAATTAACACATTCGCTGCGGCAGCATTGGATCCTAAACCTACGGCTCGTGCGGTACGAGACAAATACTGCCCGTATCTATATTTCCTGATATGCGTTACGACCTCTATTTTGCCGTACCGGAACCTGACTTTCAAAGTCCATGGAGACGTGGAAACTCACCATATCAATGGGTTTTTTGAACAAATCGATAGGCTACATCCTCGTGTATACCTAGCTGCGGTAGCCCCGGGTTCTCTATGATATTTCGAAAGATACAGAGATTTTTCAAAATCAGTCATTTACGGCAATATATATGCCGTATAGCATAGAAGTTAAAAAATTGCTAGGGATGGGTTTACTTCTGAAATGACAATCGATATTTTAAAGATATTCTTTATTAAAGACACAACAAATTTAAGTGTATAAATCAACATAATTCTTCATAATTAGTCAACATAATAATTACTCTTACAAGTACCTATCGCCAATTTAAAAAAATATATTTAAATATAAAAAAAATTAAAATAAAAAGCAGTCACTCATGTAAGTTTAGTACAAATACACTGATTAATAAATAAATAATAATAAATACAAATAGGTTTTTTAAATTTTGATTCATATTAGGGTACCAAATTATTATTGACCGAGCGAAGCGAAGGTCTCTGAGTCTACTTGGGTGAATTGGCACTTGTCCGTCCGTCTGTCAGAGCCTTATAACTTCTGAATTGCTGAACGTAATTACTTCAAATTTAAATATAATATGTAAATCGATGGCCTCCCGCCGAATATGGCTTAAAAAGTTTTAAAAATCTTTATTTCAGGGGGGCTCTCATAGAAGCGAATGCGAAGTAAAATATTTTTTATAGCGTTACATAGGGTTGCAGTATATCATTTTAAAGATAATTAAGAATAGAGTCCAAAAATATTTTTTTTTGAATTTTTCCCCTAAAATTGACGAAATGGGAGGCTTTCAAAGTAGCGATTTTCTAACGTCCAAAGTTGACCTCAGAACTCTCAATTTTCTGAACTCTCAAGCCTGAAACTTGATCAATTATTTGAATTATATCCTGTACTTGAACAACAAATACTAAAATTAGATAAATATTATAAGGAAACGAAATTATTTAATTTTTAATGATGATGATATTTTTAACAGAACTTCACACTGATGTCAATATATGGCGCTCTGTGAAACCGCGAGGTCTCAGTTCGGGGCGAACCACTAGTAATTACTTTTTATTTTTAATCTATGATGAGATCATATTAGGAACTTTAACGAAATAAAATAAATTTTAAAAAGTAGGTAATTCCCTTACTCATATCATGTTTTTTACGTGAAAGTCTCGTCGCGTAGTTTTTTGCATAAAAAATATCGAGCACTTACGGCCAACACTAATGCAAACTGCGAGGCCGCGCGGACGCATGTGATAGATTATTGGAAAATAAAAGAACTCTATCTTGTGATTCATGAGGAATAATTAAATATTACAGTGGGTAAACACTGAATTTTGTATTAGGTAAACATTATTTGTTATTAAAGTGTGTCAACACTTGTATTTTTACTTGATATGTTGGTAATGTTCCTAAGGTTATATTTTGAAACTAAATATTTAAGTTTATTCAGAAAAAAAAAGTGTAGACATTATTACAATAAATAATTACTAATTTAGCAACACAAAGTGTTGATAGGCATTATGCTTCAAATAAATAATGTAATTTAGAAATAGATCAATTGACTATCATAGCTTCAAGAGAAATTGTAAAATAGTTACTTAATTATTATTATTATTCTGTTTTAAATGTAGAGAACTATTTGATAATTATTATTGTAATTGTTATTAGTCTCAAGAGTATTTTGAGTAATGCTTTACTGTAATTACGAATTTATGTATATCAACTGATACTTCCTTTTGATTCTTAGATTGGACTTCGGTGTACTTTTTTACAGCTAGCTTAAACTAAATGGTGTATTAACTTGAAAATGCTTTAAATAATTAAGAGTTATGTATACTAATTAGTGTTTGGAACGATATATTCGTTGTTAGTACTGTTAACAGCATTAATGCTGTTATGTTGTCAAACTTGGAATAGGAAAAAAGGGGTGGGTACATGGAGGGAATCGTAACCTATAAAACCCACTGTTCTTGTGAGATAAGACAGTTTTTGTCTACGAGCCACCTAGAATAAAGATAAGTATTCTTGCTGTAACTCTATAAATCTGATTGTTGTTTTTTTATGTGTGTACTTATTTCTGTGTGAAAATATAACTTAAATTGTGTTAATATTTTGTATTCATTTTGACCTGATGCTTTGAACCGTTCAATAATATAAAAAGTGTTAAATTTTGCATTTAGTTTAATTTCTTTTCCGTTACTAGTTTGCTTTGAAATAGGTAAATTACTTACTCTTGAATATCATACCATAATGCTTTTCTAGTATAGAGTTTTATTCTTTTGCCTAAAAAGTAGTGCTTTAAAATAGGAAGGGACTCTATAAACTTAGTTTCCTACCTGCTTAATTACTTACGTTTTTGTTAAAAAACGTATAAAGGTATGCAAAACCAAGTACCTAGTATTATAGTTTTTGCATAGTAACAGATAGATACTTGTTAAATTCAAGCCCTACCTTCAAATATTTTAATATCAGAAGTGGGATGGAACCATTTTATGACAATTGTAATAGTGTTTTTGTGTATTACACAGGGCTTGGACAACGAGAAACAATGAATCTTAACGCCGAGAGGCTGCAAGGAATCTTAAAGAGTATACGTGACTCTTTAACGTTCAATCATCGCAGCGATGACATCGAGCTGCCCATCTTACATCCTGAGAAGACCGACAGCGGGGCCAAGACCTGGTGCAAGAGCATCGAGTCACTGGGCACCGACCTTGTAATATTCAAAAAGCAGCTAAAGTCGGTAAGGCTCTTCGGGGCTCTGCTTTATCGTGCTTTGAAACTTGGGCACCAGAGAAGGGTATTGCAGTGTCATTTGTATCCAGAAAAGAAAAAAAATTAGCAAAGGCAGTGTCGTATATTGTAACTATGAAAGAGAAAAGTGAAGACTTTTACAAAATTGAAAGATTAGTTTTTCGGAAAGTCAATTAATTGAGCTGATATAGGAACCATATATCAAAATAACTTGTTTATTAATGATTTATCTCAATTATTCAACACCTCGATTTTATTAACAAAATACCCCTCGGTTATAGAGCCTAATAATAATAAAATAAGTACCGTCAAAACAGGTGAATTTGGTACTAGTCAATACTGTGTACTCTACAAAATAATTTGTTACATTACAAAACTAAAAGTTTTTGAGTCTTGTTTGATTTGCACAGAACGAAAATCACATTTGGAGCCTAAAAAAAAAAGGAATGTTACATCCAACAAAAAAAAACCCTGTACCTTTCAATACGGTACATTTAGATTGTATGGGTCCTTTTCGAAGATCTAGTACCTAAAACTTTTCACTAGTCTTTACAGATACTAAGGGGTACTTCGTTAGTGAAAAAAAAAAAAAATATAGGATAATAATAGGAAAATTTTAAATAGTAGAAATAATTAAAAATGCTTTGGATACTCTAGTTTATTTTCAATTTGTGTGAGACTTGGTTATGTTTCCCATTAAGTAATGTGATCTGAATAAAGCTAATGTTAAGGATTAAAATAGTTAAAATGGGACTTTACAGTAAAAGAAAATTTTGATGTTTGAGAAAATATGGACCATATTATTATTAACTCTATAGGATTTGGCGTTGACCTAGTTGCATAAAAAATACCTCTGAATTAAGAAAATTTCGAGTCGATCAAATAGTTTTTTTTTACTGTAGGCTGTAGGAAACTAATTTGTATGCTTGAAGCTCGACTGATGGAAATAATATAATTGAATAATATTCTGATTACTGTTCTAGCTTAATATGATGTGTTACCGCCAGTGAAGTCTGATTATATAATCAAGTTATCTTAATTGCATTTTTTTGGGTTAAGTATTTACCATCAGTCCAACATTGATAGTTATCTGTATATTTTATGTTATATGAAATGAAAAATATTGTTTATTTACTGATAGAAATGACTTTTAGAGCTATATATGGCATTATTGGCCAGTTAAAAGTTTAATTGGCGGTGGTGTTTAATGTTGTTATTTTCAGAACAGTTTTAAATTTCTCGATAGCATTGTTTCTTTTTAGCTGAATTATCTTAAGCTGCAGTTTAAATTAATTTAAAACCTTTAGCAAGTAAAACTTTGATTTGGGTGTGCGCCGCTGTGTTCAATAAAGAAAAAAAAAAAAAAAAAAACATCAATATGAATACGGCCTATTATATTTGATTGAATGAATTTGATTTTTCAAGGGAAGCTCTAAGCAGTTGTTTTAGAACTTGAATGTTATTTTAATTCAAAGAAAAAAAATTTAAACAATTTTTGATTTTGAATTAATCTGTTTTAAAATTAACTGAAAATCATTTCCATTGGGATATGTTTATTTTGATACTAGCAATCCGCCCCAGCTTCGCACGGGTAGTACTAATAATCCTAAAAGTCTATAGCCAATATAGCCAGTGAGCAGTGGGCAGGTTTTTCATTTTAATATTACATTGTAAGAGAGCGCCCCGTTCTCACCACACCTGCCACAGCCGCCAGCCCGCTATGATGTAAAGGAATATTTTTATATTAATTAGGTACTTAAGATGAATAACATATTTATTTTGATAAGGATTAATACTAGGTCGGTAAAACTCCTTCGCAAAATCATCGCAAATGGTTAATGAGAGTCAACCTTAAAAGATAGATATATGCTGTTGCGGACTGTTTTTTTTTAGAACTTTTTAAGAGGAACAATTCCACCATACATAGTTTTTGTGTAACTTTAACTAGCTCTTAAAAGAGACAATATTTTCCGACTTAGTTCACATTATTGCAATTTAAGTAAGGATCTCTATTTTTTTTTGGAAATAAAATATAGCCTAGTATGTATATAGTATGTTACTTGCGGATATAACGTAGACTTCTATACGTGAATGAATTTTTAAAATCGGTTGAGTAGTTTTTGAGTTTATCCATTACAAACAAACAAACAAACAAATAAATCTTTCCTCTTTATAATATTAGTTTAGATAACTAGTTGGTATATTTGGTGATGAGTTGTATTTAAAGTTGTGAAATAATATTGATGTCGGTACATTTAGGTAGGTGATGTAGGGTTATGGAAATCTCATTGCAATGAGAGTGCCGATGTTGATCTCACCAGTCGGTGAAATGTGATGGATTGCCGTTGAGTAATAAAAACTATTACTATATACTACTTGAGATTTAGTACGAGGTATGTAACGGGTTATTGGTGGTATTTGCAAGTGGTGATGTGTTAGCATTGAAATCACTGACGAGGAAGGTTTAATTATTAATTTCGACATAATTTAATTGTAACTGAATTATGCTGGAGTGAATCAGTGTCTTTACTCAAATTCTGATTCTGCTTCATTTTTTGCTAAAGGCGCTGTTGAGACACGTATTGCACGTTGATCGAATTGCTTTAGTATAATTCACTTCATTTTACAACTGTGACAATGCTTACACATCCTAAGATTAAAAATAAATGTGTTAAGTATAATAATATAATAAAAATGTTACGTACAACATGTAATACGTCAGACTGGCCAAGCGGTTTATGGAAAGTTCAATTATCACTAAATTCAACTATACAAAATTTACTAGTTTTGCTCCAATTCGTTTATTGGTTGGGATTTATTCTAAAATACCCTGCATAAAGGCTCGATTGAATGACGTGACTGATAATGATGTACAAAAAGAATTAATAGATGTTCGTGCAGAATGTTTACTAGCTCACCAATTTTATTTATTTTATGTCATTATTTATTATCTTTTTTGTATATATCTTATTTTAACTGTTTTTTATCTAAGTACTTGTATTTTAATTTGTAATGGATGACAATAATGCCTGAAATAAATGACTATTATTATTATTATTAATAATAGCTAATGTAGCTAATGTTTTCAAAGGTGTTTTGATTTATCCAGGCGAGATAATATTGTATATAATATTGGAGACGTAGTATTTGTAATAGCTAAATTCAAATGTCCATGTGAAATGATCTGATCAATTTTTGGTCAGTTTAGTGATAAAAAAATTATTGTATTGATGACCATTGATAGATAATGATAAAGGTTTATTATTATTTATTGGGTATTGCTTTAAAACCAATGGGGTTGAAGGACATTTAATTTTAAGTGTGGGCTTCAAAACCTTTGGAGTTAAAGGATATAGGAAATTTTGGTGGTGCTCTAAAACCATTAGGGTTCATGGCTTTGGTGCTGCTTGAAAACTACTGGGGTTTGAGGCCGTGTACTGTGTGGTAAAAAAAAAAAAAAAAATTTTGTTTTGGAGTTATTGTGTGGTGATCTTGGCGATTCACACATTTTTTTTTTTTTTGAGGTGTGGTGTAGAATGTTGCCACAGACATGTCTACACTAGGAAATATGTTTTGATTTTGTTTTTCTCGTTATGCTTCGAGAACGAAGCACGGTCAGTCTGGCCGTGATAGATTATTGGAAAATAAAAGAACTCTATCTTGTGATTCATGAGGAATAATTAAATATTACAGTGGGTAAACACTGAATTTTGTATTAGGTAAACATTATTTGTTATTAAAGTGTGTCAACACTTGTATTTTTACTTGATATGTTGGTAATGTTCCTAAGGTTATATTTTGAAACTAAATATTTAAGTTTATTCAGAAAAAAAAAGTGTAGACATTATTACAATAAATAATTACTAATTTAGCAACACAAAGTGTTGATAGGCATTATGCTTCAAATAAATAATGTAATTTAGAAATAGATCAATTGACTATCATAGCTTCAAGAGAAATTGTAAAATAGTTACTTAATTATTATTATTATTCTGTTTTAAATGTAGAGAACTATTTGATAATTATTATTGTAATTGTTATTAGTCTCAAGAGTATTTTGAGTAATGCTTTACTGTAATTACGAATTTATGTATATCAACTGATACTTCCTTTTGATTCTTAGATTGGACTTCGGTGTACTTTTTTACAGCTAGCTTAAACTAAATGGTGTATTAACTTGAAAATGCTTTAAATAATTAAGAGTTATGTATACTAATTAGTGTTTGGAACGATATATTCGTTGTTAGTACTGTTAACAGCATTAATGCTGTTATGTTGTCAAACTTGGAATAGGAAAAAAGGGGTGGGTACATGGAGGGAATCGTAACCTATAAAACCCACTGTTCTTGTGAGATAAGACAGTTTTTGTCTACGAGCCACCTAGAATAAAGATAAGTATTCTTGCTGTAACTCTATAAATCTGATTGTTGTTTTTTTATGTGTGTACTTATTTCTGTGTGAAAATATAACTTAAATTGTGTTAATATTTTGTATTCATTTTGACCTGATGCTTTGAACCGTTCAATAATATAAAAAGTGTTAAATTTTGCATTTAGTTTAATTTCTTTTCCGTTACTAGTTTGCTTTGAAATAGGTAAATTACTTACTCTTGAATATCATACCATAATGCTTTTCTAGTATAGAGTTTTATTCTTTTGCCTAAAAAGTAGTGCTTTAAAATAGGAAGGGACTCTATAAACTTAGTTTCCTACCTGCTTAATTACTTACGTTTTTGTTAAAAAACGTATAAAGGTATGCAAAACCAAGTACCTAGTATTATAGTTTTTGCATAGTAACAGATAGATACTTGTTAAATTCAAGCCCTACCTTCAAATATTTTAATACATGCAGTGAGGCGCGGGGTTGGGGGGGTACGGCAAGATAGTCGCCGTACCGCACTGAATAAAAATAATTACCTTGCTGTGCGTTACGGCAACTATTTTGCCGTACATTATTAGTATACAATATCATTATATTAAAAGCAACCATATAGAAAAAATCACTGTCTCTTTCCTACACGTACGGGAACATAGATAAATCACCCCCGCACCGTGCGCAAAACAAGGAAAACTAGCTGCCGCACTGGCTGACCGTCAAATACGGCAAAATACTTGCCGTAACGCAGCGAAAGTGTTAAACAATGTGTTAAAGTGTTCGCCTATTCCTGTTTTTGTTTGCCTAACAGAATCTTTTTGAGTTTAGATCTAAATTACTTTTAGATCTAAACTCAAAAAGATTCATTGATTGTAGGTTTTAGATCTAAACTCAAAAAGATACACTGATTGTAGGTTTTGCACTGGCGGCGGGATGACATTCCAAATCCTAGATCCTGGATGGAGATCGCAGTCAAGGGCTGACTTAAAGTGGAATAAAAAACACGCGCTGAATAACCTCCTCTTTTTTGGAAGTCGGTTAAAACCGTACAGCCAGAAATCGTGATCGTTGACATTCTTATGTGTTTGACATCAAATCAACTCGCTCGAAGTGTTTTTGTTCAACGAACCTCTAAGGAATGGAACGCACTTCCGACGAGGCATCCGCGTCGCCCCGCTGAATAGCCATACGTATACTTACTATGTTGGCTGTGAGTCTGTGACCTGGGACGAGATGATAGTCTATCCTTAAATAGGATCTTACATCCTCGACCCACGACCTCGGGATTTTAACAGCACAATTAAGGCATAAATAAATATGAAATTATCCATAGGTACATATAATATTATAAATGCGGAAGTGTATCTGTCTGTCTGTCAGCTACGCTTTAACAGCGCATCTTTTCAATTGATTTTGATGAAACTTGATACAGAGGTAGGTTTTTCCCGGCATAGGCTATTAAGGAACAAAAAACATTGTCCTCGCGGACGAAGTCGAAAGCATCATCTAGTTTTCTGTACATTTATTTTTGTGCCATGAGGCACAACTGACCAGAAATTTTCAGTACTAGCCCGGAGTTAGGCCTTGTGACGTCCCGATGCCTCGGAGAGCACGTTAAGGCGTCGGTCCCGGTTATTATCACTAACATGATAATAGTCGTTAAAGCCCGCCAACCCGCAGCGTGGTGGATTTAAGCTCTAAATCCCTCTCTCCTATGAGAGTGAAGGCCTGTACCCAGTGAGACGTTAATGGGCTGTAGTGGTGGTGGCTAGAGTATAAATAAAAAAAAAGTTAGTACTCAATGTTGACATGACTGTGTTTAAATCAACAGCCCGGCGCGGCCTTCCTGTTTTAAGGGTGCTTGTGCCTCTACCCGGGCGTTTCTGAACCAAGGCTATACCTACCGTCCTACCCCGGGTTTGTTTAAACAGAGCGTGACATTTTAATTTTGATCTTTTGTCTGATTATCTTTTGAATTCTGAATATTTTTGAATGGAGGCCGGCAATCATATTGAGCGGCATTTAAACTAGTAATGCTGCTATGTCGTCTAAAGTGCAGAAATCCAGTGCAGTGCAGAATTGTGGGGTCGAGTATTAGCCTTTTTAATATGGCTTGGGATAAGTAGAGTTCGGGTTTAATATAATTGCCGTACCCCTAACTAGTTAGCTCGCTACCCAAAAGGACAAAAGTCTCTAAAAAATTAAAGATTAATAAAAAAACTTAGACACACTCTCTCTGTTATGCTGAGATCTATAGGGTGAACTTTGGCTTTGCTTGGACTTAAGACATGGTTAAAACGAGACAGAGATATGTTCTTCACATAAGTCCATCTCGTTTTAAGTCTGAGCAAAGTGTGAGCTAAGTCAAAGTACGCTCTATAGATCTCAGCATTAGACTCTGTCGGGACTCGGGTATCTCACCCGAGAGAGAGTGAGTCTAAGATAGTAGCGGGCTTACTTGTAATGGAACAAAAAAAAACTTTGAAAATTTGAAAATTTTCTGTGAAAGTGAACTGAATTTTAAATTAATTTCGAAAATAAAATGGGGGTATTCTCTATCCATTATGTATTTATTTAAATTGTTAAGCACACGTAAATAAAAAGTATAAAATGTAATTTAAATCCCGTAATTACGTATGTAGATTCGAGTCGAAATTGAGTGCTTCCTCTTTTATTGAAAATATTCCCGGATCTGAAGCCAATATAATATGCAAAGCAGGCGTTCCGCGTCAATAAGCAGTACACCCGCTCTATGTACTGTAACAGCTATATTACTGATGATTACAATAAAATGCGAAAAATATGATCTGCATTCTTCAATCAACCGATATGTGCCCACTGCTGAATATTATAGGGCTCTTTATGGAATTTGGACACTTAATGTCCCGTGCGCATAACGTTCCACCGTTACATAAACAAGTGTGCTTTAGACCACACAACTGAAGTAAAAAGAGAGAAAGAAATTGTGTGCTCGCACCTCTCTCTCTTGCCCCTACAGTATCATACGAAACGTAACTCTCTCTTTCTATATTCACTAACTTAACTATTCTTCCTCTCAACTTTCGTTCGCTTCGCCCGATCACACTTTTCGTAACGCTCTCGTCAGTCGTCACGCATTCACCTGCTTACTCCCTAACGGCCGGTTTCTGAATTGAGAATTTCATGTTGAGTCTGTCTCAAAGACTATACTTAAGGACTAATTAAGCAAATTTTTGTTTCTGAATTGATATTGGGCCGGTTTGTGAATTAAGCATTCAAGCAAGTTCCAACTCTCAAACCTTACACAATATCAATTCAGAAACAAACATTTGATTAATTAGTCCTTAAGTAGTCTTTGAGACAGACTCAACATGAAATTCTCAATTCAGAAACCGGCCGTAAGTCAAGCGTGCGTGTCCCGTTCACAAAAGGTCCCGGACTTCCACACGCCGCGGTCTCCCCCATTAATGTGCAAGTCGCGGCGCGGCACGCGTAGCGGCAGATATTCTTTGTATGAGTTTGTATGGAGCAGGGCCCACTTAAGCGACGCGGCACGGAGATGCACTGCGACATAATTGTAGGTACAAAGAATACTTGCCGCTACGTGCCGCACCGGCTCTGTAGTGAGGCTAGACCTGTAGAGGTAAAACTACCGTAGCGGAGGCATTTTTGACACCTAATGCTACTCTAGGTATTATACATTTAAGGTTTACTCTTCTAAACGTGATTTAAAAAAAAATTACACCTAATGCTCCTCTAGATATTCTACGTAATAAATAAGGTTTGCTCCTTTATGCGTAATTAAAATAGCTCCATGCTAGTGTAGAATGCATGTTAGTGATTGCACTACAGAGTACAGCGTAGCTTTGTATCGCTCTATGAAACACTCTAATAGATTGTTTGTTCACATGTACCTAAATAGCGTGCTTAAGAGCCTCAAATGCTCGAAGAGTCTAGATTTACCCGATTATTTGGGTAAATCTAGACTCTTCGGATGATAATATCCTCTTGACCGAATTTCGGCCACGGCGGCCAATCTCCAGAGAGATTAACCATCTGCGCGGGAGATATTATTGTACTGCACAAGTGTGTGCGCATGCACAGGTGGCACTCTCTGTTCCTTTACTCTCGTAGCCTGGTGGGACGGAAAATCCGACACGACCGCAGAGAGATCAGGCGCAGGACCGACGTGCTCTCCGGGTCATGGGGGTGAAACACCGCCAACTTTCTAACTCTGGGCTAAGAATTATTGATAATTACTTGCCACCAAAATTCTAAGTAAAAAATAAATTAATTTTTTTACCCAAATAGCGTGCATAGGTCTGAAGCATCGAGCCTTAAATGCTCGAACAGTCTCTAGATTTCGCAACTTAACCGCATTTTCAAATTCGATGTTTCTAAAGATTTACTTTCTATCAAACTCTCATCATCATCATCATCACTACAGCCTATTAACGTCCCACTGCTGGGCACAGGAATTCACTCTCATAGGAGAGCGGGAATTAGAGCTTAGACCCACCACGCTGCTCCAATGCGGGTTGGCGGGCTTTAACGATTATTATCATGTTAGTGATAATAACCGGGACCGACGGCTTAACGTGCTCTCCGAGGCACGGGGGTGAAACACCACCAACTTCCAACTCCGGGCTGGCACAGAGAATTTCTTAATTGAAAACCCCAATACCTAACTTTTATGCCCGACCGGGAATCGAACCCAGGACCTCGATGATCCGCAGTCGACTATGCTAACCACTAGGCCAACGAGGCAGTTTAAACTCTACAAGATATTTTTTAGGCTGACTGAGTTTGTTGCGGGCACTTCTCAGACCGCAGGGCGCGTTTGCAATCTTCGTAGCTTTAGTTTTAAGATACCGTAACTGATTATCACCATCATGTTTTTTTAGGTGACCCATAGACTTATCTGACCCGGTGACAGCGTCGCTAGTAGATATGAAAAAAAAAATTACAAAAAAAAAATCAAAACAACAAAAGTTTGTTCCAACTTTGGCCACCAGCCCCCGTATTCTCTAACTCAGTGACTATCAAAAATGAAAGCCACTGACATATATATAATATCCATTGAAGGTTTACTATGAAATAAAAAGTAACATTTCATAGGAAACCTTCAATGGATAAAAAATATATGTTAGTTGCTTTCGTTTATTGATAGCAACTGAGTTAGAGAATAAGGGCCCGGGTCAGATAAGTTTGGCGGACTGTAACTACAGTGTACTCATTTGAATAAATAATAAATATTGATTGATTGATTGATAGGGGGATTCTGGGGGAAGGCTTCGGCCGTGGCTAATTGCCATCCCACCAAGCGACGCAACGTGCCGTCAAGCGATTATAAGCGTTCCGCTGCAAAATCACGGAGTAAGTAATTATCAGAGACTTGTTCTTCTGAAAATTAATTTTGCGAAATTAATTTCGAAAAGCTCATACGTTTTGGGAAATTAATTTCTAAAAGCGATATATGCTCCTTTCTGCTTAATGAAACTTTTAGATACACGAGCTTCGTGGAAATAATGAGCTTCGCCTCAAAAATACAATATGGAGCTGTTAGATACTACCTGGCACACCTGGTTTCGACTTGGTCCCATCTGCCCCACTGGCTCTGCCCCGCTAGCGGGGCAGTTGGGAAAAATAGTGCCATCGGCCCCGCTAGCCTCGGCGTACTCGCTTAACGGGGCAGATGCAACTTTTTCACACAGATCAAGTGTCATTTGCCCAGCTATGCTTCCGAAACTTACGAAATAACGTATTTTTTTTAAACTATAAATGAAAAAGTTGGTGTATTCGCTCGGATGGAGTTGATTTTTGATTTTATTCAAGACACGACAACGCGACTCGATACGACGCGACACGACAGTACCTATCAAACATTTGCTGACCTTCACGTGGACAAAATTTTCGCGTACCTAGTTAAGTAGATATGTTAAGTTTGTGATTTTCTATATCGTATCGCGAATCGTATCGCATCGCGTTGCGTCATGTCGGTTTTTTCGTTTAGTTGTGAAGGGTATTTGAGTTACTCTCAAGTCGCGGCTAAAAAAGTTTCACTTAGGTAGAACCACGCTAAGTCGAGGCAGAAGATATTAAACGTGGGAGTACACCGGAGATTGTTAAAGTTACGAACGGCTTTGTCTTTGAAAAATGGATCAGAGCTTGCCCGTCGGCGCTCCTTGGATTAATTGTGCAAAAAGTGCAGCTGCTACGTTTTAAATTACTGTGTAGATAACATTGGACAAAAATTCCGCTTGGATTAAGATTTTTTTAGTCTGAGTTTCTTGTCGGCTCTTCTCAGTAGAACCACTCTACCACCGGTTCGGAAAATTATTCCAAACCGGTGGTAGTCAATGTCGAATTATCACAAGTTGTCCCACGTTTTTTTTAATCAAAGAATAGGCGTGCGCTTGACGACAATCATGCTTAATACCAAGCAATGATGATGTCTAGGTTGGAGCGCGCTTGCCTAGAAGAAGAAAAAAAAAATCATTTCATTTCATAAATCCCGCGGGAACGTCTCGATTTTTCAAGATACCTTAGTAGACTATAATAATATGATTCTTCGAAAACATTTCATAAATCCTGCGGGAACTTCTTGATTTTTCAAGATACCAAGTAGACTATACAATGTGATTCCATAGGATATAAGCTATCTGTGTATCGAATAGGCCTTGAAAGGTAGCAGACAGACAAACCGAGACCGTTTCGCATCCATAGTCCACCATACTAATATTATAACTACTAATAATTTTCAACCGATTTTGATAGCTACAGAGGTTAGGTTGAATCTCGGAAAATTAGAGACTTCCCTCGGGAATCAAATAAACAGAATCCACGCGAAGTCGTGAGCATTATGTGGTTTATAATACTGGGTAGTATGGATAATAATTTACACAATTTTAATTGGCGTACTTTATAACGAATAGAAGAGTTACATTAGAGCGAAGAAACGAAAAACAGAGGAAACAGGCAAACTTTTGTTGTTCTTTTTAGTTTGTCCCCGCTCGGGACAGGCAAAGATCTAAGACCATACAGCCTATTCAGTCGTGTTTCTTTTCGGTATTATTTTTTATATGAAGGCAAAGGCTAGAAGGCTAAATTACGCTTTACAATATTTGCGTTGATAGGTTTCGATGTTATAGTAATTTGATCGATTTAATATAATTTAAAATAAAATAGTTTTTTCGTCGTGTTCTATTACAACCAATCAGTGTATTTTAGGACAACGAAATATACAACGGCCCTACCTTGCATCAGATTTTCGTAGTCAAGCTGTTAATTGATGCCCGAATAGATAGACACTCCACCCATTTGCGTGACTAACTTTAAATAGGACGTGACACGTGATATGACAATTTGTAGTGCACGTGACATGCCAATTTGTGACACTTGCAAAAGATGGAGGTACTTTCTGAGCTCCTAAATACATGGACTAAATTATGTAGATATTATGACCAATTTGCGTGACAAGAGCTATCAACGCACTTTTGTTTTAGTTATGGAGCTGAAAACCAGCGCTGACCATTTCTTTTTAAACCTTTATTTATAGAGCTCGGACACTTATTCGACTACGACACTCTGTTAGGGCAACAAAAAATTTATTATCTTCTATGTACCTATCTATGAACTTGTACCAACACAAACACACTTCGGATTTATAATATTGGTATGATTTGCGTGAGACAAGACCTATCAACGCATTTTTGTTTGAGTTATGGAACTGAAAACTAGCGCTGAGCATTGTTGTCAATGTTCAGTACTTAATGCTGAGTTTGCCTCCCATTGTTAATTTTAGGTTTTGAACTTCTTTAGCACCGTTGTGATTTGAAAATTCGATGAAACAAAAAACCAACACCAAAAAGAGAGAAACATATTAATAAAAATTGGCCTGCGAGAGAATGAGATAGAAAACAAGTTATATTTATCTCATTGTCTCGTAGGCTACTTTTTTGATGTTTCACTTTTGCCGTGTGTGAATTGCAAACACACATATTTTTTTAATTTAGCCGTAGTTAGTTTAATTTAGCAGTTTTTAAGTGTTTTGTGTCCATCTAACAACAAGAAAAAAAAGAGGTTTTGTTTATTTATTTATTCAAAATGTGAGTAAGGTAAAATAAACCAATAATTCTCATCACCTATCCCTATTGTTATTAGGGATAAAAAAAAAGAAGACGTGTGGCACTCGGAGACTGCCGCGGTAAAGCTATGGCATAGCATTTTTTATCAACTTGCTATGACTACTTGTGTTGTTGACTTCAAGTTGTTGAATCAAAAAACCTCTTGTTTGAGGTTTTTTGATTCCCCTTGGGCACCCGGACTATTGAAAACATAATTCTTTAAAATTACTTCGTCTTTATATTTTCAACAACTTGAAGTCAACAACACAAGTAGTCATAGCAACCAAAGTGTTAGGTTTTTTTTCGTTACGGAATTTCTGGATTCGCTCAAGGACCGCGATAGAAGCTATGCAATAGCTTAAAAACGTCCATAATTATTATGTTTCCCAGAATCCTTAAGAATTCAGAATTATGTGCTATTTAAGTGTGTCAAGTTGCATTCAAATCTGTCCAGTGTCGGCGTGATGCCCGAAAAGGCAGAATGTTTTAATATCGATAACAAAGCTTCCTCCTAATCGATGTCTGTACAGAAAGTCTCTCTCTCTTTAAAGATGTTTCTCTCTCTTTTCTACAGGATGTCTTTTTCAAACCTATAGAAGAAATTAAGAAGATTTCATGATACCCATTTATTAGGGTTCCGTAGCAAAATTTGGCAAAAACGGAACCCTTATAGATTCGTCATGTCTGTCTGTCTGTCTGTCTGTCTGTCTGTCTGTCCGTCCGTAAGTCACAGTCACTTTTTTCCGAAACTATAAGAACTATACTGTTGAAACTTGGTAAGTAGATGTATTCTGTGAACCGCATTAAGATTTTCTTACAAAAATAGAAAAAAAACAATAAATTTTGGGGGTTCCCCATACTTAGAACTGAAACTCAAAAAATTTTTTTTCATACGTGTGGGGTATCAATGGATAGGTCTTCAAAAATGATATTGAGGTTTGTAATATCATTTTTTTCTAAACTGAATAGTTTGCGCGAGAGACACTTCCAAAGTGGTAAAATGTGTGTCCCCCCCCTGTAACTTCTAAAATAAGAGAATGATAAAACTAAAAAAAATATATGATGTACATTACCATGCAAACTTCCACCGAAAATTGGTTTGAACGAGATCTAGTAAGTAGATTTTTTTTAATACGTCATAAATCGTAAACCGCAATTTACCTTTCATTCAATCAACTCAAAATCTATTTAATAATAAAACTTATATTTAATGTTTGTACGGAACCCTCGGTGCGCGAGTCGGACTCGCACTTGGCCGGTTTTTATTTATTTGATACTAGCTGATGCCCGCGACTTCGTCCGTGTGGTTTAAGTTTTTTTTTATTCCCTCGGGAACTCCTTAATTTTCCGGGATAAAAATTAGCCTATGTCACTCTCCAGGTCCTCAACTATACCCATACCAAAAATCACGTCAATCCGTTGCTCCGTTGCCGCGTGATTGATGGACAAACCAACAAACCAACAAACAAAGTGACTTTCGCATTTATAATATTAAGTATATATATATATATATATATATATATATGATATGATATGATACTCAATTTATTTTATTTTGTTGCGAGGTAGGCTTGCTCTTTACGACAATGATGCTTAGTGCAAAGCAATGATGAGGTCTAGGTTGGAGCGCGCTTGCCTATAAGATGCCTATTCACTCTTGCCTTGAAAGTACCTATGTTATATGTGGCAGAAAACACGTGCGCTGGTGTGGTGTGTGGTGTGGAGTGGTGGTGGTGTGTAATAATAAAATAAATTAAAGGACAAATTTGCAAAAGCGTTCCTGCCCCTAAAACAACTGGTGTAATTTAGAAACTTAATAAGTTTATAATGTCCGGTTCTATGCAGTTTCATACAAGCTTTCCCAGATTTCCTCACTGCATGGCGGCACTAATTACCCCCGGTCATTACCCGGGCATATCAAACAATCTGCTCTGTCTGGATAAAGCGCTCGGACCCGGGTAGATTGATTGAGGGCGGAAATAAAAACGCAGCCCTTGTGCAAGATAAATCGGTATGACTTGTAGGCTGTTTCAACCCTTTTTTAATTGCGAACCCTTGTATCGATATAGAGGAACAATTGCTTTTTTTAAACCTCTATTTTCTCCGTTTCTATTGTATTTTTAGAACCTTACTGTAAAGCCAGTATCTTATCGTTAAAGTCTATGGTTTAGTGATAATAAGATCCTAAATATTGGTCTGAACTTTCTCTTATCCGCTCTGGTGGGAGGCTTCGGTTGTGGCTAGTTACCGCGTAGAAACCGAAAAGGGGTTCGGGTTCAGGTAATGTAACTGCCATTGTATCGATAATATGGAGGAACAATTGTTTTTTTTTTTTCAACTCAAGGTTTTTAACGACTATTATCAGATGTAAGTGATAATAACCGGGACCGACGGCTTATAGTGCTCTCCAAGGCACGCAGGAAACGAAAAGGCCAAATTTGGCCTACCAAATTCGATCGCACATCCATTTACCGACTTGGGTCAACGTTGCTTAACAATCGCAATCGACTGATAGGCGTTTTTGCAACTAGGCCACTCGTCACTTTATAATATTACTTGATGATGCCCGTGACTTCGTCCGCATGGATTAAGTCTTTTTGATTCCCGCAGGAACTCTTTAATTTTCCGGGATAAATAATAGCCTATGTCCTTCCCCGGGAAAAAACATATCCCTGCACCAAATTTCTTCAAAATCGGTTGAACAGATGGACCGTGAAAGCATAGCAGACAGACACACTTTCGCATTTTTATCATTAGTATGAAAGTATGTATATTGCATCACAGGTGAATTTCAGCACATCTCAAGTACAATATTATTATTCATAGTTCATAGCGGTTGCTTACATTAACTATTTCGATGTAAGATGAGAAAGAGCAATGGCGAAATTAGTACAGATCACATCTTGATTGTACACAAGAAGGTAAAGACGAAAGGAATTTGCTTATTTTTTTATATTTTATCAAATATTCACCTTAATTAATTGAATCTATGTAAAAAAATAATATATTTAGGGAATCTATTTGATTAATTTAGCTCTCGTTTTTCAGTTTAGTGTTACCATTTCATATATAATCTACCTAGCAGCTAGAATAAATCTAAATTGGTAGATTATTTTGTATAGTTTTAAAAATTGTAATTATTTTATCTGATTGATGTTTGCCTAAACAATGGGATAGCCCATTTTTAGTGGTTTTTCTGTTACTTTAGAGCATTTCATTTTTTTATTTTATCTAATAATCTTAATCTAAAACAGAAAGGTAATAAATGAAAGAATATTATGGCAGCACTGATGCTGATGGTCTGTGTTTACGCCAATAATGTTATATGGGTCTGTGGTTCTATGGATAACCATAGAACCACAGACCAGGTCTGTGGTTATATGGCTAAATACACGGCGACAAAGTCGCGATCATCTGGTACTGTATATTAATATAAATCGTGGTTTTCTTAAAGACTACACTCAGAATAAAAAGTAAATAGCTGTAAACATATAATCTCCGATCATTCTGTGACGTTTTAACGGAGTTTTGACATTTTCAAAGTTACATTATCACATGACCTGCAAAACTTTAAAACGAAATATCTTTTTTTTCTAGGTTCATTAAAAAAAATTCTTGCTTCTGAGAGCTTCGTATTCGACGCTTAGCTAAATATATTTTTTTTTACACGTGTACGTTAATTTTTTTTCTCAATACTATTGATGTATGGATCTTCGCCGTTGCCCTTTATGCAAATGTGGCTTTAATCTACATATGCGTTACAATTTATGCTCCATTTACAATGACGAAGTGATGAGAATCTGAATAATATATAATATTTGTTTGTTGTTGCTTCGACCTTGGCACTATTGATTCTATCTCTTTTGTCTATGCCTTTCTTTTAGTTAGTGGAATATATTAATCCAAACTTATCTGAACAAACTAAATTGGAACTTATTTTTATGACTGTTTAGTTTTTGTTTTTATTTTTTTGTTGTCCAGGAAAGTTCTCAACTCTCAGGAACTATGGCGGCAGTGATCATACTCATATTATAAATGTGAAAGTGTGTTTGTTTGTTGGTTTGTCCTTCAATCACGCCGCAACGGAGCAACGGATCGGCGTGATTTTTGGCATGGGTATAGTTCAGGGCCTGCTACTTTTTATCCCAGAAAACTAAGGAGTTCCCATGGGAATTTAAAAAAATTAAACCACGCGGACAAAGTCGCGGCCATCAGCTAGTAGAGCAATAAACTTGGCGGCTTATCCAAGTCGGCGATTGTAAAAGTTACGATTCCGAGAATTATTAAGGGGCTCCAAGCGTATTCCCGTGTTATTGAACATCTATCTACTTCTTCAAATTCTGCCATTCTGAATTATTATTCCAGACTATACTCTATCTCTGTGCCAAATTTCATCCAGACCTGTTTTGCCGTTGTGGCGTGATTGAGTAACAAACATCCATCCATCCATCCATCCAAACTTTCGCATTTATAAGATTAAGTAAGCATAGATACATGTATAATACCACAGCGCTCCCCATTCCGCCGCTATCAAAACAGGAACATTATCAACTACATAATCGAGAACACTACATTGGGAGGCTTTTGTCTACTGACGTCGCGACAAAGTGGGCTTTTACGGAAGTATATTATTTACAGCTTGTGTAGGCTTTAGGGCTGCCACATATCATTGACTCACACCCATACGAATATTATAAATGCGAAAGTGTGTCTGTCTGTCTGTCTGCTACGCTGCCATGGCCATCTTTTCACCGGATTTTGATGAAATTTGGTATGGGGGTAGGTTAGTTACATCATGGGGAAAAACATATGCGTCTTTGTAACCCAGAAAATTAAGGAGAATTTAAAAAATGGCAGTCATAGGGAATGCCGATACAAGTGAAAACTATTTTTTTTAAATAAAAATATTTGAAATAATTAAAATATAAACCTCAACACTAAGGCATTAAAGTTAAATACGAATGTTGTATATGTGATGTGTTTTTCGTAACAACGCAAGCATGTCGCTGTTCGCGAGCATGTCGATCACGCGAATCCACAAGTTTACCCCCTACCAAGAAGTGCTCAACGCGGCTAAAGAAGTTTTCACTTCCAGAACGGATGAAGTCGCGGACATAATCTGGTTTATATTATTAGTATGGATTGGCGTGGATGAGAACTGAAACAACTTTCAAAGATAAATTCCACCTCATTTCAAAAGCAGTGGTAGATTTACTGGACGCTTCGAAAGCACTTGTAAAAAAAACAGGGCCATTTTTGTTTTGTTTTTTGTTATTTTTCTGTGTAAACCATAAAGAAGAGCGATTACCTTTTAAACTTTAATCTATAGCTATATTTCGTAACGATTTGTATGACGTACTTTGTTTACATAGCTTTAGTACAAGTAATACGAGTTATATTTATTTATATCGCGCGGGCCGCCGGCGGCTCGCGAAATTCGATACCTGTCAAGTGGTCGTTCGCAGATGCGGGCGTATTACGGGGCGCAGAGGAGCGGTTAAGTTTGCAAAAACATAAATTATACTCTATTGACATAAACGTACTTAAGCGGTTTTGTGAAGAGGGGTCAATCTAAATATTTAAATCAGGGGCATTCTGAAGGTCCCAAACGACTGGCAAGTTGGCAACCCTACGCTAGGTTGTCTGAGGAAAATGGAAGATGCTATCACATTGAATGGCTATCGCGGGACGGGAGTGAATGTTTTTGTCTCTGCGAGACATTGATTTCACCCCTATTTCACCCATATTTTAATAATTAATGTCCTCCCAACCGAATTTCGGCCATGGCGGCTAATCTCCATAGAGATTGGCCATTAGCGCGGGAGATATTATCAGCTGGTCTGGTATAATATCTGGTATCACAGGTGTGTGCGAAAACATAGGTGCACTCTCTTTCTATTTAGTCTCATAGCCCGATGGGCTATATATTATGTCTGTGGATGGGATGTGTTCTATAAGAGCTATGAAATTATAATATACTCTGTGATTAAGCCACAGAGATACAGATCTGTGGCAATGACGGCTGCTCCAGGGTATAAAAATGTAATGTATTCTGTTGATTGTCTTAATAAAAAAAGATTCACTATAAAATGTGTTGTTACTTAAAATATCCATATAAAACAGGATGAAAATCCGACACGACTGGAGAGAGATCAGGCACGGGGGTGGAAACACCGCCAACTCCCTAACACCGGCCAGACCAGAAAAGTTTTCGAAATTATAAATTAACATAATTACCCTGCCGGGAATCGAACCCGGGACCTAACTGGTTCCTACGTCCAGTCAAAAGCGCTCACCATTGCGCCAGGGAGGTCGTTAAATTACATCGAATCAAGAATGAATAGGTATTCACCTCATCTTTGCTTTTAATTTCCCGAGTTTCTTGCTGGTTCTTCTCGGTAGGAACGGCATTCCGAACCAGTGGTAGATTCATTTGACTATTCATAAGAACTTGTAAAAAGTCTATTTGAATAAAAATAATTTGATTTTGATTTTGATTTTGATTTTGAATTAGCATGATACTCAATTTATTTATATCATGTAGGACATACAATTGTCTCTAATGTTACTTCATGTTTTGACTTTACCATCGGTTCAGAAAGCAGCTTATACTGAGAAGAAGACAAATTTTATTTTTTTTATTCTTTTTTTTTCAGGCAGCAAGGCCCATATTATAAAATACATAAAATACATTATTACATAAATAATAAAAACAATATTAAGTATAAGATAAAATAAAATACAATCTTAAAATACTATAAGTAGATAAATACAATATTAAATAAAAAACAATAATAAAAAAGACTAATACTACGGTAGGGATTTTTCTCTCGCTTCCCTATAGCGACGGTACACTATGCCCTCAGGCCAAAAGTCCGCACTAAGGAACACATTTCTGCACCAAGCTGGAACTGTAAGTACATAGGAGTTAAAATAGGTCGTCCTACTCGACTTCAGTTCTTCCAACTTCATCTGCATTTCTTCAGTTGGTCTTCCATCTGCATATGTACCATAGCGATCTTCATACGTATCCGCGATGTACTGCATGACGTCCCACTTAGATGTTTTGGGGTTCACGCGCGAGACGTAAAATTTCACGTTCGGCATCGCCGCTTTCAACGTTGCATCAGCTGTATTCGTTGTACCACGTTTATTTCGGTTCTGATTCGGTCTACGCTTTTTCTTCTCGACTAAGGTGAATCCATCAGCGTCACCTTTCTAATCCTCTAAGATAACAAAACAATAATAAAAAACACTTTATACAAGGTATGAAGTGTCACCTGAGAAGTTTCAATTTGGATTTAAAGGGACCTTTTGAGAACTTTTGAACTGAGAACTTGAGATGGTCACCCTAACCATTCCATTAATTTTTTTTGAAACTTAAAATAAACATCTCAACGCTCATAAAATTTCGTCAGAATTTTAAAACAAGAGTTAATTTTTTGTTAGGAATACAAGAGCTTTTAAAATTCGTAAACAGGCTAAGGGTATATTTTTTTCTAAGCAATAAACTATAGAATTCCCGCAAATTAAACCCGAAACGCTTTCTAAATTATTACGTTGAAACAAAGATAAAGATTTTGGACAAGCCACTTTTCGAAAGGCGAGAACCATAAAATCAGGGCCTTTTATTTTTTTCTTACACCCTTCGTAGAAATGTCTAGGTTGAGATGCTTAGCAGATGTTAAGATGTTGGGAGAGCACGCACAAAAAAAAATACCAGCGTCTTGAAAGACATACTGAGTTGGCGCGAAAACTATCAGAGAAGGGCGTGGCAGACTTATCTGACAGCTCATTGGCTTAATTTCATCGAGCTTTGGTCCTTGACCAATGAATGACGTTTGAACGTATTACTGTGGCGTAATTTTTTCGATTGCAGTGAAACTGTCCGGGAGAAGGGGTGCCGCGCGCGTTGACTGACGCGGGCGCATGGAATGGCATTCAGGCTCGAGTCTCCGCGAAGACTAGTAGTTTACTATACTAGACTTAATTTCAGTGATTGTTTTCTATTTCGTGGGGTTTTATTAAATTACAATTTAATTATTATTCTACACTCTTCAAGTGCAGAAATTGTATCTAGTAAAACTTAGAGTAAAATATTCCTACAAATTAAAAATGTATTTGTAAGTGATTAAGGGAAAAAATTTAATATTACTAGAAGGGTTTAATTGAAAATAGAATTGTAAATAAGTGAAGTGAGACTGCGTGGCGCTTCGCGGTATTTGGTAATGTACATAATATTTATTTAACTATTTTCGAGTAGTTTCACAGCTCTGAATAATATCTTAAATTAAATACTAAGGTTTAAACTGGTCAAAGCCTATTAAAGATGGATCCAGAGACAGCTTTAGAGATAATGCATAAGCTAGAAGCTGGGTATATACAAGTCTCTTCATTATAATCATTAACGTATGTCTGTTTATATTATATGTGTGTTCTGTAAATACAGAAGCCATAGTTACAGTCTAGATGAGACTAGAAACCCTACCTCGGCTTTAACACCAATAGAATGTGTTTAAATAAATAGATATTATACAAACTGTGAAATCACTCGACACCTATTGTATAATTTAAACTGTTCATAACTATATAACGTGTGTCTTACCTTATTTCTTTTCTTGTCACGTTTGTAAATATGTAAATAGCAATGAACCAAGGCATGTGTGTGTTAATTATTAAGTTGTATCTAGGTTAAATAGCCGAGAGGGGTTTTTCGTTTGGACATACCTTTTCCCCTCCATTTAGCATGGCTGTAGGAACGGAATGTCCGTTTGTGATATTAGGCTTCACCCGTTTAAGTCACAGGCTAAATAATAAACCAGTTTCTTTTTTTTGATTTCACTCTAATTGTCAGAGTAAAAGAATTAATTATTTACTCTAATAAAAGATTACTTTGATTCTTAAACCATTTTCTTTCATTACTATATTTAGAATTCATCCCCTAGAAGTTTCAATAATGGAGATTCACCTAAGTTTGCCTTTATCAATCCCAATATAGTCTTAACAATGCCATTAATCCAGATCGTACATGTGTTGAGTTAATTTGGGATTCTCCAATATTGAGGCGTCTCATACTATTTAATTTAATCACGATTCTCATATCAGAATACTCAGAATAGGTAGGTAACTTAATATAGCATTGATATGTATGCTAAATGTATCCAGTTTATAATGGATTTACATGAATGAATCTTGCTAAGATATTGAGGGATCACTGAAACGAACAGGTGTATAGTTGAGGTCAAATTAATGCAGTCTAATGGAACTTGACCATGATGAGTTCAATTACAACTCAATCTATAGAACTTTGACTTAGTTATGTTAATACACAGCAGTCTAAATAGATTTGACTCTAATTAATTCAACATTTTAAGTTGATGGAATAAAATACAATTATAAAGCTTAGAATTGAGTAAATAGGATCACTAACTACCGTTAGCACCCTATTGTATTGTTCAACGCTACGGGTACCTACTAGCATCGAGCGCAGCTGAGGGATGTAACCGACGAAAGTCCAGGTAGGTCCTTTATGTGTCTTTGTTTTATATAGATAACTGCCTTAAGACTTAAGGAACAAATGAGTGTAGTGCAGAGATTATGAGACACTGACGGTTGATTGGGAAATAAGATTTTTTTTGAGCTCATAGCCCTAGGGCTAGACTAAGCGCACAAATGATACATGGTTCTGTGGCGCCCCGGCAGCGATATATCAGCTCAACCAATACATGTCATGTCTTTACAGTTACGACCTCCGACCTTGGTTTGGCCAAACCAAAACATAACTGAAACAAATATATAAATATAAATCCATGGTAACTGGGGCGGGCTATATGCCCAATCAAAAGAGGTTTCCGTCTAAATGACGCGATGAGCCCAATAAAAGATGTTTCCGTCCTAAAGAGGGCGCGGTGAGCACACATATTCGCTTCGTAGCGTAAGGAGGTCTAACTAGCCCCGATAACACGGTTCAGGGCCGTTTTAACGGCGTAGGGTTCCCATGGGCTTAAAGATTTATCGGTCGGCTTGCGATGACCTCAAAGAAGGTAAATACATATATCAACTGATCTTTCACTCTAGCCAGAACGTCTAATTGTAATCTTTCATTTTATCTAGCTTTCCTCTTTGGAACTTCTCCTATAGAGAAGATAAGTAAATTCTGTAACCTATTGATATAAAATTCATGAGTAGAACCGCGGGAATCTGGTAGAGTGATTGAGATGTCTATATGTCCACAAACGGAATGTATCAGCAAAGTCGTAAAATAATAGAAATCTCCGTATACCCAAGTGTCTCAAATTTCTGTCTCTATGTATCCAAAATTCATTCATTATATTATCTAATCACAAATCACGAGCCAAGACGATCACGCACGTGCCATCACAAACTACCTAAAAATACTTTGCTGCTGAAAATTTACTTGATATTATTTGTCGTTCAGTAGTTTCAAAGTCCAGGAGATCTAACTTGTTTTATGTCTAACTTGTTAAACAAAAGCCGTAAACTCGGGTTACGCCAGCAGTTGCGACTTTTAATGATGTTTTTATTGTTTTATCACTTGAAAACATCGTCTCGAAGTTGAGGTTCTACTTTGAACATTGGCTTAGAAATTGATTTTTACTAAAGTGTAGGATAAAATTTTCGTGTCACAATGCTAGTTACCATACTCCTCCGAAACGGCTTGACCGATTTTTATGAAATTTAATATGCATATTTTGACTCCGGTAAATGAAAGAGTTCCCGCGGGAACCAAAAAGCACAATCCACGCGGACGAAGTCGCAGGAATCAGCTAGCGAATAAATAAAGTTCAACGAACTTCGGTAATCCTGAGTCAGGTAATAACAGTATAAAATTTTATATTTAACTTAATCGCAGTCGCAGAAATGTATTAACTATTAATAAAATACGGTTGAGATACTAAAAGAGAACGTGACTGAGCTCATAACATTTTTATCCAACGGCGGGTTAGGGTTGGCAATTATCAGTTAATTAAAAAAAAACAGTAAAAAAATTTTTGCAAATGATGATATTTTAATATCTTTAAATATAAGTCAAAAACTAAATAAGTTTAAAAAATAAAAAAAGGCTTTTGGAAAAATTGCAACGAGTATGAGGAATTAGCCGCACTGTGTTTTTTTTGTGGCACAATTTTTTTTGCAATCCCTTACATAATACTACCTGAGTAAAAGGACAACGCGAGATTAAGTACTGTCGATTTAGTTTAAAGATCGTGTACAATGCAAATAGCCGTACTATAGCGAACAATTTTCATTTAAATTTTTCCTTCTAACGCTGTCTTTGGTCAGAACAACGAATCTTTAAAGAACGCAATTAATATAATAAAACAGTAGATGAACTGATAAAATTACAAAATTCTAAGACAAATCTTAATTTCCACAGGCAGGTCTTGGCATGACCATTTTTATGGAAACATTTATAGAAAAAAGTAATCAATATCTCATGTATTTAATTGGTACTTTATTGCACACAAAAATAGGAAATAGGTTGCAAGAGATATTACGATAATATCAATTACTAGCTGATGCCCGCGACTTCGTCCGCGTGGTTTAAGTTTTTTGTTATTCCCGCGGGAACTCCTTAATTTTCCGGGATAAAAAGTAGCCTATGTCACTCTCCAGGTCCTCAACTATACCCATGCCAAAAATCACGTCAACCCGTTGCTCCGTTGCGGCGTGATTGAAGGACAAACCAACAAACCAACAAACCAACAAACCAACAAACCAACAAACAACAAATATTAGTATGATTGCTTAGGATTCAATCATACTAATATTATAAATGCGAAAGTGTGTTTGGTTGTTGGTTTGTTGCTTTATTGGTTTATTGGTTTGTTGGTTTATCCTTCAATCACGCTGCAACGGAGCAACGGATCGACGTGATTTTTTGCATGGGTATAGTTGAAGACCTGGAGAGTGACATAGGCTACTTTTGACTCGGAAAATTGAGGACATCCCGTGGGATTTAAAAAAAACTAGACGAAGTCGCGGGCATCAGCTAGTATCAAATAGAGACGGGAGTTACAAAGGTACCTACGTGAATAAGAGCACAGATCTTATTAAATTACAGTTACTGAAGTTACAGTCGTTATTCAAAGTTAGGTCGAAATTCTCAAGAGAGTCTGTCCGACCTCAACACGTTGTAGAAATTTATTCTCGGCTTCAAATCCTCAGGGTCTAAAGTTTAAAATGTCTGCACTGTGGCAACCCTAGGTAGTAAAGCAATGCCGTTTATCGTCTTAACGGGCGTTAAAGCTTATTTGATATTACAGCTCAACTTAACGAATATCGTAAGGCTTTCATAGTTGAAGGTTGCATGTTCGTACTTCGTAGTGGCCTGAAGCAGCCAAAATGTTAAGATATTGTTTTTATACGACTGCCTGAAAAAACGAGTATATTGTTTTCAGGGTTCATGTATGTATGTATGTACAATGTATGTGAGTTTGTATATTCCACCATACAATACGCCTGAACCGATTTTGATAAATGAGGTATCGTTAGAATTCCTAGCTTATTCCGGGTGACATAGGCTAGTAAAATTTTAAATAAAATTGATGGGGTTGACCATGGTCCCGCATTAAAGACTAAAGTTGAAACATTTTTTTTCGAAAATAAGATTAACTATATAATCATCACGTAGAAAATGATAAGTAGATTCCAAAAATATATAACACTATACTTCAATATCCAGTGATTCCCAAAAAAATATCATTTAATAAAAATGTGAATAAGATTCCATAGGTAATTATGACTGTGGTATCGTTACGTAGTAGATAGTTACGGGCTACGGCAGAGCAGTCGTATTTATTAATAATTTTATTTATATTTACTTGTTATCGTTCTTTTATTTCCTTAATGTTGAGTCGGCTGCAATGTAATCAGTCTAGCCAGAGTAAGAAATAATTTATTCTAACTTAGTAGCAATGTCGGTACACTTATACTGCAATGACCGTTGGCTGCGATCTCACCTGGTTAGGGTCCCACCAAGCTTATCTACCGGTCAGAAGCTTTAATTGTTTGCAAGTTATTTACCTAAATACATCTGAATAGCTAACTACCTAGTAAGCTGTTCTGACGTATATCCATGAAGCCAAATAAACAAAACGCAATTACAAAAACGCGCCATTTTAAACTTTTTATTGAGTTTTTGTTATAAACAATTAAATTATGTGAGTGGTTTATGTGATGTCATATTTGAAAATTAAATCAACTAATAACTATTAGTTATTTGTGAAGTAGAATATGAAAATTAGATCAACCATTAGTTATTTTAAATGTGAGAAAAAAATCGCACAAAAATCTGGAAACAAGTATTTAATCATTTAATATATTATATATATTATATAGCTGCTCGTGCTGATTGATCACCTCTCCTAAACAATTTTGTATGAAAAAAATTTTTTTCACTGACCATTTCGTATAGAGGGGAAAAATTCATGAAGAGGAAAAATACGGAGAGAGCTGATGATTGAGGATTTCGAAGACGGGTGAACAGCACAGCCAGGGCATTGAAGAAAGATGGGGGGTGCTCGACCAAATGTCATTCGAAACTTCATCCAATTGACAGTGAGCTGAAAAAATTTTCAAAATGGCGGATTTAAGATGGCCGCCATACAAATTTCGTCGGTGTCTATCGCCGAGAGAGTTTCGTATTCGGAGAGTATAGAAGATGGAAGAGTGGTTTCTGGGCAAAAGATGATCAGGACATGAAGGTCTACTTGATGAACAGGAAAAAAATTCAAGATGGCGGATTTTATTTTTCCATAGAAAATGTATGGGGAATGTTGACTGGGAAATTATGCAAGATCTTTTCAAAGTTTATATCTTCGTATTGTCATTTTGACTAATGATTCGGAGAAAAAATATGGAGATCGAGGGTTTGCAAGATGGGTGAAGAGCTAGCGAGCAGGGTATAAAAGATGGAAGAGTGGTTTCATGGAAAAAGATAATCAGAACATGAAGTTCTACTTGATGAACAGGAAAAAAATTCAAGATGGCGGAATTTATTTTTCCATAGAAAATGTATGGCGAATATTGAGGAGGTGAATTAAGTGTTGAACTATAAAAGACTTTGATGTGGTTCTTTTTTAAAATTTGTTTTAGAGAAGAACTCTTCATAATTGTATGGAGAAAAAAAAATATACTTATGTAGAGCGAGGATGATCGAGGGTTTGAAAGATGGGTGAGGAGCACGGCCAAAATTTCATAGGTGTCTATTTCAGAAAGGTCTTTTTCTCAAAGGAATTTCTTTTCATAGGTGTTTTTTTTCATAGGTGTCTATATGGCATGGATGGGAGAATTGTCGGTTTGCCTTTAGGAAAGCCAAGATGGCGAAGTTCAATGGCACCCAAAGGTACCCGATCATCAGCGGTATGATATTGATATTAATCAACTAAGGAAGGTTTCTTTGTGTTTTTACTTCAACGCACTGTATGCATGTCTGGATTTTTTTTTTCATTTATAGGCCCTTTTAGATTCTTAGGGGGTCTCTGTTTTATGTTTTCTTATGAGAATTTTTTTTTACGTCTGTCGAACGCTTGGTACGCTGGCGCTTCCACTGTGCTCGCTAGCATAGCAGTGTGTTGTTTAGTTCAGAACACGTAGGCAGTAAACACTAGGATAGAAGGAGAGCAATTAGTAAGCAGACAGTGAGCCGCGCGGTCTACTACGCGGTCCGCTTTAGCGGGCCGCGCACCCACGCGCCCTACTAGTTAATATATATATAGCTGCTCATGCTGATTCATTGATTGATCACCTCTCCTGAACAATTTTGTATGAAAAAAATTTTTTTCACTGACCATTTCGTATAGAGGGGAAAAATTCATGAAGAGGAAAAATACGGAGAGAGCTGATGATTGAGGATTTCGAAGACGGATGAACAGCACAGCCAGGGTATTGAAGATAGGTGGAGGGTGCTCGACCAAATGTCATTCGAAACTTCATCCAATTGACAGTGAGCTGAAAAAAATTTCAAAATGGCGGATTTAAGATGGCCGCCATACAAATTTCGTCGGTGTCTATCTCGGAGAGTATAGAAGATGGAAGAGTGGTTTCGTGGCAAAAGATGATCAGGACATGAAGGTCTACTTGATGAACAGGAAAAAAATTCAAGATGCAGGAAGTTTGTATCTTCGTACTGTCATTCTGACAAATGATTTGGAGAAAACATATGGAGATCGAGGGTTTGCAAAATGGGTGAAGAGCTAGCTAGAGAGCAGGGTATTAAAGATAGGTGGTTGGGTTGGGGAATTAGGTTTTTTTATTGGTACTCTGTTATTACAACATTGTAATTACAATTTGACAACAAAAAATTAAAACTAAAAACTAAAAACCTAATCTAAAAGACCGCTACCAGTGGGCAGCCTGCCCAGAATGCTGGCAGCATTGCCGCCTTGGATTGCTATGCTCACTCGCTGAGCGAAATATATACCAGCACTCTGGTCACGTGTTGCCTCGACCAGGCGCGCAGAAAGTTCCTTATAGATTCTGCGCGCCCCAGCCCCCCAAGGCCCTAGCGTCTTGACCCCAAAAGGCGCAAACATATAGCCACTATCCAGTGTGCTATATTTACGCACCTTGAGGCCCTCCGCTGATTCCGCCGCCGCACCAGCCCTAACGGTAGTGCCTGGAAGGTGGGAAGGAGCCAAGGTGTCTACACATGTGGCATCCCACACCAAGGGCCGCCCCAAACTCCAAGGAACCAGGGTCATACCATCGGGCCTCTTGCCATCGTCTCGCATGAGCCCAACTGGCTCCAGAATAGCCGCATATCCGGCAGTGGCAAAGGCCCGACGGATTATATCATTCAGGCTGGCGTGACGGGGGATACGCCCTGCGCTGCTGACGCAGGAGAGACCATGGTGACCGAGTCGGTCGACGGCAGAGCCACAATGGCAGCGGTGTGGAGCGCAGCACGATGCGCCCAGGCGAAGCGCTGCAGCTATCCGAAAAGCGGAAGAGTCAATTAAGGTTCCTGTGTTGGGCGACGGGAGGGCCTGCAGCCACAGACCGGATTCCCAGTCCCCCACGGCCAGAAGGCGGGCACGATCTGCAGAGCTTGAGCACGTGTCAATAAGCTTTTTCCGCGCTAGCTCGCTGATCGGCCATCCCACTGCCGTTGTGACGAGAGGGATATCGGGAATTCGCGGTTTGGGCAGGCGTGTGTCCACGCGTACTTGGTCTCATCCATGAAACTAATGACGAAATCATCTAGAGAGGACGCAAGAATCTTTTGGGATAAATTTAGGGTGCCATGGACTGAGGACAAGAAAGCGGGGAGAGCGGCACCAGAGATAGATCTGATGCCCAGGCCCCCCAGTCGCACAGGAAGCGACGCCTGCATCCATACTCGATCTTCCAAATTAATATTTAAAATAGATGCTAAACAATTTTTGACCATATTGTCAAGGCTGTTAAATTTAATAGGTTTTTTTTAAATTCCACTACAAGTTACCCCTTGACTGCGATCTCATCTGATGTTAAGTGATGATGCAGTCTAAGATGGTAGCGGGCTAACCTGTTAGGGGTACGGCAGTTATATTAAACCCATACACCTAATCAGTTTCTACACGGCAAAGACGTACCTACCGCCAAGTGATTTAGCGTTCCGGTACGATGCCGTACGCGGTCCGCTTCAGCGGGCCGCGCATCCACGCGCCATACTAGTATATATATCATCATATTATCATCATATATACCTACGGGTGTGAGAAATTGTTTTCCAGTGAGGACCTAGTAGGTACCTACATACTCGGGTTTTTTTCATGTTTTCTCGCAAATGTATTGAAAAATATTGTGTGATACACGGGCATTAAGGTTATTACAAACTGCAACATGAGTCAACTCGTATGTAAAAACCTACTTACCGCTCTTATATCACAAAAACTAATGTAGGTAACTAATTTTCCTGTCAGCTAAAAAAAGCTCTCTAAAACCTTAAATAAACTTTGCCAAGCTATTAATTAAAGGTTTTCGTCCACTAGACAATGTTTGTCCGAGCGGTAATCAAAGTGCGGCGTTTTGGTCGATAATTAAATTTGTAAGTGATCACTCAACGTTGTGATAGCGATGTATGGCAGAATATATTAAGCCCGTATTTTTAATCGGTTTCTACACGGCATCGCTAAATCGCTTGGCGGCACTCATTTATCAGTACGGTGGTAGCTTGCCACCAGAAGGCCTAGTGGGACATTTTTGTACTTTTTAACTATGATGGAATAGGGGTGATGACTGAATCAAATCAGCAACTCTTTATGAAACAAAACGCGCTTCTAGTATAGAAGTTTGTATGAAATACATATTTGTAACGTCATAAAAATATTTGAACACATTTTTGTCTTTAATCTATAGTTTAAAATGGTTATTAAACTTAAAACTAACCGAGGATCTGAATTTTACCGCTTTTGGAAGACCCTAGTACGAAATAATTTATTTTTCATCCCACCATCTCGGAAAGAGTATTATTACTCTTCGATATCTGAATGCAAAAGCCGTTATTATCCTCTTGAGGATAAAGTAAATTGAATTTAGAACATCGTGTGCACGTTAGTAATTATATCACTCGTCTATGACGTTTGTGAATTCAAAACATCATTAAAACCTATTACCTTCTACCTCTATGGTGCCGAATTTCCATACAACCGTTTTTAATTTGTTAAAAACTCACACTCGTAACCTTCTTGGTGTTCATTTCCTCGCTGAGGTGGGATGAAAAGTTACGTGTTGCACTCGAGTGAAAAGATTTTTCACCTCGTGCTCTTTTGATTCCTTCGCTTGCTCGATCATCAAAATTGAGCACGCGGTTAAAAAACAACGTGAGCAAGCGAAGGATTCTAAAATTGAATCACGAGCGCAGCGAGTGGTTCAAAAATTAGAATCCCGAGCGTTAGCGAAGGAATCAAAAGAGCACGAGGTGAAAAATCTTTTCACTCGAGTGCAACACGTAATTTTTCATCCCACCTCAGCGAGGAAATGACATGACGTGAAAGAAAATGGTGCGCGCAAAGCAAATTAAAAAAGTACACCAAGAAGGTTACGAGTGTGAGTTTTAACAAATTAAAAAAGGTTGTATGGAAATTCGGCACCATAGAGGTAGAAGTAAATAGGTTTTAATGATGTTTTGAATTCACAAACTTCATAGACGAGTGATATTTACTAACGAGCACACGATGTTATAAATTCAATTTACTTTATCCTCAAGAGGATAATAACGGCTTTTGCATTCAGATATCGAAGATTAAAAATACTCTTTCCGAGATGGTGGGATGAAAATAACTATTTGACATTAAATAGGCGGTTATTGCCAAGCGGTCGCGCTCGTTCAATATTCCATACATATCGCATAATTAAGAGTCACGCACTAACTCTGCTGATCAGAGACAATTAAGAAATTATAATTTCCGGAGATTGAACCCGGGAAAGGTCACGGTTTCAACCAGTGGAAAGCCACTTTTAAGACTACAACGCTCATCACTGCGCCAGTGAGATCGTTAACCTGATTTTCAAGAAACTATGCCAATCTATTAATGAAGTGAATTGTAACTATTCATTTATTTCACGTTGTAAAACTTGTCTCACTTATAAAAAATCAAAACTCTTCCATCGGTTCGTAAAGCTCATTCTGCTGAGAAGAGCTGGCAACAAAATCAGCAGTTAAGTTATTAATTGTGTAAAGTGCAGTTATTAATTAAAGGGTCTTGTCCACTAGACAATGTTGAAGTGTAAATAATTAAATTTGTAAGTGATCACTCAACGTTGTGATCGGCCGACGGCCATGTTTGGAAAGCTCGGGCTTAGTGGGAAATACTTTCCTGATTGGGAAAGTTTGGGCTGATTGCCTTGTATGTTTTATTTCGGGCTGTGTCTAGACGAGTGATGAAAGAAATCCCCTGGTGCAGTGGTCTTACAGTGGAAAGTCCCGAGTTCGTATCCCGTCAATTTGAGAATTCATAAGTTCAGAATTGTCTCTGGCCTGGTGGGAGGCTCCGGCTGTGGGTATTTACCACCCTACCGGCAAAGACGTTCCGCCAAGCGATTTAGCGTTCCGGTACGATTAGGGGTATGGCCTTAATATAACTGCCATTAACAGGTTGGCCCGCTACCATCTTAGACTGCATCATCGCTTACCATCAGGTGAGATTTCAGTCAAGGGCTAACTTGTAGTGGATAAAAAAATGTTTTCAGTATTATTTAGAGAAGTCGCCCTTAAGAGGTTACTAGTATTTACTTATATTTAAAGTAAGTAACACTGTATACACGTGTTTTATACGCAGCGTATCGAAAAGCCGAGTAAACATAGAGAACATGATATTTCAAAGAGAAAAAAGGCCTATTAGGTGCCTTGTAAATGAATAAAGGCAACCTTTTCCCCAGTTCCCTCACTCGGGCCCTAATCCGGGATACATGTCGGGAAGATTGCCTCTCGGATCCGATCCCGCTGCCCTAACCGATGCGCCCTGAGAGGTTTATTGACTTACTACATTAATACTGCATTGAAGGACCAGTGGCCTAGTCACTACAACGCATATATAAGTCCATTGGTCCGATCCCGCTGCCCTAACCGATGCGCCCTGAGAGGTTTATTTACCTACCACATTAACAGTTGCGTGCAGTTCATAGAGGCATAAAAGTACCGCTTACCCAAATGGATATACGTCAATAATGAAAATAATTGAATTGTCCGATAGGAAATTTACTTCCATCGGGACTGGACCGAATAAATATTTCAGCTATACTTGATGAAAAAAATGGTAGAGAAATGCTAACATGATTCGGACTTTTACAAAAGGTCGGTCTCGCTAGGGTTGAGTTTTACCGTTTATCAAATGTCAAGTTCACAGAAATCAGAATAAGTTCTTTTGAGTTTTTAGGGTTCCGTACCAAAATGGTAAAATGGAACCCTTATGGTGCGACTTTCTCCGTCTGTCTGTCCGTCTGTCCGTCTGTCCGTCTGTCCGTCCGTCACACTCGATTATTTCAGTAACTACCAAAGCTATCGACAGAAATTTAAAAGTGAGATAACTGTACTGTGTGGGGTATCATATGAAAAGGTTTACTTTGTACATTCTAAAACAGATTTTTAATTATTTTTAGTCATGATAGTTTTTGATTTATCGGGGAAAAAGTCTTAAAAAAATACCGTTCCCCTCCCCTTATCTCCGGAGTTTACCAATCGAAAAATCTGAAATAATTATGGTCAATAGGAATTTATGTATATTTTACAGGAAAACTATAGCCAATGCTCTAACTAGCATAGTTTTTTTGATATTAACAGTAAACCTCTACAAACAAAGTTAGTTTTGCGGTTCATTAACAAAGGTGATTATTACCGTTTTACATCTTTGGTCGTTACAGTTTTAGTCGTGTTACATCTAACAGTATTACGAACGAATCTTAAAAGTACCTAGCTATAACTACCTTTTACAATTTTTAGGGTTCCGTAGCCAAATTTGGCAAAAACGGAACCCTTATAGATTCGTCATGTCTGTCTGTCCGTCCGTATGTCACAGCCACTTTTTTCCGAAACTATAAGAGCTATACTGTTGAAACTTGGTAAGTAGATGTATTCTGTAAACCGCATTAAGATTTTCTTACAAAAATAGAAAAAAAACATTAAATTTTGGGGGTTCCCCATACTTAGAACTGAAATTCAAAAATTTTTTTTTCATCTTACCCATAGGTATCTAGGTGGGGATAGGTCTTCAAAAATGATATTGAGGTTTGTAATATCATTTCTTTCTAAACTGTTAGTTTGCGCGAGAGACACTTCCAAAGTGGTAAAATGTGTCCCCCCCCCCCGTAACTTCTAAAATAAGAGAATGATAAAACTAAAAAAAATATATGTTGTACATTACCATGCAAACTTCCACCGAAAATTGGTTTGAACGAGATCTAGTAAGTAGTTTTTTTTAATACGTCATAAATCGTAAACCGCAATTTACCTTTCATTCAATCAACACAAATATTTAAAAAAAACATTTAATTTAAAACTTACTACAGGTTTGTACGGAACCCTCGGTGCGCGAGTCCGACTCGCACTTGGCCGGTTTTTTATTTTTAATACGTCATAAATCGTAAACCGCAATTTACTTTATTCATTCAACTCAAATATTTAAAATAAAAATATTTTTAATAATTTAAAACTTACTACATACAGGTTTGTACGGAACCCTCGGTGCGCGAGTACTACTCGCACTTATATATATAGCGAGCAAACGAGCAGCCGGGTAACCTGATGGTAAGTGATTACCCACCCATGGACATTTGCAGCACCAGAGGAGGGCTTGAAGAGCCCTAGAGATATTATAATCATGAGGGAACACAGAAGACATAGGTAACACATTAATAATGTCCTCCAGACCAAATTTCCGCCGCGGCGGTCTATCTGCAGAGAGATTAGCCATCTGATGATCTGGATTCAAGATTCAAGATTCATTTATTTGCGAGAAACATGTTTACAAAAGGTGGAAGACATGAAATACCACAGAGAATGTTTCGTCTTAACATTGGAGATAGTATAGTGCACAAGCGTGAGCGCAAACACAGGTGCACTCTCTATTTTCTTACTCAAATAGCCCGATGGGACGTAAAATTCGATGCGACCGGAGAGAGATCAATCAAAGAATCGATCTTTACGTGCTCTCCGAGGCACGGGGCTGAAAACGCCGTTAACTTCCTAATTCCGCGCTGGAATTGATAATTTATTTTACATTGATAATACAGAAAAACCCAATACTTCATTATGGTTCGACCCGGGCATCGAACCCTGGACCTCATCATCAGCAGTCGAACATGCTAACCACTAGACCAACGAGACGATTGTATAAATCATTATAAACAGCATACTTAACATTATTAAAAATGCGAAAGTGTGTTTGTTTGTTGGTTTGTCCTTCAATCACGCCGCAACGGAGCAACGGATCGACGTGATTTTTGGCATGGGTATAGTTGAGGACCTGGAGAGTAACATAGGCTACTTTTTATCCCGGAAAATTAAGGAGTTCCCGCGGGAATCAAATAACTTCAACCACGCGGACGAAGTCGCGGGCATCAGCTAGTTTTAGCATAATATTACTGTTAGGAGTGGATACCTGGACTATTCTGAAATTATGAAAATTACAATTTGAATAATATATTATGTCCGATGCACAAAGGCCGAGCTGTTTTGTGTGCTAATTAGGTATATTATTCTATTGTAATACCTGCCTCTGTGTTCTACATCCGATAGATTAGATACTGAAATTGTGTATTCAAATTAATATTTGTTAAGCACTCCCTGCAGGGAAATTGTAGGGAAGGGACACGAAGTTTAATTTGACGATCTCCCTGGCGCAGTGGTTAGCGCTGATGTATTATAAACGGGAGGTCCCGGGATCGATCAATTTGGGAGTTAATAATTTCAAAATGTTCTCTGGATTTAACCTACCCTAATTTTCCGGGATAACAATAAAGCCCAAGTCCTTCGGCGGTATACATCCTGTTTCTGTACTAGTTGAACAGATGGCTGTTAAAGCGTAGAAGACATTCACACAGATAGACAGACACACTTTCGCATTTATAACATTAGTATGGATTCTCTTAATATGGGTGTAACAGAGAACTTTCTCGTTTTGAAACTGGAAACAAAAGAAATAAGTATTTTACAGAGTCAATAAGCACAATTTGGAATTAAATAGACCGACGGCTTAACGTGCTCTCCGAGGCGCGGGGGTGAAATACCATCAACTTCCTAACTCCGGGCTGGTACTGAGAATTTCTAGTCAGAAAATACTAACTCTTAATAATGGCCCGACCCGGGATTCGAACCCGGGACCTCGTCAGCCGCAGTCGAACATTCTAACCACTAGATGACTAGACCAACGAGGCAGTTCGAGGCGAGGTGCTAAAGGACTTATGCTGAGATCTATAGAGCGTATACTTATGACTTGGCTCAGTCTTTACTCAGAGTTAAAACGAGATGGACTTATGTGAGTAACATAAATCTGTCTCGTTTTAACCATGTCTTAAGTCTAAGCAAAGTATAAGTTCGCTCTATAGATCTCACACTTAGTGATTCGACCACGGAATCCTAAAACGATGTAGCACATTAATAATAACTCTGCAACTTTTCACTGACCTTTTTACCTTTTTAATAAGGCGTAAACTTCACGCATAAGTGGCTTTCTCTGATACGGGCGTAAACTACGAGGATCATGTTTTACAAAGGTAAAATAAATTTTTGTAAACCGCACAAAAGTACATAGTACAGTTATGTATTTATAGATTTTTGTCCCTTGGGACAGGTTGGATCTTACATTATTAGGTACAAAAACGTTTTGTTTACTCAGGACTCTGATTAATTATTTACCTACATTGATATATTAGAAAAGTTAGTAGCAGTAGTGAGGGTGGTCAACCGTACTATAATATACTATAGTAGGTACTAGCGGGCCGCCCCGGCTTCGCACGGGTAGCTTCTTCTTCTCGGTCGCACTCTTCATTGCTGAAGGTCGTGTCCGCTCTGCAGTGACCTTGTGACGCTCGACACGATAGCTCTCCACTCCGTCCAGTCCTCGGCTTTTCGCATCGCAGTAGTAAGCGGGAGGAAGACTTTACCTGGTCAGACCAGCGGCTAGGTGATCGGCCGCGCGGTCTTTTGCCCTCCACCTTTCCTATGACTATAAGCTTGTCCAGATTGCTAGGTTGGCGGCGGGCAATGTGACCAAAGTAGCCCAGAATCTTTTGGTAACAAATGGTCGACAGTCTTGTGCTAATCCGAAGTTGATTCAAGATAGAGACATTTGTTCTTTTAGCGGCCCACGGTATGCGGAGCAATATATAAGTATGAGTCTCCATACGACGTATTTTCGCTGGCACCCTCGCCTGGGAACTACGTTTAGAACTAACAATTAAGTTGAGACCTTGATCTTTTAGGCTTTTAGCAGTCTGTCTACAGCAGTTAGATATTAAAATGTTAAAAAAAAATGTTTGTAAGTTTTCTTGTATTTATTATGTTTGTCTTGACAAATATGACATAAAAGACAGTCTGAATTAATAGACGAATAGAGGTTTAACGTTTTAATACACAAAATTATGTCCACATCACAGGCAAACGTGAGGCAAACATAATATGGCATCGAAATATTATGGAAATACCGATCAAAGAGAATATAACCACTATGTAAACAGTAAATTATGTCAGCCGTCAGGCTGTTGACAGATTTTCTCTTGGTCGCAACTTTTTCTAATTAACGGCATTTGTAAAAAAATATGGTGACCTCCATGGCAGATTTTCTACTACTGCACACGGTGTGCAAATTTAATTTAAAATCGGTTTAGTAGTTTAGGAGTCTATCGCGGACAAACAACGTGACACGTGATTTATATGTATTAAGATTGTACTATATTTCGGTTCTGCGTACTTTATACTGTTGTTGAAGTAGGTATATAGTTTTTTTTTAATATATAGGCTTGCTTCGCTGCAATCAGACTTGCTTGCAAGTGGTGATGCAGCCTAAGGTGGCGCTTGCCTAGAAGACGCATATTCACTCTTGATCTGATTCAAAGTGGGGTGGAAAACGGAAGTCGGAAGGGAATTCCATATCCTAGCGGTTCGAATTAGAAACGAGGTAACAAATCACTTCGTACGAGCCGCGGAATTTTTACTGCGTTAGTAAGTACGCAAAAATACTCTATTTGATTAGTAGTAATAAATCTCGCAATTTGTAATAGCAAAGGGGAATGTTGAATTTTTCTAATAAAATGACGTCATACTATGACGTCATTTTATTAGAAAAATATATGCATAAGCAAAATTCAGCTAACTTTAGACACACAAAGCTCCACATACCTCTCGGACGTAGGTACAGGTTTTCGCTCGATATTTTCCTTCACCCACTAAGCAAGTGATATAATTTTCTTAAAACGCACATAACTCCAAAAAGTTAGAGGAGAGGTGCCCGGGAATCGAACCTCCGACTACCAGAACAGGAAGCCGGATGTCTCAGCCACTAGGTTATATACATCGCTAAAACATTTATTGTTAGTTTATCCCGCTTAAGGCACTCTCAGACATAAGGAGGCTGTGCTTAATCTTCCATAGACACTCGAGATCAAAGCCGCTAACGTCTATTATCGTTAAGAGGATTCCGCACCTTATCCCAACGGGCAGGTTCATACACGTACTAACGAACTCCATTACTTAGATATTGTATTAGGGAGGAAAAAAATATATCGATATTTTGTCTTAAACATCGATGTTTAGTAAAAATGATGATATTTTCAGAAAAACTTCTGATACAAGTAAACTGAATTGGTGATTGAAGTTGAGATTTATAAAGAGTCCTTTGACTTCATCTAATAATATTAGTCTGTATTGTAATACATACTTCTAAGGCACTCATAATAATGATAAATCTAGACTAAATCTATATATTCCAAGCTCCAAAATTTTGCATTGTGCTGTGTGTCATCCACGCTGTTTAGTGCAAAATCGCCATTCCAGGATTTTAGGACCTACTAGACAATGCCCCCTTTACGCATACTAATTTTCCGGCATAAAAAGTAACCTATGTCCTTCCCCGGGATGCAACCTACCTCTATACCGGATTTAATTAAAATTGGTTAAAAAGATGGCACGTTAAAGCATAGCAGATAGGCAGACAGATACACTTTCGCATTTATAATATTAGTATGGATATTGATAAGTACAGATATCGATAGCTGGAAGTTGACATCTCTAAATATTGTTAAGAGGTAATTTATCACGCAATCCTCAAGTGAAGGTCGCGGCTGTGGATAACGCACGTATTAACATCATATTATGAAATGCGGAGACATATAGCTCGTCACGCTCGCAACACAAAATAAGAAGTATCAGACTCGTAATCTGTATCTACCAGACTCCACAATGAAATTTATTTGCGGGATCAAAATGAGGAGATCCGCAGAAGAACTAAAGTAACCGACATAGCTCGACGTGTTGCGAAGCTGTCTGCCTCGTTGGTCTAGTGGTTAGCATATTCTGCGGTCGACGAGAATTCATAATTATGGCTCGGGTCGAGCCATAATTATGAATTGAGTTTTTCTGACTAGAAATTCTCAATTGGTGGTGTTTCACTCCCGTGCCTCCTTCGGTCCCGTTTATAATCACTAACATGATAATAGTCGTCAAAGCCCGCCAACCCGCATTGGAGCAGCGTGGCGGGTTTAAACTCTAATTCCCTCTATCCTTGAGAGTGGAGGCCTGTGCCCAGCAATGGGACGTTAGTGGGCTGTAGTGGTTGCGAAGCTGAAGTGGCATTGGGCGGGGCACATAGTTCGAAGAATCGCGGCAATGCGAAGAAGCGCGGCGAATTCGATTGGCAAATTAAACTTCTTGTTTCTTGCCCAGCTGCGTAAAAAATTACAATAATAAAAATTTATAATAAGCTGCCAAAAGATATTAAGGCATTACCAATTAAATTATTTAAAAATAAGTTGTTTAAATGGCTAGTAGCCCAAAACTTCTTCTTAAAAATTTATTTTATTATTATTATTAATTGCAAAATAGTTTTCAGTTTTTAATTTAGTTTTTAATAGGTTTAATTTAGAATTTAATGATTTGTATTATGTCTATTTTTAAAATAACAATAAAATTATAAAAGTGGGTGTTGTCATTCGCACTTAGCATGATTGTCGTCAAGCGCAAGCCTATTTTGAAATTTATTTTGTGTTTAATTTAATTCTACAAATATTTTGAAGCTTGCAACTTTATTCCTTTTTATGAACCCTATGTTAGTTTTAAGTATTTTGCACGCTATTGTATAGCTGATTGTAACATGCTCATCTTATTACATAATAACACCGTTCTATGTACCTACTTACAATCATGCAAATCAATAAATATTCTATTCTATTCCATTCTTGATTATCATGGACTTCCGCAAAGTAACGCCTGCTTCTATTTCGCTTGTGCGTAGGCCCAGGCAACCGCATTAGTCCATTTACTAACTCATTGCCTCTATACCAGCCCACCTAGCCAAGTTACATACGTTTCGTGTCTATTTTTAACCGACTTCCAAAAAAGGAGGAGGTTCTCAATTCGGCGCGTATTATTTTTATTATTTTTTAATGTGCATATCTCCGTGGTTTCTGAACCGATTTGAAATTTTTTTTCTTCTAGAGGAAGCTTTCGAGGTGGTCCCATAAAAAATTCTGACTCCAAATCCTCAACCCAGACACTAAAAAGTTAAAAATAAAAATTCTTTCCAAAAAACCGACTTCCAACGCCACTGTAAAGTAGGTATAGTCAGAGAGATAATTTTTTCTTACTATGATCGTTAACGCTTTAGCGAAAGCGATTAAAAATGCTAACCATAGACTATTCACTTATTTTTCCCCTCCGCTAAAGCTGTGGCTAAAGCATTAACAACTAGGTCTAGAAAGAGAATAGACACGAAACAACCTGGCTAGGAGGGCACCTGTGTACTGTAAAGTTTTAATAAATGTTAGATAGTTGGAAATGAATTAATAACAACATTGTAACAAGATTTTGTTTCCGTTAAAACTCTAACAGCTAATTATGCAAATTGTTTAAAAGTTTCTGCATGGAATCGCATAGCAATCATACAGAATGTCTGCTAAACGGTGTGTTGAATAGTCTGTGTTAAACAGCATTATTGTTAAGTCGAGGTTATTAACCTATTGATGATTGTCTCAATGAAAATGTTGCATGAAAGCAATCCAGCAACCCACAAGTCAGTGTCAATACTTACGAGTTACGTAAAGTATGTATTGTATTTTATTTACATACTAGCTGATACCCGCGACTTTGTCCGCGTGGATTGAGGAGTTTCAGTTCCCGCGGGAACTCTTTAATTTTCCGGGATAAAAAGTACCCTATTATTTAATCCGGACTTCTAACTTTACGTCTGCAAAATTTCAAAGCAATCGGTTCAGTAGTTACGGCGTGAAAGCGGAACAAACATACAAACAAACTCACTTTCCCATTTATAATATTATTAAGTAAGGTATTAGTAAGGATAAGGATAGTAAGGAAGTAAGGATAAGGATTGTAACATTTTTCTTTTTATGAAAAGAGCAACTGCTGAGTTTCTTGGCGGCTCTTCTCTGTAGAATTAGAGTCTTGACTTATCATAAGTGATTCAATTTGTCCTACGTGAAATACTGAACCCCTGAGATAATGCACGTTCGAACTTCCGCAACGTTCCGTGAATCTTTAATTCTACTTGGCTCTTCTTAACATTGGTAGTCAACTGCTTTTCCATACTGTATTATTGCTAAACTGTGTTTTAAAATAGTATACAGTGTGAAAAGTAGAACGTCTAATGTGATATTTCACGTTTCGAGTTGCCGCTACGTTTCGTGAATCTTTAACTTCTTGTCGGCTTGTCTCACATTGGTAGTTACTAGTTAACTGCTTTGTCAGACTGTATGACTACTATACTGTGTTTTAAAATAGTATACCGTGTGAACAGTAGAACTTCTAATGTGATAATGCCCGTTTCGAGTTTTCGCTACGTTCCGTGAATCTTTAACTACCCGAGTCTTTAATTAGAGTAGACCTGAGTAGACTGTTACACGGTTACAGTATTTCAGAGTTTAAGACTGACACACGCTCGCTGAGTTTGGAAGTTTCGCTAATTATCTTGACGATGCGAGCACAATTTAAAGTTATAAAATCCATTGTAGCATGGGCCATACTGCCAACGCTTAACAAAATGACAGTATGATGAACGTAAGTTTTTTTTTAACCACTACAAGTTAGCCTTTGACTGCGATCTCACCTGATGGTAAGTGAAGATGCAGTCTAAGATGGTAGCGGGCTAACCTGTTAGGGGCATGGCAGTTTTATTAAACCCATACCCCTATTCGGTTTCTACACGGCATCGTATCGGAACGCTAAATCTCTTGGCGGCACGTCTTTGGAGGTAGCGTGGTAACTAGCCACGGCCGAAGCCTCCCACCAGGCCAGACCAGGGAAAATTTAGAAATTATAAATTCCCAAATTGACCCTGCCGGGGATCGAACCCGGGACCTCCGCACGTTAAGACAACAGCGCTACACACTGCGCCACGGAGGTCGTCAAAAGTAAAAGTAGTGTACTATTACGCTTTCACGAGGAAACTTTTTATCCCGGAGAAAATGTTTATCGCCGCAGACGAAGTCGCGGGCGTCATCTTTTTAAACATAAAGTCCTACCCAACATCAAGTATTCATTTTTCGATTCTTTCCGGGAAATGAAACTGTTACTATTCGACAAAGAGGCGTGTTTTGAAGCTTTTTCTGTAAAAATTGTTAACGATCTCTACCGAAGTCGTGGCCGGAATGAAAAACACTCGTTTCGCTACCGAATCTCAACTGAAACTTACCTACTTCGCTGGAGCTGCGAACAGTGGTGAGGGGGGGGGGGGGGGGGGGGGATGTGTTCGTAGAATTCTCTGTGACTCACAAATATTGCCCAGTAACACTTGAAGGCTCTCAGATCTCAACATTGATATAAGAAGCCCAAGATATTTAAACAAAAAGATTCTATATGATATGGGATGACTGCCTCATTGGTCTAGTGGACTGGTTAGCGTGTTCGACTGCTGCCGACGAGGACCCAGGTTCGAGAGTCCCTGGTCGGGCCATATATCGGGTCGGACGGGCACAAGTATTGAGTTTTTCTGACAGCGAAATTATCAGTACTCAGTACAAAAGGTTTGAATTTTTTATGCTGAACTTTCGGAATATCTCGCTGAGGATATTATGTTGATGAGCAGATTTAATAATTGAGATTTTAGTTAATTTTATTGTAATTTTAATATCTGTTTCTAAATTCAGTTTTTCAATAAACTATAATCATCCAAAATAATATATGATTTTTTTATTTGACATTCATTCAATCAATCAACTACAGTGTACCTAAATTGAATACATAAATGTATATGTATGCAATTTGGGTACTGTAGTCTGTACACATAATGACGTCTCAAATTTATAAAACATGATGGTGATTATTAATTACCGTATCTTAAAACTATAGCTACGAGGTTTCCAAGCGCGCCCTGGTCTGAGAAGAGCCCACAACAAACACAGCCGGGTTAAATTGAAATTACTATATCCATAATGTAAGTTAAATGCTTCTTATTTCTTTTCTATACCATACACTTTTCCAAGTATCTCTTTTACAATCCTATATCAATGTTTCTCACACAGTATTTGACTCACATATAAATATCTCCCTTACTGTTCATAACTTTGCGAGTTATCGTAGTAATGCGATTCGGCGATGAAAACGCGCTATATTTTATTCAAGCCACGACTTTTCCCAAGAAAACAGAGCCTACTGGCTTTCGCTTTTATTTGATAGTAAGTGAGGAATGTAATATGTATAATGTTACGCCATAAAATAATTTCGTAGATTTGTACCATGAACATAAAGAATAACTCATTGACCTTAGAGGTTAAACTTTAGAGCTTATATAAATTGGAAACTGCGTTTAAGAATTCACGCAATCTCTTGCTTGATCCATAACCATGTGATTAGGTATTATTCTGAACTAGATGATGCCCATGACTTTGTCCGCATAAACTGAGGTTTTTGTAAAGTTGTGTGGGAACTCTTTAATTTTCTGGGATTAAAAATAGCTCATGTCCCCGGGATGCAACCAATCTCTATGCCAACATTATTAAGGTTCGTGAAAGTGTAGCAGATAGACAGCCAGACAAACTTTCACCTCTGTTATCTGAGTAGGTATCGATGTGTGGACAGTTACCTACTTGGGTCAACGCAACTAGGCCACCCGTCCGCTGTAAAATCACAAAGTTCTATCAAGATTTTCAAAAATACCTATAGGTAAATCCACGCAGACCAAATAACGTAGCTTCTAAAACAGCATTAAAAATTGATTAGTATAAGAAAATTTATAAATAGCGTTGTTTAGCGTGTTGACGACCTCCGTGGCGCAGTGTTGAGCGCTGTTGTCTTAACGTGCAAAGGCCCCGGGTTCGATCCCCGGCAGGGTCCATTTGGGAATTTATAATTTCTAAATTTTCCCTGGGATGGCCTGGTGGGAGGCTTCGGCCGTGGCTAGTTACCACCTTACCGGCAAAGACGCGCCGCCAAGCTATTTAGCGTTCCGGTACTGTGTAGAAACCGAATGGGAGTATGGGTTTAAAATAACTGCCATGCCCCTAACAGGCCAGCCCGCTACCATCTTAGACTGCATCATCACTTACCATCAGGCGAGATCGCAGTCAAGGGCTAACTTGTAGTGGATACAAAAAATGTTCCACTCTAGTATACCTAATGCGATGGAAACTTTCTGTCTCATTTTTTCGTAACAAAACAGATGAAATATATCTTGAACTGATCTGATGAAACGATAAATATGAAGTTGCTCAGAACTCTCAACTCATAACTTTTCATTACACGTCATAATTCAACCGTCAGGAACTCCAAGAAAAGTAATTTGGTACTGGTAACGACTGTTTTTGTACGTAACCACCATTCCAGTTGAGGAAAATGAGCCAGAGTGAGTTGTTGTTTCGTGCTAATAGAAAACTGTATAACGTTGTACCATTAATAATTAATGTTGGTATAAGTATTTTTTGTGTACCGCAATTTATTGTTTTCGACGACCATCCTGGCGCAGTGAGCTTTGTGGTATTATGAGTGAGTTCCCGGGTTCGATTCCGGGACACATGCGACGTGAACGTTTCGCACTGACTTGTTTTTCCTGTCCTGGGGCCATACTGCCAATGCTTAAAGCCATATAACATTCCTTATTTTAGGAACATCAAGGTACATGTTATTTTGAGTAATATTAATTAAGTATTATTTTAAGCGTTGGCAGTATGGCCCTGTTCATAGCGTGTTTTCGCCTTTGTGATACACTAGAACTTGATGATGCCCGCGACTTCGTCCACGTGGAATAAGTTTTAATCCCACGGGAATTCCTTAATTTCCTGGGATCAAAAGTAGCCCATGTCACTTTCCAGGTCTTCTACTATACCCGTGCTATAACTAAATCACGTCGATACGTTGCTCTGTTGGGGCGTGGTTGAAGAACAAACAAACAAACTTTCGCGTTTATAATATTAAGTATCATTTCGATCAGCAAGAATTATCTAAGCTACGCCTGTCCCTAGAATATATAGATTTTCAACGGATACCAAAAACTGACAAACAACAAGTAATTACAGTGATAAAATAAAACTACTGGAAAATATTATACCTAATGGTATAATGGTTCTTTTTGAATGGTAAAAAATATTTTTTCATCCCACCATCTCGGAAAGAGTATTTTTAATTTTCGATATCTGAATGCAAATGCCGTTATTATCCTCTTGAGGATAAAGTAAATTGAATTTAGAACATCGTGTGCACGTTAGTAAATATCACTCGTCTATGAAGTTTGTGAATTCAAAACATCATTAAAACCTATTTACTTCTACCTCTATGGTGCCGAATTTCCATACAACCTTTTTTAATTTGAACTCACACTCGTAACCTTCTTGGTGTACTTTTTAATTTGCTTTGCGCGCACCATTTTGTTTCACGTCATGTCATTTCCTCGCTGAGGTGGGATGAAAAGTTACGTGTTGCACTCGAGTGAAAAGATTTTTCACCTCGTGCTCTTTTGATTCCCTCGCTGACGCTCAGGATTCTAATTTTTGAACCACTCGCTGCGCTCATGATTCAATTTTAGAATCCTTCGCTTGCTCGGTCATCAAAATTGAGCACGCGGTTAAAAAACAACTTTTCACTCTTGTATAACAAATAACTATTAATCTAAACTGTCAGGTTTCCGCCAAGCAACAAAAGATAGAAAGAGTGTATAGCTATTTTCATATTGTATACGAGAAAATGCTTTCCCAATAATGGGGATATATTTTCGAGCGCAAGCAGTAGGTAAGTTACAGGCAAAATTATTGGAGCGTGCAAAGTTTATACTTACTGCAATAGTTGAGTTGACTGGCAAGGCACCATGGGATAGAGTCGCGCAAAATAACGCGTAAATAATAAAAAACAATAATAAGGTGTTTTAGGTAATTAAAAAAAAAAACGTAGCGTTGGGTCTGAAAGTAGGCTTCGGCCGTGGCTAGTTACAACCATAACGGCAAATACGTGCCAAGCGATTTAGTGCTCCGCTAGTGAAATCGATTAAGGGTATGGGTTTAATGTAGCTGCCTTACCCCTAATAGGATATCCCGGTACCATCTTAGACTGCATCATCACTTACCAGGTTAGATCGTAGAGTCAAGGGCTAACTTGGATGGATAAAAAAAGACTCTTAACGTTCCTTGTTGTTCTTTCTAATATATATGGAAACCTGGCCTGGCCACTTCCGGCCCTTACGCTATAGTTTCATAATATAATTATCATATTATTTAGATTTTAATTTTTAATTGTTAATGTTATTAATTTTAAGTTGTGTTGAGTTATTTTTAATTAACTAGTGTCATTGTCCCCACCGTGGTGGCGGGGACGGCGGCCACTAATGCAGGAAGAGCCAAGAGGCGCAAGTATGAAAATGTTGAAACTAATTTCATGTTTGTGCCTTTTGTTGTTGAAACCCTAGGGTCGCGGGGTGAAGATGCCAGATCACAGAATCCACAGGGGACCGGCTGGCAATTACCTCGGCCAACATATTATAAGTTTGGCTATTCAGCGGGGTAACGCAGCCAGCGTTGCTGGGCACATTGCTTCATTGCAGCAGTTTGTATGATATCTTTAATGTCTAATTTTTAATTTAGATTTCATTGGATGTCCGTCCTATTGAATAAAAAATTACGCGCCGAATTAAGAACCTCCTCCTTTTTTGGAAGTCGGTTAAAAAATAGCTAATTATACGCCCGGGTAGTATCAATATGGCACACCCCGCTTACTTAGTCCGTAACATATTGAACATGATTTCCTTTCTTGACGATGTACACTCGTAAGATTTCACTTTTGGAAACCTATTCGTGGATACGATATCTTTGTGCTTTTTTCTTTCTTTTGTACAGTTAATATAATAATATTTAAATATGTGAGAGTTCAGAGGATGTTTCTTAAAACCTCTTACCTACTTCCCATAACTTCTAATTTAAAAGACAACAGCGCTCACCACTGCACCATTTTTTTCTCCACTACGAGTTAGCCCTTTACGATTTATCCTGATGGTAAGTGACAATGCAGTCTAAGATGGCAACAGGCTAATCTGTTAGAAAGAAAGAAAATTCCCAAATTGATGCTGGGCATCGAACCCGGGACCTCCAGCTTATAAGACAATAGCGCTCACCACTGCGCCAGGAAGGTCTTAACATAACATAATACTTAACATGTAAGTAGCGATTCGTCGTACCAATGTTTCCTTGGGACAGTATCGCGTATCACCCCGATAGAGCTGTCAAAGCCAGTGGGATCTATATCATGGCTTATTTTGCGGAGGAGTTGTATTGTTTTCCTTACTTTGTGTTCTTATCGCTGAGAAAATAAGCCGGCATCAGGAAAGGAAAAGTTATGTAACACAATAAATCCACTGAAAAAACTGTTTGGAAGCTCTTTTTTGCTGCTATAAACCTTGATGGTAAATGTGAAGGTTTAACGTTTAGGTTAATTTTTTACGTAGCTTTTTTATCCTGAAATGTCAAAGTTCTGGCGGGATTATTCAAATCCAAAATCAAAATTTTCATTAATTCAAATCAAAATTCATTTCAAATAATTATCCTAGAAGGCAACCTTTATAAATGTAGGTACGCCGCGCCTGTTCTGTCTCTAAAAAAAATTTACACTGAACTCGTTAATTCATCAACATTTTTTTTTTGTCAACATGTATTTTTTTAACCCAATGATATAATCCCCGTGCTGCAACAAGCCTGTCATACCCGCAGGGCTTAAATAAGATTTACAAGTTGACTGATTTATAGCAACTCTGTACCCGTTTTAAGGTCTAGCCCCTCTCTTGAGATGCACAGAGCGGCGCGGCACGTAGCGGAAAATGCATCGCCGTCGCAAGTCGCGCAGTGCATCTCCGTACCGCATCGTCATACAAAGAATACTTGCCCCTACGTGTCGCGTCTCTGTAGTGGGGCTGGACCTTCACGATTACCTATTATTTTTAAACGCTGAATAAAATTCCTATTCGGATTGAATTATTTTAGAACATAGTTCTTTTTGGGATGGTGAATGGTGATACGCGAGGACGCATGGAAACGTACGTAACAAAAGCGTATTAATATTAATTTCGTCAAAAGCTCAAGTGGCTTCCTATTCGCCGTCGCCGGGATCTTCATGTTCTTTCACTACTGTACCGTGTGCTATTTGACCCAAAAACTCCCTCTTACCTGAAGGAGAAATTTAAATTTGTGGGAGATCAGTCCGAAATACGAACAACCCGAAAGTTAACTTTATGCATACCATCGCATAAGACAAAGTTTTATACGCAGTCTTACACTGTGCAAGCTGTTTTATTATGGAATGCTCTCCCATTAAACATACGACAATCAAAGTCACTTGAAATATTTAAAAAATCTGTTAAGAATTTCTATTTATCACCATAATACAGACGACTAGTTTTAATTTTTAATTTATGTAATATTAAATACATAATATATATTAGTTTATTTTTATACGTTTATTATAATATGTATTATATTACTAGTGTATTATATTATTTGTGTAACTGTTTATGTATTAGTATGTAGGTATTTGTTTGTATGTTTATTAATACACCACCCGCAAGTTAATCTCCTCAACTTCTCCTAATCCTAAGGTTGCCTGGCAGAGATCGCTGCTAAGCGATAAGGCCGCCTTTTTGTATTCTACTTCATTCTTTGTTTTTTTTCTATGTATTTATTTGTGTTATTAATGTGTTGTGGTGTACAAAATAAAGAGTAATAACACCGAGTAGTATGGTCTGTGAGTAATAATAATAATATTATGTCTCTCTCGTTCCCATTGATAGAGAGAGACAGATGCTTGCCTGCCTGTATGTAATTAATACCTATATAAGTAAGTTTTAAACCTTTTCAACCAATGGACTTAGAATTGGCTCGCTTTGAACATTTCCAAGCAAGTACCTCTTCGTAGTTAGTAGTCAGAAAAAATCACAGGTTGGAATCCCACTAATGAAATTCACACATTAGTATTTTTTTTAATCTACTTTGTTGAAAAAAACTATCTATAAAACAAATAAACTCTATTCCATCCAAACTAATGTAGAGAGGAATGTAGAGAGGCTGCTTAAATTGTTTCTTAAGGAGTTTCCTTATTATTAAAAAAATAAACTCATGGTTTCTTGAAATAGAGTTTAAATTACAATAGCAAAGGCTGTAGCTAATCGCTAGTCCAAAGGAAAAAAGGCTTTTGCGCTGATTGTGTTATAAATGTTTGAGTACTCTCAGGATTGTGTTAGAGCCTTAACAAAGTTATTTTCATTAGTACGGATAACCTTGTACAATAAAGAGGTATTTTCTTCAAGCTAAAATGGTCGTTTTACCAATTGCAATAAAGGTTATGTTAATTTAAAACTTATTTGCTTGTTAGTCGTTTTGCTACTGGTTATACAAGATAAGATTTAAAAACAAAAAAAACAAAGATTTGCTTTTTAAAGTTATATGCCTATAAGGCAATTAATTACCTTCACCCTAACGGGGATCGAACCCTTGACCTCCTAACAGCGCTCACCACTGCGCCTGCAGGAAGGTCGTTATTAGTCAAAAGTCAAAGAATATTTATTCGATTTAGGGACACTCTACACTTATTGACGTCCAGTTATTTATAAAATATGATGGTGATAATCAGTTACGGTATCTTAAAACTAAAGCTACGAGGGTTCCAAACGCGCCCTGGTCTGAGGAGAGCGCACAACAAACTCAGCCGGGTTTTTTCTTCTGTTTTTTCAAAGTCAAAGTATATTTATTCAATTTAGTAGTAACTCAAATTTATTAATTTTTGGAAACCTGATATCTTTCACTTCTTTAAAATCTTTCTTTTGACCACCTCCCTGACGCAGTGTTGATCGCTGTTGCCTTAACGTGGGAGGTCACGGGTTCGATTCCCGGCAGGGTCAAAAAACAATTGTGCTTTAGCCATTATCAATACAGTCTAATCTGTTAGAGATACAATGCTGTCTTGTTGTTATATACTAACAAATAAAACCTAAAAAATTAGTGATTAATTTTAAACCAAGCCGCTCCATCGATATCTGTCCGTCCAACCAGTTGTGGAGATAAAAATGCAAGGCGAAGGAAATAACACAACAATGTGTAGCATACATACCTACCATAGATAACCGACTCAGTGATACTACCAAATAAAACCTAAAGAATATGTGATTAATTTTAAACAAAGCAGCTCCATGGAACTCTGTCCAGCTCATTGTGAAGATAAAAATACAATGCGAAGGAAAACAACAACTAAACTGGTGACGAGTGTCCGTGACAGTTCCAGCTGACTGAGATACGGGGATTTTTAGGGTTCCGCGTTGCAAATCAAGGATCTCCAAACCCTTGTCGTTTCTTCTATTACGCCTGTGTTTTGTTGCCATTTAAAAACAGAAAACTAGCTAATATGGTCAATTCTGTATAATCTCCTAAACTAGACTAAAATGGCCTCTCTATATCTATAGTTGGCGCTCGAGTTGAATGCAGAGTAAATGTTTACTTTGCATTCAACTCGCGCGCGAACTGTAGTTAGTGCTGCCCCTTTCCGCTGGGATTATTATGAAAGGGATAGCAATAAATAGAGCTGCCAATTAAGTTTAGTTTAGAGATGGTGTTCAACAAAATTGGCTTCAATAATACCACAAAAATCTTAGACAAGCGTTATATGAGTTTATTTTAGTTTCAATTTAGATAAACTTTAAACTTTATTTATTTTTTATAGTAAGACGGCAAGACGTCAGTATAAATTATTGAAACTTGTTGCTATTGCTGGAGGCATATAAAAGATTGAAAAAAAAATTAAGACTGTACATCCTGAATAATACTGATTTTATTAAAATTCCACTACAAGTTAGCCTTTGACTGTGATCTCACTTGATGGTAAGTGATGATGGATTTTTAGAGGGTAGGGGTTATGAGTGTACCACATCCCTAATCGGTTTCTACACGGCATCGTACCGTAAAGCTACACCGCTTGGGGGCACATCTTTGCCGGTAGGGTGGTAACTAGCCACGGCCGAAGCCTCGCACTAGGCCATAACAGAGAAATTTCAATATAAATACTAAATTGGTACTAATAGTAAGTACCTACAATCTCTACAATGGCTATTGGCTAAAATAGGTTACGGAACTCTATCTAATCCGTAATCCGACACGCGCTTGACCAGTTTTTCTAAAATAAAGGACAGAGAAGATAATACAATGGGTGGATAAAATACTATTGTGATTTAGTTTTTGTAGAGCATAACAAAAATCGCAGAAGTCTAGTACACATTGACCAAACGTGCAAAAAATGCATCCGTGCCTAATTATTTGGACTAGGCTAACACATACGGCCAAAGGTCTGACGAAGGTTTAAAGGACTACTTGGCATACATTTGTTACGTGCGGTAAATGTCTTGTCAACTTTTGTGGGTTTCAAACAAACTGTAATTTGGAAACTACAGTTACTCATCTATTGACATGTACGCCGAATGCATTTAAAAGGCTGTTATGTACAGTTGCAGTCAGAAAATGTTTACCACCTTAAGGTTCCTAATTGCATGTACTCATCTGCGTCAGAAGGTCGTTATGTGGGTTGATTGGGCATAGATCATAGATTTTTTAACTTTTTCAGTAGGTGGTAAATGATAGGATAGAGATAAAAAACCTCTTTCAATATTTTAGTTAAAGCGGTGATAATAATGTGTCAAACTTAAAAATTAGGAAATATGAATTTTATAAAAAAAAAACCGGCCAAGTGCGAGTCGGACTCGCGCACCGAGGGTTCCGTACTCAAGAAGTAGGTATAATTACCTTTGTTAATGAACCGCAAAACTAACTTTGTTTGTAGAGGTTTACTGTTAATATCAAAAAATTACGTTTGTTGTATGGAAGCCCCCCTTTAATATTCACTTTATTGATATTTAATTATTTATTTTGATAGGTAATGTACAAGTTAATATTCTGTGAACATTTGAACCGTCTACCTGTTACCGTTTTTAATATTGAGCAAAAAAATACGAAAAAAACACGTTTATTGTATGGGGACCCCCCTTAATATATATATTTTTTTAATTTTTAGTATTTGTTGTTATAGCGGCAACGGAAATACATCATTTGTGAAAATTTCAGCTTTCTAGCTATCACGGTCTATGAGATACAGCCTGGAGACAGACAGACAGACAGACAGACAGACAGACAGACAGACAGACAGACAGACAGCGGAGTCTTAGTAATAGGGTCCCGTTTTTACCCTTTGGGTACGGAACCCTAAAAAGTCATTACTACTCTTTTTGCTTACTCGATGCTTGAAAACTTTTCAAACTTTGAAATGTAGGTAATAAATACCTTGCTAGCGTTGATCATAGTAGGTATATATAACATTATAAAAGTGAAAGTGTGTTTGTTTGTTGGTTTGTACTTCAATCACACCGCAACGGAGCAACGGATCGACTTGATTTTTTTGCATGGGTATAATTGAGGACCTGGAGAGTTACCTATGCTACTTTTTATCCTGGAAAATTAAGAAGTTCTCGGGAATAAAAAATAACTTAAACCACGTAGAAGAAGTCGCGGGCATCAGCTAGTAAAATAATAAAGACACAAGATAAAATTCTCCGGGGAAATAGCCGAACGCCGAGTAAACGAACGTCCTCTGCAAACAGAGCTTATATGAACATACCTACAATCTACATGAACCCTGAAAACATTGCACTTTTATGGGCAGCCGTGTAAAAATAGACTTCAGGTATCTCAATGCAAAAATCACGTGGATCCTATGCTCTGAACTAACAAACAAACATTTTCGCATACTAATCCATACTTCCATACTATTTTTATTTATATTTATAAATGCGAAAGTGTGTCTGTCTGTCTGCTACGCTTTCACGGCCCATCTGTTCAGCCGATTTTGATGAAATTTGGTACAGGGATAGGTTATATCCCGGTGAAGGACATATGCTACTTGTTATCCTGGAAAATTCGAAGGTTCCCGCGGGAATCAAAAAAATTATCTGTTCAACCGATTTTATTGAAATTTGGGACAGGGGTAGGTTGTATCCTGGGGAAGGCCATAGGCTACTTTAACTTGAAAAACTTGGTTCACGCGGACGAAGTCGCGGGAATCATCTAGTATTATAAATGCGAAAGTTTGGATGGATGGATGGACCTTTAAGAAATCTCGTGAGAACTCTTTGATGTTCCAAGATCAAAGTTGCTCGGATACAAGCTATCTCTGTACTCAAAACCCGACGAAATCGGTTGAACGACGGATAGATAGATAGTAATTTTGCATTTATTATATGGATTCTACCTTTGACAAGACAATCTATCTATATTACCTACTTATAATAAAACTGTAACTTGAAAATTTCTGTACATTTAATATAATATTCTGAAAATTTTAATCGGGGTATGCTTTACTATCGATACTGAGCCCAAAAAAGATTTTTATTTCATTTTTGTCTGTCTGTCTGTCTATATGGCCGCGCATCACGCGAAAACCAATGAACGGATTTCAATGAAATTTGGTATATAGCGGTAGCTGATACTCCGGGTCAATATATAGGATAGTTTTTATCCCGGTAGAAAATAAGGTTCCTCCAGGATAGGGGTTTTTGGTTGATTTTACTCCATAACTCAGTCAAATCTGAACTGATTTGAATAAATCTTTCTTTATTAGAAGGTATGTATTATCAGGTAAGTTTTGCTCAAATTTGGTGAAGATTTGATAAATATTATCGGAGATAGAGGACAAAACTCCTCAACAGATAACAGCAATTCACTTGATTAGGACTTAATAATATCTTTTTGGTGGCGTTTGAATGAAAAAAAATAATTATAAAAAATTGCGACCAAGAGAAAATCTGTCAATTCAGCCGTCAACATAATTTACTGTTTACATCGGTATTTCCATAATATTTCGATGCCATAATATGTTTGCCTGTGATATTATGTGAACTTAATTTCGTGTATTAAAAATGTTTAAGTAGCTTGAAAGAAGTAGCTGAACAGATCTGGACGAAATTTGGCACAGAAATAGGTTATACTTAGTCTGAAATAACACATTTACTTTTAATTTTACTTTTAACCCGAAAAATTAAAGAGTTCCCGCAGGAACCAAAAAACTTTAATCCACGCGGACGAAATCGCAGGCATCAGAGAAATATATGAAATATATTTCTCGTTTCAAACAATATTTTATGCACAGGAATCATTGAGTTACTAGCATACTTTAAATACATTCATACGCATGTAATAGATTAATGGCTACATTTTGAAGTAAAACCACGTAAACCTCCGAATATATAGACTTCTATCAGTCTTTGCGACTAAAATCAAATCGAAAAACTTTAGAATGCTGGTAGGTATCTAGAAAAAGGAGACTGACTAATTGACTGACTGACTGACTGATTTATCAACGCACAGCTCAAACCACTGGACGTATCGGGCTGAAATTTGGCATACAGATACCTTTTATGGCGTAGGCATACGCTAAGAAAGGATTTTTGAAAATCTAACCTCTAAGGGGGTAAAATAGGGGTTTGAAATTTGTGTGAAAATCGAACTTAACTTTAGCGAAGCTGCGGGCAAAAGTATAGCATATAACTAGAGAGGTAACCTTAACTAACTAACAAGGTATAGGTATAGGAGAGGTATGTAGGTAGGACGTTACTAGGTGGAACAAAACACCCCCAATTTTCCTAACAACCCGAGTTTACTCCATACTGCATCATCGCTTGTCGTTACGCCAGCCATTTGCGATGGAAAAATTCGTTATTTCCCCAACTTATTCTCATTATATGGACCAATTTGCAGATTCTATTAAGAATAAACTTCCATGGGTGGAATGAGTAATGAATAATGTAGTACAACCATTTATTACTGAACAATACACTTTATACCTTTGTGTTAAGGTTAACTTTTCTCTGGCAAACGTTTAAGTGGATCTTTTTTTCTAAGAAGAAAAAGGCTTTCGTACTGATTGTAATATAAATGTTTAAGCACAACCGTTTCTATAAAGCATTTAACGGAGATAATTTCATTAGTTGATATTGTTGTCTGCTCTTTAGGTTTTTGTTCTATATAAGGTACTAGCTAAATAGAACCCTATTTTTATAAGCATAGAGTTCAAAATACTATGCTTAACTTTTTTTTTATTACAATAGACGGTCTTGCTTTCTATTCGATATTTATGATAATTGCAATAGTTTTGGGTTTTGGTAGATATTTTTATAGTTTGGTAGTAGTCTTTATGTGATACGTAGGCTGCATACAAATTCTATGATATTTTTTTCTGATTATAAGTTGAATGTTAAATTAATTTAGGGACGAGTGACCTATTTGTAACAACGGATATCAGTCGATTGCGATTGTTAATAATCGTTACAAAAACCTAAGTTAACACTTAACGCTTAGTCGAGTCGTATGCGGAAGGACGTGGGAACCCACCGCATTATTATCCCAAGAAAACTCCTACCATTATTTGATTAATGAGGAATACGACGCAGAGAGAGAGAGAAACTAATTTACGATATTTGTGAGATGGTTATAATAAAAAGAATCCGGCTGAGTTTGTTGTGGGCTCTTCTCAGACCAGGGCGCGTTTGGAACCCTCATCTTTAGTTTTAAGATAGATTACCATCACGTCTTATATTTTGTAAACGTGACGTTCAGAAGGTGAACTGTGTAGGTACCTACCGACTTTTAATAAATATAGTTTGAGTTTTGAATGTTTGAATGTCTGAAATGTACGCAAGCTAGACCTAATTTTAGCTGGCACCAGCTAACGTAGGCCACAACCTCCTACCAGACCAGACCAGAGACAATTATTAAGAAACTAGCTGATGTCCGCGACTTCGTACGCGTGAAATAAGTTGTTTCAATTCCCACGGGAACTCTCTAATTTTCCGGGTAAAAAGTAGCCTGTGTCACTTTCTATGTCCTAAACTATTCCTATCCATGCCAAAAATCACGTCGATCCGTTGCTCAGATTCTGCGTGGTTTAAGGATAAACCAACAAACAACTTTCGCATTTATAATATTAATATTGAAATATTTCAAAATATTTATGTGTTACCCCCTTACTACTCCTTTTCCCGGAAAATTAAGCAGTTCCCGCGGAAATTGAAAAACTTAATCTACGCGGACGAAGTCATTGGCATCAACTTGTCAAAACCTTGCCCTAATTATAAGGACACCCGTATACATGATATATTAACTTGTGGCCCAATTGATGTATGTGGGCGACCTTTTTTGGGAATTTTCTCATAAATTACCACTGCGCGGGGCCCTTTTTTCCGAATTTTTCACATAATTTAACCCAAAATAGCCCTCTGTGTCCTGTCCAAAACCACAACAAAGTTGCGTGTTTAGAGGAGTAAACATTACAAGCTTTGTTTATATTGGGTATCTAGTATCTACTATGAAAAATTCAGTTTTTTTCCATCACAAGCCAGCCCTTGACTGCGATCTCACCTGATGGCAAGTAAGTGACGAACCAGTGGTAGCTTCATTTGACGATTCAAAAGCACTTGAAAAAGTTTATTTGATCAAAACACATTTGAATTTTTTTGATTAGATATAGGTATATATTTTTTTCTAAGATAGAGGCAAACCTGTTAGTTAGAGGTACGGCAGTTATAATTATTTTAGAACTCATACATCTAGCCGGTTTCTACATGGCATCGTACCGAAACGCTAAATCGCTTGGCGGCACGTCTTTGTCCGTAGGGTGGTAACTAGTAACGGCCGAAGCCTTTCACCAGACCGGACCAGAGTATTATACAATCCCAAAGTGTCTGTCTGCCTGTTATAAGGCTTATTTACATTTATGCTAATGCCCGCGACTTCATCCGCGTAGATTGAGGCTTTTTAGTTCCCGCGGGAACTCATCGATTTTCCGGGATAAAAAGTAGCCTATGTGTTATTCCAAACTATAATCTATCTCTGTGCCAAATTTCATCCAGATCCGCTAACGCCGCCGCTCTGGCGTTGAGATGGTCACCCTAACCATTCCATTAATTTTTTTTTGAAACTTAAAATAAACATCTCAACGCTCATAAAATTTCGTCAGAATTTTAAAACAAGAGTTAATTTTATGTTAGGAATACAAGAGCTTTTAAAATTCGTAAACAGGCTAAGGGTATATTTTTTTCTAAGCAATAAACTATAGAATTCACGCAAATTAAGGCGCCTTATACAAATTTCATACTTTTCCAGGTACACTTTAAAGAAATAGGAATTCTAGCTGTGGGGATATCATGGTATCAAATTAAAGGTCATGTATTCAGCGTTCGTTTGACCATATAAAAAATGCACACTCCATACAAATTTTCTGCATAAATACGTAATATCGAACGCATGAATCGCTTAAAATGACGAAAAATGGGGTCTGTTCAGGAACCCTCATTTATGTATCCGCTGCATATTTGAATTAGTAATTTATAAAAAAATGATGGCATATATAGTCCTCTATCTAAACTATGCCACATTGTGCGTCCAAGTGAAGTACGTAGTCATTTATGCGTCCCACCATATTTTTTTCATACTTTTTCTAAGGAAAATATCCGAGGACTTGATTTTTCGCCTCAGTTTGCGCTGAAACGCGCTCGTGAACGGACGGGTGTATCACTTTTTGTCAAAATTTTTATTACGATTTCGCGAGTGCAGTGTTTGTATACTGCGGATGGAAAAAATTGATATTTTTATTTGGAACCGAAATAAAAGTAATTACAACACAAAAATTTATTTGGAAAAGCTATATACAATTTGAGATCTGGATATTGAGATATAGGAGATATAATTTGAGATATAGGAGATCCTGAATTCGACGAGTTTTTTCTTTTTTCAAAGCAAGTAGGTAAGTATACCGATTTCTACGAGATTTCTAAACCAGTTTTCGTAAAAGATCGAGGTTCACGAAATGTTTCATAAATATTTCTGAACCAAAGTACTTAATCAACCGAGTTTCTCTGACCAACTCCCGATTCCATCATGAGACCCTGGACACCAACTTCTTTCTAGGTCTTTAGTACCTACTTGGCAAGACAAATCCAATGAGCCCAAACACGAAGGAGTTAAGATGAGTATTTGAAGAGGTCCTGTGACGACCTCCCGATTCCATCATGATACCCTGGACGCCAAGTACATTCTTGGTCTTTAGTACCTACACGATAAGACAAATCCAATGAGCTCAAACACGAAGGAGTTACGATGAGTATTTGAGGAGTTCTCCACCATGAGTTCACCCGTGAAGTTGGTCATGTGTTCATATTTCAAATATCAGCTAAATCGGTTGAACTCTTCCAGTTCAATTCTTGAAAAATTCCTTTCACATTCATAGTAATTATAATATTATTACTAGCTGATGCCCGCGACTTCGTCCGCGTGGATTGAGGTTTTTGGTTCCCGCGGGAACTCCTTAGTTTTCCGGGATAAAAAGTAGCCTATGTGTTATTCCAGACTATAATCTATCTCTGTGACAAGTTTCATCCAGATCCGTTCAGCCGTTCGGGCGTGATTAACAAACATCCATCCATACATCCAAACTTTCGCATTTATAATATTTATTTGATTATTATTATATATTATATTATTATATTATTTGATTAGTAAGACTAGCTAATGCCGGCAAGTTCGTCCGCGTGGTTTTAGCTTTTTTGATTCCCGCAGGAACTCCTTAATTTTCCGGGATAAAACGTAGCCTATGTCACTCTCCAGGTCCTCAACTATACCAATACCAAAAATCACGTCGATCCCTTACTCCGTTGCGGCGTGATTGAAAGACAAACCAACAAATCAACAAACCAAAAAACAAAAACACTCGCATTTATTTTATTAGTATGATTGTTACTATAGTTACCTACTAGGTAGGTGCTTTTCGTAAGAAACGTTTTCGTTCGACCGTTTCTTAAAATTTCAGCTCTATTTCATACAGATAAGAACTTTTATAGCATACTAGCTGATGCCCGCGACTTCGTCTGCGTGGTTTAAGTTTTTTGTTATTCCCGTGGGAACTACTTAATTTTTTGTGGGATAAAAAGTAGATTATGTCACTCTCCAGGTCTTCGTCTATACCCATGCCAAAAATCACGTCGATCCGTTGCTCCGTTGCGGCGTGATTGAAGGACAAACCAACAAACCAACTGACTTTCGCATTTATAATATTAGTATGATTTCATTTATCATCATACTAATATTATAAATGCGAAAGTCAGTTGGTTTGTTGGTTTGTCCTTCAATCACGCTTCAACGGCGCAACGGATCGAAGTGATTTTTGGCATGGGTATAGTTGAAGACCTGGAGAGTGACATAATCTACTTTTTATCCCGGAAAATTAAGTAGTTCCCTCGGGAATAACAAAAAACTTAAACCACGCGGACGAAGTCGCGGGCATCATCTAGTTTATTATATAATATTTGAAACGCAAAAAAGAAGTAGGTATAGGTAAACGGTTTTAGGTTTTCATAAAAGAAACAGGTATTTAGATGGCGTGTATTATACAATTTTATGTGAAAAACTGTGTGTGACCCGGATAAGTTTTTCAATTATTTCCGTACTAGATGATGCCCGCGATTTCGTCCACGTGGATTACGGTTTTTTGATTACCGCAGGAACTCTTTAATTTTCCAGGGTAAAAAGTAGGTACCTAGCTTATGTCCTTACACCTATACATACAACCTAACCTTTTACGAAATTTCATCAAAATCGGTTGAGTAGATGGGCCGTGAAAGCGTGGCAGACAGACAGACACACTTTCGCATTTATAATATTAGTATGGATGCCTAGAGACAGCTTTGATTATTTACTAATGGACTGTATCGAAAAATGCAAATATGAATTGTGTACGAGAGCCACGGGGGCGCGGGGGCGCGGGGCGGGATCTCTGATTCGGCGACGCTGGCAGCGACGCGCTAAGTTACCAAGTTACCTACTTAGCGCGTCGTCGCCAGTGGTGCGCCCAGGGTTGCCAGGTGTTCGGTATTTTAGCAAGTATAACAAAAATGCCGAAGTATGAATGGTTCGGTTTATTCAGTTTCATACATAATGAAGTATAAGATTTGCCGCAATATATTAAGTGACGTTGCCGGTTCGTACACGCGCAGATCGTGACGTTTTCCATTTCTTTCTTTCGAATCGTGTCGAAACGTGAGCGAAGGTCAGTCATTTGTGATTTTTGATTTCAAATCAAGCGTAGACATGGTGAAGCCTAAATTATGCATACCTGTAACTTTTAACGCCTACTGCCATAATATTTGTGTAATTTTATAAAATAAATCTATACTAATATTATAAAGAGGTAAAGTTTGTGAGTGTCATAGGCTATATATTAACCCGAAAAATTTGGGAGTTCCCGTGGGAATTTAAAAAACTTATTTCACGCGGACGAAGTCGCGGGCATCTGCTAGTATTGTGTAAAATAATTATTATCAGTTGTGTTTGTTTCTATCAACGGTCTCGTCCTTGTTCGGTAGATTTCAAAACCAAATTTGGCAACCCTGGCCGTGCCACGGTCACTCCGGCGGACTTTTCTATTTTTATATTTTACGATTATTCTTTTTTAGGGTACCGTACCCAGAGTGTGCCACCGGGACCCTATTACTAAGCCTGCGCTCTCTGTCCGTCTGTCTGTCAGCGGGCAGTAGGTATCACATGAATCGTATGAATGAGAATGAATGAAATTACACTTTTATTGTAGGTAAACCACATAAAAATACACCAAATAAAAAAAAATACACCACAATGAAAACCTGTCATGTGCGAGTCGGACACGAAGGGTTCCGTACCATTTAGTTTTACATTTGACATGTATAGTATGCGCGCGAGTTGAATGCATCGTGTAATGTCACCGTACAATATTAGCTCTGCATTCAACTCGCGCGCGTACTATAGGTACATAGAAGAACACTGTACCTAGCGTTTGCGAATGATCGGGCGCATACATACCTAATCTATCTATATTAGTAAGTAGGTAGGATGTCAATCTTTTTTCTATCTATTCTATATAATTATAAAATCGTTTGTCCTGACTGGCTATCAACGCACAGCCTAAACCGCTGGGGTTAGAAACTTGAAATTTTGACAGTAGGTTCCTTCTATGATGTAGGCGCTCACTAAGGAAGGATTTTTCAAAATTCTACCCCTAAGGGGTTGAAATAGGGGTGAAAGTTTGTATGAAAGTCCGTCATCTTTCAAGTTATATCCATGAAACTTGGGGTTTGAGCTTTTGGTAAAAAATAAAGAAGTACGTGTGTGTACATGACTGCCTCGTTGGTCTAGTGGTTAGCATAGTCGACTGCGGCTGACGAGGTCCCGGGTTCGAGTACCGGGTCGGGCCATAATAAGTGTTGGGTTTTTATGACTAGAAATTCTCAGCACTAGCCCGGAATTAGGAAGTTGGCGGTGTTTCACCCCCGTGCCTCGGAGAGCACGTTAAGCCGTCGGTCCCGGTTATCATGACTAACATGATAATAGTCGTTAAAGCCCGCCAACCCACATTGGAGCAGCGTGGTGGGTCAAAGCTCTAAATCCCTCTCTCCTATGAGAGTGGAGGCCTGTGCCCAGCAGTGAGACGTTAATGGGCTGTAGTGGGTACGTGTGTACGTGTGTGTACTGTTTTTGGGAATTCCACCCCCAAAGGGGTAAAATAGTGGTTGAAAGCTTGTATGAAAGTCCTTCATTTTTCAAGTTTTAGGTAGCCATGAAACTTGGCATTTGGGCTTTCGGTTAAATATGAAGAAGTACGTGTGTTACTATTTTTGAAAATTCGACCCGCAAAGGGGTGAAATATAGGAGGAAAGTTTGTATGAAAGTTCTTTATTTTTCGGTTTACATTCATGGAAATTGGTATTTGGGCTTTCGATTAAATATAAAGAAACACGTGTTACAGGATTTTTGGATATTTCACCCCCAAGGAATTTTTAAAAATTTCACCCGAGCGAAGCAGGGGCGCGTCCGCTACTATTTACTGTAATAATGTGGCGCGGAGGCATAGATATTAGGTATGTAATGTAGTAAATAAATAATAATCAAATATTTCAAGTAACAAAATTGGTTAGTTGGCTGTAAAATCGAGCGTAGAGCGTAGTGCTATATATGCGTACAGATATATGCTGTAGTGTGGCGAGTTTTATACCTACAGTTGGTTGCCGCCTGATTGTATATCGGGCCTTAAACTCGAAACGCTTTCTAAATTATTACGTTGAAACAAAGATAAAGATTTTGGACAAGCCACTTTCGAAAGGCGAGAACCATAAAATCAGGGTCTTTTATTTTTTTCTTACACCCTTCGTAGAAATGTCTAGGTTGAGATGCTTAGCAGATGTTAAGATGTTGGGAGAGCGCACAAACAAAAAACCAGCGTCTTGAAAGACATACTGAGTTGGCGCGAAAACTATCAGAGAAGGGCGTGGCAGACTTATCTGACAGCTCATTGGCTTAATTTCATCGAGCTTTGGTCCTTGACCAATGAATGACATTGAACGGATTACTGTGGCGGAATTTTGCATTTTTCAGTATGGGGTGGTGGAAGGTGTCCCGTTGGTGCGATGTCGACGGTAGAGGATTCATTCAGACTCCAGCCTCCGACTCCCGAGGTCGTTTTAACATAAGTAATCTCCGCGTTTGATATAATAAATAGTGTTATTTAACTTCACTTCCAAATCTCAAAGTAAATAAGTGATTACATGTAGAGTCAAGTAATTAAGTCCCGATTTCTGTAAGGGTTTTATATCTAACTAGCAGTATAGAGAAAATTCGCATCTTAGAAATAAAATTGTAATAGTGAAAGTGAAGCTGCGTGACGCGCCGGCATATTTGGTAATGTACACTATTTGATTTATTGGGCCAAGTAATTTCACAGTTCTATATAATATCGTACAAGGTAGATTAAGGGTTAATTGGTTAAACCCGACTCATAATGAATCCAGAGACAGCTCTAGATATACTGTTTGAGTTAGAGAGAAAGGATAAACTTGATCATAGATCAAGTATAAAATGGGTATATACAAGCTTCTTCATTATAATTATTAACGTATGTCTGATCATGATAATATACAGGCTTATATGTAGGCTCTGTAAACACAGAAGCCGTAGATACAGTTTGGAAGGCACTAGAGTTGAGTGTGTCAGATACAACCCTGCGTCGACTCTAACACAAATAGAATGTGTGTAAATAAATAGATATTATACAACTGTGAAAGTATGCGACCCGCTTATTGTATAATTTAAACTGTTCATAACTATATAACGTGTGTCTTATTCTTTAACGTGTGTCTTACCTTATTTCTTTTCTTGTCACGTTTGTAAATATGTAAATAGCAATGAACCTAGGCATGTGTGTGTTAATTATTAAGTTGTATCTAGGTTAAATAGCCGAGAGGGGTTTTTCGTTTGGACATACCTTTCCCCTCCATTTAGCATGGCTGTAGGAACGGAATGTCCGCTTGTGATATTAGACTTCACCCGTTTAAGTCACAGGCTAAATAATAAACCAGTTTCTTTTTTTTTTTTTGATTTCACTCTAATTGTCAGAGTAAAGAATTAATTATTTACTCTAATAAAAGATTACTTTGATCCTTGAACCATTTTCTTTTATTACTATATTTAGAATTCATCCCCTAGAAGTTTCAATAATGGAGATTCACCTAAATTTGCCTTTATCAATCCCAATATAGTCTTAACAATGCCATTAATCAAAAAACCAGATGGATCGTTCACTTCTAACGAGAAGGAAACTCTTGAGTTACTGGCCAGTACGCACTTCCCGGGGGCTGTTTCTCTTGAAGACAGGAACACTTTGGCGAGCACTCCCAGCAGACCTCGAGCAGAGGACTGGAGGAGAGCTGCCATTGTGTTCAGACCCGGAGCTGTGAAGTGGGCTGTTAACTCTTTTAACGCAAACAAATCCAGTGGGATGGATGGTATCACGCCTCTTCTCCTGCAGAAAGGTGTGGACCTGCTAATCCCACTCCTGGTTAAGATCTTCAGGGCAAGTTACGCCTGGGGATATATACCAGACTCTTGGACTAAAGTAAAAGTCATATTCATACCGAAAGCGGGAAAGAAGGACTACGAATTGCCGAAGTCCTTTAGACCAATAAGCCTCTCCTCATTTCTTTTAAAAAGAATGGAGAAGGTGCTTGACAGGTATCTAAGGGATGCGCTTCTAATTGAGAGACCCATTCACTATACCCAGCATGCCTATTGCAAGGGGCGGTCCACGGAAACTGCCCTGCTCAACCTTGTTGACAAGATTGAAAAGGCACTGGAGGACAAAGAAATCGCTCTTGCGGCTTTCTTGGACATTGAAGGCGCATTTGATAACACCCTCATCCGCACACTGGTGGGCGGGCTGACCAACAAACAGGCCGACACGACTACCATCAGGTGGGTGGAGGCAATGCTTTCAAACCGCATAGCCAAGCTTGAGTTAAATAACGTCTCTGCGGAGGTGCTCACGACGAGGGGATGCCCACAGGGGGGCGTGTTATCGCCTCTGCTGTGGACTCTTGCCGTTGACCAGCTTCTGCAGAAGATGGCTGTGCTCCGTATTGACACTCAGGGATATGCTGATGACCTGGTAGTCACGGTGCGAGGGAGCTGTCAAAGCATGCTCTCGCACCTTATTCAGAGAGCACTCCTCATCATCAATAAATGGTGTAGAGATAACGAGCTAACTGTAAATGCGGACAAAACAGTTATAGTTCCATTCACTAGGAGGCACAACCTCGACAAGCTCGAGTCGCCTAAGCTAAACAATAAGAGTATACCATTTTCAACAGAGGTTAAGTACCTGGGAATTACCTTAGACCAGAAACTAACCTGGAACACACACGTTGATGGTGTACTCAAAAAGGCCAAAATGGCACTAGGAGTCTGCGGTCGTTTAGCAGGGGACAGATGGGGACTAAAACCAAAAGTCACCTTCTGGCTCTACACAGCGGTGGTGAGGCCAATGATAACCTACGCCTCAGCAGTCTGGTGTGGCAAAACGACACAGATTACTACCCAGAATAAGCTTGGCAGCCTTCAAAGAACCGCCTGCCTGCTTATTACTGGAGCTATGAACACATCGCCAGGAGCAGCCCTGGAAGCTCTTCTAAATTTACCTCCTCTCCACATATTTCTGAGGAAGGAGGCGAGAATGAGTTTATACAGGATCACCTGCCAAAGGAAGGAAAACTGGATCTCCCGGGCACTGAGGGACTTTCATAACTCGTTGCTTGAGATCCCGGTTTTAGGAATGCCATCCGATATGATGGCCCCTAAACACTACTTCCAAAGGCCCTATAAGGTAGAAATTCCGGATAGGGATGACTGGCTAAACAACAGAATCACTTGGCCATCGGGCAGCATCAAATGGTACACCGATGGCTCGAAGTCGGGCAAGGACGTAGGTTGTGGAATTTATGGAGAGAAACCCCGGGCTAAGCTCTACCGTAACCTGGGAGTCTACTCATCCATATTCCAAGCGGAGGTTTACGCCATAATAATTTGTGCGGAAACTATCCTGCAGGAGAACTACGGCAACAAAACTATTTACATCCACTCGGATAGCCAGGCAGCTCTATCAGCCTTATCGTCAGAGGTAATTACCTCCAGACTGGTTGACTGCTGCAGGGACACACTAACCACCCTGGCCCGTAGCAACAAGGTGGTTCTTCGCTGGGTTCCAGGGCATATGGGTATAGCCGGCAATGAAAACGCCGATACCCTGGCTAAAACGGGCGCTAAGGTAAGGCAGATCGGACCAGAACCGGTCTGCGGTATACCTAAAAGCCTGGTGCAGCTCACCCTGCTAACCTACTGCTTCTATGAAACACTCACTCGTTGGAGAAACTTACGTGGTCTAAACCATTCAAAGGCGCTAGTCAGAACCTTCAATAAAAAGGCCACCTCCGAGGCGCTAGCGCTCAGCAGGAAAAACCTACGCATTTTAGCACGAGCTTTAACAGGTCACTGCGGTCTTAACAGACACATGTTTAACCTTAAGCTTAGGGACACGGATATCTGCAGACTATGCCAGGAATCCTGTGAGACTCCGATGCATATTATCTGCCAATGTCCCGCTCTAATGCATAAACGAAGCATCCATCTGGGCAAACATATTATTAACCCAGAGGATGCTTCCCGTATTCCAGTCAAGAAAACGCTGCTGTTCCTGACTGAAGCAGGCATTGGCGAGGAAATTAAAAATGGAGGTCACATCACAATAGATCGGAGACGGTCGCAGTGATACAGGACATAAGGGACTGAAACCTCAAAAGAAAAAGAAGAAAAGAAGAAGAAAATGCCATTAATCCATATAGTACATGTGTTGGGTTAAGTTGGGATTCTCCAATATTGAGGCGTCTCATACTATTTAATTTAATCACGATTCTCATATCAGAATATTCAGGATAGGTAGGTAACTTAATATAGCATTGATATGTATGCTAAATATATCCAGTTTATAATAGATTTATATGACTGAATCTTACTAAGATACTGAGGGATCACTGAAACGAACAGGGGTCAAATTAATGCAGTCTAATGGAACTTGACCATGATGAGTTCAATTACAACTCAATCTATAGAACTTTGACTTAGTTATGTTAATACAAAGCAGTCTAAAGAGATTTGACTCTAATTAATTCAACATCTTAAGCTGATGGAATAATATACAATTATAAATCTTAGAATTGAGTAAATAGGATCACTAACTACCGTTAGGACCTCATTGTATTGTTCAACGGTACGGGTACCTACTAGCATCGAGCGCAGCTGAGGGATACCGACGAAAGTCCAGGTAGGTCATTTATGTGTCTTTGTTTTACATAGATAACTGCCTTAAGACTTAAGGAACAAATGGAGTGTAGTGCAGAAATTATGAGACACTGACGGTTGATTGGGAAATAAGATTTTTTGAGCTCATAGCCCTAGGGCTAGACTAAGCGTACAAATGATACATGGTTCTGTGGCGCCCCGGCAGCGATATATCAGCTCAACCAATACATGTCATGTCTTTACAGTTACGACCTCCGACCTTGGTTTGGCCAAACCAAAACATAACTGAAACAAATATATAAATATAAATCCATGGTAACTGGGGCGGGCTATATGCCCAATCAAAAGAGGTTTCCGTCTAAATGACGCGATGAGCCCAATAAAAGATGTTTCCGTCCTAAAGAGGGCGCGGTGAGCACACATATTCGCTTCGTAGCGTAAGGAGGTCTAAATAGCCCCAATAACACGGTTCAGGGCCGTTTTAACGGCGTAGGGTTCCCATGAGCTTAAGGACTTATCGGTTGCGATGACCTCAAAGAAGGTAAATACATATATCAACTGATCTTTTACTCTAGCCAGAACGTCTAATTGTAATCTTTCATTTTATCTAGCTTTCCTCCTTAAATTCTGTAACCTATTGATATAAAATTCATGAGTAAAACCGCGGGAATCTGGTAGAGTGATCGAGATGTCTATATGTCCACAAACGGAATGTATCAGCAAAGTCATAAAATAATAGAAATCTCCGTATACCCAAGTGTCTCAAATTTCTGTCTCTATGTATCCAAAATTCATTCATTATATCTAATCACAAATCACGAGCCAAGACGATCACGCACGTGCCATCACAGCGTGATTGAGTAACAAACATCCATCCATCCAACCTTCGCTTTTATAATATTACTAGCTGATGCCCGCGACTTCGTACGCGTGGATCGAGGTTTTGTGGTTCCAGCGGGAACTCTTTAATTTTTCGGGATTAAAAGTAGCCTATGTGCTATTCCAGACTTTAATAATAATAATAATAATAATAATAATAAATAAAGTTTTTATTGCGTTACATTCTTGTTCTCAAATAACATTTTATAATATTGGATTTTTTTAAAAACTCTTAAAATTTTTTTTTAAAATTTAATCTATCTCTGTGCCAAATTTCAGCCAGATCCGTTAAGCTGTTGGGGCGTGATTGAGTAACAAACATCCATACATCCATCCATCCATCCATCCATCCATCCATCCAAACTTTCGCATTTATAATATTAGTAAGAAGTAAGATTAGTAGGCATAGATCCTTTGGAAGAACCAAATAGCATCCTCGTTAACCCAAAAACACTAGTTTCTAGCTATGAAACGTAGCTGCTAATACAGACGTATTTGGCCAGCGTGGTGGACTATAGCCAAACCCTTCTCATTCTCAGAAGAGATTCGAGCTCAGTAGTGAGCCGATAATGGTTAAAAGTAATGGATGATTCTATTCTGGTATTTTTTCCATAGAGTCCGTAACCTCTTACCAGTCGCCTATAGATCTCTAGCACGAGTGTCGTTTATGACCTGTGAAAGTCTTACTCAGAGCCTTTTAGCATTATTGCAGAGCTGAACTGGATAGGGGTCATAAAACCTACTTGTCTTATAGGGTGGTTTTAGATTTCTAAATCATCGTAAATACTAATTAGATAGAGTATGCCTAGGTGTCTAGTAAATTCTAGGTTTTTTTAACGCTGGCAAAATTGTCTTATAACAAGAACAAAACCAAAGGTTAATAAAAAAAATTATACTATATTTACGGATACCTACCTGACCTTTGTAAACTTTTTTATGAATAAATATTAAATACTAGCTGATTTTCGCGTCTTCATCCGTATGGATTAGATTTTTGATTCCTTAAATTTCTGGGATAATATAAGATATATGGTAGATTATGTCCTTTCCCGGGATGTAACCTAACCAGTATACCAAATTTCATCAAAATCATCGGTTGAAAAGATGGGCCCTTTGTCACAGACATCAGACAGTCAGACAGTCACACTTTCGCATTTATAATATTATAATAAGTATAGATAATAATAATTACTCTAGGACTAAAAAAAAATTGCCTCAGAATTCTGGAATTCAGACGGTCAAATGTCAATACGTCAATCGCGGCTTTAGTAATATCTGGTAATTTCCCTCGGGACAGTGGGGAATTACCCAAAGCACACTCGTTTAGCTATTACCCGAAATGGCTTCAGGACGAAAACGCTGGAATTGAAATTTATTGACAGAAATAAAGGGTATCTCTAATTTATATGTCTAGTTTTATGCAAGACTACATTATGATTCACGCAAGTTCGTCTCCGTAGGTACCTAAGAGTTGGAATAGTACCTACTCTTAGTCGAGTCGTATGCGGAAGGACTCGGAAGAACCCACCGCATTATTATCCCAACAAGAATGTGATAAATGAAATGGGGTCACGACCCTCAGCAATGAGGAATACGACGCAGAGATTAACAAATCCAGGTATTTTCTTTTTTTTACATAGAGAACATCATTGGGTATTTTGAACCTGGGATTTTGTTATTAAAACTGAAAACAGTATATTTATTTGAAGATTTAAGTTTTTCAATAAAACAGTCTTATTCAAATTTGCAGTGTGAAGACTTGATTAACATCAGATCGCAAAGGCAGAAGTTTCCGAATAAATTTCCATCGAGACTTTAAAAGTTCCACCGATGTTTGTCGCCGCAGGAGTAGATTTCGTTGTTTCTCAAAGGCAAACCTAAAAGTCTTTGGAGTATCGTTAGGCGTATTGAAGTTTGTCTTATAAACTCTCGCAGACCTAAGTAATTTAAAGATGCTTAAAGTCCCACAACCGACCCGGTGATGGCGTCGCTAGTGTCATATTATATTTAAAAAAAAGTGCGTGCAGAAGTGAAACTTCAGAAAAGTAGCCTACGAGAGAACGAGATAAATTTAACTTGTATTCTATCTCATTTTCTCGCAGGTTATTTATGAATACTTTTGTCTCTTTTTGGAGTCGCTTTTACGTTTCCTCGAATTTTCAAATCACAATGATTGTAAAGAGGTTGTCGACGCCTTCGAGTTTTATGCTAGCAATAACGCTGATGCAACGCATCGATCTACGCATTGAACAGGAATACTATATTGTACAAAATTGTAATGTCATTCACCTTGTTCGTCTCTTGTCTGTAACACCTAATTTTGGAAATATATTCCGAGTTCAGTTAATTTGTGTCAAGCATTTTATTACCACTCTATACATTGGTCATCTTCAAACCGGATTGGAATTAAAAAACCAAGGAATTAAACGCCTATATGGATAAATAAGGAGATAAAAATTCGCCACGAACGTGGAGGTCAATGGTGGAGGTCATTGCTCTGGATAAGGACAAATCATGAGTGAATCGGGATAAAGTCTGTATATCTTTGTGTATATTTATGCCTTAGCCTTTTTCTAGTTAATTGTTTATTTTAAAGTTTATTATTTTAAAGAAAACTGTCGTTCCTTATTGTTATCTATGCCTATCACAACCTGGTACTTTACTAAGTAGATTGTGGAAAAAGTATTAAGTTTAAACTTAAATTCTTATAATATTTCTGCATAATATATATTAAATTTACGTTATAATCTACGTCATATACCTACATTAGTAAAGTAGTTACATTATTAAGTAGTAAAGAGTTGTATTTGTGAAATAGGTACTTAGTAGAACTGAGTCTGTAGTTTAGTAGTTTTCTTATGTTATAAACATTTAATTTGATATGTATTGATCAATATTATTGATAATTGAAGTTGTAAAGTATAGATTGTCATCAATAAATTAGAATTTACATTTTAATGTCAGTCAATACAATTGATAATTGCTAGGTAACTAATTGAAGTTATAAAGTATAAGTAATTGCCAATGAAATAGATTTCATATTTTAATGTTAGTTGAAGTTAGATATTTTGGTTGCGAATTAAATATTAACTGTTGTTGTTCTTATAATATTGTGTAAAATTGTTCTTATTTACTTAGTTATATATCATTTGTCTTTGTATCAAATTCCAGAATTGTGCAACCATCTCCCACTATGTCGGAAAAAAGTGAGAATTTAAGAGAAATCTCAGAATTGACCAAGAAGCGCAGCAGCTATAAAGGTCGTATCACAATATTTTTTGGACATTTGAAGTCACTGGAGTCTACTCAACCTACTTCAAAGGATATCAGTGAGTTAGAATTGCGTTTGAATAAGTTAGACTTATTGTATGCTCAATACGACGAGACTCAAACTCGTTTAGAATGCATCTCGGATAATATTGAACAACAGCTGTCCGAACGTGACGAGTTCGAATGTAGGTATTACAAAGCCCTAAGCCAAGGGCAGGAGATTCTGTCTAATTATAAAAAATCTCAAGTACCCCTGCCTACCGAGTACGGTTCACGCAGTGGTAAACAGAATCCTGTCAAGTTACCTACCATCCAGCTACCTAAATTTTGTGGTTCATATAACAATTGGCTGGAGTTCAGGGACACGTTCACTAGTCTTATTCATACCAATGACGATATTGATGATGTGAACAAATTTCATTATTTAAGGACGTCATTGGAGGGGTCAGCTGCCGTGGTAATTTCTTCCATCGAGTTCTCGTCGAGCAATTATAACGTTGCATGGAAGCTGATGTGCGGTCGATTCGATAACAAACGTTTATTAATACAAAATCATGTTGCGTCTTTATTTAATATCGAATCGGTCACACGAGAATCTGCTACTAATTTGAAGCACATTTTGGATCAATTAAATAAGAACCTCCGTGCTTTAGAATCCTTAGGCGAGCCTACTAAGCATTGGGATACCCTTCTCATTTACATTATTACTCATAAGTTAGATACCAAAACTTATCGTGAATGGGAGGAGTACAAAGGTCGCTTGGATGGAGAAAAACCCATTGAGCTACAACACTTCCTTGATTTCATGAGAATGCGCATCAATCTTCTGGACACAATAGAATTTTCACGTCAGTCTAACCAAATTAATTCAACTAATAACAATAATAATAAACCTTCAAAAATAAAGGCTATGGTTTCAACACAATGTAATAATAATAATAATTCGAGTAATAATAGTTCTACGGACTCGTGTCCAAAGTGCAGTGGCGAGCATAAACTGAGTTCTTGTCCTCAGTTTTTAGCGTTAAGTAATGAAGCGCGACTGCAGTTATTACCTACTTTTAGGGTTTGTTTTAACTGTTTTTCCAAAAAACACTTTTCAAATACCTGTAAGAAAAACGGGTGTAAAATTTGTAAGCGTAAGCATTCTGATTTGGTACACATTACAGATAAGCAGAAGCCGGCAGTGCATAGCGAACGCACTGATAATAATAACATCAGCGCGAGCGCCTCCACCACCGATCCAAGTAGTAACTTAACGTTATCGGCGAGCGTGTCGTCCGCGAGTCTGGAAGTAAACAGTCACCGCGGGGACGTCCTATTATCGACTGCGCTAGTTAAGTTATACGATTCAAACAATCGCGAACATATCGGACGCGCTGTATTGGATTCAGGTAGCACTTCTAGCCTTATGTCGGAGCAAATGTTTCGTCAATTAAATCTGCCTCATAATCGTATCGATCAATCTGTACTGGGTATTAATAATGTAACTACACATATTAATAAAATGTGTCGCTTGCGTTTGAAGTCATTAAATGAAGCATTTGCAACTAATTTAAATTGTTTCGTTTTGCCTTCGTTAACAGAGAACGTACCTAGTCGTTCACTTGACATCTCAAACCTTAACATACCTACTGACATTTGTTTAGCGGATCCTCATTTTTATAAGCCCGCGTCAGTGGATTTAATATTAGGTGCTGATGTTTTTTGGGACATTCTAGGAAGGCAAAGAATTAATTTAGGTAATAATAAGCCTATACTTTGCGAGACTAGGTTAGGGTGGATAGTTTCTGGTCCGATGAGTAACAGGTTTACAACTTATCTGCCCAACCCTATTCAATGTAATTATGTTTATGTTAATTCGACCTCTGATATATTAAATCAAGATATACAGAGTCAACTCGCACGGTTTTGGAATTTAGAAGAAGTAAATAATTCTCCTTCTTTTAGTTATTCATCGGAACAGAAGTTATGTGAAGAACATTTTGTAAAAAATACTACTCGTTTAGCAGATGGTCGCTTCTGTGTAAGAATCCCACTGAAAGAAGATCCTAGCATTTTAGGTGATTCTTTTAATCGAGCTAAGCAGTGCCTTTTCTCTTTAGAACGCAGGCTTCTGAAACAACCGAAACTGTATAAAATGTATCGCGAGTTTATGTCGGAATATCAGTCGTTGGGTCACATGACGGAATGTGAACTTAAGTCGGATAATAATGTACATTTTATCCCACATCATGGCGTGTTGCGTGAGGACCACGCAACAACCAAGTTGAGGGCGGTATTCAACGCTAGCTCTTCCACCACGAGCACTAATATAAGCCTGAATAGCATTCAGATGGTAGGTCCAACGGTACAGGACGATCTATTGTCTTTTCTTCTACGATTTAGGCAACACAAATTTGTAATTTTAGCCGACGTAGAAAAAATGTACCGGCAGGTATTAGTGCATCCTGATGATAGGTACTTACAGCATATAATATGGCGTAACGACCCATCTCAAACGCTTAAGGCATTTGAATTAAATACAGTTACCTATGGTACCGCAAGTGCACCCTTTATTGCTACCAGATGCCTTAAGCAGTTAGGACTTGAGTGTAAGGACAAGCAGATCGCTGAAATCATCCTTCATGATTTTTACGTCGACGATCTGCTGAGTGGCGGGGATGATTTGAGCGTAGTGCAGGACATTCGCAGGAAGGTAACGGCTACCCTCGCCTCTGCTCGCTTGCCACTGAGGAAGTGGAAGTCTAACGAGCCTCAGATAGTGTCGGAGTCCACCAAGTCCACGCACGATTTAAATATAGGAGGTAATGAGCCGAGTAAAACTTTAGGTTTAGGATGGCGACCTGAATCTGATGAGCTGTATTTTCCGATCGGTACTTTGATTACAATGAAGGGAAATTCGAAACGTGACATCCTTTCTGTGATTTCCCAGATATTTGATCCACTAGGTCTTGTATCCCCGGTCGTTATTAAATTTAAAATGATACTGCAAAGCTTGTGGTTAAAAAAACTTGTCATGGGATGAACCCCTGACGCCGGAGATCCAAGAAGCCTGGGAGGACGTTATTAAAAACCTGCATGTTTTGAACAGTCTACGTGTACCTCGCCGCGTGTTAATAGACAACTTCGTGCGATTAGAATTTCATGTTTTTTCCGACGCCTCGGAAAAAGCGTACGGTGCCTGCCTTTACGTCCGTAGTATTGATAGCAATGGCAATATCTTAGTGCGTTTATTACTGGCTAAGAGTAGGGTGGCACCCATTAAGGCCACAACTATCCCTCGGCTTGAGCTATGCGGAGCTCAGGTTGCAGCTAAGCTTTATGAAAAAGCTAACAGCTCGTTAAGAGTTAATGTAGCGTGTACTGTTTTTTGGACAGACTCCACTATTGTTTTAGGTTGGCTTAAGATGTTGCCTAGTAAGTTACAAACATTCGTTCGCAATCGTGTAGGCGACATTTTAGAAAAAACCGGTAATTGCGTTTGGCGACACGTTCCGACTGAGCTAAACCCAGCTGATTATGTGTCACGTGGAGTTAGCGTTGACGCGATTCAGTCTCTAGACATGTGGTGGTCAGGGCCAAGTTTTTTGAAGGAACCTAACAGTAATTGGCCTTCCACAGTAGTACCTGAACCGCAAACCGAATTATCGATTTTAGTTCAAACTGAAAATCCTTTAGATTTTATTAAGTTTGATCGTTTTTCAAATTTTAATAGGCTTAGGCGTGCAGTAGCGTACCTGTTACGTTTTATTGAAGGATGTAAGGGACGACGTGCCACAACCAATTTTCTCTCAGAAACCGAATTAAATGAGTCACTCAATGTCATCGTTCGCACATCACAAAAGGAATCATTTACCGAGTATAATCTTTTATTACATAAGAAACCCTTGCCTGCGAAGAGTGCGTTGTTAAAATTCAACGTGTTCCTTGATGAGAACAAGTTAATGCGGGTTGGTGGTCGTCTCAACAACTCAGAGTTTTCTTATGATAAAAAGCATCCGTTATTATTACAGTCCACACATCGAGTTACTCAACTGATATTTAAATTCGAACATACGAAACTGATGCATGCAGGGCCACAGTTATTATTAGCCTCAATTAGAGAAGTTTACTGGCCAATCGGTGGCCGTAATTTGGCGAGGGCTACGTATCGTCATTGCACTAAGTGCACACGAATGAAAGGAAGGGTTGTAGCTCCTATTATGGGTGATTTACCGCGGCAGCGCCTCATTCCTGGTGGTTACCCATTTGAATCCGTCGGAGTTGACTACGCGGGCCCTATTTCATCCGCTAGTCGTCAAGGACGTGGCTGTCGTATTGTAAAGGTCTATATAGCTATTTTTATATGTTTTACTACTAAGGCCATACATTTGGAGTTGGTAGGTGATTTGACGAGTAATAGCTACATTCAAACTCTACGGAGATTCGTGGCCCGTCGCGGCAAACCCCGTCACCTGTACTCGGACAATATCGGCATACAATGAGCTAGCCAACTTCATGAAGCAAAATTCTGACTCGCTGTCTAGTGATCTGTCAAATGAAGGTATAAATTTTCACTTCATTCCGGCATATTCGCCGCATTTCGGCGGAATTTGGGAGGCTGGTGTTCGCTGTGCAAAATTTCATTTGTTAAGAGTGCTAGGCAACTGTCACTTAACGTACGAAGAATTGTATACGACTTTGACGCAAATCGAGGCAATTTTAAATTCTCGTCCACTCACTCCCTTATCTTCGCATCCAGACGATTTGACCCCATTGACCCCCGGCCATTTTTTAATTGGACGTCCGCTCACCGCCATTCTGACTGAAAACTACCAAGAACGGAAATCGGAAAATCTCTCTAGATATCAGCGGATTGAACAACTCCGGCAACATTTTTGGGCACGTTGGAGCAAGGAGTATGTTTCGGAGCTTCAGAAACGCACTAAGTGGCAGACTCAATCCACAGCATTGGAGCTGAATTCTTTGGTCCTTCTGAAGGAAGATAATCTGCCACCGTTAAAGTGGAGACTTGGTCGGATTGTTGCACTTTTTCCCGGCCCAGATAATGTGGCTCGAGTAGCCGAAATCAAAACAGCCAACGGTATTGTGAAAAGATCATTTTCACGAATTTGTCCACTCCCGATAAGTGAAGATTAAGAGCTGTTTAAGTGGTTGAAAGCAAAGCTTTCAACGCCCGGGGGCATGTCGACGCCTTCGAGTTTTATGCTAGCAATAACGCTGATGCAACGCATCGATCTACGCATTGAACAGGAATACTATATTGTACAAAATTGTAATGTCATTCACCTTGTTCGTCTCTTGTCTGTAACACCTAATTTTGGAAATATATTCCGAGTTCAGTTAATTTGTGTCAAGCATTTTATTACCATTCTATACAGAGGTTTCACTGTACTAAAATTCTACATCAATGGTTTCACTTCAATAAAAAAAAACCAAAAACTAAACAAACATAATAATTAGTTTCAATTTTGGCCACTAAGTTGGTGGGACTATACGACTTGCTTACGACTTATAAAGTTTCATGTCTGCCTTTTCGCTGTCACCGGAAATGTATGAGAAATAGGATTTGTATACAAATGTAAGAAATGTTTGTAATTCATAGACGCCGGAAGGGCGTTCTATACCTTAGCGATTCGTATCAGCGACCTTGAATAAAAACGCTTCGAGCTATTTGATTGGGTGTTGGCCACATAAATATGCCAATTTCTTAAAAACTATTTTTAATTAGCATGCCACATGATTGGTACATTGTCATTCGATTCTTTGACATTCTTGAGAGAACTCATTAGGTATATGTATAGTTCGCGCGCGAGTTGAATGCAGAGTAAACGTATGGTGACACATACATTTACTCTGCACCTACAATCAGCAAATCCATAGTAATAATGTGAAAGTGTGTCTGTCTACTACGCTTTAACGGCCATCTTTTCAAGAGATTACGATAAAATTTAGTACAGGGATAGGTTTGTATCCTCGGGAAGGATATCGTACTTCATCATACTAATATTATAAATGAAAAAGTGTGTTTGTTTGTTGGTTTATTGGTTTGTTGGTTTGTCCTTCAATCACGCCGCAACTAAGCAATAAATCGACGTGATTTTTTGAATGGGTATAGTTGAGGACCTCGAGAGTGGCATATGCTACTTTTTATCCCGGAAAATTAAGGAGTTCCCGCGGGAATTAAAAAATGTTAATCCACGTGCACATAGTTGCGGGCATCATCCATTAATGATTAGAAAAATCAAAGTTGTGAAGTTCCTTATCACACTCTCCAAAGAGTAACAAATTGCAAACATTTCGAAAGCACAAAAAGCGAAATTGCAAAGTGTTTCAGCACACTGTGGTATCTTGTAACACAGCGGCGCATCTTTTAGCTGAAGCCTTTATGCTTTCGCCTGCCGTCATGGCTTTGAAAGACACGACAAAGCATTTTAGTCGGCTCATACAAAGTGAAATGCTTTGTACGTTTTGGAACGCTTTTTTTGGACAACGAACTGCAACGAAGTTTGCAACGAGACATGTAATTTTCTCATGAAATTGGGACAAATAGTCTTCTGTTTAACTATCAACTATTAAATGCAAACACTAGTTATGTACCTACTCCATTATTATTTATTCCTTATTTAATCAGACAGAAATTGTTGCCATCTTGACATTACACACAGATCTCCCGCCAAGTGCTTCCTGTGGTGCTTCCAATCGCGCTGTCACTGTCACTGTAAGTAGTAAATATTTTAAATATTTTCTGTACATTTGAAAAGTTTATTAAGTAAATCATAAGAATCTACAAGCCGGAGCTAAACTGCCTAAAAAAAAGTTAAAACTTATTCCCCTATTATGGGTAACGAAGTTTCGTTCGTTAAAATGCAAAATCTCAATTTCGCGCCCAATGTGCTACGCAAATTAGTATGATTCCTGCGAATCGAGAGTAAAAATTTAACATCGTTATCGTCAGTCAAAGGCTCAAAGCAGACATTGAAGTATTCCGTAGAAACATTTCACAAATTGTCAATCCATTCTGTACTAATCTGTATCTATACTAATATTATAAATTGCGAAAGTTTGGATGGATGGATGGATGGATAGATGGATATATACACGTGACTTCGCCCGCGTGGAATAAGTATATTTAATTCCCACGGGAACTCTTTAATTTTCCGGGATAAAAATGAGCCTATGTCACTCTCCAGGTCCCTTGAAAAAAATCACATCGATTGATTTCATTGAAGGACAAACCAACAAACAAACATGGTGTCATTGAAGGACAAACGAACACACTTTCGCATTTATAATATTAGTATGGATTCATCGCCGACATTGAATTCGTGTATTAAATTCGGACCGCCAATTTGGTAAAGCCCCTAAAAGTTTGGAGTGGTGTTGTTTATTACTTTGGCAAATTGATTGCTCAATCATTATTTTGATCTAAGATTACAAAGTTCGTAGGATCGACGGAGATTTTAAGTTGAGTAAAGTAAATCAATGGTGCGTATACAATCTATAGACCATTGAAAAGTGTATTTAATTATATCGTCCTCAACTATACCCATGACAAAAATCACGTCAATCCGTTGCTCCGTTGCGGCGTGATTGAATGTATAATTTCTGAATTTTTCCTGGTCGGGCTTGATGGGAGACTTCGGCCGTGGCTAGTTACCATCCTACCGGCAAGCGATTTAGCGTTCCGGTACAATGCGTTGTAGAAATCTATATATATAAAATTCAAAGTCCTGACTGACTGACTGACTGTCTAATATATCAACGCACAGCCTAAACCGCTAGGGTTAGGGACTTGAAATTAATTTTGACAGTAGCTTCCTTTTGTAACGTAGGCGCTCACTAAGGAAGGATTTTTCAAAATTCCACCCCTAAAGGGATAAAGTAAGGGTTGAAAGTTTGTATGAAAGTCCTTCATTTCTCAAGTTATAGTGATGAAACTTAGCATTTGGGCTTTCAGTTAGGTGCAGAAGGACGTGTTTCACCAACTTTGAAAATTCGACCCCCAAAGGGGTGAAAGATGGGATGAATGTCCTTCATTTATCAACATATTTTTCAAGTTATAACAACGAAACTTGGTATTTTGGCTTTCGGTATAATATTAAGAAATATGTGTGTAACAGTTTTTCAAAATTCCACCCCTAAACGGGTAAAATAGGAGTTGTAAGTTGGTGCTAAAAGGCCGGCGTGTTTCAAGTTAAATAGCCGTGAAACTTGATATTTGGGCTACCAGTTTAAATTATCAAATACATAGTTCACAGTTTTTATAAATTCTACCCCAAAGGACGTTAAATAGTCCTTCAATCACGCCGCAACAGAGCAACCGATCGACGGGTTTTATTTCGTGGGTTCTTTTTATCCCGGAAAATTAAGGAATGCCTATGGGAATTAAAAACTTATGCCACGCGAACGAAGTCGCGGGTGTCCGCTAGCCGTTTAATATAAATGACATGCCCCTATCAGGTTGACCCGCTACTATCTTAGACTCACTTACCACCAGGTGAGATGGCAGTCAAGGGCTAAGTAACTTGTAGTGGAATTATAAAAACAACAAATATATTATCTTATATTAGATTATGCCCGCGACTTCGTCCGCGTGGATTGTTTTTTTTTATTTCCGCGTAATAAAAAATCATAGACCATAGTCTAAGCCTATGTCCTGCCCCGGGATGCAACCTATCTCTTTAATGGTTAAGTAGTTGGGCCGTGTAAGCGTAGCAGACAGTCACACTTTCGCATTTATAATATTAAGTATGGATAAGAAACTTATATGTCCTTTAAGAAATTTAAGAATTGTTAATCTTAACGAATGCTGAGTAACGGCCGAGGTCCATTAAGGCCACTTCTATACTTATTTTGTGCAGTGGACTTGCGTAAATTGAGATTTTCAGAGCTCGAAAATACCTAGTGAATCTGGGGTCGAGAGAAAAAGTAACTTTTCACGAGGAAAGAACGGACAGTTTTAAATTGCATTACAGCTGGCAAACACTTTCATATTCCTTTTGTAGATTTTGAATTTCATTTCATGTACGACATCAGTGTAAAATTTAGTTTGTTAGTTTTCAGTGTTCCGTTGTCCAAAGTAAAACCTTTCGTAAAATGAACCTTAATTTCATTGATTTAAAATCACAAATTTTGTACAACCGATTTTAATTTTGGAAACGTATCGTATACGTAAGCGTATAATATGCATGATCTCTAAGTCAATGTAGTTAAGGTCGAATTAAAGTGTTACTTTAAGTTACTTTTTTCAATATCTCCTGTGGTGGGAAATGTTCTTCCCATTCGATCGCGACAACGTTATATTATACCATCTGTATATAAAATGTTTTTGAAAATTTAACTGGTATTATATTAGCAGGCATTAAACTTCTGATTGGATTAAATACAACTTTGCTAATTTGACTGATTTGGTACTTATAGCTAAAAACTATCAAAAAGTAAAAAAAAGTCTAAAAACTAAAAAAAGAAAAGTCGAACTCATTAAAGAGATTAAAAAATTCTCCATGAATGGTATGGTACTCCAAATGACTTCTTCTCCAAAATCGATGTGTTATTTTGTTTAGGTGCTATCAATTATGCTTCTTCAGACTCTAGTTCTTCTTCTTCAAGTAAAAGAAGATACAGTTTTTGTATGTTATTCGATGTATTCGAGCGCCAGTGCCTTGTGGGAGTTTCTCCCATACTATACTTTTCCATATCGCAAACCATATCGTTGAATACATCGTTTTCAGCGCAATCATGAGAGATTGCGATCTATAGATTTTACGATACACGCAGTGAATAATACAGCAATTTGAATAATGGATCTGAATATATGGGTTCTAAAATAGCAAATACCTAGCGCTACGTTCTACGTAATCTACCATGCTATTCCCTTGTAAGTGGAAAATTACTACTATTAAGTATATTCTAAATGCGAAAGTGTGTCTGTCTATCTGCTACGCTTTCACGGCCGGCCCATCTTTTTAACCGATTTTGATAGTACACAGATATTATGTTGAATCCCGGGAAAGAACAAAGGCTTTTTATCCCGGAAGTACCTACTAGAAGTAAGGAGTACCCGCGGGACTTAAAAAAAACTGAAAATACGAGGACCATCACCTAGGACCTAGGTAGTCTAAAATAAAACTGGATATTATGATAGGTAATTACCAACAGCTGTTGCCCGCAGCTTCACTGATTTTTTGACGCCAAGTAACTATGGATGGAATTTTCAAAAATCCTTTCTGAGCGGATACCTACGTCATGAAAACTATTAATATGTCAAATTTCATCCCGGGCGTTGGCAGTCAGATAGACAGACAGATGGACAACAAAGTGAGCCCAGGGTTCTTTTTTCCTTTTGAAGAACGGAACCCTAAAAACGACAATTTATTCAATTTCTTTTTGTGGTAAACTGGTAAGGCGGTAGGTTTCTTTCATCCCACGGACGTTAATTAAAGCAGCGAAAGGATTTTCCGTTTGAATTTAACAAATGAAGTTACGTAGGTAGTTGAACTGAAGAAAAATTTAAGCCGATTAAATGAAAATCTGATTTTTCTTTTGAATACTAGGTTTGAATTACTTTGTAGAACTGTTAGGGGAATGAACAGGTTTAAATTTATTTGAAAGTGGTCGTATTTCAAGCTAGTTTTTGCTAGTGAGTGGTATTTAATATTCGACCACGCAAGGATTAATAGTCTGTTCAGATTAAATCAAGATCAAATAAATTCAAATATTTTTCTATTGAAGCGTACCGAGAAGAGCCAGCAACTCAGTGGTTGCTCTTTTGAATATCTACCACTGGTTCGGAATGATATTCCTATCGAGGAGAACAAGCATGAATGGGACGGACTATCTGATACGACCGGAGAGAGATCAGGCGTCAGACCGACGGCTTTACACTGCCAATTTCCTAACTCCAGGCTAGTACTGAGAATTTCTTGTCAAAAAAAGCCATAGACTTAACCAGGGCTACCGCGTTTAAATTCGCCGCTAGGGGCGCTAGTGTAGTGTGAGGTCCCCGAAATGTCAAATATCACTGGGCTTTTATCGCGGGTCTAATTATTTAATTAATGTTATGAATATTTAGCAATAACCGATTAATTATGGAAAATGTAAGATACGTGCCAAAGAATGCCAGTGCTCTGTGCTTTGAAAGCATAGCTATGAAAAATAGGTGCAAAATTAAGCGGATTCTTTCGAACAGCTAATTCATAGGTTAGTATTTCCCTGGTTCCTGTATGTTTACTATTTAAAAAAGACTTCTTTTTTTCAGAAATATGCTTGTTTACCGAATATACAGCTATACTTCAGGACTCTACTCGCAAGTGGCGCCAACTAGTGAGCATAAAAACGGTAGCCCTCATTATGGCCCGACCCGGGTTTTGGACCTGGGACCTCGTCAACCACTAGACTGACGAGTTTAATAAGCAGCGTTTGAAACAATTCTGGACCCGTTTCGTGTTTCAGTTCTCATCCAAGGGATAACAACTCAAACAATTTACAATCCAACAACGCTTATTTACATTTTTGAACAAATTATTTTCGCTCAACTTTTGAAATTGTATGCTTATTTCACTCTATTCAAAATCGAAATAATAAACCACAAAAAAGTTATCTATCTAACTTCTAAATTGCACGTGAGCTTTTGTTTGCAGATGATGGTGATGGATTTGAATCGCTCCAGCAATGCTAAAGACAGTGGGATCATAAGTATCTACACATTGGTGTAATTGTAAATTAATTTCACCGAGTTTCTCGCTGGTTCTTCTCGGTAGGAAATTTTCCGAACCAGTGGTAGATTCACTCGAAGATTCAAAAGCACTTGTGTACTTGACAAGTGCTTTTGAACTCTACCTGTCTCACCTGGCTGGAGTGTGTTCCCACCCTAAGGCACCGGTCATAATTAAGTATTTGCTTGGGAAAAGGACCTTTCTAGAATAATTAAAATTTATACCTGAAAAGGTACGACAGTTATTTTGTACCTAAATGGGATGATTTTAGCTTTATTAGATTTTTAGATTTTTTAGATTTTTAGATTATATTATATAGATTTTAGATTTTAGATATAGTAGATGATTGAAGCTATTTTCAACCGACTTCAAAAAAAGGAGGAGGTTCTCAATTCGACTGTATCTTTTTATATTTATTTTTTATGTTTGTTACCTCAGAACTTTTGACTGGGTGGACCGATTCTTTTTTTATTTGAAAGAGCATACTTCCCATGTGGTCCCGTATAAATTTTATCGAAATCGATCGAGCGGTTTTTAAAATATCAACAATAAAATAAGTACTTTGTATAGCGTGTGCTTGTTGTTGTTAAGTTGGCGCGGGAGTTTGAAGTCGGTTGTTTAAAAAGTATTTTTTATATTAAATTATTTATATCTTTTTTTGTTTTATTACTCAGGATAATTAAACAGTTCGCGGGAAACTAAAAACCTTAATCCGCGCGGACGAAGTTGCGGGCTTCTGTCTGTCTGCTATACACTTTCAGGGCCTATCTTTTCAACCGATTTTGATGAAATTTGATAAAGAGATAGGAAGCATCCTGGGGAAGAACACAGGCTAGTTATTATTTCGGAAACATCACGGAGAATTTAAAAATACTACGACGCCGCGGACGAAGTCGCGGGCATCATCTAGTATGAAATCGTAACATAGTCGGGCGTTCTCTAACAAAAAATGTGAGTGAACAACCTTTTACATTATATTATAATATTGGTTTAAATCTTATTGCACGGTGATATCACACGAGTATATTATATCCGACCAGAGGGGAAGCTTCCTAACAAAGTCGAAAATGTATACCTATTCTGCTAGGGTTGTCACCTGATGCATGTCAACAATTTAAGGAAAAAATAAAAATATTATATTATAGTTATATAATGTATAATTACAGTTATATCCTGAAATTGAACAATAAATACTTAAATTAGACAAATATTATAAAGAAACGAAAATATTTATTTTTAATGAACATCAGTATTTTTAACATAACTTCACAATAATGTTGATAGATGGCACCGTCATTTACTATCGCAAAAACAGTTTTGCGTCGACTATTATTACATTTTATTTAACTTGCAATGTATTTATGGATGTATAAATGTATGTATGTATGGAGGGAGTCCTAAATATCGATTTTGAACGAAATCGGTCAAATAACAAAGAATTTCAAAATGGCGCTGATTTTTTAAAATTTTGGTACCAGTTTCCTGTTTTATAACCCCAGGGATTCTCAGATATCGATTTTGAACGAAATCGGTTAATTAACAAAGAATTTCAAAATGGCGCTGATTTTTTTAAACTTTGGTACCAGTTTCCTGTTTTGTAACCCCAGACAGTCCTAAATATCGATTTTAATCGGAAAATCATAAAAATAGGTTCATTGGTTTCCGAGAAAATCGTTAACAAGGTTAGAAAGGTACTTACTTCTCTTTATTTATTCTCTCGGGTATGAAAAATAGGAAACATCCTTATTGTCTTTGGAACTTTTTAAGCAAACTGTGCAAATATTCGGCATTTTTGTTGAAACAACACTATTTACATAAATAAATCTAATAGTTTTATTTTTAATTCAAAATTAGATTATACGCTCGATCGTCAGCCCTTACGTTCGTACCCGGACTGAGGCGTCGCGTACCCAGACGGCGTGTCGGTGAATGTGTCGGTGAGAGCTCACGCACACATCGTTGCGATATGTATGGGTGAAGTCGCCGCGAGCCGTTTGTATGAAGCTTCCCCTCTGTACGTAATATGTTAGGTGATAGGATAATAATGTGTACACGGCCTACCGAAGGTCTTAACAAGCCGTCGACCTCATGACTCAGGTCGATGAGGATTAGCCCTTAATGAAGCGAAATAATCTGATTAATGCCTTCCTAAACTCATCTGTGCGGTAAAGTTTAATTATCAACGGCACATGTGTTTGTTTTAATGTTAGGTTTGGAACTTTGGGAGTTATGATACCTTTCGTAATGGCCTATTTTTCAAGCTATTTAGCTAGTCTCGATATAAATCAATGATTATGAGTTTGAAATATTTAAGCCAAATTTTGGCGCGATACTACCGTAAGCTGCGCACCCACTATAATCCACAGTCATTTGACGTAATGACATTTTGACCATGGCATCAAGCCACGTGTAGTCATTAGTCAAAATTGTTTTCACAATAGGTACCTACCTATCTACACTGTACACTTATTGAACGTCACCGTGACGACCTCCGTGGCGCAGTGCTTTGCGCTGTTGCCTTAACGTGCGGAGGTCCAGGGTTCGATCCCCGGCAGGGTTTGGAAATTTATAATTTCTGAATTTCTCTGGTCTGGCCTGGTGGGAGGCTTTGGCCGTGGCCGTTACCACCCTACCGGCAAAGACGTACCGCCAAGCGATTTAGCGTTCCGGTACGATGCCGTGTAGAAACCGAATAGGGATATGGGTTTAATATAACTGCCATGCCCCTAACAGGTTAGTCCGCTACCATCTTAGACTGTACATCACTTACCATCAGGTGAGATCGCAGTCAAGGGCTTACTTGTAGTGGATAAAAAAAAAAGTCACCAATACGTGAGACTTGTTAATAAACTAACGGTATCTTAAAACTAAAGCTGCGAGGGTAGTCCTTTCCCTTTCAAATACACACTGTTTCTGTATTCATGGTGACCGTTTAAACGGACCTATGTTTGTTTTAGGTAGCCGCCTTTCACATGCAAGTACATAGTTCAGGTGAGATCGCAGTCAAGGGCTAATTTGTAGTGGATTAAAAAAAAAAGTTGCGGCTTCCTTAACATTGTACGTCACGGTACTGTTACGGAATACGCAAACCGTGGTGTTTGAAATGGGCCTTAGGGCCCCCGTCGATGGAGAATTCGTTTGACTTAAGTCATTTGACCGTCGATTACTTACCGTCGATAGCCAGCTTTAGTTTAGTCTAGAGAGAGTCATTTCAGACTCTTACAGAGGTCTCTTGTCGGATACTAATATTATATATGTCACCGTAAGATTGTAAAAACCTTTAGATTATAATCTAACTCGCGAAATTGTAAACTGTCGAATGATTACAATTTAACGGATTATTTTTCGGTAGATTGTAATCTGTTAGGTTTATTAACCCGATAGAACTTAAGTGCCTAATTGATTATTTATGTCGAACCCTAACCTAACTTACAAGAAGAAAACGTAAATACAATGAATATTTCTAAAATTGACACTTAAAACATTGAACGGTTCACAATCTTTCGACTGTTTACAATCTATAGAAAGAAAGCGTTAGATTACATTTTTACGGTTTTTACAATCTTACGGTGACATAATATACATTCTGATATCTACGACGTAAGTTAATATTTAGGGCCTCTTAAAAGGGTCTCTGAAATATTAATTTTGATCTTGGTTCTCGTTAACCAGTATTTGTGGGGAATTTTAATTGCATTTCAAATAAGAGACAGCAAAAGTTGCTCTCTGAATAGTTATATTTTTAACCGACTTCCAAAAAAGGAGGAGGTTCTCAATTCGGCGCGTATATTTTTTTTTTTTTTTTTTTTAATGTATGTTACCGCATATCTCCGTGGGTTTCAAACCGATTTGAAAATATTTTTTTTCAGTGGTTAGAGGAAGCTCGCGAGATGGTCCCATAAAAAAATCTGACTCCAAATCCTCAATCCTGATGCTGTAAGTATACCTACGACTCAAAACTAGGGAGTTAGGCAGTTTTGATGGTGAATTCATATAGTAGGTATCACGTCACGTGTATACGATTCAACTCTGAGTCCCAACTCCTCAACACTGATGCTGCAGGGTACAGAACTCCTTAAAAATAGCGATTTAGGATTTTTTCATGGGGAATTCATATTGTAGGTGTCAAGCAACGACTTCATACTTAAACCCAAGTCCCAACTCCTCAACTCTGATGCTGCAGGGTACTGCACTCCTTACACAGGATACAAAGACTACACTAAAAAGTTAAAAATAAAAATTCTTTCCAAAAAACCGACTTCCAAAGCCACTGTAAAGTAAAAAATAAATTTAATTTCTACACACTATGTTGAAGTCGGGCGAGTATAACAAAGGTAGGCAAAGTTGACGCGTCAGGCTCGCCCGACTTCAACATAGTGTGTAGAAATCAAATTTATTTTTTACTTTACAGTGGCTTTGGAAGTCGGTTTTTTGGAAATAATTTTTTTTCTTTCTTATTTATTTCAAGTACACCAACTTCCATAAAATTATTTCTATTTCGCAAATCCTACTGATTTTATAAATGTGAAAGTTTGGATGTTTGTTACTACTTCACGCCGCAATGACTAAACCGATTTGGCTGTAATTTGGAAAGAAGATTGCTTGAACCCTGAATTACCACATCAGCTACATTTTAACACAGAAAATTGAAGAGTTGACGCGGAAATTAAAAATCTCAATACACGCGCTTAAAACAAATATACAAAACATCCATAAAAATAAACATAATATGAAATTATATGTCCCACTTGCCTGGGACTGCCTTCTAACTAAAACTGCCTTCGGTAACCGAGCCTTTATCAATTCCCTATTTTTTTTTAATCCACTACAAGTTAGCCCTAGACTGCGATCTCACCTGGTGGTAAGAAATGATGCACTCTAAGATGGTAGCGGGCTAACTCATGAGTATGGCAGTCTAGGTACTCCCACAGAATTTAGACGACCTCCGTGGCGCAGTGTGTAGCGCTGTTGTCTTAACGTCCGGAGTTCCCGGGTTCGATCCCCGGCAGGGTCAATTTGGGAATTTATAATTTCTGAATTTTCCCTGGTCTGGTCTGGTGGGAGGCGAATAGGCGTATGGGTTTAATATAACTGCCATGCCCCTAACAGGTTAGCCCGCTACCATCTTAGACTGCATCATCACTTACCATCACGTGAAATCGCAGTCAAGGGCTAACTTGTAGTGGATAAAAAAAAAAAAAGAATACCATTGCCATTACTGAGCAGTGGTCTCCTATCAAAATGAGAATGGCTTTGAGTCATAGTGCAAAACGCTGACCAAATACAATTTGACTGCCTTTACACACCTAGAATATCATGGAGAACTCTTAGGCTTAAAGGATACGATGTTGTCCTTTTCACTGCGAATAGTAATTATACCTAAGTGCGCGTTTGTTATTCGTATCTCGGACCTTCCGAATTCAAGGACGAAGTATTGATTGAGTTTCATGTTATAGAAAAATAAATTGAAACAACAATAAATATAATACTATTTAAATAAATATTTTTTCTTTTCATGGAATGGTTTGGGTTTTTTTTATATTTGTATAATACGATATCATGTTATTTGTATTGTATGAAATAATATTGTTTATTCTGATGTATAAAAAACATTAGTACTAGATGATGCCCGCGACACCGTCCGCGTTGATTAAGGTTTTTTGATTCCCGTGGGAACTCTTTAATTTTCCGGGATATAAAGAAGCATATGTCCTACCCCGGGATGTAACCTACCTCTATACTAAATTTCATCAAAATTGGTTGCACAGATGGGCCGTGAAAGCGTAGCAGACAGACAGACACGCTTTCGCATTATTAGTATGGATATTTCATCAGTAATTTTCTCTGCTTTGCTGAATAATTTCAAGATATCCCATCATTCCCATCCCATAAGTAACCCAACTGTATAACCGATTTAAAAAGATAGTTAATTAATTGAATTCCGTAGACTAATCACGGCTTATAAATCTAGAAAATTAAAGAAAAACTACTAGATTCTTAAAACTTGTTCCTAGTTTATTATTTTAGTAAGTTTTTTTTCTATGTTCATGAAAAGGTTATGGACTGTTGTTTTAATACAATAATGTTTTGTATTTACGAAAGGACATTGTGTATTCTGGCGCAAAAAAATATTATGCTCCACAATTTAATCAATTTCTATTTGAGTTATTGTACCGTGAAAGCCTTTCATTGAACGGGTGACCTTCTTAGAAACTATTACGTATATATACCTATGTGTTCACTTACAGTCGTGGTCTGAAAATCTTTACCACTTTAAGGTTCATTATGCCATGCATACATCAGTGTCAGAAGGCGTACCTATAATGTTTATAGTGGGGATTAGGCATAGATCATAGGATTTTTAACTTGTATCGGTCACTGAAGTTACTAGTACTTTCGACTAACTACTAGTACTACTAGTACTATACTAGTAGTACTAGTAGTAGTAGGATAGATGTAGAAAACCTATTTTGATAAATGTCCCAAAATGCTAAAATGTGTTAAACTTGTAATTAAGGAATGAGTTTTATTTATAAAAAGTCATTTTATTAACTGACTAGCTGATGCCCGCAACTTCGTCCGCGTGGATTGACATTTTTTTGTTTCCCGCGGGAACTTTTTAATTCGGGATAAAATGTCTATGTGTGATTCCAGGCTATAATATACCTCCAATTTAACCAGATCCGTTAAGCCGTTCTGGCGTGATTGAGTAACAAACATCCATCCAAACTTTCGCATTTATAATATTAAGCATAGATGAGTATGATTGAAATCTTTTGCTACATTAATTATATTAATACTAGCTGATGCCCGCGACTTCGTCCGCGTGGTTCAAGTTTGTTGGTTCCCACAGGTACCTAATTTTCTGGGATAAAAAGTAGCCTATGTCACTCTCCTGGTCCTCAACTATACCCATGCCAAAAATTATGTCGATCCGTTGCTCCGTTGCGGCGTGATTGAAGGACAAACCAACAAACAAACACACTTTCGCATTTATAATATTAGATAGTATGATCTTCATATTATAGAATTTTGACACATTGTTAAAAAGAATCCAACTTGGAAAATATTAAACATTTTGAGACCGCGACTGTATGGTGAACACATTAATTATACCTACTTACTAAGAGCACTAAAAGTTTTGCCACAAATAACTGAGTTACCCTTACCGCGAAATGACGCGTAACTCAACTAAGTACAGTTGTCGTGTGACCTTGAACTTGCTTGGACCCTTGGAGGGTTAGAAATTGTTGTTTTATTTTTATAAATTTATTTATTTAGGAGCGCGGAAGGACTTGGGAACCTACTGCATTATTATCCAATAAAACTTCTACCATTATGTGATTAATGGAAAGGGGTCACGACTCACGACCCTCAGCAATGAGGAACACGACGCGAAAAGAGAGATTTATTTAGGTCAAATCTTACAACTGATTTATCCCCAACCGATTGAGCTGTTTTTTTTTATACAGGCACACGTTTAGTTTAGATGACCCATGGTTAACTAAGTGACGTCATTTTAAATCCAATATGGCGAACTCCCGAAGATGATGGACTAGTTATTTTTTATGCTCTCCCTTAGCCTTTTTAGGGTTCCGTACCCAAAGGGTAAAAACGGGACCCTATTACTAAGACTCCGCTGTCTGTCTGTCTGTCTGTCTGTCTGTCTGTCTGTCTGTCTGTCTGTCTGTCTGTCTGTCTCCAGGCTGTATCTCATAGACCGTGATAGCTAGAAAGCTGAAATTTTCACAAATGATGTATTTCCGTTGCCGCTATAACAACAAATACTAAAAATTAAAAAAATATATATATTAAGGGGGGTACAATAAACGTGCTTTTTTCGTATTTTTTTTGCTCAATATTAAAAACGGTAACAGGTAGACGGTTCAAATTTTCACAGAATATAAACTTGTATATTACCTTTCAAAATAAATAATTAAATATCAATAAAGTAAATATTAAAGGGGGGCTCCCATACAACAAACGTAATTTTTTGATATTAACAGTAACCCTCTACAAACAAAGTTAGTTTTGCGGTTCATTAACAAAGGTAATTATACCTACTTCTTGAGTTCGGAACCCTCGGTGCGCGAGTCCGACTCGCACTTGGCCGGTTTTTTTAAAGTAAATTACTTAAAAAAGGCTCGGCTCGCGCCTCGTCCTATTAAAATCACTTGGGAGGTCCTCAGCTTCGCCTCGTCCGTCCAATATTACTGGGCTGTAAATTGCTTTATTTCCGGCTTGGACAGTCATTTACCATTTTGTACCTATTCTTCCTTTACAAGAGTCACTTTCCCACTGCCAAGTCACTGGTACAGATCTCTTGTAAGGAGATATTAATAATAATAAGTTCCCAGGGGGGTTATTACCATCGCATAAAGCAGTATCATTTCTAAATGTCAGTTTTATGACACGAACCTTGATGTGATTGAAATAAGGATTATAATTCTAAAATACTAACGTCAACAATATTGAAACAATACGGTTTTAGGCTATGGTGGTATGCCCCCTGTCCTTTATTTAATTTTTTTTTAAATATTTTGTACAAATAAATAAATAAAATACTCTCCAGCAAAGGTAGGTTCCGGTATGTAAAGTGAGTCCGGAACAGCTCATCAAAATGTTCCGTGTGCTCGAATGAAATTAAAAGGCCGTTTCGCCGTCGTCCCGAGAGTCGGTCGTGGGTGGAATCGGTAATGCACGTCTGATTGTAGCTATTCACCATCCGTGATATTGTGCCGCTCGAGGGAATCCACCGCCCGTTACAATCATTCCATCCGAAGAGATAACATTCGATCTTTCACGGCTGGTTTTGCTTTTAAACGTCATGAAAATCTTAAATGCAGGCCTTTAAATCTGACCCGGTGACCGCGTCGCTAGTACCTACATACTTATCTGTATGTATGTATGTATATTCTTTATTGTACACCACAAAAACACAAGAGAAACAGATTACAAACATGAAAACGTAAAACGTAGGTACATTAGGGCGGTCTTATCGCTAACCAGCGATCTCTTCCAGACAACCTTATCGATACGGAGACAATAGGCATGATGACTGATTTTGAAAAATGGTCAGATTATGTTCGGAAGTATCTACTATTTCGAAAAAATATCTTATTTCAGTAGAAAAATAAAGTTTGGTAGATAAAATTAGCATTTGAAATTTAAATTTTAAAATTCACGCCAAAACGTTCGGCGGTGTCATGGCGTCGTTGTGACGTCACTATTGTTTTTACCAATGTACTCTGTGCAGTGTGCAGTAAGCAATAGTGTGATTGTCAAAGCTCGAAAACAAACAATTGTGACGTCATTCGCTTCTTTGTGTTTTATGCAATATGGCGGATTGCTGTATTTTATAGTTTTATTTTATCAATTTAAATAGCAATCTCACTCGAAATCATACTTCATACTAATATTATAAATGCGAAGTCACTTTGTTTGTTGGTTTGTTGGTTTGTTGGTTTGTCCTTCAATCACGCCGCAACGGAGCAACGGATTGACGTGATTTTTGGCACGGGTATAGTTGAGGACCTGGAGAGTGACATAGGCTACTTTTTATCCCGGAAAATTAAGGAGTTCCCGCAGGAATAACAAAAAAACTTAAACCATGCGGACGAAGTCGCGGGCATCAGCTAGTAGAAAAATAAATACGTATTTTATAATCCATGAATCCTATTTCATTAGATAAATTCATAATTTCATTGATTCTTGGTTACTGTCATCATGCCTATTAACAAGTGGACAGTGGGAGGTGGTGCATAAAAATAAAATTATATACTAATAGATACATAAACTAACAAATACCATAAAATTGTACCACTAATACACTAATATGTACAAAATAAATAAAATAGACATACCTACGTAAGGTTAAATACATAAATAAATACATAAATACAAATATAAAACATGTCGCTATTGATGATTACAGAGAGACATGTAATGATTTTTCACGTCAATTAAAAACATATTTAGAGTTTTAGCTCGATGTATTTGCGAGGGCAGTTCATTCCACAAGCTAATGGCCTTAAACATAAATGAATTTTTGAAATATTTTGTCCTATAAGTAGGCACTGCAAGAACGAGTTTTCCGGCTGACCGAAGAACTCTTTCTGGTCTGTCATGATCATTATATGTAAAGTACTAATATTATAAATGGCAAAGTTTGGATGGATATGTGGATGTATGGATGAATGTTTGCTACTCAATCACGCCAGAACGGCTGAACGGATCTGGATGAAATTTGGCACAGAGATATATTGATTATAGTCAGGAATAACAAATAGGCTACTTTTTATCCCGGACAATTAAAGAGTTGTCTCGGGGATCAAAAAACCTCAATCCACGCGGACGAAGTCTCAGGCATCAGCTAGATAAAAATAAAATAAAAACAAAAACTAAACAGGCTTAAAAATCATTTCCAATTTTGGCCATCGGGTCAGTTACGTTCGTGGGACTAATTGGACAACTAGCTGCAGTAAAAGACGATATAGCCTAAGGGTTAAAACCTCGGATACACTAGTTGGGGAGCCGAGTTTCGATTAAAGTTTTCCGATTGCCGCTTGAACTCTTTAATTTTCCGGTATAAAAATATGGCCCATGTCCTCCCCTGGGATGCAACTTATCTCTATACCAAATTTCAACAAAATCGGTTGTAAACATGGGCCGCTAAAGCGTAGCAGACAGACAGATACACATTCGCATTTATAATATTATTAGTATGGAAATTATGGATATTCATAAACTTCTGTCCGAATTTCGGCCTTGGCGGCTAAGTGTGTGCGTAAACACGGGTGCACTCTATTCCCTTACTCTCAGTCTGATGGGTCGGCAATCCGACACGATCAGTAAGAGATCATTAAAAAAATTCGTAAATCCCAGCCATGGAAACTCAATACGCGAGAAAATAACTCGCATAAAATATTTTTTAAAAACCGTTACACAAAATATACAGAACCACTAATGAACTAATTAACAAGTAACATTTCAAGTAACATTTTGTAAATTCGCGTTAATGACAGAGCTTTCACTCGGTTTATATTATCTATACCAAGCCTCCAGACTAATGTTCTTATGCTGCGTTATTTATAGTCTGCAGTAGCACCTATTCTGTGGTATTAGGTAGTTTTTGAACTAAGATCTTTAACTTGTCTGTTGATAAATGAAAGTTACAAAATGATAATTTCTATTACTTGTTCAGATATTGCTTCATCACATCTTACTAATATACTGATACTAATCTATACTAAATTTATAAATGCGAAAGTTTGGATGGATGGATGTATGGATGTATGGATGGATGTTTGTTACTCAATCACGCCCGAACGGCTGAACGGATCTGGATGAAATTTGGCACAGAGATAGATTATAGTCTGGAATAACACATAGGCTACTTTTTATCCCGGAAAACTAATTTGGATTGCAACTAGAACGGATTGAGGTTTTTTGGTTTCCGCGGGAACCAAAAAACCTCACTCGGACGGAGCAACGTGTCTCCGTGGGAATAAAAATCTTCATCCCTCTCCAGGTCCTCAACTATCACATCCGTGACGTTGTAAGACAACCATCGAAAAAAGAATATAAATCATCAAACCTCACGATCGAATTTGCGAATACCTTGATTAAATCTCGATTTTTGAAGTCTTCTAAAGAGTCTAACAATAAAAATCCATCTGCGAAACTTAACTCGACACACGTCGGACTTCATGACCCCAAGGTTCCTTTATATATAGCTGAGCTGTTGACTACGAAAGCAAAAAGATTGTTCTATGTCACTCGTACTTTTGCCAAATCTCATAACTTTAAATACTGTTGGACGGCAAATGGCCGAATAATGTTAAGAAAGGACAATGAGAGTAATTATATTATTATTAAAACCGAACAACAACTACAACAACTTGGCCAGGAGTCTAAAATATGACTATTTAATTATCGCCTTAAATCATTTTCCTTTCTTTATTTTTTGATGCATGTTTTAATAAGTTTAAGATATTATTATACTTTAGAGTCACTGTTTCACACTTTACAAAATATACTCAGAGCACACAAATCATAATAATTAAACGTATATCTTACTTTATACATAATGAACACACACAAACTACAACACAAACATACATATCAATCTCGAGTACCTCACATTACAAGAAACATTCAAATTCTGATATCAAACCACTAGTTTACTGTTTTGAGTTTTTACCGAACTATTACATCAACTTACTACAATCATGTAAGAATTATTATTCCTGTCTCATTTCAACCTTTCACCCAAGAACTTTAATAACTTTACAGTGCATAGCCAAATAAATGATTTAAATGCAAATGTTGACGAATTTTCTGTATCCGATTCTTACACCAGCAGTCCTGAACTAGCACACACCTACCTTCAAAATCCGAAAAAATATATAAAAATCTTAGCCCAAAATATATTCTTGAGCGATTGATTTGCAAACAACTTGTTCAATATCTTGAACACTTTAAATTACTTTCTACACAACAATTTGGCTTTAGGAAACCAAAAAGTACTAATGATGCTGTTTTGGAACTAACTGATAATATTATTCACCGCCTGAATAATGGTAATAAAGTCCTTACAGTATTTTTAGATCTTGCAAAAGCGTTCGACACAGTACCTATTCCCACTCTCTTAGATAAGCTTGAAAGAGTTGGCGTACGTGGTAATCAACTAAATTTCTTCCGCAGCTACCTTACTAATCGAACGCAAATTACCAAAATCGATAACAACTTGAGTGAGGAGCTACCAATCTCGTATGGCGTCCCACAAGGTAGCATTCTTGGCCCAACTCTTTTTCTCGTCTTCATAAACGACCTTTGCAACCTTCGTATTAAAAACGCCCAAATAATTTCCTTCGCCGATGATACCCCCATCACCTTTTACGCTTAATCTTGGTCTGAACTTGTAGCATCTGCTCAACTTGGATTCAACACTATCAATGATTGGCTCCGCTCTCACTTTTTAACTTTAAACATCTCCAAAACTAAACTTATGACATATTCAATACGAAATGCTGCTCAACCTGAGACTCCGTTAACCCTAAAAGTTCATTCTTGCTCTGATAGGACTAGCTCGAACTGTAACTGTGAGTCCATAGCTTCTACTGATAAAATTAAATATCTAGGCATTGTTTTAGATCAAAACTTGAATTTTAAAGACCATATCGATCTGCTAACAATCAGGGTCCGAAAGTTAATATCTATCTTCAAAAACTTACGAAGCGTTGCTAATCCCCATGTAATCCGTAATGTTTATTATGCCTTGTGCCAATCCATTATCCTATACTGCATCACATGTTGGGGTGGCACCGCTAAAACTACACTCAAGCCCCTTGAAATTGCTCAGCGGGCCATATTAAAGGTGGCAACGTTTAGGCCTATACTCTTCCCTACCACCTTGTTGTACAAAGACTGTGGCGTCCTTAGTGTTAGAAAGCTGTTTATTCTAAATGTGATTGTGCAGCAGCACAAAATAACTCCGTATCGAACTATTGCAAAACGCCGCAAAGACAAAATTTGTACTCTGCGTGCGCCTAAACTAGCTTTTACAAAACGTTTCTTTTATTATCTCGGCCCATTCTTATACAATAAGCTTAATGCAGAATTACCCTTTTTTAATCTGCCACTTACTCAATGTAAAAAACTAGTTACATCTTTTTTGCTGGGTAAATCTTATGAAGAAACGGAAGATTTCTTACAATCTGATATATAATCTATTATATTTTCTGAAAACAAAACCAATAATGTTATTTACCTATACATATAAATACAGTTACATTTACTCTTTCATTTTGTTATTTACAAGAGCTTACAAGCACGTACATAAACATAAACACACAAACACGCGCACACACTCACACGCACACACACACACACACACACACACACACACACACACACACACACACACACACACACACACATACATACATACACACTACTCACTAGTTCACATTGCTTAAGTTAAATTGTAATGTACAATAATATATATATATATATATATATATATATATATATATAATGAATTATATAGTTTATAGTATTTTTAAGTGATTGCATAAATAACTATAGTTGGAAACATATGAGCTTGTGCACACATTTGGTTAACGAGGGAGAGGGCTGGTTATCCTTAACACAGGTCTAAAAAATCTAGCTAGGATAGCCAGTTCTTGATCTTGCAACATTTAATGTAAAATTATTTGATTAATAAATAAATATAATAAAATAAAAAAAAAAACTATGCCCATGCAAAAAATCACGTCAATCCGTTGCTCTGTTACGACGTGATTGAAGGACAAACTAATAAGCCAACAAACAAACACAACTTTCGCATTTATAATATGTATTAGTATGATTATTATTTACCTATTTGACTGCAGTACCCTAAAAATGGTTCCGTCGCGTATGCTACGAGTTACGACCACGCTACGGAAACAGCTTACAGCTTGGAATTGAATATTGCTCTTATGTCACTCCGTTCCGCTGGAAGGCGAATATTATAATATAAGCGATTTAAATGCTGGTAGAATGTTGAAGTTTCCATCGAAGGTAAAGTTTCCATCTTTAAGCCAAACATGTTTCAGGTAAGATCTTTTATTATTTTCTATACTTACCTTTTTTGAAAGTAAGTTCTTTAAGGATAAAAGGCGGGTCCTGGGCTAGATAACACGTACGTGACAGCAAAGCGTTGGTTTCCGTCTCTTTTCCTCTAGCATCTATAGATAGAGAGAGATTAGAGAGAGAGAGTAGAGAGAAAGAGTAAATGTTTGTAATTAATTTAGTTTGTAATGAACATTTTGAACGATCGGAAAGAAGCCCCGTCGTAAGAAAAACGTTGCATATTCAAGTTAGTAAAAAAGTAATTTAAAAAAAACAAAAAGCCCGACTGCTTGGATACCAAAAAGTATAAAACAAGACATGAATTGAAGTATTTCATTATTATCAATTTAAATCGTATAATATTTAAAAAAAATATCAAGGCGCAGTCGCACGTCCATTATCTAACCTTAACGTTATTTTTTCTGTAATGTGACACAAAGGAATACAACCTTTGAAACCTCGTAAATCCTAAATGATTGTTTTAATTTGTTACATTATGGCTTCTAGAGGGCGCCATTTTGTTTTTTCTTAAATTTGGCTTCCACAGTGACACTCTAATAATATATTTGGCACAAACAAGTGTAAGAATCATCAAAATCGGTCCACGCGTTTAGGCTGTAGCTAAACAGCCTAAACAGCAAGGAACATACAAACATTTATATAGACTGATGAACACATAACCATGTGCGTTCCGCAGTCGGGTAAATAGTGAATAGCGAAACTCGAGCGTTGAGAACTTATGTTCTTACCCGGGGGTCTCCAACGACACCACACGGCTTATTATCATTTTTCTAATGCTGTTCCTTTTAGGCTACAATATTACATGCCCGGCTTCTTATTGGGTGGTCGGGCGTTCATCCCTCCCTTTTTTCATCTATATAAAGAAAAGGTGACTTACTGACTGACTGTCTGATCTACCAACGCACAGCTCAAAACACTGAACGGATCGGGCAGAAATTTGGCATAGAGATAGCTATAAAATGACGAAGACATCTGCTGGGAGAGGATTTTTGAAAATTCAACCCCTAAGCTGGTAAATTAGGGCTTTGGAATTTCTATGAAAATCTAACTTAACCCTAGCGAAGCCGCGGGCAGAAGCTAGCTAATTCTGTATGAAAGAAGGTAATTCTCCCAACCGCTCAAAAATTTCTGATCATTAAATAATTATTTTCTATTGTAAGTTAGCTATAATAAGCTAAAGCCAAACCAATATTTGCCTCTATATTTTGATTAGTGATATTGCCTCCAGTATTTTGTTGATGGTTCATCAAGGTTCGATAGTAAATTGATAGTTTTAGCTTTTAGCTATCATTAATGAATCTATACTAATACTAGCTGATTCCCGCGACTTCGTCCGCGTGGAAAAACGTTTCTTTGTTCTATAAAATACCCTATGTGTTATTTCAAACTATAATCTATCTCTGTGCCAAATTTCATCCAGTTCCGTTCAGCGGTTCTGGCGTAATTGAGTACCAAATATCCATTCATACATCCTTCCATCCATCCAAACTTTCACATTTATAATATTAGTAGTATTATATTATAATATTAGTAGTTTATAGTATTAGTATTAGTACTACACTACGTTACACAAAGAACGTATTACGTAGTGCATTTTTGGAAATTCTTCCTTTTTTAAGGATTATTTTTTATTACCTAATTATAGGGTTGATGCTTAAGCCAAAAATATTTTTTTTTACTGATTATTAAATAGAGGGCCTTCCCAGACCTAAAGTTTGATAATTAGTTTAAACTAGCGATTAAAGAAAAATAGGGTGTTGAAATTTCATAACGTCACAACTATGTATTTCATACAAACTTGATAAAAAGTTGCTGATTCGATTAAAATAAAATATTATTATCACAGTTTATATGCCCTACACAATGTATAACGGACTGATCCACAGTACTTATTGTTTCTTCGTTCCGATTACTTTATCAATAGAAAAGTTACTCTATAAAATTACCAAAGCTGGCTGTCTTGTGTTACACTAATATTCCTCTCTCTCAGTAGGTAACAGGAGCTCGCCCCTCCCTAATGAGACTTCAGACGGGAAGCTAATAGCTACTTATGTTCGTGACTTGCGACGCTATAATAATAATCAGATACTTTCTTTTATTCCATTACAAGTTGGCCTTTGATTTGAATCTCACCTGGTGGTCAGTAATGATACTGTGTAAGGTAGGGGGTCGGCTTAGCGGGTAACAGAAAATCAATTGAGATCAGTGTATAATAGCTTCATAAAAGGTAGATTTTATCCACTACAACTTAGCCCTTGAGGGCGATCTCACTGATGGTAAGTGATGATGCAGTCTAAGATGGTAGCGGGCTAACCTATTAGGGGCATGGAATTTATAATATTAAACTTCTGATTTCTGATTCGATCAGGTAGGTAGGTATATTCTAAGGATAGCTATTTCCATCGCCCGCTGAGTGACCTTAGAGCGTTCTTATGAAGTCCATAGAAGTCTTGGTATAAGCTTATTACTGCATCAACGCAAATATTTACTAAGTCCATGGTTCATTATATTTGGTCATGGTTCATGGTTCATTACTGTAATATGTACTCAGTTCGAAGATTGAACGTAACATTTTCACATTAACTGCAGCATAAAGATGCAACTCCTCAATAAATCGATGTAGGCTGTATACTCATCGATTTGGAAGAAAGGTCCATCGAAAAATGTAAGTAAACCTACATAGGAAATAACATCATAACAATAGCATGTATAAGGTTTCGTTATTCTTTATGGTAGTTAGTTAAGAGTAGATATTAAGACACCACCGAATAAATACGTCTTCAGTCTTCACCCAGTCTCCATCTTTAATACAAACCAAAAACCCACATTATTTCATTACTGAGTCCAAGGTTCATTATATTAGAAACAATGTGTTTTATAACACAATAACGTAGGTAACAATACTACAAGTTATTAACAGTGTACTTGAGTATATTAATGAAATGCTAATTCACGTTTGGAGCACTGAATGTATTGCTTGAGTTTAATTAAAACGGTTATTGACTGGAACTACACTGAACATTATTAGTATGCATACTAATCCATATCCATACAAATATTATAAATGCGAAAGTGTGTCTGTCTGTCTGTTCGTCTGTCTGTCTGTCTGCTACGCTTTCACGGCCTATCTGTTCAATCGATTTTGATTAAAGGTACGGGGACAGGTTGTATCCCGGGGAAGGACATAGGCTACTTTTTATCCCGAAAAACTAAGGAGTTCCCGCGGGAATCGATAAAGCTTAGTCCACGCGGACGCAGTCGCGGGCATCATCCAGTATTATATACTAATACCAACCACAATGTTACAGCGCCACATTTTGGTTTGTGCCGTTTGGAGGAACTAAAAAGTTATTTTTTACGCCACTACAAGTAAGCCCTTGACTGCAATCTCACCTGATGGTAAGTGATGATGCAGTCTAAGATGGTAGCGGGCTAACCTGTTAGCATCACGGCACGGCATACACGGCATCTTGGCGGCGCGTCTTTGCGGGTATAGGGTGGTAACTAGCCACCAAGGCCAGACCAGAGAAAATTCAGAAATTATAAATTCCCGAATTGACGCTGCATGGGGATCGAATCCAGGACCTCCCACTGTTAAGATCACATCTTATTTTGTTAAAAAAATTAACAGTAACCATGCCATAAGTGATAAACGTAGTCCAAGAGGGAAGTTATAAAATTACGTACCTACCTACATTGTAATTTACAAAATATATTTTTTGTAAAACAACACAAATTACATTCTGCACGACAGGCAAACTAGAAACCACAATAATTCTTAATTATTCTGGTTCATAATTAAGCAAGTGAAATAAATGAAAACTCATTATTCATTATTTAGATAAAATTAAATAAGTCATGAAATCCCTAGAGCTGGCTACTTTGTCTGGGAGAATTTTCTTCGCGTATAATAATTAATGCAAATCCTTTGCTGAAATTATAAAGTCTGTGGCATTAAAAAAGTGAGCCGAGGTAAATGTAATTGTAAGGAGCATCCTTCAGAAAAGATTTTCAATTATAACTTTAATTTTTATGCTAAGTTGTAACGTAACTTTAATTATTATTATGTACCTACCTACCTACCTATAAATTATAAATTCCCGAATTGACGCTGCATGGGGATCGAATCCAGGACCTCCCACTGTTAAGATCACATCTTATTTTGTTAAAAAAATTAACAGTAACCATGCCATAAGTGATAAACGTAGTCCAAGAGGGAAGTTATAAAATTACGTACCTACCTACATTGTAATTTACAAAATATATTTTTTGTAAAACAACACAAATTACATTCTGCACGACAGGCAAACTAGAAACCACAATAATTCTTAATTATTCTGGTTCATAATTAAGCAAGTGAAATAAATGAAAACTCATTATTCATTATTTAGATAAAATTAAATAAGTCATGAAATCCCTAGAGCTGGCTACTTTGTCTGGGAGAATTTTCTTCGCGTATAATAATTAATGCAAATCCTTTGCTGAAATTATAAAGTCTGTGGCATTAAAAAAGTGAGCCGAGGTAAATGTAATTGTAAGGAGCATCCTTCAGAAAAGATTTTCAATTATAACTTTAATTTTTATGCTAAGTTGTAACGTAACTTTAATTATTATTATGTACCTACCCATGAAAATTCCTACGAAAGTTATCTAGTTAATTTACGAGGCGAAAGTTTGAAAATAAATTAAAAATGTTGCGAATCCGTGACAATAATTTGTGGGTGATAACATTTAAGGATTGAAGGTATTTTTTATAAAAATTTCAAAATAATTTAAAATGTTATTACGAACCCTTAGGCTTGATCCACGTTGGATCTCTTTGGTGATACCCTGTCATTTAAATATATATGTTCAACATTTGGAAAGAAAAGAGGTTTACCTAAATTAGTAAATACAACATGGATACACTTTTTCACAACCTCCCTGGTGCAGTGGTGAGCAATGTGGTGGGTTAGATCCCCGATTTAGGAATTAAAATTTCCATATTTTCTCTGGTGTGGTCTGGTGGGAGACTTCAGCCGTGGCTTGTTACCACCCTACCGGCAAAAATGCAATGCCATGTAGAAACCTATTAGGGTGGGTGGTTGTAATTTAAGGGTTTGATATAAATTCCATACCCCTAACAGGTTAGCCCGCTACCATCTTAGACTGCATCATCATTTACCATGACCACACAGGCATGGGTAACTTGTAGCACCTTGTAGTGGATAAAATAAATGTGTATTAGTAGTAACATATTATGTAACAAGTATCTGAAGTCCTGTGTAAACTTGTAGTAGATTAAAAAATTGTGTATTAAAGCAACTAGGCCACGAGAAGGGACGTAGTTACTTGTAACAAGTATGTTTCTGCCTTAGATCTAGGCCCACTACAAAGGCACGGCGCGGCACGTAGCGGCGGCGGTAAACATCAAAAAGTACTTTCCATACTGAAATTGTAAAACAACATGCTACCCCCATTGAGTAGATAGACTGTGGAGGTGTAGACGTTATACGTTAGACGCCCTAAAGCAAACCTTTTACTCAATTTATAAAAAAAATAAAATTAAAATTGTTTATTTCAGAACCTCCTTAAGTCCATATTAATGTTAGTACAATATTAACACTCAAAATAAAACCTAATCAAAAATAACGAATTTAATAACCTGCATATGTTGACTGCCTCGTTGGTCTAGTAGTTAGCATAGTCGACTGCGGATCACGAGGTCCTGGGTTCGATTCCCGGTCGGGCATAAAAGTTAGGTATTGGGTTTTTCAATTAAGAAATTCTCAGTGCCAGCCCGGAGTTGGAAGTTGGCGGTGTTTCACCCCCGTGCCTCGGAGAGCACGTTAAGCCGTCGGTCCCGGTTATTATCACTAACATGATAATAGTCGTTAAAGCCCGCCAACCCGCATTGGAGCAGCGTGGTGGGTCTAAGCTCTAATTCCCGCTCTCCTATGAGAGTGGAGGCCTGTGTCCCGCAGTGGGACGTTAATAGGCTGTAGCGATGATGATGATGAATAACCTGCAGGTGTATACTGGATCACTAGGTACATAGACATGCGTATGTATCCAGTGCCAGTGTATAGGGCAGTCAGGTTTATCACTTAGCACCCTCAAAATGACGTTGGTGCTCCCCCTCACCCTGCGCATCAGCGATGCGGCTCGTTTGCTATGTTATACCTATCCATGAAACTTGGTAATAGCAATTGCACCCCCAAGAAGGTTAAATAGGCGTTTTAAATTACATCCATGAAGCACAAGCTACTTTCGGTGAAAAATCAAGAAATTAATGTTTCTTAACAATTTTTGAAATTTCTTTTTCTCAAAACCTATTTCCAAGCAGACGAACTCGCGGGAAAAAGCTAGTATTCGTATAAAAATTACTCTAATTCCCTTGCAGGATAATTAGCTTTCATTATAGACTAGTTACATAACTGAGATCGCATTTAATAAGTTAAGATAAGTCGCAGTTAAGTTAGTTGAGACAATTTGACAAAATAAAAAAAATTGTTGGTTCCAATTCGCGAAATATTCCTGCCTCTAGTATAATGCAGCTCTATGGTCATGCCAATAAACATTCACGATTAATGTTCATGTAAAACAGTTTCATTTCTCTCCAAAATGAGTTCGTATCGATAGTCCCTCTGTGCCAATACTTCGATGTAAATCAGGGATTTATTACGTAAAAATGATTGCTACAGTGTAACGATCACCTGACACTCTTTTGCTATTGGAAAAACATCATCATCCATTGTCGCAGTAAAAATATCATAAATACAGCCAATTACGACAATTGAGACTGTCTCAATGATTTATGCAGCTTGTACATAATAGGGCTACAGTTTTTTATATACTCGTAAATCGTAATATGTATAACAATAGAACAGGTGGGTCTCCTGATGTTAAGTGATTACCACCGCCCATGAAGATTTTCAGTACCATAGGAAATTTGGAACCGCCAATGCGTTGTCGGTTTTTAAGGAAATTGTTAATAGTTGAATAGACCCATAATGTAGTTTGCAAAAGTGTGTCTGCCTGTCTATCCATCTATCTATCTGTCTGTCTGTCTGCTACGCTTTATCTTTCCAACCGATTTTGATGAAAATTGGTACAGACATATTCTATCCCGAGGAAGGACACAGGCTACTTTTTATTCCAGAAAATTAACGCTGGAATAAAAATTTCTCAATCCACGCGGAAGAAGTCGCGGGCATCACCTAGTAATAGTATAATCAGTGTTTTGAATCGTCGAATTAATCTACCCCTGGACCGGAATGCCCTTTGAATTCCCGATTTTGATGTCACAACGAGGGTATTTTAAAAGTCTATTTGAATAGGATTCGTAGGTACAGTCGATGTCAAAAGTATAACAATCCATACTTACTAATATTATAAATGCGATAAACTTTTTCGCATAATAATAAAACAGGTGGGTCTCTGGACGTTCGTCTGTCTCATATATCTGGCTGCCTATCTGTCTGCTACGCTTTCACGGTCCATCTTTTCAACCGATTTAGATGAAATTCGATGTGGAGATAGGTTGCATACCGAGAAAGGACATGGGCTTTTTATCACGAAACATTAAGGAGTATGCCAGGAAATCAATAGTAGATTGTATTATAAGGGAGCAAAATAGTATTGTTTCGGCGAGGGCGCTTTTTTGTATCCAGAGCGAAGTGAAGGATTCAAAGTACGTTACGTATACGTACGATACACTCTTCTTTTCATCACCCTCTATGAGAAAATAAAACTACAAATCCACCAGACATCCTCTTCAGATACGCTATTAATTTCGAAAAAAGATTTTAATCAAGCATTCAAATGATGCAATATTTAAAATTTTCTATTGTGGTAAAAACTATGTATTTTTTATTTTGATAAATATCTACAAATCGATACAATACATTTTTTATCTATATAATAAGAAAATTTTGCTAAAATGCATCAAAGAATTCCTCCGCATCGCCGTCATTGGGCAACGTGCCCAGAAGACTGGCAGCATTGCCAAGCTGGATGGCAATGCTTAACCTCTGGCCAAGGAATAGGCCAGCCCTCTGGTCACGTGTAGCGTCGACTAGTTTTCGGGAAATTTCTCTGAAAAGGAAATGTGCATTCGGACCCCATGGCCCCAACGTTTCGAATATGTGTCCAGTTTTACGTCGTTATTAGAACTGATTGTTGATTTTAGCATTGAGTAGGTACTCTAAAGAGTGGAAGGTTGTTTAGTTTTGGGTAAGTACTGGAAGTAGGCCAAAACACAGATTCTGAACAATTCTTGGCCCCTCTTGCATTTCTCCATTCAATAAAATTACCATAGGCTTTCATATATTTCTCCCGGGATTTTGCAAGTAATAGATCACATTTCTTGCGTCAGTTCTAATAATTTCAGGAATTAATTCTATACTTTCACTGTCATTTGAAGAACTCATTTTTCAAAATACAACCATAATTTTTTAACAATCCGTGAAAATTTACGAAAACGCGGCCTGTAGTTCGCGCATTTTTAATTTGGATTTTTTAACAAAAAAAAGGAAACCAAATTGAAGCCGGCGGCGCGACTATGGGCCGTCTTACCATTCAGTCCCTATTCAAACAATATTTGCGTTCGATTTCTTTAGCGCTGAACGCTAATATGTTCCAATTCAAAAAGTGCGCGGAAAAGATAATTGTGGCGCACTTTTTGAAATAAAGAAGATTAAAAGCTCATCTCTGCCCGCTAAAAGTTCCTTATAGTAAACACACCTTTGGGCGCACTTAAAGGCGAACCAAGTCGTCCTTTTCGAATAGATGGGATGAATAAATCTTTATCCACGCGGACGTAGTTGCGGGCATCATTTTGTTATACCACAGAAAAGGTTATACTATAAAAAATGCGAATGTGAATTTATTTGTTACGCTATTCTCTTTCACATTTTTTCAACCGATTATGATGTAATTTTGTACAGACAAAATATGATGTGTCCTAGTGATGAATATAGTCTACTTTTTATCACGAAAAACCTAATTAAGATAATTAAAGCTCCCGTCTTATCGCATCGCATCTTAAAATAATAATATTATTGACAGTTTATGTTAGTTAGTGAAGTGATTCACAGATTGCTTGCACACGATTTTAGCATTGTAGCTAAACTTGTAGTAGCGATTAGTATAGTCTCACCAACTTATCTGGCCCGGTGACCAAAATTGGAACTAATTTTATGACTGTTTAGTTCTTATTTTTTAATATTTATAAGCAGCACTCAGCAGCTAAGTTTGTGGGCCTGTATTGACTTTTGACCTCGACTGTACGTCATTGATATGCAAACCTTGTCAAGTCGGACCCTCCTCAGTTAATCAGAGTTCACATACAAAAGGTTTGCCGCAAACTATTACATAGATAACCGCAAACTTTGTCACAATGACACACAATCATAAAGTTTCTGTGCTTTCTGACCTGGCATAATCGAGTTTGGCATTTGTTGATGACCCTGTCCCCGTAAAACCTATTGTCTATAGTCCGTCAAATTTGGCTGACCCGGTACCCAAAATTGGAACTATTTTTTACACCTATTTAGTTTTTGTTTTACTTATCTACTAGCTACCACTGTCACCGAGTCAGAAGTGCGATTGTGTAAGAACATCGTATTCATTTGACAGCTCAAACGTATGGTTACATACGTCAAACGGTTAATTCGGGAGTTCATAGACAGATAAGTTTGTGGCACTATAAGCAAATCGTAATCATTTGACAGCTTAGTAAAAATTATGACTCAAACTGTTTAAGGAGTTCTCACACGCTTTTTGACGTGCAGGCATCAATGAACTCCATAAACGGATTGGATAATGGATTATCCGTAATAATCGATTACGATTACGATTTCCTTACACAATCGGGGGGCTGTTTAATTACTAAGTTATAAGAATCGCCATAGATGCCTTTTTTAGGGTTCCGTACCCAAAGGGTAAAAACGGGACCCTATTACTAAGACTCCGCTGTCTGTCTGTCTGTCTGTCTGTCTGTCTGTCTGTCTGTCTCCAGGCTGTATCTCATAGACCGTGATAGCTAGAAAGCTGAAATTTTCACAAATGATGTATTTCCGTTGCCGCTATAACAACAAATACTAAAAATTAAAAATATATATATATATTAAGGGGGGTCCCCATACAATAAACGTGTTTTTTTCGTATTTTTTTGCTCAATATTAAAAACGGTAACAGGTAGACGGTTCAAATTTTCACAGAATATTAACTTGTATATTACCTTTCAAAATAAATAATTAAATATCAATAAAGTAAATATTAAAGGGGCATACAACAAACGTAATTTTTTGATATTAACAGTAAACCTCTACAAACAAAGTTAGTTTTGCGGTTCATTAACAAAGGTAATTATACCTACTTCTTGAGTAGGTACGGAACCCTCGGTGCGCGAGTCCGACTCGCACTTGGCCGGTTTTTATTCTACTACAAGTTAGCTCTTAACATCTCATCTCATCTCATCCTTATGGTCTAAGATCTCACCTGATGGTAAGTGATGATGCAGACTAAGATGGTAGCGGGCTTACCGGTTATGGAATTTTTAACTTTTTCTCTGGCCTAGCCTTGCGGTAGACTTCGTCCGTGGCTAGTTACCACTCTACCGGAAAAAGACGTGCCGTCAAGCGATTTAGTGTTCCGGTACGATGCCTTATAGAAACCGATTAGGGGTATGGATTTAATATAACTGTCATGCTCCTAACATCATGATAAATTAATTGGAACCATACTTGTGTACAACAACTTCTTATGTACTTACCTACAATCAGCAAATAAATGATAATGATTTAAAAAAACAGTGCAATACCTCTGAAACTGAACATTTTTTTTTTCAAGACAAAACTCAAGAGTTTAGACGACGACAAAACGAATCCCGAATCCGATAGCAGGCTTCGAGATCTAATAAAACAAGGTGGGAATCGATATCAATATTTATTCAAAATACACGTACCTACTCGATATCGTATGCCAAATGGAAATCGGTGGATATTTCGCATATTGCTATAACTCTGCTTTGGACATCAAAGAATCAATAAGTATATTCCTAGGTGTATTGGTATAATATTAAAGATCACGTTTCTTGGTAAGTAAATAGTCAATGTTCAAATCTTACATAGATACAATATAATGATAATTATGATCACTCTTTGATATAGTATTCTAGACATATCTAGAATTCCCAGTGTAGAATGGACTTCTCAGAGTTCAGAGCTAATTTTGAATATTGGATACTAGATGATGCCCGCGACTTCGTCCGCGTTAAGTTTTTCCCCGCGAGAACTCCTTGATTTCCGGGATAAAAAGTACCTACTCAAATTTCATCAAAATCGGTTGAAAAGATGGCACGTTAAATGGATCCGTTTAGCCGTTCTGGCGTGATTAAGAAACAAACCATCCATTCATCCATCCATCCAAACTTCTGCATTTACATTATTACCTATTCTTAGATTACATTATAGGGTACAGATTAGTATGGATATAATAGGGATGTTGTAATTATCTAAAGGCATGAACAGCTGATAATTTTCAACTAAAACTATTAACATTTTACACTACATAAAATATTGTAGCATATAATAGTTTCAGGGTTCGCCGGGGGAGGGTAGTGAATGAGTTTGTAAAGTAAACTTACTCATTATTACCCGAGAGCCGAGGGCAATATACATTTTGAAGTCAAGCTTAGTTAGTTTAAATAAATAATAGTCTAGTAAAATATATTTTAAAATGATACAGTTAAAGCACGGTACCTACTCTTATCAATCAAATAAATATTATGAATGCGAAAGTTTGTATGGATGGATGTATGGATGGATGTTTGTTACTCAATCACGCCCCAACGGCTGAACGGATCTGGCTGAAATTTGGCACAGAGATAGTTTTTTTTATAAAATTAAAAGGTCGAATTATTTAAACTCCCTCAAAAAATAAAAAATAAATCTTCCTTTGTTATTATTCCCTGTGTACCTATAGTATAAGCGATTCTGAACAAACAATCACTATAATTCTCAACTTAACTCTTCTGGCAAAGCCCAATAAAAATGTGTGTGGTCCAAGGGTACCTGGAATTAGGTATGAAAAACGTTTTCCGCGTTTTACCCATTAAAATACTCACGCTTCACAACTCACTGGGTTTTATTGATTTTTAATTTGAATTATTACGGAAACGTGTACCTTAAGTAAGAGTTAGTGCACACTTTCGACGTGACGTGCGTCAAAGAGTTTCGTATTCCTTTACTGTCTACCCGACCAAATTTCGGCAAGGACCAATCACCAAAGAGGTTAGCCATCTGCGGGCTGCTAAGAGATCAGGCTCAGGACCGACGAGTTTACGTGGTTTCCGAGGCACGGGAAACGTCGGCATATTTCTAATTCCAGGCAAGTACTGAGAATTTCTTGTCAGAAAATCCAGAAGCTTAAATATATAGCGCCCGGATCTAAGCATAGAACCTAGAATCAATTCTGTTTTTCAATTCAATTGATATCAAAATGATATGATTACATTGTTTCCTATTTCCCTATAACATTTTGAATCTTATTATATTGCTAGCTGATACCCGCGACTTCGTTTACGTGAATTGAGGTTTTTCGTCCCCGTGGGAACTCTTTAATTTTCCGGGATAAAAAGTAGCATATGTGTTATTCCAAACTCTCTGTGTCAAAATTTCATCCAGATCGGTTCTGGCGTGATTGAGTAACAAACACCCATCCATCCATCCATACATCCAAACTTTCGCATTTATAATAATACAATAGATAATAGATCGATTTGAAACAAAATATTATGTACCTACCTATTACAGACGACAAAAAGTCGCTCATGTGTATTAACACTCAAATAATGCATTGTGTGAAAATTAAGAAATAAATGGTTGAAAAGTTTCCCATTGTACTGCAAACTACCGGCAGCTCTCCACACTGCACTTACGTAATTAAAAGTTAAAACAAACACCGTTGGTTCCGGAACTTTCCCGTAGCATAAATAATGTTTTGCCTAAAACTAAACAAAGTTTACTCGATAATAATCCTTCCGACAGAATTTAGCCAATCCATACGGCACATAGAGACTGACTTATCATCAGCGCGGGAAATATTATGGTACACAATACAGGAGATGTTGACTCAACAATGCATAATCGGAAAGTGACTTTACATTAATTGTGCTTTGAGTCACAGTCTTCTTCTATATTGCTAGCAGACTGTGGAAGAGTCCATGAAAGCAAGGGTATCTATCTATACCCTAGGGTGTCTAGGGTCTAGGGTAGAATATATATTTAGGTATGTACCTATACGGTACAGTGCGAGCGTAAGTATAGGACGTAAGTACAGCGCAAGCGTATAAATAGATACCCTTGCTTTCATGGACTCAACCACAGCCTTCTAGCAATATAGAAGGCTGTGGTTGACTCAACACACAATTAATGTAAAGTCACTTTCCGATTGTGCATTGTTCACAACTCTACAAATTGTGCATTGTTGAGTCAACAACTCCTGATAATGCTCCAGGTGTAAAAGGCAAAAGTGAAATGTACGTTGAGAGAGGAGATTTGTTTGGTGCGTGTTGGCGGTGCGTATGTATTGCTCGCTTAGTTGCTTGCTTTTCCTGCATTTAAGAAGCGGGAGGGCAGTTTGTCTGTTTGTAAGCTTCTTTTTCCTTAGTTCCGTATGGACTTCCGCAAAGTAACTGTTGTCCTGTCCTGTATCTATTCGACATGCATAATTCACTCTTGCCCATAAATTTTAAAAATTCTTTGGCTCTTTGAATTAAATACCTAGACACCTAGGCCAAAGAAAAAGAAAATTTCTCCACTGAAGGCATTCGGTAAAGGTTTAAAGTTCAAATGCATAGTTAAGTAAGGAAAAATCAATGGAAAGTACATTAAGGTATAGTTATGCTCAGTGAATTAACCTTGATGTCTACTCGTGGTAGGTTTGTCTATTACCTAAGCCTTGCTTGGGCCAGATAAGCAGTAAGGTCTAGACGAGGTCTAGTGATTAACGTTTTTAGTCAGTCAACAGTAAATGGGACCTATTTTTGTATTGCATAGCAGGTAGCCTCTTCAAGAAAGTCAGAAGGTCGTTCGTGGGAATAAGCATTCTATTCTTTATATATAAAATTCAAAGTCCTGACTGACTGACTGACTTATATATCAACGCACAGCCTAAGCCGCTAGGGTTAGAGACTTGAAATTTTGACAGTAGCTTCCTTTTATAACGTAGGCCCGCACTAAGGAAGGATTTTTCAAAATTCCACCCCTAAGGGGGTGAAATAGGGGTTGAAAGTTTGTATGAAAGTCCGTCATTTCTCAAGTTATATCCATGAAACTTAGTATATGAGTTATCGGTAAAAAATAAAGAAATATGTGTTTCACAGTTTTTCAAAATTTCACCCCTAAAGGGGTAAAATAGGGTAACATGTATGAAAGTCCTTGATTTCTCAAGTTATAGTGATGAAACTTAACATTTGGGCTTTCAGTTAGATATGCAGACGTACGTGTTTCACCATTTTTGAAAATTCGACCCCCAAAGGGGTGAAATAGGGGATGAATGTCCTTCATTTATCAACATATTTTTCAAGTTATAACAACGAAACTTGGTATTTTGGCTTTCGGTTTAATATACAGAAGTACGTGTGTAACAGTTTTTCAAAATTCCACCCCCAAACGGGTAAAATAGGGGTTGTAAGTTGGTGTAAAAGGCCGACGTTTTTCAAGTTAAATAGCCGCGAAACTTGATGTTTGGGCTACCGGTTTAAATTATGAAATACCTACATAATCCACAGTTTTTATAAATTCTATCCCAAAGGAGGTAAAATAGTCCTTCAATCACGCCGCAACAGAGCAACGGATCGACGGGTTTTTTTCATGGGTTCTTTTTATCTCGGAAATTAAGGAATGCCTATGGGAATTAAAAAACTTATGCCATGCGAACGAAGTCGCGGGCGTCCGCTAGTATTTTATAAATGATAAAAGAGCATGGATTTGACTCGCTCCAGCAATGCTTACTACAAAGGACTATGCTTTAGGACAGCGGTTACTTATGCATCTACACATTGATGAAATTGTTAATTAATTTTTCAAGAGAGCAACCACCGAGTTTCTTGCTGGTTCTTTTCGTTAGGAATGTCATCCAATTTTCAAACCGGTGGTAGATTCACTTGACGATTCAAAAGCACTTTTATTAAGTTTATTCGAATAAAAAAAATAGTTTGAGTTTATATAGTACACACAAGATGATGCCCGCGACTTCGTACGCGTGGATTTAGGTTAAAAATCACGGGGAACTCTTTGATTTTCCGGCATAAAAATAGCCTGAGTAAAATAACCCCGGGATAATAATAATAGTCCTGGGATAAAACTTATTTCTGTACCTACCAAACGTCAAAATCGGTTGAATAGTTAGGACATGAAAGCATTTATCAAACAAAGTTTTTATTTTGAAATGGCTGCTATCAAATCTATCAGTTTTATTTGTAGCTATGTCTTTTTACCCTCGACGAAGCGGAGACGGTATATGTGTTTGCCCTAAGAGGTTGTGTGTTTGTTTGTTTGTTTGTGCACTTTTTTGTCACCATTTTTCTCAAAAAGTACTGGGCCGATTGAGATGCGGTTTTTTGCATTAGATACGTATAGCTTGGGAGAAGGTTTTTAGATATATTTTAGGACCATAGACAACCAAGCTGAGCTGTAGTCTATGATTTTAATATTTCAACATGTTACCATTTTTCACAAAAACTACTGGGCCGATTGAGATGCGGTTTTTTGCATTAGATGTGTATAGCTTGTGTGAAGGTTCTTAGATATATTTTAGGACCATAGACAACAAAGCAGAGCTGCAGTCTATGATCTTAATTTATGATCTTAATTTTTCTATGTGTTGAAAATTTTCACAAAAAGTACTGGGCCGATTGAGATGCGGTTTTTTGTATTAGATATGTTTAGCTTGTGAGAAGGTTCTTAGATATATTTTAGGACCATAGACAACAAAGCTGAGCTGTAGTCTATGATTTAATTTTTTCAATATGTTACCATTTTTCACAAAAAGTACTGGGCCGATTGAGATGCGGTTTTTTGCATTAGATGTGTATAGCTTGTGAGAAGGTTCTTAAATATATTTTAGGACCATAGACAACAAAGCTGAGCTGTAGTCTATGATCTTAATTTTTCAACCACTGTTACAATTTTTCACAAAAAGTACTGGGCCGATTGAGATGCGGTTTATTGCATTTAGGACTTCGTGCGATTACAAAACAGGAAACTGGTACCAAAATTTTAAAAAATCAGCGCCATTTTGAAATTCTTTGTTAATTGACCGATTTCGTTCAAAATCTATATTTAGGGCTCCCTGGGGTCACAAAACAGGAAACTGGTACCAAAATTTAAAAAAATCAGTCCCATTTTGAAATTCTTTGTTAATTGATCGATTTCGTTCAAAATCGATATTTAGGCCTCCCTGGGGTTACAAAACAGGAAACTGTTACCAAACTTTAAAAAAACAGCGCCATTTTGAAATTCTTTGTTAATTAACCGATTTTGTTCAAAATCGATATTTAGGGCTCCCTGGGGTCACAAAACAGGAAACTGGTACCAAAATTTTAAAAAATCAGCGCCATTTTGAAATTCTGTGTTAATTGACCGATTTCGTTCAAAATCGATAGTTAGGGCTCCCTGGGGTCACAAAACAGGAAACTGTTACCAAAATTTTAGAAAATCAGCGCCATTTTGAAATTCTTTGTTAATTGACCGATTTCGTTCAAAATCTATATTTAGGGCTCCCTGGCGTCACAAAACAGGAAACTGGTACCAAAATTTAAAAAAAATCAGCGCCATTTTGAAATTCTTTGTTAATTGATCGATTTCGTTCAAAATCGATATTTAGGACTCCCTGGGGTTACAAAACAGGAAACTGTTACCAAACTTAAAAAAAACAGCGCCATTTTGAAATTCTTTGTTAATTAACCGATTTTGTTCAAAATCGATATTTAGGGCTTCGTGGGATTACAAAACAGGAAACTGGTACCAAAATTTTAAAAAAATCAGCGCCATTTTGAAATTCTTTGTTAATTGACCGATTTCGTTCAAAATCGATATTTAGGGCTCCCTGGGGTCACAAAACAGGAAACTGGTACCAAAATTTTTAAAAATCAGCGCCATTTTGAAATTCTGTGTTAATTGACCGATTTCGTTCAAAATCGATATTTAGGTCTCCCTGGGGTCACAAAACAGGAAACTGTTACCAAAATTTTAGAAAATCAGCGCCATTTTGAAATTCTTTGTTAATTGACCAATTTCGTTCAAAATCGATATTTAGGACTCCCTGGGGTTACGAAACAGGAAACTGTTACCAAAGTTTTAAAAAATCAGCGCCATTTTTATTTATTTTGTTATCACCATAATAAATGAATTCAGTTTAGTACAGTAAAATCTGTTACTACTTGTAAGTCTAACCACAACCAAGGGCGAAATACTAGTTAGATATATATAGCTTGAGAGAAGGTTCTTAGATATATTTTAGGACCATAGACAACTAAGCTGAGCTGTCTCTATGATTTTAATATTTCGATATGTTACCATTTTTTACAAAAAGTACTGGGCCGATTGAAATGCGGTTTTTTTCATTAGATGTGTATAGCTTGTGAGAAGGTTCTTAGATATATTTTAGGACCATAGACAACAAAGCTGAGCTGTAGTCTATGATTTTATTTTTTCAATATGTTACCATTTTTCTCAAAAACTACTGTGCTGATTTAGATGCGGGCTTTTTGTTTTAGATATATTTAGCTTGTACCTAGATGCTGCCCAGGGTATCATGATGGAGTCAGGAGGCGATCATGGGAACTCCTTAAATTCTCATCGTATACCCGTCGCGTTTGGACTCTTTTGATTTGTCCATTTGAAAAGGGTTTGGCCATAGTCCACCACACTGGTCAAAAAACCTACTGAGCTGTCAAAGATGCAGTTTTGTGTTTTAGATATTATGTAATATATACGTTTGCTACGTTCTAATTGTTGTTTCAAAGTTATACAGGTCAAAGGTATAATGGAGCTCTGCAGTTCGTCGTGGGTTTTTTTAAAATTTTTAATTTTATTACTTGTTACACCTTTGGTTGCCTGGAGAGATCGCTGGAGGAGATAGCTAGGAGATGTGTAAGGATAAGACCGACAAATAATGTATACTTGTTTTGTTTTGTTAAGCTTACTGTAATTTTTCAATATAATCTTTGCACACAGATAGACGGACGTTCACGTTTATAAAATTGTTATGGGAATAATTATTAGTGTATATAATTTATGGATTAGGTAGAGGTACGTATTACCTACTATGAATAGCATTAGAACTCTATTTTTTATTTATTACTAGGTGATGCCCACGACATCGTCCGCGTGGGTTGAGGTTTTTGGCTTCCGCGAGAACTCTTCAATTTTCCAGGATAAAATGTAGCCTATGTGTTAGGCTTTATTATATCACTGTGCCAAATTTCATCCAAATCCGTTCAGCCGTTCTGGTGTGATTGAGTTACAAACATCCATCCATCCATCCAAACTTTTGCATTTATTATATTAGTATAGATGATGTTAAATCATTAATTATTCCACTAAATAGTTTAATTCCATTTTGAGCCGTTTCAGATGATACTAATTAAACGTATATTACGTGGCAGTAAATGTTAGGGGTTTAAGTGCCTCGTTAAATGTTTATGACTTTGTTTAGATAACAGTTTGCCCTGTGTAAAAAGTTACGGGCTGGGATTAAAGTATGTTTGTTTCAAAGGGATGTCGGCGGTTTTACACCCAGGTTTAGCCTTGAACTTGATCTTTCACCGGCCGTGTCGGATTGCCTGCCGATCAAAAAAGAAAGTGAATGTTTAATACAGAGTTTGTTTGTTTCTGTGCTTATGCATACACTAGCTGATCCGCGTGGATTGAGGTTTTTTGGTTATCGCGGGAACTCTTTAATTTTCCTTTATAAAAGTAGCCTAATATGTGTTATTCCAGACTGCAATCTATCTCTGTGCCTTTCATTCAGATCCGTTCAGCCGTTCTGGCATCACGCCAGACATTCATCCATCCATCCCATCCATCCATCACGGCTAAGCTGTACACCCGTTCTGGGTGGTGTTACAAACAAACATATCCTAGTTTAGTTGTATATACAACTGTATGTTAAATGTTTGTTTGTAATACCATTGTTTAGCGTAGTCGACTGCGGATCACGAGGTCCTGGGTTCGATTCCCGTTCGGGCATAAAAAGTTAGGTATTTGGGTTTTTCAATTAAGAAATTCTCAGTGCCAGCCCGGAGTTGGAAGTTGGCGGTGTTTCACCCCCGTGCCTCGGAGAGCACGTTAAGCCGTCGGTCCCGGTTATTATCACTAACATGATAATAGTCGTTAAAGCCCGCCAACCCGCATTGGAGCAGCGTGGTGGGTCTAAGCTCTAATTCCCGCTCTCCTATGAGAGTGGAGGCCTGTGCCCAGCAGTGGGACGTTAATAGGCTGCAGTGATGATGATGATGATGAATACCATTGTTGAATAAATGTATTTTAATTATTTCTTTCATCCATCCATCCACCAAAACTTTCGCATTTATAATACTACCATAGATTGTCAAAATGCTCCAAAAATAGCTAAAAATACTGTTGTAGATTATGTAAATGATAATTTGACTCGCTCCAGATCTCGAGAAGAGCCAGAAAGAAACCCGGCGGTTTCTCTTTAAAAAAGACTAAAATTACCATAATAATAATTAAAGTGTACGTAAATTAGTTTTAAAGGTAGGAGACTGAGCCCGGCTTTTTAATGGAATCGATCCAGGAGCACCCATCTCTAACTTTACGGATTCTTAATAGGTGCGTTTTAAGAATTTGAATATTGCTTTCTTGGTGGCTCTTTCGGTTAAAAGATCCATATACGCCCACGTACTTTGGAGAAACGTTTTATTAATAGTCCACAAAACCATGACTACAATTATTATGGAACTATAACCTTAAAAATTGTTTTTTTTATCCATTACAAGTTAGCCCTTGACTGCGCTCTCACCCGATGGTAAGTGATGATGCAGTCAAAGATGGAAGCGGGCTAACGTGTTAGGGGCATGGCAGTAATATTAAACCCATACCCCCTATTCGGTTTCTACACGGCATCGTACTGGAACGCTAAATCGCTTGGCGTGCGCCTTTGCCGGTAGGGTGGTAACTAGCCACGGCCGAAGCCTCCCACCAGGCCAGACCAGGGAAAATTCAGAAATTATAAATTCCCCAATTGACCCTGCCGGGGATCGAACCCGGGACCTCCTCACGTTAAGACAACAGCGCTACACACTACGCAACGGAGGTCGTCAAGGGTGGTTGGAGGTTACAGTTGAGTCTTCCCGATGTGGGCATGGCATGCATATTATTAAGGTTCTAATTATAACCTAAAACCTGCTAATACTTGGTACATGTCAATCACTCATAATTTAAAAATAAATTAATTTTCAAATAATAATATTCAAAAAGTGTCAGAAAATATTATCACAGAAGTTATCTATACCTTTAGCCTTGTACTTGATTTCTGTTTCTAGTGAGTACCTAGATATGTAATAGAGGGTGCATCTGGGCTCGAAAATGACACGTCATAACGACGTTTTATTCGGTCACGTTAGTGGGTGCAGCTGCATAATAAAAAAAACGAGTTCCGCGAACTTTTTTACTCTATGCAATATTTTTTGTACTTACCACCAACTTATATGGCCCGGTGGCCAAAATTGGAACTTTGGACTTGCCCCAAAAGTGCTGTTTACGCATATTTTATAATGCGCTGATGATGCAGTCGAAGTGGATAGCGTGGTATGGCAGTTATATTAGACCCTAATCGGTTTCTACACGGCATCGTACCGGAACGCTAAATACTTACCTTCTATCCACGTCTTTGCCGGTAGAGTGGTAACTATAGCCACGGCGAAGAAAACTCTGAAATTAAAAATTTCTGTATTGACCTGCTAAGTACCAGGGCAGTGACTGACCTACACTGGCGTGCCAGTAACTATTGCCAGTCATTGTCTCAATATAAACCTACCTCAACAATTACGCCCTTTTGGGTTAGGGTCTCCTTTTCAAATGACCTTGTATATTATTATTCAGCAGTTCCAAAACAAGTATGACCTTCGTTTTCGATTAAAGGTCAAATTGTTCCCCGGGGTAACAATAAACCTGCAGAATAACGCCTACCATTAACAACTGCGGAAAGCAGGAAGTTTTTACCATAATTTTTGTACACTCTTTATTCTGAAATCTGTATTCAACGTTGTAACAATGAAAATACATAATATTTTTAGAAAGACGTGAATATTTTCGTAACTTCAATCCATAACACAGAGTAAGCATAGCAGGTATCTAAACTAATATTGCAAATGCCAAAGATTGAATGGATGGATGGATGGATGGATGGATGTTTGTTACTCAATCACGCCACAACGGCTGAACTCTTATCTAATTACATTAAATCTCTCGTTCAACCTCTACACGTTTAACCATTTACTCGTGCAATTTCAATTGAGAGTACAAATATTATTAAAAGTGTAATAATAATACCTACTTCTGGATTGTTACTTGATTGTATGGAAACATTTTCAAGAGCAAACTTATAAAGTTATACTATATGTATAGTAGACGAAGTAAACACTAGAGAAACCACTCTAGACTCTATTAATAAAAAAAGAAAAAAAACCAACTTTTTCAATAAGCAACGATGGAAAATAACGAACCTTACGAAGTAATAAACTCGATATAAAACTAAGGTAATCAGCGAACATTCAAGTGTCTGGCGATCGTTCAACTGGGGGCTAGTTTCTGAAGAATGATCTGGAACTAAACAACAACTTCATCGGAGAAAAGTTCCTACGACTTGTGAGACAAAGGTCAAGCCCCACTACAGAGATGCAACGTGGCGCGGCACGTAACGGCAAATGTTCTTTGAATGAGTTTGTATGAAGTTATTGCCCAGTTAAGCTACGCGGCACGGAGATGCACTGCGACATAATTGTACAAATAATACTTGTACGCTAGGTATGCTCCTCCCGCGCCTGTGTAGTGGGGCTAGGCCCTAAGGCGCTACGCAATCGTAGACACTTTTGTTGAGTGTCGGATACAATCCACTATTGAATATTTCATGTTCATACATTCAATAGGAAATCAATGAACAACTGCGAAAACGTAAACAATGGACTTCTAGAAACTAACACCTGCTTCTATCGAAAATTTATTATGTACGCTGAGTCTAAGTTATTTATATTGCAAATTCGATTGATCGTATTGAGCTCTCGATCACATAAGCGTCAAAGTAAAATAAACCTTTTAACTGCGTTGATTTAGAGGTCAATTTTCTATATGCATTCACGGCCGGCGCTCCAAACGATACGTTTCCAAATTGAAATCGGTTGTAGTGAATTTGGGTCCATTTCACTTTGACGCTAAAACTGAGCGTAACTTAGACTAAGCGTAATGATTTTTGTAGTTTTTTTCTTTCAGTAAATAACTAGGAACTAGCATAAAATCCGAATCAACATCAAAGTAAACATACAACTGGGACTATTCTGAAATTTGCAAAAAAGTTTTCCATTTCAATATCAAATAGCCGAAAGGGAATAGCCGAAATTTCGACCAATTCATTGAAAATCGGTCCCGTGTGGCTATAAAGATATTATAATCGATATCCGAGCAGCTTTGATGGAATTTGTCTCTGCTGCCAAGTACCTAGGATACCATCTAAATTCTAGGTTCACAACTACAAACTGCAATTGCATAACAGCGGTATGTTTTGGTAGAACGTAATTTTGTTACATATTAAATATAAATGCGAAAGTGAGTTTGTAAGTTGATTGGTCGGTTTGTCCTTCAATCACGCCGCAATAGAGCAACGGATCGACGTGATTCTTTGCACAGGCATAGTTGAGGACGTGCCCCCCAATCATGTAAGGATTGCCGATCAAATCGTATAAGTTCGTTTTCAAAGTAAAATAAACCATAACCGCATTGAATTAGAGCTCAATTTCGTGTATCCATTCTCATACGTTTAGGTATGTACGATACCCTAAACGTACAAGAATGGATACACGAAATTAAGCTATAATTCAATGCTGTTATGGTTTATTTAATTTTAAGCCGAACTTATACGATTTGATCGGCAATCCTTATATTATAATTGCACCTCTGGTCCTCGATCGTGAAAGGAAATCGCAATCGTTTGTCAAATGGATAATTCGACCTGTTTAAGGAGTTCATAGATGCCTGCACGTCAAAAACCATGTCTAGAACTCCTTAAACAGTTCGAGTAATACGTTTTAAGCTATCAAGTGTGACTGTTTACTTCTTACTTTTTACGACAGGCTACTTTATTTTCTATCCCGGAAAATTATGGAGTTCCCGCGGGAAAAAGAAAATGATTAATCAACACGAACGAATTCGCCGGCATCATCTTGTTTTTAGGGTTCCGTACCCAAAGGGTAAAAACGGGACCCTATTACTAAGACTCCGCTGTCTGTCTGTCTGTCTGTCTGTCTGTCTGTCTGTCTGTCTCCAGGCTGTATCTCATAGACCGTGATAGCCAGAAAGCTGAAAATTTCACAAATGATGTATTTCCGTTGCCGCTATAACAACAATTAATACTAAAAATTAAAAAAATATATATATTAAAGGGGGTCCCAATACAATAAACGTGTTTTTTTCGTATTTTTTTGCTCAATATTAAAAACGGTAACAGGTAGACGGTTCAAATTTTCACAGAATGTTAACTTGTATATTACCTTTCAAAATAAATAATTAAATATCAATAAAGTAAATATTAAAGGGGGGCTCCCATACAACAAACGTAATTTTTTGATATTAACAGTAAACCTCTACAAACAAAGTTAGTTTTGCGGTTCATTAACAAAGGTAATTATACCTACTTCTTGAGTACGGAACCCTCGGTGCGCGAGTCCGACTCGCACTTGGCCGGTTTTTTATATTTTTAAGAGTTCGTTTTAGTGTGTTGTTGGTTTTTTAATTCTCAATTTATTGCAACACGGAAATGTGAGACAAAGTGATATTGTTAGAACGTTATTGCATGCCTTCTGTAAGCAGACAATAATTCCAGTTTTACGATATCATAAGGAAAAAATATTAGGAAAATGTTTTCCTCGTGTACCTACGGGATTTATTGGGACGATGTTATTGAAATTTGTAGGAGTTTTATGAGAAAAGTCATTTTTTATGTTACCTACATCTACAATGAGATTGTATTCTGTAGATTTTTTACGCTGCTTACCTACAGTTAGCTCTTGACTGCAATTTTATTATTGCTGATGTGCAGTTATCGTAAATAAAATACCTAGTGAATAGACTTTAATTCATTCATGTGGTAACAAATAGCAATCATAATAGGACTTATCGTAGGCAAAAGCGTGTATGAAAAAAAACATTTCATTTCAGAAAACAACAAAATATATTCAAATACTTAAAGAAATAAACAGGTTAGGTTAGGTATTTAATTTAGGTTACAAGCGCAAGCGGTGATAGTCTAGTGGTTAAGACACCCAGCCTCCTGTACGGGGTCGCGGGTTCAATCCCCGGGCACGCACTTCCAACTTTTCGAACTTATGTACGAATATGAATTGCTTCAAACGGTGAAGGAAAACATCGTGAGGAAACCTGCACGCTCGAGAGTTCTTCATAATGTCCTCGGTGTGTCAAGCCAATCCGCACTTGACCAGCGTGGTGGGCTATGGCCAAACCCTTCTCATTCCGATAGGAGACTCGTGTTCAGTAGTGAGCCGGCATTGGATTTATAAGAGAGAGGTATTTAATTGGGTAATAAAATCTCAGTTTTACTTAACACCGAATGCGCAGTACATAAAAGTGGAATTCCTATGAGTTACAGCTTCATTAACTGTGATATTAATTTCGCGATTAAAAGTTAACGACGTTGTTTGGCGGTTAATTTCGGTTTTTATTGCGGTTCGGTTTATAGGTATCAAGTACTGGGCTTAATAACACTTTAACCCACGTTAATGAAGATATTATAGCCTATTGGTTTAATAGCTATCAAACCATGTCATGCCTATCCGGCTGAGTTTGTTGTGGGCTCTTCTCAGAAGGGAACCTTCATAGCTTTAGTTTTAAGATACCGTAACTGACTATTTATCATCATCATATTTTATAAGTAAACGGACGTCAACAAGTGTACACTGTACAGTGTACCTAAATTGAATAAATTAAAGTACCTTATATTATCTTTACATCAGAGGCAGACGTCATGTAGGCTTATAGTCCGTCAAACTTATCTGGCCTTATCTTAAAGGAGACGGTTCAAATTTGTATGGGGCGTAGGTCAAGTCTTGTACAAGCACGAGAAATGAAGGAAAATAAAATACTAGGTCAGTTTTTAGTGGTCAAATCTACGAATTCGTCGTAATTTCAGTAGTAAAGCTATATTTTAATCTTTCCAAGTTATGGAACACTAAACATGAGTGGTTAATCATTGTTATCCGCCATTGCGGATTCGTATTTTTTGACGTTTTCAAAAGAAAAACACGTTATTTTGACAGTGTCAGAAATGACATTTGATACATTTCGTGCCTACTGCCTACTCTATGGCTGAAGGTTGCCATTTTGGAAACGTATCGAAAACTTGGTAAACATTTTTATTATTTTGCTCGTTATTTACTTTACTGTTCTAAATTATTGTATTTTTAATACAATCCATGCATTTTCCTCTATTCAGGATAGAGTGTACAAGAGTAGGCCTAAAATTTTCCTGTGGAACTAATATTATTGCCTGTTTAGTTTTTGTTTTTATTTTATTTTCAATATACTAGCGACGCTGTCAACGGATCAGATAAGTTTGTTGGACTTTAATATTTGTGACAGTTAGAATTAAAATTTATTTTCTTTCTTTCTTTAGAATAGAGAACCTCTGGAAGTCGGCTTGAAAATTAACCTCTTTCAGTTAAGTGCACAATTAGTCACGAAATTAAAAGAAATTCGGCGTAAAATAAAATAATAAAAGATGAATAACTTCACCATTGTTCAAAGGCGTGAGAAATCGTTAATGGACGTCCTATAATATAGTCCCAAATATAGTCCCAAAAATGTATTTGACAAAGTGGGACTCTATAGTAGGAGTGTATAACAACTAAACAGGCTTATATACATTAGTTCCAATTTCGGCGATAAGTTGATGGGACTATACTAATAATACTATAACCTTTTCTTCAACTTTCATTCTTCACATAGATGGTTCAACAAGCAATGATAGATGGCGCCACATTAACTTTGTCTCGCGCTATAAATTAGAGCTATTCTGTATATAAAGCAATCATACATGTCTAGTAAATGTTAGGTTAATGGGTAACAGCTCAAACCCGCTAGAAAGCTGAAATTTTGCTATTTCTGGTGGATCACATTCTCTTATCGAGACCAAAGTGACCTTATAAATTTAATAGATTATAATATATGCCACCGTAGAATGCAAACCCGTTACATTGTACTCTAACTAGCAAAATTGTAAACTGTCGATAGATTACAATATAAAGCATTATTCTTCGGTAGATTGCAATCTGTTAGGTATATTAACCCGATAAAACCTAACCTAATCAATTGATTAGCAAGAAAGAGACAAGAAAACGTAAATACAATGAATAATTCAAAACTTGACACTCAGAACATTGAACGGTCGACAATCTGTCGACAGTTTACAATGTCGCAAGTTAGTTTACAATCTAACGGTTTTTGAAATCTTACGGTGACAACTATAAACATTTGTCATACTGTCGTACTTAACAATGTGCTCGTCTCCCAGAATGGATACTGTACAGCTCAGACTTTAGCCTTGTGTAAGAGACAATCCAGAAGTAGGTATTTATGAAACACTTTTAATATATTTGTACTCTCATTTGGAACTTGCACGAATAAATGGTTAAACGTGTAGAGGTTCCACGAGAGATTTAATGTAATTAGATAAAAGATGGCTAAACTTACAGATAATATTCATTTGATCCGGCCACGATTGCTATCGTTAAGCTCTAAATCAAAATGCGATCTAAACACAAAAGTATTCAATAATTGCTGAGTCTGCCGGCAGGAAACTAAATTACCATCGTTCAAACACTCGTATAAATACTAAGTATAAATACTACTAGTTAGTATAAATACTATTTTCAATATGGCGTCCGTATCTGCAGATTAAATCGAATGACATGAAACGACTCAAATTGACAGATATTATACTTTCTGTTTCATGAGGTATAATGACAAACAGTAATAATTCTAACACTTGTAACTAACTCGTTCTGAGTTGCAAAATGCCTCGAAATGCAGGGTTCGTAATTAGGCGCGTATCTTTAACCTCATTTTGAAGTTGCTAGATTTTATGAAACTTAACTTGTATCGCGGGGAAGAAAATAGGCTAACTTTTTAACCCGGAAAATCAACGAGTTCCCGCGGGATTCTTATAAGCCTACATCCACCCAGATGAAGTCGAAGGCATCACCTAGTGGAATACAAAACTAGTAACCTAGTTACCTCGTTTGTTACGCCTGTACCCTTACCATAAGTTTATAAATCACTACGTTCATCGTATGCGAGCATTCGAACATATTAGCGTCATGCTAATATGAACCCTAACTGCATAGTTTTTCTTTTCTTTTTAATGTTTGTTCTCAATTTGTCTTCCGACATTGTGATCGGAGACCTTTGATAGCTGATATAGCTACATGTTTTTGAAGTGAAACTTCTTTAGAATCGTTGTGATTTGAAAATTCGATGAAACTAAAAAGAGACAAATATATTCTTAATAGGATTAAGCCTGCAAGATAATGAAATAGGATACAAGACATAAATTATGTCATTCTCTCGTAGGCTACTTTTCTGAAGTTTCACTTCTGGCGTATGTGAATTGCACACACACACTTTTTTATTTAAACTGCATTGTGTTGTAGCTCAATTTGGGTGGATTTATTCACAGCCAGCGCGCCAATTTCGAAATTAAAATCGATTCTACTGAATTTAAACTCTTAAATCAAGTGTTTTTGGGTCGCTCGACTTCGATCAATGAAGGTGTGATTAAAAAACTTGTAGTAAGGGTGCTGAGCTGATACAAGAAACTCGGGCAAAATAAATAATTCGCAAGTCTTTGTCCCCCGGCATAAATGTCAGAATGACCTACGTCTTATTTTATTTTGCAAACTGCTCGGAGAATTCTTTTTTATTGGATTTCCTACAAAGTTGGAGAAACGAGAGCTTTTACTATAGTAACAAGTATAAATTACAAATTTAAAACAACCCCCGACGTAATATGGAAGTAACAGATTAAGAAAAAAGCTGATGACCTTCAGAGGGATGAACAGATTTACATGAAACATGGCTAAGAACACTCGGAATAAAATTATCTGTGACACAAAAAAAACTAAACGAAAATCGGTCCATCTGTTAGGGTGCTACGATACCACAGACAGATACACAAACAGACACGTTGAAATTGAAATATAATTTTATTGAATTATCTTAAAATACTTAGATACCTACAACTATTACCATTAATTATGTTGACCTATCGTGTATCGATAGGAAGTTGACGCTAAATCTTCTAAATATGAAAATTTTGATGTTTGTAAAGTACGTTTGTTACACCTTCACTCAAAAACGACTGAATCCATTTGGCTGAAATTCAGAATGGAGATAGCTTATAACCTGAATTAATACATTCTATCCTGGAAAATTTATGTTTCCGTGGGAAACAAAAAATCCTACGTGAAATAAATCATTTCATTTTCTTTTAGAGCAATAAGAGTAAAGCCAAGTGCAACAAAACTTGCAGAAAATAGTTCTTGCAAGCTACCCGCAGTGTATAAACACTCGCAACAAGCCAATTGAAAATCGTAAGATTACCATTGGAAAACTTCCGCAATTTGACTTCTGCAAGTTTTATTGCTAGTGGACACTCGACCTAATATTATAGCTAGAAAGGAATAGAAACTGATCCACAAACAAGTGCAAACAGCCATTCGTAACTTTTGTAAGCACATTTCAGTGATTTATTTAATATCGTGTATTCGCTAAGGCTGTCTCCACACTTGCGACGGCGACGTGACAAGACAAACGCGTGCGTTTCTTCATTATAGATGTAGAGATGCAAAGTGGAACTTTTTAAGGTGGTAACAAACTACAGAACCAGACTTGCCACCCTATTCTCTAACTCAGTGGCTATCAAAAAACGAAACTACGACATAATATATTTTTCACACCACTCGCTCAACAACGCCTTATTACATAGCCTGTTATCTAAGGTTAAAGTAAGACATTAAATCCCTAGGGTTATAATGTGATTTGAGTTTAGAATCATCGCGCATCTGAAGCAAGATCTGAAGGAAATTCTATTCATTCCAAAGAGGTTTTATTCATAATTCTTATTGCTATCCATAAAGTCTAATTTCGGTAAACAGAATGTGTTCTCAGCAGGCGCGGCCAACTCGATTTTCGAAAACCGAAGCCGTGGCCCACTAGATTCGCACTGACGACATTTGTTTGTCAAATCGAGTAGGCCACGCCAGCTGAAAGAAGTGGTTGTATCGCGAGGTGTGAAAAGTATTCACCGTAGGGGTAATGCTGTATTAATCTTGGGCGCCCCTAATACCCGCGCTACTCTCAGGATTCTAGATGCAACACCCTCGCTACGCTCGGGAGTTACTCTAAAATCCCTCGTTCCGCTTGGGATTTATCCCGGCGCCCGTGACATAATACATCGCATTACCCCCGTGGTGAATAATCTACTATTTTACTAAATGATGCCCGAGCCTTCGTCCGCGTGGATTAAGGATTTTTGATTCCCACGGCTTTTATTTTCCGGGATGAAAAGTAGCCTATATCCTTCCCCGGGATACAAACTATCCCCATACCAAATTTCATCAAAATGGGTTGAACAGATGGACCGTGAAAGCATAGCAGACAGACAGACAGACACACTTTCGCATTTATAATATTAGTATGGATCCATTGAAGGTTTGCTATGAAAATGAAATTTTGATTTCATAGCAAACTTTCAATGGACAAAAAATATACATCAGGGGCAATTTAGAAATACTAAATTCCCGAATGTCATATGGCCAGGACTTGAACCTGCGACCTCCCGAGCACTAAACAGAGCTTACTACGCCAGAGTCATCTAACCGCATATATCTATAGGTATATTCGAAAAGGTTAATATTAAATGTTAATTTAGATAAGTAAATTGCGTCAGTCGTGTCGCAAGTGTGCGCCGTGCCTAATAATAAATAAGATGATTCTCCACAAGATTTGTGGTCTCCGACAGCCATTTGCGGGTAATTTATTGGTATTAAGTGAAAGCAATAGCTATACGAGTAGGTATGTATAGCCCCAAGGCCGATTATTCGAATAAACAAAACAAGCAAGCAGGATTTTATATAGAGGGGGGCAGATAAAGAAAATTCTACACTATATTTTTTTAGTATCTCACTATAGTACTATACTTACTCTATCTCTATTAGTAGTGGAGGTCGGAAGTGAGGGAAAAAATTAAAAACACAATATAATATAACAATCACAATAATAACTTGACCAGTAATCGGCGCGGTTCTTCACAAAATTTGTTTTAAACTTCTCTCAAAATCTCTTCTTTTTAAGCTATTGCATAGCTTCTATCGCGGGCCTTGAGCGGGGAGACCGAACCCAGAAATTCCGTAACGAAAAAAATATTACAATTTGTCTATACGAAGGTAAATTTCGCCACCATCTACACGGTTAAAGTAGCTCAGGTGGGAAATGGGCGGTCACGATACCAGAAGACCCCGGTTCGAATCCAGATGTCTCCAGTCCGATTTTTTTTTTTCGGTTATTATTATTTTTATTTTATTTTTCGATTATTATTATTTTTATTTTTATTAAATTTTAATTTAATTTAAATTGATTTACCAAAATTAAGTGTTAATAGTTTTAACCGTTTGAACCCGTTTTTAAATCATTATTTTTATCGTTTCATCGTTTTTAAATACATTTTAAACGTACTTCAATCGCATCGCCATGGCCGACAAGCAACCGCTCGACCAGAGGCCGCCGAAACAGGGAAGAGGACGAACAGGGATACCGCGCGCAGTGGTACGCTGGAATATAATGGACCAATCCATTACCCCGTTCCCTGCCGCCGAGTCCGTCAGTCGTCCTCCGACCACTACTACTACCGCCGCCACCACCTCGCCGATAGAATCGGAAACAAGCGAAGACAGCGACGACGATACGCCTGCCATCGTAGCCCGCGTAGTTGTACCTACGCCTGTCTTCGAATTGGCCAAGCGCGCACGTCCGAGCTCCTCCTCCTCAGGCTCGTCCGGAAATCAGGAGGACAAGCGGGTTAAGCTTAGCTTAGCCCTACCCGCACCGCCCCCTGACTACCAGGACTACAGGCTATGCAAATTGCAATAGCTTTACCGCGGCAGTCTCCGAGTGCCACACGTCTTTTTTTTCTTTAACAATTTTCCTCTGTACGCTTAACAGGCATAGCCCGTTTAAACGGTTTTCGGCCATCGTAGATCTCAGCCACGTTTTGACACATGGCAGGGTAGAAAAAGACCTTCTTGTTGTACAAGGTTGTGCCAATGAAATAAGGATGGCTTTTTTAGTTGCTGGGAAGAAAGTGTCTGCCTCCTTTAATACGTCAGTAAAATCTAACTTTTCTAGATCTTCTCTTTCCATTCCTTTATCCTTCCATAGTTTGTACCATAATTCTACTTCATGTTCAAAAAGAGGAAGATCATAGTATTGATAGAAATCTTGCGATTTTTCTTTAAAATCAACCAGCGCCATATTTAGCATTGAACTGGGATGTATAGACATTAGGCTAAAAGCAGGTAAATGTTCATTAGAAAAACGCTGTTCGAGTGCGGATATCAGCGAATCTAAATAAGGAATGATAACTGACCGCTTCCGAAAATCGCATACACTCTCAGCTGGGTGATTGGACCGATGTTGTTGGTGACATGCAACACGCGGGATTTGCAAATCAGTGCCAATGGCAGTTGCAGTTCTAATTGAAACGTGTAAACTATTCTCTCTCTGTCTGCGTTGCTGCGATGATCTTTAATAACGGAAATAATTCTCTTGATATGATTCACGTATGTGTAGGGGGGGGGGGGGGGGGGGGGCAGCTGCCCCACGCTGCCCGTACCTTGCTACACCCTTGCTACCCTGAAGGACTATCTACACCCTGAAGGACTATCTACACGTATCCAACTCCACTCGCTTTATGCTGGACGATCATCATCAATGGTTTACTACTGAGCACTATTATCTTCTCAGTATGTAAAGATTTGGGCCATATACCAGTACATTGGCCAAGTGCGCTTTGGCAGACTTTACGCACCTTTGAGAAATTATGGAGAACTCGTAGGCATGCTGTCTGTACGATACAGTTTAACGTCAACTGATTTTGACGAAATTTGGTAAAGAGATAAGACACAGGCTGCTTTTCATCCAGGAAAAGTAGAGTTCCAGCGGGAATCAACGAACGCAGTCGCGGGCATCTGCAGTACCTAAATAATATAGTAGACAGTAAATTCTTTATAATTTTCTCAAAAGTGATCTCATTCTGAGAGAAGACTTGTGCTGAAATGTTGATGATGAATTGTAAAAGTAGACAGTAAAAAAATTAATGAAATAGTGAATTAGCCGCTCTAAAATTTCAGCTAGTTCTATCTCTATGGCGTGTCTTACTTCGCAATTTACACCGAGCGTGCGTGTGTAGTTCTCAGCATATTCACCAGCGCGTCGCGACTTGAATTATTCATATCAGTTTATGAAGCTTCACCTACGTTGGATCGCAAAATGTTGGTTAGGAGGTGTTGCTGGGAAGTTTATTAATTAATTTAACACTGCAAACCTCCGTAGCGCAGTGGTGAGCGCTGTGGTCTTACAAGTTAGAGGTCTCGGGTTCGATTCGGTAAGGGAGTGCGGGTGCGCCCTTTGCCCACCCATAAAAATACCCACTACATAAATAATATTATAAATGCAAAAGTGTGTTTCTTTTTTGGTTAGTCCTTGAATCACGCCGCAAGAGAGCACAGGGAACACGAGCAATGGATTGACGTGTTTCTTTGAGGCAAAGCTACTAAAATCCGACTCGTTAGAAGACTGGTTTTCCCCATATTTGTATAAGCAGCGGGGGCGTGCACTTTGCGACAAGTCGAGAAGAAGAACATTGATGCTCTGGAGATGTGGTGCTAGAGACGAATGCCAGGAGTCTCATGGACCGATGTCTCTATTCTCCAAGAACTCGGCATTGAAAAACGGCTTCCTTTCAGCGCTGGTACAAAGTCGCATATTTTTTTGGACACGTCTCCCGTCGTGAGAATGACTCCATCGAGCGCCTCGTCGTGCAGACTGCAGGGCAAGGTGAAGGAGGGCACCAGATCGTGAGGAAGGACGCCCATGCGATGGACCGACCAAATTAAATCGGCTGTTGGCGGTCCATTGCACGAGTGCAATGTTTTTTAGTCTGCCCTTGACTGCGATCTCACCTGATGGTAAGTGATGATGCAGTCTAAGATGGTAGCGGGCTAACCTGTTAGGGGCATGGCAGTTATATTTAACCCATACCCCTATTCAGTTTCTACACGGCATCGTACCGGAACGCTAAATCGCTTGGCGGCACGTCTTTACCGGTAGGCTGGTAACTAGCCACGGCCGAAGCCTCCCACCACGAGGATGCTCGTGAGGCGCGTTACATCTGCCACTAAAGTCGTGATGACCACGACCACTCTATCAAGACTAGGAATAACGACGAAGAAGAATAGTTGAGGATCTGGGTGTGATGGGCTACTTTTTATCCCGGAAAATTAAGGAGTTCCCCAGGATTTAATAATAACTTAATCCACATGGACGAAATCGCAGGCATCAGCTTGTATGAAGGTATTTAAAAATGGATTAGCACACGCGACTGAAATATACGCGGCTGACCACCTGCGGCGCGCTTAATAGCTTTTACGAGAGCAGAGTGTTGCCAGCCACAAACATTATCTAATTAATTTCATACAATATAGGTCTAGCGTGATTCAATTTCAAATGATTTATAGGAATTGAAGGTCCATAATAGTGGTAAAATAAATGATGCGTGCAAATTCGTGTGCTTGAAAATAAGTTTAAAAAATGTTCCCTAGAATAAAATTAAATAAATAAATAGAGTCTATCTTCCCGTCTCACATAGTCCACAGGTGACCGGAGGGGCTGGCAGTTACCTCGGCCAACATATAAGTTTGGCTATTCAACGGGGTAACGCAGCCAGCGTTGTGGGCACACTGCCTCATTGCAGCGGCATAGATGATATTTTTAATGTTTAGTTTTTAGTTTTTTAATTCAGTTTTTAATTTAGATTTTAATGTTATTATAATGTATGGATTTTATAGTGCTTTGGTAACTTGGATTAAGTACTTAACGTCTATCATACAGAAATGCAAAGAAATAATAAAAAATCGTTAATATAATCTTTATTTGGGATTTCAAATAAACAGAAAACAAAATTACAAGATACAGAAAAAATTATGGACTAAACTAGGAAGTGATGGAATAATGGTAGACTAAATGATGCCTACAATTTCCTCTGCGTGGATTTATAGGTTTTTTAAATATAAACCAGGTGTTGTTTGTCCCGAAATATGAGATACCTACATTATTATCAAGCTAAATTAATTAAGTAAAAGACTTAAAAAAACACGACTGCCCTGCCAAAGTTTTTTTTTTTTATCAACAAAGCTTTAGCCATTGTCACTCGAGAGTCGGGATTACTAATTGCCACTACGTGCCGCTCCGCACTGCACCTCTGTAGTGGGGCTAAACCTTAATGCGTGTGTTTCACCTGCGTGTACAATAGTCATTTGTTATACAAGAGTGAAAAGTTGTTTTTTAACCGCGTGCTCAATTTTGATGACCGAGCAAGCGAAGGATTCTAAAATTGAATCATGAGCGCAGCGAGTGGTTCAAAAATTAGAATCCTGAGCGTCAGCGAGGGAATCAAAAGAGCACGAGGTGAAAAATGTTTTTACTCGAGTGCAACACGTAACTTTTCATCCCACCTCAGCGAGGAAATGAAATACTTCTCGCGTAATTGTTGAGGGAGAAAGCTCATTTCCGCATTTTTAACAGTTTCAGTCAATTCTGTTGGCGTCAAATTAACTTCTTCGTCACTAGAATCACTCATTTTAGGTTTTTCACTTATTTTCAATCTTCTTGTTTTTAATCGAAGGGTTTAATTTTAAACAATATGACGTAAAAGAAAATGGTGCGCACAAAGCAAATTAAAAAAGTACACCAAGAAGGTTACGAGTGTGAGGTTTTAACAAATTAAAAACGGTTGTATGGAAATTCGGCACCATAGAGGTAGAAGTAAATAGGTTTTAATGATGTTTTGAATTCACAAACTTCATAGACGAGTGATATTTACTAACGTGTACACGATGTTCTAAATTCAATTTACTTTATCCTCAAGAGGATAATAACGGCTTTTGCATTCAGATATTGAAGCGTAAAAATACTCTTTCAGAGATGGTGGGATGAAAAAGATTATTTTTTCAACAAATGTATAGCCATTGTGACTCGGGAGTCGGGAATATTAATTGCCGCTACGTGCAGCGCCGCATTGCACCTTTGTAGTGTTGCTAAACCTTAGTGCGTGTGTTTCACCTGCGTGTACAAATATAATTTTGTTATTTGGCTTGTACACTCTCGATTTGTCCTTCTATTCATATTTTATGTCTAAAAATAATCACTCTATATTAGTTAATTTAAAAACCATTATATCGATAGCACTACCAAGCCGGATTTTAACCTCATATTTTAGAACCTAGCTAAATACAGGTTTCATTGATAAAATCTCACCGTCCTTATTTGTAAATTCGATTGATTGCGCGTCCAATTAAGTAAGTAGGTAATATTAATTATATTTAAGTATATAATATAAATTATTTGCTTTTATGAAAATCATATTTAATATTATAAATGCGAAAGTTTGTTTGTTGGTTTGTCCTTCTTTTTATCCCGGAAAATTAAGAAGTTCCCGTGGGAATCAAAAAAACATATTTACGCGCATGAAGTCGCAGGCATCAGCTTTACCTTTTTCTCAGAGATATATTTTTATGTAAAAAAAATATCAACGTTGCTTGCCATGAAAATTTTCTGTTACTTAAATTATCTATTATTATTATTATTATTATTAAATTCTTTATTGCATAAAAAATTGACATATATACATAGAACATTATATAAACTTACAAACAAAAGGCGACCTTATCACTAAAGTGATCTCTGCCAGGCAACCTACATGAATGGACCGTACTTGCTGTGAGACGGGAAATTGCTTTGAATAAAGTAAAATAAAAACAATTACATAGACGTACATTCTAATAGGTACATACTATAAACAGATAAAAATTAGACATATAATAAATATATATATAATATAATACATATTAATATTACATTACATATTACTAATTTAAAATACCTAAACACAAATAATAATAGGTTTACAGCGACAGATAGTGCTTTTTGACACGACTTTTAAAGGCCCCTAGAGATTTTGCTCGTCTGATATCAGCTGGGAGTGCGTTCCACAATAAGACTGCTTTTATGGTGAACGAGTCTGCGTATCCCTCGGCGTTACGTTTGGCGATTTTAAGTTTATTGTCACTGGCAGATCGCAAGGTATGCTGGATTGGGAAGGAGCTAAGGAACCTGAATCGTTCCTTTAGGTAAGGGGGCGACCATGGGTGGTAATGGGTGGGTGGTGGTAATGGGTGGTGGCTATGTATTTTATTTTAAGCCTAAGTAATGAATGGACTGAATTTAAATTTTCAAAAACCTGGGAAAAAATTAGGAGCATAATAATTTTTACACAGAGCTAATAAAGATTTATTTAAATTTTGTATTTGGATTTTAGTTTATTTTGTTTACATATAATTAATGTTATTTATATTTAATTATATGTGTTACATATAATTAATACTTTTATAGGACTGCTATTAAAGTATTTGAATCAACATATCCCTGAAAAAGAAATCTAAATAAGTATAATAAATATAAAGATCACTCACCAAAATCAAAAAGTTTCCACTAAACTTCTAAATTCAACTCCAAAACACTTACACCACACTTTGAGAGCCACTAAAATTCTTACTGTTTTTGAAGTTATTATACCGATTTTGAAGTTCAAATATAGATTTTGAAGTTTATACTTTTTTAAGTTCGCGATGTTACCCTTCGCAGATCAAAGTTCAGAGGACCCGTGTTTCGTTAAGGGTGGTTTTCATACGACTGAGGGATGATTTCAATTCGCGCGCACAAGCGCAGTGGCTCTCAAACTTTTGTTACAAAGTATTTTTCATTTAACGCGGGATTATGTGCATACAACTTTGTTGCTGTCACAGATTTTCATCATAAATTGTTTTCATACTACATTGTTTCATGCAATAATTCAAATCCATCATTCATACTAATATTAATATTATAATTGTAAAAGTGTGTCTGTCTGTCAGTCTGCTACGTTTTCGCGGTCTATCTTTTGAACTGATTTTAATAAAATATGTACAGAGATAGGTTGCATTCCGGGGAAGGAAATAGGCTACTTTTTTCCGACAAAATCATCGACTTCCCGCAGGAATAACAGGTATAACTTTCGGGAACATTGAGAATCATAAAATTTCGCGGCCGTCATCTAGACATAGGTTACTTTTTTTCTGATGAAAAATATGATATGGTGGTTATACCTTTTAAACCCATTCCCCAAAGGCCCGCTTGCAGAGACGCTGGTTAACCATGGATTTAACAAGGAATTTTAAAATGTTGACAGAAGTTTTATAGAAATTCGGTCAAAATACCAGCTTAACTCTGCGTTAAAAGGATAGCCCGGCTTTTCAGCAATCGGGCCTTAGTAGTCGCTGCTTACACAGTATCGTACTGGAACGCATTGCTTATCCGTATGTCTGAAAACGACGTTCCCCTCGGCCGCAGCCATACCTATTTTGTCACAGATCCCTAGTATGTTGTCGCTTCCAAGAGGCTTACCTTCTAAAATGAGCGTTGAAATAAGAACCTCTTATTTTAAAGCGGGATTAAAATAAATCTCTTACCAAGGAAAGTATCTACTTCGCAGATCATACATGTAGAGTACTGAATTCCTTCGTACAGCTAGGTATCCGCCGTTGCAGAAAACTTCGTAGTTAAATTCAAAAGTTCTTTGTGAAGCTTCATAGACAAAAATTTTTACACTGGGAAAGCATTTTTCATTTATACCTTCACTAGCGCTAAAGCCCCGTGCAGACTACGCTAACAATTTTTATATTATCTATATAATTTTATACTTTTAATATTATAAATGCGAAAGTTTGGATGGATGGATGTCTGTTACTCAATTACGCCAGAACGTCTGAACGAATCTGGATGTAATTCGGCACAGAGATATAGTCTGGAATAACACATATGCTACTTCTTGTCCCGGAAAATTTAAGAGTTCCCGCGGGAACCAAATAACCTCAATCCCTGCGGACGAAGTCGCGGGCATCAGCTAGTATCATACTAATATTATAATAATTGTGAAAGTGTGTTTGTTTGTTTGTTGGTGTGTTGGTTTGTTGGTTTATTTGTTTTGTCCTTTAATCACGCCACAACGAAGCAACGGATCTATGTGATTTTTGGCATGGATAATATAGTTGAGGACCTGGAGGTAACATAGGCTACTTTTTATTCCGGAAAATTAAGGAATACACCTTAATCCACGCGAACGAAGTTACGGGCATCATCTAGTCCATACTAATATTATAAATGCGAAAGTGTGTCTGTCTGTCTGACTGTCTGTCTGCTACGCTTTCCCGGCCCAATTACTCAACCGATTTTGATGAAATTTGGTACAGAGATAGACATCCCGAGGAAGGACATAAGCTACTTTTTATCCCGGAAAATTGAAGAGTTCCCGCGGGAATCAAAAAAATGTCTCTATCCAACCAATTTTGATGACATTTGGTACAGGGACAGGTTGTATCCCGGGGAAGGACATAGGCTACTTTTATCCCGGAAAATTGAAGAGTTCCCGCGGGAATCAAAAAACATCAAAACACGCGGACGAAATAGTGGGCATCATCTAGTGGATTATAAATGCGAAAGTACTTAAAAGAATTTGTATGAATTTGAATGGACTATTAAGCATTAGTATGGAATATGGATATAGATAAAGCCCGCCAACCCGCATTGGAGCAGCGTGGTGGGTCTAAGCTCTAATTCCCGCTCTCCTATGAGAGTGGAGGCCTGTGCCCAGCAGTGGGACGTTAATAGGCTGTAGTGATGATGATGATGATGGATATAGGTACAGGAGCTGTCCAGTTACATTTTTTAGTCGATAGCAGTAACCGTCTCAGCAGGTATCCAGACATCAATGGACTGCAGAGTTCATTGCCCTGCAATTTACACTAACAACTGTAAGTTAATACCTAAATACAAAACTGTTTATCAAACGTCGTTCCAGAAATCAGACTTCAAACTTGTTTACAGCTAAAATCGCTTTAGACAGTATAGTACGTTAACTTTTAGCTATATTAATTCATATTTTACTTACTAATATTATAAATGCGAAAGTGTGTTTGCTTTTTTAGTTTGTTGGTTTGTCCTTCAATCACGTCGCAATAGAGCAACGGATCGACGTGAACTTTTGCATGGGTATAGTTGAAGATCTGTATGGTTAGCATGCACACTACTAGTAAAATTATGTCTACCCGTTATCTTTCTCTGTCTACCGAAGCTAACATGGTTATTTGTCTCGTTACGTCAAAAGTAGAGATAAAAGTAATATTTCTTATCTGTGGTATTTTTCTCTACGAACCTTTACATGTCGACTATTTTTTTCTTGTAATATATACCGCATTTTGTGCGTTGTATGGTAAATGAAAAATTTGCCAGCAACGACAACATCTCTCTCTCCCGTCGCGAGATAATCTCGTTGTGCGCATGCTAACCCTGGAGTGTGACATTTATTATCACATAGGCTACTTTTTATCCCGGAAAAAGGAGATCCTGTGGGGATTAAAAAACTCATTCCAAGTGGACGAAGTCGCGGGCATCAGCTAATTTACTTTAAAAGTTAAAAAGCAATTTTCAGTGTATGCAAAAATTTCATCTCAAGCGTCAGAAAACTTATAAGTAACCAACGTTCTGAATACTTATAAATAAATAAACTTGCTACTTTATGGTTATAAAGAAAGTTTAAAACAATTTAAATAACTTTGCGATTGATTTGTTGATACCCGTTTAAAATAAATGAAATTTATTTACCTACTAGATGAGGCCCGCGACTTCATCCGCGTGGTTTAAGGTTTTTTGATTCCCGCGGGAACTGTTTAATTTTCCGGGATATTAAAGTAGCTTATGTAACAAACTATCCCTGTACCAAATTTCATCAAAATGGGTTGAACAGATGAGCCGTGAAAGCGTAGCAGACAGACAGAGACACTTTCGTATTTATAATATTCAATATGGATTTTCTGTAAACAGAAAATAGTTTTATGTAAATAGGAAATAAATCATGATCAGGATCGAGTTGCCATCACGTGAATCTTTGGTATTATATGGCACGTTATGATTTGGCTGATTTGACAAAAACTTCTTTCTCCTATCCCGAAGGAAAGTTCCCAGACAAGACAGACAAAAAAGACTATTTCGTCTGTTTTACTCCGACGATAATGAAGATTCCCTCAATTAATAGCTTGACGACCTCCCTGGCGCAGTGGTGAGCGCTGTGGTCTTAGAAGTGGGAGGTCCTGGGTTCGATCCCCGGCAGGGTCAATTCAGGAATTTATAAGTTCTGAATTTTCTCTGGTCTGACCTGGTGGGGGGCTTTGGCCGTGGCTAGTTACCACCCCACTGGCAAAGACGTACCGCCAAGTGATTTAGCGTCCCGGTACAATGCCTTGCTTGCAATGCAATGCTTCAAGTTAGCCCTTGACCGCGATCTCACCTGATGGTAAGTGATAATGCAGTCTAATGCTCCTATTCGGTTCTATAAGGCATCGTACCGGAACGCTTAAACGCTTGGGCGGCACGTCTATGCCGGTAGGGTGGTAATAGCCACGGCCGAAGCCTCCCATCAGGCCAGACCAGGAAAAATTCAGAAATCATACATTCTCAAATTGACCCTACCGGGGATCGAACCCGGGACCTCCGTACGTTAAGACAACAGCGGTCAACACTGCGTCACGGAGGTCGTCCTCGGTCGCCAGATTGGCGGTATGAGTTTAGTATAACAGCCACATCCCTAACAGGTTAGTTTAGACTTTATCATCACTTACACACAAGGGCTAACTTGTAATCGCATAAAAAATAAGTAGTGTACAAAAATCATCTAGTTCATTATAAAGTAGGTATAGATGACTCAAGTAAGTATAAGCTTCTTTATTAATGAAAAGAAACTACTATAAATCCCTGTTAGCAGTACAAGCCTTAAGTACCAATTAGTGATGGAACAATACTTTTTCTTTGAGAGAACTTTTACAAGCACTTTCAACCTTCGCATCGTTTTAACCGAACACAAAAATAGAAAATTCTGTATGAACTGAAAGAAATATTCCTCATAATAGTGTGACTAGATGATGCCTGCCGACATTGTCTGCGTGGATTAAGTTTTTGTAAATCTTAAATTTTCCGGCATAAAGCATAAATCATCAGCTTGTAGGTTCCAGTTTATGCTTTTAGCTTCTAGCTTCTAATTTATGCACGGACAAGATGTAAGATGATGCCCTCGGAACCCTTGAATCATCCCTCTCGCGGGATGTGATCTACCTCTGCACGTGAAAATCGGTTAAAAGATTGGCCGTCAAAGCGTTTCGGATATACAGACACATTTTTATTATTAGTATGGATTAATGTAGAACTATATTGAATAGGTTCACTGTGTGTGTGAAAGTGTAACGATTAGGTACAGTTTCGATTCTAAGCAGGGTCAACTCATAAATTTTTAGAGAAAGAATTTTAAAAAAATCAGAGGAATCTTAAAAAATCTTAAACCGCGAACGATATCGCAGAGTAAGCTAGACATCGAATCAAAAAGAAAGTTTAAAAAGAGCAAAGGTGAAATTCTTTATAAGCGACTACCTTTGAAGGCAAATTAACAAAAGAATATTTTTCTGGAAGACGGTAAAGGCAAAAAATGACAAGCAGGAAAATATTTGGCTAAAGATGATGCTACGGCCCGTTGCAATCTAGAGACGTAGAGATGTTTTTATTAATAGTAGAGAAGCTATTAAGTGATATTTAATCATTTTTGTCACGCTAACAATTAGTTTAATAACCTGTTCTTTACTCAAAATACAAAATGAAATGAAATGATGAAAAATCCAAAACAAAAACATGTCAAAAAACGTTTTTATAATGTTGATTTTTCTTTTTAAAAAATGGTCGTTCTGTGTGATTTGAATGTAGAATTTTCTAACCCAGTAATAATACCTTTTATTTACTGTTATTGTCACATACAAAATGAAATGAAATGATGAAAAATCCAAAACAAAAACATGTCAAAAAACGTTTTTATAATGTTGATTTTTCTTTTTAAAAAATGGTCGTTCTGTGTGATTTGAATGTAGAATTTTCTAACCCAGTAATAATACCTTTTATTTACTGTTATTGTCACATTGAAATTCAATAATGAAATGGAACATTCATTTTATAAGGACAACTTGTGCCACACTTATTATGTCAGGACTCTACAGCCGTAGTTCGTTAAATTATGTTACAGCTTTTGTCGGGTGCATTTTATGATACAATTACGTGCACACGTCCGTATATATTACCAGTGCTGAGGATCTAATAAGTTTTCAAAATAATTGACGTTTTTTGAGCTTAATTGTACACTATCTATATCATAGAGTTGTGACGAAGCCGTCACAATACCTACCAAGACCGACGCAGGCGTGACTCAGCACACAAACACGCGAGAACCTTCTCGAAGACCGCCGCATCACATCGTACGAGAGTGGCGTGAGAGAAACCGACCAATCAGCGAGCAACAGCGCACACGCCGGTCCCCACCGCAAATCCCCGCACGCCGGCCTATATAGCACACCCGGCCGGCGTCCGCCGGCAGTTCGCCTGTGCCTATTGTCGCTTCACGACGTCGTCTCGTGGTAATCCGGGTACGACGGCGGCAATAGTCACAGGAGGACGCTGGAGGTGTTGGTCATATCAGGGCTTTGAGCCGGAGTTGCCCAGCATCGCCGAAACCTTCACTTCCCCCCCGCGCTTCTCCCTTCCGCTCACGCGCCTCACGCGTGCGTGGCCCGTAAGGCTTGCCGCCGACGGCCGAGTTAAACCCGCGAGTGATACAGAATAATAATGTTCTTTTAGCCGGCTCCTTCAGAGCCGCCCGGTCAGTGCGTAGATCTAAGAAGTGGTTTGTATCCGAATATTGTCAAGAATAAAGGCCAGTGGCCAAGTTTAAAGTCATCCGTGTTTGATTGTCGAGGATTCCCTGATCCCCTTATGTACGTGGTCTCCAGCCAGTGACCCCACCGACTCGTGACCACGTTACATTGGCGCCCAACCGAAAAACCCACCCGACTGTCCCGGGTTCGCGTCGCGGAAAAAAATAAATAAAATAAAACCGTTCATCCGTCCGTCCGCCGTCTGCGTCGCGTCCGTTAAAGTGGTACACCCCGCCAAACCACGGGGAAGACCATCCGCTTAGTCGTAGAAAGGAAAAAAAAAAGGGGATAGGAAGACTCACAACTCAAACAGTAAGTAAGAAACTTTTTCCGTAAATACCGTCATTGCTATTTTTTTCCGTTTTTCTCTTTTAAATAATAACAGATACAAGTTATTTCTGTAAAGTCGACTCGTGGAACTCCGGGTTGACTGAAAGAACGAGTATCTGAACGGGAACAGTAAGAACGAGAAAGGAAAAGTGAAATAAAAACGCGAAATTGCATGTTGATTCTAAATCAGTCGACTCGTGGAAATTCGGGTTGATAGATTCAAGAATAAACATACAACGAAAAACCACACTAGATAGCTAAAATCACACATATACACATACAAAAAAAAAAAAAAGCAGGGAAAGGAAAGTTATTATAGCGAATCCCATGCTGGTTTTCGATCAGTCGACTCGTGGAAATTCGGGTTGATAGAGATGAAAACAAGCATCGGAACGAAAAACACTCTTTATTAGAAACACGCGAAAAGTTACATTCGCGAACCGCATGCCAACTCTAAATCAGTCGACTCGCGGAAATTCGGGTCGATAGATTTTAGTGCAGGCATCCGACCGAAAACCGTTACCATAAGTATTAAATAAAGAACACACACACAAACCGAGGGAAAACCAAAAAAAAAAAACCACTTACCGACCGAAAATCTTAAGTACCGTTAAATAAATAACCGTGTCAGAGACAATTAATATAAAGGAAACCCGCAGGAAACCCGTAGTTAATATAAAGAAATAAATCATTACTAACCTGTAACTAAACAAGATAGAGATATAGTTTAAAAAAAAATTAGAATAGGCCGCAAGCGTCTAATTAGACCCCGTAACCGCCATTATATAGTTATAAGTAAATAGATAAATACAAATACCACTAAACAAGCCGCGACTCATAATTAGATTCAAAAGTCGGGAACAGAATAAAATAAAATGCCAACAGCCTGGGTATACGCATTAAGTAAACAAAAATTAATCGAAGAACTCGAAAAAAGGGAAATCGAAGTACCGCAGACAAACACAGTCGAAGAATTACGAAAACAATTAGTACAATTAGTGAAAAACGAAGACGAAATGGACCAGGAGGATATCAAGGGGAAGGAAAACAATATAAACGAATTCGACAAGGCCGTATCCCGCTGGAAAATTCAATTCGACACCACCGGGGATGCTGTGGAATTCCTGGAGAGAATAGAGGAACTAACGGACACACTGAAAGTCAACAAAGACAGAATTATAAAAGTGATACCGAGATGCCTCAACGGAGCAGCATCGCTGTGGTATAGAAACAATAGTCCACAATGGAAAACATGGGAAGACTTCACGGAGAACTTCAAGTTGTTCTACTATCCCAGAAATTACGAGAAAAACCTTTTAGAATCAATCATAAATAGACGTCAAAAAGTCAGAGAAAACTTTGTACCATATCTAACAGAAATACAGACACTAATGAGAAGATATAGAAAACTAACAACCGAAGAACAACTAGACAGAATATACGATAATATGAGATATAACTATCAATATTACATAAAAAGGAAAGATTTCAAAACAGTATCGGAACTCATTCAATTGGCAGGTGACTACGAGAAGATAAACATAGACCGAAGCAAAGACACCTACAAAAAACCAATTTACCAACATAAAGAAAACCAAACAGGCCCACCATGGAACAAACAGGAAAACTGGAAAACGGAGGAAACCAAAACTGAGAGAAAACCAGTGAGCGCACACTACGACCCGGAATCCTGCTGTTGGAAGTGTGGAAAGAAAAACCACTCGGCCAAAGAATGCCGAAACAAACAAGTCATCTTCTGCAGCCGATGTGGCCTACTCGGAAAGCTCACGAGGGACTGTTGTAAAAGAAACAGGAATCCTAATAAAACGAAGCAAGCATATACAGCAAAATCACAAGTGGAAAAAGATAACAGAATATTTGCCGAGGTAAAAATACACGGGAAACCATTCAGAGCCCTCATAGACACAGGGTCAACGAACTCTTACGTCAACAAGGACATCGTGGACCAAATAAAAGAGCACAACAATGGAAGAATACAAAAAGAAACCACAATTAAACTGGCAGATGGCTCGAGGATACAGACGAACACAGCCATAAACCTCAATCTGGAAATAAACGGAAGGAAGCTAACGCACCAATTCATTTACCTGCCATCCACAACCATAATGATAATGGGTATGGACCTACTGTCAAGAATTGGAATCACTGTCAAATGGACAAAGATAACAGGCGAACAAACAGGCACCGAAAAACAAAATGAGGCGACAAACAACATGGAAATCCTATCGGTAGAACAAAGAGCAATACTGAAAACCACCCTGGAAGAAGAATTCAAAAAAGCCGAAGAATGCCCAAAAGGGAATACGTGGGTAAAACACATCATAAAATTAAAACATACGGAACCAGTAAAACAGAAGTACTACCCCAGAAACCCAAAAATGCAAGAGAAAATAAACGAACATATAAATCAAATGTTAGCCGACGGAGTCATCGAGAAATCAAACAGCCCATATAGTTCACCTATTGTAATGGCCAAGAAAGACAACGGCGAGTACAGATTCTGCATAGACTTCAGAAAGATAAATGAGATCACCGAAAAAGACGCGTACCCAATACCACAAATAGACGACACACTAGAGAAACTCAACAAAGGGAAATACTTCTCGAAATTCGATCTCAAGAATGGATATTGGAACGTAAAGTTAGATGACGCAAGTAAACCAATAACAGCATTCACAGTACCAGGAAGAGGATTATTCCAATTCAAAGTGATGCCATTTGGACTACATTCAAGCGGAGCGACATTTCAAAGATTACTAGACAAGGTGATAGGCCCCGAGTTAGAACCAAACGCATACGTATACTTAGACGATATAATAGTCTGTAGTAAAACGTTTGACGAACATATAAGACACTTAAAAGAAATATTCAGAAGGATCAGAGAAGCAGGTCTAAGAATAAATAAAGAAAAATGCGAATTCTGTCAAAAACAAGTAGAATATCTAGGTCACGTGGTAACACAAGATGGTCTGAAAATGGACGAGGGAAAAATCCAAGCAATAAAACAACTAAAAGCACCAGAGAACACGAAAGAAATAAGACGTTTTATAGGAATGACCTCGTGGTATAGGAAATTCATCCCAAACTACGCAGAACTAACGGCAACATTAGTCAAACTGCTAAAGAAAGACACAAAATTCCAGTGGGGGAAAGAGGAACAACAACAGTTCGATAAAATAAAACAATTACTAACCGAAGACCCCATCTTAACTAGAGCTGACTTTTCAAAACCGTTTATACTCCAGACAGATGCAAGCGATACAGGGTTAGGGGCCGTGCTTATACAAGAAACAGAAGGAAAGCAAAAGGTAGTAATGTACGCAAGCCGAACACTACAACCCTCAGAGACAAGGTACACAACAACGGAAAAAGAATGCCTAGCAGTAGTATGGGGAATAAGAAAGATGAGGCCGTTTCTAGAAGGATATCACTTCACCATAATAACAGATCACCAAGCCCTAAAATGGTTGAATACACTGAAAAACCCTTCGGGCAGGTTAGCAAGGTGGGCATTAGAACTACAACAGTACAGCTTCGATATAATATATAGACCGGGAAAACAAAACGTAATAGCGGACGAACTGTCAAGGAACCCACTATGTACTACGACAGTGGAGGAAAATGACTGGTACTCAAAAAAATATAACAGTGTAACCAAACAACCAGAACTAGACACCGACTACTGTATACGCGAGGGAAAATTGTATAGAAGACTAGTCAACCCGCGTTACGGAGGAAAACTAGACCCATCAACAGAATGGAAATTATGTGTCAAAAAAGAGGACAAAGAAAAAATATTAAACCAGAATCACAACGAACCTGACGCAGGTCATTTAGGAACCTCAAAAACATTTAACAAAATCGCGACGCGATATTATTGGCCAGGAATATTCAGGGACGTATCAAAATACGTCAACCGGTGCGAAAAATGTCAAAAACATAAGTCTACACAAGAAAAAAAATCAGGTTTAATGCACATCAATAACGCAGAAGAACCATGGCAAATCGTCACCACGGACCTCATAGGACCTCTGCCACGAACATCAAAAGGATTCCAGTGGATCATCGTATTTCACGATAAATTCACCAAATGGTCAGAAATAAAACCACTAAGAACCGCAACCGCAACCGCCGTCACAAACGCTCTAAAAGAATTAATCATGAGATACGGGGGCATGAAAACGTTACTAAGCGACAACGCAAGAATTTTCGTTAGTAAACAATTCCAGGAAACCCTAAAACGGTATGGCATACAGCAAAGACTAACCGCGCCATACACACCACAATGCAACCCAACCGAACGAGTAAACAGAACACTCGAAACAATGATAGCGTCATTCATCGAGAAAAACCACAAAAAATGGGACGAATACCTAAATGAATTTAATTTCGCACTTAACACGTCCATCCAGGAATCCACGAAGTACTCTCCGGCCTTTCTTTTGTTTGGTAGGGAACTAAGGAACGTCCACGACGAAAACCAATTCCCCACACCGGCATTAAAAGAAAAACAAAAATTACAAGAAATTTATGAAATAGTCAAAAATCACCAGAGTCAAGCATCGAACCTGCAAAAGAAGTACTTCGACAAAACGAGACGCGAGTGGGCTCCCAAAATCCAAGATCTGGTACTAAAACGGGATTATCCACTATCAAACGCGAACAAACAATTGTGTGCAAAGCTAGCACCAAAATTTTCAGGCCCTTACACAGTAATCGAACAAAAATCCCCAGTAATATTCCTGTTAAAAGCAAATCAAGGAGGAAAAGTATGTACGGCACACATAAAAGACATAAAAAAGTTCAATACCTAAAAACCAAGATTCAAACAAATCAATAAAAAAATAGAAACATAGGAAAGAGGGACGGGGAACAAATAAAAATGTTGTGGAAAGACCCTAGGAGTCAGGGACCGCTTGTTGCCAACAGTGACTAATACGGTGATTTTTACAGGTAAAAATCTTCTCTGGCGGGAGGGGAATGTGACGAAGCCGTCACAATACCTACCAAGACCGACGCAGGCGTGACTCAGCACACAAACACGCGAGAACCTTCTCGAAGACCGCCGCATCACATCGTACGAGAGTGGCGTGAGAGAAACCGACCAATCAGCGAGCAACAGCGCACACGCCGGTCCCCACCGCAAATCCCCGCACGCCGGCCTATATAGCACACCCGGCCGGCGTCCGCCGGCAGTTCGCCTGTGCCTATTGTCGCTTCACGACGTCGTCTCGTGGTAATCCGGGTACGACGGCGGCAATAGTCACAGGAGGACGCTGGAGGTGTTGGTCATATCAGGGCTTTGAGCCGGAGTTGCCCAGCATCGCCGAAACCTTCACTTCCCCCCCGCGCTTCTCCCTTCCGCTCACGCGCCTCACGCGTGCGTGGCCCGTAAGGCTTGCCGCCGACGGCCGAGTTAAACCCGCGAGTGATACAGAATAATAATGTTCTTTTAGCCGGCTCCTTCAGAGATCTAAGAAGTGGTTTGTATCCGAATATTGTCAAGAATAAAGGCCAGTGGCCAAGTTTAAAGTCATCCGTGTTTGATTGTCGAGGATTCCCTGATCCCCTTATGTACGTGGTCTCCAGCCAGTGACCCCACCGACTCGTGACCACGTTACAGAGTAACCAAAATATAAATTACGCGTCCGTATATCGCTAGTGCAGAGGATTATAATATAAGTTTTAAAATATTTGACGTTTTTTGAGCGTAATTCTACACTAAAATATCAAAGAGTAACCAAAATATCAATTCTTTACTGGATATAAGCAGGTGACACTTTGCGGAAGTCCAAATCCGCCACTATAGGTAAATCTGTGTGGTACAGTGTGTATCTTGAGATATTCACCACACCACACAAGTCTTGCAAATTATTCTCTTCACTCCTTTACAGTCAATGCAAATCAATGCAATGACTTTAGAATCGTGCATTGTCGAGTCAACATCTCCTAAAGATGCTTCGGTGTCGGAGTGAAACGTGCGTTGAGAATAATTTGCAAGATTTGTGTGATGTGGTGAATATCGTAGGATACACAGTGTACCACATATTATATTTACCTATATCAATCAATCAATCATTTATTCAATTTAGGTACACCGTAGGTACACAAATTGACATCCATTACTTACATGTAAAACATGATGGTGATAATTAGTTACGGTATCTTAAAACTAAAGCTACGAAGGTTCCAAACGCACCCTGGTTTGAGAAAAGATTCTGGCGGACTATTAGCGAATTAAACTTCCAGTTCTTTCATAAATCCTTATCTCATGAATTTTATTGTCCCGTCTGTTACTAATATAAAATGTAAATATCTCCCGTCGGGTATTATGATTGATGTCTGTTATAAATTCATGTTACAATCTCTTTTAGTTGACGATGATGAGGGATGGTTTACTCCTAACAAAATGATCATTAACTTTAATTAAAATTTTCATACAAAATCAAGGTTATTTTCATGTTAACGTAGTCTATTCTACAATCATGAAACATTGTATAAAATTCTTAATGAAAATGTACTAACTTTTGCTTGTGACTTCTCGTAGTTTAAGGATATCTTATACTAGAAAATTTACCTCATATCTTTCAGCGAAAGTTTATTTGGCAACGAATTGAAAGTGAACCAAATTTCAATAAAAGAACAGTCTTGATCAAGTCAATTTAAAAAAAAAACAGAATCGTTTTATCAGTTTGGGAGCTATGATGCCACAGACAAATACATAGACAAGATGCTAAACGTAACACATCTCTCTGTTTGCGCCGGGGGGTTCAAAACAGACGACCTCCCTGGCGCAGTGTTGAGCGGTGTTGTCTTAACGCAAAGGCCCCGGGTTAAATCCCCGGCAGGGTCAATTTGTGAATTTATAATTTCTGAATATTCCCTAGTCTGGACTGGTGGGAGGCTTTTGCCGTGGCTAGTAACCACCCTACCGGCAAAGATGTGCCGCCAAGCTATTCAGCGTTCCGGTACGATGCCGTGTAAAACCGATTAGGGTATGGGTTTAATATAACTGAAATACCCCTAACAGGTTAGCCCGCTACCACCTTAGACTGCATCATCACTTACCAGGTGGATCGCATCAGGTGAGATCGCAGTCAAGGGCTAATTTGTAGTGGATAAAATTAAAGACTCCTCTCCACTCCATTTAAATGCGTCAGCCCTTTTTTCCCCAAGAATGAATTCAATAATGCTCTTTCATGCTGGTAAATCAAGTTACGATGTTCGTCTGGAAATAAAGCTGTCATTAGTAATACAATAGAATAAAACGTTTGAAACAGACTCGATAAAAGACTCGGATAAAAGTCTGACAGAAAATGTGCGTCCGCTTTGAGTTTATCACATTGTAAAATTTACCTTATTAGGTACATAGAGTTAAAATTTAAACTGCCGAAATGCGAGTAGGTATACCTCAGACTACCTCGCACTGCGCACGATTCGCATCAATGGTTGGCGTCACGCCACGTCGCGTGAACAGGCTTTGTCTCTGAACTTGGTGTCCTAGGTGAGCGCCAAATGCGGCAACGCGACGCGATGCGACACGTCACGCGATGCGACAGTATCAAACAGTAGCTGGCCCTTCACGTAGCCTACGTTGTCGCGTTGATACGTCTGTCATTTTCTATGGCGTGGTATCGTGTTGAATCGCGTGGCGTCGCTTCTGTCGCTCGTTTAAGACAACGGGTGATATGATACGATGCCGTCTAGAACTGATAGGGGTATGGTCTTTAATATAACTGCCATTCCCACTGCAGTCAAGGGCTAACTTGGTTTAAAAATCCATACTAATAATATAAATGCGAAAGTGTGTCTGTCTGTGTCTCTGTCTGTCTGCTACGCTCTCACGGCCCATCTGTTCAACCGATTTTGATGAAATTTGGTATAGGGATAGTTTGTGTCCCAGGAAAGACATAGGCTGCTTTTATCCCGGAAAATTAAAGAGCTCCCGCGGGAATCAAAAAACCGTAATCCACGTGGACGAAGTCGCTGGCATCATCTAGTAAAAATGTAAAAAGAAAATACCTACACTCCTAAATCCTAATCGAATTTGGGAGCTAATTTTGACACCAGTAAGCTCTTGCGATTTTATTGATCAAAGGCACCTAGTATGTAAATGGTATTCTCGCTAGGGAGGGGCATTTAATTATTGCTAATTGGCCGGGCGATGAGATAGATCCCGGGAGATGTATTATGTATGAGAATGTTGCACGTGCCTTTTAATTCTGAGAGGTGCTTAATTAACTGTGACCTTATATTTTGTCACGTAAAACATTAAAGTTTGGCTGCAGGGCATGTTATTACAGTCGAGTCTCTAGTAGGTACACATTGACCAAACACATATTAGAGTTTCATAAATATATAATTAGGTATGTTCATTGCTGAAAATTTCGGCGATTAACCAAACACATGATTATGATAGTACAGAGAAATTGTTGCTAAGTAATATTTAACACAGGACTCACACACACTCTCCCATACACACAATCTCACGCACGCACACACATACACGCACACACACACACACACACACACACACACGCTCACGCACACACATATACACACAAACACATACTCACACACATACACTATTTATTATTTCAAATCTATTTGTATGGTTGTTGTTTAGTTAATTTATGCATGTTGTACCCATTTTATCTTTTAGTTGTAGATCTACACCGAATCATATATTTTGTCAAAAGTGATTTGATTTTCATAGATATTGGGAAGACACTGTCTCCTGTAACACAGTTTTTACTACCACAGGAGGCAGGGTTTCAAGTTGATAAAAATTGTAAGCTTTTTATGACAAATAAAGATTTATTATTATTATTAAAATAAAAGTCAATCTACATATTAGGGTTAACATGTATATGTTAGTCTTAGCTGAAAACTTCGGGTTTCAGTTAATAGTTGAATTGCCTTCCGATCTTGTGCTATCTAAAAAAATCTAAATGAGGGCAACTTTCAAAACTCTTTTTTTTTCTTTTTGAAGTGAAACTTCTTTAGAATCGTTGTGACTTGAAATTTCGATGAAATGAAAAAACGAACACTAAAAAGAGACAAACATATTGATAACAAGATTTAACCTGCGAGAGGATAAGATAGAATACAAATTATATCTCATTCTCTCATAGGCTGCTTTTCTGAAGTTTCACTTCTGCCGTGTGTGAATAGCAAACACACACTTTTTCTTAACAAAAATATATATTAAAATATCTCATTCGTAACAATATTGTAGTAGAAACCCTGCACGAACGGTCCTTATGGAATATGGATTTCATTACAAATGTCACCTGAGTGAAACCAGCTATTTTTTTAAAGTCATAAGCGAAGTTTTATAATAAGACATGTTTTGTACAAAAAATTAAAAAAAGCTAACATTAACAACAAAAGCATAAATAAAACGAAAATCTTCACAAATAACAAGGCACCTAACTTGTGCAGTAAACTTTAACAGCAAGCCGGAATTCGTTGTACAATGTAATCCCTAATCTAAACTCCGAACCTAGCTCCAGTGTAAACATTACGAGTAGGTAGGTATACCTACCGACCACAACTAAGCAACTAAGCGGTTGGGTTTTACAACCCCCTAACAATGTTACACTGCTAGGTAAGTACTAAGTAACGAATAAATTTAACAATTATATAGTAGTTTTATGAAACGGTTGCATATAATAGGGGTTATTACAACAAGAGTGTGTGTTTAAAAACTGAGCGTATCAAAGTTTTTAATACTCGTAGTATCACACGAAGTAATTAGAATAATAATTAGGTACACACAAAGCTCTAGGCGGCGCATCTAACCCCAGGTAAACACATAGGACCTTTATAGGTACACGGATAGCTTGAAGCAGTCAAGCTGCGACTGCATACTGAGCTACAGTTTCCTACGTACACACATACATTGAACCGCTCGAGCAGTTGCGACTGCTTCGGGCGGTTGGCAGCAGTTATAAAAGGTAGCTTCAAGCTGTTGACTATGACTGCTAGAGCAGTCCGTGTATGTTGATCACTGGCTAACTGCTCGAGCAGTCCATGTTTGGCCGGCTTTACAGTCCCACAAACTTATCTAACGCAGTGACACCATCGCTAGTAGGTATCTATGAAAAATAAAATAAAAACAAAAACTAAGCAGGCATCAAAATTAGTTCCAATTTTGGCCAGATAAGTTTGAGGGACTATACCTATTTAATTGTGACACCTCACATCGGGTCGTGGTCATTGTCACGTAGTTAAATTAAGTTTACATTAACTACTTTTTAATAATAATGATAATAATTAACAGATATAAATCTCTCGTGAGGGCTCTACAATAATTTACTCGTGCAAGTTTAAATGAGAGTACAAACGACACCATAAAATACTAGTAGAATTGAAAATCTTATCAATAATAGTCTATACCCTACCTATGTTATCTAAACTAATATTATAAATACGAAAGTTTGGATGGAAGGATGGATCCGGATGAAATTTGGCACAGAGATGGATTATAGTCTGGAATAGGCTACTTTTTATTCCGGAGAATTAAAGAGTTCCCGTGGGAACCAAAAACATCAATCCACGCTAACGAAGTCGCGGGAATCAGCTAGTCTTATCTTATCTTACTTCTTACTATTACTATTTATTTACTATCAAATAAATATTATAAATGCGAAAGTTTGGATGGATGTATGGATGGATGTTTGTTACTCAATCACGCCCCAACGGCTGAACGGATCTGGATGAAATTTGGCACAGAGACAGATTATAGTCTGGACTAACACATAAGCTACTTTTTATCCCGGAAAATTCAAGAGTTCCCGCGGGAACCAAAAAACCTCAATCCACGCTGACGAAGTCGCGGGAATCAGCTAGTACTCAATAAGCGGAGCAATGAACATAAAAAGGTTTCAGTTGTTTTTAAAAACATAACCTAGTTGAGAGAGCACAGGTGTTTTGCTAAGACAGCCATAAACCTAGTTTCGGACATTCTCGTTCATTCATTTATTCATTTCGTACCCAGGTACTGTGCATTCCATTGGGTTTTATCGTTTTCTTTATTTTATTGTTTATTTGTAGTTGCGATGGTTTTAAAACTGCCAATTTATTTCAGAGCTATATGTAGGTATTTTAGTAGTTTTTCCCACAGAAAATACGGTACCTAGTAATTTTTTTTTATCCACTACAAGTTAGCCCTTGACTGCGATCTCACCTGATGGTAAGTGATGATGCAGTCTAAGATGGCAGCGGGCTAACCTGATGGTTTTATTAAACCCATACCCCTATATTCGGTTTCTACACGGCATCGTACCGGTAAGGCGGTAACTAGCCACGGCCCAAGCCTCCCACCAGGCCTGACCAGGCAAAATTCGGAAATTATAAATTCCCAAATTGTCCCTGCTGGGGATCGAACACAGGACCTCCGCACGTTAAGACAACAGCACTCAACACTGCGTCACGGAGGTCGTCAAAAGTCTGAGGATGTAATAAGTCTGTTTCAGACCTGGATAGACCTTTATCTATGTCCAAATTTCATCAAAAATTAGAATTTTACGGTCCCATTTAATTAAGGAACCAATAAATCCACGAGTTAATAACGTTCCACCCCGGACGGGTCCCGATCGTCCCGCGCTCATAAACCGGGACGGTGCACATGCAAAATGCATAAAATGCAGAGTCACGTTGTAAAACTTGCTTTTTATGAGCGACCACGCCGCCAGTCTCCGTAAATACCGGTAGAGTTTCGGGATACTACTATTGTAAGCTATACAACAAAAAAAAAATGCCAGTCATAGGGAGCCGATAGAAGTGAAAACGAATATTTAAAATAACAACACAGCACTTTTAAAATATAAACCTTAAAAAAAAATATTAAAGTTTAATTACGAATGTTCGATATTATTTATACTTTAGAGTACTTTAGACCTTTTGTCTTAAGAAGAATGGTGTCGCGAGGTGTCAGTCACGGTTACACATCACTTTTAAATATAAACCTTAAACAAAGGCATTAAAGTTTAATTACGAATGTACTACTTAAGACTTGTTGTCTTGAGAAAAATGGTGTCGCATGACCGACACCGTGCCACATTTTTACCTCAACGCGCAAAACGTGCTCAACGCAACTAAAGAAGTTTTCACTCCAAAAACTCGAACGCAAGTAGATCGAAAATAAACTAGTTATAAATAAGAGTTATGCTTTGTAGTTGTAGTTTTTCCTTACGGTCATTAGTTCAGAGTACCCATTTACTTAAATTACTAATTATTATAAATTGCAAAAGTGCGTCTCGTCTGTCAATACTCAATATGTCTCACACGTAGGTGCAAGTTTATGTACCTACCTGGTGCACGTTGATGATTTTATCTGAAACATCTAGACTAGCTTCTTCTAGATTTTTTAAAATTAGTAATTCACCTGTCGGCAACTGTACCTATATGTTTTTACAATAAACTCCCAGAAGAAATGATGTATTGAAGGTGTCGTTCAAAGTTTTAGTAAAACGCACACCTAGTGAAAAATCCTATTACAATGTAAAGGTTATTTAAATGATAAAATAGCATGAAAATTATGATTATGATTGTTCCAGTGGCTAATCAATCTAAATGATAATTATATATCTAATTAATTTAAGATATTTTGTGAGATGGCGAGTTCGTTGTGGACTCTTCTCAGACCAGAGCGCGTTTCGAACCCACGTAGCATAGAGCTAAACCTCTATGTCACGTAGCTTTAGTTTTAAGATATCGTCGTTAATTACCACCGTCTTATACTTCGTAAATTAATAGACGTATAAAAAGTGTACTGTACTGTACCAATTTTGAATAAAATTACTTACTTTGACTATGATTATGTCCAATGTCCATACAATAAATGTTTTCAACGAACAGTTATTGTATGGATATTATTAAAAACTAGATGATGCCCACGACTTCGTCCGCGTGGATTAAGGTTTTTTGATTTCGGGAACTCTTTAATTTTCCGGGATAGGCTATGTCCTTCCCCTGGATATCCCCATCCCAAATTTCATCGAAATCAGTTGAATAGATGGGCATTGAAAGCATAGCAGACAGACAGACACACTTTCGCATTTATAATATTAGATAGTATGGATTTCAACCAAAGCACCGATATTTCCAATAGTACCGCGCCATTAAATACCCCATAAAAGCAGGTTTCAGTACAACTAACAAAACATACTTTAATAAATTGGTTCTATTTGTTCACTACCTTGTTTAAAGATTTTATAGTACATATTACTAGACGATGCCCGCGACTTTGTCCGCGTTTATTGAGGTTTTTTAGTTCAAAATTCTAATCCTATTTTATAATTTAAAATCTCGTGTGAACTCTCTAATTTTGCCCGGATTAAAAACCTATTCGTATACAGTCTATCTCTGTGCCAAGTTTCATCTAGATCCATTCAGCCCTTCTGGCATGATTGAGTAAAAAATATCCATTCATCCATCCAAACTTTTGCATGTCTAATATTAGTATAGTTATAAGTAGATTTATTTTTATAACATTTTCCACTGGCGCTAAAATGTCGTTACTTACTATACTACAACCTGCGAGATAATGAGATAGAATACAACACGTATAATTATCTATAGAATACAAGTTATATTTATTTCATTCTCTCGTAGGCTACTTTCTGAAGTTTCACTTCTGTCGTGTGTGTCGTGCACACACACACTAATTTTATTTTTTTCAGGAACTTCACCACCTTGTTCGTCCACCTCCGTTCTACCACAAGACAGCGAGAAACCGTCAGGGTTGCAGTGGTGGACGTACTATCTGCTCGCATGAAAAGTTTTTGCTCGACGTTTCCGGAACCGCTAAGGTGTGGAACACCCTCCCAGCGCACGGGTTTCCTGCCACGTATAACTCAGGTACCTTCAAAGCAAGAGTGTACAGGCATCTTCTAGCATCACAAGCGCGTTCTAACCTAGACCTCATCATTGATTTGCACTAAGCATGATTGTCGTCAAGCGCAAGCCTACCCCGCAATGATAAAAAAAAAATATAGCCACGCTGGTACCGGGTCAAATAAGTTTGTGGGACTATTTGTATATTATACTTAATTTCCTCTATTAAGTACACCCCTTCCGTGAGTCCTTTTCCCTGAGGTTTCCTGGAAGAGGTTGATGTCCATTGGATTATTATGTATCTCTCTCTCTTCCATCTCGGGACCATGGGGTCCCGGACCTTTGGAAGGCGTACGAGGGGCCGAAACCAACTCGCAGAGGCCCGTTAGACAATTTTACTCTAAAGGAAATGTGACACCAACCGACGAATATCCCTATACGCACTATGCGAGTGCATCCAAGGACAATCCCCGGTTAGTGCAGGACTATTGCAGAACATGGAAGCAAATTATATGTATGGGTCTACGGGTTATGTATCTTATTATTAAATAGATGATGCCCGCGACTTCGTGCGGGTGGATTAATGTTTTTTGATTCCCGCGGGATTTCTTCAATTTTCCGGGATAAAAAGTGGCCTATGTACCCCGGGATACGAACTATCCCTGTACCAAATTTCATCAAAATCGGTTGAGTAGTTGGGCCGTGAAAACGTAGCAGACAGACAGACAGACACACACTTTCGCATTTATAATATTAGTATGGATGGATTATTATGGTATGGTACAATAAAGTATATTTTACTTACTTTTACTATATTACACTGTATGGTGATAAATAGAACTCACTACTTATATACGTAAACTTCAATAATAATTCAATTAGTTATAAATCAATACTTACCTACTACCAAGTGAGATCGCAGTCAAAGGCAAATTTTTCGTGGAATAAAAAAGCTGACTTTTTAAGAACTTAAATGTTTGAAGTACATAAAGCACCATCTTATGAAAACTGACAATACTTTTACCTAAACTTTGCTGAAAGGTCACTGAAACAACAAGCTTTCACAGTGGTACCATGACATACCAATAGATGGCGCTACGCCTTTACAAAAAAAGGTTTTGAAATAGAAAAAAAAAACTTCTATTTTTCGTCCTCAACTACAGATGTCACTGTTTTATTTAATATTTTACTATTATATTATCAGACAGGCAGTAATAGTACCTACATCATTGTTTTACCAGCACAAAAAACTTTAAATTCCAAGTTTTAAACCGAGCCAAAGAATATGCGCCAATAGTTCTTAGAAGTTTATCTAGGGCTTGCTAAATAATCAAGTAATATCAGAGTTTTGTTTTCTTTTCAAAAATAATTAATTCTTCTTGAGTTTCTGAATATTTCTAGCTTAGTGCCGATTTTATCTGCGTAAAATTAGTATCTTAAAACTAAAAACTGTGAAAAAGGTCTTAATTTTTCACCTAGCAAGTTTCATGGGTATAACTTGAACTGCCTATGCCTCCTTGAGCGTAAAATTTCGAAATTCCACGTTCTAAAAATTTTAAATTTCTACGCTCAGCTGTTCGGGCTGCAGCCTGCAGGTTGTGTATCAGTTACTCAGGATGAAACCTTTTTATTATTGATAGTATTTATAAGTATACTAGCTGATGCCCGCGACTTCGTCCACGTGGTTTAAGTTTTTTTGATTCCCGCGGGAACTCCTCAATTTTCCGGGATAAAAAGTAGCCTATGTCACTCTCCAGGTCCTCAACTATACCCATGCCAAAAATCACGTCAATCCGATGCTCCGTTGCGGCGTGATTGAAGGACAAACCAACAAACCAACAAACCAACAAACAAAGTGACTTTCGCATTTATAATATTAGTATATATATATATATATATATATATATATGATGAAGTATGATGATGATTACGACTATATTAGACTAAAAGTCTCAAAATATGGCCTTCAGTGAGCGAATTCTGCCGGAAATCGTAAAAGTGCGACAACCACTCACCGCGAGACGTGCCCTGACTCCTTTATTGGATTCCATTCCAACACTCGATTGGAAAAGAAATAAAATTCCAGTCAAATTAAATCACGATTCGACCTCGCCCTAATTCTCATACCCATGGAATTTTTACGCCTAAAATATTACACCTTACCCGTTGTCCTAGGTGAGCGTCGAAAGCGACGCGTTAAGACTCCATAGAAAATGACAAACTTATCTACGCGATTACGTATAGGCCACGTGAAGGTTCAGCTACAGTTAGATACTGTCGCGTCGCGTCATATCGAGTCGCGGTGTCGCGTTTGTCGCTGACGTAGGACAGGGTCACGGACCAACTATAAGGCCTTACTCGTTATCCTAGGTGAGCGACAAAATTGACGCGACACAACGCGACGCGATACAACTCTTTAGAAAATTCAAATTATGTCAGTTTTATATGAAGTACCCAAATTCATGCTAATGTTATAAATACGAAAGTGTGTCTGTCTTCTACCTACGCTTTCCCGGCCCATCTTTTCAACCGATTTTGATGAAATTTGGTACAGAGGTAGGTTGCATCCCGGGGAAGCACAGAGGCTATTTCAGAAAATGAAGAAGTTACCGCGTGAACAAAAACTTAATTCACGCGGACGAAGTCGCGGGCACAATCTCGTAAGGATTATAATTCTGAAACAAGAACGTCATCAATATTAAAACAATACTGCTTTGAGCGATGGTAGTCATAGGCGCCTTGAAGTTATGATTATGAGGATCGTTGGTGCGTAGGTACCTGACCAAATTTCTTAAATTTCCCGCTGCTTTGCACTTACGGCCGATCCACACCCACACGGCGCTCTGCGTCAGCGTTGCGTCGACGTAGCGCTGTCGCTGCGTCGTTTTACATACTAATAATCATAGTGATCACACGGTGCGCTGCGTCGACGCAACGCACTCACGACTGAAATACAGCTCCCGAGACGAAGCGGGTGGGAGTGTACTCATTGCGAGTTGCGACGCCGCGCGCCGGTGTAGCGGCCGTGTGGCCGGCTATGCGTCAAAATATATGCGTTGCGACGACGTAACGCAACGCGCCGTGTGGACTCTCTGTTAGCTTTCACTCTAACAATAAAATAAGAAATATCTTTCGGAAGTTATCCAGTTTATTCAGTAGATAACACAGCGGGCCGAAGGTCAACGAACTCGCAAATCAAGTTAGAGAATTCCCCAAATTAAAAATACAATTAAACTTTGTTAATCATGAACGCGGGAGGATTTTTTGTCTATTAGCTGTCGGTTGGACCTCACGGATGGACTTTTGGGGATATATTATTACTTAAACTGGGTTAAAAAACTGTAACATCTGTTAGAAGATAAGTATAGATTAGAAAAAGATATTATTTTTCACATAGATATACCTATAGGTAATATACATTTCTTCCTAACTCTAGCGAATATTATACATAATAATAGGTAAGTATATTATTATCATTATTTTCTGTACTTACTGCTTTCTTTGAAACTTTTGGTTTTGTTTTAATTTATTGTTGTAGCTGTGACGTCATCCGGGTCACGGCTTAAAACCAGTTCCTTGCTTTGTTTAAGCATTTATAGCCATATGACGCTCACGCAGGGCAAAACGCTAAGTTGTTCACCAATTCTCTCCCTGGATACAACATATCTCTTTACCAAAGTTCATTAAAATCGGTGGAAAAGATGGACCGTCAAAGCAGACAGACAGAAAGACAGTCAGACTGACAGACACACTTTCGCATATACAATATAAGTATGGATATGAATTACGAAAGTACGGAGATTGATAAATATTGAGGCTATTACATAAAAAGTTGAGGTTATAAAGTATTTTATTCTCAAAGAAATAACGTAACATAACGAATTGCGCTTGGCTAAATAAAACATCAATTATTTTTGTCTCAAAATACGAAATGAAATCACCTAGTGTGTAGCGGCTCCTTTGGCCAGTTTCAGGCATTTATTTACTTTTCAAATCCTATGTTACGTCAGCCGAAATCATTGGATACATTTTATTGGAAAAATAGACGTTTTTTTGGAATTGATTCAGTAAAACCAACAATTAGCATCGGCTACAATGAATTAGCATTTTTTATTTTATTATTTATTTATAGTAAAAACTCGTCGCTTTGTTTTTTTTAAATGTTAAAAGTTAGCGCTTGACTGTAATCTCACCTGATGGTAAGTGATGATGCAGTCTAAGATGGTAGCGGGCTCACCTGTTGGCAGTTATATTAAACCCATAATAACACGGCATCGTACCGGAACGCTAAATCGCTTGGCGCCACGTCTTTGCCGGTAGGGTGGTAGCCACGGCCGAAGCCTCCCACCAAGCCAGACCAGAGAAAATTCTGAAATGAAAGGTGTCTTTAAGCTGCCGGATTGGAACGGATTTGGCATCAACATCAAAGTTGAGTACATCGCTGACCATCGGTTCGCTGATGATAATATTAAAGTCATCACGACAGAGACTGTAGGAGACCTTAATGCAATGCTCAATGACCTTAGCAGTCTCCCAACAGATTGTAAGAGACAATCCAGAAGTAGGTGTTGATGAGACACTTTTAATATACCTATTTGTACTCTCATTTGGAACTTGCACAAGTAAATGGTTAAACGTGTAGATGTTCCACGAGAGATTTGATCAAAAAAATATTAGAAATATGAAAGTTTGGATGGATGTTTGTTACTCAATCACGCCCCAACGGCTGAACGGATCTGGAAGAAATTTGGCACAGAGATAGATTATAGTCTGGAATAGCACACAGGCTACTTTTTATCTCGGAAAATGAAAGAGTTCCCGCGGGAACCAAAAAACCTCAATCCACGCGTACGAAGACGCGGGCATCAGCTAGTGTAATATAAAAGTTGGGTAAACTTAAAGATAATATTCATTTGATCCGGCCACGATTGCTATCGTTAAGCTCTAAATCAAAATGCGATCTATACACAAAAGTATTCAATAATCGCTGAGTCGCTGCCGGCAGGATTCTGAATTACCATCGTTCAAACACTCGTATATAAACTAACTATTTCCAATATGGCGTCCGTATCCGCAAATTAAATCGAATGACATGAAACGAGTCAAATTGACAGATACTATACTTCCTGTTTCATGAGATATAATGACGAACAGTAATAATGCTAACAAGTTAGGCCTTAAAATGAACATGACTAAAAATCACACTTCACGCTATTTATAGGCGAAATTACGTCTGTATGTTTGTTACTTACTCTTATTCTTTCACGCAAAAACTAAGTACTGGACTGATTTGGCTGAAATTAGGAATGGACATACCCTGAAATAACACATAAGCTACTGTACACTTACTGTATATTTATGTGTGCAACACAGTTATTTAAATAATAATAACAATAAATAGGTTACTTTCGCTAGCGTCAGTAAAAGTATAATTATTAATAAGTAATTATAATAATATTTCGGTGGATAGTAACACAAGGATCCATTGGGCCGTGGATTTAAATCACATTTAATGCGGCAGCATCTGGCGCGAATTACTTCAGCCCCACGCGTCCCTGAACGCGGAATTAGTAAAAACTTCCGCAATTATAATGTTATCATTTATTTATTATTATCACTATTAAGTATTATCGAGTTGTTTCATATACATAAAGCTTTTTTTTAAAGGGGTTGTGGGTAGGTGTCGCAGAACCGATGGCCGCTGGGGCAGACGTGTTCTGAGACCGCGTACCAGCAAGCGCAGTGTAGGGCGACCTCCAGAACGCTGGACTGATGACCTAAAGCAGGTGGCGGGAAGCGGGTGGATGAGGAAGACAGAGGTGTAAAAAGGCCTATTCATGGAAATGCATTCAGAATTCTTGCCACTATTCCACGCGGGCATAATCAAATAATCAAATATCAAATAAATATTATAAATGCGAAAGTTTGGATGGATGTCTGGATGGATGTATGGATGTATGGATGTTTGTTACTCAATCACGCCCCAACGTCTGAACGGATCTTGCTGAAATTTGGCATAGGGATAGATTATAGTCTGGAATAGCACATAGGCTACTTTTTATCCCGGAAAATTAAAGAGTTCCCGCGGGAACCAAAAAAACCTCAAATGGATGTTTGTTACTCAATCACACCAGAACGGCTGAAGGGATCTGGATGAAATTTGGCACAGAGATAGATTATAGTCTGGAATAGCACATAGGCTACTTTTTATCCCGGAAAATTGAAGAGTTCCCGCGGGAATCAAACAAATGTATCTGTTCAACTGATTTTGATAAAATTTGGTACAGGGATAGGTTGTATCCCGGAGAAGGACGTAGGCTACTTTTTATCCCGGAAAATTAAGGAGTTCCCGCGGGAACCAAAAAACCTCAAACCACGCGGACGAAGTCGCGGGCATTCGCTAGTATTTTATATAATAAATATTATTAATGCAAAAGTTTTGATAGATGGATGCATGCTTGTTACTCAATCACGCCAGAACGGCTGAACGGATCTGGATGAAATTTAGCATAGAGATAAATTAGTCTCGAATAACACATAGGCTATTTTTATCCCAGAAAATTAAGGGCATCAGCTAGTAATTTATTAAGTAGGTTAGGCCCAGCTAAGTTAGCTAGATTTTTGTTTCAGGTAGGTATTGTTATGTTTTCAATAAAATGATTGAGAAAAACCACTTGGATATGTTCTCGTGACTAATTTAGGTAAACACATAACCGATTCCCTAATTGTACACAGAGAACAGAACCGCGTGAAACATTTAAGCAAACACAAACTAATTAGTTGCTAAACTCCGGACTGGCAGCTGGGATAATGATCGCTAAGCGCTCCTAATCGACCGCGAAACATTGGTTATTGCTTATTTAAACTTCCTATGAACTATATTGAACGGCAAACTTTACTTAAAGACTTAAGTTATGGTCTGGAGGTAAAGTTAGAAAAGATTTGAATACCGTCCGTCATTCTGCAGGTCTACTATGTAAGTATACCACTTTATAAATTATAACACACAAACAATTAATAATACAGAGGTAACACGAATCGTAACAAAATTTACTTGCTACGGTGTAAAGGTGGCCTTATCACTACGAGTGATCTCTTTCAGGCAGCCTATATGAAAGGAGATAGGTTGCATGATAACTGGGATCGCGTTAAAGATGAAATTAACTTAATCGATCGAATAATTAATCGATTAATTCGATACAAATGATAGTTCTACCATCGCCAGCTGTCCAATATTAATATGTATAATATGTAACCTTTTTGCCGTAGGAACCCACCGCATTACTATCAAAACTCCTACCATTATGTGATTAATGGAAAGGGTCACGACCCCATATATGGCTTTAAGCGTCGTCAGTATGACCCTTGGAGTTCTGTCAACTTGCCTTTTATTTAAAAATAAATAGGCTAGCGCTTGGCTGCAATCAGACTTGATTGCACGTGGTGATGCAGCCTAACGTGGGGCGTGCTTGAAGAAGAAGCCTATTCACTTTTGATTTGAAGGTACCTATATTATTAAAAGAGGAGGGGGAAAAGGAAGCCGGAAGGGCATTTATTTATTTATTTATTCATTTATTTATTTATTTATTTATTTATTTGGCAACTAAAACAGATTTCAATACTGATATAACCTAAAGTCTTATCTAATAACATTTTAATTTAATATTATTGTAATCCTACAGAGTCGCATTCCATATTCTAGCGGTTCGAATTAGAAACGAGGAAGCAAATCGCTTCGTACGAGCCCGCGGAATTTCGACTGCGTAAGGGTGCAAACCTTGTTGATGCCTTGCGGTGACGGAGGAGCCTCTTCTGGCATTATGGCTGACTCAGCGAGTTAAGCGCCCCCTGGATTCAATCCCCTAGCTAGCGGCCGTAGCGGGACGGTATTATTTTATGCTGATCAGCCCCCCGATTGTGTAAGGACAATCGTAATCGAAATCGTTTGTCAAACGTATAATTCGACCTGTCTAAAGTGTTCATAGATGCCTGCACGTAAAAAGCATGTATGAACTCCTTAAACAGTTCCAGTTATAATATATTGGATAGAGACAGGCGTTACTTTGCGGAAGTCCATCATAATGAAGGAACCAGAAGTTTAATTTGCTATAATCCGCGACAAAAGGAAGATCTATGTGGTACAGTGATTTTTTATATTTAATTCCTTCTTTTTTTACATTAAATATAAAAAAAATCACTGTACCACGTAGACCTTCCTTTTGTCGCGGATTATAGCAAATTAAACTTCTGGTTCGTTCATTAGTTCCAGTTATACGTTTTAAGCTCTTAAATGATTACGATTTGCTTAGACAATCGAGTCCCTGTTGTGGGCTTCAGAAGAAGCCGGGTTCAAAACAGGAAGTAGGGGAGGTTTTAATTACGTTAAAATAAACGCACCTCAACGCTAATATCCGCTGACAGTGTCGGGCGGCGGTTAAAAAACAAAGGCAAGACAATTATGGCAAGATCCCCCTAGCCTGTGGGCTTACTATCATCCCTTAAAACAGTATTATTTTAATATTATTGACGCTCATGTTTCAGAATTATAATCCTTATTTTAAGGAAGTCAAGGTGCGTCACATAAAACTGTCATTTTAAAATAATACTGCGTCCAGCGTTTGTAGTATGACGCTTGATAATAGCCGTTTTTCGCTCTCGAGCAATTCGAGGGGCGGGGAGGGGGTAACAAATTGTCATTTTATTCAGACAAAATACAGGAAAAGTGGGACAATTTTGAAACAAGCGCTGTAGATGATAATAATATTATTAAGTTTAATTCTTCAGTGTTTATCTTTATATTCTCGACAGAGGTACTCTACCAATTATTTTTTACTAGCTGATCCCACGATGTCTTCCGCGTGGAATAAGTTTATTTAATTCTGGCAGGAACTTCTTAATTTTCAGGGATCACTCTCCAGCTCCTCATCTAGACCCATGCGAAAAATCACGTCGATCCGTTGCTCTGTTGCGGCGTAATTGAATGACAAACCAACTAACTAACAAACAAACACAATTTCGGATTTATAATATTAATATTAGTATGATATGATTTCAGTACAAGTTAGCCCTAGGCTGCGATCCTACCTAGCGGTAAGTGATGATGCTGAGAGAAGGACTGGCTCATTTTTTGCGCAAAGGATCAGCCTGGCTGTCCAGCGCGGAGATGAAGCCAGCATTCTTGCCACCATTCCACGCGGGCATGATTTATGTAGTAATTATAGGTTAGACTACCTAAGCTATAGCTTTAAGTTCTATTGTTTTCAATATATATATATTACTAGCTGATACCCGCGACTTCGTCCGCGTGGATTGAGGAGTTTTAGTTCCCGCGGGAACTCTTTAATTTTCCGGGATAAAAAGTACCCTATTATTTAATCCGGACTTCTAACTTTACGTCTGCAAAATTTCAAAGCAATCGGTTCAGTAGTTACGGCGTGAAAGCGGAACAAACATACAAACAAACTCACTTTCCCATTTAAAATATTAGTAAGGATTATGATTCTTATTAACTTAGAAAAGTCCCTGCTCGAGCATCGAATCCTCGACCGCCCGTAGCACAGGAGGCCTACGTCTGTACCACTACGCTATCACCGCTTACTTTTCCCGACTTATTACATCAAAGCAAATATTCCAAAAGAAATTTCCAAAACGGTTTTGAAAGAGTCTTAAACAAACAGAAACTATTTCAAGGCTCACGCTTACCTGAAAATGTACTTTTGTACGGAAAACCGCTTAAAGATAACTGATTTCCAAAGGGAAATAGACCCTATATTAAAATCTAATAAGGTCTATTATAGTTTCCGAGGTTTCAGTATTTTATACGCATGCGTGCAAACTTGTAGGAAAGTGTGTGTTATTTGAAATTCAGTAGTCGGATAAACACCGACTGTTGATAACGCTTCGGGTATTTCGGGTTTCGGAAAAAGCGCGCGATCTCAACCCGAAATATATCGGAAAATTTTCCGGTTTTTCCCCGGATTTTTAGTGCAGCTTAGTGAGTGTTTGTGTTGTTTTGTGATGTGTATGTATGCTTGTTTGTGACGGTAAGTTTATTTTTAAGTTATAGTTAAGAAATTTTAGTATAATTAAGTGTTAATTAATTAAACGACTGAATTGTCAGGTCGCATTTTTATTTTACAAAATCACGTAAGTATTAGGATCTATCGGCTGAATATTTAAATTCCATTACTTAAATAACTAATAAAATATTTTTTACATGTAAAAATAACTTGTCACAGCATACAATTAGTTACTTTATTTATTAAAAGTTAAAATATATTAAAAGTTTTTTGATACCTGATTTAAATGCTATAATTATTATGTATTATGTATTATAGATGATATTTTTAATGGTTAGTTTTTAGTTTTTAATTTAGTTTTTAATTTAGATTTAATTTAGATTTTAATATTTTATCTTTCCTATAAAAAATTGTTATAAATATATATTTCTAGATATTTATCACGAATAAAATAAATAGACCGTACCTGATTGATAAAAGCACGGATTAATATTTTTATACTTACATTAGATTATAATTACGATAAATATGTCAAGATTCTATACTCATTCAGCATATTCTGCTCAAAAGAGACAACTTGAAATAATTACTTAAAATAATACTTTATTTCACGCAAACTTATGATTTCTCTAATTAATTTAATTAGGTGAAGTTTAATTAACAATACACAGAACGTCTTGACTACCTAAAGTAAAACGAAACACGATATTCATTCGATAAAATACTCTAAAATAGCGAACTTTATATGTACTACTGGTAAATAATATATTTGACTCCTTAAACCCTATCTATTAGGGTAATGGGTAGGTAACGGGTAAAGGCTATCTCCGATACTACTCCGATACTAATTTATTACTCTCGCACCCTGTATGAGCCTGAATTCGTCCGTAAAGGTCATATTTCCGTAATTCAGATGAAGTTTCGAGTTGAGCAGATGGAATTTTTACTGACCATCTTTCTATACTAATATTATAAATGAATAATTAGTCAATATGTTTAACTATCTGTCTACTACCCTTTCAGGGTCCATCTTTTCAACCTGATCTTTTCAACAACCTAGGGAAGAACATGTGCAACTGGACAATCAAACAATTTCCACGGGGTTTCTCAAAAAAACACAAATTCAACGTGGGCGAAGTCGCGGGCATCGTCTAGTCCGACTTATATAATAAATATGAAAGTTTGTGTGTTTTTAAGTTTGGATATCTATTACTCCTTCACGCCGCAACGGTTGAACCGATTTGGCTGAAATTTTGAATGGAGATTGCTTTTTGCTTTTAACATAGGCTGCAATTTATCTCGGAAAGTTAAAGAGTTCCCGCGGGAACAAAAACGACGACACACGGACGAAGTCGCGGGCATTACATAGGTTTTATTTACGAAAATATGACAAGAATCTAGGTACTCATTCAGCATATTCCGTTGAAAAGATCCAGATTAAAATAATTACTAGATTCCACGTATACGTATAATTTCTATATTATAATTGTAATAACTAAATATTAATTAAATTAGATAAAACTAACTTATTTAACAAGTACACAGAACGTCGCGACTGTCGAAAGTAAGACAATCACGTTATTCGTTCGATAAAAAATAGTGTGTCGAATATTATAACACTTATAACATAAATCATCTTCAAACTGTATTCACGAATAAATAAATTTAAAAAAAAACCGCAGTGAATCCAGGATGAGGGATCACAAATATTACCTGAAAATCCTGCTCTAATCTCAAATTTAGAGGAAATTTTGTTCAAACATAAACCTGTCTTCGATAAAAGGGAAAAATGTCTCATCCCGAAAATTTCTGATCAGAAGTGGGATAACGCAGCTCTAGCCTAAAGCCCAGATCGGCTGCTGCGAAAGATTTTCATATTAGAGCTCTTGAATAGCAGATCGGTTATCATGTGACCTGAAATTCAAATTTCGGCCTGTTTTTACTCTGGGACACACCTACATACGGTAGAAATATTAATTTTTGTAATACAGTGTATCCAATCTTCGTTACTGATATTAAAAATGACAATATGTGTCGGTCTGTCTAGAGATAGGTTAGATAGGTCACACAAAATTTTTTTTTTACTCTAGTAGAATTTGACAAGTGCTTTTGAATCAACTGGTTTGAAATGCCATTCCTGCCGAGAAGAATCAACAAGAAACCAAATCCAAAATTCTAAATTGTCCTTTAGATGACACGGCTTGGACACAAGCGTTTCTCCCAGTCCGGTACGGTGGTTTAGGCATTCGTAAAATTAGCAGTGTATCATTACCAGCATTTCTATCTTCTACTTATAGTACGTTTAAGCTCTTTGGCAATATTGTAAACCAATCATTAGGTTCCATTGAGCTATCGTATTTGGCTGAAGCTAGAGTTGCTTTCAATGTGGCATGTCCTAGTAAGGAGCCGGTATCTTTGTTTTCTCAAAGACAATGGGACGACGCACTGTGTTCAGATGTTTTGCAGGAGCTTATAAATTCATCACCTTCACCAAGCGACCGTGCCCGCCTTCTTGCGGTGTCTACGAGGGAATCAAGTTACTGGCTTCATGCTCTCCCGTCTAAGCATTTAGGCACTCTGTTGGACCACCTCACTCTGACGATTGCGGTTGGTCTTCGACTTGGCGCCAAGTTACAACAGCCACATCTTTGCCACTGTGGTGGGGCAGTGGACGCGTATGGCCATCACGGGCTTAGGTCTCTTGCCACCGCTAAAGTGCCTGCAGTATTAGAGCCTAATGGCTTGGCGCGCAGTGATGGTAAGAGACCTGACAGGATGACTCTTGTTCCGTGGAAGCAAGGAAGGTCGCTTGTTTGGGATGCCACATGCGTGGATACGGTAGCGTTATCCCACTTGCAGGCGTCCTCCATGACAGCGGGGGCGGCGGCCACTAATGCAGAAAGAGCCAAGAGGCGCAAGTATGAAATTATTGAAAATAATTTCATTTTTGTGCCTTTTGGTGTTGAAACCCTGGGTTCGTGGGGCGAAGATGCTAGATCCTTTTTTAAGGATCTATCTTCTCGTCTCACAGAGTCCACAGGTGACCGGAGGGCTGGCAGTTACAACGGCCAACATATAAGTTTGGCTATTCAGCGGGGTAACGCAGCCAGCGTTCTGGGCACACTGCCTCATTGCAGCGGGATAGATGATATTTTTAATGTTTAGTTTTCAGTTTTTAATTTAGATTTTACTGATTTGTATTTTTAATAAATTATAGGTTTGAATAACAAGAAACTAGATTGTTGCTCTTTTGAAAAAAATAATTTAAGTACAATAAACAATTACATCAATACCGCTGTCCTTAGCATTGCTGGAGCGAGTCAAATCCATGCTCTTTTATCATTTACATAATCTTCAACAGTATAATAAACTTTTTTCAAGAGCATACTTTTAATGGATTTCGTAAACTTGTGTAAAGGCAAGTTTAAAATAGGGTGTGGAATTTAACCCTTGCCCCAAATCCTCAGACCTAGAAAGCTGTTTATCTTTATACGTAATTTATTTTTTATTTTATTTTATTCAGAAAACTTACAGCTACAACAAAAATGGATAGATAAATAAAGAATAAGTTTTCACAGATAGAAGATAAGGATCATGAGGATGTATTTTTCGAAGCTCTCACGGAAATGAAGTACCAGGCGGTCACTAGTCTTTATTTAATCAATTGTTTTGTATATTTTTGTTAGCTTTCTATAAAAGTAAAACTTAAGTTTGCAACATATAATACACTAGATGATTCCCGCGACTTCGTCCGCGTTTTTTTGATTCCCGCGGGAACTCTTGAATTTTCCGGCATAAAAAGTAGCCTATGTCCTTTCCCGGGATACAACCTACTCCAGTACCAAATTTCATCAAAATCGGTTGAACAGATGGGCCGTGAAAGCGTAGCAGACGCAGACAGACAGACGGACACACTTTCGCATTTATAATATTAAGTATGGATGGTTAAAAAAAATGAATTCAATATAAGTATTATAAAGATTCAACTTCTATTTAACTCGATTCTATACAGAATCATAATCCAGTTATGTCGATTTGAAAAGACTACAGCAGCTATAGAATAGCTGATTTTCTATAATATTATGTGACCTGATATTCAAATTTTGACCTTTCGGTGCTTCGGAAAACACGTAGTCTATTATGATTTGCAACAGGAACGCCGCACTTCTCTCTATACAAGGATAATCGGACTAGGAACTATATCATTAACGATTTCTCTCTCTCGCTCCATCCTGTTTAGATCCTTACTAACATTATAAATGCGCATTGAAGGACAAACTAACAAACAAACACACTTTCACATCATATCATCATATCATACTTCATATCATATCATATCATCATACTAATATTATAAAATATGCGAAAATCACTTTGTTTGTTGGTTTGTTGGTTTGTTGGTTTGTCCTTCAATCACGCCGCAACGGAGCAACAGATTAACGTGATTTTTGGCATGGGTATAGTTGAGGACCCGGAGAGTGACATAGGCTACTATTTATCCCGGAAAATTAAGGAGTTCCCGCGGGAATAACAAAAAATTTAAACCACGCAGACGAAGTCGCGGGCATCAGCTAGTTTGTTATATAAGTAGGTATGATACAGTAATATCATACTAATATTAAAAATGCGAATTTTAAAAAATTAACACGGGACCTCCTTAATTTTTCGGGATAATGAAAAAATGGCGTATGTTCTTCCCCGAGTTACAATCTATTTCCTTAAAATCGATTGAACAGACGGGCCGTGAATGCGTAGAAGACAGGCAGACACACTTTCCCATTTATAATATTAGTATGGATATGGTTTCTTAAAATAACGATGATATAAAATATCAAATTAAAACTATGAAATATATTAATATCTAAATTAAAAACTAAACATTAAAAATACCATCCAAACCCCAATAAGGCAATGTACCCAGAACGCTGCGTTACCCCGCTGAATAGCCAAACTTATATGTTGGCCGAGGTAACTGCCAGCCCTCCGGTCATCTGTGGACTCTGTGAAACGAGAAGATATATCCTAAAAAAGGATCTAGCATCTTCGCCCCACGACCCCAGGGTTTCAACACCAAACCCAACGACCCCAGGGTTTCAACACCAAATCCCACGACCCCAGGGTTTCAACACCCTAAAAATTAAATCAGAAAACTTATTCATGTTTTTAGGCTTATTATGTTTACGCTTATTGCAATAAAGGGTAAAAAATTGTTAACATTATACCATCCCATTTTATCCACACCTAACGTATTTGCATTTATTCTAAAAAACATCTATTCCCACCGTGACAACAATCCAGCATAATCGTGATATATGTGTCGTTAAATAATAAATAAGCACGTATTTTCGTTATAATACGAAACCTCTTTGCGTTGTAATACGCAATCCGTTATCTGCCTCACGAAGCTCACGACGAACATAAATGTTCCGTGACTTTGTAATCTTCAATACAAATAGTGACATGATAAATGATTTATTTATTTCATGTAGGACAACTTGTTTCACATATGCTACGTCAAGACTCTACCACCGTTCGGAAAAGTTCTACTGAGAAGAGCCGGCAAGAAACTCAACAGTTGCCCTTTGCGACTAATAGGTATTAGTGCAACAATTTAAAAAAAAACGTTGTGACAATCTATCAACCGATAGATTTGACGACTTCCCTTACGTAGTGGTTAGCGCTGTTGTCTTAACGTGGGATTCCCGGCAGGGTAAATTTGGGAATTTATAATTTCTGAATTTTCCCTGATCTGGCGTGGTGGGGGGCGGCCGTGGCCAGTTACCCTATCGCCAAAGACGTGCCAAGCGATTTAGAGATCCGGTACGATGCCGTATAGAAGCCGAAGAGGGGTTTGGGTTTATAACTGCCATACCCTTAACAATTTAACCCGGTACCATCTAAGACTGCATCAACACATCAATAAAAAAATAGTTTTTAAAATAATGTGATATTCGAAAATTACATTGTGTGCAATTCATACACGGCAGAAGTGAAACTTCAGAAAACTAGCCTAATAATTTGTATTCTATCTCTTTCTCTCTCAGGCTAAATCCTATTAAGAATATGTTCATCTCTTTTTGGTGACGCTTTTTCGTTTCATCGAATTTTCAAATCATAACGATTCTAAAGAAGTTTCACTGCAAAAAAAACTGTATGTACATTGAATTCTCCCAAAGGTATCTTTACATTTGAGTCCTAGCAATAATATTTTAGTATATCCCCATTGTATAGTAAGGCAGAACATAAAAACACGTGTAAGCACATTTTCAGTTGAAATCGTTCGCTCACACTAAGCCCTGCATTATGGAAGGCTCACGTCTAGCTGTTGTTTAAATATTAAAGGCTGCGTAAGCGGGATCTTGAAAAAGGGTAAGCCTTTTAGGAGATTCGAACTCCATAATATCTATTACTAGCTGATGCCCGCGACTTCGTCCGCGTGCAATAAGTTTTTTTAATTCCTAGGTCACTTTCGAAGTCCTCAACTACACCCATGCAAAATATCATGTAAATCCGCTGCTCTGTTGTGGCATAATAATGAAAGACAAAGAAACATACAAACACACTTTCGCATTTATAATAGGTATTAGTATGTTACAGGGCTTATTTATTTTAAAAATACTCCTCTAAAACTGAAAAATGAAAAACTTTTGTTCTAAAAGTGCTAATAAAACTAACTTACTCAAAATAACCTAGGAGAATGTAACTTTATATATATACTTACTCTATGCTAATATTATAAATGCGAAAGGTTGGATTAGTGTATAGATGTATGTTTGTTACTCAATCACGGCTGAACACACTACAGATGCGCGGCGTGCCTCTATCTATAACCTATCTCTGTGCCGAATTTCGTCCAGATCCGTTCAGCCGTTGTGCCGTGATTGAGTGACAAATTAATGGATGGATCCATACATCCATCCAAACTTTCGCATTTAAATGAAATTTGATATTTTTTTTGTTTTTGTTTTTGTTCTAGAGTTAGAATTATGGAAAAGAGTCTTTGTTTCGTGTGTTATTACTCTAAAATGACTAACCATAGAGCAAATCAACGACTAAAACTACAGATACGGGGTATATTGTTTATTTTATTGGGACCAAAAAAAAAAAGGGTAATTTTTGTCCTTTTTTTGTTATTTTTCTGTGTAAACCATAAAGAAGAGCGATTACCTTTCAAACTTTAATCTATAGCTATAGTTCGTAACGATTTGAATGACGTACTTTGTTTACATAGCTTTAGTACAAGTAATACTAGTTATTATTTTTCAAACGGCGCGGCGGCGGGCCCGCCGGTTGTTCGACAACTGTCAACGCCTCTGAATATTACCGTGTCTCTGCGACGCTAGGGGGTGCGTGTTATTAAAAACCGCATAGGAGGGGATAAAGAAGATTCCGATGATTGTTTACGTTGCCTCCCATTTCAATTTTACTCAATGAAGAATGATTCGAATTTGGAATTCGAACAGTAAGTAGGTAAACAAAAATTGGAGTAGCATTAATAACATGAGGCGTCACCGCTCCACAACACGCAATCGATTACAATTGTAATTCGAATGTAACGTCGTTAAAATAATTGGATTGATGTTGAAACTTCGGCAATTAGGTACAATCTGCGTCACAAGTTGTTTAACTTGGTTGAGATCGCAGAATTCGAAACAGAAGGTGCTAGAAATAGTATACGTATATTTACAGACTTTGGTACCATAATAATTAAGGTATTGGATGCTTCTATATAAACGTTACTTTGCAGAAGTCCATGATAATGAAGGAACTAGAAGATTAATGTGCTATAATCCGCCACAGTAGACAAATCTATGTGATAACTGATACAGTGCGTATCTTGCACTTGCAGCTTGCTAGCTTTCTGGGTGCAGGTGAACATCGCAAGCTGCAAGTTAACATACTATTACCTATTCTGTGCTGCAAGTGCAACTGCAAGATACACACTGTACCACATAGATTTGTCTACTGTGGCGGATTATAGCGAATTAATCTTCTATTTCCTTCATTAAGGTTTTAGGCATTAGTTTTCAGTTTTGATAATAAATTAATGATACGAGTATATTCAGCAAGTAAACAAAAATATTATAAAGAAGTACCTATCACGATTTTGTAAGGTTAATCGTTAGAGTAGGGTTAAAATACGTTAACGTTTAACTGTTATGCTATGCAAATTAGCGTACTTTTTCTATATTGTGAAATATTAGGTCACTGGATGAAGAACCATGACGTGTGAAATGAAATGATTTATTTATTTCACGCAGGACAACTTGTTCCAGGTAATGTCGTGATTCTACCACCGGTTCGGAAAAAAGTTTTACCGAGATGAGGAGGTAAGAAACTCAGCAGTTTTTCTTTTTAAAAAGAAATTTTTTTTTTACAATGGGACTGATTCTGTATAACACAATCTCTAAACTAAACTAAAATGGCAGCTTTAAATCTAGTTCTGTCCCTTTCCTTAGGAAGTATTATGAAAGGGTTAGCAATAACTGTAATGCTCTAATTTTAGTTAAGTTTAGAGATTGTGCACTACAGAATCAGCCCCATTATGTTACAATTTGTAGCTAATATGTGGAAGCGCGCTATCGTGAAAGCATACGTCCAGAAGTGGAATCAAATAAATACAAATTTATTGATGACTAGCTGATAATGCCCGCGACTTCATCTGCGTGGTTTAAGATTTTTTGATTCCCGCGGATCCTTCCCCGGGATACAACCTATCCCTGTACCAAATTTCATCAAAATCGATTTATCGGGTGGACCGTGAAAGCGTAGCAGATAGACAGGCACACTTTCGCATTTATAATATTAGTATGGAAGTATAGATTTATTGATTGATGTGTCATTGGCTATCAGCGCGGCGACAATCTCACGCCTCATCAACACTTCTAAACTGGTTTAGATTTCTGTGGCATATCTACTCTGTTTAAACTCATATCTCTCATTTGATGTAAAGTAATAATATACTATTTGTGATCAAAACAGCTTAACTTACAGGCTTGAGAGCTCAATTTTAAGCATGAATCGAATTAAATAAACCTGTATTTAACTCCTCCACCACCACCACCACCACCACTGCAGCCCATTAACGCCCCACTGCTGGGCACAAGCCTCCACTCTCATAGGAGAGAGGGAATTAGAGCTTAGACCCACCATGCTGCTCCAATGCGGGTTGGCGGGCTGTTTAAACTCCAACTGAGATAAATTAATCCTTCTCTCTCTCCTTTCAACCCATTGCCGGCTCACAACTGTAACGTTGTATCTAAAGGCCACATACAATACAACCAACTACTACTCGGTGCTAAAGGCACTTGCCGTCCTAGTTGCTCTAGACTTTTTTTCTCTAGGCGTTTACACGGACCATTCAACTTTCAAATGGTTCCTGAACCTAACGAATACAGCTTGTTGGGGAGTCCGACTATCCTGTTTTAACTTCGTCATAAAACATCGCCGCGGAGTTGAAAACGTTATATAACCGACCCACTTTCTCGTGCATGTCCTATAGCAGCTATATATACGAGTAATATATTGTTGGGTGATTCTCATAGGTGCGACCAGTGCTGCATCAGGAGCTGGACCCCGGAGTTCCGCATACGGTTCAGGCCAGTGACCGTTTCCAATGTCTTAGAGAACTACAGTGTGGAGAGGTGGATAAAAATAATATACGGTTATAGAACCTACGCCCGGGTTTTCTTACTACCGTCCATCTTTACCTACCTACTTATTCTGTGACGGCCTACCATGTTACACTACTGAGCACGAGTCTCATCTGGCAATGAGAAGGGTTTGGCAATAGTCCACCACGTTCAAAATGTTCCGTTAAGAAAACGTTCCGTTCTCAAAATGCCCAGTTCTCGAAAAGTCTCATTCTCCATGGAACTTCGTGTATGACGCATGAGGACAGCATGGAAGGCCATGCTGTTCTCATACGTCATCGAACAACTAGACGAACTAAACAATCAAAAACTTAGGCTAAAGGCAAATATGTATTTCGCGTAATTTTCATCTTACAGGGGAAAGCAGAACTCTAGAACTCCATCAATGTGTTCGACCCCGATTGCCATCAAACTAAAGGAACGGTCTAAGTTTAAAAATAAAACTTCTCCCTATATGGGCGGCGAGAATAGCGTTAGGGTTTCCCAACTTTCTCCATAAAACCAATACTTTCTTTTACTTTCAAGAATAACTGTGCGCATGCATCATACTTTCACCTTAAAGGGAATATTATATCCTTTTAACAAACGGGAAAGGAAGTGGGGCGAACAATAGATAACATTTCTGAGTAAAAGTTATGTTTTGGAAGTTAGGCTGGGTAAAAGTTTTCATACCAGTCCTATATTATGTATACTGAAGGGAATTTGACCTGATTTATTTTACACCGTGTATATAGACAGTGCTACCAACTGCCATGCCATTTCATTTTTATTATTTCAAGGCAAGAGTGAATAGGCATCTTCGAGGCAAGCGCGTTCCAACCTCGACCTCATCATTGCTTTTCGATAAGCATGATTCTCGTCAAGCGCAAGCCACATAATCTCACAATAATAAAAAAAAATATGCTACTAGTTGATGCCCGCGACTTCGTCCGCGTGGATTGAGGGTTTTCAGTTCCCGCGGATAAAAAGTAGCCTAAGTTTGTGTTATTCCAGACTATATAATCTATCTCTGTGCCAAATTCCATCCAGATCCGTTCAGCCGTTCTGGATGGAACATCCATCTATCCATCCAAACTTTCACATCCATCCATCTATAATTTATAAATATTAGTATCGATAATTATTTGATGATTTCGACGAGTCGTCAAGATTTTCAGCCAACCTACTTCCAAGCGGATGAAACTACGGGCAAAAGCTACTAAAATCTGATACAAATACAATCTTTAGGGCAGTCATATTTAAACGTCTTTTCGCAAAAAGGTTTGACTACATCCGTATAGTGCAGTGGTGAGCGCTGTTGTCTTATAAGTGGGTTCGATCCCCAGCATTTAGCAAATTTATAATTTTTGAAATGCCCCCAGAGAGATCTCGTGAGAGACTTAGGCCTTGGCTAATTACTACCCTACCGGCAAAGTCGAGCCGCCAAGCGATTTATGGTTTCGGTACGATGTCGCGAAAAAACTGATTAGGAGTATGGGTTTAATGTAACTGCAATACCCCAAACAGGTTAGCTCATTACAATCTCAGGCCTGAAAAACCGACTTCATAGAAGACCACGTTCTCAAGTATCGGTCATGCTATGCTTATTAACATAGATATACCGATACTTGAGAACGCGTTCTTAGCTGATGTCGGCTTATTAATACGGCCTTTAGACTCCATCGTCTATACCGCCAGTTGAGATAAATTGTAGCGGATTCAAAAAAAAAAGCTACAAAAATATGATACAATTTATATGGCAGTCATATAAACGTCTTTTTATACGCAAAAAGGTGGCGGTAAGTATGATAATTTAATCCACTCGGGCCAAGTATGCGCTCACATCGCACTTTATTGCGGGCGCAGTAAAAAGGGATCAGTTTAATACCGGTATAAGTTCCACGGTATTACCGGGCCTTAATTAAATACCGGTATCGGAACCCTCCGGTGGTAAAGATGGTTATAAATATCAAATCTACCCGTAAGTAGTTCTCATAATGAGTCTATCTATACTTAGCATAACTAATCCGTCCGTACTTATATTAGATAATTATTATACAAGAATAATTATATTTTACTCTTCAGAAGAGAAGCTTATCTCTATCTGCATATAAACTCTTTATTTATAAAATCCATACCGAGGCCGTAAGAGGAAGAGTGTTCAATTATATTTTTCTATGAAAGAACTAGAAGTTTAATTAATTTGCTATAATATTATGTTCTCACAGAATTCTTATTCTTATTTTGAGAATAATTTGGAAGATTTGTGTGGTGTGGTGAATATCGCAAGCTACAAGTTCAAGATACACACTGTACCACATAGATTTACCTATTGTGGCGGATTTTATCGAATTTAACTTCTAGTTCTTTCATTGTCTTGGACTTTCGCAAAGTAACGCCTGCTTCTATCCAATATATTTTACTATTTTAAAATCCACTGGCGGAATTAATATAGTTTTGGAACAATAAGAATCTCATTTAATTAAAAAGAATAAGGTTCATTTTGGGTGTAGTTCTTGTACACTTTATCATGAATTTCATAGTTTAAAATATATTTAAAAAAAAATTAGAAAAAAAATAAAAAATAGATAAATTAGACAAACTAAATAGCGTGCAAAAAATAAAAATCAATTTCAAGTATTTCAATATGCTTCCAAGATGGCGCCTTCAGATATAGAGAAGTCAGTAGGCGCGAAATATGTCATTTCTGACAAGTGACGTGAGTCACTGTGTTAGTTTTCTTTCATAATATTTGACACTTGACAGAAAACGTCAAATATATGAATCCGCCATTGTTATCTACTCATGTTTAGTGTTGCTAATCGTGGAAAGATTAAATAATTTCACCACCGAAATTAGGACGAATTCGTGGATTTAAACAATCAAATCTGGTTTGATATTGTGTTTTCTTTCTTTTTTCACTACTTGTACAAAGTCCAGTCCCACGCCCCATACAAATCTGAACCGTCTCCTTTGGTAGATTTATATATGTATATAATCCATACCGAGGCCGTAACACGAAGAGTGTTGAATTATATTTTTCTATGAAAGAACTAAAAGTTTAATTAATTTGCTATAATATGTATATTCTCAAAGAATTCTTATTCTTATTTTGAGAATACTGTGCAGTACCTATCTAGAAGATAGTATAATAATCAAATTGTTGTGGCCTTATGAGAGCGTCGTAAAATAAAGAATAAAAAACTAAATTAAAATTTCAACCAATTTTGACGAAATTTTGTACAGAGAAAGGTTTCGTTTTGGGGAAGTCGTTTTTGTAACGTCCTATACTTGGATATGTTTTTTTTAACTTGTAAGTTATCAAAACATTTAGCAAGCCATTCTTTTTAATAGGATAAGATTACTTTTGATATTGCTTTTGATGTATTACTGTAAGCGAACCTAATAAATAAAAAAAATAAGCAACTGGGGTCAATGACCTCTCACTTATTAACAACATGAATCAATAAGCAATGTGGATCCTTAAATGAGGGTATCCTAAAATGTAACCCCAAAAGCGAAGTTTCGCCGACCAAATATATCCCTGATCTAATTAATTCGTTCAATACCACCGCAACGGGATTAAATTTTAGTAGCAAATAATTTGAACTTCGGTCCGTTTAAGGTTTGCTTGATTAAAATCTGGTTACTCTACTGATATTTAGGACAGGGGAGGAAACGGGTGGTATTTTTGTTTTACTATTATCAGGGGCCAAACTGCCGACGCTTAAAGCCATATTGTTTTATTATTGTTGATTTCGGGTTTTAGAATTATAATCCTTATTTTAGGAACGTCAAGGTACGTGACATCAGAGTAAGGCCTCGGATACACGGACAGCTTGAAGCTGTCCATTCTGACTGCTTCAAACTTGTTTTTTTTTATCCACTACATGTTAGCCCTTGACTGCGATCTCACCTGATCGTAATTGATGATGCAGTCTAAGATGGCAGCGGGCTAACCTATTAGGGGCATGGCAGTTATATCAAACCCCTACCCCTATTCTGTTTGTACACGGCATCATAGCGGAACGCTAAATCGCTTGGCAGCACATCTTTGCCGGTAGGGTTGTAAGTTGTGACTAGCCACGGCCAAAGCCTCCCACCAGGCGAGACCAGGGAAAATTTAGAAATTATAAATTTCCAAACTCTGCCGGGGGGCCTCCGCACGTTAAGGCGCGCTCAATACTGCGCCACAGAGGTCGTCAAAACGTGAAACAGGTAACGATTTTTCTTTCTTTCCTTGTGGCTGTATGAAACCAATAGGTACATCCCAAAGAGATCGAATGCACTCTATATATTATTTGCTTTGCACTCGATTCTTGGTTCTATTCCTCTGAGCGTTTTGTTCCTCGGTCAAATATTGTTTTGTGGAGTAAACAACCACATGTTTGAACAAGCGGTCGGTTTTGTTTTTGCAAACACTTCCATTTGCGGTTGTATTGCTTTTCACTTAAGATGTAACTACTATACTAATATTATAAAGAGGAAAGATTTGTTTGTTTGTTTGTTTGTTTGTAATGGATGAACTCGAAAACTACTCAACCTATTTTAAAAATTCTTTCACTTATAGAAAGCTACTTTATCAGCGAGTAACATAGGCTATATTTTATTTTCAAAAAAAAAAAGAGATCCTTGCTATAATTGTAATAATGTGAATTATGTTGGGTATGGACTATGATGATTAGTGCTACCCGTGCGAAGCTGGGACGGACCGCTAGTGTTTCATATAGGTATTTCTCGTCAGAAAAACCCAATATTAAGTATGACCCGACCCGGGAATCGAACTCAGGATCTCGTCAGCCGCAATAGAACATGCTAACCACTAGACCAACGAGGCAGTAAGCAGAGGCAGCAACGAACATAATATTAAATTTAGATTCTAAGAAAGCAATCCCACTATCGATTGTCAAGGTTCTAGGACCTAGACAGCAGACGAAATATTTGTACGTTCAGATACATTTTGATCGCTGAATAAGATATGAAGTCATGAACTATGGACTGTTTTGTTGAATCGATATTGTATTGTAGCTATCCAAATTCAAATTTTCGCTCTAGGCTAAGTTAACATGAATTTCTATAAATCCATTATTCCATACTAATATTATTACATAGTTGATGCCTGCCTGCGTCGAATAAGTTTTTTTTTAATTCCAAAGGGATTTTCTTAGTTTTCCGAGATAAAAAGTAGCCTAGGTATGTCACTCTTTAGGTTCTAAACTGTAGTCTATACCTACCCATGCAAAAATCATGTATATCCATTGCTCCGTTGCGGCGTGTTTGAAGGACAAACAAACACACTTTCGCATATATAATAATATAAGTATAATGCGAACGTTTTTCTGTCTTTCTGTCTGCTATGTTTTCACAGTTAATAATTTGTTTGGTGCAGAGGGAGGTTGCATCTTTTACAAAAAATCTAAAACCACGAAGCCAAAGTCGCGGGCATCATCTAGTTTTATTCCACAATAAGTTAGCCCTTGACTGCAATCTCACCTAATGGTGAATGATGATGCATTCTAAGATGATAGCGGACTAACCTGATTATAAGGGTATGACAGCTAAATTAAGTTTCTATACTGTAATGTGGGTAACTTGCCAAGGCTAACTCCTCTTCCTACACCAAACCAGAACAGATTAAAAAAAAAAAGCAGATGTGCCTCTGTTGGAAATCGAACCTGGGACCTCCCATAATAAGATCTCAGTTCTAACAATGTACCATGTTAGTCCACCTGGACACAATTGATCGAAAACTTGAAACGGTAGAAACTTTAGTCATTAAAGTGCTCGAACATTTTTGCGAGCAAACTTTGTAACAAATTTTCTTCTCTCATTCCCCCTTTTCCCCCTTTTCACGCCTTAATTGGAATTTATTGGGGGTAAAAAATAGAAACGAACCTCCTAGACCTGTGTCTAGAATCTAGATATTGTTTGCCATCTGTTAGGTAAGCTTCACTATCACTACATATTTTATACTAGATGATGCCAGTCATCGTCAGGTAACTTATAGAGGAAATAATAATAGAAATGCTGAATGAGGGTGTACGTTAAAAAGTTTAAAGGATATAATAATATACAGGTACAGTCTAAAAGTAAAGTAAGTCTGCATTCACTTTCATATTTTAGCTAAAATAAAGACACAGATTTTTATGAGTTTTTAGAGTAGGTACACTTCAAGTTGTTACAGTAAGAGCTACGAGTGAGAGTGATTTAGTATTTGACTGTACCTATTTATATTATTGGATGCAATAATAGGTACAGGTATGTAAGAACTTATGTATTTAATATAGAGATATTCTATAATATAGAGTAATATGTTACATATACGAGTACATATAAATATAAGTGAAAATATAACATATACATATAAATATAAGTTAGAAACAAAATGTAATGCTAAAACAGTACTCATAACCACAGTAAAAAAATAACCTGTTTCATGACAGTTAAAACAGAATAAGGTAAATATAAAAGCCGTGTTAAGCTATAATATAAAGTCTCCAATAACCATGTTGGAGGATTCCTAGCAAAACACACATAAAAAAATTAGGTACAGTCAAATAGTAAATAATAAAGTAAGACTGCATTAATTTTAGCTAAAATAAATATGTGTTTTAGAGTACCCTTCAAGTTGATACGGTAAGAGCTACGAGTGAGTATTTATAGAGCTACGATTTAGTATTTGACTGTACCTATTTATATTATTGGATGCAATAATAGTACAGTCAAATAGTAAATAATAAAGTAAGACTGCATTAGCTTTTATATTTCAGCTAAAATATTTGAATTTTTAGAGTACACTTCAAGTTGATACGGTAAGAGCTACGAGTGAGTGTTCGAGGTGCAGGTAGGTATCTACGAGGCTACGAGAACATTTTAAACGGCAGGAAATTACTGGTTGTAAAGTTTCGAGCGCCGCATTGTTGGTTTACGGATGTTCTTAGCGGAAATGATTGCCTTTTAGTTTTCACGGCGAACATAAAAAACGAGATAAAAAAAGGCGAAAACATTTCGACTAGATGATGCCCGCGACTTGGGAACCCTTCGTGCGCGAGTCCAACTCGCACTTGGTTTTTTAATAATCTATACATATAAAATTCAAAGTCCTGACTGACTGACTGACTGACCTATATATCAATGCACAGCCTAAACGGCAAGAGACTTGAAATTTTGACAGTAGCTTCCTTTTGTGATGTAGGCGCTCACTAAGGAACGATTTTTCAAAATTCCACCCCTAAGGGGGTGTAATAGGGGTTGAAAGTTTGTATGAAAGTCCGTCATTTCTCAAGTCATATCCATGAAACTTGGTATATGAGCTATCGGCAAAAAACAAAGAACTATGTGTTTCACAGTTTTTGAAAATTCTACCCCCGAAGGGGTGAAACAGGGGATGAAAGTTTATATGAAAGTCCTTCATTTCTCAAGATTTTTCTCAATTTGTATCAATGAAACTTGATATTTTGGCTTTAGGTAGTAAATAAAAAAGTACGTGTGCCACAGTTTTTCTCAAATAGGGGTTTAAAAGTTTGTGTGAAAGTCCTTCATTTCTCGAGTTATAGCCATGAAACTTAGCATTTAGGCTTTCAGTTAGATATGCAGAAATACGTGTTTCATCATTCTTGAAAATTCGTCCCCAAAGGGGATGAATTTCCTTCATTTATCAAGATTTTTTTCAAATTATAACAACGAAACTTGGTATTTTGGCTTTAGGTATAATATGAAGAAGTACGTGTGTAACAGTTTTTCAAAATTTTGCCCCCAAACGGGTACAATGGGGGTTATAAGATGGCGTAAAAGCCGGCGTTTTCCGAGTTAAAGCCATGAAACTTGATATTTGGGTTACCGGTTTAAATTATGAAATACAAATTCACAGTTTTTATAAATTCTGTCTCAAAGGACGTTAAATAGTCCTTCAATCACGCTGCAACAGAGCAACGGATCGACGTGTATTTTTTCATGGGTACTTTTTATCCCGGTTAATTAAGAAATGCCTATGGGAATCAAAAAACTTATGCCACGCGAACGAAGTAGCGGGCGTCCGCTAGTAAAGAAATATTTATCATTCAATTAATGCATAGTTTTTTTCCTGTAGATATTTTGTACCTGATTTTGTTCGAGAGCATTCGATTTTCATAAAATATTTTTAGAAAGTACTTTAAAACTGCCGTAAAATCTATAGATAGGTATAATTATTTAACGTGTAGTAATCACAAATTAATTCATTTTAAATTAGTTAGCTTAAAACAGCCTTATTATTAATCTCATAAAGGCACCTACCATATAATATTATCAACATTTTTGTGCTTATAACATTTTACTACCGCTCTTGAAATAGTACTATACTCTGAGTACATAGATAATATTTCTGATATTCTTCTGAAAACATTATAAGAGAGAAAATGAAGCAAAAACCGACCAAGTGCGAGTCAGACTCGCACACAATGGGTTCCGTACCATTATACAAGATTTGGCACTATGTATTTTTTAAATACTTTCCTTACAGAGACAAAGAAGGCGCGCGCCAAGCCTCCCCTTTATTTTATTTTATTTTATTCACACTCTATGAACAACTACCTACTGTAATGTCTACCTATTGTACTACTATGTACTGTCTAATTGTACTATTATGTACTGTCTACCTATATAACGGTTCACGAGATACAGCCCGCTGACAGAAGACGGACGGGCGGACGGAAAACCATTTTAATATTATTGACGATTATAATGTAGAATTTTAATTCTTATTTTAAGGATATCAAGGTACGTGACATAATGCTGTCATTGTGAAATATAGAGCAGAATCATGAGCATAGTAGAGGAGCAGCGATGGTAGTAACCCTCCAGTGGAGTTTTTAGTAAAGGTGTGTCCAAAAATTCGCGCGCCGAATGCCGCGCCGTTATTGGACGTCTGTCGCGCATATTATACCTGTTCGTGGGTATAGTCAAGTCCTTACTAGCGCGCGGCACAATTGTGTCCTGCAAACGCTGCATGTTGCTTGTCATGCGAATGTTTGTACAAAGTACCTACATACCTTTTAAAAGGGTCCCGTTAGCACCCTTTGGGTGCGATACCCTACTGAAGGAAAATTTACGAGTGGTAAAGTTTCGAGAGTCCAATTTGGGAATTAATTCAGGATCTACGGCCAGTACTCAGCGCTTTTACTTTGTGCTAATCTTTTATATTGCTATAAAGTGTAAATCGTAGTTTATGAACCATACAGTCACTGGGTAACGCTCATATTATTATATCGATTTAATTAGGCGTGTAGCGGTATCAGATATTTAAACGCGTCGAAATATCAGCGGTCCTCGCTAAAATACGATTCTCCCCCCCTCTCGTTCCCCTCGCTTCCCGCACATCACCCCGTGTTCGCCTATATAGTGCCGTAGCTATTACCGTCCAGTTTGTATGACGTCACTTTGACTGGTTCGCAGATACACCAGATCATATTTCGCACGGGGACAGATGTAATTTTTTTGGAACTCTTTTAGTTTGGTTTTAAAATGGCTGTGATGAACAGGCACACAGACCGTAGGACGGACTTTTCGAAAATACAATGGGTTGCTTGTTAAAACAAGAACTATGGAACCCTAAAAAGTACTATGGATTTGCAACGCACAAAAATAGGGTATTTAGCAGTGATAAAAAAAAAATCGCGACACTGTTTTCACGTTACTGTATTTTTGCTAATCCGTGTAAATGGAACATTTCAGTCCGGCTAAGCAGGAGCTAAGTGAATTAAGCAATTATTTTAACTCTCATTACGCCCTGGAATGAAATGATCCTCAGCACTTGTGAGATAATGTGAATATTATTATTTCGAGATGGAAATATTCTGTAGGATTATGAGTGGATTTCATATTCGCTAATTTTCCTCAGAAAAGCTTGCAGTAAGATGAAATTCATTATTTGAATTAGCAACTTTTAGAACGTACCGAGGTTCTTTATGGCAGGACTAGCTGATGCCCGCGACTTCGTCGGCGTGGATTAAGATTTTATGATTCCCGCGGGAAATTTTTAATTTTCCGGTAGGTATAAAAGGTAGCCTATGTCCTTCCCCGGGATACAATCTACCCGTGGACCAAATTTCATCAAAATCGGTTGAGCAGAATGATGGGCCGTGAAAGCGTAGCAGATAGATTGACAGACAGACACACTTTCGCATTTATAATATTAGTATGTAGGTAAGTATGGATTAATTTACTATTAATTTTATTAAATATTAGATGATTCCCGCGACTTCGTCCGCGTGGACCAAGTTTTTTCGATTCCCGCTGGAACTGTTAAATTTCCGGGATAAAAAGTAGCCTATGTCCTTCCCCGGGATACAACCTATCCCTGTACCAAATTTCATCAAAATCGGTTGAACAGATGGGCCGGGAAAGCGTAGCAGACAGACACACTTTCGCATTTATAATATTAAGTATGGATTAACACTGTGCCTGGACGCTATAACGCGGCCACTATGTAGCCTTATATTAATCCTAGACAAAATCTAGGTGATTTTAGTGACGAAGTAGAATGCTCGAATACAAAAAACACACCTAGTTGCCAACATCTATAAAATTAAACTTTCTAATCTGAATTGAATCGAGCCTTAAGACTGCAAAGCAATTAAGAGACTCTCACCACCCACCCTCCCCTGAAGTTCCATTTAAACAATAAAAGTAGAGTCGCCCACTTAATTTACAAAGTATTTTTTTTGCTTACCGTCCTTTTCTGCTAAGCCTTCGGAAAGTTACGGCAGTTTGTCGTGTTAGATAGAGATTGAATGGCAATCAATTTTTTATTATGAAACTTTTCCCTGGTACAATCGACATCATCTGCGTGTAATTTAGGCTTTTAGAACATACTCGTAATTCTTTTCAACCGACTTCATTTTAAATTTTTTTTAATGTTTGTTACCTCAGAACTTTTGACTGGGTGGACCGATTTGGATGATTCTTTTTTATTTGAAAGGGCATACTTCCCAAGTGGTCCCATATAAATTTTATCGAAATAGGTCGAGCGGTTTTTAAAATATCAACAGTAAAATAATTACTTTGTATAGCGTGTGCTTGTTGTTGTAAAGTTGGCGCGGGAGTTTGAAGTCGGTTGTTTAAAAATAATTTTTATATTAAATTATTAGGACGATAAAACGCAGAGACCAGCCCCCGATTATGTAAGAAAATTGTAACCGATAACGTTTGGGAAACGTATAATAGTTCGAACTCTTTCTGGAATTCATAGTTTCATAATTCATGTATGTCAACAAGGATGTATGGACTCCTTAAACAGTTTGAGTTATACCTTTTAAGCAGTCAAATGATTACGATTTTCTTAAACAATCGGGCCTCTGGGCTGGAAAAATCGTATGTGACGAAAAAGGAGTAAACTCTCACTCTAGTAGACAAATTATAATCCTTATTTTAGGGACGTTAATGTTCAAACAAAACTGATATTTTAAAATAATACTGCTTTAAGCGATGGCAGTGGGAGATATTGAGAAGCTTGAAAAATAAAATGTCTCAGTACGTCACGACAATCGAAAATATTTCCCAGCCACCTTCCAAGCCTTACCTTTATCGAGTCCCAATAAATCACCCAAATCCCTCGACTTCTTTTGCAATTCCATACGCACCCGCTGCCACGGCTGCCGGCCGATTGTCGAACCTTGAACTTTTTATAGCCGATTTTGGTACGAGAAGATTTATGCAGCGAAAATTATGTTAATGTTATAAGTAAGTACGTAAATTATTAAGAAATCATATAGACGCGTATTTATACTAAGACTAGGTGGATTAAGTTTTTTGATTCCCGCGGGAACTCATTGATTTTCCGGGATAAAAGTAGCCTATTTCCTTCCCCGGGATAGGTACATCCTTGAACCAAATTTTGTCAAAATCGGTTGAACGGTTGGGTCGTGAAAGCTTAGCAGACAGACAGACAGACACATTTTCGCATTAGAATGGAAGTATTGATTATAAATCTGAAAGTGTGTCTATCTGTCTGTTATGCTTGTCCGGTCAATATTTTTAACCGATTTTGACGAAATTTGGTACAGAGATAGCATGTAGTTCGGGAACAGGCTACTTTTTATCCCGGAAAATTATAGAGTTTCCGCGGAAACCAAAAAACCTAAATCCACGCGGACGAAGTCGCGGGCATTGAAGAAGAAGCAAATCGATTCGTACATTAATTAGTTCATTGTAAACTAAGCAATATTTCCCGTTATACTATTATTATATCACGTATTTAGTGAAGTGAAGGATGATTTGAGACACGAAAGGCAATACTGACCAGGTGCGTACATTCCGCACCGCCGACTTTGCCCTTTTCATTTTCCACTTCAACTAAAACGACTTCATTATTCTACCCTATTCTATGTGAACGTCAAGTTCACGTTAACCTGCATAATTTTTTCGTAAATAGTTTTTCAGTGCTCAGGAGTTCTCATAAAGGTCCATGCCTTTTAGATTTAATTTTATTCATAGTATTGTATGATATGTAAACATAATACCAGTACTAGTATTATAAATACGCAAGGTATGTTTATCTGTCTATCTATTTGTCTGTTTTTGTGGTATTTCTATTTATTTTTCTCTCTGTTTATCATTATATTTATCAGTTTATCTGTGTGTGTCTGTCTGTTTTTTACTTACACACGGTCCATCCTTTTTACCGATTTTGATGAAATCTGGTTCCTCGACGCTTTCAATGCACTTTTATTCAAGAAAATCACAGATATCCCACTGAAATTTTGAGAAAACAAATTCCACGCAGACAAATTTGCGGAATAAATTACTATTTACTTTTGACTTTAATACAAAACTAAGCAACATTCTCCCGTCATACCATTACTATAAGCGTTACACGTATTCAGTGAAGTGAAGGATGCTTGGAGACACAAAAGGCACTACTGGCCAGGTGCGTACATTCCGCGCCGCCGATTTTGCCCTTCTCATTTTCCACTTCAACTAAAACGACTTCATATTTATTTTACCCTATTCTATGTTCGTGTCAAGTTCACGTTAACCTCCGTTGACGACCTTCGTGGCGCAGTGTTGAGCGCTGTTGCCTTAACGTGCGGAGGTCCCGGGTTCGATCCCCGGCAGGGTTTGGAAATTTATAATTTCTGAAATTTCCCTGGTCTGGCCTGGTGGGAGGCTCGTGCCGTGGCTAGTTACCACCCTACCGGTAAAAACGTGCCGCCAAGCGATTTAGCGTTCCGGTACGATGCCGTGTAGAAACCGAATAGGGGTATGTATGGGTTTAATATGACTGCCATGCCCCTAACAGGTTAGCCCGCTATCATCTTAGGCTGCATCATCACTTACCATCAGGTGAGATCGCAGTCAAGGGCTAACTTGTAGTGAATAAAAAAAAAAAACCTGCATATTTTTTTCGTAAATAGTTTTTCAGTGCTTCTTTTAAAATATTGAGTTGAATTTTATTCATAGTAAGTATGCTGTGTAAACATAATACCAGTACTAGAATTATAAATGCGCAAGTATGTCTATCTATCTATTTGTCTGTATATTTTGTGGTATTTATATCCGTCGATCTCTCTGTTTATCTATCTGTTTATCAGTTTATCTGTCTGTGTGTCTGTCTATTTCTTATCTATACACGGTTCATCCTTTTTACCAATTTTAACGAAATCTTTTTCTTTGACGCTTGCAATGCACTTTTATTCAAGAAATTCACAGATTTCCCACTGAAATTTTGAGAAAACAAATTCCACGCAGACAAAATTGCAGAGTAAATTACTATTGACTTACATCTTTTCATGCAAAATCATGCAATAAATGAATAAACCATAAACTAAACTAAAACAACGCCACATTCTCCCGTCATACCATTATAATAAGCGTTTCACGTATTTATTGAAGTGAAGGATGAATTGAGATACAAAAGGCACTACTCTCCAGGTGCGTACATTCCGCGCCACCGACTTTGCCCTTCTCATTTTCCACTTCAACTAAAACGACTTCATTATTCTGTCCGATTTTATGTCCATGTCATGTTTTCGTTAGTAGCTAGTTTTTCGGTACTCTGAGGAAACTTTTATGTTTAAAGTTAATTATATATTATGTATGTATGTTGTCGTCGTCGTCGTCTCAACCTATAGATGTCCACTGCTGGACGAAGGTCTCCTGCATGGATCGCCACAGAGCACGGTCTTGTGCCGCTTGTTTCCAGCGGCTCCCAGCTGCATTTCTGATTTGATCACGCAAGGATACTCCGAGCATAGCTCTCTCCATCGCCCGCTGAGTGACCCCGAGCCTTCTTATGAGGCCCATAGTTAGCGACCATGTTTGTTGTTGTATGTAGGTTGTATCCCGGGGAAAAAAGAAACAAAATACATTTATTCCACAGTGGTGACACAGACAAACATTTAACACACAATTATACGAATATGCTTGCCTGTAACACCACCCAGAATGGGTGTACAACTCAGCTTTGTGCCCGAAATTATACCAAGATATACCTTCGCCATATTTTATACCAAATTATTAGAAAAGGAGTTCCCGCGGAGTTTTAAAAAACTTAACCCCGGCCGAACAGCGTCGCGGGTGTCATCTAATACTATTAAAATGCGAAAGTTAGTTTACTAGGTTTTATTGTTTTTTTTATACACTACAAGTTAACCCTTGACTGCGATCTCACCTAATGGTAAGTGATGATGCAGTCTAAGATGTTAGCAGGCTAACCTGTTCGGGGTCCACTTGTCCATCCGATTTTGACGCAGTAGCTATATTTGTAGATGAATGTCATCTCTGCTTTTTAAAAACTACAGTTTTCTCGCACAAAATAAAAGATTTCCGGGGGGAATTTTTAACGAACTAAACGCGGACGAAGTCGAGATCGAAAGAATTTTATTAATTAAGACGTTCCTTATTGCGCTTCAAATAAAATATAATGGATTTTTAATCCGATGAATAATAGATTTTTTTTTAAAGAAAGTCCGTTTAGCCGTTGAGGATCATTATCTCTTTTTTAGTTGATAAAGGAATGTGAGCAACTTTCACAGGTCTGGTTGAATCGAAATTGGTATCCCGTGACCTCAATGTTATATGTCGGGGGTTATTTTAAATATAAAAGTTATACTTGCGCAACCTATATGCTAGCTGGTTAATCATGAAGGCTTTTAGCAATTTCGGTTAAATCTACGGCCTCCCTTTCTGCGTCGTATTCCTCATTGCTGAGGGTCGTGACCCCTTTCCATTAATCACTTAATGGCAGGGGTTTCCTTGGGAAAATAATGCGGTGGGTTCTCAGGTCCTTCCGCATACCACTTACAATTCAATGCAATTCATACAATACTGGGACCGACGGCTTAACGTGCTTTCCGAGGCACGAAGGGAACCAAAAGGCCAAATTCGGACTTTGAAAATTCGGTCACCCAACCAGTTAACGACTTGGGTAAACGTTGCTTAACAATCGCAATCGACTGATATGCGTTGTCGTAACAAGGCCACTCGTCCCTCAAATCTATAACTTAAAACTCCTGCCTAAAATTAGTGCAATATTGCAATTTTTATCCTTGTTGTCGCCATAATGGATGGATCGTGGACGCGTCTGAAGCGCGAAAGGTCCGGCCGTGCCATTCGTCAGTTCCGCTCCGTTCCGCTCCGTTGGCTTCATCGCATCATTTTACACTGACTGAACAATGTCCCCTTTAGGGTCTCGACAAATGTGGCGGGTCTCCGCTCAAATGTGTCGCATGAAAGGCTGAAACTGTCCCGAATAAAAGTGCAATGCAACGTAACTGTGAGCCAAATTTCGACAGTATCGGTTAATAAGTGGAATGTAAAATGTCTGTCTATTTATCGAAATAACATATACTAAAAGTCAATTATTAACAGTCACAAGAATAATACTTGATGATGATCGCAACTTCGTCCGCGTGGGTTAAGTCGATTGATTTCCACGGGAACTCCATAATATATAGCATTTGTCCTTCCCTGGAATGAAACCTATCTCGGTGCCTAATTTCATCAAAATCGGTTGAAAAGTCGGCCGTTAAAGCGTAGCAGACAGACAGACTCTGTGTGTACAAGTGTAATTCATTCATCCATTCAATGGAATACAGTAACTGACTAGCAGCTGTGTCAGTACAATTATTATGAGCAGAAATAACTTAGTCAAATTGTTACAGTTCTTGCCTCGAATATGATCGTGCAAGAAACTACAGTACAGTGTCTTGCCTGATCATAGTCTGTGCCAACCCTCTCAGGCACTAGATGTCAAATTATCTACACAATGTGCCTGCAAACGACTGCGGGCTTACTACCATTGCAAGCAGTATTATTTGTTGTATGACGAACCTTTACGTCCCTAAAAAAAAGGATTATAATTTGAAACAAGAGCTTCATCAAGATTAAAGTAATACTGTTTAGGTATTAAGGTAGTAAGCCCCCCGGAATCTCAAAGGACGCTTGTTTGCGCTAGATAATGAGACAAGCTGTTGTCTGCGATTACGTTTACGTGAAATTGCTGTTTTTGACGAGAAATTCGAGAATTGTCTTTAAAAGATAAGTTTTAGTTAATTTCATGAATAGGTATATATGTTCTTTCTTAAAAATATACAGTACCAAGGGCCATACTGCCATATTGTTTCATTATTGTTGGCTTTCTTATTTTAATATCTATAATAATATTATAAGTGAGAAGTTTAGATAGATGGATGTATGGATGGATGGATGTATGGATGGATGGATGTATGGATGGATGGATGTATGGAAGGATAGATGGATGGATGTTTGTTACTCAATCACTCCAGAATGGCTGAATGGATTTGGTTGAAATTTGGCACAGAGATAGACTATAGTCTGGAATAAAACATACTTAGGCTACTTTTTAACCCGGATAACAATGAAAGAGTTCCCGCGGAAACCGAAAAAACCTCAGACGAAGTCGCGGGCATTAGCTACTTTTATAACATAACCCTTATTTTAGGAACGTCAAGGTACAGTTCTCGTGCGAGTTGAATGCAGGGTTAATGTATGTGTCACCATACATTTACTCTGCATTCAACTCGCGCGCGAACTATACGTGACATCAAACTGTCATTTTGAGTAATACTGCTTAAGTAATGCTTTAAACGTTGGCAGTATGGCCCTTGTATACTGCAAAAAAACACTACAGATTGAAATGTATGAAATTGGGGCCAACAAATTGTTTTTAACTACATAAAAGTAGGTGTATTACTATAACTATACATATACGACAATATAATGTTTGTGAAACAAAATATTCATCTCTATAGACAAAGAGGGGATACACAAAATCGACTTACTAGAAACCGGCATATACTTACTAGTAATGCCGCGATTTCGTCTACGCAAGGTGCAGAAATCCTTTGTGGGGTCGAGTTACCTGTTATAATATGGTTCCAAAAGAACTTTTGGATTTGCCATTGCACAAATTTAAAAAAACCGTAAAAGAACACTTGTTGAGTCGGGGCTATTATACAATTGACGAATTTCTTAATGACAAATTTGTATGGAAGCAACCGACTTTGGGTCCAGCTCCCCTCAGGATAGTATAATTAACTTACACTGTTGTATTTAATTTAATTTATATAGGTACTTACTTACATAAGTATTGTAAAATAATGTTTAAAAAAAAAAAAGGAAAAAAAAAGAGCAACTGCTGAGTTTCTTGCCGGCTCTTCTCGGCAGAAGCTGCTTTCCGAACCGGTGGTAGAGTCAAAATATGACGTAGCATAAGAGACACCTGTATGTCCTACATGTTTTAAATAAATTGAATTGAATTAAATTGAACTTTCCTGAAAGTATGTAGATTATTATGTACCTAGATTATTATAAGCGGTATGATGGCTAGTCGATTTCTACATCGTAAATCAGCATCGTAATGGAAAGCTAAATCGTTTGGTGACACGTCTTTGCAAATAGAATAGTACCTATCTAGCCATAGCCAAAGCCTCCCACCAGACCAGCCTCCAATTCTATATCTCACTGACTATCAAAAAATTAAAGCCACTGACATATTGTAAGTCCATCGACGGTTTGCTATGAAATATTGTTAACTTTATTTCATAGCAAACCTTCAATGGATTAAAAATATTATATGTCATTGGCGGTCGAGGTACGATAATATCATACAGGTTCTTAAAGATTTTATCATAATCAGCTTACAGCGGTAGATGCTTATGGAACATGAATATACCTATGTATATTATGAAAATTATATTTTTATAATCTTCAGAAGGAGTACCTACTTACGTTTTTTTATTTGATCAGGACCTTTTAATATTACCTTGAATAATGAAGATGAACGTAAAATAATATTACACTGACCTTTTTCAACAATTTAACCTTATTGAAAATGTTTCCAGTAGGTACTTCTCCTTAATCCTTTCGGACGCAATGCAAAGGCGATCCTGGACGATTGAGCGGAGAAGGGGGAGGAGGGTTTTAGTCCGTAGGCCGCTGGGTCTCATCCCCAGTGGAGTCGGGCATGCCTCCAAAAAACTCCTGAGGTATCCAATGAGGATTTTCCTCCTCCCCAGAGGAAAAAAAAACCGGCCAAGTGCGAGTCGGACTCGCGCACCAAGGGTTCCGTACTCAAGAAGTAGGTATAATTACCTTTGTTAATGAACCGCAAAACTAACTTTGTTTGTAGAGGTTTACTGTTAATATCAAAAAATTACGTTTGTTGTATGGGAGCCCCCCTTTAATATTTACTTTATTGATATTTAATTATTTATTTTGAAAGGTAATATACAAGTTAATATTCTGTGAAAATTTGAACCGCCTACCTGTTACCGTTTTTAATATTGAGCAAAAAAATACGAAAAAAACACGTTTATTGTATGGGGACCCCCCTTAATATATATATTTTTTTAATTTTTAGTATTTGTTGTTATAGCGGCAACGGAAATACATCATTTGTGAAAATTTCAGCTTTCTAGCTATCACGGTCTATGAGATATAGCCTGGAGACAGACAGACAGACAGACAGCGGAGTCTTAGTAATAGGGTCCCGTTTTTACCCTTTGGGTACGGAACCCTAAAAAATACGAACATTCCCTTAGTAGAATTAAAAAAATACTATTCTCTGTATTAATCATTCTATAATATTCTCTGTATTCAAAGGCTATGAAAAGGACAATAAGTAATCCTGCCTTTGGGCGTAGACAAGTAATACGCTGGGAAATAGATGATGAGGGCACATTCCCTTTCATATAATACGTCAATCAATAGGGCTCTCCTATTATTAGATTTGGCCACATACCTAAAGCTTCTGTGGTTCGACCAGTCTGTCTAGTTATTAGTGAAGTAATCGGAGGTAGGTATACAAAAAATATCTTCCAAATATCCATACTAATGTTAATCACCGGAAAATGGTTCCGCACGCTGAGTGGGAGAGGAGTTTCATACGTATTTGATCACGATAACGTTAACTACTATTTCTATTATAACTAGATGATTCCCGCGACTTCATCTGCGTGGATTAAGATTTGAAAACATTATGGAGAACTATTAGGCATGCAAGTTTCCTTTCCATGTTTTCCTTCATCATATAAAGTAAGTGGTATATTTTGATATTTGGTGAGTGAAATAGTTAGGACTATTCTTTTAATTGTTTGATATTAAATTAAAAAAAAAAGTTATGAAAGGTCACAACCCCCAGCAATGAGGAATACAACACAGTGATAAGACAAACATCTTACCACCTGCGCCATAGAGATAGTAAATTGTATGCAGTATTTGTAGCAATTAACAGAAAGCGGAAAATCAAAGGGTCGAATCACCGGCGCGGAACGCGGCGCACCTGGAGACTCTTTGTGCCGAGGACGCTCCACTGCTTTCCTTGTTCCTAGAGCGAGAGTAGACACGCCTTCAAGTAAATGTTACACTTGCTTGATGGAACAACATAAACTATAGAGATAAATTTTAGCATTTTATCTAATCAATGATACACCCTTTTGTACAATATGCTATGATTCGAAAACCTAATTTTTATTAACTTTATTACAAATACTAAAATATGTCTGTCTATTTGTTACTTTACTAAGTTATATCAACTTGCTTCCTAGAAATGGACACACTATTCTCAAAAATTAGAGAGTTCACACGACATTTTTCGCCCCATTAAAGCCACGCTGATAAGCCAAGTCTTGGACATCGTCTAATACTAGCAGATGCCCGTGGCTTTGTCGTGGAATACATCTTTTCAATTTTCGCGTGAACTCTTAAAACTACTATGTCACTCTCCTGGTCCCGGACTATATCTAAACCCATGCAAAAATCACGTCGATCCGTTGCTCTGTTGTGGCGTGATTGAAGGACAAACCAACAAATAATCACACTTTTGCATTTATAATATTAGTATGATGAAGTGTTTAAATGATTTCATAAGAATAAATTGTTGCTGGCACATACTTTATGATTCTGTTATTTGACAGATGACTGAAATATCTATTCATTATCTTTATTTTAAATTAATAATAAAAAAATAAACAATAGTCTTTTATGTTTCAATCTTTCAATATAAAATCCATACATTATAATCTCAATAATCAAATATAACATTAAAATCTAAATTAAAAACTCAATTAAGAACTAAAAATTTAACATTAAAAATTAGTTTTTCCCAGTTATCCACCACAAGACGTTTTCCTAAAAAAAAATAGAAAGCCAAGAGAACATTATATTATATTTTTAATTCACTGTTAATTGTTATATTAGATATATAAATAATCTGAAGGTAGGTAGGCTTTATCTTATAAAGGACTAGCGGACGCCCGCGACTTCGTCCGCGTGGCATAAGTTTTTTAATTTCCACAGGCACTTCTTACTTTTCCGAGATAAAAAGAAGCCTATGACACTCTCCAGGTACTCAACTATACCCAATACCAATGCAAAAAAACACGCCGATCCGTTGCTCTGTTGCGGCGTGATTGAAGGACAAACTCCCTATTTGACTTTCTTGGGGATAGAAATTTTAAAAATTGTGAAATCCGTATTTCATCCTTTTTAACCGGAAGCCCAAATACCAAGTTTCATGGCTATAGCTTGAAAAACGACGAAATTTCATAAAATTTTCAACCCCTATTTAATCCCTTTGGGGGTGGAATTTTTAAAAAGTGTTACACACGTCCTTCTTATTTTTTTACCGAAAACCAAAATACCAAGTTTTGTAGATATAACTTGAAAAATAACTTATAAAATAAAAGACTTTCATATAAACTTTCATCCCCTATTTCAGCCCTTTAGGGGTAGAATTTTCAAAAATAGCGAAACACGTATTTCTTTATTTTGAACCGGTAGCTCAAATACCAAGTTTCATGGATATAACTTGAAAAATGACGGACTTTCATACAAACTTTCAACCCCTATTGTACCCTTTTGGGGGTAGAATTTCGAAAAATCCTTTCTTAGTGGATATTTACTCTTCACAAAGAACACACCGTCCAAATTTCATGTCTCTAGAACCAGCGGTTTAGGCTGTGCGTTGATATATAAGTCAGTCAGTCAGTCAGTCAGTCAGTCAGGACTTTGAATTTTATATATATAGATTAGAACAGGGATCAGGGGGGTTACTATGAGCTCTTAAAGCAGGACAGAAATTGAACTGCAGCACAGTTCAGTGCAGTGTCTGCCTACCAGTTCAGTGCCTTGAAGTTAAGTGCAGTTCAATATCTGTCCTGCTATAAGAGCTCATAGTAACCCCCCTGACAGCGTTTTTAAAGTGAATATGACAAAGCTTGATGGAACCAAAACCTAGATTAAAATCTCTATAAATCTATAGAGAGGTATATTTACGTAAACGTTTTTGTTCAGGTGAAAAAGTCGCTTTCTAAGAAATTATTTGATAGCTACTAGATGATGCTGTCGTTGCATACTATCATCAATTGTGGAATTCTTTGATTTTCCGTGGTAAAAAGTCCCGGGGGACATTGGGTAGGGACCTTTTATCAACTATTTTAGCACCAAATTTTATCTCAAAATCGTTTAAACAGATGCGCTGTGAAAACGTAGCAGAAGACAGAAACATTTTCGCATTTATAATAATATGAATACGAATTAATAAAATTATATGTGACCATTTACAAAGATAAAAGTATAAATGTTTTTAGCGTGTAGATGACTTCGACTCATCGTGCTAAGCATGCTCCAATGCTTTCATTGTTCTAAGAACAATAACAAACACACTTTTATGTGGATGTGACACGTGCTTCAGAAAAAAACTAAAGAAAAGTTTTTCTTTGGCCAAACGTTAAGTCCAAATGCCGCTTTCTTTTGTAAGTTCTCTCTAAAAGAAATATACAAAATTCCGGCTGAGTTATTACGAAGGGGCCCAAAATGGTTTCTTTGAGCACAAAGGACACTCCATTGCTTGACTTGTTCTAATATATGAAGAGATTCGAGTGTGTGTGACACATTAACGTAGCTATTATTCCTACTCTGACATGACTTTCACCTTTATTTATTACTATTTATTAGTTAATAAAACGGGACAGATAAATTATTAAAATTATTACTTTATTCTTTTTAATTGACATTTCTAAAATGACTGTATTGTTCGTAATGGAATGATTTATTTTATTTCACATAAGACAACTTGTGCCACTCAAGTCAAGATTCTACCACCGGTTCGGAAAACTGTTTTGCTGAGAAGGGCCGGCAAGAAAATCAGCAGTGGGTTACTGGATGCGAAGCCGGTTGCTTTAATGCATCTTTGTCATTAAGAAAATCATCAATAGTAAATTAACCTCGACTTAACAGAGGCTGTTTAACACAGTCTTAACATCTCCAGCCTGCTAAGAATACCCATGCAAAAAATTATGTCGATCAGTTGCTCTGTTGCGGCGTGATTGAAGTACAAATAAACAAACACAGGGAGACGAGCAGACTAGTTGTGACAACGCATAGGTATCAGTCGATTGCGAACGTTAAGCAACGTTGACCCAAGTCGATAACTGGATGGGTGACCGAATTCGGAGGTTCAAATTTGGCCTTTTCCCTTCCTCCGTGCCTCGGAGAACACGTTAAGCTGTCGGTCCCGGTTATTATCACTAACATCTGACAATAATCTTTACAAAAACCTAAGAGTTTAAATACTCTTAGTCGACTCGTATGCGGAAGGACCTGGAAGCCCACCGCATTATTATCCCAAGATAAGTCTTACCATTATTTTATTTAAGGAAAGGAGTAACGACCCTCAATAATGAGGAATAACACGTACAGAGAGAGAGAGAAACTAACACACTTTCGCATCTATAATATTAGTACCTACATATTATGAAGCGTTAGCTTCTTTATTGAGGGTTTCAGATGTCTGTAATTTCTGAACTACAAAACGAATACCTATTTATTATTGCCTATAGAGAAATATTTACAAACACACACACATTCTAAACGTTTATTAAGTTAAGTTTGATTTTAAGTACATTTCGTATTGTATGTTTACCTACTATGTATTGGGTCAACAAATAAAACATCTTCAATTCTATTCTATTTATGGAACAATATTTGAAGGATCATCTTTCTAACAAAAAAAGAATTAATGAAATCAGACTACGCGTTAATCAATTACGACCAAGTAGGTACCTGGGACACATTTTGATTTTCATCCCCTCTCCCAAGGGAACCGTGCTGAATTTCGGGAAATATCCTATGTCCTACCTCGTAGTATGAACTCAAATCATCATAGTTGCATTTGAATTCATTCAGTACTTTCAGCGTGATGCGCGGCCAAGATTTCAGACCGACAAACAGACAGACAGATAAAAATCGAAAAAACCAGTTTTGGCTTCAGTATCGATTATATTTATCAAGTGCCCTCCAAAAAAAATTTCAAAATATTTTCAATGTGCAGACTTGACCTGTTACAGTTTTATTATATTTTGTGATTGAGTAAAAAACATCCCTCTAGGCATCCATCGCATCCATCCATCCATCCATCCAAACTTTCGCATCCATATTTAATACTAGATGATTCCCGCGATAACTCTTGAATTTTCCGGGATAAAAAGTAGCCTATGTCCTTCCCCGGAATACAACCTACCCATGTACCAAATTTCATCAAAATTGGTTGAACAGATGGGCCGTGAAAGCGTAGCAGACAGACAGACAGACAGATACACTTTCGCATTTATATATTAGTATGGATTATAAATGCGAAAGTGTGTCTGTCTGTCTGCTACGCTTTTACGGCCCACCTATTCGACCGATTGTGATGAAATTTGGTACAGGTATAGGTTACATCCCGGGGAAGGACATGGGACTTTTTATGCCGGAAAATGAAGGAGTTCCCGCGGGAATCGTAAAAACTTGGTCCACGCTGACGACGTCGCGGGAATCATCTAGTATATAATATTGGTAAAGATAGATTTACGATTGTCATACCCTAGCGGCACCTACGCAAGACAGTTTCTTACACTGTGAAAGAGCCCTTAGTTCTACACATTTCTATATCAACCGCGCCCAAATTTACGTATCATCTGCCGGCAATACGAAATAAATTGTGCCGAAAATTCAATTTCATAGGTTCGCCGGTTTTTTATAGCCGAGGTTACTTGAATGGGATTATGCGACTCCAATTGGGAAGAAATCATTCGGGGCCAGGGTTACCATATGACAGGGTACTACTGGATTTGACAGGCTTATGGTTTAGACGCCCGACTTTTACGTTTATGTGTTGGTTAGTAGTTCGATTCCCGGGCACGCACCTCTAACTTTACGGATTTATTTGCGTTTTAGGAAATTAAACATTTTCTTTACAAAAAGTGTGTGAAGTCTGCTGATCCCAACTTGGTCAGCGTTGTGGACATCCATTACAGCCCATGAACGTCCCACAGCTGGGCACAGACTCTCATAGGAGAGAGCGAGATGCGGGTTGGCGGGCTTCGACGACTATTTTCATGTTAGTGATAATAACCGGGACCGACTCTCCGATGCACGGGGGTGAAACACCAGCAACTTCCTAACTCCGGGCTAGTACTGAGAATTTGTAGCCACAAAAACCCAACACTTAATTATGGCCCGACCCGGGACTCGAACCCGGGATCTCGTCGGCCGCATTCGAACATGCTAACCACTAGACTAACGAGGCAGTAATCTGGACATCGGGCATCGAACCACTTCATGAATATACTTATGCATGTCACCGTAAGATTGCAAAAACCGTTAGATTGTAATCTAACTAGCGAAATTGTAAACTGTCGACGGATTGTGAACCGTTCAATGAGTTCGTACTGAGTGTCATTTTTTGAAATATTCATTGTATTTACGTTTTCTTGTCTCTTTTTAAGCAGGTAGTTAGTGCACTTAGTAGGGCTCTTTGGTTTTATCGGGTTAATATACCTAATAGATTACAATCTACCGAAAAATAATGCGATAGATTACAATCTAACGGTTTTTGCAATCTTGCGGTGACATGTACATTAAAATATTACCCAACATTAATGCATGGTATACAGATGGTCTGAGAGGGCCTTAAGCTGCAACACGACGCCATCCCTGGCGCAGTGTTGAGCGCAGTTGTCATAACGTGCCCTAACGTGTCCTAGGTTCGAATCCCGGCAGGGTCAATTTGGGAATTTATAATTTCTGAATTTTCTCTGGTCTGGCCTGGTGGGAGGCTTTGGCCGTGGTTAGTTTCCACCCTATTGGCAAAGACGTGCCGCCAAGCGATTTAGCGTTACGGTACGATGCCGTGTAACCGAATACGGGAATGGGTTCAATATAACTGCTATACCCCTAACAGGTAAGCCCGCTGCCATCTTAGACTGCATCATCACTTACCATCAGGCGAGATCGCAGTCAAGGGCTAACTTGTACTGGATTAAAAAATCACGAAAATGCCCTAAAAATTCTCATATATTACTTTCATTGTTTTTCTCAACGTTATTCTAAGATTTAGTGACAGTAAATATCATAGATATTCGCGCAGTGATACGCTATGGGGCAATAAAATGGGGTAATAATAGCGTGGCCGTCGACACTGTGTCAGCGGGACTGCTTTATTGAATCCTGATCATAGTATGAATTGCTAGTTTGTTCCCCTTGTCAACGTGTTTTGTTTATTGTTTCTGTTTATTTATGTTGTGAACAATAAAAAGTATTTCATTCATTCATTTCATTTCAACGTGATGTTATTTTTCACACACATACATGTATTAATCCTTATCAAAATAAAATTGTTATAAATCTCAAGTATTTAATATAGACCAAATTCACCTGTTACACCATTTAATTTAGACGAATATCATAGAAATAAAGCAACGCGCAACATATTTATGCGCGGCTGCAACCTACTGTGCCAGGAGGTGATAATATCGCAGTGCTAAGGTAAAACTTGGCTACTGGCCGACTGGCTATTATTGGGTATGGACTATTAAGATGATTAGTGCTAACCGTGCGAAGCCGGGGCGGACCGCTAGTAAGTAGTAAGTAGTAAGTAGTAAGTAGTAAGTAGTAAGTAGTAAGTAGTAGTAGTAGTAGTAGTATGAATAATATTTGTGTGAATTCTTTGACTTTGGTTTGTAGTGAAATGAAGATGTATTAATTATTGCCATAGAATGTTGTAAAGTTCATAGAGGTGGAGTTTATGGCTGTGACGTCACCCGGGTCACAGCTAAAAATCAGCGTCCGGCATCATGCATGCATTTGTAAGAATGATGCCGGAATCACGGCTGAGCTGTACACCCATTCCGGGTGGTGTCACAGACAAACATAAATTTGTGTGTACAGCTATGTATGACAGATGTTTGTCTGTAACACCATTTGTGAATAAATGTGTTTTCTTCTTTCTTTCTAGTATTTATATATACTAACTAGATTATTTCCGCGACTTCGTCCGCGTGAACCAAGTTTTTTCGATTCCCGCGGGAACTTTTGAACTTTCCGGGATGAAAAGTAGCCTATGTCCTTCCCCTGGATACAACCTACCCCTGTACCAAATTTCATTAAAATCGGTTGAACAGATAATTTTTTTGATTCCCGCGGGAACCTTTGAATTTTCCGGGATTAAAAGTAGCTCCTTCCCCGGGATACAACCTATCCCTGTACCTAATTTCAGCAAAATCGGTTAGAAAGATGGGCCGGGCAAGCGTAGCAGACAGACAGACAGACAAACAGACAGACAAACAGACACACTTTCGCATTTATAATATTAGTATGGATAGTATGGATTAGTATGATTGCGTCGTCTGCACGCAGTAACTAGTAAACACGAAGTGTGCACAGTTTCCAAGATCCAAGATATTAATTAGTACCAAAGCGTGTCACATTGTACGCCATAAACGCCATAAATAACCCCAGTGTATTTAAACAAGTCATTTCCCCGCCATTATTCAAGCGTAGGCCTCTAAATAATTGATCGAGGCCCGTGGATAGCTGGGATTCCTTTGAACATAATCGTTCACCGCCTTCCCTTAATTTCCTCTTGTAAATAGTGGAGGCCTCGTCGTAGGGCGTTAGAGCCGCAGTATAGGTATATTCATACAGTGGGTCGACGTCCATACAAAATGACAGACTCTGCTAGGTAGTTCAAGGATGATGATAACTTAATCAAATCAGCAGATCTTTATCAAACTTAAATACACGCTTCTAGTATGGAAGTTTGTATTAAATACATTGTTGTGACGTCATCAAATTTCAACGCAGTTTTTTTCTTTAATCTAGATAATATATAGAATGAATAATTTAAAGTGTTTATCAAACTTAAAACAAAACGACGATGTGAATTTTAAGTCTTTTGGCAGACCTTCTATTTAATAATCAGTAGGCAAGAAATAATTTATTATTGACAAAGACATCATGCTTAAAGCTATTTATTATACACGACGACGCGCCCCCTTATTTTTTGTCTCATCAGGAAAAATGCTCCCCAAACATCTATACTAATATTATAAATGTGAAAGTTGAGATGGATGGATGGATGAAAGTATGGATGGATGGATGTTTGTTACTCAATAACGCCAGAACGGCTGAACGGATCTGGATGAAATTTGGCACAGAAATAGATTATAGTCTGGAATGACATTAAAGCGGGAACTAAGAACCTCAATCCACACTGACGAGGTCGCGGGCAGCTTGTTATTTTTATAAATTCGAGTGTTTTATGCTCACTATTGCGTACATACTTTCTTATTTTAAACCAATATTTCTACATTATAGGGTGTACTGCATGCTAAATGGTTATATCATCACAATGAATAAGTTTGCCTCTTCGTAGGTTGAACTTTCTTTAACATGATAGTTGTTTTTCTTTATTTGTTTATATCATGACAGTTGTAACACCTACACTCCTACAGGACCTGTTTACAACTGTCATGTTACCCTACCATAGAGTGGTTGAAAGAGGTAGGAAACTGCGAGCTAATTTCACATAAGAGTGGCAGAATTTCGTCCAACTTATCTGACCCGGAGCCCAAAATTCGAACTAATTTTTATGCCAGTTTAGTTTTTTTTTTTATTTTATTTTTCATACATACTTAGTGACGCTGTCAGATTCGGGAGGAACGGCATTCCGAACTAGTGGTAGATTCATTTGACTATTCATAAGCACTTGTAAAAAGTCTAATTGCATAAAAAACATTTGAATTTGAATTTGATAAGTTTGTGGGACTATACTGAAAATCCAGCCGATCTCCTCCGTCCAGTCTTTGTCGAAGCGTTGCTCTGTCTAGACGCCTTCGTCGAACGACTGGTAGGAAAGTACACATCTTCTTGAACTGCGATAGAGGGATAAACAGCTGCGGTATTATACGCTTACATGTTTTACTCGGTATTTAGAAACGATCCCTCTGTAAGCACTATAGCGTGTTGAGTATTTGCGATAACCCTATTTACATACTTAAAACTATAAATGCGAAATCATGTTTATTTATTGGTTGATGGTTACTGTGCTTATACAAGCACTACGACTTCGTCCGCGTGGTTTAGGTTTTTTGTTATTCCCGCGGGAACTCCTTAATTTTCCGGGATAAAAAGCCTTTGTCACTCTCCAGGTCCTCAACTATATCCATGCCAAAAATCACGTCAATCCGTTGCTTCTTTGCGGCGTGATTGAAGGACAAACCAGCAAACAAACACACTTTCGCATTTATAATATTATAGTATGATTTATATAACTTGAAATAGTATAGTGCACAATTGTACGCGCAAACACAGGTGCACTCTCTGTTCTATTACTCTCATAGCCCGATGTGACGGAAAATCCGGCAGAACCGGAGAAAGATCAGGCGCAGGACCTACGGCTTTACTGAAGCACGGGGGTCAAACACCGCCAACTTCCTCTTCAACTCTGGAATAGTACTGAGAATTTCTTGTCACTAAAACCCAATACTTGTTATGGCCCGACCCGGGACTCGAACCCGGGACCTCGTCTGCCGCAGTCGCATGCTGACCACTAGACCAACGCGATGCAGTAAGTAAATAAATACTCATTAAAACTCAAGTTTCAAAGCTCTTTGTGATAAATCTCGCTCATTATTTCGTGGAACGCTTTCGAGTATGCGACGTAACCCAATTTACAGACAAACAAACAAACATTTGACGCTGAACATGTACGGATTACTGTTTGCTCGAGAACGCATCTGTAATATCTCATACGCTGGCAAATACTCGTGTTAGTTAAACTTTGGGGAATCGATAGCAAGCTTGGGTAAAATTAAACGTAAAGCGGTATCGAATGCGGCATAAGTGCGCCAGGTTTTGGTAAAATCTAGAAAACATTGGCTCAACGTGCACGGTGAATGAAATGATTAGATGTTTATTTTCTGCTTGCGCTGGCCTTCTGTTTTTTCTACATTTTTATATGATCTGATGCCCGCGACTTGAGGTTGGAGGTTTTTAAGTCCCTCTTCACCTGCTCCCGTCGACAGTAAAACAGTAGATAAAGTATAAAGCGGGCTGGCGAGTTTGGCTACCGCAGTGCTAGATGGTGCACTCCTATACCCCCATAACTTTTTTTATAAATCGTTTGCTGGCTTTATATATTTAAAAAAATGCTTGAAGCGAACGCGCTTCTAGTGGCATTCCGATATGCAGATGCGAGTTCTGTTTGTATCAAGCCTTATAATATAAATTGTCATATTGATGGAATATAGAGACAAACTTTGTCACGATACCTAATCTCTACCAAATCTCTAGGTAGAGTTCGTCCAATCTAAAAGTGAACTCCAATGGACGTATCCATCCATGGTTAACACTCACATGCAAAGTCATTCAGTCGCTGTTTTTTTTTTAAATAATAGATTATCCAAACTTGAAATTATAAATGCGAAAGTGTCTGTCTGTCTAGTACGCTTAAACGGCCCACCTTTTTAACCGATTTACAACAATTTAGTACAAGGACTTTTATCCCGGAAAATGATTTCAAAGTGTTCAATGTTACTTAATTTGAATAAATAATTTTGACTTTGCCTTTGACTTTGACTTCAAAACCTTAATCAACGCGGATGTAATCTCGAGATTCATCTAGTTTCTTATAATAGATCCGGACAATCCCTGTACCCCATGCCTATCGTATAATTTAATCTGAACGCATTAATTATACAAACGTGTGATTATTCATACAATGGTGATAGCTATCACATAAATCCCATTACCCCTTATCTTCAGTTAATTAGTCTTGTACCATCACGGTTTACACTGATTGCCGTTGTAACTTGGATGATATCGGTTAATATACATTTTAGGATTACCATTCATAATATTCATATTTGTGGTAACCTACACACAATTCGATATTGTCATTTGGCCGTTCAGTCACCAGCTATTTAGACATGTTTTTAGGGTTCTACGCAGGAATTCCCAAACTATTTTGGGCAAGACCCTTTTCCAAAATTAACTGATACCTCAGACCCCCAAAGCCAAATTACATATCAAGTGTCAATAATTTTAATACAAATTACGTAAAAATTATTTTTTGAAGAAAAACATTATAATGGGGCTCGATGTTTAGACGTTTATGTTGACCCCTGGTAAACCGATATCGGCCTCTTTGGGAATAACTGGCCTAGAGATTTATATGTATATGGTTTTTACAGAATTTTATTAATGGTTTCCCTAATCCTTATGGTTGCATTGCATATATCTTGGTACAAACATATTTTAGAGTTTTGTGAGACAAAATATTCATTCATCTTTATAAAACAGCTAGCTAGCAATGCCCGCGACTTCATCCGCGTGGGGATATCCGTTCTTCTGTTAGTCTGTTGCGGCGTAATTGATGGACAAACCAATATTACCTATCTCTGTATCAAATTTCAAAAAGATGAGCCGTTGCTATGTAGCAGACAGAAAGACAGACACACTTTCCCATTTATAATATTAAGTATGGACAGGTAAACTCACTTCCATCTTAAATAGATTGCATCATCACGTACCTTCAGTTTTGATGATACTGAAATAGGTAACATCCCGGAGGGAAGGACGTAGGCTACTTTTCAATCAGGAAAATCTGATTTCCCATGGGACTTTTCCAAAAACTAAATCCATGCGGCTGAAGTCGCGGGCATCATCTAGTATTATAATACTCAGTAAAATGTAAAGCACAATTCCGAAGCGGTTTATCAAAACCCGAAAGCCATCTCATCTCATTTCGCAAATTATTTTCCAGATCGCTAGCTCGGAAAACACTATGCTTAGTTTAAAGTTTGTGGTAACACGATGATGCGGATTATTTGAATGGAATATAAAACCATAATAAAACCGTGTGGTAGTTACCTTTAAAAATTGAAAAAAATGCGAATTGTGTAAGAGGAATTCGAACGTACGGAACGTCTTGCTTCCAACGTTACTCTTATTCTGACTGAGCTAATAAGATCTAAGTACATGGAAATGTTCAACACCAATAATTACATAAAAGTATTCTGTTTCTTCATCTGAGAATCTAGAAGAAATAAAATTCCAGATAATTGGGTATGTCCGTCTGCCACATGTTCGACTGCGGCCGACGATGTCCCGGATTCGAGTCCCGGGTTCTAGTCCCGGGTCGGGCCATAATTAAGTATTGGGGTTTACTGACTAGAAATTCTCAGTTCTAGCCCGGAGTTGGGAAGTTGGCGGTGTTTCACCCCCGCGCCTCGGAGGGTCCCGTTTATTATCACTAACATGATAAGAACCCGCATTGGAGCAACGTGGTGGGTCTAAGCTCTAATTCCCTCTCTCCTATGAGAGTGGAGGCCTGTGCCCAGCTGTGGGACGTTAATGGGCTGTCAAAAATTGTACGCGGTCGAAGTCACGGGCGACCACTAATTCATAATTATTGTCAACCCCTTACTAAACTTATCAAAAAGTGACCGCATTAAAAAAAAAACCGGCCAAGTGCGAGTCGGACTCGCGCACCGAGGGTTCCGTACTCAAGAAGTAGGTATAATTACCTTTGTTAATGAACCGCAAAACTAACTTTGTTTGTAGAGGTTTACTGTTAATATCAAAAAATTACGTTTGTTGTATGGGAGCCCCCCTTTAATATTTACTTTATTGATATTTAATTATTTATTTTGAAAGGTAATATACAAGTTCATATTCTGTGAAAATTTGAACCGTCTATCTGTTACCGTTTTTAATATTGAGCAAAAAAATACGAAAAAAACACGTTTATTGTATGGGGACCCCCCTTAATATATATATATATATATTTTTAATTTTTAGTATTTGTTGTTATAGCGGCAACGGAAATACATCATTTGTGAAAATTTCAGCTTTCTAGCTATCACGGTCTATGAGATACAGCCTGGAGACAGACAGACAGACAGACAGACAGACAGCGGAGTCTTAGTAATAGGGTCCCGTTTTTACCCTTTGGGTACGGAACCCTAAAAAATGAAATCTTTAATCTAAAATCTGAAAATTATAGTTTTCTCTACACGAATATTTCCCAAGGATTGCTCCAAAATATTTTGAATATTCATTCATTTTCGCATCGTTTTGGGCTTGGTTGAATACTTTATTCTCCTCCAGCTAAGAGCAAAAAAAAAACATTTAATTACCTCATTTTAATTATCATTGTTAAGTGTAATTGAGTAAAGCGTTTCGAATTGTCGTCTCGTCCCTTACAATAAATGTAATATCAACGTAACTTGGTTACGGTCGTCGACTTGTTTACAATCTCACCCCTGTAAATTAAATATTATCACCGGATAACAATCACATCACACAGATGAGTAACGAACTTTTTTATTCCATGAAACAATCAGAATATTTAATCAAAATTGAGTATGCTGTGCCCTTTTTGAACGTCAAATAAGTACAAGAATAAGTCTAATTTATTACGGTATCTCAAAACTAAAGCTACGAGGATTCCAAACACGCCCCTGAGTCCCCACAAAGTAAAAACTCAGCCACTCCCTCAGTTTAATGCTGATAATAAATTATTTAAACTTACTTCAGATTTCGTAACCTGTAACACAGTGTGTTCCAAGACTAAAATTATACATCAATGGTTCTAAGGTCCAAATGCCTACGATACGACTTCCAATTTTTTAGTATTTTGTATGAATAATATGAGTAGCTCTAATTCCCGCTCTCCTATGAGAGTGGAGGCCTGTGCCCAGCAGTGGGACGTTAATAGGCTGTAATGATGATGATAGATGATGAATATAGGATGATGAATATAGGGAGTAGGTGTCGTGACAATAATCGGGACCGATGGCATAATTACTCACTGAAGCACGGAGGAAACGAAATGGCGTTCAGAAAACCAAATTTGATCTTCCATCCAGTAACCGACTTGGTTAACATTCGCAATCGAACGATACGTATTCTCGTATCTAGAGCAAACGTCTCTTATTAAAATTAAATTCTTAAGCATATTTATGTCAACGCCAGTTGTAGAGAAAGAAGTGTCATGCTCTATGAAGGTACCTATTGCGTAGACTAACTGAATGATTGTTAAGCTGTGACGTTATGCTTAAAGTACGCCCCGTGATTATCGTGGGCTCAAAGGATTGTGGGTTCAAACCTTAGGATGAGCTGCGAATTACATCAGGGCTTTGTAATGGACCTTATTGTTTTTACATCTCTTGAAGTGAGAAAATTAATTACATCGAATAAACTTACTAAAGTTAGATCCTCCTTTACGGGGTCGCGGGTTCGATCCCCGGGCATGCGCTATTAACTTTACGGAGTTAAATATGTATGTTTCATGAAGTTAAATATTGTCACTGGCTTCAAACGATGAAGAACTTCATTATGTTCGTGGAACTGCGAAGTTTGCCAATCCGCTCTTGGCCAGCGTGGTTGACTATGGCCAAACCCTTCTCATTCTGATAGTGACTCATGCTCAGTAGGTGCAGTCTGATATGGAAGATTACAGCGGGCTTACCTGTTAGGGGTATGGCGGTTACTTTAAACACATACCCCTGATCGGTTTCTACACAACATTGTACCGTAAACACCCATAACGCTAAATCGCCTGGCGAAATATTATTGTCTTTATCAGTAGGATGGTAAGCCTAGCCATGGATGTAGCCTCCCATCAGATCATACCGGAATAAAATCTGAAATTACAATATATGGTGGAAGTCGGTCTATCTAAATAGTTGAAATTCTACGGACGCGTTCGAAGCGAATTTGGATCCTCGTTTGTTATTCGAAATTCGGCTTCCGTTTTTCCATCCGCTTATAATATTGGTATCTTCTAATCAAGAGTGAATAGGCATCTTCTAGGCAAGCGCGCTTCACCTTAGGCTGTATCACTACTTGCTAGCAAGTCTGATTGCAGCTAAGCGCTAGTCTATAAATTTAAAAAAATACCCTGCCTCATAAGACCACAGCGCTCGCCACTGCGCCAGGGAGTTCGTCACATCTTCTCTCCTGTCAACTCCTCTACGCTTTAGTGGAAACCCTTCCTCATTTAATGTCAAATAATACGGTCCCGCTACAGCCGTTAGCTATAGGATTGAATCCCAGGGGACTAATGAAGGAGAAGGGAGATAAGAGGAAAGACGCAGAGGAAAAAGTGGGTGAAAAGGCAAGAGTGTTGCCGTATTATAGGCTGCGAGTCGGGTACACGGCCAACAAGGAGACAGCAGCGATTTTAGCCGGTAAGAGTCCGGCAGTACCCAAGGGTGTCCATGAGGATTTCCCCTGCTGTGTAAAAAAAAGGGGATCATTATTATTATCCCAAGAAATTATGTGAATTATGGAAAGGGTTCACAAACCTCAGCAATGAGGAACACGACGCAGAGAGAGGGGATCGAGCCTGCGACCTTCCCTTCATAAGACCATGGCGATCACCACTGCGTCAGGGATGTCATCAAAAGAGGTTTGAACTCACTTTTTACACCCAATTCGGTTGATTTACAACCAACGTCCACGGGGGCTAATCTGAAATTCCGTCGACGTAGCTAAACCGGAGGCAATTAACGCTGGGAGGGTTTTGGACAATGTTCACAGCAAAAATTATCCGGTTTCTGTTTAATATTAATTAAAAACAAAATGAGTGTTTGTGTTAAGCCGAAAGTAGAAAAAAAAGTGTTTCTGACCTGTATTTTGATGTATTTATATTTTTTTCATCCCACCATCTCGGAAAGAGTATTTTTAAGCTTCGATATCTGATTGCAAAAGCCGTTATTATCCTCTTGAGGATAAAGTAAATTGAATTTAGAACATCGTGTGCACGTTAGTAAATATCACTCGTCTATGAAGTTTGTGAATTCAAAACATCATTAAAACCTATTTACTTCTACCTCTATGGTGCCGAATTTCCATACAACCGTTTTTAATTTGTTAAAACCTCACACTCATAACCTCTTTGGTATACTTTTTTGTGATTTTTTTATTTGCTTTCCGCGCACCATTTTCTTTTACGTCATATTGTTTAAAATTAAAACCTTCGATTAAAAACAAGAAAATTGAAAATAAGTTAAAAACCTAAAATGAGTGATTCTAGTGACGAAGAAGTTAATTTGACGCCAACAGAATTGACTGAAACTGTTAAAAATGCGGAAATGAGCTTTCTCCCTCAACAATCACGCGAGAAGTATTTAATTTCCTCGCTGAGGTGGGATGAAAAGTTACGTGTTGCACTCGAGTGAAAAGATTTTTCACCTCGTGCTCTTTTGATTCCCTCGCTGACGCTCAGGATTCTAATTTTTGAATCACGAGCGCATCGCTTGCTCGGTCATCAAAATTGAGCACGCGGTTAAAAAACAACTTTTCACTCTTGTATAACAAATAACTATTCTTTTTGTACAAAATTTTATATCTTGTAACTAACAGAAAATAAATCCAGTTTTCCATTAAAGTGAGTAAAGTTAAATTGGTAATTCTTTCTAGAACAATTTTGGCCACAGCCTTTAAAATGTGGTCAGTGATGGCGCGGTCTAAGATGGTAGCGGGCTAACCTGTTAGGGCAGTTAGGTATATTAAATCCTTACCTCTAATAAGTATCTGCAGCACACCTTAGCGTTTCGTATCAGAAACATCTAGCAAAACCGTTTTGTGCAACTAGATTGGACGTCAACCACATAAGGATGCCAACGCTGACGGTTTCTCGCTGTCCTGTGGTAGAACGGAGGAAGAACAAGGTTGTGAAGTTCCTGAATATTTTGGTAGTAGGTATAGGTATAGTACCTAAATATTCAATACTACTTGTGAACTTCTGTTATGTAACTACATAATATTAAAGTACGTCCATCCGTGCGAAGCCTTCTCGGGTCTTCTAGTTTAAGACTAAAGTATTGTATTTGGAAACGGAGAATTGAAGATAATAAATACCGAATATCATAATTATAATCAAGTTTGCGGATCTTTGGGAGGGACCGATATGAATTCGGGACTCAAATATTGGGACTTTGTTAACTGGAGATTTAATTTCTTCGGAATTGAGTTATTGTAATTTTATTTATTAATTCAAAAGGCGAGCTTTGTACTGATGAAAGATTTCTTGACTTAATTTTTTGGTCGACTTGAAGGTAGAGATTGGTTATTCGATTTGTTTTTAAAAGAATGTTTAAAAATAAATACCTTATACTAAGAACCATATTTTTTTTGGAACAAGAGTAAAGAATGAAATACGGTTTTCATTACATTTCTGTGATTTTGTTATTTGTGTCTAATCTCGGTTTTCCATTTTCAGGTACGTTTCACATAATTTCCGAAAATAAAGTAACGGTGAATGGCGCAGAAAATGAGTTAAGATGGAAAAAGATACTAAGGTAAAGTTATACGTATAACTGCCGAATTAATTTTCTTTTAGGTTAAAAAAGATGCAAAGAAAAATATTCATTTTAGACCAATACGACTTAGCCTCAATTTGTATTTGTCAGCGTTTTGAAAATCACTTACGTACACTAAATTTTCACCATTATGTTCCATCAACCAGTGAGAATGGTTTAATAAAAACGGGTGCTATGGCATGCGATTAAGAAATTGACTTCATTTTACATCTATTTTTTAAAAAGAAAGAAGTTCCAAATGTGCACGTTAGGACTGAAACTGTAACCGGAATAAGTGTTTTTTAAACTGTTTCTTGAAAATTTTATAGAAGAAACACATTTGTAAACCTAACTGATTAGGTAAATACTGTAATGTAACCCAATCAAAGTGTAACCATTTATAAATATATAATATATATATTTGTGTAAATAGTGTTAATAACTGAAACCCTAATACTAGGTACTTCTACTACTCCTTAGACATGCGTCTATGAAAGCGCCACTCCAAATACATCCAATTGACCAATAATAATTTAATATAAAAAATTCTTTTTAAACAACCGACTTCAAACTCCAGCGCCAACGTTACAACAACAAGCACACGCTATACAAAGTAAGTACTTATTTTATTGTTGATATTTTAAAAACCGCTCGACCGATTTCGATAAAATTTATATGGTACCACTTGGGAAGTATGCCCTTTCAAATAAAAAAAGAATCATCCAAATCGGTCCACCCAGTCAAAAGTTCTGAGATAACAAACATTAAAAAAAAAATTAAAAAAGAAAATACAGTCGAATTGCGAGAACCTCCTCCTTTTTTTGAAGTCGGTTGAAAATGGTACGTACCTATCTTTATTCGGGTTTTAACTTTAAGGCATAATCGCTTCTAAAATCATTACTATCGCCACAGAATACTTGCAAGCAAGCGGTTTACAAAATTGATAGCTCGGTTAAGTTATGAATGATGACATAATCAACAATAAATCGTCGAAGTTTCTTTTCAATCAACAAAGTGCTCTTGGACGGCAAACTTTGCGTCTTCACTAAATCCTTCTTGAAGAAAATTTACGCAACTTTATAGGTACTCACGCGTACTTAAGTGTCGACTTTAATATCAACCAACTTTTGCTACGTCGTGCAAAGCTGCGAGCCGAGCGTTCAGCATCACGATTGTGTAGAAAATCGTAATTGTAATCGTTTGTCAAACGTGTAACTCGAACTGTTTAAGGAGTTCATAGATGCCAGTATGTCAAAGCAAAAAGCATGTATGGGTTATGTTCTAAACTCCTTGAACAGTTCGAACTATACGTTTTAAGCTCTCAAATGATTACAATTTTCTTAGACAATTGGACCTCTGAATTGGTTCTGACTGACGAGGAACGATTTGCATACTAGACACAAAAAATCCTGAATCTACGTTAACTAAATTTAATTAGAAAATGTATTCGTGTTTATGATAAACTGCCAGAAGATAATTGTCCCTCTCAATGAGTTCACAATTTCTGTGAAACTTAATTTTTTTGAAAAATCCTATCACAATGTAAGTGTATGTATTATTTAAAAATATATAGACATCTATGAGTATTTCAGTCGTCGTAAAACGCAATTCAATCCAAATCAGACACTTTCATAACTTTTTACGTCATGTATAACATAATAAAGAGGCGTAAAAATAGCCTCAATTTTTATACCGTCAGAACGCCGGTCATAACGCGTCCGCAAACGAGGGTCGCTGCAGATAAACGGGCAGAAGGCAGGATATTGAATCCTACAAGGTCACAAGGTCATGGACTAGCTCACCACTATTGCTTTTTATTTCCTCTGAAGCTACGAGAAAAGGCATATAGAATAGCTCCCTTATAATATTATAAGAGATAGCTGCACTTTTGGTAACTATCCCCAGAAAGGTTGATTTAGTATTAGGTGGGTGTAGGGCTCTCCACTGATGACAAAAGTGAAAGTCTGCCCGCATCCGGATGGGCCTTTCGCTAGATATGGCCGCTGCAAGACGGTTTATGGTTACCAAAGATGAACCATAACTAGAAAAAATTATGAAGGCATAAGAATTTATTTAACAGCAATGAACGTCTTTGAGAGGTGATCTAGTGAAAGGCCCGATGAATAACGTCAGTTTTAACAGTGTTTACATAGGTACTGAGTATACTTTAGTGCTATACAGTTCAGCGTTTCTAGTTATGGTTCATGTTTGGTAACCATAAACCGTCTTTAAGCGGCCATATCTAGTGAAAGGCCCATCCGCATGCAGGCAGACTTTCACTATCATCATCAGTGGAGAGCCCTACACCCACCTAATATTTAATCAGCCTTTCTGGCGATAGTTACCAAAAGTGCAGAGCTTACTAGATGATGCTAGTTTCCTCGACTCTCGCGCTCGTGGCCTCAACAAGTCTTTTGTTCGGAGAACGAGGAATTTCTCCCAATGATAACTTTACTGCTGATCGAGATAGGTAAGCTTTAGGTGTTTTATCTGTTTTATTTATATCTTACTAATTCTATGTGTATTGGATGCAAGTCTTATATCACGATTATATCACGTAAAATAAGTCTTAGAATCATTTGAACATTTTTTATCATAATAACTTATGTTTTTAATTTGCATGTCAGTAATGACGAAACATGTATATCTTTAGTCTTTTTCATCCTATTGTACAATGTTTCCAGCAAATAAACAATCTATTTATTAATTTACTTAATACTAGATGATGCCCGCGACTTCGTCCGCGTGGATTAAGGTTTTTGAGCCCCCCGGAAACTTGAATTTTCCGGGGTAAAAAGAAGCCTGTCTGTCCCGAGATACATATAAATTACCCCTGTACCAAATTTCATCAAGACATCAGACACATTTTCGCATTTACAATATTAGTATTACGTACGTTTTTTGCCGGTAGGGTGGTAACTAGCCACAGGCAAGACCAGAGAAAATTCAGAAATAATAAATTCCCGAATGGAACCTGCCGGGGATTGAACCCGGGACCACCCACTTATAAGACCACGCTGCTAACCACTGCGCCAAGGATGTTGTCACCAATAGGTGCGCTGCAAGAACTATAGTTTATCTTTAACTAGCTTACACCCGCGACTTTGTCCGCTGATTGAAGTTTTTTGGTTCCTGCAGGAGCTTTCGCTTTTATAATAATATTAGTATAGATATTGTTCAATTTCCCTTGCGTATTAATAAATGATTGACCCCAATTTACGAGCTCGCGACAAGTATCTTTACCCGATCTATTAAGGTCCTCACGCCAATTTCGATACGTTATTAAGGGTTTAATGAACGCGTTTTATGACCCGATGGATTTATCCCGCATAAGATATCGATGAAAATATTTTAGGGAATGATTTTTATAGACGCCTTATCAGACTATTATATACGGTTATTGAAATAAGTATAGTATTTTTTTTAAATTCCCCTCTGTGGATCTTATATTTCACTTGATATAGGCAAAAGTGTACCTATTGAAGCTCGCGCGTGCTACCACAGAATAGGTACTACTACTAAAAGACATTTAAAACAAAAATAGGAATAAAAAAATAAGAATAGGATCCGGAATTAATCTATACATGCCTATTAAATAATCCATACTATAATAATATAAATGCGAAAGTGTGTCTGTCTGTCTGTCTGCTACGCTTTCACGGCCCATCTGTTCAACCGATTTTGATGAAATTTGGTACAGGGGCAGATTGTATCCCGGGGAAGGACACAGGTTTTCCCGGAAAATTAAAGAGTTCCCGCGGGAATCATCTAGTAATTAATAAATAAATAATAATTTTTATTTCACAATATTTTACAAAAGTAAGACTTAGGTCTGCAACAATGTACCTATGGCCGGTCTCTGCAGCCTAATGTATTATACCCTGTGGTTTAGGCTGTAGTGACTTTCCCTCCTAGAAAAAGAATAGTTTCATACTGATATTATAAATGCGAAAGTGCGTCTGTCTGTCTGCTAAGCTTTCACGGCCTATCTTTTTAATAGATTTTGATGAAAATTGGTATACCTAGAGATGGGCAGTATCTCGGGTAAGGATAAAACGTAGCATTTATATAACACGTTTGTTTGAGGGAAGCGCTGTTTTGCGCAGTTATCTATCTAAAACAATACTTTTAAAAATCCATTCGAGATCTCGAAAATACCGAGATCTCGCCGAGATCAAATTTCTGATCCCTCGAGACCTCGACATACGATTGCAAGATTACTCGAGATTGCAACAACTTGGTGCAATTCCCAATATAGAGTTCACACTTCTACTCTAGCCGTACTCATTGGCCTAATGACCCTAATGTATACTGGAGCTTTAAATAGCTTCACCGACAGCGTAAAGCCTAAAGAGGCCTCAAAATCATACTCCATACATACATATACAAAAGTGTGTTTGTTCGTTGGTTTGTAAGTTTATTGGTTTGTCAATCAATCAATCAATATTTATTTATTCAATGTACACTGTACACTTGTTGACGTTCGAAACTTATTTAACACTAGCTGAGGCCCGCGACTTCGTCCACGTGGTATAAGTTTTTTTGATTCATTCCCGCGGGAACTCCTTAATTTTTCGGGATAAAAGTAGTCTTTGTCACTCTCCAGATCCTCAACTATACCCATGCCAAAAATCACGTCGATCCGTTTCTCCGTTGCGACGTGATTGAAGGATAAACCAACAAACCAGTAAACCAACAACCAAACACACTTTCACATTTATAATATTATTAGTATGATGATGGTGATAATCAATTAAGTACGGTATCTTTAAACTTCATTCCCATGCTTTTTTATCATTTAAATATAATCCTTTACATTGTGATAGAATTTTTCAATTAGTTTACTTGTGTCCTTCAATCACGCCGCAACAAAGCAATCGAACGACGTCATTTTTTGCATGGCTATAGTTGAGGCCCGTGAGAGTGAACATATTTTAATCCCGGAAAATTAAGGAACTCCTATAGGAATTTAAAAAAAACACGCGGACGAAGTCTCGGCCATCAGCTAGTACCTACACAGCAAATTGTAGCCCACTTAGTGAGGAAATGTGTCGCGCTCAGGGCATTAGTGAAGGCTCACTGGTCCCCCCTTTGTGATCATATCTATGCTATGCTATAGTTACCTACTATAATTTCCGTTCATCGTTCATCAACGTTTGGTTGACAACATAATAATGGTACCTATTGACTATCTCAGTGGTCTCGTGGCTAGAATTTTCGACTGCGGCTGACAATGCCACGGGTTCGATTCCCGGGTCGGGCCATAACTAAGTATTGGGTTTTTCTGACTAGAAATTCTCAGTACTAGCCCGGAGTTAGGAAGTTGGCGGTGTTTCACCCCCGTGCCTCGGAGAGCACGTTAAGCCGTCGGTCCCAGTTATTATCACTAACATGATAATAATCGTTAAAGCCCGCCAACCACCATTGGAGCAGCTTGGTGGGTCGAAGCTCTAATTCACTCTCTCCTATGAGAGAGGTGGCCTGTGCCCAGCAGTGGGACGTTAATGGGCTGGAGTGGTGGTGGTGGTAAAATATTCTGTTTGTTTTAGCCTATGTGTTATTCCAGACTATAAATTATCTCTATGCCAAATTTCATCCAGATCGATTTAGCCGTTTTTGGCGTGATTGTGTAATAAACATCCATCCGCCCATCCAAACTTTATAATATTAGTTTTACTATCACCTATTCTGTGATATTAGTAGGGATTATTATGAATAAAACTTTCAAAATGATTCAACGACTTATTTCACGTGTTATAAATAAACGACTTGCATATCCAATAAACATAGAATTAGAAAGATATAAATAAAACAGGTAAAACGTAATAGGAACTTACCTATCTCGTTCAGCAATAAAGTTAACAATAGGAGAATTCCTCGTTCTACGAACAAAAGAGTCGTTGGGGCCACGAGCGAGAGAGTCGAGGAAACTTTGGTAAATTGTGCGATCGGCACTTCTTAAAACTGTCTTTTTAACCCACGAATAAAAAAGTAATAAGTAGTTACCCTTCGATGCAAATCGGGGGCTGATTGTGTAAGGAAATCGAAATCGTAATCGTTTGTCACAAGGATAACTCGACCTGTTTAAGGAGTTCACAAATGTCTGCATGTCAAAAAGCATGTATGAACTCCTTAAACAGTTCGTGTAATATAATATTTTAGGCTTGCTGATGATTACGATTTGCTTTGACAATTGGGCCTCAGATTCGTTCTGAAAGCAGCGTTGTTATACACTCATTCTAAGATTAGATTCGATTGATCGTATAAGTATTCTTTGACATTAGTGTCAAAATGGTGTCAAAGCAAAATGCAAACACCTTAATAGTAGATTATACACCAAGGGGATAAAGCACTGTTTTATGTCACGGGCGCTACATTGAATCCTGAACGTAACGAAGGACTCCAAATTTAACTCCCGAGCGCAGCGAGGGTGTTATAAGTTAATTCCCGACCAAAGGGAGGGAATTAAGATTGAGTCCTGAGTGCAGTGAGGGATTCAAGCGCCCAAGAAAAAAACTGCTTTATCCCGGTGGTGTATACTCTACTTTATACTTCTACCATAACAGTAAAACAAACTGCTTTGATATTCAAACTTTTTGCTTTTCATGCTGCCAGTGTTTATGCAGGTACACATACTCCTTGGTTTAAAAACTTTTATGTCAAATGGTACGATCGTTTGGTCGACCAGTCTGGAGCCTAGACTCTGTTGTGCATATTTACAGTATGGGGTTGGTCAACTAGTTGGGCGATCGATCGACTAGATTACGGCCCTAAGGCATGAAGACTGACTTTAGACCCGCAAAAGTATGATTAAAACAGTAGTAAAGGTATGGTAGAAGTATAAAAGCATTAACTTGAGCTCTATTTAATGTATGCATTCATAGCCAGCGCTCCAAATGATACATTTCCAAATTAAAATCGACTGTACTGTATTTGTGACTTTAAATGGGATGTGGGTTCATTTCACTTTGACGCTAACGTCATCGAAATCTTGTACGATCAATCGAATTAAAACCAATACGCGTACAGTTGAAAGGATGATAATTTTGGTGACTTTAGACCCGCAAAAGTATGATTAAAACAGTAGTAAAGGTATGGTAGAAGTATAAAAGCATTAACTTGAGCTCTATTTAATGTTTCATAGCCAGCGCTCCACATGATACATTTCCGAATTAAAATCGACTGTACTGTATTTGTGACTTTAAATCAATGGAATGTTGGTTCATTTCACTTTGACGCTAACGTCATCGAAATCTTGTACGATCAATCGAATTAAAACCAATACGCGTACAGTTGAAAGGATGATAATTTTGGTTCTAATAGTGATTTTAATAGGAATGGTGTCTGTGTCAAAAATAAATTATTTCTTACTGATTATTAAATAGAGGGTCTTCTAAAAGACCTGAAATTCAAATTTTCTGTTAGTTTTAATTTTGACCATTTTAAACTATAGATTAAAGAAATAAGTGCGTTAAAATTTAATGACTCATAACTATGTATTTTAAAGAAACTTCCAACTTCCGTTTTTAAGTTTGATAAAGAGTTGCTGATTGAGTTGGCATCATCCCTATTATGTAACCACATCGCATGCCACTGTGAGTCTTAGGACGCAAGGCCTAATAATTGAAAAGTTGTTTAATTCGGCGAATTTTCTTTTACCGCGTTATCATTGTCTGCGTCAGCCGTGTCGGAAATCCCTCAGGCTGTCAGAATAAACAATTCCCTTTGATAAGGGATTAAAAGGATCGATCTGTAAGCGTTTACTCTTTGAGAACGGCTATACAAGTAAGTAACTTATCAGCGTTTCTTCAGTCACTTTTGAATTTCAAGTGGCTATTCTGAGATCACGTTCATATTTCCTTAAGTTGTTGTTGGTGGAAGTAAGATGCGGGTTTTTGAAAGCTTTTTATTTGAAACTATTGTAATACTGGCCTATATAACCCGTAATTGTATTGTATTGTAATACTTGCTGATAAGCCCCCGACTTCAGCCGCGTGGATTAACTAAGGTTTTTTGTTTTCCGCGGGAAAACTCAATTTTCCGGGATAAAAAGTAGCCTATGTGTTATTCCAGATTGTAATCTATCTTTGTGCCAAATTTCATCTAGATCCGTTCAGCCGTTGGGGCGTGATTGAGTAACAAACATCCAAACATTTTTTATTTTATTTTCCATTCCAAATTTCAGATTGGAAATAGGTTCAGTCGTTGTGACGTGACGGTGTAGCAAACATCCAAACTTACAAACACACAAACATCCATACTTTCACATGTGTTATATTAGTAGAACTAGAGGACGCCCGCGACTTCGTTCGCGTGGCTTAAGTTTTTAAATTCCAACAGGCACGCCTTAATTTTCAGGGCAAAAAAGAAGCCTGTGTCACTCTCCAAGTACCCAATTCTTCTTCTTCTTCTTGACTCTCTATTTGACGTCCTTGGGGATAGAAAATTAAAAAACTGTAAAATCCGTATTTCATCATTAGCGGAAGCCCAAATACCAAGTCTCATAGTGACAAAAAACGACGGACTTTCATACAAACTTTCAACGCCTATTTAGCCCTTTGAGGGTAGAATTTTGAAAAACTGTGACAAACTTTCTTCTTTATTTTGTATTGAAAACCAAAATACCAAGTTTCGTTGATATAACTTGAAAAATATCTTGAGAAATGAAGGACTTTCATACCAACTTTCTTCCCCTATTTCACCCTTTTGGGGGTTGAATTTTCAAAAACTGTGAAACACGACTTTCTTCATTTTGAACCCGCAGCTCATATACCAAGTTTCATGGCTAAAACTTGAAAAACGACGGACTTTCATACAAACTTTCCACCCCTATTTTACCCCTTTGGTGGTGGAATTTCGAAAAATCCTTTCTTAGTGGATATCTAGTCTTCACAAAGAACACACTCTCCAAATTTCATGTCTCTAGGACCAGCGGTTTAGGCTGGGCGTTGATATATCAGTCAGTCAGACAGTCAGGACTTTGAATTATTTATAGGTAGCCTAAGATATAACAAAGAAATTAATACATAAAATATAATAAGGTTGAACCACCAAGTAAATCCCAAATCAAACAAGACAGCGTCAGCTGTCCATTAAGAGTTATCCCACAGGACTTAATTCGATGCAATTTATATCTCACGTCTGAATACAGACCTAGACTCATTTATAACCTAGACTTCTCAAGAACGTCCAACGAGATCTAATATATAGGGAAATAAATTATTTTCTCAGGGACACATAAAAATCTAAGAGCTCTTTTTTTCTTCTGAATTTCTTTGGCCTGGCCTGGTGGAAGGTTTCGCCGTGGCTAGTAGCCACCCTAGCGGCAAAAACGTGCTGCAAAAGCGATTTAGAGATTTACCGTTAGTTTTAATAATATAATACCAATCCTTTATAAGGTAAGACCACTGCCATCATAAACTGCATCATCATTTACAATCGAATGAAATTGCAGAAAAATTAAAAAAAAAAAAAACATTATAATATCAATATTACTCGAAACGTCATTTTAACCGACTTCAATAAAAGAAGGAGGTTCTAAATTCAACGCGTATTTTTATTAGTTTCCCCATAATTCTGTCAAATCTGAATTTTTTTATTGAAATATAAAAAAAATATCGAATTAATAGAAAAAGATCTATGCATTTGTTTTGCATATGCAATGTGAAATTGTGAATGAAAATCTCCGTTCCCTGCGAATTTTATCTTGATTGTTTTACCAAACGGTAACCACTCCTAGACCAGAACTGATATAATTTTCATAAGTCATACTTATTACGAAGAGCCGCCAAAAGTTTTCATAATCATACTTATAAAAGAAAAATTCAAAGAGCAGAGGGCTAACTACTATCGTTTAAAGCAGTATTGTTTTGATATTGTTGGCGTTCGTGTTTTAGAATTATAATCCTTACTTTAGGGACGTCAAGGTACGCGACATAAAACTGTCATTTTGAATACTGCTTTAACCGATGGTGTAGCACCCCTGATATAAATGAAGATGTTTGAAAAGGAAAACGCTGCAGACTTGAAATATGAAACTTTTATTTAAATCTTTTTAAGTAAGTATACCTTTGCGTTTTTAATGCAGTAAGTACTTACCTCATTAACGTTTTCTCGTCAGTTTCTTTTGATCAAGTCAGTGTGGGGATGAGGAGGCTGTGTTACTTACGTACTTTTAAGGCTTTGAAGATATGACGGGTTGAGCACGGATGGAATTTTACCTTTCTTGTTAAGGAGTAATTATGAACATTTTTGATGTATATTTTGCGTCTATTTATATAAACGTAATGTTAATAAAACTGTTGTATTGTTCGACATATTATGTTGTATAGGAATTTCGTCCAAATGTCAAAAAAAGAAATTAGCCCTCAATTCATTGAAGTAGAATTTTCGTAATGCCTCAATTGCTGAAAACAGGAGATTTGTAGATTTTTACCGGTTCAGATAGAAGGTAAGCCAAACCCAGTATAAATTAGGGTCCTGGTGGAAAATTTGGGTCGAGGCAAGCTATTCCTATTCCCCTATTCACAAGGCCACTGAGCCTAAGCATTTATACTAGGGTATTTTTATTTTAAATTAGAATCCCTCGCTGACGCTCAGGATTCTAATTTTTGAACCACTCGCTGCGCTCGTGATTCAATTTTAGAATCCTTCGCTTGCTCGGTCATCAAAATTGAGCACGCGGTTAAAAAACAACTTTTCACTCTTGTATAACAAATAAATATTTTAGTTCCGTGTTTCATCTAAGTTAGTCAAAAGTACGTGTTGAATAATATAAAAAATTCTTTTTAAACAACCGACTTCAAACTCCCGCACCAACTTTAGAACAACAAGCACACGCTATACAAAGTACTTATTTTATTGTTGATATTTTAAAAACCGCTATACCGATTTCGATAAAATTTATATGGAACCTCATGGGAAGTATGCCCTTTCAAATAAAAAAAGAATCATCCAAATCGGACCACCCAGTCAAAAGTTCAGAGGTAACAAACATAAAAAAAACAAAAAAAAAATACAGTCGAATTGAGAACCTCCTCCTTTTTTTGAAGTCGGTTGATAAAATAGTATAAGTCTTAGGCTAAAATAACTTTCCATGTAAATGTTTTACGTAGCTGCCCTATAGGTCCCAATTTAAAGAGTCTATGAAGTATTGGCTCACTCAAACACCGAGAAATGTACGATAACTTGAATTCGTCACATCAAAAGGCAACAAGCATATCCCCTTGTACCCCCTCTTCCCTTTCCACCATCCCCCCCTCAAATAACGAGTTCGCTACATCTGTGATCTTTTTATATTCAAACTCAATGGCGAATAGCTTCCGTTTATTTCCAACATGTTTGAGGAAAAGTGCCAACAGAATTATTGTTATCGACTGAATGTACTTTGCGTTTTCACGGTGAATTTTGGGGGTCCCATAACTCTTCAAAGAAAATCTGTTTTCCACGTTGTCGGTGGTACAGATGTGGCATACCTATATCATTAGTGAAAGTTTGTTTATGATACAATTATAGATGACATTTGATTTAATTTCATAAAATGTACAGTACCTGCGTTGTATTTGTGGTAGGTGCTTTCCATTAATCAAATAATGGTAGGGGTTTTCTTTGGATAATAATGCGGTGGTTTTCCACCTCCTTCTGCATACGACTTGACTAAGAGTATTTAAACTCTTAGGTTTTTGTAACGATTATTATCAGATGTTAGTGATAATAACCGGGACCGCGGACCTCCCATTTATAAGAACACTCATCATCTATATATATAAAATTCAAAGTCCTGACTGACTGACTGACTTATATATCAACGCACAGCCTAAACCGCTAGGGTTAGAGACTTGAAATTTTTACAGTAGCTTCCTTTTGTGACGTAGGCGCTCACTAAGGAAGGATTTTTCAAAATTCCATTCCAATTCCAAGGGGGTGAAATAGGGGTTGAAAGTTTGTATGAAAGTCCGTAATTTATCAAGTTATATCCATGAAACTTAGTATATGAGTTATCGGTAAAAAATAAAGAAATACGTGTTTCACAGTTTTCGAAAATTCTACCCCCGAAAGGGTGAAATAGGGGATGAAAGTTTATGAAAGTCCTTCATTTCTCAAGATATTTCTCAAGTTGTATCAACGAAGTTTAGTATTTTGGCTTTACGTAATAAATAAAGAAGTACGTGTGACACAGTTTTTCAAAATTCCATCCCTAAAAGGGATTATAGGGGTTGAAAGTTTGTATGAAAGTCCTTCATTTCTCATGTTATAGCCATGAAACTTAGCATTTGGGCTTTCAGTTAGATATGTTCACCTCAGTTTCACCATTTTTGAAAATTCGACCCCCAAAGGGGTGAAATAGGGGATGAATGTCCTTCATTTATCAAGATATTTTTCAAGTTATAACAACGAAACTTGGTATTTTGGCTTTCGGTATAATATAAAGAAGTACGTGTGTAACAGTTTTTCAAAATTCCACCCCCAAACGGGTAAAATGGGGGTTGTAAGTTGGTGTAAAAGGCCGGCGTTTTTCAAGTTAAATAGCCCTGAAACTTGATCTTTGGGCTACCGGTTTAAATTATGAAATACATAATTCACAGTTTTTATAAATTCTATCAGTCCTTTAAATAGTCCTTCAATCACCCCGCTACTGAGCAACGGATCGACGGGTTTTTTTTTCATGGGTTCTTATTATCCCGGAAAATTAAGGAATGCTTATGGGAATTAAAAACTTATGCCACACGAACGAAGTCGCGGGCGTCCGCTAGTTTCACATATAAGCATACTCGTCATGTAGAAAATATTTTATTAAGAATATTATGATTTTTAGTTTTTGCCTGTCGCAGGTTCAAATACAAAGTGCTCGTAATGTTCTAACACGACTGGCCGGGCTTCATAATATTAAGCCTCAAGGCATAACCGTGTCAGAGGCTTTGACACTTGCAATATTGTTTTGACAATATTATACCGAGGGATACGCACTTTACTAAGAAAATTCTTCAGATGAGTGAATATAGGGTAAGGGTACAACTTTGTGTTTTCAATTTTAAGGAGAAATTGAGAGCACTCTGCCTAAATATACAAGGAAGGGGTAATTTCAGTTTGATATAACAAAAAAAACCCGGCTGACTTTTTTGTGGGCTCTTCTCAGCCCAGGGCGCATTGGAACCCTCGTACCGTAGTAAATTACCTATCACCAGCACGTCTTATACTTTGAATAAGTGACGTTCAGAAAGTGTACTGTGTAGATAGGTACATATTTTGAAAAAAATACTTTGACTTAGAGATTGAGTTCATAACTAGACGAGGCCCGCGTCTTTGTCCGTATAGATTTTATTTTTTAATTCTACTTAAAGTTAATTATTGACTGTCCTAACCTGTTGGACTGATGGCGAAGTTAATTAAAAAAATAATGTCCTCCCGACCGAATTTCGGCCACGGCAGCCTATCTCCACAGAGATTAGCCATCTGTGCGGTAGATATTATAGTGCACAAGCGTGTGCGCAACACAGATGCACTCTCTGTTCCTTTACTCACATAGCCCGATGTAATTTGCGTAGTCCACGCGCTGCAGCGTTACTCTAACGGAACGCCACCGTCGAACGACTGTAGGAAATAATCTATCTCCTTAGACTGTGGTAATGGGATGGCAATCATGATGATGAGATCCCGTCACAATATAACTTATTGCTGAATTTAAAAAAAAAGTCCTTTTTAATGCCGCCACGGCCGCTATCAGCAAACGAATCTGCGGGCTTTACTACCATCGCATAGCGCAGTATTATTTTAAAATTGCAGTTTAAATAATGTACCTCGACGCCCCTAAAATAAGGGTTATGATTTTTAAACAAGAGCGTCAACAATATATTATAAATAATATTGCTTTAAACGATGATAGTAAGCCCCCTGGAAGGTTGCAATTTAGCAAAAAGGCCCGTATTTTTGTTGCCTTTGTCAACGTATACAACAAGGGTTGAAACAACGTACAACCCCCGCGGGAACACGAGACATACTCCATTAATGGGGACAAATGGGGGTAAAAATGTAGACAGCTACCTGAGTGCCTGCCTATTAAACGGGACAAATCGTTAATATTATTTTTTTAAATAAATTGTTTTATAATTTTTTATACTTACTGTAACTGGACGATTCCTGTACGTTAAATATTTTTTGAAAATGTTAGTTGGAGGAAGTTTGATTAACGATAGATAAGTAAAATATAAATAAAATTAAAAGCCTTTTATTTATTCTGTTTTAGTTTACAAATAACGCAGAATATAACTTAAAAAGTAAGTATACAAAATTAGGAAATTAATTAAAACTACCAATAAGTGCATATAATATGAAGAACGCTCTTCAAGTCAAGGCCTCCTCCAGAGAAACCCATTTATCTGGAGGATACTTGGATTCACATCCTGGCAGAGGCAATTAAGATATTTACTAGCAGATGCCCGCGACTTCGTCCAAGTGGATTGAGGTTTTTCAATTCCCGCGGGAACTCTTTAATTTTTCGAGATTAAAAGTAGCCTGTAGTTATTCAAAAAAACAAAATGCCTTTGAATAATATCACCTAGTTCTGATTCCTTAGAATATAATAAGTATTTATAACTAAATGGACGCTGACTAAACAAGATAAGGTAAGATGGACGAGATATCAGAATGGTCATTGTTAGCGAGGTGAATAGCCTGGCTGGTCACAAAAGGCCTTCTTCCCAAAGGTCTATGTCCACTTGATAAATCGGCCAATCGCCATTTGTACTAACTTTGATATTCTGCTTCTATTCACCCGACAGTAAGTATATAAGAGTATTATCTATAACTAGCTTTTGCCCGCGACTTTTTTCCCCTGAGACGTATATTGGCCACAGCTCCGAGGATTTTGGGAGGATCAAGATGGGAATAGTACTAAGAGATAAGGAATTCATCGAGACACGTGTGAACGTCAGAATTTTGAAAATCGGCTGGTAACTTTTTTGGAATTTTGAAAAATGTAAATAAGTCGGGTTTTTAACGGGTGTTTGTTTACTACATTGTAAACATTTCGGAAAAAACCGACTTAAGAAAAAATTTAAAAAAAAGTCCTAGGATATTAGTTTAGCTACAAAATGTCGATTTTTTTTTTTAATCGGTTAATAATTGTGACCTGTATGGTGGTTTCTTTAGATTTGGAATTGTAGAAAAACGGGTATTTCCGTACATAAAAAGTGATGTAGCTTCTATGATTATTGACCGATCGTCATGGTAATGGTGTTTAAAGATGCGGACGCAGAGGAGAAGTGCATTCGAAATGGAATTTTGAATTATTCAACTTATAAAGTGTTATTTAAAATAAAAAAATTTTTTCGTGTATTCATTTTCAATGCTCTTGCGCTGCGAAATCTGTGATATTTTTTTTCCCTTTAGAATTGATTTTTCAAAAATACTGTCTTAACGGATGATTAGGTCATATGTCGTGAGGTAGGTTAGGAGTATGTCGTGGTCTCTTCTCAGACCAAGGCGCGTTTGGAACACTCGATTTCTTTTTTATAAACAAATAAAATGTAAATATACTACGAGTACCTACTATTATATAATAAACAGTAGGTATTCGTTGTATATTTACATTCAAAACCGAAATATCAAAAGGAATAATCAAGCATAACATCGATATTTATTTATAACCTGCACTGCCTTTACGCGTAGGTATAGCATCAAAATACCTTAGTTTCTTTCTTTATTTTTGGATATTTATAAACTACGTATAACTCATGATACTTTATCGTACTGTAAAGTTTCGTTGCCTGAGGAATCATTGTTGCGGTCCACAAGCTTTATTTCCTAGACTACTTGGTTCGGAAAGCTGATTCTAGGAGCTAGCAAGAAAATTTGCAGTTGTATTTTTCATAAAAAGAAAAATTATACACTATGTAATTGATATACAATGCATATGTTACGTAACACACTAGATGATGTCCGTGGCATCATCTGCATGGATTAAGTTTTCTTTATTCCGGCTGCAGGAACTTACTTTTCCATGATAAGCCTAGATGGTCTGTCCTTCCCCAGGATTCAACCTGCACCTAATTTTATCAAAATCGGTTGAAAAGATGGACCGTTAATGCGTAACAGACAGACAGACAGATACACTTTGGCATTTTTAATATTAGTATGGATAGTATGGCTTAGTATGGATAGTATAGATATGGATATGGATACTACAATTTCATAGAGCCAGATATCTACAAATCCTACAGTAATATGGTGTCACTACAATAGTTTTCGAATATGCAGACAGAGCGGCGTTGACTTTGAGAGAAATTACTTTTCCATCACCACTTGTTGCACGCAGGCAGAGGCGTGGGGGGATGAAAGTGGGAGATAGGGGGAGTAGGGGGAGGGGGGAGAGGATCGGTATGTTTCTTGGTACATGAACATGCTATTAATATGCATACTTATTTAATACCGTGACAATATTCTGGGAGATTACTACCATCACTTAAAGTAGTATTCTTTCAATATGACATATTTATGACAGATTTATGTCACGCACCTTGATTCCCCTAAAATCATACTAATATCATAAATGCAAAAGTGTGTTTGTTTGTTGGTTTGTTGGTTTGTTGGTTTGTTGGTTTGTTGGTTTGTCCTTCAATCACGCTGCAACAGAGAAATAGATTAACGTGAATTTTTTGCATGGGTATAGTTGGGGACCTGGAGAGTGACATAGGCTACTTTTTATCCCGGAAAATTAAGGAGTTCCCGTGGGAATTAAAAAACTTATTCCACGCGGAACAGCTAGTAAGGATTATAATTCTGAAACACGAACGTCAATATATTAAGCCACTACTAGATTAACTTACACTATAGGTACTAGATGGGCCCTTTCATAGAAAAAAGTTTTGCGTCCGACCTGTAGAGCGCGCTCCACACCTGTTTAAGCCTGTCCACGTCCCCGCCTTAGCGCTGTCCCGCTTATCATACTAAATGGCGTTAGTAGAATTAGTCCACATTCTTCGTTTGACAGGGCCCGTCTATGTAAATTGAGGTAAAAAAGGCTTTAAGCGTTGGAAGTACCAACATGCACCTTCATTTAGGAATATCATATTATCAATATATAATCACTATCAGTGTTTTGGGATAGAACGGGGAAATCCGATACCAAAGGAAATACGGGGAAACTGTGAACCATTAAGACTTTTTTTGTGAAAACAATTTTGGCATTGCCTTTCTTTTTCGTTAAGCGTGAGTAGTCCCTTAAAATTAATAAAACTGTCTTGTTTTTTTAATGCTGATTGACCTTGCGTCTGCGCACTCTTTAACGTGGATCTACACACACTGCCCCGACAGGACTAAACGTGTTTCCCAAACGATGCCAATATTTTGCGTAGATGTTATCCGTCCATAGTACCTATGTTTTCGCCCTAGAGCGAAGAGAGCCCTAGAGAGCGTGACGAAATTTTGTCAGTCAAGGCTTCTTCGTCCATATAGTGTGTTTTTGCCCTAAAAAGAAAAGAAAAGACAGAAAAAACATTTATTTCCAAATTGTGAAGAGGTAGAGCACCCCTGCTGCACCTCAACGATCTAAACAAGATCTAGAATCTAAACAACAACGATGAACAACCTTATGTTGTATATGTTTGTACTGCGGGACAATGTTTGATCTGAGAATGGAATATAGGGTAAATACAGTTAATGGAATGTACGGTTAATATAGTTCTGTTCTATTTATCCTATGTTCCATTTATAGGAAGATGCAGACTACGTTCTGTAGTTTTATGACGATATTATCACTGTCCTATTTCCGTAACGTTTTGCTGCTATCCTTTTCATTTGAATGCAAGTTAGAGTCTGTAATCTCACTTGGTGGTAAATGATGATGTATATGTATGACTAGCGGATGGCCGCGGCTACGTCCGCGTGGATTGAGGTTTTTTGGTTCCCGCGGGAACTCCTTAGTTGTCCGGGATAAGTGTAGTCTATGTGTCATTTCAGACTATAATCTAGGTATCTGTGTCAAATTTCATCCAGATCCGTTCAGCCGTTCGGGCGTGATTGAGTAACAAACATCCATACATCCATCCAAACTTTCGCATTTATAATATTAAGTAAGATATTCCATATAAAGGAAGATGCACAGAACAGCACGTTCTGTAGTTTTATGATGATATAACACTGTCCTATTTCCGTAACATTTTGCTGCTATCCTTTTCATTTGAATATAAGTTGGAGACTGCAATATCATTTGGTGGTAAATGATGATGTATGTATGATATATGCTAACCTGTAAGGTGTATGACCTATATTAAAAAAATTTAAAAGGCTACTTTTTATCCCGGAAAATTTAAGAGATCTCGCGGAAATTAAAAAAACTTTTTCCACGAGGATGAAGTCGCGGGCATCAGCTCGTGTTTGTACTGTGAGACAAGGTTTGATCTGAGACTGGAATATAGAGTAAATATAATAAAGAAAAAAAAAGACGTGTGGCACTCGGAGACTGCCGCGGTAAAGCATAGCATTTTTTATCAACTTGCTATGACTACTTGTGTTGTTGACTTCAAGTTGTTGAAAATATAAAGGCGATATATTTTCATGAAAAGATGATTTTGGTCGCTATGACTACGTACTTGTGTTATTGACTTCAAGTTGTTGAAAATATAAAGGCAAAATATTTTTATGAAACATGATTTTGGTTGCTATGACTACTTGTGTTGTTGACTTCAAATTGTTGAAAATATAAAGGCGAAATAATTTTAAAGAATTATGTTTTCAACAGTCCGCGTGTCCAAGGGGAATCAAAAAACCTCAACATGAGGTTGACAACTTGAAGTCAACAACACAAGTAGTCATAGCAACCAAAGTGTTAGGTTTTTTTTCGTTACGGAATTTCTGGATTCGGTCTCCACGCTCGAGGCCCGCGATAGAAGCTATGCAAAAGCTTAAAAATATAACCGAATAACCAAAGGGACCACTGAACAGCGCATTCTGTAGCTTTACGACGATATAACAATATCGAAACTCGTATTGGCGTAACATTTTGTTGCGTCCTATTTGCTTTGTTGATCTACTGCTTATTATTCAAACCTATAAATTCCTCAGTGCCTACTTCATACTATTATTTTAAATGCGAAAGTGCTGTATGATTGCATGGGTATAGTTGAGGAGCGAGGACTGTTTATCCCGGAAAATTAAGGAGTTCGTGTGGGAATTAATAAAAAAACTTCTTCCACGCGGACGAAATTGCGGGCATCAGCTAGTCTTACTTCTTACTAATATTATAAATGCGAAAGTTTGGATGTATATATGGATGGATGGATGGATGGATGTATGGATGTTTGTTACTCAATCAAGCCCCAACCGCTGAACGGATCTGCAGCTGGAATTTGGCACAAAGATAGATTATAGTCTGGAATAGCACATAGGCTAGCTTTTTATCCCGGAAAATTAAAGAGTTACCGCGGGAACCAAAAATCCTCAATCCACGCGGACGAAGTCGCTGGCATCAGCTAGTGTTATTATAAAGTCGTAAGTGTGTTTGTTTGTTTGTTGGTTTCTCCTTCAATTACGCCGCAACAGAGCAACAGATCGATGTGATTATTTGCATGGGTATAGTTGAGCACCTGGACAGACTTTTTATCCCGGAAAATTAAAGAGTTCCCGCGAAAATTGAAAAAACTTATTCCGAGGATGAAGTCGCACGCAATAGCTCTCTCTCTCTGCGACGTATTCCTCATTATTGAGGGTCGTGATTCATTTCCATTAATCACATAATGGCAGTGGTTTTCTTGGAATAGTAATGCGGTGGTTTCTCAGGTCCATCCGCATACGACTCGACTAAGAGTACTATTTCAAGTCTTAGGTTACTAACGATTAATATCAGATGTAAGTGATAATAACCGGGACCGATGGCTTAACGTACGTTAAGTCTACGTCACCGAGGCACGGAGGAAACGAAAAGGCCAAATTTGGACTACCAAATTCGGTCACATATTCAATTACCGAGTTGGGTCAACGTTGCTTAACAATCGCAATCGACTGAGCGTTGCCGCAACTAGGCCACTTGTCCCTCAATCAGCTAGTAGGTTCAAAATTTGACTTGAATGGCCCCATACGTCGAGTTATTAGGGGTGTTTTCCGGTGGTTGACCCGGAGTTTTGGAGCCTTGGGGAAAATACGGGCCGATTTCCAAGCGGTAGTCTGTGTGACAAACTACAACATTCCTACCCGCGTCGACCCTTCGCCCCTATCCCGGGTTCTGTGTGTTTAGTACTTAATTTCACCCCTTAGTTAAGTAAATTACATTAAACATAAGTCCGAACACAATTATGTATTATCCAATATCCATACTAATCTATACTTTTATACTAATATTATAAATGCTACTGTGGCCGAAATTCGGTCGGGAGTACAGTATTATTATGCTGAAAAGCCAAAAGTTTCCTCAGGGGTCATACTGCCAACGGTTAAAGCAATGCTTAAAGAATATTACTCAAAATTACAGTTTAATATGATGTACCTTGACATTCCTAAATTAAGAATCATAATTCTAAAACACGAAAGTCAACAATACTGAAACAATACGGTTTTAAGCTTCGGAAGTATGGCCCCAGAGATTTTAAAAAACGTAAATTTACGCGAAGTCGCAGTTAACAGCTAGTAGCAGAATAAATTTCCACCGAAGCATTCCAATCTGCAGTCTATTCCCGACTGTCTGCCGTACATGGGAATCAATTTATTGCTTACAATCCCCTGTACCTATTCCCTCACAGATACTTCTGCAAACGATTGAAGTAACATTTCGAATCTTAGATTTAACTGTTTGTATTACTTGAACCTTGATATTAACTTACTACTCTCTACATCTAAATATATACTTGAATAAATACTTGATGGATTAAATACGATTGTTATGATGATCAGATTAAGTATCTAATTATAAATGTTAAAGTGAGTCTGTCTGTCTGCTACTTTTCAACCGAAATTTGTGAGACGTGGGGTGTATCCCGACGAAGAAAATAAACTGCTCTTTAACCCGGGAAAGTGTGTAAGTTTTATTCTAAGCTCCAAGGTCGGCCACCCATCCAGTCACCTGATACGCTGTCGTAACTCAAAAACTTTATTCTCTGTTGTAATTATTAATGGAAGTCCGGACCAGTGGTAGATTCACTCGACTATTCAAAAGCACCAATTGTTATAGTTCATTTGAATAAGTTTATTTGAGGGACGAGTGGCCTTGTTATGTTAATGCTTATCAGTCGATTGCGATTGTTAAGCAATGTTGACCAAGTCGGTAAATGGGTGACCGAATTTTGGTAGTCCGAATTTGGCATTTTTGCTTCCTCCGTGCCTCGGAAAGGACGTTAAGCCATCAGTTCCGGTTATTATCACCAACATCATTCTGATAATAATCGTTAGAAACCTACCAGCTGAAATAGCACTCTTAATCGAGTCGTATGCGGATGAACCTGGGAACCTACCGCATTACTACTCCAAGAAAGCTCCTACCATTATGTGATGGAAAGGAGTCATAATTGATGATTCCTCAGCAATTAGGAATACGACGCAAAGAGAAAAGAGACGGTTCAGGTTTGTATGGGGGGTAGGCCTGGTCTTGTATAAGTAGAGAAATGAAGGAAAATAAAGTACTAGACCAGTTTTAATTCAAATCTACGAATTTGTAATTTCGGTGGCGAAATTATTTAATCTTTCCAAGTTAAGAAACACTAAACATGAGATGGGTAACAATGGCGGAGTCATATTTTTTGACTTTTTCAAAAGAAAAACACGTTATTTTGACATTTCGCGCCTACTGCCTTCTCTATGGTTGAAGGTTTCAATTCAATTCAATTCAATTCATTCATTTCAAATTCTTGGAAGGGATCTTGGAAACGTATCGAAAACTTGAAATTCATTTTATTTTCTTCTCGTTATTTACTTTACTGTTCTAAATTATTATATTTTTAGTACAATCTATGCATTTTCCTCTATTCATGGTAGAGTGTACAAGAGTAGGCTTAAGGCTAAAATGAACCTTTTCCTTTTAAAAAACATTTGAGTTTGAGTTTAACTCAAAAATACCCCGTATATTCCTGTTCTGACTCTCTTCTTACGTGGGAACTAATTTATCGCTATAAGTTGCACGCCCCTCTGTAGGTTACGAGTGTACCTATTTGTTGTATGGTCAGCAAAAAAGTTTGTTGGCCATTTGGCGAATTTCCAGAGAAATATTTATTCTTTTGGGTCAGGAGGGTTACCATGTGTGCTTAGTTGTAGTTACGGTGTTTATAGGTGGACTACTGGAACGAGAAAATCTTTTATTAAACATAGTTCTTTTTGGGAAAATAAAGCGAGGACCTGGCCTGGAAAAATAGCACGTGACAAAAAAACGTTAAACTGTGTCACTCTCCTTCTAGACTATTAAACTAATTCTATACTAAAAGTTCTAGTATAGAATAAGTTTAATAGTTATTTTAGTTAGTGTTGATCATTTTCAAAACTTTCTAAAACCTGTATGTAACTCGGTACGTACAAAATTTCGATGCATATACAAATACAAATGCACAGGTGATGAACAGACATACAGATGAACATGAATTTAATAATAATAAGCAGAAAACGTAAATCTCCTTCATGTAACTTTCAGTCACAGCGTAGATCGTTGTATCTACCAGATACATCAACAAATTAATCCTTATAATCAGCAATCTTACCAGAGTAGGATTAATTGTTGTCATATCTAAAGTAGCGAAATTACAAAACACGAAACAAACAGGGCCTGAAGTTTGACAATCGTTGAACACAGATGCTTCCGCCATTTTGTAGGCGGATAATGGCGGCCATCTTTTATATGTGACAAGTATTAATGCTGTTCAAAATACAAATGTTTCGCATTTATAAAGTAAGAGGCATAATATTTAACATCGTAACTTAGGCATTAATATACCGACGTCAGCTTACTGACGCTTTATCAAGTATTTGTCAGTACTAAATATACTCACCACCACCACCATCACCACTACAGCCCATTAACGCCCCACTGCTAGGCACAGGCCTCCACTCTCATAGGAGAAGGAATTAGAGCTTAGACCCACCACGCTGCTCCGATGCGGGTTGGCAGGCTTTAACGACTATTATCATGTTAGTGATAAAATAACCGGGACCGACGACTTAACGCCCTGTCCAAGGCACGGGGTTGAAACACCGCCAACTTCCTAACTCCGGGCTAGTACTGAGAATTTCTAGTCAGAAAAACCTAGAAAAACCGAACGCAAAAAGGTATTAGATATACTCAACTTGTTTTAAATATTATATTACTAGCTGATGTCCGCGACTTCGTTCGCGTGGATTGAGGTTTTTAGTTCCCGCGGGAAATCTCTAATTTATCAAGTCTTATACTTTGCAAACGAGACTTTCAGAAGGTGTAACTGTGTAGCTACCAATTTTGAATAAATATTATGCTTTCAGTTTAAGGATTCTCCTTATCTAAATTATAGGGAAATTCCGTGCAAAATTTCAGCTTCCTAGGTAAGGAATAAAAACTGGGCTCACTTTAATGAGTCATTGAGGGATATTAGTTGTCCTACGTGAAATAAATAAGTCATTTCATTCATTGAGTGAGTGACTTAGACCTTATTTTTGGAACCAAAATGATATAAAATATGAAGAAAACAGACACTTAGTGGGCAAGGAAGCAGTAATCTCTATAAGAGATCTCTACTAGTGACCCTTGGCGGTGAGACAGGTTGTGGAGGAAGAATAGGACATGATATAAGATTGAATGAAACGAGATATTATACAAACTTACACAAATGCCTTTTTTATTGTATGCATCATATCATATCCCTGAATGTTAGTGAATACAGTTAAATCTTTACAAAATTCTTCCAAATATAATTATTATAATATCTAAAACCCACAGACGAGGACAGCCATCAAGCGCGGACTGAATGCTAATTATTATTTGCATAGTCGTCAGATATACATTTACATGAAAGCTTTTAATTTTTTATATGCTTTAAATAACTCGTTTGGGAAACGTGAAATACCTCGAAAAGATACGGATAATAAGCATTGAGTAACACATCTTAGCCTGGTCCACTAAAGAAAGTAAAAAAAAGTTACGAGAAAATTGCTACAAAAATTCTCACACATACGCAAAAGTGTATATTAAGTATCAACCAAAAAGTTTAGGTGTTACAAGCCAGGAGAGAATGTTTTTCTAAGATTTGTATTTTTGTATTTTTGTATGTAACGAATAAACTCAAAAAGTACTGGACCGATTTTAATAATTCTTTTTTCATTAGAAAGCTACATTATCACTGAGTAACATAGGCTATATTTAGTACTAGATTACTATAGAAATCTTCAGAAATTCCTATTAAAACCAACCGAAGGTGTAAAAAAATTAGCCATAAAATGTCTTTCATCGCATACGCTGCGAAGATTATTAATGATAGGACAAAAAAATGTCCGACAATATTATAGAATATATCAATATCTACAAAAAACTTCGCGAGACCATGTGTCTAACTATTGTAGTTACGTCACTATAACTACTTTTTTACATTTACCAAATTGATAGAAATGCCGATCAAAATCAGACCGTGTTATCCATACCATTTATAAATTTTTATCCAAATAAATAATTTAATATTCAAGACTGTCTCAATACTTGATGATTACTTTTTGAATTATTGAAATCGGACATTCCATTCAATAGATATCAATAAAAATACATGCCGGCGGCGGCCGCCACGCAGCGCATCGAGTAACTAACTCTTCGTGAGAGGGGCAGTGCGGGAGAAGGGGGTGCACCATTATGAAAAATATCTGTACCTATTTATGTCTACCCGTGCGAAGCCGGGACGGGCCGCTAGTTTTAAATACACAGACTGCAATACATTAACAATGGAAATTTCACGAGCAATCGAGAAACGGCTAACTAACTACTATAAAAATCTAATTACTCTTTGAGCGTTTCAGATTTTGTTTAACTCAGTATTTTTGGGCTCAAATTACCTCCAAACTTTGCAGCTGTAAGCGAACCATTATGATCTTAATTCTATTAGCAGACGAAAATGAAGCTATCTATGAAGAGATAAACATGGTACAGTAAAAATTTATAGGACCATATGGTCCAGTTCATTGACAAAAAAAATTTAAGGACAATTATACACGAGGACCAAAGCTTCATTCCGATCACCGATAGCTGTACGTGACTGAGTAATGCTCAGTCATTAAGGTACAGGACCTGAACAAGCAAAATCCATCACATACCATTCCATCCTTTAGCCGACTTAAAATAAATATTAAAATCCCGTGAATATATTATAAAAGCGATGTTTAAGCGTATAACTGGATACGTTTTTGCAACACATTTTTGAAGTGAAAACTTCTTTAGCCGCGTTGAACACTTTTTGGTAGGGGTTAAGATTTGTGGAAACGCGTAACCGACACCGTGACTGACACCTTGCGTTGTTACGAAGACAAAAGGTCATAAATATAGTACACTAGCGAATGCCCGCGACTACGTCTGCGTGGTTTGAGGTATTTTGGTTCCCGCGGGAACTTCTTAGTTTTCCGGGATGAAAAGTAGCCTGTGTGTTATTACAGACTATAATCTATCTTATTGTCTTTCATCCAGATCCGTCCAGCCGTTCGGGCGTGATTGAGTAACAAACATCCATCCATACATCCATCCATCCAAACTTGCGCATTTATAATATTTATTTGATATTTGATTGATTTGATTCATACTTCAACTAATGCCTTAGTTTTAAGGTTTATATTTAAAAAATATTTTTATAATTTTTTTTAATTACTTTAAATATTGGTTTTCACTTCTATCTGCAACCCCTATGTTTTCCAATTGTTTTCTTTAGTATTTATATTTCTGAAGCCGTGTTTCCATCGTTTTTCGTTTCCTTTCAATAATACGCGTTCGGCATAAAAACTCTTTGCGGTGGAAAACTGTACGTGACGAATCGAAATTCCAATTGGATTTAATTATGGAGATTTATCAGGTTTTTTTTTCAGATTCCATTTATTAATTATTTCAAATTATAATATTCTTTTGATCGCTCAGTAATAGATTATTATTAATTGATCTATTTGGCGATTGATTAATTTATTCCTTTTAGCAATTAATTGAAATGGTTGCGGGTTCTGCTTGAATAATTCTAATCATTTTAAACTAAGACTAATGACCGTGCCACGTTTCTCTCCTGTGGGAATTTCGAAAACTCGGTAAGTAATTATTTCTTTGTCTACATCATAAGTTAGCTGATGCCCGCGACTTGATCGGCGTGATTAAAGTATTCCCGCGGAAACTCCTTAATTTGCCGGGATAAAAAGCAGCCTATGTCCCTATCTAGGTCCTCAACTATACCCATGCAAAAAAACACGTCGATCCTTTGCTCTGTTTCGACGTGATTGAAGGACAAGCAAACAAATACACTTTCGCATTTTTAATATTAGTACGGATTTTAGGGACGTCAAGGTACGTGACATAACAGCTGACATTTTGAAATAATACTTCTTTAAAGTGATGGTAGTAACCCCCCAGTCCCATTCTGTTAAAGGACAAAACACACAGGGAGCGGGCGCGGGTCGGGTGCGGGCCGGGTTGAGTACGCGGCGGGTTGAATTCCTTGTACTTATATGGACGACATCACACAGCGTCACCCGCCACGCGCCCGACTCGCGGCCGCTTGTGTGTGATGTCGTCCATATAAATACAAGGAATTCAACCCGCCGCGCACCCTCCCGCGCCCGCTCGCTGTGTGTTTTGCCGTTAAGGGCGAGCATACCAGGCGTCGTTCTCAATGAGGAATTATCGTGGAAATATGGTTCCATAGCACGGATTATAATATGAAAATGTGTTAAGGTTATTACCGCGTAACAAAACTAAACCACTTTGACGTTGACGACCTCCCTGGCACACTGATCTTTAGTCAGTCTTACAAGTGGGAGGTTCCGGGTTCGATCCCTTCGTCATAATTTCTGAGATTTAAGGGAGGCTTCAGGCGTTACCGCTTTACCAGCAAAGACGTGCCGCCATTTGGTTTTGCTTTTCGATACGATGCCGTGTAGAAACCGATTAGGTGAATGGGTTTAATATAACTGCCGTACCAGGTTAGCCCGCTATCATCTAGGATTGCATCACTTACCATCAGGTGAGATTGCAGGCAAGGGCTAACTTGTAGCGGATAAAAAAGCCCCTCTCATGTCTATGATCATGGAACAGGGAATTTGCTTTTCGTATTAAAAGTAAAATGTAATATGTGAGTTTGACGACACTGGTTTCATTAGAAAAATGTCTCTATACGTGTTCTACTACCATTCTTATTTCTATGTCTATGGATGGATCGACGCTGTTAGGGTGCGTCACACTGGGCGACGTTCTCGATGAGGAATTATTGTGGTTCCATCAAACCGACCAGGCGACCACGTAAACTAAAGTATCAATCAAACAGATTACATTGAAACGTGTTAATGTTGTTACTAACTGATGCCCGCGACTTAGACAGCGTGAATTGAGGTTTTTGGTTCCTGTGTTCGGGCAAGATTGAGTAACAAACGTCCATCTATTCCAAACTTTGGCATTTATTACAATAGTAGGTATAGATTTCTTATCTGAGCATCGTTTGAGATAAATATAGGCGACCTTGACTTTGGCAACCTCCCTGGCACATTGGTGAGTGCTAATGACTTACTGGGAGGTCCTGGGTTTTATACACGTTCAATTTAGAACTTATTTCTGAACTAGATGATGCCCGCGACTTCGTAGGCGTGGATTAAGGTTTTTTGATTACCTCTGGAACTCTCCAATTTTCCGGGATAAAAAGTCCTATGTCCTTCCCCGGGTATCAAACTGTCCCTATACCAAATTTTATCAAAATTGGTTGAAGGGATAATCTTTTTTGATTCCCGCGGGAACTCTTGAAATTTCAGGGATAAAAAGTAGCCTGTGTCCTTCCCCGGGTATCAAACTATCCCTGTACCAAATTTCATCAAAGTCAAGTCAAAAAGCATGTATGAACTTATTATAGAGTTTTAGTAATACGTTTTAAGCTGTCAAATGAATACGCTTTGCAGACGATTGGGCTTCTGGTATGAGATTTGTGACCTGTCTAGCCAGTATTCCAGTTAGATACGGTCCGTATGTTACTAATATTATAAATGCGAAAGTTTGGATGGATGTATGGATGTATGGATGTTTGTTACTCAATCACGCCCCAACAGCTCGGATCTGGCTGAAATTTGGCACAGAGATAGATTATAGTCTGGAATAGCGCAAAGGCTACTTTTAATCCCGGAAAATTAAAAAGTTCCCGCGTGAACCACAAAACCTCGATCCACGCGTACGAAGTCGCGGGCATCAGCTAGTCTAATAATATCTCCGTATCATATTGAAGACCGTTAATAACGCAATCCAGGGCGAATCTATACTAAATTATTAAAAGCGAAAGTTTGGATGGTTGGATGGATGGTTGTTTGTTACGCAATCAAGCCAAAACGGCCAGAAAAATACCCTAAAACTCCATTCTATCTATCAGAGGTTAGCAATAATACGTCTTCGACCCTAAGCCTTCTAGCTTCAATCTGATAACACGACAACGATGAAGGTTGTATGGTCGATGGATGAACCCTTTCGGGGACGAGGCGGATCACTCGTGTTATCTCCCTTAACGCTTCATTTGTGGCGGATCCTTCGGGGACATTGCCTCTTTTGGGAACGTTATTTTGACCCTGAACTTGCTTTTGGATTAAGGTACAAAAGATGAGATTAGGCACTTGTATATCTTGTGAAATTGGATTTCTTTGAATTAATATGTAGGTTCTAGATTTCATTTGTTTAGAATGTGGAGTTTGCTATTGTGATAGTACTCGACTACTTGAGCGACAAACGCGACAAACGCGACGCACAGTATCAAACAGTAGCTGAACCCTCACGTAACCTACGCTATCGCGTAGATAATTTTGTCATTTTCTGTGGAGTCGTATCGCGTAGCGTTGCGTCTCTTTGCTTTCATCGCTCACCTAGGACAACGGGTAAATTAGTATTATCCTTTAACGCTTCATTTGTGGCGGATCCTTCAGGAACATTGTCTCTTTTGGGAACGTTATTTTGACCCTGAGCTTGCTTTTGGATTAAGAGGTACAAAGGATGAGATTAGGCACATGTTTATCTTGAGAAATTGGATTTCTTTGAATTAATATGTAGGTTCTTCATTTGTTTAGAATGTGGAGTTTGCTATTAAGTGATAGTACTCGACTACTTGAGCGAGAAACGCGACAACGCGACGCACAGTATCAAACAGTAGCTGAACGCTATCGCGTAGATAATTTTGTCATTTTCTATGGAGTCGTATCGCGTAGCGTTGCGTCGCTTTGCTTTCGTCGCTCACCTAGGACAATGGGTAAATTAGTATTACGGCATTTACACATTAGATGCACGCGTCCAACGCACTGGGTCATAATATTGCTTTAAAAAACAAGTGCTGAGTTTCTTGCCGACTTTTCTCAGTAGAATCTCCTATATTATGTCCTAAATGGTATTCAGCATTGATTTTCCAGTTTCTGCCGTCACGTCGTTATAACCCGTTGCATTTTTCTGTCCAGACGTCTCCGTCGACAGACTGGTAGGAAAAAACGTATCTCCTTAGGCTGTGGTATTAGTGAGGCTGCAATATGTTATCAATAACCATTAACCATATACTCCAGCTATTATAAAGGATGCTTGTTCACAACATGTACGGTATGTTCGCGTCTGATACAGGTGGTCACAAATTGTCGTCGAGATTGTCACGCGCATTAATCTTGCGAGGTTCCCTGTTGTGCCATTTGCACACAAAGTGGTGCCATCTATCGTGTTCCGGGACACCGCAGACTTGAAGCTGAGTTTCACAAGTTTCACATGGTACGATACATAACTTGCAGGACTCTTTACTTTTACTTGAAACGCTTATGTATGAAACTAGGCTTTTAGCTCCCCGCGTTAACTCTTGAATTCTCCGGGATAAATAGGGGCCTATGTCCTTCCCCGATATACAACCTATCCCTGTACCAAATTTCATCAAAATTGGTTGAACTGACAATTTTTTTGATTCCCGCAGGAACTCTTGAATTTTCCGGGATAAAAAGTAGCCTTTGTCCTTCCCCGGGATTCAAACTATCCCGTCGATCTGTCTGTCTGCCTGTATGTGCTACGCTTTCATGGCCCATCTAGTGAGAGCGTAGCATATACAGACAGACAGACACACTTTCGCATTTATAATATTAGTATGGATTGAAATGTTCTTTACCTTTTTAAAGTTTGATTTAAAACAATAAGAAGGCAAAAAAATTATTGCGAGGCATGATATCCTAAAATCAATCGGTTTTTTGAATATATGCCCAGCTCAAATGATTTTAATAAAGTCAGTGCATAGCTCTCTCCATCGTCCATCGATTCTTTTCCTATGAGACTACCATAAACGGTTTCTATACAGCATTACAGCGGAACGCATTGCTTAGCGGCACATCTTTGCCAGTAGGGTGATAACTAGTCATGGCAGAAGCCTGCCACCAGGCCAGCCCCTGGTCTATAATGTAAAATTCAGAAGTTAAAAATTCCCAAATTGACCCTACTGGGGATCGAATCTGGGTCCTCCCACCGCCACTTGTAAGATCACACCACTGCGCCACTCGCCAGGCGTGTTACAAAATAGTAATTGTTACAAAATACTTATCTATTCCTTCATACTTAGGTACCTTGAAAAACCTTGAAGTTAGCTTCTTACGACTTATCATTAAAAGTTATCTTGGATGAAATAAATCGTTTCATTTTCATTTCGAACATGACAGGTTAAATATCATTGGCAAATATAAGGTTTTTAATTAGTTTGCACGTTCGCGGGCTTAACTTAAAAGAATGGATTTACAAAGAAATAAATCAACAAATTTTTGCTCAAGCGATATTGTATAAAACCCACACAAAAGGGTTGGTTTATTTTATTTGACATTCAGAATTAACTCATAAATTCCGAAAACGAAGCTAGCTTAGCTGCTTACCTACTCGTAATTATATTCGTAATAATGTGTCACTTGCAGTAAAATTACCCAACATAAATTTAATTAAGAATGCTTAGGATTTGTTTCTTTTTGTGATTTGTGCTAAGAAGAAATATAAATTTGTTTAAAAAAATGTAGCAACGGTGAACAAAATTCAATTATAATGATTTGCCCAAGGCTTCATGTACATAAGGCCAAGTAGCTATAACTGACAGTTGAATAAGATTATATTAGCTGATGCCCGCGACTTCGTCCGCGTCGGACAAGCTTTTTTAATTCCCATGGGAACTGCTGAATTTTCCGGGATAAAAAGTAGCCTAAGTCACTCTCTAAGCTCTCTAGGTCCTCAACTATACCCATGCAAATCGTGTCAATCCGTTGCCTTGTTGCAGCGTGATTAAAGGACAAACCAGCAAACCAATTAACCAACAAACAAACACACTTTCGCATTTATAATATTGGTATGATGGAATTACGTATTTTATAGGCTTGTAATTTTTTAACTCCTTCCATTATTCACGCAACGGTTGCTGTTTTCTCGAGATAATAATACGATCTCCTCCCAGATCGTTCAGCATGAAAAGATTCCAACAGGCGGAGCCAATAAAGTGTGGCCTTTTATTTTCTCGTACGGAATGGATTGCAACCTCTACTTAAGTAATGCTTTTCCAAGAAAACATGCCTTGCTTTCTTCATTAAACTCCCGAGTAACACTTGTTAGTTTTCTCACGAGACTTTTCTTAACTAGTGGCCATTTTGAGAAATTATATGATCGATAGGTGGTTAGAACGCGTTCACATCTGAATAGTTTGCACAATTATTATTTTTCACTACAAGTTAAAGCAGTCAGGATGGACTGCTTCAAGCTGCGACTGCATAGTAAACTACAGTCGTCTACGTACAAACATACATGGAAACGCTCGAGCTCGGGCAGTTGGCAGAATTTATCAATGGTAGCTTCAAGCTGTTGACTATGACTGCAAGAACGGTCCGTGTATGTTGATCACTGGCTAACTGCTCGAGCAGTCCGCATATCGCCGGCCTAAAATGGTAGCGGGCTAATTTGTTCACGGGGTATATTTTAATCACGAGTAACCTGTAGGAGTGTTTATTCTCAAATCTGGCCTGGAGACTTCAGCCGTGGCTAGTTACCACCCTTCCGGCAAATACCAGGCAAGCGTATAGCGTTCCGTGTAGAAACCGATTAGGGGTATGGGTTTAATATTACTGGTCATTACCCGCAAGATAAATGCACTCAAGAGTTAACTTGTAGAGTTTACCATTAAAGAAACTCGACTTTTCAAGACACACTTTATCTTTTCTTATCCATTGAAAATCTTTTAAGATAAGGCTTTTTAAAGAAACAGATGGCCACAATATAAAGTATACTCTACTATATCCTACGTAGTGAATAGGTCAAAAATTGCTATTGACCGAACTTGGCGTTATCCCAAAAGTGGCTGCATTGAGCAAGTCCCCAATAGGTATTTATGTCGTCCATTTCGACTGAATCCCTTCAATTCTATACAACAAACTGCTTTTGGAAGTCACACTGACTATAAAATTCCATGCTTCGATAGTTTTTTTTATTTTTATATATCCCTTGATTGCGATTTTACCTGGTGGTTAAAGTTAAGTAAATGTTATGTTGAAATCGGGATTATTTTGAAGGCCAATTCATATAACCACATATTTGGTGTTACGAATATTATTCAATAAGCGATCATAACCGCCTCGTTGGTCTAGTGGTTGGCATGTTCGACTGCGGCCGTAGAGGTCCCGGGTTCGAGTCCCGGGTCGGGCCATAATTAGTTAGGACGTTGGCGGTGTTTCACCCCCGTACCTCGGAGAAGCACGTTAAGCCGTCGGTCCGGGTTATTGTCACTAACATGACAATAGTCGTCCAACCCGCCAACCGCCAACCCGCATTGGAGCAGCGTGGTGGGTCTAAGCTCTACTTCCCTTCTTCCTATGAGAGTGGAAGCCTGTGCCCAGCAGTGGGACGTTAATGGACTGTTGTGGTGGTGGGTGGTGGGTCATAGCCGAGACTTCCAAGTAAACATGCTTTCCGAGACACGATAAAGCCAAATTGGGAATTCGTCACGATCCCACATGATCTTCAAAATGTCAATAGACCCTAATAACCAGGAAACGTGAAGGAAATTTATTCGTTTAGCAATCTCCCAGTTACCAGCATAGATCTGTTGCCACTTTGGCATTCAGCCAAGCGCCGCCCTGGGTTGACGTTACATATTTATCAACAACTGTTCAATTCAACTCCGTGAAAGGTAAAAAGTCTGCATCGTTCGTTTTTTGCTGAAAATAAGCTTCTTTCTCGAGCTACGCTCTGTCTTTGTGATTAATAGAATACATCGGATGTTTGTTTCTTTACTCTGTTGCCAAGTGTGTAATAAAGGCGGGTTTATATTGAGACAGTTACTGCCAACACTCACAGTTACTAGCTGAACGCGTTACTATACTGTGTAGCTTAACGTCGGATACAATAATGTTTCTAAAGGTAAAAAGTCTGTATCGTTCGTTTTTTGCTGGAAATAAGGTTTTTCGCGAGCCACGCTGTTTGTCTTTGTGCTTAATAGAATACATCGGATGCTTGTTTCTTTACTCTATTGTCAAGTGTGCAATAAGGCGGGTTTATATTAAGACAGTGACTGAAGACACACACAGTTGCTATCTAAAGAAGTTCCTATACTGTGTCGCTTATTAATGGAATACAACGGATACAATAATGTTTCTTTATTTTATCTTACTCTATTGTAAATGTCTACTTGCAATAAAGACAAGTTTACATTGAGAAAGTGACTATCAAAACACTGGGTTGCTAATATTAATCAAAGATCAACACTTCCCAGCAGATTATAGAAAATATCCCTAAAAACTTTGATTGGTAGGTATCACAGGTATATTATTGCCAAGAAGCATTATTCAAAATTAAAAATTCAAAATCATCTGATTATAATATTTTGTATAGTACTTTTTCTCAAGACAAAGTTCGGATAGTTTTAGGATTAACACAACACAAGAATTGCTAACAAAAACTTCTCACATTTTTACAATCATTACATTGTACGTAATAAATAAATTCCCCAAGGTTTTAGAATTATATTATTACCTACCGTCCCTTAAATTAACCTAGAATACCTATCTCATCACTGATTCTTATTTACGATCCGAAAAACCTTCTGGAACTTTGCCAGACATGTCAGCAGCCGCCATTAAGTTTTAAATCAGCTGAATTTTTGCGAGATGTACAATTTCATACGAAAAAGGTAAGCGAAAAAAGGATACATTTCACTTTATCACCTAGGTGATACCTATCACTCAGGTTATTTGATTTGGCAGATGTAAATAATGCATCAGTCTGCCTCACTCTAGTACTTCACTATTGCTATACACCTCTCATCTGTAAAAATTATCATCCTAAATTTGACAAACCATAATACATAATAACCTTATGACGTATACAAGATAGGATGGGTTGCATCAAGATATGATCAAGATCTTTGACAACCTCCCTGGCGCAGTTGTGAGTGCTGTGGTCTTACAGTGGGAGGTCCCGGGTCCGATTCCCGGCAGGGTCTATTTGGGAATTTATAATTTCCGAATTTTCTCTAGTCTGGTCTGGTGGGAGGCTTCGGCCGTAGCTAGTTACCACCCTACCGGCAAAGACGTACCGCTAGGCGATTAAGCGTTCCGGTACGATGCCGTGCAGAAACCGACTAGGGGTATGGGTTTAACATAACTGCCATACCCCTGACAGGTTAGCCCGCTACCATCTTAGACTGCATCGTAACTTACCATCAGGTGAGATCGCAGTGAAGGGCTAACTAGTAGTGGAATTAAAAATAACGATTTAATGAATTTCGGAATCCCAGAAATATAAAGTTTTGTAAAAATTAATTAATTATTGCTATTATTATGATAAAATGACGATGAAATGATTTACTTCACGTAGGACAACTTGTGCCACTTATCATAAACTAGCTGATGCCCGCGACTTCGTCCGCGTGGTTTTAGTTTTATGTTATTCCCGCGGGAACTCTATAATTTTCCGGGATAAAAAGTCTATGTCACTCTCCAGGTCCTCAGCTATACCTACCCATGCCAAAAATCACGTCGATCTGTTGCTCCGTTGCGGCGTGATTGAAGGACAAACCAACAAACCAACAAACCAACAAACAAAGTGACTTTCGCATTTATAATATTAAGTACTAGCTGATGCCCGCGACTTCGTCCGCGTGGTTTAAGTTTTTTGTTATTCCCGCGGGAACTCCTTAATTTTCCGGGATAAAAAGTAGCCTATGTCACTCTCCAGGTCCTCAACTATACCCATGCCAAAAATCACGTCAATCCGTTGCTCCGTTGCGGCGTGATTGAAGGACAAACCAACAAACCAACAAACCAACAAACAAAGTGACTTTCGCATTTATAATATTAAGTATGAAGTATGATTGTAACAATCAACTACCGGTTCGGAAAGCCGATTCTATTGAGAAGAACCGGCAAGAAACTCAGCAGTTGCTCTTTTCATAAACAGAAAAATGTTACACTTTGTAAATAATATACAATGCATATACGTTACGTAACTAATATAACCACTCGTATGCTCGTATCATCGCTGAAATGATACCACTGGGTTATCCGAAGTCTTGGCCCAAAGAGACATTTTGGGCACCGGCCAAGTGATATCATCGTTAAGTTTAAAACGTTAGAACCCAGACACATGCCTTGCGGTCCCACTTTGAATAGAAATGGAATTGTCACATGACATCTGGGCCATACTGCCAACGTAAGTAATACTTAAGCAATATTACTCATAATGACAGTTTGATGTCACGTACCTTCACTTTCCTGAAATAAGGATTATAATTCTATAACACGAAAGTTACGAAACAATAAGCTTTGAGCATTGGCAGTATGCAGTTTCAAATTAGCGACTTTAATCTAAACTATTATTATAAAGAGGAAAAATTTGTTTGTTTGTTTGTAATGGATAAATTCAAAAACTACTCAACCGATTTTAAAAATTCTTTCACCTATAGAAAGCTAGATACTTTATCAGCGAGTAACATAGGCTACATTTCATTTTAAAATAAATAAGAGATCCCTTCGAAAATTGCAATAATGTGAATTAAGTCGGAAAAATTCACCTAATTTAACTTTTTACGTTAAACCTCTATTCGTCTATTAATTCAGACTGTCTTTGATGTCATTTCTAACAGCTGTAGACAGACTGCGAAAAGCCTAAAAGATCAAGGTCTCAACTTTCTAAACCCAGGCGAGGGCAGTGAAAATACGTCGTATTGGAGAATCTTCATTTGAAAATGAAAATCCTCTTGCAAGTCAGGGAGAATACGTGTCGCAATCGCGTGCGACCTGGGGATTAAAAACGGATACCGACGGGTGCTTATAATATAATAGAAATTATGTAACATTAACAATGTAAACCTCATCTGTAAATTGTTTACTTCGTTTTTTTTTTCGCGATAAAATTACAAATCTGAATTGCACCCGTGCGAAGTTGGGGCGGTCCGCTAGTCAATAAATCTTATATATAAAATTCTCGTGTCACAATTTTCGTTCCCATACTCCTCCGAAACGGCTTGACCGATTCTCATGAAATTTTGTGAGCATATTGAGTAGGTCTGAGAATCGGCCAACATCTATTTTTCATACCTCCACGCGGATGGAGTCGCGGGCATCAGCTAGTAATAATATATAATGGTAACTTGTAAATAGTAAAAATCCATAGTAATGTTATAAATGCGAAAGTGTGTCTATCTTTCTGCGACGCTTTCACAGCCCATATCTATATTCGATAGATTTTGATGAAAGATAGTTTGCATCCAGGAAAAGGAAATTAAATGAAATTTATTTATTTGTAAGAATATGGATGTTTATGCTTAAAATTAGAATCGCATATTCCGTCAGCTAACCCTGACGTACTTACAAATTTTTTCAGTAACACAATTCTAATTACTTTATTACCTACTGTATTGTCAATCTCAGTTGTTTAGAAATTTCTTTCTTTTTATCCCGGATAATAAGGAGTTCCAGCGGGAATTAAAAAAGTTCAATAGATGCGGACGAAGTCGCGGGCATCATCGTATTAAAGGGATTTAATCTCCAGGTATTTAATTGATAAAAATGAATTGTTGCAGCAGCTAGTAAATCAAGTTGTTAATAACAGTTCTATAAAAGATAATAATAAAAAAAAACAGTTTATTGTGGGCTCTTCTCAGACCAGGGCGCGTTTGGAACCCTCGTAGCTTTAGTTTTAAGGTACCGTAATTGATTATCACCATCATGTTTTTAGGGTTCCGTACCAAAATGGTAAAATGGAACCCTTATGGTGCGACTTTCTCCGTCTGTCTGTCCGTCTGTCCGTCTGTCCGTCTGTCCGTCTGTCCGTCCGTCACACTCGATTATTTCAGTAACTACCGAAGCTATCGACATGAAATTTGGAATAGTTGTGTATATTAGTGGCCCAAAGACACTGGAATTAAAAAAAAATGGAAATTATTTTTGTTCTTATTTAAAAAGGGGGGAAAATCTGAGGGTTGAAATTTAAAAGTGAGATAACTGTACTGTGTGGAGTATCATACGAAAGGGTTTACTTTGTACATTCTAAAACAGATTTTTATTTATTTTTAGTTATGATAGTTTTTGATTTATCGGGGAAAATGTCTAAAAAAATACCGTTCCCCCCCCCTTATCTCCGGAGTTTACCAATCGAAAAATTTGAAATAATTATGGTCAATAGAAATTTACGTATATTTTACAGGAAAACTATAGCCAATGCTCTAACTAGCATAGTTTTTTTGATATTAACAATAAACCTCTACAAACAAAGTTAGTCTTGCGGTTCATTAACAAAGGTAATTATTTATTAATAATGGTACGGAACCCTTCGTGCGCGAGTCCGACTCGCACTTGCCCGGTTTTTTTAAGTTTCGGAAGTCAATAAATGTACCTACAATGTACTTAATTGAATAAATAAATATTGATTGATTGATAAAGAAGTCTCACCAGTGTGAGTGTATTTATTATTTACTTATTAAGTGATTGCATCGCATCGTAAATAAACGTCGGGGAAGTCGGGCGAGCCCGGGGGACCCGACTCAATGAGAAAAGGGTGTTGTTTACTCTCTAGATTTATTGCTAGCGGTGTGCAAACTCAGTCTCCAAAGAAAAGACAATTTTGTTTAGTGTTTTTGTAAGCAAAACGAAATATTGGTAAAGTGCGTGTCGTAGCTTTCTTTAATTCCATGATAATATTATTTTAATGTAAAAGTGTCGGTCTTTCTGTCAGTTACGCTTTCATGGCCCATTTTCAACTGATTTCGATGAAATTTAATACAAAGATATACCTTAAAACCCGGAAAATTAGGAAGATCTCGTGGAATCAAAAAATCGTCACCCGTTGTCCTACGTGAGCGACAAATGCGACACCGCGACTCGACACAACGCGACGCGACAGTATCAAACGTAGCTGACCCTTCACGTAGCCTACGTTGTCGCGTAGATATTAGGTATGTCTGTCGTTTTCGGCGTCGTATCGCGTCGCGTCGCGTGGCGTCGCTTCTGTTGCTCACCTAGGACATTGGGTTATCCACGCGGACGAATTTGCTCGATTGATCGAGCGCAATATTCATATTCATATTCATTTATTTATTTCGATTTTGGCTTGTATAAAGCTCTTACGAATGTCATATAAAATTACAATTAATTAATGTCAATCTGTCAGGCGTTCGGCAATCCCATACAAATCGTAGTTAACTTCGGCGCGAACGAATGGGAAGAAAATTTCCCACTATAAGACACTCTGATGCCGTGAATTTTGTCTTAAATCAAGCGACTTAAGTCAAATTACTTACTGTCAGTGGTGAGCTTTACAGTCGGTTACTGAATTGAGAATTTCATGTTGAGTCTGTCTCAAATACTACTTAAGGACTAATTAAGCAAATTTTTGTTTCTTAATTAATTATTACTAGATGGTTTCCCGCGCCCGGATTTCAAATCCCTATTTAACTTAGAGGTTTAATTTTCAAAAATCCTTTCTTGATGAGTCTTGCTGGTTCTTCTCGGTAGGAATGGCATGCCGAACCAGTGGTAGATTCACTCGACGATTCCAAAGCACTTGTAATAAGTTTATATGAATTAAAAAATATATGAGTTAATAGTTATATGAGTCAGTCAGTCAGTAACGTTTTCCTATATCATATCCTATATATTTTCATATGTCATATAGATTCCTGTACCGAACAAAGAGTTTCACTTTGTTTCCCACGAAACGGGGCAAGGCGATTCTTTATCGAACGCAGCTAGTACATTGTCTGGTATAACTAAACGTTTAAAGTACAAACTTTTACAAGATATATTGTGCTTCACCGCCGGCCGGAGCAAGCGAGAGTTTCTGAGGCGGGAACATAAAATTCAATTTCACGACTAACTTTCTTGGATAAGAAGACGGATAGTCTTCAGTTGCGTTCTTCTTTAAGTTTAACACTATGTTATTGCTGTGCTATGTCCGGTAATTGTAGTTTGGAGGTTTTATTATAGACCTACTGAAAGAATTTAACTTTGTTTTTAATTCGTAGCTTTAGTTTTAAGATACCGTATCTTATTATCACCATCATGTTTTATAAGTTACTCGCTGATGCCCGCGACTTCGCGTGGTTTGAGATTTTTTGATTCTCGCGGGAACTCTTTTATTTTCCGGGATAAAAAATCTATGTGTTCAACTATACCCATGCCAACGTTGATCCTGTAAGCTTTGCGTTTAAAATTGAATTGAATTTTTAGAAAAGATAAAAGATTGTTAATTTATTTATTGATAAAGGTTTAATTTAACAGATATTTGACTCATTCGATGTATTTCACTCGGTTCGTTTTTTGGCGGGGATACGCCATATTGGAATAATTGAAATAAATACGAGTATTTTATAAGTTAGTCTCCTACCGGCAGACTCAGCGGTTATTGAATACTTTCGTGTTTAGATCGCAATTTGATTTAGAGCTTAGCAGTAGCAACTGCAGTCTGATCAAATGATTAACTTGTTGTTGTTGTGATGCTTTGGCCAAGTTTTATACTTAACTGTTTACAATCCGTTGCTCCGTTGGGGCGTGATTGAAGGACAAACCAATTAGTATTACCATATTATTTGTATGATTGCACGTCAATAAGTGTACAGTGTACCTAAATTGGATAAATAAATATTCATTGATTGAATTTTGCATTATCCACTCGAGTACGAGTCTCCTCTAAGAATGAGAAGGGTTTGGCCATAGTCCGCCACGCTGGCCAACTGAAGATTGGCAGGCTTCACACGTCATTGAAAACATTATAAAAACCCCTCAGGTATGAGGATCTGCCAGCGATGTGAATTGTGACGCTTTAAAGTACAGGGTAACACTGATTTAAGATTCAGTTAATATTTAATAATTTTTTTAATCAGTTAAAAAGACTAAAGAAACCATAATGGTTCATTTCTTGACTAGGTACATAACCTTTAGAACCTTACTAAAACAACAAATAAAGTGAGGACGAGTTCTGCAATATTGTAGACTCACTTAGAGGTTGCCACAGCTTGCGATAAGAAATAATATAAAGTAACTGTGAGTTAAGAAATGCCAAAATGAAGAGAGGCGAGAATAGCTATTTATGCAACTGTATCGTAATGAGGGTCATTTTAATTCGAGTGCTGTTTTTTGATACGAGGCTTGCCGAGTATCAAAATAGGATAGTACGAGAATTAAATTGACTAATTACGTACAGTTGCATACAAGATTTTATCTACGACAAGGACGTCTTTATAATTTTTTACTTTATAAATTAATAAAAAAGTCAAATCAATCAAGTGCCAGAACCCAGAGCCGCTAAGCTATAGGTCTCCTATTTATGAAGATAACCATATCGATACAGCTACGACTCATAACGATACAGCTCCCATACAACGAACTGTATCGTTATGAGAAGCAAACACGAAAGAGGGTTCAATTCGATATAGTTGTCAAATTCGAAATTGGAACTTTTCGATGCTGGAGTAGATAAAATAAATTTCACCGTGATAAGATCCAGCAAGCTGTGTCAAAACGAATAACCGGATTTAACGCCGTAAACAGAAAACGTGATACAAAACAAAAAGGCCACTTGGCAAAATGTTAAAAGATAAAACCATAACATAAAATACTTCATGAATCCTGCCACATCACCCGTGTAGATTTCAGTATTTTATACAAACTTGTGGTAACTTTTTGACGTGGCCGGTGGTTGACGCTTCAAAATGCAATGACAAAAACCTCCTGAATTATAATTTTTTAAGACAAAAACTAAACATTTAAAATATTTAAACCGCTGCATTATGGCAATGTGACCATAACGCTGGCTGCATTACTCCGCTGAATAGCCAAACTTATATGTTGGCCGAGTTAGCTGCCAGTCCAGCCCTCCGGTCACCTGTGGACTCTGTGAGACGAGAAGATAGATCCTTAAAAAAGGATCTAGCATCATCGCCCTAGACTCGTAGGGTGGTAACTACCCACGGTCGAAGCCGCTGCCGGTAATCAAACCCGGGACGTTAACGTAGGAGACGTTAAGACAACAGCGCTCAATACTGCGCCAGGGAGGTCGTTAATAACCTAATAACCTAAGCTGAATAAGTCAGCCCAATAAAATTCTAAATACATACATCACTCTGACAGGCAAGTACCTACCTGTACCTATAGTGTTACTAACTCATGTCCCATTGACAGGGTGTAAATTCAACGCACAGAATAGAAAAGCAATTGAAAAAACCGTTCCGCCCCCGGACAATCGTAAATCCCGGTATAAAACTAGTTTACGGCCCATACTGGAGTCGATAGCTTTCTCATGGCAGTCCCTTTATTGTCCGTATCCCGGTTTTTATAAGCAACAATGACTGTTAATATAACAATCTATACATCACTATTAAATTAGTTTTTTAAGCCTAGATATTTTTTACATTTAGATATTTTTTAGTCCTTGGTTGCAATCACACCTAAGCGATGATGCAATCTAAGATAGTACCGAGCTCACCTATCCTTATGGCAGTTACATTACCCACCTAGGGTTATGGCAGTTACATTAAACCTATACCCTAGTCGATTTCTACATGGCTAATTGGCCGTATTATAACTCGACTTTCTGTGCTGTCTAAATCGAAGTAAACTGACGCTATGTAAAATCATCTATTTTTAGCCCAACCCGTGTACCCCCAGGGGGATACGTCGCGAGGTATTAGTGGAACAGGCCGCTTTTATTGCACATCTGCACATTAATTATTCTATCATCCTCGTCGTCTCAACCTGTATACCTACTATTGTATACCTACTATTACCTATAAAGCCTGGTGCAGCTCACCCTGCTAACCTACTGCTTCTATGAAACACTCACTCGTTGGAGAAACTTATACGTAGTCTAAACCATTCAAAGGCGCTGGTCAGAACCTTCAACAAGAAGGCCGCCTCCGAGGCGCTAGCGCTCAGCAGAAAAAACCTACGCATTTTAGCACGAGCTTTAACAGGTCACTGCGGTCTTAACAGACACATGTTTAACCTTAAGCTCAAGGACACGGATATTTGCAGATTATGCCAGGAATCCTGTGAGACTCCGCTGCATATTATCTGCCAATGTCCCGCTCTAATGCATAAACGAAGCATCCATCTAGGCAAACATATTATTATTAACCCAGAGGATGCTTCCCGTATTCCAGTCAAGAAAACGCTGCTATTCCTGGCAGAAACAAGTATTGGCGAGGAATATTAAACTGGAGGTCACATCACAATAGATCGGAGACGGTCGCAGTGATACAGGACATAAGGGACTGAAACCTCAATAAGAAGAAGAAGAAGAAGATACCTACTATTGGAATATACTACCGCATCTGGAATATATACCGGATCTTCATAGGACACGGTCATGTGCCTCTTGCTTCCAGCAGCTCCCAGCAGCCGAAGCGACTTGCTTGAGATCGTCCTTCCAACTAGTAGGCCTACTACAAACTTCTATAATATTAATTCTCAATAGATGATTTGTTTCTGAGTTGATTTAGACTTTCAAAAATTATTTGGAAGCACTTTCATTTGCCGGTATAACAAGTAATAAAATAAAATTTTTTAAAAAAACCCACGACGAACTGCAGAGCTCCATTATACCTTTGACCTTTATAACTTTGAAACAACAATTAGAACGTAGCAAACGTATATATTACATAATATCTAAAACACACAACTGCCTCTTTGACAGCTCAGTAGTTTTTTTGACCAGTGTGGTGGACTATGGCCAAACCCTTTTCAAATGGACAAATCAAAAGAGTCCAATCGCGCGCAATTGGTCAATTAACAAAGAATTTCAAAATGGCGCAGATTTTCTAAAATTTTGGTAACAGTTTCCTGTTTTGTGACCCCAGGGAGCCCTAAATATCGATTTTGAATGAAATCGGTCAATTAACAAAGAATTTCAAAATGGCGCTGATTTTTTAAAATTTTGGTACGAGTTTCCTGTTTTGTGACCCCAGGGAGCCCTAAATATCGATTTTGAACGAAATCGGTCAATTAACAAAGAATTTCAAAATGGCGCTGATTTTTTTAAAATTTTGGTACCAGTTTCCTGTTTTGTGACCCCAGGGAGCCCTAAATATAGATTTTGAACGAAATCGGTCAATTAACAAAGAATTTCAAAATGGCGCTGATTTTCTAAAATTTTGGTAACAGTTTCCTGTTTTGTGACCCCAGGGAGCCCTAAATATCGATTTTGAACGAAATCGGTCAATTAACACAGAATTTTAAAATGGCGCTGATTTTTTAAAATTTTGGTACCAGTTTCCTGTTTTGTGACCCCAGGGAGCCCTAAATATCGATTTTGAACGAAATCGGTCAATTAACAAAGAATTTCAAAATGGCGCTGATCTTTTTTAAATTTTGGTATCAGTTTCCTGTTTTGTAATCCCACGAAGCCCTAAATATCGATTTTGAACAAAATCGGTTAATTAACAAAGAATTTCAAAATGGCGCTGTTTTTTAAAGTTTGGTAACAGTTTCCTGTTTTGTAACCCCAGGGAGTCCTAAATATCGATTTTGAACGAAATCGATCAATTAACAAAGAATTTCAAAATGGCGCTGATTTTTTAAAATTTTGGTACCAGTTTCCTGTTTTGTAATCGCACGAAGTCCTAAATGCAATAAACCGCATCTCAATCGGCCCAGTACTTTTTGTGAAAAATGGTAACAGTGGTTGAAAAATTAAGATCATAGACTACAGCTCAGCTTTGTTGTCTATGGTCCTAAAATATATTTAAGAACCTTCTCACAAGCTATACACATCTAATGCAAAAAACCGCATCTCAATCGGCCCAGTACTTTTTGTGAAAAATGGTAACATATTGAAAAAATAAAATCATAGACTACAGCGCAGCTTTGTTGTCTATGGTCCTAAAATATATCTAAGAACCTTCTCACAAGCTAAACATATCTAATGCAAAAAACCGCATCTCAATCGGCCCAGTACTTTTTGTGAAAATTTTTAACACATAGAAAAATTAAGATCATAGACTACAGCTCAGCTTTGTTGTCTATGGTCCTAAAATATATCTAAGAACCTTCTCACAAGCTATACACATCTAATGCAAAAAACCGCATCTCAATCGGCCCAGTAGTTTTTGTGAAAAATGGTAACATGTTGAAATATTAAAATCATAGACTACAGCTCAGCTTGGTTGTCTATGGTCCTAAAATATATCTAAAAACCTTCTCACAAGCTATACGTATCTAATGCAAAAAACCGCATCTCAATCGGCCCAGTACTTTTTGAGAAAAATGGTGACAAAAAAGTGCACAAACAAACAAACAAACAAACACACAACCTCTGGCAAACACATATACCGTCTCCGCTTCGTCGAGGGTAAAAATAGCGTCTACTGTCTGCAAACTAACTTTGATTAGAAGAAATTGGTTATGGCCATCACATGGCCATGGCTCTCAATGTCACCCTCTTATTTTTCCATCAGGTTCAGAAAACTCTGTGTAAATACTAAATTTATTGCCTCTAGTCCGTAATCATACTGAAAAGTATTTTCACCTAAATGTATGTGGATGGATATTTTCATCGTTATCATTCTAAGTATTAGCAAATGTGTCGTTATACGGAATACGTAATGCTAATAAAATTATTTTTATGATATTATTCCAATAGAATTTACTTCTTCTCTCTAGAATTGAAATTCGAAGAAAATATTTCAATGAGCAGCACGTCTACCAAAGGAAACGGCGCTCTTTTGCGACACTTTTTACGGTGGGTCATTGAACATTGATTGACAAAATATTACAATTTGGTACTATAATAGAACACATAGAAATTACTATTCACTCATACGTGAACACTAAGAGTCGTTGAGTATACCTCTCTTAAGCAATCCATGCTTCGTACTATGTATAAAATATTATTAATGCGAAAGTTAGTCTGCTAACGGACTGCAATATTTTCAAGCGATTTGAAAAAAAATGGTTCAAAGATAGGCTGTATCCCGGAGAAAGACATAGGCTACTTTTTATGCCGAAAAATTATGGAGTTTCTTAAAACACGTGGGCATCGTCTAGTCAATTATAATTTCTTGATCAACTGGTCCGGTACAATGTGTCGGAAAGTTCCGTTAAGCAGCTCCAATTCGGGGGGTCTGCACTTTTTGAATCGTGCATTGCAGGTAGATGTATCGCATGTGTGGATCTTGGCATAAATGTGGAGTTTTATTCCTCGTGAAGCTGAAATTCACTACTTTCTTTTGTGCATTTTATTTCTTGGGTTCTTGGGTGGCTGCCACATTCGTTAAACTAAATATTTCTTGTTATGTATTATTATGGGAATTGTATTCAGCATGGAAGATATTATTGAAATATTTTGAAGTGCTACATGAAATACTAGCTGATGCCCGCGACTTCAGCCGCGTGGATTGAGGATTTTTGATTTCCGCGGGATCTCTTTAATTTTGCGGGATAAACTGCCTATGTGTTATTCCAGACTTTGTCGAATTGATAACCTCTTTTTAACCACTAACCTTACCATTTTAAACGCGGGTACCGAACCCACCTTCGTGTCCAGTAGGTATCAAACCATATTAGATCTAACATTAGCATCATCCAAAGCTGCAGACCAGGTCAAGAACTGGCATGTCAGTGATGAACCTTCGCTCTCTGACCACAGAAGAATATGCTTTGCATGGAGACAGATGAAACGCCGACGCATGTGATACTAGAATGCACAGGCGTTACAGACCAACGAGAGCGACACCTGGGATCCCCAACCTCGCTTCGAGAGGCCCTAGACAACCTGGGCGGTCTTCGAGGCTTCTGGAGCGAGCTCGGATGGCTGGAGTGAAAACTCCAATGGGGAATGGCAACGCACGCACAACAGACCCTCCAACTGGGGTTTAAATGCGGAAACCTGCCCAGTAGGAAGAAGAAGAAGAAGAAGAATCTCTTTTTTTTAAGTCGGTTAAAATGTGACGTAGACGGATATGATATCTTGTCCCGATATGATAAAGCTTAACTTAGCTTTTCGAGTTTGTCCAAAAAAATCTAAGAATTTCCACAGGATTTTTGAAAACCGAAATCCGCACAGACGAAGGTAAATTATTTCGTAATTTCATAAATCATTTACAAAGCTCTAGCACCTGTATGAGCAAGTTCGGATTCAAAGTTAAGTTAACTCTGAGCAATATTTCCTCGCGAAAAAGTAATATTTCATTATAACACGTTGACGAGTGGATTTACTTGAGACCCCATCCATAAATAATGATCTCAATAAAAACTTCTCTTATTTTTGTATATTTTCGATGTGTTTCGCTCAGCGAGCTATGTTGGGAATGTCTAGGTAATTCAAGAAAATTCAAATGTTTTTTATTCAAATAGACTTTTTACAAGTGCTTATGAATAGTCAAATGAATCTACCACTGGTTCGGAATGCCGTTCCTACCGAGAAGAACCAGCAACAAACTCGGTGGTTGCTCTTTTGAAAAAAAAATATGTTTACAATAATTGCATTAGTCCGGAAAGAGACAATTCGAACACGAACAAAGTGACCGGATATTGCTTAAAGCTTAGGATTAAAGGATTAGCAAGCTGAAGTGGCAGTGGGCAGGTCATATCTGTAAGTCTAGGCCCACTACAAGGGCGCGGCGCGTTGCGGCACGTAGCGGCAAGTATTGAATGGAGCTAGGCCCACTTAAGCGACGCGGTACGGAAATGCATTGCGAGACACGGCTCTGTACATAGTTATACAAATAATATTTGCTGCTACATACTGCGCCGCTCCGTACATCGCAAGTGGGGCCAGACCTTGTCGCATAACCGTTCGATGGGCAAACGTGTAGGTACTGAAGAGAAGTGAAGACCGCGTCCTATTTGTAGAACGACCTTCATCTTGCTGGACCGATGACACAAAGAAGGAAGTGGGTGGATGAGGAAAGCGTAGGAATTTGTGTGGTGACGGGTGGCGCGCTCTCGAAAAGGCCTTTTCCAGCTGTTGACGTATACAGGCTGATGGATGGGTGGATTAACTGACGTGGATATTATTTAATTGGTTTGTTCCATTGTTTGTTATTTTGTGTGCGGAAATAAAATAAATTGCCTAGCGGTATGGTACATCTTTGCCGGTCGTAACTAGCGAAGGCCGAAACCTCCCGCCAAAGACAATTTCGAAATAATGAATCCCAAAATTACCTCTGCCAGGATTCAAATCCCGAGGCCTCCCATTTATGAGATCATAGCGCTCACCACTGCGACAGGGCGGACGGCAAAAATAGAACAAAATCTCTAGAAAATGGGTATTCAACAATAAACAAATTAATTTTCTGTTGTTCTCAAATAAGAAAACACAGCCGAGATCCACAACGGCGCATCGATTCTTCATTTACGAAGTTGGAATAGTCGTAAGAAACTCATCCGAAACAAACTTCATCACGTCGGAAGGTCAGTGGTTTTTGCGTGAAGTTTCCCGTCAAGGGTCATTTATAACCTACGCTGACGGTACGGAGGCGACACGATCAAATTTTAACGATTTTTGTTCAAATAGGATACTCTTACAAGTAGTACAAAAGCTTTATATTACGTCGGTAAACAATAAAACAATAATAATCTTTATTCCTGAAAACAGCGTTGCTATAAATGGTGAGAAAATCGTAAACAAAGCTGTAAATCGACCTACTATTATTAACACTTGTTAATAATAGTAGTTCGGTTAAATAATTATATTAAGTTTAACATCTGAAGCGACAACAACTAGGGCCACACAGGACAAAGCGTCAGCGCGTAACGTCGCTTCGTAAGTATGGGAAGCACGATTGATCATGTCACGCTAGTCTGTACTGCGTGACAATAGACAACGCGTCCAACTTCATTTATAAGTGCGAATAAACGACATATATATATATTCAGGCAGATCGTGTTTACAGCATAGGTTTTATAGGTTTTCGATTCCAGTCCGTAGTATATTTTTTTGTACTGTCAAAAAATCAATGTTTATCAGAGATGTTTTTTTAACTATTTTAAAACAATCAAGGCTCCAAATTTCAATAATTCGATGCAGTAGGAACTCGGTAGAACAATATGTGACAATTTACTGTCATGTCGTACATTATAAAAGGCATTGTAGCACTGATTTACTAGTTACTGCGTTCGAGTACTATTGAAACTTGGTAAGTGTTGGCGAGGCAGATTTATCGAGCCAACAGCAACTCAAGTTATACGTGACAGAAAACACTCACGCCTGAAGGGCGTTTAACACCTTGGCAGTATATAAAATTCCTTAAAATACTCAATTTATTTATTACATAATATATGACAAAATATATATGTCACATATGTGACATAATTGATATAATATGGTCGCACTTATGTTACGTAATGTTTTGACTCTATCACAGGTTCAGAAAGAAGATTAAATTGAGTAGTATAATGTACTTAGTAAGTTATTATACTATCCTGTGGGGCTGATTGAGAGGCTGTGGGAGAGATTATTTATTCATATGGTTGGAAAAAAGTAGAGGTAGACCAAGAAAAGATGGATGGATTGCGCGAAAGAGGATATACGTGTAAAAGGAGGGTTATTGCGTTGACTGATGACAGAAGTGACTGGAAGAAGAAGACATGTTGTGCCGATCTCACATAGCGTGAGATGAGGAACATTTTAAGGTATAATTAAGGCACCAGTATCTGACTAACCCCTCCAGTCCGGCGCAGTAGGAACTCGCCGGAACAATGTGTGACAATTTACTATCACGTCGTACATTATAAAAGGCATTATTGTAGCACTGATTTACTAGTTACTGCGTTCGGGTACTCTTGAAACTTGCTAAGTGTTGGCGGGGCAGATTTATAGAGTCAACTCTGTGCTTGAAGTTTTAAAAAGTGGGCTGTGGAGCGCTCGTAAAATAGATAATATCGTTCTAAAAGCGCAGCTGGTCTGCGTACATGATTCATTGTGCTGTAAATCTTTCTATTACACTGTTATTGCTGTTATTAGTTGGGAGGCTTAAATTCGTAAATGCGCTCTATAATTATTTCAGAGCATCATTATTTTAGTTAAGAGCCAAAAAAATCGTAGAATTTAATAAAAGTAAATTGGAAAATTACTTCAATCGAATTAAATCTATTTACAGTTGTTGAAGAACTTGGGAGACACTTTTTAAAAGTATAATTCACATACAACGATATTTTTATGTACCTTCATGATAATATGCGTGTCAATTGAAAGCGTTTGCTAAGAAGAATACGAAAAATAAAATAACGTCACACTATATTCAACATGGAGGATGATAAAAGCTTGTTATTAGAAATGTCCGGTGGGAGGCTTCGGTCGTGGCTAGTTACCACCCTACTGGCAAAGACGTACCGCCAGTGTTCCGGTACGATGCCGTGTAGAAACCGACTAGGGGTATGGGTTTAATATAACTGCCATACCCTTATCAGGTTAGCCCGCTACCATCTTAGACTGCATCATAACTTAGCATCAGGTCAGATTGCAGTCAAGGATTGGAATCTTGTAGTGGCCCAAAAGGATTTTTTTTTTAAATGATAATTCAAATTACTATTTACCCTTAAGGTGGAACTGAAAATGTTCAATTCCGCTATTCAATGAAACATGCGAGTTTCGACACCGTTATTTTATTTCGGCTAGCTTAAAAATAACCTAAAAAGTTCCAAAAGCGAGGCTTTATTTTTTCCGCCCTCGTCGCGTCGGTCGTTTCCCGCAGGTGGTTCGTTGCACGTGTGACTACTTAAAATTAAAGCCTTTTTCCATATACGTGAGTAGAATTCGGAAAGTCCGGGATGTTTTTAACGTTTTCGAGAAAGGAGGATTTCTCGATTTGTTTTTAATGAAGTAGGTAACCATAACACATGTGCGTTTAAATACAATGAGGAAAATTGTTTCCTGAATCATGCTCAGGGTTTCGTTGCTATATTATTATTTTGTAGATGACTTCCAGCACTGTTTAAAAGAGCTCTAAATATATATAAACTAAATGAAAAATCCTACTACAATGAAATTATTTAAATGATAAAAAAAACATGGGAATGAATTGTTCCACCGGCTAATGAAACAAATTATTAATTATAGTTCTATTAAATATACGATGTTTGTGTGATGGTGATAATAAAAAAAACCCGGCTGAGTTTGTTGTGGGCTCTTCTCAGACCAAGGCGAGTTTGGAACCCTCGTAACTTTAGTTTTATGATACCGTAACTGATTATCACCATCATGTTTTATAAGTTATTGGACATTTAATAAATTATATTAAATATTCATTAAGTACACTTAATGGCGTCTTAATCAACTTACCCATTGTACCTAATTTGTATAAATTTATTTTTTATTTTTTATTGTCCTAGGCAAATCAACAGTGACTCTAATGAACAATACTAAAACACTAAAAAACAGGATTAATATAGCCAATTACAGATTTTCTCAAAAATAAATTACAATTAGTGAGATTGACTTACCTATAGTAACATAGGAACAAAGCAAAAATATAATTATAAGAAACAAAGTGTAACATACTTACATGTTGAATGTAGGTATAATTAATTAGGTATTAATTAGGTATAATGTTTTACTTTGTGACTACACACTATTTGTGTATGTATGTGTGCCTGTATGCATGCGTGTGTGTGTGTGTGTGTCTGTGTAATGCGTATGTATAACTATTGGTGGAGTTGTGTAGTGTGTCGCTAAAATGTATTAAATTAATATTGATTGATTGATTGTGTGCGTGCACAAATATATATGTAGTAGTGTGACGGTTCAAATACCTACAACTGATCGATTGAATGTTATAGGCTCCATAATGTACATCTTATATCATGGAATAAATCATCTGGCAACCTGACACATATCTCACAAGCAGATGCCACGTCTTATTGTCGCTCCCTAGTGATAATATACTCTATGCGCACTGCATGATATCCTTGTTAACCTTTTGACGCACCTCATTGGCCGCAGAGTCAATCGTGGAATTTATAATTTCTGAATTTGCCACTGCCTCGTTGCCCTAGTGGTTAGCATGTTCGACTGCGGCAGATGAGGTCCCGGGTCCGCGTCCCAGATCGGGCCACAATTAAGTATTGGGGTCTTCTGACTAGAAATTCTAAGCACATAAATACATGGTACTAGCCCATAGGGCAGCCTAGATAGGAAGTTCGTGGTGTTTCACCCCTGTGCCTCGGAGAGCACGTTAATAAGCCGCCGGTCCCGGTTATTATCACTAACATCATAATATTCGTGTAAGTACTACCAAAAATTAATAAATTTTCATTATAATATTATTATCATAATTCTTTACATTAGTTTCAATACCTTACAATAAATAGGTAGGACATCGTTTCTCGAAAAGTTTTTTTTACAATAATTAAACAATACAACACTTAGTTTACGTTACACGTATTACACTGTCTCGTGTTTTATATAAGTAGGTCAAATTTTACTCCATTAGAGGAAATACGATAAAAGGGATTCACCTAATATCATTATATCACGAGGCAGAGTGTCCCCGAAGGAATCAACACGAACATAAAATCAGGGTGACGCCTGTCACTGGTATTATTATCACGGAAGTGTCAGGTTCTATGCGCACTGCATTAGTAAAGCAAAAGTAAACTACTATACTCTTTTGTACACCATCATACATGCAAAAGTGTGTTTGTTTGTTGTTTCGTTAGTTTATTAGTTTTTCCTCAATCACGCCGCAACGGAGCAAGCGGATCGACGGGATTTTTGGCATGGATATAGTTGTGGACCTGGAGAGTGACATAGGTTTCTTTTTATCCCGGAAAATTAAGGAGTTCCCGCGGGAAATCCCTCATTATCAATACGAAAAGCCCAAATCCGTGGTTTTTAATTCCCGCGGGAACTCTTGGGATAAAAGTAAGTGGGATACCAATATTTCTTTGGGATCAAATATGTTGCCTGTGTGTTCAGTAATTAAATTACTAATTAGTAATTAGTAAGATAATAAGTACAAAAGTCCATTAAAATAGATTTACTTTTTCCATGAAAGGAGGATAAAAGTGAAGAAAGTTATGAGCTGTCAAATCAAAAATGTACGATGAAATTTTAACCGTAATATGAAATTCTTACGCCATTAAATACACGTGATTTGTGATTACAATCAATTACGGTGCCTCCGGTATGGAAGCGTACCCTGAAGCTCTTTTATATGCGTATTTTGTAAAATTTGTTTTTACCCTTAAATTGTTTTTCCAGGAAGAGGAAGCGGAAAATAAATAAAGGTTCGAGAGCATTATGAGTTATTATGAGAGAGAGAAGTACTATGAGTTTAAATAAGCTTTTACGAGTGCTTTTGAATCGTCAAGTGAATCTATCACTGGTTGGGAAAGCCTTAAACGAGAAGAACCAGTAAGTATAACTCAGTGGTTACTCGTAGAAGGTACCATGCAGACACTTGCTTAAATAAAATCATTAAGTATTATTTCGCGATTTTCAAACGCGTAGATTAAATTTTTTTACCCGTTGGCACCGTTAATTTTCCGGAATTAAAAGGAGCCTGCCTCGTTGGTTTAGTGGTTAGCATGTTTAACTGCGGCTGACGAGGTCCCGGGTTCGAGTCCCGGGTCGGGCCATAATAAGTGTTGGGTTTTTCTGACTAGAAATACTCAACACTAGCCCGGAGTTAGGAAGTTGGCGGTGTTTCACCCCCGTGCCTCGGAGAGCACGCTAAGCCGTCGGTCCCGGTTATTATCACTAACATGATAATAGTCGTTAAAGCCCGCCAACCCGCATTGGAGCAGCGTGGTAGGTCTAAGCTCTAATTCCCTCTCTCCTATGAGAGAGGAGGCCTGTGCCCAGCAGCGGGACGTTAATGGGCTGTAGTGGTGGTGGTAGAAAAGGAGCCTATGTCACCCTTCAGGTTCTTAACTATACCCATGCAAAAAAAAAAGATCGTTTGCTCTGTCGCGGCTTGATTGAAGCACCAAGAAACAGACAGACTTTCGTATTTATATTATTTAACTAGCTGATGCTGACGACTTCATCCACGGGGTTTAAGTTTCTTTTTTAATTCCTGCAGGACCCCGCAATTCCCGGGATAAAATGTGGTCTATTTCACGCTCCTGGACATACCCACGCAAAAAATCACGTCGATCCGTAGCTCTATTGTGAGATGATTGAAGGACACAGAAACAATCAAACACACTTTCTCATTTATAATATTAGTAGGACGGATAAGGTATTGGAGGCTTCGCCTCAACCTACAGACGTCCACTGCTGGACGAAGGTCTCCTGCATGGATCGCCACAGAGCACGGTCTTGTCCCGCTTGTTTCCAGCGGCTCCCAGCTGCACGCTTGAGATCATCCGTCCACCTAGTAGGGGGTCGTCCAACGCTGCGTTTCTGGTATAGATAAGAACCTGAAGGGTGACATAGGCTCCTTTTAAATTGGAGGCTTAATGATTGTTAAAAGAAAAAGAAAAAAAAGAGCAACTGCTGAGTTTCTTGCCGGCTCTTCTCGGCAGAATCTTCTTTCCGAACCGGTGGTAGAGTCAAAACATGACGTAGCATGAGAAACACCTGTATGTCCTACATATTCTAAAATCTAAATAAATTGAATTGAATTGAGATCAGTTCAAGGTGGGTTGCAAGGCTGAATAATTAATCAGGGATTTGATAGACAAGCTTACTAATATTATATTAGTATTAGCTCTGGCATTAATATTAGTAGCAAATGAGTATGATATGAGTTTATTACTCCCAAACGCCCCGCACGATCTCTGTAAGAAGGTCTCGTTCTTGTTAAGTAGATCTTATTAGCGTTGGAGGCAAAAAGACCTTGTAGCTATAATGTGTGGATCCTTGAAGATAACAAATATTAGATTTATTTTTATTTTGTTCGACGATAAGCTAGATCTTGGTTTTGATCATGAAATAACCATATAAAGTCTGTCCAATAGAGTTGAGCAATTTTTTCTGCTTATTTAACGTCTGATCACGTCATCGTTTGTGCCACTTGACCAATAATGATGGGAATATCTAAAAACTTTTCGACTTTCTATACTCCCATCACTATAGGTCAAGTGTGGTATATAAGATGACGTGATCAGACGTAAAGAAAAAAATAGCTCAAATCTATTGAAATTGGGTATAGGTGAAGATAAATGCAGATTCAAAAGCAAAATGTAAAAGAAGAATGAAGAAGCTTTGAATTGATATGGTAGTTAATTTTACCCATTTTCTTATATATTCACTGGCTCGTACTGGATCTTGGTGTCACTTCTCTACTGGTAGGGTGGTAACTTGGGACAGCTGCAGCCTTCCATCACACCAGACCACAGATAAAAATTAAAGTTTCCAGATCATACCTATGGGGAATCGAACCCGCGACCTCCAATTTGTAAGACTCAGCAACAGCTCAACCGTTAAATGAGACCCAGATTCGAAAACGTGTGGTGACTTAATTAAAAAAAAACACAGAAATGAGAACTTATGTTACACTAGATGATGCCCGCGACTTCGTTCGCGTGGATCAAGATTTTTGTTTCCCGCGGGAACTCTTTAATTTTCCGGGATAAAAAGTATCTTTGAAAGCGTAGCAGACAGACAGACAGACAGGCACACTTTCGAACGCATGGATTATTGAAGACGGTTAAAATTAACTCAAGGCTTGTGTTTACATTCTGTGATTATTCTTGCGGGAGCAAAGTGAAGCGAAACAAATCCTCTTAGTTAATCGTCACATACTGCATTTCCATCCTCCTCAGCACGCATAAATTCTCGAAAAAAAAAAGAAATTTTCCCAAAATTTAGAAGCGTAAAACAAATTCTGTTTCCAAGAGCATTCAATCTTCCAAGTAAATCGGACTTGGATTAAAAACCACTTATAAGATCTCTCAATCACGGCGACGCGAAAGAATGTCTCAACGCAACCCTTAATCAGATTATCCGTCAGCCTGTCACCGATTAATTCAATGCAGATCGATCCACTTCTTCTTTTTTAGAAACGACTCTTGGGGGTTGGCGTTTGGCACCCAATTTTTTAATCCTCTAACTGCAGTCTAAGATGGTAGCGGGCTAACCTGTTAGGGGAAAGGCAGTTTTATTAAATCCATGCACCCCTACAATCGGTTTCTACACGGTATCGTACCGGAACGCTAAATCGCTTGGCACGTCCTTGCCGGTAGGGTGGTAACTAGCCACGGCCGCAGCCTCCACAAGACCAGACCTGAGAAATTTCAGAAATTATAAATTCCCAAATTAACCCTGCCGGGAATCGAACCCGGGACCTCCTACGCTAAGACAACAGCGCTCAACACTGCGCCAGGGAGGTCGTCAAATCTTTCAACCAGTGTTGTCCTCCCATTGGCAGATTTGGATGTGCAAGTGACAAGAGGTTCCATCCACAAGTTTAAAATCGCTAAGCAAGCTATAGAGAGGTTAATGATAGGAGTTTCACTGTGTTCGCAATGAAGAGATCTGCAAGATAGACAAGGTCACTGATATTACCCAAATTATTTTCAATTTGAACTGGTTATGGGCAAGTCTAAAATGTCTTCATCACACTAATATTATAAAGGCGAAAGTTTTTATGTGAGTGTGTATGTTTGTTACTCTTACACGCAAAAGCTACTGGACCTGAGTTCCCGCAGGAGCCTCACTCCACGCAGACAAAGTCGCGGACATCGTCTTTCGTTTATTATGAAAGAAAAAAAAGTATGAAAATAATAATAACTGTTTTAAAATTCTATGAATTTCAACGGTGTTTTACTAACTTTTTACTTCTCACTCGAGTTAAGTAGGGATTAACATTATAAATTTTAATTGGCGCAGAGCGTGCTAAAAAGTTATAATGCTGCATAGCTAAAATAGTTCGCTGCTGGAATATGCTTTTCCTAGAATCATACACCACTATACAATAATAATAGTCCTCTGCCTTTCTCATTCACCCATTTTTCGTGGTCGTCGGTCCAGGGCTTAAGGTCCTCTCACTCTGCTGATACGTGGTCTCCACTCCAGAACACGTTTGTTCATGCAGCCATCGGTTCTGTTCTGCCACAAATAATATTTACAGTGCCTCAATAAATAGTCAAAGTAATGAAGATATTTCAGTCAAAAAACACTTGAGAATAGTAGAATTCAACCAGTCAATGGAGAGTTTAATGATCTCTGATTTCACTCTTGAATATTAATTTTGATCTTTTCAGAAGTTAAATTATTATCTTATAAATACTTTTACTATGTTGTCCATCTTACTGTTGAGTTAGATAGCTTTGGTTTAGAATCTTCTTTTTGAACTGTTGGTAGAGACAAAACAAGACATATCATAAAACATAACTGTGTGTCTAACATGATTTAAACAAATTTGGCTTTGCCCCACTCCGTTCTTGCCCTATTCGAGTCTGCTACAACTCATCATACAACAATCCTAACCCTTTAGATAAGTACATAACATAGGCTAAGGGTATGTTCCGAAATACACTGCGAGCACTGTAAGGTGTGACGTCAATTTAGTATACTGCGAAACCGTTCCTTTATAGTTAGCTACACTGGTCACTGTTTAAAACGGAATGCAGTCAGCACTGAGAGCACCTTACCTCGAAAACGCCAGTGCTCACAGTACAAAAATGGCGACGATTTATGACGTCATATATTTCCCTAGGATACTGCGGCACTATACTGTCACTCCATAGCGGAACGAATTTCTCCCCAGTAAGAGCACTGAACAGTGCTCTCAGTGTATATCGGAACATAGGGTAAATCACTCTTGGTTCCAACGAAAGTGTACCGTCAGCGCGCCATCGGTAGTGAATATCTCATTACCATAATATGGTCCGTAAGCTGTCAAACCAGCAACATTTGAATACGCCGACAATAGCCCATTGATGTATTATGCAAATATTATTGTCGCTCGTGGAAATGATATAAACAGACAGCTAACGACATTTCGGACTATCATTATGTTTCATTCTTTTTGGGAAATGAAATGTGTTGTGATTGAATATGAATATGTGAGTAATGGTGACATCGGCAAAAGGAAAATCAGAAAGGAATTATTGAATTTATTTAATTAAAATTTTCTAGGATTTCTTCTTTGCATATCCTGTCTAATATAGATCAATCAAAATCAAATCAAAATGTTTTACTCAAATAAAGTTACAATTACTTTTGGTCACGTGAATCACTGCTACTAAAGCAAGCACTAAAACACTGCTACTGATAAGGAAACCAATCCCTCCAGCAAAAAGTTCTGATGCTTTAAAAAAACATACCATAGTTATGTACACTGATAGGAGACGCAATTACAAAGTCTTTTCCACAAGAAAATTTAAGAAATCGTTTGCACACCGTTTTCCATGCTTCCTAGGTGGTTTTCTTTACAACAAAGGTAAGAAAAAAACTAAATATAAATGGCCTAAATAGACGCGAATGCAAAAACCGAATATTTGATTGGTTAATAGAACTAGACTATGATGAAACGGAGAATATTATTAAGATACAAAAATAGCATAGATACAACAAATAAAAGAACAAACACACATACACATCCTAACACATGTAACCTTATAGGTACAATCATACATAAACACGCACAATAAACCCACACACACACACACGCACGCACGCACACGCACACACACATACATACACACAACGCACACACACACCATATTAATAAAGTAGTTACATAGTTAAGACAATAATATGATAATAAAAATGCATGCTAACATTATAATATTAAATCTAAATCAATTACAATTACAACACTTATTATGTTAGTCATATTATTTATTAGTCATTAAACTCGGGAAGGAGCCTGGTGTCTTGAAACACAGGTTTATTACCTAGCTCAAGCACCAGTCCCTTTATTGCTACTGTTTTAATATAATATATTATGTAAAATATAATGCTATGTAATTGGGAAAATAAATAAATTGATTGATTGATAGTACGAATGATAGTAATACTAGCTAATGCCCGCAATTTCAATCGCGTGCATTGAGTTTTTTGGTGCCTGCTTGAACTCTTTAATTTGCCGGAAAAAAAAGAAGTAAAAAATAGATTACATGTTATTCATCTCTGTGCCAAATTTTATCCAGGTCCGTTCATCCGTTTTGGCGTGACTCAGTAACAAGTCATCCATCCATCCATACAAACTTTCTTATTTATAATATTAAAGATTAATTCCTATAAAGAGCGGTCTGCGAACCAAATAATAACTTCATCAAAAAGTATTAATTACCGCTAAATGACTTATTAACAAAATGCCAATTAATATCAGTCATCTCTTTATAAAATGTCTAATAAAATTCAAATCCCTCGAGACTTTATTTTTAATTTATAAAATATCCGCTTCAATGCCAATTTGGGTTTATAATGAAAAATTTCAGTCCTCTAATTGAATTTGCGGTTATGTAAGTTATTCAAGACCTTTTAGCTAAATAATTTGGGACTAAGAATAGGTGTTTTTTAGGCTACCTATTCAACATTACATTATTTGTCATATTCACCGCAGATAGAAACTGATCTTGTAGTCACAAAAGAGACTTGAAATTTTTTATGATGAAATTCTTGAAAAATTGCAAACTTCTCTTACAATCTACTTCCGTTAAGTAAAGTTATAGTTCTTTTTTGATTGATCTTCATTTCATTTTCATTTTATTTTCAAGCCCAGCCCTTTTTTAGACCCCTCTAACAAAACACAATAATACTCGTACTTAAAAAATAAAAACAATATAACATCATCACTTAACAGGGATTACACCCCCATAACACAATTTACTTTTCCAGCTTGATGAAGAGCTGTATGGATTTACCTCAATCATAAATTGTTCTGTGAATTGTCGACCTAGATTTTGGCTGTTTGAAACGACAGTTGGCGAGGATTCCCAACATATCGTTGGGGTGATAATCGGCTGCATTATGATAATAGCGTCATCAGTCAAACCATGGGAATTTATTTGAATAATGCCCGCTATCGCCCTATGATGTTGCTTTACATTGCACTTAGCCTTTCGTCTACTTAATCGAGATTTCTTGTATCTAGCAAACGTGCTTCTACCGCGAGACATGAATATTTTGAGATGTTGACGCACAATGCTGACGAAAAATATAATATATAAAATAAAACCCACAAGATAACTACATATTAGTATAATATACTCTTCTTCATACATTTTTCTCGGCCTACTTGAGTAGACTTAACAGTATTTTTCTTCGTCATCTTCGTAGTCAATCGATAGACGTCCACTACTAGACATAGAATATTTCTTGTGGGGAACTTCACACGGTTTTGCGCCACCTGGATTCAGCGATACGCACCGACTCGCTCGATGTCGTAGGATGACTACCTAGTGTGTAGGGGTGTGCAATCCTACGCTATAGACAGTCAAATTCTACTACAATAGTATTCCTTTTTTAACTATTCTATACCATTTTTGTATTGCAATTTTTATTTTTGTTATTGTTAAGTTTTATTGTTATGATTTTATTTTTATAATTTAAATTAAGTAATTTGATGACAATTATATTATTAATTTAGTTTAAAATGCATTTTAATACTTTTACTGTATCTTAAAATGTATCTTGAATATGGACAAGCTGTCTGAAAAAAATATTTTTATTATTTTTATTCATTTAATAATAAAAATCCATCGCCGGCTGATTGACCCTGAGTCTTACAATACATTGAGTCACAGTTTGCTGGAGAGATAGGTCTCCATTCCAGAATACTTCTGCCTTAAGATGTGCCGACTGCTTAAGTCTCCTGCAGCTAATGTCTTTCCAGATTCTACTCGCTTCGTGCACTCAGTAGATTAATAGTCAAGCTCATAACATTTTGAGCTGCTAAGTACAGTTATTCAACCTCCCTAAAACATCGTTCGTATGATATTAGCATGCATTATGATAATGGCGTCCATCACCAGTCAAACTGCGGGAAGCAATTTGAATAATGCCCGCTGTAGTCCCTTGATGTCGCTTTACATTGCACTCGGCCTCACTTGGGTAAAGCCTGTGAAGTGGAACGAGAGAGTCACTCAGCAAACAACGGGTATCGATTTATATTGTATCCCTTATCTCTGTTTACTCTCCTTCTACTCGTTGGTCTAATGGTTATTTTATTCGGTTGTAGATGGTGAGTTCTAAGGTTCGAATCTCAGATCAAACAAAAAAAGATATTGGGGTTTTTTTTGTATAAAATTCTTAGCACTCCAAGTTGGGAATTACATTCATGCTTCAAAAAGAACGTTAACCACCTCCGTGGCGCAGTGTTGCGCGCTGTTGTCTTAACTTGCGGAGGTCCCGGGTTCGATCCCCGGAAGGGTCAATTTGGGAATTTATAATTTCTGAATTTACCCTGGTGGCTAGTTACCACCCTATCGGCAAAGACGTGCCGCCAAGTGATTAACCGTTCCGGTACGATGCCGCGTAAAAATCGAATAGAGGTATGGGTTTAATATAACTGCCATGCCCCTACCAGGTTAGCCCGCTATCATCTTAGACTGCATTATCACTTACCATCAGGCGAATTCGCAGTCAAGGGCTAACTTGTAGTGCATAAAAAAACAACCCTGATTCACCTGTGGATTTATTAATTTCAAATCTTATCGCTCAAAGAAACTCCTTACACATCTAGCTTTCTCTATAGTCCACTGAGCGGCTCAATGTACGTTCGTTGGAGTTCTATTATCAACCGACTTCAAAAAAAGGAGGAGGTTCTCAATTCGACTGTATTTTTTTTTTTATGTTTGTTACCTCAGAATTTTTGACTGGGTGACCGATTTGGATGATTCTTTTTTTATTTGAAAGGGCATACTTCCCATGTGGTCCCATATAAATTTTATCGAAATCGGTCGAGCGGTTTTTAAAATATCAACAATAAAATAAGTACTTTGTATAGCGTGTGCTTGTTGCTGTAAAGTTGGCGTGGGAGTTTGAAGTCGGTTGTTTATAAATAATTTTTTATATTTCCTAATTAGTTATAAAGAACAAATCGTATTTCTTTGATCATTTATTTCGTGTAAGCCGTAATCTCCTCGCATCCTCCTGAACGCGTCCCCCTGACGAATTGTGTCAACTTGAGTGCTTCCAATAAATCTGATTACACGTCATGTAAGTAAGCATTACACGGCTGTTCAGGGTTAGTGTATACAAAGCTTTATTCTTTATGTTGATACTTGCTCATCCCCGCAAATAATTTACGTTATTTTAAAAATTCTCTAAGAATTTTTCAGTAAGTATTCTTTCTTTTCCAAATCTTTTGGTTCCCGTATTATGCTGTTTTTTTTGTAGGTTGGTCACGGTACTGTTTTACTTGTATAGTAATCAGATTGTTATTTTAAACAAGCTGACTTCGTCGTGTCCGCGACTTCGTCCGCGTGGAATAAGTTTTTTAATTTCCATAGGAACTCCTGAATTTTCGGGGATAAAAAGTTTATATGTCACTTTCCAGGACCTCAACAGCTATACCCATGCCAAAAATCACGTCAATTCGTTGCTCCGTTGCGGCATGATTGAAGGACAAACCAACAAACAAACACACTTTCGCATTTATAATATTAAGTATGATGAAGTATTAAGTATAGATTGTTATTTAAAATCTATTTAGCTTCTCCTTAGTATATTCAGACGAAATTCATCGTTTTCATATCAGAAAAGTCACCCGTGTTCTTAAATAGCAAATTGATCGCTAGACTTTTGGGAAAGAGAGATGGAGCAAAACATAATATTGTGATTAAAGCTTCATACCTGAAAGATCGCTGAAGTGTTCTCAAAGGTTTGTCAAGTTTGCCGATCCGCACTTGGCCAGATAAGTAGACTGTGGCCTAAGCCATTCTCATTCTAAGAGGAGCCCCGAGCTCAGTTGCGGGCTGGCAATGGATTGAAACTTTGAAGACGATGATAGCAGCTAGAGAAACGTTTACTCTTTTGGGCTTTAATATGAAAAGAAAATTGCCAGTTACATTTTTGATTTCAATATTAATCAAGTTAAGTGAGTCTTTAACTTTCGAGACCTTATCATTACCGCCATTATCTCAATCCGGTCATCAATCAAACATTCCCCTCTGAAATAATTCTTTCAAATCAAATCCAAAGTCAATCAAAAAGCTCCTTCCATTTGAGAGCTTATTTAAAATGATTGATTTTGGTTTTGACCCTTAGGATGCTGTCGTCAAAGATCTATTAAGATACAATACTTGGTGGTAAATGAACTTCATTGTGATGTCTATAAAATATTGCCTTTTCATATAGATACCTACTGAATTGGTTGCATAGAAAGAGGATGCCGGTTAGAAAAACATGGTGTTATGTTTATGATGAAGTGAATGTCTCTTGACGCTGGATTTTCCTTGGTTTTCCTTAATTATAGGATTATTTGATAGATTTTTTTTTCAGAAAACGTAGTGGGTTGTTCTGTCATACCATATCTTTTGTTCTATGGTCAACGAGACAAAAATAAAACAAATTAAACAACTTTGTGGTTAACGGCCTGCATTATCGATCTTAAAGCTTTGTTTAAAGGCATCTTATGGTATTTAAAAGCAATTTTAATTAGAAAACGACTTAGAACATAAATAACTCCGAGTCTTTACCGCCCCGGATCGGTATTTACTCTTAAAGGTATTCCTTAAGAGATAATTAATCACCCCCTAAAGGTTATTTCGAGGGTTGATGCTTTAATTGCCTTCTTAATTTGCATAATGACGTACCACGGTGATTAAATGATTTTTAGTAAAACGATAAAAAGTTCTTGATTGGCTTTGAAGTAATGGAGGGAAAAGGATTTTCAAACAAAAAATAGTAGCTAATTTAATATAAGTAGTGTGGTTTTAGCCCGTGACTCCGTTCATCCTATTAAAATTCCAGTCAGAGCTTTTTGTTTTACCGAAGTATAAAATATACATAAAAGTATATGAATTAAAAAGTCATTGTTTTATTTTACTGCTCAAAACAAAACAAAATTCAGAAATCCTATTTAAAACGATGTTTAAGCAAACTCTAACTTCAAATTTCAATTTTGTTTCAGATGAATTAAACGACATGGTTGATGTTGCAATTAGAAAACAACTTTGAAAAATCTGGCGCAGTAAAAGGAACTCCATTGCAATTTAAAATGGACGCAGAACTCTATCATTACCAAACAAATGTGACATAGCATAAACTATTTAGAAATAACAATGCTAGAATCCACAAGCGTTCCTTACAACAACTATATAGCATCTAAATACTTATACCCTTCCAAAAAGCCACCAGATAGTATAACTGAGAATATTTTTAAAGATAACAATGCCAAAGAATCGATAAATTTAAGAGAAGGCAAGAATGAAACCAAAGATGCAGGAGACCTGTTGATGCTAGTCGATGATTTTAGTGATTATTTTTACGGGAACACAAGCCACGATGTTTTCACTGTCCACAACAATTCACTAGATATATTCAACGATGCGTCTACAAATTGCACTTTTAATGGAACTTTTAACGTATCTTGCTTCGGACGATTTGATACTGGTCCAGAATACAACTTTTGGGCGTTATTGTTGTTAATATTTCCATTTTTCACGTTATTCGGGAATGTGTTAGTGATTATGAGTGTGGTGCGGGAGAGGACATTGCAAACGGTGACGAATTACTTTATAGTGAGTCTGGCGGTGGCTGATTTGCTGGTTGCCGTGGTGGTGATGCCGTTCGGAGTTTATTATTTGGTAAGTCGATCGTAGATTACAATACTTTTATTATATTTTTAACTATTAAGATATTGCTATGATAGATTATTTTATGACCCTTCAAAACATTAACCACTAAACAGGACCATAAGGTTTCCAGAAGCGATTTTAAGTTTTTGGTTATAAACTACAATAACATAAGTTTTGTTGAACATGCCTTACTGACTTTGAGTTCTGACACTATTATTTGTAGCAACTCTTCAGAAATAGCTATGGAACTAAAATATCTAAGGGTGCCATTTAATCAGCAACACCTACTCCACAGATTTGCACTTTGCCGACATTGAGAGGAATTTATGGAACATAATTTCTAGGATCCCACGTAGAAACTGCTAGCTGTTGATGTTGAAGGTTTTGATGTAGAAAGTTTAGCTGTTAGCGAATTAGAAGATTCCGGAAACGATGAACCTCAGTCTCAACATTTTGGATCCCTTCATCATCGTACTGCGTCAAATACTTTTCGTGATTTTCGTCATGTAATAATGCGTCTTTGTCATCACTATTTTCACCCAAGAAAATTAAATGGATCTCATTTTCGCTGAGTACGAATTTCATATAATTATCTTACGCACCATTATTTGCCAAAATTATACCTATTCAAAATGTAAGTAGTTGCGATAAAATAATCAAATCAAATAGGAGACTTTTTGATAGATTATTACCGTTATCGCCCATAGGGACGCTGGTGTCCCGTTTTATTTTTACGAGTTAACAAAGTAAATTCACAAAGTAAAGTAAATTTTATTTGCACCAAACAGTTGTTTGGTGCAAATAAAAAATAATTATTATTTATTTACCAGACAATAATATTTTTACAAAGTCACAACTATATAAGCACTTCATGTTATAATTTTGATTTTTTGAAAATGATAACCTTGTGATTTCACGAACTGCTAATTGCGGTACTAAATTTACTCTGAAAGATAACAATTAGGAGTCAAATTCGATGGCACAATTATAAAAAACTACCCTAAAAATATATTATTCATAAAATTATTAATCTACTAGAGGTTGCCCGCGACTTCGTCCGCGTACAATTATTGATTTCCTATGAGATTATGTAATTTTCCCGCTGCAAACAGCCTATCTATAGAGGCTTTATATAGCTTATGCAGGTTTTTTTGCTGATTTTCATGTCTATACTTCAAAGTCATAAAATTTGTATGTAACCTTTCACCCCCATTTCACCCCTTTTGGGGTGGATGTTCGTAAAATTGCTTATACAGGTTAAATAAATAAAAATAAAAATAAAAAAGCCATTTATTCACCATATCTTACTTAAAACTAAATTACAGTATTTTGTGATAATTACTTATTTTACTTAAATAACAAAGTGTGACATTACAATGATTGGTAGTCTATTAGTACTAAATCTACAAGATATGGGCCCCTTCTCGGGTAAAGGCCTCCCCCATCCTCTTCCACCTCTCCCTATCTTTTCCAGGCTTATACAGGTTATTATTATTTAAAGCTAATAACCTAAATCCCGATTTTCAAGTCTCTAACTTCAGAAACATAGGACTTTCATACAAACTTACAACCCCCATTTTACCCTCTGTGTGGTAGATTTTCATAAAATTGCTTATGCAGTTTATTATAACTTAAAACTAATAACCTGAATCCCGATTTTCAAGTCTCTTACTGTAAAAAATTGGAACATTGGAACATTTCACCCCTATTGGGGTACATTTTCGCAAAATTGCTTATACAGGTTTTTATTATTTATAACTAATAACTTAATTACCAATTTTCATGCGTCTAACTTCAACAACAAAGGACTTTCATACAAACTTCCAACCCCTATTTTAACCCCTTAGGGGTGGATTTTCTCAAAACCCGTTCTTAGCTGGCGTCTACACCGTAGAAGGAATCTACCTTCCAAATTTCAAGTCTGTACGCTTTATAGTTCCTGAGATATCGTGATTAGTCAGTGAGTGAGTGAGTGAGTGAGTGGTATTTCGCTTTTATATATATAATAATATAATAAGAATATAGATAGAATAGATAGTCCTTGGTTTTTTTATATGAGGGAAATAAGGTTTGGGGACAAATACGTCCCTTGGTCATCAAAGGGTTAAATAGTGATTTCAAGCAACCTGGAACTCAAAACGGGTGAAGGGATATTTAAAATTACTGAAAATTAGGAATGTTATAGTGATGAAGCTTCATTTAATGTAGTAGGCAAGTTATAGTTTATAATTTTCAAGTTTTGACTTTTGGTGCCGATCACCCCTAACAAGTTTATAAATCCAACTTGAGTAGGTACTAACTACTCAAGTTTAGTAATATAACTATAACTTTTCTTAATCAAGCTTACAGGAGTTATTATTTTAAAATGCTTACAAAAATGACGAAATAATGCTGCCCGTGATTTCCATTTCATGTTCCTCATAAAATAATGAAACATGCTCATTTGTATACTGTGCAGCAAAAGTTTTATCTGTAATTTATGTAAAAACGTCTCGTTTTGAATTTTAAAAGCGCGCGATTCCGAAATATTATTAACATTGTATTGCAATAAAGTAAAATTTGCCTTTCCACGACCCGTATCATATATTTTATATGAAACGAATTTCGCACGTGACACTGTGGTGGGATATTACTGCGAATCCATTATTGGAATAGAAACTAAAAATTCCAATTTTAAAACCCGGAATGGAAAATATGGAAAATCAAAATGTTTGTAATGTGACGCGGTGGAATTCCATTCTGCCACCGCGAACCAACCGCAGGGCCATAACTTTGTCTCACAAGCGGCAGTTTGTAGGCGCGGAATTTTGTCGCATGAAGTTTGAGGCTGAAAAGTATCTTTAATGATTAAAGATAATTACTTTAGCCTTTACTTTTACATGGTTGAAAAGTAATAATTACTTTTCAACCACTTTAAAGATTCATTGGGCATGAAGTTTTCAGATAAGAACATTAAATTACCATAATTTTGTGATTTCGTTGTGGATTTCAATGATATACGTAGGTATTCAAATGTAATTTCAATGCAAATGATCATTAAAAAAAATATTATATTATGCGACTAATCCGTGGCCCTGCGGTAAGCTCAACGTGGATATACTACTTTGTTGGTAGATCGAATTTAAATTGTTATTTAGTAGCGAATGTGCGCATATTGTGTGGCCATTCGCGGTAGGGCTGCCAACCGCACTTTATGATAAAGTGCTTAAAGTTGTTACTGGCAAAACCGTAACACAGAGTGATTTAGTGTTCCGGTAGGTTTCTATTTCTATATTTTTAAATCCAAACACTGGTTATGCACTCTATCAATATTTATTGCTTTATAACACAAACACAGTGGCCATTCTGACATTACGCCCCGATCCCCCGCCAAGCGCTCCCAATAGCGCTGTCACTGTCAAGAGCCGTAGATGTAGTAACTTAGTAAAACCATAGAATTGACATATCAATGTTTAGTCTAACAATGTGAATAGCTGGCCCAGTTGTAACAGCACGTTATAGTATTGATTGTTGATTAAGCAACGTTAATTACAATTTAGTCATTAATCGACTTGGAGGTACGAAATTGGTATTTACCATTCCTAAGTCCTTTCGGTCAAAGTTTGAATATTTAATCATTTAAATCCACGTCCAAGAGATAAGGCTTAACAGTGTAATACGCTAGTCAAGTAGGTACAAATTGTAAAATTTTACACATTTTTGAAAACGTTATGGAGAACTTAAAAGTAGACGAGAAGTTGTCCCGTTGCGGCGTGAGTGAATTAAAAACCAACAAATATACTCTTTGCATTTAAATTATTAATAGTTTTTTTTAAAACAAAAACGAAGCTATAATATAGATAAATAATTTATTTATCAAAACTCAAGACTCGACCACCGGTTCGGAAAACTGATTCTAATAATAATAGTGGCAACTTTATGACGACGCCGCTATCGTAGGTAACAAAAAGTCAGATTTAACTGTCATTAGGTATGTGACAGTCAGTTATCTAGCCTATTTCATCTGGATACAAAAGCAAAGGAATTCCTTTTTTGAGTCCCGCCAACCCTAGTTTGCGGTGACACACGATGTCCGTCCGGTCGGCCGCGGAATGTATTGCGGTGTCGTCAAATTACGTCGTTGTTTGCGAAACGATGCGGCTGATGTTGTTAACAGAACGCCTAGTGGGAGATTTTCTTGCCATTCGATCGCGACAACGCTAAATTATTATGATTCGTATGGAATTGTCAAGCACTTGACGACTGGTTCTTAACCAATTCCAAACTATACTGAGGCCCAATTATCGCCCAATTAATAAGCCGAAGGAATACGTATTCGTAATCGTTTGTCAAAGCGATATTTTGACCTGTTTGAGGAGTTCACAGATGCCTGCACGTCAAAAAGAAAGTATGAGCTCCATAAATAGTTCGAGTAATACGTTTTACGCTGTCAAATGGCACGCACCCATTGGCTTTGTTGCCGCACTATTGTGAAAGGTAATCGTAATCGTTTGTCAAACGAATAATTCGATCTATTTGAGGAGTTCATAGATGCTTGCACGTCAAAAAGCATGTATGAGCTCCAGCAAAAGCATGTATGACAAGTTCGAGTAACACGTTTTACGCTGACAAATGATTACGATTTCCTTAGACAATTGGGCCTCTAGTGCGGGTCAAATGGCTTGATTCCAGTTTTGAGTCCCGCCAACTCTAGTTTGCGGTGTCACACGATGTCCGTCCGGTCGGCCGCGGAAAGTATTGCGGTGTCGTCAAATTACGTCGTTGTTTGCGCAACGATGCGGCTGACGTTGTTAACAGATCATTTCAGCTGTCATCATTGACATCGATATTATATAAGTAGGTACTAGATAGGCCCTTTCATAGAAAAAAATTTGAATTCCGACCTGCAGAACGCGTTCCACACCTGTGTAGCCCTGTCCTTGTCCCCGCCATAGCACTGTCTCGCTTTTCAGACTAGATGGCGTAAGTAAATTAGGTCCACATTATTTTTTTGACAGGGCCTGTCTATATGTAAATTGAGGTCGTTGGTAATACCTAATTTAATTGTAAATGTAAAAATTGGCTGAAATTTCGCCCTTTGAGGTAGGGCAGTAGCTGAAAACTCGTATACTCTGTACTAGCTGCTAATGCCCGCGACTTCGTCCGCGTGGTTTAATTTCCGCGGGATCATCGTAATTTACAAGGCCTATATCACTCTCCAGGTCCTCAACTATACCTATGCAAAAAATCAAGTCGATCCGTTACTCTGTTGCGGCGTGATTGAGGGACGGTCCTTGTCCTTCAATCACGCCGCAACAGAGCAATGGAGAGCACAAATTAACACTTTTGCATTTATAATATTAGTAGGTATGATTTATTTAGCACATTCTTCCACAAAACCACTTACCCTGCTGGTGTAACGGTGTATCTAGTTATTCAGTTAATTTTAGAACTTTAGTCTAATCTATTTAGTTTCCCGCGATTTAAATTAGCCTATGTGTTATTCCAGACTATAGATAGATAGATAGATAGATAGATCTATCTATCTCTGTGCTAAATTTTATCTAGATCTATTCAGCCGCACTGACGTGATTGAGTAACAAACATCCATCCATCCATCCAAACTTTCGCATTTTTAATATTAGTATAGACTTGACCAACGAGGCTGTTAAATAAAATAGCTTATCTGTTGCTATTTCGTGTTAGCTAAATGTTAATATTAGCCAATGCAAAAAGTTTGTCCACAAAAACACTGGTCCCAATTTCGGTCGAGAAATCCTGACCGCAATAAAAATAACGGAACTTGTCGAGCGGAAATCTGAAAATCGACGGAGCGGGGTGTATCTTTTCAGCAAATATAATTTTATTACTAATATTTTATGACGCCGTCAAATTCTTGCCTCTATTAAAACTTTACTGCCTCCCCTTGTATCGGATATATAAAACGCGCCGTGCGTGGTCGCAAAAACGGGCAAAGGTTGCGTTTTATTGCTAATGTCTCATTTTTACAAACTCTATATTACATAACAGCTGGCTAATGCCTGCGAGTGCGTCCGAGTGGTTCAAGTTTTTTGAAGTGAAACTTGTTTAGAATACCTAGTTGTGATTTGAAAATTCAACGAAACGAAAAAGCGACACCAAAAAGAGACAAACGTACATAGGATCATATTGCGAGAGAATGAGATATAATACAAGTTAAATTGAGAATGAGATACATTCTCTCGTAGGATACATTTCTGAAGTTTCACTTTTGTCGTGTGTGAATTGCACACACACACTTTTTTTTTAATTCCTGCGGGAATTCCTTAATTTCCCAGGATAAGAAGTAGCCTATTACTCTCCAGGTCCTCAACTATACAGATGCCGAAAATCACGTCGATCCGTTGCGGCGTGATTGAAGGACAAACTAACAAACGCACACACTTTCGCATTCATAATATGAGTACGATATGATACCATATATATATATATATATATATATATATATATATATATATATATACATATATATCGTTGTATGGAGTTAGCCCAAATCCTCTGTAGTTACATAAAACCTAGGAATATGACTGCAAGTAGCTATACGTAATTTTTACGGCGTTCTCTGCGAAATGCGAAATTTCTTAGTAGAAAAGTAAAACGAAACGGCGACGGAGAGCAATACATTCGGAATATAAACGTGATCTGAGAAATCACGAGATCTGTCGAATCTTTCTAACGACGTAAGCAGCAGAACTGAGTTTGCCAGCAGCAGTTGTATTTATACATAAGTACCCTATAGCACCTTTGCATCTAAGGTCACTCCCAGGGACATGGAAATCGATAATTGTAACCACTAATCCCAAAGACATTGAACCACTACCACCACCACTACAGCCCATTAACGTCCCACTGCTAGGCACAGGCCTCCACTCTCATAGGAGAAAGGGAATTAGAGCTTAGACCCACCACGCTGCTCCAATGCGGGTTGGCGGGCTTTAACGACTATTATCATGTTAGTGATAATAACCGGGACCGACGGCTTAACGTGCTCTCCGAAGCACGGGGGTGAAACACCGCCAGCTTCCTAACTCCGGGCTAGTGCTGAGAATTTCTAGTCAGAAAAACCCAACACTTATTATGGCCCGACCCGGGACTCGGACCCGGGACCTCGTCAGCCGCAGTCAAACATGTAACCACTAGACCAACGAGGCAGACATTGAAATAGAATGAAAATTCTACATCAATGCCTAAAGATGACAACGATTATTATTAGGGGAATTATAAGTCAAGACAGTTGGAACCCATTGATGTAGAATTTTAGTATGTTGGAACCTAACTTCTGATTTTATAAAGCAACGGTAAAATGAGGAAGCTTCTAATGGAAATGAAAATGAAATGATGAGTTGCACGAAACAATTTTATAAATTTAAGTGTTGATTAAACTAATTTAATGACAAGACTTCATACAATTCTTGCGATTAAATAAGTTTAACTGCCGCTTAAATTTTTGCCCGCTACCATCTTAGACTGTAAAGGGCTCACTTGTAGTAGAATAATTAAAAGAAAGGCTCAGCAAGCTCATAATTGATAAGTATATTATAGAAGTGCTGAATAAGAAAGACTACCATTGTACTACCATATAGTGGAAAACATGGTATGTGTCTGGCTTTTGATAGAATCGTACGTGCTTACGATAAGTAAGATATAATTTATTCTCTTAGCTTTAATATAACTTTGATCTTACATACCTACTCGTAATATTTAATTATATTTGAAGGAAAATAGAGTGTTCAAAATATACTAATACCTAATACCGACATACATCATTCTTAATATTGTAAATGCGAAAGTGTGTTTGTTTGTTCGTTTGTCCTTCAATCACGCCACAACGGAGCAGCGGATCGACGTGATTTTTAGCATGGATATAGATGAAGGCCTGGAGAGTGGCATAAGCTACTTTTATCCCGGAAAATTAAGGAGTTCCCGCGGGAATAAAAACCTTATACCACGTGGACTAACTCGCGGGCATCAGCTAGTACGAGATATAATACATAATGTCGATTGGATACTTTTTTTCTTTCTTTCTTAATTCATCAATCAATTAATAAAATTAATAAATAGAGTAATTACTCTATGCAATCGTATAATTTGTATTAAGATTCGATTAGGCGCAGGTACTTTCTGAATATCCAATAAGCAATAGTATTCCAATAGCCCCAGCTAAAAGGAAATCCATTAGAGTACTATCAACGGCGCATAATTAAATTATTACCGGGAACAAAAGGAATGGGCGAGCGTGCACTTGGTGTAGAACGAGTACGCCTCGAAAACGTTAGTAGTTTTCGAATATCGAAACATTATGTAATTGGACATAAGTTCTGTGTTATTGAACGCATAATATTGTATTAATTATTATTCTAGATCGCTGTTTATTTTCTTAAGACAATAAATTGCATACTAATATTGTAAAATAATGCGAAAGTGTGTCTATGTATCTACGCTTTCGCGGCTTATTTACTCAACCGATTTCAACGAAATTTAAAACTGAGATATGTTGCATCTCGGGGAAGAATATAGGCCGGTAATGTTTAGTCCCAGAAAAAGGAATAGTTCCCAAAGGATTTTTCGAAAAAACTTAATCCACCCGGACAAAGTCGTGGGCATCATCCAGTTCATGATATTTTTAGAACTATATCTACATGGCTTTAAGCACAGCTTTAAGTACATTTAAATTAGGCCCGCTTGCAGTTATTACTCACGAAGTTGAAATTTTGACAGAAGTTTAAGAGTAATTTTGTCAAAGTAGAAGCTAACTCTGGGTTAAATGATAGCCCGGCGTTTCTGCAAGCGGGCCTTAGAAGCTATAAAGTTGAGTGGAAAACGGAAGCCGGAAAGGCATTCCATATCCTAGCGGTTCGAATCAGAAACGAGGAAGCAAATCGCTTCGTACACGTCCATGGAATTTCAACTATATTACACGGATACAGACCCTGACGATACCTTGCGGCCCGATAGTAGAAAGATGCATTACTGCAGTATTTCGATTATATTCTATAATCTTGTCGAGAAGTGCAAACTCGTTCTACGTGTTGAGTTTAATTTAAAAAATTGCACTGCACATTTTGATAAATTCTATCTTTTGCTAAATTATCTTAATCGAGCGATTTGGGTATCCCTTCCCTGAATAAAATCCGGTACCATGAACGAGGGAATTCGCAGAAGAACCAAAGTGGGCTATAATAATACCTAAGCTTTTATACGTAAAATGTTGGTGAGAGCCAATTTTTTTAAATTAATATAAGTATTGGTACTTCGGCTTCTTATAACTTTTTTTATTCCACAACAAGTTAGCCCTTGACTGCGATCTCACCTGGTGGTAAGTGATGATGCAGTCTAAGATGGCAGCGGGCTAACCCGTTAGCGGCATGGCAGTTATATTTAACCCATACCCCTAATCGGTTTCTACACGGCATCGTACCGGAACGCTAAATCGCTTGGCGGCAAGTCGTTGCCGGTAGGGTGGTAACTAGCCATGGCCGAAGCCTTAAAGGCCACAGGCCATACCAGGGAAAATTCAGAAATTATAAATCCCCAAATTGACCCTGTCGGGAATCTAACCCGGGAACTCCGCATGTTATGACAACAGCGCTCAACACTGCGCCAGGGAGGTCGTCAAAATAATTGTTGTTCTTCACTAGAATATTTTCTTCTATCTGCTTTCTTGCGAATATATTTCTTTTCTTTCCTTACGCTGAGTTGCACGAAACAAATTCAAAAATTTAAGCGGCAGTTAAACTTATTTAATCGCAAGAATTGTATGAAGTCTTGTCATTAAATTAGTTTAATCAACACTTAAATTTATAAAATTGTTTCGTGCAACTCATCATTTCATTTTCATTTCCATTAGAAGCTTCCTCATTTTACCGTTGCTTTATAAAATCAGAAGTTAGGTTCCAACATACTAAAATTCTACATCAATGGGTTCCAACTGTCTTGACTTATAATTCCCCTAATAATAATCGTTGTCATCTTTAGGCATTGATGTAGAATTTTCATTCTATTTCAATGTCTGCCTCGTTGGTCTAGTGGTTACATGTTTGACTGCGGCTGACGAGGTCCCGGGTCCGAGTCCCGGGTCGGGCCATAATAAGTGTTGGGTTTTTCTGACTAGAAATTCTCAGCACTAGCCCGGAGTTAGGAAGCTGGCGGTGTTTCACCCCCGTGCTTCGGAGAGCACGTTAAGCCGTCGGTCCCGGTTATTATCACTAACATGATAATAGTCGTTAAAGCCCGCCAACCCGCATTGGAGCAGCGTGGTGGGTCTAAGCTCTAATTCCCTTTCTCCTATGAGAGTGGAGGCCTGTGCCTAGCAGTGGGACGTTAATGGGCTGTAGTGGTGGTGGTAGTGGTTCAATGTCTTTGGGATTAGTGGTTACAATTATCGATTTCCATGTCCCTGGGAGTGACCTTAGATGCAAAGGTGCTATAGGGTACTTATTTATAAATACAACTGCTGCTGGCAAACTCAGTTCTGCTGCTTACGTCGTTAGAAAGATTCGACAGATCTCGTGATTTCTCAGATCACGTTTATATAGGATTTGGGCTAACTCCATACAACGATATATATGTATATATATATATATATATATATATATATATATATATATATATATATATATATATATATATACATATATATCGTTGTATGGAGTTAGCCCAAATCCTCTGTAGTTACATAAAACCTAGGAATATGACTGCAAGTAGCTATACGTAATTTTTACGGCGTTCTCTGCGAAATGCGAAATTTCTTAGTAGAAAAGTAAAACGAAACGGCGACGGAGAGCAATACATTCGGAATATAAACGTGATCTGAGAAATCACGAGATCTGTCGAATCTTTCTAACGACGTAAGCAGCAGAACTGAGTTTGCCAGCAGCAGTTGTATTTATACATAAGTACCCTATAGCACCTTTGCATCTAAGGTCACTCCCAGGGACATGGAAATCGATAATTGTAACCACTAATCCCAAAGACATTGAACCACTACCACCACCACTACAGCCCATTAACGTCCCACTGCTAGGCACAGGCCTCCACTCTCATAGGAGAAAGGGAATTAGAGCTTAGACCCACCACGCTGCTCCAATGCGGGTTGGCGGGCTTTAACGACTATTATCATGTTAGTGATAATAACCGGGACCGACGGCTTAAGAATCCGTATCCCCGCTAACCGACATTTTAAGAACTTTTGATGAGCTTTGTGCATGAGATATTAGTATTATAACAAAAAGAAAATTAAAACATTAAAGTTTAATCCCTCCTTAGTAGAATGTTGCAAAAAGAAAATTAATTTTATTGAAATATAATAGTGAAATTCTCATTCTTGCGGAATACGATTACCATTTTTACACTTTTAGGCGATACTTTTGACCCATATAAATCCAAGAAAAATTATAATAAATGACTTATAAAAAATATTAATATGATAAACACACTCTTAAAATTGGACTGTTGCAATTCGTTTTTATACGTTCTATACAAAATTAATTAATAAAAAAATCAAATCAATGTGCACGATTTATCAAAATTTACGCGTCACAATAACCCCTATTTCTTAAAAGTTTGGTGAATTTACTGATAAAATAAAATTTCCCGTGAATGATTAGTATTTAAATAACATAAATTGTAAAAAAATAAATTTCTATAAAATACCTGTATGACCAAAAAAAATTATCAAAAGTCTAATAAATTTCACGTTTAAAATGCTACTGCAGACCACACGACCGGCATACCGAGCCCAGCGCTCTTCGAGGGAGGACGTGTTGCTGGATGGGCTCTTTTGTATGTGTGCGTGAGCTCTCTCACAAGCCTTTGTAAAAACGTGTTGCTAACAATACATAGTGCGACTGCCTTAGTTTGATGAGCAGAGAGTGTTAGGTTCTTGATCCGATTCAATCGATATTGAATGAATGCGTGATACGTATTTAATTATGAATTAATAAGGATATTTTTTATAACTATTAAATAATTTTGAACGATACAATATTATAATCTCATACTGTTTTTCTCGTCAATTGGGATTTAAGTATGCGTAATATTTGTATGGGTTTTGAATTTACTATCCTGAAATATTATATTTTCTTTGAAATTAATTGCAAAACTCAACGTGGCATACGTTGTTGCTGAGAGATTTTGGTAAATACAGTTTTCATAGGATTACTTATATTGAATTTTTATTTATCCACTACAAGCTTAGCCCTTGACTGCGATCTCACCTGATGGTAACTGATGATTTCTATTCTACAAGGCATCGTACTGGAGCGCTCAAGGGCTACAGAAATTATGAATTCCCAAATTGATCGTAAACAATCATTATATCGCGGCCCGCGGGTCAATAAAAGGTACCTATTATAAAAATGTTTATACAACTGCTTGAAAAAAGGAGTATATTGTTTTCAGGGTTCATGTATGTATGTAGGTATGTATGTATGTATGTGAGTTTGCATATTCCACCATAACTTCTATACGCGTGAACCGATTTAGATAAATTAGGTATCGTTAGAATCCCTAGCTTATTCCGGGTGACATAGGCTAGTAAAATTTTCAAAAAAAGTGATGGGGTGACCATGGTCTCGCATTAAAGACTAAAGTAGATTTTTTTTTTCGAAAATAAGATTAACTATATACTCATCATCTAGAAAATGATGAATAGATTCCAAAAATATATACTAATATAGTTCAATATACAGTGATTCCCAAAAAATATCATTTAATAAAATTGTGAATAAGACTCCATTTTTAATTAATCAATGACTGTGGTATCGTTACGTAGTAGATAGTTACGGGCTACGGCAGAGCAGTCGTATTTATTAATAATTTTAATTATATTCACTTGCTCATTGTTTGCATAGATTTTATTTATTCTTTTACCTTTCGACAATAGTACCGTGCAAATCGCACTGCCTTTCAATCAAAATACTAAACAATATTATAAGGCATAAAATATTACCGCAACGATTTGAAATTCTAAAACGAAGAAGCTCATCATGAATACAATTTAATTTGTACTTTATCGTAAGCTGCATAAGGTATATATTGCAATACACATTTTAATACAATATCATTTCTTTTACAAATTTACTTAGAGTTACAAAGCTCAATGGTCATAAAGTTTTTATTTATAGGATATTGTTTCGTTTCTGGTAACCAAGACGAGTTTGTATGAAGAAGAAGAAGACTGGAAGTTTTTTTGACTTTTAGTTGTCTTGGATTTCTTATCTAAACTGATCTAATTGCATGGCCCGCGTGAAGTATGGTATTTTTATATTACCTGATATTTGAAAGGGTCGCTTTTAATACTATTTATGACCTAATCACGTGCAGATTGCACTTGCATAGTACTTTTATATTCTATGAAACCCACAAATCTCTTACTGTCACCTTTATAGTCGCTTGCGATCATTGAGGTACTCTGCTCTGCTCAACTGCTTCCAACAAAACCATGTTTTTGTTTTTCTGACCTTGGCATCTCTATATGGACTTTGACATTGTAATCAGTGAAAATAATATTTAGGGCCTTGCTTTGTAATTGGATTAGAGTACTCGCTTCTGGATTTGATTTTACTTGTTTTATATATCACAAGGTAAGATTATTTTATATTCAGTTACCTGAAAGTTGCATAGTCACTAGCCACGGCCGAAGCCTTCCACCAGACCAGACCAGAGCAGAAAATCCATAATAATATTATAAATGCGAAAGTGTGTTGTGTCTGTCTGTCTGTCTGTCTACTACGCTTTCACGGATAATATTTCAGCTATACAACTTGGTAGAGAAAACGAAGCTCTACCGCTTTTTTTTTTTGGGTGCCACGCCAGATGCATTGTGTAAAGAGATAATAGAAATAAAATGTCCCCAATCTGCCATTGGAAAGGTACCTGAGGAAGCCGTAAAGCAAAATAAAACAAAATAAAATAAAATAAAATGTGGAAAGCAGTAAACCAATCAATGACACAAAATAAGAGCTATGGTATTACCAAATTAGGGCCAGTTACACATAACTCAAAAACCCAGATGTTTATTTGCCGTGTGGACTGGCCCTGAGCATAATCTAAAAATCGAAGTAATTGAAAGAGATTCATATTTTTGAAAAAAAAAAAACATGGAAGTTAAATTATTATAATTATTTACTCCAGAAATTTTGGATTCCTGAAAAGCTAGATCTATGCCTCTCAGAGACAATGTTTTATGATAAAAATATTTATATAAGTATACTATATAAGAATATTTAAAACTCAGCCCTTGACTGCTTTCTCACCTAATGCTAAGTGATGATGCAGCCTAAGACGGTAGCGGGCTAACCCGTTAGGGGTGTCATATCCCTAATCGGTTATATAACCCTTATCGGTTTCTACACGATATCGTACTGAAATGCTCACTCCCTTGGCGGCTCATCTTTGCAGATAGGGTGATATATAGCTACGGCCGAAGCCTTCAACTAGACAACACCAGACAAGATTTGGAAATTGCAAATTCCGGAAATAACCTTGGAGTGGTCAATTTGTGAATTGTAAATAGGGTTAGGTTTTCTTTATATATTTTAACTAATCATGATTACAATTTACTTTGTACTTTATCATAAACTGCATAAGGTATGTTTTGCAAAGACATATTTTAATACAATAAAATGGTAACATTTACATTACCTGATACCTGAGAGGGTCCGCGTGTTTGTGATATTATTTATGACCAATCCTCTGCACGTGCTAACTAACTACATCTGCGTAATACACAATACCAATCGCTTATCTGTGAGTTGTTTTCAAAATAACAATGGTGTTTTCGAGACAAACTAATTACTCTGATGACCCATGTAGTAAAACTTGGTCAATAATTGTGTACCTCTATTGTTAGTAACAGTCAGATAGCCGTATAGGTTTTAAAATTTAAGAAATCATCAATTTTAATGATAAGTAAATAAACGAAAAACTTGTAGGTGTATTTAATTTTTAGTGTTACATTATGATACCCATGTGTAAATATATTTTATAAAAGTTTATGTACGCCAAATAAACATTTATCAAAATGGAAAATAATATTTAAGTGATAACTAAGATTATACAATTTTATTAATATAGTGAAAATATTACGAACTTGACTACACAACATGACAAAGTATCAAAGTATCTTTATCGGCCTATGCCGTCTTTGTGTGAGTGCAGCTAACGGTCTTACTGTGCGCTATACCTACAGATTCCAAAATTGGCCGAGCGCGCAATTAGGCGGGCGAGAATACGGGCCCTTAACGTGCTCTCCGAAGCACGGGGGTGAAACACCGCCAGCTTCCTAACTCCGGGCTAGTGCTGAGAATTTCTAGTCAGAAAAACCCAACACTTATTATGGCCCGACCCGGGACTCGGACCCGGGACCTCGTCAGCCGCAGTCAAACATGTAACCACTAGACCAACGAGGCAGACATTGAAATAGAATGAAAATTCTACATCAATGCCTAAAGATGACAACGATTATTATTAGGGGAATTATAAGTCAAGACAGTTGGAACCCATTGATGTAGAATTTTAGTATGTTGGAACCTAACTTCTGATTTTATAAAGCAACGGTAAAATGAGGAAGCTTCTAATGGAAATGAAAATGAAATGATGAGTTGCACGAAACAATTTTATAAATTTAAGTGTTGATTAAACTAATTTAATGACAAGACTTCATACAATTCTTGCGATTAAATAAGTTTAACTGCCGCTTAAATTTTTGAATTTGTTTCGTGCAACTCAGCGTAAGGAAAGAAAAGAAATATATTCGCAAGAAAGCAGATAGAAGAAAATATTCTAGTGAAGAACAACAATTATTTTGACGACCTCCCTGGCGCAGTGTTGAGCGCTGTTGTCATAACATGCGGAGTTCCCGGGTTAGATTCCCGACAGGGTCAATTTGGGGATTTATAATTTCTGAATTTTCCCTGGTATGGCCTGTGGCCTTTAAGGCTTCGGCCATGGCTAGTTACCACCCTACCGGCAACGACTTGCCGCCAAGCGATTTAGCGTTCCGGTACGATGCCGTGTAGAAACCGATTAGGGGTATGTGTTAAATATAACTGCCATGCCGCTAACGGGTTAGCCCGCTGCCATCTTAGACTGCATCATCACTTACCACCAGGTGAGATCGCAGTCAAGGGCTAACTTGTTGTGGAATAAAAAAAGTTATAAGAAGCCGAAGTACCAATACTTATATTAATTTAAAAAAATTGGCTCTCACCAACATTTTACGTATAAAAGCTTAGGTATTATTATAGCCCACTTTGGTTCTTCTGCGAATTCCCTCGTTCATGGTACCGGATTTTATTCAGGGAAGGGATACCCAAATCGCTCGATTAAGATAATTTAGCAAAAGAGCGTCACACGATAATAATTCATCTTCACTCACATTACATTTAACAATGATATTTTATCCTGAGTTTCCGGAACATTGGTCCCGTAGCTTCCTGTGGATTTTCATTATGATTTTTTTTTATGTCCGGCAATTTATATTTCCCATTTTTTTTTGTCTTAAAATGATTCATTTTATTATTTTGTGCGCAAATAACGGAGACGGAGGTTAAATTTATTTAAATTGAGTCAAAAGAGACGTATCTTATGCGAATATAGCATTTATGAGATACTTAAACAAAGATTTTGAAATTAGTTTGTCTTTAGAGGATTTTCACAAGTGGTTAAAGTGCGTGGTAGTTATCAATATTTTTTTTTCCGGTAAAACAATTCCTAGTGGAATTTTAAAACTAAGCGCCAATGAAAAGGATTAATAAAATTGTTCATTTATCAAAATGTGCAGTGCAATTTTTTAAATTAAACTCAACACGTAGAACGAGTTTGCACTTCTCGACAAGATTATAGAATATAATCGAAATACTGCAGTAATGCATCTTTCTACTATCGGGCCGCAAGGTATCGTCAGGGTCTGTATCCGTGTAATATAGTTGAAATTCCATGGACGTGTACGAAGCGATTTGCTTCCTCGTTTCTGATTCGAACCGCTAGGATATGGAATGCCTTTCCGGCTTCCGTTTTCCACTCAACTTTATAGCTTCTAAGGCCCGCTTGCAGAAACGCCGGGCTATCATTTAACCCAGAGTTAGCTTCTACTTTGACAAAATTACTCTTAAACTTCTGTCAAAATTTCAACTTCGTGAGTAATAACTGCAAGCGGGCCTAATTTAAATGTACTTAAAGCTGTGCTTAAAGCCATGTAGATATAGTTCTAAAAATATCATGAACTGGATGATGCCCACGACTTTGTCCGGGTGGATTAAGTTTTTTCGAAAAATCCTTTGGGAACTATTCCTTTTTCTGGGACTAAACATTACCGGCCTATATTCTTCCCCGAGATGCAACATATCTCAGTTTTAAATTTCGTTGAAATCGGTTGAGTAAATAAGCCGCGAAAGCGTAGATACATAGAGACACTTTCGCATTATTTTACAATATTAGTATGCAATTTATTGTCTTAAGAAAATAAACAGCGATCTAGAATAATAATTAATACAATATTATGCGTTCAATAACACAGAACTTATGTCCAATTACATAATGTTTCGATATTCGAAAACTACTAACGTTTTCGAGGCGTACTCGTTCTACACCAAGTGCACGCTCGCCCATTCCTTTTGTTCCCGGTAATAATTTAATTATGCGCCGTTGATAGTACTCTAATGGATTTCCTTTGTGTTGCTCCGTTGTGGCGTGATTGAAGGACAAACGAACAAACAAACACACTTTCGCATTTACAATATTAAGAATGATGTATGTCGGTATTAGGTATTAGTATATTTTGAACACTCTATTTTCCTTCAAATATAATTAAATATTACGAGTAGGTATGTAAGATCAAAGTTATATTAAAGCTAAGAGAATAAATTATATCTTACTTATCGTAAGCACGTACGATTCTATCAAAAGCCAGACACATACCATGTTTTCCACTATATGGTAGTACAATGGTAGTCTTTCTTATTCAGCACTTCTATAATATACTTATCAATTATGAGCTTGCTGAGCCTTTCTTTTAATTATTCTACTACAAGTGAGCCTTTTACAGTCTAAGATGGTAGCGGGCTATCCTGTTAGGGGTATGGAAGTTATATTAAACCCATACCCCTAATCGGTTTCTACACAGCATCGTACCGGAAATCTAAATCGCTTGGCGCTACGTCTTTGCTTCCAGACAAAATCCATACTTCCATACTAATATTATAAATGCGAAAGTGTGATCTTCTGTGTGTCTGTTTGCTACGCGGCCCATCTGTTCGACCGATTTTGATTAAATTTTGTATAGGGATAGTTTGAATCCCGGGTAAGGACTTAGGCTACTGTAAGGTATTAGGGGCGTGTCAATCAAACACGGGCGTTAGGTATACACGGATTTATTATTGATGACATATGACATTTAATATATAAAATTATTAGCATACCCTTCTACTACTTCTTAAGACTACTTCAAAAATTTTAACCGATTTTGATTAAATTTCGTATAGAGATAGTTTGCATCCCGGGGAAGGACATTAAAGAATTCGTGCGGGAATACGCGCGAACGAAGTCGCGGGTATCAGCTAGTGTAGTAATATTTAATAAATCATGTCCGCCATATTGGATTTGTCTTAAAGTCTTATGCACGAAGACAATAATGTACTCGTATGAAAGGCTACACATAATATTAAGGGTTCCAATAACTTGTGATGTCTCGTCTATTTTGTTTGACGTCTCAACACTTAAATGACGTGCTGTCTAGTATAAAGGCAAAAATGCTACTATAGAATTAAATAGGATACTCAGGTTTTATCTCCTCAGTCTAGACTTTGTTCTGCTGGATTTAGGGAATTAAAGGAATGGGTGCCTCTTTCAAAATAATGGCTAATAAATATTAATGGACACTCGTATAATGTACGACAATAAAGAAATAACTAGTATAAAATAAATGTAATATATTATATTATATTGCTAATTTTATTACGAGAACTGTTCAACTAATGCGCTTCCCTGGATTGAAACCTACAGAAAATAAAATACTACCTTCGTTAATATACCTAAGTGTTGTATGTGTACTAGGGTAACTTACACTTCTTGACTGTCTCGTTAGTCTGGTGGTTAGCATATTTGACTGCGGCTGACGAGATCCCTGGTTCGAATCCCGGGTTGGGCCATAATTAAGTATTGGATTTTTCTGACAGGAGATTCTCAGTACTAGCCCGGAGTTAGGAAGTTGGTGATGTTTCATCCCTGTGCCGCGGAGAACACGTAAAGCCGTGTTCCTGTGCCTGATCTCTCTTTGGTCGTGTCGGATATTCCGATCTGTGTACATTTTAATTATTTAAATATATTACAAATTATGAAAAATAATTATAATAACACTAAATAATTATAATTATAGTTACACATATTTTCAACTTTGGAAGAAATTTGGTAGGTTACATCCCGGGGAAGGACAGTGGCTTTTTGCCCCGGAAAATTAATGACTTCCCTCGGAAATTAAAAAACCACCGTGAGCATCATCTAGCGTAAATATAATTTCTGTCACCAGCTTATCAAGCTATAAGTAGAAGGCAGACTGCAGTACCAGACCAAATAAATAGTATGATCCTCTTTTCTATATTTTCCAAGAAAACTTCTGAATACCCTCCATTTGTCTTGTAATGCGCTGTTCAATGTTATTGGGAAAGTTTAATGTGCATTGGATGCTCTTTTCACAGGCGGTAAAGAAAATATGGGATAAGGTATGAGCAAGCAGCGGTTGTTTTTTATGTATTTTTTCACAACAATATAATGACTTGTTCTGCTCTCTAGCGTAAAGGTTTTGTAGAAAACGCCTCTATTTATCGATAAGACCTATACCTTTAAGAAGTTATATTATGGCAATAATCAACTTATTATACCTTCCCTTAAAGTTTTCTTTTTTTGTAACTATTTTTGTAATCTGATTAATTTGGGGGCTTCTCTTTACAAGTTTTTTTCGTTCTTTTAAATGTTATTTTTGTAATATTGATTTTGAAAACATCTTAGACATATTTTGCAAAACATAATTTACCACCACCTTAGACCGCAGTCAAGACATTACTATCATTACAATCCCGATGCTATTTACGACGTCGTAGACCGCTTTCGCTTATACCTTAGAGCATAAGAAATCGAATCGGAGTGCTGTCACAAATGGAAATGAGTGTCCCTATTTATAGGTCGGCTCGTTTCTAGGATCCAGCTCAATTTATCAGCCTGACCTGTACTGCTATAACGTTCAGAGAAACCAATAAGTCTACAGCTTACAGAGCCAGAGTAAATACTAAATACCGACATACAGTGAGACGATGCCCTTAATGCTTGTGGAGGGAGCGTTTTTACATTCTGATAGCCGTTATGTAATAAGGCGGATTGTAAGATTTGGTGGCGACATGTTTACCCTTGTTATAGTACTAGCTGATGCCCGCGACTTCGTCTGCGTGGATTTTTATTTTATTCCCACAGGAATTCCTTAATTTTCTGGGATAAAAAGTAGCCTGCCACTTTCTATGTCCTCAACTATACACATGCAAAAAATCACATCGATTCGTTGCTCTGTTGCAGCGTGATTGAAGGACAAACCAACAAACAAACAAACTTTCGCATTAAGTATGATATGATGAAAAAGGACCTGGGAATCCACCGCATTATTATCCCCTACCATAAGTTAACCCCTACCATTCTACGATCAATGGAAAGAAGTTAAGACCCTCAGTAGGGTATTACGAAGCAGAGAGAGAGGGAGAGTATCAATTAATATCAAGAAATTGTCTTTACACAAGTTTAATGAAATCCATTAAAAGGATGCTCCTGAAAAAAACTTTTAATAGGTACTATTGAAGATTATGTAAAAGAGCATGGATTTGACTCGCTCCAGCGATACCGCTAGGATGTGGAACACCCTCCCGGCGCACGAGTTACCTACCAAGTATAATTTAGGTACCTTTAAAGCAAGAGTAAAGCATCTTCCAGGCAAGCGCGCTCCAACCTAGACCTCATCATTGCTTTGCACTAAGCATGATTGTCGTCAAGCGCAAGCCTATCTCATAATAAAAAAAATGCTCAGGACATAGGTAACTTATGTAGATCTACACATTATGTCATTTTAAATACATTTTTTCAGAAGAGCAACCACAGAGTTTTTTGCTGGTTCTTCTCGGTATGGAACGGCATTTCTTTTATTTTTTTTTAATTTTTTTTATTTAGTACACTAACAATTTACATAATATATGACAAACACAAGAACGTTCACATTATTACTATTTCTTATACGTAAATCGATTACAAGTGCACATAACATTGAAAGGTTAAATTATGTCATGTAAACTAAATATTGGCAATTGAGGTATAAAAACTTAAAAACTAGGTATTAAAAACTTACAATCTTACTTACATTCTTAATTCAAATTAATAATTTTGGGAACAAAATACAAAAAAAAAGAAGAATAATAATACAAAAGAACAATATTACCTTAAAGTGAAATTCGCTGATACATGATCAGTGAGTATTTTCTTAAAAGTAGTATATGAGACATAAAATATGTCGATGCCTGGTAAAGTTTTAGACAATTCGTTATATTTGCCACAAATACGCGCAATGGGAGCTTGACGACCGAGATGTGTTTTCGCGAAAGGAATATGGAAAGTTTTCGAGATGCGACAACGGGGATACCTACGTGGGGCAGATAACGATATGCGATTAAGAATATTGCTGCACTTTACTTTATTGTGTACAATTTTATGAAGATAGCACTGATCGAGAATTTCTCGCCTATTTCGAAGAGATATCAATTTAAAATGAGTCAGTCGCTGACTATAGGGTTGCCTGTGTGATATACCGCTAGCATGAAAGGCAAGGTGTCGAGTAAAAGCTCATTGTACACTTTCAATGCGCTGGGAGTGCACACCAAAGGATGGATTCCAGATAACACTGGCGAACTTAAGGTGGCTTCTTACCAATGCATTGAATAAGATAATTTTAGTCCTTGACGAAAAAGCCTTTGTATTGCGTTTAATAAATCCTAAGAGTTGCGCGGCTTTATTTACAACATTGCTTATATGCGATTTGAAGGTTAACTTACTGTCAATAGTTACTCCTAAATCCTTAATTTCCATTAACTCATGCACAAGAACATTATCAATTGAGTAACTAGAGACAAGCGGTTTTTTCTTCCGGGTAAATTTTATGTGAAAGCATTTGTTTACATTTAGGGTCATACTATTGACTTTACACCAATTGAATATTGTATTCAAGTCATCCTGTATGAGCTTGATATCATCAACTGATTCGACTGGTTTGTAAAGTTTTAAATCATCAGCAAATAACGAGCAGGAACAGTTTTTGATTTCTGTGGTAATGTCGTTAATAAAAGCTAAAAATAATAGAGGCCCTAAATGAGAACCTTGAGGCACCCCAGACTGTGCAAGATACGTTTTCGATTCAAACCCATTGATAACAACAATTTGGGATCGTTGTGCTAAATATGATTCAAACCATTTGAGCAACGAAGACCTTATAGAAGGGAAAGTTTAGTGACGAGCTTTTGGTGATCAACCCCGCGCGCGCGCGCCGACCGAGCAAGACGTGTTTCCGTGTACTCGACAATAGTTATTTTAAAAGTGTAGCTAAAAGTGACAATTTCGTAACATAGTTTGTTTACACATCAAAAATAATACTGTTTACACCTAAAACTGATAAAAATAAAGTGATTGTGCAAGTTCTAAGCAGATAATTTTCGATTATAATCTTGCAATATTTGTGACTTGAAGTGTTAATGCCCAGTAATGACGTTCACTCGATAATATTTTATAGAATACCCACTTTAAAGTAAAGTTAGTGTGGCATACGACTCAATATTTTCGCATTCTACTGTCAGTAGCTCCGTAGCCTAGCGGTTACTGTACTCGTCTGATTGCATTGGGAATCGACGGTTCAAATCCAACCCGGACAAGATAATTTTTCCTTTTTCAAATATAATTTACTACAAATAAAATACAAAAATGTCGAATATACTCTGGAACTGTTGCAATAATGCAAAAGGCGACGAAGACTATGTATGTTGTGCGATTTGTAATAAAGGCTATCACCATGCATGCTTGTTATCGACTGGACAATCAAGCTTAAACACAGAGCTGGAATCTGATTGGAAGTGCCCCTCGTGCACGTTAAAAAGACCAAAAGGTAACAATGAGAATACACCAGTACGTAGTAAAGACGCGTTTGTTAACGAACAGACCATACCGAAAAGATCGAACAAAAGAGTAGCTCTTTCTCCGCCAGAACTGTCATGTTCCACGGAACAAGGCGACTTCCGAGAAATCGTGAGAGAAATCTTAAAGACCGAAATGAGCGAGATGGTAAAACAGGTAACTACATCTATCAAAAGTATATTAAATAACGAACTGAAACTTTTGAGAGAAGAAATTACAGATATGAAAAATTCAATAAAGGAGATAATTTTTTTTGGGCCCACTAGATTTGATAGCGTTTACTAATCAAATCATACTTGAAAAAAAGTAACCGATTTATCATAGTAAACGGAGTAATATTATATAAAAATCTAACCGGAATAATGAAATCATCAAAAAGAGGTGATGTTTTGATTTTTATTAGTTCATATTACAATTACTAGCGGCACGAAAGTCTAACGGTGACGCTATTGGTTGGATGTGCATACACGTGATTGGTTGGTCAGTCGGCATGATTGTTCGCGATTGGTTGATAAGTCGGACCTCGCTTGCCGGATTCGCCAAGACTACTGCGCTATTACAGTCAGCCCTTGTTTCAGTTGTTGTCATGTTCAGTTACCAGTGTTGCCACTTTAGCGACTTTGTAGCTAATCTAGCAAGGGAGCTTTTTAGGGACTTTAATTCAATGTTTTAATTCAACGGCAAAAAAATATTCTGGTGACTTTTAGCGACATTTACACAATCTATACCCACTTTTCACATTTTATTAAATTCAGGTATGGTCAATGAATAAAGAACTGCCACGATAGCTATATTCGGAGTCTTTGTTCTGGGACTGATGGGTTTACATATCTATCTATTACTTAAAATAAAACTGTAAGTCCAATTTCTGAAGATATTTTGAAAATTTTTTTGGCGGGCACTCATTAATCGATACTGATGTCAAAACTGTATTTTTTTCATTTTTGTCTGTCTGTCTGTCTGTCTGTATCTTGGCCGCGCATCACGCCGAAACTACTGAATGAATTTAAACGAAACTTGGCATGATTTGAGTTCATACTACGAGGTAAGACATAGGATACTTTTTATCCCGAAATTCAGTACTGTTCCCTTGGGAGAGGGGGTGCAAGTCAAAATATGTACTTAGTTGTAATTCATTAACAATAAGCATGAGCAATATTTTATTATAAACACGGAAACTCCGTGGGAATTAAAAAAATTATTCCACGCAGACGAAGTCGCGGGCATTAGCTAGTTCATAATAATTTTTTTTCGTAACACTTGGGTCAGTTTTGTTACGCGCAATATGTAATTGCGTTTTTTTTACGCCACTACTAGCCCTTGACCGCAATCTCACCTGATGGTAGGTGATGATGCAGTCTAAGATGGTAGCGGGCTAACCTAGGTTAGGATACGGCAGTTATATTAAACCCATACCCCTAATCGGTTTCTACACGGCATTGTACTGGAACGCTGAATCGCTTGGCCGTACATCTTTGCTGGTAGGGTGGTAATTAGACACGGCCGAAATTATGAATTCCCAAATTGAACCTACCACCACGTGAACCACGTAAGGCCAAAACTCCCGTCAGGCGTAGGTACTTTCAGTGTATTTTTAAATCCCTCGTGTGTGTTTAAAAGTGACTGTTTCTTAACTACTTAAATGCAATAATAATCAAGAATATAAAATGGATTTTCCGGTCAAGAAAAATATTTCTTAGTTATTAAAAATTAATTTCTTTAATAAAATTATATTTAGCGACATTTTGAGACTTTTTTGTTTACTAAACTAGGGACTTTCAGATGGCGTTCTAAAGACCTACACCAATTAAATGTGGCAACACTGGTTGTCAGTTGTCACTTGTCAAGTCGTTACCAAATACCAGTGTAACTGTAACTTTAACTTGGTCGTTATTTTTCAAGTGAGCCGATTCTGTTTGCTTTTCTTGTTTTTTTCTTTCGAAAATGGATAATCCAACTACACAACACAGTTGTGCAGTAAGATTTCATCGCAATGTGCGAAAAAAATTACTGTCCGAGACAGCTGCAGAAGTGCGCCAAGTCGTATCAGAGTGGATTTGTCGCCAGGTATGTTGTATCATAAGGCCTGAGGCTTACAGTTTTCACTGATTGTCGCTGCTTTAACCAGCAATTATATATTTTTTTATTAATTTATGTTAGTACCTACTAAGTACTTTGGCGTTTTTTTAGATATGCCCACAAGATGCGGTTTGTGCAAACTGCTTAGTAATATTGCAAGACAATATAGACAATAAACTAACTTAAAAGTAGTGCAACTCGTAATTATGATATTGAAAATATCATTCAGCATAATTCAACATTATGCAAGTATTGATTGGGCTTTACCCATCATCAATTTGAACAATACATAATTATTATTTGAGATGTACATCTATCAGTGAAAGGGTTACATATCCAAAAAAAAAAAGTCTGTAAAAAACTATAGTTTAATAGAAAATTCAAGTACAATACTTCTTTAAAAAACAACAACAACGGATCAATACTACCTAGGTACTACAGCTACTACCACTACTAACACTAGGTTTAATTCTAATTTGTATCCAATAATTAACTTTTTATTTAATATCATACTACATCTTTTATTTATATATTATTCATATATAAACATACTTAATACATACAATTTATTAAACATGTTTATAGAAGTATTAAAAAATAAATAAATATTAAAAAGCTACAAAAAAGAGTATTTTTTTATCCTACTAGCTGTGTAGCCTAATATCCTATATACTAATGTGCTCCCGACCGAATTTCGGCCACTGTGGCCAATCTCCAGAGAGTTTAGCCATCTGCGCGGGAGATATTATAGTGCAAAAGTGTATGCGCAAACACAGGTGCACTCTCTGTTCCTTTACTCTCATAGCCCGATGGGACGGAAAATCTGACACGAACGGAGAGAGATCAGGCGCAGGGCCGACGGCTTTACGTGCTCTCCGAAGCACGGGGGTGAAACACCGCCAACTTCCTAACTTCGGGCTAGTACCTACTGTGAATTTCTCGTCAGAAAAATCCAATACCTAATCATGGCCCGACCCGGGACTCGAACCCGGGACGTCGTCAGCCGCAGTCGAACATGCTAACCTCTAAACCAACGAGGCAGTATCCTTTAAACTAGTCTATATCCTAATAGACTTTGCCAACTATATTAGGCAGTCGCAAGTGACTTAGGTTATTAATGTGTGGTTCAAGTTTGACTGTCGATATCTCAATATTCCCGTTAGAGGAGGTTTAGCTACTTTTACCATTCTAGTACAGAGATCATTAGGAACCCATCACCATAAGTTTCACTAATAAACGCGACAATTTGAGGTGGGCCCATTCCCCATACAAAAAAAAATTGTCTCCTTTTATCAACAGCCAGTATGATGACTTTATTAAGGAGCACCGTGCTAACGAAATTATTATAAAGGACCTAAAGGAACAGAATAGAAAATTGGAGGCGACCATAGAAACAATAAAAACACGCGTAAGCGATCTAGAACAGCGATCGAGATCGAATAACTTTGAATTGCAGTGCGTTCCGGAAAGAAAAAGTGAAAATTTGGTTGCAATCATCGAGCAGTTGGGAAGAGTGATTGGTCAGGATATAAATTCAGACAAAATCTTGAATATTACGAGAATAGCTAAAGCGAATCGTCTGAGTAGTCGCCCGAGATCCATCATTGTACAATTTAACTCTCCGTTAATGAGAGACAGTTTTTTGGCTGCAGTAATCAAATATAATAAAAGCAACCCAAATGATAAATTAAATACTGCTCACGTTGGAATCGGAGTTAGCAGCGAGAAAAAGCCCATTTATGTGGTCGAACATTTGTCTCCAGAAAATAAAGCCCTGCATGCTGCCACCAGAATAAAAGCAAAAGAAAAGGGATATAAATATGTTTGGATTCGTAATGGTCGTATCTTGATTCGTAAGGACGATACCTCCGATTACAAAGTAGTGAAAGACCAGGACTTCTTGAATAAATTAAATTAGTATGTAAGGTTGAGGTCAAGTATTGGTGCCGTATTCCCCTTCAAATTCACATCGCTAAGCATTCTGTACCAAAATGTGCGCGGGCTCAGAACTAAAACACACGATGTTTATCGAAACATTGTGGTTAACGATTACGACATCATTATCTTGACTGAAACATGGTTAAATAACTCCATTTTAAGTAGCGAACTGTTCGATACACGTTATATTGTATGTAGAAGAGATAGACAGTCTTCCAAACTTAGCACTAATACAGACGGTGGCGGAGTTTTAATTGCTGTTAAAAAAAGTATTAGTTCTGATAGAATCACTCGATGGGAAAGTGATTGTGAAGATCTCTGGTTAGTTGTTCACGTATCCCATTTAAAAAGTATCACTCACTTTGCTTTATGTGCTGTATACCTCCCACCGCCTGTCAATAAGAGTGTACTAGATCACTATTTGAATAACTGTAACAGAGTTTCGGAGCAACACAATATGTTAACATGTATCATTGGTGATTTCAATCTTAGTAGTATTAACTGGAATGAACCTTCTAATGGAAAACAAGTCCCATCAGCTCTAACTTTGCTTGACTTTGTATCTGAAAATGGACTACGTCAATGTAACTCAGTGCTAAATGATAAGGGAAAAATACTTGATCTAGTTCTTGTTGATTTACCTACATGCGAAGTTAACTGTTCATATAATTCTATTAGTAACATAGATCCACTACATCCTCCACTAGCAATCAATATATCCGACGTAAAAACCGACAGACTAACGATTAATACAGCTATCGATCGGTTTGACTACTATAAGGCCGATTATGATTCAATCAATGAGTTCTTAAAAGGCATGGATTGGCGCCAACTATTGAATCTGGACGATGTTAATGAAATGGTGGAAGTATTTTATGACAAATTGCACGTTGCTATCAACAAGTATGTCCCCAAACGGAAACTTAAAGAATCTAAGTATCCTGCGTGGATAAATAACAAAGTTATAAAAAGAATTCAGGAAAAGCACAAAATGTTAAAACGTTTCAAAATCTATAAAAATCCAATGGACGAAATCGAGTTACGAATACTTAGTGACCGATGCGACAAACTTGCTCGCAATGCTTACAATAATTATAATAGCGATTTGGAAAAGCAAATACAAAAAAATCCAAAAGCATTTTGGACATTCTTAAAAAGTAAGCGTAAAAAATCTAACTCATATCCAGCAACCATGAATAATGGAATTAAAACAACTTCTAGTGGAATTGAGATTTGCAATATGTTTTCAAATTATTTTGCTTCCGTCTATGAAAACCTTAACGACTCCAATAGTAACTTATTTACATCTACAAATTTAAAAAATATTCTTTACTTAGGTTATCGAGACAACCTTAATTCAATTGATTTAAGTGAGGCCGAAATATTAAAAAAACTTAGAAGCCTGGATATAAAAAAAGGCGCAGGAACCGATAATATACCACCAGTATTCATAAAAAATTGTGCAGCCAGTCTTACCCCACCTTTATACCACATATTTAAATCCTCTCTTCGCTCTGGAAACTTTCCGGCGGCATGGAAGCAAGCGAAAGTAGTACCAATTTACAAAAGTGACGACAAAAAAGATGTCCGCAACTATAGACCCATTTCAATACTTTCAGTTTTTGCAAAGGTCCTTGAATCTTTAGTGTGTCCTATAATTCAAATGCATTTCAAACAGTTTGTCACTGAACAACAACACGGATTTATGCCTGGTAGGTCCACGTCTTCTAACTTAGTGAATTTCACTAACTCTTTATCAGAGGCTATAGATTCACAAAAGCAAATTGACACGATATACACGGATTTTAAGAAGGCATTCGACAAAGTACCGCACGGAATCCTAATTGAAAAACTTTTGTATTATGGTTATTCGGGTCCACTATTGCATTGGCTATCGTCATACTTAAAGGATCGATCTTTCTATGTTGTTGTTAACGGATTTAGCTCCACACTGCACTCTATAACATCTGGAATACCCCAAGGATCGCATCTTGGTCCAGTACTATTTAATATCTTTGTTAATGATATTGCCTACTGTTTTAAACACTCCACCCCCTACTTGTATGCCGATGATTTAAAATTTTCAAAAAATATCTGTTCTTCAAACGACTCATTCCTATTACAAGAGGATCTTAACAGGTTAACAGACTGGTGCACTTCTAATGGTATGCAACTCAATTTCAATAAATGTCTGCATATCAAATTTACCCGTAAGCATAACATCATTCAGACTCAATATAGTCTAGATGGCAAGATTTTAAAAGAAGTTGATCATATAAAAGACTTGGGTGTTATATTAGATACCAAGTTGACATATCAAAATCAAATAGACAATGTTATTAACAAGGCATCAAAGATGTTGGGTTTTATTATGAGGCAAGGTCGGTCCTATAAAGAAACTAAAACAAAAATAATTCTTTATAACAGCCTTGTTCGGAGTCACCTGGAGTACTGTAGTGTAGTTTGGCGGCCACATTATGCTACCCACTATTTAAGATTGGAACGTATACAAAAAGGATTTATGTGGCATCTGTCGTTTGGAGCTAAAATACATAAAACAGTTATTTCTTATAAGGAAAGGTTAAAATATTTTAAAATGATGACCCTTGAAAAAAGAAGAGATTTATTGGATCTTATGTTTCTGTACAACTTACTAATAAATAAAGTAGATTGTCCAAATTTGCTTAGCAAAATAAAGTTTAGAGCACCGCATAGATATCCGCGCACTCCCATAACTCCCCTAGTGCCACCAGGCAGCAGAACAGTATTTGGCGCCAACACTACTCTGCCTCGACTGTGCAAACTATACAACGAACGCAGTCAGTCCATAGATGTAAACTTTAATTCACGTGCTGTATTTCGCAAATTAGTAATATGCGACTTAGCCAATATGAGTTGTATGTATTGATTTGTTAGTATGTATGCTTTATCTGTAAATTTTTGTTTGTAGAATGTTTTTTTTTTTTGTTATTATTATAATATCATACACCTATACAAATTAAGAATAATTAACAACGGTTCTCATAAAGATTGTAAATATAATTGAAATGCATTATTATGTTGTTGTATTTAACCATACAGACATATTTTATGTAATTGTAATCATTTTAACTGTAATTATTGTAATGTGATGTAGCTAAGGAATTTTGCATGTTGTGTTTACTTTTATGTGATTTTTACACATTGTGAACGTTACATCTTGCTTGTACCTATACTAAGTATCTCGATGTAAAAATCGCTAGTACACCTTAATTAAAAAAAAAAAAAAAAAAAAAAAAAAAAAAAAAAAAAAAAAAAAAAAAAAAAACCTTGTCAAATGCACTACTAAAATCTGTGTAAATAGCGTCAATTTGTTGGCCCTTATCTACTCCTTTTATAAGATCAGAAGTATAATTTGTCAGATTGGTCTGAACCGATAAACCACTTCTGAATCCATGTTGCGAGCTGGTAAGGAAATTGTCAAGGTGCTTGGCAAAAACGGGGAGCACAAGACTTTCAAATAGTTTGGAGAAGCATGAAAGAATTGATATAGGCCGATAATTTTTGATATCCATGCGATCTCCTTTCTTGTGGACTGGCACTATACGCGCTTTCTTCCATTCATCTGGAAAGATACCCTCTTCAAGGGAGCGATTGAAGATAAGTGTCAGTGGGCAAGCAAGACCAGGACCACAACGCTTAACAAAAATGGGAGGAAGGCTATCTGGACCCGCGCCTTTATGAGGATCTAATTTTTTTATCTTTTTAAGGATTTCTGTTTCAAAAATATACAACTTAGAAAGCTGTGAAACATTGTTAAGTCGCTGGTTTGGTAAATTTGCCGGTATGCAATTAGATGATACAGTATAGATGGAGGAGAAATGGTCAGCAAAGAGATTGGCTATCTCAGAGCCAGTATTTGCAACCGTGCCATTCAGTTTCATGGACGCGGGTAAAGATGATTCACCCTTCTTTTTATTTTTAAAGTATTTCCAAAAGTATTTTGGATTTTTTGAAATATTAGACTCAGTGCTAGCTTTATAATCATTTATGCATGAATCAAAGAGTTTATGACAACGACCACGAAGTATTTCGAACTCTAAGCTATCTCTGGGGTTATTGTATTTGCGATGTTTTTTGCGGAGTCTGTCTTTTTCAGCTAATATAAGTTTAATCAAGTTATTCTTGAACCAGATCGGATACTTCGCTGAGATAAGCTTATGCTTGGGTACAAATACATAGATCGATTATTTCAAATAAGCACTTGTAAAATATTTAACCATAGCATCGACATCTTTGCAATCAGAAAATTTATGTAGCCAATCAATATTTTTTATTTCTCTAACAATAGCATTATAGTCAGCCTTAAAGTAATTGTAATCGATACGACTTTTAGGACGAAGGAACGATAAATTTCCGCACTCTATACTTATCAAAAGGCTAGGGTGGTACGAGTCCAATTTACTTAGTAAGTCAGGAGGCTTTGTGACCTTAATGTTTGGTAAGTTACTAAGCACTAAGTCCAAAAGTCTATCGTCATAGTTACTTATACTATTATAATGGTATACATTATTGATAGACATAAAATCGACTAATGAGTATCCTAGAGCATTATTGTAATTATGTGGAGTCATATTTGAATGATTAGAAGACCATTCTATAAAACCCAGATTAAAGTCTCCTACCACAACCAAGTCATCAACGTGATTGATTACGTCATCTACGCTTTCTAAGAGTTTGTTTAGATTTTCTAGTTTGACTGGCGGAGGTAAATAGACTACACAAAGTGCAATACTTTTTGAGATATGGTTGTTACTAAATTCCAATACCACCCACATATTCTCATCATCAGTTTCCCAATTTAAAATACGAGAAGATGCGATCTCACGTGAGATAGCAATGAGAACACCTCCACCATCTTTTTTGGATGCAGAACATACACGATCTTTTCTATATATAACAAAGCGGGAATCAAACAGTTCATTATCAAATATGGTAGAGTTAAGCCAAGTTTCAGTGAATACAATAATTTTAAAGTTCGAAATTAAGATATTCTTAAGCACATCATTAGTCTTGGTTCTCAGTCCTCGCACATTCTGATAATAAATGTCTATCATTGTGAAAGTTGAGGAGCCATAGCATTCAGACTGTTTATTTAATGAAATTATACTATGAGCTTAAGACTATCTTCATTTTTAATTATTATTGCCTGGCTAATTTCGTCCTTGCGTACGTAGATTTTTCCGTTTCTAATCCATGTAAAGCGGTATTTCATCTCCTTGGATTCTATGCGAGCGGCAGCATGAAGAGATTTACTCCCCGGGGTTAAATGCTCTGAAACATATATTGGTGCTCGAGATCCTCCAATTCCTAGATGGCGAGAGCTCAATTTATCTTCAGGGTTTTTCTTATTAAATTTTGCTACCGCCGCTAGGAGAGCATCTCTGTGTTTTATGGTACGCAGCTTGACAATGACTGAACGTGGCTTGTCGGTGTTTTTATTCAGCTTAGCTACTCTGGTAACATATTGGATCTCATCCTCTGATAGCGGGCTGTTGACAGCCTGGCTTAACTGGACCATCGTGTTTACTAAATTTTCTGCTTTGTGTTCAGGAATACCATTTACTTCAACATTGCACTCTCTCATATGTAACTCAACGATGTTCAATCTGGTTGTAAGGTCCTTAACGGATGATTGAAGATGGGAATTTTCATATTTTAATGTGTTAATAATGGCGGATTTTTCTTCCAATGCTACTTTCATCTTTTCAAATTACGTATTTATAAAAGTCATCGACTCGCAAAATCCCGCAATTTGTTTATTAATTGATTTCAACTGTGCAGTAACAAGATTTTGAATCGTTGCAGAAAGTTCTTGCTTTAAAATATCACGAAGAGTGTTCTCCGTTAGAAAGTTACTACCATCGCCACTACTCATCGATGCGGGTGTTGGTGACGCGCTACGTTTCTTCCGTGTAGTAACGAAGGACTCCGGAGATTCTATCTAACTTGATAGCTGATCTAACAGGTGTCAGTGTGTTTCCAGTCTTTGGTTGTTTGCTGCAACACTCCGGGCATTTCCAGCTATTCCGCTTTTGCTGGTCCATATGTTCAAATTGCTTGATAGGTATGTTTGCGCATTCGCAATCGTATTTTGATTTGCAGATTGAGCAACTAAGAAATTCTTTTTTAGGCAAATTATTTCTGCATCCTGCGCAAATTTTAAAATTTACTGAAGAAGCCATTTCTATTAAAGTCAAAGATATTTAAATTTGAAATTTTAGAAAATGAAAAAAGCGCGCCGGCGTTGGAATTCGATCGCACGTCTCTGCTGTGGCCACGGGCCACTGTTACATACTACGCCACGGTGATGTTAGTCATTAACAGCGAAAATAACGTACTAATGAAGTATTTGTTCTTGTTGATTGATATTGATAAATTGTGGGTAGTATTTGAAAACAACTAAAAAGTTCAACACTGACTCATGATAAGTAAACACTAATCACAAAATATCTTAGGTTAGATTCACTGATATCACTTTTGGAGTTTGTTGATAGCGATTTTAAGACTAAATCACACCACGTTTAGCTCTTCTCGCTTTTTACACTTCAAAGTACTGGGCAAAGCTTGGGTAAGGTAACGATATTTTTGATTTAATGTTACTACTTTAACACCAGATTTTCTTCTAATTCACGTAATTATCTCGTAGGATAACATTCACACAGTGCAATTGAAGACTAATTAACGTTTTGACACTACTTTTTGTATATATAATTTACTATTGAAATTAAAAATGAATTATATAACAAGGAGCAAAATTTAGAGATGTTTAGGTACATGACGAGTGGCGCCATCTAATCGAACCAGTAGCAGATTCACTCGACGATTCAAACGCACTTTAAAAGTTTATTTTAATCAAAAACATTAATTAATTATTCATTTTATTTAAAATCTAAATCGAAGTCTAAAGAGGCGATGATTGAAATGAAAATAATGAGGTTAAATAACCCGACGAGAAAATATCTTGCGAATGTTATATTTCTATCAATATGTTTAAAAACAAGTAGGTCATATTTTCCGTTTGTCATCTTTACCTCTTTAGAAAGATATTCCCCTCTGTAATTTTTAATATCAAAACTTTTCTCAACCCTGGGAATACATTTTATTTCCTAAATTCTGAGTGAAATACTTACCTACCTAATATTTTCATTTAATTTATGCTGAATGGCTCGCAGTGAAATAAGTTTGGATAAAATTCGCTGACCTGGAATTTTGTAGATTTAAAAAATGCTTTATTAAAAAATAGCTATTTCATGCCCATTTCTTACCCCATTCGTGAGCCTGTTCACACAACACGCGGCACGCGGTTTCCTTTGCGCCGCGCGAAATGAAATGAAATCTTACTAATATTATAAATGCGAAAGTTTGGATGGATGTATGGATGTATAGATGTATGGATGGATTTATGGATGTTTGTTACTCAATCACGCCCCAACCGTAAATAAATAAATAAATAAAAATAATATTTTATTGGCCGGAATATGGGTACAGATATAGGCCTTAAAGATAATATTTCCCTTACATATCCTACCATACAATGGTGTGCAAATGGTTATGTATTTTTGAGTTTAAATTTCATTAGATCATAGGTAAATGTCATAATATAATCATCATATAAATCATTCTTAGTCAAGTATTAGAGGAATCTCATTAAGTCATCAAGATATACTATAATAAAACTTACAGGCAACACAAACACATAGGTAATACTAATAAAGTCAATAATAGAATATAGAAGCAAAACCATAGAACAAAAAGATCATCGTTGTCAGCATATGATAATATCTGCGTTAAGTAAAATTTTTGTCTACAAGGTAATCATTTATTTTGTAGTACATTTTATTTAAAAGGAGATTATGTAATTTGCGTTTGAAATGTGGTATACTAGTAATGCTTTTTATAGTTTCAGGTAGATTGTTGTAAATTTTAATAGCCATGTAGTAAGCACTTTTGGAAAAAAGATTTATTCGTTGAACGGATCTGGCTGAAATTTGGAACAGATATAGATTATAGTCTGGAATAGGCTACTACTAACCACGCAGACGAAGTCGCGGCCATTCGCTAGTTATATATTATATATTATATATATATATATATATATATTTCACGTAGGGCAACTTGTGTAACTTATGATACGTCAAGACTCAAGACTCTACCACCGGTTCGGAAATTTGGTGGCTATAATAATCTTAAATCGTTCAGTTATTCACCTGATCTCTCTCGGGTCGTGTCAGATTTTCCGTCCCATCGGGCAATGAGAGTAACGGACCAGATAGTAAGTACGTCTGTGTTTGCGCACACACTTGTGCACCATAATATCTTTCTGGATATTGGCCGATACGCCCAAAATTCGGTCGGGAAGACATTATTATAACTGAAAAGCTCTTGAGAGAAAAACTCAATATCGGCTCAACCCGGCAATCGAAACCACGACTTCATTTTCTGCACTAGAACACGGAACCAACATGGTATAGTTCTTGCAACTCGTGAACTTTACTTGTAATTATGCACATTGCGCAAGTGTGCGTGCCTCTCGGAGCGGTCAGGCGTACGCGCAATCACGTACACGCACGCATGTACACGTATACAATATATGTATACAGATAGGACTTTAACACAACCATGAGCGACGCGCACTCATGAATTGCAACTACTATACCCATAACACCTTAATTAGGTTTTATTTATTTATATTCCCGTGAATTTACGAAATCACGCGGCTTTCAGTAGACGTTCAGTATATTAATTGGATCCCATTGTCTGAAAGTTGGTGATTTCAGTACAATAAACGCTCGTCGAATCAACGACACATCGACTCAACGAATTGTGTAATGTGTTCACACTTTTGGAATTATTCAATAGGGCGTGTAAAATAGCTTTAATTCATTATGCAAATCGTCACGCGCTGACAGCTGGTGTTCGCAAAATGTACTTAAATACGTCATTACAGTGATTCATTATGGGAGTGAGTCGGAGTAATGATTTTTACATAATATATGCTCGAAGTTGGAGTATCTATCTATACTAATATTACAAACGTGAAAGTTTGGATGGATGGATGTTTGTTACATTGTGTCATTCACGTCAGAACGGCTGTGTGTGGCTATATCATGTCGTCCACTTTGCGTTTGTCCAGCGGTGGACGTCTTTTTTGATGATGAAAACCAACCACTGGACTGTCACGGCTCTCCACTGAATACAACTTGGGTATTTCCTACTAGTCCAATTAAATGAGATCTCCCAAAAGTTTTAATATCCACGTTCTCTGTTAGTTTTTTGTTATGCGTTTTTTCGCGAGGTTTGAGGTTTAGGAAAAGTAGCTAACGTGTTATAACAGCCTATAATCTATCTCTGTGCCAAACTTCATTAAGATCCGTTCAGCCGTTCTGGCGTGATTGAGTAACAAACATCCATCCATCCGAACTTTCGCATATTAGGTTAAATAACATTTTGGACTATCGAAAAAAAGTGCGTCGAATTTTGATGATGTCACAATTCAGTATAGGTATTTCATACACAATCCCAAACTAAGCGCGCGTTTTGACGTTTGAAAAAAGTTGCTGATTTGACTAGTTGCCAAATACCCAATTACTGTACGTGAACAATGAATTAATATTCCAATTTGTCACCGGAGTCCGCGGGGGCAGCGAATCTACATCAATTTTAACTTCGGCTCGTTCGCACAAATTGTTTTGCAATCCGAAAATATTGACGACGGTACGAATTTATAATTCCCTCAATTTCGTCCAATTTCCATTGTTGTTCGGCAATTTGTTGGACATGAGTTTTGACTTTTAAAATTTATAATTATGACCTGCCCCGGCTTTGCACGGGTGGACAATAGGGATGATGCCTATGTCAAAATTATTTCTTACTGATTATTAAATAGAGGGTCTTTCAAAATACCTAAAATTGACATCCTCGGTTAGTTTTAACTTTGATATCCATTTTAAACTATAGATTAAAGTAAAAAAGAATGTGGAAATTTGATGAAGTTAGGTACATTTGTAACTTTCATACAACTTCCATATTAGCAGTGCTAGCAGCGCGTTTTTAAGTTTGATAAAGAGTTGCTGATTTGACTGAGTTGTCATCATTCCTAATATTACTTTATCTCTAGTTCGTGCAATAGGCATGATGACAGTAACCAAGAATCAATGAAATTATAAATTTATCTAATAAAATAGGATTCATGGATTATAAAAAAACGTATTTATTTTTATATTTCGAGTAAGATTGCTATTTACTTTGATAAAATAAAACTATAAAATACAGCAATCCGCCATATTGCATAAAACACCAAATAAGCGAATGACGTCACAATTTGTTTTCGAGCTTTGACAATCGACAACACAGAGTACCTTGTGTAAATGATCGACAATCTCTAAGTACACATGTTTTATGTGTTTATCAAGTATTTTCGTATTTTTTTGTTCCCAAAGATCATTTCCATATTCTAGTTTTGTTTTACCGAAACCAAAATCAAGAAATTAAAAATCGTTAGCCAAGATCAAGGATTTACCAAGCTCTAATTTGCCCAGGATTGATTTGTTGATGCTGGGTGAATTTGTTGCATCAAACAAAGACTTTTGTTCAGCAGAATTTCGCAATGTCAAAACTTCCATGTAAGTACAATAATAACCTAATAATTTAAAGACACAAACAAACAAACAAATATTAGACAAAACGTTATGGATTTATAAGAGATTAAACCTAACCTCAAAAGGATCGAATTGATTACTAAATTAAGATCTCAAACAAGATTGTTATGCACAGCATACTAGAATAAAGCAAAAATTTACGCCAAAGTGATCGTCGCAGAAATAAATATTAGAAATTGACATATAGCTGCAGGATTTCGCCGTGCAAGATTAAGCCAATTACCTACATCGCATTGTTTTTTAAGTGGCACGTAAAATAAACAACTTGCTTGGAGTTAATTTTGATGCGTTATCACACTGGGGGACCACACACGACTTACACACTTCTAGAATTCATATTATTCACACAAAATATCTAAACTGCTGTACGAACTTACGAAGACCTATTGTTTACTGCACACGCACAGATACATTGGTAAAAACAATAGTGACGTCACCAACGACGCCATGACACCAGCGAGCGTTTTGGCGTGAATTTTAAAATTTAAATTTCAAATGCCAATTTTATCTACAAAACCTTAATTTTCTGCTGAAATAAGGTATTTTTTCGAAACAGTAGATACTTCCGAACATGATTTATCAATTTTTCAAAATCAGTCATCATGCCTATTCAGGAGCGCGCGTGAACTTTACTTGTAGTTATGCACATTGCCTAAGTGCGCGTGGCTCTCGGAGCGGTCGGTCGTACGCGCAATCGGGTACACGCACGCATTTACACGTATACATATGTATACAGATAGGACTTGAACACAACCATGAGCGACGCGCACTCATGAATTGCAAGAACTATACCAGTATTACATGTAACCTTATTAACATTATTTTTATTAATAGAGAGAATACAATCAGCTGTTACGTTTCTCTCACACTCCTGTGATGCCGGCTCTTCTCAGTAGAACAGTTTTCCGAACCGTTGCGGCAGAGTCTTCTTGACTTTGATAAGTGACACAAGTTGTCCTACGTGACTTAAATAAATCGTTTCATTTCAATAATAAACAAAAATTTATTGAGGTATAGATATTCCGTTTTTTTTAGTCCGGGTTCTAATAATTATATATTCGTAATTCTATATGGGTTGATGTGTTGCTTGTTTATTTCGGAACATGAAAAGAGGAATATTCTGACAACAAAAATTCGAACATTGGTAAAAAAAGGTTCGCTTTTTTCCTGACAAAAAAGAGTTTCGAATTTTAGCCGTATTTCAATCAGGGATTTCTAAAAGCTCATGTGGCATACTACCATCACTTAAAATCGTATTGTTTTAATCTTGTTTATGTTCGTGTTTTAGAATTATAATACTTATATAAGGGATGACAAGGTACCTGATATAAAACTATCATTTTGAAGTAATACTGCTCTAAGCGTTGGTAGTAACCCCCCTGATTGGGAAACTTCGGACTAAAGCACTGGCACCCGTTGGTTAAGGACACCGATCTGTGTATGTGTATGTCTGCTATGCTTTTATGGTCCATCTGGTCAACTGATTTTGACGAAATTGACGACTTCCCTGGCGCAGTGTTGAGCGCTGTTGTCTTAACGTGGGAGGTCCCGTGTTCGATTCCCGGCAGGTTAAATTTGGGAATTTATAATTTCTATATTTTCTCTGTCCGACCTGGTGGGAGGCTTTGGCCGTGGCTAGTAACCATCCTACCGGCAAAGACGTGCTGTCAAGCGATTTCGTTCCGGTACGATGCCGTGTAGGGGTAAGGGTTTAATATAACTGCCATGCCCCTAACAGCTTAGCCCGCTACTATCTTAGACTGCATCATCACTCACCATCAGGTGAGATCGCTGTCAAGGGCTAACTTGTAGCTGATAAAAAAATGTGGGGCATCCCAGTGAAGGAAATCCAGGAAAATCCCAAGTTCCCGCGGGAATTCGTAAAACAAAGCCACGAGTATAAGCGTAGATATTTAAGTACGGCGTAGATAAACCGAATTTAACTAACAATAAATTATATTAGGTATTGGAAAAATTCAATGCACCATAAATTACCTTTATCAGATAAGAATAATCTTATTATATTCAGTAGGAATTTATGTTTTCAGCTTTCATTGCAGTTACAAATGGTTAAGTTTTATCGACAATTTTTTTTATTTATAAAAATAAAAATGAAAATATTATTATATAAATATTATAAACTTATCTTACCCCGTGGCCAAAATTGGAACTGTTTTCAATTTTTTTTTTTAATCATATAGGTAGGTATACACTAGCGACGCTGACACCGAGTCAGATAAGTTTGTGGGACTATAATTATCTTGTGTGTTTGTAAGCGCATAACTTGAAAATGGCAAGACCTAATAAATGTGTTGTAATATTCCATAGTATGAGGTATTTAAGGAAAGAAAATTTGAAAAGGCTCCTTGGAAATTTGGACAATTTGGGAAAAACTGAAAGAGCTCTTTTAGCTATGGGCTTTTTGTATTAACTCGATTTATTGAAATTTGGACTTTAAAATATAATAATCTGGTGACTTGATTTATTGGTAATGGTTAAAATAAAAAAGAGTTAGGGCTCGTCCGGGATTTGAACCCGGGACCTCTCGCACCCTAAGCGAAAATCATACCCCTAGACCAACGAGCCGGTGACTACAGCGTTCAAATTATCGAATGGTCGTTTATTACTGCACACGGTGTGACGACACGTCACGTACCAATTTTGGTGAAAGGTGCTTTACTACGTAGGTGATGCACGCTTCGAACAAAACAACGGTAACAATCACCTATACTTATTTTAATACAAATCGAGTGCGATAGTGTCTGTTAGTCTGTCTATGTCAGTCTGTCATTTTATATGTCTGCTAAGCTTTCAAATGCAAGTCTTATCAAGCGATTTTGAAAAAAAAATTAGAAATTCAGAAGCAGGTTTCATCCCGGGGAAGCAGATAATTTATGCCAGAAAGACGACCTCCCTGGCGCAATGGTGAACCATGTCGCCTTATAAGCGGGAGCATAAATACCTAAAGCAATACTTAAGCAATATTACACAAAATGACAGTTTCATGTTTCGTACCTTGACGTTCCTCAAATAAGGATTATAATTCTAAAAAGGCAACAATAATGAAACAACATGGCTTCAAGCGTCGGCAGTATAGGGCGCACGAATTTTCTCAATTCAGAAATAGGGAAATTTTTACATAGGAACCCTTTTACAAAATTTTGATTTGTTTTCGCCCAAACATAAATTAAAAGTATCGAATATTTCGCATTCTTTCCCCGATTGCTTTATTATTCAAGAGGGATCGAAACCTTTTTTGAACCCTTTGAGACCCGAGTTCCAGATTACAAATTTAATTTGGTCTTATCACATTTGTGTATAATAGGAAGCGCTCAAATTGCTTTAGCATCAAACACTACCTCGCTGGTCTAGTGGATAGCATATTCACCTGCGGCTGACGAGGTCCCGGGTTCGAGTCCCGGGTCGGGCCATAAAAAAGTACCTATTGGGTTTTTCTGACAAGAAATTCTCAGTACTAGCCTGGAGTTAGGAAGTTGGGAGTGTTTCACCCCCTTGCCTCGGAGAGCACGTAAAGCTATCGGTCCTGCGCATGATCTCTCTCCGTTCGTATCGGATTTTCCATCTCATCGAGATATGAGAGTAAAGGAACAGAGAGGGCACCTGTGTATGCGTATACACTACTTAAAAAATTCAAAATTCAAATCTTTTTTATTCAAGTTGACTTGACAGTGTTCATACAAATAATATATTTATCAGTCACCGAAAAAAGATAATATTATAAAGTAAGTAAAATCTATAGTTCGCGCATGAGTTGAATGCAGAGCAATTGTATGGTGATACATACATTTACTCTGCATTCGACTCGCGCACGAACTGTAAGTCTATTACAATACCATGTAACATTCATGAACATGTATTATGCTTTTCCGTAATAGTTCATTATACTTACTGATAAGGAAACGTTAGACCTAAGGAACCCAAAAAGATAAAACCCAACCCCTAGTAATAGGTATTAGTTGCCAACTAAAATTCACTTACAAGGCCTGAGGTTAGAACGGAATCTAGGGCTGGCACAATTGGTGAATAATTTTAGTATCTACTGGCATAATATATTGCCCGAGTACGGACCTATAATTATCTAGAATATCAGAGCGATATGAATCAATACTAGTATTATAAACTACTTAGCTGATGCCCGCCACTTCATCAGCGTGGTTTCATTTTTTTATATTCCCGCAGGAACTCCATTTTCTGGGAGTAAAAGTAGCCTAGATGTCACTCTACAAATCCTCAACTATACCCGTACCAAACATCACGTCGATCCGTTGCTCCGTTGCGGCGTGATTGAAGGACAAATCAACAAAAAATAACACTTTCGCATTTATAACGATACGTACGTATGATGCGAAAGTGTGTGAAGTGTGACTGCTACGCTGTCACAGTTCATCTCTTCAACCAATTTTGACGAAATTTATCACAGAGATAGGCTGCGTCCTGGGGAAGGACATTAGGTTTTTATCTTGGAATATCGAATAGTTCCTACGGGAATTGCAAACAATATCTTTCTCGAAAATGCGTCTGTGATCCTGGGGAATAACATAGGCCACTTTTTTTCCTGGAACATTAAAAAGTCCATAGGAGAATATCAAAAACTTAAATCCACGCGCTAAGTTACCAACCTCTAGTAATTTAACTTGCTAAGTGAATTTCACTTACAAGGCGTGAGGCTGGAACGCAATCTAGGGCTGGCACAACTTATCGGCCGAGGTTTCCTCCGTGAAACGCTTCCCGAGCGGAAAGGCGGTGCTGTATAATTAACTAGGGCACCAGACCGATGTGAAAATAATAATAGTAAATACGTATTCAATTTACTACTAATTTTTGTACTTGTATGTAATATTTTTCTGGTAGGAGGCTTCGGCCGTAGCTAGTTACCACACGACCGGCAAAGACGTACCGCCAAGCGATTTAGCATTTCGGTACGATGTCGTGTAGAAATCGACAAGCGGTGTGGGTGTAATATTATAACTGCCATATCCCTAACAGATTAGCCCGCTACCGTCTTAGACTGCATCATCACTTACTATTATGTGCGATCGCAGACAAAGACTAACTTATAGCGAAATAAAAAAAATAACGCTAAGTTACCAACCTCTAGTAATATAACTTGCTAAGTGAATTTCACTTACAAGGCGTGAGGCTGGAACGCAATCTAGGGCTGGCACAATTTATTGGCCGAGGTTTCCTCCGTGAAACGCTTCCCGAGCGGAGAGGCGGTGCTGTATAATTAACTAGGGCACCAGACCTATAGGAAAATAATAGTAAACACATATTCAATTTTATTTTGAAAAATATTATCTTGAAATTAATTTTATATGACTTTATTTACTTGAAATTTTTATATTTATAATGAATTGCTGTTTATTTTAATAGTAAAAGTAAGTAAATCTATGTGGTACAGTGTGTACACAGAGCAGATTGCTCTATGAGTGTGTATCTTGCACTTGAAACTTGCGATAATATTCACCACACCACATAAATCTTGTAAATTACTCTCCATAAATACATATTACATATATTAATACATATTTTACCAAACTAATGTCAGCTTTACTTTTGAATTTGAATTGAATGTTTAGAAAAGATTGTTAGTTTATCTATTGATAAATGTTTAATTATGCAGATATTTGACTCATTCGATGTATTTCACTCGGTTCGTTCTTTGGCGGGCATACGCCATGTTGGAATTATTCACATAAATGCGAGTATTTTGACGTTTGAAAGTTAGTCTCCTACCGGCTGACTCAGCGATTATTGAATACTTTTTGTTTAGATCGCAATTTGATTTAGAGCTATCAGTAGCAACTGAAGTCTGATCAAATGATTAATTTATTGTTGTTATGATGCTTTGGCCAAATTTTTATAATTAACTGTTTACATTAAATCTCTCGTGAAACCGCTACACGTTGTGACCATTCGCCCGTGGAAGTTTTAAAGAGAGTACAAACATATTATTTTAAAAGTAATTTTAATTATTATTTGCCTACTTCTGGAATTATGCTTACACTAAATCGAATTTTAGAAATAAAGGACATGGCCAGCCGAACTATGGGAGCTTGCCTAGATATCAAAAATCAATGCGCAGCAATGATTTCTTTATTATTCTCATTGTTATATTTTATAGTTTTTAAATAAAAAAAATTCAGGCGTCTGAACGCTCTGAAAACTGGGAAAATATATAAAAAAAAGTTTCACCAAATAACTGCTTTCCCTTGCTTTTCAACTATTAGACTACGTTTTTCAGGAAAAAAATTAATCTTTGCATTATTTGGGCATGGATGAGGATAATAATTCTGGATTAATAAAACTATACTTGCAAGAATTATGTAATTCTTTCAATAAATCACTTTACATTGTACTGCTGCTTTCTGACACTAGATGGCGGTAGACGTTTTGGTTAGCGAGTTCAACTATTCGACCACAGATGGCAGACAGATGTAATGTCAAAGCGCGATCCTTTAAACGCAGTAGTTATTTCAAAATGCTTGTTCGATCAAGTACTCGTTTCATTGAAGCTTGTCATCTAATAAAAATAATAATAAACAAAACATACATTTCCTTTTCATTAATATTTAATTGATCAAAAAAGTGACTAAGGTACCTAAATGGTATTTATGTAGGGTTACAAGATTATTATTAGGCATCATTGACTTACCAATACCTTAGACGCACCATCGAAGCGCAAAAAACGGCACGGTCAAACTGTTCATAAATAGATAATATGAACAGTTCTCACCTCAGTCGCGCATGAGTACACCAAGCGACAACATGCCGTTTTGCTCCGTAAAAAAGTGCAAAAACAATCCGAAAGATGCGAAAAAAACGATGGAGTATCATATTTTAGGTTAGGAAATACTTTATATACATTTACTTTACGGTATACTAGCGAAATAATCACACAATCTTACCTAAATTAATTATTTTGTCATCATAATTACAATATTTCAAATGAGCAGCTATCGCATTCACACGCTTACGGGCCAATAGAGAACGCGATAGAGGCGCGTCTTAGCGAAATGGATACAAAAAATATGGAGTAGTTAATTTTTTATTTTTCTTATATTGAAGTTGTAAACTGGTACAATTAAAGTGCCCATTTTTTTTAATAAATTAATATGGGTATATTTAAAATTGGTAAGTAGTGTAAAAACCGTGTCGAATTCCTTAGATAAGAAATAATTCTTTCAAAATCGATATCTGGCAGTTATGATAATCATCATAGAAAAAGAAACCGTTGTCAATCTCTTAAAGAACGATGCCATATTTTTTTTTCTATTGAACAATTTTTTTTTATCGATTTTTGGGTAACTATATCGCAAACTTTAAAAATATTGCAGTTTCTTGTAATAATATTAATTAAAAAATAATATTAATTTATTTACAATATCCGATGCCCACACTTGAACACAATTTCACCATGTACAGTTCGCGCGCTAGTTGAATGCAGAATAAATATATGTGTCACCATACATTTACTCTGCATTCAACTCGCGCGCGAACTTTATATGATTTGAGCAAGGCCATTATTGAAAAATATATAGACGTATAGGTATGTATGTCTACACTATATGTAGACATTAAACATTGAAAAAAAGCATACTTCTAAAAGACAGGTTTATAAGTTAGGTACTCGTAGTTAAATATATTTCAAGGTACTTTTATTCATTTTTTGTCACTAGTTTTTGTATTTATTAAGAACTAGACTAGATTCTCCCTAATTTTCCGGGATAAAACGTAGCCTATATCCTTCCCCAGGATATAAACTACATACCAAATTTCAGCAAAATCAGTTGAAATGATGGGATAGCGTAGCAGACATACAGACAGATCTTCGAAATCGGTGTACATTTTTTTTATACGCACCGTATTTAGAACCTCCTCCTTTATTGAAAGTCGGTTAAAAAAGTAGCCTATATCCTTCTCCGGGATGTAATCTATCCCTATACCATATTTCATTAAAATTGGTTGAAAAGATGGGCCGTTAAAGGGTAGCAGACAAACAGACAGACAGACAAACACACTTTCGCATTTATAATATTAGTATGGAATTCAATTCGTGAATTTCGTGAGAGGGATTCGAACCCGCGACATGTTACTACTTAATGAAATTTTTATCCTGCCAAGAAGTAACTGTGTTATATTTAGATAAAATACGTAAATAAAATATTTAATACATAATAACACATAAACACACAAATACATAAAGATAATTTTCATAAAATCATCATCACCAATAAAGTATTAAAAAAAATAAAAATATCAAATACAAATTTGTCGACTCCTATATCACTTTACTTCGGAACACAGAAAGTCTTCCGCTGATTCATTGCAAAATGTCGTATGTGTCGAACTTTTATTACAAGATTTAACCCTAAGTATGAATCTATATGGTTGGTTTTTGTGAACCGTTTGGTGTCTCAGTCTGTATTATATATAGCTGCGATTGTATAAGCGATTGTGGACGCTTTTTGAGTATTATTTTGTAGGTAATGTTGTATCCTTAGTTGGTAAATCGATGTTAGGCATAGATAAAATGGAACATCAAAATGGAGTAGTGCTTAAAGCGGAAAGCGGGTGCTCAAGATTTAAACAATATGACGTATTGTTTTTTTGGAGATTTTTACCTTGATCTTATTCGGAATAATAAATCCATAGTAATTTCGGTTTTAATTTTTAAACCTTACTGTAAAAACGGAAATCCTGCACATTACCCCGAATCGGAGGGCAGTTACTGGTCATATCATTTAAATTATAGAATTTACACTCGTCCGTCTGTCTGTCCGTCCGTCTTAAGAACCTCATAACTTGATATAATATAGAATGTAGTTTTATATATACTATAAGATGATGGTGAAAGACTGGGCTACTACTAAATCAACGTAAAGTAAAACTTACGCACCAGAGGGCTAGTCTCGGCTGTCTGTAAAAAAAAAACTGAATTCCCCGTACGATATCACATAAATTTATCCATGAAAATTCTTCATTAAAACCTAATTAATCCATCGCATCACTCTGGGTTGATGATGAATGCGAAAAAATCGTCTTTTTAATTAAAACTCCGATTAATTTTCGACTGTCGAGTGTCGAAAGGCAATTTCTCCTCAATTTTAAGAGCAGCTCAAATTGGGTCATAAAAATGTTTTACGATAAATCGTAATGTCAAGTGTCGAGGCAATTAGCCTCATGTTTTGTTTGCGATCTATCACTTTAAGTATAATCAGAGTGCCTAGTGGGAGATTTTCTTCCCATTCGGTCGCGTTTTTTTTTTTTTATCCATTACAAGTTAACCCTTGACTGGGATCTCACCTGATGGTAGGTGATGATGCAGGCTAAAATGGGAGCGTGTTGGAGGTTGATACTTCTTGTAGACTGTCACTGGCTGTTGTTCGTAATCTGTCACATAGTGACTTGTGGTGTTTTTGGTTGTCATGATTTAAATATATTATTAAAAATAAAATGTCTGCTGATAAACGGTGTTTCTGTGGTATACAATAATCAAATAAGATATCTGGCCTAGGTACTGCGGGGACTCTGCTAGGGACTTTTCATCAGAGTGGGCTAACCTGTTAGGGGCATGGCAGTTAATTAAACCCATACCCCTATTCGGTTTCTACATGGCATCGTACCTGAACGCTAAATCGCTTGATAGCACGTCTTTGCCAGTAGGGCGATTACTAGCCACGGCCGAAGCCTCCCACCAGGCCAGACTAGGGAAAATTCAGAAATTATAAATTCCAAAATTGACCTTGCCGGGAATCAAACCCGGGATCTCCGCACGTTAAGACAACAGCGCTCAACACTGCGCTACGGAGGTCGTCAAAAATTGTCAAGCGCAACTGCCTCGTTGGTCTAGTGGTTAGCATGTGCGACTGCGGCCCACGAGGTCCCCGGTTCCAGTCCCGGGTCGGGCCATAATTAGGTGATGGGTTTTCTGACTAAAAATTCTCAGTACTAGCCCGAAGTTAGGAAGTTGGTGGTGTTTTACCCCCGTGCCTCCTAGAGCACGTTAAAAGCCGTCCGGGACCGCATGGGAGGTCTGTGACGTGTCTGTTGTCGGTTCCCGCGAGAAATCTTTAATTTTCCGGGATAAAACGTAGCCTGTGTGTTATTCCAGACTATATAATCTATCTCTGTGCCAAATTTCATTCAGATCCCTTTAACCGTTCTGGGGTGATTAAGTTACAACATCCATCGATCCGTCCAAACTTTCGCTTTTATAATATTAGAAGACGTACTTATAGAAATTTAAAAAAAAATACTCAACGCAATTAAGCGATGTCATCCTTTAGCATAGAAAATTTCCCATCACAAAGTAACAACCATAAAGGAAATGGCGCAAAAGTAATTAATAACCGGAAACCTTTGTGAGGACAGATAAAAGTGAACCGCGCGACCTCTGTGGGTAATTAATCTGTGGAAATGGACGCAGGTGGGACCAGGGATGGCACTCATAATAATTATTTGTGCAAAATTATTATTGACGACCTCCCTAGCACAGTGTTGAGCGCTGTTGTTTTAACGTGGGAGGTCCCGGGTTCGATTATCGGCAGGTTCAATTTCAATTTCTTTAGTTGCAATACAATAGGTACACGTCTTATTCCTTAAAATGTAAAATTTAGTCTGTAATAGGTAAGGGTGGGTCAATTTGGGATTTTATAATTTCTTAATTTTCTCTTGTCTGGTCGGTGGCAGGCTTCGGCCGTGGCTACCACCACCTTATCTTAGCATTCCGGTACGATGCCGTGTAAAAACCGAGTAGGGGTATGAGTTTAACATAACTGCCATACTTCTAACAGGTTTATCGGCAACCATCGTAGATTGAAATCGTCACTTACCATCAGGTGAGATCGCAGTTAATGTCTAACTAGTAGTGGAATAAAAAAAAATACTAATATTATAAATGCGAAAGTGTGTCACTCTGTCTATCTGCTATGCCTTAAATGCCCATTTTTTCAACCGATTCCGATGAAATTTGGTATAGAGATAGATTGCCCGTGACATCTGCGTGGAATTCCAAGTGTACGCGTATAGTTATAAATGTGGAAGTGTGTTTGTTTGTCCTTCAATCACGCCGCAACAGAGAAACGGATCGACGTGATTTTTTGCATGGACCTGAAGGCTTACTAAGTACTGCGTAGGTACGTAGGCTTTACTAAGTAGGTACTTTTTTCTCGAAAAATTAAGAAGTTCCTGTAGGAATCAACAAAACTTATTCCACGCGGCCAAAGTCGCGGGCATCAGCTAGTTTTATAAAATATTACTAAAATGGAATAGCAAACTTTGGCAACCATATCCCATTAAATAAAACTTGAAACAGCATGTTGTAGCAAATTGATTTCATCGCGGGCAGTTAAAGAGATCATATCTACTGATATTATAAATGCCAAAGTGTGTTTGTTTGTCCTTCAATCACGCCGCAACAGAGTTACAGATCGGCGTGTTTTTTGCATAGGTATAGTTTGAGGACCCGAAGAGTGACATAGGCTACTTTTTATCTCGGAAAATTAAGGAGTTCTCGTGGCCGTGGCAATTAAAAATACTTATTGCACACGGACGAAGTCACGGGCATCAGCTAGTCTTGTATTATATTACTAAAATGGAATAGCAAACTTCGGTAACCATGTCCCATTAAGTAAAACTTGAAACAACATGTTGTGGCAAATTGGTTTTAGGAGCAGCCGTCCGGTCCGTTTTGGAATTTAGCTAAACTGCTTGTGATGTTGGCTTTACTACACTTTGTTGGATCCGAATGGACTTTTATGAGGTTTGAAGTTAGTTTTCGGTTACATTGACGCCCATTATGCGGGTCTCGGCTGTCATGAGGATAATTGCTTAACAGCGCTGATGTCCGTGACTTTGTAGATTAAGAGATTACTGTACTTTTGGTAACTATCGCCGGGTAGCCTGATTTAGTATTTGGTAGGTGTAGGGCTCTCCTCTGGTGGGAATAGTGCCGGTCTACACGCATTTGGTTGGGACACTGACTACTTATCGCTGCTCAGACGAGTTATTGTTACCAAAAATGAACAATAACTAGGAAGGCTCATGCTAGTACAGCATTATGATATGAGTAGTACCTGTGTGAACAGTATAAAAACTGATTATATTAATCGGTTGGTTCAAAAGATATATGGCCGCTCAATATATATGTATTGTGTTTTACTTACAAAAAGTGAACGACCAAGCATCGCGACGTCTCGTTGGTGTGCTAATAAACACAATAATGGCGTAAAAATAATCCTGTTTAATAGCTATTATGCTTCTATCCGTTAAAATTAAACCCCTAAGAGGTTTAATTTTCAACAATCTTTTCATAAACAAGAAGAAACAAGAGTATGAAAATCGAACTTAACGAGCGAAGCTTGTACTTAACGAACAAATCGCGAAGTACCTAGCGCTTGAGCGTAGTAAAATTAAAAAAGTGGTAATCTCTAGGGGTTAATGGCTGAGTGCTATTTCTGTACCAGCTAAGCTGTAAGCGCGACGAAGCGCGCGAGGCACTGAGCTGAAACCCGTGTTACTGTCGGCTCACCTGTGATTAACGCGGGCATTAGCGTGCGTCGACCGGCAATCTTGAGGCTAGTGAGGTGCTCACACTCTCGACACTATTTCACACATTATCGATACTATAAATCAATTAAATTTCCAGAATATTCCAACGACTATAGTATTCAATATTATCGTTAATGTCATGAACCCACTCACAAGATTATCAAACTCAAACTCAAATATTTTTTAATCAAGTAGGCTCTTTAATACGAGAACCAAGATGTGTATCGCTAATCTGTTCGACTGATAGATAACTACAGAGCTATTGAAATATTTGTAATGTACTTACTTGAGTTATTAACACTGTTTGGCAAGATTTTTATTGATATTATTGGATAAAACAGTAGTACCTAAATTATTCAAAATTTTCAACTTGTTAATAGAATTCTTGACTATTTTCCCTATACCGAGGTAAGTTTGCTCATCTATAAACTTTGGTGCGAGGGGTTACAGCTAGCTCTAAATAACCAAATATCGATAGATAAGAGCACCACTAAGTCAATGTTTGTAATCTAGTGTTACGATCAAGTATTAAGACGCGGTTCATGCTCGTGACGTTCTCGAGCACACTTCCGCAGCTTTGTGCTATCGAGTGACGGCGCTTACATACTTAACGAGGTTACCGCCCTGTTATTAATAATTATACTTTCTATAAACACCAGATTATTTAAAAATAAACAATTTCATATTAAAAGATCGTTATTAAGGGCATCATTATGTCAATGTTTGGAATCTAGTGCAACATTCAAGCATTAAGACGCGTTAAATGTTCGTACGAAGCACCCTACCGACTTTGTGCCTCACTCGAGTGACGGCGCTTACGCCCTTCACGAGGTAGCCATGCTCTTATACTTTAATTAAACACCAGATTATTTATAAATAAACAATTCTGTGTTAAAAGATTGATAGTAGAAAGAATCCCTGAGTAATTTTTTGTAATCTAGTGTAATGATCAAGTATTAAGACACGTTAAATGTTCATACGAAGCACCCTACCGACTTTGTTCCGCGTTTAAGCGACGGCGCTTACACCCTTAACGAGGTTACCGCGCTCTTAAAACAACTAACTTGAAAAAACCTAAAGCTTTTACGTAAGACGCTTACCAGACGGACGTGAGGTTTCCGAACCGTTGGTAAAGTCAATAAGTATAAGTCAATAAAGTCCTGAGTTGCATCAACACATTTTGACGAGCACGTAACCTTTAAATATGGCACTATCGAACGTTATTCAAAGAAGGCGTTCATGGCGTTTTTACCATGAAGCAATACTAGTAAAAAAATCTTTCCAAAAAACCGACTTCCAAAGCCACTGTAAAGTAAAAAAATAATTTTGATTTCTACACACTATCTTGAAGTCGGGCGAGCCTGATGCGTCAACTTTGCTTATCCCTGTTATAACCGCCCGACTTCAACATAGTGTGTAGAAATCAAAATTATTTTTTACTTTACAGTGGCTTTGGAAGTCGTGGAAAAAAATTTAAGTTTTTAACTTTTTAGTATCAGGATTGAGGATTTGGAGTCAGAATTTTTTATGGGACCACCTCGAGAGCTTCGTCTAACGACTGATAGAAAAAAATTCAAATCGATTCAGAAACCACGGAGATATGCACCGATATACATTAAAAAAAAAAAAATACGCGCCAAATTGAGAACCTCCTCCTTTTTTGGAAGTCGGTTAATTACAAACGTTAGAGTCCTTACGTGTGCTCACGAACGTACTCATAAGTTACGATAACCAATGGTTTGAATCAAACGGCCCTTAGCCTACGGGTAGGTTACCAATACTCAGGTATTTTACTCTAGAAGATGCCCGCCAGTCGCAACTCAGTACAAGTTTTTTTTTAAATATAAAATCCACTCCAAGTTAACCCTTGACTGCGATGTGATGATGTCTGAGTAGCGAGCTGACTTGTTAGGGGTTGGCAGATATATTAAACCCACACCGTTAATAGTTTTTTTTAATCCCGGGATTACGGGATGAATTGATTTTACGGGATAAAAGTGTCGTCGCTAACTATTTATATTCATGAAAAAACTCTCGTTGATCACACTGTTGCGGCATGATTGAGAAATACCGACAAACAAACTAACCGCATCTAAAAATACGGATAAGTATTGTTTTCATAGGATTTCATGAAAAGTTGGCTCATTGAAACGTTGATGCACCCCTGGCAATCTCCACAGACCCTCCGTTCGTTTCAGATTAAACAACTAAATTAATTAAATAAACTATTAATTAATTAAACTTCTTACTTTCTACTTTCCAGACGCACTAACTTTTGGTACCTGGGGACTCTCCCCAACAAGTCCATAATGTAAAAGTCGTCTTACAAAACTTTTTACCACTCCAGGGGGCATACCATCGCTTAAAGCAGTATTATTTTAATATTATTGACACTCTTGTTTCAGAATTTCAGAATTATAATCCTTATTGTAGGGACGTCGAGGTACGTCTTATAAACTTCAATTTCAAATAATACTTGAGAGTTACAGATTTGTTCCGTTTGCCGTGGAGACCCTGGGGCCATGGAGTCTTAGTGGCAAAAATTTTTTACGAGATATTTCACCGCGGTTATTGCCTCATCTGGTGACAGAAGGGCTGGCTCATTTTTTGCGCAAAGGATCAGCCTGGCTGTCCAGCGTGGAAATGCAGCCAGCATTCTTGCCACTATTCCATGCGGGTACCTATGATTTATATAGTAATTAGGTAAGGCTTACTAGCATTAAGTTCTATTGTATTATTTTTAATAAATGTACTAATCATTTTTTTAAAAAACTGCTTTATGCGATAGAAGTAAACCCCCCGCTCCACTACTTTTACACCAGTGAGCTCTCTACACGTCATGTAGAACAATTATACTTACGATTTTTGCCAGGTGTCTATACTAATATATTAAATGCGAAAGTTTGGATAGATGTATGAATGGACGGATGGATGTTTGTTACTCAATCACGCAAGAACGGCTGAACGACTCTGCATCAAATTTGGTACTGAGATAGATTATTGTCTGGAATAACACATAAGTTACAGTTTTATCCCGGAAAATTTACCTCGCCGTCGTGGGCATCAGCTAGTCTATACTAATATTATAAATGCGAAAGTTTGGATGGATGTATGGATGGATGTGCGTTACTCAATCACGCCCGAACGGCTAAACGGATTTGGGTGAAATTTGGCACAGAGATAAATTATAGTCTGGAATAACACAATAACACATAACGCTTTTTTTTTAAGGAAAATCAAGGAGTTCCCGCGGGAACCAAAGAACCTCAATCCACGCGGACGTAGTCGCGGGCATCAGCTAGTAGTGAACAAATTTAAAAAATATGCGTTAAACTTCTTCTTATATATTTATCTATCCACTTTTTTTATAAAGCTGTAAGTTTTCCAATAAAAACGACGACGTACGACTCTCGTCTCTCATACTATAAAATGCAATCGCTCAGGGACCGTAGAAAGATTGCGGATATAATATTTGTGTCAAAACTTATGAAGGGTCTCATTGATGCCCCTGAGTTACTGGAACGCATAAAATTCGTTGTGCCTCGTGACTGCAGCCGTTTACACAATCGTAAAACATTTTCTTTGCCTCAAACCGAAAGCAACCTTGGTCAACATAGCCCGTTGTATAGAATGCAATTTCTCGCGAATAGCTGTTATAGAGACTCGATAGATATCTTCTGTGACAGTGTACCGATAGTTAAGAAGAAATTAAGCACACTTAAGTTTAGTTAGTTAATTTAAGTTATTAATCTAATTATTTATTTATTCTTTGCTTTGTGTTTTGGTAAAATTTTGTTTTGTTTTGTTTAGTAATGTTGCGTCGGGCCGGCGGAGGGCGAATTGCCCATACAAACGTAATACCAAAATAATTTGTAATTCGAGAATATTTCCACCATATTATGCGATTATTAAGATTGAACTTCTATTTATCTAGGTCCCTGGATAATTATCTTTTCAAAATACTTAAAATTAAATGTAAGCACATTGCGTTTCGTATGTTTTTACGACATAAATGACATGTTTTCTCCTTATTTATTTCATATTAAAACCAACGATATATCACGTACTAATTGATCACGAGTTTGCATGGTAATGTACAACATATATTTTTTTTATTTTTATCATTCTCTTATTTTAGAAGTTACGGGGGGGGGACACACATTTTACCACTTTGGAAGTGTCTCTCGCGCAAACTATTCAGTTTAGAAAAAAATGATATTACAAACCTCAATATCATTTTTAAAGACCTATCCATAGATACCCCACACCTATGGGTTAGATGAAAAAAAAAATTTTGAGTTTCAGTTCTAAGTATGGGGAACCCCAAAATTTATTGTTTTTTTTCTATTTTTGTAAGAAAATCTTAATGCGGTTTACAGAATACATCTACTTACCAAGTTTCAACAGTATAGCTCTTATAGTTTCGGAAAAAAGTGGCTGTGACATACGGACGGACAGACAGACAGACAGACAGACAGACAGACAGACAGACATGACGAATCTATAAGGGTTCCGTTTTTGCCAAATTTGGCTACGGAACCCTAAAAAGTAGCCGATAGGTTTGTCCTAATTTATGTACCTCTGCACCAAATTTCATCAAAATTGGTTTAAAAGATGGGGCCCATGTAGCAGGCAACTTTCCCATTTATAATATTACTAGCTGATGCCCGCGACTTCGTCCGCGTGGATTGAAGTGTTTTGGTTCCCGCGGGAACTCTTTAATTTTCCGGGATAAAAAGTAGCTTAAGTGTTATTCCAAATTATAATCTATCTCTGTTTCAGATTTCATCCAGATCCGTTCAGCCGTTTTGGCGTAATTGAGCAACAAACATTCATTCATCCATCCAATCTTTCGCATTTATAATATTTATTTGATAGGTATAGATAATTTATAATATTATTATTTATTTATACATATAATAGTAAGGATATAATAACTGCTATTATTGGTGCATGAATAATAAAAATAAATAAATAAGTATCTAATAAAAATAAATTGTTTTCAAAACAAACGGTTTAAAAGAGAAAGAGCAAAAAAAAAAATTGCCAGAAAAAGAAAACAAAGAAAAACATTGCAGACAATGAAAAGAGGTGATTCTAATTTAATTTGCGAATTCTCTTCACCGAGCAAAAGATTGTTGCAAAAGTTAGTGTCTTCAAAACAACGGATTCCGAGCAAGGGAGTGTAACTGGGTCAGTCTACCCCTATAACGTAAACAGGCCCGGTACGTGAGGGACTGCCATCGAATTTAAACTAAAGACCAATCTTCATCAAAGGAGGGTCATTCTACGACAATGTGACTGCGATTGCTTTCCAGGGGACAAATCTTCATTTATTATTGGGTATACCGGGTCAGGTAGGCGTTTAGATGACCTCTCTGTCCCAGGGGAAGGTATAAAAAACCGGCCAAGTGTGTGTCGAGCCAGGCGCAGTGTAGGGTTCCGTAGTTGCCCGTCACAATGTAATAAATAATGTCCATTCGACCGAATTTCGGCCACAGCGGCCAATCTCCAGAGAGATTAGCCATCTGCGCGTGAGATATTATAGTGCACAAACACAGGTGCACTTTCTGTTACTTTACTCTCATAGCCCGATGGGACGACAAATCCTACACCGGACCGACCGGAGAGAGATCAGGCAGACCATCACAATATGCGGGCATAGTGACAAACGGACGTATGGACAGACACGGCAAAATTTTAAGGGTTCCTCGTTGATTACGGAACCCTAAAACGCCTTGCAGTTATGATGTCTTTCGTTCGATATTCTTAATTGTAGTAGGTACTTAGAATAACAATGATATTGTCATTATTAAATATCCATTAGGATAATTAATTAATCTAGATCATACTAGATGATGAGGCGACTTTGTCTAGGCGGATAACGTTTTTACAATTCCCGCGGGAACTCCACAATTATCCAGGGTAAAAAGTAGCCCCGGGATACAACCGGGATTCATTCGATTTTAGAGAAATTTGATACAGAGATACTGTATCAAATTTCTCCAAAATCGAATGAAAAGATGGGCCGTTAAAGCGTAGCATACATATTCACCACCTTCACCACTACAGCCCATTAACGTCCCACTGCTGGGCAAAGCCCTCCGCTCTCATGGGGGAGTGGTAATTAGAGCTTAGAGACCCACCACGCTGCTCCAATGCGATTATTATCATGTTAGTAATACTAATAACAGCCGGGACCGACATCTTGACGTGTTCTGAAACACTGCTAACTTCCTAATTCCGGGCTATAGTACTGAGAATTTCTAGTTAGAAAAACACAAGCCTTAATTATGGGCCGACCTCGAACCCGGGACCTCGTCGGCCGAAGTCGAATATGCTAACCACTAGACTAGACCAACGAGGCAGACGGACATACCCAATTATCTGAATTTTTATTACTGCTAGATTCTCCCGGGATAGCTACGAATTGTTTTAGTAATTAGCGAGGTCGGAAGTTAGGTTATAAATTGTCAAGGTTTATTGAAGGTGGAAACGGTAAATGGCGCGTTGGATCTGTTTTCATTGTTATTTTTATCGCCGATAAAACCTTAATCTCGCATGATATACAGATTAAGTTTATTGGTTTTAATAATAATAATTATAAATATATAGCTAGCTATAGTAACTTTATTTTAATTATTTTAATTAATTGGAACTGGAGATATTCTCATAAAAAAAGGTATTAAACTATGGATTATTACCATTCACAGTTAAAGTATCAAGCCAGCAATTATTATTAATGAAAGAACAACAACAATATTTTTGTTAAAAAAGCATTTGGGCTCGTCCGGGATTTGAACCCGGGACCTCTCGCACCCTAAGCGAAAATCATACCCCTAGACCAACGAGTCGGTACAAGAGTGTGGAAATTTAACAATTTGACTGTGATTGTATACCTACGCACTTTCAGTATAATATTAAGTTGGCACGTTAAGCCGTCGGTCCTGCGCTTGATCTCTCTCCGGCGTGTCGGATTTTCCGTCTTCCGTCACTTGTGCACTATAATATCTCCCGTGCTGGCTAATCTCTCTGGAGATAGGCTGCCGTAGTCGAAATTCGGCTTGGAGGACATTATTTGATTTGACAGTTCACCTCCAAAAAATGAGCAGGATCTCAACTCGGCGCGTATTATTTTTTTACTAGTTTCAGGCCGAGTGGGTTTTTTTACGAATTCGATCGCGAAAACGTTAACTACCATCGATCGATACTACCATTGTATTAACATCGTAACTACTATTACATTGTACATTACCTACTAGATGATGCCCGCGACTTCGTCCGCGTGGATTAAGGTTTTTGATTCCCACGGGAACTTAATTTTCCGGGATAAAAAATAGCCTATGTCCTTCCCCTGGATACTAACTATCCCTTTACCAAATTTCATCAAATTGATTGAAGGGATAGTTTTCTTTATTCCCGCGGGAACTCTTGAATTTTTCGGGATAAAAAGGAGCCTATTTCCTTCCCGGAATATAGTCTACACCTGTACCAAATTTCATCAAAATCGGTTAAACGGTTAAACAGTCGGCTGTGAAAGCGTAGCAGACAGACAGACAGATAGACAGACAGACAGACATACTTTCCCATTTATAATATTAGTATGGATTCTGTACCTACTACTATTACGTACTCGATCAATTCTATACAAATCGTAGATTTTCATACAAATTTATTTAATTTAATGATTTTGTTTCCCGGTCAGGCATAAAAAGTTAGGTATTGGGTTTTTCAATTAAGAAATTCTCAGTGCCAGCCCGGAGTTGGAAGTTGGCGGTGTTTCACCCCCGTGCCTCGGAGAGCACGTTAAGCCGTCGGTCCCGGTTATTATCACTAACATGATAATAGTCGTTAAAGCCCGCCAACCCACATTGGAGCAGCGTGGTGTGACTAAGCTCTAATTCCCGCTCTCCTATGAGAGTGGAGGCCTGTGCCCAGCAGTGGGACGTTAATAGGCTGTAGTGATGATGATGATGATGAATTATTTTGTCTGGTCTGGCCTGGTGGGAAGCTTCGGCCGTGAGTAGTTACCGGCGAAGACGTGCCGCCAATCGATGTAGCGTTCCGGTGCAATTCCGTGTAGGAACGGTTATGGGTATGGATCTACACTAATATTATAAATGCGAAAGTTTGGATGGATGGATGTATGTTATTCAATCGCGCCACAGCAGCTGAACGGATCTGGATGAAATTTGGTACAGACATAGATTACAGTCTGATATAGCACATAGGCTACTTTTTATCCCGGAAAATTAAAGAGTTCCCGCTGGAACGACAAAACCTCAATCCACGCGTACGAAGTCGTGGGCATCAGCTAGTTTAATATAAATGTAATAAATGTAATTTTTCTCCCTTTACGGTACCAAATAGATGGATAACAAATAAACCGGTATGAAACTGGTATATCGGTTATCAATACAATTTGGTTCTACCGCCAATAAACGCAAATCAGATCCAAGCTTATGTTTGATTTGAATTCAATGTTTGAACTTTGAATCCATCCGATCTAGGGGCTTTATTTACGCACTCTCATTATTGACTGAAATTTTAGTACACAACGTAGGTATGATACTAATTAAATTCAAATACAGTTAACAAAATTGCATGCTAGTTTCCCAACTAGATCATGCCCGCGACTTCGTCCGAAAACTAAACTAGCTGCTTAGGTATTCGCGAGTACATATTAAAAACTAAATGATTTCCGTGACTTCGTCCGCGTGCATTAAGTTTTTTCGAACAGGAACTCCTTAATTTTCCGTGATAAAAAGTAGCCTATTGTCCTTCCCCGAGATATAATATATCCCTGTACCAAATTTCATCAAAATCGGTAGCATATAAGTGGGCCGTGAAAGCGTAGCAGGCAGACAGACAGACTCACTTTCGTATTTATAATATTAAGTATGGATTTGCGTGGATCCAAGATCCTTACCATGCACAAGAAAGTCTCATTGAACTCTTTGCGACAGCAGCCATAAAACAACGTACTATTAACCTTAACTTTAAAATGACTAGTTCCGATTTGGTGGAGTTTCGCATATCGGTCCAAAATAAATATCTACCATAATATCATAACCCTATTTCGAGTAGCTAAGGCGCCGTAATAAAATATTTACCCTGGAAGTGCGCCTCGATCTGGAAAAGTTTGGGAACCCCAGTCCCACAGGCAAAACTGAACGCCGAGCGTTGAGGCAATATGCTGCCGTAATCAATTATTACGGATATGGGTTCAACAGATGGAACATCATTGGGTTCAATCAAACTGTCATATCCCCTCCACGTTAGCGCCTAGGAAACAGGGCTATATGTTGTGAACGCCTGCATTAAATCCTCAGTTGTTGAAACTTACCTTGCATGGTATGAACGAGTTATTTTTTTTGGACCGAATAATTTTTCCATTTCTTTTTTTAATAATAGTAGGTGGTTATTTACACTCAAAACCGAAATATCAAAATAAATAATCATGTAGAATATCAATAGGTATTTAAACATCGATGTTCGATCGAAGTTCGTTCGATCGTTTAGCGTAGGTACCTTCATTCTGTATTAGGTATGGTATACCTAGGTTGGGGTCCACTAGCTTCCTTTTCTAGACAACTTTACCAGGTGAGATCGCAGTCAAGGGAGCCTAACATTTCTACGAAAAGACACTTCATACGTAGGTACCCCGCATGGGGTACAAATATGAGATGGGCTATACTAAAATAACTCTGACCTCTCTGTGTTGTATTCCTTATTACTGAGAGTCGTGACCACTTTCCATTAATCTCTTCGGATAATAATGCGGTGGGTTCTCAGATCATACCGCGTACGACTCTAAGTACTAGAGTACTATTTCAACTCTTAGTTTTCTTACGATTAACAACCGGGAGCGACGGCTTAACGTTCTCTCCGAGGCACGGAGAAAACAAAAAGGCCAAATTCGGACTTACGAATTCGGTCACCCATCCAGTTAACGACTTCGGTCAACGTTGCTTATCAATCGCATTCGACTGTTAAGCGTTGTCGCAACTAGGCCACAAATATTATGACAAGGGCTAAATTTTCTTCGAAATATAAAAGAGAGGCTTTTTCTTCGGAAACAAAAAACTCCTAACTGCAGGACTTTTTACACTTCAAAGGAGTCGGTATAAATTTCATTAGTTCCGAAGTGAAATATCAAATTTCTGATCGGAAATATCGGCCGTGCGCATCTGGCACATTCGTCTCACTGGGGTCTCACTTTACCCGTTCCGATCCATTATGCATGTTACAGTATATTGACAAACGGTCCCCTACATTATCTGGAACACTTTCACTTCAGTTACGGAATAGGGAATATGCATGTATTTTTTTTATTATTTTAAACCATTCTTTAATTAATTATATAACAGGAAAAAAATATAACACTTGCACAATTTTATTAAATAAGCTAAGAAAAATTAATTAAAACTACTATCATTTTCGGACGATTTAAACGCCCCCATTTTGGCGCGCTCGTTCTGTGACGTCACGGTGCGTTCATTGTCGTCGTTCGACGTCGTTTATTCATAGGAATAAATTAACAACGAAGTATTTGATTCACAGATTTAATAAAAGTGAGTGAAGTAAAGCGTAAAAGATTATTATATTGTGATGGAAGAGCACCCAAAAGCTTATTATAAATATTGTATTGTCCCTATGTGCAAAAATAATATTAAAACTGCACCTGACTAGATTTATTTTCATATGCCCAAAGATGCAAATATAAAGAAAAAGTGGTGTAGAGGAGAGAAAATGTATCGTGCTTGAGTAGTTTATATTGTTGTGAAGATAATTTCGAAGTGAGTATTAAATATGTATATACCTACCTATCAAAAATCTTTTTCATTAGGACTCGCGAGCATTATATACAATAAACTAACCTAAAAATTTAATTAAATGTTCATAAAACTGTTCTGATTCCCTATATTTTTACTTATTTATTAATGTTACAAATTTATAAATATTATGATTTTCATTGCTGACTACGAGTGTTGATTTTGATCACAAAACGTTATAACTAGGTTTTTTTGTTTGCACTGTTGATAAGTTCTATTGGAAAAGAATTTCTCAGTTGCCTTGACAAAACCGCTTTCAGTCATTGTGGCGAGTCTTTTTACCCGACTGCGGAACGCACAGGGTTATTTCACAAGGAATCACTGCTTTCAGTTAATAATTCCCAAAAACACTAATAATTTATCATAAATAGCGGCAAAACAATGCGAATAACCTTCAATAATCATACAAAACAAGCGACCTGTCAACAGTCGACACATGCTAGAGTGGATGGTGACGTCATGTTTCGTTCCGCCAATAGCGTTGCGTTTTGGCGGAATTTGAAAAAGACTACTTTTAAATAATTAAATTTATTAATAGAAACATGATAATTGGTAAAAATAATCATCTGATTAGGTTTATTTAGCAAGAAAGAATACACATAATTTTTTTTGTCCATTTCTAAATCACATGCATATTCCCCATTGAATTCATTTTCCTTTTCACGTTAATATACCTTAGATTCAAATTTCACCTATGCAATTATTTTCAAAAATTTAAGGTCAAATTAAATTTAAACAAAATTGCTCTGAATTCTCCTAATATAACATTATAGAGCCAGGTAGGAGGCTTCGGCCGTGCGTGGCTAGTTACCGGCCTACCGACAAAGATGTGCCGCTGAGCGATTTAGCGTAGTAACCGATTAGGAATATGGGTAAAATATACTTACCACACCGTTGTTGTCTAAACGTAGCAGGTCCCGGGTTCAAACCCTGCCAAAGTAAATTTGGGAATTTCTTTATTTCCTATGGTCTGGCCTGGTAGAAGACTACCACCCTACAGGCAAAGGCGTGCTGCCAAGCGATTAAGCGTTCCAGTACGATGCCGTGCAGAAACCGGTTAGAGGTTACATGGGTTAATATAACTGCTATACACTTATCAGGACGTTAGCCCGCTATGCACTTATTACTTGAGATCGCAGTCGAGGGCTAACTTGTAGCGGATTAAAATAAAAAATAAGCATAATATTACTTGTGTTAAAGTATTTATAGTATAGTAAATATTTTTGAGTTTAAACCAAGTCATTGCCACGTCATATTATAAAAAACTAAAAACACATTCCACAAAATGAAGTGAATGAAACACATTTGCAAAACTATACCACATGAAAGCTAGTCAGATCCAAATAATGTTAGATTCCAAATCAGCACCAAAAAAAGATAAGAGGCAGACAACCCACGAGCATCTGGTGTGCCTGTCTTGTTACAGATTGAGATAAATTATGTATCCTCCAATTGATATATTACCGTCGAACCCTAGGTCTGAGGTCATCTAGAATTCCTTCTGACTACAGTTCTGACATGTCATTTATTATTCACGCGAACATCTGCTTTACGTCTCGGAGTCCATCAATTTCGAAAAATGTAGGTAGACCTGGGGTTTACTGCCATCGCTTACAGCAGTATTATTTCAAAATGTCAGTTAAATTATGTAACGTATCCCTAAAATCGCACTAATCATACTAATAATTATTATAAATGCCAAAGTGTGTTTGTTTGTTGGTTTGTTGGTTTATTGGTTTGTTGGTTTGTCCTTCAATCACGCCGCAACGAAGCAACGGATCAACGTGATTTTTGGCATGGATTATTATTGCTGGTCGCAGTGAAAATTTTCTTTCAGCAAATAAATAAGTATAATCAATTATAGGTATAGTATAACTCATCAAGCTAATTGAAGCGTTAAAATTATGTAATAAATAATAAGCTTGGGGAATTATCCAATCAGTTCGACACTCTATAATTTCGCATACCTGCATAATTTATGACCGCGATCTGTGATTTGGGATTACCTAATTATTGCTTTACCTAGTTAAGCTGGTAACTCACTAGCGAGCTATTACCGTATCTACCCGTTGCGGTATCGAGAGATGTGTACTATTCGCGGTGTCCACATTCTATGAACGAGTTGTAGAGTCAAAACAAGACGTACCTACCTATCATGATTTCTATGTCCTAGTAATATGTGAAGTACACAAATTTTAGTTTGAGATGGCTTTAACTGGCCTTAGACAAAGTCAAAGTCCAAATATGTTTATTCAAAATTAGCACTTTATGAACGTCAAGTATACAAAGTATTAGACGTGATGGAGATAATTATTAGGTATATTAAAACTAAAGCTATGAGGTTTCCGAACGCGCCCTGGTCTGAGAAGAACCCACAACAAGAGCACACACTTTTCTACTACACGTTCACGATTATACAGGATGCACCCAAGAAATTCGGCTTAAAGATATTTATTACCCAAAAAGAACGCAATAGTTCACTACTTTGAGAATTAGACATTCAAAATTCATAATTCAAATAAATAAACTTTAACAAGTAGGTACTTTTACATTAAAATTTAGTATGTAGTTATTAAAGTTTAGTAATTTAGCATGTACATTATTTTGTGTAAGTTAGAATCACAAGTTACAACTAAATGTTAAAGTTACAGATTATGAAGGTAGTAAGAAAAAACTTTCGCATAAAATGTTCATATTATAATGCTAATAAAAATTTATTATGTAGGGGCAAGGTTACATTAACCTTGTCAAAAAATGTTCAATAAGTTTTTTTTTTAAAATAAGGAAACTTTCGCTGTTTACACAAATTAGTGATTTCACTAGTGATCGATGGCTGGCTGGTAAGCGGTAGGCCGCAAACCTTACTCACGATAATTTCACCAATAATTTTTAAAACAGTATCGATCTTCGTTTACGGTAATGGCTCGCTGGTGAGCACCTGGTTTTACGTTTTTAATACCCTCCTCTCACGGGACAAACCCTTTAAGTTTGCGCGAGACATGGGTTCCACACGTTGAGGCTTCATGAGAGAATTAATAAAATTAATAAATAATCTCACTTAGCTAATCCTAATGGCCAAAACAACAGCTGCAGAAAATATATTACGTTTTCATAGCAATCCCTCAATGGATTAAGAATGTATAATATGTGACTAGGACTGCTGATCACCTGACTGAAATATTGACGTACATTTACGTGATATCGAAGATCTTATGCTGTATGTATCCTTACTGTGATATTATAATGAGAAAGTGTGTCTGTCTATCTGTTTGTGTAGTGTTGTGTGTCTTTTACGGCCTATCTTTTCAAAAAAAATTGATGAAATCTGCTATATACTCGTAGATTGCATCCCAGGAAGGGACAATGGCTTTTTATCTAGTTTTATTACATTCGTATCATCAAGTTTTCTTAAACTTATCTTAAAAATACTCGAGTAGGTACCTACACAAGCTTCTCTTCGAATTTTCTTTCAGTGGAATTTCTTAAATTCCACTCAGTGGGCGTCTACGTTGTAAAGAAAACTTATTACAATATGCAAATTCTTAAGTTTTTATTTTATGTCAGTATTTCATTTTAAAACATTATTAGGTATTGTGTAGTGGCTCTTTCGAGATCTACGTAAGTAAGTACGGTATTTAATATATTTAGTAGATTTTATATCAGAAAAAACTTCATCAAAATCGCCGACATGATTTTCATTTCCTAATGCTTATACTCAAACTCAAACTCAAATATTATTATTCAAGTAGACTTTGACAAGAGTTTTTGAATCTTCGAGTGACTCTACCACTAGTTCGGAATGCCGTTCCTACCGAGAAGAACCAGCAAGAAACTCAGAGGATGCCCTTTTGAAAAAAAAAACATTTACAATACCATCAATGTGTAAATACAGTAACCGCAGGTCCTAAGCATTGCTGGAGCGACTCAAATCCATGCTGTTTTATCATTTACATAAACACCAAAAGTATAATAAGCTTTTTTTTCTTTTCAGGAGATTTATTAAACTCGTGTAAAGGCAAGTTTAAAAATATAGCTTGTAAAATGCGTTCCCAACAGCCGATTAATATTATAAGTATTTAAAATGCGTTCCCAACAGCCGATTAATATTATAGGTATTATAATATCTAATTAATATTAAAATTAAGAAGGCGAGTAACAATCTATAAATTATATCGGGCGACAGAAGGGCTCGCTCTGTTGCGCAAAGGATCAGCTTACCTGTCCATCGAGAAAATGCAGTCAGCATTCTTGCCTTCTTTCGCGGAAATGAAAACACTTGAACCACGTAGACGAAGTCGCGGGCATCAGCGCCATCAGCCAGTATCACAATGAGCGAGGCCATATTGACTCTTTTTGAACTCTTTTTGCTCGGTCAGTCCTTTCCTCTAGCTCTCGGTTGGTGAAAGTGCTTGCATGTAGTTTTCCTCTACGAGTTGAACGGAGTCCGTACGGAGCTCGCTCCGTTCGCGGTGGAAGCCTCGCTTAATGTATGTATTTAAGTATGCGTAGTTCACTCTTAGGTACATGAAAACATTTTCAATACAGTTTTCTTTTTGTGTACACAGTCATCAAAGATGTATCCAATTTGTCGCGTCTGCGATGCATTCCCTCCGGGAGCCGCGTCGGCTTCCGCAAACAAAATATCATACGCCAATATACTCGCCGCGCTGTTTGTGTTGCCGAGCATAGTTCTCAATATCAGCTGTATATTGGTATTGATTGTAAGCTGAAGAGTAACGCCGATAATTATATGTCGTCTGCGGAAAGTGCAGAAATCTCAGTGAAGGATTACTGCACTTTGCGTATTAGTGTTCATATATTTCATCACCATCATTTCAGCTACACAACACGAGTTTCCTCTTAGAAAGTAAGTCATAGTTCACCGCGCTGGCCAAGTGGAGATTGGCAGACTTCACATATTTTTGAGGGTATTATGAAAAACTCTGGTGCATATCATACCGGTTTTTTCATGTTTTTCTTCACTGTTTCTTGTAGCTTCTTTAAAGCTTCTAGCTTTATATCTTCAAACGCATATGACTCCGAAAAGTTAGTGGCTATTTCCCAGGGAGGCCAGGCGTCTAAAATACTAGACTATCATTGCTATTTAAGTATGTTATTGCTCTTACTTTCAAACATTTTGTCATGGACTATGTTAATTGTTACCATACAACCACCATAATCCATAGGTAGCTTAACGGATCGGAACCGTTTGTTATAAATCAAAATATAGGTAATTTTATAACAAACGCGATGGTATATCATTAATTACAATAAACTTGACAAAAAAAAAGTTAATTAAAATTAATTAATTTAAAAATAGCCTGGACTGGATTTTGATAGGCAACCTATTTTAGGTGTATTTATCTATTACTAAATAAAAATAAAAAGTTGGTTTCATCCAATCCATCCAGCTCGGTGAAGGTCGGGGTTATATACGTATCTTAGGCTATTAGGGGCATGGCAATTATATGAAACCCATACCCCTATTCGTTTTTTACACGACATCGTACCGGAACGCTAAATCGCTTGGCGGCACGTCTTTGCCGGTAGGGTGGTAAATAGCCACGGCCAAAGCCTCCAACCAGGCCAGACCAGGGAAAATTCAGAAATTATAAATTCCCAAATTGACCCTGCCGGGGATCGAACCCGGGACCTCCGCACGTTAAGACAACAGCGCTACACACTGCGCCACGGAGGTCGTCAAAATGAATGACGACCTCCGTGAAATGAAATGAAGTTTATTTGCTAACTAGCTGATGCCCGCGACTTCGTCCGCGTGGTTTAAGTTTTTTGTTATTCCCGCGGGAACTCCTTAATTTTCCGGGATAAAAAGTAGCCTATGTCACTCTCCAGGTCCTCAACTATACCCATGCCAAAAATCACGTCAATCCGTTGCTCCGTTGCGGCGTGATTGAAGGACAAACCAACAGTGCAACAAACAAACAAACCAACAAACCAACAAACAAAGTGACTTTCGCATTTATAATATTAAGTATGATTAAGGGTGGTTAACAAAGTTCTTAAAATCAAAGAGGCCCTGCATATTTTGCTGACACATCAGCATGAAAATATTTGTAACACACTAAACAAGAGAGTGTGTAGTTTATTATTATAAAATGTCAATTATTGATTGTAAGCTGTAAAGTAAAAACTAGCTAAGTAATGCCCGCAACTTCGTCAGCTTGGATTGAGGTTTTTCGGTTTCCGCGGAAACTTGTTAATTTTCTGGGCTAAAAAGTAGCCTGTGTGTTATTCCAGACTATAAACTCTGTGCCAAATTTCGTCCAGATCCGTTCAGCCGTCTGGCGTGATTGAGTAACAAACATTCATCCAAACTTTCGCATCATACTAATCATCAATCAATCAAATAATAATATAATATATAATATATAAATATTATAAATGCGAAAGTTTGGATGGATGTCTGGATGGATGTATGGATGTATGGATGTTTGTTACTCAATTACGCCCCAACAACTGAACGGATCTGGCTGAAATTTGGCATAGGGATACATTATAGTCTGGAATAGCACATAGGCTACTTTTTATCCCGGAAAATTAAAGAGTTCCCGCGGGAACCAAAAAACCTCAAATGGATGTTTGTTACTCAATCACGCCAGAACAGCTGAACGGATCTGGATGAAATTTGGCACAGAGATAGATTTTAGTCTGGAATAGCACATCTAAGGCTACTTTTTATCCCGGAAAATTGAAGAGTTCCCGCGGGAATCAAACAAATGTATCTATCTGTTCAACTGATTTTGATAAAATTTGGTACAGGGATAGGTTGTATCCCGGGGAAGGACGAAGGCTACTTTTTATCCCGGAAAATTAAGGAGTTCCCGTGGGAACCAAAAAACCTCAAACCAAGCGGACGAAGTCGCGGGCATTCGCTAGTAATATTATAAATGCGAAGGTGTGTTTGTTTGTTGGTTTGTCCTTCAATCACGCCGCAACGGAACAACGGATCAATGTGATTTTTAATATGGGTACCTATTGGATATAGTTATTATATTATATTAAAGTTATTTCCAAAGTTCAATGGATTTATTCATAAAGAATTGGAAAACGATGCGAAAACTCATAATCTCCCATCCAAAGGGCATTACAAGCCGTTCATTGCCCCCAACTTTGAGGTCGCAATAACAGAAATATTCGCGGCCAAAGTTTTTGAATAAACAACGAAATGGTATGCCGAGTAATAAAGAAAAAACTTTACCCACTTCATAAATTTTTGGGAATTCTTGGTTCTACCAATACTTTGATAACGAACTTCAGAAACAAATAAGGAAGTTAGCTGACCCGCCCCAGCTTGGCTAGGGTTCCTTAATTTTTTTATCAAGATTTGAGTATCATCATACTTTTGATAATTTATCATCATAGATTTGATGCCCGCGACTTGGCCGCGTGGATTGAGGTTTTTTTTGGTTCCCGCAGGTATTTAATTTTCTTGGATAAAAAGTTATAAGTAACATAAGTGTTATTCCAGACTATAATCTATATCCGTGCCAAATTTCATGCAGATCCATTCAGTCGTTCTGGTGTGATTGAGTAACAAACATCCATCCATCAGTATCATCCATGCATCCATCCAAACTTTCACATTTATAATATTATTATTATATGTATAAAATATAGACTAATTAATGCGAAAGTATTTGTTTGTTGGTTTGTCCTTCAATTAGAACAACGGATCGACGTGATTCTATGACGCTAATGTCATCGAATGCTTATACGATCAATCGAATTAAAACTTAAACTAAGCATGCTGTTAGACCTGCAATTTTCACGAAATTATAGTACAGATTGAATTGTAGTACTGCCTCGTTGGTCTAGTGGTTAGCATATTCGACTGCGGATCACGAGGTCCTGGGTTCGATTCCCGGTCGGGCATGAAAAGTTAGGTATTGGGTTTTTCAATTAAGAAATTCTCAGTGCTAGCCCGGAGTTGGAAGTTGGCGGTGTTTCACCCCCGTGCCTCGGAGAGCACGTTAAGCCGTCGGCCCCGACTATTATCACTAACATGATAATAGTCGTTAAAGCCCGCCAACCCGCATTGGAGCAGCGTGGTGGGTCTAAGCTCTAATTCCCGCTCTCCTATGAGAGTGGAGGCCTGCGGCCAGCAGTGGGACGTTAATAGGCTGTAGTGATGATGATGATGATGATAGTACAGATAACATAGTTCGGAAGCGATAGCGAGAGATAGCTTGCGTGATCTAATCTATTCATGCGTCATCAATCTAATCAAGAAAAATACATTTTTAGAGTAGAAGTAATTTTGCTGGTATTTTTTATTGTCTTGTTAACTACTCTTATTTTATTTGTAAACATTTAGTTAAGTCTACCTATAGTTATGTTTTTAAGTTTTAATTGTAGGTACTTTTTGAAGCCAGGGGAGGATAAATTGGGCGACTGTAAAGTATTCCCTGGCAAGTTTTTATCAATAATAAAGAATAATTTATTTTCCTGTTAAACCGACTATGAATTATCAACAAAAACCGGCCAAGTGCGAGTCGGACTCGCGCACCGAGGGTTCCGTACAAACCTGTAGTAAGTTTTAAATTATTAAAAATATTTTTATTTTAAATATTTGAGTTGATTGAATGAAAGGTAAATTGCGGTTTACGATTTATGACGTATTAAAAAAAACTACTTACTAGATCTCGTTCAAACCAATTTTCGGTGGAAGTTTACATGGTAATGTACATCATATATTTTTTTTACTTTTATCATTCTCTTATTTTAGAAGTTACAGGGGGGGGACACACATTTTATCACTTTGGAAGTGTCTCTCGCGCAAACTATTCAGTTTAGAAAAAAATGATACTGCAAACCTCAATATCATTTTTGAAGACCTATCCATAGGTCTTCAAAAATGGGTTAGATGAACTAACACGTATGGGTTAGATGAAAAGAAATGTTTGAGTTTCAGTTCTAAGTATGGGGAACCCCCAAAATTTATTATTTTTTTCTATTTTTGTAAGAAAATCTTAATGCGGTTCACAGAATACATCTACTTACCAAGTTTCAACAGTATAGTTCTTATAGTTTCGGAAAAAAGTGGCTGTGACATACGGACGGACACACAGACAGACAGACAGACAGACATGACGAATCTATAAGGGTTCCGTTTTTGCCAAATTTGGCTACGAAACCCTAAAAACGTTAAAATCGTAACACATCCACGTTTTGATTTTACGTTTCATTTTACATAAATTTTGAGCCAGCGGTATCTAACTCGCGAAAAAACGAAAATTTATGATTCAATAAAACCGCCTACGAAACATGAATTTTTAAAACCGTTTTCAAATTGTAACATATCGACGCGGACATAAATCTAGTTGGAACCAATTTATCGTTACCAAAAAGGTACCAGCTTTGTTTCAAATCCCCAGAACAGTTCAATTTATTTATGTAAAAATCTGAAACAAAATTTTTCTTTATGGTTCATTTTACAAATAACTTATGTACCAATTTCCTGGTATTCAGGGCAAATATAACGAAAATCACCACCTAACCCATACTAATATTGTAAGTTCGAATGTCTGTCTATCAATCTGTCTTTTTGCTTATCCTATATGGGATTCCTTTTTCCGCTTGAGGTACGGAACCCCTAAAATTATTAAAAACACGACTGCTGTGCCATTTATTTTATTTTTTTTAATTTATAGCCAGTTTCATTTGAGATGATGTAAGGTTTCTGACGATACCCCATAAATCTAAATCTGTTCAGGCATTTAGAAGTTATGGTTGAGTAAAGAAACTCACATACATATATAGACATACACACATATGAACCGTGAAAACATTACCCTCCGTTTTTAGGCAGTCGTATGAAAATATCAGCTTTCTTTGAAAACCCGAACCCCCTATGGATGAGTAATACGCTAAACAACCATACAAAAAGTGTTTGTTTGTTTGATTTAAAATGTTTTCTTGCACATAAAATATGTAAATACAAAGGCGAACTACCTAGAGGTATTCTCTTCCAGTTAACCTTTGGTAATGGGGGCAGGGTTGAAAGACAGTGCGTTTAATATAAAGAGAGAAGTTAGGTAAAGAAGAAACATAATTAGTTAGGTAGTAGGTAATATAGCATCATACGCTCTACGAAAGTTCGCAATTTCCCGCTGTATTTTTCCCACTGCATCCTCTAGGCCAGTGGCGGAATCTGTCAGCCGCATAAAGCCGTATTTGCACGATTCGCATTCCGGCGGCGGGCGACATTTTTCAAACATTCTGACAGGCATAAAGGCGCGCCAAATGAATAGCGGATGAGTGGTCGTAGAGAAATATGTATTTCGCGAACCTAGACACTTTTGTGTTTGTATTCTCGGATTCTCGGTTATCGGGATTTTTTCAAATCCACACGGCCGAAATCACGGGCGTCATCTAGTCATCATCTAAATCTATATGTCACCGTAAGATTGTAAAAACCCTAAGATTGTAATCTAACGCTTTTTTTTTCGATAGATTGTAAACAGTCAAAAGATTGTGAACCGTTCAATGTTTTAAGAGTCAATTTTTGAAATATTCATTGTATTTAAGTTTTCTTGTCTCTTTCTTGTAGGTCAGGTTAGGGTTCGACATAAATAATCAAGTAGTGCCCGGCCGCAGGCCGGGCACTTAGGTTCTATCGGGTTAATAAACCTAACAGATTACAATCTACTGAAAAATATTCCGTTATATTGTAATCATTCGACAGTTTACAATTTCGCGAGTTAGATTATAATCTAACGGTTTTTACAATCTTACGGTGACATATATATTATACAAAATACGTCCTGACTGACTGACTGACTGACTTATATATCAACGCACAGTCTAAGCCGCTGGAGTTAGAAACTTGAAATTTTGACAGTTGGTTCCTTTTGTGACGTAAACGCTCACTAAGGAAGGATTTTTCAAAATTCCACCCGTAAGGGGGTGAAATAGGGGTTGAAAGTTGGTATATGAGCTACCGGTAAAAAAATTAAGAAATAATTACGTGTTTCACAGTTTCTGAAAATTCTACCCGCGAAGGGGTGAAATAGGGGATGAAAATTTGTATGAAAGTACTTCATTTCTCAAGTTATTATTCAATTTATATCAACGAAACTTGGTATTTTGGCTTTCAGTAAAAAATAAACAAGTACGTGTGTCACAGTTTTTCAAAATTCCGAAAACGGGTAAAATAAGGGTTGTAAGTTGGTATGAAATTCTGTCATTTTTCAAGTTATAACTTGGTATTTGGAATTTCGTTTTGAAATGAAGAAATACGTGATTCACAGTTTTTGAACATTTTATCCCCAAGGATGTTAAATATAGAGTTTGTCCTTCTATCATTACCCCCCCAACAGAGCAACGGATCAACTTGATTTTTTGCATGAGTATACAGTTGAGGACCTGGAGAGTGACAAAGGCTCCTTTTTATACCGGAAAATTAAGGAGTACCTGTGGGGAAAAAAACTTAACTACGCGGACGAAGTCGCGGGCATCTGCTAGTAGGTATATAAAAGGAAAAGGTGACTGATTGACTGACTGATATCTTATCAACGCGCAGCTCAAACCACTGGACGGATCGGGCTGAAATTTGGCATGCAGATAGCTATTATAATGTAGGCATTCGCTAAAAAAAAAGTATTTTTAAAAATTCAATCCCAAATAGGGTAAAATACGGGTTTGAAATTTGTATGAAATTTAAATGAGCGAAGCTGCGGGCAAAAGCTGGTATTATAAATGCGAAAGTGTGTTTGTTTGTTGTCCTTCAATCACGCGGCAACAGAACTAAGGATCGACGTGACTCTTTGCATGGGTATAGTTGAGGAGTGATGATCTGGAACGTGACATTAAGGAATTTTAACTCGGATTTTTTTCCAGGATTGCCAAATCTAAATTCACGCGAACGCAGCGGGTAATGTTAGTCATAAAACTTAAAAATACCGAAACGCTCTAACTCATACCACACCCATAGTATTTGAGTGCACATATTGTGGTCAACACCAAGCCCAGACGTCTATTACTCACGCCGATTTAAACCATACTTCCAAGTGTATTACGTCGAAATTGGCTTAGCAACTACACTCACAATGTGGAAACGAAGTAAAGTGGGCTTGAAAGGATTTCCACGCGGAGTTTATATGCTCTGCTTAAATGCAAATGGTTTTATTCGCTTTATTTTTGTTCACAATTGTGTCTTTGGGGCGGTTATCTTTCTACGAACGCAGACTTTTGTTTGAATTTTCCTTATCTTTTAGAGAATACATGTGTTTAGTTTATTGAATACTTTTGTGTCAGGCTGCTTTTCCACCGGTGATGTGCTACGTCGCTAACTTGTGGATGTAAAAATGTGAATAAATTTTAACTTGCTGTAACGGGAAAGGAAAACATCTTGAGGAAATCTGCACACCCGATAGTTATTAATAATGTGCTCAAAAGTGAAGTAGTTTGCCGATCCGTACTTGGAAAGCATGGTAGTATATGGCCAGACCCTTCTCAATCTGAGAAGAGGGTCATGCTCAGTAGTCGAAGTGAGTGAGTAAAACTGCCTCGTTGGTCTAGCGGTTAGCATGGTTGACTGCGGTTCACGAAGTCCTGGTTTCGGTTCTTGTTCGGGCACAAAAAATTTTAGGAAGGTGGCGGCGAGTTATCCCCGTGCCTCGGAGGTCGTCGGTCCCGCTTATTATCACTAACATGATAATAATAGTCGTCAAATCCCGCCAACCCGCATTAGAGCAGCGAGTATCCTCTCTCCTATGAGAATGGAGGCCTGTGCCCAGCATTGAGACGTTAATGGGCTGTAGAGGTGAGTGAGTCAAAACTGCAACACTTCACATATTTCAATTTATGTTTTTTGTTGTTATCACAGACCATACTACTCGGTGATAGTTATGTTGTTTGTTTGAAGTATACTTAACTAGATGATTCCCGCGACTTCGTCCACGTGGACCAAGTTTTTTCGATTCCCGCTGGAACTCTTGAATTTTCCGGGATAAAATGTAGCCTATGTCCTTCCCCGGGATACAACCTACCCCTGTACTAAATTTCATTAAAATCAGTTGAACAGATAAATTTTTTGATTCCCGCGGGAACCTTTGAATTTTCCTTGATAAAAAGTAGCCTATGTCCTTCCCCGGAATACAACCTATCCCTGTACCAAATTTCATCAAAATAGGTTGAACAGATGGGCCGTGAAAGCGTAGACAGACAGACAGACAGACACACTTTCGCATTTATAATATTAGTAAGGATATGATAACAGAAAAAGCTATTATTTCGCGTGAGCATAACGATTGGCTTGATAAGTCACGAACTCCCGTGTAAAAGCCGTAACTTCCCCCTGGAACACCGCTCCCCTGTCATCCCTGTGATGCGTAATATACGATCCAATATCTAAAAATGACAGAGGTTGCCATAAATACTACTTAAGTAGGGCATTTGCCGCCTGGAAAATTTACCTAAAGGAAAGCCTTCTAACATCTGCTATGTTTACTTGTTTTATGGTTCCGTAAAATGGTAAAAATGGAACCCTAATAGTGCGTTTATGTTCTTCTGTCTGTTACACTTGTATATTTCAGCATGCTTCAGAAATTTGGAATTGTTATGATATTGCTCGTTAATCTTATTTAACGTCAGTTTGATGAAAACCATAGAGATAATAATATAGTTGGTAGGTTATATAATAATATATACTCTATGGATGAAAATATTTTTATAAAGAACAACTGAACCAAATAAATACTTTAATCCCTAGACCCTAAATGCTAACTTTTTCAGAGCATGAGAGGTGAAAACATTATTGTACTATTGGTGACAAATTTACATGGAAGCCACCGGCTACGCATCCAGCAACCCGCACAAGTCAGTTTAATAGTCCTTACGTAACCTATAATATTGTATATTATTAACATATTGTAACATTTTCTTTTTATGAAAAGAGCAACTGATGAGTTTATTGCCGAATCTTCTCAGTAGAATTTCCGTTCCGAACCGAGAAAGACAGAATTTAAAAGATTTTAAGATAAAAATCTGACCAGAAAATATTGGACGAACTGAAAACCACTACGGTTTCAAAACCGGAAAAAAATTTTGGCTTATATTTTAAAAGAAACGATCCAAGCATACTCAGGCATCCTTTTCCAAAATGAAAGAAAGCCGCAAAGTACTGTAAGTGGTAGAAAAGTACAAAAAGAGTGTTCTTTCCACATCAAAGACCACGAAACAATATTTTCGTCCTGAATTCCGAGAAAAAGAAAGGCAAAGATTCAATTCTGTCGTAGAAAGGACAATCTCATTTAAATAAAATGCAGTGAGACACCGACAATCTGCAATATTGCATTTCCTGAGGTAACTTGAGACGATGAAATTGCATCTGCCTGAAGATGCTCTTTCCCCGGTTGGGGGTAAATATAACAAGGCTTATAACTCAAGTGGCCTTGTTTAAGTGATTTTTATTCTTTGCTTGATACCCCTTTTACGGGTTTTTACAAATCGCGGAGCGACTTAAAAACTGTAGTACACAGACAGACAGATGCATTTTCACATTTATTTCATTTCATTTATTAATCATTGCAATCATGTACAATGGTCAGCATTCTAATACTGTATAATATTGTTGTTTTTATTAGTATTATAGTTATTTAGTATTGGGTATTGTGTGAAAGTGTGTTTGTTTGTCAGTTTGTTGGTTTGTCCTTCAATCGCGCTGCAACGGAAAAACGGATCGACTTGTTTTGTGGTATGGGTATAGTAAAGGACCTTAATAGTGACAATTCAGAAACAAAAATTTGCCTAATTAGTCCTTAAGTAGTCTTTGAGACAGACTCAACCTGAAATTCTCAATTCAGAAACCGGCCGATAGACTACTGTCCCTTTTTTATCCCGGAAAATTAAGGATTTCTTCCGCGAATCAGTAAAACTTAAATCACGCGAACGAATTCGCGGGCATCAGCTAGTCATTTATAGACGTATGGATTTACACTTCAATTCTAGCGCGACATATCGACATTAGTGCAAATTGTATGGCGTCGTTGGTCACCGCCAACGCGTCACGTCAGGGCGACAGCTGCCGGCGTGACACGGGTCACGTCATAATCCGCGCCGGGGCTCTACGCTCACTTTATCAGATTTGTCTGGTGACATGTCTATGTCTCTTCTATTTATGTTAATACTAGCTGATGCCCGCGACTACGTCCGCGTGGACTGAGGTTTTTTGGTAGGTACCCGCGGGAACTCCTTAATTTTTCAGGATAAAAAGTAGCCTATGTCACTCTCCAGGTCGTTAACTATACCCATGCCAAAAAATCCGTTGCTCCGTTGCGGCGTGATTGAAGGACAAACCAACAAACCAACAAACAGACACACTTTCGCATTTATAATATTAGTATGATGGCTTTAAGCGTTGTCAGTATGGCTTCAGTAATTGGAAGAACTTAGGTAATATATTACTATGCATAATGTAAATACTTAGTACCTATACTCTGGTGACGGCGAGCTCCCGGAGCGGATTATGACGCGACCCGTGTTAATGCGGCAACTGTCAGCTGACACGTGTCACACCGACGCTCGTCTGTGGTAAACACTCAGAATTTTGGTATCTTTTTTAAACCTAAAATATTCTAGTATACACTGAATTCACACTAATATCACAGCCAATATTAAAAATGCAACAGTGTACCATATAGCTGTGTGTAATATAACTGCCATACCCCTAACAGGTTAGCCCGCTACTATCTTTGACTGTACCATCAAAACTCTATGGCACCATCCTATAGCACCATCACTTACCACCGAGTGAGAGTCCAGGTCTAACTTGTAATGAAATAAATAATCCAAAACGAAACACAAAATATCATACTTTCGCAATTTTAATATGATACATGGGCTATACTGCCAAGGCATAAAGCAATATACTCAAAATGACTGTTGATGACTGCTGATGTCAAATACCTTGACGCTCTTAAAATCCATACTAATATTATAAATGCGAAAGTGTGTCTGTCTGTCTGTCTGCTACGTTTTCACGGCCCTATTACTCAACCGATTTTGATGAAATTTGGTACAGGGATAGGTTTTATCCCTGGGAAGGACGTAGGCTACTTTTTATCCCGGAAAATTGAAGAGTTCCTGCGGGAATCAAAAAACATCAATCCACGCGCACGAAGTCGCGGGCATCATCTAGTAAGGATCATAATTCTAAAACACGAAAATCAACAATAATGAAAAAATATAGTTTTAAGCCTTGGCAGTATGGTCTCTGGTACAATCAGCACCCTTCAAACTATTTTGAAGGTCTGTTCCATTACGCTAATGGAGAATAATATAGTCTTCACCCTTCAACTCCTTTTTAATTAGTTTACTTCCAAACAGTAGTATATTAATCTATCTACAAATTAAATAATACCACCCGTATCTCATCTACATAAATTAAAACTAGATGATGCCCGCGACTTCGTCCGCGTGGATTAAGTTTTGATTCCTGCGGGAATCCCATGATTTTAGGTATAAAAAGTAGCCTATGTCCTTCCCCGGGATACACCCTATCCCTGTATCGAATTTCATCAACATCGGTTTAACGGTTGGGCCGTGAAAGCGTAGCAGACAGACAGACAGACAGATGGACAGACAGACAGACACACTTTCGAATTTATAATATTAAGTATGGATAGTATGGATATGGATACATACAAATAATACGGCCAGTTCTATTAGTGCATAGTTCATGTTAATTAAAGGACTTGGTTGAACAGTTTAATTCCAAAAGGGACCTCTATATAAACAAGTGCTGTTTAACAAACCGAATTAACTTAATATTAAATTGTCTCATATAAACCTAACGTGGGGTAAGTTTAACTTTTCGTGTTTTAATTAGTAAGGTCCTACTCGTATCTAAGTTATTATGTTATTATTTACAGAAGTTTAGTGCTATTAGATAACAGATGTTCAGACAAAAGAATTGCAGCTATATGAAGTTCATTTAAAATGTAAAATATCCGTTTGGGTGCTACAATACTGCTATAGAGATAAAATAATAATAATGTCCTCCCAAACGTTTTTCGGCCGCAATGGCCTATCTCCAAAGAGAATTAGCAATTTGCGCGGGAGATCATATAGTGCACAAGTGTGTGCGCATTCACAAGTGCTCTCTCTTTACTATTATAGCCCGATGGGGCGTGTCCGACACGACCGGAGAGAGATCAGGCACAGGACCGACAGCTTTACATGTTCTCCGAGTCACGGAGGTGAAATACCGCCAACTCCTAACTTGGGGCTATTACTGAGAATTTCTTGTCTCGTCAGCCACAGTAGAATAATATGCTAACCACTAGACCAACGAGGCTGTCAAAGTCAGACAGACAAAGTCACACAGATACATATGTAAGTATACTAGATGAAACCATTATGAGGGTTTTTGTTTCACCACGGAACTCTGAAAATTAACATAACACCGGTACAATCATACCGGTAACGCTATCTGTTTTGTAATGAAAAATTGAATATAAATCCCTGAAATTGAATCTGTTTCCAAAATTTGAATACCAAATTACTGGCCACGTAGGCAACCCTCGAAATTTTCAGATTTGAAAAGAATAAATTCTGCTCGTGTATTTGATTTAATTCTTTTTTAGAGTTCCGTACCGAAATTGTTAAAAGGAACCCTTGGTCACATCTGCTTCATAATATTATGTAATTATTTTAAGTATCTACCAGGTGCTATCAAAACCAAATATGGAGAACTTTTAAACAAACTTTATGGCAAACTAGCAATAAAGTTTGGCAAGCAAGTTGACATTTAAAAAAACAGCCTTATTCCAGTTGTCTTGGTTATAATGAAAACCTATTTTTTTGACTCCCTTTCACTTGCAATAGCTGTGATCTCTAGTAATATTTTGAAAAAAAGGGTCTTGACACACAGACGGACGGACAACGAAGTGATTCTATAAGTGTTCCGTTTTTTTTCCATTTGAGGTACGGAACCCTAAAAAAAGAATCTCCTTACTCACTCACTCACTAACTTATATAAGTACGTCCAGGCAAACCTAGAAAGAGCACAAAAGCTCCTTTTTAAAGGCCTTTGATGAAAATGTTATGAATTACATGTATGTTTTTGGTTAATTATGAATTAGAATTTAAAAAGTAGTAACGTCACAAAAAATACTTATATTCTAGCGAGAATAGTTCTTTTTAAATCGACAATAGACCTTCAGTTTCGCAGTACCAAAAAAAGTGATATTATATTTTTGAACCGGTAAACTAATTTACTTAACCAAAAATAATTTATAAATTCAAGCTACGGAACCCTAGGCGAGTACCTCTGACTCGCGCTCGGCTGGTTTTTTTTTTATAAATTAAGTCGTCGCGTCGGCCGTAAATGGTATTTACCAAATGTAAATTTTGCCAAAGAGAAATAAGGGAGTGAGTTTTAATGCGTTTCACTAGCTGTGGTTAAGAATAATAATTAATTTTGAAGTTGCTTGAACTTTCTTCATAAATTTTCAGTACCTACTTACTTAGTACTTACTTATGCTGAATTTCAGACTTTGATGAAATAATGCTTATATAGTTAAGGTAAGTGACTTTTAATTGTGAGATATTATGGTTATCTTTCAACTCTTCTCGGAGTCTATAACTCAGGGTTAAGAGACCGTAACCGATTATCACCATCACGTTTTATAAGTAAGTAATTTTTAACGTCAATAAGTGTACCTACCTACAGTGTACCTGAATATTGAATAAATGATTTGATTGATTGATTGATTGGGTTGAACACATCCAAATAAACTAGAAATGGTAATATTCATCATATCAAATTATTTTTGGAAATGGAATTCGTGCGTCCGTCTGTATTTCTATTTTCTTTACACGGACCATCAGTTTTACCGATATTGACAGTAAAATTGGAGACGGATATGGGCTACATTTTGTTCCAGATAATAAAGGAGTTCCCACAAGAATAAAAAAAAATTAACGACGCGGACGAAGTCGCAGGCATCATCTAGTAAGAAATAGTTCTATCAAAAATATTAAAAATAACTCTGCATTTCATTTAATTTTAACTTCAGCTATTCTGAAAAACTTGTAATATCAAATACACTTCTTGAGTAAGTACCTACTTTGTAGATTGCGTTTTATTATATTTTGCTTTATGAGTAAAGTTTTCGGCTTTTATTAAACCGACGAAAAGTTTTTGGCTGTGTAAATTATCAAGAAATCTCACTTCTGCCTCAAATATTTCGAGCTATATAGTTTTTATGATTATACAACAATTAATTATTATCATACTAATATTATAAATGCGAAAGTGTTTGTTTGTTAGTTTATCCTTCAATCACGCCGCAACAGAGCAACGGATCGACGTGTTTTTTGCACGAGTATAGTTGGGGACCGAGAGAGTGATATAGGCTTTTTATCCCGGAAAATTAAAGAGTTCCCGCGGGAATCAAAAACTTGTTCAACGCAGACAAAGTTGCATCAGCTAGGTCTTCATATAATATAGGAAACACCTAGTTTTATTAGGATTTTGTCCTGAATCGAACTGGATAATTGTAAAAATTAGTCCCTAAAAAGTAAAAACCGTTCGCATTACGAATGATATAATGTTATTTATTTACATTATGCATAATTACCATTTTTAATTGCAGGCTACATTTCACCCGTAGCGGTGGTGAAATATTGAGCAGGAAGAATACCAGCATAATTGGGTCACATTCGGGTGGCATCACGTTGCATAGGCGGTAGAGTTTATTCCTTTCATTACACTTCCATAACGGGAGTTCACTTGTTGAGCAGCACTTTTTGTAAGCCATACGTAAATTTAAATTATAATAAAATGAATCTTTTTTCAAATAAATAAGTTTGAAAACGTATTTAATATTATCACGATTGTTTCAATAACTGTTACATTTTGTAATGTAGTTGCAAAGTTAGAAAAAAATGTTCCTTCCGATTACGCTAGGCCAGGAACCAGCCTTCTTCCGCTATATATAAACTCGTAGTTACTGTTTACTAGCTGATGCCCGCGTGGATTGAGGATTTTTGGTTCCCTCGGGAACTCTTTAATTTTCCGGGATAAAAAGTAGATTATGTGCTATATTATGTCTATCTCTGTGCAAAATTTCAGCCAAATCCGTTCCATCGTTGGGGCGTGATTGAGTAACAAACATCCATACATCCATCCATACATCCATCCAAACTTTCGCATTTATAATATTAGTAAGACAATGTACTTATTATAAAATATACTATTTTTATTTTGGATCCTTAGGGCCTGTACCCATTGGTGGCACGACACGGCAAGGGCAATTTCATGCGACGAATACGTTTATTACTCAACAGTATGAAAATAAAATCAAACAATGATGATCAACTTAGGTACAAAAACAAGGCTTGCGGTATACTTACTTATATCATTAAAATTTCAATTTTGTGATCATATTTTTTTTTCGTTGCGTGAATACTAGCCCCACTTGAGATGCACGGAGCTTGTACGAGGTATGAGTTTTTACGGGGCCGCGTCGCGGAGTACATCTCGGTGCCGCATCGCTTATGTGGACCCAGCTCCATACAACCTAAAACAAAGAATACATGTCGCTACGTGCCGCGCCGCACCGTACCCCTGTAGTAGGGCTAGATCTTGAAAATCGCCTGTTGTACCGTGCCGCCTGTGATTGCAGGCATTTATGTTCCCGCTATCGCTTGTAACTGCACGCTACCTTACCCCAATTAAGGGCCATATAACTGGCTTAACTTCAGAGGCTCAAACGCGTAGACCGCAGACCCCGCACTGACTCGAGAAGGAAATTAGATAACCTTTGATGTTTTGAGCTGGATGGGTCCCTAAATTCTCTGTGAGTCGTATTGCTCATTTCTAGTTCACGATCTATTTCAGTATAATTAAGTTGTATTCATCTTCATTAACTCGATCTACCCATCGGTCTACTTCGGGGGCTACTACTTAAAGCCGTATTGTTTTGGTTCGTGTTTTACAATTATTATAATTCTTACTAGCTGATGCCCGCGACTCCGTCCGCGTGGAGGTATGAAAAATAGATGTTGGCCGATTTTCAGACCTACTCAATATGCTCACAAAATTTCATGAGAATCGGTCAAGCCGTTTCGGAGGAGTATGGGAACGAAAATTGTGACACGAGAATTTTATATATAAGATTTTAGGGATGTTAAGGTTCGTGACATAAAACTGTTATTTTAATAATATATTACTGTTTTGAGCGATGAAAGTAACCCATGAGCATGCGTCTTCTCTTAGGATAAGAAGGGTATAGGCCATAGTCCGCTCCGCTGGACAAATGCGGTTTGGCAGACTTCCCAATCACACATTTTTGAGAACATTATAGATGACTAGATAAAGCCCGCGACGCCGTCCGAGTGGATTTAAGTATCATTGGTATTCCAGTATATAAAGGACCCTAGATATCCTTCCCAGGTAGGCAATCTATACAACGTTAGTTTTTGTATAATCTAAACCTGAAAGTAGTTTGTTCAGAATCAGTAACAGAATCGAATGCAACCATTTTTATACCGTGTTATATTTTGTCCAAAAAATATTTTAAAATCCTGCAAGTTTGGACACATAGTTGAATGACCTAACCAGCTGGCATTGCGGCGTCGCAAGCGCTACGTCGCATTCGATGACGTCATAAACGCGCCCCGCGCTCCACTTGCGCCCGGCGCCAGTCGTCCAGAAGCTTGCGTAAGAGTATGACACGCATATTCACGCAATCGGTTGCTCCCGCGTAAATATTACCGCTATCGTATGAAAAAATGAGTTATCAGTGTTTACGAACGTGCAACATACGGAAATGATGCAATTATTGACGGTATGTGGTGACAATGTGTCCGCGGTAGGAGTTTGAGGCGCCCATGCTTGCCGTTCATACAACGTCTAAGGGAAAATGGTCAGTTCCGCCTTCTAACCGCCGTCTTGCACATTACTGTGTAAATACTTAATTAATGAAGTGTAATAGTGCAATTGTGATAATGACTATTGTCTCTCTTACAAACACTCACGCGCTGTATTTACCTACTACCTACCATGCGGCACAGTGGCGGAACGCGTCACGGCGTCTTGATGCCGCGTTTTGGGTGACCATGTTTTAGCGAGGACAATGACCCAACTCAAGAAGCTAATAACTTCGTTAGTTTTCAATAAAAAAAATTGAAATTTTGTATAAATATTCCTTACGTGAAAATATTCGACACGTGTTTCGGTTTTTGATTAAACTAAAACTAACGTTGTATATGTAATATATACAGACAGACAGGTAGGTATACTTTCGGTATGGCAGTTGACATCCATACTAATATTATAAATGCGAAAGTGTGTCTGTCTGTCTGCTACGCTTGCACGACCCATCTTTTCAACAAATTTTGACGAAATTCAAAACAGAAATTGCATCAGGGGGAAGGACATATTATACCCGGAAAATCAAAGAGTATCCATGGGACCACAAAAACATACCTAAACCCACGCGAACGAAGTCGCGTCTAGTTACCTACCCAATGTAACTGCTTCATCACATAACATTAAGGTGTGATCCCATAGCCAAGGGCTAAAAGTAAATAAAAGCATTTTCAAAAACTCCAGGCAAGTGAAGCCGGGATAACTTGTATTTTTATGACGTCAAATTCTCTATTCTTAGAACATCATCTATTTATTACTCAGAACTAAGTCAATGCTCAGAACACTAAAACTGTAAGGGCTCACTAATTTTCCTCACATGAATGGACTTTTATCTTTGAATTAGTGTCATATTATAATTGTAGCTCTTAACATAATAGTAATAAGAACCAAAATGGGCTGCATATAAATCATCGCAAATTAGGTCTTAACTTGATGAGCTAATGAATACATTGCTAACATTAGAAACATCATTTTGGACCTTATGGTACAGGGATGATTAAAGCAATTTATCATGAAACGTTCAAATTAAATTGAAACTTATACTGTAGATTTTAAGGTTGAAATTCAATTGGAAGGAGCGTTAATGACGTGAGTGATGAAATTCGTTTAGCAGATAAGCTAGCGTACTTGTAATTGAAACTACATGGACGGTCCCTGGGGAAACTTTTAGGGCCGACTCATACAGACTGTGTGGAGTGAAGTCAGGTCTTATGGAAAAAACTTACTTACATAAATTAAGCATAACTATAGTCCCATCAACAATGGCCCCAGTGGCCAAAATTGGTCCTTATTTTTATATCTGTTTGCTTTTATTTTAATTTTCATATTTACTAGCGACGCTGTCACTGGGTCAAATAAGTTTGTGGTACCTTTTGACATACAACCAATTAAGTATAAGAATACCAACTTTAAGAAATTATACTTGCTATGGCCGAGCCTCAGTTTTAGCATCAAGCAAGTACCTATTTTCCTTGGATCTAGGCGGCACAAGACCGCGGCGTGGTGCTGCAAGAGACCTATGTCTAGCTGTGGATGTATATCAGTTGATCACCTTTTGACGACGTCCGTGGCGCAGTATTGAGTGCTGGTGTCTTAACGTGCGGAGGTCCCGGGTTCGATCGCCGGCAGGGTCAATATGGGAATGTATAATTTCAGAATTGTGGGAATTGTGTGGTAAGTGGGAGGCTTCGGACGTGTCTATTTACCACCCAAGTAACACAAAAGTGCTGCATATCAACTGAATCACAGTCCACATTGGAAACTTTAGCTGCAAAACTTGCTATATATTAGCTGAATAAAAGCTGAATAATAGCATCCTCAGCAGATATAACTCTGATTTGGGCACAAATTATACAGCAACTAGCTGATTAACTGCCCACAACTGCGTTATATAAGCATTTAATAAGCATTAACAAAGGTAACGGTCGCCCCAAGAGCTGAACATCGGCTGATACAGAGAGTATTTTTTACCTATTATGTAGCTCAAATTACAAACCAGCACCCTTTTTACGCTTTTATGCAGTTAAAAGAGCACGAGCGGCGAAATTGTGAATAAATATTACTCCATATATTCTTTAATATATCACACTATCTCGATATTCTGCAGCATTGTTTATTTAAGCGCACCATCATACAATGTGACATATATGTCCAATAGTTAAAGTTAATAATTCATTTTCGGTAAGTAAAACTTGTATTTGTTTTATTAGTGCCTGTAATTTGATAGGGAAAGCAAGTTTATTGTCAAATATCATATACTTTTAGACCAAAATTTTCACGCGCTCTCGAAATATAACTGTTTAATAGGAAATCCTATTATAAAATGGATTGTAATATTTAAAAAATGCCAGCAATTTCTTAATTATGGAACATTGAATTTGACGAAAAGCTTTTTACATAAAAATTATTAAAAACCTTTTCAAATCCAGTAGATATTTTCGAAGACAAAATAAAAAGAAATAGTAAATATCATAAATATTGTAGTTTAGAACATGGAAAATGGTGGACAAGCAACGTGAACCGTAATAATGCCAAATAAATGCTTTAAGAGCTATATTAAGGTGCTAGGGGTATATTAATCAGCAAAAAGCTGATACGAGTGGTTCTTGTGTCTAACAAGTCAGCCATAGATTGATGTAGAGCTTGATAGTCGGTAACATATACGCAAATGCCCTCCCAATGAACAGCTGTATATAATTTGTCAAGGATTAACTTTTAGGGGTCCGTGGTGGAACGTTTGGGCATGAGCTAATAGGTCGGTACTTATTTTAAAACCTAGTTTTTAGGTAGTGTATAAAGGTTAGGTATAATTTTATTGTGCCTAATATAAAATCGTACATACATAATACAAGTATTCATGATCTTATATATCTGCATTAGCTGATTCAATGCCTACGGCAGTACAATTATTCAGCCCAAGTAGGGACAAAGAGGTACAAGTGAATAGTTTTATACCAGTTAGCTGTAATTTAACACCATATACGTTCACCCAAAGTGAACATGTGGGCTAGATAAGTGCAGTTATAAGAGTGCATATTACAGCTGATTAAAACTGTGAAAGTTCAACTATATGCAGCATGAAGCGATAATTGAATTCACATAATAACTGATAACATTATAATAACTCACATATGGTCTGTTAAAATGCAAACATTGGAAGGATACACATGTGACCTTTTATTCAGAAAATAGCTTAGTTTAGAGTGCATAAAATACTTTATTGTAGCTGAAAGTACTAAAAATAGCTAAGAGCTGAATAACATGACCTGCGCACCTGATAGTAACGCTCGCAACATTACAGCGGTGCCTTCGTGGTGCTTAATAAAGTCAATGTACAGCAGAAAGTGTAATATTAAGCTTTTAGAGTAACGGTGGACTCTAATAAGTCTTCCTAAACGCTTAAATTACCGATGTGGACCTCATGTGACATCTTTTAATGCAGTTTTGTGTTACTTGGGCACCCTACCGGCAAAGACGCGCCGCGAAGCGATTTAGCGTTCCGGTACGATGCCGTGTAGAAACCGATTTGGGGTATGGGTTTAATATAACTTTTAGCCCGCTAACATCTTAGACTGCATCATCACTTACCATCAGGTAAGACCGCAGTCAAGAGCTGACTTGTAGTGGATAAAAAAACACGGCCATGAAATAAAGTTAGATTTGTTGCCAAGAACGATTCGATTGATGACTTCCAAGGACTTAAACAGTAATCGAAATAAGGGGTTTAAACACTGTTTCTTGAAACTGTTATAAAACAGAAACCCTTATAACGGAAACAGAAACAAAACTGTAACCCAATCAATCTGTAACCGTTTATTTCAGTTAATAAGTGATTCTATATAAAATGTCATAAGTGTTTAAACTTAAATAAAGCACTTATTAAAGTTTATTCCGATAAAAATCTTTTCACTTTGACTCTTGCGCTTCTACTTCACTTCAGTGTGCGGGTATGCGTCGCGCTTTACTCTGGGAATATTTCTTATCTCGACGGGATGTAGCACTGTTTGAAGTCCCTTTTGTTTTGAGTGCTGATTTATTCTGTATATTTTACTCTTTTGCTCAGGTTCACTAGGAGTTGCATAGCTTACTAGAAAGCTTCTGAAAGTTTGCGTAATTCGTAAACTTTGATGGTTTTTGTGAAGGACCCTTAACATCTATAAGTCAGAACTCTAAACTAACTACTAGGTTATCACCACAGAGTACACTGAAGTTATCACCGCGTCGTCGCGCCATTTTATCCACATTTATTTATTTATTTAATTTGTATATGGTACACGAAACAGGAAATAACTACAACATTTATTATCAGGTAAGTATTAAATGATAGGATCGGTTCTTAAGTTATAACCCAAAACATGTGCACACATCATGACTTACGTATAACATTATATAATTATTAATTAATATAATATGACTTATACCCAAAACACACATTTACCCAAAATCTAAATAAAGGTGTGTGAAGTCTACCAATCTGGCTGGTCGGGTTTGTGAAATAAGCCGGTGGGTACATGAGTCTCGACCATCGAGTCACGACCCGCCAATCCGCACTTGACCAGCGTGGTGGACTGTGGCATAAACCCTCCTCATTCCGAGAGGAGACTCGTGCTCAGTACTTAGTGAGTCGGCAAAGCGTTGATAAGAGAAAGAGAGAGGATAAAATGGACTTCAAATTGTAGCCTTTTTCGCTTGGAACTTATTTGAGGTAACAAGGTTGGACAGTTTGGTTGTTTGTAGTTCAGTTTTACAGCCACCTGTTGCCATGGCAACCTGTTAGATTACATCTATTTTTCAGATGCACCCTCGGGCGATTTAGGATAACAGCGGTATAACAGTGCTATTTTTATGTAACTCAACTTACCTGAAGAATAATTTGTTTAAGAGAAAGGTATGATAATATAATCCTTATACCTGTATTATTTTGGTCTCTTTTTCTTCTCTCTTATCAACCCACTAGCTGATTCCCGCGACTTTGTCTGCGTGGATTGAGGATTTTTGGTTCCCGCGGGAACTCTTTAATTTTCCGAGATAAAAAGTAGCCTCTAAATGTGCTATTTTAGACTATAATATATCTGTGTGCCAAATTTCATCCAGATCCGTTCAGCTGTTTTGGCGTGATTGAGTAACAAACATCAATCCATCCATCCATCCATCCATCCAAACTTTCGCATTTAATATAATATCAGTATAAACTGCCGGCTTACTATTGAGCACGAGTCTCCTCTCGGAAAGAAAAGGGTTTGTAGTCCACCACGCTGGCCAAGTGCAGATTGGCATAATTCACATACCTTCGAGAACATTATGAAACATGTTCGAAACATTGGAGGTGCTTGCCCGGGGATCGATCCCGCGACCCTGTACAGGAGGTCAGGTGTCTTAAGCACTAGGCTATCACCGCATCACTTTGATCTGAATATACCTAAATATCTGAGTTTACAACTTTCTAATGAGGATTCTCCCAGTTCTTGTGAAGCTATGTGGTAAAGTTGATGAAGTTTTACACTTGTTATTGACATGAAGTAACTACAAACTAAACTAAAATCTCATGAATATAATATTTGTGTTATAACAAGTTACATTTAACATACTTAATATTAAATTACTTGCTTCGGTGAAGAATAACATCGTGAGGAAACCTAAATCCGAGAGTTTATACTAATATTAGAAATGCGAAAGATTGTCTGTCTGTCTATCTGCTACGCTTTAACGGTCCATATTTTCAACTGATTTTGATGAAATTTGGTAGGTATAGAGATTGGGTGCATCCCGGGGAAGGACATGGGCTATTTATCCTGGAAATTTAAGAAGTTCCGATCGGAATCAACAAATCTTATATTACCGTACGTAGTATCGTACGTATCTTCATAATTTTCTCAACCCCCCAGGATTTATTTTATGTTACCTCATGTTTTGACTCTACAACCGGTTCGGAAAGAGATTCTACCGCCGGCAGTTGAGCCAGAAATCAAAGTACTCTTTCTCAATGACGACATATTAAATCGTTCTTTATTTAAAATTTTAAGTCCGCAATGTATTTCGCACATAAATAATTCCGCACCAAAAATAGTTGTACACAAACTGTAGGGCATAGACCAACCACAGACTGTCCGACATACCCTCAAAGCGACAAAGGAATGATAAATGCTTTAAAAAGTTGACCCTTATCAGCCACTGTCAACTCCGTAATACGCACTGTAATCGAATTAATTACTGAGAACTAAAGCTCCCCACAGACGACGCGACTTTGCGCAATAGGATATATTTTGACTAGACAAATAAACTATTTTTTATTTAATTAAACAGAGAATATCCCAAAAGACGTTATAGATATCCACGTCGCCTGTTCATTTTATGTTGAATAACTATTTTAAACTATCTATCGATTAAAGTAAAAAAGTGCGTCGAAGTTTGATGACGTCACAATTCAGTATTTCATACCAAATTATGTGAAATTGTGCATACACATTTAGTTTGGATGACACTGCATGCTGCTAAGTGACATCATTCTAAATCCAATATGGTGGACTCCCATAGATGGCGGACTAGTTATTTTTTATGCACCCCCATGATAGGGGTGACAATTAAAAGGGTTTGCTGAGAAGAATACGAAAAATAATATTATGACGTCTAACATTTTAGATAGCGGACGATATTTTTTTAATGTTCTTTAATAATTTAAGACTGATTATATCATAGAAAAGAAAAAGGTACAGTAAATTTTGTTATGAGAAGAGTTTAATCCTTTACTTTTCATTTTATTTCAAAAAATATTTTATTTTCGTTTAGATTAAAACAATACGCTTGAGATGTAATAGAATTAATTACGAGAAAATACAAAGCCACTCGTGGACGTCGCGACTTGATGCAATTATCTTTAGTTTGATTACGTTTATTCTCTTCATTTTTGTTACAACGAGATTCCATTTATAATTCTATGGTTGGTTCGTTTTAGTGACTTTTACTTAGTGCGGAAATGAAAAAGTTACTAGTGAGTTATTTACTTTTCAACCGACTTCAAAAAAAGGAGGAGGTTCTCAATTCGACTGTTTTTTTTTTTTGATATGTTTGTTACCTCAGAACTTTTGACTGGGTGGACCGATTTGAATGATTCTTTTTTTATTTGAAAGGGCATACTTTCCATGTGGTCCCATATAAATTTTATCGAAATCGGTCGAGCGGTTTTTAAAATATCAGCAATAAAATAAGTACTTAGTATAGCGTGTGCTTGTTGTTGTAAAGTTGGCGCGGGAGTTTGAAGTCGGTTGTTTAAAAAGAATTTTTTATATTAAATTATTATGGTTTTCGTTTGAAAACAACTAAAATTTTTAATTTATATAGGCGAGGATGTAGCCCAAGGAAGAGTAATCTTCCGAGAAGATATACTCAAGGTACCATAATATAAGATAGCTAGTGGGAAAAACAAAATCCGGAATGGGATTCTATATTTAAAAGTGGGTATTAGAAACTTACCACCACTACAGTCTACAGCCTATTAGCGTCCCACTGCTGGGTACAGGCCTCCACTTTCATATTAGAGAGGGAATTAGAGCTTAGACCCACCACGCTGCTCCAATGCGGGTTGGCGGGCTTTAACGACTATGTAAGTGATAATAACTGGTACCAATGGCTTAAAAAACGTGCTCTCCGAGACACGGGAGTGAAACACCGCCAACTTCTTCCGGACTAGTACTGATAATTTATAGTCTGAAAACCCCAATACTTAAATATGGAGAAGAATTAACTGTTCGAAACAAAAAAAACCTTTAGAAAACTGACAGTCTATTCGTGTAACTTGTTCCAAACTTCAGATTTCAGAATTAATGTAAAATCAGATAGATTAAAAAATCTCACTACACTAGATGATTAAGTCTCGCGTCACAATATCGGCGCGTGTATAGCAAGCATAACAAGAGAATTAATATAATTTCCTGGGCATATCAGATTTTGATCCCGCTTGTCGTTCAACAAAGGGCATCATTAATTACACAATCACTACTGATAAGACCCGCATAACAGATATTAATTAGTAAATAATTACCGCGTACGATATAACGTGTTACATGACTTGCTGGTAATATTGCGGGGTAATGTCGTAGATCGACGCTGAGATCAACTTAACACTAATCAGCCTATTACAAGGCCGGGATATCCAGATTTCCCTCGCATTGTATTCGTTAATACAGTTGGCCAACCTGCATTAGAGCAGCGTGGTAGGCATAGAGGTACTATATTACCCACCCATGGTACCCACTAAGTTCAATTCCCTCTCTCCTATGAGAGTGGAGGCCTTTGCCCAGCAGTGTCCTTTTCTGTCATTTTCTGTGACTGTGAGTATCAGTATTCTTTAGACAAATGAGGCCGGATCCAAGTCTTGACAATAATACGGACTTTTACAGTTTTTGACAGATAAAAATGGCGAAAAGAATACGAGTGGGTTTGTCATTATTGATTGTCATCCAATACTAGTTATACTACAATGTCTAAAAGGTCCGTAATTTTATTTTCTAGTCTTGGATCGGCCACATTATTGTCAAAATTATTCTTTTTATTGGACTTGTGACTTGTGAATGTGCAAGAAAGAGGTAAAGTTTCGATACCACTGCGCCTTAAGGTGTGCATTAAGGCGCAGGGGTGTTGTCGACTAAAAGATATGTATGCTGGACATACAGGATGCTTACTAAATTTAAAATAAACGAAATCCAAATCGGTTCATCTATTTGGGAGCTACGATGCCACAAACAGACAGAAAGATACACACGTTAAACATTTATACCTTCTTTTTTGTCGGGGGCTAAAAATGACCCCAATCATACGTCGCGCAATGTCGCTTGCAAGTGGGTTGACCCAGCATAGTTACATTAACGGTAATTAGTGAAATTGGTAGATATTATTTATGGTATATGCTATATGCTAATTGTTATTGCGTATAGGAGGTTAAGTCATATTATTGAACTAGCTGATGCCCGCTACTTCGTCCGCGTGTATTGAGGTTTTTTGGCTCGTGCGGGAATTCTTTAATTTTCCGGGATAAAAATTAGTGTATGTGCATACTTACAAACTTACATGTTTATTGAGGATCTCCCTGGCGCAGTGTTAAACGCTGTTGTCTTAACGTGCGTAGGTCCCGGGTTCGATTCCTGGTAGAGTCAATTTGGGAATTTCTAGTTTCTGAATTTTCTTTAGTCTGGACTGATGGGAGGCTTCGGCCGTGGCTAGTTACCACCGTTTAGGGTTATGGGTTTTATATAACTGCCATGCCCCTAACAGGTTAGCTCGTAACCATCTTCGACTGCATCATCACTTACCATCAGGTGAGATCGCAGTCAAGGGCTAACTTGTAGTGGTTAAAAAATATACTATAATCTGTCCCTGTGCCAAATTTCATCCAGATCCGTTGGCCGTTCTGGCATGATTGAGTTACAAGAATCCATCCATCCATCCAAACTTTCCAAACTTTCGCATCTATAATATACATCGATATATATGTAGGTACTAGATGGGTCCTTTCATAGAAAAAAGTTGGGCGTCTGACTTGTGGTGCATGCCCCTCACATGTGCCTGTCCTTGTCCCCGCGATAGCGCTGTCCCGCTTTTCAGACTAGATGGCATTAGTATAAATTAATAAGTTCACTTTCTTTGTTTGACAGGACCCGTCTATGTAAATTGGGGTCGTTGATAATATAATATAGTAAATTATACTTAATACGTGTTATCAAAACAAACAAATCTCGTGTAATACTAGACAGTGACGTGACGAGGGTACCAGCTCCGAAGCTCAACCCAAATTAACACTTCACTCTTGGCGCGTGGTAATTGACCCCGGGGCACGCTTAACAGCTTTATTCCAGGAAATTACGGGAAAAAGAGATTTTCACTGGGTTTTCCTTATCTACCTAGCGATAATGTTCGCCAGGGGGCCGTACTACCATCGCATAAAGCCGTATTATATTAATATTAGGATATTTTATTAACTTACACTACTGTATCATACTTCATACTAATATTATAAATGCGAAAGTGTGTTCGCTTGTTGGTTCAATGGTTTGTCCTTCAATCACGCTGCAACAGAGTAACGGATCGACGTGATTTTTTGCATAGACTATGACCTGAAGAAATGCATAACAGGACATTTTGAACCCAAAAAACTGTGGAGTTGCCGTGGGAAATAAAAAAAAAACTTATTCCAATGGAAGCATCGGCTAGTATTAAAATATACCTACTTATTGTAATGTCTTGCTTTTTAAAAAGAGCAACTGCTGAGTTTCTTGCTGGCTCTTCTCACTAGAATCTTCATTTCAAACAAAATGAAATATTCAAAATGAGATAACTAAGATATGCACCTGAATGTCCTACATGTACCTAATAAATAAATTGAGTATTGAGTGGTGTTGATATTCATGTTCTAGAGAAGCTGCCTACTATAGGACAGCCACTCTAGACTATCCAGATTCGGCCAGCATGGTGGACTATGGCCAAACCCTTCTAACCCCCCTGCCACACACTGCCCGAGAGGTATGGCGAGTAGCGTGGGAAGTAGGCAGAGACGTCGTGTGGCAGCGATACTCGCCATACCCACGCTACGCGCTACGTCCTCGCGCATCGCTCCCTGTTTTGTAGGTTTTTTGGGCGCGAGCGAAAGGACTGGCAATATGAGCGCGAGAGCGAGCGAGACCTAGTGCGGAGCGTCGCGATTAATCGCGCGAGTAGAGCAGTGTGTGGCCACAGAGGGCAACTACGCGGCAGAGCGAGGACGTACTACGCGGCAGCGCGAGGAGCATAGTGTGGCGGAGGCATTATACTCAGAGGAGACTCGTATACTCAGTAGTGAGTCGGCTATTCAAAATTCAAATTATTTTTCAAAATTCAAATTATTTTTATTCAAATAGACTTTTACAAGTACTTTTGAATCGTCGAGTGAATCTACCACTGGTTCGGAATACCATTCCTACCGAGAAGAACCAGCAAGAAACTCGGCGGTTGCTCTATTGAAAAAAAAATAATTTACAATTTTATTAATTTATACATAATATGTAACCGCTGTCCTTAGCATTGCTGGAGCGAGTCAAATCCATGCTCCTTTGTCATTTACGTAATCTTCAACAGTATAATAAGCTTTTTTCAGGAGCATACTTTTAATGGACTTCTTAAACTTGTGTAAAGGCACTTGGTTGAAGACGTGATGATAATACTTGGGTTACATTAATTCACGAAACCGACGCAATGTCGCCTGCTTATCGGTTTTATATCGGATATACCATGGGGAGTGTGCTCTGGAACTTCACAACCTTGTTCCTCCTTCTCCGTTCTACCACAGGACAGCGAGAAACCGTCAGCGTTGGCATCCTTATGTGGTTGACGTCCAATCTGCTCGCACGAAACGTTTTTGCTCGAATTTTCTGATACGAACCACTAGGGTGTGGAACACCCTCCCAGCGCACGTATTTCCTGCCACTTAAAACTTGAGTACCTTCAAAGCAAGAGTGAATAGCCATCTTCTAGGCAAGCGCCTTCTAACCTAAACATCCTCATTGCTTTGCAGTAAGCATGATTGTCATCACGCACATGCCTATCTTGCAATAAAATAAAATAAAAACTGAAATATAAGTGAACACCCATTGGATCGCAAAGAATGCCGTGAAACGTATTATAAGCTCCTTCCAGCCGGGCGAGCGGGATGATTGCCTCAACATAAAGTGCCTCAGTCCTCACTCATCTCTGCTCGAGGGCTGCTCGAAAATATTTAATCTACTTCTCTACGCGTCGTATTACTTATTGCTGAGGATCGTGATCACTTCAGTCATTCCATTTTTAGGGCTCCGTACCAACATTTAATAATATGACCATGATAATAGTCGTTAAAGCCTGCCAACCCGCATTGGAGCAGTGTGGTGGGTCTAAGCTCTAATTCCCACTCTCCTATGAAAGTGGAGGCCTGTGTCCTTGGGACGTCAATGGGCTGTAGTGGTGGCGGAACCAAAATTAGGAAAAAAGGAACACTTGTTGAGTCCAGGCTATTGTACAATTGACTAATTTCTTAATCACAATCAACTTTGGGTCCAGCGCCCCACAGGATTTTATGTAGTTGTTAAATACCTAATTGTTTGGGCATACAGGTGCCACCACTGGCTCATGTGCAAACATCAACGGTGTCGTCTAACACACACAGCGCACACACACAGCTGAAAACCAGCGCCTTTCCTTGTATGCAATTTATTGGCATACAATGCAGGGCTTTACGCTGAGACCCATACTGGGTGGTGTCACAGACGAAATTGTTACATCTGTAATCTATGTTTTGTCTGTACCATTGTCGAATAAAATGTTTTTCTTCCTAACTGTATGTATATTATACGCTGTGACATTATTACATCTAACATCATTTTTTTATAATAGCAAATGATAACCACAATTTTGTGAAACAAATTAACTTTGACTTCAGAGAAAACGAGAATGACCCTATCCTGACGACCGTAACGATTCAATTACCGGTTCACGGACGGATGGGCGGACGCACGTAATCCAATACAAACTGGGTAATATTAATGACGGACCTGGTCAAAGAAACCATGGTAATGAGATATGTTTTTCATTAACATGCAATGAATATATTTGCGGGACCTATTTGTGTTTATTTGGGTCCTGTCATGGCCGTGGCCAGTAGGAGTAGCATGCGCACAACGAGTAAAATTATGTCTACCCGTTATGTTATTTCTCTTATTATCTCTATTTGCCTACCGAAGCTAACATGGTTACTTGTCTCGTTACGTCAAAAGTAGACATAAAAGTCATATTTCTTATCTGTTCTCTACGAACCCTTACATGCCGACTTTTTCTTGTATACCTACCGCATTATATTTTCTGGTTAAACGAAAAATTTGCCGGCCACGACAACATCTCTCTCTCTCGTCGCGAGATATCTCGTTGTGCGCACGCTAAGCCTGCAGGGGATGCTTTTGGGTGTAGTTGAAATCCTCCCAAAATGGGACATAAATGAATAATAAAGGTGAATTTATAAATGCAAATGTATGTCTGCATGTATGTCTATCTGTCTGTCTACTACTTTTTATCCCGGAAAATTAAGGAGTTCTCGCGGGAATGAAAAAAACACATCCACGCGGACGAAGTCGCGGGCATCAGCTAGTATTCAATAATGCAATTCTAAATGAACTCGTAACTCCCAAACCGATGAGCCGATTTTGATTTAGTTTTTTTTTGTTTGATAGGTGACTCGATCGAGATTGTCACAGAGATTGTTCTTAGCTCTTCTTTAATTCAAAAAAATCGGTTCAGCCGTTTTCAGTTCATCAGCTATTTTCTAGCTGATGAAATTTGTATCCCGGTACTTCAATAGGTCGGGGGTTATAGGTATTTTGATTCCCGCAGGAACTCCCTAATTTCCCGGGATAAAAAGTAGCCTATGTACCTACCAAATTTCATCAAAATCGGTTAAAAAGAAGGCCGTGAAAGCGTAGTAGACAAACAGCTAGATACACTTTTGTATTTATATTAGTATGGATTTTATTATAGATTCAGCTATTAACGTAAACCATTTTTTTGTTTCAGGTAAGGCATTGAAATCCAAGCTTCTCTGTTCCACACATGGTTCCATCCGGCGACTCAAATATTGTTCGACGACCTCCCTGGCGCAGTGGTGAGCGCTGTGGTCTTATAAGTGGGAAGTCCCGGGTTCAATCCCCGCCGGGTCAATTCGGGAATTTATGATATCTGAATTTTCTCTGGTCTGACCTGGTAGCAGGCTTCGGCCGTGGCTAGTTACCTCCCTGCCGACAAAAGACGTATCGTCAAGCAATTTAGCGTTCCGGTACGATGCCCGTGTAGGAACCGATTAGGAGTACCGGTTTTAATATTATTAATAAAACTGCCGTACCCCAGGTTAGACCGCTTCCGTCTTAAGACTGCATCATCACTTTCCATCAAGTGAGATCGCAGTCTAAGGCGAACTTTTATCAAAATAAAAAAAAGTTATAAGAAGTCGAAGAAATAATAATATTATTTAGTGACAATAAAAACTGAACTGCCTCGTTGGTCTAGTGCTAAGCAGGTTCGCCTGCGGCCGACGAGGTCCTAGGTTCGAGTCCCGGGTCGGGCCATAATTAAGGATTGAGTTTTTCTGACTAGAAATTCTCAGTACTAGCCCGGAGTTAGGAAGTTGGAGGTGTTTCACCCCCGTGCCTCGGAGAGCACGTTAAGCCGTCGGTCCCGGTTATTATCACTAACATGATAATAGTCGTTAAAGCCCGCCAACCCGCATTGGAGCAGCGTGGTGGGTCTGAGCTCTAATTCCCGCTCTCCTACGAGAGTGAAGGCCTGCGCCCAGCAGTGGGAATGAATTAACGAATGGGCTGTAGTGGTGGTGGTGGAACAATAAAAAGCCACAAATAAAAAACTTGTTTGGGGGTGACATTTTTGTGTTTTTCATTGATAGACTATGAGTATGGCGTAACTTGGCGAGGTTTTAAAATGATAAGCTTATATTCTGATCTGCCTCCTGATTGTGTAAGGGAATCGTAATCGTAATCGTTTGTCAAACGTAGGTATAACTCGACCTGTTTATGGAGTTCATAGATGCCTGCACGTCAAAAAGCATGTATGAACTCCTTAAACAGTTCGAGTAGGAAATATGTTTTAAGCTGTCAAATGATTACGATATACTTGGACCTCAGGTTATACCTCCTAATTATGTTTATCTACTCCAGCATCGAAAAGTTCCAATTTCGAAATTGACAACTATATCGAATTTAACCCTCTTTCGTGTTTGCTTCTCATAACGATACAGTTCGTTGTATGGGAGCTGTATCGTTAAGAGTCGTAGCTGTATCGATATGGTTATCTTCATAAATAGGATACCTACCTATAGCTTAGCGGCTCTGGGTTCTGGCACTTTTGGTTTTTATTAATTTATAAAGTAAAAAATTATAAAGACGTCCTTGTTGTAGATAAAATCTTGTATGCAACTGTACGTAATTAGTCATTTTAATTCTCGTACTATCCTATTTTGATACTCGGCAAGCCTCGTATCAAAAAACAGCACTCGAATTAAAATGACCCTCATTACGATACAGTTGCATAAATAGCTACTATTTTTCTACTTACATCATTACAAAATACAAGTCAACTTTTTCTGCACTTATATTAATGTGCCCTAAGCTTTAACGTCATACTACAGACTAATAATGGTTAAGCATTATTAGTCTGTGGTTACCACAGAACATATTTTTTTAAGTGAGGGTAATGAAATAATTTTATTTTTTAACCATCAACATTCCTGATTTTCTCGTCGGCGTTCTTTGGCCATTTTTCTTGCATTTGAAGCATTAGATAAATAAAAAATCAAATAGACGAAGTGAATATAAGTTTTTTAGCTGTTAAGTGTTCGATTAAAGTTATTTAAGGATTCAAGTTTGAATTAAGTAATAGGAAACGAGATGTAGGTACACATAATGGCGCACTGGGCTGAGGTAAGTTATATTTTACTTATTTAAATTAATCAGTTTCTATAGGCTGTCTTTAGCATCCAACAATAAAACTGATAGACGTCCACAGCTGGATATAGGTCATTCATCATAGCATTATGTATAACTTTAGAAAAAATGTAAAGTTCTACATAATGCTAAAGGGATTTGTATTTTCCATACTTCCAACAAGGAACTATTAGATATAGTTGTCATGTCCATGATTCTGTCCGTCCGCGGCTTAGCTCAGAGGCTTTTAGTGCAGGAATTAGATTATTGTAAACATACCATATACTTTTTTTTTCAAAAGAGCAACCACCGAGTTTCTTGCTGGTTCTTCTCGGTAGGAACGGCATTCCGAACCAGTGGTAGATTCATTTGACTATTCATAAATAAATAAATTTTATTTATTTATTTATACATATTAACCACACCAACAAAGCGATACAATCCATACTAATAAATATAATAAATGCGTAAGTGTGTCTGTCTGCTAATATAAAACATAATTCACGCGTAAGAAGTCGCGGGCATCATCTAATTTAAAAATAGTTTTAGGCCCTACACGAAAAGTGAAGATGATTTTTTTCTCTCGTCTATCCCTTATTCTTGGGATTTCATTGGATAGGTCATTCAAAAATACTATAAGTATGGGAACCCCATTTCTGATTCAGGGATTTGTGACCAAAATATTTTGCTAAGTGCAAATTTTTGTTAACAGACAAGTGGTCACGTTGTGGTGGACTGCAAGCTAAATGTTTGTTTTTGAATACGTAAAAAATATATTCATGGCAGTAGTAGGATGGCAAGGAAAACTATCACAGCTAAGTAGGCTTAACAAGTTAACGAGTTATAGTCGACCAACTCATACTTTCGCATCAAGTAATCAAATCAATCAATAAAATAATCAAATAAATATCATAAATGCGAAAGTTTGGATGGATGGATGTATGGATGGATGTATGGATGGATGTTTGTTACTCAATCACGCCCCAACGGCTGAACGGATTTGGATGAAATTTGGCACAGAGGTAGATATTTATAGTCCGGAAGAACACATAGGCTACTTTTTATCCCGGAAAATTAAAAAGTTCCCGCGGGAACCGAAAAACCTCAATCCACGCGGACGAAGTCGCGGGCATTAGCTAGTTTATAATATTAATACTAGCTGATGCCCCTGACTTCGTCCACGTGGAATAAGTTTTTTGATTCCCACCGGAACTCCTTAACATTCTGGGATGAGAGGCCTGTATCACTCTCCAGTTCCTTAACTATACCTATGGAAAAAATGGCGTCGATCCGTTGCTTTGTTACGGCGTGATTGAAGGACAAACCAATAAATCAACAAACATACTTTCGCATTTAAGTATAATAAATTTGGTATGGAAGTATGGATTTCAAAGTAGCTCTTACACCCCTAACTCCAGATGGACTTTCTTTTCTTCTTGTCCAACATTCTTGGAATGTAAGGGAACATCGTGTCACTAAGCCGTAATTCGTGACATACCGTGTACACTGCGGGCCAATAAAACGGAACTGTAGCTTTTTTTTATCCACTGCAAGTTAGCCCTTGACTGCGATCTTACCTGATGGTAAGTGATGATGCAGTCTAAAATGGTAGCGGACTAACCTGTTATAGATTATAATTAACCCATACCCCTAATCGGTTTCTACACGACATCGTACCGGAACGCTAAATCGCTTGGCGGCACGGTACGTATTTGCTGGTAGTAAACAATTCTCTCACTAAAGTGGTACAGTGGTTTGAAGCTAATAACCAACTCCTCAATGGGAAAAAGACAAAGTGTATCAAATTTACATTACCTAATGTCAAACAGGTAAAAACCACTGTACAACTTGATCATGAGGAATTAGATTTAGTGGATACCGCTGTTTTTCTTGGAATAACGTTAGATGCTAAACTCCAATGGGGCAATCACATAAATGTCTTATCGAACAGGCTTAGTTCTGCTGCATACGCGGTTAAAAAGATTAGTCAGTTGACAGATTTAGAAACGGCGAGATTAGTTTATTTTGGTTACTTTCACAGCATTATGTCATATTGTATATTATTATGGGGTAATGCTGCTGATATTAATTCTGTTTTTGTGCTGCAGAAGAGGGCTGTTCGAGCCATATATAATATGGGACCAAGAGAGTCACTAAGAGATAAATTTAAAGAAATCAATATAATGACAGTGCACAACCAATATATATTTGAAAATTTAGTATACGTGCATAAACACATTGATAAATTCAAGAAGAAAAGTGATTGTTATAATGTCAATACTAGAAATAAAAATAAACTTGTAATGCCTACTTCTAGGCTTAGTAAAACTAGCAATTCATTTGTTGGAAACAGTGTCCGCTTCTACAATAAGCTCCCAGAAGACATATTGAAAATGTCTCTGAATAAGTTCAAAGTTAATGTAAAACGTAAAGTCATTAAAAAATCTTATTACCATGTAAAGGATTACTTAAATGACAAGGAAGCTTGGCAATGATTTGATCTATTGGCTCTGATAGTTCCTTAGTTAAGATGATTTGTGAAATGGTGATAATGAAAAAAAAAACCCGGCTGAGTTTGTTGTGGGCTCTTCTCAGACCAGGGCGCGTTTGGAACCCTCGTAGCTTTAGTTTTAAGATACCGTTACTGATTATCACCATTATATATTATAAAAAACTCGACGTCAATAAGTGTAGTATACCTACCTAAATTGAATAAACGTTATTTTGACTTTGACTTTGACTTTGACTTTGTAGGGTGGTAACTAGCCACGGCCGCAGCCTCCCACCAGGCCAGACCAGGGAAAATTCAGAAATTATAAATTCCCAAATTGACCCTGCCGGGGAACTCCGCACGTTAAGACAACAGTACTCAACACTGCACCAGGGAGGTCTGGTTAAATCTAACCAGATAATTCAGAGAAGGCCAAATGTGATTGCCCGCGTTTAGGCTTATAATAACGTTTCCTCTACTACAGACCATTAATGTCCCACTGCTGGGCACAGGCCTCTACTCTCATAGGAGAGAGGGAATTAGTGTTTAGAACCACCACGCTGCTCCAATGCGGGTAACGAATATAGTAACGGCTAATAACGTTTCCTCACCAGTTATTTATGGACGCGCTTACTTTTGCATTTTGAAATGTTTTTGGAGTTCACCTCCTTTATAATCTTTACGGGGAGTAAAATCACAATTTCTCCTTTACGTTATTGAATTTATGTTTCCATGGTAACACTTGTTTATATTTCCATGGCTATGTAATGTATTTTGATGAGTATAAATCAAATAATAATTAATATAAATAAATGTATTATGCAAAAGCATGCTTTCAGTTATATAAAAATCATTTACTATTCTATATACATATTTTATAATCGTTTTTTTAAAAATGTGTACACACATTTTCTGTCTCGAAGTGTACACCAAACACATTTAGAGTAGACGTAATGTGGTTGACCGGGACACGTTTTCGCTTTTTGCGACGTCCATTCCGCCCGGGATAGTCATAATAACGTTCCGTTGCCGTACTTTTGTGGACGCACTTACAATTTACTTTTGACTTTAGGAACGGAAAAATAAAACTGTATCGGCATTCGACATCGAAATCGATAGATAATAAGTATGAATTCTTAGATTATGCTCTTAGACTGTACATTGGCAAATCATTCTTGTTTTGTTGTTTGTGTCATGTCTGTTTGTTGGTTTGTACTTCAATCACGCTGCAACGGAGCAACGAATCGACGAGATTTTTTGAATGGGCATATTTAAGGACTGGAAAGTGACACATGTGTGAGTGACTTCTTTTTATCCCGGAAAATTATTGAGTTCTCGTGGGGAAAAAAAACTTATTCCACGCGGAAAAAGTCGCGGGCCTCAGCTAGTAGAATATCTTGGATAGATAGACGAACTTATAATAATATTTATTTGCGTAGGTACTAGCTGATAGTCGCGACTTGGTCCGCGAGGAATAAGTTTTTTTAATTCGCACGGGAACGGGAATTTTTCGGGATAAAAAGTAGCATAGTCACTCTTCAGATCAAGACCCATGCAAAAATCACGTCGATCCGTTGCTCTGTTGCGGCGTGATTGAAGGACATACCAACACACTTTCGCATTTATTATATTGGTATGATATGATTAAGCGTAACCTGTCCAATGAGTAAATATTAATTACAACTTCATTTGTACTAATTGTCAAAACCGCGACATATTATTATAAAAGCTCATTATTTCATTTAACATGCGACACAGTCGTTGAGTTATTTATTGGCTTTAGTTAATGTTTCATTGTAATTATTAACAGTTGACAGTTGATTTATATTAATTTATCATCGGTTGTTTTCTCAAAGGTATGATAAATAAAATTGATGATAAAATTAGCTGTCCCTATTACCAATTATTTTAGACTAGCTGATGCCCGCAACTTCGTCCGCCTGGTTTAAGTTTTTTTGATTCCCGCGGGAACTCCCTAATTTCCCGGGATTAAAAGAAGCCTATGTCACTCTCCAGGTCCTCAACTATACCCATGCCAAAAATCACGTCGATCCGTTTCTCCGTTGCAGCGTGATTGAAGGACAAACCAACAAACAAACACACTTTCGCATTTATAATATTATAGTATTAGTATGATATTCAATGACTTTGATTGAGTAAGTAAACGACAATTACTTAATCCCAATTTTTACTTTGGATTCTTAATAAAAAAAAATTGCACTAAAAGCTTAATATTTCACAAACGGATCCCTGAATCGAAAAATGGGTTTCTCACACCCGTAATATTTTTGTAAGACCTATCGACCACAAAAAATCCCCACTTTACGTGTTACCTTATTTTTTTTCCATTATCTTACCTCTCTATTGGCGTGATTAATATGTGCTGTTAAATTTTTATTTATTTTATATTATTATAGTTAAATCAACAGCAATTCAATCAACAGGTAAACTTAGGCACTAAAAAACGGAAATAATATTTCCAGTCACAGATTTAATACTAATACTCCCTGAGCTCCACAGACGGACAGACGGATGGACATGGCAAAACGACAAGGGTTCCTTTTTGACTACGGAAATCTAAAAACTGCATTCTCACTACAAATTATTCACTACTTGTGTATCAACTCGTCACACACCCGTAGCAAGGAAGACGGTAGAATTCCCAGCGAGGAATATCACCGTAGTATTATACTTCAGCCATTACCCGGGGATGAAAGGGTGGGGGAGAGATGGAGCAAGTGGGTCAACGAGTCAATTAGCAAGGAACGCGAGGGCGACAAGACTGCCTGCACTTTATGTGCTAAGTGCCTCAGATTGATAGGTGGGATTTCTTGCTATCCTTGCCAAGTTTACCTACTGTTCTTGTTTGACAAATCTAGGCGACTGTTTGGCTACGATGCTGGTAATGAAAGATCCAATATTATTATACATGCGCAAGTATGTCTGTCTATCTGCTACGCTTAAACGGCCCATATTTTAAACCAATTTTGATGAAATTTGGGATCTGAGATGGGTTGCATCTCGGGGAAGGGCATTTATGCTTTTATTCCGGAAAATTAAGGAGTTCCCTCGGTAATAAAAAAACAATCTACGCGGACAAAGTCGCGGGCATCATCTAGTTTTGAGAAATAAAGTAGTAGGTATGTGTGTGTGTGTGTGTGTGTGTGTGTGTGTGTGTGTGTGTGTGTGTGTGTGTGTGTGTGTGTGTGTGTGTGTATCTGGAAGTGGATTTATTGTTTGTATGAGTTGCTGAAGCTCATTGACATGCATAGTGTTCAACTTTTCATATTTAAAGTAATAGCTATCAGACAATATCATCTTGTTTTGTTTTAAACATTTCCCATTCGAGTAGCAATAAAGTTTTGTCATTATAAAGAGCAATGGCGAAATTAGTACAGATCACATCTTGATTGTACACAAGTAAGGTAAAGACGAAAGGAATTTGCTTATTTTTTTATATTTTATCAAGTATTCACCTTAATTAATTGAACCTAGGTAAAAAAATAAAATATTTAGGGAATCTTTTTTGATTATTTAGCTCCCGTTTCTCAGTTTAGTGTTACCATTCCATATATAATCTACCTAGTAGCGAGAATAAATCTAAATTGGTAGATTATTTTGTATCGATTTAAAAATTGTAATTATTTTATCTGATTGATTTTTGCCTAAACAATGGGATAGCCTATTTTTAGTGGATTTTCTGTTACTTTAGAGCATTTTTTACTTTATTTTATCTAATAATCTCTAATAGAATGGTAATAAATGAAAGAATATTATGGCAGCACTGATGCTGATATTATATGGGTCTGTGGTTCTATGGATAACCATAGAACCACAGACCACATATAAATGTGGTCTGTGGAAATACACGGCGACAAAGTCGCAATCATCTGGTACTTTATATTAATATAATCGTGGTTTTCTCGTGGTTGGACTACACTCAGAATAAAAAGTAAAAAGCTGTAAACATAGATCTTCGATCATTCTGTGATGTTTTAACGGAGTTTTGATATTTTTAAAAGTTACATTATCACATAACCTGCAAAACTTTAAAACGAAATATCTTTTTTTTCTAGGTTCATTAAAAAAGAATTCTTGCTTCTGAGAGCTTTGTATTCGACGCATAACTAAATATATTTTTTTCATACGTGTACATTAATTTTTTCTCTTAATACTATTGATGTATGGAACTTCGCCTTTGCTCTTTCAGGTTCGTTGCATAATTTGTCGCCTAGTGTTTTGCTGCGCAGACTGCCGCTGGAAGCACGAGAGAAATACCCACGGACTAACTTATGATTGCCCCATTTGTCGCGGTAACAGGTTCCTTTGTAAGCCCGAAGAACTAAACGGAGACTTCATACGGCATCTTACAAAAGAACATTTCCCGCTACAGTGTAAAAAGTGTAACAAATTCTTTACAAAAATGGAAGATTTGTCTGACATCGAAAAATGTTCTACCATGTCTGAATTAATTGATTCGAACATTGAAGAACTTATCAAAGAAGGAACAATTGAAGAGAAGTTTGATTCGCTGTGCGATAAAGTTAACAGCGACGGTGAAAATTTCGAAGCTATCGTATCAATTAATAATTCGACAAGAACAGCTGTTATTACACCTTTGGTAAGGAAAAAGTGCTTAGTCGATTATGAATCCACTGATACAGAATGGGAAGAGAGTCCAAAAGAAAAGGTTTTTGCGACACCACATCCTAAGGTGACTCTCAAAACTCCGACTACATATACAAAAAGTCAGCGAGCTGCTACACCGCATGTTAAAAAACTACTCATAAGACAAAAACAAGTTGAGATGTACGATGAAACGGTGGATGAAGAAACCTGTAATGATTCACCTGTAAACGGTAAAACGCCTTTACGGAATAATGACATTGAAAGTAAGTTTTGTAATCAGTATAATTTATTCGCTAATGCAGCATACGTTCTTGTACTTTTTTTCCAAACTGATTTAAAATCTAAATATATTGATATCCCCTTCATAATTTAGCACAAAACGTAAAAGGTTAACAAAAGGTTTTGTCTATATTGTTTACTTACGACGAAGATTGCACGAAGATTGTAAATGACAGAATTAGCCACTAAAAGAGCCACTAATGAGAATCGATCTGAAACTTTCACGGAAGTGTCAACAACAACAATGTCTCAACTCAATTAGATAAACGATGCGCGAACCATAGAATATGACGTACCAACAGAAAGCTCTAAGATCGATCCATTCCAGAATCAAGAATTCCTAAGAAAATATGAAATCGATTTTTTTTGGTATAAATCAAAATTTTAAAAGGTGCATGTATGATTTAACATACAGGTACTTTTTATTGTAGGTACTATCTTTATTTTGCTTAAAGTAATTTGCCGGCATAACAACCTTGAAAACATAACCTTAATAACATAAAAAAGTAGCCTATGTCCTTCCATGGGATGCAACCTATCTCCATACCAAATTTCATCAAGATCGGTGAAAAAGACGGGCCGTAAAAGCTTAGCAGACAGATAAACACACTTTCGCATTTATAATATTAGTATATATTATTAATATCATCATTCTAAAGTCGAAATTACCGTTCTAGAATAGTTCTACAATTTGTGAGAACTACTTTACCTGCGATCTTTATCAGAATATTGAAAAAGCGGAAAAGAAAGCTTTTTATTAATGCATTCTTGATGGCCCTCGTTCACCTCCCCCGATCTACAAAGTGCCTCTTAAACGTAACTTTATGGAATTTCTCGCAAAGGATGAAATACGTTACATTTTTAATATTATCCATTATTATGGAAATCTCAAACTTTTAATGCCCTTTTCTTAGATATTCTTTTAGGACCAATTATTTCTTAAGCACACTTAACGACCAATGATTCTTCCTCCTTCCTCTGTTTTGAACGGTACCTATTTTGATTTCTCTGCCATTTTAAATTCCACCTTCAAGGTCTTTTGAAGGATTTTTTTAAAATTTCATCCCCAACGGGGTAATAATAATAGGCTATTTGACTAAATTTTGAAAATGATTTTAAAGAATTTATTACTACCTATTAAGCACATTACATTGATATTTCGCGGAAATTTAATGTAATTCCCTTTAAAAACCACTTTTAAAGTTTCAATTTTCAAAACCGCGCCAAAAACGCCAATTTTGTAATGGCATTGTCACACATTGTCAAACGCATATAAATAGACTACAGTACCGTACAGTTTAGTTGAATTTCTTCGCTTTTCTTTAAATTTAATAAAAATTAATATATTTTAACAGAAAGAATGGTGTTCACGATCATCGTCACATTATACGCTTTGGTTCTGACTTTATGCTCCGGGCATATTTTACACTTCACAGTGCAAACTCCACTTTCTCTGTGTAACTGGACGTAGCCAATCGCATCGTCTCCATAGGATTCCCTTGCAGAACTGTAAAACAAAAGAAAACACCATGGTAAACCGAACTCCCATGAACTTCCTGAGTATTTGTCAACATAAACTAAAATGAGATAATGATTAATGATTATAATAAATAAAGGAAGGACTAATATGTTCGACGCGGTAGGTACTTACATTGCTGTCTTTATGTTTTTCAGTTCCGCGCCATAATAATCAGCATTATTCTTAAAGTAAAGTGCAACCATAAAAGCATCTACCTTAGGTAGGTTGCTATTATCAGCTCGCACAAAATTTGATTCCATTCTGCGATTTGAAATACTTAATTATTTATTTCCTTAGTATGTTTAGTTATAAAGTTAACCAGAAAATTACTGTTTAAATAGCTAAAAGATAAAATAAAACGCCCGCCAAACAAAACACTCAGAAAAATCAGTACAAAAAGCTGTTGTTTTCCCGCAAATTTTCGAGTGTGACGTCACCAGAGTTGCAACCAATCACAGGGCGTTCCTGTCACAGGTAAAATATCAAAAATTATAACATTATTAAACTCTTATTTTGCTGAAAAATATACATATATTTGATTAAAATAAAGTGAAATATGCTTATTTACGTTGTTATTAGTGAGATTTACCACAATTTCAGGTATATTTTCATTGTTGTCAAATAGCCTATTGAAACCAATAAAAATACACGTGACAAGGCCGTTCAAAAAAGCATGCGTTCTACATAAATATAATGTACTAAATAATAAATTATTCCGAAACCATAAACGGTTTTCCAATATTTAATATCCGGTTTGGGGCTAGCCGAATAAATGATTAGATTTAAATCTCCTGAAATGGTCTGTTGATTTGACTTTCTTTAATGTGTTGTTTTCATCTTTATTCTTCCCAAAGTTCCAGAGCCTGATCAAGAAATGACCACCCCAACGTCACAGCTACCACATCTACTCAAACTGTGTGAGGTAGTGACCACTAGTACACCAACTCATCCCGGTACCTGGTCGTTGTTCTCGGGTGCGGGAACAGATTCCCCGTTATCAGAAATCGAACAAACTGGTAGTCCTGCTGAGAGTATGGATAAAGAAGAAGTGAGTACTTATTATGTTTTAATGTTTGAGCCAAAAAGAATGTATGAAAGCGAGACATAGGGAGCACACTGTTTATCATGAGTATCTACCTAGAATAATAACAAATAATGTCCTCCCGACCGAATTTCGGCCACGGCGGCCTATCTCCAGAGGGATTAGCCATCTGCGCGGGAGATATTGTAGTGCACAAGTGTGTGCGCGTACACAGGTGCACTCTCTGTTCCTTTACTCTCATAGCCCGATGGAACGGAAAATCCGACACGACCGGTGAGAGATCAGGCGCAAGACCGACGGCTTAACGTGCTCTCCAAGGCACGGGGGTGAAACATTGCCAACTTTCTAACTCCGGGCTAGTACTGAGAACTTATTGTCAGAAAACCCAATACTATGGTTATGGCTAGACCCGAGACTCGAACCCGGGTCGAGCCATAACAAGAACGTTCTCAGAATAAGAAGGGTTTAACGATTAGTCCATCACACTAGTGATGGACTAATGTCCAAGTGCGAATTGGCAGACTGCAGTACAGTAAAAAAAAAACCCGGCTGAGTTTCTTGTGGGCTCTTCTCAGACCAGGGCACATTTGGAACCCTCGTAGCTTTAGTTTTAATATACCTACCGTAACTGATTGTCACCATCAAGTTTTATAATTAGACGTCAATAAGTGTACAGTGTACCTAATTTGACTAAATAAATATTGATTGATTAAAGTAAGAAGTACGGAGACCCAACACCCGACAACTCAATAGGAAACCAGACGTCTATACTGCTAGGCTATCATCACCTTACACTGTATTACAAGATAAAAATTGCACATCTTCATATTATTATTACGCTCGTGTACCGGCAAATTTATTTCGTAACTATGTCAATGTGCTTTATGTCTCACTATAAAGGAGAGCTTATATATTTTATGCATGAAAAATACCTCTTTTTATTCCTTGCGCAATTTTCTGGCTAAGAATTTGTATAGTAATTTTAGTTTCATATTATAAAGGGTGAATTCCTTTGAGAGCTTAGTTTTTTACACTTATAACAAGACTTTATGCTTTAGGTAGCAAATGTGCATAATGCTAGGCTAGTATGCAGCCCAAGATAATCACATCTTTGTTTTTTATTTGATTACTAGCAGATACCCGCGGCTTCGCCCGCGTAAATTTTAGTTTTCCCTATTCTCACGGGAACCATGGATTTTCCCGGGATGAAAAGTAGCTTATGTGTTAACCCAAGATGCAATTTATCGCCATTCCAAATTTGAGCCAAATCGGTTCAGTAGTTGCGGCGTGAAGGAGTATCGAAGCTTGGTAAAATACGAACTTTGGAGCCCCGTTTCACCCCTTAAGGGAGGAATTTTGAAAAATCCTTTCTTAGTGCACCCCTAGACCTCATAATGAATCTGTGTGCCAAATTTGAAGTCTCTAGACCCAGGGGTTTGGGCTGTGCGTTGATATGTCAGTGAGAGCGTGAGTCAGTATCTTCTTTGATATACCATGAAATTTTCCGGGATGAAAAGTAGCCTATGTATCAATCCAGGATAAAATCTATCTCCTTTCCGAATTTCAGTCATATCAGGTCAGTAAGTGCAGCGTAAAGTAGTATTTTTCACGCGTGAATATCAATTTTTCAGTTTTCCCGCAAAAACCATGGATTTTTCCGGGATGAAAAGTAGCTTTTTTATTAACCCAGGATATCATCTATGTCCATTCCAAATTTCAGCTAAATCGGTCTTGTACTTCCGGCGTGAAGATTTTTTTCCGCGTGAATTTCGGTTTTTAAGTAATCCCACGGGAACCATGGATTTTCCCGGGATGAAAAGTAGCTTATGTGTTAACTCAAAATGCAATTTATCGCCATTCCAAATTTAAGCCAAATCGGTTCAGTAGTTGCGGCGTGAAGGAGTATCGAAGCTTGGTAAAATACGAACTTTGGAGCCCCGTTTCACCCCTTAAGGGGGGAATTTTGAAAAATCCTTTCTTAGTGCACCCCTAGACCTCATAATGAATCTGTGTGCCAAATTTGAAGTCTCTAGACCCAGGGGTTTGGGCTGTGCGTTGATATGTCAGTGAGAGCGTGAGTCAGTATCTTCTTTGATATACCATGAAATTTTCCGGGACGAAAAGTAGCCTATGTATCAATCCAGGATAAAATCTATCTCCTTTCCGAATTTCAGTCATATCAGGTCAGTAAGTGCAGCGTAAAGTAGTATTTTTCACGCGTGAATATCAATTTTTCAGTTTTCCCGCAAAAACCATGGATTTTTCCGGGATGAAAAGTAGCTTTTTTATTAACCCAGGATATCATCTATGTCCATTCCAAATTTCAGCTAAATCGGTCTTGTACTTCCGGCGTGAAGATTTTTTTCCGCGTGAATTTCGGTTTTTAAGTAATCCCACGGGAACCATGGATTTTCCCGGGATGAAAAGTAGCTTATGTGTTAACCCAAGATGCAATTTATCGCCATTCCAAATTTGAGCCAAATCGGTTCAGTAGTTGCGGCGTGAAGGAGTATTGAAGCTTGGTAAAATACGAACTTTGGAGCCCCGTTTCACCCCTTTAGGGGGGGAATTTTGAAAAATCCTTTCTTAGTGCACCCCTAGACCTCATAAGGAACCTGTGTGCCAAATTTGAAGTCTCTAGACCCAGCGGTTTGGGCTGTGCGTTGATATGTCAGTGAGAGCGTGAGTCAGTATCTTCTTTGATATACCATGAAATTTTCCGGGATGAAAAGTAGCCTATGTATCAATCCAGGATAAAATCTATCTCCTTTCCGAATTTCAGTCATATCAGGTCAGTAAGTGCAGCGTAAAGTAGTATTTTTCACGCGTGAATATCAATTTTTCAGTTTTCCCGCAAAAACCATGGATTTTTCCGGGATGAAAAGTAGCTTTTTTATTAACCCAGGATATCATCTATGTCCATTCCAATTTTCAGCTAAATCGGTCTTGTACTTCCGGCGTGAAGATTTTTTTCCGCGTGAATTTCGGTTTTTAACTAATCCCACGGGAACCATGGATTTTCCCGGGATGAAAAGTAGCTTATTACCCAAGATGCAATTTATCGCCATTCCAAATTTGAGCCAAATCGGTTCAGTAGTTGCGGCGTGAAGGAGTATCGAAGCTTGGTAAAATACGAACTTTGGAGCCCCGTTTCACCCCTTAAGGGGGGAATTTTGAAAAATCCTTTCTTAGTGCACCCCTAGACCTCATAATGAATCTGTGTGCCAAATTTGAAGTCTCTAGACCCAGGGGTTTGGGCTGTGCGTTGATATGTCAGTGAGAGCGTGAGTCAGTATCTTCTTTGATATACCATGAAATTTTCCGGGACGAAAAGTAGCCTATGTATCAATCCAGGATAAAATCTATCTCCTTTCCGAATTTCAGTCATATCAGGTCAGTAAGTGCAGCGTAAAGTAGTATTTTTCACGCGTGAATATCAATTTTTCAGTTTTCCCGCAAAAACCATGGATTTTTCCGGGATGAAAAGTAGCTTTTTTATTAACCCAGGATATCATCTATGTCCATTCCAATTTTCAGCTAAATCGGTCTTGTACTTCCGGCGTGAAGATTTTTTTCCGCGTGAATTTCGGTTTTTAACTAATCCCACGGGAACCATGGATTTTCCCGGGATGAAAAGTAGCTTATGTGTTAACCCAAGATGCAATTTATCTCCATTCCAAATTTGAGCCAAATCGGTTCAGTAGTTGCGGCGTGAAGGAGTATTGAAGCTTGGTAAAATACGAACTTTGGAGCCCCGTTTCACCCCTTTAGGGGGGGAATTTTGAAAAATCCTTTCTTAGTGCACCCCTAGACCTCATAAGGAACCTGTGTGCCAAATTTGAAGTCTCTAGACCCAGCGGTTTGGGCTGTGCGTTGATATGTCAGTCAGTCAGTCAGTGTCTTCTTTTATATATTTAGAAATACCATGTTAGCTCTTTACTGTAATCTCACCTTGTAGAAAGTCTTGCATCTTTTCACCAACAATGCCTTAATTTTAGAGAACACCTGAGTAAGGTGGTGACCGTTATTGTACCTACGTGAAAACCGTCTCACATTGTTTTCAGATTTTATCTTAAAATTAAGCACTGTTTTTGAAATCGGGCATTAAATTGCTACTTTCAAACGTTTTGCCTTCTCCATCTCATCAATAGCCATAATAATAATCATTATCATAATATTTATTTGCTGATTCTAGGTCCTCCTTCAAATATTGAGACTGAACACCATATTCATTACAATTACAAATGTATTTCCATCTGTCTGTCTGTCTGTCTGTCTGTCTGTCTGTCTATCTCTGTGTCTAACTGTTGTATTTTCAAACCATTTTGATCCATTAAACTGATTTTGATGAAATACGGATCAGAAATAGCTTGCATTTTGCAGCCGATCAAAGAGTTCTCACGAGATTTTAACGCGCAAACTGAGTCACGGGCGTCATCTAATCTTATTATAAAATGTGATATAATTTTAAAACGAACGTTCAAATTCATTGTTTCACACATTTTTACATCGGAAGCATAATGTCTATTTTCTTTTATTTTTATTTTGTTCTTATTTTTATTTTTATTTTTAGCCATCAAGAACGGGCGAGAATCTCCAACCGAAACTGAAAAGCATAATAAATCGTAAGCTTAGCAATCAGGATAGTTCAGAAAAGCAGGTCACATTTCAGGATAGCGAAAACGCTACTGAGTCTTCAGTTAAGTCTAAGAAAGTGAAGTTTGCTGAGGATACCATATTTAAACCAGAACCTAAACTGAAAAGAGGTATTCTATTATTTTTAATATTCTTACATAATTTGATACATTCAGCTTGACTACTTGGCAACAGTGAACTGGCTCACTGGATAATAATTTCATTATCGTTTTTAATTTACTTATTGGTTATGTATTTAATAAGTTTGGATTCTAAAAAGAATATAATCTAAGATAAAACTAAATTCTTATATAAGTAAAACTTAACAACACAATAAACTAAATTATAAATGAAAATCTAAATTCTTAAATGGGTAAAACCATTCAATCGCTAATATCATTTCATTAAAGTATCATTTTTGTAAACATTTTTTTTTATTTTTTTTTTGCTTTTATATTTTTTTTACTTTTTAGTGTTTTCAAAACCGAAACGAATGCTAACACCAGGCAGACCGCGTCCAAGATTCTCCAACAATCCACGTTTCCAAGCACTAATAAACCGTTTCGAATGCCAAAGGTTACCCTCAACCCAGACTCCTACAGCCAATAAAGAAAATACATCCATAGAAAGCACACCTCCAGGCGAACATCCTATCCCGGCGAGAGCTATAAGCTTTAAAGATGACAGTCCAATAGTAGATACAGGAGGCCAATCTAAAGAATCAACTGAATTATTCAAAAGCTGCGTCAGTTCCCCAGCGCCGATCAACAACGCAATAGCGTCCCTTACAACAAATATAGCAGGTACTCTTCAAACATGCCTCACCTCTGTCCTACGCTCCACTGACGAAGAAACCGAGATACAATTTAAATTTGTAATATCCAAAAAGAAAGTGAGCGTGAAAAGGATCGCCGATGACGGTAATATGCAGAAGTACGCTGAAATGGAAAGAGAAGAACAATCGAATAAGGAGAATATTTGGTCAACTGTTGCTAAGGTTGTCAAAAATGTGTTTTGGGGGACACAAGATACTCATCAAACGAATTCTGGTAAGCTAATTTAAAAAAGCTATTAAAATATTCCTAAGGTAAGACTAACATGAGTCGGGTAGAGACTATTCTAATAAAAAAAAACAATTATCTCTGTACTTAAAGGTGTTTAAAGTTTTAAAAATTGTTTTAAAATAAGCTTCACTTATTAAGTCTTTACAGCAATAGGGTAGTCACAATAATAGCCGCAGTAGACATTTTTATTTTTCACTGAAATATTCGTCGAGATGCTGACGAATTAATAATTTCAGTAACTCTAATAGTTTTTTCTTATAAAATAAAAATTTTAAACATTTTTTTACGCAATCTTTCCCTAAAAAATTTTGATCGTTTATTGAGCTTTAATTGTGAAAATTTATTTGAAAAATATTAAATTAAACAAAAAAAATTGACTGACTGACATAAAGTTAATTACAAAAAATAACCGTACGGAGGTCTACACGATGGGATAAACCATAAATTCTCATGTCGGTCCCTTCCATATTGTGGACCCCCACTGAGAAAGGATACCCAGAAATTCCATCTGAGTAAAGCCAGGTTGGCTAAGTTAGTCTTAATATTGATTCAAGCCTTCTTGACTAAAGTACCAACATTTTGAATTCCTGAACTCAATTTATGTAGATGACCTAAGTAGCTTACGGAGAGGTAAATGTTTAGCAACAGCGACACCTGCAGGTAATCGCATAAGAATGTTGATGCGATGCGGAACACTGCAAAATTATGCTCAGTTTGGGGATTTGCGAAAGCCATTTCTCTACAATCCATACTAATATTATAAATGCAAAAGTATATCTGTCTGTCCGTCTGTTTGTGCTACGCTTTCACGGCTCATCTGCTTAACCGATTTTGATGAAATTTCGTACAGCGATAGGTTGTATCCCGGGGAAGGACATAGGCTATGGTAAGAGTTCCCGCGGGAATCAATAAACCGTAATCCATGCGGACGAAGTCACGTGCATCATCTAGTAACTTATAAAACACTAGCTGATGCCCGCGACTTCGTCCGCGTGGATTGAGGATTTTGTTTCCCGTGGGAACTCTTTAATTTTCCGGGATAAAAAGTAGCCTATGTGCTATTCCAGATAATAATCTATCTCTGTGCCAAATTTCAGCCAGATCCGTTCAGCCGTTGGGGCGTGATTGAGTAACAAACATCCATACATCCATCCGTCCATCCATACATCCATACATCCATCCAAACTTTCACATTTATAATATTAGTAAGATGATGGTGATAATCAGTTACGGTATCTTAAAACTATAGCTAAGAGGGTTTCAAACGTGCTCTTGTCCGAGAAGAGCCCACAACAAACTTAGGCGGGTTTCATATACTCAACCAACCGTCATAATTCATAGCATAAAAATGTCCATTGACAGTCTTGCTCACTTCACCTCAAAATAAAATTCATAAAGCCGAGGTGAAAATGAAACGCCCAAGGTCGGAAAATGCAATATTGCCTTTACAAGAATTTCTGTTTTGCCTCTAAGTTGAATTTTTATCTTCCCCGTCCGTAAGCCAGATTACACGAATATTAATTTTTGCTCCTGGCGTGAATCCAATAACGGGCTTGTACATTCAATTTATCGTTTTGTTCTATGGAGAGTTGGTACAAGGTCAGGGTTTGACATTTAAATGTGCGTAAATTGGTTTTGATTTTGGACGACAAAATTTGAGTTTGATATTTTTAATCCTATTTACCTTCACATTATGTATTTATTTCTATGCCACTAAAATTGGTCCCCTATTTGGGAGCCCCAGGGTTTTTTTCTAGGTGCTAAGAGATACGGACCAAGATGATAGCGAGCTAACCTGTTAAGGGTATGGCAGTTATATTAAACCCTAATAGGTTTATCGTACGGTATTTAACGACAGGGTGACCCCTAACAGGTTAGCCCGCTTTCATCTTCACATCATTACTTACCTCCAGGTGACTTCGGCGTCAAGGGCTAGCTAGTAGTGGAATAAGAAAAATACCAGGCTATCACCGATATTAAACAATTATCCGCCCTTATTTCGAGTGTGCAATTCAAATAATACACATGATACGTGTGAGAGAGCGATAAAATCCCCAATTAGGACCACGCGACACGTCAAAGTCAAATCAAAGTCCCTTTTTGTCACGAAAACTCCGAAAGCGCTCGAAGAAAACTCTAAACAAGCTCCCAACTAAAAAACAAACGAATCGTATAACTTCAGCACGTCCTCAATTTCCAAAAACTATACCATCCAAAACTCTCGTAATAAGCAAATTGTCCAGCCAAAATGGACTTTAACACGTAGAGTATAAAGTTGATGATCCTTTAACGAGTTTCAGTCGTAAAATGGCTAGTGAGCAGGGACAGAGGGAAAACTTCTTTGACCTCTTTAGTCTTTTGACTTCTGCTGCAGTGAATTGTGACAATCAAACCTTTATGACTGTATCTGTACGTGATTGTCTTTTATTTGAGATCTTCGCTCAAAGTATTGTCTTTTTACTGTGTTCTTAAAAAATAACTTTATGTATTACTAGATGATGCCTGCGACTTCGTCCGCGTGGATTTAGGGTTTTTTGATTCCCGCGGGAACTCTTAAATTATCAGGGATAAAAAGAGGCCTGTGTCTTTCCCCGGGGTACAACCTATCCCCCTACCTCATCGTGAAAAACACACAGACACACTCGCTCATAATTAATACTAGTATGTATGATGACAATATTGTTGCTATTTTCAGCTACGCCTTATGGATCTCCCGCGTCCAACGACACCACATCTTCATCAGCTTCGAAGAGGAAGTTCGATGACATGTCAGACCCTGACTTCAGTCCTCTGAACCACAAGCGACACAAATACGAAGGCAGGATTAAAGGAAGACCACCCTTGCACGGGTCCAGGACTTGCAGCGTCTCATGCTTGAGGAGTTCCCATTCTGCTGAACAGCATTCCATGTTGAAAGAACTTTCTATGTACCAGGAGGATCATATGAACAGTAGTTTTTAACTTTTTAAAATTATTCTTTGAGTAGGTACTGGGGCCATACTGCCATTGCTTAAAGTAATACTTAAACAATATTACTTAAAATGACAGTTTGATGTCATGTAACTTGACGTTCCTAATTGTAACACACGAAAGTCAACAATAATGAAAAAATATAGTGCTTTAAGCGTTGGCAGTATGGCCCCTGACAGACAATAAGACGAAAATTTGTATGCAAACAGGATAGATGAAAACAGACATACACACAAAAAGATATAAACACAAGTGTTAAGCAAAAATACATAAATCAGGTATAGATCGAGAGACAAGTAGATACACTGACCAAGATCCTACTTCTGACGACACTATCACCAGATTCAGAACCTGCAGCGTCTTACTATTGAGGAGTTCTTATTTCCCTGAACAACATGTTGAAAAAATGGTTTTTGATCATCTGGTAAAAAGACAGACTGACATATATACTGATGTATTATAGATAGACATTAATTTATAATTTTTAACTTATTAATTAGAATATTGAGCTGATTGGTTTAAATAAATAAAATTAAATTGTCAGATTTGATAATTGTGCTATTATATATGCATCAGGAAACAATGTGGCAAGAATAACCCTGTTATTTTGATTTTGATTGATATTTTTGATTTAAATTCCTTGTTTCTACTATATTTATAATTCTGTTAACAAACAGACATACAAATAGAACCGTAACTTGGCAGACAGAAACAGACAAAACTCGTGAATGGACAGACAAACAGTAGTTAAGGAAAAAGAAGCTTAATAATACATACCTACTCGTATTATAATCCGCCAAAACAGAGAAATCTATGTGGTACAACGTGTAGCTTGCTATACTATCCACCGCCTTAATATAAGCTAGCAATTGGCACCGGAACCACACCACACCACACAAATCTTCTAAATTACTCTCAACATACGTTTTACTCCGATACCGGAGCATCTTCAGGAGATGTTGACAATGCACAATTGTATAGATTGTGTTTTCAATCATGCATTATGTATTGTCAACATTCCGATATTGTTGGGCGGTGAATATCACAAGCTATGCGTGCAAGCTACACGTTTCGTTTTGTAGGTACTAGATGGGCCCTTGAAAAAATTGGGCGTCCAACCTTTAGAGCACGCTTCTAATCTGTATAGCCCTGTCCTTGTCCCCGCCATAGCGCTGTCCCGCTTTTCAGGCTAGATGGCGTTGTAAAATACGAATAGGTCCACATTCTTTGTTTGACAGGGCCCGTCTATGTAAATTAAGGTCGTTGGTTTTACTACATAGATTTTGTCTTTTTAGAGAATTATATTAAGCCTCTTGTTCCTTTATTATCATGGACTTACGCAAAGTAATATCTAATAGGACAGACAATACACAAATTAGGTAAGCAGAATTTCATTAGAAATTTCATTAAAAGGCACAAAGGTATGTTCACGGATTTAATTTTCTTATTGATTAAATTATAAATTATAAATTAAGTGATTCTTTGTATAAAGTTTATAATAACAAATAATAGATAAATTATAATAAATATGTTTTTTTTTAATCAAAAATGATGTGAAAAGGTTACCTACTCGTACAATCAAGACATAATCTGCCAATCATTACGAAAATAAATGAAATCTTATGCCAGAAAATTAAAAATCCTTAAAAAAAGGGATTTAATCAAACCAGATCAAACGGTTGATGATAAATCTCATAAAATAACAGAGTGCCTACTGGGAGATTTTCTTCCCATTCTATCGTGAGAACGATAACTACGATTTGTATTGAACTGTCAAACGCTTGACGGCTAGCGCTCGATCAATTAATATATATTTTTTTAATCCACTACAAGTTAGCCCTTGACTGCGATCTCACCTGATGGTAAGTGATGATGCTGTCTAAGATGGTAGCGGGCTAACCTGTTAGGGGCATGGCAGTTATATTAAACCCATACCCCTATTCGGTTTCTACACGGTATCGTACCGGAACGCTAAATCACTTGGCGGCACGGCACGTCTTTGCCGGTAGGGTGGTAACTAGCCACGACCGAAGCCTCCCACCAGGCCAGACCAGGGAAAATTCAGAAATTATAAATTCCCAAATTGATTCTGCCGGGGATCGAACCCGGGACCTCCGCACGTTAAGACAACAGCGCTACATACTGCGCCACGGAGGTCGTCAAAAAACGCGATCGAATGCGTAAACAAAACTCCCACTCAGCCTGCAGGAAAAGTCCTGGGGGGGGGTTACCATCGCTTAAATCCTTATTGTTTTAATATTGTTGTCATCCGTGTTTTAGAATTATAATCCTTATTTTAGGGACGTCAAGGTACGTGACTTAAAACTGTCATCTTGAAGTAATACTGCTATATATTCAAAGGTTAGGTGTCTAGGGTTAAGCGACGATAGTACTCACCCTGCCCTGACTCACCCAAACCAATGATTAGACCTAGAAAGCTGAAATTTTGCACCGAGCTTCCTTTTATAAATTAGTCAAGGAATTAGATAATATTTTCCGGAATTTCCACAAGATCGAAGACGCGAGTTAATCAAAAAAGCACTTCTATTCAAGCTGTTGTCTTAAAGCTTGTTTAAACGCTAACGGAGAGTGAGTGAGTAGTAAAAGAAGAATTAAAACAACTCATAAATTTTGTTTAAGTGCCAATATTGTGTTAGGAATTGCTGTGAAACTTTCCCGGGAAAATAAAATGGCGGCAAGTTTTAACGTCCACGTTAATGGAGGGGGTGATGTTAACTACTTTATTTTATAACTGAGCATAGTACCTACGTACCTCTAACTCTAGGGTAAGAGCACGTGGGCGGTTAATATGACCGGTGGCGATCAAAAAGCTGCCTCGATTTCGCATTCGGAAATATGAATGCGCGTTTATCTTTTACTAACCGACTTCCGAAGGAGGAGGTTCTCAATTCGGCGCATTTTTTTTAAAAAATGTATGTCGGTGCATATCTCCGTGGTTTCTGAACCGATATGATTTTTTTTCTATCAGTCGTTAGAGGAAGCTCTCGAGGTGGTCCCATAAAAAAATCTGACTCCAAATCCTCAACCCTGACACTAATAAATTAAAAATAAAAATTCTTTCCAAAAAACTAACTTCCAAAGCCACTGTAAAGTAAGAAATAATTTTGATTTCTACACACTATGTTGTATTGCTTTAATTAAACGTTAGCAGTGTGGCCCCAGTTCCACAAACTAAATCAGACCCGGTGACAGCGTCGCATATAATCACATTTAAAATTGCTCAATAATAATAATAATAATATTATAATTATAATTAATTAATTAATATTAATATTAATTAATTAATATTAATATTAATTAATTAATAAATATTATAAATGCGAAATTTTGGATGGATGGATGCATGGATTGATGTTTGTTACTCAATCACGCCCCAAGGGCTGAACGGGTTTTTCTGAAATTTGGCACAGAGATAGATTATAGTCTGGAATAGCACATAGGCTACTTTTTATCCCGGAAAAATAAGGAGTTCCCGCGGGAACCGAAAAACCTCAAACCACGCAGACGAAGTCGCGGACATTCGTTAGTTGCTAATAAATAAAAAATAAAATAAAAACAAAACTAAGCCATTAAAAATTCGGCGTCTTGTTATCACATTTAAACTTTCTTATAATAATACTAGATGATTCCCGCGACTTCGTCCGCGTGGATTTATGTTTCATGACTCCCGCGGGAACTCTTCAATTTTCCGGGATAAAGAGTAGCCTATGTCCTTCCCCGGGCCACATCCTGTCCTTGTACCAAATTTCATCAAAATCGGTTGAACAGATACATTTTTTTGATTCCCGCGGGAACTCTTCAATTTTTCGGGATAAAAAGTAGCCTATGTCCTTCCCCGGGATGTAACCTATCTCTGTACCAAATTTCATTAAAATCCGTTGAGTAGTTGGGCCGTGAAAGCGTAGCAGACAAACAGACAGACAGACAGACAGACACACTTTCGCATTTATAATATTAGTATGGATATGGATTTTAAAAAAATAGTACCAATTTTGGACACCGGGCCAGATAAGTTTGTGGGACTGTAGGTACATAGTTTTAGAGTCGTAAAACGTTGAAGAAACGTAAAGGCATGTAATTTTGGAAGATTTCGTGTTTTAGGGAGTATGACGGACGGGGTTTTATGCTTATACAAGTAGGTACGTGATTCTCTTTGAAAGGAGCTTCTGTTCAGGGCAAAGTTAGTGATCGTGCTACATCAAGTTAAAACTATTTGAAGTTTATTTATTTTAATATGTAATAATAAAATATAAATTACTTTAATACTTGTGCCTATTTTATACTTGTAAATGAAACACATAGATAGTCTACAATTACAATGTTGGTCTGCATATTTTGTTAGTAAACACAGTCAGTATGACTGACTGTCGTCTGTCTGTACGTCTGTTACGTTTTCGCGGTCTATTAACGGAATTTACGGTACGGTACGAGTTGCGTCCCGAAGACATACAATATAAGCTATTTTGCTTCAATCAAAGAGTTTCCAGGGATTTTTATTAACACAAATAGCAATAATATTTTCGAACTATAAAATTCATATCTGAAATTTTGAAAAAAATGTACATGTTTTAATTTGCAGTTAAGCTGACCGAAATTACGCGCGACGTTGACTTTGAAGCTTTGAACTGATCTCACGAATAGATCTGGGCTCGTGGAGATATTAAAAATCTACCCTCACACGGCAAAATCAATCTTACCCTCCTAAAATTTCAGTACAATTTCGAATATCATGACAGTTTCTCATTTATTATAATTATAGCAAAAGTTCATAACATCTCGGGATCGTTAGGTTACAGATCAAAGAGTGAATATTTTCCTGTCGACATTCCCTTTATCGTAATTACTGTTGAGGTATTTTGGTATGGAACCTTAAAAACAGAACTTTGACGATTCGAGATAGCTAATCTGGATTATATGACCTACTTGAATTTTGATTACGATCATTTTCAAGTCTTTAGAACAAAACTTAATTTAAGAATAAGGCTCCTTTCAAACGAGCCACAGCTACTACCACTAAAAATGACACAAATATGTTACCGGGAATTTGAGTTATTTGAATTATGTGAATCTTCTCACTGCAGTTGCCAATAGTTATCGCAGCTATGAGTTAGGAATACAGATATTATTGTCATCATGACTGTAATTAATTGCGAGTGCCTATAATGGTTTATTTTTGGGACCCAGTGTCATTGTTATTGACATCATCTTGGTGCAGCTTAGTTTAAAGTGCACTAGTAAAAAAAATGATACATTTTGTGTACAAAGAAATTAAGCGAGTATAGCCATTCAATTGCGCACATAAATTAAGAAACAATGTCGTACAACAAAAACGAAATCGAACGGGAGACATCACAAAGGTTGAACGCGAAGTCGCAGAACCATCCCACCATAATATTTTTTCATTGTCTGGTGGGAGGCTTCGGCCTTTGGTAGTTTTAGCCACCCTACCGGCAAAGGCGTACCGCCTAGCGATTAAGCGTTCCGATGCGATGCCGTGTAGAAACCGATTACGAGTTATAGATTTATTATAATTGCTATGCCCTTAACGGGTCAGTCCGCTACCATCTTAGACTGCATCATCACTTACCATCAGGTGAGATCGCAATCAAGGGTTAATTTGTAGTGGATAAAAAAAACTATAGGTATTGTTATTCGCCGATCGCGGGCTTTCACCAGACAGTTTCAAACCATTGCCCAGTGGAAAAAAAGACGTCTATAAAGCACTCTAAATGTGGTCCGTCTGAATAAACACTAAAGCAAATTCAAATAAAATCTAAGACATAAAACTTGAAGAGACGAATCAAAGCTCAAAAAGCTTGTCAATACAAACAATGTCCCGAAATCAACGCTGTTGAATACTAATAATTTAAATTTATTACACTCGAGTTTATAGCGGATATTTGAAGGATAATAGCCCTTAAATCATTAGCATTAGAGATTCAATTTACGTGAATAATGAAGTAGATGAATGGCTTGAAAACGGACTACATACTTGACCAATTTTTGATTCCAACTTACGTTCAAATTTGTTATACCTATGGATAGTTACGAGTATCTCTATTGTAGAGACTCGAAGATATTATTGGCCTTGTTGGTCAAAAGTTCGCTGCCTTATTTGATGGGCCCAGATTACAAATTATTCTAGGCACATCTAACTTCTTTTCGGAGCAATCTCTGTGTATTTTAAGCTATTTAGTATCACCGTTAATTTAATAGTGAAAGAAAGTATCGAAAGGAAACCTACGTACTTGTGAATTCTCTGTAATGTTCCGCAATATGTAAAGTCCGTCAAACAACACTTAGCTAGTTGGTGGACTATAGCCTATCACAGTGCCTATAACCATGTCATTCTAAGAGGAGACCCGTGCTCATGTACTTGGTCAGCTGTTGTTTGACTGAACATTTATAGACCTACTAGACACTGATGTTTACGATGAATCTCTGTAATTGAAACTCTTTTGCAATAGGCTAGTGAACACTACTAGGCTCACCGCGCCAGTCGAATCGAATTTGAATAATTAGCCACCTATATATTATTTACTACTAGCTGATGCCCGCGACTTCATAATTCTCGCGGACACTCCTTCATTTTCCGAGATAAAAATTAGCCTATACCACACTCCAGTTCCTCGACTATACCCATGTAAAAAATCACTTCGATCCGTTCTTCTGTTGCAGCATGATTGAAGGACAAACAAACACACTTTCGCATTTATAATATTAGTATAAAGAAACTGCGTAGATAAACGTGCTAGCGCGTGTCGAGTAGACAGCATAGAGTAGAGTGAGACGCATACGGAACAAATGCGGCTCGATTAGATTCAACAGAAAACAAGTTGGAAGAGCAAATCAGCCTAGCGTGTAGCTACTTACCCAAGAGAGCACCAAGACATGAATAAAACAAAATTAAGTATTCACATTCTGGATTGGGAGTTTAATTAAAATCGTGCGAGCTTAATGGGTTGGAGTGACAGGGTAATTTATGAAATTGCTCTTGTTAAAGGGGTGGGCGGAGTTTTGTCGCTGTCGTTTCGTTAGCGAAAAATGGGGTGTCGATTAAGCAATCATGCTTTAGTGGCCAGGGATGATGTAGCCTTTACATTAAAATACCTTTCTATAATATTGTGGCTGTCTCTCAGCGTCGTATTCCCCATTGCTGAGGGTCGTAACCCCGTTCCATAAATCACGTAATGACAGGGATTTTCTTGGGATCATAATGCGGTGGGTTCCCTGGTCCTTAGTCTCCTAGTTTACTAACGATTATTATCAGAGGTTATTAATAATAATAACCGGGACCGACGGCTTACTCGACGGATGCTCTCCAAGGCACGGATGAAACGAAAAGGTCAAGTTCGGATGAAAGATTTCGTAGTTTTTACTCAATAATTCCATCAAGTCGAAACCAATTTTGAAAATTTTGATAATCATACTAATATTATAAATACTACTATTACAATAAATAAGAAAAGTGTGTTTGTTTGTCATTCCATCATGCCGCAACAAAGCAACGGATTGAAGGGATTTTTCGCATGGGTATAGTTGAGTACTTGGAAAGTGACAAGACATGGGCTTTTTATCCCGGAAAATTAAGAAGTTCCCGTGGAAATTCAAAAAAACTTATTCCACGCAGACGATCTGCTAGTATTAACGAACTTGACTATTAAGATGGTGCTTATAGTTTCAAAATAAAATGCATCCCAAATTAGCTTCATTTTCAATATTGGTCCTGGTAAGTTTGTACCTACCTACCTACCACTACCACTGACCCCGAAATATTTGTCTTTGTAACTTGGCTCAAAGGGTCAATTAATTACATTAGTCCCCGGCATTACTTCAATATTCTCAATTGAGACAGCTTTGCCGTCAAATTAAAGTTTACGAACTCGAGCCATAAACTACATATAAACTGCCTATACTATATAGTATTATAAAAAAATGTTCTAATGAAATCTCTACTTATTTACTGAGAGTTTGTGTTTTTATAGAATCCATACTAATATTATAAATGCTAAAGTTTGGATGGACGAATATATGGATGGATGGATGGATGTTTGTTACGCCAGAACGGCTGAACGGATCTAGATGAAATATAGCACAGAGGTAGATTATAGTCTGGAAAAACACATAGGCTACTTTTTATTGCGGAAAATTAAACAGTTCCTGCGGGAACCAAAGTAACCTCAATCCACGCAGACGAAGTCGCGGGCATGGATGGATGGATGGTAGATGGAGTGCGCATACTAGGCAACAGGACAAAATGTACCTACAGACATTTCGTCCTGCACGGTGATGTACGTACTTTCCCTCTTACATACGTGTAAAACTTATCATCCTTGCCTGAACTATAAAACATCAAATAAATATTATAAATGCGAAAGTTTGGATGGATGGATGTATGGATGGATGTTTGTTACTCAATCACGCCGCAACGGCTGAACGGACCTGGATGAAATTTGGCACAGAGATAGATTATAGTCTGGAATAGCACATAGGCTACTTTTTATCCCGGAAAATTAGGGAGTTCCCGCGGGAACCAAAAAACCTCAATCCACGCGGACGTAGTCACGGGCATCAGCTAGTAGTAAGTTAAATGTAAAGGCATTAAGGGCTTTCAGCTATAAAACCAAATTCCCGTATCGATTATAAAAATATGGAATCATGATCTGCCTCTACATTGTCACATACAATTTTCATATCACTCGGCGTATAATACAATTGAATTTCAGCTGTAATACAAGGGTATAGGGCTTTGATTTGATTTTCCCTGCTAACATTGGGTTAGAGCGGTTATTCTGACCACGTGCGATATAGCGCGTGACAGTATTATTTCAAATTCAAAGGGTAAAAAGCCTGGCTGTATTAAAGAGAATAGGCCAACGTTATAGAACCCGCGCTCGGACCAGCCGTATTTCATTGCAATTGACGACCTCCGTGGCGCATTGTTGAGCGCTGTTGTTTTAACGTGCGGAGGTCCTGGGTTCAATCCCCGGCAGTGTCAATTTGGAATTTATAATTTCTGAATTTTCCTGGTCTGACCTGGTGGGAGGCTTCGGCTGTGGCTAGTTACCACCCTACCGGCAAAGACGTGCCGCCAAGCGATTTAGCGTTCCGGTACGGTGCCTTGCAGAAACCAAATAGGGGTATGGATTTAATATAACTGCCATGCTCCTAGCAGATTAGCCCGCTTCCATCTTAGACTGCATCGTCACTTACCATCAGTTGAAATTGCAATCAAGTGCTAACTTGTAGTGGATTAAAAAAAAACCGGCCAAGTGCGAGTCGGACTCGCGCACCGAGGGTTCCGTACTCAAGAAGTAGGTATAATTACCTTTGTTAATGAACCGCAAAACTAACTTTGTTTGTAGAGGTTTACTCTAATATCAAAAAATTACGTTTGTTGTATGGGAGCCCCCCTTTAATATTTACTTTATTGATATTTAATTATTTATTTTGAAAGGTAATATACAAGTTAATATTCTGTGAAAATTTGAACCGTCTACCTGTTACCGTTTTTAATATTGAGCAAAAAAATACGAAAAAAACACGTTTATTGTATGGGGACCCCCCTTAATATATATATATTTTTTAATTTTTAGTATTTGTTGTTATAGCGGCAACGGAAATACATCATTTGTGAAAATTTCAGCTTTCTAGCTATCACGGTCTATGAGATACAGCCTGGAGACAGACAGACAGACAGACAGACAGCGGAGTCTTAGTAATAGGGTCCCATTTTTACCCTTTGGGTACGGAACCCTAAAAATGGTGGTCGTAATGGGGATATATAGCATAGAGACTGGTTCAACGTGATAAGTGTTAGATAGGCCAAAGTGCTGAAATCTTACTTGAGAAAAATAGGCGATTTTAAGCTTCTACAGTTTTTTTTAGAAAAACTTATGTACTCGTACCTAACTAACCTTATTACGGTAGCGTTTGCGTTACGGCATATTTTTGCTGTAATCATTATTTATCATACTCAATAATATTATAAATGCGAAAGTGTGTTTGTTTGTTGGTTTGTCCTTCAATCACGCCGCATCGGAGCAACGGATCGACGTGATTTTTGGCATCGTTATAGTTGAGGACCTGGAGATTGACATAGGTTACTTTTTATCCCGGAAAATTAAGGAGTTCCCCCGGGAATCAAAAAAACTTAAAGTTTAGTTTTTTTAGTCGCGGGCATCAGCTAGTTTTTTAATAATTCCTATTAATATACCTAGTTTAATCTTTCATGTAACGATACGACTTATTTTTGTTGACCTAATAATTACTGGTTTTGCAGAAAGTGAGATTTTTCAGACCCATTATTTGGGGATAGATGACCGCCATGAAAATGCCAAGGAGGATAGATGCCCTATGGAACAAAATAATTAAAATAAATAAATAAAATTTAAAAATTAATTTACAATGACATTTAAAATGTTTTATTTGTAATATTTTGAAGATAAGTCTAAAATGATGCACACTCTTAATAAAACTAATAAAAAAAATATAAATATAATTAAATAGATGATTCCCGCGACTTCGTCCGTTGGACCAAGTTTTTTCGATTCGCGCGGGAAGTCTTGGATTTTCCGGGATTAAAAGTAGCCTATGTCCTTCCCCGGTATACAACCTACCCCTGTACCAAATTTCAATAAAATCGGTTGAACAGATAAATTTTTTGATGACCGCGGGGACCTTTGAATTTTCCGGGATAAAAAGTAGCCTATGTCCTTCCCCGGGATACAACCTATCCCTGTACGAAATTTCATCAAAATCGGTTTAATAGATGGTCCGTGGAAGCGTAGCAGACAGACAGACAGACAGACACACTTTCGCATTTATAATATTTGTATGGATATAATATTGGTATGGATTATAATATGTCAGCGTATTTTATACAATACAGCGAGTGTGTGTATTTGAATAACAATAAAACACAGCGCTTCTCTTTCGAAAAGTGCAAATACCAACGTCATTGTCTCACTGTAAGTAGTTACGCTGAGCTATTAATGAAGAGTCTCAGAATCAGTCGTCCGTAATTGGAAACGTGTCTGGAATATCAGATATATCATATATCGGCCAGGCTGTTACGTCCCAGAATATTTTAGCTTTCACTGAAATACCTAGAATACTTTGTGAACGAACTAGTTTATCCAGAATTCAGCAAGAAAACACTTCTGTTATGTGTGTGTGTTATGTATATATATTTAATATAAATATATATTAACAATAATTTACAATAAAGTTAATTATCACTTAAATATATACCCTGAAAATTTACGCTCATGTAAAATACTTACATCTAAATGGCTTAGAAAACTTAATCTCTCGCACCACACACTCACTTGCATGCACACACACACACACACTTCTACACATACACACACATACAGTTCTTTATTATGTATTCATTATGTTCTCAATGTGTAATTCTCATGGACTTGTAAACGAGGTGGGCGTTAGCAACTGCAACACAGTATCAAACTAACGCGGTTGTTATCGTTCTATAGTTTTTAAAGCTCCGATAATTTTGAGAAATAAATAAATTATAAATTAAATGCTCAGTACTTCAGTACTAGCACAGAATAGGTGCTGTGTAGGTTATATAGTTCTTTTTATTTACTAAAATAATTGATATTGTGTGGTGGTACGGAATCCTTTGTGTGTGAGTCTGACTAGCACTTGACCGATTTTTGCACACATAGTTCGCATCATTCACTTTTTCTCGGACAAGAAGGTTTTATCCTATCTAAGGCCCGATTGTCTAAGCAAATCGTAATAATTTGACAGCTCAAAACGTATTACTCGAACTGTTTTAGGAGTTCATGCATCCTTTTTGACATGCAGGTATCTTTGAACTCCTTAAACAGGTCGAATAATTATCCGTTTGACAAACGATTACGATTCCGATTTCCTTACACAATCGGGGGGCTAGTTCCTAAATTTTCGCTCATACTCGAAAGGGCGAAAATAATCTGAGGACAAGACTGCATAACGTCGAACTGGAATGGGAAAAAAAGGGAAATTATTCCAAATGGATGGAAAGGGACCGGGACAATTCAGCTATAAACGGCCTTGGCCAAACGAAATAACATTAGTATTTCCAACTGTTTTGTTTATACCTCACGATTATAGGTGACAGTTTTTCCGTACAATAACAGTCACCTATAATAATAATTAATTACCTATTGGTCTTAAATGCTCTCTAAAATTTAGGTGTCGTTGGTGAAATCGGGCATTAGAGCTGCAGCTAGGCACAACACACACATGTACACATTATACACACACATCATAATATGACATAATATATAAGTGGTGGTGGTTATGGTCATATTTATATGTGTGCTGTTTGCATACACACCGCGACACGTCCGGCCTATTTGGTTGGACAGGGGGTTCCCCGGGCACGCACCCCAATCTTTTCGAATAAGAAAAATGAATACCATTTGCTTTAACAGTGAAGTAAAACATCGCGATACACAAGCCCGAGAGTTCCTCATAATGTTCCCAAAGGTGTGTAAAGGCTACCAAACAGGAGATAAAAGTGCAGACTGCAGGTGGAATAAAAAAATTCCAATGTGAAATGCCCATGGTCAGAATCCTGTGATTGATATTTTTATTTCTATTCGCGATAATTTAAGAAAAAAATGTAAAATAAACTTCTCCATCATTTCCCGACCGCTGAATTGGAAAATTGGAACGGAATTTTGTTTACACCGCCGTATTTGCTCGATCAGAGATCACACGATGTGTGGAATGACTGAACTCGTTTTATGTATGTACGAGTAAATAGCTATGCCTGTATTTTATTTGATAGGCATTTTTATAGGCATTCTGTTTCAAGTGTTATTTTACTCTTACTTAACCTCTATAGAAATACCATATGCAGCGGGTCATAATTTCTGAGGGAATCAGAAATTGTACGCGGATGAAGTCCACTAGTATTATGTAAATGCGAAAATTTGGATGTTTGTAAGTTTGTAGTTTTTGATGTTTATTATTTCATCACGCCACAAAGACTGGACCGATTTGGGTGCAATTCGAATTGGGGTTAGCTTATACCCTGGCTACATTTTAATCTTGGAAAATTAAAGAGTTTCCCGAGGGAATCAAAATTCCTTATTAAACACGGGCACCGAGTAATGGTCTGTGCACACGGGCGAAGTTGCGGGTATGCACTATGCAGTATAGTTAATATCGTATCGTACCCGTATCTTCAACCCTAACAAAACGCCTACCTTAGAAAAGAAAGCAATAAAACTCGGAACACACAGAAGATGCCGGACAATGTGCCCACGTAATGGCTACCCGCGTGTACTAGATTCCGGATGTTAGCAGATGTGACCTGTCACCGGTACACACCGGCTTACACCGGTTTACACCGGCGCGTCGTAAAGTCACACCAACGTATCTGGCTCGGTGGACAAAATTGGAACTAATTTTTATGCCTGTTCAGTTTTTGTTTTTATTTTATTTTTAATAATTAAACTCGCAACGCTGTCACCAAGTTTGCGGAACTATAGATTTATATATTGTTCAGTCCTCGAAGAATAACTTCTGCATGCAAAAATACTTTAATTCAATTTTGGCAACGTTTATATACTACTTTTATAACTATTTTTATATACAAATAATCCATTTAGTTGTTATATCGGATACTTCATTTTGAAGATTTCTACAAAGGACTCTTTCAAAGTTTACATTGCCCATCCAGCAAACTGTTTTTGAGTAACATTGTTTAAATATTGCTTTAAGCGTTGGCAGTATGGTCCCAGGGCTGTAAATACCTAGTTTTTATAGAGTCGTGTGTTTTATATACAGCAGAGAAAAGCAGGTTCGCGAAGATCTGGTTGTTCGCAGATAACAAAAGTGCAGCTGACCCTGGATAACCTACATCAACGTGGACGTCCTTACTGTTCCGGCCAGATGAAAAGACGTGTTCCTCAGTTCAGACTTGGCCTGAAGGCAGGTTACCGTCGCTTCAGGGAAGCGAGATCCAGAATCCCTACTGTTTTATATTCTTTAATAATGACTTCTAATGAAGGAACTGCGATATTCTCAACCCAGTTCCATGCTACACCTGCAAGCTACACGCTGCACCACATGGATTTGTCTGCTTTGGCAGATTATAGCGAAATATACTTCTGGTTCCTTCCACTACAGTCCATTTACGTCCCACTGCTGGGCACAGGCCTCCACTCTCAGATGAAAGTGGGAATTAAAGCTTAGACCCACCACGCTGCTCCTATGCGGGCTGGCTAGTTTCTTCATTATTCCGGAATTCCGCAAAGTAACGTCTGTTTCTATCCAATACTATGACGTTTAGTTTATTTACATTTAATTTCTAATATTTGAAGCAACGAAATTTATACAAAAAATGGTACCTACCTACTAAAGAAAATTCCCCATTTGTTAAAAGAAATTGATGGAATTACTTAAATCGGGTTGATTTATTTGATTACACTGTGGATTACGGTATTTGAAGATCTTGCGTACCGACAACCGACCTACCTATTGGATTTCAATTTGTTTTTGTATCATTGTAAATTAGACTTTAACGTGAGGAGTTAGATTGTAAACTTATCCGTAGGTGAATCCTGGAGCCAGTTGTGGCTGGTTGAGATTGATGTAAATTTAACTTTATAACGTGATGATTTAGAGTGTGATTTTGTTCGCAGGTGAACGGGTCCTGGGGGTTGCCTGCGTTCATTTGCGACGTGTACATCGCAATGGATGTGACGTCATCGACTTCGAGCATATTCAATTTAGTCGCTATTTCTGTTGATAGGTGAGTTGAACATGTTTTGTCTTTTATTAGGTTCGTAGATCTAAAGTATCACCATTATTATTACTTCAACCCATTGCCAGCTGACTGCTGAGCACGAATCTCTTCACCTACTGAAGATGTTTTGGGCCATAGTCCACCAAGCTGGCTAAGAGTGGTTTAACTGACTTTACACATCTTTGAGTAGGTACATCAAAGAAAACTCTTAGGCATGCAAGTTCCTTATGATTTTTTCTTTGAACGTTAAAGCAAGTGATATCAATTGCTTTTTTCTTTAATAAATTAATTTTAATTAGGATGTCAAAAACAAATTACTTTTTAGTTATTATTAATAGGGGACATGCCAAAAGACGCTAAATATATCCATGTCTCCTGTTAATTTTATGTTTAAAGTAAAAAGTGCGCTGACTTTTGATGACGTAACAATTCAGTATTTGATACAAAATCCTATTTTTGAAGTTTGAAAAAGGACCTGATTTGACTAGTTGTCAAATCAAATAACCAATTAATGAAGGAACCGGAAGTTTAATTCGAATAAAAAATTATAATTTTTGTCGCGGATTATAGTGAAATCTACTTCTGGTTCCTTCATTATGATGGACTTCCGCAAAATAACGCCTGCCTCTATCCAAATACCTGCAATTGCTGTTAACGCAGGAAAAATTCAGAACTCCCGATTCCACCAGCAGCTCCCAACTATACGCTATCCGTCCACCTAGTGGGGTTTTGTCCAACGCTACTATTTCCTGTGCGAGGCATACAAGCACCAAATAATATTAAATATTTATATATTCAAATTAGGTACACCGTATGTACTCTTATTGACGTCCAATCCATACTTATATTGTTATAAATGCGTGACAAAATTGTGTCTGTCTGTCGGTCTGTCTGCTACCCTGTCACGGCCCATCTGTTCAACCGATTTTGATGAAATTTGGTATAGAGGTAAGTTACATCCCGGGGAAGGACATAGGCTTTTTATCCCGTCAAATTAAAGAGTTCCCGCAGGAATCAAATACCTTATTCCACGCGGACGAAGTCGCGGGCATTATCTTGTAACAAAACGTGATGGTGATAATCAATTGCGGTATCTTAAAACTAAAGCTACGAGGGTTCCAAACGCACCGTCTGAAAAGAGCCCACAACAAACCCCGCCAGGTTTTTTTTAATTATCACCATCTTTTTAATTTTCACCATTATTTGACGACCTCCCTGGCGCAGTGACGAGCGCTGTTGTCTTTACGTGCGGAGGCTCCAGGTTCGATCCCCGGCAGGGTAAATTTGGGAATTTATAATTTCTGAACTTTTGCTGGTCTGGCCTGGTGGGTGGCTTTGGCCGTGGCTAGTTATCACCCTACCGGCAAAGACGTGCCGTCAAGCGATTTAGCGTTCCGGTACGATGCCGTGTAGTAACCGATCAGGGGTATGGGTTTCATATAACTGCCATATCCCTAACAGGTTAGCCCGCTACCATCTTAGACTATTATCACTTACCATCAGGTGACATAGGGCTAACTTTTAGTGGATATCAAAAATGAATTAATGATACCTACGTAAGCTTAACATTTCTTCCACCAGGTATATCGCTGTAACGCAGCCAATAAAATACGCGAAGCACAAAAACAACAAACGCGTCTGGTTCACGATAGTCCTCGTGTGGCTGGTGTCGGCCGCAATAGGCGCGCCGATAGTCCTCGGCCTCAACGACACGGCTGATAGGAACTTCCAGGAGTGCCTCTTTAACAACCAAAACTACGTGCTTTACTCCTCGCTGGGCTCCTTCTACATTCCTTGCATCATGATGATGTTCCTCTACTATAATATTTTTAAGGTAAGAACAATTCTGTTAGTCGTTATCAATTATTCAAATAGGTTTGATGCAACTGCTCTACATAAGTTAACGCAACCCATGGTTGTGTTAGTTGAGGGACGAGTGGCCTGGTTGAGACTACGTATATCAGTCGATGCCTCGTTGATAGTGGTTAGCATGTCCGACTGCGGCCGACGAGGTCCTGGGTTCGAGTCCCGGGTCGGGCCATAATTAGGTATTGGGTTTTTCTGACTAGAAATTCTCAGTACTAGCCCGGAGTTAGGAAGTTGGCGGTGTATCACCCCCGTGCCTCGGAGAGCACGGTAAGCCGTCGGTCCCGGTTATTAACACTAGCATGATAATAGTCGTTAAAGCCCGCACACCCCCCTTGGAGCAGCGTGGTGGGTCTAAGCTCTAATTCCCTCTCTCTCATGAGAGTGGAGGCCTGTGCCCAGCAGTGGGACGTTAATGGGCTGTAGTGGTGGTGGTGGTAGTGGATATCAGTCGATTGCGATTGTTAAGCAAGAATTTTATAGTCCGAACTTGGCCTTTTCGTTTCCTCCGGAGAACACGTTAAGCCGTCGGTCCTGGTTATTATCCTTGAGAAACCTGAGAGTTTAAATAGTACTCTAAGTCGAGTCGTATGTGGAAGGACCTGAAAACCCACCGCATTAATAGGAAAAGAGTCACGACCCTCAGCAACGAAGAATACGACACAGAGAGAGAGAGAGAGAGAGAGAGAAAATAAATCTTCGTGATTACTTCTTATTTGTTACATTTACTATAATTTATAATAATTTTATTGGTTTATGACACAGGCGTTAAGAAATCGTGCCAAAAAGCAGCGGGCGGCGAAAAAACCACCAGTGTCAGACACGATAACTGGAGCAACGACAGCAGTGGTCATAGAGAACGTAGCGCAGACAAGGCAACTGGAGACAGCGTTGGATGACCGACCCACTAACACTGGCTCTGGGAGTAACGAAGACGATCATGAAGACAGGTAGGTGAATGAACTAATGAATAACTAATCTTTTACTGCAAACCAAAACATAAATCGAGCAAATTTAGCAGAAGGTAGAAGCTATGTAGGTTATATTGGTAGTAATTAATAACTCATAAAATCTCAATCTAAAGCGACACGTGGCGAAAAAACCACCTGTGTCAGACATGATGACCAAAACAGCTATAGCAGTGATCATAGAAAACGTAGCGCAGACGAGACAACTAGAAACAGCGCTGGATGACCGACCCACTAACACTGGGTATGGGAGTAACCGACCCGGCCAAACGAAATAGCTACAGTCGAATATGGCCAAACCGATTTAATACCAAAACTAAAAAAGTAATTTTTTTTTTTTATTTGTTACCAGTTTCGACAAACGTTCGATGGACTTAGAAGCGGATGCTGATGAATGCCACGTCATCCCTAACAACAAATCCACGGAGTTCATGCTAACCTCTGTGGCTGATGATAAGATCAAGTTAGTACCACCTCAGTTTTATACATCCCTGGTACAGTGCCTTGCAAGAAACTTTAACAACGTTATTATTGGAATCAGGCGTTACTTTGCGGAAGTTCATGATTGAGCAAGAAAAGATTACAATTATTTTGCTATAATCCTACCTACGGTGTCTAGACACTAGACTATAGACAATCTTGCATTGTAAAGTCGACATCTCCTGAAGATGCTCCGGTGTCGTGGCGAAACGTGCGTCGAAAATTGTATAAAAGTCTTGCGTGGTGGCGCATGTGAGTGGCGATGGCATTGCTTGCTTGGGAACTTGGCTGTCTTGCTTGGTTGTGAAGATAAACAGTGCTTCGCTTGTAACTGCATGCTTGATCATACATATTTTTTTCTGTTCGCGGATTATAGCAAAATAATTGTAATATTTTCTAGCTAAATTAACGTGATTGCTTGTGATCATCGATGTATATGTAGGTACTAGATGGGCCCTTTCATAAAAACTTGTTAGGCGTCTGACTTGTAGAGTATGCCCCTCACCTGTATAAGCCTGTCCTTGTCCCCGCCATAGCGCTGTCCTGCTTTTCAGACTCGATGGCGTTAGTTAAATTCTTGTTGTTTGACAGGGCTATGTAAATTGAGATCGTTACTTGCGATGGTGCAGCTTCGCAAACCTAATTGTGCGTGTGGCGGGAGCGCCACTGTCTATTAAAAACAATGTTTCAGGATCAACTCAGGGTAGATTCTGTTAGTTCTGAATTTCGCCACACCCACGGATAAGATTTTCAGAGTGTACATCGCTTGATTAATCTCCCCTCTTTAAAAAAAATTGTTGTAGATTAAACCTATATGCAAAATCTCAAGCTTCTTGATGGTTTGAGATATACTTTGATACTTATAGTATTTTTCTCCTTGTACAATTAATTATTATAATGAGGTCTAGGTTGGTTATAGTATACGACAATCAAGCGCAAACCTATCTAAAAATCTATGTTCATAATATCTTGTTTACTCAAAAAGATACATTTTTCAGAGCACCAAAGAAAAATATCAAAACACAAGCAATGCCAGACCCAAATGGCAACAATGACTCTGGTTACGCCCCATCCAACCTCGAAGACACCATCAGGGAACACGTATCTCCACCCGGATCGCCGGGACTGAAGGACGCTACAGTTCTGAAAAATATGTCCTGTGAATCTAGATGGAAGAAAAATGGGAAGAGAATTGATACCGATTCTAGGTAAATCAGCTTTTTTATCTACTACAAGTAATCCTGCGATCTCACCGGATGGTAAGTGATGATGCAGTCTAAGATGGTACCTGTGGGGCATGGCAGTTATATTTGACCCATACTCCTAATCGGTTTCTACACGGAATTGTAATAGAACGCTAAATAGCTTAGCGGCACAACTTTGCCGGTAGGGTAACTAGCCAAGGCCAAAACCTCCCACCAGGCCAGACCAGGGAAAATTTAGAAATTATAAATTCCCAAATAGACCCTGCTGGGGATCGAACCCGGGAGCCCGCACGTTAAGACCACAGCGCTCAACACTAGCACATAGCTAGGCACCCTCAAAGCAAATATTTTACTAAGAAATTATTAACAATCGACGCAATTAATAATAATTTAATATAAAAAATTCTTTATAAACAACCGACTTCAAATTCCCGCGCCAACTTTACAACAACAAGCACACGCTATGCAAAGTACTTATTTTATTGTTGATATTTTAAAAACCGCTCGACCGATTTCGATAAAATTTATATGGGACTACTAGGGAAGTATGCCCTTTCAAATAAAAAAAGAATCATCAAAATCGGTCTACCCAGTAAAAAGTTCTGAGGTAACAAACAAAAAAAAAACAAAAAAAATACAGTCGAATTGAGAACCTCCTCCTTTTTTGAAGTCGGTTGATAATAAATAGGTAATATGATTAATGAGTTCATAGTTAAAGGCTCATAATAATAGCTATTATTGATTCCAGGAATGCATCAATTGCCTTCCGATCAGACGACGACCTCCGTTCCAGTCACTACGACATCCGCGATGGTTCGACGTGTAAGAAGGAAAGAAAAGCAAGCGCAGCCACCGCAAGGTTTACCATATACAAAGCCAACAAAGCCAGTAAAAAGAAAAGAGAGAAGTCATCAGCTAAGAAGGAAAGAAAGGCTACGAAAACATTAGCTATTGTTTTAGGTAAGTTGATAAATTTTTACGAAGTTTCAAGTTGAAAACTTATCACTGCTGCATAACAAGAGTTTGCTTTGAGGGCGCCGTAGACAACCGTAGTGTGATTTTAAAACATGACGTAATACAATAATACTCAAGCAAATTTTTATAGCTCTCTAGAAATAAACAAATCAATAGGCATGATGACTGATTTTGAAAGATGGTCAGATTATGTTCGGAAGTATCTACTATTTCGAAAAAATATCTTATTTCAGCAGAAAAATAAAGTTTAGTAGATAAAATTAGCATTTGAAATTTAAATTTTAAAATTTACGCCAAAACGTTCGGCGGTGTCATGGCGTCGTTGTGACGTCACTATTGTTTTTACCAATGTACTCTGTGCAGTGTGCAGCAAGCAATAGTGTGATTTTCAAAGCTCGAAAACAAACAATTGTGACGTCATTCGCTTCTTTGTGTTTTATGCAATATGGCGGATTGCTGTATTTTATAGTTTTATTTTATCAATTAAATAGCAATCTCACTCGATATTGAAAAATAAATACGTTTTTTAAAATCCATGAATCCTATTTCATTAGATAAATTCATAATTGCATTGATTCTTGGTTACTGTCATCATGCCTATTCTAAGTTTCCAAAGATTTTTATGTATTAAAATTGTATGATAAAAGTACATTATTGCCCAGGCCGGAAATAAAGCAATTCACGTCTGGGTAGATAGTATTGAAAGGACGAGGCGCTATCCGAGGCCCTTTTAAGTAAACGAAGCCGTGAATTGGTATTTAGAAGAAGCTTTTTTATATTGGTGATAGATGGCGTCGACTTAACTCACGCTAAAATCTTGTGCTGTATGGGCAATGATATGATTTCCTACTTGTAAATAGCCAATTTTCGTATTGTTTTATTTTTTAAATACTAAAGCAATTTCCGAAGAAAATTTTAGAAAAGTTGAAGAAAATTTTATTAAACAAACAAATAAATTGCATGTGGGAGTTTATTTTAGTGAGAGCCATTATTGGGAAATCAACGTCACATAAAATACTAACGAGGACCCAGAGAGCGTTCCCAATAGTTTGGGAAAAAGTTACGAAATGCGTGAAGTTTTCGAGAGTACCTATTCTGAAACTTGACATAAATGGTTGGCGTTCTGTTCACGATTCTTGTTAAGAAGTTCGTTGTTAAGAACTTGTCAAAAAAGGCGAACAAACGACACGGGAGGTGGAAATTTCGTTATTCAACTCCAATAACATAACAAAGTTTGCGCCTACCAAGATTTCGTGACCCAACGCTTCCACGAAGGCGATACGGAAAATAAATATATTATTTAAGTTGCTGTGCGACTATCGTAATATTATTTTGCCATTTAACGACCTCCTTGGCGCAGTGGTGAACTTTGTGTTATAAATGTCTGTCTTATAAATTTTGGTTGTGTTCACTGTATTTGCGTACACACCAGTGCACTATAATATCTCCCACGCAGATACCGTCTAATCTCTTAAGACATTGGCCGTGGCTGAAATTCGGTCGGGAGGACATTATTAACTCATTGTTTTGTTCACAGGCGTGTTCCTCTTCTGCTGGACGCCATTCTTCACATGCAACGTCCTTGACGCCATCTCTGGGAAGTTCGGTCTCCAGTTCACCCCTGGAGTCACGGTCTTCATTCTGAACACCTGGCTGGGATATATCAACTCCTTCCTCAACCCTGTCATTTACACCATCTTCAACCCCGAGTTCAGGAAGGCGTTCCGTAAAATCCTCAAGTGCAGTACCTAGCCCGTAGATTATTTGGTCGTTTTCACACAGTAGATCTCGCCAGAGGTTTTATAATATCTTGTAAACTGTATTGTTTTAGTTAATCGTTGTAAAGATTGTGATAACTTCAAGAGAGAGTAAAGAATGAGAAATAACTTTCTTAACTTTACTAACTACTTTCTTTACTTCACTACTGGAAATAACTCTTTTCTTTACAATCATGCATTGTCGAGTCAACAGCTCCTGAAGATGCTCCGGTATCGGAGTGAAACGTGCGTTGAGGGTAGTTTGGAATATTTCTGTGGTGTGATGAATATACTACATAGGTTTACCTATTGTCGCGGATTATAGCGAGTTAATTAAAGCAGACAAATCTATGTGGTATTCACCGCCCAGTAAGCTAGCTATTCGCACCGCAACCCCACCGCACCACACAAATCTTCCAAATTATTCTCAAAGTACGTTTCACTCCGACATCGGAGCATCTTCAGGAAATGTTGACTCGACAATGTACATATGTAAAGCCTGGTACAATTTTAAAATTTTTGTTTTATTTGGCGTATTATAGCCATTTAAATTTCTAATAGTTCCTTCATTATCATGGACTTCCGCAAAATAACGCCTGCTTCTATTCAATATTCAGGGGTTTTTTTTTAAATTTATGGATTGGCTGCAATCAAACTTGTTGGGAAATGGTGAGGCAGCTTACAATGGTGGATCGCGCTTGCCCAGAAGATGTCTATTTCCTCTTCTCACTCACTCTATTTATTACTCACAGGTTAGTCCGCTACCATCTTAGACTGCATCATCACTTACCACCAGGTGAGATCGCAGTCAAGGGCTAACTTTTAGTGGATAAAAAAATGTACCAACAGCCAACAAGGCGTGTGGCTCTGTATTATCTCTGTCACTGTTTTCTTTTCTGTTTCAATTTCAACCGTGTTTCTTTATCTATAAAGTCGAGTTGAAGGTGCTCAAAAATGATCGCATTGACCCTAACAGAAAAGCACTAAAGAGTGAAAAATGCATGAGGGCAGAAAAACGACGAAAATGCTTAACGTTAACTTGAATAATATTCTATGACAACGAAACTATTTTATCATATTTTTGTAAGTTTAACAAGAGATCTACTAAACGGCCAAATAATATTGAACTTGTTAGATAATTATTAGAACAATTTATTAGTTACTTGATTTAATTCTAATTATATTATCAACTGTAAATTTTACATAATTATGTAGAATGTTAGCATATCAAGCGTTGAATAATAAAAAACTACTAGTAATAATTTAATGTTTAAAATCTTTAAAAATAGAAGTAAATTATAATGTATTGTTATATAAGATTTGCTCATATGAATCTAGTCACTGATCGGTATTGTAATTTTTTGTAAAATAATAGGTATTGTATCTGTACAAAAATTGTAAAGAAATCAATTGCCAAATATTTATTACACAAGCGATATTATTTAGCTTTAGTTGTTTTAAGGTTGTGATATTTTTTTTAATTTTTACGTAGGTAAATAATTATTTTACTTTTATAGTAAGTATAAAATTATAAATAGTATATTATGTTACTTATAGGTGACGTAAAGTTATGTAATGTAAGTTTAACACTATAGTTGTATTATATAAAATAAATATCCATACTAATATTAGTAATGCGAAAGTGTGTCTGTCTGTCTGTCTGCTACGCTTTCACGGCCCACCTGTTCAACCGATTTTGATGAAATTTGGTACGGGGAGAGGTTATATCCCGGGGAAGGACACAGGCTTCTTTTATTCCCGGAAAGTTCAAAGGTTCTCGCGGGAATCAAAAAATGTATCAGTTCAGCCGATTTTAATGAAATTTGGTAAAGGGATAGGATGTATCCCGGGGAAGGACATAGGCTTCTTTTTATCCCGGAAAATTCAAGAGTTCCCGCGGGAATCAAAAAACATCAATCCACGCGGACGAAGCCGCGGGCATCATCTAGTTACAATATATATGTACTTAATGGAAACTGTGCCATAAAAATATTCCATAAAATTATTTAGTTAAATAAGTTATATTATTTTGTCATATAAAACAAACTTATTTGCTATGAGCAAATTTCTATGATTGTTCCAGATTCTTCATCTTCTTTATATGATAGTATTGTACAAATCAAGTCCAATACTTAATATATTTCCAATAATAATAATATCCAAGTATTTAATTACTAAAACAATAATAAATTATACTAAATGTTATACTATAAAATATGACACAATGCACGACGAGATTTGATGAGGTAGGTAGTGTGTAAATTGTAAAATACCGTAATATTGCTCGTTTTACTACTTTAAAAAAACACTTACCCAATAATCCTAATATATAAAAGGTGACTTATTGACTGACAGACAGTCGACTGATCTATCAATGCACAGCTATAACCACTGGACAGATCGGACATTTATAATGTAGGCATACGCTAAGAAAGGATTATTGAAAATTCAACCCCTGAGGAGGCAAAATAGGGGTCATGGATGAATGAAAAATCAATGAAAATCTAACTTAACGTTAGGGATGCTGCGGATAAAAGCTAGTATCTTGTATTATAATTATAAATATTGAAAAATACAATTTTAGTTTATAGGGACATTAATTTGTAATAATTGAAAATCTTGAAGTTTTAACTTAAACTGTGTGAAACATACCATACCATACCATATACACAGGAATTTATATAATTTAAGTGCTGAAAATAATTCCTTTTGAAAATCTCACAAATTTCTGGTTTATTTATTATGTTTTCATAAAGAATTATCACTTGATTTCACTGCATTATTATGCTCAAAATATCATTGTACTTAAACACTAAACAAGATATAAATAGCTTTAAATTGTAATAATATTAAGATATACATTTATAAAACAAAATAACTCACTTCCACTAATAATTAACTGTTAAGATTATTATTAATCAGTCTTCAAACAATGATAGTATTATTAGCAATCTATAATAATAATATTAACATGCCTACTTAATTATTATTAGGAAATGTATATTACAATAGTAATTATTTATGTTAAAGAAATATTACAGGGTTCCTGTTCAGAATCCACTACGTATATTATTATTCCCCTTTTTAAATTCTATATCACAATATTTATATACCTTCCATAATAAGTGTAAAAAAATCAGTATTAAATTATGAAGTTTACAAAAACTTTTACAAAATTTTAAAGTAGAATGTCTGCGCTCTAAATTAAAGTTATCTATTACTTAGGTACAGAAATAAAATGATCTATCGATAAATAAATAATGATGTGCATTCACGTTAGAATAAGGCATGACGTAGAAAATTATGAATATCACAAAATGCGTGCTAAGTCCATAATATTTTAGTGTGTAACAAATATTATAATTTGTATAAATAACATTAATACACTAAAATAGGAAAACACTCTATATTAAATTATTTATTACAGAAAAGTCTTTTATATTTAACTTATTTTATACATTGATTTTTGAGTACAGTGAAATGCATAAAGCTCTAATTTAAATGTTGTTTAGATAAAATTATTATGGAATATAAAAAATATATTTATAATATTAAATCAAGTAGATTGTATGCCAAATGTTGTTTAAAATTTATCCGTGTAACGCTTTGTATAAAATCTTAACGTCTTTAAGCGGCTGTATTCAGAAATAATAACAATGTAAAAGTAGTATTTCAACTTTCTATGCGACATTGTGATGATGGGTTGAAATATATATTATTCTGTTTTTATTTCAAGCATTTTATTTACAACCTTTGTAATTAATGCTTCTACATATCTATAACCACCTGCATAATATCACAGCAACGATAGCAATGCAAAGATTCTAATTAAATAACCGATATATATTATTTTAATTATCAGCTTTAATTTAACAAAATTACGAAAATAATATTAATAATTAGTACGAAAGTAAGCCTGTCTGTCGGCACAACTATTGAATAGAATATTAGGGGCACAGTTTTTATTATAATAATATTATTGCTTGCATTCTGAAGACGCCCGTTAAATAATGCCCGTGACTTTGTGTGCGTCAATTATTTAGGTTTGTGAAATCCCTCAGTAATTTACCGGGATAAGAAGTAAATATCAAAATATAAAGTAGATGGGTTTAATATAACTGACATGCCGTCCCTACCATCTTAGACTGCATCATCATTACCATCAAGTGAGATCGCAGTCAAGGGCTAACTTGTAGGGGATTTAAAAAAAAAATCTTCACACACCTATAATATACACAGATACACTTTCTCATTTATGGTGTTTGTATGGAAAACTTAATAAGCTCTCTGCGAAACCTAAACACAGCTGTTTGATGTTAAACTAAACTTTGTTTATAATTCGGTACAGGTAGACCATTATAATGGTTCTATTAAATTCGTTGTGACCAGTGAACTACTATTGTACGCGAATATACCTGGACCTACAAATTGTATCACTATTAATTACGCTTGCTTTGTGACCATAAAATTACTAAATAGTAAATAAATAACGATGTTTAGTTTAATTTAGTTACAAACAGTGCACTAAATATTTTACCGAAATAATCACGCAATTTAAATAAATACCTACCTACTTAACCTAATATTTAGCTTTTTAAAAAGAGCAACTGCTGAGTTTCTTGCCGGCTTTTCTCAGCAGAAAGAAAGAAATCTCTGAATTGGTAGTAGAGTCAAAACATAACGTAACATAAAGACACCTGTATGTCCTACATGTCATACTAATAAGTATTATCAATGCGAAACTGTGTTTGTTTGTTGGATACTCCTTCAATCATGCCACAACGGATGGACGGAAAAAGGTGACGGAGGAACCAGAGGAGGAGGTCTTACCGGCTAGTTACCACCCTACCGGCGTAGGGTGGTAACTAGCCACGGCTGAAGCCTCCCACCCAGGCCAGACCAGGAAAATTCAGAAATTATAAATTCGAACTTGACCCTGCCGGGGATCGAACCCGGGACCTCCGCACGTTAAGACAACAGCGCTCAACACCGAGCCACGGAGGTCGTCAAAAATTGCCTCACCAAGTTAATGCTACAGTTAATGTACTTATTTAGTAAACAATGCTATTCAGCAAACGAAGCTATTCCAATCTTAACGGGACATAGCGTGCTATTGCAGGCACTCGTATTACAGACCATTAGAGACGCTATTACAATCAAGCCGATTGTTGTGCGAGATCCTACAATTGTGATACGAACTGTGTCGTGATTGGATTCTGCTGTTATAGCACTAGTGTGGTAATGTAGTCAAGTTTACAATGTCTTATGGGATTTGCTGAATATCCGGCTTTGAGAGAATAGACATAGGGTTACTTATCCTGGGGTAGTAGCTTACTAAATACCGATACTTATCCAGTTACCGACATGGGTCATCGTTGCTTAACAATCGCAATCGACTAATATAAGAGTACGTTGGACAGTCCTTCGAAAATAAATTAAAATACGCCCAATAATTTGACGGCTTGCCTGGTGGGAGGCTTCGGCCGTGGCTAGTTATTACCCTACCGGATACGACGTACCGCCAAACGATTTAACGTTCCGATACAATGCCGTGTAGAAACCGACTAGGGGTATAAATTGAATATAACTGCCATACCACTAACAGCATACAGGCCCGCTACCATCTTAGACTGAATCATCACTTACCATCAGGTGAGATCGCAGTCAAGGGCTAACTTGTAGTGGATATTTTTTTTAAATTATTTCAAGCCTCACCAACTGAAGTTGGCACTTGGAATCAACTAGTTAATTACCTATAGGTATATTCCGGCATCGCTGTTTTAATGATGGCATCATTGTTTATACTTATCATTTTATTATTATGTCTTATTATAATATTGATTCCGTGTCTGCAGTTACAGGTGTTCAAACATTTGCATTGTGCTCTTGACGAAAAATTATATTTTTAAACGTGAAAAATTTCCGTCAGGTACCTATCCACCAAAGTGCCTGTAAGGAAACACACCAATAAAATAAATATAATATAGCTAATTATAAAATATGTATACTAAAACTTAAGTAATATAATCTAAATATATATAAATCACGTGTCACGTTGTTTGTCCGCGATGGACTCCTAAACTACTTAACCGATTTTAAATTAAATTTGCACACTGTGTGCAGTTTGATCCAACTTGAAAGATACGATAGCTCACATCTCAAAAAACATCAATTCACGCGGACGAAGTCGCGGGCATCATCTAGTATGTATTATAATTGCGAAAGTGTGTTTGTTTGTTGGTTTCACGCCGTAACGGAGCAACGGATCGACGTGACTTTTGGCATGGATATAGTAGAGGACCTGGAAAGTGACATAGGCTACTTTATATCCCGGAAAATTAAGAAGTTTCCACGAGAATAAAAAACTTAACCACGCGGAAGAAGTCGCGGGCATCAGCTAGTACATTATATATTTCGACTCTGCTTATAGAATATTTTTTGTTGTCGTCTTTAGTTTGCAAGATAATGATTCTTAACTGCATTTTTGAATAAGTCCAGTGACCTTAGATTGGCGTATGGCTTATAATTCATTTATTTGTTGCATAAACTTACTTACAAATTACAAAAAAAGTACAAATGTGTTTACAGTAAGGCTTTAGGCAGTTTGCCAATTTCTGGCGTGTAATGTACTAACTTAAACAAAATATAACTAATACATTTTCTCAAATTCTAGAAGTAATGAGAAGAAATCAATTAAATATTTATTTAAACAAAGCTCAAAAATAAAAGAATATTTTATGGGCCCTTGATTAAACTATGAAAATATACCTTGAAGGTAAGTCGTTACAATTAGTGGTTATTATTAATGATTAAACGAACTTACCTGTAAGTGAAGTTCTATCATAATTATATGAGTCGCTTCATTCGAAGATATAATTCATTGAACTATGTAGTTTCCTTAACGTAGAAACAACCAAACGCACGTTCTTCAGAGGAGTTATAAAAAAGAACCCCTACTAACCGCCTCTGTCTCGCGCGACACAGCGGCTTCGTTCGTCATTTAGTTTAGAGATATAGGTACCTATACTTAAAGCTCTTGCGAAAATATGTTTTGGGATGGGTGGGTTGGGAGCTTAATATTATATCTTCGAATGAAGCGACTCATATAATTATGATAGAACTTCACTTACAGGTAAGTTCGTTTAATCATTAATTATACTTCGTCGCTTCATTCTTCAGATATAATTCATTGAACTATGTAGATGTTAAGAGATATATATTTTTGCAAGAACTGTATCTACACTGAATAGATACTAATTATTGTTATCAATAATTTTATTTATTCTTCTTATCTCTTATTTGAGCTGTAATGTTTTAAACAGTTTATGTTTAGTGTGGCATCTGCTGATTTCCCGAGAAGTTTATCTACGTACGTTTAAGATGACTTTAAAATTTTTCTTAAGTATTTATTGTTCAAAGTTTCAATTTAAATAACTTTCAATTTACCAATAATACAATCTTGCGCTCTTTTGCTTTAGTTGCTAGTAACAAGCATAAACGTATTATAGTTTCGATGCAAACGAATGGAACGGAATGAATGGAGTTATTGATGTCAATACTGCAAGGTTTATAATCTAGTACAAAGTATATTAGCCGGGACAATACTTTATTTTATTTACACAATTAGCACAACAGACATCCAATGGGGCGTTTATGTGCGAAATCCTGCCCAGTAGCATAAAAATGCATATTTTGTTTTTTGGAAGCGCGGCGGGAAAAGAACCGTTTTATTCTGGTCCTGTTGTGAAGGTATTTCGAGTATTGCTTTAGCTATATATTTGAGTAAAATTTTATATTAAAATACCGTTTTAAGTTGTTTGTTGAACAATGATATCGTCATTAAAGTTATGGAATTTAATAAATTCCTATCCGCGTAAAAGTTTCCCCGAAATTATAGGTGAAGAATGAATATTCGGTCGATATTGTGACAGACTACTATCGACTTTGAAGGGTTTATCGATTAGTTTGAACTTTCTTGCCCCACAGACGTTAGGAGCTTTAAAGTAAGATACTTTTCGATATATAACTTAGCTGTTCAGGCCATTGAATATAGAGTTTTGATAAAAAACATGAAATGAGAGAAATAAACCTCATTATAAGCTATTTAAAATGAGAATTTTTGAATGCATGCATTAATTCCCTGATATTTTATGGAAGATGCACTGACACCGCTGATCTATGTGAGGTAAGCGTGATCCAAATGTTACATTTGCGGCCACTGCTCTAAGCCGATTTTGGGTTTCCATTAATGTCTTAATTGGTAACTCTCATTCAGGGTCTGATTTGACTAAACAAGAATTTTAATTTTGCTCTAGGCAAGTGTTGCGGGAGCATATTGTTTACGCGAGTTTGTTGTACCATGTTTGCCACGAGTGATTACGATGTACGTATTATTAAGGTATTGCATAGCTTCTATCGCGGGCCTTGAGCGTGGAGACCGAATTCAGAAATTCCGTAACGAAAATAACCTAACACTATCATTAGAATACGAAGGTAAATTTCGCCGCCATCTACAAGATTAAAATAGCTCAGTTGGGAAATAGGGCGGCCACGATACCAGAACACCCCGGCTCGAGTCCAGATGTCTCCAGTCCGATTATGTATATATATTATATAAATATTTTATTTTTATTTTTATTTTTATTTTTTTTTTCCGAAGATTGTTTCCAATATGTGGATAGTGGATATAATATATGAATGGATCTTAAACTTAAAATTCTTTTTTATTTACTTAGAAACAGAAACATAGTGGACCAGAAAGGTAGGTAGGTTATCTCTATACGAGATCTCTACCAGTGACCCTTGGCACCCCGCTTGGATTCCCGCTTCGGGTAAGACAACCCGCGTTTTACGTTTTAAACAAATGCCCACGAAATATCTTTAAAAAAAAAATAACAGTAATTACAATACAATACAATACAATACAATATCTTTATTTTGCAGAAACATAAATTTACATAAGATGTTACAAAGTTATACTCACATGTTTCGCCTAGCAGAAGGCATGCAAAATTTGTACATAAACACACAGTTACAATAATCATAGTTAGAATTTACAATTTACATTAAAATAATTAATTATAATATAAGCATTCAGTCAAATTATGTACCAACAGTCAACTAAGTCTAAAACTAGTGTCAAGAAAATTTCCAATTTGATCGGTTTATTATTTATCATCAAAGTACTCATTTATAGAATAATAGCATTTTTTTACAAGAAATTCCTTAAGTTTATGTTTTAACATGTGTATACTGAGAGATCTGTCTGCAAGCTCTCCTGGTAACTTATTATAAATTCTTGGTGCCATATTTATAACACTTTTCCCGAATTTCGCGGATGAGTTCTGAGTGAAGCAAATTTTGTATTTTCTTCTTTCATTCTCAGAAAATTTAAACAGATTTTCATTCATCCTAATGAATACAACAACCTCATAGATGTAAAGACATGGACAGGGAAGTATTTTTAATTTTTGGAAATACGGCTTGCATGAATCAGTGGGTTGAAGGTGACAAATAGACCTAATACATCTCTTTTGGGATTTGAATGCTCTATCCCTGTTAGCCGAATTTCCCCAGAAAATAATACCATATCGTAATGTTGAGGTTACGTAGGCACTATATGCTACCATAACTGCATTTTGATTAACCACTTTAGAAAGCATGTATAGCGCAAAAGGAAATCGATTCAGTTTTAGACACACATTATCTATCTGGGTTTCCCACGATAAGCAGTCATCAATGTGAAGACCTAAGAACTTAGTGTTACTTATTTCGTTTATTTCAGTTCCTGAATATTTTATGTCAAGTGGCGGTAGATTTCTCTTTCTATTTTTAAAAGTCATTATATTGGTCTTGTCTAGATTTATTAATTAATTAGCTGGTGATTTTACACTATTAAGTATGTAATATTATAATATTATCTACATCCGGTCGTCAAAATACTCGCCGTTAGATTATCTTTATTTTTAACCGACTTCCAAAAAGAAGAAGGTTCTTTGTTAGTTTTTGGTTTTTCGAACTGTTTTAAGCATAATCAACCGTATTACCTGTCAACGGGTGTATGATATATGCTTCCCGGGCACTATTAAGTTGTAAATTGTAAAACTCGAGAGTACCTACGTTGTTAGGGAAAAAACATAAAACTTGTGGGTAATTTTTGCAATATTACCACACATTTCCTTCGTAAAAGTTTTTTTTTTTTTTTTTCAATTTCGACGTTTCGTTTCTACAGTATTTGCAAATAAATTGATTTATTGCTGAAGTAGCTGATAAGCTGAATATTTATATATATAATATATATATATATATATATATATATATATATATATATATATATATATTGTTATCTAGTAAGAGTGCTTCGATATAACTTTATTGCAGTCTCCAAAATAAAAATCTGAAATGCTAGATCTTTTCATGTTATAGCCGGGCAGATATTATGTAAACTGTAACGTTTAAAGAAATGACTAGAACCACCACAAGTGTTTCATTGAAAGTTAAAACACTGGTATAGAATTTAACTAGTCTTTTTTATAGTCGATCAGATATACCTTTTTATTAAGACGGTACTCCAGAGATTTTATTATGGAATTTGTTCCATAGGTTTACATTTTAAAATAACGTTTTGTGGTAACGGTATTAGATTAATACTTGCATTTACTTGCTTGAAAGAAATTAAATACATAGATATTTTTAAGTATTCTGTTTATCTGTCGCCGTAAATAATAAACACTTTTATTGTGCCCCCATATGCTAATAGATTTATCTTAAAAACAGAACCTCATTAGTATAAGGATTTTGGTGGCGGTGAAAGTGTATGAACTATGAACACAAAGCAAAAAAGGGTAGGCGATGCAAACACTTATAATATAATATATTATAATGTACCACTTATGATTGAATAAATCATGTCCACTATTTTGATACAGCGGTAACACCTAGGTACGAAAGATAATGTTTAGCTTTGATTTCGAATTATCGTAGGTAAGTCGGTATCCATACAATCCTTGACCCAGTAAAAACTGAAGATTGTTAATAATTTACAGCAGTTGATAAATGAAGTAGAAGGTAACCTTCTTTATGGTAGGTGCATAATATTTACCTGAATTCCGGTTACTTCTCAAGTATTGGTCGAAATCAATTTGTGTTAGGCTTACAAAGCTGGGCCTTGGTGACGTATCCGATCGTTGGTCCACTTTGACCCTCAACGTCTTCCCCCTTGTTCAGAGGACGGTTAACAGCTTGCTAAGTGCCAGCTATCTTGATTTGGTGGACAAATTCTTCATCGCCGGACTGCTAATTGGGCAGATGCCATCGCCAGACGCGTCTAGCTTTTAGGCAACCCGCTGGAAAGACCTTTAGTGCAATTAAACACTCCATGGACGAGCAATTTCTTAAGTGCGATCCATGCTGAAAACGTTTATATTCTTTCGTGTTACCTCTCGAGTAACCTCCCGGAAATCCTTTAGTGCAATTTAACATTGCATGAAAGTGTAATTCTTGTAATGAGCGCGTATAGCTGATTCAATACTAACTTTTATTTTAAGTACCCTCCTTAGGAAATCATACATTTTACATAATATTGTACCACAATTCCTCAGGCGTTGTACTGAAACCTTTATTATCCATAGTGTTGACTCTCGGGCAACCTCCAGGAACAAAATTTTAGTGTAAATAAACACTGTATGAAAGTATAATTGGTTAGGTGCGTCATGCTGAAAGGTTTATGCTCCTTCGTGTTGACCCTCGGACAACCGCCAGGAAAACCTTTAGAGTAACAAACACTGCTTGAAAGTATAATATAATAGGCGCGTCATGCTGAAAGGTTTATTCTCCTTCGTGTTGACCCTCGGACAACCGCCAGTAAAACTTTTAGTGTAACCAAACACTGCATGAAAGTATGCTTGATTAGGCGCGTCATGCTGAAAGGTTTATTCTCCTTCGTGTTGACCCTCGGACAACCGCCAGGAAAACCTTTAGTGTAAACAAACACTGCATGAAAGTATGCTTGATTCGGCGCGACATGCTGAAAGGTTTATTCTCCATCGTGTTGACCCTCGGACAACCGCCAGGAAAACCATTAGTGTAAACAAACACTGCATGAAAGTATTGTTTATTAGGCGCGTCATGCTGAAAGGTTTATGCTCCTTCGTGTTGACCCTCGGACAACCGCCAGGAAAACCCTTATAGTGTAACACACACTGCATGAAAGTATAATTGTTTAGGCGCGTCATGCTGAAAGGTTTATTCTCCTTCGTGTTGACTCTTGGCCAACCCCCAATAAAACCTTTAGTGTAAAATATAAACACTGCATGAATTAATAATGATTACTCAACCACGTAGTGCTGAAATAAATTGCTGAAAATGAAAGATTAAAGACTCACCCGACTACTAATTAGTCAGACAGACTAATTTTAATATTATTATATACTTATTTACAGATAAAATTATCTTAAGTGTGTAGAAAGTAGGAACGTGTGATCGTTGCTACGCACGAAAAAGGAATGACGAACGAAGCCGCTGTGTCGCGCGAGACAGAGGCGGTTAGTAGGGGTTCTTTTTTATAACTCCTCTGAAGAACGTGCGTTTGGTTGTTTCTACGTTAAGGAAACTACATAGTTCAATGAATTATATCTGAAGAATGAAGCGACGAAGTATAATTAATGTTGAATTTATCTTCTGCAATGCTATATTGTTTGACTAAACTAATATTATAAAGAGGAAAGATTTGTTTGTTTGCAATAATGTGAATGAAGTCTAAAAAAATCGTCCCCTGTGAGAGCTTCCGTGGCGTGCGCTGCGTAAGTAGTAAAAGTTACACGAAAACTATGTACGGTGGAATTGTTCCTCTGAAAAAGTATATCTATCTTTAAAGGTTGTCTCACAATAATAATTTTTATGATTTTCAAATTATTTATTATGATAAGGAATTAACGAATAATAATAGTAGGTAATAATAATATTTTTCAAATTTGGTCTAAAACAAAGCTTTAATTTCGAAGTGGTGTTTTCTGACATTGTATTAATCCTTATCTAAATAAAATGGTTGGTCAACTCAAGTATTTAATGTAAACCAAATTCGCCCCTTACACCATTTAATTCAGTTGGATATCTTAGAAAGATTACATAGAAATTAGTTAATGCGCCATAGAAATAGGGGCGGCCGGCATCGGCAGTGCGAAGATATCACAGCCCTAATGTAAAACCTGATGCGCTGCCCAGTGCCAGCTGGCTATTATAGGGTATGGACCACAGACCATACAACCAATTGACTGAGCATAGCGTGCCCCCTCACCAGCCAAACGTTAGCAGTATCAGTACTAACGCTATGTTTTGTGCCTATAGCCGCCCTCAGTCCGTATTCGACCGTGCTCGGAAATTGATCGAGTAAAAAACGAAAAATAGGTCTCTCTGTAGCATTAAATGGCGTGGAAAGAGAAGCAATACCCTCCAGCTATGTAATGGATGGGATAACATTTCATAAGTAAGTGTAGGTTTGTAATAATAAATAAAAATCATCAATACGCAAAAAAATAAAAATATTTACAAAAATTAAAAGGAACCCGTTGATGTCTTTCAGTTTTTCTTTGTCTTTCACTTATAGTTCTACATATCTCCATCTCTTCCACGCATAGCCCAGTGCAGCCCGTGCAACTATCGATAAATTATATCGATAGCCTTAGACTACTTGAATGCCAATAAATTAATTTATTGAGTAAAAACTTATATTTCATTAAATTTCGAACAATTCTGGAGTAGAAGAACAGGTTAGAGGTTTATTATTTATTTGATTAAAAGTTGTTGTTGAAAACTTAAGTTCTTTAATATAGAACTTGGGCACTTTAAAAAAAAATTATATTATATCAGAAAATTATCTATAATCATACATAATATGGTTGTATTTTGCTGTTTGAATAAAATTATTTGTATTGATTTTCCACTAGGTACTGGTAATTTCTATCGATACATTATTGTCGCGCAGCGGGCAGTCCAAGTGCCGCGGTAACATATACTTTGTACTTATAACTCTGTAAAGTTGACCTTGAGCCAGCCAATAAGAAATGCTTTTATTACCTCGTCCCCCACCTGAAAGTGGTGAGATGTGTTTCAAAGCGAAAATGTGGCTATTAGTTCTCAATTTACTACTCGGTGGTATGGACTATTATGATGATTAGTGCTACCCGTGCGAAGCCGGGGCGGACCACTAGTGTTCAATATAGTATTAAAGAAGACAGTAAGCGCTTAAGCGCTGACAAGTGCCGACAACCATATCCACCTGTAGTATCCACGCTGGAGTAATAATATTATGATAGTGATTTCACTTTTTCACATTTCGCTTCGCTCGCGCACGCTATATTATACCCAATAAATGAAGGTTTAAGATACATTATCGCGTAATCATAGTTTAGATTTCATACGTTCGATTTAATTCGGTGTTTTACGTGGATATTTTGTTGGATATTTAGGATTTGAGTATAAATTTGACTACCTACTATAATAAAGAAAAAGAATAGGATGGATAAATTTTCCATACCGAGTTATAAATAATTTTAATTTGAAGTGAGATAAATTTATTTTTCGTACCACTTGCTCAAAAAAGTGACATTCTATGCCACAAAAAGCGAACATAACAATAGTCATTTTTAATCTGTTAAAAACAGGGAAAGAAAATTGTACTGAATTTCATTCATCCTCTAGGGGGAGAATGTGATTTAAATTTGGAATACCTACTTACCGAAATTTATACTGAACTACATCTGTGTTTACACCATTGAGTTTGTATATAAAGCATTAAACATCTTTTGAAAAAGGAATACGCATTTATTATGCAGTTATGATTATTAAATAAAATTACGAAAACCGACGAGGCCGTATGAGCTTGATGCCTTTGCTTTTCCGACAAAAAAATATTAGTCTAGGAATTTGCCGCGTTTTCGTTTTCTTCAAATACATAAACGTTAAGTTTATTTTAATTTTTTTTTATAAATAAGTAAATGTTCTAGAATCTAGACATTTCCTCAGACGCAAGAACAGAGAAATACTCAAATCAACTCATCAACAATAAATGTACCAAACAAAAATGTAACTCTCTCTATCAATAATTGGACCAATGTTTCGAATGTTAACTTTTACTTTTAATTGTCATTATTTTTAATAAATGCTTAGGTATCTCATATTATTATTGTGTTAATTTTTTCGCAAATGGTACGAAAAGTAGAGTATTTTCCTCGGTGATAAAGCTGTCTTAGTCTTGGGTGAACTTAAATCGTCACCCGCGACAGAAGACACTGCTTTATCCCCTTGGTTAATAATTAGTATGCACATTTTGGTGGATTTTCTTACACCTTATGCTAACCTAATAGCAACCTTATGCACACCTAAATAGCATTTTAAGGACATGTGAAAATAAAAAAAAGTATGAGCAATTTTTTAGTTGAAATTATGGACAGAAAAAGAAAACCTCTTTAAAAAAAAATTGTTTCGTTTGATTGTTTTGGATTTTTATCGAGCATCTCATAATACGGCTATTAATTAGTTTGGTAAAAAAAAAATGGAACGAGAAATTATTTAGTTCAAAATATTAAGCTTTTTGTACTTTTAGACATAAATACCTAACTTCCGGATGTTTTTTTTTTGGTGGATATTTTTGTGTAAGTTTTGGATCATCCAATACTAAAACCCTGCCAAGTTTCATCGACTGAGAATTCAATGTGGGGGTCTCCATACAACAGACCGCCCCGTTTCCTAGACTATCTTGAAATTCCGACATTTTGCAGTTGAACTATTGGAATAAAATCCCACTAGTTCAACAGTTGAATGGACCATATTTACCAGCAATAACTATTTGACGCCATATTATAGAGCAACCGTTTCGTATACTTCAAACTTCTGGTTCAAGACATTTATTGTTTTTAAGAAGAATTTTACAATTCATTTACATGAAACTCTAGCTCTAATTCCCTCCTCCCATGAGAGTGGAGGCCTGTGCCCAGCAGTGGGACGTTAATGGGCTGTAGTGGGAAATGAAACTTACAGACTAACTTATAATACTTAATGTTAACAAGATTTACCATTTTGAGCGTACAGGAATTAGTTTCATTACAAATATCGTCGCAATGTGTCTATAAATAGGTGGATGGAAACATTTCGAATACATTTCACTTACAGTCTTCAGTGTGAGCGAATATTATGGCTCATGTTAAGTTTAAAGTGAACGGAGTCGACTGTTCGGGTAAGTAGGTACTATGTTAACTGACTTTGACTTCATAAGCTTAATAATATTTTTCAATATATTATACATAAATATATTGAACAATATTATACTCAGTACCTTTTTCTTTACATAAGTTATCTCGGTTTAAGATAGTTTTCAAATTCAAATCATTTTATTTCGGTTAACACAACCCTTAATAAATACAACCAAACAATACGTCAACATATTTAAAGACAGTTACAAAAATAATTAAATTAAAATAGAATAGAATATTTACATTTGTATTGAATATTTTAATTGCATTACAAAATTACATAATTAAATTAAATTATACAAATATCATTATTACATTATTAAATCATAATATTATTTTTAGTAGATATTAATTTTGATGTAATTAATATTTATGTTAACTAACTTAAAACTTGAAAGATTTTAAAATAGAGATAACTTTTCAATTAAATTAGTCGAGTTGTTTGATTTGTCAAAAATATTTGAAGCACTTTTTGGTGATTAATTACTGTTAAAATAAAATAAATTTGACAAAACAAAACCCCAAATTTTATTTTTATACTGATGATTGAAATAATATTAATTCAATAACTTAATCCTTTTGAAAACTTTTCGGGAGGATGAAACAATCACTCATCATCAATAAATTAAATTAAATAAAGATTTAAATTCCTACCTCTATTCTACCTCTGTGTCTATGGTACTTACTGTCTTTTTCTTTTCGACAATACAAAAAAAAAATACGCGCCGAATTGAGAACCTCCTCCTTTTTCGGAAGTCGGTTGATAAAAATAAAGTTTGTAATGCGGATTGCCGCGAAATATCTATAATTTTTGTTGTAATAATACATTTATTTTAATTGTCTGATAATTTATCCATTCCTATGCACAATACGTAAAACAAGATAAAGGGCCGGTTTCTGAATTGAGAAATTTCATGTTGAGTCTGTCTCAAATACTACTTAAGGACTAATTAAGCAAATTTTTGTTTCTGAACAATTGATATTGTGTAAAGTTTGAGAGTTGGAACTTGCTGTTTCTGCTTGAATGCTTAATTCAGAAACCGGCCCAATATCAATTCAGAAACTTACAATTGCTTAATTAGTTCTTAAGTAGTATTTGAGACAGACACATCATGAAATTCTCAGTTCTGAACTGAGAATTTCATGTTGAGTCTGTCTCAGCATGAAGACCGGCCGAAAGACTTAGGTGTAAGTGAAAGTGACTATTAAGTACTAGATGATGCCAGCGACTTCGTCCGCGTCGTCGTTCGTATTTTTTATTCCGGCGAGAACTCCTTAATTTTCAGTTTTTAGTTTTTTAATTACCAAATTCCCAAGGGAGCTCCTTAATTTTCCGGGATAAAATGTAGCCCGGCCCTTCCCCGGGATGTTATCTACATCTACTTATACCAAAATTTCATCAATATCGGTCAAAAAGATGCGGCGTTATAGCGTAACAGACAGACACACTTTCTCATTTATAATATTAGTATGGATTTGTTAATGTCATCAATTAAAACTTAAGATCTTACTCCTTATATGGAAAGGATTTTTTTTTTCATAGTAAGTTATTTGAGGACCTGTAGAGTGAGTGACTCAGGCTACTTTTTATCCCGGACAATTAAGGAGCTCCCATGGGAATTTGGTAATTAAAAAACTTATCCACGTGAACAAAGTCGCGGGCAAAGTCAAAAAGAATGAACTTATTAGGTATAATATGTACTTTTGTATTAATGTATGTCCCACCGTGGTGCCATAACTGCTGAGAAGTGCTGAGCCGATTTTGATAAACGAAGTGTCAATCGATTAGTTACTATGGTCCGGGAGGCATACACGAACAAAATCGATTTGACGGTTTTACATCCAAAAATGTGGGGCCTCTGAAAGTTTTTCTTTCGTCGGGTCACAGTTTTTCAATCAATTTATTCAAACAGTTGGTAGCGATGTGTCTTCCACCACGTCTCTGCTGGAGTACCTCCGCCGGTACCTGGAGCTGCGCGGCACCAAGTTTATGTGCTTGGAGGGCGGCTGCGGAGCCTGCATCGTCAGCGTCGTTAAGGGTCCTGGACAACCGCCGCAGGCTGTCAATTCTGTAAGGTTTATGATGATAAAACAACATACAATTCTAGATACTAAATTGCTGAAACCGGCGAGCGCCGAAAGTATGCCCTTACTGAGAGTTATATATTTGTTCCGTTTACCGTGGCGGATCCACGGTAAACGGAACAAATATGTAACTAACTCATTGGCACTAAGACAGTGCCAAAAATTTAATGCAAAATTTTTCACCACGGTTAAAGGCTAGGCACACTATACAGTGGCGCGGCGCAGTGCGACTCATAGCGGCAAGTATTCTTTGTACAATTATGTCGCAGTGCATCTCCGTGCCGCGTCGCTTAAGTGGGTCCAGCTCCATACAAAGTCATAAATGATAAATGATTTATTTATTTCACGTCGGACAACTTGTGTTACTTATGATACGTTATGACTCTACCACCGGTTCGGAATGGTTCGGTTGAGAAGAGCCGGCAAGAAACTCAGCAGTTGCTCTTTTCTTAAAAAAAAGAGGTTACATTATTTAAACAATACAACACATAAGTTTCGTTACAAGTATTAGGTACACTGCCTTGTGGTTCACTGGATGCGAGGCCGGTTGCTTCCATGCAACTTTGTCATTATTAAAATCATCGATACCTAGTTTAATAACCTCGACTTAACAAATGCTGTTTAACACAGTATTTAAAATGTAATGGCAAATCCAGAAACTCTTTCGGAACCATGTTATGAGAGCGTACACTCAACCCCAAAAAAGTTTTCTGCACCTTGCGCACATGATATTATGACGCTGTTACTAGCATATTGAATACAAAAAATATTTGCCGCTAGCTGCCGCACCGTGCATCTGTAGTGGGGCTAGATCTTAATTGCCTCATTTGGTGACATAGACTGGCTCATATCTTACGTAAAGTATCACCCTAGCAGCAGCTGTAATGAAGTCAGCATTTTTGCCACCATTCCACGCGAGCATGATTTATTTAATTGTAACTATAGGCTAGCTATAATGAAGTTTGATTTCAATATTTTTAGTTATCAATAATTTATAATTGATTAAATAATAATATAATATAGGTATTCATAAAAATTAAGTCCTCATAAAAATGCCACTGTATTTATCTTCAATCTAGATAATTTTGAATATGAAATGTGGGTAGGTGTACATGGATTAATTTTTTCAACCGACTTCAAAAAAAAGAGGAGGTTCTCAATTCGACTGTATTTTCTTTTTTTTTTTTTGTTTGTTACCTCAGAACTTTTAACTGGGTACACCGATTTCGATGATTCTTTTTTTATTTGAAAGGGCATACTTCCCATGTGGTCCCATATAAATTTTATCGAAATCGGTCGAGCGGTTTTTAAAATATCAACAATAAATTAAGTAATTAAGTTTGAAGTAGGTTGTTTAAAAAGAATTTTTTATATTATGAATAAAAAAATCTGACGTGGCTCGCAACGATGCAATTACAAGAATTTTGTGCTTGGAGACAGCACGAATTCTCAAGGCCCTGTGTATAAAAAAATCCATTGTTATTAACCTATCTTTCAGTGCCTGGTGTCAGTCACCTCATGTCAGGGTTGGGACATCACAACCATTGAACAAGTTGGAAACCGTCTGAAAGGTTGCAAACTACTCTCGCCGAATACAACGGGACGCGATGCGGCTTCTGTACACCAGGATGGGTGATGTCCATGTATTCGTGAGTATCTGTAAAGCATTCTTCTGCTGAATGGTGCCACTTTGACAGTATGTCTGACATACCTACTAAATTCAGTAACTATATTAATAATAACTTAGCTTTGTGGTTCCAGAATCCAGATAAATGGATTTGTTTTTAAGACGGTAGATTAATTTGGCGAAATAACTATCGATCCTAATTTTCTTACCAATGGTACGGATCAAATAATAGATTTTTTTAATTAAGTTAAAAATGGAAAACATATGGATGCTGCAAGGGCAATTCGCGCTTCAACGGTTTGTGTCATCAAAAATGTTGTACCGTTTCAATACGAGTTGCATGAATGACTTCTTCTGCTTTGCATATTAATAGCAAATATTTCGGCTACCTGAAGCGTGGACAAAAATTAATTCTAGTCAATGGCCGGATGCTTTTATTGGAGCACTGGCACAAATTTAATAGTTATTTGTGTTATATGGGGCCAAAGAAAATTTTTGTTCCCCGAGGGCGCTATTTTGAATTCAGAGCGAAGTGAAGGATTCTAAAGTAGAATCCCGAGCTTAGCGAGGGATTCTAAAGTAGAATCCTGAGCGTAGCGAGGAATTCAATATACGCCGCCCGAGAACAAAAAATTTGGCCCCGAGTGACACACACTATTTTTCATCATTACGTATGAGAAAAAGCTAGGAGTATCAACCTACTATGTATGGACAGTACCTGTACGTTTAAGCACCAATCGGTGCGCTGCCTGGCGGTGGGCGGCCGCTTCCTCGAGATCGGCAAGCTGGACCTGTCCAACAACACCGCGCTCGGCATGAGCGTGTTCCTCATGAACACCACGTTCCACGGCATCCTGCTGGACGCGCTGTTCGGCGCGGCGGGCGAGGGCGACGACAAGGCGGCCGCTGCCCGCCACCGTGTTCGGCGAGCGCGAGCTGGAGCCCGCCTTCCGCTACATGGCAGCCGGCAAGCACATCGGCAAGGTGCTGCTGCGCGTGCACGAACGCGGACCAATCAGAACAGAGAAATGAAAAGTCCCATGGGCCTAAAAATTACATTTTGCTCCCTCTATCCTCTGAAGCCAATATTCGTTTTTCGAATAGGTATGATGAAAAATATTTTACTCCAATCCACGGCCTCTTTATTTTGGATGGAGCCATCCATGGTTAATTTTAGACTACCTTTGGTACATACATATTAAAGTATAAAACCATGGGCCAAACATTCAAATTACTTATATGTTTTTATTTCAAACGTTTTATAATATTATTGTTGGTTCTTTTCAGTCTCTTGAAAAGTGAACCCAACCTAACAATGCTAGATGTGGAGAGGTCCCTTTCGAGCAACCTATGCCGTTGTACTGGATATAGACCGATATTTGATGCATTCAAGAGGTTTGCTTCTGATGGTCCTGGACGAATAGAAATGCCTGATATGGAGGAATTGTGTTGTAAAACCAAAGACGTATGTTTGGGAAAAGACTGCAAAGATTACGACTGGTGTATAGTATCTGATACTGATTTAGTAGACCAAATTTCGTCTATCAAACTGGACGATGGTAGACATTGGTATAGGGTACGAACGGTGGCTGATATACTACGAGTTTTGCGTATAAAGGGAGTTTTAGAATCATATATGCTAGTTGCAGGAAATACTGGCAAAGGTAAATTGTATATCATCGTGTAAGCATTAATATACTTGTTGGTCGAAAAGTCCGTCAGTAGAATTCTAAATATCCAATGATTGAAAGACCAAGTCGGATCCAAATCCAATTGCATATTTTCTAGTCCTACTTTGCATGTGATCGTAGCACATTGGAGGCGCTTTGACTTTATGTACTAGACGATCTCTAACAAGATACAATAATATAATAGTTAGACTTATAAATGATGAACCAATTATGTTTGATGAAATTAGGACTGGCCCTGTCATCATTATCATCATTTCCAACCCATTGCTCACTACTGAGCACGCCCTATTCTTCTCGCAATGAGAAGGGTTTGGCCATAGTCTAAGGCCTTTGAGAACATTTTGAAGAACTCTTGGGCATGCAGATTTCATCACAACGTTTTCCTTTAACATTTGAAGCAAGTAAAATTTTTGTTTCTTAAAACGTAATATAAATGCAAAAAGTTAGAGGTGCTTGTTCTGGGGATCGACCCTGCAGCAATAACATTTTATCCTGATACATTTTTTCAGGGGCAGGGGCACCGGAACTTAAAGGCTACATTTACGATCAGAATTTAGTTGTTGGCGCTGGAACTAGTTTGTCCGAGTTGATTGAGATATTTCAAGAAGCATCTGATATAAAAAAATTTGACTATCTTAAAATTTTAAATGAACATCTTGAATTCGTTGCACATGTGGCCGTTAGAAATGTTAGTATACTGCAAGAGTATCAACATCATTTACCTATTGAACTTAAATACTTATCGATGTTGTGATTTTAATGCTTTGCATTGCATAATTGGCTTTTTCTTTGCAATAATCAGTTACAATATGATAAAAAAGTTGTAAGTGTAAATAATATTAAAGAACTATGGTAGCGTTGATCTGATGATAAATTCGAATAGAACAGGAGAAAGTAGAAGTTTGATGAGTATTATGTATTTTAAACTGTTACAGATAGGAACAATTGCAGGAAATTTAATGTTAAAACATACTCATCCAGAGTTTCCATCGGATATTTTCCTTCTTCTTGAGACTGTAGGAGCGGAGTTAACTATAAGTAAGTAAGCAGATATTATTATCACTTATCAAATGTATTTCTTTAAGAATAGATAGGTAATAGGTCCTGTAAATGTGTTTTAAGGAACTCCAAAATTTTACATGAGACTCTGTTTTTATAGTTTGAGGCAATATTCAATATTTGTTTTATTTTAAGACAGTTTCTTTAGATGGCAAAAAGAAAAAATATTCTATGACCGATTTTCTTAAGGAAAATATGAAAGGGAAAGTTATATTGAACGTGTTGATGCCACCATTCAGTAAAGAAAACAAATTAGTCACATACAAGGCAGAGTATCCAGTTTTTTATCAAAATCATTCGGTCTTTGATTGTTACTAATCCATACTATTCATATTATAAATGCAAAAGTGTGTCTGTCTGCTACGCTTTCCCGGCCCATCTTTTCAATCGTTTTTCCTGAAATTTGGTACAAAGGTATATCCCGGGAAAGGACATAGACTACTTTTTATCCCAGAAAATTAAGGAGTTCCCGTGGGAATCAAAAAACCTTGATCCACGTGGATGAAGTCGCGGGCATCATCTAGTAATATTATAAACTTTCACATTTATAATATTAATAAGATATTAAGATAAGTGTCAGTATTCAAGTCAATCCAATTAATTGCCCAGCTATTTGACGGGGTGCTGAACCGCTTTTGGTTTTAACCAGTTTATTTTATTTATAGGTAGCTGCACGAACCAAAAACGCACATGCAATAGTTAACGCTTTTTTTTTCTATAAAATGAAGTCGGATAATCGAGTGACGGACTGTAGAATTGTTTACGGTGACTTGTCGCCTTTTAACAGAGCCACAAAAACTGAGAAATTTTTGATTGGGAAAAATATTTTCAATAATGACACATTACAAAAAGCTTTAGATGTGCTCTCAAGGGAACTTGTAGTCACACCATTACCGCCTGAACCATCAGTCAATTATAGAAGAAAGCTAGCACTTGGACTATTTTATAAGTTTTGAAAAGCTGTTTTGAACTTTTGAACATTCAACTGGAAGAAATATGTCTTTTGTAGAGACTTCTGTTAGCCGCATACTTGCATCGCCTGGATCCAGTCACTCACTGGAACTGGCTTGATGTCGTCAGCCTAAGTAGTGGGGGTTCTGCCAATGCTGCACTTCTAATGCGGAGTCGCTGTTTCCCGCACTCTAATAATATATTATTTCGTTTCTTTGCACTATGTGCTCCGCCCATTTCAGTACTAAATTGCAATTCGCAATCCATTTAGCTATGAATGACGATTAAACTAATCGTTATTAGTTCTTCTACGGATCTCCACTATTTTTTTTTTATTCACCTAAAGAAATTCCTAGAAAAAAAGAAATCTCTACTAAGACATTGTGAGCTTGCCTAAGAGGCCCATTATAATTAGCATAGTTTCTTAAGAAAGCTCTGTTTCATTCGTGTGAAATTTCATGAAATTTTTTCGAGTACCTATAATATGATACTTTTTGAACCCATTTTTACCCTTGTCCATCGTCCATATTTATGTCAAAATTTCGTACAGAGATACTTGTATCTAACATGCCAGAGTTGGACTAGTATAACATATGCTGATGAATAGTTTTTTTTACTTATTTCGAAAGAATAATTTTGTATTTATTTATTTTCCTGTTACTTTGCATTTTAGAATAAGTTCAAAGATTTATTAAAAATATTATTATATCTCTTGTTTTATAAATATTAATATCTGTTTTACCTGTGACTTTGTTTTAAAGGATCTTCTAGCACTGTGCCCTGAGAAAATATTGAACCCGCGATACAGATCCGGTGCCATAAAGGTACCTGAATCTCGACCTGTGTCTAACGCCTCTCAGTACTATACCACTGATCCGACTGTTTGGCCAATCAATCAGCCCATACCCAAGGCAGAAGGTCTGGTAAGAATATGTATATTGAAATCAATCTGTAAGGCCCGATTGCAGAAACGCCTATCTACCATCTATATCTACTTTGACAGGATTTGTTAAGCCTTCCGTCAAAATTTCAAATTTTTTCCTGGGTTAAACGAAGAATTAACTGGACACTGGGCAAGATCAAATCCAGGTCGTATCAAAATAGTAAAATATTTGTGATAGATGATATCCTCTATCACAACGCATATGCGTAGTACTTATAAAAGGGGTGAATAAAAGATTGACGGATAACAGAAGGGAGTGGAAGAAGAAGAAATGGGAAAAAAGAAGAAAATCAAAATAGTAGGTAAAACATAGAAAAAAGTTAGAAAATAGTCGTTCGCGCGGTAATCAGTAGAACTAATACATTTTCCATAAAATATTTGCTTAAATACGCGACTACTAGCGCCGCCTCTAGGTTACGACTTCTTTCGTAACACGGACTCTATTTCTGTAAAACTAAATAAAACGGATATGTTTTAGATTCATTATTTTAACTGTAACAAAACAAAACATTAACATAATATGTAACATGTTTTTTTCAAAACTTGTGATACTTGTGCTAGCCGATTCGCATTTGGGCAGTTAAACTCCTAGTTATGTAATACAATATTATATTTTGCGAAAGTTTGGATGAATGGATGGATGTATGTTTGAATGTTTGTTACTCAATTACGCCAGAACGGCTGAACGGATCTGGATAAGTTTTGGCACAGAGATACATTATAGTCTGGAAAAACATATAGGCCTACCATTTATCCTGGAAAATTAAAGAGTTCCCGCGGGAACCAAAAAACCTCAATCCACGCGGATGAAGTCGTGGGCATCAGCTAGTATATAAATAAGATATTATACCTAAATATAATTTAGTTAATAGTGTGTGATGTCTGCCAATTCGAGAAGAGACTCGTGCTGAGTACCTAAGTCGTCAATGGGTTAAAGTGATGATGATGATGACCTAATAATATTTTATGTTGATCGTGATTATCAATTAACAATCAAAATGTTTTTTTGATAGTTACAATGTGCGGGAGAAGCGAAATATGTTATACGCCAAAATTACCAAAGGAAGTATTTGCTGCATTTGTTCTCAGCACTGTGGCACTGGGAACCATAACGAGCATTGATGCCACTGAAGCATTGGTAAGGAAATAAAAAGACCATAGTAATATCACAGGGTTAGTTTTTATACAATAGAATTCGACAAAATAGACCCAGCTACCATTATATTATTATGCATTACCAGTGCGGAATGCAGTTCTATGTGGTGATAAAAATGATAAATATTATGATAACTTATAGTAGACTGTATTTGATTAATGTTATGATATTATACGGTTATTCGTGTTTCGTATACACCGCCAAGCTGTATACTAAGTAATTTAAAATTAGAATGATAGAATTTTGCATTGAAAACTATACCAGCGTGGAGATACCCTCCATCGTCACTCCTCTGTTACCCCGCAGCGTTCCTCTGTCTAGACGTCTCCGTGGAACGACTAGTGGTTATATTTAATTTAATAATATTATAAAACACACAATATTCTTATTTTTAATTTTAGGTCTGAATATACTAAATTTTTTTTTTTTTCTAGAAACAAAAGGGCGTGATAGCATTTTATACAGCAAAAGATATACCTGGTGTATATGCTTTCACGTCACCAGAAGTAACTGGTTTTATAGTAAATGAAGAAATTCTATGCAGTGGAGAAGTGCAATATTATAATCAACCGATAGGGATTATTGTAGCTGATACGTTTTACTTGGCAAACAGAGCAACACTGATTGTCAAAGTAACTTATAGTAATGTTAGAAAGCCAGAAGTTGATATAAGGGTAAATAAAAAAAATCCTCTTAAAACTACACCTCTTTTAACAGTACCAGCTACTAAACCAGGCACTGAAATTACTAAAATTATAAGAGGCAATCGCACAATATTGTGGCAGTATCATTTTTGTTTTGAGACTATGACGTGTGTATCTTTTCCCACTGAAGATGGATTTAAAGTTTACCCAACTTCTCACTATATGGATCTAAATCAAGTTCAAACAGCACGCTGCTTAAACATTGATGAAAGCAGGTAAGTTTCAATATTAAATAATATAATACTTGAATAAAATAAACTTGAATTTTACGTAAAATATTTCCAAGAAAGATTCAGCAGTATAACAAGGAACGCTGATAGTTTCGTCTGTATGTTACAATCCGTTTGTATTATAGTTCAGTCTATGGAAAATAATAATGTATTAATATAATAATGTAACTATTGCAATTAAAAATTGTTTTCAAATTTAATGCTTCTAAAAATCGCAATAAATTTTAGGATTGATGTCGAAGTACGTCGACTTGGTGGTAGCTATGGCGTAAAAATATCAAGACAGAACATGGTGTCTACTGCATGCACTTTAGTTTCATACAAATTAAACCGACCATGCAGATTCATTTTACCACTAAGGAGTCAAACACGAGCGTTAGGAAAGAGGATGCCATCATCGACAGATTATGAAGTATGTATTTTTAGGGTTCCGTACCCAAAGGGTAAAAACGGGACCCTATTACTAAGACTCCGCTGTCTGTCTGTCTGTCTGTCTGTCTGTCTGTCTGTCTGTCTGTCTGTCTGTCTGTCTGTCTGTCTGTCTGTCTGTCTGTCTCCAGGCTGTATCTCATAGACCGTGATAGCTAGAAAGCTGAAATTTTCACAAATGATGTATTTCCGTTGCCGCTATAACAACAAATACTAAAAATAAAAAAAAATATATATATTAAGGGGGGTCCCCATAGTACAATAAACGTGTCTTTTTCGTATTTTTTTGCTTCATATTATAAACGGTAACAGGTAGACGGTTCAAATTTTCACAGAATATTAACTTGTATATTACCTTTCAAAATAAATAATTAAATATCAATAAAGTAAATATTAAAGGGGGGCTCCCATACAACAAACGTAATTTTTTGATATTAACAGTAAACCTCTACAAACAAAGTTAGTTTTGCGGTTCATTAACAAAGGTAATTATACCTACTTCTTGAGTACGGAACCCTCGGTGCGCGAGTCGGACTCGCACTTGGCCGGTTTTTTTATTATTATAATGTGTTTGATTTCATTATTTTATTTCAAACTTCATTAAGCGTGACTCCAGAAATTCTTAGGCGTTGTGCAAACGTATTTAATTCAATTCAATTTATTTATTCGTGTATTTTGGACTTCATTGTAATGATAACAGTCATGTTTTCTCCATATTTTGATTTCTTTCTTATGTTTAATTTTTTGAATTAGAAAATTAGGTAACTTAGTTAATCACTCACTTTCAAGGGAAGCTGGAACTTTCTATTTGAGAGATAAGCTTCACCTTTGTGCACATATTTCTTAATTAGCTATAAGACGTATTTTTGTACAAAAATAATAAAAAATTAAAATTTGTTTGTTGTTTTAGGTTGGTGTTAACGAAAATGGAGTGATTCAATACGTAAACTATGACATATACGATGATAATGGATTCGTCGTTAACGAAGTTCTCATAGCATTTTCACTTTCAGCATTTCCTAACTGCTACAACCAAGAACCCTGGAATTATAAGTCTTTTAACGTCATTACTGATACTCACTCCAACACCTGGTTTCGTGCACCAGGTAACACAAAATAATATGTTTTTGATATTAAAACAACTTGAACAAATTAACCACTGCATTGAAGTACCTATAACAAGCATTATTATCCGACACTAAAACAGGAGTTTATTTGATAAACTAAAATCACAGTACGTCGATGCCGATTTCAATGTCCATACTCCATGTCTATCCTTCAGAAGAATTTATTATCTTCCAAGATTGAATGCAAAAGTGCGTCCGTGTCCATGTACAAAGCTTTTACGACCGATAAATTATGATAAGTAGAGTTTTTCATTAATCTTAAAATTAATTTTGGCGATATTTAGTACAGATAACAGATATTTTGGTATCTACTTCTTATCCTAAAAAATCAAAGAGTTTGAACAGTATTTTTCAACTACACGTAGATGAAGTCGTGGACATCATCAATTATTATTAATAATCTAGTATTTTACAATTTCATTTTATAGGAACGTTAGAGGCTATATCTAGCGTAGAAGAGATCATGGAGAGAATATCTTATGAGCTAGGTATGAACCCATTAGAAGTTCGCTTGAATAACTTGAACAGAACACAACATGGTGATCTTGAAGAAATGGTTAATACTCTTATAGCAGATTCTAATTATAAAGAGAGAAGAATTACCGTAGATCAATTCAACGCAGAAAACCGATGGAAAAAACGGGGTTTGAGATTTACCCTAATGAAATGGGCGAGTACAGCTCCAATTTTCTTGAATATTACTATGTCAGTTTACCACGCCGATGGCTCTGTCGCTATAACTCATGGCGGCATTGAAATGGGCCAAGGATTAAATACCAAAGCCATACAAGTGTGTGCTTACTTCCTTAAGATACCACTTGACAAGATTTCTATCAAACCAAATAACAGAATGTTAAATCCGAACAACTATCCAACGGCGGCCGGTCTTACATCACAGAATGTTCATATTGGTATCGAGAGGTGCTGTAAACAATTGCTTACAAGACTTGACCCTATAAGGGATACTATGGATAATCCATCGTGGGAAGAACTTATAGCCAATGCGTTTTTGCAAGGTGTGAATCTGCAAGCTAATGATTTTACAGGTCTAACTGACATACGCACCTTTGACGTTTACGGTGTTACTTTGGCTGAAGTTGAAGTTGATGTGTTGACCGGGCAGTCTCAGATCATAAGAGTCGATCTTTTAGAAGACGTAGGTCGTAGTGTAAATCCAGAGATCGATATATGGCAAGTACGTATTGAATTGCTATTTTGTCTTATACAATCATCTTCATCATCATCATCTCAGCCTGCGAACGTCCACTGCTGAACATAGGCCTTTTCCAAAGAAAGCCACCTCACCCGGTCCTCCGCCTTCCTCATTCAGCCACTTCCCGCCACTCTCTTAATGTCGTCGGTCCATCGTGCTAGAGGGCGTCCAACACTACGCTTACTTGTACGCGGTCTCCACTCTAAAACTTTCCGGCTCCAGCGGCCATCGCTCCTTCGACAGGCATGGCCTGCCCACTGCCACTTCAGCTTGCTAATGGTTTGGGCTATGTCAGTGACCCTATTTGTCTTACGGATCTCTTTATTTCGGATGTTGACCTTAAGAAAAACTCCTAACATAGCCCTCTCCATAGCTCTCTGAGCGACTTTAATTTTGTGGATCAAGCCTTTTGTTAGTGTCCACGTTTAGTGCCATAAGTGAGGATGGGAAAGATACGCTGATTATAGACTTTCGTCTTCAGGCACTGAGGTATTGATGATGAGAAGACCTGACTTTTTTTTCCAAATGCCTTATACAATAATTCATCATATTATAAAAATAAGCTTGTATTTTGTTTCTCTGTAGGTTGAAGGAGCTTTTATAATGGGTGTCGGATATTACACAAGTGAAGAAATCGTGTTTGATCATAAGACAGGAGAACTACTGACGGATCGAACTTGGAACTATCCCATACCAGGAGGCACAGATATCCCACAGGATATGAGAATTTATTTCAGAAATAAATCATACACCGATGATGCAACTTTAGGATCAAATTGTAATTACTAGCAGTATTTATTTATTATTATGTTTTAAGACAATGCGTCTGTAACATCTCTTTATGCTATTATAATATGGATGATTATATACTCTCACAAAACAAAGCCTGAAGTTAACGAAGACACAAGTCCATCCAAGGATATTATCATCGGATGATTTTTGCAACGAGCGGGTTTCCTTGCTATATTACGCCTTTTAACACTTCTACTTTCGAGTTTGAGAAGGGCACTGCTTTTTTGATAAGTATAATTTATTATTAAGAAACATTTGGATTAATTTGAAACATACTCTAATTTTCAGTAACATCTGAACCAGCAACATGTATGGGCGTAGTCATACCTCTAGCTTTGCGAGAAGCAATTACTGCGTCAAGATTGGAATCAGGTTTCTCCACTAACAATTGGTTTGATATAGGTAATTTTTTTTTATTATGCTTTAAAATTTGGTACAAAGATAGGTTTGCATTTCGAGGAAGGACATCCTGGAAAGAGTTCCCGCTGAAATCAAAAACCCCAATACATGCGGACGAAGTTGCGGGCATCATCAATTAATTATAATAGATTTTGATAAGAGAGTCTTGATTTATAAAAATAATAATCATCATAATAATTTATTGCAAAATTATGTGAGAAAAAACTGACACGTCAGCAAGCTTTTGACGACTTTGGCCATAGGCTCTTCAACTTTCCGTACAGCCAATCGGAATACCCACAACCAAACCAACCAATATGTCCTAGTGTGGTAATGTAGTCCAGTTTACAATGTCTTATGGGATTTACTGACTATCCGGCATTGAGGGAATAAAGATAGGGCTACTTTTGCTGGGGTACTTATAAGTAATAATAATAATAATAATGTCCTCCCGACCGAATTTCGGCCACGGCGGCCTATCTCCAGAGAGATTAGCCATCTGCGCGGGAGATATTATAGTGCACAAGTGTGTGCGTATACACAGGTGCACTCTCTGTTCCTTTACTCTCATAACCCGATGGGGCGGAAAATCCGACACGACCGGAGAGAGATCAGGCGTAGGACCGACAGCTTTACGTTCTCTCCGAGGCACGGGGGTGAAACACCGCCAACTTCCTAACTCCGGGCTAGTGCTGAGAATTCCTTGTAAGTAAGAACCCAACACTTTTTATGGCCCAACCAGGGACTCGAACCCGGGACCTCGTCGGTCGCAGTCTAACGTGCTAACCACTAAACCAACGAGGCAGTCACGACTTCATATAAGTATAGCGATAGTTGCAACCTCTTACTGAAATCTATACCTATTACCTAATATTATAAATGCGAAAGTTTGAATGGATGGATGGATGGATGGATGAATGGATGGTTGTTAATCAACTACGCCAGGACGGCAGAACGGATCTGGATGAAATTTAGCACAGAGATACATTGTAGTCTGGAATAACTTAAGCTGCTTTTTATCCCGGAAAATTAAAGAGTTCCCGCGGGAACCAAAATACCTCAATCCACGTGGACAATTTCGCAGGCATCAGCTATTGTTGCATAGAAACAGGTGTTACTTTGCAGAAGTCCGTGATAACTAAGGAACAACAAGCTTTAATTCGCTTTAATCAAATCAGGAAAGTATTATCAACTACTAACTGATGCCCGCGACTTCGTCCGCGTGGTTTAAGTTTTTTGTTATTCCCGCGGGAACTCCTTAATTTTCCGGAATAAAAAGTAGCCTATGTCACTCTCCAGGTCCTCAACTATACCCATGCCAAAAATCACGTCAATCCGTTGCTCCGTTGCGGCGTGATTGAAGGACAAACCAACAAACCAACAAACCAACAAACAAAGTGACTTTCGCATTTACAATATTAGTATGATGCATTACTGAGTCAGCAATCAGCATCTCCTGAGGATGAGTATGTACACTGTCTCGCTCCATCTATACGTAAATACAAGACAGGAGCGGACGCTTTTCCGTCAGGGACAACTTTTCCAGCCCTGCAGGGCCCTGCATTGTATCCTGCCGTAAAGAACTTACGCGTTCTAAAAATAAATTCTCCCTCTCTCTGCGACGTATTTCTCATTACTGAGGGTCGTGATCCCTTTCCATTAATCAAATAATGGTAGGAGTTTTCTTGGAATAATAATGAGATTGGTTCCCATTCCTACGTCCATACGACTCGACTAAAAGTATTTAAACTCTAAGGTTTTTGGAACGATTATTTTCAGATGTTAGTAATATTATCCGGGACCGACAGCATAACGTGCTCTCCGAGACAGGAAAGAAACGAAACGAACTGATATTATGCTTTGTCAAAGCTAGGCCACTCGTCGTCCAAAAATAAATTAAAATAAGCTTAATGTAAATTTGATATTTTTTTCTATATCACATTTAATAATATCACAGTCTGGTTGGTAAATAGGTCGGTGGGTTTAGAAGTTGAACTCTTGAAATCCCGAAATTTTGCAGTTGTACCTACTACTGGAATAAGATCCCACTAGTTCAACGGTTGAACGGACCATATTTACCAGCAATAACTATTTGACGCCATAAAATAAACAGCGACCGTTTCGTCTACTTCAAACTTTTGGTTTAAGATATTTATTGTTTCAATAAGAATATTCTTCTTTAATTTATAATGAGGGTAGTGTAAGTCAATAAGTATTAGTAAAACGATTTGAACAAAAACATACCATCGCATCACAGAGTATTTTTTTATATGCAACGCATACACGGATAGTTTGCCACGGAATTGTGTGCATACTCGTGATATATGTCACCGTAAAATTGTAAAAACCGTGAGATTATAATCGAACTCGATCGGAAGCCGTCGGTCCCGGTTATTATCACTAACACGATAATAGTCGTTAAAGCCCGCCAACCCGCATTGGAGCAGCGTGGTGGGTCTAAGCTCTAATTCCCGCTCTCCTATGAGAGTGGAGGCCTGTGCCCAGCAGTGGGACGTTAATAGGCTGTAGTGAGTGATGACATTTTAAACTGTCGAAAGATTGCAATTTAATGCATTATTTTTCGGTAGATTGTAATCTGTAAGGTATACCCGATAGAACCTAAGTACCTGGTTATTTAATTCACCTTAAACCAGTCCAGCGACCATTTACTTACAAACCTCTTCTATAAATTAGTGTTCTTGCACAACAGTAGACTCTGAAAGCATTGCTATTTGCTACTCTAGTTATAACTTCGCCTATCCGTCACACAGTGGGCAATCTTCAGTCAGAGCGATGCATTGGATGGCAGTGTAATGTAATGGCGGATCAAGCAGCAGCAGTTGGACTGATAACTGCCAAGTGTCACAAAGCGTTGCACGCGCTCACTGCTTTCTGCTATTGTATGGTGCAAGTCACAAGAGTCCACTATTTATCTGTTTTTCTTCTTATTTTATTTTTAGTAACTTGCTGGTACTAAATAAGTATTGTTTTTTTTTTAATCACAATCATTTCAGCCTGCACACGGCCAATAGGACAAAGAACGCTCTATCTCTCTTATCAACCCATTTCCGACTCACTAATGAGCACGAGTCTCCTCTCGGAATGAGAAGGGTTTGGCCCATAGTCTACCACGCTGGCCAAACGCGGATCGACGGACTTCATACACCTTCGAGAACAACAACAGCGCTCCTCGTGAGTGTTCGTTTCCCGGCTGGGTCAATTTGGGAATTTATTATTTCTGAATTTTCTCTGGTCTGGTCTGGTAAAAGGTTTCGGCTGTGGCTAGTTACCACTATTCCGGCAATGACGTACCGGCAAGCAATTTAGCGTTCCGGTACGAAGCCGTGTAGAAACGGAACCGGGGTATGGGTTTTAAAAAAAATTACTATCAAGTGCAAAAACATTAAAATCACTCACATTCACTCTTCATCCTACAACGCACATAATAGACGAGTTGTCTCGAAGCCCGAAGTCGATTCCTCCAGCATTGTCCGGGATGAATGGGATCCAGCCATTGCAACTAAGCTTACCTATTTCAAAGATGATTTCATTACAAATACCCGTTAAGCCTTTCCATGTCCTTTCAAACCTTTGATCGAGTCTTATTTGATACTTAAGGTCGCTTGCACTAGGACATTTAAACTTATTTAGTTAGTTAATTTTTGTAATGCTGACCCTTTTTGGCAAATGCATATTGGAGCTACCAAAAAGGGACAGCATTAAAATATTTAACTAAATCAATTTAAGAGTCCTTGTGCAAGTGGGCCTTAAACTCGTAAATTTATGATTATTTTGGCTGTCCTGTCTCTCTTTGCGTCGTATTCCTTATAAAATGCAAATTAAACAAAAGGCTTCGAACATTGATTTATTTTTGTTAATATAATTTGAATTCGTCCAATTTGGTCTCACAAGCCAAGCAGATCATCTCTAGAGTATAAGGGCCATCTGAAATGTAAATAAAATGTATATCATTTCACTGGAAAAGTCATATTATAACATCAGATGCTTCTATTATTTTACATAATTAAACAACCTCCTATAGTTAATTTAATTTAAATTTTTAAAGTTAATTAGCGACCCAGGGAGCGCTCTTGTCTCATATATTTAGCGTTCCGGTACGATGTAGAAACTGATTTGTGGTATAGATTTCATTTATTTGTCATACCCCTAAAACGTTAGCTCGATACCATTTGTTCATTGATTTTGATGAAATTTGGTACAGTGATAGGTGGTATCCCGAGAAAGGTCATAGGCTTCTTTTTATTCCGGAAAATTCAAGAGTTCCCACGGGAAACAAAATCCTTGATACACGCGGACGAAGCCGCGGGCATCATCTACTAATATTATAATTATCGTCATCATTTAGGCTGCATAACGACTTAAGACAAAAGGTAACTGAAGTCAAAAGGTATTCTTTCATATTCCATTTAAAAAATTTGGGTAACCTGTTTTTTGGGCAAACAAATAAAATTACCTATATTGAACCAAATATTGGAGGGAAAACCAGACTCCAGCCTTGAAGAGGTGATGGCTTCTCGCAAAGCAAGTGGTATTACCACTCCCATACATGTGGCTGGCTCAGACGTTACTGAAAACATAGAAGGTATGTTATGAAAATTCTGTTAATCAAGTTTTGAAAATATTTAAAATGTAGCTAAACAAGATTTATGTTAATCGAGCCCATTCATAATCATAAACCATACTAATATGAGCTAATATTATAAATGCGAAAGTGTGTCTGTCTGTCTGCTACGCTTTTTCAACTAATTTTGATGAAATTTGGTACAGAGGTAGGTTAAATCCCGGGGACTTAGGCTGCATGGGTAAAGTTGGGGAAAATTAATGAGTTCCCTCGGGATTCAAAAATCCTCAATCAAGGCGGACTAAGTCGTGGGCATCATCTAATAAAAAATAAATCCTTATAACTACAAAAAAAAAAATTTTAATAGTTACATTTTGATCCTAAAATTGCATCATTGGTGTACGATTTCTTCCTGAAATAAATTCTAAAGTCTTGTGGGATATCTGTTCCTCCTGGTATAAAATAGTTCCAAGTTCGATCCGTCAGTAACTCTCCTGTGTTACGGTCAAACACCATCTCTTCACTAGTGAAATATCCGACGCCCATTATAAAAGCACCTTCTACCTTTATAAAAAAAAACATGACAATGTAATAAAAGTTGTTTGAAACATCATACTTCATACCAGGAGCGTTCACCGGGCCTGAAGCTAGCTAGAGTAGGTATTAGTCAGTCAGAATACTTATTTACTGACTGTTAGAATGAAAAATTTGTATTGACCTATTTGCATTAGGGTAAGCAGTGCTTTTATGCCTCTGAACTGTACGCCACTGCTTCATACCTCATACTAATATTATAAATGCGAAAGTGTGTTTAATTGTTCGTTTGTTGGTTTATTGGTTTGTTAGTTTGTCCTTCAATCACGCCACAACGGAGCAACGGATCAACGTGATTTTTGGCATAGTTGAGGACCTGTATAGTGACATAGGCTGCTTTTTATCCCGGAAAATTAAGGAGTTCGTGGACTAAGTCGCAGGCATTAGCTAGTCTTAAACAATCTATTCTGTCTTACTCACTTGTCCTATATCGATGTCTGGATTCACACTACGGCCTACATCTTCTAATAAATCGACTCTTATTATTTGAAACTGTCCAGTCAAAATGTCAACTTCAACTTCCGCCAAAGTTACACCGTAAACATTGAAATTGTTTACATCACTAGCATCAGTATAAGCATTAGCTTGTAAATTAATTCCTTCCTTAAACGCTTCGGCTATAAGTTCTTCCCAGGTAGGATTAACCATCTTTTCCCTTAAGGGTTTTAGTCTTTCAAGCAACTGTTCACAACACCTTTGAACTCCTATTTGAACATTCTGCGATGTGAGACTGGCTGCTGAGCAGGAGTTGTTAGGATTTAACATTGCAGTGTTTGGTTTTATGTAAATTTTGTTGAGTGGTATCTTAAGAAAGTAAGCACACACTTGTATAGCTTTGGTATTTATTCCTTGGCCCATTTCGATACCGCCATGAGTAATAGCGACAGAACCATCCCCATGGAATACTGACATTGTAATATTTAAGAAAAATGGAGTTGAACTTATCCATTTCATGAGCGTAAATCTCAAACCACGTTTCTTCCATCTATTTTCGAGGTTAAATTTATTTACGGCCATTCTTCTGGCGCTATAATTAGAATCCGCTATAAGAGTGTTGACCATTTCTTCAAGATCACTATATCGTGTTCTGTCCAAGTTATTTAAACGAACTTGTAATGGATCTATGCCAAGTTCATAGGATATTCTCTCCATTATTTCCTCCGTGCCAGATATACACTCTAATGTACCTGTAACGTTTTAAATTAAAGTTATAATCAAAATCAATTTACATATCAACGTCAAATTTTAATCCACACTTTATCAAAGAATGGTATTTAATTTAATACTAGCTGATGCCCACGACTTCGTCCGCGTGGATTGAGGTTCTTTGGTTCCCGCGGGAACTCTTCAATTTTCCGAGATAAAAGTAACCTATGTGTTATTCCAGACTATAGTCTATCTCTGTGCCAAATTTCATCCAGGTCAGTTCAGACGTTCTAGCGCGAAAGAGTAACTAACATCCATCCATCCATATATCCATATACTTACGGGTTTATAATAATAAGTAAGGAAGTAAGGATTTATATCACCTGGTGCACGAAACCAGGAGTTAGAATGAGTATCCGTAATGACATTAAAACACCTATAATTCCACGCTTCTTGCTTATAGCAACTAGCAAATGTATCAAGTGTTAATTGTATGAGAGTTTCATTAACTATGAAGCCGTTATCATCATATAAGTCGTAGTTAAGATACTGAACGACTCCATTATTGTTGACACCAATCTGCAAATCAAGGTTACTATTGTTAACATCTATATATATATACTAGCGGCCCGTCCCGGCTTCGCACGGGTAGACATAAATAGGTACATATATTTTTCATAATGGTGCACCCCCTTCTCCCGCACTGCCCCTCTCACGAAGAGTTAGTTACTCGATGCGCTGCGTGGCGGCCGCCACCGGCATGTATTTTTATTTTTATTTCATGATATCTTTTGAATGGAATGTCCGATTTCAATAATTCAAAAAGTTATCATCAGGTATTGAGACAGTCTTGAATATTAAATTATTTATTTGGATAAAAATTTATAAATGGTATGGATAACACGGTCTGATTTTGATCAGCATTTCTATCAATTTGTTAAATGTAAAAAAGTAGTTATAGTGACGTAACTACAATAGTTAGACACATGGTCTCGCGAAGTTTTTTGTAGATATTGATATATTCTATAATATTGTCTAACATTTTTTTGTCCTATCATTAATACTCTTCGCAGCGTATGCGATGAAAGACATTTTATGGCTAATTTTTTTACACCTTCGGTTGGTTTTAATAGGAATTTCTAAAGATTTCTATAGTAATCTAGTACTAAATATAGCCTATGTTACTCAGTGATAATGTAGCTTTCTAATGGAAAAAGAATTATTAAAATCGGTACTTTTTGAGTTTATTCGTTACATACAAAAATACAAATCTTTCCTCTTTATAATATTAGTGTAGATATATATATATATATATATATATATATATATAGGGATTCATTTATATATATATATATATGAATCCCTATTTCCCTTGGCCACGGCATCACGCGTGAACGGCTGCACCAATTTCGCTAATTCTTTTTTGTTGTGTTTGTTTGAACCTCTGGATGGCTTATATTCACAATTGGACCCGGTAGGGGGCGATGCAATCGGGTTCGAAGTTCAGGGCAGGACAAAGTCTGCGGGCCCACTAGTATCAAAATAAAATAGATGGCGAAAGGGAAGATTTACAATAATTTGAACTCTGTGAGACAAGAATAAGGTATAGAAAAATACCATGGAAAATCGAATTGGAATCTGCTTACTCAACAAAGTAAAAAGTGTACAAGGTAAATAAGTGTAAATATGTAAATGAATAAGTGTAAATATGAAACTGCCTCTTTGGTCTAGTGGTTAGCATGTTCGACTGCGGCCGACGAGGTCCCGCGTTCGAGCCATAATTAAGTATTGGGTTTTTCTGACTAGAAATTCTTAGTACAAGGCCGGAGTTAGGAAATTGGTGGTGATTCACCCCCGTGCCTCGGAGAGTACGTTATGCCGTCGGTCCCGGTTATTATCACTATTATGATAATAGTCGTTAAAGCCCGCCAACCCACATTGGAGCAGCGTGGCGGCTCTAAGCTCTAATTCCCTCTCTCCTACGAGAGTGGAGGCCTATGCCCAGCAGTGGGAAGTTAATGGGCTGCAGTAGATGTAAATGAATTATTAAAAAAATGCCCTTATGACGTCAAAATAACTAAGCTAAAATCATAAATTGTATATAGTATGCTTATACTAAATGCATGCAAGGATGTTAATGTTATAGTAAAAATAATTAAAAAAATAAAAGTAATATCGTTGATTGTTAATAATCACACATACATACTTCATAATCTGTCGATGATGGCATTCTCTTTCCTAATGCTCGTGTTTGACTTCTTAGAGGTAAAATAAATCGACATGGTCGGTTTAATTTGTATGTCACTAAAGCACATGCGGTGGCCACGATATTCTGTCTCGATATTTTTGCACCGTAGCTACCACCAAGACGACGTACCTCGACATCTACTCTAAAATTTTGAAAAAATAATGTTTCCACATTAATGTACACAACAAATGAATACAAAGATGAGAGAACAATAAATTATTTCTAATCGACTATAACATAGAGGGTCTTTCAAAAAACCTAAAATTCACATCCTCGGTTAGCTTTAAGCCTCCTTTAAACATAATCAAAGGTTTTAAGTTTGATAACCATTTTAAAATACAGATTGAAGAGAAAAAGTGCGTTGAAATTTTATGACGTCACAACTGTGAATTTCACACAACTTCCATACTAGAAGTGCGTTTTTAAGTTTGATAAAGAGTTGCTGATTTGATTGTCAACATCCCTATTAAAGTACTGTATTGAGTATAAAATTTTGTGGCCTTACCGTTGTTATGCAATATACAACAATTACATCACATAGTTTTTTTTAAAGTAGTTTATTCCTCACCTGCTTTCTTCAATGTTTAAGCAACGAGCCGTTTGAACCTGATTAGCATCTATATAATGAGAAGTCGGGTATAATTTCAGACCCTCTTCAGTTGGCAAGGATACACACATCATTGTCTCAAAACAAAAATGATATTGCCATAATATTGTGCGACTGCCTCTTATAATTTTAGTTACTTCACTGCCTGTTTTAGTCGCTAGTACAGACGAAAAAAAAGTAGTTTTTTGAGGATCATTTTTGTTTTTTCTGATACCTACTTCGGGCTTTTTAACATTAGTATAAGATACTTTGACCATCAGTGTAGCTCTATTTGCCAAGTAAAACGTTTCAGCTACTATGATTCCTATAGGTTGATTGAAATATTGCACTTCTCCGCTACAAAGTATTTCTTCATCTGCTGTAAAATTTGTTACATCAGGCGAAGTATAGGTATTCAGACCAGGTATATCTTGTGCCGTGTAAAATGCTATGACTCCTTTTTGTTGCTGTAAAACATAATATAAATAATCTTTGGAAGTATTTATTAATTTTAAAATGATTGATTCGCGATTTCTATTTTAGCGCACTGCGTCGAAAGAACCCGGCGGCATGTGTGTCCACAGTCTTATTAAATAAATGAATAATTGCTTTATGGTAATTGGTCAGGTACAGTCAGTTCACAACGAGATGGGCGGGTCAATTCCTGCAAGGACCATAACAAATAAGGAAAAGGCATTTGTTGGAATGAGTAGAAGAGCATTATATAGGAGAATCAGTAAAAACAAAGTGGGGAAGGTAGAATAAGTAGGACCGCGATAGATAACATTTTACTTACTAATGCTTCCGTGGCATCTATACTCGTTATAGTTCCTAATGCCACAGTGCTAAGAACAAATGCTGCGAATACCTCCCTCGGCAATTTCGGTATATCTTCAGTGTATTTCGCTTCTCCTGCACATTGCAACTGATGAATACAATTCGGTTTAGGCGCGGGACATACACAAGAGGCGACTTCCGGGCGAGGTGCTGCCGCACCGCTTATTCATCTATACTTCTATACTAATACTACTATTATAAATGCGAAAAATTGGATGGATCGATGGATGGATGCATGTTTGGATGTTTGTTACTCAATCACACCCAAACGGGTGATGAATTTGATACAGAGATAGATTATTGTCTGGAATAAGACATAGGCTACTTTTTATCCCGGAAAACTAAGGAGTTCCACCAAAAAATCTCAATCCACGCAGACGTAGTCGCGGGCATCAGCTAGTATTTCATATAAAATGAATGAAAGCGACGCGCGGTAAATGGAGGTTGCGAGGCACGGACGACGCGGCGGCGATATGGTCTTGCCTCTCGTATATATCCCGCGCCTTATTCAAATATAAATCAGTTATTTATAATTTTCAAATAATGCGCATGGAAAGCAGAACCCTCTTGATTGAGGAAATAAGAAGTAAAAAAAATAATATTATTATTAAAAAAAATCTCTCCAATAAACCGACTTCCAACGCCACTGTAAAGTACAAAATAATTTTGATTTCTACCCACTATGTTGAAGTCGGGTAGGTTTAACAAGGATAAGCAAAGTTGACGCATCAGACTCGCTAGTTGGAAGTCGGGTTTTTGGAAAGAATTTTTTTTTTACTTTTTAGTGTCAGGGTCGAGGATTTGGAGTCAGAATTTTGTATGGGACCACCTCGAGAGCTTCCTCTAACGACTGATAGAAAATTTATTCAAATCGGTTCAGAAACCAGAGATATGCACCGACATACATTAAAAAAAAAAAAAACATACGCGCGAATTGAGAACCACCTCCTTTTTTGGAAGTCGGTTAAAAATAGGAAATAATTTCCAATTTAGCCGTTAATACAAATATACTGCTAATAAAATTATCTTTTTATCTTACCAGAGCTTCCGCTTTAGGCAAGGGACGATTGATTGGCCAAACAGTTGGATCAGTTGTAAAAGACTGTGAGGCGGTGGAGACAGGTCGAGTATCAGGTAGCTTTATGGCACCAGATCTGTATCGCGGGTTCAGTATGTGCTCTGGACATAACGACAGGAGACCCTTTAATATGGAAGACACAAGATTTTAGCAAGAAACAAGTTTTATCATACAGAATTACAAACAATATATTAAATTTTTTCAGGAATATTATATAATATTATTATGGACGGTGTATATTTTTTGTAAAAATACATAGTAATAAAAATATGTAGTCTTTATTCACTACAATATTTTAACCTGTTCGAAAGTTAGAGCATTATTAATGAAAAAAAAAGGGTGCGTGTGCAGTTCGCACACGGCAGAAGTGAAACTTCAGAAAAGTAACCTGCGAAAGAATACAATAAATGTAACTTGTATTCTATGTCATTCTCTCGCAGGCCAAATCCTATTACGAATATGTTTGTCTCTTTTTGGTGTCGTTTTTTCATTTCGTTTTTCGTTTTATCAACCAGAGGCGGATTAAAACAAAACATAAAAATCAATTAAACAATCAGACTTTCTACTGCTACATTTAAATAATCAAACAGAAAATTACAAAAATGAAAAGCTTTGTTCAAACGTTCGCTAGGTGGCGCCACTTGTACCGTGGCGACAACATTCGCTTCATCGAATTTTCAAATCACGACGATTCTAAAGAAGTTTCACTTCAAAAAAACAGTATTTTCCTGTTACCTTGTAAAACAATCCAAGAGCTAGTTTTCTCCTATATTTTACTGAAGGCTCAGGTGGTAGCGGTGTGACTATCATTTCTTTTGATAACACATTCAAAGCTTTTTGCAATGTATCATTATTGAATAGAATTTTGCCAATTAGGAACTTTTCTGTTTGTGCGGCTCTGTTGAAGTTGGGCGATAAATCGCCGTAAACAATTCTGCAATCCATCACTCTATTTTCTACGTTTAATTTATACATAAAACCGGCGTTAACTATCGCATGTGCATTTCTTGATCTTGCTGCTACCTATAAATTGAAAAAAAAATGTTACAGATCAATATACCTAATTTACTTAATATTATTAATTTGTTTAATCCATGATGTCTAACTTTTGTTTGTTCAATAGTTTTTTTTAAAATGACATACTTGATAATTATTTTTTTCCTATACTGATTTCTATACAATTATTCCTGTTTACATAAATATATAAAAATAAAACTCACAACATCTTTAAAAATAATTCTACAAAATTATACGTCCCAATTGCTGCGGGGAAAGACCCAAGCAGTCGGTTTGCGCCGTCTCAAGGATAGCCGCCTTCTGTTTTTTTTTTTTTTGACTGCGATCTCACCTCGCATCATCACGAATTGTAAGTGATGATGCAGTCTAAGATGGTAGCGGGCTAACCTGTTAGGGGCATCGCAGTTATATTTAACCCATACCCCTAATCGGTTTCCACACGGCATCGTACCGGGACGCTAAAACGCTTGGCTGCACGTCTTTGCCGGTAGCCTCAGGTAGGGTGGTAACTAGTCACGGCCGCAGCCTCCCGCCAGACAAAATCCGACCCTAAGTTAGTCCAACAACCAAACGAAAGCTTCTTGAGGTGTTTATCGAAACTTTTTTCACTAAGACCATTAACTGATAACACCATCGGTATAATAAATAATTAATTAATTATTGAGTCAACACTCCACATGACGGTAATCTTTAAGCAAGGTCCAATATTTGGATAATTGGATGATACTAATTATTATACCTTGTATGTTACTAATTTCTTCTCTTTACTGAATGGTGGCATCAACACGTTCAATATGACTTGCCCTTTCATATCTTCACTAAGAAACTCGCCCATGGTAACAATTTTTTTAATGCCAGCTATAGAAACTGTAACGAAATACATAATTATTATGCTAGCAACCATGCCGGTAAACTTAAAATATTTTTTTTTAACTTAAGATCATACTTTGGTCGTCAAGGTTACTTGAATTAAGAATATTATGTTAGGGAAATTACCACTTTAAGGCCTAATATGTACCCATATTCTTGCAAATAAATATTATTTATTTATTTTATTTTATTTAATATTAAAAAAAAAGGTGAATAAAAGTCGAAATGTTTATCATTGCTACAAATTATTATGAATATACACCGATATATTGCTTAGAATTATTACATATCGAAATAGTAGGTACTAAAAATAACACCAATGAGCACACCCCAGCAAACAAAATAACTGATAGAAATATAAGAAAGTAACCAAATATTACTTATAGTCAACCGAGCTGCTATAGTTTCCAGAAGAAGGAAAATGTCCGACGGAAACTCTTGATGGGCATGTTTGATCATCAAATTTCCTGCGATTGTACCTATCTGAAAAAGTTATGAAATGTGCATCTTTAAATACGACACAATAACTATACTAGTGGTTCGCCTCGAACTGAGATCTCGCGGCGCCATCTATTGACATAATTGTGAAGTTCTGTTGTAAATACTAAGGCTCATTAAAAATTAAATAATTTCGTTTCCTTATAATATTTATCTTATTTTAGTATTTGTTGTTCAAGTACAGGATATAATTCAAATAATTGATCAAGTTTCAGGGTCAGCATTTCAGAAAATTTAGAGTTCTGGGGTCAACTTTGGACATTAGAAAATCTGCACTTTGAAAGCCCCCCATTTGGTCAATATAAGGGAAAAAATTAAAAAAAAAATATTTTTGGACTCTATTCCTAATTATCTTTAAAATGATATACTTACCGCAACCCTATGTAACGCTATTAAAAATATGTTCGTTCGCATTCGCTTCTATTCGGCTGGAAGCCATCTGTTTATATATATATATATATATATATATTATTTAAATTTGAAGTAATTACGTTCAGTAATTCAGAAGTTATAAGGCACTGACAGACGGACGGACGGACGGACAAGTGCAAATTCACTGAAGTAGACTCAGAGACCTTCGCTTCGCTCGGTCAATAATAAGATCCCTGGATATTTAACGGATCAGAACACTAAAATTTTTAAACTGGCTGATAAAATGGTATTTAATAAAATAATATTTATTAAAAAATAAATAGTTCAGGGATTTAATAAAAATCTTACATTATACAGATATTCTATAAAATAATAATCATTGATGATGTCAAAGTAAAAATATTTGATAACATTAAATCTATGTATCTAATCTATTTATTGATATATCTATCTATTAATATTTTATAAAAAGTATTATAGTTTTTTAGGGTTCCGTACCCAAAGGGTAAAAACGGGACCCTATTACTAAGACTCCGCTGTCTGTCTGTCTGTCTGTCTGTCTGTCTGTCTGTCTGTCTGTCTGTCTCCAGGCTGTATCTCATAGACCGTGATAGCTAGAAAGCTGAAATTTTCACAAATGATGTATTTCCGTTGCCGCTATAACAACAAATACTAAAAATTAAAAAAATATATATATTAAGGGGGGTCCCCATACAATAAACGTGTTTTTTTCGTATTTTTTTGCTCAATATTAAAAACGGTAACAGGTAGACGGTTCAAATTTTCACAGAATATTAACTTGTATATTACCTTTCAAAATAAATAATTAAATATCAATAAAGTAAATAATAAAGGGGGCTCCCATACAACAAACGTAATTTTTTGATATTAACAGTAAACCTCTACAAACAAAGTTAGTTTTGCGGTTCATTAACAAAGGTAATTATACCTACTTCTTGAGTACGGAACCCTCGGTGCGCGAGTCCGACTCGCACTTGGCCGGTTTTATTTAATGTTACTTAATACACGTGTATTTGTCAGTTGCAGAACTTATTTTAATTTATACTTATTACTAGCTGATGCCCGCGACTTCGTACGCGTGGATTGAGGTTATTTGGTTCCCGCGGGAACTCTTTAATTTTCTGGGATAAAAAGTAGTCTATGTGCTATTCCAGACTATAATCTATCTCTGTGCCAAATTTCAGCCAGATCCGATCAGCCGTTGGCGCGTGATTGAGTAACAAACATCCATACATCCATACATCCATACATCCATCCATCCAAACTTTCTAATATTTATTGATTATTTATTGATTAAACTTTATAATATTTATTGATTATTGATGATTGATTGATTGATTTTATTATTATTTATAATAATAAATATTATTACAACAATTGTGAATAGGTCTTAAAAGCTTAAAAATAATATAAAAAATTTCGATGAGATATTTGCTAAGTACCTACTCTTCAAGTATGCTTACATTTCTAACGGCTACATGTGCAACGTATTGAATATGCTCATTTAAAATTCTAAGATAATCAAAATATTCTGTATCGGCTGCTTCTTGCAAAATTTCAATAAACTCCGTCAAAGTTGTACCAGCTCCAACAACTAAATTCTGGTCAAAAATATAGCCTTTAATTTCTAATACTCCGCTAATGTCAATCAGTATACGTGGGTATTCAATAATTGGGTATACACCTGAAAATAAAAGTTATTCTATGAATACGTATCTAATTGTAGTGAACTTCATTGCTTTGCTGAAATTGCATCTGAACTAGAAAGTGCATCCAAGGTAACGCAATCCAATAGGGTCTAGGCAACAGAGAGAGCAGGTTAAGTCATAGTATGTATAAGTTTTGTAAGTATGTCTCACCAATTTTGATAGAATACGAACTTCTAAATATTTTAAGGTTAAACCCTTAACCTAAGCCATGAATAAGACTATCGGCAGAAATTTTGCGAAATCATAATTGGAGAACAATTTTTTTCCTCCAAATTGAGGACATTAAGGATATTAATTTATCAACGTTTGTGAGACGTAAAACCTGACTGCCTAAACTAGCTTCCATTGAAGATGCAGACTAAACTTAGCCACCTCCTAAAGATTCATTTTACGCGGCAGAGTAGATGTATCGCCACCATCGATTTATATGTAGGTACTAGATGGGCCCTTTCATAGTAAAAATTTGGGCGTCCAACCTGTGGAGCACGCTCCATATCTGTATAAGCCTGTCCTTGTCCCCGCCATAGCGCTCTCCCGCTTTCCAGACTAGATGGCGTTTGTATAATAGGTCCACATTCTTTGTAACACAGGGGCCGTCTACGTAAATTGAGGTCGTTGTTTGTGAGACGTAAAAACTGACTGCCTAAACTCGCTTCCCTCGAAGATGCAGACTAAACACAGCCACCTCATAAAGATTAATTTTGAGCGGCCGAGTAGACGTGTCACATATAATATAATAGGCGATAGTGCACACCGAACAGACCCAAGCTTCGTGAACTAAAAACTATTATACGATTCCAAATTAAAAATACCTTTTCCAGTATTCCCCGCAACAAGCATATAAGAATCGACTCCTTGACTACGCAAAACTTGTAGTATATCCACAACCGTTTGTACTCTAAACCATTGTCTACCATCTTTCAGTTCAATATACAAGATACTTTCTTTCACATCATCGTTTGATACAATACACCAGTCGTAATCTTTACAATGTCTTCCCAAACATGCTTCTTTGGTTTTGTTACACAATTCTTCGATATCTGACATTTCTATTTGTCCAGGGGCGTCAGAAGCAAACCTTTTGAAGGCATCGAATATCGGTCTATATCCAGTACAACGGCATAAGTTGCTCGAAAGGGACCTCTCCACATCTAGCATTGTTAGGCAGGGTTCACTTTTTAAAAGACTGAAAATAATCTACAATATGAAATGTGTAAAGTTGACAAACCATAATATTCTAAGCTTTACTAAAATTTATGGTTAGCAGAAAAATATTTCAAAAATCAAATATTTATTCATAATTAGTACCTACACAGTACACTTTTTGAGCGTCAAGTAGACAGAATAAAACGTGATGCGCGGGAGATATTATAGTGCACAAGTGTGTGCACAAACACAGGTGCACTCTCTGTTCCTTTACTCTCATAGCCCGATGGGACAGAAAATCCGATAGTTACATCCACAGAGATCAGGCGCCAGATACTGAGGTGAAACACGAGACCTCGCCGGCTGCAGTCGAACACAGTTAACAAGGAGGCAGTTTTTAATATTAGGTACAATCAAAGTAAGAGTGAATATGCATCTTATAGACAAATGCGCTACACCTTATACTTCATCATGGCTTTCCTTTGCTCACAATTTTTGTCTCGCATAAGCTTCAATAGAAAAATGAACAATTTATACTCACGAGTACATAGACATCACCCATCCTGGGGTACAGTAGCCGCACTGCGTCCCATTATAGTCTGCGAGAGTAGTTTGCAAAGGATGATAGCCTTTCAGACGGTTTCCAACTTGTTCAATGGTTGTGATGTCCCAACCTTGACATGAGGTGACTGACACCAGGCACTGAAAGAATAATTGTTTTGACTATTTCTGTTGCACACAATCTCTAAAATAAACTAAATTGACAGATCTGAATCTATAGCTATCCTTTTCTGAAGGAAATACACATTATTATTAATGCGACAGTAATATATTAAGGCACACCGGGGTTGGTCACATTGTTATAGTGGTGAGAAGATATACAAAATTGGGACAAAATAATATTCAAGATTCCTTCAAGAAAATATAGTAAATTAAATAGAAATATCGTAGATTTGATAAAGAGTTGCTGATTTGATTGAGTTATCATCGTCCTATTCTTACACACGTACAGCATTGACGGCCTGCGGCGGTTGTCCTGCACCCTTGACGGCGCTGACGATGCAGGCTCCACAGCCTCCCTCCAAGCACATAAACTTGGTGCCGCGCAGCTCCAGGTACCGGCGGAGGTACTCTAGCAGAGACGTGGTGGAAGACACATCGCTACCAACTGTAACAAGAAAACTGCAATCAAACCTTTTTACGGTTCCGTACCTCAAAAGGAAAAATGGAACCCTTATAGGATCACTTTGTTGTCCGTCCGTTTGTGTGTCAAGACCCTTTTTCTCAGCAACGCATGGAGGTATCAAGCAGAAATTCATATGAAATACTCAGGTCTACTGCCTCTTAGAGCTGTGAAAAGATCAAACTTCTAAGCCAACGCAATCAAAAAACACCCGTTTATGCTGGATACTTATTAAAATTATGAAATTATGAAAACCTACAGGATACTTCCCGTGAACTCAGAATCTTGAAATTTGGTACGAAGCAAGGTCATAATTATAGCACAGATAAAGGAAAAATTGCGAAAACCATAAATTTTTAGTTACATCATATAATAAAAATATTTTTAACATTTTTAAACTTACTACAGGTTTGTACGGAACCCTCAGTGCACGAGTCCGACTCACACATGGCCAGTTTTTTTCAAGTGAAACTTCTTTAGAATGGCTGTGATTTGAAAATTCGACGAAACGAAAATGCGACACGAAAAAGCAACACTGAGAAGAAACATATTCATAATAGGATTTAGCCTGCGAGAGGATAAGATAAGACTCAAGTTTTATTTGTCACATTTTCTCGTTGGCCTGAGAAAGTATGAGATAGAAGAATAGAATATAAGTTATGTTTATCTCACTCTCTCATGGGCTACTTTTTTGAAGTTTCACTTGTGTCGTGTGTGAATTGCACACACACACATTTTTTTTCTTCAAGAGCTTCTGTTTTTTTTTTAATTCATAGACTAGCACTTGGCTGCAATCTGACTTGCTGGAAGTAGTGACGCAGCCTAAGGTGGAGCGCGCTTGTCTAGGTGATGCCTATTCACTCTTGATTTGAAGATACCAATATTATAAGCAGATGGAAAAATGGAAGCCGAAAGGGCATTTCATATCCTAGCGGTTCGAATTAGTAACGAGGAAGCAAATCGCTCCATAGGTACGCATCCTGGCTGCTGGCTCGTGTTTATTTAGTCCAACAGTCAAGCCTGGCAATTCATAGAGACAATAGCGCCAGTGTTTTGGATACCATGCCCATGAACGATCATTTATACGGTTTTATATTTTTATAGAACGTTATTTTTTTGTAAAAGTCATAACTATCCACTTCCATACTTATTATTATAAATGCGAAAGTGTGTCTGTCTGTCTGTATGTCAGCTACGCTTTCACGGCCTACCTGTTCAACCGATTTAAATGAAATTTGGTATAGAGATAGTTAGTATCCCGGGAAAGGACTTAAACTACTTTTTATCCCGGAATTAAGGAGTTCCCGCGGGAATGCAAAACCTAATCCACGCGGATGCAGTCGATGGCATCATCTAGTTGTAAGTATTTTCTTATCATATATGATTCTATCAATTAATCGATCAATCAATCCATCAATATTTATTTATTCAATTTAAATTACATTGAACTGCTTATACCATTTGCACCACGAGTCCGCCCGACTCGCTGGGCCACCCTCCAACACCAAACCGCTGGAGGCCATGCGTATTCCATTGCAATGACTCAATAACACCTATTGTTATACGTATATGAACAGTTTTACACGAAAATTCACTCAAATCACACAAATTACTAGTACATTACATCGCGAGACCGGGAAGTACGCGTTTTCTGGTCGAGTGTTAGTTAGACGGCCGAGCTACGCGTGGCCGGCTATATACGAGACCAGAAATGCTCTCCCGGTCGAGGTGTGTATAGTGCTTTTCTAAAAAATGAAACAAGTGACTTTTTTTTAAAATATAATATATTAGGTATGTAATTAAAAGAAAGTAAATAAAAAAGCAACCTACTTAAGAAATGTTATGCTTTTAATTATTTTTTTTGCGCTGTGAGTGCTGACGCGTAACACGGTAGAGTTCCAAATTTAAACATTATAACAAGTTACAAGATATTCAGGAAGAAAGATTCCAAATTCAAACTTATGATTTGTAATGAAAATACATACATTCTTTACTGGCCTAGGCCGGGAAGTTTAACTTTCGAACTCATTTATAGGGTATGAAATGTGCACATTACATATCATTTTTAGATAAAGAATTTACCGAGCACGCTGTCACGACGTTAAAAAAATAAAAATGATAACAAAATAGTTTTTAAGACCTGAGCAATATAAATTGTACTACATTCTTGCAAAATAAAAATTGTTATACTTATTCTTGTTCAATAAATCTTTCACCTTGATAGCCTTTATGTTATGAAAGGTTGTCAGTGAGAGATTGCTTTAGCAATAAGACCACTTTTGCAAGCTTTTGTAATCGGTAATATTCTATTACTTCTATTCTTTATTTTTATTTATTTTTATAACGTTATGTATATTGTTTCTTTGTTTATATACCTACCTACGAATTGTAATATCTTGTTTTTTTTAAAAAAGCAACTGCTGAGTATCTTGCCGGCTCTTCTCACCAGAATCTTCTTTCCGAACGGGTGGTAGAGTCAAAACATGACGTAACATAAGAGACACCTGTATTGCCTACATGAACTAGAAGTTAAATTCGCTATAATCCGCGACAATAGGTAAATCTATGTGGTACAGTCTGTATCCCGCACTTACAGCCCGCTATATTCACCACGCCACAGAAATCTTTCAAAGTCTACTACTACTACTCTCATCGTACGCTTCACTCCGACACCGGAGCATCTTCAGGAGATGTTGACTCGACTATGCAAGATTGTAAAGCAATCTTTGCAATCTTGCATTGTCTTGAGAGAGTAACAGATGGACACACTTTTATATTATGAATATTATGAATGCGAAAGTGTGTTTGTTTGTTAGTTTGTTGGTTTGTGCTTAAATCACGCCGCAACGGAGCAACGCATCGACTTGATTTTTGGCATGGGTATAGTTAAAGACCTGGAGAGTGGCATAGCCCGGAAAATTCGAGAGTTCCCGCAAGAATTTTAAACAATTTAAACCACGAAGATGAAGTCGCGGGAATCAGCTAGTTTGTAATAGTAGTAGGTATAGATAGTTACCTGAGCACTCAACCCCGTTCACTTTAAACTTAACACAGGCCATATTCTCTAACACTGAAGGCTCTGGGCCAATTGCATGAATGTTTATAATTGTCAGCGTATTTATAAAAATAACAACTTATTTCCTTACGTTATACGCAATATTCGGGTTTCGTTATGCCCGTACCACAACGTAGAATGTACCGTAAATAATGACTGTCCGTAGAATGTGTATGTACCTATTGACAGCTGATTAGTGTTCGCACAGTGAAACGTGCCATACTATAACTACTAATATTATAAATGCGAAAGTTTGGATGGATGGATGTATGGGGATGGATGTATGGATGTTTGTTACTCAATCATGCCCCAACGGCTCAACGGATCTGGCTGAAAATTGGCACAGAGACAGATTATAGTCTGGAATAGCACATAGGCATTAGACATATTATTCCGGAATACTAAGGAGTTCCCGCGGGAACCAAAAAACCTCAACCCACGCGGACGTAGTCGCGGAATGCGAAAGTGTGTAACTTATTGGTTGGTTTGTCCTTCAATCATGCTGTGTCATAGCTACGCAAAAGGTGAGATTACCATACATAGGTACTAAAGCATTGATTTGTTTTACCTATAGGTATAATATGAATAAAAAATGTCTACCTTTTCTCAAACTCTTTGATCGCAATCGAACTTCTTAAATTTTTATGTGACTAAACCTGACAGTTTAGGGGTGTGGGGCGACTTCATGTAAACACTTTATAAAGTGATATAATTATTTATTATTACGGCGAGTGCGAGTCTCCAGTAACGACTCTAATGCTAATGCAACCCACATAATATATACCAATTACGTTACGTAATACCTAAGCTGTTACCCCTACAATATTCCTCCCCTTTTAAGAAAAAAACTTGAGAGGGTGTCAAGGGACACCCGCATGGAACGAAGTACCAAAAGTTGTAACGACACTTTTTGCTATAGTTGTAAGCCGTGCGCGTGCGCGTGTTTCTCTGTGTAAATTTTATTACAATTCCTTCACTAATTAATCGAAAGAACTAGCCTATGTAACTATTGAAAACATAATTATTTCAAATAATTTCGCCTTTTTATTTTCAACAACTTGAAGTCAACAACACAAGTAGTCATAGCAACCAAAATCATGTTTTCATAAAAAGTGTCGTTACAACATTTGGTCTTAATTTTTGCCGTCTAGCCCCCTTTCGTAACACGCGATAAGGAACTTCGTTCCAAAAATACATAACAATGAAATACATAAAAATAATTTTACAGAACCATTCAACAATAATTAAATTCAGTTGTAGGATTATACAATTTATAAAACTGCACCTGGCAAAGTGATGATGGTACATTTTTGTTGTGCAATCAACGATAAAATAAACACAATATCATACCTATGTAGCAATTAGCACGCGCTAAATCGCTCATGTTACACATGAAAACAATATTATGCTGAAAGTATCTAATGACAAACAATAGGTACGAGGTAATTAACTAAGTACACTGGATATAAAAATGCAAAATATAAAAAAGAAGATTGGTGAACAATTAAAATGTAAACGATGTATATTATAATGTAAAAAAAATGCTTGTCTTAACTACTTTTCTATAAAGCTAAGGCTAACATCGCAGCGCTAAGCGATGCGATATTATAATGTTATTCTGTTATGAGTATATTAGTAAAAATGCGATACCTGTAATCATTTTACGCGTCGCTTAGCTCCGTAATGGCTAACACTGGATCTAAGCGTGTTCTAATTATACGACCTGAGCGTGTAGATCTATGTTGCTGTATTTTACTCGTACAATAATAATCAGGTTTGGGTACAGCTTTGATTTGACCATCAGTACTGTCTTTGAGGACGTATGCTGGTTTTAACCTTTATATAGTTATACTCGCTTTTCTCCCCGGTAATTGGACAACGTAAACCTTGGGGCCTCTTTTAACAACACGGTATGGACAGTCGTATGGAGGCTTCGAAGGTCTACGCACAGTGTCATCCCTTATAAATACGTACTCAGCCTTACTGAGATCAAGGTGTACAAAATACGCGAATTACCTACTATGTGATTCTGGTATTGTTCTGAGGGATTTTGGATGCTCCCGAATACTGTCTACTAAGCTATCAGGATCTGAAAATCCTACTTGAGTAGCGTCGTAGAAATCGCCTGGTAAAGGTAATGTACGACCAAAATTTAACTCTGCAGCTGAAATACCACAATCGCTTCGACAAACCTAGTAACACTGTGGGTAACTCTTCGACCCAGGACTTGTTACGTAATCGTGCCATGAGGGCAGCCTTCAAAGTCCTGTGCCACCGCTCCACAGCTCCATTGGCTTGCGGGTGGTATGCTGTTGTGCGTATCCTGTTAATACCTAATAGCGTCTTATGATGCTGGAACAGCAAACCCTCAAATTGCGATCCTCGGTCACTGGACATCTTTACTGGTGTTCCGTTACGTCATATCCAGTTAACATATAATTTCTTTGCAACTGTTTCAGCACTAATATCTCGAATAGGAAAAGCTTCAGGCCAGCGGGTACAACCATCAACAATTGTTAGGCAATACCTATAACCATCTTGAGATATCTGTAAGGGACCGATTAAATAAATGTGGATATGTTCAAAACGGTCGACTTTTGGAAATTGACCTAAATTTGAAATAGTGCAACGATCGACTTTTGCTCGTTGACAACTCACACACGTTTTAGCCCATACTTTAATATCGACATTCATGTTTGGCCAAAAATATTTTTGAGTTACTAATTTTCGAGTAGCGCGTATCCCGTGATGATGATTATGGATGCTTTCAAACGCAATACGTCTAAATTCCTGTGGTATATACGGCCTAGCAGTTTTAGAAGACACGTTACAATATAACGGTTTATTACAAGTAGGTAAATATAATTTCTTCAAAATTATTTTATCGTTGTTATTCGCGCTCGTCACGTAGTCACCGGTTTCTTGCAACTCGGCAATTTTGTCGTAGTCGAGAAATGTGGGACAATGAACTGTTTCGACCCGTGATAATGTGTCGGCCACTGAGTTGCTATGTCCACTTATGTGATGTATATCGGTTGTAAACTCACTTATGTATAGCAAATGCCTAATCCTAATAGTGAACCAACCTAATGCTATTGCGACCTACATAATATTATACATATAGGTATGTCACCGTAAGATTGTAAAAACCGTTATAATCTAACTCGCGAAATTGTAAATTGTCGAATGATTACAATATAACGGATTATTTTTCGGTAGATTGTAATATGTTAGGTTTATTAATTAATTTGTGTCGAACCCTAACCTAACCTACAAGAAAGAGACAAGAAAACGTAAAAACAATGAATATTTCAAAAAAAACCGGCCAAGTGCGAGTCGGACTCGCGCACCGAGGGTTCCGTACAAACCTGTAGGTAGGTATATAATTAGTAAAAGTTATAGTCTTTTTATTCCACTTATCTACTTTAATTTCAATTTAATACATCTACACGTTCATGTGGAAAGAGGTAGTAGATTTAAAATTTGCAGCATAAACGGCTGTATCTTTTGATTGTGTTCGCTTAGAAGTTTGATTTTTTCACAGCTCCAAGGGACAGTATACTTGAGTATGTGAATGATATTGAAAAACTGAACCCTTATTAGGATTCAGTTTTTTCCTTTTAAGGTACGGAACCCTAATTATTAAAAATATTTTTATTAAATGATATAACTAAAAATTTATACTTTTCGCAATTTTTCCTTTATCTGTGCTATAAGACGTTACTTCCTAACAAATTTCAAGATTCTAAGTTCACGGGAAGTTCCCTGTAGGTTTTGATTCCCTTGCGAGTGTCGAAAATTTGCATAAAAATATTTTTATTATATGATGTAATTAAAAATTTATATTTTCGTAATTCTTCCTATATCTGTGCTATAAGACGTTGCTCCGTACCAAGTTTCAAGATTCTGAGTTCACGGGAAGTACCCTGTAGGTTTTGATTCAATTGCGAGTGCAAGAAAATTCGAAAATTTGCAGCATAAACGGCTGTATCTGTTGATTGCGTTGGCTTAGAAGCTTGATTTTTTCATAGCTCCAAGGAACCGTAGACCTGAGTATGTGATATGAATTTCAGCTTGATACCTCCATGCGTTCCTGAGAAAAAGGGTCTTGACACACAGACGGACGGACAACGAAGTGATCCTATAGGGGTTCCGTTTTTTCCTTTTGAGGTACGGAACCCTAAAAATTGACACTTAAAACATTGAACGGTTCACAATCTTTCGACTGTTTACAATTTATCGAAAAAAAAAGCGTTAGATTACAATCTTACGGTTTTTACAATCTTACGGTGACATATATACTAATTACCTTACGTAATACCTAAGCTGTTACCCCTACAACAGTAAAAGTTTTGCAAAGAAAAAAGAATTGTTAAAATCGGATGCGGGGCTAGGCATTGCATTTTTCATATTTGACGTTTTTGATGAAATAAATACATAACGTGTACGAAAATACGACCGTCCTATACCTTACACCTTGTATAGGTACGTACTTACTTCAAACAAAAATACACTAGCAACGCATATTTTTTGTTTGTATATATTTCTATTTACATAATTTGCCGCGATTTCACTAGCATTGCAAGTTTGTAACCTTGCAAGGTCGGCCATGTTTACACAGCTCGGTTAGTGCTGCGAACTAGTATGAGCTGACGCGTCAAAAATCTTCACGTTAAGTCAACTCACGTGAAGGTCGATCCACGGATGAAATTCCATCGAATCATAATCTTTAGGTACTAATACTAGTTGATGCCCGCGACTACGTCCGCGGGGATTGAGTTTTTTGGTTCCCGCGAGAACTCCCTAGTTTTCCGGGAAAAAAAATTAGCCTATGTTATTCCAGACTATAATCTACCTCTGTGCCAAATTTGATACAGATTCGTTTAGCCGTTGGGGCGTGATTGAGTAAAAAACATCCATCCATCCATACATTCATCCATCCAAACTTTCGCATTTATAATATTATAATTGCGATAGTTTGTATGGATCCGCTGATGGTTGGACGGATGTATGGAGGGATGTATGTTTGTTACTCAATCACGCCAGAGCGGCTCAACGAATCAGGATGAAATTCGGCACAGAGATAACTATAGTCGAAAATGCCACAAAGACAACTTTTTATCCCGGAAAATTGAAGTTGTTCCGCGGGAACCAGAAAACCTCAATCCACGCGGACGAAGTCGCGGGCATCAGATAGTAGTTATTAGGTATAAACTAATACCTAGATGTGAAACTACTACCTAATAATATTGATTATAGCACCTGAAAGTTTTACCTCGTACATTGCCTTTTTAAATGCCTCTTAATGTATATACTTTATAAGAAAACACTCAATGAAAAGTGTACAGGGTCGTAATGTGGCAGAGATACAGGCATTAGAGAGCCGCAGTAGAAGAGACTCGTATACTCGTGATTTTATGTGGAACGCCGGGTCTGTTAGCACTTGCGAGTTAGAGCCATATTACACACGGATGCCTTGTTGGTCTAATGGTTGGTACATGCAGCTGCAGATGACAAGGTCCTGAGTTCGTTTCTCGGATCTAGCTAAAACTCGGTGTCGGTATTTTTATTACAAAATATTCTCAGTATTATATTCAGAAGTTTGGGAAGTGGCGATGTTTCATCCCAGTACTGTTGTGCTGTGAGAGTGCATCTGTGTTTGTGCACACACTAGTAATTATAATACCTAGTGGTTCGACGCCCATACAAAAAGACAGACACGGCTGCGTATAGTATAATCAAGTACAATAATTTAATACAATATACAATACGCTTTATAATTTGTACTGTTAGGCGGATAAAAATTGTATAGGTAATGGAACGCACCCTACACCACAGACTAACCGAGTCTAGGGCGCACATGAGGCCCCGTTTGACATTTGATGTTCCTAGAGTTTCGCGCGTTTTTGCAATGTCAATGGGAGTGACAGATTGAGGAGGGAACCGGCTCGCTTCTGGTCGTTGTGTGGGGTTTTCTATAAAGTTGAGTACTACGTTTTAATAGTACCAACACAAGTAAAGATAACAAAAACAAAAGTCATACTTTAATATTATAAATGCGAAAGTATGTTTGTTTGTTGGTTTATTGGTTTGTTGGTTTGTCCTTCAATCACGCCGCAACGGAGCAATTGATTGACGTGATTTTTGGCATCGTTATAATTGAGGACCTGGCGAGTGACATAGGCTACTTTTTATCCCGGAAAATTAAGGAGTTCCCGCGGAAACCAAAAAAACTTAAACCACCCGGACGAAGTCTCGGGCATCAGCTAGATAAGTATAATAATGATAATTCTGCCAGTTTCCTCTGCTTCGTCGCGTCCCTGTCACCTCGCAATGTTGCTCTGTCTCCGGTTGACTGGTAGGAGATAATGTATCTCCTTATACCGTGCATAAAGGCTATAACTAGATGATGCCCGCGACTTCGTCCGCAGGGATTACGCTTTTTTTTATCCCCGGGGGAACTTCTTAATTTTCCGGGATAAAAAGTAGTCTATGTCCTTCCCCGGGATGTAACCTACCGCTATACTAAATTTCATCAACATCGGTTGAATATATGGGCCGTGAAAGCGTAGCAGACAGACAGACAGACACACTTTTGCATTTATAATATTGGTATGGTTATGGATTATCCAAGAGGATTGGTCATTGTGGCCAAAATTCGAACGAGAGGACAATTACCACAACCAGCATAATATTATGGCGGTATCTTTTTCAGAGCAAAAATTAATCAAGAGATTAATTGAGATTAATTGAGAACCTCCTCCTTTTCTAGAAGTCGGTTAAAAATGAGCTAAACATAAGAATAAACGCTAGCTACCTTTCGTAATGGCTTCCAGTGTAATATGGCTCAAGAAAAATACTTTCAATAGCTTTAAAAGAAAGAAAACTTATAGTTACCATTGTACCACTAAAAGAGCTATGCCCAATAATAGGCATGATGACAGTAACCAAGAATCAATGAAATTATGAATTTATCTAATGAAATAGGATTCATGGATTATAAAAAACGTATTTATTTTTCTATTTCGAGTGAGATTGCTATTTATTTTGATAAAATAAAACTATAAAATACAGCAATCCGCCATATTGCATAAAACACAAAGAAGCGAATGACGTCACAATTGTTTGTTTTCGAGCTTTGAAAATCACACTATTGCTTACTGCACACTTCACAGAGTACATTGGTAATAACAATAGTGACGTCACAACGACGCCATGACACCGCCGAACGTTTTGGCGTGAATTTTAAAATTCAAATTTCAAACGCTAATTTTATCTACCAAACTTTATTTTTCTGCAGAAATAAGATATTTTTTCGAAATAGTAGATACTTCCGAACATAATCTGACCATTTTTCAAAATCAGTCATCATGCCTATTGTTCCCTGATAAACATACTAATGATAGGGAGCTCTTAAGTACGTGATATTACGTGTTCTATGACGTAGAGATGTCATGGGTGTCACTCTAGTCTAGAGGAACTTGTTGACATACGATCACCACTCGTGGTCCATGGACCTCAGTACTCCAACGGAGAAACGTGCCCAAAATTCTATTATGTAAAGAAAAAAAAAAGAAAAAACATTAATTATTCCACAAAATGTGCCACACGTGAACAAGTTTCGCTACAATGCCGTGTAGAATCCGAAGCCCGCTACCATCTTAGACTGCATAATAACTTACCATCAGTTGAGATGTCAGTCAAAGGCTTACTTGCAGTGGATAAAAAAAGTCTTAAATTTCGTCGATACCGAAATCAGATAAACTGGGTAACTTTGGTGCAGTCAGCAAGGCAGGTAACATCTAACACTGGAGCACGCACCCGTATAGTTAGGTACAAAACTTGCGCCGAACAAGGCGGTGCCGTGCTTTGGATGCGCTTTCAACTTGTTACAACTTTAGGTACTTGAGATGTACCTGAATATGCCATACATTTGGTTGGAATTCAAAGTATTTGTTTATTTCATCTATACTAATATTATTAGTGCGAAAGTTTGAATGGATGGATGGATTTTTGTTACTTAATCACGCTAGAACAGCAGAACGGATCTGTCAGAAACAGAACATTGTCTGGAATAACACGTAGACTACTTTTTATCCCGGAAAATTTTTAAGTTTCCGCGGGAATAAAAAAAACCTCAATTCGCGCGGTTGAAGTCACGGGCGCTGATGCCCGTGACTTCAACCGCGCGAATTGAGGTTTTTTTTATTGAATTAGGAATTGATGTTAGTCATACATAATATTATTAGGTATGTTATGATACATCTTAATTTGACTACCTCTCTCTGAGTCGTATTCCTCATTGCTGAAGCTGGTGATCCCCTTCCATTAAAGTGGTAGATTCACTCGACGATTCAAAAGTAATTATAAAAGTCTATTTGAATAAAAAAAATTTGAATTTTGAATTGAATTTTGAATTTTAAGCACATAATTTTTTTAATAGGGATTTTCTTGGGATAATAGTGCGGTGGGTGCCCAGGTCCTTCCGCTTTTTACTCGACTCAGAGTACTATTTCAACTCACAAGTTTCTAGAGATTATTATCAGATGTTAGTGATTATAACCGGGACCGACGGCTTAACTTGCTCTCCAAAGGCACGGAGGATGAGAACAAAGGCTGAATTCGGACTTCCGAATTCGGTCACCCATCCAGTTATCAACTTGGGTCAGCTTTGCTTAACAATCACAATCGACTGATACGTGTTGTCGCAACTAGGCCACTCGTCCCTCAAAATTTGTATGCCTCAAGAATAAATGTTATGGCATACAATAGTCAATTCCTTCCATATAAATTTGACCGTAAGAAATCCGTCAAAATCTGGTTTTAAAATATAAATAAACTGATAAGATAAAGTTTTAAGCTCAACCAGGTGCAGCCTTAGTACAAGATTGCACATCTCTACAATGTGAATACTAAAGCTCTACAGCCCATTAACGTCCCACTGCTGGGCACAGGCCTCCACTCTCATAGGAGAGCGGGAACAAGAGCTTAGATCCACCACGCTGCTCCAATGCGGGTTGGCTCGGCCCGGGACTCGATCCCGTGACCTCGTGAGCCGCAGTCGAACATACTAACCACTACACCAACATTCAACAAGGCAGTCAGTCTCATGCATTACGTGTGTTCAAGCCCTAAATTATACCCTTATAAACGATACCCTTATTGACCGAGCTAGCATAGTATAATATAATCGATACTGAAAGTTTAATGCAAACTGTAATATTAAATACAGGAATGGCCTACAACAGTTTTAATTTAAGAATAGTTTTGAGTTTGAGTTTGAAAAATAAGTAGATTTAGGTATTTTAGAGAGCCTGTTGTAATATCAAATTATTCGATAGTCGATTAATTAATAAAAGAAATCAAATTATTATTTTACATACCCGAATGGTCGACTCCATTAACTTTAAAATAAATTCGGTCCATGTCTGTATCTCAACAGTGAACCAGGCTAAGTGAGGATGATCATTGCGAAAACTTCTGAAGCAATCTCTGTAAACAACAATTGCAATGTTTGCTCTTCGATTAACTGACGAAAGCATGCGGTTTCGGTTTCTAAATGCTCCAATACCCCAATACAACGACCCCCTGACCTCTACCTACCCCGTTACCTGACGACCTCTGAGCGTCATACTTCTGTCCCTCCAAAACCAACCCCCAACTCTATTACCTCCTTACTAATTGACCCGACGATTCCCTAACTTTCCTACCATACGGTCAAACCCCCAATAGATTTTCATTATGGATTTTCATTATTATATTATATTCATTACACTTTGCGTCGTATTCCTCATTACTGAGGATCGTGGCCCCTTTCCTTTAATCAGAATATCGATTCATTCATTATATTTATTTAATGCCTTTAAAAAATATCTAAAATTACATCACAATTTTCAGACCAAGGGACTAGACTAAAAACACAGGCTGGCTTTTGTAATTTGCAGCCAAAATAGACCGTAGTCTGCGTTAGAGCTAAAATAATGGTAGGATTTTCTTGGGATAGTAATGCGGTGGGTTCCCACGTCCTTCCGCATACGACTCGACTAAGTATCGACGAGTATTAAGCTTTTAGGTTTTTGTAACGACTAACGATTATTATCAGATGTTAGTGATAATAACCGGAACTGACGGCTTATCGTGCTCTCCGAGGCACGGAGGAAACGAAAATGCCAAATTTGAACCCCCAAATTTGGTCACCCATTCAGTTACTGACTTGGGTCAACGTTGCTTACCAATCGCAATCGACTGATATGCATTGTCACAACTACGCCACTTGTCCCTCGTCATGTAGAGTAGAGAGATCCTTGAGAGATCCAGTTTATTTTACAGGTCAGAATAAGATTCGACAACAAAAATACAACATAAACATAATATTATACGATTCAAAAATGTCTACTATAGTGATTTAGGCAGCTTTTGTCTAAGCTTGTGAATGAAATCAGTGCGCCACTTTACCAAAAGCTTGTGCTACATTTAGAAAAACTGCAGTAGAACAAACCTTTTTCTTTCATAGCCAAGCAAATTAATCAATGGTTCCTCTTATATCAAAATGATGATCTGGAATTATTTTTTAAAAATACTTTAAATTCTTAAACTCACGTAGAATATTAAGTGAGTTTAAGAATTTAAAGTATTTTTTTTTTTAATAATTGTAGTTATTTCATTGGGTGGCTACCCAGGTTTTCTAAATAAAAACACTCTAGGGGTAAGAAAGACTACGTGAAGTCGGGTTGTGCTGATTGGGTTTTGGGAGAGATCCACATTTTTGAATTATATTGTGACCCTTTTAGAGCATGTCATTCACTATAATATACCGCCATCAAAGCTCCCAAACTCCCGCGCTGCACAGCAATGTCGGCTTTATCGCCTTGAATTGAACACGCGTTTGAAGAAAATGTCGGTTGCAAACCCGTGCGCGATTGGAGGACGAGTTTGAAACGAGAGTTAGCACATCAAACCCATGCGGAGCTCGAGGCAATACTGCCTTCTATTGAACACGCAAACGGGAATACGCTTCCCGGAATGTAATCTACATAAATACCAAATTTTATCAAAATCGATTGAACAGACACACTTTCACATTTATAATATTAGTATCTATACAGAGATCGTCCAGTTTTATTAAAAGTAAGTATTATTATAAGAAAACATACAATGTAAAGAGATATTGGCTCAAACATATTTCTGGATAGCGACAATAACAAGAGTCTATCAGCACTTGTTCAAATTGATCAACTATTTATTTTATGTCTTGAGTTTAAAACAAAACCAACAAGCAGACGTGTATTATTTATACAGCCAGCAGCTTGAATTATATTGACATAGTTGAATAATTTTTCACAATTTTGGTCGACCTTGGCTTTCAAGGTAAATTAATTTAAACATTAACCATAATAATGTCGCATAATATCGGATCTTTGGGATGGCACAGACGTCTTCTTAGTGTGAACAAGAACTGTGTGTACTTCGTTAATTAAATCGTTATTTTGTAATAGTATTAATAAAGGTACAACTACCTTTTATTCACTATATTAAGTCCACGTGGATTATGGATTTAGATAAGTAGAGCCTACTTGCGAAAATTTTAAGTTTTCATTAAAATTACGAATCAATATTTTGTGCCGGTCCTTTAGGCTCTCATATTATCTAAGCCTTTACTTAAAAGGTTTTTTTTTTTTTATAATCTTTATTTTGTGACGGGGCTTTATCACTTCGTGATTATGTCGCCCCCGTAAAAAATCACTTTTAAGTTAAACTAAAACTAAATATATATAAACTAAAACTATAAATAATAACTTCTTCTTAATAATATAGCTAAACTAGACTATTATATTATAGAATATAGAATCAAATATTATAATATACAATCACAAAACTTCAAATAATAATGTGCACAGCACCCTTGCCTGCTCCGATAAAGGGGAAGCCAAGATGCTGTTACACAACCCTACGTCCAAATGTTGAGGAAGTACATGTCGACGCTGAGCGGCGTTCCGCTCACACTCCATAGGTATATTGTGTGTAATGTCGTCAATAACTCCACAAACTGTACAGTTCGGGGAGTCAGATATACCTATTAAATGTGTAAATTTGTTTGATGGAATGTGACCGGACCGCAATCGCAATAACGCGACCACATACCTTCTCCCAATTTTATTAAACCATGGATGTCGAAGAGGCTCACTCTGCAGGGTCTTGTACCATATACCATTTGTAAGTGATCGTTCATCAAAATATTAGTGCCACCTTTGTTAGGGTTCCGTACCAAAATGGTAAAATGGAACCCTTATGGTGCGACTTTCTCCGTCTGTCTGTCCGTCTGTCCGTCCGTCACACTCGATTATTTCAGTAACTACCGAAGCTATCGACATGAAATTTGGAATAGTTGTGTATCTTAGTGGCCCAAAGACATTGGAATTAAAAAAAATTGGAAATTATTTTTGTTCTTATTTAAAAAGGGGGGAAAATCTGAGGGTTGAAATTTAAAAGTGAGATAACTGTACTGTGTGGGGTATCATATGAAAGGGTTTACTTTGTACATTCTAAAACAGATTTTTAATTATTTTTCGTTATGATAGTTTTTGATTTATCGGGGAAATTGTCTAAAAAAATACCGTTCCCCCCCCCCTTATCTCCGGAGTTTACCAATCGAAAAATTTGAAATAATTATGGTCAATAGAAATTTACGTATATTTTACAGGAAAACTATAGCCAATGCTCTAACTAGCATAGTTTTTTTTGATATTAACAATAAACCTCTACAAACAAAGTTAGTCTTGCGGTTCATTAACAAAGGTAATTATTTATTAATAATGGTACGGAACCCTTCGTGCGCGAGTCCGACTCGCACTTGCCCGGTTTTTATTTGCATATTGACTTGACTTTCCCAAGGAGGTCAGACGGTAAAGGTAAACAATCGTAGGGTGTACCGTCAAGGGTCGCTTGTCGGGCAGCAGAGTCAGCCTCTTCGTTACCCACTATCCCTATATGTGAAGGAATCCATTGCAGGACAACATTTTTGTTACATTCACGAAGTCTGCAGATAGTGTCTATAACACTAATGGCTACCGGGATGCCTCGACAACTCGAGGGAATGCTCACATTGGTTCCAAACTACTTGTCTAATCTTCACCGACAGCATCATCTTTGTGAAGAACAATAAGTACAATTACGTGTTTTCTTTAGTCCACGTGGATTATGGTATTAGTTAACTAATAATTTTCGCAAGTAGAACCTGCTTGCGAAAATTATAAGTTTTCAGACAGTTTGATGATAGCCAGTTTATATTTATCCTCTTTAACTCGTCACTTAGACCATAATCAAGATACCTGACCCGGTTTCAGTCTCGCTAGTATATAATAGATATAAAATAAAAACAAAAACCGGCCAAGTGCGAGTCGGACTCGCGCACCGAGGGTTCCGTACTCAAGAAGTAGGTATAATTACCTTTGTTAATGAACCGCAAAACTAACTTTGTTTGTAGAGGTTTACTGTTAATATCAAAAAATTACGTTTGTTGTATGGGAGCCCCCCTTTAATATTTACTTTATTGATATTTAATTATTTATTTTGAAAGGTAATATACAAGGTAATATTCTGTGAAAATTTGAACCGTCTACCTGTCACCATTTTTAATATTGAGCAAAAAAATACGAAAAAAACACGTTTATTGTATGGGGACCCCCCTCAATATATATATATTTTTTTAATTTTTAGTATTTGTTGTTATAGCGGCAACGGAAATACATCATTTGTGAAAATTTCAGCTTTCTAGCTATCACGGTCTATGAGATACAGCCTGGAGACAGACAGACAGACAGACAGACAGACAAACAGACAGACAGACAGCGGAGTCTTAGTAATAGGGTCCCGTTTTTACCCTTTGGGTACGGAACCCTAAAAACTAAACAGGCATGAAAATTAGTTCCAATTTTGTCCACCGGGCCAGTTATGTTTGTGGGACTATGCATTTTAAGCGGATCAAAACGAGTAAACGAATCAATATTTTGTACCGGTCCTATAAGCTCTCATATTACCTATCTAAGCTTTTACTTAAAACTTGCTCACATTGGTTCCAAACTACTTGTCTAATCTTCACTGACAGCATTATCTTTGTAAAGAAAAATAAGTACAATTACGTGTTTTCTTTAGACTTTCTCCCTTTATTTCTATGAGTGTGCTAAGTTTCATTTTAATCCGTCTAATAATTTTAGCGTGTTGCCGTAATAAACAGACACTCACAAATAATGTGACTTTCTATTGGTACCAGAATTTTCAAAATCGGTTCGGTAGATCCAGAGATTACCCCCTACAATCTTACAAACTTTACCTCTTCATAATATTAGTATAGATAAAGATGATGATAATAAAGTTCCCTACAATCAAAATATTCAATTTATCCATCCTACATCGTCCTCCATTATATCAATAAATATACATATATAAACAGATTTCAGTAGGGAAGTATGCTGATTTTTAGAACGTGTTTATTTGCATGTCCGATGATTATTGCAAATGTTAATTAATCGTGAGACTCCTTGATTTCTTTCGCCAATTACCCAGTCCAGTATCGCGTTAGACTTGGTCATGGATAGAGTCCAGTTTACAGTTAACGGTGTTAAGCATTCCGGTTTGTACTTAGTGTAAATTCATCTGTAGAAACTTTAAAAAAGTTATTGGTTCATCGCCATTTTATTAACTCCCACAACTTCCCATGTTTTATGGAGCCTATTGTGAACTGTGTATATGGTTTGATCACTACATATTATAAAACAAAGTCCCTCTGCCGCGTATGTATGTTTGTCTGTCTGAACGCGATAAACTCAAAAACGACCGAACCGATTGTCGTACTTAATTTTACGGAATAAAAAGTAGCATCGACTATACCCACGCCAAAGAATCACGACGATCATTGCTCCGTTGCGGCGTGAGTGTAGGACAAAACAACAAACAAATAAATACGGTTTCGCATTGATAGTAATATTTGTATGATATTACTAGAAAATAATATAAGTAGAACCTGAGTCTAAATGAGGGACGAGTGACCTAGTGGTGATCAGTCGATTGCGAATGTTAAGCAACGTTGACCTAAGTCGGTGGCTGGATGCGTGACCGAATTGGGAGGTTCAAATTTGGATTTTTGGTTCCTTCGTGCCTCGGAGAGCACGTTATGCCGTCGGTCTCGGTAACATCTGATAATAATCGTTATAAACCTAAGAGTTTAAATACTCTTAGATAAGGGGGCAAGCTTTCAAAAAATATATAGGCTAAGAGATAGCTGCTAATGTGATTTTCGTATAATATTGTTATGTTGGTATTTCAGTTAATATGATTTTTATATAATACTAGCTGATGCCCGCGACTTCGTCCACGTGGTTTAAGTTTTTTGTTATTCCCGCGGGAACTCCTTAGTTTTCCGGGATAAAAAGCCTATGTCACTCACCAGGTCCTAAACTATATCCATGCCAAAAATCACATCGATCGGTCGCTCCGTTGCGGCGTGATTGAAGGACAAACCAACTAACCAACAAACCTACAAACAAAGTGACTTTCGCATTTATAATATTAGTATAGTATGATTGTTATGTTATTATTTCAGTAATAATAAATTAGGATTAGATACGTATTGTTTAAATATAATTACATATCTAAGCCAATTATAAAATTATAATAAATCAAATAAAAAAAATAAAAGGGAAAGATGATGTGAATTTTATATATGTACGTGATATTACGTGTTCTATGACGTAGAGATGGCATGGATGTCACTCTAGAGGAACTTGTTGACATACGATCACCACTCGTGGTCCGTGGACCTCAGTACTCCAACGGAGAAACGTGTTCAAGATTCTATTATGTAAAGAAAAAAAAGAAAAAAACATTAATTATTCCACAAATTGTACCACACGTGAACAAGTTACGCTACAATGCCGTGTAGAAACCGCATCCCGCTACCATCTTAGACAGCATAATCACTTACCATCTGCAGTTGTGATGTCAGTCAAAGGCTAACTTGCAGTGGATAAAAAAAGTCTTAAATTTCGTCGATACCGAAATCAGACAAACTGGGTAACTTTGGTGCAGTCAGCAAGGCAGGTAACATCTAACACTGGAGCACGCACCCGTATAGTTAGGTACAAAACTTGCGCCGAACAAGGCGGTGCCGTGCTTTGGATGCGCTTTCAACTTGTTACAACTTTAGGTACTTGAGATGTACCTGAATATGCCATACATTTGGTTGTAATTCAAAGTATTTGTTTATTTCATCTTGCGAAAGTTTGAATGGATGGATGGATGTTTGTTACTTAATGACGCTAGAACAGCTGAACGGATCTGGCACAAAAATAGAATATAGTCTGGAATAACACGTAGACTACTTTTTATCACGGAAAATTTTTAAGTTTCCGCGGGAATAAAAAAAACCTCAATTCGCGCGGTTGAAGTCACGGGCATCAGCTAGTCATACATAATATTATTAGGTATGATATAATACATCTTAATTTGACTACCTCTCTCTGTATCGTATTCCTCATTGCTGAAGCTGGTGACCCCCTTCCATTAATCACACAATTTTTTTAATAGGGATTTTCTTGGGATAATAGTGCGGTGGGTGCCCAGGTCCTTCCGCATTTGACTCGACTCAGAGTACTATTTCAACTCATAAGTTTCTAACGATTATTGTCACATGTTAGTGATAATAACCGGGACCGACGGCTTAACTTGCTCTCCGAGGCACGGAGGATGAGAGCAAAGGCTGAATTCGGACTTCCAAATTCGGTCACCCATCCAGTTATCAACTTGGGTCAACTTTGCTTAACAATCACAATCTACTGATACGTGTTGTCGCAACTAGGCCACTCGTCCCTCAAAATTTGTATGCCACAAGAATAATTGTTATGTTTTTTATATTATTTGTTTAGGGACTTCTATACAGTACATGCCAGTACCATTATAATCTAAATTTATATAGAAAACAAAATCACTTACAAAGAGTAGAAAGATATTTAAAAAAAAAACATTTCAAGTAATTCAGAGAGCTATGCATTCAAACAGACTAATCGCATCCTTAGATGCGGGACGGGCAAGATGGAATAAATGTTATAGCATACAATAGTCTATTTCCTTTCATACAACTTTGACCGTAAGAAATTCGTCAAAAGCTGGTTCTAAAATCTAAATAAACTGATAAGATAAAGTTTTAAGCTCAACCAGGTGCAGCCTTAGTACAAGATTGCACATCTCTACAATGCTAATCTCTGCGATGCTAACATCAACACAAAATCAATCTAAATTATCTTGCATACTACAGCCCATTAACGTCCCACTGCTGGGTACAGGCCTCCACTCCCATAGGAGAGAGGGAACAAGAGCTTAGACCTACCACGCTGCTCCAATGCGGGTTGGCTCGGCCTGGGACTCGATCCCGGAACCTCGTGAGCCGCAGTCGAACATGCTAACCACTACACCAACGAGGCAGTCAGTCTCATGCATTACATATTGTGTTCAAGCCCTATAATATTATACTCTTATTAACGATACCCTTATCGACCGAGCTAGCATAGTATAATATAATCGATACTGAAAGTTTAATGCAAACTGTAATATTCAACAAGACCCTCTAGCTGACCGCAGCCAAATTTCTTAATGGCCTGTGGGAACGCAGCTTATAGGTACTACCCTGAAAGGTTTGGAGCTTTAACAATTTGTCTGGAGATACATTATCCTAATGCTTTCTGTCACAGTATGAAGTTATGTATTTAGTTATACCTAAATGTTAATATTTTGGACTGAATAATTTCTCGATTCCTTTTTTGAGCTATAGTAGGAACTACATAGTCAGTATACCTACAGTTTGTCAAACTTATCTGACCCACAGGGCGACCGCGTATCATTTGCATCAATCATTGATACATCGCAATCACCTCTGATTGGGTAACACTCTTCCACTATTGGACTAAATCCATTGACGCAGCAAGAACATAAATTCAGCCAATCGAAGGTGATTGCGATGCATCAATGATTGATGCAAATGATACGCGGTCGCCCTGCCGGCGACAGCGTCGTTAGTATATCATACTAACTTCATACTTTATTAGTATTATAAATGCGAAAGTGTGTTTCTTTGTTGGTTTGTCCTTTAATCACGCCGCAACAAAGCAACGGATCGACGTGATTTTATGCATGGATATAGTTGAGGATCCGGAGAGTGACATAGACTTTTTTGTCCCGTAAAATTAAGGATTTCCGTGGGAATAAAAAAGACTGAAACTACGCGGACGAAGTCACGGCCATCAGCTAGTTTTGTATATGATGGTCCAGAACTAGAGACTGGACATATTGAGCTCATTAGAATTCACTACAGATAATGTTCTTGTCCTTTCCTACACAAGACAGGACAAAGGAAAGTGGCCATTTCCCGTATAATGCATCATCTTAATAGCATACCCTGGAGCGGGCATGTTTTAATATTCAAGAAGTGTAGCCCACGGACCCTTGGAGGGTATATATCTTAAAAAGATAGTAGTCAGGAAACAAATAACATAAGTTATAAAGGTTTTAACGACGTCCCCTACGTAGAGTGAACTTTGTGATCTAAAACGTGGTAAAAATCACGGATTCGATTCCAAAAAGAAGTTACTTTGAAACTTAATGAATTTTTAATTGTATTTTAAATTGCTAAGGCCTAGTGGTTAAGACACCAGATCTCCTGTACGAGGTCGCGGGTTCGATCTTCGGGCACGCACCTCCAACTTTTCGAAGTTTTAAGAAATAAAATATCACTTGCTTCAAAGGAAAATATCGTGAGAAAACCTGCATGCCTGAGAGTTTTTCATGATGTTCTCGAAGGCGTGTGAAGTCTGTCAATCGGCACTAGGCCAGCGTGGTGGACTACGGCCAAACCATTCTCATTCCGAGAGGAGACTCGACGTGCTCAATAGCGAGTCGGCAATAGGTTTATCTGAAAGAGACATAAATCTTTTTTTTTCGGTTTGACTTACCAAAAAGCTTGAAAAAAAATATACTTAAGTAGTTAGGTACCTACTTGTTTCATGTATCGACCTTCTGACAGAGATCATCTTGCAATTATGAACTTTAAAGAGGTAAATATTTTCAGACCGCGACTGTACCTACCTACGTTGCAACTCGCAAAATAAGAAAATGTTCTCATTTTCCAAACAATACTCTGTAAAGAAAACTGTTATAACAAGACACAATACCTGGATCTGTGGATGTAATCTAGCTTTTAAAACCTAGACACAGAGCATCCCGATTTCCCCTGGGACTTCATTCAGTGTATCTGTCACCGTAAGATTGTAAAAACCGTCAGATTGTAATCTAACGCTTTTTTTCGATAGATTGTAAACAGTCGAAAGATTGTGAACCGTTCAATGTTTTAAGTGTCAATTTTTGAAATATTCATTGTATTTACGTTTTCTTGTCTCTTTCTTGTAGGTTAGGTTAGGGTTCGACATAAATAATTGCGGCCGGGCACTTAGGTTCTATCGCGTTAATAAACCTAACAGATTACAATCTACCGAAAAATAATCCGTTATATTGTAATCATTAGACAGTTTACAATTTCGCGAGTTAGATTATAATCTAACGGTTTTTACAATCTTACGGTGACATATCCAATACACCGATATTACTCTCCATTCTGTTCAATGACAAAAAAAGTAAAATACTTAGGCCTGGGGCCATACTGCCAACGCTTAAAGCAATACTTAAGCAATATTACTCAAAATAACAGTTTGATAACGCACCTTGACGTTCCTAAAATAAGGATTATTATTCTAAAACACGAAAGTCAACAATAATGAAAATGTTGTCTTTAAGGGTTGGCAGTGTGGCCCCTAAAATGAAGTTTTTTTTCAGTGATGTAGAATTCTAGTGCCTAGTTTTTTAAAATGTAATTTCTTCATGCCTGGAAAACTCGTGCGTGACAAAAAAGCGTACAACTCTGTCTCTCTCCCTCTAGTTTAGATGGAGAATTACTTACTTTTAATATTATAAATGCGATTTATAAGCAAGCGATTTCGCGTTCCGGTACGATGCCGTGTAGAAACCGAATAGGGGTATGGGTTTAATATAACTGCCATGCCCCTAACAGGTTAGCCCGCTACCATCTTAGACTGCATCATCACTTACCATCAGGTGAGATCGCAGTCAAGGGCTAACTTGTAGTGGATAAAAAAAAATGCGAAAGTGTGTCTGTCTGTCTGTTACGTTTTTACGGCCCATCCTTTCAACCGACTGATGAAACTTGGTACAGAGATGTTATGTCCCGGGAAAGAGCATAGGCTACTTTTTTCTCGAAAAGTTAAGCAGATCCCGCAGGAATAAAAAAAAACTTAAAGTCACGGGTATTATCCAGTTATTATTAAAGTAAGTAAGTACACACTACACGAGTAATACCACAGAATAGGTAATAGTACAATGTAGTAATACGGCAGAAGTGGGCTACCTCAATGCATTGCATTCTAGCGGCTTCGGTCGATCTCTTCAGAATATTATGACACTAAAACATTGCCCGCAGGAAACTTTTAGGACTTATGTATATTGAAACTAAAATACCTAGATCCACGTCGCACCTAGCATAAGTTGGCCCTTGACTGAGATCTCTTCTTGTAAGTGATGATGCAGTCTAAGATGATAGCGGGCTAATAATTTAAATAATTTGCTAGGGGTATGACCTCTATTGTAAACCGTATCGTAATGGAACGCTAAATTATCGCTTGATGGTAGGTAGGTTTTGTCGGCAGAGTGGTAAAAAGTACGGCCGAAGCCTCCCATCGGGCCTGAAGAGCGGACATTCAGAAATTCCCAAATTGATCCTACCGGGGATCGAACCCAGGACCGCACTCATAAGAGAACACGTAAAAGTAAGAGTACCTATAACTTTACAGTTTACTGCACACTACACAAGTAATACGGCGGACGTGGGCAACCCCAACGCATTGCATTCTTGCGGCTTCGAGCGATCTCTCCGGAGTATTAAGACGCTAAAACTTTGCCCACAAGAATCTGTACGGGTTTCTTAATATTGAAACTGAAATAGGTACGTTGAATAAGAACGTTTCACGTCGGATTTGGACCATCAAGAGGAGATCAAATGTAGAATTGGACAAGCTAAGTCAGCATTTTACGAAATGTCCAAAGTACTTTGTGACTGTGAAGTACAAAGTACCCCAAAATCCCAGTCCCAACTAAACTTCGCGTTCTCAGGTGCTATATTTGGTCCACTCATATGGATGGGAAACAAGGGTCTTGAAACAGGAAAATTGTCGACGGTTGCAAGCGTTTGACATGTGGGCATTACGAAGAATGTTTAAAATATCATGGAGAGACTTCATCTCAAACGCTCAAGTACTGCAAATAGCAAACTGCAAACGACTGCTGATGACCACCGTTGTATGAAGAAAGGTTGCTTTTTTCGGGCACCTGCAACGAGGATCCCTCCATGAATTTCCAAGGTTGATCCTCGAAGGCAAGATAGCCGGAAAAAGGGCACCGGGGCGACCAAGAAGGACGTGGTTCGAGAACATAGGGGAGTGGAGTCGACATAAGTACGCAGGATTAAAGAAGAGAGCACGTGACCGCAAAAGTTTTCTCCGACTGACCGCCGAGCTTCAGTTTGAAGATGGCACCACATGATGATGATGATGAATAAGTAAAATTTGTTAAGAGAATCCTCATCATCAATTTTGTCACTTACCTACAGGTGAGTTTGCAGTCAAGGGCTAACTTGTAGTGGAATAAAAAACACTGTAAAAGTTTGATTTCCAAGAACTTTGATAACTAAGTAATTTGATAAGTCAATGAGGCCAACTCTGTATAATTATCACAATCTCTAAACTAAGAATGACAGCTTTAAACCTAGTCCTGTCCCTTTCTCCAGGGAATATTATGAAAGGGTTAGCAATATTTTTAATTCTGTCATTTTAGTTTAGTTTAGTTTAGACTTAGAGACTGTGTACAACAGAATCAGCCCCAATAACGAGATTTCCAAGGTTAACGACCCTTATTTAAGTTTATTGAGTAGGTTAGTTAGCGACTGCGGATCACGAGGTCCTGGGTTCGATTCCCGGTCGGGCATAAAAATTGTTAGGTATTGGGTTTTTCAATTAATAAATTCTCAGTGCCAGCCTGGAGTTGGAAGTTGGCGGTGTTTCACCCCCGTGCCTCGGAGAGCACGTTAAGCCGTCGGTCTCGGTTATTATCACTAACCTGATAATAGTCGTTAAAGCCCGCCAACCCGCATTGGAGCAGCGTGGTAGGTCTAAGCTCTAATTCCCTCTCTCCTATGAGAGTGGAGGCCTGTGCCCAGCAGTGGGACGTTAATAGGCTGTAGTGGAGTAGGTTAGGGCTGAAACCAACAACTACATTACTAGGGTCGCTAGAGAACTAGAGGTCAACTCTTATTGATACTAAAATGTACCGGTCGGCCCTATCACTAATAACATTAGCGGTAAAACATTAAAATCTTGGTATAGGATCTTGGACTTTATTACAATAACCATAAGTAGGTAAGTAGCAAAAACATGGCAGAAGAGAAGTTTTCGTGAATGATTTTTCTACAACAGAAAATAGATGTAACAAATTACATCTGGGGACACGGGAGTGTCCCCGCCAAAGACGAGCCAAAGGAAACGGGGCACTACCTACCTTTTCTCGAAGCGTTTCGTCGAATTTTCGAACCGTCATAGCTTCGGTCCGAATGACGCTAGAAAGCTGAAATTTTCAGGATAAGATGTTGTTGGGGGACTTACCGAATATACCAAGTTTCAATTTTTTAGCATTTATAGTTTCAGTTTATTGATTACCTAAAATACGTCGATTTCGTACTCACTCACTGATGATCATCAACTGAAAAAAGGTACTTCCTGAAGTGCTAGAAGACTGAAATTTGGTATGTAGGCTAGAATTTGCATATAAACAACAGGAAAATTAAGAAATCTGAATCTTTTCATCTCCAACCCCTCGTATAGGGGGTGCAAATCTGACAGCATTTCCTTGTATTTTAGAACCGTCATAACTTCGGTACGGAACATGGTAGAAAGCTGTAATTTTCAGGATAACATGTCGTTGACAGATTTATTAAACTTACCAAGTATCAATCATCTAGCATTTATGGTTTCAGATTTATTGGTACTTGAAATACGTAGTTTAGGTTTTTTTTTCACTTTTACGAAAAAAATCAAAATCTCTAGGACTCTAGGGTGGGCCATGAAAAAAGGATTAGCTGAAGTACAGGAAAATCAGCTAAAAAAAATCAAAAAATCTAGGGCGCCTGCCAAAAATAAATGAAATCCCACCAAAAACATTTCATGTAAAATTGGTTGCCAAAGACTCACAAGTGCATAATTGTTAAAAAGTTATGAGATCTCTAATTAGAGCCAAGCCCGAAGGTGAGCTCCTCTTTGTGCTGCGCATCATAACCCACGGAGTCTGTCTCAAGTTCAAAGTACATAGTTCTAAATGCTCTTTACTGTGTACCAAACTAATAATATTAAATAACATGTAAGTCTATATATAAAACTTGTCCCTAGAACCTCTACATCTTGGTAAAAAGGTACGGCTTGGCCGTTTCGTATATGTCGCCCTAACTATTCCTTAATGACTTAAATGTTATGTCAGGAAATGTTCGACGAATATTAAACGGCCAAGCCATACCTTTTTACCAAGATGTAGAGGTTCTAGGGACAAGTTTTATATATAGACTTACATGTTATTTAATATTATTAGTTTGGTACACAGTAAAGAGCATTTAGAACTATGTACTTTGAACTTGAGACAGACTCCGTGGGTTATGATGCGCAGCACAAAGAGGAGCTCACCTTCGGGCTTGGCTCTAATTAGAGATCTCATAACTTTTTAACAGTGAAAGCATTATGCACTTGTGAGTCTTTGGCAACCAATTTTACATGAAATGTTTTTGGTGGGATACTTATTTTCCCGCAGCAATTTGGCCAAATTTTAGGCTACACGCACAACTTTGGGTCGGGATACCGTGCTGCTATAATATTTTAAGTTAAATATAGTGATGCAGGCCCGTCAGGTAATAGCTATTTATGCAACTGTATCGTAATGAGGGTCATTTTAATTCGAGTGCTGTTTTTTTTAATCAAAATAGGATAGTACGAGAATTAAAATGACTAATTACGTACAGTTGCATACAAGATTTTATCTACGACAAGGACGTCTTTATAATTTTTTACTTTATAAATTAATAAAAAAGTCAAATCAATCAAGTGCCAGAACCCAGAGCCGCTAAGCTATAGGTATCCTATTTATGAAGATAACCATATCGATACAGCTACGACTCATAACGATACAGCTCCCATACAACGAACTGTATCGTTATGAGAAGTAGTTCCAATTTCGAATTTGACAACTATATCGAATTGAACCCTCTTTCGTGTTTACTTCTCATAACGATACAGTTTGTTGTATGGGAGCTGTATCGTTATGAGTCGTAGCTGTATCGATATGGTTATCTTCATAAATAGGATACCTATAGCTTAGCGGCTCTGGGTTCTGGCACTTTTGGTTTTTATTAATTTATAAAGTAAAAAATTATAAAGACGTCCTTGTCGTAGATAAAATCTTGTATGCAACTGTACGTAATTAGTCATTTTAATTCTCGTACTATCGTATTTTGAAACTCGGCAAGCCTCGTATCAAAAAACAGCACTCGAATTAAAATGACCCTCATTACGATACAGTTGCATAAATAGCTATACTAACTTCTTACATTTGTAAGTAGGTCTCTTCAACTATTTTCCTCTTTAGAAGAATATACGGGCATATACTACGAGGTACCTAATAATATATTAGATGATGCCGCGAATTCGTCCGCGGAAATTAAGATTTTTCATTCCCGGAATCTAATTTTCCGGGATAAAAAGCAGCCATGTTCTTCTTCGGGATACAACTTTCGCATTTGTAATTAGTATGGATCCCTGCGGCAGGCCGAGTGAAGTACTAAATACTCAGTAGCAGTACTTCACTGAACTTATTTTTATTGGACACGTGTAAAGATACATATTTTGCCCTAATGTAACCCTCGGCACTGTTCGTTCTATCTTTTGCTCCTTTCTTTCTTGACTAGTGGCCATCAGCTGCTTAGTTCCCGTGGAAATTTCAAAAAACCTGGCCTTTTCCCTTGTGAACATTATAAATGGAACCTCTATGCAAAAGTTCAGTTTTTTAGGTTCCAGGGTTGGGGCTGGGCGCTGATGAGTCAGTTAGTGAGTGAGTGAGTGAGTGAGTCAGTTAGTGAGTGAGTGAGTGAGTCAGTCATTACTTTTATCTCTATATTGTAGCTATGAGATAAGAGCTTTCTCTTTTCGGGGTTTTCCTTTTTTTGTGAAGTCCATTATTCGCACTGCGTGCTTCCTACGCAGCGCACAGTTTGCTTTGCACCGCCTCGCCTGAACAAGCTCATGAATACGGACCCAAGACGGGTTCAAAAGTAGGATTAGGTATTATGACTGAAAACGCTAGTGGAGCCAGTTAATATTTAAGGATGAAGCTGTTACAAGAGCGATTTAAATTTATAATGCTTCACGTTCATATCTTTTAAACTAAGTACCCTCACATTCCGTGCACCCGCGGAAAGGTCCGGCCTTGAATATTCATACAAGATGCCTAAATAAATGTATAAGTATGGTTGGCAAAAACATCACATTAAATTATTCATTATATTAATAATTCTTAAGTCTGAACTGATCACGGATTACTGAGCATAATTAGTCTCCTCTCAGAAATAAAAGAGCACAGTCCACCATTCTGTTCAAGTGTGGATTGATAACCTTTGATTATATTTAAGTGCTAATTAGTAGATGCATTTAACTTTAATAATTTTTAGAGCGCCAGCTCGCCAACAAACTGGCCCACCTGTTCGGCGAGATTTAATTAGTATGAAACACTGTTGCATCTTTTTTGGTGCATAAATTAAAAAAAGAACATTATGAGAACTTCCAGGCCATGCAGGTGGCGTTACTGTATTTTTCTTCGCCGTTATACCGAGTTATATTTAATTACTTAAAACGCAACAATAAAATTATATAACTCCAAAAATCAAAATGCTATAGAGGTTGGAGAAACGTAAAGAGCTTTAATGCTAATGTAGGCCCGCATTACGAAAAAAAAACGCGTTAATTTTTTCGCAATTCGAAATGACGTGTATTTTATTTGATGTCTAACAAACAACTGAGAACGGGAAAATAAACGGGTAACTACGCCCCGAGTGCAACCCATTTAATTTAGTTTATTATTCGAAATGTATTGTTTTTGTTAACGGTACACGATCAAAGAAACCTTAGCGAGGGGAACATTAGAAGCCTTATTAGCATAGAGTTTTGCATTTACTTTGAGCGTGTTAGCTCAAACGAAAACTCTGAATATTATGATTTTAGAGAGGCAATCTGGAATTATTAGAGCGTAGCCCGTATGCTAGTCCACGGCTGACCATACTTTATTGAAATTAACTTTTTAATTAGTTAATGAAGTCTTTATAACATGGAATTTATTAACAATATAATAAACTAGCTGATGACGCGCGTGTGGATTGAGGTATTTTGTTTCCCGCGAGAACTATTTAATTTTCCGGGATACAATGTAGGCTATGAGTTAAGTCGGGGTTTTATTCAATTCTTAATTTTTAAAGAATCTTTGAATCTCTTTGAATTTATACCCGACCCATAATACCCTTATAAACTCAATATCTTACTTAAATCGAATACAATAATCTTCTTAATATATAAAACAAAGTCGGGTTTGTTCGAACACTTATAACTAGAACGGCTGAACAGATCTGGATGAAATTTGGCACAGGGATAGATTACAGTCTGGAATAACACATAGGCTTTTATATTATTATTCTTCATATTTATTATTATTCATACTTTTATCCTGGAACAAGAGTTCCCGCGGGAACCAAAAAACCTCAACCCACGCGGACGAAGTCGCGGGCATCTGCTTGGACTTAAATAAACAAAGCTTTTGAAATAATTGGTACATATTTAAAGTAAGTTGTTTATCTATCTATCTCCAATCCAAATTTCTGCCAAATTGGTTCAATGGTTGCGGAGTAACAAACATCGCGTGAATAAATCACGTACAAACTTTCATATATAATATTAAGTGTGATATAAAATGAAATTAAAACAAACTGCGACAAATCTGCTGCACTGGAAAGTTTCCTGAGGATATAAAACTCCAAGTGAAGAGTTCATTAGTCGTGTTAATTAAAAAAACTTTGCCTGAAAAGGTCGTAAAAATACTTTATGAGGAAAGAAATACGAGTAAAAAGGTACTGCATCCCTTCTGGAAAGGAGAGGAGACTAGTCAAGTACTCTGTCAAAGTACTGGCCCAATTGGTCCAAAATGCCTTAAGAATTCAGTGTTTTAAGAGTAAAAACTTTTGCCTTAACAGTGCGTGTTGCCAGTGCTGACATGACAGCCGTGCAAGACCGCTGCATGTAGAAATGCAAGAGACTTATGTCCAGCAGTGAACGTCTATGGGTTGATCGCGACAAAGACGACTAATATGAACCGCTAGCGAAAGTATCCTATAACCTTAATAATCCTATAACATTAACACCCTTCCCGCGTCGATGTTTCCTGCCACGACAAAGCAAAAATAAATAGCATCTTTAAGGTAGTTGCGCTCCGATCTAAACCTGATCATTGATTTCCATAAGGTCTTCAAGTGCCAGCTTATATAAAAAATGAGGAGTCAGCTCAAATGGATGGCATAGAAGTATATAATATAATATAAACTATTCAAAGGCAGAATAATAGAGTCAGTTGAAAGCGCTATGCCTATGCTCCTCATCTGAGACCGTGTCGCTCGATGCAGGAACTTAATGAAGAAAAAATATTACTTTCTCGGCTGCAAGGTGTTAGATTTTCATACTAAAATGAAAATAGCAAACTTGAGCGTGAATGTAGCTTATTTGTTTCTAGGTTCCTTAGCTCAATGCAAAATGGAACCCTCCTCCGCCATCTCCAATGGCTCAATGCTCATAGAGTGCCTTGAAAACCGTAAGATAAACGCTCATACTCCAAACACACCTAAACCTACGTGGATGAAGTCGTGGGCATCATCAAGTCATGTTGTAAAAAGTTAGACCCGACCCCCCCTAAGTGGCGTCGTTAATCGTTGATAGCCTAGTGGTTGAGACACCCGAACTCCTGTAAGAGGTCGCGGGTTCGATCCCCGGGCACGCACCTCCAACATATTGAAGTTATGTGCGTTTTATGAAATTAAATATCAATTATGCTTTGCTTTAAACGGTGGAGGAAAACGTCGTGAGGAAAGCTGCACGCCCGAGAGTTCTTCATATTATTCTCGAAGGTGTGTGAAGCCTGCCAATCCGCAATGCCCATGTCGCGAAGTGCATATATGCGATCGCGAAATACTCAGATCTTTGGTAAGAGAATTTAGCATCTATAGTCTATTGTGATAGTTTATCTGTTATCTATGACATACCCGGAAATTGGTCTTTAGATTGTGATTTCTATATTTAAAACCTTGATAAATGAATATCGGTGTTGCATAGCAACTCGTTGTTTTTTGGTCTCTGAGAATGTAATGGAACCAGGTCCTGGCGCTTCATGGAGGTGGTGTTATGACGGAGCGTTGATCGAGAGTTGGTGAGATCGAAAGCTAAGTACCTAGGCAGATTTCTTAATATGTAGTATTTCGAGAATCAGTTATATTGATTCGTGATTTATGAGTGCTCATAAGTTACTTAGGGAAATGAAAGTCGTGATCGACAATCTGTTAATCATAAGTTACTTAGGGAAATGAAAGTCGTGATCGACAATATGTTAATTATAAGTTACTTAGGGAAATGAAAGTCGTGATCGACAATGTGTTAATTATAAGTTACTTAGGGAAATGAAAGTCGTAATCGACAATGTATTAACTATGATTAACAGAAGTTTATATTAGGTCTTAGGGCATCACGAACGGTGATGTCATAGTCAATGTGAATGTACAGGTCTCCGAGATGACGCACACCACGATGAGAGAAAGAGCGACAGGACACAAAGGCGAGATATAGTAATACGAGGCGGCCAGCGCCCGTAGACTTGTGTACAGGTATGACTCCATTGGGTATATAGATCATTTCGGTGACATTCTGTTCCATTGAACATCCCTATATATCGGTAATAAAGTTGTCCGTTTGTATTCATATTATTGACGTGGACGTATTCAAGAAATAAAGCAGATAAGTAATGGAATAGAATGGGCTCGCCGACATCCCAGGGGGGTGGACTATGGCCCAACCCTTCTCATTCCGAGAGGAGACTGACTCGTGCTAGTGATTATTATATACTAACTTATAAGCAAACGCCCTGGTTTTTTTTTGAAATTGCAAAATAGGCTTAGAAACTACAATCATGCTTCGCGCAAAGCAATGATGAGCTCTAGGTTGCAATTTGCTTACCGAGAGAAACATTCATACAGAATTAAAGACTGATCTGTAAGGCTAGTATGCGCACAAAGAGTCAAATTATGTCTACCTGTTATCTCAATTTGTCTACCGACTAAAAGTAGAGATAAAAGTAATATTTCTTATCTGTGGTATTTTTGTCTACGAACCCTTAGGATTCATCAATAAAGTACGTCACCTGAATTTCGTGATTTTTTGACCTCCCCTCCCTAGTGTGACGTCACATATCTTGAAATTTTTCATTTTGAAAACTCGCCAACATAACAATTTAAACTTTACAGTATACATATAGAGTTGGAAATATTTTTAATTTTGGCTAGTAGTTTAATTTTGCATTTTAACACTTAGAATATGTATAAGATTTTGAAACGTCACGAAACTTAGGACCCCTCCCACCACTTGTCACACAATGTCACACTTCGTCGACCTCCTCCCCTCCCTTAATGACGTACTTTATGGATGATCCCTTACGATATGCCGACTCTCTCTCTCTCCCTCTTCACGAGATATCTCGTAGTGCGCATGCTAAGCCTGCAAGAGAAACATACATACATAATTAAAATACCTGATCTGGTTATCTCTTATCATAAGTATAGGTAATGAAGGCATCGCCCTACTTCGAATGCAAAGCACGATCTGCATCGCAAATTATTTCTATTCGTTATGCTTTCCCTATCTTATAAAAAGAACTACCTTTTTGTGTATATAAATTATATTAGCATCATATTTTTTTTATTTTTTTTTTGTTTTTTTATTGCAATTTGTAAGACTTTTTAATAATTTAATAGTCTATACTGATATTATAAATGCGAAAGTTTGGATGGATGGACGAACGGATGTTTGTTACTCACTCACGCCATAAAGGCTGAACGGATCTGGACGATTGGCACAGAGACAGATTGTAGTCTGAATTAATACATACCTATGCTATTCTTTTTACCTACTCTTTATTTAGGAAAATTAAAGAGATCCCGCGGGAACCAGGAAACGTGTATACTTACATACAAACATAAATAGACTGCTAAGATTATAGCCCTTCCTTTTGGCTTTGTCGTAGTCGGGTAAAAATATGACGTGTCACTTGCATTTATTTAAAGGAGTTTTTTTATCCACTACAAGTTAGCCCTTGACTCACCCGATGGTAAGTGGATGGTGGGGGTCACTTACCATGCCCCTAACAGGATAGCCATGGCAGTTATATTAAACCCATATCCCTTTTCGGTTTCTACACGGCATCGTACCGGAACGCTAAATCGCTTGGCGGCACGTCTTTGCCGGTAGGGTGGTAACTAACCACGGCTGAAGCCTCCCACCAGGCCAGACCAGGGAAAAATATGAAATCACTAGCTGATGGTTTAAGTTTTGTGATTCCCGCGGGAATTCCTTAATTTTCCGCGATAAAAAGTAGCCAATGTCACTCTCCAGGTCCTCAACTATACCCATGCCAAAAATCACGTCGCTCCGTTGCGGCGAGATTGAAGGACAAACCAACAAACCAATAAACCAACACAAAAACACACTTTCGCATTTATAATATTAGTATGATAAATTCCCAAATTTACCCCCCCGGGGATCGAACCCGGGACCTCAGCACGTTGAGACAATAGCGCTCAACACTGCGCCACAGATGTCGTCAAATTCATAGTCGTCATTATAGTTTCCCCAAGCAATTTGAGCATAAATCTACATAACGCTGGAATGATGGGCGATGGCATGACACATTCATTTGGCCATTTCGCATGAATATTCAGACTCGGCCCTTTCGGTGCACGGAGCTAGCTGTTATACTAATGTAGGGTAGAGTAAAAGTGATGAATTGTAAATTTTAATCGCTAGTGTAAGACCAACCCTTCTGAATAGTTATTTGAATAATTGAAAGACATTTGCGTTTAAATTAATCATCATCATCACCATCACTACAGCCTATTAACGTCCCACTTCTGGGCACAGGCCTCCACTCTCATAGGAGAGCGGGAATTAGAGCTTAGACCCACCACGCTGCTCCAATGCGGGTTGGCGGGCTTTAACGATTATTATCATGTTAGTGATAATAACCGGGACCGACGGCTTAACGTGCTCTCCGAGGCACGGGGGTGAAACACCGCCAACTTCCAACTCCGGGCTGGCACTGAGAATTTCTTAATTGAAAAACCCAATACCTAACTTTTATGCCCGACCGGGAATCGAACCCAGGACCTCGATGATCCGCAGTCGACAATGCTAACCACTAAACCAACGAGGCAGTTTAAATTAATGCGATTGAATAATTACTTAGTAATTACTTAATTATTAATCCTATATATATATATATATTTTTACATTGTTTTTATAAATATTATATTTATTTATTAATATTATGTTTCAGTACACCCCTCCCGCTTTCTTTTAAAAGTTTCCTCTGCCCTAAGGTTGCCTGGAAGAGATCGCTGTTTAGGCGATAAGGCCGCCTGTTGTGCCGTAACCATTAATATTTTTGTTTTTGTCTTTTCGTTTCTTTGTGTACAATAAAGTATATGTTACTTTTACTTTACTTTTATTTAATGCAATCTTTACCCGTCAAAATCAGTTGAATCACACTTTCGCAGTTTTAGTAAAATATTAATAATATTAATATTTATATTCATCGCATTAATAAGAATCCTGATAAATCCATACCTACTTAGCTATGGGTATGTCGGTCTGCTTTGCATTCACCGCCCATATTTTCAGTGAAAATCAAGTAGCAATACGTTAGCCGTTCTGGCGTGATTGAGTAACATAAAATATATTATCCATCCATCCATCCAAACTGTCTTATTTATAATATTATTATTGATTCACAAAAAAGTAGAAAAGATGTCAAGGGGCTTAAAACTGTTATGGAATATTTTCCATTAAAATGGCTTTTAATAATATTCTTTGTTGAACGGTACAGGGGGCTTACTACCATCACTTAAATTAAAGCTGTATTATTTTAATATTTTTGACGCTCTTGTTTCAGAATTAAAATCCTTATCTAAGGGAAGTCATAGCACAACATACAAAACTGCATTATTAAAATAATACTACTTCAAGCGACGGTAGTTAGTCACCAGGAAGTAAATGAAAAAAACATTCGCTGTCAGAATATTCGGGTTTCGTTACACAAAGACTCCCATTCGCAAAGGTCTAAAAGGGGCCCATTGTGTTGTCATCAAAGCCTACGTAATTAGATGAAATCCTGCCAAGTGACACCCGACTGTGACGTAAGACATTTTTGATCATCCAGGAATTAAACGGCTTCGTTCGGACCGAGAGCTTTTGCCTTTTTAAGATGGCGTAAGGAGCTTTATCTACCGCTTGAAACTATGCTGTGCAAACGAGCGCCAAAAACGAGCCGGGAAAGCGTAGCATACAGACATTCACACTTTCTTCTTTCATAGTATTATGTCTTGAAGAAAAGCGGCAGATATTCAAAAAAAAATTGTATTACAAAAAAGGGCAATACGTGCAATTTATAATTTATAATATAAAAAATTATTTTTAAACAACCGACTTCAAACTCCCGCGCCAACTTTACAACAACAAGCACACGCTATACAAAGTACTTATTTTATTGTTGATATTTTAAAAACCGCTCGACCGATTTCGATAAAATTTATATGGGACCACTTGGGAAGTATGCCCTTTCAAATAAAAAAAGAATCATCCAAATCGGTCCACCCAGTCAAAGCGGGAAAGCGTAGCAGACAGACATTCACACTTTCTTCTTTCATAGTATTATGTCCGGCAGATATTAAAAAAAATTTGTATTACAAAAAAGGGCAATACGTGCAATTTATAATTTAAAACCGCGCGAATCCCTTAGAGAGAAATATAAGGAAATAGGTATTCTTACAGTAGCCTCATAATATATTGGATAGAGGCAGGCGTTACTTTGCGGAAGTCCATCATAATGAAGGAACCAGAAGTTTAATTCGCTATAATCCGCGACAAAAGGAATATCTATGTGGTACAGTGATTTTATATATATATTGATTATATATTTTATTTATTTTTTAATTATATATCGTGAATTTATTTATATTTTATTAATTTATTTTATATTTATTTACCACACCACAGAATTCCCCCAAAAACTACCCTTTATATATTGATAAATATATATTGATTATATATATATTTTTTTTTTATATATATATTTATATTTATTTACCGCACCACAGAATTCCCCAAAAACTACCCTCAACGCACGTTTCACTCCGATACCGGAGCATCCTCAGGAGATGTTGCCTCCACAATGCACGATTGTGAAGGGATTATTCGTGTCGGAAATTCCGGCTTTTATACCTTTTTTGGCATGACTCAAACAATAGCCCCACCCCATCTACTATTAGTAGTAGTAGTAGTAGTAGACGGGGTGGGGCTATTGTTTGAGTCATGCCAAAAAAGGTATAAAAGCCGGAATTTCCGACACGAATAATCACTTCACAATCGTGCATTGTGGAGGCAACATCTCCTGAGGATGCTCCGGTATCGGAGTGAAACGTGCGTTGAGGGTAGTTTTTGGGGAATTCTGTGGTGCGGTAAATAAATATAAATATATATATATAAAAAAAATATATATATAATCAATATATATTTATCAATATATAAAGGGTAGTTTTTGGGGGAATTCTGTGGTGTGGTAAATAAATATAAAATAAATTAATAAAATATAAATAAATTCACGATATATAATTAAAAAATAAATAAAATATATAATCAATATATATATAAAATCACTGTACCACATAGATATTCCTTTTGTCGCGGATTATAGCGAATTAAACTTCTGGTTCCTTCATTGCCTCATAATATGTTTATAGTAATTCCATCTTTGTACAACAGCACATTCACAATTACAAAAAAATATGCGATCTGCATGATAGGCAAACTAGAGGCCGCCATAAGCTCGTGACTCCATCCTCCGCCTCAAGAAGGTCCGAAGGTCGTTCGTGGGAGTGAGCATCCTATTTTATAACAACATTTCACAACAATTTGACAAAGGAGCATGGATTTGACTCGCTCCAGCAATGCTAAGGACAGCTGCTGTTAGTTAAAGAATTTAACAAATTAGTGAAACAGTTAATTATTTTGAACCCACCACGCTGCTCCAATGCGGCTTGGCGGGATTTAACGACTATTATCATGTTAGTGATAATAACCGGGACCGACGGCTTAACGTGCTCTCCGAGGCACGGCAGTTAAACACTGCCAACTTCCTAACTCCGATTTAGTACTGAGAATTTCTAGTCAGAACAAACCAATAGGTAGGTACTTAATTATGCCCGACCCGGAACTCGAACCCGGGACCTCACGGCCGCCGTAGATGAGATATAATATAGATGACCATAATATAATAATAACGGTGTCATATCTCATAATTTTATAAGTACCTAAGTATATTATGATAGGTATTCTCACAATGCTACCTAGTTCAAGCTAGGTATCCGTGGCCAGCGTACGCCGTGGCTTAGGATCAAAGTCGAGTCTCGTACATCCGCCGTAATATTCCCAACGCCGAGCATTTCTGTGGTTTCAGGAATGATTTCCCTCAGCGCGGCAACTTTACCAATAGCTGATATTATCCATACTGATATATTAAATTAAGATCCGATATTCCAGATGCTGAGCATTTCTATGGCCGCGGGAATCCTAGGCTTGTCTGATTTGAAAATATTAGGCAGTATAATAATAGGTACTTATTAAATTTTTTGGGAGATATTTCACCGCGGTTAATATGCTGGTGGCAGTAGGGCTGGCTCAGTTTTTACCCAAAGGATCAGCCTGGCTGTCTTGCGCGGAAATGCAGCCAGCATTCTTGCCACTATTCCACGCGGGCATGATTTATATAGTAATTAGGTTAGACTAGCTAGCTTTTAGTTCTATTGTATTGTTTTGTATAATACCGATGTCTCGTTTGTGTATCGAAAAACGTAAAGTAGATATTAAATAAATTGCCAACATACATAAGTGAGCTTTGAAGAAACTAATGAAGGATATTCATGGATAGTGTAATAAATTTCCCCACCTTGAATTAATGAGTCGTTGATTCATTTTGACTGGCGCGCATTTTGATGATATTTGGTACAGGAATAGGCCTTATCCCGGGGAAGGACATAGGCTACTTATTATCCCGGAAAATTAACCCGAAACCAAATTCCACACGGACGAAGTTGCAGGCATCAGCTAGTTCTATGACTATAGTTGAATAGGTATATCATAAAATGATCAATTTTACGATGTGGTCATATCAGATACACGGGTTCAAGTTTAATGATCACGTTTCGCCAAAGCAGATGTAAGTACCTACCGCATGTGGCACATTTGAGACCCAAACAAACAAAATTTACGCGGCCTTAGGGTACGTCATAAGATTAATGGCAGCGAGATTAAATATCATAAGTTTAGGATAAGGCGATTGGGGTGCTGTAATAAACTTATGTTATGACTCATCAAAGGTTTATTTCATGTAGGACTTGTGCCTGTTAGGATATATCAGGACTCTACCACCGGTTCGGAAAACCCCCGATTGTGTAAAGAAATCCCTAATCGTTTATCGTATGGATCATTCGAACTATTTAAGGTGGTCATAGATACCTGCACGTCGAAAAGTATGTTCAAATTATTACGATTTGGTTAGACAATCAGGCCTCAGATTCTACTGAGAAGAAAGATTCTACTGGCAAGAAACTCAGCAGTTGCTCTTTTAAAACGAAAAATGTTGCTACCAATGGTTGCTACCAGTGGCGGATTTGCAGCCTTGGCCGCTCTAAGCCCCATGCTAGTCAAGTACCAGCCGCCCTTTCTCAGCACCCATCATAAAGACTTCATAACGAATTTACTTTATTGACAACTTGTATCGAACCCAGCTATTTACAGAATATGGCATCACCACTACAGCCCATTAACGTCCCACTGCTGGGCACAGGCCTCCACTCTCTTCTTCAAAGGGAATTAGAGCTTAGACCCACCACGCAGCTCCAATGCGGGTTGGAGGGCTTTAACGATTATTATCATGTTAGTGACAATAACCGGGACCGACGGATTAACGTACTCTCCGAGGCACGGATCTAACTCCGGGCTAGTACTGAGAATTTCTAGTCAGAAAAACCCAATATTTAATTATGGCCCGACCCGGGACTCGAACCTGGGACCAGACATGCCAACCACCAGACCAACGAGGCAGTTGGCAATATACGAGTAGCATGATACGTCACAATTGAATCGCCCTCGAAATTCAAATAAGCTGCTCGAGTAAAATAGGTTCTTTATGCCTGGATCCTTTTATGAAATTCCCATTGTAAATTCCGTATTTTACAGGACACGTTCGGCATGAATGCGTCTTAGATCGACGCTGCCGTTCCGCAGAATACATGCAATATAAATACACATACTGAGTGAAGAACATTTTGGGGATCAAGTCTTATTTCGTGTTTTTTTTTTTCAATAAAAAGTCTGTTATTTTTAGGGTTCCGTACCCAAAGGGTAAAAACGGGACCCTATTACTAAGACTCCGCTGTCTGTCTGTCTGTCTGTCTGTCTGTCTGTCTCCAGGCTGTATCTCATAGACCGTGATAGCTAGAAAGCTGAAATTTTCACAAATGATGTATTTCCGTTGCCGCTATAACAACAAATACTAAAAATTAAAAAAATATATATATTAAGGGGGGTCCCCATACAATAAACGTGTTTTTTTCGTATTTTTTTGCTCAATATTAAAAACGGTAACAGGTAGACGGTTCAAATTTTCACAGAATATTAACTAGTATATTACCTTTCAAAATAAATAATTAAGGATCAATAAAGTAAATATTAAAGGGGGGCTCCCATACAACAAACGTAATTTTTTGATATTAACAGTAAACCTCTACAAACAAAGTTAGTTTTGCGGTTCATTAACAAAGGTAATTATACCTACTTCTTGAGTACGGAACCCTCGGTGCGCGAGTCCGACTCGCACTTGGCCGGTTTTTTTGTACTTGTATCCCCTAATAAAGATTTCTTTCTTTCTTTCTCGGCTTGGCATTACATTGACAGCTGAGCTGGGTAACTTGATCAAGTGATGAAAATATAATACGCTATGTTTCATTTTTTCCACTACAAGTGTTACACGAAGGCAGGAAACTCTTGTAAATAATACACACAGATGATGCTTCGTATAGTATAATTCCACGTTCGGTTATTTCATGTGTTATTAAGTACATATAATGCGATTTAGTTAACCCGAAACACCAATCACAATTACTGGTGACAATAATAATTACACTTTCACTAACAGATAAAGAATGACTCAAGTACCGCCAAGCGATCTTATTTATAGAAGACACATTTAGTTTATTGACGTTTTTGTCATGATGTTATATTTCTTGATTCAATTTAAAGTCAAATGAGCTCTTATTATTCATAAACGCTAACAGCTCGGCCGTCCTGTTTAGACGAGTCCTCGCGTGAATCTACCACCGGTTCGGAACCTATACTCTACAGAGAAGAACCGGCAAGAAACTCTGCAGAATGGAAAAAAAAAATAGTAATTTTATCGGTATATGGTAATTGTTCCGGCCATCTGATCATTTAATTGGTCCTCCAATTGCTATTGACATGATATCTTTATTTATTTTTTTGGAAATCCAAGTGTTTTTTATTAATTATAGTATGCATAATTTCGATCCAAAAAACCATTGTAATTTAGTTTGATTCCATCACTCAACAATAAGTGACTAAGAACAATTTTTTTTATTAAAATTCGTCATCATGATTTTAGTTTCACTATTGATATTTTGCACTGATGGTATCAATAATTATGATTTATCTCAAATTACATAATTATTTTCCAAGCTTTCTCAAAGCTTTCTAAACACATAAAATAAAATCAGAAATACCTTAAAGCTAATTTGCTCATCACTCATACTGGTTATCCCCCTAACTTAGCTCCAAAATCTCAAGACACCGCAAGATCGGCTGCTCATCACACATACTGCTTATCTCCAAAACTTTACTCCAAAATCTCGAAGACTTTAGGATACACCTTAGACTGGACTCCAAGATCACGAAAACACTAAAATCACAAAACTTTTCTCATCAACTCTAACCATCATAAAACTTAGGAGTCATCTATAAGACTCGAATCACTCAATCATCACAAAGACCACAAAACTTAAGAGTCATTTTAAGACTCAAATCACTCAATCGTCATAAAACTTTACTGTTTAACTCTAACTATCACAAAACTTATTTCTATCTAACTCTAAACATCACAAAACTTAGGAGTCATCTCAAGACTCAAATCACTCAATCGTCATAAAAGTTTTCTCTTAAAATCTAACTTTCACAAAACTTATTTCTATTTAACTCTAATCATCACAATACTTAGGTGTCATCTCAGGACTCAAATCACGCAATCGTCATAAATCTTTTCTCTTTAAATCTAACTTTCACAAAACTTATTTCTATTTAACTCTAATAATCACAAAACTTAGGAGTCATCTCAAGACTCAAATCACTCAATCGTCATAAAGCTTTTCTCTTTAAATCTAACTTTCACAAAACTTATTTCTATTTAACTCTAATCATCACAAAACTTAGGAGTCATCTCAGGACTCAAATCACTTAATCGTCATAAAGCTTTTCTCTTAAAATCTAACTTTCACAAAACTTATTTGTATTTAACTCTAATCATCACAAAACTTAGAAGCTATCTCTAAGGTTAATCTACCGATTGGCTTACGTATAAACATAATACGTTCTCTTTCGCTTCGTTCTATTTTTTTGAAGTGAAATCTTCTTCAGCCGCGTTGAGCACTTTTTAGTCGGGAGTAAACTTGTGGATTCGCGTCACCAATACCGCGTTGTTACGAATTTCAAACGGGTGCTAATTAAACAAACCTCCACTCTCAATAGCACTACTCGCCACCAAAAACTCCTCCAAATCACTAAGTCAGACACTATCAAAGTAAGTCTGAAAAATACTATCGTATCCGCTATATTTCTTCGAATTATATTTTTTTTTCGGTGACATTTAACATTTTTTTTTAAAACGTTTTTAATAATTTTAAATGAGTAAGTTAGTGCTATTTTTATCGAATGTAATGTAATTTAATCGTAAATTTTATTTTGAAACAATTTGCACACCATTTGGTAGAATATTTGGTAGAATATGTTAGTGAAATTACCACTTTAAGACCTAATCTGTACCCATAATCTTGCAAATAAATATTGTTTTTTTTATTTATTTAAGTAAATACAACTCGGCGTATTAAAAGTACAGCGAAACATGTATAATTTACAACTCGTTCTATAATGTTCACCCAATATTATCATCAGATTTATGGCCCCTAAATATTAGAAACCCCCAAGGGCAAATGTTTAGCCGATCACCAAAAATAGCAAACGATCACCAAAATTAGTACAAAAGTAGTACATGGCCACCGAAATCTCAACCATATTTCAATTTAACTAATTCTAATCGTACAAAATACAGACATGACTAGATTTTTATTATTTATTATTTTATTGTGTGATTATTTGACTTAATATTTAACTGGTTATTTGACTACTTGCTCGATTACTCGTAATAGAATATACTCATAGACGTAATAGAATTAGTTCCATGGACATAATATGACTTTTAAATACGATTAAAATGACTTTTAAAAATATCATATTATACTAACCGCCATGCCATGTTTAAATTCAATTTACCAAAATTAATTTTTATATTTACCAAAATAAATTTTTCTTAGTATGTTAATTAAGTTTTATGTTAAGGGTGAAAGTCTATAATATTATGTACCTATAAATTTATTGAATTAATTTTTGATTTGAAATTTTTATAAATTAATTTGACATTATAAGTTTAATTGATTGTATAAAATATTCGATATTGCAATACCATGATGGGGCCTCATGTCTCTATGATTGTATTATGAACATTGTACATGAAAGCAATAATAAATAATAAATGGAATGAAGGTATATTAGCCCAAAATAGCATAACTACTTTTGAATATTTATGTTGAATCCTAACCTAAGATATTAATACATATAGAACTTTAAAAAAATCGATTTAACTGCATAAATTCGAATGGTGCTCTTCCTTTAAATGAGGAATATTATATTATGATGAAGCTTTAAAACGTGAAATACTGGTGAGTTGTAAACACTGTGGCTAAGTTTGTAAATTTGATGGCGATATATTATATCAGTAGGAGAAGTAGTTTGTTTTTCTTTACTTGACGCTTTCTTTGAAATATTTAGTGATTGTTGCAAAAAAAATCTCATTTTCCCGTTGCTTAGTTAATAACATCAGAAATTAGGTTCCGTAGCAAAAAGTAATAATTCTGCAGCTTGAGTTAAAATTTCCTTTTTCAAACCCTTATCTTATCCACTTAGTGATTCTCTTTCTCTTTCTTCTAGACTTTTTCCATTATTTGGAGTCAGTTCTTCTCATTTGCTTGCGCCAATATATTCTGTCTTGGGTTGTCTGCTGCTGAAACTGCTTCGCGCTCCATATCAGGTTACAGTTGTCCGCCACGTGGCTGCAGGGTACCCTCTCCGCCTCGCGTTCTGCCAATACTCTCCACACAACATGATTCTCTTCTCGCCGCATAATGTGTACTAACGTAAACGACCCTCTACCATTTTGTCCGTTATTGGGGCAACCTTAAAACTTCTTCTGATCTGCCCATTCCGCACTTTATCGAGTCTAGTTTCATTGGGCACCCATCTATGCATCTTCATTTCGTTAACACGCGATTTCTATTCGCGAGTCTTTTTGGTTGCCCAGCACTCTGTGCCGTACAAGCATTGCAGGTCAGACTGCCGTTTTCTATACCTTGCCTTCGATCTTTATGGGCATCCGGTTATCCCCTATTAGGGTTTGTACTTTCTAAAATCATTTCCTAGCTATGTACAGATGTCCACGTCATAATCTTTAAATTTCAGCCCGATTCGTCCAGCTGTGTATTGTTAGAACAGTCAGTCAGAATACCAAATTGTAACTACAATATATTTAAAAGAATGTTAAACGAATAGCCCACATAAAATTGATTTTACAGTGAAAAATTATGTTTTCTTTTTTTAAGCAAATATACCTTTTTATAATAGTTTAGATAAACTAGTTTATTGGGAGTTTTGATCATAAAAGGAATACTATGCAATCGGATATTTGTGAAGCAGCCAGGTAACCTTCACATTATTGAACTGAGATTACAACAAACAAGTGAAGACTTCACGTTTACAATCAGTAATCCTAATACTTAACTCTAACTTTCACAATGTCGGTCACTACAACTAAAATCATGCATAACTTTCACAATAACATTTGTGGACTACCTTCGTCCATCACAACTAATATCATACATATCTCTCTCATTATCAATTGAGTGACCACCTTCATTCACAACAACTAAAATCATATATATCTTTCACAATACCAGTTGCATAACCACCTTCGTTCACGATCTAGCGACAAGAAACCAGTAAGAAACTCGGTGGCGACTAAAATAACTTTGTCAACTAACAGCCAGTTTTTCATTTCAACCTTGATATTGTCCATTATATTCACAACATTGTTGACATCAGTATTCAATCATCATTCAATTCGATCGATCAATTTCGTAATATAATCAAACATAAAATTTACCTACAAAATCATGTTATAAAATCACGTTATTCCTCAGACAATACGAAAAAAAATGTTTTTTCAATGGAATTGATTTCTTTCTCTTTAAATAACAAAGGCTAATTCTAATTCAATTCAATAAACAAATTCTATTTCAAAACCAATCATGAAATTGTTAAAAATCAGTCTTAACGATTTTTTTAAATTTACAGCTTAGGTTGGTTTGCATCAACACATTTTGACGGATCGTAACCTCCCAATATGGCGCCCACAAGCGTTAGTCAAAGAAGGCGTCGATCATTATTTTTACCATGAAGCAACACTAGTAAATTAACAAAAGTCAACGTAAGCTACGATAACCATTGATTTGAATCAACCGGCCCTTATTCCATTAAAAACATTCTTATTCGACCGAGCAATAAGTACATGATTCCATATCAACCCATAATTAAATAGATAAATTAATGAATGATTTCACCATATTCGTAGTCCAGTATTTTCCCATCGCAGCAATGTGGCCTCCAAATCCGCAAGTATACACGCGCCTCCATGTCATCCACAGTCCAGCACTCGCCCATCGCAGCAATATGGCCTCCGACACCGCAAGTATACACGCGCCTCCATGTCATCCACAGTCCAGCACTCGCCCATCGCAGCAATGTGGCCTCCGACACCGCAAGTACACACGCGCCTCCATAACAGCATTCACGTCATCAAGTTCGCAGCGTCAGAGCACCATCATCACACCCTGCCCACACCGCAGGCACTCATTGAAGTAATTGATATCCACATGGAAAAAAAAACAGAAACACGTTAATTTTCGGCTCGCCACTACTATGAATCGTGCAGAAGAAATACACAAAAATATTTCATCGGTAGTAAACTTGGGAAATAATAAATTAATGTAAAATGTGTGTGGATTATTTTTCAGCTTACTAATAATGACATCTACATATTATTATCTTTGAATTTTTTTTTTTTTTTTTTAAAATTATAAATTGATATGAAATTGTGTTACAAACAGTGACACAGTCAGCTTTACTTTGCACCGTGTTAATATATAGGAAAGACATAATTATTATAACTAAAGAAATAAACATGCGACTAACTTAAAAATTAAGTGGGTAATCTACAAAAATTTTAGCTTAGCGCTTAGCAACATCGCGTCGCTGCCAGCGAAACCGGTTTCAGATTGCAGTTTACGCGTGATTACTATTTACTATAGAGGTTGCTCCAAAAAAATTTTTTTTTTTTAATGTTTGTGTTTGAAATTCTTTTCGTTCATGCTTTCTTTTAAAATTTCACGAAACAAAATAATTTACTACTTTTGATATGTTGGCACTACTCAGTACTAGGTATGGCAAGGTACAGCTACTGCCTGATACTTAAACCAACACAGAAAAGGAATACATCATGGTACATAAGTATCAAAAATCGAAGTAGCTATTCGAAACGAAAATCATGTGAACCCATAAAAAAAAAACTAAATCGAATGTATGCAGGCTGCTACTTATTAGAATTATTTTATGCAATTGCCACTACAAGGCGTATAAACATTTAGATACATAATCATATATATATTTTATAACATATATATAATTTTTTACACTCAGATACTTTTTTAAAGTTTCTATTTTTTTTTTTTTTTACAATTTTAGCTACTTCCAAAATAAGACTATTTCTATTCTTCAAAAATGTATAACATTTTATGAGCAAGTTGTAATAAAAACAACTATCACATTTTTGTTAAACTCAATATATACCATTGCTTGGTTAACACTCGAAATTTGAATTAAGATACTATTTACTATACTTAAAAATAATAATCGATTCACACGTACCTTTAATTTTAGCCGAAGACGAGGTTCATTAGCACTTCTGAGCTGTTACACGAAGGCAGGAAACTCTTGTAAATAATACACACAGATGATGCTTCGTATAGTATAATTCCACGTTCGGTTATTTCATGTGTTATTAAGTACATATAATGCGATTTAGTTAACCCGAAACACCAATCACAATTACTGGTGACAATAATAATTACACTTTCACTAACAGATAAAGAATGACTCAAGTACCGCCAAGCGATCTTATTTATAGAAGACACATTTAGTTTATTGACGTTTTTGTCATGATGTTATATTTCTTGATTCAATTTAAAGTCAAATGAGCTCTTATTATTCATAAACGCTAACACAAGTTAGCCATTGACTGCTATCTTACCTGATATTAAGTGGTGATGTAGTCTTAAATGGTAGCGGCCTAACCTGCTAGGGGTTATTTTCTCAGATATACCAAACACTGTGAAAGAAGAAAAACCACACTGTCCATAGCAAAAACAAAATAACATTTTCATTAACTAAAACTTTTAAAACAACTTCTCCCTGCTTTTCCAGCGAGACTAAAAAACTATTACTTCTGTATTATTAAAAGAGATGAGAGATTTTTTTAAGCTAACTTTTTAAAAATACACTGTATAATATCCCGGAAGACTTGCCTTTTTATTAACCGACTTCCAAAAAAGGAGGAGGTTCTCAATTCGGCGCGTATTTTTTTTTTAAATGTTTGTCGGTGCATATGATCTCCGTGGTTTCTGAACCAATTTAAAAAAAAAAACCTATCAGTCGTTAGAGGAAAAAAAGTAGAATGAGGTTTCTTTTTTTGACTTTTCGCGGATAACGTTTTAGCCACGTACAAAATAGGGAATTTCAAGTTTTCTTTATTACAGAAAAACAAAAGTTACATATTTGAGTGAAAATTTTATTTATTAAACACGTTCAAGTTGAAATTATCTATTTAAATACGAAGTTGCATGAAATGAGCAAGCAATAGGTACATTCATTTATTTGTATTATTGAACACGATCTTTTGTATCGAAACTTTTTTAAGACCAAAGCAACTCAACCAATAAAATAAATACTTATATTAAAAAAAAACTATATAACTCACTTGTGAACAATAGCAATGAAAAAGTCACAGTTTGATTATAGGTGTCATTATGTGCCTATTATAATTGCGGTGAAATCAGAGCCACTTTATGAGCAAGTGTGTTGAAAAAATCTTTCCAAAAATCTTTCGAACGGGCTCGAAACTAGTCGGGCATTTTTCCCACACATAACACGAAGTTTATCCGGGAGCTATGTATATTGTATAGTTATAATGTATATCACTCACGATAGTTTAAACGTTAAAATTATTGTTGTAGGTATTTGATTTACTAACATGTAGGTTACCTCAATATTCATAGACTCGAGGTCTACATTATAAAGGGAACCATCTGGAATTAGGTATTTTGAGAAATTCCAACGCTTTGGCGAGAAAATGGTTTCATAAGTGAATGAAGAACATGACTGACTGACTGGTACATTTAACTATCGTTCAGTTTAAATTGCCATCCAATCCAACCAACCCAACCCCATCAATTTTTTTTTAAATTTTACTAGCCTAATGTCACCCGGAATAAGCTAGGGATTCTAACGATACCTCATTTATCAAAATCGGTTCAGACGTATAGAAGTTATGGTGGAATATACAAACTCACATACATACATACATACATGAACCCTGAAAACAATATACCAATACTCTTTTTTCAGGCAGTCGTATAAAAAGGGAAAGGGTTTTGAGAAATTACAATAAGTTTCATAAATAAATCTATATCCGCAGGAGAAAAGCTAGTGTTGGATAGAAGCAGGCGTTACTTTGCGGAAGTCCATGACAATGAAAAAAACTAGAAGTTTAATTCGCTTCCGCCACAGAAGTAAAATCTATGTGGTGCAGTGCGTATCTCGTACCTGATGCCCGCGACATTCACCACACCCCACATAAACCCTCAAAAATACTCTCAACGTACGTTTCACTCCGATACCGGAGCCTCTTCAGGAGATGTTGCCTTTACAAAGCACGATTGTAAACGACAACGTTTACAATCGTGCATTGTAAAGGCAATCAGGTTCGAGATACGCACTGTACCACATAGATTTTTCTTCTGTGGCGGATTGTAGGGAATTTAACTTCTATTTTTTTTCATTGAAAAGCTAGTGGTTTAAATATAGAGGACTCACTTATCGTTCAACGCACAGCTCAAACCAGAGCGAGACGGATCGGAAAGGGCATAGGTACAGATAGCTATTTGGCATCCGCTATGAAAGGATTTTTAAAATTCTATCCCTCAGAGAGTAGCCCCTTCCTAAAACAGGGACTTGGAATTTTCCAAACAAAATCGAACTTAAAACGTGAGCAAAGGCGCGGGCTAAAGCTAATCTATACTTACATACTAATATTATAAATGCGAAAGTTTGGCTGGATGGATTTTTGTAACTCAATCATGCCATAAAGACTGAACAGATGTGGATGAAACTTGGTACTGAGTTAGATTATACTGTACAATAATATATTATAGGCTAGTTTTTATCCCGGAAAATAAAAGTTTCCGCGGGAACCAAATAACCTCAATCCATGCGGACGAATTCGCGGGCATCAGCTAGTCTTAAAATAAAGGGTCTATCATATTCTCTAGAAATCTTTAACATAACATGCGTGCAAATAATGCAGGGCACATTCCGACCCTCGAGGGACCGCTTGCTTAGCAAATATGTGAAGCTTGGCCTGCGCTATTTTGGACCATTGCAAAGGACAACATTTTGATCAGTCTATAGATTGGTAGTACGTATAAAGGTAGCGTCCACTGCTAGCAAATCATCAGTATTATTTTTTTTTACTTCTGTAAGTTGGTCTTTGGGGGAGGCCTACGCCGAAGAGGTAACTAATTTAAAATTTAATTGTATTTTGATGAAAAGAATATGCATATAGCATGTAAATGTAATGAATAATAAAATTAATTGATTATGTGAAGCTATCGAATAATATGATATGTCATTCAGACTCACATTAATAAAATCAAATGAAATATTAATTAAATAAAAACCAAAATTAAAAAATTGTAATTCATATTTGATTCACTTAACTTATTGATTATGTATGATTAATAATAAGAGACAAAATTAAAAAAAAATATAATAGTTAATTGATTTAAGTTAAGCCTTTGTCTGCAATCTCAGTTAAGTTATACAGCATAATTACTGATCTGTATATTGGAGTCGGATTAGCATTATTTATAAGAAACATTGAAACAGAAGTCAGGTTTAAAAATTGAGTAATAAATAGAATATTATAAATAAGGCCTATAAACTACAAAATAATATTCATAGCCAATTTCCAGATGCTTCATTTTGCTATTGGTATCAGAGGAAGAAATTAATTTATTCCCAGTTTCCAATGAAATCTATTTGTTCCCTTTCAATTTATTTTATGAAATAATAAATAATAATTATTTATTAAATCCACACTAATATCATAAAAGTGAAAGTATGTCTGTCTACTACGTTTTCATGACACATCTTTTCCTAAGATTTTGACGAAATTGCGTTTGTTTTTATTGCTGAAAATCATAAGAGTTCCCATTGAATGTGAAATCAATCACACGGGACGTGAAAGAATCGATGCGGACAGAGTCGCGGGCTTCATCTAGTTGTTTAATATAGTATCACGTAAATAACTTATATTTTTAGTTTATTCATTGTACCCAGCTATTTTCACTAACATCCCTCAGGTTGTTAAGCCGGCACTACGAATTTACACCGCTCAATTTTTCCAGCAAAAATATTCTGCCAGAAAATTTTATAAATCCACACGCACTCAGTGTTGTAGAATACTGCGGATAATCTTTCGGTGAAATTACGTAGGACGGACTTAGCCTAGTTGAAATTGTATGGTAGAATCTCGGTGAAATCCCTCGTCTGGCGTACATAGAGGTGACAGTACATAAGACGCCCGGTATACAGTTAATCTGCCCCCCGATTGTGTAAGAAAATCGTTATCGTAAACTTTTTTCAAACGTATTACCTGTGGTATACAGAGAGTCCACACGGCGCGTTGCGTTGCGTTGCGTCGTCGCATTTTGACGCAGAGCCAGCCACACGGGCGCTGCTTCATCGCAGCGTTACAGTACACCGGCGTCGCAATGAGTACACCCCCGCCCGCTTCGTCTCGGGGGCTACAGTGTCGTGAGTGCGTTGCGTCGTCGCAGCGCACCATGTGTACACTATAATTATTTGTATGAAAAACGACTCAGCGGCAACGCAACGCAACGCAACGCGCCGTGTGGACTCTCTGTTATTCGAACTGTTTATGGAGTTCATGTGGAAAAGCATGCACGAACTCTTCAAAAAGGTCGAGTAATACGTTTTATGTTGTTAAAATACCATTACGATTTGCTCAGACAATTGGAACTCTGGATCGTGATCCATATTGATCGTGCACAGAGTGGATTGACGTTCAAAATGGTCAATCCAACGTCAACCCCAATGATATCAATATGTTACCACCGATGCTCACTGATCAATACACTTACGCGATCCGCGATGCGCTTTCAGCGTTTCCGCGGAAGATTGACTGTTTACCGGGCGATTATTTCGCTACGAACAATATTATAGGTAGGTACAGTTCCAAGCTTAATAATATTATAAATTATTATCGGGTCAAACACTCGTTATTATCGGTTCGTGATGTTTTCGTCATCGCTCGCTATAATGTTACATGCAAACGAATGCAGTCTATAGAATTAGTATATCTATCCATGCAAGACCGAGGCGAGAGTAGGTATGCTGATTGTTAGACCGTGTTGTCTGCATGACCGAAATTGAATACAACAATTCTTCAAATAAATTCTTATAGTTATCATATTGTTGCACTAATCCGCTCCTTTTTAAAGGTTCAGGAGATCACTTTTGGTAATAATACTTTGCTTTCTGTACTTTTTAAATGTTCTCTTTGTATTTAATGTTTTGTGTGGCAATAAAGAATGTATATATCTATCTATCCATTTACCTATAAACAATCCCATCATTATATTATCATTCATCATCATATCATTCTCCATCTATCTATAAACAATCAGTAAGAAAATAATTTAATATAAAAAATTATTTTTAAACAACCGACTTCAAACTCCCGTACCAACTTTACAACAACAAGCACACGCTATACAAAGTACTTATTTTATTGTTGATATTTTAAAAACCGCTCGACCGATTTCAATAAAATTTATATGGGACCACATGGGAAGTATGCCCTTTCAAATAAAAAAGAATCATCCAAATCGGTCCACCCAGTCAAAAGTTCTGAGGTAACAAATATAAAAAAAAAAAAAACAATCAGTCGAATTGAGAACCACCTTCTTTTTTTGAAGTCGGTTGAAAATAGAGTGCACTGTTTCCAGGACGCGCGTTGCGACCGTTTGTATGAAGAGAGAATACTGTATATACCAATACTGTGCCGCAAGTCTATGTAAATACTTATTACGTAGCATATGAATAGTACAAATTATTTACATTTTGTAACATTTTACTTTTATAAAAATAGCAATTGCGGCTCCAGTAGAATCATTTTCTGAACCGGTGTTCGGTGTGTGGGAGTCTAGACTTCTAATAAGTGACACAAGCAAGGACAGAAGTTGTCCTTCGTGAAATAAATTAATCATTTCATTTCATACCTAATAGCTGACCCGCCCTGACTGTACTTTCGGTAGGTAAGGTAAAGGTACGTAAGTTCAGTATCCTATTTGAGCATGATGCCGTAACAGACACAATATGTGCAACAGTTTAAAAAATGGTTTTGAACTCTGTAGGTTTCGATACTAAAGTTTCCTTCCATTAAATTAGTTCAAAGATATTCGTGCAGTAAGTAAGTAAGTCTAGTTAGAGCTATAATAATATTACACTTATTGATATAATTGGCAGTAATAACGGATACGACGACCTCCCTCCCTTTAAATACCTCCCTGGTGCAGTGGTGAGCACTGTGGTCTCATAAGTGGGAGGTTAGGGGGTAGAACCAGGTTCTATCCCCGGCAGGGTCAATTCCGGGAAATTGTAATTTCTGTATTTCCTCTGGTCTGGCCTATAAGGGTTCCTCTTTACTCCTTGAGGTACGGAACTCTAAAAAACAATCTCTGAAAACGCCCTGTTTGAACCATTAAATTTCCATAGATCGTCACCTCCATTACGGGCAAACCTGTGGCACGCTCAGCAGAAATCTAATTTATGTGATCTATCCGACCCACCCCTTTTATGTCACATCGTTAAGCAAATGGACAGGGATCGATTCAAGGGATCTTTTAGCGTAAAAGGTATAATTTTACATCTGGGTCACTATCTCAGAGAATCTGTCAAAATGCCCTTGCCCTATTCCTTTTTTTGACGCCATTAGAAGTCTTCAAAGGGCGGATTTAAACAATAATATCCAATATTCATTTTAACGTCTCACGTGTTACGTGTGACACGTGAGTTTATCCGGTAGTTATGTATATTTAAAATAAATTACCATCATTTTAAATTGCAGTCAAAGCCTTTTTTTATATTTACACGCGCAGGTGGGTCACCTGATGGTAAGTGATTACCGCCGCCCATGAACATTTGCAGCACCAGAGGAACTGCAAATGGGTTGAGTTTTGGAGGAATTAGCTTTTCCACCCTTTGAATATCTGAAGTTTTGAGTGAGCTGGAGAAACGCACAAGGTAAGGTAAGGCTCAGCTCGGGTCAGGAGCTCAGGTTTTCGATGCGATGTTCTTCTTCTACTCATATGATGAAGATATATCCTTACTTCATGTTTTTTTGCTCGAAAAGTTTTAATACCATTATGACAAATCTGTGACATAAAAAAATGAGCAAAATTAAGACAGAAATAGACAGAAATCAACCGAAATGTCAATACAAAGATGTTACGACGCATTTATTTCTTAGGTTTATTGTTATTATTGTGTATTACTAATATTTCTTTTTGCTACGAATATTTATCAAATGACGAGCTAAATTCAAATCAAGTCAATAGTAAATTTCGAGTTGATGGACGCAAGTCGAGAAGGAAATTGAACCGAAGAAATCAAGCTCATATTGATGTGGCCAGCTTCATACAAATACCTGATGTGTCTTCTCTAGACGAGAATCAACCTTATGAGCAATATAGACAGAAAATCAGGAGTCAAAGTATCGACTATGGTAATTATGGGTCTTATGCCAATATAAATGATGAATTCAATAAAGATAATAGGGAATATCAGAGTTTGAATGCTGATAAAATTCCTGAAGTTAACGTATTACATGCGAAACACTTTGTTCCTCAACATATGAACTTAAACGGATTATCCATGGATGAAATAAACTCTCCAAACATTGAAACACACAAAATAGGTGCAAAGCAATTCGATTTTCCATACAATACAAATGTCGAACATTATTCGCGGAAGGAAAAGAAATGGTAAGTCTCAATTTCAGAGTAAACAAGTATTTACTAAAATATTGTTATTCGATAAATTCGTATTTTAAACACCTCAACCCAGTGGGTCTAGAAATGTAGAGCAAAGCAAAATCCTGCCATCTCAAGAATTCTCATACCTTGGTCAAACGTGTTAATCTGTTTTTACTTTTTAGCGCCGGCTTAAAGAAAATAAAAATTCCGTTTTTTTCCCGTGACAAAAACAAGGAAAAAGGCAAAGTGCCTGAAACAACTGAAAAGAAAGGCAAAAAAAGAAGATTATTTCGCTCACGTAAGGTTAAGAAAAACAGTACCAGCATGCCGAAAACAGCTGTACATAGTACGAATAGTATTATGGTAAAATCTACAGAGACTAACTTGGATGCAGATAAAATCTTTAAAAGATCTTATTTTGAAAAACTGTGTCCAGAATGTAAACAAATGTTCTTTGGAGACTCAAAATCAGATGAACGGCGTAAAATTTCAAATGACATGGTACATAATAGCCGACAATATTTTGAAAGGAAGGCCCATGATCCTAAAGTCAAGGAAAATGACAAACCAAGTAATTTTGAAAGGAAACCAAACAGTTTGGAAAGTAATGATGAATTTGAAAGTTCTGTGAAGGATAGGAGGTGGAAAAGAGATCTTGAGACGATCAAGGAAAAACAAAAGAAAGTATTAGAAGAAATAGAAAAAAAAGTTGAAAGCATAAGAGCGAGCAATACTCAGGAGAAGTAAATTTATAATGTTATCACTTTAAGTAAGATTTTGAGCGTGGTGTACAATATTTCTTAGTGAATTTCGTTTTAGAATTAAAGATATATTTAGTGATGATTTCATTTTCATTTTATTAGCACCATCCAACAAATTAATAGGAGCTGTCGCATCTTGATGATTTGGACTTACGCCCAGATCGGCCAGTCTAATTAAGATAAATCTGTTTTTCCTCAAACTTATGTAACAGTATGCGTGTACAGAATGCGTGTATGCGTTTCTGTTTTCCAATAGCACCAAGATCGCATATCAGCCCTCATATAAATCAGGCCAAGCTATTAAATATGACTTCTCGACGTGATTTGCATTTTGCTTCCCTTCTATTTGGTGTTGTATTGACAGGGAAGCCAAAATATTTGTATGTAAAACTTAAGTGGCAGGGGGAGCACAATCCATTTTACACTCGGGCGTCATGTCGGCGTAATATGACCACGCCCCATCATAGGACAGCTGCTTTCAGGGGAAGTTTCAGATTTGCAGCGAGTAAATGCTGGAATTCTTTACCACCGCCATTACGTGGCCTAAAAACAGTAAATGCTTTTAAAGCAAGGTATAAAGCATATATTCTTGCAACACAAATAGCATAAATTGATAAATGATTTATTTATTTCATATCCTAAGCAAATCATAAGTACATGTAAGGTATATAGTATGATATTAGATTAGTAGTATGTCAAAACAATATGTACGGTTATTAATAGTTAAGTTTTGGAATTAGTGTTAGTATGGGTATTATTAGTATGTATTTGTATTTTGTAAGATTACCTAGTATTAGTAATTTAGTATTAGTATTAACTCAAACTCAAAATATAATATTATTAATTATTACTCATTGCCCTGTTGGGATGTCAAACTTAGCTTTGAGGTTACGTTGCGTTAACTTATTATATTTTCTTACGTAACCAGAGTTTATTTAATCTAATAGTCTGAAATGATAATAGTCTAACCTCATCGGTATGGCCAATAGGTATGGTCCAGTGGTATAGATTGTCTGCATGATGTCTGCGGGCTCCATTTGTCCTTTGTGTCTGTTCATTGTTATTTGTGATACAATCAAACAATATTATCGTGATGGCTGTTGTTAAAATAATTAAGCAAAGTTCGCTTTTACACGACACATTTGTTAACTATGCTTGCTTACGTGGTAGGGCGTGGCAGGAAGGTTGTAAGCAGAGACAAGTTAATGTGTTTTTTCAAATCTACAATGACAATGACAATTTTATAGAATCACCACAGACTTACACACAGATCAAAGACACAGATACCACCGTGAAAGTAGAAAATTGGTACCATAAATAATGAATGATACACACTGATGTTATTTTAAGTTAAATTAAGTAATTTTTTATTTTTATTTTCATTTTAAATTTTATTAGGTGTAAGTGATGGTCCGTGACGTCTTGATCCTTGGGCTCCTCCTGAAAATCAGCGTTGCAGTATGTTTGGTAGGTATATACCTATCTCTCATGCTGTGGCACGGGCTGAGGAGGTGGCCCATTGACCAAACGTAGTTTTTTTTTTTTTTTTTGTTTAATTTGTATTTGTAAAAATTTATTTACATATACGTAGTATCTATTGTAGTGGTTATAATTTGGTCAATAAACTTTTATTTATTTATTTATTTATTTAACGGTTAAAGTTGATAAGTTGAGAAATATAGGTGATCTATCAATTTATGTGCCAAAAAACAACTTAACCCGTTGTCGTAGGTGAACGACAGAAGCGACGCCATGCGACGCGACGCAGCACGACGCCATAGAAAATGAGACTTATCTACGCGACAACGTAGGCCACGTGAAGGGTCAGCTTCTATTTGATACTGTGACGCCGCGTCGCATCGCGTCTCTTCGCGTCACATCGCGTCGCGTTGCCGCGTTTGTCGCTCAACTTGGACAACGGGTTAGTCACAATATATTTTGGCAAAAAGCAGCGCGGCTAGGTAACATTTAAAAATTCAGCCGATAGGTTTATTCTTGAATAGAACTGGGATAAAAAGCCAATGACTGTACGTAGAATGCCTGGTGGAAGACTTCGGCCGTGGCTATTAACTTTATCAGCAAAGACGTACCTCCAAGCGATTAAAAGCGTTCCGGTACGATTCCGTGTAGAAACCGATTGGGTTGGGTATGGGTTTAATACAATATAAATAACTGCCATACCCCGTTTAGCCCGCTACCATCTTCAAAACTGCATCATCACTTACAATAATTAGGGCAGATTGCAGTCAAGGGCTAGCTTGTAGTGGCGTAAAATAAATCTTATTTTTTTGTTTGTTATAGGTAGTCGGTTAAACAAAAAAAACACAGACATGTGGACTTTAACATTTTTATTTGAATAAATCTTCAAAAAATTACACGATCATGTTTGTTAAACTTTATTTGAAGAAAAACAGAAGACAATAATAATTGGTTTGCAAAGAATGCCCCAATTGCACAGCGCACTTGCAATCAGCAGCTAAATTGCTAAGCTTGTACAAATTCATTGCAATTGTTATAGTTGAACTAATAACCTGTACTATTGCTATAATAGATGTTAACTTGCATGTTGAAAATGTAATTGTTTATATAACATTGATCACATTAGTATACTGCAGTAGATTGAATGCTTGTGGTGTCTACTGCTCAACGCGGTACAATACGGACATACGGCTGGTTTCTGAATTGAGAATTTCATGTTGAGTCTGTCTCAAAGATTACTTAAGGACTAATTAAGCAAATTTTTGTTTCTGAATTGATATTGGGCCAGTTTCTGTATTAAGCATTCAAGCAAAAACAGCAAGTTCCAACTCTCAAACCTTACACAATATCAATTCAGAAACAAAAATTTGCTTAATTAGTCCTTAAGTAATCTTTGAGACAGACTCAACATGAAATTCTCAATTCAGAAACCGGCCGATAGAGTAACGTAAAATATAAAATAGGTATAATAATAAGCGGAACATATTATTTTATTAATACAATCAAAATAACATATTTTGGAGTTGCATGACACTTAATTCCTAAATAGCCTCCAATAAGATTTAATTCCTAACAATAATTTATGACATAAGAATTCACTTATAAAAACATCTTACATTTTAATTTAGATTTTTTAGTTATCTGAATTCGTAATTTCAGCCAAATCTATTCAGTCATTGTAGCTTGAAGGAGTAACAAACTTACAAACATGTAAACTTAGAAACATCCAGACTTTCATAAGAATACTAGTGGGGCCCGGCAGACTTTGTCCTGCCCTGAACCTCGAACCCGATTGCAGCTCCCCCTATCGGGTCCAATTCTCAATATAAACCATCCCGGGGCCAAACCAACACAATAAAAAAAGAAATAACGAAAATGGTCCAGCCGTTCACGCGTGATGCCGTGACCAAGGGAAATAGATTAGATATGATTTCAGAACCCCTACAGGGGTTTAATTCATATGCAAAGATTTTTTTCTAATTACATCCGCAAAGCTCGCATTTCGGTTTTCGATTATGATGAAGGAAAACGTCTTTCAGGATTTTTTTGTACTAAAAGACTCCAACCAAATGTCATCGCAGCGGGTCATCATACTAATATTATAAATGCGAAAGTCAGTTTGTTTGTTGATTTGTTGGTTTGTTGGTTTGTCCTTCAATCACGCCGCAGCCGAGCAACGGATCGACGTGATTTTGGCATGGCTATAGTTGAGGACCTGGAGAGTGACATAGGCTACTTTTTATGCCGGAAAAATAAGGAGTTCTCGCGGGAATCAAAAAAACTTAAACCACGCGGACGTAGTCGCGGGCATCAGCTAGTCTATAATAATTTATCATCATCGTTAATAATAGGCGTGTATAAGAATACGAAGGTGACTATGATCGCGATTGCAACACCCCTTTACCCAGTATACAAATAACATTACAACCCTGTCATGGATAATGATAGTGAAGAGAAATGCGAGTCATTTCGCAGCCTAGACATATCGCGTCGTTTGTCCTTCCTTTGTGAAGTTTATGTATGATTAAGTTATTGTATTTGTCAAGAAAACGTATGTTTTTACATTTCCGTGATATAATAGCACAATGTTAAACATTAATATATTATTTAATAATATATTTTTAAAAAACCGACCTCCAAAGCCACTGCAAAGAAAAAAAAGAAAAATAATAAAAATAAATAAATAAATGTTTATTTAGCTCTACACGGAAAAGAAACACAGAAATGAGAAATTATAACTAACTAATATACTAAACTTACTTACTTACTAAAAATACAAGATGGATTTTACAAAATGATTATAAAAATAAATTACTCCGTGTAAACGCTAAAAAGGCTGCTACCTCAGCATGTTGCTGCAGTATATGATAACTGCAGCGCTGATTTTCAGGCAGAGCCTTATGTGGCGTCACGACTAACGACCCGGAAGCGACCAGCGCACACTTTTCTTAAACACGGTGCTTAAGTTAGGCAACAAAAATCGGATAAAACTTATGTGGTAACAGAAAATTTACTATATATATACTAAATAGAATGTAAAATAATATATAAGATATGCTAGATTCATACATAAGTACAAATTTGATAACACAACGCATTATACATAACACATAACGCCTGTAAGACATGAAACTATCTTCTACGGTCGTGCTTTTTGCTGTTCTAAAAGATGTTTTTTTATGTGGGTTTTAAAAGTAATTATAGATTTAAGCATTCGAGCTGGGGGGGGGAGGTCATTCCAAATCTTACAGGCGGCATGCTTAAATGTTCCCCGGAATGCAGCAGTTTTATGTCTCACCATAGCGATTTTGGGTGCAGTTCTCCTCACGCTGTATTTACTCTCTACATCAGTCCATTTAATTTTGTCATACAAATAAGCTGGTTTTCCTGTAGCGATTATGCCAAACAGCATTGTAGCCAGGTGAAGCTTACGCCGCGATTCCATGTTTAGCATATTCGCGTTATTGATATGCGGACTGACATGTGATCGAGGCGCTATAGAAAAACAAAATCGAGCACAATCGTTCTGCACCCTCTGAATTAATTTTGCTGATCTGGCCAACATACCTGGACCGTATACAGTATCAGCATAGTTTGATTTTGAAAGAATCAAAGCTTCACATAGGCGTATCCTAATGTTAGTAGTAAGATAGGGGCGCATTTTATAGAGAACTTTTAACCTGTATAAGCAATTTCTAACAATGTTTTTAATATGTGTTTCAAACCGTAAGTTAGCATCAAAGATAACGCCTAAATTTCGTGCTTCATGAACTCTTTCCACCACGTCATTGCCTATTTTAACCGTAGGGTTATAAGTTTCAATTTTAGCTATGATACCTTTTGTGCCCAGAATCATTAGCTTTGTCTTCTGTGGATTAAGGTTGAGCGAGTTTGAATTAGACCAGTTTGAAATGTCTGCAAGATCCTGACAAATTTTAGTTACAGCTTCGGATGTGTCAGATGGCTGGAAGGAATAATAAAGTTGGACATCGTCCGCATATAGGTGATAGCTGCAGTGCTTAATACAATGCACCATATCCGCAGTGTACAACGCAAACAGCATAGGGCTTAAGATCGATCCCTGAGGGACTCCCCTAGTGACTGGCGCAAGTGAGGAATTTAACGGGTTGCCATTCGTTTGACTAATTTGAACGAACTGTGCTCTATTTTTAAAATAGCTGTCAAACCATTTTATAGCGCTAATTGAAAAACCATAAAAAGCTAACTTAGATAAGAGTAAGGACGTATTAATGGAATCAAATGCCCTAGAAAAGTCCAATAGGACAAGAATGGTCCCCTTGCCTCGGTCTTGCGCAGTAAGTATATTATCTACCACATCCATGATTGCTGTCGAAGTACTTTGACTTTTACGAAAGCCTGATTGAAAGACTGGTAAAATATTTTTTTCCTCGATATACTTAGTAATTTGAGCGCATATCACCCTTTCCAAAATTTTCGAGATACACGAAATCTTCTTCTTAACTACTAATAACGAAATACGACGGGTTTTTAATCGTTAAAATAACACATTGTGACCAAAACCATACAGCATATCAACGCTTTTGATGTTTACGGGTGCTAGTATCAGGGGGCATACTACCATCGTTTAAAGCACGTTTGTTTTAATATTGTTGACGTTCGTGTATTTGAATTGTAATCCTTATTCTACGGACGTCAAGGTAGTTGACATAAACTGTCATTTTGAAATAATACTGCTTTAAGCAATTATAGTAACCCCCCAAGACTCTGCCCTACTTGCATATGAAAGTGTCGCACAAAGTCGTATCTTAGTAAAACTTGAAGTCTTTTGTATCTGATTCGCACGCCACGCAAATTTTTTCCACTGTGAATGGTCCATCTGAAAGAATAGATAGTGATAATATTATTTTTAGTAGAAAACAAGTAAGGCGCCCTTGATTGGACCACGAGGAATAAGATGATGAGGTGATCCTGTACCTACTACAACTACTACATTAACGTCCCACAGCTGGGCATAGGCCTCCACTCTCATAGGAGAGTGGGAAATAGAACCCAAATCCTCATGATCCACAGTCGGCCATGCTAACCGCTAGACCAACGGCAGTCGCCTAGCCGCAGTCTCCCACCAGACCAAAATGCCTACACAGCTAAGTTTGGCCATAAACCACGCAATTATATTTTATTAAATTAAAATGACTGCCTCGTTGGTCTAGTGGTTAGCATGTTCGACTGTAGCCGACGAGGTCCCGGGTTCGAGTCCCGAGTCGGGCCATTTAGTTGGGTTTTTCTGACTAGAAATTCTCAGTACTAGCCCGGAGTTAGGAAGTTGGCGGTGCTTCACCCCCGTGCCTCGGAGAGCACGTTAAGCCGTCGGTCCCGGTTATTATCACTAACATGATAATAGTCTTTAAAGCCCGCCAACCCGCATCGGAGCAGCGTGGTAGGTCTAAGCTCTAATTCCCTCTCTCCTATGAGAGTGGAGGCCTGTGCCTGTGCCCAGCAGTGGGACTTTAATGGGCTGTAGTGGTAAATTAAAATAAAGCCCATACCGATCTGGAACCACTGGGTAGTGGGTATTCCTGATTCAAGCCTCGCTAAGGCTATCGCTTCCCTCAGCGCGAAAGCGATCACGACGCTCATGCATGTAGCTGGTTCTCCAGTCGCTGCAAATAATAACATATTCTTAATAGTAAAAATTAATACGGAACCGTAAAATAACTTCAAAAAACTAAATCATGAAAATATATGAAAAACTCTATTGAAGTAGTTACGTAAGTTTCAAGTCATTCTGAACAAATCTATAAAAATCGCATTGACTCTGATGCCTCTAGAAGTTCAAATTTTAGTCTAAAGGGCATAGAGGTAAGATTTAACTAATGAAGTCATTGACTCACCAAGTAAGTAGGTAAGTCCAAAAACAGTGTCCCCGCTTAGTGCTTACACCCCTTTAAATTATATATGATAACATCATGATTAGTAACCTTTTGCTCCTAGAACAGCTTCATTACTAAAGGATCTCCGTCTAAAGTAAACTCTGAAATCCTCCGGTATGTCCAGAGCTTGAGGGATCCAGTACTCCCAAGTGCGGTGAGTGAGCAGCTCTCCAGTGTCAGGGTGGTATTTCAAGTTTTCAGACGTCCAATAACCGAGTCCAAAGATAAATGCTCCTTCGATCTACAAAAAAAAATATATTTTATCGACTAACTAGCTGATGCCCGCGACTTTGTCCGCGTGGATTTAGTTTTTAAAATCCCTCGGGAACTCTTTGATTTTCCGGGATAAAAAGCCTATGTCACTCTCTAGGTCCTCAACTATGCCCATACAAAAAATCAAGTCAATCCGTTATTCTGTTGCGACGTGATTAAGGGACAAACCAAAAAAATCAACAAATCAACCAACAAACAAACACATTTTGCATTTATAATATTAGCAAGATAGTAAGAAGGAAGATTAGTAGGATTGTGCATATTCAGGCTGTTGACAGATTTTTTCTTGGTCGCAATTTTTTATAATTAATTTTGTTTCCTTCAAACGCCACCAAAAAGATATTATTAAGTCCTAATCAAGTGAATTGATGTTCTCTGTTGAGGAATTTTGTTCTTTATCTGTAAAAATATAATAATATTTATCAAATCTTGACCAAATTGGGCAAAACTTACCTGATGATACATACTTTCTAATAAAGAAAGATCTAATCAAATCAGTTCAAATTTGACTGAGTTATGGAGTTTGACTGAGTTATCAACAAAAATCTCCTACCCTGGAGGAACCTTATTTTCTATCGGGATAAAAACTATCATATATATTTACCCGGAGTATCAGCTACCGCTATACCAAATTTCATTTAAATCCGTTTTCACGTGATGCGCGGCCATACAGACAGACAAACAGACAGACAGACAGACAAAAATTAAATAAAAATCTGTTTTGGGCTCAGTATCGATAATAAAGCATACCCCGATTAAAATTTTCTGAATATATTAAATGTACAGAAATTTGCCAGTTACAGTTTTATTATAAGTATAGATGTATGTTAATATTAATCTACAACTCAATTTTATTTCAGGATAATATTAAGAATCTTAATATGAGAATTAAATTATTAACTTCATTTGTAATTTCACGACAGTAAGACGGATTGAGAACGGCTTGGCTATCCACCATGCTGGCCAAGTGACAATTGGCAAACTTACACCTTCGAGAATTCTCGGCCATTACCACTACAGCCCATTAACGTCCCACTGCTGGGCACAGGCCTCCTCTCACATAGGAGAGAGAGAATTGGAGCTTAGACCCACCACGCTGCTCCAATGAAGGTTGGCGGGCTTTAACGACTATTATCATGTTAGTGATAATAACCGGGACCGACGGCTTAACGTGCTCTCCGAGGCACGAGGGTGAAACACCGCTAAATTCCTAACTCCGGGCACTAGCCCGTCGGAACTGAGAATTTCTAGTCGGCAAAACCCAATACTTGATTATGGCCCGACCCGGGAATCGAACCCGGGACCTCGCCGGCCGCAGCCAAACATGCTAACCACTAGACCAACGAGGCAGTTGATAGTTCTCGGCCATTATGAAGAACTTTCGGGCATGCAGGTTTCCTCACGATGGTTTCCTTCACCGTTTAAGGTAAGTGATATTTAATTCCTAAAAATCATATAAAAACTGACTGTGTGTGATGAATGTAAATAATTAAACTATAAAGAAAATCTTACTTGACCAAGATCTATTTCAGGGTTAATACTACGACCGGCGTCTTCGATTAAATCAACCCGCCGAATCGAATGTTCTCCTGTTAAAACATCAATTTCAACCTCAGCTAATGTTACTCCATAAATATCATATTGTTGGTTGTCTTTTATGGAAGTATAATAGTGGACTTGCAAATCAACCTGCTGCCTATATGCTTCTCTTATTAAGTCCCTCCAAGAAGGATCATTCATCTGATTTCGTATCGGCCCAAGCCTTGACAAAAGTTCCTCACAACATCTGCGTACACCTATTCCCACATTTTGAGTTGTTACACTCCCTCCACTAACAATACAGTTAGGAGCAATTATGGTATCATTAGGCTTTATCTTAATCTTGTCCACAGGTATTTTCAGGAAATAAGCAGCAATTTGTGTCGCTACAGTGTTAACACCTTGACCCATTTCGATGCCACCGTGTGTTATGGACACTGTGCCATCATCGTTGTAAACTGACAAATTGACTTCTAAGTTTTGAAACCCATTCGTGGGCCATCTCATCCAGCTAAATCTTAAGCCGCGTTTTTTCCATCTGTTGTTTCTGTTAAATTCATCGGATGCAGCTTTTCTTTCTTCATATTGTGAGTTACTTTTCAATGTGTCCACCAATTCTATTAAATCGCTATGTGCTACTCTATCCAAGTTTTCTAATCGGACCTCAAGCGCATCCAAGTTAAGTTCATACGATATTCGCTCAATTATTAACTCTGCCATTGCTATCCCTTCTATTGTACCTTTAAAAAATTCGATGAGTAACCAAAGAAATTCATAATAATACATTATAGACATTAAAGTACTAAATGGCTCTATTTAACTTTCTTACCAGGTGCTCGGACCCAGCTATTAGACGCTGTATCTGAAACAGCATTATATCCCGTATGATCAAATCGTGCCCTTCTGTAGCAATTGTAGTAAGAATCAATGTTAAACAGCATAAGAGGTTCATTGTATACATAACCATTGTCACTAAATAGGTCATTTCTTACGTATTGTATTTGTCCTCTTGAATTTACATGGACCTGTTTGAAAAATTATTATTAATTTCGATGTTTGTTTTTATGTTCAACCATTTTAAATCATATGCAAACCATAGGCTACATAAATCTTTTGAAAATATAATCAGATCATGGATAAAAAAAAGATTATTAAAAGCCCATTTATATTTACCTCATAATTTCTCGAACAAGGCAAACGTTTTCCCATCGATTTCATATTAACGTCGAGAGAATTATTAAATCTGCATGGTCGATTGAGTTTGTGAACTACCAAACCACATGCCACAGCCAATTGTGCTGATCTGGTAATTTTGAAGCCATAACCACCGCCTAGTCGACGAACGTGAACATCGATTCTAAAAAATAATTTAATTAATTTTACAACATAAACCAGGTTAAAAATAATGAGCAGTTTCCTAGTTCCGTGATAAAATATATATATTGTGTTGCTTTCATACCATTTTTAACCGACTTCCAAAAAAGGAGGAGGTTCTCAATTCGGCGCGTATCTTTTTTTTTTTTTTTAATGTATGTCGGTTCATAACTCCGTGGTTTCTAAACCGATTTGAAAATTTTTTTTTCATTGGTTAGAGGAAGCTCGCGAGGTTGTCCCATAAAAAATTCTGACTCCAAATCCTCAATCCTGACGCTGTAGGTGTACCGAACTGCATGAAATCCGAAAAACTAGTGAGTTAGGAAATTTTGATGGTGAATTCATATAGTAGGTATCAAGTCACATGTATACGATACAACTCTGAGTCCCAACTCCTCAACCCTGATGCTGTAGGGTACAGAACTCCTTAAAAATAGCGATTTAGGATTTTTTATGGTGAATTAATATTGTAGGTGTCAAGCAACGACGTCATACTTAAACCCAATTTCCAACTCCTCAACTCTGATGCTGCATGGTACTGCACTCCTAAGCCGTAGGGATTTAGAGTACACTAAAAGGTTAAAAATAAAAATTCTTTCCAAAAAGCCGACTTCCAAAGCCACTGTAAAGTAAAAAATAATTTTGATTTCTACAAGTCGGGCGAGCCTGACGCGTCAACTTTGCCTATCTTTGTTATACTCGCCCGACTTCAACATAGTGTGTAGAAATCAAAATAATTTTTTACAGTGGCTTCGGAAGTCGGTTTTTTGGAAAGAATTTTTATTTATTGCAGGATAGATTTGCATTTGTCGACAATCATGCCTATAGAAATCAGTGATGAGGTCTTGACTATAGCGCACATTAATAATTATATTGAATGAACATAAAATACCATGCACCATTAGAATTTTATTTGTGTGAAAGATCAAAGAATCCTGCAGTTTATATTAGTTTAGCAATATTTATAGTCATTAAGTATAGTCAAAATAAAAAATCAAAGGCGTAGGGCGCAGCGCAATTTTGCACGATCAAAATAGAAATGGTGTCAACTAAAAATTGCCATGTAGCAAACTGAGCATTGTTGTCAATGCTCAGTAATGCTGAGTTTGCCTCCTATTGTTAATTCTTAGTTTTCAACCGACTTCAAAAAAAGGAGGAGGTTCTCAATTCGATTCGATTCAATTTTTTTTTTTTTATGTTTGTTACCTCAAAACTTTTGACTGGGTGGACCGATTTGGATGATTCTTTTTTATTTGAAAGGGCATACGCCCCATGTGGTCCCATATAAATTTTATCGAAATCGGTCGAGCCGTTTTTAAAATATCAACAATAAAATAAGTACTTTGTATAGCGTGTGCTTGTTGTTGTAAAGTTGGCGCGGGAGTTTGAAGTCGGTTGTTTAAAAAGAATTTTTTATATTAAATTATAATTTAGTCGTAAGATAAGTGCTTTGTATCTTACGATAAGCGATAAGGAAATCTCTCTCTTTGCGTCGTATCACTGAGGGTCGTGACCCCTTTCCATTATTCACATAATGATAGGAGTTTTTTGGGATAATAATGCGGTGTGTTCCCAGTCCACTTCTTTCCGCATACGACTCGAGTTCGGCTAAGAGTATTAAGGGTTTTGTGTAAGTGATAATAACCGGGACTGACGGCTTATCGTGCTCTTTGAGTTACGGAGAAAACGAAAAAGCCAAATTTGAACCTCCAAATTCGGTCACCCATCCAGTTACCGACTTGGGTAAACGTTGCTTTACAATCGCAATCGACTGTTACGCGTTGTCGCAACTAGGCCACTCGTCCTAGTATAAACTTTTATTTATTTATTTAAAACTAAGTACCTGTTTTCATCTATGCCAAGAACCCTTGCAGTTGCTGCTTGCACCAAGTCCATCCACTGTGTCGCGGCTATCAATTTGATCCCTTCTTCAGTCGGATAAGCAACACACGTTAAAGTCTCCATAGTAAATGCATATTGTGAATAAATAGTGTCATCTGCTTTTATCACCCGTGTAGTATCAGTACCTATATCCGTAGCTTGATATCGCACAAACTCTGAATATTTTGTTGGTTCATTTTTAATAGTTTTTATATCGAGCATAGGCTTTCTCACGTTAGCATATTCGACGTGTACTAGTTCAGCTGCTTTTTTAGCTATGGTTTCACATTCAGCAACAATAACACCAATTGGTTGATCGTAGTACTTTACTGCACCATTACAGAACAATTCTTCGTTTCTTAAGTTGAATTGGTTAGGGGCTGGTATGAAACTATTTACACCTGGGATGTCTGCCGCTGAGTAGAATGCAACAACACCAGGTTTTTTCTGTAATTCAAAGTTTGTTTTATCTACCACAAGTAAGCCCTTGTCTGCGATCTCACCTGATGGTTGTTATGATGCAGTCTAAGATGGTAGCGGGCGAACCTGTTAAGGACATGGCAGTTATATTAAGCCCATACCCCTAATCGGTTTCTACACGGCATCGTACCGGAACGCTAAATCGTTTGGCGGCACGTCTTTGCCGGTATGGTGGTAACTAGCCACGGCCGAAGCCTCCCACCAGGCCAGACCAGGGAAAATTCAGAAATTATAAATTCCCAATTTTGACCCTGCCGGGAATCGGACCCGGGTCCTCCGCACGTTAAGAAAACAACGCTGAATACTGCGCCAGGGAGGTCGTCAAAAGGTGCTGGTGGGCGCCCCTTATTTGTATGTGGTTTAAATAAATTTTTACACCTTCGTTTGAATCATCTAATAATCTATCACTGGTTCGAAATGAAAGAATCAGTAAGAAACCCAGCGGTACATTAACAACATTAATTAATAAGTAACATATTATTATCTTACCAATGCAATTGAAGGATCAATCTTTGTTATAGTTCCAAGAGGAACTTTAGTCAAAACGAACGCGAGGAATACCTCCCCCGGGAGACTCGGAACATCGTCGGTGTATTTTGATTCCCCGGCGCATTGTATCTAAAGCAATATCTATGTTAAACAAGGATCAACATGCTTAGTTTTCAGTTCCACTACAGCCCATTAACGTCCTACTGCTGGGCACGGGCCTCTACTCTCATTGGAGAGAGGGAATTAGAGCTTAGACCCGCCACGCTGCTCCAATGCGGGTTGGCAGGCTTTAACGACTATTATCATGTTAGTGATAATAACCGGGACCAACGGCTTAACGTGCTCTCCGAGGTACGGGGGTGAAACACCGCCAACTTCCTAACTACAGGCTAGTACTGAGAAATTAGTCAGAAAAACCGAAAACTATGGCCCGACTCGGGAATCGAACCCGGGACCTCGTCGGTCGCAGTCAAACATGCTAACCACTAGACCAACAAGGCAGTTACTAGACCAACGAGGCAGTTACTAGACCAACGAGGCAGTTAACGGACCATTATATCTGAATGGTACAACATGCAGTCTCTATGCACAGTACTTTCCTTTGCTACTACATAATATGCAAGAATAGCAAGCAAGACGATTTACCAGCTTATTGTTCCTTATGTATCATGAACTCTCATATAAAGTTAGGCCTTTCGTGTATCCAAATATTAAATAGTGTAGCACGATTGGATTTACATATACCCTCCGCCTTAAAATATGGTATTTGATTAACTTTATTGGTTGTACTTACCAAACCATCGAGTTTCGGCAAAGGTTCGGTGACTGGCCAGACGGTCGGATTAGTTTCAAATACCTGAAGGCTTTTAGACACTGGTCTGGTATCTCGCAGCTTGATGGCTCCAGAGCAATAAACTGGCTTCAAAATATGAGGAGGACACAGCTCCAAAAGACCCTGAAATCCATAAAATCAAGACAATTCTAGGAATAATAATTGGCATGGAATAAACGTTAAGTCTTTAAGTATATATAACAAACAAGCTACCTTATAAAACAGCCCCAAAGATACTTTTAGCTTGTACTCCACTGGCGGATCAAGCAAATCATTATCGAATACAAGCTCCTTCTTCAACATCTCTAGAGCTCCTTGCAGAGTTTCATTAGTGAACAGCACTTTACCCTTCAGGTACTGCTCAGTTTTGTGTGCACGAGTGATCGTTAGGGACAGACCACTGTATACAATTCTGCTGTCAATAACTGTGGATTTTTCGTCTAATCTGTAGTGAAAACCGCCGTGGACGAGAGCGTGTGCGTTCTGAGAACGCGGCATTATCTGAAATCAATAATTATTATAATCAGTGTTGTTCGGCCATATTGCAGTCAATTAAACGCAGGACAGTAAGAAATTATACCCTTTTTCCAGAAAAAAACATAATTTATCATTGTCTCTCATATAATTACTATTGTTTATGGTGTTATCATGCATCTATCATGTAAGTATTATGAGAGCCGAATGAAATAATATAGCAATATCAATTAGGCAAGTGTTTAGTGAAGAACTATAAATCCAGGAAAATATTTTAGTGCCCTTTTAATTAAGGTTTAACTACAATAAATATTTACCTTAAAAGTTGTTATTTTGTGTTCATGGCTCAGAGGCGGTAAAAGGACATTCAAAATAATTTTGCCTGTCATATTTTCCACAAGGAATTCTTGCATTGTTAAAACTTTCTTTTGTTCAGGAGCGGTTACTAAAAACCAATAACATTTTTATCGATAAACTTAATAAATTATGCCTTTGAAATTGAAATCTTTTTGCAAACATAAGGCGATACTATCGAACTTTGTTTTTTAATATACCTGACCTACCACTGATGCCACGACATCGTTTTTTGTTCCTGCGGGAAGTCTGTAATTTTCCCGGATAAAAAGTAGCTTCTCTATATTTATCTCTGTGCCAAATTTCATCCAGATCCGACAGCCGTTCTGGCGTGATTGAGTAACAAACATCCATCCAAACTTTCGCATTTATAATAAGTATTAGCAAAGCATTTAAATAGCTTTTCAGTTTTTTATTAGCGCCAGAATTGTGAGGGACACAAGCGTAGAATTATTAATGAGTTTTTCTTTCTCATATCGAGGCCTGGTATGTTCGAGCGTATAGTAGATACTATTCAGAGAGTTGGTAGTATGTCTCTACGCTCTAAGATTAGAGCGTAGAGACATACCATCAACTCTCTGAATTGCGATGGTAAATAATGTCCCATGTATAACCCTAAGCTTTACCTGTCGATAGAAAAAGCTTCTATAGGTTAATGATCACTAACCCATAGAAAAAGGTTGTATAGGTTAATGATCTATCATGCTCGCTGTGCCACTGGTACCAGAACGAATAAGTGTTCCATTTCATTTTCATTAAAAATATAGCATAAAATGTGAAAGTTCACTTGCAATCCATTAAAAGCACAAGTACTTTAAGTCTCTATCCTTTTTAAGTTAACTTGGCGTAAAAAACATTTGTTATTGACAGTATTAGTTTAAAAAAAAAAGTAAAAGCAGTTTAGTGCAAGATCTTATAGCTCCACAGAAACTGATCGTGCTAACTAGTAAATTAAATAACTTACGTATTGTAACCTCCGCACCAACAGTTTCAAAAAGAAGAAATACATCAGATTTAAAATCTGTATGCTGATTTTTTAAGAACAAATTTCCAGCCACTGTGGCAAGCTGGAAAGGTAGAAGCAGTTATACATAAGATAGAGCACTTAAAATAATAATAATTATCAAAACTATAAAAAATACGGCTATCATAAAAAAAATATTAAGCTCCTCATACTAAAACTAGCTTTTACCCCCTATTTTACCCTCTTATAGGAGCAGATGTCTACGTCATAATAGGTATCTGCATGCAAAATTTCAGCCAGATTCGTCCAGCGGTTTGAGCTATATGTCGATAGATCAGTCAGTCACCTTTTACTTTTATATATTTAGAAGACTTACATTTCTGACAGTGACATGAGCAACCTTTTCTAGATGGTCACTCAAAACTTTGAGATAACTGAAACCTTCGTTACCAGCTAAAGTTTTGAATATGTGTAGAACTTCAACCAGCAATGTTCCACCTCCAAGCACCAGGTTCTGGTCTATATAATAGCCCTTTAGCTCTGTCACACCGCTGATGTCTATTAGTAGTTTGGGATACTCTAGTATTGGATATACTCCTGAAAATAAAAGAACAGTGGGTATGCGTTTGAATAATTAATTCATTAGGTTAAACAGTAATTTACAATTTTTATTTTTTATTTTATCTCCCTTTTTTATTGATTTTGATTTTTAAATTTCTTTATTGTTTAATGAAAAATATAAAAAGTTATACATTAGTAATGAAAAAAAAAACTGCCAGATTAGTAGCAATATAATAACGAGGACACAGGACTAGCTTTGACAAAACTAGCTCCCCGATTATGTGAGGAAATCGAAATCATAATCGTTTTAATTCAACCTGTTTAAGGATAGATGCCTGCACGTCAAAAAGCATTTATGAACTCCATAAACAGTTCGAGTACTTAATACGTTTACGCTGTCAATTTTGACATCGAATCGTTATCATTTGATAACGATTAGACAATAAATTGCGCCTCTGATTTTAATTCTCTTGTAGTTAACAAAAAGGTATTGAATGTGGTTTTTGAGCATGTTAAGAAAACATACCTTTTCCCGTGTTCCCATTAATCAGCCTATATGATTCCGTCCCTGTTTCTTGCCAAAGATTGAATACATCAGCTATCGTCCCCACTCTATACCAGTCTCTATCGTCGCTTAGTTTAATGTGAAGCAATTGATTTGGTTTGGGAACGACACACCAATCGGCATGTTCACAATTAGACCCCGTACATAAGTCTCCGGATTTCTTACATATTTTCAAATCTTCAATGTCCAATATATCGGTGGGTTTCGGAGCATCGGAGGCGAATGTTTTGAAAGCCTCCAATATTGGTCTGTACCCTGTACATCTGCAGAGGTTGCTCCCTAAGGCTCTCTCTATTTCTAGCATTGTACGGGGTTTTTCTTTCAAATAGCTGAAAGTTAAATAAAAAGTTTAGTGGAAAAATATCATTAAAAATGCATCAACTCAACTTGTACGAAAGACGTTTACCTATTCATCGTTTTGAAAACATTATTGCTAAAGTTAGGAACGCCCTTCCGACGTTCGAATTTATTTTCGACCATGCGGCAAAAAATGAAAAAAACCGGCCAAGTGCGAGTCGGACTCGCGCACCGAGGGTTCCGTACAAACATGTAGTAAGTTATAAATTATTAAAAAAACTACTTACTAGATCTCGTTCAAACCAATTTTCGGTGGGAGTTTGCATGGTAATAATGTACATCATATTATATTTTTTTTAGTTTTATCATTCTCTTATTTTAGAAGTTACAGGGGGGGGGACACACATTTTACCACTTTGGAAGTGTCTCTCGCGCAAACTATTCGGTTTAGAAAAAAATGATATTACAAACCTCAATATCATTTTTGAAGACCTATCCATAGATATCCCACACGTATGGGTTAGAAGAAAAAAAAATTTTTGAGTTTCAGTTCTAAGTATGGGGAACCCCCAAAATTTATTGTTTTTTTTTCTATTTTTGTAAGAAAATCTTAATGCGGTTCACAGAATACATCTACTTACCAAGTTTCAACAGTATGTTCTTATAGTTTCGGAAAAAAGTGACTGTGACATACGTACGGACAGACAGACAGACAGACATGACGAATCTATAAGGGTTCCATTTTTGCCAAATTTGGCTACGGAACCCTAAAAACCGGTCAAGTGCGAGCCAGGCTCGCGCACAAAGGGTTTTTTAACACTCACAATTTTAGTAAGAAACAATAAAGAGGTCTTAATAACGCGTAATTAGCTGTGAAATAACCGGCTTACATAATATGGCGCTAAGCTGGTAGCGCCTGACAAACAATTCGACACCCTGTGGGTACGGAAACCCAATTTACGAAACGATTTTCATATTGTTTCCTATACTTGTGCTATGAGACATTGCTTCTTGCCAAATTCCATGATTCTAGGTCATCGAAAAGTACCCTATAGGTTTTGATTTATTGGCGAGCGCCGAAATATGCAAAATATGCGACATAAACGGCCGTATCTTCTGATTGCGTTGACTTATAAACTTGATTTTTTTACAGCTCCTAGAGATTGTAAAATTAAGTATTTGATATTAATTTCAATATAGGTACCTCAACGCGTTCCCGAGAAAAAGGTGATTGACAGACAGACATACAGGCGGACAACGAAGTGATCCTATAAATGTTCCTTTTTTTCTTCTTAAGGTACGGAACCCACCCACCGGCAAAAACTTACCGCCAAGCGATATAAGTGTTCCGGTACGATGCCGTATAGAAACCGATAGGTTTACTATTACTGCCGAACCCCTAACAACTTAGCCCGCTACGATCTTAGATGTATGATCACTTACCATCAGGTGAGATCGCAGTCAAGGGCTAACTTGTAGTGGAATAAAAATAAAAAACCCTAAAAAGGCTGAAATTTGTCTTTGGTGGTTGATATGAAGCAGTTGTACGCTCAATCATTCACCTGTACATATTCATGATCATCCCTGGAGAACAATACCCGCACTGGGAGCCGCCTTTCGCCGCCAGCGTGGTCTGAAGCGGATGGTAGCCCTCCAGCCTGTTCCCCACCTTCTCTATTGTCGTGATCTCCCAGTCCTTGCATGATGTTATCAGTACCATGCACTGCAAACAATATTGTATTTTATTTATTGAGGCCCAAACAGTTCACAAAATACTTATAATTAAAAAAATTGTTGAAAATGAAATGATTTGTTACGCGTAGGACAACTTGCGCCACTTATGATAAGTCGCAAGAATCTCCCGCGGCTTCGGAAGGTTCATTCTACTGAGAAGAACTCAGCAGTTTCTCTTTTCGTTAATTTACAAAATTAACAGATTAAAATTGCATAACATAACATTTTTAAATTCCGAAGGGTTAAATTATTCAGATCAATATCAGAGAAATTTCAATAATGAACTCAATATACCTACTTAATTTATTTATAACATGTAGGACATACCTACAGGTGTCTCCTCTGTTATTGTATGTATTAAATCCATACCTACACAGCGTCGTACTGGGACGCTTAAACGCTTGGTGGCACACCTATGCTGGTAGAGTGGTAACTAGCCACGGCCAAAGCGGGATATAGTTACACGGTTCCAAATGTGCTTTGGCCTGAGAAAAATCCCATTGCATCTAGCCTACAACAAATGCCAGCCAGTGGCTTAACAGACCTCTATGGACAGCTGCCGAAGAAGAATAAACGTGACAATTCACATTTCTTCGCTATCAAAATGCGAAAACTGTCTTTATTTGTGGGGTTGTCCTTCAATCACGCCGCAAAAGTACAAAGGATCGACGTGATTTTGTTCATGGGTATAGTTGTGGACCTGGAGTGTGACATAAGATACTTTTTATCCTGGAAAATAAGAAAGTTCCCGCGGGAATAAAAAAAACTAGATCACGCGTACGAGGTCGCGTGCATCAGCTAGTTTATTATAAAATCGAAAGGATATTAGCGTCTCGCCAAATTCTTTTAATTATTAAAAAATATGTACGTTAGGTACGTACTTTGCGCCAGCTGAATAAATATTTTTATAAGGACAAATTACTTTGGTAATTTATGCCTTATCGCTATCAGAAAAACAGCTAGGTAATAGTTATTTGTTATACAAGAGTGAAAAGTTGTTTTTTAACCGCGTGCTCAATTTTGATGACCGAGCAAGCGAAGTATTCGAAACGAGTGGTTCAAAAATTAGAATCCTGAGCGTCAGCGAGGGAATCAAAAGAGCACGAGGTGAAAAATCTTTTCACTCGAGTGCAACACGTAACTTTTCATCCCACCTCAGCGAGGAAATGACATGACGTGAAAGAAAATGGTGCGCGCAAAGCAAATTAAAAAACCGGGCAAGTGCGAGTCGGACTCGCGCACGAAGGGTTCCGTACCATTATTAATAAATAATTACCTTTGTTAATGAACCGCAAGACTAACTTTGTTTGTAGAGGTTTATTGTTAATATCAAAAAAACTATGCTAGTTAGAGCATTGGCTATAGTTTTCCTGTAAAGCATACGTAAATTCCTATTGACCATAATTATTTCAAATTTTTCGATTGGTAAACTCCGGAGATAAGGGGGGGGAACGGTATTTTTTTAGACATTTTCCCCGATAAATCAAAAACTATCATAACTAAAAATAATTAAAAATCTGTTTTAGAATGTACAAAGTAAACCCTTTCATATGATACCCCACACAGTATAGTTATCTCACTTTTAAATTTCAACCCTCAGATTTTCCCCCCTTTTTAAATAAGAACAAAAATAATTTCGATTTTTTTTTAATTCCAGTGTCTTTGGGCCACTAATATACACAACTATTCCAAATTTCATGTCGATAGCTTCGGTAGTTACTGAAATAATCGAGTGTGACGGACGGACAGACGGACAGACGGACAGACAGACGGAGAAAGTCGCACCATAAGGGTTCCATTTTACCATTTTGGTACGGAACCCTAAAAAGTACACCAAGAAAGTTACGAGTGTGAGTTTTTAACAAATAAAAAATATTGCATAAAAATAAAAAAGGTTGCATGGAAATTCGGCACCATAGAGGTAGAAGTAAATAGGTTTTAATGTTTTGAATTCACAAACTTCATAGACGAGTGATATTTACTAACGTGCACACGATGTTCTAAATTCAATTTGCTTTATCCTCAAGAGGATAATAACGGCTTTTGCATTCAGATATCGAAGATTAAAAATACCCTTTCCGAGATGGTGGGATGAAAAAATATTTTATTTTATTTAAGAGGTTCACTTACGTAATGTTGCAATTTTGGTTTGTCATAGGTTAAAATAATAAGGTCTTTATTTCAGATCAAAAATCCACTGTCAATATTAACAGTGGATTTTTGATTGAGTTGCTTTAATGTAACATTGTAAAACAATAATGTGACGTCACGCGATTAAACATCGCTGCCACATGAGCGGAAACTTCCTGATTGGCGCAGGGACTGAAAAACAGATTCATAAAGGTTACAGAATTGTAAGTGTTACAGGTCGAATTGATAACAGAATAAAATCTGTAACCGTTTTCGATGTGTTTTATATCTATTACAATCTATTAATATTACAGTAATAGTACAGGAATCATCCAGATACAGTATTATTAGAAGTATTATAGACAGATACTACAGATAGACGTGTATGCTCCATGTATGTTAAGTGTATTTAACCGACTTCCAAGACATGAGGAGGTGCTCAATTCGGCACGAATCTTTTTTTTTCATCTTTTTCATACCAACACGTGCAAGCAAATGTTGCAAAATATATCGCAACACTACATTGTTAATAATTGAAGTAATTAGGTATGTATTTCTTTTGTTACTAATGAAACACTTTTGATAATTAATTTATAGCCAATCTCCGGCTACGCTTCGTTAGCCATTGATGTTAAATTATTATTCGTATTAGTAGAAAAATTTCTATTGCAAAAGATGATATTATGAAATCGTTCAGATTTGAAGGACTACTAGCTGAAGCCCGCAACTTCACGTGAATTGAGGCATTTTGGTTCCGGCCGGGATAAAAAATAATCTATGTGTTATTCCAGGCTATATAATCTACATACGTTCAGCAGTGAGGGCGTGATTGAGTAACAAACATACATCCATACATATATCCGTGCAAACTTTCGCATTTATAATATTGTGTGGCAGCTTGGTTTTTCCCAAAATTAATATTTTGAGATTAATGTTTTGAAGCCCGCGACTTCGCCTGGATTATGATTTTTTTGATTCCTGCTAGAACTCTTTAATTTTCCGAGATAAAAAGTAGCCTATGTCCTTTCCTTGGATACAAACTATCCCTATACCAAATTTCAACTAAATAAGTTGAAGAGTTTTTTTTATTCCCGCGGGAACTCTTGAATTTTCCGGGATAAAAAGTAGCCTATGTCCTTTCCCGGGATACAACCTATCCCTGTACCAAATTTCAATAAAATTGGTTGAACAGATGGGCCGTGAAAGCGTAGCAGACAGACAGACATACTTTCGCATTTATCATATTGGTATGGATAACAGAGCTCAACGTGTTGCCACAGTCCGCATGTCCTTCCGGCTTTCGTTTTCCCCTCTCATTTTATATAGGATTTTAAGGTATACCTTCAAATCAAGAGTAACTAGGCATCTTCTAGGCAAGCGTTGCTCAACCTTAGCCTGCATCACCACTTGCAAGCAAGTCTGATCGCCTATATATTGAAAAAAAAAAATACTCACAGCATTGATGCCCTGAGGTGCTTCCCCGGGGCACTTGACAGCACTCACGATGCAGGCGCCGCATCCTGCCTCCAGGCAGTTGTACTTGGTGCCTCGGTACTCGAGGTGATGACGCAGATACTCCAGGAGAGTGGTGTCGGACCGCACCTCACAGCCGACTGGAAATCATGTTAATATAGCTCTAAATTTCCTTTCATTCTGCTTATTACTACTACTATTAAGACTCTCTCTTCTCTTTGCGTGACCCTTTTCCACTAATAATGGTAGGAGTTTTCTTGAAATAATAATGCAGTGGGTTCCCAGGTCCTTCCGCATACGACTTAACTAAGAGTCTAATATGTCTGAAGATCTGACATTTCGTAGTCACATACAAAATATATGTTCAAAAGCCTATAGAACTTTAGGGTTTGTACTCCGTCAGGCACAGCACTTCAAGTCAATTGATGCAATAAAGCTTCTCTATAACGCTTACGTGAGGAGTAAACTAGAAAGTAATGCTATTATTTGGAATCCTTTTGAAGCCAAATATATAGACATGCTTGAAAAAATTCAAAAGAAGTTTATTCGGTGGTTGTATAGAAAGCATTATGGATATTCAGTGGGTTATCCTACCATATACCCAAGCTTATTTCTTCTTGGAATGATAGGATATGATAGACTGGAAGTGAGGCGCAACATTGCTTTACTCTTATACGTTGTCAATCTGATCCAGGGGAAAAAATTTAATTCAGATATTTTAAATTGGATAGGTCTGCACGTACCGGATGAGTACGCAACTTCGCGTCGTCGTAAATTGTTTGCTTTGCCCTACTGCAGAACAGCAATGGCTAGTCAATCACCACTTTTTCGTGCACTACGTTTGCTCAATAATCTGACGCAAAAACATTTAGATCTAGACATTTTTCACACCCCACCGCTACAACTCAGTAAACAAATAAAGCCTTTTTTAGAAATAATTTAGCTGGTGATTTTTTATTTTATTGACATGTGTTTTTAATTATATATTTTGTACTGTAATTTTATTTTAGTTAGGTAAACATGTTTTTTATTTTTATTTTTTGTAAAGATTTAGTTAAGTATTTACCTGTATTTGTTATGTTTAAGTTGTAATTGTAGTTGTAGGTAATTTTGTAGCCAGAGGAGACGAATTGGGCGACTGTAAAGTCTTCCCTGGCATGCTTTTCATAAAGAAAAAAGAATAAAGAATAAAGAATAAAGAGTATTTAAACTCTTAGGTTTATAACGATTATTATCAGATGTTACCGAGACCGACGGCATAACGTGCTCTCCGAGGTAAGAAAGAAGGAAAAAGGCCAAATTTGAACCTCCCAATTCGGTCACGCATCCAGTCACCGACTTGGGTCAACGTTGCTTCACATTCGCAATCGACTGATCACAACTAGGCCACTCGTCCCTCATTTAGACTCAGGTTCTACTTATATTATTTTCTAGTAATATTATCATACAAATACTATCAATGCGAAACATTATTTATTTGTTTGTTGTTTTGTCCTACAATCACGCCGCAACGGAGCAATGATCGTCGCGATCCTTTGGCGTGGATATAGTCTAGGACCTGGAGAGTGACATATGCTACTTTTTATCCCGTAAAATTAAGTACGACAATCGGTTCGGTCGTTTTTGAGTTTATCGCGTTCAGACTGACAAACATACAGACGCGGCAGGGGGACTTTGTTTTATAATATGTAGTGATCAAACCATATACACAGTTCACAATAGGCTCCATAAAACATGGGAAGTTGTGGGAGTTAATAAAATGGCGTTGAACCAATAACTTTTTTAAAGTTTCTACAGATGAATTTACACTAAGTACAAACCGGAATGCTTAACACCGTTAACTGTAAACTGGACTCTATCCATGACCAAGTCTAACGCGATACTGGACTGGGTAATTGGCGAATGAAATCAAGGAGTCTCACGATTAATTAACATTTGCAATAATCATCGGACATGCAAATAACACGTTCAAAAAATCAGCATACTTCCCTACTGTAATCTATTTATATATATTTGATGATATAATGGAGGACGATTTAGGATGGATAAATTGAATATTTTGATTGTAGGGAACTTTATTATCATCATCTTTATCTATACTAATATTATGAAGAGGTAAAGTTTGTGAGGTTGTAGGGGGTAATCTCTGGATCTACCGAACCGATTTTGAAAATTCTGGTACCAATAGAAAGTCACAGTGTTTTTTATCAAGCACTTCAATACGTGCTTGATAAAAAACGACCACCGATCTAGACGCCTTGTCAATATTGTTGAGAGCTCCAACCTTTCCCTACTCCCCACTAATGCAACACACTTTTTCCCAAATTGTACCCCTTCCCAGTTGGATTTAATGATAACTTCCACTCCAGACCGCGTCCAAACCCATGGCCAACTCTCGGCTGAGGGTTTCTCATATCATGATCTCATTTATCTGTCGTATAAAATTCGCCCCCCAAAGCCTAAGCCGACCGTTGTTATGCGGCGTAGTTTTAAGAAATTCAATAACCTTAGCTTCATGTCTGACCTCAACAATATTGATTGGGATCTTATCTTTAAGGCCGATACGATCGATGACAAAGTTGAACTATTCAACTCCTTCCTCACTGAGTTGTTTGATAAACACGCTCCGCTACGTCCTATTAAGCTGAAACATCTCCCTGCCCCGTGGCTAACGCAAGACATCAGAGCTTTGATGTCTAAGCGAAACGCTGCTAAAGCCAAATATAAGTTACTGCCTACTCAAGAGAATCTTAATAAATATAGGTCTCTAAGAAATCGCTGTAGTAAAGTTTGTCGTGATGCGCAAAGGAACTTTATTCATACTTCTATTGATAAGAACCCAGGAAGGACTTGGAAATTCTTAGAATCACTCGGTATTGGGCGTCAACACTTGATTTCTCCTGACAAACTTGATATTGATGCACTCAACAAACACTTCTCCACCATCACGCCCATTGATAGCCAAGTTAAATCCGCTTCATTAAATCACCTTAGATCCTTACCTACCTTGTGTTCCACTCCATTTAGATTTCAGAATGTTACTACAGATGATATAAAAAAACACATCATTGCTATCAAATCGGATGCTGTTGGGTGTGATGGCATAAATCGTAAGATGATTCTTCTTTTACTTGACCATGTGTTACCTATCCTCTCTCATATCTTTAATTTTTCCTTCTCAAACGATAAGTTCCCTAGCTCCTGGCGTAAGGCGTACGTCATCCCAATTCCGAAAACCAAAAATCCTACTTCCTACTCTAACTACCGCCCTATTTCCATCCTCCCCTTCCTGTCTAAAGTCCTTGAGCGTATCGCCTGTCAGCAACTAAATCTGTACCTATCCAAAACCAATTTTCTCAGTCCGTACCAGTCTGGCTTTCGAACAGGGCATAGTACTACTACGGCTCTTATTAAGGTATGCGATGATCTTCGTGCCAATATGGATCGCAAATTGGTTTCTGTCATTGCGTTGCTAGACTTTAGCAATGCGTTTAATACTGTGGACTTTGAGCTACTCCTGTCTGTCCTAGAATCCCTTAATATTTCTTGTAATAGTATCTCTTGGTTCTCCAGTTATTTGTGCGACCGCCAGCAGTGTGTGAAGCTTAACAATAAATTCTCCTCCATCACCTCACTCACGGCTGGTGTCCCACAAGGTGGTGTCCTCTCTCCTCTCCTTTTTGCGATCTTTATAAATACTGTCACTCAACTCCTCTCCTCTTCTTTTCACTTATATGCTGATGACCTACAAGTTTACGTTGCTGCTCCTGCCCATGACATTAATGTGGCCATTCAAAGATTGAATAATGAATTAGACAAGATCTGCGTATGGAGTAAATCTCACGGTCTCAGCATTAACGCTAATAAATCCCAGGTAGCTGTAATAGGTAGTACCAGTCAACTAGCTAAACTGAACTTCAACGCTTTGCCTCCCATCCGAGTAGATGCGACCAACTTACCATTTAGTTCTACCGTCAAAAACCTTGGTATTCTCATTGATAGCTCACTCTCATGGGTCCCCCAGTTAGCTGAGGTGAGCCGTAAAATATTTGCCACAATTGGGTCGTTAAAGCGTTGGAAAAACCTACTACCTATCAAAACTAAGACTGCATTAGCTAATTCCCTTCTTCTCCCCTTACTTGACTATGCTGACTGTTGTTACCCTGACTTAACAGAAGAACAGCTCAATAAGCTGGAGCGGCTACAAAACCTCTGCATTAGGTTCATTTTTGGCCTACGCAAGTTCGACCATATTTCCAGCTATCGCGCCCAGCTTAAGTGGCTCCCGATTAGGCAGCGGCGCAACATACATGTTCTGACTCTTCTTTACTCAATTCTTTATAATCCCTCTACTCCCTCTTACCTCAAGGAACGTTTCATTTTCCTCGGTGCTGATAATCCGTCGGGTCACTATCTTAGGTCTCGCTTTGATAATCGCCTTAAATTTCCTACACATTTTACTAAATTCTATGGTAATTCTTTTACCATCAAGGCTGTCGTATTGTGGAACTCCCTACCATTTGAGATTCGCCATTCTAAATCGCTCCCTATATTTAAAGATCGTCTGAATAAGCATTACCTTTCTATACAATCCTAGTCAACATTAGTTTATCTCAACCACTTATGCATATATTTTTATTACTATCGTGTACCATATTTATGTTTATTCAAAATATATTGTAAGTATTTATGGATATGTATTTATATATATATATATATATGTATGTGTGTATATATACATATTGAGTATAGTATTGAGTTTATTTATTTATAGTATCTTACCTAGTAGGTATATATTTTATTGACTATTAATTAGTATTATATCTAATGTGTTTAAGTTTTACTTGCACTATCCTGTTATCTTTACTTTTTCCTCTCTAGCCAAGGGTTGCCTGGTAGAGATTGCTTGCAGCAATAAGGCCGCCTTTGCATACTACCATGTTAGTTTTGATAATATATACTTTGTTATTTTTCATGTAACTTTTTTGGTGTGCAATAAAGTTTTTTCATTCATTCATTCACATTATTTGTGAGTGTCTGTTTATTACGGCAACACGCTAAAACTACTAGACGGATTAAAATGAAACTTAGCACACTTATAGAAATAAAGGGAGAAAGTCTAAAGAAAACACGTTTTTTTTTTTTTTTTTAATATATAGGTTAGCGCTTGGCTGCAATCCGACTTGCTTGCAAGTGGTGATGCAGCCTAAGGTGGAGCGCGCTTACGTAATTGTACTTATTTTTCTTTACAAAGATAATGCTGTCAGTGAAGATTAGACAAGTAGTTTGGAACCAATGTGAGCAAGTTTTAAGTAAAAGCTTATGAGAGCCTATAGGACCGGACTACAAAATATTGATTCGTTTACTCGTTTTGATCCGCTTAAAATGCATAGTGCCACAAACATAACTGGCCCGGTGGACAAAATTGGAACTAATTTTCATGCCTGTTTAGTTTCAAAGTCAAAGTCAAAGTCAAATAACGTTTATTCAATTTAGGTAGGTATACTACACTTATTGACGTCGAGTTTTTTATAATATATAATGGTGATAATCAGTAACGGTATCTTAAAACTAAAGCTACGAGGGTTCCAAACGCGCCCTGGTCTGAGAAGAGCCCACAACAAACTCAGCCGGGTTTTTTTTTTTCATTATCACCATTTCACAAATTATCTTAACTAAGGAACTATCAGAGCCAATGGATCAAATCATTGCCAAGCTTCCTTGTCATTTAAGTAATCCTTTACATGGTAATAAGATTTTTTAATGAGTTTACGTTTTACATTAACTTTGAACTTATTCAGAGACATTTTCAACATGTCTTCTGGGAGCTTATTGTAGAAGCGGACACTGTTTCCAACAAATGAATTGCTAGTTTTACTAAGCCTAGAAGTAGGCATTACAAGTTTATTTTTATTTCTAGTATTGACATTATGGCAATCACTTTTCTTCTTGAATTTATCAATGTGTTTATGCACGTATACTAAATTTTCAAATAATATATATATATTGGTTGTGCACTGTCATAATATTGATTTCTTTAAATTTATCTCTTAGTGACTCTCGTGGTCCCATATTATATATGGCTCGAACAGCCCTTTTCTGCAGCACAAAAACAGAATTAATATCAGCAGCATTACCCCATAATAATATACCATATGACATAATGCTGTGAAAGTAACCAAAATAAACTAATCTCGCCGTTTCTATATCTGTCAACTGACGAATCTTTTTAACCGCGTATGCAGCAGAACTAAGCCTGTTCGATAAGACATTTATGTGATTTCCCCATTGGAGTTTAGCTTTTGTTTTTATTTTATATCTATTATATACTAGCGAGACTGAAACCGGGTCAGGTATCTTGATTATGGTCTAAGCGACGAGTTAAAGAGGATAAAATATAAACTGGCAATCATCAAACTGTCTGAAAACTTATAATTTTCGCAAGCAGGTTCTACTTGCGAAAATTATTAGTTTAACTAATACCATAATCCACGTGGACTAAAGAAAACTCGTAATTGTACTTATTGTTCTTCACAAAGATAATGCTGTCGGTGAAGATTAGACAAGTAGTTTGGAACCAATGTGAGCATTCCCTCGAGTTGTCGAGGCATCCCGGTAGCCATTAGTGTTATAGACACTATCTGCAGACTTCGTGAATGTAACAAAAATGTTGTCCTGCAATGGATTCCTTCACATATAGGGATAGTGGGTAACGAAGAGGCTGACTCTGCTGCCCGACAAGCGACCCTTGACGGTACACCCTACGATTGTTTACCTTTACCGTCTGACCTCCTTGGGAAAGTCAAGTCAATATGCAAACAAAGGTGGCACGAATATTTTGATGAACGATCACTTACAAATGGTATATGGTACAAGACCCTGCAGAGTGAGCCTCTTCGACATCCATGGTTTAATAAAATTGGGAGAAGGTATGTGGTCGCGTTATTGCGATTGCGGTCCGGTCACATTCCATCAAACAAATTTACACATTTAATAGGTATATCTGACTCCCCGAACAGTACAGTTTGTGGAGTTATTGACGACATTACACACAATATACTGATGGAGTGTGAGCGGAACGCCACTCAGCGTCGACATGTATACTTCCTCAACATTTGGACGTAGGGTTGTGTAACAGCATCTTGGCTTCCCCTTTATCGGAGCAGGCAAGGGTGCTGTGCACATTATTATTTGAAGTTTTGTGATTGTATATTATAAAATTTGATTCTATATTCTATAATATAATAGTCTAGTTTAGCTATATTATTAAGAAGAAGTTATTATTTATAGTTTTAGTTTATATATATTTAGTTTTAGTTTAACTTAAAAGTGTTTTTTTACGGGGGCGACATAATCACGAAGTGATAAAGCCCCGTCACAAAATAAAGATTACAAAAAAAACAAAAAAACTTTTAAGTAAAGGCTTAGATAATATGAGAGCCTATAGGACCGGCACCAAATAATGATTCGTAATTTATATGAAAACTTAAAATTTTCGCAAGTAGGTTCTACTTATCTAAATCCATAATCCACGTGGACTTAATATAGTGAATAAAAGGTAGTTGTTAATACTATTACAAAATAACGATTTAATTAACGAAATACACACAGTTCTTGTTCACATTATGAAGACGTCTGTGCCACCCCAAAGATCCGATATTATGCGACATTATTACGGTTAATGTTTAAATTAATTTACCTTGAAAGCCAAGGTCGACCAAAATTGTGAAAAATTATTCAACTATGTCAATATAATGCAAGCTGCTGTCTGTATAAATAATACACGTCTGCTTGTTGGTTTTGTTTTAAACTCAAGACATAAAATAAATAGTTGATCAATTTGAACAAGTGCTGATAGACTCTTGCTATTGTCGCTATCCAGAAATATGTTTGAGCCAATATCTCTTTACATTGTATGTTTTCTTATAATAATACTTACTTTTAATAAAACTGGACGATCTCTGTATAGATACTAATATTATAAATGTGAAAGTGTGTCTGTTCAATCGATTTTGATAAAATTTGGTATTTATGTAGTTTACATTCCGGGAAGCGTATTCCCGTTTGCGTGTTCAATAGAAGGCAGTATTGCCTCGAGCTCCGTATGGGTTTGATGTGCTAACTCTCTTTTCAAACTCGTCCTCCAATCGCGCACGGGTTTGCAACCGACATTTTCTTCCGACGCTTGTTCAATTCAAGGCGATAAAGCCGACATTGCTGTGCAGCGCGGGAGTTTGGGAGCTTTGATGGCGGTATATTATAGTGAATGACATGCTCTAAAAGGGTCACAATAATATAATTCAAAAATGTGGATCTCTCCCAAAATCGAATCAGCCCAACCCGACTTCACGTAGTCTTCCTTACCCCTAGAGTGTTTTTATCTAAAAAACCTGGGTAGCCACCCAATGAAATTACTACAATTATTAAAAAAAAAAATACTTTAAATTCTTAAACTCACGTAGTATTCTACGTGAGGTTAAGAATTTAAAGTACTTTTAAAAAATAATTCCAGATCATCATTTTGATATAAGAGGAACCATTGATTAATTTGCTTGGCTATGAAAGTTTGTTCTACTGCAGTTTTTCTAAATGTAGCACAAGCTTTTGGTAAAGTGGCGCACTGATTTCATTCACAAGCTTAGACATATGCTGCCTATCACTATAGTAGACATTTTTGAATCGTATAATATTATGTTTATGTTGTATTTTTGTTGTCGAATCTTATTCTGACCTGTAAAATAAACTGGATATCTCAAGGATCTCTCTACTCTACATGACGAGGGACAAGTGGCGTAGTTGTGACAATGCATATCAGTCGATTGCGATTGGTAAGCAACGTTGACCCAAGTCAGTAACTGAATGGGTGACCAAATTTGGGGGTTCAAATTTGGCATTTTCGTTTCCTCCATGCCTCGGAGAGCACGATAAGCCGTCGGTCCCGGTTATTATCACTAACATCTGATAATAATTGTTACAAAAACCTAAAAGCTTAATACTCGTCGATACTTAGTCGAGTCGTATGCGGAAGGATGTGGGAACCCACCGCATTATTATCCCAAGAAAATCCTACCATTATTTTAGCTCTAACGCAGACTACGGTCTATTTTGGCTGCAAATTACAAAAGCCAGCCTGTGTTTTTAGTCTAGTCCCTTGGTCTGAAAATTGTGGTGTAATTTTAGATATATTTTAAAGGCATTAAATAAATATAATGAATAAATCTATATTCTGATTAAAGGAAAGGGGCCACGATCCTCAGTAATGAGGAATTCTACGCAAAGAGAGAGCATAATGAAAATCTATTGAGGGTTTGACCGTATGGTAGGAAAGTAAGGGAATCGTCGGGTCAATTAGTAAGGAGGTAATAGAGTTGGGGGTTGGTTTTGGAGGGACAGAAGTATGACGCTCAGAGGTCGTCAGGTAACGGGGTAGGTAGAGGTCAGGGGGTCGTTGTATTGGGGTATTGGAGCATTTAGAAACCGAAACCGCATGCTTTCGTCAGTTAATCGAAGAGCAAACATTGCAATTGTTGTTTACAGAGACTGCTTCAGAAGTTTTCGCAATGATCATCCTCACTTAGCCTGGTTCACTGTTGAGATACAGACATGGACCGAATTTATTTTAAAGTTAATGGAGTCGACCATTCGGGTATGTAAAATAATAATTTGATTTCTTTTATTGATTAATCGACTATCGAATAATTTGATATTGCAACAGGCTCTCTAAAATACCTCTACATCTACTTTTTTTTCAAACTCAAACTCAAAACTATTCTTAAATTAAAACTGTTCTAGGCCATTCCTGTATATGTTTTTTTTTTTTGAAAATTTAAGTATCCATACGGGGCCATTTTGTCTGTATATCTGTAACGGCATCACGCTTCAAATACTCAACGGATTTAAAAGTAATTTGGGATACTCATTGCTAACACAACATTTAGAACACTAGCTGACCTGGCTTCGCATGGATTGGCTTAGTCGGCGTGGATTTAGCATTTTTAAATTCCCGCGAGATCTTTGATTTTATATCCTTCCTTTGATATCCTTTCCCGGGGGTGCGAATCAATTTCGTATCAATTTTCGGCAAAATCAGTTAAAAATTGACCAACTGTGTCCCACTGCTGGGCACAGAGCTGAAACCGACCAACGCTGCTCCAATGTGGGTTGGTGGGCTTTAACGACTATCCATCCATACTCCATACTAATATTATAAATGCGAAAGTGTGTCTGTCTGTCTGTCTGTCTGTTACGCTTTCACGGCCCAACTACTCAACCGATTTTGATGAAATTTGGTACAGAGATAGGTTATATCCCGGGGAAGGACTATTTTTATTACGGAAAATTGAAGAGTTCCCGCGGGAATCAAAAAAATGTATCTGTTCATACAATTTTAATGAAATTTGGTACGGGGATAGGTTGTATCCCGGGGAAGAACATAGGCTATTTTTTATCCCGGAAAATCAAAGAGTTTCCGGGGGATTTTAAAAACTAACTTCACGCGGACGAAGTCGCGGGCATCAGCTAGTGTTGAATAAATGATTTGATTGATTGATTAATTATATTACTTGTTAGTCGGAAGCGAAATAAGCAGCACGGTGACTCTGGTGGACTACCTGAGGCTCCACCTTGGGCACTGTGGCACCAAGTACATGTGCAGAGAGGGAGGCTGTGGCGCATGCATGGTCAGCGTCATCAAGGCCCCTGGCGAGGAGCCTATCAGCGTTAACTCCGTGAGTTTTTAATTCGTTATTTTTATTAATTCCACAACAAACCTTTTAGCTGTCTTTTAGCTCCTTTATTTTCCGGAATAAAAAGTAGCCTGTGTGTTATTGAAGAATATAATCTATCGTGCCAAATTTCATCCAGATCCGTTCAGCCGTTCGGGCGTGATTGAGTAACACACATCCATCCATACATCCATACATCTATCCATCCAAACTGTCGCATTTATAATATTTATTTGAATTTGATATTTGATTTAGTATAGATAGATTAGTATCAATTAGCATGCATGAACATGAGGCTCTGTCCAGGGCGTTGCTACATCCATACTTTTCAAATAAATAATATAAATGCGACAGTTTGGAGGGATAGATGTATGGATGTATGGATGGATGTGTGTTACTCAATCACGCCCGAACGGCTGAACGGATCTGGATAAATTTGGCACGATAGATTATATTCTGGAATAACACACAGGCTACTTTTTATTCCGGAAAATCAAGGAGTTCCCGCGGGAACCAAAAAGTCTCAATCCACGGGGACGTAGTCGCGGGCATCAGCTATATATAATAAAAATGAATCCCTATTTCCCTTGGTCACGACATCACGCGTAAACGGCTGGATCAATTTATCTAATTCTTTTTTTGTTGTGTTTGTTTGGACCTCGGGATGGTTTATTTTCACAATTGGACCCGATAGGGGGTGCTGCAATCGGGTTCGAGGTTCAGAGCAGGACAAAGTCTGCCGGGTTCACTAGTCCATACTTAATATTATAAATGTGAAAGTGTGCCTGTCTGCTACGCTTTCACGGCTCATCCGTTCAACCGATTTTGATGAAATTTGGTACAGGGGTAGGTAGTATCATAGGGAAGGACATAGGCTGCATTTTATCCTGGAAAATTAAAGAGTTCCCGAGGGAAGCAAAAAATCTTAATCCACGCAGACGCGGGCATCATCTAGTAGTAATTTATACGAGTATAACATGCACAATATATTTATATTAAACGACAACATTACAATCATACTAATATTATAAATGCGAAAGTGTGTTTGTTTGTTGGTTTGTCCTTCAATCACGCCGCAACGGAACAACACATCGACGTGATTTTTGGCATGGGTATAGTTGAGGACCTGGAGAGTGACATAGGCTACTTTTCATCCCGGAAAATTAAGAAGTTCCCGCGGGAATCAAAAAAAACTTAAACCACGCGGACGGAGTCGCGGGCATACTACTTAATATTATAAATGCGAAAGTCACTTTGTTTGTTGGTTTGTTGGTTTGTTGTTTTGTTGGTTTGTTGGTTTGTCCTTCAATCACGCCGCAACGGAGCAACAGATTGACGTGATTTTTGGCATGGGTATAGTTGAGGACCTGGAGAGTGACATAGGCTACTTTTTATCCCGGAAAATTAAGGAGTTCCCGCGGGAATAACAAAAAACTTAAACCACGCGGACGAAGTCGCGGGCATCAGCTAGTAATTAATATAGGTGCAATGATTGATCAAGTTGTTAAGTCTACCTTTGACTGCGATGTGTGATGGTGGGAGAAAAAGCGTGTCTATTTGTCTGTTGTCTAAGATGGCAGTGGGCTAAGCTGTTAGGGGTAGGTATGGCAGTTATATTAAACCAATACCCCATAGTCGTCTTCTACACGGCATCGTACCGGAACGCTCAATCGCTTGGCGGTACGTCTTTGTCGGCAAGGTGGTAACTTGCGACGCTGAACCCACCCACAAGACTAATGTTTATGTTTAATTTATTTGTTTACTTTACTGTGTTACCTAGTGCCTGGTGTCGATAACATCGTGCCAGGACTGGGAGATCACCACCATTGAGAAGATTGGCAACTGTAAGGACGGATACCATCCGCTGCAGAAAACCCTCGCGGAGCACAATGGCTCCCAGTGCGGCTACTGCTCGCCGGGGATGATCATGAATATGTACAGGTAAGAAAATTCATCGTCATCATCATTTAACAGCGGGATATGCACGAAAGGTGACGGGGCGCGGGCTGTCGCAGGCGCAGCGCCGCTTTTATTGTACGAGAGCAAGTGATATGGCTTGACTGTAACAAAGGATGATCATCCTCCGAGCGGGTGTTGTGCTCGGGCCGTTCATCTTTGGAGGTCGTATGTATACCGTAATTCAGAGAACACTTCGAAATCGTGAGTTGGGCTATTCGTGATCGCGTGCATCGTAATGTCATCTATTGGATTATGTGCGGACTGCGAAGACCGCCACACTATCATATTTTATACAAAATGTATGCAAGTGACGGGACGCCAGGTATGCAGAGGCGGCGAGGCGCGGACGCCGCTTTCTTCCAAGGCCACACCGCCGGCTCACCTCCGCCACATCTCCGCAGTCCAAATATACTGGCTTCAAGGAAGATTAGCCAAGATTAGATTAGATGTATCCTAAAAGATACAGCTCATGCTGAGTGAAGTCCATTTTGGGGGTCAAATCTCATTCTTTAAGAAATTTATTTTTCTTATTCTTCATTTTTAAATTTTCGCTAATATTATATTTGCGTTAATTTTTGTATATATGCACCCTTGGTTTTAGCTACCAGCTACCTCGTATCAGCTTTTGGGTGTCTAAAGCCTATCACCACTTCATTACAAGAAAATTTATATCGCCTGCTAAAAGCTTCATGTCGTATGGCACGATAGCCCAGTAGCTAATTGCCGTGATGCAAATAGATGTCAAAAGCTTTAAGATCCAGTGGTTAGAGTTCTAAGTTGATATTATTATTATGCCAGGTTCTCCTTTTGATAAATTATGCAATTTTCAGCTTCCTGAAGTCTAAACCTCGCACCATGATAGAAATTGAGAGGGCCCTTGGTAGCAACATTTGCAGATGTACTGGATACAGACCAATCTGCGACACCTTCAAGCAGTTCGCCAGTGACGCTCCAACCCCGTCTTCTTTATCCATCGAAGACTTGAAGATATGCGGGAAAAATGATGACTGCTGCTCCAAGCAAAAGTCTGACCAATCCGAGTGGTGTATGGTTTCAAAAAACGAAGTGCGTGATGAAATGTTGCATATCAAACTGAAGGACGGCAGGGATTGGTACAGAGTAAGCACACTGAAAGAAGTGTTTGATGTGATGAATAAGCATGACTTGGAATCCCTTATGCTTGTAGCTGGAAATACTGTAAAAGGTGCTTAGTTTGTTTGTTAGTTTTTGTTTTTACATACACGTTCTTTAAATATTAGCTAAAAAATTGTGAGGTTGACCTCCTTCCGAAGCGGATGGGATGATTGAGGAGAGTCGATGCAAAACGGTCCTGAGTATGGATGAAGGTTTTTGATTTACGCGGGAACTCTTCAATTTTCGGGGGTAAAATTTAGCAAGTTCCAATTTATTCCTGTACCAAAATCTGTTGGCCGTAAAAGCGAAGCAGACAGACTTTCGTATTTAGAATATAACTAGATGATGACCGCAACTTCATCCGCGTGGATTATGTTTTTTTTTGGTTTCCGCGGGAACTCTTTAATCTTTCGGGATAAAAGGTAGTCTACGTGTTATTCCAGACAAATTTATGCGCCGAATTTCATCTAGATCCGTTGAGCCATTGTGGCGTGATTGAGTAACAAACATCCATCCATCCATCCATTCAAACTTTCGGCATTTATGATATGAGCAGGTATAGATTATGGATAGCAAGGATATTTTATTTGATTTTATTCCAGGAGTGATTCCTATACAAGAGTATCCCAAAACGTTGATCGATGTAAGTGGTTGTCATGAATTGTTGGGCTGGACCATGGACCAGAATCTGATAATCGGGGGTGGCGTGACGCTGGCACTGATGATCGACATCCTTACCAAGGCTAAAGATGAGTACGACGGATTCAGTTACCTAAGCGAAGTTGCATCTCATTTGGATTTAGTCGCCCACGTCGCCGTTAGGAATGTAAGTAATTCATCCACCATCCACTACAGCCCATTGACGACCCACTGGGCACAGGCCTCCACTCCCATAGGAGAGAGGGAATTAGAGCTTAGACCCACCACGCTGCTCCAATGCGGGTTAGCGGGCTTTGACGACTATTATCATGTTTGTGATAATAAGCGGGACCGACGCGACGGCTGTACGTGCTCACTGATGCACGGGGATGACGCACCACCGACTTCCAACTCCGGGCTGGTACTGAGAATTTCTAAACTGAAAAACCCAGTACCCATATTTTTTATGCCCGTAGGTACGGGAATCGAACCCAGGACCTCGAGATCCGCAGTCGACCGTGTTAACCGCTAGACCAACAAGGCAGTAAATAATATAATATAATATACTTAATACTCAATTTATTTAAAACATGTAAGACATAAAGGAGTCTCTTATGTAACGTCATGTTTTGACTCTATCACCGGGTCGGAAAACAGATTCTATTGAGAAGAGCCGGCATGAAACTCAGCAGTTGCTCTTTTTTTCGGTCAATAATAATCTAATATATAAAATTCTTGTGTCACAGTTTTCATTCCCATACTCCTCCGAAACGGCTTTGGTGAAATTTCATATGTAGGTATATTTAGTAGGTATGAGAATCGACTACTATCTATTTTTCATACTCTCCACGCGGACAGAGTCGCGGGCATCAGCTAGTATTATATAATCCTTGGTTTATTCAATCCTAGGGTTTTCCAAACCAATGTTAAATAATTAATATGACATTCATATTATGTTAACTGATTCTAATGTTAAAAATCATAATTAGGTCTCTTATATGGTATGGAATGGCATTCCAAATCAGTGGTAGATTCACTCGACGATTCAAAAGTACTTGTAAAATTCAATTTCAATAAAAATCATTTGAATTTTATAAGATGGTGTGAAGATTTACCATCACCATTCTCATCTTATTCCTGAATTTATGATCAGTAGGCAGGAGTTGATTTCTCTCATCCTTTTTTTTCTCGTAGGTCTCATAATCGTCTCTTTATAGGCATGCTCACATTGACTCTTTATTTCCTACTTAAACTATTTAATCTTTTATTATTTACTGTACATAGAATGTATCGCAAAAATGTATATTCCAGCCCCTGAACAGACAGAATCCTAAAGTACGAGTATCATACTCCAAAATTTCAGTGAAATTGGGTCAACACTTTTGCCATAAACCCAAGACAGACATCCACTACAGCCCTTTAACGTCTCACTGCTTGGAACAGGCTTCTACTCTCATAGGAGAGAGAAAATTAGAGCTTTGTTGCTCCAATGCGGCTTGGCGGGCTGGAAATATAAATAGTGCTGAGTTGATTGCCGGTTCTTCTCAGTAGAAGCTTCTTTCCAAACCGGTGGTAAAGTCCCGAGATATTATCATTAAGAGATGCAAGTTGTCCTACATGAAATAAACATTTCATTTCATTTAAATAACAATATTTTTAGATGGGAACGATTGCTGGCAACCTGATGATCAAGAAACAACTACCAGGATTCCAGTCCGACATTTATCTTTTCATGGAAACAATCGGAGGGCAGATCACTATCCGTGAGTATCAACGCCGACAAAACACTGTTTCACTAAAGTCACTACTAGGGTTCAATTCCAGGCCCCTAGCTTTCCGGAGCGCGTATTTCCGATCCCGTGTTCAATAAAAGGCAGTACTCCCTCGAAACCCACACGGGTTTGATACGCTAACTTCCTTTCTAAACTCCTGCTCAATTCAAGGCACGAGTCCTCCAATCGCGCACGCGCAGGTGTTAAATGGATGGGCTACGCCAGAAGACTCGTTTTGTTACCCCTTCATTCAGTTTCACCTTCTTGACCTGCGTTTCGCTACGGAGGTCGCCGGCTCGCTTCATTCAGGACCTCCTTCGCGAGCTTCTGGCTTCGCGCTTTACGTGGAGTCGGGTTGTGCTGATTCGGTTTTGAGAGAGATCCACATTTTTTAATAATATTGTGATCCTTTTATAGCATTAAATTCACCATAATATACCACCGTCAACGCTCCATTTGCAAACCCGTCCGCGAGCCTTCTATTGAACATATTATAAATGTGAAAGTGTGTCTGTATGTCTTTAACGGAACTGCATGCAAAGAATTTAGGTTTATTTTATTTTATTTTATTGCAAAGGTACGCAAAACAGCTTGCTACCAAAACATCGTCAAAATACAAGAAATTCAACACAGGATCCAAGCATTTAAGATGTGTACACAACATTATTAAAGAAAATACAAAATACATTAAAATCACAATAATAGGTATAGACATTAATATTACTTAAAAATTAAAAATTAGACATTAGAGTGCAGTTTTAAAATATAAATATAAAGTAATGAAACGTCTAAATACAATTATGATTGTCAAAATTTAAGTCAAAATTTAAAATAATTACAGTAGTCAAGAATAATAATAATAATAATACCACGAGGAGATAGTTACCCCCTCCCACGATTTGCCTGTTGAGGAAAGCGGCGAGGAAACAGTTTCCCTTGATTTAGAGCGGATGGGAAGGATCCTAGAAGAGGCGATTTCTGAAATTCGGAACGCTCCTCTAGAGAATCGTCCGCGGCTCTCCCGCCTCACGCTGAATGTAGCGACGCGGGATGTCATTGAGGCCATCAACCAAATGCTGCCCCAACATCTAGTGAACAGCACTGGCTTGGATGATACGGCTTCTATTCTCTTCGGTGCGGCTTTAGCCGTGCACCGATTTATCGGAGCCAAGACCCCGGGCCCGGGATGCGCTGCTGTTGCAAGACGCAACGCGGAACCGGCCTGGAAGAAGAGAATAGAACGCCGTATCAACCTTGCCAGAGGCCTCATTGGCAGACTGCAAAGCTTCAGGTCGGGCAATACCAGGCCAAGGATTGTGCGCTCCGTTAGAATTGCCTTCAACGGGCTTGGGGTTAGGTTGGACCAGCCCAACATAACCCAAAAGTTAACGGAGCGCATCGACGACCTGAAGCAGAAAATCGCTGCATGGGGGAACCGCATACGACGATACTCGGAAAGAGTCGAGCGCTTTCAGCAAAATCGTCTCTTCTCGAGTGATCAGAAAAGGTTCTACAAAAGATTGGAGTGTCCAGCAGTCTGCTCTACCTCTCAACGGCCGAGCCCGGCAGACCTCGTTGCTTTCTGGCGGAGTGTGTGGTCGCGAGAGGTTGAGCATGAAGAGGGCCCTTGGATTGCGGCGATAGAGGAAGCGTGTGCCGTAATTGAACCGATGAACCCGGTAGCCATCTCTACGGAGGATGTAGCTGGTGCAGTAAGGCGGGCCCCGAACTGGAAAAGTCCGGGTCCCGACGGGCTGCATCACTACTGGCTTAAGGGTTTCTCGGTTTGCCATGCAACCTTGGCTCGACAATTCCAAGAAGCTCTCGAGCAGAGGATGCTCCCGAACCTTTTCACTACTGGGATCACTCACCTAGCTCCAAAGTCTACGGATGCCGCTGATCCGGCAAAGTACCGCCCCATTACGTGTCTTACGACCATCTATAAGACACTAACATCCGTTCTCAGCCTCAAGATATCTCGTCATGTAGACGAAAATAACATCATGTCTGAGGCTCAGAACGGATGTCGGGGGGGGTAGCCGTGGTACTAAGGAGCTCCTTCTCATCGACTCCGTTGCGGGGCAATTGGTCAAACGCAACCGCCGGAACTTCTCCACCGCCTGGATTGATTATAAAAAGGCATTCGACTCGGTGCCCCATTCATGGCTCTTGAGGGTCCTTGAACTGTACAAAGTCGATGGTACAGTTCGAGACTTCCTCGGGGAATGCATGGGGCAATGGAGTACGATCCTTTGTCTCCAGGGTGAGCGGTTGGCGGCTGCCGATGACCGGATAAGGATACGGCGCGGGATCTTCCAGGGTGACTGTCTGAGCCCACTTTGGTTTTGCCTGTCTCTGAACCCACTCAGCTCACTACTGAAGAGTTCGGGGACGGGCTTTCAGTTTCGGAGGGGAGGGACAAGAGTGCCTCACCTTTTCTACATGGATGACCTCAAACTGCTGGCACCCAATGCTGCCCGCCTGCAAGAATTGCTGAATATCACCACTGAGTTCAGCAATTCTATCAGGATGGAGCTTGGGCTGGACAAGTGTGCGGTCTTGCATGTGGTGAGGGGGCAGGTTACTCACTCGGCTGAGGTTAATCTCGAGCCATCGAACATTAGGACCCTCTCCGAAGCTGAATCATACCGGTATCTGGGTATGTCGCAATCAATAGGAGTGAATGAGTCGGACATGAAACAGTCTGTTTGCGAGGTCTTTGGCCGTCTGACAAAAATCTGTAAAAGCTTTTTGTCAGGCGCCAATAAGGTTCGAGCCTATAACGGCTGGGTTATGCCCGTTCTCATGTACACCTTTGGCGTACTCAGATGGACTCAGACCGAACTTGACGCCCTGGATAGAAAAGTCCGCACGACTATGACTCTCTATCGCATGCATCACCCAAAGTCGTCTGTGATGAGATTGTATATCCCCCGGAAATGTGGTGGTCGAGGCGTATTAAGCGTCAAGACCATGCATAACCGGGAGATAGCCAATCTCAGAACATACTTCGAGACGAAGAGGGAGTCGCCCATGCATAGGGCCGTCATAGAATGTGATAAAGGACTTACTCCCCTATCCTTAGCCAAAATCGAGTGGCAGGCGCCGGTGGTACTTAGCACCTCTGACCGGGAGACCGTATGGATGGAGAAGGAGTTGCACGGACGCTTTTTTAAAGCTCTTAATGAGCCGCATGTCGATAAAAAAGCGTCCGTGCAATGGCTGCGCTTCGGTGACCTCTTTGGGGAAACCGAAGGTTTTATCTGTGCGATACAGGATCAGGTGGTTAAGACACGGAACTACCGAAAGTACATTCTGAAGGATGGCACTCACGACATCTGTCGAGCCTGTCGCCATCCCGGTGAGTCACTCAGACATGTGCTTTCGGGATGTTCGGCGCTTGCTAACACTGAGTATCTGCACAGACACAACCAAGCGGCCAAAATCCTTCACCAGGAGCTTGCTCTGAAGTGCGGTCTCCTGGATGAGAGGGTACCGTACTACAAGTACACGCCGGTGCCTGTACTCGAGCGTGGCGGAGTCCGGCTCTATTGGGACCGGTCAATCATCACGGACAGGACTATTCTAGCGAATAAGCCTGACATCGTGCTGTTGGACCGGGCACAGTCGCGGGTGTTTTTGGTGGACATCACCATTCCATATGACGAGAACCTTGTGAGAGCTGAGACGGAGAAAAAACGAAAGTATCTCGATCTGGCTCACGAGGTTTCCGCCATGTGGCATGTGGAGTCCACTGAAACCATCCCAATCGTTATATCTGCGAATGGGTTAATTCCAGTCAGCCTCGCTCACCATCTGAGGAGGCTGGGGTTCCGCGGCAGTTCGCTCGCAGCCAGGATGCAAAAAGCGGTGTTGCTAGACTCGGCTAGGATAGTCCGCCGGTTTCTCAACCTGTCACCCTGACCCCCGGCCGTCTGGTCTCCCCTGCCGGGGTGTAATCCTCCGCCCGCTACAACTATTTATTTGTGTATTTGTGTATGTAACTTTATTCATATCTATTTATTTACGTAAGTTCATTATAATTCTTTTGGTCATATATGTATTTATTTTGTATGCGGGCGTGAGAGTATGATATATAATAATAATAATAAAAAGTAATTATTATATGATGTAACTAAAAATTTATGCTTTTCGCAATTTTTCATTTAGGTATCTGTGCTATAAGTCGTTGCTTCATACCAATTTTCAAGATTCTGAGTTCACGGGAAGTACCCTGTAGGTTTTGATTCCCTTGCGAGTGTCGAAAATTTGCAGCATAAACGGCTGTATCATTGGATTGCGTTGGCTTAGAAGTTTGAATTTTTCACAGCTCCAAGGGACAGTAGTTTGTTACAGCTTATAGGTATTATAGACCTGAGTAGTTGATGTGAATTTCAATTTAATACCTCTACGCGTTCATGAGGAAAGGGATAGTAAGTTTAAAATTATTAAAAATATTTTTATTAAAATATGATGTAACAAAAAATTTATGTTTTTCGCAATTCTTCCTATATCTGTGCTATAAGACGTTACTTCGTACCAATTTTCAAGTTTCTGAGTTCACGGGAAGTACCCTGTAGGTTTTTATTCCTTTGCAAGTGCAAGAAAATTCGAAAATTTGCAACATAAACGGCTGTATCTTTTGATTGTGTTGGCCTTGAAGTTTGATTTTTTCACAGCTCCAAGGGACCGTAGACCTGAGTGTTTGATATGAATTTCAGCTTGATATGCGTTCCTGAGAAAAAGGGTCTTGACACACAGACGGACGGACAACGAAGTGATCCTATAAGGGATCCGTTTTTTCCTTTTGAGGTACGGAACAAATTTATGAATTTGTTTTTAAATAGGGTTACAATATTATTGAAAATGTCAATATTTCGGTTAATTAAGATAAGATCATTATATAGGCGGCACATACGAACAACGGGATTGTAGAATGAAGTGTTATGTGGGCACCAAGGATGAAAGGTTTAGGTTAGATCGGAACTTATAAATTATTTATATCGATGAGTGAGAGTAAAACGGGAGAATCTATTTTTAACCGACTTCCAAAAAAGGAGGAGGTTCTCAATTCGGCGCGTATCTTTTTTTTTTTTGGAATGAATAATCTTATGTAAAATGATCAAATGAGAATACTTTCGACGGAATTCCAAAGCTTGCATCGCGAAATGTGTAAGTCTATCTTGGTAGGGTGTGCGTCTGTGACCGAAGTGATATCGAAAAGATAAAATTCTTAAAAATTTCTTCTGTACTCTTTATAAGCGATCGCAATGGACCGCATAGTATGGAGACTATATTACAAAGTTATATTCTTTAATACTCCGAACCATGGTTCGATAAAGATTTATTGAACTAGACGGTTCTATAAAACTTCTTGTAGATCTCTAAATAATCTATAATTTGTTGCATTATGCAATTATGTATTCACTAGCGGACGCCGTTCGCGTGGCATAAGTTTTTTAATTCCCATAGGCATTCCTTAATTTTCCGGGATAAAAAGAACCCATAAAAAAAGCCCGTCGATCCGTTGCTCTGTTGCGGCGTGATTGAAGGACTATCCTTTGGGACAGAATTTATAAAAACTGTGAATTATGTATTTCATAATTAAAACCTGTAGCCCAAATATCAAGTTTCACGGCTATTTAACTTGAAAAACGCCGGCCTTTTACACCAACTTACAACCCCCATTTTACCCGTTTGGGGGTGGAATTTTGAAAAACTGTTACACACGTACTTCTTTATATTATACTGAAAGCCAAAATACCAAGTTTCGTTGTTATAACTTAAAAAATATGTTGATAAATGAAGGACATTTATCCCCTATTTCATCCCTTTGGGGGTCGAATTTTCAAAAATGGTGAAACGCGTAATTCTGTATATCTAACTGAAAGCCAAATGCTAAATTTCATCACTATAACTTGAGAAATGAACAACTTTCATACAAACTTTTAACCCCTATTTTACCTCTTTAGGGGTGGAATTTTGAAAAACTGTGCCACACGTACTTCTTTATTTATTACTTAAAGCCAAAATACCAATTTTCGTTGATACGAATTGAGAAATATCTTGAGAAATGAAGGACTTTCATATAAACTTTCATCCCCTATTTCACCCCTTCGGGGGTAGAATTTTCAAAAACTGTGAAACATGTATTTCTTTATTTTTTTACCGATAACTCATTTACTTAGTTTCATGGATATAACTTGAGAAATGACGAACTTTCATACAAACTTTCAACCCCTATTTCACCCCCTTAAGGGTGGAATTTTGAAAAATCCTTCCTTAGTGAGCGCCTACGTTACAAAAGGAAGCTACTGTCAAAATTTCAAGTCTCTAACCCTAGCGGTTTAGGCTGTGCGTTGATATATAAGTCAGTCAGTCAGTCAGTCAGTCAGTCAGTCAGTCAGTCAGTCAGTCAGGACTTTGAATTTTATGTATCATTATCTATAGATAATGATCCCTAAATGACAATTTATCATCGAATATCACACCGAGATCTTTTGCTGACGTCTTTCTTGTGAGTGTATGCCCTTTCAAAGAATAGTTAAATTCAATCTTCTTAGATTTACGTTGAGTAAAACTAACCACAAAACATTTATCAATATTGAGGCGCATATGATTTTCGGTGCACCAATTAGCAACAGCATTCAAGTCTGTTTGGAGACATAGGGCATCGTTAACGCTGTCGATTGATCTGTCTACGAGATCATTGACGAATACGTAAGTAAGTAAAGAGTGGATCCAGGAGAGAGCCTTGTGGGACTCCTGACGTGATAATGGTTGACGACGATACATGCCCTTTAATAGCCACTAGTTGTGATATCTTAAATAAGTAGGATTGTACTAATCGTAAAAGGTTGCCACAAATACCATAAGCGCCAAGTTTATGACATAGAATAATATGGATGACCTTATCAAAAGCCTTGGAGAAGTCGGTGTAAATTGTGTCTGTTTGACCTTGTCTGGCAAATGACCTGCAAATATAATTTTTATATTCTAATAAATTTGGCGTAGTTGAACGTTTTCTAATGAAGCCATGTTGTTTAGGTGTTATGATATAACATGATGATAAATACAATCGTGTACTACTGACTCCAAAATCTTTGAAAAACAGGATAATAGATTTAAAGATAGGTATAATATAAGCTGTTTTCCACAATACATGAAACACACCTGACTGAAGCGACTGATTAAATGTGAAACTCAGTGGGACGCATAGTTCACTGGCACAGGTTTTGATAAATATGGGTGGAATTTTATCCGGCTCAGCTCCTTTATTTGAGTCCAGTTTTTTAAGTCGGTGATAACGGGAAGTGACACGAACGTTGCACAGAGTAGTTTCTTTGTTGGAGACGATCGGTGGGTACAAACTTGTATCAATGTCCGTAACGTTTTCAAAGACAGTGCTGAAATATTTCGCAAACAATTTACAGATCTCTTTTGTATCCGAGGATGACAAATTACCATAGTTGATAGTTTGAGGAATCGTATTTGTTTGAGAGTCTTTTTTGCTATTTATATAAGGTTCAAGAACAATTCACAATTTAAAACAGTATAGAGGCGCCCGCCTCATCGAAACGGCAGCATTTTCACTAGAATCTAAATTGAAGAAAAATACGGTGAAGGAAAACGTCGTGAGGAGGATCTAATTATGAAAGGAGATTCGTGCTCAATAGTCGCAGAGTCAAAATAATACGTACCTAGCTTATGAGACCTCTGCATGTCCTATATGACATAAACAAACCATTACAAGCAGGTTGTGTTTGTAATGGTAGTGCCTGAACGGCGTATGTAGCATTTAGTAAATCCAGGGCATCTAAATCTTAGGACTATGTAAATGACATGACCAGAAACTGTCCTCCGATTCGGGACAATGTGCAGGATTTCCGTTTTTACAGTAAGGAAATTATTATGGATTTATTATTCCGAATAAGGTCAAGCTTAAAATGTCTAAAAAACCAATACGTTTATGTTTAAATCTTGAGCTTCCGTTTTCCTCTCTTATGCACTACTCCATTTTGACGTTCCATTTTATCCATGCCTAATAATAATCTTATAATCCTACATGAATACTATTTATGTACCTCTGTCACTATATTATTAAAAGGAAGTGTTTGTTTTGTTAATAATTATTTTTGTTTCTTGACAAGCCTCAATTATACGTTCAATTAATCGGACAAAACATTTTTAAATAACCACTGCGTTTAAAAGAACGCTTTTTGACATTGCATCTGTCTGCCATCTGTGGTCGAATAGTTGAACTCGCTAGCCAACACGTCTAGCGTAATCTAGTGTGGGAAAGCAGCAGTACAATGTGACGTGATTTTTATAAGAATTAAATAATTCTTGCAAGTATAGTTTTATTATATCAGTATTATCCTCATCCCTGCCCAAATAATGCAAAGCTTAATTTTTTCCTGAACAACGTGGTCGAATAGTTGAAAATAATTGCTTAGACTCGCTAACCACAACGTCTAGCGCCATCCAGCGTGGGCAAGCAGCAGTTATTTGGTGAAACTTTCTTTATTTTTTTTTACTGCAGTTCAGTACTTGTTTTCTCTCAGCTTCACTCTGGAGGTCGCTACAACAATATTATTGCCTGCTGTGTTGATTAGGACGTCGTTGCCATCAATGTTTGCAAGCAAATCCACTTTATTAATGTTGTTTGTATCTTCAACTGACAACTTTATCCAACACACAACACAAAAAACACACAGCAGGGGCGCGTAGCCTACAAGGCAGGCCCTAGACGGTCTCCCGGCTTAAAGATACCCACCGGGGCACAGAGTTGCCCCGCGCCCCGCCCGGGTAAGGAGGCTCAGCCTCGAGGCCCGTACCCCCGCTTGGCCCTTCGGGCCAAACGAAGAAGACCCACACGACTTATTTTTTTTAATTTTTGTGCGCCTTCATACTTCGGGTTTTATCTGAAACGTATACAATATAAGAATTGCAATAATATAAAAATCTTTGCTGTACATTGATTTTTGACACCTAGGCAAGCTCCCATAGTTGCCCTGGTCAAGTCCTTTAATATTTTTTTTTGTATACAGTTCAATCCGATGGACTACAGCGCGTTCTGTCAATGCAAGCATTCTTGAAAGAAGAGATGACTGGCAAGATCATCGTGAGCATCACAATACCACCCCAACCTGATAATTGTAAAATAAGGACTTACAAGGTAAACAGGATTTTTTTAATGCATGGGGCTAAAACATAATACTAGGTTTTTCCAAACATCATAAAGAGCGGGACGAACTTATACCTCATCGATGACTTTATATCGATTTTAGACTTTAAGTTACAGCATTTTATTAAGAGCTTCTTAATTAGCCAAACAACGATTTATTTCGAACATTATCTTTTTCAAAATAAAGCTTTTTTGTACTTAAAATTATAACTCCATCCAAATCAAAGGACTTCTCAATTTACTCCTAGCAAGAAACAAACCAGCCTTGTGTAGCGACTGGTAATTTCACATCCCGAATTTCGAATACCTACTTAGTTTTTTATTTTATTCTCGACTGCATTAGAAAATCCAAAAAAAACATAGCTTGTATTCTGAAGACTAGTGGATGCCTGCGACTTCGTTCGCGTGGCTTCAGTTTTTTAATTCCCACAGGCACTACTTAATTTACCGGGATTAAATAAATATGTCACTCTCCAGGTCCTCATCTATACCCTGTAATGAAGCGTAGCATTCGATGCAAAAAATCACGTCGAGCTGTTACTCTGTTGCGGCGTGATTGAAGGACAAACTCTATTTAACGTCGTTGAGGATAAAATTTTCAAAACTGTGAAACACGTATTTCTTTATTTTAAACCAGAAGCCCAAATACCAACTTTTGAAAAATGAAGGACTTTTATGCAAACTTTCAACCCCTATTTTACTCCTTTAGGGGTAACATTTTGAAAAACTATGGCACACTTATTCCTATATTTTTTACCGAAAGCCAAAATACCATTTTTCGTTGATATAACTTGAAAACTATCTTAAGAAATGAAGGCCTTTCATACTAACTTTCATCCCCTAGGAGAGAACCCCTTTGGGGGTCGGATTTTCAAAAACTGTAAAACACGTATTTCTTCATTTTTAACCCGCAGCTCATATACCAAGTTTCATGGCTATAACTTGAGAAATGAAGGACTTTCATACAAACTTTCAACCCCTATTTTACCCATTTGGGGGTAGAATTTTGAAAAACTGTGACTAATGTACTTCTTTATTTTTTTACCGAAAGCCAAAAATACCAAGTTTCGTTGATATAACTTGAAAAATATCTTGAGAAATGAAGGCCTTTCACACCAACTTTCATCCCCTATTTCACCCCTTTGGGGGTCGAATTTTCAAAAACTGTGAAACACGTATTTCTTTATTTTCAACCCGCAACTCATATATGTACTAAGTTTCGTGGCTATATCTTAAAAAACGACGGACTTTCATGCAAACTTTCAACCCCTATTTTACCCCTTTGAGGGTGGAATTTCGTAAAACCCTTTCTTAGTGGATACTTAGTCTTCACAAAGTATAATAGAATACACTCTCCAAATTTCATGTCTCTAGGACCAGCGGTTTAGGCTGTGCGTTGATATATAAGTCAGTCAGTCAGGACTTTGAATTTTATATATTATATAGAGATATTATATAGATTAAAATAATATTAGTACGAAGTCATAACCGATTTGTTTCCAGATAATGCCTCGATCTCAGAGCGTCCACGCTCTGGTCAACTGCGGTTTCTACTACAAACTGAACGAAAACAACATTGTAGAAGAATGTAGGATCGTGTACGGAGCCCTGTCGCCAAGCTTCACTCGCGCATACAAAACCGAGCGTTACATGGTCGGTAAAGACTGTTTCACCAACGAAACCCTGCAAGGAGCACTAAAAGTGTTGAAAAATGAGCTAGTTATAACGGAAGACTTGACTGAGCCACCAGTGCAGTACCGTCGGCAAATGGCTTTGGGACTTTTCTATAAGGTAAAATCTAAATGCTTCCCTGGTTTATCTTGTAGTTTTATCTTCAACTTTTGCTCAATAAACCTTGGAAAAAGTGAGTGTGTAAAATGAGCTGGTCGTGACAGACGACTTGAATGAGCCGCCAGGACTGCATTACCATCGGTAATAAACTGCCTCGTTGGTCTAGTGGTTAGCTTGTTCGACTGCGGCCGACGAGGTCCCGGGTTTGTGTCCCGGTCCGGGCCATAATGAAGTATTGGGTTTTTCTGAACACAAATTCTCAATACTAGCCCGGACTTAGGGATTTGGCGGTATTTCATCATCGTACCTCGAAGAGCACGTAAAATCGTCGCCCCTGCGTCCGGTCAGTCGGTCGTCCGGTCGTGTCGGATTTTTCGTCTCATCGGGCTATGAGAGTAATGGAATAGAGAGTGCACCTGTGCGCAACACTAGTGTACTGCAATATCTCTAGCGCAGATGGCTCATCTTTCTGGAGATTGGCGGCCGTGGCCGAAATTCGGTCGCGAGTGCGAGAGCGACATCGTTACTAACGGCAATTGGTTTTGGGGCTTATCTATAAATCAATACACACACTGTACTTTAGAAACAAGGAAGAAAATTGCTTCGTACGCGTCCGTGGAATTTATTTTATACTAATTTGGCCTGTAAAACATAATTAATTTCAACACATTTGGTCTGTGTGGTGTGCTTTGTTTGGAATTATACAATTTTTAAACCCCAAAAATTTCTTTCAGTCTCTTCTTTCGCTGTGTCCAGAAAATATTTTGAATGAGAGATACCGTAGTGGAGGTGTCAAGCATAGGGAAAATAGGCCAGTGTCTGTGGGCCATCAGATGTTCGAAACCAATCGAAGCTTGTGGCCAATAACCAAAAATATTCCGAAATCTGACGGATTAGTGAGTATTTATTATATTATTATTATAAAATTGTGTTACAAACAGTGCCACAAAAACTCCTGTCGGTTAAAACTGTGCACCGTGTTCATTTTACAATATTCTTTGTTTTGAAGCAGTGAAGTTATAAGGCTTCGACAGACGGAGAGACAGACTTTTCCGTATGTCAAAGTACCCAAGTAGACTCGGAGACCTTCATTTACTCAGTCTAAGCTCCATATACATAATATAAATCAATAGATTTATAGTTTTGAAATAAAAACCTTCCAAAAATTGCTAAAATTTTCAATACGAGCCCTTAATGTTGTTTAGGTCCAATGTGCTGGAGAAGCAGAATACACCGATGATATTCCTTTGCACCCAGATGAGTGCCATATCGCATTCGTCTTGGCTAAGGTAGCCGTTGGAACTATAGAAAAAATTGATCCTTCAAGAGCGTTGGTAAGCAAGAAAATAACTTATTGTACCTCCCATTTTTTATTATAAAGCTGTTATAATTATTTATTTGTCTATTCTTTGATTGACGATCATGAGATTGTGCGAGAATCGTCTTGTACGGGAAGTAGGTTCGTTTTTTCAGGTTTCTCATAGCCAGTAGTTACTTATTAATATACTTTCTTTAAAGTGTGTGTTATTACTCTGTAAAACCGTTTTGTTACATTCTTGGACATATAAGCCAAAATACAGTTGGCCCCGTTTTCCATTTTTGGATTTTAAAGCATCATTGTCGTTAACCGATAGACGGCCACTGTTAGGACGACGACGTATAAAATATGACGTAGGTCTCTTGTAAGGACCACCCTACTGGCAAAGACGTCCTGCCAAGCAATTTAGCGTTCCGGTACGTGTCCGGTGTCGTGTAGAAACCGGATAGGGTTATGGGTTAATTATAACTGCCATGCTCCTAACAGGTTAGCCCGCTACGATCTTAGACTGCATCATCACTTACCATCAGGTGAGATCGCAGTCAAAGACTAACTTGTAGTGGATAAAAAAATCTTTCACAAGCTGCAGTCTTGTGCCAACTGATAATCCACCGATTTTCCTTGGATCTTGGGACACCAACGTCGAAAGTTCAATCGTGATACTTCATATATTATTGGTATTGTTGAAAGGTGCATTATATTTTTTTTGCATTTTCAGGCAGTAGAAGGTGTAATAGCGTTCTTTTCAGCGGCGGATATACCAGGAATAAATAGTTTTATACCAGCTCCCAATGGATATAATTTGGCTAACGAAGAATTGTTCTGTGACGGTTTAGTGAAATATTTCGATCAACCTATTGGCGTTATTGTAGCTGACACTCAAGTTAAAGCTAACTACGCATGTAATTTAGTCGATGTTACGTACAAAAATGTATTAAAGCCAGTCGTTGAAATAAATGCTGCTAGAAAGGATCCAAACCGAGTCAGCGTTTTCCAATCTATAGAAGCAAAAACTAAAGGAACTGATGTTTATAAAGTAGTTAAAGGAAGTGATACTGTTTATGGTCAGTACCATTTTCCTATGGAGACTTTAGTTTGTGTGGCACGTAAAACTGAAGATGGATTGCAGCTGCATGCTACGACGCAATGGATTGATTTAGTGCATCAAGCGGTTTCAAGGGCTCTTAATTTAGACCAAAGCAGGTAATTTAACAAGTACAAACTAAACAGGCTTTGTTACTTATTTTATTAAAAGCATTACAATAAATCTGTTTGGCACAGGCAGTTTTGTCTAATCCCTCGTATTGCTCCAAGTTATTTGATTGTCGGCTTTTGGCATTAATAAATATTCTTAGCCTTTCAATCAGTTATCAGTATCAGCTTAGCAGTTATCAGACACCACTGAGGCGGTTTCACTCGCCCCTGCCTATATAAAGACGTCGGTGACCCGTTGTCCCAGGTGAGCGACAGAAGCTACGCCACGCGATGCGACGCCGTAGAAAATTTGCTTTACGTCTACGTTATCGCCTAGGTATGTCTATAATTTTCTATGGCGTCGGATCGCGTCGCGTCGTGTGGTAAAGCGCCTGGTCATACTCTGGTTGCTGATTGCTCTCAACGTATTATAAGAGTGTGGGAGTACATCTGTGAACTAAACCCTTGCGTTATTAATTAAGAATGACCACCGTAGCTAAAATACAGTTAGGAGAAGATTAATGTTTACAAATATTTTTTTAGAATCGAAGTCGTCACCAGACGCCTTGGCGGAGCCTATGGTATAAAGATAGGCAGGGCAAACCAAGTTCATGTGGCTACTGCTTTGGTGGCTCACTTGCTCAACCGACCCTGTCGTATGGCCACTCCACTGACTGTCAACATGAGGGCTATGGGCAAACGCATGCCGTGCTCTAGAGACTTTGAGGTATGCTAAGATAAATGGTTCAAAAAGTACGGTGTACATGTGTACTTAAATTGAACAAATAAATATTCAGGCCCACTTGCACAAGGACTGGTAAACTGATTTGGTTAAACTTTGTAATGCTGTCACTTTTTGGCAACCGCATTATGCTCTTGCTAAAAAGTGATGGCATTGCAAAATTTAACTTAATCAGTTTAAAAAGCCTCGTGCGAAATTAAATTTTCAGTTTGACAGTACAGGCTGGTTTGATTTCCGAATTCCGATCCTTAAACTATATTCATATTTATTGCGCTCTGTTTTATAAATAATTGATAACTAAATTAAAACTAACATTACTCAGTACGAGAGGAACCGCAGTTTCGGACATTTGGTTCATGCACTCGGCCGAGCGGCCGGTGGTGCGAAGCTACCATCCGCGGGATTATGCCTGAACGCCTCTAAGGCCGAAGCCAGCCTAGCCGAATCCGGCAAGGATATGCTCACTGTGGAGCCCCGAGAGTCGGGAGGCTCTAAACAATGTGACTTTACTAGTCGCGCTTTACTCGTAAGGTGCGACGTCGAAGCCCATTTGGAACGCGGCGATCGGTGCGAGCGGTCTTAACACGTGCACCACGGCGCCGAAGTTTCGAATCTACCTCAGTTCGATGTCGGGGCTCGGAATAGTCTGTAGACGACTTACGTTCCTGGCGGGGTGTTGTGCTCGGTAGAGCAGCGTCGTGCTGCGATCTGTTGAGACTCAGCCCTACGCCAGGTGATTCGTTATTTACCAACATCCTTAAACTATTTATTTATATCACAGGCCGGAATTAACGCAAACGGAGAGATACAATACGTGAATTGCGATCTGTACGGTGATAACGGCTGGGTCATCAACGAGCCCCTCTTGGCGCTGGGGATGGATGTTTACTACAACTGTTATAACAAAGACCTATGGAATTACACAGCCCATAATGTTATCACTGACACTCCCTCTAACACTTGGTGCCGCTCGCCTGGTATGCTTTTTTGGACTTAACTATTCTCTAAACGTCACTATCGTTCCAACTAGATGCCCATTGTGGGACCAAGGTCTCCTGCATAAATATTATATTTTCTCTCAACAAGTGCAAAGTATTTGTAAAACGCAAACTCAATAAATGACAAGAAATGTTGGTAACAACTTGCTCTAGCGGCTCTGATAGTTATCTAATTACGTTCGGATGGCGGTAAAGAAAAAAGCTGTCTGAATTTGTTGTGAGCTCTTCTCGTAGTTTTAGTTTCAAGATGCCGATGAAGATTTATTTCACTAACACGCCTTATATTTATTGATTTATTTATTGACGTTCAAAAGTTTCAGGGCACAAATTTGAATATCTAAATATTCTGATTCTGATTCTGATATCCACAGGAACTTAATTTTATCATCGATCTACAACTTACATCGTGCTTGTCCAACTGGTCCTTTCAAACATCACGGTGATTGTGAAATATAAATATCATTACTTTTTGCATTTTTCAGGTACCCTAGAAAACATAGCCATGACAGAGATTATGATGGAAAGAATAGCGTGTGAGATGAAACTAGACCCGCTTAAAGTGCGATTAGCAAACTTGGCTGATAGCGTTCGTGATAAGATAATCGAAATGACGGAAACCATAAAAAACGATCAGTATGAAGAAAGGAAAATTGCAATTGAAGAGTTTAACAAGAAAAATAGATGGACGAAACGAGGAATGGCAATAACTTTCTTGAGATGGGAACCAGTCGGATTTATGAATCTCGACGTGAACCTATCGGTGTATGCTGACGATGGCACCGTCGTCATAACGCATGGAGGAATTGAGATGGGACAAGGTGTAAATACGAAGGCCATACAGATTGCGTCGTACATACTGAAAATTCCTATGGATAAAATTAAAATAAAGGCAAACAATACTATCATCGTGCCGAATTGCGCTGCGTCTGGAGGCAGCATAACATCTCAAAATGTAGGAATCGGTGTACGAAGATGTTGCGAGGAACTTATGAAAAGACTCGAACCTATCAAACTTCAATTGGGCAACCCCACTTGGAAGGAGCTGGTACAAAAGGCATTCGCAGACCAAACAGACTTACAAGTACACGCATACACTACTTCAGCTGATATTCAAAAATACGATATTTGCGGTGTAGCGTTGTGTGAAACCGAAATTGATGTATTGACGGGAGAATTCCAAGTACTGCGTGTTGACTTAATTGAAGATGTTGGTCAAAGTGTCAGCCCTGGAGTGGATGCCGGACAAGTAAGTGGCATTCAATATTCTATTTCTAACTCACTCACTTCTTCACTCGATACTTTCAAGGTATTGTCAGTTCGTTTTTTTTTTAAGCTCAATGATGGTAAGCGATGATGCAGTCTAAGATGGTAGCGGGCTAACCTGTTAGGGGTATGGCCGTTATAATAAACCCATACCCCTAGTCGGTTTCTACACGGCACTAGCCACGGCCGAAGCCTGCCAAACCCATTCAGAAATTATAAATTCTCAAATTGACCCTGCCAGGAATCGAACCCGGGACCTCCTACGTTCCCAAGTAACACAAAACTGCATTAAAAGATGTCACATGAGGTCCACATCGGTAATTTAAGCGTTTAGGAAGACTTATTAGAGTCCACCGTTACTTTAAAAGCTTAATATTACACTTTCTGTTGTACATTGACTTTATTAAGCACCACGAAGGCACCGCTGTAATGTTGCGAGCGTTACTATCAGGTGCGCAGGTCATGTTATTCAGCTCTTAGCTATTTTTAGTACTTTCAGCTACAATGAAGTATTTTTATGGACTCTTAACTAAGCTATTTTCTGAATAAAAGGTCACATGTGTATCCTTCAAATGTTTGCATTTTAACAAACCATATGTGAGTTATTATAATGTTATCAGTTATTCTGTGAATTCAATTATCGCTTCATGCTGCATATATTTGAACTTTCTCAGTTTTAATCAGCTATAATATGCACTCTTATAACTGCACTTATCTAGCCCACATGTTCACTTTGGGTGGACGTATATGGTGTTAAAGTACAGCAAACTGGTATAAAACTATTCACTTGTACCTCTTTGTCCCTACTTGGGCTGAATAATTGTACTGCCGTAGGCATTTAATCAGCTAATGCAGATATATAAGATCATGAATACTTGTATTATGTATGTACGATTTAACTAGAGGTTATAATAAATACGGTATAATGTACCTATTGTTGTTCTACTTAGCGCATACCAAAATGTACTTAGTTTATTTTTTGTAAATTGTTCTTTTTAAAATTACAACTGATATCTTGACGTAATCTCGTAGACTCGTAGTAGGTACCTATAACCTATTAGCAGAGTGATCACCTATAAACTTTCCCTAGAGTATTTGATTATGTTATGAATTATGATGAATGAAATGTATCTATTATCCTTACGATTTTATATTAGGCACAATAAAATTATACCTAGCCTTTATACACTACCTAAAAACTAGGTTTTAAAATAAGTACCGACCTATTTAGCTCATGCCCAAACGTTCCACCACGGACCCCTAAAAGTTAATCCTTGACAGATTATATACAGCTGTTCATTGGGAGGGTATTTGCGTATATGTTACCGACTATCAAGCTCTACATCAATCTATGGCTGACTTGTTAGACACAAGAATCACTCGTATCAGCTTTTTGCTGATTAATATACCCCTAGCACCTTAATATAGCTCTTGAAGCATTTATTTGGCATTATTACGGTTCACATTGCTTGTCCACCATTTTCCATGTTCTAAACTACTATATTTATGATATTTACTAATTCTTTTTATTTTGTCTACGAAAATATCTACTGGATTCGAAAAAGGTTTTTAATAATTTTTATGTAAAAAGCTTTTCGTCAAATTCAATGTTCCATAATTAAGAAATTGTTGGCATTTTTAAAATATTACAATCCATTTTATAATAGGATTTCCTAGGAAACAGTTATATTTCGAGAGCGCGTGAAAATTTTGGTCTAAAAGTATATAATATTTGACAATAAACTTGCTTTCCCTATCAAATTTCAGGCACTAATAATACAAATACAAGTTTTACTTACCGAAAATGAATTATTAACTTTAACTAATGGACATATATTATGTCACATTGTATGATGGTGCGCTTAAATAAACAATGCTGCAGAATATCGAGATAGTGTGATATATTAAAGAATATATGGAGTAATATTTATTCACAATTTCGCCGCTCGTGCTCTTTTAACTGCTTAAAAGCGTAAAAAGGGTGCTGGTTTGTAGTTTGAGCTGTATAATAGGTAAAACATACTCTCTGTATCAGCCGATGTTCAGCTCTTGGGGCGACCGTTACCTTTGTTAATGCTTATTAAATGCTTATATAACGCAGTTGTAGGCAGTTAATCAGCTAGTTGCTGTATAATTTGTGCCCAAATCAGAGTTATATCTTCTGAGGGTGCTATTATTCAGCTTTTATTCAGCTAATATGTAGCAAGTTTGCAGCTAAAGTTTCCAATGTGGACTGTGATTCAGTTGATATGCAGCACTTTTGTGTTACTTGGGTTAAGACAACAGCGCTCAGCACTGCGCCACTGCGGGAGGTCGTCAAGTCAAGTTTCTCCTTTTATAAATTTGACAGTTATGTTTTTGACAAACTTATAGATGGGGTGATAGCCTAGGGGGCGCAGGATCCATCCCCGGACACGTACCTCAAACTTTTCAAATTTATGTGCGTTTTAAGAAATTAAATTTCACTTACTTCAAACCGTGAAGAAAATCATCGTGAGGAGGACCTACGCCCGAGAGTTCTTCATAATGTTCGCGAATGTGTATGAAGTCTGCCAATCCTCATTTGGTCAGCGTGGTGCACTATAGCCAAACCCTTCTCATTCCAAGAGCAGACTAGTGCTCAGTAGTGAGCCGGCTACTGAGTTGATAAGAGAGAGAGAGAGAGAGAATGGTAGTTTTTAGGGTTCCGTACCTCAAAAGGAAAAAACGGAACCCTTATAGGATCACTTCGTTGTCCGTCCGTCTGTGTGTCAAGACCCTTTTTCTCAGGAACGCATGGAGGTATCAAGCTGAAATTCATATAAAATACTCAGGTCTACTGTCCTTTGGAGCTGTGAAAAAATCAAACTTTTAAGCCAACACAATCAAAAGATACAGCCGTTTATGCTGCAAATTTCGACACTCGCAAGGGAATCAAAACCTACAGGGTACTTCCCGTGAACTCAAAATCTTGAAATTTGGTACGAAGCAACGCCTTATAGCACAGATAAAGGAAAAATTGCGTAAAGCATAAATTTTTAGTTACATCATATAGTAAAAGTATTTTTAATAATATTAAACTACCCCTTTCCGCATAAACGCTTAGAGGTATTAAATTGAAATTAAAATAAATAAGTGGAATAAAAATACTATAACATTTTACTTATATACCTATAGGTTTGTACGGAACCCTCGGTGCGCGAGTCCGACTCGCACTTGGCCGGTTTTTATCTATGTGTGCGTATTTTAGATTCTCTCTCCGGTTGTGTTTTCCGTCCCATCGAGCTGTGAGGGTAATGGCTGTGAGGGTAATGGAACAGAGAGTTCACCTGTTAATGCCGAGAATCTCTCAAGAGATTAGCTGAAATTCGGTCGGGAGGACATTATTATTTACTAGTTGATGCCCGCGACTTCGTCCGCGTGGATTAATGCCTAATAATATATCGATAATAAAATTATGTCCTTCCCCGGGATAAAAGTAAAACCTATCCCTGTACCAAATTTCATCAAAATCGGTTGAACGGTTAGGCCGTGAAAGCGTAGCAGACAGACAGACACACTTTCGCATTTATAATATCAGTATAGATTATTTATTATTATTTCAGATTGAAGGTGCGTTTATGATGGCATTAGGTTACTGGACGTGTGAGAACTTGGTGTACAATCCTAAAACCGGAGAGTTAGTAACGAACAGTTCATGGTACTACTGGCCTCCTCAGGCCAGTGATACTCCGCAAGATTTCAGAATTTCCTGCCTCCCTCGCGCATATAGTTCCGAGCTTGTTTTTGGAGCTAAGGGTAAGTTCTAGATAAAGACATTTGTTATCAGGTTTAAAGAGTTTTCCCAAAAAGGAATTTTTGCTTACAGGAGATATAAAATTAGAATTTGTGCCTAAACATAATATATTGTACAGTAGGTATGGTATAGTGATCTTATACAAAACAAGCTGATGCCCGCGACTTCGTCTGCGTGGATTGAGATTTCTTGGCTCCCGCGGTAACTCTGTAATTTTCCGGGATAAAAAGTAGCCTATTTATTATTCCAGACTATAATTTACCTCTGTGCCAAATTTTATCCAGCTCCGTTCAGCCGTTTTGAGTGATTGTGTAACAAATCTATCTCATCTTTCGTCGATTTAAGTTATATAACATATATCATCACCTTTTAGATCACAAATTAATAGTAAGGAGATATTTAAATACTTCACACACTAACATAAAATAGGTAAACTAAATTTGGCATTATACTAAACAAGTGTAATAAGAATAGCATAGCAATTAATTCTACGCCTTCAACCAGTGGTAGAATGATGGTTGGAATGATGATAAATGATAAATGATTTATTTATTTCACGTAGGACAACTTGTGTCACTTATATGATACGTCAAGGCTCTACCACCGGTTCGGAATGTTGATTCTACTAAGAAGAGACGGCAAGAAACTCAGCAGTTGCTCTTTTCTTAAAAAGAAAAATGTTGTTGATGATAATGATGATGATGATGATGATGATGATAAATCAAATAACTTTGAAACAGTTTTGGTAAATAATGCAATTTGTGTTTAGGAACCGGGGAGCCGGCGGCCTGCATGGGCGTCGTTGTTCCTTTGGCCATAAGGTCTTGTATAAAAGCTGCGCGCGCAGACTGCGGGCTGTCGGAGGACGAGTGGTTCCAGATAGGTAAGCAATTTTTTCGTGTTCTGGAGTGGAGACCGCGTACCGGCAAGCGCAGTGTAGGACGACCTCCAGCTCGCTGGTCCGATGACCTAGAAGGTGGCGGGAAGCGGGTGGATGAGGAAGGCGGAGGACCGTGTTTGGTGACGCGCTCTCGAAAAGGCCAATGTCCAGCAGCGGATGAAACAGGCTGATGGATGGATGGATGGATGAAGCAATTATTGAAGTGAATACTTCTTTAGCCGCGTTGAGCACTTTTTGGTAGGGGGTAAACTTGTGGATTCGCGTCACCGACACCGAAATACTCGCGTTGTTACGAAGACAAAAAGTATCTTAAATATAAATATACTACATTCGTATTTAAACTTTAGTACCTCAGTTTTAAGGTTTATATTTTAATTTTCATTTAAAATATTCGTATTTATATTGGCGTTTGATAATTTTATATTATTTTCAAATTCTAATACATTCACATAGCTATCGGCAGTCCCTATGACTGCCAATTTTTTTTTAACCCATATAAGTTAACCCTTGACTGCGATCTCGCCTTGGTAAGTGATGATGCAGTCTAAGATTGTTGTGGGCTAACCTGTGAAGGGCATGGCAGTTACATTAAACCTATATAGTCCAGGCAAATAAGGGGTTTCACCTCGGAATGAGAGATAGTCGGCTATAAACTTGTATAAACCTTTATTTTGGCACCCTAAAACTTGTCTCAAAACCTACTTATCGTAGGGTGTCCGCGTCTACAGATATTTCAAGGTCAAAGGACAAAAAATCGATTTTTTACACATTTATTGTCATTATCTCGTTTACTATGGGTTTTATGCTATTTGTAGTTATTATAAATATTGTAGATGATAAAATTCTTTATAACTTTTGTTTTAACTTTTTTTTAATATCTTGAACCATTTTCGAGATAGAGGACAGAGCGCGCGCGGTATTTAACTATTTAGTATCATTCGAGGTCAACCTTTAGTCCCGATTAAAAACACGCCGTATAAAGTTTATAAATTATTGATAAGTATATAATATAATTTTAAATAATTTGCATTTTTTATTAACTATTACGTTATAATTAATTCAATAATTCAGTATCTATTCATTTCATTTAATAAGACTTAAATACTCGTGTAATTATAAAGTTATTAAGGAAAATACTATATTACATTTTAAGTAGAAAATAATTAAGTACATCTTCATTGAAATCCGTAAACTTATAAATTCTTTTAAAACTTTTTTTTTTCTTTCTTTTTTCTTTTTCTTTTTCTTTTAAAAAAAACATTTTTTTTTAAATTTAATTCTTTTATTTTTATTTAGTAAGGTATAAATAATAAGGTAGGTACAAGTAATTGGTATAAATAAGATTAGAATTAAAAAATAATTTAAGTATTTCCTTAAATAACTTTATAATTACATGAGTAGGTAAGTGTTATTAAATGAATAGATACTGAATTAATAAAAAAAATACTAATTATAACGTAATAGTTAGTAAAAAATGCAAATTATTTAAAATTATATACTTTTCAATAATTTATAAACTTTGTGCGACGTATTTTTAATCGGGACTAAAGGTTGACCTCAAATGATACTAAACAGTTAAATACTGCGCGCGCTCTGCCCTCTATCTCGAAAATGGACAAGATATTAAAAAAAAAAGTTTAAACAAAAGTTATATAGAATTTATTCATCTACAATATTTATAATAACTACAAATAGCATAAAACCCATAGGAAACGAGATAATTACAATAAATGTGTAAAAAATCGATTTTTTGACCTTTGACCTTGAAATATCTGTAGACGCGGACACCCTACGATAAGTAGGTTTTGAGACAAGTTTTAGGGTGCCAAAATAAAAGTTTATACAAGTTTATAGCCGACTATGTCTCTTTCCGAGATTCTCACGATTATTTGACTAATTTGCCTGGACTAATACCCCTAATCGGTTTCTACACGGCATCGTACCGGAACTCTAAATCGTTTTCGTCGTCTTTCACGTCACGTCACGTCACGTCTTTTCCGGTAGGGTTACAAGTCACAGCCGAAGCCTCCCACCAGGCCAGACCAGGGAAAAATTCTGAAATTATAAATTCCCAAATTGACCCTGCCAGGGATCGAACCCAGGACCTCCGCAAGTTAAGACAACAGCACTCAACACCTCGCCAGGGAGGTCGTCAAAGGTTTTTCAAATCGAAACCACTTTCACGTCCAACACCTGGGCGTCTGTTTTTTTGATCCAATATAAGTTAGCCCTCGACTGCGATCTGACCTCCGTACTGCATCATCATTAACCACCACTGAATCTTATCTCATTAATCCGTATTAATATTTTAGCAGTCAGATCCCTGAATCGAAAAATGGTTTTCCCACACCCGCATTATTTTTGAACGACCTATCCAACAACACCCCAAGGATAGACGAGAAGAAAAAATTCATACCCACTAGGGGAGGAAGTACTTACCTACCTAACCTAGAAAATTTTTAATGCAAAAGTGTCTGTCGGTCTGTCTGTCTCTCTACTACGCTTTCCCGGCCCATCTTTTCAACCGATTTTGCTGAAACTTGGTATAGAGGTAGGTTACCCGGGGACGGACTTTTTATCCCGGAAAATTAAGGAGTTCCCGCGGGAATCAAAAAACCTTAAACCATGCAGACGAAGTCGCGGGAATCATCTAGTTGGAAATAAATAAACCTTAGGATATGGAATGCCCAGCTTCCGTTTTCCCATCCTCTTTTAATATAGGTTCAAAAGGTACCTTTAAATCAAAAGTGAATAGGCATCTTCTAGGCAAGCGCGCTTACCTAGAAGCTTACCTTAGGCTCCGTCACCACTTAAAAGCAAGTCTGATTGCAGCCAAGCGCTAGCTTATACGTTAAATAATTTAATATAAAAAATTCTTTTTAAACAACCGACTTCAAACTCCCGCGCCAACTTTACAACAACAAGTACACGCTGTACAAAGTACTTATTTTATTGTTGATATTTTAAAAACCGCTCGACCGATTTCGATAAAATTTATATGGGATCACATGGGAAGTATGCCCTTTCAAATAAAAAAAGAATCATCCAAATCGGTCCACCCAGTCGAAAGTTCTGAGGTAACAAACATAAAAAAAAAAACAGTCGAATTGAGAACCTCCTCCTTTTTTTGAAGTCGGTTGAAAAAAGTTTTGATGCAGCTTATAATGGTAGCAGGCTTATCTATTGGGGGTATGACCTAATATTGTAATATGGCATTATTTTATTTTTCAGATGGACCCTTTTGCTTGGACAAGATTTGCGTTGCAACAGGAACTAAGCCGGAAGATTTCAAATTTTGTTAAATAATATGTTTATTTCTCACCATTTTTATTAATTATTTAATTATAGAAATTTTGAAAAATTCATCATCAATACATTATTTCTTTTTAAGGTATGTCAAGATTTCTGGATTTGTTTTGTCTTATTTAAAAGTTTTGTTTCTTGTTAAAAGTTTTAACGGTTTCGTGTTGTTGTTATTTAATGGTATTGGCCTTTTGGTTTAAATCTGGTGTCGCTCTTTGGTTTTTACTTTTCTTTTGCTGTTTATTTTTTGATTGTTATGGCAAAAATAAAATGATGGCATGCAAATAAAGTTTTTTTTCTCTGTATAATATTTTTAACGAAATACTTGATAATGTAACTTAACGTTTGGATTCACGTTTCATTGAAATACCGTGGGAACTCTTCGAGCTCCCGGGATACAAAGCAGATGACGTAATCGTAGATTTTTATTAAGTATCTCTCATTTGCTAAAATTTAAGACATGAAAAAATTACTTAAGTAGTTAGGTATAAAAACTGTCTAAAAAAATCAGTAGGTAAATCCTCGAAGCAAATAAAAGAACACAATATGATAAGATCATTAAATTCTGTGAGATAAGTATAGCGTAAATGATACAGTATTAAAATGCAACACTGTCTTATAATTATGTGTTATTTTAATTACCAGTTACTTAATCTACCCTGGCTTTGTCGGGAGGGCTTAGCTTATGTATTACTAGCTGATGCCCGCGACTTCGTCCGCGTGGATTAAGGTTTTTCGGTTCCCGCGGAAACTCTTTAATTTTCCGGGATAAAAAGAAGCCTATGTTTTATTTCTGTGCCTAATTTCATCCAGATTCGTTCAGTAGTTTTTGCGGGAAAGAGTAACAAACATCCATACATCCTCAGAAAATTACGCGTTTATGATATTAGCGAAAGTTTGAATGGATAGGTGGATGGATGTTTGTTACTCAATTACGCCAGAACGGCTATACGGATCTGAATGAAATTTGGCAGAGATAGATTATAGTCTGGAATAACACATAGGCTACTTCTCATCTCGGAAAATTAAACAGCTACCGCGGCAACCAAAAAATTTCAATCCACGCGAGCGAAATCGCGGGCATCAGCTAGTGGATAATATATTTGAAAACTATGTTTGAGAGGACCATAGAGTTCTTTTTAGCCCTGTTTCACAAAAAAAAACTAATTCCACGCGGACGAAGTCAGCATCATCGCAAGCATCATCGCAAGCATCATCTACTTAATTAATATTTAACTGACTTCCAAAAAAGGAGGAGGTTCTCAATTCGGCGCGTATATGTATGTCGGTAAAAAATAAAAATTATTTCCAAAAACCTGACTTCCAATGCCACTGTAAAGTACAAAATAATTTTGATTTCTACCCACTATGTTGAAATCGAGCGAGTCTGATGCGTCAACTTTGTTTATCCTTGTTTTACCCGCCCGACTTCCAACAAAGTGGGTAGAAATCAAAATTATTTTGTTATTTACAGGAGCGTTGGAAGTCGGTTTTTTGGAAAGATTTTTTTTTTAAATTATGAACCGTTCGTCAGTTTTACTACCGACATAATAATAATTTTTTGCTTGTTTCATTTTTGAACTTTATCTTGTTGGTCTTGGATGCACTATTTGCTATAGAACTTAGGCGCTTACCAACCGAAATATTATTTTGCAAATATTATGTAAAACATGTTATCTTCAGTGGTAAAACAATAAAGTTTGTTTGTATAATTATTATTAAAAGCAATTTTGCTGCAAGTAACAGTATAATTCCATGCGTTTCCTCACTGAGTTTTCTTCACTCCTGCGCATCGGTCATGGACAAATTGGATAAGGTTACTTTTCGTGTCAACAGCGTTTCTCATTCAGGTATCACAATTAAAATTAATATTACATTTCTAAAAAATGATATGAAATGTGCACATTTCATAGCCTGTAAATGAGTTCGAAAGTTAAACTTCCCGGCCTAGGCCAGTAAAGAATGTATGTATCATTACATATCATAAGTTTGAATTTGGAATCTTTCTTTCTGAATATCTTGTAACTTGTTATAATAATTTTCTTTGGCCTAAATAGTTTAAATTTGGAACTCTACCGTATTACGCGTTCAGCACTCACAGCGCAAAAAAAATATTAAACGTATAATAAGTATTTATTTTTTAACTTTTAATATTTCTTAAGTAGGTTGCTTTTTATTTACTTTATTTTAATTACATAGTATATAATATATTAAAAAAAGTCACTTGTTTAATTTTTTAGAAAAGCATTATACACACCTCGACCGGGAGAGCATTTCTTGTCTCGTATATAGCCTAACTAACACTCGACCAGAAAACGCGTACTTCCCGGTCTCGCGATTTAATGTACTATTACGAGTGGCCCCGGCAGACTTTGTCCTGCCTTGAACGTCGAAACAGATTGCAGCTTCCCCTACAGGGTCCAATCATACTAATATTATAAATGCGAAAGTGTGTTTGGTTGTTGGTTTATTGGTTTGTTGGTTTGCCCTTCAATCACGCCGCAACGGAGCAACGGATTGACGTGATTTTTGGCATGGATATAGGTAAGGACCTGGAGTGTGACATAGGCTTTTTATCCCGGAAAATTAAGGAGTTCCCGCGGGAATAACAAAAAACTTTAACCACGCGGGCGAAGTCGGGGGCATCAGCTAGTTGTGGATATAAACCACCCCGGGGTCCAAACAATCACAACAAAAAAAGAATTAGTGAAATTGGTCCAGCCGTTCACGCGTGATGCCGTGACCAAGAGAAATAGGGATTCATTTTTCTAAACTAATATTATAAAGAGGAAAGATTTGTTTGTTTGTTTGTAATGGTCAATGGATAAAGTAAAAAACTTCTCGACCTACTCACCTATAGAAAGCTACTTTATCAGCGAGTAACATAGGCTATATTTTATTTTCAAAAAATTAGAGATCCCTACGAAAATTGCAATAATAATTTGATTTTTTCAACTTCTTACGTTAAACCTCTATTCATCAATTTTTTTTTTATTATATTCAAATTCTGACTGACTTTTATAGGTATCATATTTGTCAATTGTATGTCATAATAATTTAATATAAAAAAAAAATCTTTTCAAACAATCGACTTCAAACTCCCACGCCAACTTTACAACAACAAGCACACGTTATACAAAGCGTCTATACAAAGTACTTATTTTATTGTTGATATTTTATAAAAACCGCTCGACTGATTTCGATAAAATTTATATGGGACCACATGGGAAGTATGCCCTTTCAAATAAAAAAAGAATCATCCAAATCGGTCCAGTCAAAAGTTCTGAGGTAACAAACATAAAAAATAAATAAAAAAAAACCAGTCGAATTGAGAACCTCCTCCTTTTTTTGAAGTCGGTTGATAAATACAAGAGAGCTTACTAACATTTTTTTTAACATTTTAATATTTAACTGTTGTAGACAGACTGCGAAATGCCTAAAAGAGCCAGGTCTCAACTTAGTTGTTAGTTCTAAACATAGTTCCCAGGCGAGGGCAGCGAAAATACGTCGTATTGGACACTCAAGTGCCAACCGTTCACAGCGGTTTTTTGAACAAAATTTGAGAAGGTATGGTGGAGTTGTTCGTCTCAGTGCCGACTAACCATTATTGGGTATGGACTATTTTGATCAAATGCTACCCGTGCGAAGCCGGGGCACACCGCTAGTATATATATATATAGATAAGCACTTTGTACCTACTAAAGTTATAAAGTCCATAGTAATAGTCCAAAGTCCACGTTTTTGGTGGGCAATATTCCCTGCAGAATATTTTGACAATCTTGAAATAATCAATTATTTTCCAATGTTCTAATTGCTCCTGCTGATAATCGAACCCAGGACCCACTGAAGCAACCACAGTGCGCGCGATTGCACTAGGCGCTAGGGAGGTCGTCATGAAATAGTTTTATAGTTCGTAAATAAAATTCATTTAAAAAAAAATACGAATTTCAAAAAACTATAATCCACGCCGACGAGGTCGTGGATACCATCTAGTAGTTTTTAGGGTTCCGTACCTCAAAAGGAAAAAACGGAACCCTTATAGGATCACTTCGTTGTACGGCCGTCCGTCTGTGTGTCAAGACCCTTTTTCTCAGGAACGCATGGAGGTATCAAGCTGAAATTCATATCAAATACTCATTTCTACTGTCCCTTGGAGCTGTGAAAAAATCAAACTTCAAAGCCAACACAATCAAAAGATAGAGCCGTTTATCCTGCAAATTTTCGAATTTTGCACTCGCAAGGGGATCAAAACCTACAGGGTACGTCCCGTGAACTCAGAATCTTGAAATTTGGTAAGAAGCAACGTCTTATAGCACTGATATAGGAAGAATTGCGAAAAACATAAATTTTTAGTTTCATCATATAATAAAAATAATTTTATGCAAATTTTCGACACTCGCAAGGGAATCAAAACCTACAGGGTACTTCCCGTGAACTCAGAATCTTGAAACTTGGTACGGAGCATCGTCATATAGCGCAGTTATAGGAAGAATTACGAAAATATAAATTTTTAATTACATCATATAATAAAAATATTTTTATGCAAATTTTCGACACTCGCAAGGGAATAATACCTACAGGGAACTTCCCGTGAACTCAGAATCTTGAAACTTGGTACGAAGCAACGTCTTATAGCACAGATAAGGGAAAAATTGCGAAAAACATAAATTTTTAGTTACATCAATCATATAATAAAAATATTTTTATGCAAATTTTCGACATTCGCAAGGGAATCAAAACCTACAGGGTACTTCCCGTGAACTCAAAATCTTGAAATTTGGTACGAAGCTACGTCTTATAGCACAGATAAAGGAAAAATCGCGAAAAGCAAAAATTTTTAGTTACATCATATAATAAAAATATTTTAATGATTTTAAACTTACCACCCCTTTCCGCATGAACGCGTAGAGGTATTGAATTGAAATTAAAATAGATAAGTGGAAAAAAAATACTATAACTTTACTTATATACCTACAGGTTTGTGCGGAACCCTCGGTACGCTAGTCCGACTCGCACTTGGCCGATTCTTTTTTTTTTTTTACAAATCAGCCCTTGACTGCGATCTCACTTGATGGTAAGTGATGATGTCGTCTAAGATGGTAGCGTAGGGGAATGGCAGTTATATTAAACCCATATCGGAAACTAGCCACGGCCGAAGCCTCCCACCAGGCTAGACCACAGAAAATTCTGAAATTATAAATTCCCAAATTGAACCTGCCGGGGATCGAACCCGGATATTGGATAAAAATCATACTAATATTATAAGTGCGATAGTTTGTTTGTTTGTTTGTCCTTCAATTACGCCGCAGCGGAGCAACAGATCGACGTGATTTTTGGCAAGGGTATTATAGTTGAGGACCCGGAGAGTGACATAGGCTACTTTTTATCTTGGAAAATTAAGGAAATCCCGCGAGAATAAATAAACTTAAACCGTGTGGATGAAGTCGCGAGAATCAGCTAGTTAAAATTTTTTTTTTTTAATAATTGAGTGATTCCCAATTTTCGTAGTCGGCTTTGATGTCAGCTCCTCGACCACACTCCTGGAGTACCTGCGTCGCACGCTGGAGCTTCGGGGGACGAAGTACAAGTGCCACGAAGGAGGATGTGGTGCTTGCATCGTCAGCGCGGTCAGGAATCCAGGCGCTGTACCAATTGGAGTTAACTCCGTAAGATTTTCTGAAACCTGATCTTCTTCTTCTTGCCCTTTTCCCACGCTATGTGGGGTCGCCACAACATGTTTTCTTCTTCCACTCACTTCTGTTATCCGTCAAACTCTTATTCACCCCTTTTATACGTATATCCATCTTTTCTTTGGTCTCCCTCTACTCTTTTTTCCTTCCACATATATCATTCTTCTCGTAATATGCCTTTCTTCCATCCGCATGACATGCCCATACCATGCTAGCCTAGGGAAAGGGGCCTAAAGCGGATACGTTAAGATTGAGGTTGAATATCAGTAGCTTGTTAATCGATGTTAACCTAAACTTTAACACAAACGAATAGTGAGTTTAATGGCGCATAAAATCATTCATAGAGATTTAAGATCGGTTGATAAAAAATAAAGTTATAAGGAAATTTGTAAAACTCAAAGAAAAACCGCTTTGCCCTAGGGGGGGGGCTAAAGTGGTTTTAGGTATCGGGCAAAGCGGACATACTAAAGAAATGCAAAGTTAAGTCATATAATCTTTATTGTTTCATAAGAAAAACGTACAAGTAAAACATTTTAATCGATAAGGAGCAAGTCCTTTCACAAATACTTTGAACCAGTCTCTTCCTGCAGTATCATTTTTGAAAGGTTGCGAAATTTTATTCGTTTCAGCATATTTGTATACTAATTGAAGGAATTCTTCCTTTGAAAGGCCGTAGAAAAGAGCATCCATATGGAACAAATATTCCAGCAGCTCGTTTTCTTGTTCGGAAGTAAAAATCGTGACAAACCGTCCAAGTTTCTTCTGTGCTGACCCTGATTTCAGATGTCTGTCAAGTGTGGTAAGAGGTATACCAAACTTTTTAACCGACTTCCAAAAAGGAGGAGGTTCTCAATTCGGCGCGTTTTTTTTAAAATGTATGTCAGTGCATATCTCCGTGGTTTCTGAACCGATTTGAAAAAAAAAATTCTATCAGTCATTAGGGGAAGCTCTCGAGGTGGTCCCAAAAAAAAATCTGACTCCAAATCCTCAACCCTGACACTAAAAAGTTAATAATAAAAATTCTTTCCAAAAAGCCGACTTCCAACCCCACTGCAGTACAGTACAAAATAATTTTGATTTCTACCCACTATGTTGAAGTCGGGCGAGTCTGATGCGTCAACTTTGCTTATCCTTGTTATACCCGCCCGACTTCAACATAGTGGGTAGAAATCAAAATTATTTTGTACTTTACAGTGGCGTTGGAAGTCGGTTTTTTGGAAAAAAAATTTATGCGCCGTAGATTTCACAGACCCCTTCAGATCTGTAACTTCTTTTAGAGCATTGGTCATGGCTGTCTCGTCCCACGCGGCTTGAGCAGTTTTTAGTCTGTATTCATTCACCATCTGAAAGGATACCTACAATATTGATATAACAGAACTCATTACATCCTAGTCGTGGGCAAAGCGGATAGGTAGCCGCTTTGCTCGAACCGCTTTGCCCTTTTAGCCTTATAATTTTTGTAATCAAAAATAACATCAAAATTAGACAAGTACATACAAGTCGGCACTTTTAAATCATAGTCAAATACACAAAAGTCAAGACTAATTTATCAAACAGGGCATACTTAAGCTATAAATAAAGAAAACACACTATACTTACCGCTTTTTTTTTCGAAATACACCCAATTTTGATTTTTTTACTGCACCTACTCAATTACACGTTCTCGCAGAGTCGGACGAGTGCCCCAAGGGGAGCGGGGGGAGGGCGTCGCTCCCGCGCGCTTTGATGCTCCTAGCTATTGACGCGTTAATTTAAAAATACAAAACCGCTTTGGGCACCATAACCGCTTTAGGCCCCTTTCCCTCCTCATCTTTTCTATCACTGGCCCTACTTTCAAACTTCCCCTTAAATATATATTCATTACTAATCTTATCAATTCTAGTCACACCACACATCCATCTCAACTGAAGCCTCATACAGCAGTTTATAGTTCATTTCAAATTCAAACACTTGCATTCAAATAAACTTTAAAAAGTGCTTTTGAATCGTCTAGTGAAACTACCACTGGTTCAGAATGCCATTCCTACCGAGAAGAACCAGCAAGAAACTCTGTGGTTGCTCTTTAGAAAAAAGTAATTTACAGATACATAAGTAACCGCTCTCTTTAGCATTGCTGGAGCGAGTCAAAATCTTTTATCTTACTAATATTATAAATGCGAAAGTTTGGATGGATGTATGGATGGATGGATGTATGGATATTTGTAACTCAATCACTCGCCAACGACTGAACGGATCTGGCTGAGATAGATTATAGTCTGGAATAGCACATAGGCTATTTTTTATCCCGGAAAATTAAGGAGTTCCCGCGGGAACCAAAAAACCTAAATCCACGCGGACATAGTCGCGGGCATCAGCTAGTCATTTATATAATCTTCACCGGATATTTTTCGTATTTTGACACTCGCAAATTAATCAAAACTTATAGGGTACTTCCCGTTGGCTTAGAATCATGAAATTTGACAAGAAGCAAGAAGAAGAATTTGACAAGGTCTCACAGCATAAGCAAAGGGAAATATCAAAAAATAGTTCATTACGGTTTCGTACTCCTAGGGTGTCGGATTGTTTGTCAGGCGCAACTAGTTTAGCGCCATATTATGTAGGTTAACACATATTTTTTGTTATTTACTTAAAGAATTTGTGTAGTTTAGTGGTACGGAATATTTTGTGCGCGAGTGTGACTCGCACTTGACCTGTTTTTTTAGTGCATGGTGTCGATAACATCATGCCAGGACTGGGATATCGAGACCATCGAGAAGATTGGTAACCGCTTGGACGGGTACCATCCTCTGCAGAAGACTCTTGCTGAGACGAATGGATCTCAGTGCGGGTACTGCTCCCCAGGGATGATCATGAACATGTACAGGTAAGTCCCTGAGTAATTCGATCTGGCGTTTGCCCAAATTTCAATGGGTATCTTCTTAATTCCAAATCACTTGATAGCATAGCCTCGACAATATGATAAAAACTATTTTATGTCTACTGTGTCACGCTAAATTCGATTTCCATAAAAATCTCTAACCCCCTTTTAACCCCATAAGGTATTTGAATTTCAAAAATCCTTTCTTAGCTGATTCCAACGTCATAAAAGCTATCTGTATGCCCAATTTCAGCCCGATTCGTCCAGTGGCTTGAGCTGAGCGTTGATAGATCAGTCAGTCAACTTTGCCTATGTATATTATTTAGATAAACAAGCAGCTAGATTTAAAAATATGTAAAAAAATATAAATAATTTTCAGTCTTTTGAGAGCAAAGCAACTCACAATGCATGAAATAGAAAAGTCTCTTGGAAGCAACATCTGCAGATGTACAGGATATAGACCAATATTGGAAGCTTTTAAGAAATTTGCTAGCGATGCTCCGATACCAACGATGCTAGACATTGAAGACTTAAGGATTTGTGACAAAACTGGACAAGCGTGTTCCAAAGAAAAATGTGATCAATCTGATTGGTGTATGGTTTCCAGAAACGAAGTGATTCATGAAATTTTGCATATCAAATTGAAGGATAATAGAGATTGGTATAGAGCTAATACTTTATTGGATGTGTTTGATATTTGGAGAAAAAATGGCGTAGAATCTTACATTCTAGTAGCTGGAAATACGGCCAAAGGTTCGGATTTCTTTTGCGAATTATTTTCCCATGAATATATTATTAGTACTATAGAAAACTAGCTAATGCCCGCGACTTTGTCCGCGTGATTTAAGTTTTTTTGATTCCCGCGGGAACTTCTTAATTTTCCGGGACAAAAAGAAGCCTATGTCACTCTCCAGGTCCTCAGCTATACCCTTGCCAAAAATCACGTTGATCCGTTGCTCTGTTGCGGCGTGATTGAAGGACAAACCAACAAACCAACAAACAAACACACTTTCGCATTTATAATATTAGTATGATTTCCCACATAATTAGAAATCAATTTTTTTTTATGAATTGGTAGTTTTATATTTTAAGTTTAAGTAACTTTGAGTCAATGGGCGAGTATTTTTCAAATTTTCATGTTTTTACTTTACTACAGAATCATAACGTTAATTAACGTTATTTGATTACAGGAGTATACCCAATACTAGAATATCCCAGATTACTAATCGATATCAGTTGTGTCCGAGAATTAAAAGGTCACTATGTAGATCAAAACTTAGTAGTTGGTTGTGGAAATTCACTGGCAGATGTTATAAATATATTTAAAGTAGTCGCTGAAATTGATGGTTTCAACTACTTACGTGTGCTGAATAATCATCTCGAGTTAATTGCACATACTACCGTCAGAAATGTAAGTAATTTAGTACAATGGCTTGTAATTAATTTGGGTCAAAATTATTTTGTAGTTAATACAAGGTCTCTTCCAAGCATCTCTGCAGTACGATCTTGTACCACGTGGCTTTCAACTAATTGCTTTAGGTTACCCATTAGGTGAATGGTGATTTTTGACGCTGCCGTAATCTCCATTGTAAAGCATTCGAGCGCCTTGGGATACCAAAACATGATGAATATTGTAATTTAGTATATTTCAATATAAAGTTTTTATGATGATTTTTATATGTACCTAGTGTTAGTTTAAGTGTTGTATCTAAAATAAATTTTATTTTAAGCTAGCGACGTTGGGTGGGAATTTAATGATAAAGAATCGGTATCCCAATTTTAAGTCAGATATTTATATTCTACTTGAAACCGTTGGAGCCCAAATAACTATATGTGAGTTAAATTTTAAACATAATCTTCATCCATTTTAGTTACTTAATTATGTCCATTTTTAAACTTGACTTATTTTCAGTGAAAGGAAATGGTATGAAACAAATATTAACCCCACAAGCATTTCTGAAAGAAGATATGAAAGGGAAAATTATGCTGAATATTATTTATCCCCCGCTGAGTTTAGAAAATAAAATAATAACATACAAGGTACGTAATTAATTTATTCAAGTTCAGCTGTTCTGTAAGTAATTGAAACTTATTGGAAATTTATCAAGATATTGTGTATGTGCTCCTTCTGAGCTTACTGCCAAAAGAAAATTATAAATAAATAAATAAATAAATAAATAAAGCCTTTATTTCCATGCAATCAAATGTCAAGTTGCCTAACACAATATTTTTTAAATACATATTATCATTATTATTATTTAGTTAAGTAAATACAAATATCATTACAAATTAAAATATAATATAATCATGTCCATACGTTACAATGTCAATTTCAATTAGAATTAATGTCAAATAAAAAGTACTAAATATTATATTACATATTTGTCAGGTTAGGTATTATGTTTTTAATGTTTCCTCATGTAAATACGTTACTGGACCGCCCATTTCTGGGCATAGGCCTCCTCCATCCTTGTCCATTTTTCCCTATCTTTCGCAAGTCTGGTCCAGGTGGTCCCCGCCGCCTCGCTGATGTCGTCGCGCCAACGGCGCCGCGGCCGGCCCCTCGGGCGACGCGCGTCGCGCGGATACCAATGAAGCAGCTTCTCAGTCCAACGCCCGTCGGTCGCTCTCGCTATGTGTCCAGCCCAGCGCCATTTAAGGAGACATGCTAGCTTTGCCGCGTCAGTAATTTTTGGCCTCTTTCTTATTAGTTTGTTCTTAATTTTGTCCTTTAATTTTAGGCCTAGCATGCTCCTTTCCATAGCTCTCTGGGCAACTTGTATTTTATGTACTATATCCTTGCTCATAGGCCATGTCTGGCAACCATATAGGAGTGTTGGCGTCACAACGGAGTCTAGTGCTATTTTCTTTAGTCTTATGTCTAACTTTGATTTAAAAATATGTTTTAAGGACCAATATGCTGCCCATGCTTTCTTTATCCTCCTTTCGACTTCTTCAGCATAATGTCCTTTGAAAGATATGGTTTGGCCCAAGTACACGTACTCTTCGAAGTATTTTATAGCTTTATCTTGCACTTGCACGTTATTCTGATCTCCGTTTGACATTATGCAAGTTTTTTCGGGATTCATTGTCGAGCCGCACTCTCGGCTATGGATATCTAGAGTTTTAGCATAAATGAGAGCTGCAGTTCATGTGTTTCCGAAATTATGACAATGTCAGCAGCGCAGCGCAGATGGTTTAAATTTTCTCCGTTTACATTTATTCCTAGACCAGTCCAATCTAATTTCCTAAAGATATTTTCCAAAAGAGCAGTGAACAGGTTAGGAGAAATCGGGTCTCCCTGCTTTACTCCGCGCTTTACGTTGAACGCTCTACCTCTTTTCTCAAGTTTTATACGACCTTTGCACTTCGAGTAAATTTCCTTAAGGACGTTTATATATTTTGTAGGTATGTTCTGGTCTCTAAGGGCAACCCATAAGGCTTCGTAAAAAATCGAATCGAAGGCCTTAGTATAATCTACGAACGCCAAGTACAGAGTTTTTCCATACTCTACATATTTTTCTACGATTTGTTTCAGAGTGAAAATATGGTCTAAAGTAGAGTAGTTGCTTCGGAAGCCAGCCTGTTCTCGTGGTTGCTGAAATTCAAACTCTCTCTTTAGTCTATAGAGTATGACTTTAGTAAATAATTTATAAGTTGCCTGCAGGAGACTGATAGGCCTATAATTGTTGATATCTTGGGGGTCCCCCTTTTTATATAGTAATTTAATAATGGAAGTTTCCCATTGTTCTGGTATTTTTTCTTGTAGCATTATGTTATTAAAGAGTTGGGTTAAAATGGGAGTTATAGGCTCTATCATTGTTTTGATGGTGTCGTTTGTTATACCATCTTCGCCTGGGCTTTTCATTGACTTCAGAGAGCTGATAGCGTGCTGAATTTCACTCTCCAAAAATAGCGGTATCTCTTCCGAATCAGTACCTTTAAATGTAGAGTCTTTGTTATATGATTCTGGTGTGCTGTATAGTTGCTGATAAAATTCGGTAGCAATCTCTAAAATAGAATTTCTGTTTGTCGAAATTGCGCAGTCCTTGGATTTAAGTGTAGGTATCCACTCTTTAGTATTAATTAAACGTTTATTTCCTCGTTTAACTGATCTATTTTTGTGTAACTCTTCTTTAAATATTTGTATTTTATAGTTTTGTTTGCTTATTTTTAGAAGTTTCCTAATTTTCTTGTATAGGCGTTTGAGTCGTTTCTTTTCAAAATCAGTTTTTATGGGTTTTTCTTTTAGCTCTGTCTTTTCAGATATTAACTTCTTTAATTCGTCTGTTATTATGCATTTAGTTTTATCACCTCTAGTTACTTTTGGTAGTCCATCTACGCTTTCTTGGATGGTGCAGATTATATTTGTGTAAGTTCTTTGTATATCATCCGTTATTTCTGTTGTTTTTGATAGCTCTATAAAAGTGTTTTTTAGATGCTCACATTCAACTGGTAGGTATCCGGACTGTTTCTGCCTAAATGTTTTTCTGGATTTCGGTAGTTTTGAACACATGGAAACTGTTGCTCTGACCATTCTGTGATCAGTTGGGTGTGAGATACTAATGATCTCTACATTCTGTATTGTGGAAACATCAGCCTTTTTAGTGATAATGAAATCTATTTCGTTCTATGTCCATTTCTGTTTAGGTTTTTTATTAAAATGAGTGTTCAAAATGTAGAGTTCATTTTCAAAGCAGAAGTCAATAAGTCTTGATCCTCTTTTGTTTCGGATTCCATATCCCCCCCCATATCCCCATAGAAATTTATACCACCCATAAATTCAACGATTTAAAGTTATTAATATGCTGATATTTTCAACCAATTTGGTTTCAGATAATGCCACGATCCCAGAGCGTTCATGCGCTAGTTCATGCAGGATTCCTCTACAAATTGAGCATAGACAATAGAGTTCAAGAATGCAGAATTGTATATGGAGGTCTTTCTCCAAATTTTACTCGAGCGTATAAAACTGAGCGTTATTTGGTCGGTAAAATTTTGTTTGTGAACGAAACCCTAAAAGGAGCCCTGGAGATTCTGAACAGAGAATTAGTGGTAGTGGAAAATTTACCAGAACCGCCAGTACAATACCGTAGACAAGTTGCTTTGGGTCTGTTTTATAAGGTAAATTGACGATTTTGTTACAGTTAGAGAGGTTAAAATAATTTGAATCCTCATTAACTGAATGTCTGATACTTTTAAACATACTCCAGCATTTTTTTCAAGTATATGAGAATTGTGGAATCAACTTCCATCCGCAGCTGTATTGTTTTAAATTTATACATAGTCATAGCCAAGAGGCGGATACAATTACCGGTCGAACCTGCAATGTTATCGACATTGGGTGATCATGTTGGTAAACACATGACTCTGTCGCTCATTTGCTCGCCACTAAAAAATACTTACTACTACTACTACTACTTTTTTTTAACCCTCCAATCGAGAAATATGAAATTGAATAGTTTAAGCAAATAGTTAATTTAGGTTTATTTACTACAGGGTCTTCTTTCGTTGTGTCCACCGAACAAGTTAAATATTCGTTATCATTCTGGAGCAATCAACCTTAGAGACACCAGGCCGGTGTCCGAGGGGCATCAAGTATTTGATACAAATCCAGACATGTGGCCATTAAATAAACCTATGACCAAAGTCGATGCGTTGGTAAGTGATGCGTTACCAGCTGAGAGATTTTCTGTCGTATTTTATGTGTAGTTCGAGTATTATAATTTAGTTTTTATAAAGGCAAATAATTTGCCATAAATTTATAGTATTATAATAATAAAGCTAATGTCCGCGACGGCGTGGTTAAGTATTTTGAATTTCCCAAGGGAACTCCTTGATTTTCTGGGATCAAAAGTAGTCTATGTCACTCTCCAGGTCATTAAATAAATAAATAAATAAATGTTTATTTAGCTCTACACGGAAAAGAAACACAGAAATGAGAAAAATTATAACTACAGAATAAATACATACTTACTAAACTTACTTACTTGCTAAAAATACAAGATGTATTTAACAAAATGATTACAAAGATAAATTACTCCATGTAAACGCTAAAAAGGCTGCTACCTCAGCATGTTGCTGCAATATATATGATAAACTGCAGCGCTGATTTACAGGCAGAGCCTTATGTGGCGTCACGAATCACGACACGGAAGCAACCAGCGCACACTTTTCTCAAACACGGCACTTAAGTTAGGCAACAAAAATAGGATAAAAATTAGGTGGTAACAGAAAATATACTATATATATATCCACGCAATAAATTACGTCGATCCATTGCTCTATTGCGGCGTGATTAAAGGACAAACCAACAAAATAACAAAGAAACACACATTCGCATTTATAATATTAGTAAGATGTTTAAAACAAGAAGCTAATAATTGACTAAAATAATAATATTCATACATACATAGTTATCGCATGTTACATCAAAGTTGTACATTAACCTCTGTATTGTGAGTTTCGTAAATTCCACTGGAGCAAAGTGGATCAGCCAGTGGATTTGAAACGCATTTTAATATTAATAAAATTGTTTAGATCCAATGCGCCGGAGAAGCGAAATACACTGATGATCTTCCATCGCTCCCAGGGGAAGTGTTCCTAGCGTTTGTTCTAGCTAAAGTTCCACTTGCAACAATATCAAAGATTGATCCTTCTCAAGCTCTGGTAAGTTTTTGCTTTTTTTAAGCTTGTCTTTCCGTCTTGTATCATATTCCACATTGCTGAAAGTCATGGGCCCCATTACATATTTTATCTCGGTACCCAGAGTTAAAATATTTTTAACTAGATGATTCCCGCGACTTCGTCCGCGTGGATTAAGTTTTTTTGATTCTTCTTCTTCCGTCGAAAATCGGTTGAAGAGATATTTTTTTTTTTCAATAGCGGGATAAAAAGTCTATGTCCTTTCCCGGGATACAACCTATCACTGTACCAAATTTCATCAAAATCGGTTGAAGAGATGGGCCGTGAAAGCGTAGCAGACAGACAGACAGACACACTTTCGCATTTATAATATTATAGTATGGATATAGTATGGATTATGAGTTATGATTAGGTGAGTTATAAAAACTTGAAAAAACAACGTGGCTTATTCTGTAGGGAAACAAAAAGTCGAATTTGGACCCGTCCAGATAACAATTTGAGTCGATACTGCTTAACCAGCGCAATCTTATGCTTGAAAAGCGCAATAGAGCGAAGAGATTTTAAGCACCGTTACGAGTTACAACTAGACCTCACGTATTACGTTCACTTTCTTCTATGAGTGTATCTATTTATCTCTTCGTCGATTTTAATAAATTTCCACGATTTTTATTTTTAAAACAGGAAACAGTGACCTTTACCATAAGGTATTTCAATAATATTATAATAACCTTTCAGGGTGAACCTGGAGTAATAGCCTTTTATTCAGCGGCAGATATCCCGGGAGTAAATAGTTATATACCAGCTCCTAATGGTTTTAATCCTGCCAATGAAGAATTGTTTTGTAACGGTGAAGTAAAATACTATGATCAGCCTCTTGGCATTATTGTAGCTGAATCCCAAGCTATAGCATCTAAAGCAGCTACTTTAGTTCATGTCGAATATATTAACATAAGAAAACCAGTTGTTGACTTAAAAATAGCTAAAAACGACCCGTCTCGAGTAAAACTTTTCTCGTCAGCTGAGGCAACTAGTAGAGGAACTGATGTTACTAAAGTAATTAAAGGAAGTAACACCATTTATGGGCAGTATCATTTTCCTATGGAGACTATAGCTGCAGTTGTTCATCCTACGGAAGAAGGATTGAAGATATATGCCACGACTCAGTGGGCGGATCTTACGCATCAAGCTACCTCGAGGGTTTTAAAATTGGACCAAAACAGGTTGGAACAGCAATTCCACACTTTTTATTCATAGTGGGCATTTTGTGGAAGGAAGCTCTTACATAGAGTGATCGTTAAAATATTTAGTAGTTTAAAATTTATATAGATAATAAATTTGTTATTTTCCACCAAATTTTCTGAATCACCACATTCACTTATTATTATAATTTAAATTTAATTTTTACTTTAAACTTCACTAAACACTATTTTATCAGAATCGATGTTTATGTGCGACGACTCGGCGGTGGCTTTGGTTACAAATTGACTCGGTGCACACAAGTTGCCGTGGCCGCCGCCCTTGCGTCCTTCAAACTCAATCGACCGTGTCGTTTCATCAACCCTCTGAATATCAATATGAGATCTATGGGAAAACGCGCTCCAGCTCACAGGGATTTTGAAGTAAGTTAAAAATTTGACGTAATTGACCCTATAGAATAGTGAATACTAATCATTAGTTCTATGGTCCACGGTTACACGGGCAGAGTCTACTTAGCTTGCCAATAGCTAACTCTACCAGTTTTCAGTACTGTACCAGTTTTTAACCAACTTCCAAAAAAGGAGGAGGTTCTCAATTCGCCGCGTATGTTTTTTTTTTAATGTATGTAAAAGGTTCTAGCAATGAAACGACGTTTTCCAGACTAAGCGTATATTGACAAGAACAAAGGTCAATGCAATTCATAATTGAAATACCCTACCTAAATATTAGAGCCGGGAGAGGAAGTATGGTTGCGACAATACGCGGGCGAGCGAAAATGGGTTCCGGGAAGAGTGTCGTTAAAGTTAGGGCCAACAGACTATCGAGTAGTTGACGATATCGGCAAAGAATCTCATAGGCATATCGATCAGTTAAGGCGTAGGTCGAGCAGCCAAATACGGAGTTCCCCGGAGCCATCGCGTGCCGTTGACGAGGTGGAGCGCTAGTTAGAATTTCTTTTACATTCACAAAAGCGCGTTCACATCCCTCGCTCCATTTCCACGATACGCCATTTTTTAATAATTCATATAAAGGCGACAGTAAACTACTTATATTTTTTACAAACTTAGCATAAAAGTTTATAAGGCCTAAATATGAGCGTAACTGGTTTACATCTCTCGGACGCGGGATCTTCAAAATAGCCGCTATTTTATCCTCATCTACCTTAACTCCCTCGCTCGAAATAATATACCCCAAATACTTTACTTCCTGTAGCATAAAATAACATTTACTTCGCTTAAGCTTTACGCCATTTAATTGTTGTTGTTGTGTATTAAATTTTAATTTTTTTTAAACTTCCTCTAAAGTTTTTAAATGATCTGTTTGATCTCCCTTAGTACCGATAATGATATCGTCTAAAAACATTTCCACTCCCGGTATATCCTTCAATAACGTCAACATAATGCGCTGAAATATTCCCGGACTCGATGCTAATCCTAAAACTAACCTATTATATTTAAACAAGCCCCGATGAGTGTTTATCACCGTAAGCGCCTTCGATTCATCCAATTCGATCTGATTGTATGCTTGCGACAAGTCTATTTTGGAAAATATCTGAGCCCCATTTAAATTCACAAGTAAATCGTCGATCTTCGGCAAAGGATATATATCAACCAGTAAGACAGGGTTCAAGGTTACCTTGTAATCAGCACAAAGCCGGAGTCCTCCATCCGCCTTACGTACCGGTACGAGCGGCGTCGCCCAGTCCGAAGTGTCGACCGGTTCGATGATGCCCTCGCGAAGCATAGCGTCTAGCTCCGCGTCCACGGGGCCGCGGAGTGCGTACGGCAGGCGCCGCGCGCGGCAGAACACAGGCGAGGCCCCCGGGCGCAACCGAAGCGTCGCGCGCCCGCCCGTGAACCTTCCCAGCCCCGCACTGAACAACTCCTTATGTCTGTCGAGTAAATGTTTTAAGTCGTTAGAAACAGGCTTTTCTAAATTACAATTGAAACTAGGCTCAATCCTTAGTGAGCGAATACGAGCGGCGTCGCCCAGTCCGAAGTGTCGACCGGTTCGATGATGCCCTCGCGAAGCATAGCGTCTAGCTCCGCGTCCACGGGGCCGCGGAGTGCGTACGGCAGGCGCCGCGCGCGGCAGAACACAGGCGAGGCCCCCGGGCGCAACCGAAGCGTCGCGCGCCCGCCCGTGAACCTTCCCAGCCCCGCACTGAACAACTCCTTATGTCTGTCGAGTAAATGTTTTAAGTCGTTAGAAACAGGCTTTTCTAAATTACAATTGAAACTAGGCTCAATCCTTAGTGACGGATTTTTTATCTTCAACTCTGCTAACCATTGACGACCCAACAAAGATGTCGTACCGCCGTCTATCACATACAGTTCTAAATTCCTGCTCTCACCACCATAGCTCACAGTTGGCCTAATCATTCCTAAAGGTTTAATCCTACTTCCATCGTAAAACTTAAGAACTAATTGACATTTTTCTAAAGGTCTAAGCGCAAATGTTTTTAAATAGGTATCTTTACTAATACAAGACACTGCCGAACCTGTATCCACTTCCATAATATCTAACCTAACCCCATCAATACACTAGGTTAAGCTCACCGGTCCGTAACTGTTTAACGACAGCTGATTCAGCTCTTCTTCCCACTCCGGCGGGCTATTTTCATCCGTCTCCCCTTTTTGAGACGCTGCTACGTGGTTGACCCCACGTCGCCCCCGAGCCATTTGACCTCCACGCTGGGGGCATACTCGTCTCAGATGCCCTGGTTCCGAGCACCTACTGCAGATAAAGTGCCGAAACCGACACCCCTCATTCCGGTGCTGCTTAGATCCACAGTCCTGGCACCCTCCCGGCTCCCGGCCTGAGCCTGACTGCGTCCCGCGTCCCTGGCCGCGGCCCGCGCTGAACTCAGCGCATGCACCGCGCCCGCACCCGTACTGCTGGTGCTGGGCGCTTCCGCCGCCGCCGCCGCCGCCGCTCCGCCTGCCAGATCCATAGCCGCCGCGTCTCGCTCAGCCGCTTCCCACGCCGTTGCTAGTCTCACTGCTCCCGCGTAACTTAAACTATCTTTGGGGAAAAGCCGTTGTCGCGTCATGTCACATTTTAACCCGCCAACGAATTGATCGCGAAGATTTTCTTCCAGGTTCCCACCAAATTCACAATATCTAGCTAGTTTTTTAAGTTCCGAGACGTATTGTGATTTGTGATACACTTTCGTTGGCACTTTGTCTACTTTGTCTAAACCGGTAACGTTCCGCCATGACGGACGGTTTAGGTTGCAGATGATTACGCAGCAACGTCACAGCGGTGTCGTATGTTAATTCCGCCGGCTTCTTGGGACTCGCCAAACTGCTCAGCAATTCGTATGTCTCGTCACTTATCCCTGCTATCAACATGGGTAACCATAAATTTTTCTCAATCGCGTTCACTTTGAAGAACATTTCTAACCTCTCCGGGTAAAGGGTCCAATTTCTCGATTTTACATTGAATTCGCTTATTTTTCCGAATGACCGCGACATATTTACGTTTTTGTTACACTTATATAATTTACGAAATCACTGCAAATCCTCGTCGCCAGTAAAAGGTTCTAAGCAATGAAACGACGTTTTCCAGATTAAGCGTATATTGACAAGAACAACGGTCAATGCAATTCATAATTGAAATACCCACATTAGGATAATTAACGTACACAAATACTACAGTATGTTTACCGCATATCTCCATGGTTTCCAAATCGATTTGAAAAATTTCTTTTTCAGTGGTTAGAGGAAGCTCGCGAAATGGTCCCATAAATAATTCTGACTCCAAATCCTCAATCCTGATGCTGTAGGTATACCTACAACTCAAAACTAGGGAGTTAGGAAGTTTTGAAGGTGAATACGATTCAACTCTGAGTCCCAACTCCTCAACCCTGATGATGCAGGGTACAGAACTCCTTAAAAATAGCGATTTAGGATTTTTTTTATGGTGAATCCATATTGTAGGTGTTAAGCAACGACCTCATACTTAAACCCAAGTCTCAAGTCCTCAACTCTGATGCTGCAGGGTACTGCATTCCTAAGCCGTGGGGATTGAGAGTACACTAAAAAGTTAAAAATAAAAATTCTTTCCAAAAAACCGACTTCCAAAGCCACTGTAAAGTAAAAAATAATTTTGATTTCTACACACTATGTTGAAGTCGGGCGAGTATAACAAAGATAGGCAAAGTTGATGCGTCAGGCTCGCCCGACTTCAACATAGTGTGTAGAAATCAAAATTATTTTTAGGGTTCCGTACCAAAATGGTAAAATGGAACCCTTATGGTGCGACTTTCTCCGTCTGTCTGTCCGTCCGTCACACTCGATTATTTCAGTAACTACCGAAGCTATCGACATGAAATTTGGAATAGTTTTGTATATTAGTGGCCCAAAGACACTGGAATTAAAAAAAATTGGAAATTATTTTTGTTCTTATTTAAAAAGGGGGGAAAATCGGAGGGTTGAAATTTAAAAGTGAGATAACTGTACTGTGTGGGGTATCATATGAAAGGGTTTACTTTGTACATTCTAAAACAGATTTTTAATTATTTTTAGTCATGATAGTTTTTGATTTATCGGGGAAAAAGTCTAAAAAAATACCGTTCCCCCCCCCCCTTATCTCCGGAGTTTACCAATCGAAAAATTTGAAATAATTATGGTCAATAGGAATTTACGTATATTTTACAGGAAAACTATAGCCAATGCTCTAACTAGCATAGTTTTTTTGATATTAACAATAAACCTCTACAAACAAAGTTAGTCTTGCGGTTCATTAACAAAGGTAATTATTTATTAATAATGGTACGGAACCCTTCGTGCGCGAGTCCGACTCACACTTGCCCGGTTTTTTTACTTTACAGTAGCTTTGGAAGACGGTTTTTTGGAAAGAATTTTTATGAAAAGTAACTTTCTACACAATAATTTTATATTTTGTTTATGTCCATAAGTAGGAGAGTGGGAACTGGTGGAGTAACATCAGACATACTCGTTTTCCGATCCATGGGGTTTTCTTTACCCCATCAGCACCCATGATTGGCATGGTCAGTACTCTATATGGGGCTATTATGCCACTGTTTACTCTTCCCGTGTCCACTCTACCTATTGATCAAAATATAAATTATACCAATTTACTGTCTTCTTTTACTAGGTTGGAGTTAACGCTAACGGGGTAATTCAATACGTTGATTGTGATTTATACAGCGACGATGGCTGCATCACCAACGAGCCTATTTTGAGTCTAGGCCTTGATTGTTACCAAAACTGCTATAAGAAGGATCCATGGAAGTTGACAGCTTATACTGCTATTACTGACACAGCTTCAAACACTTGGTGTCGATCACCTGGTAAGTAAGCTTAAAAGAAAAACTGCGAGGATGTGGCAAGTTAACACTCTACCTGCAAAAACATATTATTGTCCACAAGAGACTTATTAGCGTTCCGGCGCGATGAGGGATATGAGTTTAATATAACTGCCACGTTCGTAACAGGCTAGCTTGCTTCTAGGCGTACGATTTCACATCGAAGTCGCTTACTTGTAGTGAAACAGAATAATTAAAATGTATAATGATTCGAAATCATTAATAAAAGTTTATTTGAAAAAAAAACATTTGAAATTGAATTTCAAGTACTATTTTTTATCTGCTTTTCAAATGAATAGGTACTCTAGAAAGTATTGCAATGGCCGAATTGATGATAGAAAAAATTGCGTGTGAACAAAACCTAGACGCGCTTGAAGTGCGCTTAGCAAACCTGGATATTGAGAAACATAGTGATATAAAAGACATGACGGAAACTATAAAAAATAATGCTCAGTACCCTGAGCGGAAAGTATCAGTTGATACATTTAATAAAAATAATAGATGGAAGAAACGTGGATTACGATTTTGTTTCATTAATTGGGCTCCATATGGATATCTCAACCTTGACGTAAATATGACTCTATATTCAGACGATGGTACTATCGTCATAACACATTCTGGAGTTGAAATGGGCCAAGGTATCAATACGAAGGCAATTCAAACCTGTGCATATTTATTGAAAATACCCGTTGATAAAATTCAGATCAAACCTAATGATACTGTTAGTGCACCTAACGCTAGTTTAACTGGCGGTAGCTTAACAACTCATCATGTTACATTTGGAATAAAAAGATGTTGCAAGGAACTTTTGAGCAGACTTGAACCTATAAGACTGCAGATGAACAATCCCACTTGGGCGGAATTGGCAAAAAAAGCTTACGAGTCAGAGGTTGACTTACAAGTACACGGCTTTACAACTTCAGCTGATATGATGACTCACACTGTAGGTGGGGTAGCACTGGCAGAAGTCGAAATAGACGTTTTGACTGGTGAATGGCAAATAATACAAGTTGATTTAGTCCAAGATGTTGGTGTGAGTTTTAACCCCGACTTGGATATCGGACAAGTAAGACGTTCAAAACTAATTAATAGGTTATAATTATTGTAAAATATTTTAGACACATTATAAACTTTTTGATCCCTTACAGGTTGAAGGTGCATTTATGATGGGAGTAGGTTACTGGACGTGTGAGAATTTAGTTTACGAACCGAATACCGGCGAGTTGTTGACAGATCGTACTTGGGAATACTGGACTCCTCAAGCCTTGGATATTCCGCAAAATATGAGAGTATACTTCAAAAAAAAAGGTTATAGCAATGATGCCGTATTTGGATCTAAAGGTGAGTCTTTCCATTCGCGATGAACGTGAAACTATAATACTACTCTGCTTTTTAGTCTAGGGTAGAGATTTTCATGATCTATCGAATACTTTCATGATCTATCGAATAATTCATTTGCCTACAAATTATTATCAAAGGCTAGATCTCAATCAGCTGTACCCGGTTAGTTATACTTTATAATGTCATTACTTTAAATTATGATTATTGAGAGAAATGTATTCTGAACCCAACATAGTTGTTATTCAAAAATCTCTTTTTGCAAGGTGTCGGTGAGCCAGGCTCATGTATGGCTATCGTCATTCCTTTTGCGATGAAAGCAGCGATAACAGCAGCGCGACTCGATTCTGGCATACCGGCTTCACAATGGTTCCAGATAGGTGAGTATATTATATTATATTTTGTTTATTGTTTTTGTTTTATCTACCTATCTATCTAAATTTAGAATTCCGCTACTTATGTAATTATTTTCGGCTGTGCATTCATCTAGGTGCGTATAAAACGGGACTGACTGAAAAGACTAAAGGTAATGTGTACACAAACCTGTGCGTGTAGAAACGTGTAATATTGCGTTTAGGAGGTATGAGATATTATTGCAGGAAAAAAAACTAAATCCACACAAATAAAGTTGTGGGAATACACATTATTTATTACAATACAGAGCCTAATTCTGATGCCATTTTGTAAATTTATTATGCTAAGCCGAGTAATAAAAAACCAAAATTTATGTGACTTTCAATTTCTAATACTATGTGATTTTTTTCAGACGGTCCATATACTGTGGACAAGATTTGTACGGCGACTGCAACGAGATTGGATGAATTTAGATTTTACTGAGTTTTTTAATTGCGCTGATTTGGAATATCATCGTTATCGGTGGAGTATTACCGTCTTAACTGAGGTATTAGATTAAATTTTATCAGGTCATTCCATTATCAGGTTCTGATTAGGTACTATAAGTTTTGAGGTTCTAACACTATAATATTAATTATAACTTGTAACGGTAAAATCATAAATTTATGATTGGTCTCTGTAGAAGCGCAGCGGAGAACAATCCTAAATCTATGGGTAAAATATAATAATTTAAATACGTTGTTTTTAACTAAATATTTCATCTACTGAGAAAAAAAAGAATACTTCCATACAAACGAAAAGCATTACTCTCTTTTGTGGTGAATCGGACAAAAAAACACTTAAATTCAACAAGTTTATTAAAAACCAGATATAAATGTGTTTAATTTTTTTTAAAGGCTTATGTTTTACTGCTTACCAAATAGAGTTAAAAGCTACACCCAAAAAAATACATTTACTCAAAATGGGTAAATGTTTACAAAATTTGAAACCATATTTTATGTGAAAATATAACCAAAAATTTTACATCCTGCTATCATAGAAAAGCAAATGACTCCAAAATAATCATTGATAATCCAAAAATGACTACCAAAATTAGTAGATGACCACCAAACTTTTAACCACATTTTAATTTGACTTTAATTTTAACCCCATTTAAACTTATAACTTAAGTATATTATCCAGTGGCCGGGCACTTAAGTGAATGCATATTATATTTTATGTTCTTATCTGACCTAATCTAACTTCTAACCTATCGAACCGTAAGTTTTGGCAAATATAATACTTATCAAACTAGATTTGGTGAACATTTACTACATTTGGTTTTCAAATATATTATTTTGGTAAGAAAGGTAGTATTTTTTGGAGCAATACAATGTCAGGAAGACAGAAGTTATAATATATTTAATGCTGGTACAACGAGTCCAAGTTATGTAGCTCCATTAAAATTACACGGAGCAGCGCTTTGTAGGGTTTATAAATTTAAGTAGGTACCTTGGGCACACGTTGTAACAGATGAGGTAATGGATGATGCCGGCATAGAAAGGGAACGCAGAGCGTTAAGTCAGTCCTAGCGAATATTCGCTGCAAAGCTCGATGTACAGACGCGGTGAAGATAACTCCTTTCAGAGCCTACTGTGCGTCCTTATGCTCAGCGAGCCTGTGGTTCCGATATACTCAAAGGGCTTACAACGCACTGCGAGTCCAGCATATTATCAATGCGTCCAGGGTGCTGTTGCGGCAACCTAGATTCTGCAGCGTATCAGAGATGTATTCCCAGGTGCAGACAATTAATGGCTTTAATGCTATCTGGCGCAAGAAAACCGCATCACTGCTGTCCAGAGTCCATGGGAGCAGCAACATCAACTTGAAAAGCATAGCGGGGAAGATGAATAGTCCTCTAAATTATGCAAAAGACTAAATGCCTATTAGTTTATAGGTGTGAGTTAAAATTGTTACTAACGCCTTAGATTGTAAGTAGGTACCTACTAATATAGTTATAAAGATTATATTATTGTTAATACTAACACTAAAGTGGACCACAAAAGTTGTCTTATAAATAAAGGTTTTTTGGCGGTCATTAGACTTAATCCCAAACACCGACAATCAGTCAGATTTATCCCATCTGTATTTCGTGTTGATTTACTTAATTTTTTGGAGATGGCGGTGTGAACTCCTCATTAAGGAGTTCTACTAGCAGCAAATTAATGGCGATCAGTGTGATAGCTTAGTAAATTATAGATTTTTAACATCAACAATACTTATAATATATAGGTGTTACATGTAGTATGTAAGGTAAGATGACCCGTGTGAAGCCTAATGGGTCAGCTCATCAGCTGGTAATTAATAAAATTTAAAATCTTCCGTCTTGACCGCGCATGCCACACCAATCTTATCCACGGTGAAAGGCCCATCTGAAATCAAAAGCACGAAATATTTGGGTGAACTAAAATATAAATAAGCGGAGAAGCGGTGATAGCATTGTGATTAAGATGCCCGGCTTCCTACTCATGTAATCGGGGGTTCGATCCACTAACTTTACAGAGTTACGCGCGTTTAAGGAAATTAAATATCACTTGCTATAACGGTGAAGACAAACATCGCGAGGAAACATGCATGCATTCTCCATAATGCTCTCCAAGGTGTGTGAAGTCTGCCACTTCGCACTTTGTTAGACCTTAGTCCACCGCACAGCGTGGTGGACCATTCGACCCTTCTCATTCTGAGAGGAGAACTCTGCTCAGTTATAGTGAGCCGGTAACAAATGATTATGAAAAATCGACTAAAAGCAAATTATTGCATTCAGCTAACAAAAGAAATGAATCACCCACCTATGGGGAACCACTGAGTAGTAGGTATTCCAGATTCGAGCCTCATAGCTCCAATGGCTGCTCTCAATGCAAAAGATACGACAATTCCCATGCATGTCGCTGGCTCGCCAGTCGCTTGTAATAAAAAAAAAATTTGCTATTAGTTTCAGATATTAAAGAAGCATAAATCTACCAATATTTTTTTCCTAACTATTTTTAATTTCTTTTACATTTAAAAAATAATCCAATCTATGAGAGACTTCTATAGATTTAAAAATACCTTTCGCTCCAAGGATGACTTCGGTGCTAAATGACCGTTTCCTAAAGTAAACTCGTAAGTCTTGGGGAATATCTCTGGCTTGAGGCACCCAGTAGTCCCAAGTTCGGTTTGTCAGCAGTTCGCCCGTATCAGGGTCGTACACTAAATTTTCATGAGTCCAGTAACCAGTTCCCATGATAAAGGCACCTTCGACCTGCAAAATATTGACTCTTTCATTCCTTCTCAGACTTCTTTTGGTACGAGATATGGAGATCAGAACAACCTAAACCCATCTGATAACCAGACAAAAGGTGTTTTTTTTATAATTCAGAGTAAGTACATGAAACAACGTGCCTAGAATAGCTTGCTTAGTGACCCAATCATCAGTTGGCTACAGATTAAGTTATATTTTTACTATTGAAATAACTCTCAACCATACAGTGATGATAATAATATTATTTTACTTAAAAGTTCCAATAACGATTGCATAAAGTTCCCACTCAATTGTCTGAACAATTTGCGCTGGTATAGAAGGCAAACACGGAAACTTAAATTTACTAATATCAATGATGATTTCAAAGGGGCAACTTACTTGACCAACATCAATTTCAGGGTTGACACTGCGACCAGTGTCTTCGAGTAAATCTGCTCTTATAAACTGCCACTCTCCAGTAAGACCATCAACTTCAACTTCAGCCAGAGCTATCCCATAAATATGATACATCTGAATGTCTTTCATATTAACTAAACTGTGGACTTGTAAATCAATGTCACTTTCATAAGCGTTTTTTATTAATTCTTCCCAAGTGGGATTAGTCAACTTACTTCTGATTGGTTCTAATCTACTCAACAGTTCTTCACAACATCTTCGAACACCAATACCAATATTTTGGGACGTTATACTACCTCCTGTTGGAAACCCGTTAGGCGAAATAACAGTATCGTTTGGCTTTACTTGAATTTTCTCCAACGGTATTTTGAGGAAATACGCACATATTTGGGTAGCTCTTGTATTAATACCTTGGCCCATTTCAACACCCCCATGTGTAATCACTACTGTTCCATCATCAGAGTAAACGGACATGTTAATATCTAAGTACTGATATCCAACAGGAGTCCATCGAAGAAAACTTGGTCTTAAACCACGTTTCTTCCATCTATTCTCTGAATTAAATTTTTCAACTGCAGCCTTCCTTTCCGCATATTGGGCGTTATTTTTTATCGTTTCGACCATTTCTCGTAAGTCGCTGTGGTTAACTGTGTCTAAATTTGCTAGACGTACATCAAATGGATCCAAGTTTAATTCATAACATATTCTTTCGAGTATTACTTCAGCCATAGCTATATGCTCCAAAGAACCTAAAGATAAAAACAATAAGAATTAAAAATGAAAATGATATTATTATTTTATACTATAAAATTATTATAAGTGAAAAAACTTTATGGAATGCTTGTTATTTGCAGTACAATAATTGAGAATAACCATGATGCAATCTGATTGTTATATTATAAATAGTTGGAAAATGAGCGACAGTGAAAATGATTTCCAGGAATTTTCTGATCGGGACCCACAAAGAGCTGTAGTGCAGTTAATTATAATAAAGATAAAATCATTATTTCATCACTATCACTTTGTCACTCTGTCGTCGTTTTATAAATTAAAATAAACATACAAATAACCCACCAGCACCTTTTGACGATTTCCCTGGCGGAGTGTTGAGCCCTGTTGTCTTGACGTAGGAGGTCCCGGGTTCGATTCCCAGCAAGGTCAGTGTGGGAATTTATAATTTCTGAATTTTCTCTGGTCTGGTCTGGTAGGAGGCTTCGGCTGTGGCTAGTTACCACCCTACCGGCAAAGACGTACAGTCAAGCGTTAACGTTCCGGTACGATACCGAGTAGAAACCGACTAGGGGTTTGAGTTTAGTATATTCTGTGCTTCTTCAGTGGACTGGACGTCCATAAGCTGGCAATGCTTATAATTAAACTAACTATCACATTTCAACTTACTAGGAGAACGACACCAAGTGTTAGATGGGGTATCGGTGACTGCATTATAAGACTTGTAATTCCAAGTATCCTTATCATAACAGTTATTGAATACATCAACGCCAAACAAGAGCAAATTTTCGTTTACCATGTAACCATTGTCGCTGTATAATTCACAATTGACGTATTGAATTTCTCCTCTTTTGTTAACTCTAATCTGTCAAAAATACCAGAAATGATTTTAAATATTCCATTCCACATCATTATTGTCCAATTCAATTTTATGAATCTGTTATTATTTTTTTTGAAAAAGGTAAGACCAAATGAAAATTTAAAAGGAATGGTAATCAAGGAACAACAAACATAATTCGCTATAAACTGCCAAAACACACAAATTTATGTGGTACAACGTTTAGCTTTCACGTATAGCTTGCGATATTCACCGCCCAATAAACGTACGTAAACGTACGTTGAGAGTGCGATCATAGCAAATTAAGCTTTTTGTTCCGTCCTGGACTTCCCGCATAGTAACGCCTGCTTCTATCGAATAAAAGGAATGGTAGCTTTAGGTTCCCGATATCTATCTTAGTGGATTCGACCGAGCCTGTCAGCCGTGTGGAATTACCAAAGGGCATTTTATGAGTATAGGAGACAAAAGCAACCAACGCGTGGCTTTCGGCAATTATTACAGCGCCGTATGAATTCGATTAGCAAATTTGGCAAATGACAGTTTTCTAGTCAGTAGCCGTCCGGTGTCGCGTCATCCGAGGTGAGCGACGTCATTTTCGTCTTTCGTTTCTTTGACCCAAAGATATTACCGGACCGGCGCGGCTGTGTAAGCGTCGATATATATAGGGAGATCCTCAGTTAAAATAATAGCCAATACCTCGAAGTTCGTAGAGCACGGTAATCTCTTTCCTACTGCTCTCATGTTATTGGTAAGGGATTGTATGAACCGACAGGGACGATTGAGTTTGAGCGTGACCAAACTACAAGCTACAGATATCTGAGTAGAACGGGATATTTTTAATCCGTAACCGCCCCCGAGCCGGCGAACGTGGACGTCAACACTATAACAAAAAAAACCTTATATTAAAAATTTACGATTTTGGTAGAGAAACGACACCTAAGAAGTGTCTTATTCAAAAAGCATAACGTTTGCATCTAGTTTTATTGGAAAACTAGCTAATGCCCGCGACTTCGTACGCGTGGATCAAGGTTTTGTGGATCCCGCGGAACTCTTTAATTTTCCGGAATAAAAAGTAGCCTATGTGTTAGTCCAGACTATAATCTATCTCTGCGCCAAGTTTCATCCAGATCCGTTTGGCCGTTCTGGCGTGATTGAGTAACAAACATCCATTTGAGGTTATTTTGTTTCCCGCGGGAACTTCTCAATTTTCCGGTATAAAAAGTAGCCTATGTACTATTCCAGACTATAATCTATCTCTGTGCCAAATTTCAGCCAGATCCGTTCAGCCGTTGGGGCGTGATTGAGTAACAAACATCCATCCATACATCCATCCATCCAAACTTTCGCGTTTATAATATTTATTTATTTGATTTATTTGATTAACAATTTTTTCTGATAAATAGGTTCAATACTGGTCAAGTATTGAACCTATTTATTATTACATACAAGATTGGAAAGTAGATGAAAGTATGATCAATTCAGATCATAACACGATAACATTTTCTCTAAAATTAAGAAAACATTGTGAAACTAGAAAATCTAATACAACACGAACATACAACACAAAAAAGCCAACTGGGTAAGGTTTAGGGAAGAAATTTTAAGAATAATGCAAGAAAAAAGTATAAATAATAGTGAAATTGAACAAATAAATAACATAGATGAACTAAAAAATTTAATAAATAATTATATTAATATAATAGACAAAGCATGCAAAAAATCCATACCAGAATATAAGCCTAAAACTAAATTTCATCTACCGTGGTGGACAAAAGAACTAGAAGGCATGAGACAAGAACTGAAAACTAAAAAGAGAAGAATCCCCTGTGCAGCAGCCAGCCGCAGACAACACGTAGTGGAAGAATACTTACAAGCAAAAGAGCGATATGAAACAGAAGCAATCTTATATTTATTGAATATTTTACTTGACCCACTTATAGGTTCACTGCCAAGCTTTTGCTGATGATATCGTTCTGGTAATTTCCGGAGATTTGATAAGCCATATTGAAGATAAAGCTGAAAGGATTCTTCAACATGTTTATGATTGGGGATGTGCAAATAAATTGCGATTTGCGCCTCATAAAACTCATTCGCTATCGGGCCCTGGTTAAGAGTGGACGAGTTTAAATTTTGTCGTACATAATAGTAATTATTTTTAAGGAAATCTATATCTTAATATCTAGGTAATTAGTTCTACAATTGAGTGAAGTGATTCAAAAGTGCATCGAAAAATTCCACTCGAAAAATCATAAACGTTTATTGCCATCCTTTTCTGACACTGCATCTACCGGAGGTAGCCCTTTCCTCACCCCCGCTGAGTTCTAGGACGGGTATATACTTCTCTCCTTGTTGACAATGGATTTGCCGCGCACACCACCAAAATGCACCTCCAATATGTCTAAGTGTGCATCTTCGCCGGACCTACCTAAAGCTATAGATGACGACTTCGTATGTACGCGTACAGAACAGCGTAAACGCAAACGCGACGGAGAATACAACTTGGCAAACATGGAGGATAGATTTAATGAACACGTCGCAGCTTGGTGCGCTAAAGCCGACGAGACGATCAGCAATACTGTTTCGAACTCGATTAGATCAGCGCTTTCAAGCGAACTGCTGAAAGTTACAAATAGCTTGGCTGACATTAACTCGGCTGTTCTCGGTCTACGCGCCGATAATTCAGTTATAAAGGAATGTTTAAATGAGATGAAACAGCAACTTTCTGATATGGACACGTCAATGTGTGCCTTTAACGATCGACAGGACCTTTTCGACTCCCGGCTAACTTCGTTAGAAAACAAAAATATGCCCTTGTATAACCTACCCGATCAGCTAGCCAGTCTAGAAAACAAAATATCAACTATGGAGCAGCAAGCCAGGGAGTGTAATATTGAGGTCGTTAACTTGCCTGAGCGCCGAAATGAAAACTTAATGGACTTAATACTAAAGTTGGGTAAGGCAGTAAATTACCGGATTGAACCTGCCAACGTCATTGCAGTCCACCGTGTCCCCCATGCAACCAATCAGCCCCGTCCCAAGAATGTAATCGCCAAGCTATCTAGTAGAATTCTACGTGACAATATCATCGCGGCCTGTCGTGCTAAGAAGGGCTTGAACTCTGAACATCTATCGATCACCGGTACCAAGCAAGCTATTTACGTCAATGAGCATCTAACTTTGAGTAACAAGCTACTTTTTCGAGACTGCCGTGAGCACGCTAAGAAGCATGGATATAACTATACTTGGATTAAACATGGCACCGTACTGGTACGCAAGTCGGACACGTCACCTGTCGTGGCTATACGTACGAGACAAGACATTATGTCCAAACTTAAATAATTATGGTTTAAAAAGTGTAGTGTTATTATTATTATACTTTGGCTCTCTTAGACCTAAACCTAAGGTAATGCTTCTGATTTATAGAAAAAACAAAGTTAAGTGCATCGTAGGCGATAATAAATATCTCTCAATTTGTACTAACTTAAACGGCTCTCAAGTAAGTAAACATACATCAAATTATATTTTTTTTTATTCCCTTCATAAACTATGCGCTGTAAGTGTATATAAATTTAAATTAACTCTAGTATATTATTACATTATATTGTTACTTAATAAACTATGCACTGTAAGCGTATATAAATTTATATTAATTGTTATATATTGTAACATGCGTCCTATAATAATTTTAATATTGGCTAATTTGTCCTACATAATTTCAATAATTATACTTCTCATACATAGTTTTATTATTAATGGATAAAGTCCTATCAGTCTATTACCAAAATTGTCGTGGATTACGGACTAAACTCCACACACTTCATATGAATGTTCTAATGTATGATTATGATATAATACTCTTAACGGAAACATGGTTAACTAGTGATATTTTTGATAATGAATTTATTGACTCCAGATACCACGTATACCGATGTGATAGGAACCGAGCGGCGACTGGGCGGCGAGACGGTGGGGGGGTTCTGATCGCAGTACATCGTTCACTGGCTGCTACTCCGCTCATGCTACCAACAACACAAATAGCATCAGCGCCTCCGCCCCCCATAATTGACTATGTACTTGTTGAGCTTCTCACCACAGCCGGTCGACATATTGTAGGCGTAACATATATTCCACCTAACCAAAACTACGACATATACCTAACTTATTTTACTTATCTGCAAGAGATTTTTCAGCACAGCAATTACTCTAATATTCACCTAGCTGGTGATTACAACTTGCCCTCAATAAATTGGACCCGTAACGGTACGTACATGGAACCTATTTTAACTAATATTAATTGTTTATCTTGCCAAGAGCTTCGTCAATTCATGTCCGCTATGAATTTGATACAATTTAATAGTCTTAGAAATCATAACGGTAATATTTTAGACCTTTTCATCTCTAATGAAAAAGACTGTATTATCTCAAATGCTCCCACTACATTAGTACCGCCCGATGGATATCACCCACCATTTTATATACTTTTGCCCTTCGCCAATAAATCATATATTCCGACAAAAACTCAAACATGTTATTGCTTTAAAAATGCTGACTACACGGTTATTAACAAAGAAATATCTTGTACCGACTGGGAAAAAGTATTTCAAAATAAATCTTGTGAAGGCGCAGTTGACACTTTCTATGAAATAATTTATGGTTTTATATGCAAGTATATTCCATCTAAAATAATTAAAGCTAAGAATTATCCAGCTTGGTTCAACTCTTCTTTAATTCACATTTTTAATGACAAAAAAAAGGCCTGGATTAGTTGGAAAAAATTCAATAATATGTCGGATTATGCAGTTTTTTGTGTACTACGTATACGATTTAAAAAAGAATCTAAAAAACGTTTTAAAGAATATATGAACTTAATTGAGGATAATATTAAAATTAATGCACAATATTTTTGGACCTACTTTACTAATAGGAAAAATAACAGTACGATACCAAGAAATGTTTTTTATAAAAACAATATAGCTAATAATCCTACTGAGGTATGTAACTTATTTTCCGACTTTTTTAACTCTGTATTTGTCACATCGGATCTAGCTGATAATTTTAATATGGGTGACGATGAGAACATGGGTGAAGCAGAAATAACATGTGATATTATCAGTCGTGTTATTATTACGAAAGAAAGTGTACGTAAAGCATTATATAAACTAGATGTTACTAAAGGATCGGGGCTTGACAATATACCCCCAGCTTTTTTCAAGTCCACTGCCCTTACCATTTGCAAACCGCTGCACATCTTGTACAGTATGTGTCTGAAACAAGGTATTTTCCCAAACAAATGGAAAATGGCACGTATAGTGCCAGTACATAAAGGTGGTTCAAAAAAGAATGTGGAAAACTACCGACCAATTTCTATCTTACCGGTGCCTTCTAAGATTTTTGAGCGGATTGTGCATGATTCTATTTACCCTATACTACATAATATTATCATTCCACAACAACATGGATTTGTACAAAAACGTTCCACAGTAACTAACCTTCTTGTTTTTTCTTCACGGTTATTTGAAAACATTGATAATAATAAACAAACAGATAGCATTTATACAGACTTTCAAAAAGCCTTTGATAGGGTAGATCATAAACGGTTACTACAAAAGTTGGCATATAACGGTATACGTGGTGATCTGTGGCGATGGTTTAAATCATACATAACAAATCGCACACAGAAAGTTGTTATTAATGGGCATGACTCGAAGACGGTTGTAATTACCTCTGGTGTTCCACAAGGATCAATTCTTGGACCTCTCCTATTTATTTTATTTATTAATGATATCCATAAATGTTTTAGACATAGTTATTTTCTTCTTTATGCAGACGATCTCAAAATTTATAAAACCATTGAATCACCGGGTGATCATAGCCTGCTTCAAGCCGACCTTGATAGCTTTACAGCATATTGTATAGAAAATAAATTGAATTTAAGCTTGAATAAATGTAAACATATCACTTTTACTAAAAAAAATATTATTAGCAACTATACGTATTCACTGTGTGGAGTTAGTCTTGAACAAACTGATACTATTAGAGACCTAGGAATCACTTTGGACCGTAAATTACACCTAGACACGCATGTTCAAAATATTATAAATAAAGCATATAAAATGTATGGTTTTATAATGAGAACTAGTAATAATTTTAAAAGAGCCACAACATATACACACCTATATAAGTCCTTAGTACGCTCTCAATTAGAATACGCCGTTTGTATATGGAACCCATACTATGATAAGTACAATAAGAGCCTTGAAACTGTACAAAAAAAATTTTTGCGCAGGATTCATTATAAATGTAATCGAAGTTACCTCTCATATAACCAACTTCTTAAAAAATATAACATACTTGACTTAAAGTCGAGACGTAAACAACTAGAGGCAATGTTATTGTATGACTTATGTCATAATAAATACGACTGTATTGATTTAACCAGAAAACTTTGTTATAGAGTACCTTTTCGAACACACGTAAGAAGTAGTCGTATACATCAACTCTTTGCCACTACAAAATGTCGTACTAACGCTGGTAAGCGTTCTCCATTATATAGAATGACGCAGTCATATAATGAGACTTTTAATACTATCGATATCTTTTCAACGCGTATTGGCACCTTTAAGAGGTTGGTTATAGATAATTTAAAAAAAAACATACTTTGAATTTCTACTTACCTACTAACAGAAAATTTCCATTTTGTATTTGTTTTTTTTTTTTCTCTTACCTAACTAATATATTTTATCTCATTTTTTTTTTTCTTTCTAACCTAACTAATTTAACTAGCTTATTTTTGTAAACATACCTATTTTATAATTTTATATTTAGCACTAGCCCACTTATAATGTACCTTTATAATTTGTGGTTTGCGTGGTTGACGCCACAGTTATTGTTGTTATACTAAGACTTTACCCATGTAATACCTACTGTGTCGTTGTTTGTGAACCCAAAGAAATAAAATAAAAATAAATAATAAAATAATGCTATGATGGTCACGAGGAAACGTAAAGTTGACAACCCACGCATAAACATAGGAGGAATTCCAATAAAAATTGTTAGTGAAATGAAAATACTTGGCCTTACGATTGATAATAAATTAACGTTTAATAGTCATATACAAAATATATGTAAGAAAGCTATAAATATCTATACACCATTAGCTCGAACGGCAAAAATACACTGGGGATTGAATCCGGAAATTGGCAGAACGATATACAAAGCAGTAATTGAGCCGATAATTATGTACTCGTCTAGCGTATGGGCACCGGCAGCAGAAAAGATTACAACACAAAAGAACTTAAAGGCTGTACAAAAAGGATTTGCTCAAAAGATATGTAAGTCCTATCGCACAGTATCTTTTAATACAGCTGTAGTCCTTGCCGGACTCATTCCACTGGACACAAGAATTAGAGAAGCAGCGCAGCTATATGAGGCAAAAAGAGGGAAACTGCAGTTATTAGTACCTTATAAGGAAATTGAAGACAGAGTCTGCTTCCTTTTTGCCCCGCACCCCGCTAAAGAACCTAAAATTTAATTTACGTGTTTAGAAGAAATGGAAGAAACAACAATTGTATCGCATGAAATAATGGGAATGAATATATACACAGATGGAAGTAAGACAGAAGATGGAGTGGGTGCAGCTCTGACCTGTTGGAAAGATAGGGAGGAAATGTATTATAAAAAGTTTCGTCTCGAGGCTAACTGTACAGTTTTTCAGGCGGAGCTGTACGCTCTTTATCAAGCTACGGAATATGCCCTTGAAACAACGGAAAACCGAGTGAATATATTCAGTGACTCGAGATCATCTTTGGAATTACTAGGCAATATGCAGGTTTTTCATCCATTAGGTTTCGCTATAAAAAATAATTTGATAAAATTAGAAGAAATAGGTAAAGTTATAAAATTGTTTTGGATACGAGCCCATGTCGGGGTGCAGGGCAATGAGAGAGCAGACATGTTAGCCAAAGAAGCAGCTAAAAAATTAAGAACAAGAGCCAATTATGACAAGTGTCCAGTCTCCTATGTTAAGAGAATTATATTAAGAAAGGACACAATAAAACTTTGGAACAAAAAATATATGGAAGGTGAAACGGCGAGCACAACAAAAGTATATTTTCCTACCGTAGAACTGGCATTTAAATTTGTAAAGCAAATAAACCTTACACCAGTTTTGGTTCAGGCAATGACAGGACATGGAGGTTTTGCCGCCTATCTTTACAAATTTAAATACAAGGATAGCCCAGCATGTGTCTGTGACCCAGGCCAGGAAGAGACAGCTTTACATGCTATTGTAGAATGTCCTAAATATGGAAGAGCGCGAGAAGACCTACAGCAAAGTATAAAAGTAAATTTAACCCTACAGTCTATCCCTGAAATTATTACGAATAGTAAAATTAGAAATAGGTTCTTAAAATTCTGCACATATGTAGTAAATAAAACATTAGATAGAAATAAGACTCGATAGTAGTGAAATAGTATATTGAAGGCCATGATAACTTTGATATAATAGAACTAAGATAAATAATTGTATTAAGTAAGAAATTATGTAAGTATATAATATATTATTAAGTAATATGTTAGATATGCATATAAATATAAGTCAAAATATTATAAGAAACAAAATGTAAGGCTAAAATAGTACTCATGACCACAGTAAAAAAAAAAGAACCTGTTTCATGACAATTATAACAGAATAAGGTAAAAAAAAAGCCGTGTTAAGCTATATAAGGTCTCCGATAACCATGTCGGAGGATTCCTAGCAAAACACACAAAAAAAAAAAAAACTGGTCAAGTGGTTCACGCATTAGGTAGACTTCCGTATTCACGTTATTTGTTTGCCTAAAACTTCGTCATTCATCTTAACTGCATAAGCGTTAGCACTTTTTCAAAAACTGTCTTAGAAGATTAATGTCGAGAAATGTAAGGATTAACCTCCAACATGTTTTACTTTGGTATCCTAAAAGGCGATAAGCAAAGGTTTTATAATCATAAAATACATACCGACTTTGATTTATTTTCAGTGCTCTTTGTGCCATTACCTGCACCGAGCTGATCCATTGCGATGCAGAATAAATTCTTATACCTTCTTCTATAGGATGTGTCACACATACTAATGTTTCCATAGTAAAATGGTATTGTCCATAAATTGTGTTGTCACCTCTTATCACATTCGTAACATCGGCTCCCGTTCTTTTCGCCACTTGAGTATTAAACAAAGTAACTTTAGAAGGATCATTTTTAGTTTGTTTGATATCAAGAACGGGTTTCTTCACTTTACTGTAAGTTACATGAACTAAACAGGCTGCTTTTTGTGCTATGTTTTGAGATTCAGCTACGATAATACCCAGAGGTTGATTGTAGTATTTCACTTCTCCGCTGCATAGCAATTCCTCGTTGCTTGAGTTAAAAAGGTTCACAGCAGGCGTAAAGCTATTCACACCAGGTATATCAGATGCCGAGTAGAATGCAATAACTCCAGGTTCTTTCTACAAAGTAACAAGTATAAAATTTGCTCATGCGCATTTTAGATTTTTATTTTTTATAATTTTGTTAGAAAATAAACTTACCAAAGCTTTACTTGGATCAATTTTATCTATAGTGCCTAAAGCCACTGTAGTTAAAACGAATGCTGCAAAGACTTCGCTAGGGAGCTTCGGTAAATCTTCTGTGTATGTAGATTCTCCAGCACATTGAATCTTAAATTAATGAGGGTCAGCTATATTAATTTGTCCGGAATACTTTTAACTCATATCAATAGTTAACTTAATTTCGGCCTGCTTTTTGTATTACTTGAAATTATGTTTAAATGTTCCATCAACTATTAATTTAACCTAGCATACCCAAGATGATTACACGATTGCATGGACAATTTATTTTTCTATATTATAGCCCTTAGTTACGTCATCTTAAATCAATGAGTTTTTGATTTAAATAAAAAAAAACTTTAGCCCCTGGACCGCACTTCATCAGGCTCTATTTTCTAGTTTGTCACTTACTAATGCTTCAAGCTTAGGTATAGGTTTATTCAGTGGCCACAGCGTAGGATTAGTGTCGAATATCTGTCGTCCATCAGAAACCGGTCTTGTCTCGTTTAGCTTGATAGCCCCAGATTCAACTCTAGCATTGAGCGTTTTTGGTGGGATAAGTGAAAGTAGACCCTGAAAATAATTATCATTATCATAAATGGTTATTAAATTGACTTGGCCATTTGATTTTGTCAACCTTCCTGGCACCACGGGATGTGGTAATGTGTTTACGTGGAAGGTCCTAGGTTTGGTTCATAGCAGGGGCAATTTGGGAATTTCAAAATTATTAGTGGTCTAGTTTGGACGAGGAAATGTTACAATTTATTTCTACTCTGTTACCAACCTACCAGTAAAATCGTGCCGCCAAAACAATATTGCTGAGATCTATAACATTGGCATACTTTTAACTTTGCTCAGGGTTTAGTTTTACTTAAAACGCGATGGACTATTGTGAGTGAAAATTGACATAAAACTGTCTTGTTTAAACTGCCGTAAATCACAACTAAATAAAATAAACATCCAAACTAATTTTTGCCTAGCTAATTCTCAATAGCCTAAATTAGTATAAAATAACCGCAGAGATTTCTTTTGTTACCTTGTAAAATAATCCTAATGCAGTTCTTCGCCTGTACTCTACAGGTGGATCTGGCAGATTTTCTGTCACAACTAGCTCTTTCTTCAGGCAATTTATAGCTCCTTGCAATGTTTCATTCCCAAAAAGAACTCTGCCGTACAAATATTTTTCAGTATTGGTTGCTCGAATGAATGCTGGGGACAGACCTCCATAGACTATTCTGCACCCAAGAACTCTGTGTGCTGCATCAAGTCTGTAGATGAAACCTGCGTGTATCATGGCATGAGCGTTTTGTGCTCGAGGCATTATCTGTAATTTTAAAAAGTCATGGCTCATTTTTAGGTTTGGCATTAAGAATTACACCAAATATTTTTAATCTTAGGATTATGCGTTATTTACGGCTAATTATTACCATAATGGGACACTTTTCACCACATTATTTAATACAATTCATTTCGGTTTGTTTATATTGTGTCCTCAATGTAAAAAAACCGGCCAAGTGCGAGTCGAACTCGCGCACCGAGGGTTCCGTACGAACTGTGACGTGGTAGGCCGTCTACGATGTGGTGGCCGGCCCTTGGAGCTGTGAAAAGATCAAGCTTCTATTCTGCTTAATTTTTTGTTACATCATATTATAATAAAAATATTTTTATTAATTTTAAACTTGTTTAAAATATTCGACACTCGCAAGGGAATCAAAACCTACAGGGTACTTCCCGTGAACTCAGAATCTTGAAATTTGGTACGAAGCAACGCCTTTGATTTGATTCCCTTTCGAGTGTCGAAAATTTGCATTATAAACGGCTGTATCTTTTGATTGCGTTGGCTTAGAAGCTTGATTTTTTCAGGGACCGTAGAACTGAGTATTTGGTATGAATTTCAGCTTGATACCTCCATGCTTTCCTGAGAAAAAGGGTCTTGACACTTAGGCGGATGGACAACAAAGTGATCCTATAAGGATTCCGTTTTTTCCTTTTGAGGTACGGAACCCTAACAAAGTGATCCTGTAAGGGTTCTGTTTTTTCCTTTTGAGGTACGGAACCCTAAAAATATACATTTTTACGCCTCGCTTGCTACACTTATACTCTAACTATAGCGTAAAATAATATTTGTGATAATAATATTTACAATTGCTTTGATGTGAAACATTTCAAAGTTTGGGAATAAACGGCAGGGCACAAACGGATTTGTAGTTAGTTGATAAGTTACTTAACAAAGTTGTTAATTGTTAATATTAACTTTTCAATGTCTAATTACTTTATCAATATGTAATTACACGTCATTACCTTGTAGGTAACTATTTTATGGTCGTTAGTAAGCGGTGGCAGAAGTATGCTGACGATTATCTTCCTCGTCATATCCTCTTGAAGGAAACCTTGCATCGTCAGGTATTTATACCTTCCCGGAGCTACCACTGAAACAATTGTTTCAGGTGCTAATTAAGAATTATCAATTAAAGGTGAAAATTTTTTAATAGCATGAGTAATTTAACAAATTATCAATTTAGACGTCTTGTTACTTAAAATTTTTTCGATTAATAGATACGCTTAACTCAAGTTAATATGATTCAAACCAAATTTATTTTTTAATTATATTTTTTTATTGCAAAGCATACAACTGCGCTGAATAGGTAAATATGCTATATTGCCTTGATAAAACTTGTTAAATGAAGTCCCTATTTTGAAACATATTTTATAATAATTAATTAAGTATTAAAAAACTTGGTTTCTTATGAGGAAGTTTTTCCGGATATATTATTTCACTTATTAATAAGCTTTTGTAGATAAGAAAGATTATGAAAGTTAAAACAGCTGACTCACTGATTGTTAATTCGGCACCAACAGTTTCCAACAGGAGAAAAATATCAGATTTAAAATCATGATGCCGATTCTTAAGCATCAGGTTACCAGCTATAGTTCCAAGCTGAAACATCAAATTAGAATTTTAATTTTCAATGTTCTAAGAAATCTGGAAAAAGATCTTTGAGGATTATGAATACTAATAATTTTTTATGAGGTATATTTGAGTAAAAAAACAGTGTTAGGTTTTTGGACAAGCTTGCGATTGCCTACAATAAAATACGTAATAATATAAAATGCATTAATGGTATTACTTACTTAGAATACAAAAAATTACCTAAGATCTTTTATTGGACTGTGCTTTGGGAGTAGATGCATGTGTGAATTGGGTCTAAGCCCTAATTACCTCTCTCATATGAGAGTAGAGGCCTGTGTCTAGCAGTGAGATGTTAATGGGCTGTAGTGGTGGCATGTGTGAATTGGGACAAAAAATAATAAACTATTATAGAAGCGTACTTACATTTCTAACTGCTACATGTGCAACAAGATTTAAATGGTCATTAAGTACTTTGAGATATCTAAAATATTCGGTATTTCCTACGGACTCAAAAATATTGATAAGTTCTGTAAGAGTATTTCCAGCTCCTATCACTAAATTCTGATCTATATGGTAGCCTTTCAATTCTGTTATACCGCTGACATCTATGAGTACTCTTGGGTACTCTAATATTGGATATACACCTGAAAGTTAGTAAATATATTAGAAATTTATTTCTCTTTTATACACTCTGTTATCAATAATTAAAATAGGAAAATGTATTTAATTAATAATTATCCAACCTAAATTAAATTTAATTACAACACCTACAGGACGTCTGATGGTTTAAAACTGCCTTAGAAATAATTTGAAAACCACCATAATATCATTCATTCTTAAAAAAAATATTCAAAATTGTTTGAATTATTTTGTACCTTTGCCTGTATTACCAGCAACAAGCATATACAATTGATTTCTCGTTGCTTGCCATATAAAAAATATATCAGGCAACGTATAGACTCTGTACCAATCTCTGTTATCACATAATTGTATGTGCAGCACTTCATTACTAACATCATTCCTAGATACCATGCACCAGTCGGATTCGTCACAATTACTTTCCGTGCAGACTTCTCCGGATTTTTCACATATTTTTAAATCTTCAATATCTGGTATTTCTAATGGGTTGGGAGCATCGGAGGAGAATTTCTTAAATGCTTCTAAGATTGGTCTGTATCCAGTACATCTACAAACATTGCTGGCTAGAGATTGCTCTGTTTCTTGCATCGTAAGTTTTCTTGATTTCATGAGGCTACAAATTAAAAGGTAAATGTTTATTAACAAGACTAGATAAGCTGATGAATTTAAAAAGAAAAAAATGTAATGAGAATAACATTATCTACTTAACTGACTTGTACACAAATTAAATAAAACGCGTCATCATCGTTAACGTGGACGTCCACCTATAGTTCCACAAACTTAGGTGACCCGGTGAAAGCGCCGCTATTATAATATCATCATCATCATCATCACTACAGCCTATTAACGTCCCACTGCTGGGCACAGGCCTCCACTCTCATAGGAGAGCGGGAATTAGAGCTTAGACCCACCACGCTGCTCTAATGCGGGTTGGCGGGCTTTAACGACTATTATCATGTTAGTGATAATAACCGGGACCGACGGCTTAACGTGCTCTCCGAGGCACGGGGGTGAAACACCGCCAACTTCCAACTCCGGGCTGGCACTGAGAATTTCTTAATTGAAAAACCCAATACCTAACTTTTATGCCCGACCGGGAATCGAACCCAGGACCTCGTGATCCGCAGTCGACTATGCTAACCACTAGACCAACGAGGCAGTCGCGCTATTATATACTAAAAATAAAATAAAACCAAAAACTAAACAAGCATAAAAATTAGTTCCAATTTTGGCCACCGGGCCGGATAAGTTGGTAAGACTTGGCCGCCTGGATCCAGCTCCCTGTGACTAGCTTGAGATCTTCCGTCTACCTAATGGGGATTTTGAGAATGATACGCCGCCCAAAAACAAAACATTACCTATACATATTCATGATCATCCCTGGGGAGCAGTAACCGCATTGTGATCCGTTTGTCTCTGCGAGGGTTTTCTGTAGGGGATGATATCCATCCAAACGGTTCCCAACTTTCTCGATAGTTTCGATTTCCCAGTCCTGGCATGACGTTATTGAGACCATGCACTAAAAATAAAACATTACAAATATATTAATAAGAGGACCCTTTCAGAATTAACGATTTATATTTGTAATTTTTAAAATCTGCCCCCAATTCTGTAGGGAAATCGTAATTGTTTGTCGAACGTGTAATTCGAACAGTTTAAAGAGTTCTTAGATACTTGCACGTCAAAAGCCATGTATAAACTCCTTAAACAGTTCGAGTAATACGTTTTAAGCTGTCAAATGATTACCATTTGCTTAGACAATTGGGCCTCTGATCAGGCCCAGTTCTTCTGGCCATGACAAACATTGCAATTTGTTAAAAATTATGTTAATGGCTGAATTTAAAGTATTCTTGTTGCAGCTGTTTCTTATCCACAGAAATAGAAATCTGCATAAACCAAAGAATAACGAACCTGTAGATATGCGCCAACCGTGAGATGGAGAAGTGAAATTGCGATATATTTCAGATTTTCGCAGTTAAGTTTTGTTCTAATATTATAAATGCGAAAGTGTGTTTGTTTGTTGGTTTGTTGGTTTGACCTTCAATCACGCTGCAAGGGAGCAACGGATCGACGTGATTTTTGGCATAGTTGAGGACCTGGAGAGTGACATAGGCTACTTTTTATCCCGGAAAATTAAGGAGTTCCCGTGGGAATAAAAAAAAATATTCCACGCGGACGAAGTTGCGGAAATCAGCTAGTTTACAATAAAAATTGGTTGCATTGACCCAGTGTTCCATTTTTGTCTATGTAAGAAGAAGGTAACTTGCAAATTCTCAGATTTTTGGGTTTTGTCGAACACAAATTTGTTGAAATAATACTTTGTAGAGGTGTTACTTCCAGTCCGTGCCTCGATGATCTGACTCATCCTTAATTTTTTGAGAGGCCGTAGCTATCAGCCCCACCACCAGCGTCACCTCACTTTTCGTTCGGTATTTGGTGTGACCAGCTATTTAATATTGCCACACTAATAAATAATTATTATTAAATACTGTGTCTTGAAATTTATCTGATCCTATACAAATTATACAACATTCTTTTTTTAAATAAAATCATGACAATCAGAATTGCCATTCTATAAATAATAAATAAATGTTGCCAATCTACACGATCACGACATTCGGCCATCCGACATTGTGCAACCTCCCGGTGCACAACCGCCAAATATTCGCTTTGCTAAGCTTAGTTTGTTTCATTCTTTGCAATAATCTGTGGTGTATAATGAAACATATTCATTAATTCATACTTGCACTATGACATTTAGCATATTATTAGACTTTCAGTAAATCACGACATTCGGCAGAATCAAAAGGTTAATAAAAAGGAAATCTAAATTTACTCCAATTTAGTAATATCAAACTTAAAACCTTAAATCAATTTAAAATCCAAAACTATAGAGCTTTTGATCTTGAGATTTCAAAGAGTAACAAATCCAACCATAAGGGTATTAAATTGATTGATATCGCTGAATCGAAATTTCTCAGTATAAATATCGCAATCCAAATCTAAAACTTATATAAAATAAATAAACTTTTATATCACTCCTTGTACAAGTATACAGGGAAAAGATTACCTATTGATTAATTATCTAAAGCTGAATCAAAAAAATTAACCTGAAATTTAATCAAAGTCTGGAATAGTCACAGTCTCAAACATAATCTAAACAATATGTTACTTACACCGTAAGCAAAAGTTGAAGTCTAATACTGAATTCAAATTTAATAAAGTATTCAATATTTATTTTATTTCTTGTACCGTTTCATTTATTTATACTTTAAAAGAATCTGACGCTGAATCTAAAACTTAGTATAATCTAAATCTTGATTACAACTTGGTGAAAAACAGGTCCATTTTCCTAAGCTCCGCTTATCATGTATGACGCCTGCTTTTTTTTTTTTTTTTTTAACTTTATTGAAATCGAAATCTTTATCAAAACGTAAAGGGAAGCTAATTTTAATAAAATTTGACTTTACTGAAATTAGTATTGAACAGTGTCACAGAGTTAATAATAAAATCTATAACTGTATCCAATGCAAACATAGATCAGGATAACGAATGACTAATCTATCAATTCTTCAATTCAATTGGATCTGCTGTACCATTTACTAATTGTTTGAATCAAATTAAGACTTTATGTTAATTATCTGCTCTAAGCTTCCTGACATCGTATGCCTGTTGGAGGTAGACTGTTCCTACTATGTTAAATTATTACTATTTTAAGATCTTCAACTATGTAAGGGTCAACGATTTTAATAAATGAACAAAACAAGTTGTTTTGGTTTATTTCCTTCAGTTCCTATATCTTTCCCTTCCTCGGAATAAACCCATCAAAAAGAGACAGCAGCACAAAATTACACCGAATCAGCTCAGTTATGTTGTTCAAGACAGTCTTTAAATCAAAAATACTTAGAATATTACCCAATACTATGAACTTGGTCCAATACCTGAACTTTCACGACAATCATCATCGAAACTAAACAAAAACTTAACGATAGTGCAAAAGCAACCAAATTTTTCATCAAAAGCTTGCATCGAAATTCAAAACTTTAGTATGAATTTAACTAGAATCAACTTGCAATTTTTGTACAATGTTTAATCACTTTCATATAATATTTTGTTAATAAAGTTTGCTCAATAGAAATTTCAAATTAATATCCAAATCAACGAAAACTCCAAATTCAGAAATCAGAATTTAATATTCGAGATCTACACCAAGGCATAAAATATAACTTCAGTAAAATAATTTAGTACTTATATAAATACTGAGTATGTTTTATTCATTTTGCATTTTAATACCTACTCTTCACTTTACTTTTCTGTGTCAGTTAATAATAAGAGTAGTAAGTTTTTACAACTTAATTGACAGTTGTAAGCCTGAGCCCCTAGGTGAAGGTATACCATTGTCACGGACTTGCAAATCCACAACGCCCGTGCATCACACGACATTCTTCAATACATTTGAGAGAAAATAATAATATGGAGATAAAACTATAGTAAGCAGACCGGCACTAGTCACTCATTAGTAAATGTATATTATTTTTATATCGTATTATATATACTCTCGAAATTTTAGTCGGCAAAAGATAATTGATTGCGCGCCTTCATTCTCAATTCAAATAATAGTTTATTAAATTTTATCATCCACTTCATTACTTCAAATCACTCAGATAAATATAAAGAAAGAAAACTCAATGCGACTTCCAGAATGGCGCGTTTTTACAATTTTTTTTTTTTTTAATACATTTTATTTAAACGGGCTTCGCGGGCCGTGACTGTAATTAATATCATTTTCTATTCTTAATAAACGTTCCAAACATTTAATTTTTTTGTTATTGAATGCAGTTTACGATTTAATGAACTAATTTAGTCAACCAGAATCACTTGAATGCTAATCAGCATTGACGAAACACATTTGAACTAATTTTTTTTTTATGTCATATCTAAAATTTCAAAAATACTGCAACCTTTGGCTCTTGCAAGCTGAAGTAATGTGTCTCCTTCCCTATTTAATTATTAATGCTAATATCATTCCGAACGTCGGAATTATGTTGAAACCTCAACCCTCCAAACTAATCAAAGTTAAAATAATATCTTTAATATTATTCACCAGTTTTATCTGACTGCGTTTTATTTTTCTTACTGAAATAACTATAATTCATTCGTATTTAGGCGCATGCAGATTATATACATCAGAAACATGACGAGGCTCGGTCACGTAACATCGAGATCACAAATTAATCCATTTAAAAGTCCATACAAACACAATCAATTTTTCTTTCAAACAATCTCATAACCTATACCAATATGTTGCGGCTATACCAGTAGGTACAATATTATATTACTTGTAAAAAAAATGATCCAAGTCGTTTAAAATAACCAAAATAAAACTCATTCATTAAATCTAAAATCATTCAACAAAGAATTTACAACTTCCTCTGATCAAAAACATTTAAAGGCACATTTGAAACTATGGAAATGAATAAAATGCCATGGTAATTCTGGATAGAACGAGCTACTTGTACAGTAATCTACTAAAGCAGCTACCTGCTATGTAATATTTTATTCTGTACTGGAAAACTTTCTTTCATGATCCCTCCAATCGAGACGTTTCATTACGTTTCAGTACATCCCTTTAATTTTATGTGAACGTAAAATTAAGTTAATAAAATACATTAAATCTTTCACGAACAGTTAGATAACATACTGTCAAAAATACTAACACACTTGTTCACAGCCCAGACCCATTAGGTCACAACTCACAACTCATGGAATCACATGTTCCAATACAGTAACGCACTTGGATGTCTAGCACAATACACAGCTAGTGACACTCATTCAAAGATTAACGTTTCAATAACTCTATTTGACATTCATAAATTAAACGACATTCTCATTTTAAATTCATAAATCATTAATTTTATACCTTTGCCATACAGGTAAATAAATCATGATACACTATCATACTTTCGACCGCTTTTTAGCCATTGGCCATCATCACGATTTACTTTCATCTTATTTTACGTGAAAAGGTAAGCATGTCTATATAAAATATATTCTCATATTGACGCATACTTGCATATTTTATTATCATCAGTAATTTAACGCCCTCATATGTTATATCGCTACCATGACGCACAATTACTTTGTGTCACTGTCATGAAACACTTCGGTGTAACTAACATAATCACAATCATAAATAATTTATTTTGCAAATTTGTGGGTAAAACAGCTGTTTAAGTAGAAACTTCCAGTACACAATCCACTGTCAGAAACAGTGTGCAAAAACGATATAACATTACTAAATTTAAAATTATTAACAATAACATCTCAAATTTCATGCAACGCATGTCACATTTTCCACCATGACACTTAACAAACATCTCAACTCAAATAGAACGCACGCTTACATTTTATTGACAACATAACACTCTCGCATGTCTATCAAACATCTAAAAAAAACCTTTATTCAGATAAAATGCACTCTCACGTGTAATCAATATCGCAGTACATGCGATGGTATCAACTCAAATAAAACGCACGCTCGCGTTTTATAACCATCGCGACACACGCTCGTGTCTATCATAAGTCTCAACACAAATAAAACGCACGCTCACGTTTTATTACCATCACGACACACGCTCGTGTCTGCCAAACAAAACAAATAAAACGCACGCTCACGTTTTATTACCATCACGACACACGCTCGTGTCTACACAAAATCAATAAAACGCACGCTCACGTTTTATTACCATCACGACACACGCTCGTGTCTACCAAACAAATCAAATAAAACGCACGCTCACGTTTTATTACCATTACGACACACGCTCGTGTCTACACAAAATCAATAAAACGCACGCTCACGTTTTATTACCATCACGACACACGCTCGTGTCTACCAAACAAATCAAATAAAACGCACGCTCACGTTTTATTACCATCACGACACACGCTCGTGTCTACACAAAATCAATAAAACGCACGCTCACGTTTTATTACCATCACGACACACGCTCGTGTCTACCAAACAAATCAAATAAAACGCACGCTCACGTTTTATTACCATCGCGACACACGCTCATGTCTACACAAAACCGATAAAACGCACGCTCACGTTTTATTCATCATCATCACCATCATCGCGTGTGCCTTTTTCAAAACGAAGTTCTCTCAAATCTTCTATTTTGAGTCGCATCTTTTAGTTTTGAATAGCTAAGCCCTGTCCACCTCTTTATATCATCCAACCACTTGCGCCTTTGGCGATCTGGAACTCTCTTACCTGCAATCCTTCTTTCCAAAACTAGTCTTGGAAGCGAGAATTGGGCTCCTCTTTTCAAATGTCCGAAGAAAGCCTCAACCCTCTTCACTAATGTAATGTAAGTTCACTCGCGGCACTAATAAAAATAGTTGCCCTGCCACTCTACGCTATTCTACAAAAATTACTTTTTAAAAGTTGGATCTAGTTTTTAATTTAAAACTAGATCCAACTTTTATCGTATTTCTTATAACACCCATTGAACTAATCAGAGTTCAATAAATTGCTTTGCATCCTAGTATTGATATGAGGGTATCTCATTTGACATATTCACTTCTCATTTATTACTATTATTCACTCCATGAATTCTCTTTGTGAATAACCAGTAATTTAATCTATGCCTGGTTAATATAAATTTCAAATCAAATCTTTGTAAAATCAAATTCGAAACTAAATACAGTGCGTAAAAAAAACTACAATCTCGTTCAGTAAACTAATTTGAAGGCACGAGGACGCTTTTAAATTCAATAATCATTTAACTACATTAAGAGTAAGACTCAATGAAACGTTAGGCAACGTTCATCCAAAGTAATGGTCCAGAGGGTATTTCACAAATACTTAAGTTTATTAGAACTGATAATTATTTACCTATTTCATATAGCGAACAATATCTCAGGTTAACCAGTAGTGATAACCAAGCTGTAAGGTATCGCATTTAATCATCTAAAATGGCTGCTCAGACAGCCAGTACTAGTGAAACTTATTCCAGTATGCCAACTCTCATACTGGCGAAACCCTCATACGATATTACGCGATTATAAGGTGTGACCCCACATTAATGATCGCCCCATGACAATTCACTCAAAAATAATAATATTACATCAATCTTACCAAAGGCATCGTTAAAAGCACTCAAAAGGATTCACTCTGCAAAACCCATAATTTTAAAAATTTACAACACCTATTATCAGAGATATAGTATTATATCCACTTTGTGGGTATTAGGTTGAACACTTCTGAGATGTTGAAATAATACTTTGTAGAGGTGTTACTTCCAGTCCGTGCCTCGATGATCTGACTCATCCTTAATTTTTTGAGAGGCCGTAGCTATCAGCCCCACCACCAGCGTCACCTCACTTTTCGTTCGGTATTTGGTGTGACCAGCTATTTAATATTGCCACACTAATAAATAATTATTATTAAATACTGTGTCTTGAAATTTATCTGATCCTATACAAATTATACAACATTCTTTTTTTAAATAAAATCATGACAATCAGAATTGCCATTCTATAAATAATAAATAAATGTTGCCAATCTACACGATCACGACAAATTCTAAACCCTATTAGATAAACTGGCGTATATACTTTTAGCTTATTATAGCGTTAGCTTTCCGCCAACAGACCTAACCTAAAAGTCCTTCATCTGATTTAAATCTAGTCGTGTGAGTACCTTTTCATAAGACTATAATAATGTAAAGAAATGGAGAGTGCTACTGTATTTGCGCACACACTTGTGCACTAATATAATATTATTATCTTATGTGTTGTTGGGTGACTAGAAGAAAATACGTACAGAATTGACACCCTGTGGGGTGTCTCCATGGCATTTTCTTGCGCTGACGATGCAGGCACCGCAGCCACCTTCCAGGCACATATACTTCGTCCCACGCAAGCCCAAGTCTCGTCGGAGGTACTCCAGCAAAGTGGTGGTGGAACTGACATCGGATCCCACTAGAAGGAATATAAAATTACTAAAATTTACTTATCCTATAAAAACTAAATACATAAAATACTTAACTAAATACTTAAAATATGATTTACACAGTTCCGTGGCAGAATATCCGTGTACCTACTTGGTATGTTTTTGTTGTTTCGTACAGCTAATGCCTAAGACTACCCTCATTATAAATTTAAGAGAAACTGAGTTGTATTTTGTTTAGAATTGTATGTTTGGTTGTAAATTATAGGAATATTATAGTACTAAAAATTGTTATAGTAAGCTTAATCCTGTGCGCTCGAAATGTAATGTTCTTATTAAGTAATGTTAGCCTGTAGGTAAGTCTCAAATAAATGAATTGTAAAAAAAATTCGGAGACAAAATAGCTATTTATGCAACTGTATCGTAATGAGGGTCATTTTAATTCGAGTGCTGTTTTTTGATACGAGGCTTGCCGAGTATCAAAAGGATAGTACGAGAATTAAAATGACTAATTACGTACAGTTGCATACAAGATTTTATCTACGACAAGGACGTCTTTATAATTTTTTACTTTATAAATTAATAAAAACCAAAAGTGCCAGAACCCAGAGCCGCTAAGCTATAGGTATCCTATTTAAGAAGATAACCATATCGATACAGCTACGACTCATAACGATACAGCTCCCATACAACGAACTGTATCGTTATGAGAAGCAAACACGAAAGAGGGTTCAATTCGATATAAGTAGTTGTCAAATTCGAAATTGGAACTTTTCGATGCTGGAGTAGATAAAATATCTTAAATGTTAGTGTGATGGTAATCTGTGTTATTGATACTAATGCTGAGATCTATAGAGCGTACTTTGACTTAGCTCAGACTTTACTCAGAGTGAAATCAAGATGGACTTATTTGAGTAACATAAATCTATCTCGTTTTAACAATGTCTTAAGTCTAAACAAAGTCAAAGTTCGCTCTATAGATCTCACCCTTAGAGCGCGCGTGAACTTGAACTTGAACTTGGAACTTGGCTTAACACGCTAAGTTCAAGCCCAGAAAAAGGAAGTGGTGACGCCGCAAACGTGGGTTATATTGCACCATTGAAATAGAATGAGTACTACTAAAATTCAACATCAATGTATTGCACGAACCATTTGGAACCACTTTTGACCTCTTAATCCTTACTAATCATACTAAAATTATAAATGCGAATCTGTCTGTCTGCTATGCTTTCACGGCCCATCTGCTCAACAGAATTTTGATGAATTTTGGTATAAGGATAGTTTTTATCCCGGGGAAGGACATAAGCTACTTTGCATCCCAGAAAAATCAAAAATATCTTAATACACGCGGACGAAGTCGCAGGCATTATCTTTATCTAGTATTATAAATGCGAAAGTGTGACTGTCTGTGTATTTATCTGCTTCGCTTTAACAGCTCATCTGTTCAACAGATTTTGATGAAATTTGGTTGGTACAGGGATAGGTTATTTCCCGGGAAAGGACATAGGCTCCCGGAAAATTAGAAAGTTCTTGTGGGAATCAAAAATATTAATCCTCGTGGATGAAGTCGCGGGCATAATCTAGTTACTCATATTTAATAGATAAATTGTATTTATTAATTAAACCCCATTACATTAACTAGGACCCCAAATTTCATAATTACAGGCGGTTATTGAGATATCAGCGTCTAAAAATCGGCATTTTTATCACTGACTAGTGGGGCCCGGCAGACTCTGTCCTGCCCTGAACCTCGAACCCGATTGCAGCTCCCCCTATCGGGTCCAATTGTGAATATAAACCATCCCGGGGTCCAAACAATCACAACAAAAAAAGAATTAACGAAATTGGTCCAGCCGTTCACGCTTGATGCCGTGACCAAGGGAAATAGGGATTCATTTTTAACCGACTTCCAAAAAAGGAGGAGGTTCTCAATTCGGCGCGTATCTTTTTATATTAGACTATCTGACATAGAGATCAAAAACCTAACCCACTTCCAGATGACCTAGAAAGTTGAAATTACTACTCTGTGAATAGCTGGCAGAAACTCAGCAGTTGCTCATATTTTTATAGCTCCAATATCCATACTAATATTATATTATATTATAAATGCGAAAGTATCTCTGTCCGTCTGTCTGTCTGTCTGCTTCGCTTTCACGATCCACCTGTTCAATTATTTAATGAAATTTTGTACAGGTTTAGTTTGTATACCGGGAAAAGACATAGGCTTGCCATTACTAAGCACCTTCTACAAAATTGCATTTTTATATCCTTACTAGATGATGCCCGCGATTTCTTCCGCGTGGACTAGTGTTTTCGATTCCCGCGGGAACTCCTTAATTTTCCGAGATAAAAAGTAGCATATGTCCTGCCCCGGGATGTAAACTATCTCTGTACAACATTTTATCAAAATCGTTTGGATAATAGCGCCGTGAAAGCGTAACAGACAGACACACTTTCGCATTTATAATATTAGTATGGATATTCAGATTTTTCAGATTTATTCAGATAAAGATCACAAGTACAGAAGTGATTACAACAGTAAGTAGAACAGTGATTTCCGCACTAGAATTCCCTGTATCGCGGAAATCACTTCCTTCCGCAGGTAACATAAATAAAATAGTTTAGAATAAACTTTAAAAAAAAATGTGCAACTTATACCTACATTAGTTGTGTGTGTGTGTGTGTGTGTGTGTGCGTGTGTGTGTGTGTGTGTGTGTTCGTGTTAGTGAGTGTGTGCACATAGTGAGCGGCATATTTTCAAGATTTTGAGAGCTCTGTTAACTTTAGTGTAGAGAAATGGCCCAGCAAAATGGAAGAATTTACGTGCCGACTGTGTGCGCATTAAGGGGCACCTCCACCTCTGAAGGCGAGAGCGTGTGATCACTGTTGAGGCTGCTGACTTGTGGAATCTCAGCACAACAGATCTGACATATAGCTGTCTGACACGCAAATATCCACACTCTGAGTAGAGGCTATCTGTGGAATAACGGAAGGGTTTTTTATAAGCAGTCTTTAGAACTGCACGTTGTGCACGTTCTAGTTTCATTAAATAAGTTTTACCAGCTCCACCCCACGCGGGTAGGCAGTAATTTAGAGTTGATTCACAAAAGGATAAATAGACAAGCCTTATTACCTCTGGATTAGCCACATTCCTAAGCCTTTTAAAAATGAACATAAATTTGCGTAGCCTACCACTCAGAGTGTGTATCTGCCTTATGGATATATGGATTATATTCAAGGATGTTATATTATATTACCAAGTGTAAATATAGATAGTTTGTAGGCACAGATAATACTAGTAGGTATAAGTCCCACCTACTCGACCTATCCGACCCGGTGTCCAAAATTGGAACTTATTTTTATGACTGTTTAGATTTTTTAAGCTATTGCATAGCTCCTATCGCGGGCCTTGAGCGTGGAGACCGAATCCAGAAATTCCGTAACGAAAAAAAACCTAACACTTTAGTTGCTATGATTACTTGTGTTGTTGACTTCAAGTTTTTGAAAATAAAAAGACTATTTTTATGATAATTTAATATAAAAAATACTTTTTAAACAACCGACTTCAAACTCCCGCGCCAACTTTTACTGTTCATATTTTAAGAACCGGTCGACCGATTTCGATACGATTATATGGGACCACATGGGAAGTATGCTCTTTCAAATAAAAAAAGAATCATCCAAATCGGTCCACCCAGTCAAAAGTTCTGAGGTAACAAACATAAAAAAAAAAAAAAATACAGTCGAATTGAGAACCTCCTCCTTTTTTTGAAGTCGGTTGAAAAGATGATTTTGGTTGCTATAACTGCTTGTGTTGTTGAAAATATAAAGGCGAAATAATTTTAAAGAATTATGTTTTCGTGTCCGAGGGGAATCAAAAAACCTCAATGTGAGGTTTTTTGATTCCCCTTGGACACCCGGACTATTGAAAACATAATTCTTTAAAATTATTTCGCCTTTAAATTTTCAACAACTTGAAGTCAACAACACAAGTAGTCATAGCAACCAAAATCATCTTTTCATAAAAATATTTCGCCTTTATATTTTCAACAACTTGAAGTCAACAACACAAGTAGTCATAGCAAGTTGATAAAAAATGCTATGCAATAGCTTTACCGCGACAGTCTCCGAGTGCCACACGTCTTTTTTTTTATTACACACTAGGGACGCTGTTTTTAAACACAAGACTTTATAAGTCATTAGCTCCCGAGAGACCGAACAATTAAATCAGCCTGAATTTAAAAGAATCTTTATGTAGTGTTATTAGAGGTATAGTTTGTAGTGTTATTCTTACTGTGACGTACAGTCACGGACATTATACCTATAATAACACTACACAAATATTATTGTAAATTCAGGCTGTTGTAATTGTTTGGTCTCTCGGGAGCAATGACTTCAGAATAATACTATGAAGTCTTGCGTTTAAAATTTAATTTGTTTTATGTAGACGATTTTTTTTCGCACAACTCAACATCAGTCATAAAATACATGAATCTTTTCAACCAAAACCGTTACCTTAAACCTTTTAAAAGAACCTTATTCATATGCTGCGACTTTGTAGGATTACAATAAGATTAAAATGTTATTTCTTAGTTAAGAGTAAGATCAGTGTTGTAATCTGTTTTCGTAGCCAAATAAATTAAAAATAAAAATAAATAACCCATTGCCGGCTCCCTATTCACGCACGAGTCTCCTCTCGGAATGAGAAGGGTTTGGCCATAGTCCACCACGCTGGCCAAGTGTGGATTGGCAGGCTTCACACAACGAGAACATTATGAAGAATTGGGGGACAGGTTTCCTTACGATGTTTGCACGAAAACAGTTTTTGTCAGTCTGTCTGTGCACACATCACGCCGAAATGACATAACTAATTTGAATCCAAATTAAATTTCAAATATTTGTTATTCAAATAAAGTTTTACAAGCGTTTGAATTAAATGAACTCATTTTGGCATGCGTCTTATCGGTTAACGGGGAACAGAAAATCAATCGCGACTAGTCTGCCTGGTGGGAGGCTTCGGCCGTGGCTAGTTACCACCACACCGGCAATGACGTGGCGCCAAGCGATTTAGCGTTCCGGTACCATGTCGTGTATAGAAACCGATTAGGGGCATGGGTTTAATATAACTGCCATGCCCCTAAACAGGTTAGCGCGCTACCGTCTTTGCCTGCATCATCACTTAACGTCAGGTGAGATCGCAGTCAAGGGTAACTTGTAGTGGAACAATAAAAAATGTCTAATAGTAACATCAAATCCTAATCAAAAGTAGACTTTTACATAAAAATACAATTTTCACTGCAATCGTAGTGGATTGGTTTTACTTTTATGGTGATAATAATTTAAAAAAACCGGCTGAATTTGTTGAGGGCTCTCCTCAGACCAGGGCGCGTTTGGAACACTCGTAGCTTTAGTTTTTGAGATATCGTCGTTTTAATTATCATCATCACGTCTTAAACTTGGTATATTTGACGACCTACCAATTTTAAATAAACATAAGTACCCTGAACAGAAATAGGACCCGCGAGAAGCCGGGTCGGGTCACTAGTCAAATTTAATAAAAGGAAAAGGTGACTAACTGTTTGATCTATCAACTCACAGCTCAAACCACTATACGGATCGGGCTGAATTTTGGCATACAGATAACTATATTGACGTAGGCAATAGGCATCTCCTAAGTTGTTACCCATAATTTGGCAAAATCAAAATTATGAATTAAGAAAGGATTTTTGTAAAATCAAACCAGGGAGTTAATAAATAAATTCTTTACCATGGCAACATAGGCCCAATCATTAGGTCAACCTTTCTTAAATAAATCGCAAAAATTAAATCGAATTAGAATAGTAACAATTTGATTATCAACCGACTTCAAAAAAGGAGGAGGTTTTCAATTCGACTGTATTTTTTTTTTTTTATGTTTGTTACCTCAGAACTTTTGACTGAATAAATTTTATCGAAATCGGTCGAGCGGTTTTTAAAATATCAACAATAAAATAAGTACTTTGCATAGCGTGTGCTTGTTGTTGTAAAGTTGGTGCGGGAGTTTGAAGTCGGTTGTTTAAAAAGAATTTTGTATATTAAATTATTTAAAAATTAAGGTACTTAAGTAAAATAGGCTTTGAAATTTGTGTGAAAATTGAACCTAATGCGAGCAAAGCCGCGGGCAAAAGCTAGTTTTTAATAATATAATCTTTAATCAGTACACATACCTGAATGGTTGATGCCATTGACTCGAAAAGTTATTACTTTGTTCATGTCCGCAGCGTATAAGTGTGTGAGACTCACTGCGGCGGTTACTTTAAAAATTAAGCAATAAAAAGTAGTTTTGGTTTAGTTATGTTTGAACTCAGACAAGCGGACGCGCTTAAATTCGTCTAATGCATGATTATGAACTGATATTTTTAAAATACTAGCGAATCCCCGCGACTTCGTCTGCGTGGTTTGAGGTTTTTTGGTTCCCGCGGGAACTCCTTAATTTTCCGGGATAAAAAGTAGCCTATATGTGCTATTCCAGACTATAATCTATCTCTGTGCCAAATTTCAGCCAGATCCGTTCAGCCGTTGGGTCGTGATTGAGTAACAAACATCCATCCATACATCCACTCATACATCCATCCATCCAAACTTTCGCATTTATAATATTTATTTGATAACTGCAGTGATTAGGACCTTCTTGTACAATTTGTATATACCAGTACGAGTATACCGTATTAAATTGTTTAAATAGACCTTTTGATATAAAAGGCTCGTAAAGAAGACAGATTTGTGTCAAATACATCATCGTCGTTTTCACTCGCTTTCGTTAAATATAATTATTGTAGTCATTGGTACTCGTATATTATAGGTATGGTGCATGCATTTCTTCTTCTTCTTCTTCCTCTGGGCTTTTCCGCACTTAAGCACTGGTGCCCGCTGTGCGTGAGACCTCCGGAGCGACTCCCCGCTGGATCACTCCAGCCAGCCGAGCTCACTCCAGAATCCAAGCAGGCCGCCCAGGTCGGCAAGGACTTCCGGGAGTGTTGCTGGGGAGCCAATGTAGGCTTCTCGTTGAGTGGTTACAGCACTACACTCGAGTAGTACGTGTCTTGGTGTCTCCTCGCTCTCCATGCAGGCTCTGCACAGAGGGCTGTCGGTTATACCTAGAACATATAGGTGTTTGTTAAGTGGACAGTGTCCTGTTATCATGCCTACGGCCGTCCTGAGTTTAGCTCTGTTTAATTGCAGTAGTTTCTTAGTTAGGCGTTGGTTCGGGCTGGGTATAGCCTCTTTTGTTTGTCTACAGCTGGTGGTGTTTGCCCAAAGTTCGGCATGAGTACCTACTGTTTGTCGTTTTAACCAAGTTTTGTACTCACTGAATGGTATTGGAACAATCGGTTCAGGTCCCATTACCTTCAGGTTTGAGGCTCGTCGAGCTAGTTCGTCGGCTGCGTCGTTACCTATGTTGTCGCTGTGACCTTTAACCCAGCTAAGTGATACTAGGTTTGATTTTGTTAGTGTTTGTAGTGCGTTATGGCAATCCAGTACGAGCTTGGATGAGGTTGTACTTTTGGCTAGAGCTCGCAGGACTGCCTGACTATCACTAAAAATGTTAATATGAAAGTTTGTTACCTGTCTGTCGGCCATTGCCATGGCCGCCGCAGTGATGCCGACGCACTCCGCTTGAAAAACAGAGTTATTCTTACCGAGCGCGCGAGCAATATGTATGTTTAGTTCGGGACAGTACACTCCTGCACCGGTTCCCTGGCTGGTTTTTGACCCGTCTGTGTAAACGTCTATCGTATCTGTAGTATTTTTGTGTATTCTGGTATCTGAGATGTTGATCTCATAGTCTTTCTCAATTATATGTTCCTTCCGTGTTTTTTCACAGATCCATCCTAACAGTGGACTTTTCATGTTCTCACCTGACAGTATCCGGGTGTGTGTTGTGTTTGTATCTTTCCACAGCCCATAAGTCTTAATCCTTAGCGCTGCGAGGGTAGCTTCTTCTTTTATATGAAGATGTAGGGGGGGGGATTCCCAGTATTACCTCTAAAGCATCTGTTGGGGTGGTGCTCATGCAGCTAGTGATCGCTAGGCATGCTTGTCTTTGGAATTTTTGTAGTTCCTGTTGGGTTGTCGTCTGAAGTGTTCTGGGCCACCATACTAGTGACGCGTATGTTAAAGAGCTTCTTACCACTGTCAGATACAGCCAGAGCATTATCTTTGGTTTTAGACCCCAGGTTTTCCCGATCATGCGTTTGCATTGATTTAGGATTATTGTTGTTTTTTGTATTTTCGTGTCTATGTGTTTCTTCCAGTTGAGCTTAGTATCTAGAGTTACCCCCAGATATTTGACTTCTGTTGATGGTGTTAGATTTGTACCGAAGAGTGTTGGCATTCTTGGTACATCTGGTTTCCTTTTGTTTGTGAACAGTACTAGTTCGGTCTTTTTTGGGTTCACTGTTAGTTCATTGTCTTTGCACCATTTCTCTAAGAGCCTCAGTGCATCTTGCATTATTGCACAAAGTGTGTTTTCGTGTTTGCCACCTATTAGAATCGTTATGTCATCTGCATAACCTATGGTGTAGAATCCGTTGTTGTTCATTTTTGTTATCAAGCTGTCAACGACCAGGTTCCACAGGATTGGAGATAACACTCCTCCTTGCGGGCAACCTTTGGCTACTATGCCCTTTGTTATACCGTTTATGTCAAGTTGGATGACCCTTTTTTCGAGTAGGGTCCCTATCCATTGCCTTAGAGTTTTGGGTACTTCGTAGCGTTGTAGTGCATTATCAATGCTCTTAAAAGTGGTTTTGTCAAAGGCTCCTTCAATATCTACGAAGGCTCCTAGTGTTGATAGTTTGTTTGCTAGGTCGTGCTCTATCTTCGTTACCACGTCGTGGAGAGCCGTCTCTGTTGACTTGCCGGTACAATAGGCATGTTGGTTTCGGTGTATTGGTATATTCCTTAGGGCTCCGTCTCTAAGGAAACGGTCTCCAAGCCTTTCCAGCGTTTTCAGCAGGAAGGATGTTAGGCTGATAGGTCTGAAAGCCTTCGGTTCGGTGTAATCATTCTTGCCTGGTTTGGGCAGGAATACCACTTTCACTTCTCTCCACGAGATTGGTATGTATTTAAAGGCTATACAAGCTCGAAAGATTTGTACTAGCCATGGTGTTATCTCCGTAGCCCCCCACTGCAAGAGGGCTGGAAAAATTTGATCTGTTCCCGCTGATTTGAAGGGGTGGAACGTGTCTATGGCCCACCGTACCTTCTCGTGTGTGACTATTCTGTTAGCTATTTCCCAGTCAGCTTCCGAGGGTGTGCTCTGTAGATCATCCGCCCAGTCGGGGTTGTCTACTATTTTGCTGCCCGGGAAATGTGTTTGTATTAGTGTTTCACTGACCTCTTTGTCGTCTTTGGTGTAACTACCATCTGTTTTCTTCAAAGTGCCTAGTGTGCGATTGTTATCGTCGGCTAGAATTTTCCTAATTCTAGTCGCCGTGTCGTATGATTCTATGTTTGTGCAAAATCCCTGCCATGACTTTTCGTCTTTGTTTCGTACAAGTTTCTTGTATTGGGATTGTGCTTCTCGGAAGTTATCCCATTCCAAGTCCTGTCGGGTGTTTTTGGCTCTGTTGAATAGGTGCCTTAACCTTTGTCTTTTCTTTTCTAGGTCCGGGCCCCACCAGTTATGTTTTGGTTCCTGTTTTGTCTTACGTGTTTTCAAAGGGCAGGCTATCTCGTAGCATGCCCTTATACTTTCTGTTAAGTCTGTTACCTGATTGTCGATCTGTGACACATATTGGATTTCGGATATGTTCTTCTGTCCTATGTGTCTTGTTATGAGTGATTTGTACTGTTTCCTATTTGTCTTCCTCGGATTTCTTCGAGGTATTTCTGGTTTCTTGGTTAGATCAAGTTCGAAGCATATTCTGCAGTGATCCGACAGTGACGGTTCCTTGCTCACATGCCAATTCTTTACTCGATCTACTATGTTATGTGAGGCTAGAGTAAGGTCGATTATCGTCTGATACCTACTGGATATAAACGTCGGTTCTTTGCCTTTGTTTACAATGTTGAGGTTAGTTGTTAGTAGAAATGATACTAGCGACTCACCTCTTGTGTTGTTCTTTTCACTACCCCACAGGGTATGGTGTGCGTTACTGTCGACAGAGATGATTAGGTCTGTCTTTTGTTCTTCACAGTGGTTGACGAGGTCCATGACTTCCTTCGTGGGGATCTGTCCTTCAATGGGTAGATACAGTGATGCCAGGACTAGTGGTCTAGGCGCTGACCCATTGTTTTGTCTTATTTCGTTGTGTATTCTAACTGCTGTTAGGTCTCTGTAACAGTAATGTGTAAGTAGTGTCGCTGTGACACAGCGTGGTATGTAGATACATGTTCGAGGCGGCTCTTGCAAACTGTGGTAGAAAACCTTACCTTCGCAGTTTCCGAGACCGCAAATGCGGTTTGCCCGAACCCACGGCTCTTGGATTAGGGCTATGGTCTCGGCCTCAACCTCCAGCTGCTTTTTAAGGGTGGCCGTTGCTAGGTATTTATGCTGGAGGTTGGTTTGCACAATTTTAATGTGCTCGTATGTTATCGTTATTTGTAAAGGGAAGTCAGTTGTCCGTTGGTCATTGTTGTTCCTTTTCGGCCATAGGGGCCCATGTTTTCAACAGCTCTTGAAGAGCTGCCGTGTCTGTCGTGTCAGTCCCCTCCTGCCACTCTGTCTTATTCGGTGGAGGAGGTGACGATGATTCAGTCAGCACCGCGTCAATGTTGTGGAGCACAGTGCTGACTGATGGTTCCGGGTTGTTCGCGGGTTGTCCGTCAGTTTGTATGTTATTGGAAGTGGAGGTGGAGGTGGTTGTCATCTCTGGCTGGGGGAGCTCCATGGGCGGTACGTCGCTCACTCCTTCACGAGTGAAGAATCGGACGTAAATAGAGCCCGTGGAGTAGGCTACTTCCCTTCCCCTTGCCATGATGTCGGCAATCTGCTCTTTGGGCACGCCCAAAACGAGAAGTATGCCTGGAATGTTGTTTTCGACCTTGAGGTAGTTATACAGGGTCCAAGTTGATATGTTGTACCAGGGATTTTGGCTGGCCAGGATCCTGTGCTGGCTCCCTACCTCGCCTTGATACCCCGGCACAAACAGTGCGGATCTGATCCGTACGGGGATCTCCGACTGCTTTATCAACAAGAGCCCCGTCCCCTCTCGTGGTGACTGTAGTCGTGGTACAACTTCATGTAACCACGAGAGAGCTTTGTCGTCATGACACCATAACTTTAGCACACCCTCGCTCAAGAAGGCTTTGCCTACGAAAGCGGGCGCGTAAGGTAGGGTGCCAGGTGCTGTTTCTTGGAGGCAAGCAGCAAAGATCTCATTTTGGATCTGGCCCTGAATGTTGCTTGCCTCTTGTTGGGTCATGTCAGAGCGTGGGTCGAAAGTGACTGCCACGCTGAGATGTGGTTGTGCTGCACGGGCGTATGAGCCCGTGTTGTCTGTTCTCCTCTTCTTATAATCCCCCCTGGGGGAGATTGTGTCGTCGAGCCGGTCTCGCTTTTGGCTTGACCGACTCGTCGACGGGGCGGGGTCTCCCGGCCTTTCGTCAGCCTCACCACTGCTCCGCATCCTCCAGTAAGGCCGGCGAGCGACAGGGTGTGGCCGACGTTGGGCCGGGTTGTTATCACTGTTGGTTTGTTGGTTTTCTCGGTTGACGATGGGCGGGCCACCGCTGGCTCCCGGTCGGCCAGCATCCACTGCGCCTCCGCCCTGGCTTGGGGCGACAGTCTCCGCGAGCAAGCTGCTACCCTGTGGGGGCGGCTGCTCACCTCCGCTTTGACCGCGCGAGCCAGTTGCCTGAGTTTCGGCGTTTGTGTTTGCTAGCCTTCCGGGCACCAGCACTGGCTGGCCCCCGTTCCTAACCGTGGTGCTTTTTGTTTGTTTTGTCTTCCTCCTCTTCTTCTTCCCGGCCCCTGCGGCCACCTGCATCCACTGATTCTGGGCCACTGGTGGGGCCGTGGGAGGGGTCACATGGGCCATGGAGGAAGAAGTGGAGGGTTCGTCCATGTCCGTCTTTCCATTCCTAGTGGTGGTCGTGTCATTTACAGGTCCGTCTGTCCGTTTGTCATTTGCCTGGGTTCTGTCATGGGTATGCGTGTCCGTCTGAGTCCGTTCTTCGTTTGCCAGGGGTCGTTGGGGGTGCATAGCACCAGGCGACATAGTGCCCAACCCAGAATACGTAGGGCGGCCTGCAGCTCGTCCTTCGGTCGTTGCCGTTCCCGGAGGGCGAGCCGCAGCAAGGGATTCTCCTGCCCCGGTGGGGCCGGTACCCTTCTGGGGTCTAATTTTCTGTGTCGTCGTGTCCATTTTTCAGTTTTTTGTTTTGTGTGTTGATTTGTGTAGTGTATGTGAAATGATTTGTGTTTATTTGTGAGTGTGGGTGTTGTTTGGGACGGTAGTCCATCAGCGCGCATCGGTCCCGCCAGACTCTTCGCGGAGCTGGGGCCAGTCAGGTCTATGTCTATGACATTAACCCCGTCCCCGCTCCACTCTGAGTCCGGCGGAACGAAAGCGAGCCGTATGGACCCTTGCCTGTGTGTGTCCGTGACGTGATATTGTGTGCGTGTGTGTCCGTGTGTGTGCATGTGAGTGGGGGACGAGGGGAGATTCTAGGAGGAGGATCAAGGAAAAGGTTTTGGGATCCTGACCAGTGTTGGGAGTGTCGCTGGCCAGACCTCTTGTCCGGGGCCCGTAGGCTATCGGCAATCCGCAACCCGCCGACCCGTCCGGTCGCATGAGGAATGCTTCGCAGTCGAGCTAATTGGTGTTACAGGACCACATTTCTGAAGTACCCGCACCTCCAATACGCCGGACGCGCCGAAGGTGCATGCATGTTGTTAGCATGTTCGACTGCGGCCAACGGTCCTGGGTTCGAGTCCCGGGTCGTGCCACAACATGTATTGGGTTTTTGCTGTGAAATTCTCAGTAAAAGTCAGTTGGCGGTATTTAACCCCCGTACCTCTTTCTCTGATCTCTCTCCGGTCGTATCGGATTTTCCGATATCCGATTTCCGGATGCATTGGTTCACCAACTTCATTAACATAAAAGGAGGAGGTTCTCAATTCGGCGCGTTTTTTTTAATGTATGTCGATGCATATCTCCGTGGTTTCTGAACCGATTTGAAAAGTTTTTCTATCAGTCTTTAGAGGAAGCTCTCGAGGTCGTCCCATAAAAAATCTGACTCCAAATCCTCAACTCTGACACTAAAAAGTTAAAAATAAACATTCTTTCCAAACAACCGACTTCCAACGCCACTGTAAAGTACAAAATAATTTTAATTTCTACCTAATATGTTGAAGTCAGGTTTTATTTTAAAGTTATTTTTATAAAATAACACACAAATAATCATAATAATTTCTTACACTTTATTACAAAATGGTACTAAAATTCTACATCAATGTCTAAATTATAAACAAACGAACTAAAACTGAATAAACAGAATTCTTCACATTTTAACCTATTATATTAAAATTTATCTCCAAATTACTGGCATTTATGGTGTTCCTGTAAATATTTTGAATCTTTAGTTTTTTATGCTTGCTCATGTTACTTAGTTGTTTGTTACTTACTCAATTATTTATTCAACGAGATTATTTTTATTTAAAACTCGTGTGCCTTCTTCGAAATGACATTGAACCGTAGTATTAACTATTCTGTGGTACAACTCCCAGAAATAATTGATTAATTATTAATCACGTCGGTATTTAATATTTTGTAACGAATATCTCTATCCTGAAGTAACTTCGTATTAGCACAAGACAGTCAACCTAAACTGGTTCTGAATCGTACTATTACAATCTGTGGGTCTGGGTTACTTTGGTCACATTGCTCGACGCCAACCTAGTAATCAGGATAAACCAACGACCTCAATTTACATAGACGAGCCCTGTAAAACAAAGAATGTGAACTTATTTTATTAACGCCATCTAGTCTGAAAAGCGGGACAGCGCTATGGCGTGGACAAGGACAGGCTTATACAGGTGAGGGGCATGCTCTACAAGTCGGACGCCCAACTTTTTTGTAGGGTCCATGAAAGGGCCCATCTACCTACCTACATATATATCGACGGGATAAACTCATAGTCGTAGGAAAGTTGGAGGGCAAAAGACCACTCGGCCGATCACCTAGCCGATGGTCTGACCAGGTCAAGTCGCTCCCGCTTATTGCTGCTATGCGAAAAGCCGAGGACAGGAGGGAGTAGATGGTTAACGTGACGAGCATCACCAGTACGCTTAGTAAAATTAACCTTAACTGCATTGGTTTAGAGCTCATTTCATCATTACGTGTATTTATTCACAGCCAGCGCCCCAAACGCTGAATTTGTGACTTTAAAGTAAGAGCTTTTGGGTCCATTTTACTTTGACGCTAATGTGATCGAACGTTCAATACGATCAATCGAATTTGCAATGTAAAAACTCAGAGTACAGAGTACAGGTCACTTCAATGCGGACACGACCTTCAGCAATACGACTAAGTCAAACTCAAACTCATATTTTTTTATTCAAATAAACTTATTAAAAGTGCTTTTGAATCGTCGAGTAAATCTACCACTGATTCGGAACGAATCGAAGGTAGATCTTCTCGAACTTCGATCGAGAAGATCTACCAATATTCCCTGTAGGTAGTAGGTAGGTACTCATTAATTCCATGCATCCAAAAGTATTTAATTGGCATCATCCTTACTATACTTATTACTTACTAATATTATAAACGCGAAAGTTTGCGAGTATGGATGCATGGATGTATGGATGTTTGTTACTTTTTCACGCCAGAATGGCTGAACGGATCTGGATGAAATTTTGCACAGAGTCTGGAATAACATATAGGCTACTTTTATCCGGATAATTAAAGAGTTTCCGCGGTAACCAAAATACCTCAAACCACGCTGACGAAGTCGCGGGCATCAGCTAGTAATGAATATATTTTTCCTTACCACCAAAGTCAAAGGCAAAGTCAAGGAATGTTAATTCAAAATTAATAGGTACCAACCTACACAGTAGGTGCCTACACATTATGACGTCAAATATACATATAAAGTATAAGATAGTTATACTATGATGTTGATAATTAACGACGGTTTCTAAAACTAAAGTTACGAGGGTTCCAAACGCGCCCTGGGCCCGTATTCTCTAACTCAGTGACTATCAAAAATGAAAGCCACTGACATATATGTAATATCCATTGAAGGTTTACTATGAAATGTTACTTTTTATTTCATAGTAAACCTTCAATGGATATTACATATATGTCAGTGGCTTTCATTTTTAGGGTTCCGTACCCAAAGGGTAAAAACGGGACCCTATTACTAAGACTCCGCTGTCTGTCTGTCTGTCTGTCTGTCTGTCTGTCTGTCTGTCTCCAGGCTGTATCTCATAGACCGTGATAGCTAGAAAGCTGAAATTTTCACAAATGATGTATTTCCGTTGCCGCTATAACAACAAATACTAAAAATTAAAAAAATATATATATTAAGGGGGGTCCCCATACAATAAACGTGTTTTTTCGTATTTTTTTGCTCAATATTAAAAACGGTAACAGGTAGACGGTTCAAATTTTCACAGAATATTAACTTGTATATTACCTTTCAAAATAAATAATTAAATATCAATAAAGTAAATATTAAAGGGGGGCTTCCATACAACAAACGTAATTTTTTGATATTAACAGTAAACCTCTACAAACAAAGTTAGTTTTGCGCTTCATTAACAAAGGTAATTATACCTACTTCTTGAGTACGGAACCCTCGGTGCGCGAGTCCGACTCGCACTTGGCCGGTTTTTTGATAGTCACTGAGTTAGAGAATACGGGCCCAAGTCTGAGAAGAGCCCACAACCAGCTCAGCCGGGTCGTTTTCAATCACCACCATTCCACTTTTTACACCCACTGCGAAGCTCTGGCCCCAACTAAATATTTCGAATAAGTATTTAAATACGTATTGTGTCCTAAAGTACTTACATTTATACAGAAATTATGTAAATATCCATACTTAATATTATAAATGCGAAAGTGTGTCTGTCTGTCTGCTACGCTTTCACGGCCCAACTACTCAACCGATTTTGATTAAATTTGGTACAGAGTTAGGTTACATCCCAGGGAAGGACATAGGGTACTTTTTATCCCGGAAAATTGAAGAGTTCCCGCGGGAATCAAAAAACATAAATCCACGCGGACGAAGTCTCGGGAATCATCTAGTTGCTTTATAAAGAAGGTCAGCGACCTCTTTTTTTATTTCATTTACAGATAATGTAGATCGTCCGCCGAAATCTGGTTAGCGATATTGACCAATTGTTACGGAATGACTTAAAGCCGAAAATCGCCTGAACTAAGAACACATAGTTCCGCTCAGTCAAACTTTATCTAGAAAGTAATATAGTCCATCTGGTCTAACCAAATAGTATAATTGAATGACTGTGTAAGTAAGTAGGTATTACGCGCCACACTCAAAAACTCAACTTATGAAAATAAATTAATAAGAACTGATGCATTCGGATTAAAGATTTAACAGGTTCGGAAAATAGTTTGTACTCAGAACAACTAGCAGTAAACTCAACATAAACTTTAACTGGATAAATTATGCCCGCGACAATTTAGCCGTGAGGGATAAGGTTTTTAATAGTTAACGTAGAATAGGAACGCTTTGCTTTTCCCGCAAAAAGCGGGACAAAAAATCCATATCCATACTTAATATTATAAATGCAAAAGTATCTGTCTGTCTGCTACTCTTTCACGGCCCAACCGTTAAACCGATTATGATGAAATTAGGTCTGTACCAAATTTCATCATAATCGGTTTAACCTATCCCTGTGGATAGGTTAAATCGCGAGGAAGGACATAGACTTTTTATCCCGGAAAATCAAGGAGCTCCCGCGGGAATCTAAAACTTAATCCGCGCGAATGATGTCGCGGGCATCATCCACATTAATATTATAAATGCGAAAGTTTGTCTCTCTGTCTGCTACGCTTTCACGGCCTACCTTTTCAACGGATTTTGATGAAATTTAGTACAGGGATAGGTTGTATCCCGGGGTAGGACATAGGCTACTTTTTATCCCGGAAAATTGAAGAGTTCCAGCGGGAATCAAAAAACAGCAATCCCCGCGGACGAAGTCGCGGGCATCATCTAGTTTATAATATGTTCTTTACTATTAGGTAAAGGAATTGATAATATTTATTTCCTAAAACGTACAACTTTTTTATATTTATATCTCCATAAACTAATATTATAAATCCAAAAATTTGGATGGATGTTTGTTACCCAATCACGGCAAAACGGCTGAACAGATCTGGATGAAATTTTCCACAGAGATAGATTATAGTCTGGAATAACACATAGGCTAATTTTTATCCCGTAAAATAAAAGAGTTCCCGCGCGAAGTCGCGGGTATTAGCGAGTAACTCATAAAATTTAGAATTGCGCGCCCGAGGATTGAACCTTCTAACACCTGAACACAAGAGCGGACGTCTACACCACTAGGCTATCACCGCGCTAAAATAACACAAAGAGCTTACTACCGTTGCTCTTGCTCTTTGGTATTGGTATTTGCTCTTGTTTCATTATAATCTTTATTTAAGGGACGTCAAGGTACGTCATACAAAACTGCAATTTGAAAATAATGCTGCTCTGAGCGATAGTTGTAAGCCCCGATATGAACTACTTTTACTCCGTGACATTTTAATTTTTAATCAGTGAGAGGTAATCAGGTTTAGCCATGTAGGTATGAAACGCGTGAAATCAGTGTTCAACTGCTGTGTTAAAGTAGTCTCTGGTCTAGAGGTTAGCTTGTTCGACTACGGTTTAGGCGTCTTGTTTCAATTTCTGGGTCGTGTAAAAGTAAAGTTAGCACTGTAGCGCTGTTTATTGAGATACATTATTTCCTACCAGTCGTTCGACGGCCAACATGCTTTGAACACAATAATAAATATAATAATAAAATAATAATAAAACTTTATTTAGAAACATTAACCAAGGACTTAAAAACCTATATGAACGATAACCCCGCAAAAGTTAAAAACTGCGTTGCAGTGTGTCTAAGAGAATAATTGTTATTACAAAATTCTGTCACTCCAATGTCAAAGTATGCAATTTCCTACCTCTACAGCCCGTCAAACTTATCTGACCCGTGGCCAAAATTGGAACTAGTTTTTATGAATGTAAAGTTTTTTTTTAATTTTATTTTTATATCTACTAGCGACTCTGTCAACGGGTCAGATATATTGTTTGTGGGACTGTACGTGCTACATCTGCTATGGTAGCCGTGTCAGTCATGTCCAATGGTCATGACACATCCATAACTAAGTGGCCAAAATTGGAACTAAACTAAACTTTTATACCTGTTTTTATTTTACTGTTGGTATTTAAAACTAAAGACGCTGTCACTGGGTCGGATAAGTTTGACGGACTGTACATGGGCAATGGGCATCGACCCACTGTAGGTATGTATTTAAATATGCTTACGCTGTGGACTGTGGATCTGAATTAAGAAATTGAGGGGTTTCTCTCCCGTGCCTTGGAGAGCATAATGATATTGGAATGTAACGCAGCATTGCACGTTATTGTAAAATAAGACTTATTTGCATAGCATGAAAGCTGATATTTTAAGTTGCATAACACCATTACCCAGACAAGTGAAATAATCTTTCCTTCTTGTTAACCCAGGCAAGTCGGATTTTTGGATACTTATAGAATTTAAAGTACCTATGCGTAATGTAAATCCGAATGATGGCCACAACTTAACACACGTGAATTAATATTTTATAGTCTTAAAAAGTATCTTTTATACAAATTCGTTAAAGAGATGCGCCGTGAAAACTTCACAGACAGCCAGAAAGTCACGCTTTCGAGGAATATTATAATTATTGAAACCTCTTATCCTAAATTAATGGAGGTCAAACATATTATTAATATTTTACAGTATATACGTATTTAACAATATATTAAAGTGAAAGTAAACGTGTCTTGTTCAGATATTAATTAAGTTTTTAATTAAGATTTATTTCACATACTTATTGTGTTCTTTGTATTGTAGCTCATTATTTTTTACTTTTTTTGTATTGGGTTTTCTGACTAGAAATTCTCAGTACTAGCCCGGAGTTAGGAAGTTCATTGGCGGTGTTTGACCCCCTTGCCTCGGAGAGCACGTTAAGCCGTCGGTCCCGGCTATTATCGCATACATGATAATAGTCGTTAAAGCCCGCTAACCCGCATTGGAGCAGCGTGGTGGGTCTAAGCTCTAATTCCCACTCTCCAACGAGAGTGGAGGCCTGTGCCCAGCAGTGGGACGTTAATGGGTTGTAGTGGTGGTGGTAGTGGTATTTTTACTTTAGTTATTATGAATGATGTGTCATGCGTTTATAAATTGTAGGTACACGAAATGTGTGTATGTCATGTTTTTGGGTAGAATAATTTTAAGTATTTTTCATGTTTCAATTTCTGGATGCCCAAATAAATAATCATTTAAATAAATAATGTTTTCATTAAAATAATTTTTGTTTGTCTGCTACGATTGTTGAAACGGAAGTTTAGTTTAAGTTAGGTTAGCATTCCAGGGAATTACCTTCTTTATTTACGTAGGTACGTATATCCCCGAAAATCAGACTTTCAACGGGTTATTCAAAAACAAAAATCCACGCGTATGAGGTATCTATAGCTATTATGTAGTGACTAGTTGGATGTTTTATTTCGGTTGAAAAATAAAACTAAAAATGCGCAGGACGTAGTTTTTTAGATACCTATCTATAACCACAAAAAAAAAAGTTCTTTGGCCTTCGACAAAACCCGCTCCCTGTCGGTCGAAAGGTTGATTTAGCAGATAGAGTGCATTAATTCACTCATAAATTATTATTATATTTCTGAGTGTTCCATAGTAGGTACCTACTAAACCCCAAAAATATACGGTAACAAATATGAACATAGAGCTCTTGAATTTTTTTTAAATTTTGATTTGATGTCCACCCTGGCGCAGTGTTGAGCGCTGTTTTGTTTTAACGTGAAAGGTCCCGGGTTCGATCCCCGGCAGAGGCAATTTGGAAATTTATAATTTCAGAATTTTCTCTGGTCTGGCCTGGCAGCAAGACTTGTCTTGGCGGCAAGTCCCTACCGGCAAAGAATTGCCGCCAAGCGATGTAGCGTTCCGGTACGATGCTGTGTAGAAACCGATCAGGGGTATGGGCTTAATATATTATATAACTACCATACCACTAACAGGTCAACCTGCTACCATCTTAGACTGCATCATCACTAACCATCAGGTGAGATCGCAGTCGTGGGCTAACTTGTAGTAGATAAAAATAAAATTCATTACTTTAATTGTAATACTAATTGTAAAAAGTTTCACACCTACTGGTAGATGCCTGCATGTCAAAAAGCATAATCGACCGAGCGAAGCGAAGGTCTCTGAGTCTACTTGAGTGAAATTGCACTTGTCCGTCCGTCCGTCCGTCCGTCTGTCAGAGCCTTATAACTTCTGAATTACTGAACGGAATTACTTCAAATTTAAATATTATGGATATAAACCGATGGCCTCCAGCCGAATATGGCTCAAAAAGTAATAAAAATCTTCATTTCAGGTGGGCTCTCATAGAAGCGAATATGAAGAAAAAATATTTTAATGGGGTTACATAGGGTTGCGGTATATCATTTTAAAGATAATTAGGAATAGAGTCCAAAAATATATTTTTTGAAATTTTTCCCCTAAAATGGGGGGTTCTCAAAGTGGAGATTTTCTAACGTCCAAAGTTGACCTCAGAAATCTAAATTTACTGAAATGCTGAGCCTGAAACTTGATCAATTATTTGACTTATATCCTGTACTTGAACAACAAATACTAAAATTAGATAAATATTATATGGAAACCAAATTATTTAATTTTTAATGAGCCTTAGTATTTACAACAGAACTTCACAATGGTGTCAATAGATGGCGCTAATGGTCAAAGTTAACTATTACAATATTTTCTGAAAGGCTGAGTCTGAAACTTGTTCAATTATTTGAATTATATCCTGTACTTGAACAACAAATACTAAAATTAGATAAATATTATATGGAAACGAAATTATTAAATTTTTAATGAGTCTTAGTATTTACGACAGAACTTCACAATGATGTCAATAGATGGCGCCGCGAGGTCTCAGTTCGGGGCGAAGCACTAGTTAGATAGAACACCTTAAAAAGTTCGAATAATGCGTTTTAGCTTATGATGCTTATGAATGCAAGGATAGAATCTTGTCGGGTTCAGTCTTCTTTTGATGTCGCAGGGCTAACTTGTAGTGGAATAAAAAAAATGGCAATGACATACCTATGTGCCCCCAGTGGGGCAGAGGGCGTCTTCAGTGTTGCGCCATCTCGAGCGGATAGAAGCTAATAGAAGCCCTTGACCTCATCCCACGTTATCCCTATCCTCGCGACTTCCGCCAGAACCGCACGCTGCCAAGTTTGTTTGGGTCGACCACGGTTTCTTTTTCCCTGTGGATTCCAGCCGAGAGCTTGCCTCACGATATTGCCTGGCTCTCTACGTAGAGTGTATCTGTCACCGTAAGATTGTAAAAACCGTTAGATTATAATCTAACTCGCGAAATTATAAACTGTCGAATGATTACAATAATAGAAGACAGCAGACTCTGTCATCAGTTATGGGCTTAGCATATATGGAAGAACGTTCACTACTTATCTTAATGAAATAAAAAAAATACAAATAAGATTATTAAAACAAATTATAAGTAAAAAGTTAAAGAGAAAATACAAAAGAAATTACGAAATTTTATTTAAAGAATTAAAAATCCTTCCAATACATATTAAGTTAAATTATTTGTTAGCAAAAGAAAATTATTATACAAGCAAGTACAAAGAACTTATATCAAATAAAGAACACGTCAGAAAAGTAAGACAAGGTCGATTAAGAGTGAATAGAGTAAATAGTTATTATGGTAAGCGTTTAAATAAATATTTAGTACCTCAGATATTTAACAGTATAGAATGGTTAAGGGTAGGTAAAAAGGTCAGTGAAGGAGTCCTTAAAAATAAGCTAAAGGAAGTTTTCATTAACAACTCCTTCACTGATTGACTATAACATAATATAAGTAAATAAATATTATATAATATAAATATATATATATATATTAAAACTAGGTACCTATATTTAAAAAAAATAAGTGCACGGCATAGTATAAGTTGAGCGCGAACTCGCCAACAAACTACATGTGTAGTTTGGCGAGAAACAAAATTTTGTATTTTTTTTTGTGCATTTCATAAAATAAATAAATTAAAAATTAAAAGATATAACGGATTATTTTTCGGTTGATTGTAATCTGTTAGGTTTATTAACCCGATAGAACCTAAGTGCGGCCGGGCACTACTTGATTATTTATGTCGAACCCTAACCTAACCTACAAGAAAAAGACAAGAAAACGTAAATACAATGAATATTTCAAAAATTGACACTTAAAACATTGAACGGTTCACAATATTTCGACTGTCTTACAATCTATCGAAAAAAAAGCGTTGGATTACAATCTTACGGTGACATATCCATCTTTTGTTGCATGTATTAAAATAAAAAATAAAATCATTAAAGTGTGAGCAATAGGAAAGATTTCACTTATTGCTATTAATTTTTACCAGGCATTTTTAATTACCAAAAGTTTAAACTCCAAAACATAACTGGATATAAATTAGATCCTTCTTAAGGATCTATCTTCTCGTCTCACAGAGTCCACAGGTGACCGGAGGGCTGGCAGTTACCTCGGCCAACATATTATAAGTTTGGCTATTCAGCGGGGTTACGCAGCCAGCGTTCTGGGCACACTGCCTCATTGCAGCGGGATCATACTAACTTACTTACTTAATATTATAAATGTGAAAGTCACTTTGTTTGTTGGTTTGTTGGTTTGTTGGTTTGTTGGTTTGTTGGTTTATTGGTTTGTCCTTCAATCACGCCGCAACGGAGCAACGGATGGACGTGATTTTTGGCATGGGTATAGTTGAGGACCTGGAGAGTGACATAGGCTACTTTTTATCCCGGAAAATTAAGGAGTTCCCGCGGGAATAACAAAAAACTTAAACCACGCGGACGAAGTCGCGGGCATCAACTAGTAGATGATATTTTTAATGTTTAGTTTCAGTTTTTAATTTAGTTTTTAATTTAGTTTTAATTTAGATTTTAATAAATCCTTACTCAATACATCAATTCAAAAGTAACTTATTTACTATCGAATAGTCCTTGATATCAAAAGATAAATGAAGCCTTTGACGTTGCTGTGTTCGTTTTACTTGGATCGCAGCCGATGCAGACGAAAAACAACACCAAAAGCGAATCTCTTGTCTGAACTGAAAGCATCTTTTACGTAGTTCCCTAGTCCCTACCATTGGTTCTCTAAAACTTTTGGAATTATTCTTACTGGTTGAGTCTCTCTCTATTTGCGTCGTGAAATATTATTACTAAGTATAATATTATTACGGGGGTATTTCATCCCCGTGCCTCAGAGAGCACGTTAAGTCGTCGGTCCTGCGCCTGATCTCTCTCCGGTCGTGTCGGATTTCCCGTCCCATCGGGACTCTATGAGAGGGATCTATGAGAGAGTGCAGCTGTGAACGCGCACACACTTTTGCACTATAATATCTACCGTACAGATGACTAATCTCTCTGGAGATTGGCCACCGTGGCCGAAATTCGGTCGGGATGACATTATTTATTTGCGTGGTATTCCTCATTACTGAGGGTCGTAATCCCTTTCCATTAATCACATAATGGTAGGAGTTCTCTTGGGATAATAATGCGATGGGTTCCCACGTCCTTCCGCATAACTGGTTGAGTAGGTAAGTACTATTTACGTATAAGAAGGCGCATAACAGTGGGATTCCGTAGCCATATCAATCAATCAATATTTATTTATTCAAATGACGTAAACTGTACACTTATTGTCGTCCAATAACTTAAATGTTAAATCATTTATTTATTTCATGTAGGACAACTTGTGACACATAAGACACCTCAAGACTCTACCACCGGTTCGGTTCTACTGAGAAGAGCCGACAAGAAACTCAGCAGTTGCTCTTTTCTCAAAAAAGAAAAAGGTTACACTGTAACACTGACTTGTGGGTCACTGGATGCGAGCCCGGTTGCTTCCATGCAACTTTGTCATTCAGAAAATCATCGATAGTGTAATAACCTCAACTTAACAAATGCTGTTAATCGGTTACGGTATTTGAAAACTAAAGCTACGAGAGTTCTAAACGCGCCCCTGGTCCCAGAAGAGCACACAACAAACTCAGCCGGGTTTCTTTTTATAATAATCACTAGCTCACAAAACTTCTTAAACTAATAGTCAGATACGTATATCCCCGACCTTCACCGAGCTGTTTAATGGATGAAAACTACTTTTTATTTTTATGTAGGCCCACTTGCACAACGATTTATTTAAATATTTTAATGCTGTCCCTTTTTGGCAACTAAAATATGCATTTGCCAAAAAGGGACAGCATTACAAAATTAACTAAATCGGTTTAAATGTCCTTGTGCAAGGGGCCCTTAGTAATAGATAAATACACCTAAAATAGGTTGCCTATCAAAAGTCGGTCCAGGATATTTTTTAATTAATTAATTTAAGTTACCTATGGACTATCATGGTGGTTGTATGGTAAAAATTAACATAGTCCATAGGTAACTTAACAGATCGGAACCGCTTGAGTTTTATATCAAAATATAGGTAATTTTTTAACAAACGCGATGGTATATCATTGGCTACAATAAACTTCACAAAAAAAAAGGTAATTAAAAATAATTAATTTTGGGGGGTAAGGGAGTGCGCTTCCACCTAGCGCTCCAACAGCCAACCTCACCTGCCCGTGGTGCCCCCTGCTGGTCTACAAACGAGGCTCTGGCGACCGACAAATGGCGGCATAACCATTTCAAAAACTGGCTGGACTGTCTAAATGACACAGGCCAGTGTCGGGCAGCAGCGACACCGGTGCGAATAGTCTGGCCCTGCGATGACCAACACGCCTGCCCAGCGCGATCATTATGGGCAATATCCTTGTATGGGTATGAAAACAAGGCCAAGGCCCCTAGTCCCCGGCGGCCCCGCTATTCCTGGCTCTGGCAGCGGTTATGGTGACGGCGGGGCAGGGGGTGCTAAGAATCTCCGGCAGAGATTCCGCTGCCAACCCCGACGACTAGACCTGGCAACATATAACGCACGCACTTTGAGGACCGACGAGAAGATCATCGAGCTGGAAGAAGCAGTGAGCAGGTTGCGCTGGGATATTATAGGATTGTCTGAAGTCCGAAGAGAGGGGGAGGACTCGATAATCCTGAAATCCGGCAACTTGTTCTACTACCGGGAGGGCGACCAACAGTCCCAGGGTGGTGTCGGATTCCTCGTCCACAGGTCCCTCGTTAACAATATTGTTCAAGTCGAGAGTGTGTCGAGCAGGGTAGCGTACCTTATACTCAGAATTACCAAACGGTATTCGTTGAAGGTCATACAGGTTTACGCACCGACATCGGCACAACCCGAAGAGGAGGTGGAGGTTCTGTATGAGGATATCTCAAAAGCCATACACGCCTCTAAATCCTACTACAATGTTGTGATGGGGGACTTTAACGCAAGGTTGGGTGAGCGAAGCGGTACAGAGGTGAGAGTGGGGCAATTTGGATAAGGGCGGAGGAACCACAGGGGCCAAATGCTGGCCGACTTTATGGAGAAGGAGGGCCTCTTTATGATGAACTCCTTCTTCAGGAAGCCGCCACATAGAAAATGGACTTGGCTGAGCCCTGATGGTTCCACGAGAAATGAGATTGACTTCATCATGTCGACCAAGCGGCAAATATTCAATGATGTCTCTGTGATCAATAGGGTGAAAACCGGTAGCGATCACCGTATGATAAGAGGCACATTGAATATCAACATAAAGCTGGAGCGGTTCAGGCTGGTGAAGTCTACTCTCCGACCTTCTTGTGCTCATATCCAAAACCCTGAAAGCTTTCAACTCGAACTGCAGAACCGTTTCGATTGCCTAGCAGATTGCGACTCTGTGGATGAGCTAAACAACAGGCTGGTGGAAACTGTCCAGACGGTGGGGTCTAAGTTCTTTAAGACCCACCGTACGCATAGAACCAAAAAGTTCTCAAACCAAACTCTCAAGCTCATGGAGGAGAGACAAGAGATGAGACTGCAATCTTCAGCAGACGTGTCTGCCTACCGGCAGATTAATAGACAGATCTCTAAAGCGCAAACACGCGACTTGCGAAACGCGAATACAGAGTTTATTAAAGATACTATCGAGTGAAATAAGGGCTCCAAAGTGTTCGCAAGAGATCTGGCTATCGGACAGAGCCAGCTGACGCGTCTTAAAACTGATGATGGTAGTCTTATTTCTTCGAAACCTGAGATCTTGGGGGAGGTAGAGAAGTTCTATGCACAGTTATACACCTCAACACAAAAGCCTGTTGAAGATTTGGCGAGAGATCCCAGAGCCAAACTGACCCAACACTATACCGAAGATATCCCGGACGTCAGTCTTTACGAGATTAGTATGGCTCTTAAACAGCTTAAGAACAACAAGGCGCCAGGTGAGGACGGAATCACGGCAGAACTCCTGAAAGCGGGTGGAAAACCGTTACTTAAAGTCTTTCAGCGATTGTTCAATTCCGTCATTCATCAAGGCACAACGCCTGAGGCATGGCACAGGAGCGTTGTGGTTCTGTTCTTCAAAAAGGGTGATAATACCCTGCTGAAGAATTATAGACCCATCTCGCTGTTGAGTCATGTCTATAAGTTGTTTTCAAGAGTCATAACGAATCGTCTCGCTCGCAGGTTTGACGACTTTCAGCCTCCCGAACAAGCCGGATTCCGAAAAGGCTTTAGCACCATAGACCACATTAATACGCTGCGGCAGGTAATACAGAAGACTGAGGAGTATAACCGGCCACTTGGCTTAGCGTTTGTGGACTATGAGAAAGGCTTTGATTCGGTGGAATTTGGGCGGTATTGAGGTCTTTGCAGAGATGCCGGATTGATTATCGGTATGTCCAAGTGCTGAAGTGTTTGTACGAAAGCGCCACCATGTCAGTCCGTATACAGGACCAGACTACGAGGCCGATCCGACTGCAGCGGGGAGTGCGACAGGGGGATGTTATCTCCCCGAAGCTATTTACCGCTGCATTGGAAGACGTCTTTAAGCTTCTGGATTGGAACGGACTTGGCATCAACATAAACGGCGAGTACATCACTCACCTTCGGTTTGCCGATGACATAGTCATCATAGCAGAGACTCTGGAAGACCTCAATGCAATGCTCAATGACCTCAGCAGAGTTTCTCAACAGGTGGGCCTAAAAATGAATATGAGTAAGACGAAAGTTATGCGAAAGTTATGTCTAACGCTCATGTTCCGCTCCACCCAGTGATCGTTCAGAGCTCTGCACTCGAGATTGTAGATGAGTACGTGTACCTGGGACACACAGTTCAGCTGGGTAGGTCCAATTTCGAGAAGGAGGTCAACCGCCGAATCCAACTCGGCTGGGCTGCGTTCGGGAAGCTTCGAGATGTCTTTTCGTCCAACATACCTCAGTGTCTGAAGACCAAAGTCTTCGAACAGTGCGTGTTGCCAGTGATGACTTACGGATCCGAGACATGGTCGCTGACTATGGGCTTGATAAGAAGGCTCAGAGTCACTCAGCGGGCGATGGAGAGGGCTATGCTGGGAGTGTCCCTTCGTGATCAAATCAGAAATGAAGAGATCCGTAGGAGAACCAGAGTCACCGATATAGCCCGAAGAGTTGCGAAGCTGAAGTGGTAATGGGCGGGGCACATAGTTCGGAGTACCGATGGACGTTGGGGTCCCAAAGTGCTGGAATGGCGACCCCGCACTGGAAGGCGTAGCATCGGCAGACCCCCCCACACGGTGGACAGACGACATCAAGAGAGTCGCAGGGAGTCGCTGGATCCAGGCGGCGCAAGACCGTGGCTTGTGGAGGACCCTACAAGAGACCTATGTCCAGCAGTGGACGTCCATCGGTTGACGACGACGACGACGAATTTAAAAATAGCCTGGACCGGATTTTGATAGGCAACCTATTTTAGGTGTATTTATCTATTACTAAATAAAAATAAAAATTAGGTTTCCTCCATTAAATAGCTCGGTGAAGGTCGGGGTTATATATGTACGTATCTTAGACTATAAAGAACTATCACAGCCATTGGAGCAAATTATTGCCAAGCTTCAATACAATAAGTTCCTCAGATCTTTGGCTGATCTTTTTGATAAATTTATAATGACGACCGAAGGATTTTCCAAAAGTGACAAAGAAACATCATAATAATAGAGTTAATACACCCCGCAGGGCAGCTTGTGGCGAGCTGTTGGGCAGTAGCGACCCCACGGACCTGATCGCTCCCGGGAGAAGTCTTGTTCCTCATCTCTGGCTTGCCTTTATTGGCCGGCTGGAGTGAACACTGACGAGGAACAGAACTCCCACCTCTTGCTTGCCTTCATTGGCCGGCTTGAGTGGAGATTCGCAAGAGCATCTGCAAAGACGCTCGGAGGAAGGAAGTATTCCAGTAAGATGCTTGTAGGGACCTTGAATGGACTACCAGGATTGTCCTGAGAGCCGTGGAATACCTCTCCACTCCTCAAGCACCTCAGGTTATGTTGCCCCCTTGCCGCTACGTCACTATGTGCTAATGGCCGTTTCCGGGGGCCCATTTACTGAGTGTGCGAGTCACCCCCTGCCATTTTATCCGTGTAAAATATAATTGGTCAGGCAGGGGCCATAGTACTTCCATAGACCCAGATCACCAATCCATTTTAGCAACCCAAACCCGTAGACCCATACATATCATTTGCTTCCATGTTCTGCAATAGTCCTGCACTAACCGGGGATTGTCCTTGGATGCACTCGCATAGTGCGTATAGGGATATTCGTCGGTTGGTTTAACGGGCCTCTGCGAGTTGGTTTCGGCCCCTCGTACGCCTTCCAAAGGTCCGGGACCCCATGGTCCCGAGATGGAAGAGAGAGAGAGAGAGAGAGAGAGTTAATACATATTATTATTCTTAAATTATATAAGTTTTTTTTTTTCAAATAAAAATTTTTTTTTCAATTTACTTAATTTCAGTTTAACATTAACATTTTTTTCGCTCTTGCTTTCTTTCAATTACAATTACCGTCTTTGCGTACCAATTCCGCAAAATAAATAGTAAGGCCATAGAAATAATTCCCAGTGAGCCGGCATCAGCTGAATGAATTCTGTGATCTACTATTTCCGGTTTTCGATATCAATTATTTTGCTCTGACTTGCGGGTCCCGTACTACCTACCAGTATTTTAAAAAAAATAAATTGTAAAATACGTTTTATTTCTATGCTATCCATTGGCAACTGTACAATCTCAATATTCGTTTAGCTCAATAAAATGCGCAATGGATTTCTAAGTATTGTATGGAAATTAATTCCCATTTTTTTCTTTTTTTTTTCGGTGGGACATACGGAACACTGGATTTTCTTTTCTCATCTGACGCAGGTAACGATTTCCTTACTTACCTAATGTACTTACTTTATTGGAACTCGCTTACCTTAAAGTTGCTTTTTAGAACATAGTGGTTTTAAGCAGTTTGAAACGCGGGGACCTGGCTTGGAGAATAAATTGTACCTATATGACAAAAAGCGTCTATGTCTCTCTCCCACCAGTATAAATGGAGAGAAATAGAGTACCTACAGGTAATTATTTCATGGCTATTTTCTTACGTGGTGTCCAACGATACCATTATATGTGTAAAATAATAAAGTACAAATGACATTAAAAAAAATCGTTGTTTGCCCAACTAATTCACTGTACTCTCTAATATTAAGAAAATATAAAGTAAATATTGTTTCGCACCTAATGATATTTTTGAGACGTCTATCTCATTCTTTTTAGGGTTCCGTACCCAAAGGGTAAAAACGGGACCCTATTACTAAGACTCAGCTGTCTGTCTGTCTGTCTGTCTGTCTGTCTGTCTGTCTGTCTGTCTGTCTGTCTGTCTGTCTGTCTGTCTGTCTGTCTCCAGGCTGTATCTCATAGACCGTGATAGCTAGAAAGCTGAAATTTTCACAAATGATGTATTTCCGTTGCCGCTATAACAACAAATACTAAAAATTAAAAAAAAATTATATATTAAGGGGGGTCCCCATACAATAAACGTGTTTTTTAATAATTTAAAACTTACTACATGTTTGTACGGAACCCTCGGTGCGCGAGTCCGACTCGCACTTGGCCGGTTTTTTTGATATTTTAAGATGTAATAAACAGTATGTTCTCTATATTGTATTTCTCTAACGACCCCTCTTTGCTGTTAAAATTTAGTTTTTCACGCCTTACGATTTGACCTAGCAGTATTTATGTAGGAATATTTCACTCTAAAATTAACACATATTTTTTTAATTTCTCAGTAGTATTCCTAACCGGTGTTAGATTCATTTGACGAGTCAAAATTACTTGTAAAAGTTTATTTGCATAACCCAATTAAATTTTAATTCACATGTGCGTTTTAAGAAAATAGACATCACTTTGACTGGTAAATTCACTTGACGATTTTGTTGTTGTGGGCTCTTCTCAGACCTACAATTGATTCAAAAGTAGGTACTTGTAAAAGTTTATTTGAATAAAAAAAACATTTGATTTGAATTGATTTGATTTGAACGGTGAAGGAAATAAAGGACCGGAAGATTGCATGCGCGCGAGTTCTTCATAGTGTTTGGGAAGGTCTGTGTAGTGTGCAATTTGTGCACGTGGCTGGCGTGATGCACTATGGCCAAACCCTTCTCATTCCGATAGGCATCTCTGAGTGAGCCGGGTTGAAGTGAATGATCGTTATAAACAGATCGTATCGCGGTCGTTCCAGATGAAATAAAGAAAAGTTTCTCATGTTAGGGGCAGGGTTATCGCTATATTACGTTATTTATACACAAGTTCGTCTGTGTACAGTTGTAACAGGATTCAATCAGGCCGGCATCCGGTCAGATATTCCGTTATTGTTTCCAAGCCTCTCTTTGTTATTGTTTTCTATTGCTCTCAGATTTACGCTCGAATACAGTGTGGGGATTTTGTTTAATCTACGAGTACTTTCACGTTAGTAGGATTGTTTTTTTTGTCAACTACAAGTTATTAGCCCTTGGCTGCGATCTCACCTGATGGTAAGTGGTGATGCAGACTAAGACGGTAGCGGGCTAAGCTGTTAGGGGTATAGCAGTTATAAACCTTTATTAAACCCATACCCCTAATCGGTTTCTACACGGCATAGTACCGGAACGCTAAATCGCTTGGCGGCACGTTGAATGCCGCAACGCAAACAACAACGCAAACAAACTGCGTGTGCAGTAGTTTGGCGAGAAATATATTTTTTTATTTGTTTGTGCAATTTGTAAAACAAGTAAATTAAAAAAAAATATTGCCGGTAGGGTGGTAACTAGCCACGGCCGAAGCCTCCCACCAGGCAGATTTACAGACCTATTTGTTTTTTCTCGTTGAGTATTGGCCGTTACAGCGTCTGCAGGTGATCCAGGATTAGATCCCAGCCTTTAGGATCTGATTATTAGGATATACAGTCTGTATTTCATATACTCTTAGTTCCAAAATTAAAACTAGATGGCGCCACTAGTCTTTCACATCCCGCTATCGTCGCACGGTCTTCAGAAGTACAAAGCTTTTGTCATACCGGTGTCAGGTTGCCATCAGAAGGGTCTTAACTGACTCGACTGAACAGCGGGTGATGAATCCGGATATGATCTCTTGTGATTTAACTCCGCTCGCTCGCGTCTCAACTATCGCAGAGGCGCGAGTCGATGATCTGACGCTGTTTTTGGCCACTTTTAAAAACTAATAGCTACATATTATTAATAGGATCATACCTAGGCACATTAATATATTGTCTAAATTAGTATTAATATTAAAATAAGATCAACTTCATACTTGATATGTAATATGAAACACTAGCTGATGCCCGCAACTTCGTCCACGTGGATTGAGGTTTTTTGGTTCCCACTAGAACTCTTTAATTTTCCGGGATAAAAAGTAGCCTATGTTATTCCAGAAATCCAGACTATAATCTGTATCTGTGCCAAATTTCAGCCAGATCCGTAATCCGTTCAGTTGTTATGGTGTGATTGAGTAACAAACATCTATTCCATTCAAAATTTCGCATTTTTAATATTAGTATAGATTATGTACTTACTACACTGTCGTAATCCAGTTTTGTCGCAAAAACTAACGTAATGACACAATATTCTTATTGTGTCATTACGTTAGTTTTTGCGACAAAACTAACACTAATACATTCGATTCGATACAATCATGTGCAATCTATTTATTTTGATAAAATATTTGATTGATGCTGGACCAAATTGGATGAGTGTAAACAGTTCCATACAAGACGAACTTTTACTAGGTACATTGCACTATTACCTATTCTGTGCTTTTACTAGCTGATACGGATTTTACGGTCTTTAGAGGTTAAAAAATACACTATCTTAGCTTACAAATGGTGTAAAAATATGTGTAACTACATCTACGAGTATATAGTACATAGCATCTATATAGTATTTCTTGTCTGTTTTCGTATCTTAAGTGACACAAGTTGTCATAAATCATTTAGTAACTTCTAGATGATGCCACCCCTTCGTTCGCGTGGTAAAAGTTTTTAATTTTCCGAGATAAGATGAATCCTACATCCCGTGACAACGTGAAGATGGACTTTGTAAGCGTAGCAGACATACAGTCAGACACACTTTCGCATTTACGATATCTAACGAGAACGATAAAACATGTTTTAATGATGAAATTAAATGTTAATAAAATTAACCTCATATTTATATTAAACTCATTTTAAAATCCTAGTGCCCTAATGGGTCCGTATAGCAGATTAGCATATTTTATGATTGATGTTAATGTCAACAATTCAAATAGCAATTGTGAAATTTTGGCATTGAAGCTTACTATAGAATTTAGCTCCCACGTAAAGCTGGTTAAATACAGCTGAAAAGATAAAATATCTTTTCAGTCCTATTTTACCATAACTCAGGTGTAATTTAACGCATTTGTTAGAGAAATAGAATGGGGAATTATACTATGAAATGATTTATAGTTGCACTATAGTTTAGTGAATAGATAAACTTTAGGGAATGAATCAGAGCGGCGCGCGCGCCGAGGCGTTGTCAGTCAAGTTCAAATCAATCTTTTTTTTAATGCTATTGCTTGTTTTTTTGCTTTAGTTAAATTTGTAGCAGGTATTTGTTTGAAAAGTGATCGTTTTTTTATTATTATTATTTTCTTTCTTCAGTCTCATTATTATTTTATCTGTTTTAAGCATTGATCTTACATTGAAACTCTTGGAATGGCCGTATAGGTAATAGCAAAATTATAGCCGTCCTTTGTACCGGTTTAAGGTTTGTGAAAATTCCCGTGAGAACTCTGATTTTGCGAGATAAAAAGTATGACTACATTAGCGATAGTTTGCAACTTGCATCTCGGGGAAGTTTCCCGGAATCCAATACATCTCTGTATAAAATCCTTTGACTTTGTCAACAGGGGTCAATGACACCAGTTACCTACTCGCGATCGTATCATCAACATTCTACATTTAAGGTAAATCATCTCGTTCCGAGTTGTTTTCTGCCTTTATATCGAGATAATGGCGAAATTTCCAAATTAGTAAAACATAGTCGAAATACATTGATTTAAACCCCCGAGATACACAGTTGGTTTCCATTTTCTTGTATCAAACAAAAAAATTATCATTCGATAATTTTACGAAGATACGTTACCATTTTTTAGGGTTCCGTACCTCAAAAGGAAAAAACGGAACCCTTATAGGATCACTTCGTTGTCCGTCCGTCTGTGTGTCAAGACCCTTTTTCTCAGGAACGCATGGAGGTATCAAGCTGAAATTCATATCACATACAGTCTATGGTTTCTTGGAGCTGTGAAAAAATCAAGCTTCTAAGTCAACGCAATCAAAAGATACAGCCGTTTATGCTGCAAATTTTCGAATTTTCTTGCACTCGCAAGGGAATCAAAACCTACAAGGTACTTTCCGTGAACTCAGAATCTTGAAACTTGGTAAGAAGCAACGTCTTAAAGCACAGATATAGGAAGAATTGCGAAAAACATAAATTTTTAGTTACATCATATAATAAAAATATTTTTATGCAAATTTTCGACACTCGCAAGGGAATCAAAACCTACAGGGTACTTCCCGTGAACTCAGAATCTTGAAACTTGGTACGAACCAACGTCTTATAGCACAGATATAGGAAGAATTGCGAAAAACATAAATTTTTAGTTACATCATATAATAAAAATATTTTTATGCAAATTTTCGACACTCGCAAGGGAATCAAAACCTGCAGGGTACTTCCCGTGAACTCAGAATCTTGAAACTTGGTACGAAGCAACGTCTTATAGCACAAATATAGGAAGAATTGCGAAAAACATAAATTTTTAGTTACATCATATAATAAAAATATTTTTAATAATTTTAAACTTACTATTCCTTTCCTTATGAACGCGTAGAGGTACTAAATTGAAATTCATATCAAATACTCAGGTCTATAATACCTTTAAGCTGTAACAAACTACTGTCCCTTGGAGCTGTGAAAAAATCAAACTTCTAAGCCAACACAACCAAATGATACAGCCGTTTGTGCTGCAAATTTCGAGACTCGCAAGGGAATCAAAACCTACAGGGTACTTCCTGTGAACTCAAAATCTAGAAATTTGGTACGAAGCAACGTCTTATAGCACAGTTAAAGGAAAAATTGCAAAAAGCATAAATTTTTAGTTACATCCATATCCATACTAATATTATAAATGCGAAAGTTTGTCTGTCTGTCTGTCTGCTACGCTTTCCCGGCCTATCTTTTCAACCGATTTTGCTGAAATTTAGTATGGAGGTAGGTTATATCCCGGGAAGGACTTTTATCCTGGAAAATTAAGGAGTTCAATCAAAAAACTGTAATCCACGCGGACGAAGTCGCGGCATCATCTAGTCATAATAAAAATATTTTTTTAAAATTTTAAACTTACTACCCTTTTCCGCCTGAACGCTTAGAGAGTTTAAATTGAAATTAAAATAGATAAGTGGAATAAAAATACTATAACTTTTACTTATATACCTACAGGTTTGTACGGAACCCTCGGCGCGCGAGTCCGACTCGCACTGGGCCGGTTTTTTTATTTTTTTGTAAAGCAGGTCAGAAGTAGGCCTAAAGTAGACACTGCTGATCTAGCGACATATTTTTTTTAATTCGTCTGATTTACCTGTGCTACTGCTGACTACAGGTAGATCTTATGTATTATTGGTAAGAGTTATCCTTGCAATATTATTTTGAAAAAACTTGATTGGGTATAACTAACTAGATAATGCCCGCGACTTCTTCCGCGTGGATTAAGTTTTTTGATTGTTTTTTTCACTCCTTGATTTTCCGGGATAAAAAGTCCTTCCCCGAGATACAACCTATCCCTGTACCAAATTTCATCAAAATCGGTTGAATGGTTGGGCTGTGAAAGCGTAGCAGACAGACACACTTTCGCATTCATAATATTAAAATATGGAAGTATGGATCTAATACTATTACTTCAGAACATATTAATCTTGGATCCCCTTACATTAATGCTCTCGCAAGGCTGCTTAGATCAGAGAAGAGTGGAGATGGATAGTTATGCGTGCCACAACATCAAAGTGACGACCACGACCTCTCTGACAAGAGCGATACGACGAAGAAGAATATCTTGGATTTAATATATCAATGTTGGTGTATAAAAAAAATTGTATGCACGTCTGTCCGTATTACAACTATGAATAATATTAGCATAATCCTTGGTCGTGAGTTTTCCTGGTTCACAGGCCTCGGATGCACAACCACATCGTATGTATAATTAATTCATTGTTTTATTTACACAAAATAATTATATTAGGTATATACTAATAATTGAGGGTCGTAAAAGTAATAGGCACCTTCTGTTAAAAATATTGCAGCAGTAAATCGAAAGAAAGAAATGATTTATTTGTATGAATATGTGAAATTGAGATGTTTGGTGATGAATTAGAAAGCCGCAACATATCCAAATGTATTTTAAAAAAAAAATTGTTAAAATAGCAGTTAGTGTTTAAAGACCCAGAGGTCGGAGTGGAAAAGGAACATGAGAGTTTTGGGAGTACGGAGTTGGAGAGAGGCTGCTAATGATCGCCTCCGATGGAGAAATTTGCTTGACCAAGCCAAGTCCCACCCAGGGCTTTAGGGCTTTGATGATGATGTTTTTTGTTTAAAACGCACATGCCTCCGAACAGTTCCGAATAATAAGATGTGTCCAAAAATAAAAATTGGCGTTTTTAGGGTCGTAACCCCTTTCCATTAATCACAATAGCAGGGGTTTTCTTGGGATAATAATGAAGTGGGTTCGCAGGTTCTTCCGCGTACGATTCAACTAAGAGTAGGTAAATACTATTGCAACTATTAGTTTTTAACGATTATTACAGGTGTCAGTGATAATAACCGGGACCGACGGCTTAACATGTTGTCCGAGGTACAGGGGAAACCAAAAGGCCAAATTCGGACTACCAAATTCGGTCATCCAGCCAGTTACCGACTTGGGTCAACGTTGCTTAACAATCGCAATCGGCTGAGATGCCTTGTCGCAACTAGGCCACTCAACCCTCCTAGCATTACACATCAAAGAAAATAATATCTACTCCACCTTATGTAGAATATAGCCTCAATTTTGTACCCCGCGTTGACTAATTGTTATCCTTTGTAGGTGCCTTATTTTTGGCATGCTGTTTTTCAGGCCTATTGTACTTAAATGAATAACTATAGCTATTATACAACACTAGACTAGTATGAGTTAGGATTGTTTATTGTTTGTTTACGGCGATATAATGGAGCACGTAGCATCAATGGCGAGGCGGGTTGTGCAAACGTTGCATGATACATCGCCACACTGTGAGAACGCGGTAACAGAACACCACGAATGGCTTCAACCTACGCCAAACTCGAGTACTTAACATTATCATGAGTAAAGTTATTATTTGTTTCAAGATGGCGGCTAACGCACTCACCCCTCGAGTTTGAAAACTAGTAATTTTTTTAAATAACCTTAATAAGCAATATAAATAAAAAAACAAACTGCTCTACCTTTTGTAGAAAATAGCCTCTATTTTGTCCCCTGCGTTAACTATTGTTATTCCTTGTAAGTGCCTTATTTTTGGAGTGTTCAGTGTTGTACTTCACTAGTCTAGTATGAGTTACGATTATTTATTGTTTGTTTACGGCGATATAATGGAGCACGTAGCATCAATGGCGAGGCGGGTTGTGCAAACGTTGCATGATACATCGCCACACTGTGAGAACGCGGTAACAGAACACCACGAATGGCTTCAACCTACGCCAAACTCGAGTACTTAACATTATCATGAGTAAAGTTATTATTTGTTTCAAGATGGCGGCTAACGCACTCACCCCTCGAGTTTGAAAACTAGTAATTTTTTTAAATAACCTTAATAAGCAATATAAATAAAAAAACAAACTGCTCTACCTTTTGTAGAAAATAGCCTCTATTTTGTCCCCTGCGTTGACTATTGTTATTCCTTGTAAGTGCCTTATTTTTGGAGTGTTCAGTGTTGTACTTCACTAGTCTAGTATGAGTTACGATTATGTATTGTTTGTTTACGGCGATATAATGGAGCACGTAGCATCAATGGCGAGGCGGGTTGTGCAAACGTTGCATGATACATCGCCACACTGTGAGAACGCGGTAACAGAACACCACGAATGGCTTCAACCTACGCCAAACTCGAGTACTTAACATTATCATGAGTAAAGTTATTATTTGTTTCAAGATGGCGGCTAACGCACTCACCCCTCGAGGTTTAAAAATAGTAATTTTCTTAAATAACCTTAATTAGCAATATAAAAAAATAAACAAACTGCTCTACCTTTTGTAGAAAATAGCCTCTATTTTGTCCCCTGCGTTGACTATTGTTATTCCTTGTAAGTGCCTTATTTTTGGCGTGTTCAGTGTTGTACTTCACTAGTCTAGTATGAGTTACGATTATTTATTGTTTGTTTACGGCGATATAATGGAGCACGTAGCATCAATGGCGAGGCGGGTTGTGCAAACGTTGCATGATACATCACCACACTGTGAGAACGCGGTAACAGAACACCACGAATGGCTCCAACCCTCGCCAAAATCGAGTACTTAACATTAACAAGAGTAACGTTATTATTTGTTTCAAGATGGCGGTTAACACACCTCGAGAACTCGAGTAACGTTATTGGTTGTACCCATTGTACAGAACATCATTCCTTGTAACATACAATACTCATGTCAGCTTGTATCGAACTGATATGGGTATTGTATTTTGCCTCTAAAATCTTTAGGTACTCTAATAATTAATCCATACTTCCATAATAATGCTAATATAATTATAAATGCAAAAGTGTGTGTCTGTCTGCTACGCTTTCACAGCCCATTATATCAACCGATTTTGATATAATTTGGTACAGATTATATGTCGTATCCCATGGAAGGACATAGGCTATTTTGCATCCGTGAAAATTAAAGAATTCTCAAAAACCTACATCCAACAATGAAAACGGATCGACGTGATTTATTGCATGGTTATAGTTGAGGACCTGGAAAGCGACATAGGCTACATCTTGTCCCGGAAATTTAAAGAGTTCCCGTGGGAATTAAAAAAACTTATTCCACGCGGATGAAATCGCAGGCATCATAAACTAAACTTACAAACTTATATTTTATCAATGAATGAATCAATTTTAAGTATAGCAAAATTACAAAAAAAAGACATGTGGCACTCGGAGACTGCCGCGATAAAGCTATTGCATAGCATTTTTTATCAACTTGCTATGACTACTTGTGTTGTTGACTTCAAGTTATTGAAAATATAAAGGCGAAATAGGTACTTTTATTTTCAACAACTTGAAGACGACAACACAAGTAGTCATAGCAATCAAAGTGTTAGGTTTTTTTACGTTACGGAATTTCTGGATTCGGTCTCCACGCTCAAGGCCCGCGATAGAAGCTATGCAATAGCTTAATAAATTACCTTAATACCTAAGTTTACAGTTTTCGCAGCCGAGTCAATAGGCGTGAAAATTACGAGCGCATAGGCGAACACAAACACAAAAGATGTGCTCACGAGACTGCTTGAGCAACCGCAGATCACTTAACCACCGTTAATTGTGTCGGAGTAATAACTAATCAATAATATAGCTTAGTCTAGTGGTTAGCATAGTCGACTGCGGATCACGAGGTCCTGGGTTCGATTCCCGGTCGGGCATAAAAGTTAGATATTGGGTTTTTCAATTAAGAATTTCTCAGTACCAGCCCGGAGTTGGAAGTTGGCGGTGTTTCACCCCCGTGCCTCGGAGAGCACGTTAAGCCGTCGGTCCCGGTTATTATCACTAACATGATAGTAGTCGTTAAAGCCCGCCAACCCGCATTGGAGCAGCGTGGTGGGTCTAAGCTCTGATTCCCGGTCTCCTATGAGAGTGGAGGCCTGTGCCCAGCAGTGGGACGTTAATAAGCTGTAGTGATGAATATAGCTTAATAAGTATTAGTCATAATTGCTTCCGCCGTTTTTATTTTTACACTAGCTGATTGCCGCGACTTCGTCCACGTAGATTGAGGTTTTTTTGGATCCCACTGAAACTCTTTAATTTTCCGGGATAAAAAGTAGCCTATATGTTATTCCATGATATATATCTCTGTGCCAAGTTTCATCGAGATCCGTACAGCCGTTCTAGCGTGATTGAGAGACAAACATCCATCCATTTTATAGTCTGGAATAACACATAGGCTACTTTTTATACGAAAAATTGAGAGATCCCGCGGGAATTGAAAAATCTCAATCCACGCGGACAAAGTCGCGGGCATCAGCTACATCATCGCGGGTATCTTTATTACATACAGAAATACTGGATAGAGGTAGGCGTTACTTTGCGGAAGTCCATCATAATGAAGGAACCAGAAGTTTAATTCGCTATAATCCGCGACAAAAGGAAATACTATGTGGTACAATGATTTTACATATATATATACTATTATTATTTTATATAGGTATATATTCACATTTATTCACCACACCACAGTAATCCCCCAAAAACTACCCTCAACGCACGTTTCTCTCCGATACCGGAGCATCTTCAGGAGATGTTGCCTCCACAATGCACGATTGTGAATACAGAGATACAGGTGTCTCTTTTGAAACTTTTTGTTTTGACTCTACCACCGATTCGGAAAAAAAATCTACTGAGAAGGGCCTACTACAAAACCTCAGCAACTACTCTGCTATACTTACCCGTAATAGTAACTACTACTAGTAACTTAGACTGAACTAGTTGTGGTGTAAAAAAAACCTGCCAAATGCGAGTCGGACTCGCGCACCGAGGGTTCCGTGCAAACCTGTAGATATTTAAGTAAAAGTTATGGTATTTTTATTGCTAAAACATAACAATAGTAAGTTTAAAATTATTTAAAATATTTTTATTATATGATGCAACTAAAAATTTATGCTTTTCGCAATTTTTCCTTTATCTGTGCTATAAGACGTTGCTTTGTACCAAATTTCAAGATTCTGAGTTCACAGGAAGTACCCTGTAGGTAACCTTTTGAGGTACGGCACCCTTAAAAAAAAAGTGATCCTATAAGGGTTCCGTTTTTTCCTTTTGAGGTACGGAACCCTAAAAAATAATGTCAAGTCAAGTCAAGTCATATATTAAGTACCTTTGAATAATCGTAAAAAACCTTTCAATACTAAGTATGGATAATCAGAAATGTTGAAATTACCACATCCTTCACTATACAATGGTAACAATGTTTCATGAACTTGTTTCATTCTCTACAAAGACCTTATACGAGAACTGGGTTCTGTACACCATACATCCGTTAATGAGATGCTAAGGTTACGGCCTTTTGAAGCCGACGGGGTATAGAGCCTTTCTTATTCGTGCTAACTACAGAAGTAATTAGTGGGTCTTAATGCAGGATGTATGTACACTGTGATAGCTTAGTGATAAAGACATTCGTCCTCCTATACGGAGTAGTGGGTTTGTTCCCTGATGAGATTGAGAGTGCGTTTTAGGAAATTAATATAATATTCTTCGAATGGTGAAGGAAAACATAATGCACCTGCACGCCCGAGAGTTCTTCATAATGTTCTCGAAGGTGTGTGAAGTCTGCCAAACAGCACTTTGCCAAAACTGATGACAAAATCCAAAGACTGATCTTAGATAAAGGACAAATTAAGAATATATTCTCGCGCGGTTACCATCCTTGACGCAGGCTTGAATTAATTTTATTCCGCGACAAGTTAGCCCTTGACTGTGATCTCACTTGAGGGTCAGTGATGATGCAGTTTAAGATAGTAGCCTAGGGATAGCCTTACTTCCTACCAGACCAGATCAGAGGAAATTTAGAAAATATATTTCCCTAATAAACCCTGCCACTTCCCAAATAGCTCCAGGAAGGACGTCGAACAGTCAACCGACAAACGAATAGACTAAACCCTTTATTTTTAATGTTTTAATGATTAATGATGACTATTGATTGAATAATTAATTGACTAATGTTTTATGATGAGCCAAATATTTTATGACTGAAATTAACCTTTTTACTCAAGCAAACATCCGTTCGGCCACTAATATGGACGTATTACACTATCATTAGCTAAATAACCAATTATGAAGCGCGATTAGTTTTTAATCTTGTGTATTTTTGCAATACAATCGATTAACAAATTGAAATACCTAACTAACACTTGATAGGTATTTTTATGAACATCGCAATCGTGATCTCACTTTCTTGCTCAAATGAGAAAATTATTTTTCTATGACAATTTTATTAAAAAGTGAACCGACTTCAAAAGCATTTTTTTTAAATTACTTTCATCCAATGAACTCTTAGCCAATAAACAAAAGATTTAAAACTCACTAGTAGCTGTTTAATTTTTAAAAGCGGCGCCAAATTAACATAAGTACGTGTACTTAGGTAAGTAATGATATTGGCCTTATAATATAAATTAACTCGACTTATTACTATGGTTTTTGGCACGATTGTAAAGATCGTGCATTTTCGAGTCACACCTCCTTAGGATGTTCCAGTCCGGTGAAACGTACGTTGAAAATAATTTGGAAGAAGATTGGAGGAATCAAGTGGTGAGGTGTTTGTGCCGGGGCGAATTGCTGGCTTATTGGGCGGTGAATATCGCAAGATACACGTTCAAACTTCACATTGTACCAAATAGATTTGTCTGCTTTTGCAGATTATAGCGAATTAAGCTTCTTGTTCCTTGATCATCGTGGACTTCCGCAAAAGAACGCCTGCTTCTATCCAGTATTGGAAATATTGAGGACCTACAGTTCTCTTTTCACGATCATCATACCTGGTACACGAGACCACTGAAGAGTACAATAGCTTAAGCCTTAACTTTTTCATTGCAATTATTGTTCAGTTCAAGTTCATATTGTAAATAGTTATCAAGGTTCTTCGAGTATTATACAACTTGTTAACGAAATCCAATGGAGCGTGGAACTGCGACATAAGATAATAGAGGCTTAGTCATTGAATCTGTTACGTTTTGAGGTTAGGAATAATTAGATCGAGCGTGTGTCTTCGGTTTCCTTCTTAGGGGTCTGTACTACTTTATTTTCAACCGACTTCTAAAAAAAGGAGGAGGTTCTCAATTCGACTGTTTTTTTTTTTTTTATGTTTGTACCTCAGAACTTTTGACTGGGTGAACCGATTTGGATGATTCTTTTTTTATTTGAAAGGGCATACTTCCCAAGTGGTCCCATATAAATTTTATTGAAATCGGTCAAGCGGTTTTTAAAATATCAACAATAAAATAAGTACTTTGTGTAGTGTGTGCTTGTTGTAAAGTTGGCGCGTGAGTTTGAAGTCGGTTGTTTAAAAAGAATTTTTTATTTTAAATTATATCCTCTACCACTACAAGAAAGCCCTTGACAGCGATCTGATGGTAAGTGATGATACAGTCTGAGATGGTAGCGGGCTAACCTGTTAGGTAGGAAATAACATATTATCTCCTTAGACTGTGTCTATGACATTAGTTTGTCTGGCTGGTAATAGTAAATATTTACTACCCATTTACTACTTATAACAAAATGACAACCAAAAAGAAAAAGTAAATGTCTAGAGGCTAAGTGTAAACTTCAGTCCGCCTACGCTAAACTATAATGACATCTTTTTAGACAGCATGAGAGGTGAAAAAAAATTGTAAGTATGTACATTTGGGGATAACCGACCTATTTTTTTTTAAATTCAGTTAATTATTATTCAGTCAATTAATTATTTTAACGTGATAATACAGCCTTATTGTACAATACCTACATTTACCTACTAATAATACTTTAATAGGTACTTACCTATATTTTTGAAAATAAACTTTCCATATTTCTGAAATCTTTGTGTTATTGTCGCGTGCAAGGTAATGTACCTATCAAGTTAAAAGTTAAAACTTAATCACAGAATGTTTTAAAGCGAAAACATTTCACTACCCGAAGTAGGTATAAAACACTAGTGAGAGTAAGTACCTACACGGTTGACCGTGAATCTCTCGTCGAAATCGTCGATAGATTGATGGATGGCCTCTAATTGTGTTTGCCTGAAAGCATTCGATTCGGCATTCTCTACGAGACCGGGAAAAAAGTGGAACCAATTGACTTATTTTCGAAGCAATTTGTACTAGCATGTTTCCTCATACATCACAAGGAAAATTCAAGGAAATTTAATGATGCGTATATTTACTTTTCCGATCTCTATGTATAGGGATGAAAAATACCACATTAGAAGCAGGTGCCGGGGACATAAATCTCCACACATACTTTCCGACATAAATGAATATGGAAATTTGAGATTAAGGCGCACATGCATAGGTCGACTTTCATACATTTTTCTGTTCGATTATTCTTGAAGAATATACATTTTTTAATTTTTTTTATTTGTTTTATGATTTCTTTAGGGCATTTTACAGACGCAAGTTTCATGACAGGCAAATATTTACATTATTTATAATTTATAATCGGCATTCAAAAAGTGTCAGATTTACGCATGTGTGAGGTGTGAGGTTTACATTCGTCTTATAAGATGTCGCCCGTGTCGCCTAAATAATGCGTCAAAAAAATATATTTGAGCGCCATCTATCATTATACTGTAAAAAGTACTTCGCTGTTACATGCTATAAAATTTTATAGGATAAGGGAAGTTGAATGAAGGTTCATATCTAAGTACGAGAATTGTGGAAATTTACACAAACGAGTGAGATTCATAAATTAAATATTAGGTATTAGGTCGTCGTACGCGCTCGTGTATTCCCCTAGCCCCTAGCTAAGCACGAGCATTGTGGATTTATTTAATTGTATGGCGTTTACATACAGTTTATTATGCGTTTCTATAAAAAGAACGCTTATTTCGCTCGTTTAGCACCACGGGGACACATGCAGGGAGGTAGACGGTAGTTCCTGCGTGGATTGTGTATTGCGATTATTTACCTACTTAGGATTTGTAGAGTTCAAAATGAACCAAATAAACAAGACATTTGGCAACATAATATAGGAAACGTAAATATTCCAATGCGCCTATGTAACTCCAGGTCCTCAACTATTCCCATGCAAAAAATAACCTTAAGCTCGATCCGTACCTCTGTTGCGGCTTGATTGAAGGACAAACCAACAAACAAACACAGTACCTATCGCATTTATAATATTGGTAGGTACCTATGAAGTATGATTATAATTTATATACATACTAGCTTTTGCCCAGGGCTTCGCCCGCGTGAATAAAATGTAGCCTAAGTTCTAAGTCAGGCTATAAGCTATCTCCATTCCAAATTTCAGCCAAATCGGTTCAGTAGTTTTTGCGTGAAAGAGTAACGAACAAACTTACTTTCCCCCTTGTAATATTAAAAGTATGATAGGTACCTATGCTTACCTATAGACCTACTGTTTACCCGCGTGGATTTTAGTTTTTTAGTACTTACATACCTACCTGTCCCCCGGGAACTGTTAATTTGTCCGGGATAAAAATGGCCTATACTCTATAATTATGTTAATCCAGAGTAAAAGCTGTCTCTATTTCAAATTCCAGCCAAATCGTATGCCAATAGTACCTAAGTAGTATGTAGGTACCTACCTAATTATTGTGTCGTGAATAAAAATATATATAAAACATATCCAAACAACCATTTTAATATTTGATATTTTCATCTAAGTTTATAATTATTTACTTACTAGCCAATGAATTCTTACTAGCTGATGCCCGCGACTTCGTCCGCGTGGTTTGAGTTTTTTGTTATTCCCGCGGGAACTCCTTATTTTTCCGGGATAAAAAGTAAGCCCGTGTCACTCTCCAGGCCCTCAACTATGCCCATGCCAAAAATCACGTCAATCCGTTGCTCCGTTGCGGCGTGATTGAAGGACAAACCAACAAACAAACACACTTTCACATTTATAATATTAGTATGATTTACCAATACTTTTTTTGCATTGTGTGATAAAAACAATCGCCTCGCAGCCGGTACCTAACAAGAAGTAGGTGTAGGTACCTACACAAGACAACGCCGCGCGAAAGAAGCGCCGGCCGCCGCCCGCGCCACACGAGTATACCTATAGTTGCCCGCGCTGCCGGCCGAAGGCTGAAGCTAGTACCACAGTATTGGTATCTACTATCTACCAATACTGTGCTATAAGTACGATCCGCGACTGCGAATATAGCTAGGTATTCGAATAATCTACAACTGCTGATGTAGACATTTGTGGGCAACTTATGGTTTCAGTTGTACGATCGGAATGACAACCTTATTTTATAACTCATAAGACTGAATTTCAAAAATGTCAAATGGTTTCATAAGGTTTAAATTAATTGAAACTTTTTATTTGTAGGTATTTTTTAAAATATAACCATAAAAATCTGCAATTATTATGACTCAATTTCAAAATGGAGTTTTATTCGTTAGTACTAACTAGTAACTACTAACTATGTGGGTGGTAATCGACTCAAATTAGGTAGTGGAGCATTATTCAAGTTGGTTACCTACTGATTTTGATACCTAATTAGAATGGAATTCAAAATAATTGCGCATCGCTAGCCGAAGCGGCCTCTATAGTCCGGGAGGCAGCGGCACAAATTTCGGGTCATTTCCTCCTGTTTTTATTTTTTGAATATCTGCATGAGTTATGTATGCAATATGTACCGTACCTATGTCTAATAAGTATATATGACTGCCTCGTTGGTGTAGTGGTTAGCATGTTCGACTACGGCCGACGAGGTCCCGGGTTCGAGTCCCAGGTCGGGTCACAACAAGTATTGGGGTTTTCTGACAAGAAATTCTCAGTACTAACCCGGAGTTAGGAAGTTGGCGGTGTTTCACTCCTGTGCCTCGGAGTGCACCTGTGGTTGCGCACACACTTGTGCACTATAATATCTCCCGCGCAGATGGCTAATCTCTCAGGAGATTGGCCGCCGTGGCCGAAATTCGGTCGGGAGGACATTATTCATTATTATTATGTCTAATATGGTCGTAATAGGGTTGCGATTCCTGCAGAAAATTCATAAAAAATCTCCTAGCTTCTGGCATGAAACTTGCTCAACACATTAATTTGAACTTAAAATGTGTAAAAAATATCGTCTTCCAGCTGAATTCCTCAACTATGTATTCCATCCATCAACATTTTTTATTACGAAATGTGTGTGTACGGCCAAGTGCGAGTCGGTCGAACTTGCTTATCTCCGAAGTTTACCAATCGAAAAATACAGAAGTTAAAAAGAATTGTACAGAAGAATGAAAAATGTATAGATTGGAGTGAAATAACTGGTAAACTGATGTTAACAAACTTTATATTATCTATTTCTTTGACAAACTGAATTAATTGTAAAGCATATTCTTGTATTTTATTATATTCTTGTATCGCTAACAAGGGTTTACGATGGCAATAATGTCATTGTATCTGAATTTGAGACTAGAGAAGATTTATTGCAAGTGAGTAAATAGGTATTTAAGCACATCCATATTAAGTAATATTATATATAAGAAAATGTGTCTGTCTGTCTGTCACGCTTTAACTGCCCATCTTTTCAACCGATTTTGATATTAAAGTCAAAGTCAAACCATATATCTTCAAATTGGTACCTGCAAAGTACTTTTTGACCGTCTATTTTACAAAGTATAAGATGTGATGGTGATAATTAATCAAATCATCCTTCAACTTCGGTATGAGTCGTAAAATGCTAATTTGAGTACCCATCAAAATCTGATTGCAGAATGATTTTACTGGTTAGTCAATATTTTTACCAGAAACTTTTATTTCTTTGCCAAATTGAATCAATATTCTTGCAAAATAAAAATTCTAATTCTAATTCAATATAAAATGTACCTATTCTTATATTACAGACTAGCTGATACCAGCAACTTCGTCCATGTGGATTTAAATTTTTAAACATGCCGTTGGAACTCTTTGATTTACTGGGATAAAAAAGCCTACCTTATTCTTCATATTTTTTAATATATACGTGCCGTGAAAATAATCACGCTGATCCGTTGCTTCGTTGCGACGCGATTGAAATACAAACTAACAAATGTGCAATTTGTCACTTTTCCATACTCACATATTTTTATTCTATAATAATATTAATAGGTGACCCACCCCAGATTCGCACTTGTACCTAGTGTCTTTACTTAATGGTTAAACCTAATTTTGTATTGATTGGCTGTTATCCGTCCGGACTTCATCTCCGAACTATTCGTCAGGTCTTCATAAAATTTACTTAATAGTAGTACAATCTTTCTAATAAAGAACGAATTGTGTAAATCGGTTCAGATTTGGCTGAGTTATGGAGTATAATTGACAAATTATAAATTTATATAATTAAATTAATTAATAAAAGTCTCAAGGCTCTATGTAGAATTTCCATTAACATGCGCTATTTTGCTCAGAAATTATAAAATTACTACTATTGCAGAAGATTTTATTAGTTGCTTTCAACATTACTAACTGCTGTAAGACTACTACCATGTTATTTAAATAATCAGTCTTCCTGCAATCGGCGCCTAAGTCAATTTTGAGTGAATGCTCATAACCAATCCGTTGAGTAGAAGCGGCATTTGAAGGTAAATACTGAATTAATGTATTTCATACATCATTTTTAACATAGTTTTCTTCATATTTTACTTGAATGTAGTATTGTTTTCTAGTAAAGGTCGTAAATTCTTGAAATACATATGCAACAAAATATTGCTGCCGTGAATTCGTTACGGTCCTTTGAGTAACTCTTTCGAAATTGTCAGTCAATGGTACAAATAATTACTCAATGGATATCAATCATTTATACATTTATATACTGTTACTCAATCATTCATACAATGTGATTTTACATACTATAAATTGGTTGGAAGTTGCACTTATATTTTTTAGATGTCATTTTACATATTTTAAGTACAAATTAAAGAATAAAGAGTTTAAAATACCCAAAAGTACCTACTACGACTATTATAATTTTATGGTAAGAAAGTGTGATAATTCACTTAACATTGTGATCAGTGCCCTTACTTTTCCTTTGAGTAATTGTCAAGGTTCCACTGACAAACTGTCCTCTCAAAAAACTGTCCTCTCAAAAATATTGCATTTATGCTTATAATATTGGCCATTTATCATATATATAAGTTATTGTTATGTTATATTGAAATAGATATTTTTTATCGTAACTCGCAAAAACAAAAACATAAAAGATTGTCTATTTCAGAAGAAATATAGAAAAATATGACATTAATTTGTCATTATTGTGTTATATTGTCATTACGTTAGTCAAAAGAACTAAAATTATCAAATTTTGATAGTGTTTCTATTATTTTATGTTTTCCGTCCCATTTTTCTGATTGGCATGATTGGTAAGTCTAATAAAAACTTCTGTGAATCTTATTTAAAATGGTTTTTTTAAGTACATTTGTGAGTTAAAGTTCTGTATCTGAATGGAATAATTCTCCGTCGATTCATTTTAAAATGATTATTTTTACTATAATTTAACATAATATTTATAATCAGTGCTATTTCTCATAAAGATAAATAAGTAGGAAACACAAATCTATCAATAAAATAACAAAACATGGTAAAAAAAAATCATCGATTTTAAATCATGTAGTTAACACGTTAAAAAAAACGCCCCAACTATAGTGTTATATATTTTTGGAATCTACTCATCAATTTCTAGATGATGATCATATAGTTAATCTTATTTTCGAAAAAAAAACAATTTTAGTCTTTAATGCGGGACCATGGTCACCCCATCATTTATTTTTAAAATTTTACGAGCCTATGTCACCCGGAATAAGCTAGGGATTCTAACGATACCGCATTTATCAAAATCGGTTCAGGCGTATAGAAGTTATGGTGGAATATACAAACTCACATACATACATACATACATACATACATACATACATACATACATACCTACGTGAACCCTGAATACAATATACTCCTTTTTTCAGGCAGTCGTATAAAAACATTTCGTTTCCTCTTGGTCTATAATATCGCGGTGATAATTTCTTATTTCGCTCTTGCGCGTAAATCACGCCGCATCAGTAGGGTTGCCACTTGCCACCCATACCCGGTTCTTGGTCTCTCGAAAATTTAATTATAAGCCGGCACTCTGTCCGAAATGATAGTTACGAATTAAATCGCATTAATGAGTACTTGTTGCTTAATTACGCCACTACTATTGAACCGATTTGGCTGAAATTTGTTATGAAACTTTTTATCCCGGAAAAAACCATGGTACTGGAACTACTATATTTTCACAACTTTTGAAGAAAAAAATAATATTTTTAACTGACTTCAAAAAGAGGTTATCAATTCGACACGCATAATATTCCGTGTGTAATATTATTGGAACTTCAAAATATTCACATAAATGACAATCTATTATTAAGGGCTTCCAAACATAATGTTTGTCCATGCATTTCTCCGAAAATATGCGACCAATCGTTTTTTACTGGCTTACATTTAATTCAACTTAGATAACAGTGCAAGTTTCATTTGAGTTTGTTGTGAGCTCTTCTTATACCAGGGCGCGTTTGGAACCCTCGTAGCTTTAGTTTTAAGATACCGTAACCGATTATCACCATCATGTTTTTTTTAAAGTAAGTAATTTTTAACGTCAATAAGTGTACCTACAGTGTACCTATATTGAATAAATGATATTGACTATTGACTATTGACTATTATTAGTTTCGATAGTTTTCAAGATTTGGGCAATTGTTCGTTTTCAGTAAGTATATTGAAATTTGAAGTAGCTTGTTTTCCAAAAAAAGTTGGCAACCCTAGCCGCATTATTGTCACCCGTCCCCAGCAAAGACACCCTACCGACAAAGCCGTGCTGCCAAGCGATTAGCGTTCCGGTACGATGCCATGTAGTAACCAAAGGGGTATAAAGTATGGGTTTAATAAAAACTGCCATATTATCCCTACTAGGTTAGTCCGCTTCTATCTTAGACTGCATCATCACTTACGACCATCTCACATGGTGGCACCATCAACCATGTGAGATTGCAGTCAAAGCAAAGTTTATCTTGTATCCGAATTAAATAAAAAAAATACTAAGCAAAACTAGGCAGTTTTTGTTTAAATGCCATCTAGTTCAATTTTATAGTAAACAATTCGTAGTTTATGTTAGAACCACAGAACTTGGATAGCAATCATGATGTCAGTGTGTGCGTGGGGGTTGCGTATATACAGTAATCGATATGACAGATTTTTATTAGTGGACTATTTGAGTAAATGGCTCCGTTTTAAATTAAACTAATGATGTGATAAAATAATACGCATTGATATACTGGCGCAAGCGTAATCAGTTTTAAAATCAGTGCATAGGAACTTTGCGAAAATATCAAAAACCTGTCAAAAGCCCTAACAACGCCATCTAGCGGGAAACTGTCCGGGAGAAGACGTTGTGTTGACCGCTTCTTCAATAAAATGGGGCCCATAGTTCAAAGAGCCGGGTTTCTTGCTAGTTCTTCTCGGTAGGAATGACATTCCGAACTATTTAGTGGTAGATTAATTTGACAATTCAAAGCACTTGATATAGTTTATTTGAATAAAAAAACATTTGAATTTGAACCGGTAGGCATTGGGGTCCCAAAGTGCTTGAACGGCGGCCTTGTACCGGAAATCGCAGCATTAGACGACCCCAGGTGGACGGACAATCTAGCTGCTTGCTTGACGTACTAGAATAAAACTCATTTTATAGGGGATGATACCAAGAACTCCAAGATAAAATCAGGTTTTCATAAAATAAAACCTCCAAGACAAAATAGTATTCAGACATTTCAGTGACGTTTATTTCATTGGGTTTTACTGTCTGGGTAAAAAAGCAGGTATAAAAAATAGATCCGATTTTGGCCACCGGCCCCGATAAGTTTGTTGGACTATACAACAGCATAACAAAACTACAATACACAGTATAGATTACGTAATGGAAGTAATGGAATAAATTCATAATGTATGAAAGTCCGGATTATAGTAAGCCCTTAAAACAAAACAAGTAGGAGGAAATGGGTGGGATTAGAACCCGTACCGGCGATGGAAGCTTTTGTGAGGGAACTACTTCGACACATGAGACTAAGACACATGTCTTGAAAACCGCAACGGACTCAAATCCATTAAAATAACAGACGTTTTCCTTTAAATGTGCGTGTAGGCCGGGAGATGATACATTTGTATTGGATAGAAGCAAGGGTTACTTTGCGGAAGTCCATGATAATCAAGGAAAAAGAACTATAATCTAAATATATAAAAGGAAAAGGTTGAATGAACTATTTACGCACAGCTCAAACCACTGGACGTATGGGGCTGAACTTTGGCATACAGATAGCTGTTATAAATTAATCATCCGCTAAGAAAGGATATTTTAAAATTCAACCCCTAAGGGGGTTTGATCGAACCTATCGTGAGCGAAGCCGTGAGCAAAAGCTACTTTGCTATTATCCGCTTAAACAGACATATCTTCAAACGTTTCATTCCAGTACCGGAGCATCCTCAGGAGATGTTGTCTCTACAAAGCACAATGATTTTTATACTTTACAAGCGGGAGTGTGGGCGCACATATCGCATGTTGCACTTTGTACCATATATTTGTCTGTTTTAGCCATTGATGTTTTCATTTTAGTACTTACCTATTTCTTTTTCGATGTTTTCTTGTTTTTAGTATCTCTCAGACCTGAACGACCTCCGTGGCGTAGTGTGTAGCGCTGTTGCCTTAACGTGCGGAGGTCCCGGGTTCGATCCCCGGCAGGGTCAGTTTGGGAATTTATAATTTCTGAATTTTCCTTGGTCTGGCCTGGTGGGAGGCTTCGGCCGTGGCTAGTTACCACCCTACCGGCAAAGACGTGCCGCCAAGCGATTTAGCGTTCCGGTACGATGCCGTGTAGAAACCGAATAGGGGTATGGGTTTAATATAACTGCCATGCCCCTAACAGGTTAGCCCGCTACCATCTTAGACTGCATCATCACTTACCATAAGGTGAGATCGCAGTCAAGGGCTAACTTGTAGTGGATAAAAAAAAAAAAAAATCCCACACACACAAACCATATTATTCTGAAAGGCCGATGCGTCTGTAGTAGACTGGGTAATTAAATCAGCTCGTTTGTATATTATTAGTATCTTCAAATCAAGAGTGAATATAACTGTCATGTCCCTAACAGGTTAGCCCGCTACCTTCTTAGACTGCGTCATCACTTACCATCTGGTGAGACCACAGTCAAGGGCTAACTTGTAGTGGATAAAAAAAAGAATAGGAATCTTCTAGGCAAGCGCTCACTACTTCCGGCAAGTCTGATTCCAACCAAGCGCTGGTCTATAAATTAAAAAAAAAAAACCGGCCAAGTGCGAGTCGGACTCGCGCACCGAGGGTTCCGTACTCAAGAAGTAGGTACTGAAGCAAAACAATCAGGCAAATACCAATATGTTTATTTGACGACGAGTACGAGGTTTACTGTTAATATCAAAAAAACTATGCTAGTTAGAGCATTGGCTATAGTTTTCCTGTAAAATATACATAAATTCCTATTGACCATAATTATTTCAGATTTTTCGATTGGTAAACTCCGGAGATAAGGGGGGGGAACGGTATTTTTTCAGACTTTTTCCCCGTTAAATCAAAAACTATCATGACTAAAAATAATTAAAAATCTGTTTTAGAATGTACAAAGTAAACCCTTTCATATGATACCCCACACAGTACAGTTATCTCACTTTTAAATTTCAACCCTCCGATTTTCGCCCCTTTTTAAATAAGAACAAAAATAATTTCCAATTTTTTTTAATTCCAGTGTCTTTGGGCCACTAATATACAGAACTATTCCAAATTTCATGTCGATAGCTTCGGTAGTTACTGAAATAATCGAGTGTGACGGACGGACAGACGGACAGACAGACGGACAGACAGACGGAGAAAGTCGCACCATAAGGGTTCCATTTTACCATTTTGGTACGGAACCCTAAAAAGAGTGTCGGGGAATATTCCTAATTCTATGGTCGGTGGTGTATTACGGGCCTGTCAAATTACAGGTCATCTACATAATGAACGAGTACGAGAGATCTTAACTTTTAATCGACGCTGATCTAAATTACACTAAGTTTTATTGTATTTTAATTGATGGGCATTATGCTGATGATTATAGTGCCCCGCAATTATGTATGATAGTTTTATGATCAGAATAAGTGTTTGTTTATCTGTCAGCCTTTCCAGCTAATAATCTATACTTAATATTATAAATGCGACAGTTTGGATGGATGGATCTGGATGAAATTTTGCACAGAGATAGATTATAGTCTGGAATATCACAAATAACTGGCTATAAAAGTATTTTATCCCGGAAAATTAAAGAGTTCCCGCGTGTTCCAAAAAAGCCTCAATCCACACGGACGACTTCGCGGGTTTCAGCTAGTAAGAAAAATCGAGTATAAGAACTTACTTTTACTTTTACAAATTTTAAAACAATAGTTTTACGTGATTGAGTAACAAACATCCATCCATCCATCCATCCAGACTTTCGCATTTATATCTAGTATTAGTATGAATATTAGGTAGGTAGATAGATATATAATTCATGGATATATATGTAGGTACTAGATGGGCCCTTTCATAAAAAACGAAAAAAATTGGACGTCCGACTTGTAGAGCGCGCTCCACACCTGTATAAGCCTGTATTTGTCCCCGCCATATCGCTGTCCCACTTTTCAGACTAGATGGCGTTAATAAAATAAGTTCACATTCTTTGTTTGACAGGGCCGTCTATGTTAATTGAGGCCGTTCATATTTATAATTAGACTCAGTGGTGAAACCCCCACCCAATGAGGGAGCGACGCAAGGAGGGATGTATGAACCTCTGCTCTTGAACTATTTCGAAAGATCATTAACGCTCGTTATTTTACATCGCAGTAGGCCTTTCTGCAAACGGAGGGAATAAATTGATGGGACTCGGGACTTCTAGGTATTAAATGTACTGTCAATGCGCTTAAGTATTCTCGGAATTTTCAAGAGGCATTTAAGTCGCAACGATACTGTAAAACTTAAAGAGGGTCTCAGTGAGTATTACATTTATAGCGAAAGTCCACCTACTACAGTTTATCACAGGCATGTGATACTTTAATTGTACTACATTACTACTTGGTACTACATGTTAGCCCTTGACTGTGATCTCTCACCTGTTGGTAAGTGACGATGAAGTCTAAAATGGTAGCCAGCTAGCCTGTTTGGGGTAGGTGCGGTTTTCATCGTACCGGAACGCTAGGTCGCTTGGCGGTACGTCTTTGCCGGTAAAGTAGTAACTAGCCACGCCTGAAGCTTCCCAATAGACCAGACCAGAAAAAATTCTGAAATTAATTCTGCCTGCACGCGCCTCCTACTTTTCGAAGTTAGATGCGTTTTAAGAAATATTACTTGCTTCAAATTGTGTAGCAGAAGATCTGCAAAAACTGGGAAAGCTTCCCTCATGGAAGAAGGAGGCCAAGGATAGAGCCAGGTGGAGAAAAACTGTGGAGGAGACCAAGACCCACAAAGGGTTGTAGCGCCGAAGGAAGTAAGTAAGTAAGTACTTGCTTCAAACGCTCAAGGAACATTGCGAAGATACCTGCACGCCCGAGAGTTCTTCATAATATCCTCGGAGGTGTGTGAAGTCTGCCAATCTGCACTTGGCCAGCGTGGTGGACTATAGCCAAGCCCATCTCATTCCGAGAGGAGACATGTGCTCAGTAGTGAGCTAACATTGGGTTGATAAGAGAGAGAGATACTTACGCTGTGGCTGTAATACGAATGCAAACAAAACCGCGTTGGCGAGGTAGGTAGTTAATGGACAATTTAGAATTCAAATGCGAAGGGTACACTCGATGGTGAAATTGTCGAATGCCCGCCGCGCCCGGCTAATGCTATTCTGTCCATTATCTAGATTGGAAATATCTGCGAATTATTGTATATCAGCAAAATATTTCGCGCTGTATTTCCTTCGTCTCATTTCTTAGAGTAGCTTTTGTCTGCAACATCGATCGCGTAAACACTCCCTGGCGCACTGCTGAGTGCGGAGGTCTTCCCGCAGGAACTCTAATTTTTCGGGGATAAAAAGTAAGTAGTCCCGGTATTTTCTTCCCCGGGATACAACCTATCCCTTTACCTTATTTCATCATAATCGCTTGAACAGAGTTCCTCATGCTATTGCGATTCTATCTTAAAGGCGCCATATTATTAAAAAACTATTTCCAGTATATTCCAAATAAAATTCTTGTGTCACAGTTTTAGTGTTTATACTCCTCCGAAACGGCTAGACCGATTTTGATGAAATTTAATATGCATATTCAGTAGGTCTGAGAATCGGCTACTATCTATTTTTCATACCTCCACGCGGACGGAGTCGCAGGCATCAGCTAGTTTTTGATAAAGAAATTTAATTGCTTTGCTTTTTTTTCAAATTAGAAGTTTTATTTTTTATCGCTGAGTTGCCATTGTCTTGTAAGTTTACGATTTTTTAAATAAAATTAGTATTTTTTTATACCAGGAAAATTCACTAGTGTACAATATGTAGCACTAGCTGATGCCCGCGACTACGTCCGCGTGGATGGAGGTTTTTTGGTTCCCGCGGGAACTCCTTAGTTTTCCGGGATAAAAAGTAGCCTATGTGTTATTCCAGACTATAATCTACCTCTGTGCCAAATTTCATCCAGATCCGTTAAGCTGTTCGGGCGTGATTGAGTAACAAACATCCATCCATACATCCATCCATCCAAACTTTCGCATTTATAATATTTATTATTATTATATATATTATATTATTTGATTTGATGACCACAGAATAGGTGATAGTACAATGGTATAACGCCGGGTTAATTGACTTTGACTTTGACTTTGACATCTTAGACTGCATCACCACTTGCCACCAGGTGAGATCGTAGCCAAGGGCTCGCTTGTAATGGTATAAATAATAAAATACCTAAAACTCTTAAAAGCCTATTACAAACAAACCGTTAGTGCATAAAATATATTCTTAATGAACTACCTAAAATCCTTAGCGTTCTCTTTATTTCATGATAATAAAAGATAAGTGTTAAATGGAGGTCATACATTATTTAAATCATAAGTTGCTGCATTATAATTTTTGCACAATAATATAATTTGCGTAATTTAGAGTACGTATTGCCAATTTAGCGGATGGAATTACTTTTGCCGACTCTAAAAGAAAAAACAGGAGACTGCTAGAATAATTCAGTATCGGTTGGTAAATCGAAGTTTATCTAAAAGCCAATTTTTGATCCGTAATCATAACGATTAACTTTGCTCGTTTGCTTTTAATCGCTCGGGATCGCGCATCACTGTAAACGCCCTCTGCCTCACTGGGGGAACATAGAACACAAAAGCAAAAAAAAACACTACACTTAGCGCTGAGGTATCATTTTCAATGCGCACGAGTATTTTTTTTTTCAAAGTATCGTTTTTCAATTCATTATTTATTTTTGTGAGTAAAAATGAACGAAATGCCAGTAAAACTGGGACTGTTCTGAGGATTCGTTTGCCCTCCTTTTCTGCAACCGCACACCACTGAAAGTAATTTCACCCTGATGCCTATAGTGTACCTACTTTGACCACCCGTTTTCAGATCTTTTTTTTTTCACACACATCCTAATTGTGAAACCAACTTCCAGCGACGGAGTTCCCATTAAATTTGAAATAAATAGGGCTATTCACGAGGCGAATTCACCTATTCCTGAAACCAGCACGCAATGATGGTTCCTAATGACTCACGTGTTTGGATGTTTGTTCTTTAATCACGCCGCAGCAAATCGATTTTTGCCTGCGTCTACCTGTAGGGAGTTTCTTCCTGTATTTAAGGTTTTATGGGTAGAGATACGTAAATTTTACCTTAGTTGGTACCTTACTTCCTCTGAATGTCCTCATAGTTCGACAAGTTATGCTTCAGTTTCGCAACACGTTGAGTCGTCGATTACACTGGTCCTTTATCTGAAGAAATAAGAAGATCTGTAGATCTTCTTATTTCTGATTCGATAACGTAATGAAACAGGAATTCTAGGACGAAATTTGTCGTACATCATAACCTTGTTAACTTCCAAACGAAAATCTCAAGGTAATTGTTGACGTGAATCCAGAACCGTCCTGAATACTTAGGCTAATAGCACATTAAGGAGAGGAGAATTGACGGTACGCGTCTCTATAAATGTTGCACAGTAGGTTTCCTCCATCAATCTCCATTAAGGAATTGTAATTTTTTGAGCAACGAATTCAACAAAATAAACAAGTATTTGAGCCTCTATTTCATTTTTCTTTTAATATACCTAGGTATTTGTGCGCTGGCACATTACTCCCTAATCTGATTTAGTTTTTCTGATGCTGTCACTTTTTGTAATGAAAAGGATTGGTAACAAAGGACATAATAATTAGAAAATTTTACACATTAGACGCCTTGTGCAAGTTAAGTGAAGGTAGTAAGATAGAGTACAGGTTACTTTGTCCATTTTCAGATAAAACGCGTCGATTCTCATCACCTCTGCCACAATGTGTTTTGAGCCTTGTTTCTACTAATTAAGCTTGTTAATTATATTATACTTTTAACGTAAATTAGTGAGCGGCGTATCTTGTACATCAGTAATTGAGATGTACAACGGTTTAGATGAGACCTTGGCTAAATGAGGTACATTTTAAATATTTTCAATTTAAATTTTGATAATTAGTTAGTTTTATACTCAATTTATGTCATATAAGAAATTACAGGTGCCTCTTTTGATACGGTTTGTTAACGTACCACCGGTTCGGAAAGAGATTCTACTGAGAAGAACCGGCAAGAAACTCAGTAGTTGCTGTTTTCAAAAAACTTTTCAAATTAAATTAAGTAGATATACATAATAAACAGTACAAAGCGTTAAATATAACATAATAAATTCATATTTCATATTACTCGTGTTTGTGTTAAAATCGAGTTGATTATTGAAATTAAACTTTTGTAATTATTTCATTACTAGATGATGCCCGCGACTTCGTCCGCGTGGATTGATGTTTTTTTCAATTTTCCGGGATAAAAAGTAGCCTATGTCCTTCCCCGGGATGCAACCTATCTCTGTACCAAATTTCATCAAAATTGGTTGAGTAGTTAGAAAGCGTAGCAGACAGACAGTCAGACAGACAGACAGACACACTTTTGCATTTATAATATTAGTATGGATATTTTTTTATAAACCCTTACAAATTTAGGCTTTGTTTCATAATCAGTTTAAAATTACCGTAGTCAATCTTGATCTCGGTAAAAACGGAAGTTATAAATAATGAGTAGATATCAAAAACCATAAATGTTGAAAAACTAAACCTTATCAGATAGCAACATTTAGGTTATATTCTCTGCCCTACAATCTCCCTGTACTACGACAAAGCAATGCGTCAATGCAACATGCTTGAAATGAAAATAATGGTGAAATGAAATGAAAATTTTGCTCGTAACAAATAGGTAACAATAAGTAACTTGCGTAACTAAATGCTAGACATCGATTACATCATAGAACATGAACACTTTTCCATACCTATATTAACATATATATTATTTGTTGATATAATGATTTTCCATCCATCCACTTCAGCCTATAAACGTCCCACTGCTCGGCACTGCCCTACACTCTTACAGAAGAGAGGGAATTAGAGCTGAGGCTCACCACGCTGCTCCACGTTGGCGGTTTAACGACTATTATCATGTTAGTGATAATAACCGGGACCGACGGCTTAACGTGCTCTCCGAGGCACGGGGGTGAAACACCGCCAACTTGCTAACTCCGGACTATAGTAATGACAATTTCTAGTCAGAAAACCCCAACACTTAATAACGGCCCGACCCGGGACTCGAACCCAGGACATGGTCTATTATTAACGTTGGCTAGGTTCTAGACGACCTCCCGTGCCTGGCGCAGTGGTAAGCACTGCAAGATTCTGACGCTAATTTTTAGAATCCATGAATCCTAATTCATTAGATAAATTCATAATTTCATTGATTCTTGATTACTGTCATCATGCCTATTCGGATCTTAGACTGATGTCCATCTGAGGTCGCAGTAAACTAGAGGCTAACTTGTAGTGGAATATAAGAAAGATCTCTTAGAAGTTAGATCGTGTCGGAATCGTTGTAACGGTCTAAAAAAATTATTACCTAATTAGCTGACACCCGCGACTTCGTCCGCATGGTTTGAGGTTTCTTTGTTCCCGCGGGAACCCTTTAACTTTCCGGGTATAAAGTAGCCTATGTGTTATTCCAGACTATATTCTATTTCTGTGCCCATCCAGATCCGTTTTCCCATTCTGGCGTGGTTGATTTACAAACATCCGTCCATCCATCCAAACTAGATAACTTCATAACATATAAAACCTGCAAACCTGTATTTACAAAGGTGAACGTAACGAAAAGCGTTCACACAATTAGGCCGGCCTTGCGGGGACAAGGTGCAGTTTTTATGGGAAACCTAGCAGTAGGCTGGCACGAAGGTTGCATAGGTTATTATGGTCACCGTTTATACTTAATCTGTACATAGCACGTTGAACATGAAGGGAATATATTAAACATATTTGTTACAATAGCTCTGATAAATTTTTCTGTATTTTTTTTTAATTTGTACCAAATAATTAATGTTATAGTCCAAAGCCGAAATTCGATCGCATCGTTAACTATAAGCCTAGGCAAACCTCAGAAATAGCCAGACCGCTTGTTCCAAAAACTGCATAAATAACTGCTTACACAAATTTGATGAAATTTGATACTGTGATAGGTATTTTACATCCCAAAGATTAATATTCTACTTATAACACTGGGAAATCAAAGAAATCAGATATGGAAAAATAGATTTTAAAAAGTGCAGCCACGCGGGCAAAGCCACTGCCATTCAACTGAGCACGAGTCTCCTCTCGGAACGAGAAGGGTTTGACGATAGTCCACCACGCTGGCCAAGTGCACATTGGCAGACTACATAATTTTGAGAACATTATGAAAAACTCTCAGGCAAATACAGTTTCCTCACGTTTGAGGAACGCAGGTTTGAGATTCCTATGAAAGGGAAATAAATACTAAGTAGTGCAACCGCAGAATAGGTAACAGCAACGTATGAACGTAGTATTATCTATTCTGTGGTAGTACTTAGTTAATTAATGCACTTATGTATATTGTAATATATGTAACCACTTGTACCATGTCCATGTATTTAATGATTTTATTAAATAATTTTATGAAATAAATTATGCCATTTGATCTGAATTTCTTAGCTAAAGACAAGAATCATAAACACACATTATTATAGAAAAGATGAGCATATAGGTCTAACATGGCGTAACGTGTAGCATTGCGAAAATCGCACGCCCTAAACATGTCGAGAACAGCTGGATCTCTAATGGCATCGGTAGTGAATTGCAATTATTACTGGATCGCAATTACACACGACTGGGGTGTCCAGACTGCGAGGATGATCCTAGTTTGTCCTACCCCCGCATTTAGCTATTCAGCGGTGATACCCTAGTTAAGAATAGGGATGATGACAACTCAATCAAATCAGCAACTCTTTATCAAACTTAAAAACGTTTTTAGTATGGAAGTTGTATGAAATTCACAGTTGTGGCGTCATCAAATTTCAACGCACTTTTTTTCTTTAATCTATTTTTCAAAATGGTTATCAAACTTTAAATTAACCGAGGATGTTAATTTTAGCTCTTTTGGAAGACCCTTTATTTAATAATCAGTTAAAAATAATGTATTGTTGACATAGGCATCATCCCTATTAAGCCTCCTGCCCCCTTATTCTCTGAGTTCACTTAGTTCTTATTCAGTAAGGCTATCCAAAAAATAAAGCCAGTGTCATAATATAATTTCTATCTATTGAAGGTTTGGTATGAAAAGCATCTTCACGAGATATCATGTTGTGTGATGCATCACCGAGTCAACATCTCCTCAAGATGCTCCGGTGTCGGAGTGAAACGTACGTTGAGAATAATTTGGGAAGATTTATGTAGTGTGGTGTTGTGCCGGTGCGAATTGCTGGCTTACTGAATGGTGAATAGCATGTAGCAAGTGCAAGCCAAACAGTGTACCACATAGATTTACCTACTGTGGCGGATTATAGCGAATTGAACTTCTAGTTCCTTAATTATGGACTTCCGCAAAGTACCTGCTTCTATCTAATAGAATAATATTTATTTTCACATAAAGTGTGAAAAAATTATATAATTATAATATTGATACTAATAATAAAAGATGTATGTATCCTACTTAATGGCATTCTTAGATTGTCACCCTGCATAGAACTTAATCTGTAATTATGAAACACAGAGACCACCTCGGAGTTTTAATAAAATCATAATTTTATTACCATTATGTACTCAGCTATCCTCTAAGACTCTTCGTGTAGAGCAGCAAAAATGGCCAACACAAACCAGCGGAGTAGAGTGAAGTTGAGTTTTTCTGACTTAAACTCGTTAGGGACGTCCCATGGTCCAATTGTTAGAATGTATTTTATTATTCACTACAAGTTAGCATTTGACTGCGATCCCACCTGATGGCAATCTAGATGCAACCTGCTTGGCAGGGCAGTGGCAGTTAAATTAAACATTTAACCCCTAATCGGTTTCTACAAGGCAGCGTACCGGAATACTAAATCGCTTGGCGGCACGTCTTTGCCTACAGGGTAGTTACTAGACTAGAGTGATAAACCGGACAATATGATACGGATGCCTGCGACTTCGTCCGCATTGTTTAAATTTTTTTTGATTCCCGCAGGAACTCCTTAATTTTCCGGGATATAAAGGCTGTGCCATTTGTGAGATCCTCAACTATACCCATGCCAAAAGCACATCGATCTGTTGCTGCATTGCAGCGTGATTGAAGGACAAACCAAAAACCAAACACACTTTCGAATTTATAATATTATGTAGGTATCTCTAAATTGAACCTACAGGGGTACTTAACCAGGACTTCCCAAGTTCTACTTCAAATACCACAGTGCTCAGCAGAGTGCCAGGGAAGTCGTCAGAGTGTAAAGCGGCGTATTTCTCGGCCGGTGTGCCTTGCGCTTAATAGCTGATTTTTTTGCCGTCTCTATTTTCAGCAGAACCTGTTTTCCGAACCAGTGAATATAGAGTCGTCTTAGTCTTTATTGAGACCAACAATATTATGAATTTCATGGTTCCGATTCAGTGTTGCAGTTTATTATATTTTATATTGGAACCCCATGGTTTTGTCCCTCAGAGTTAGTTACATAAGAAGAGAAGCATGTTGAAGCAATAGGTGAGAAGCATGTAATCATCTTCCAATCTTCTTGAGATCTCAATCATAACCTGCTTAACTTTTTTATTGCACCCGTGACTTCGTCCGTGTAGATTATGGGTTTTTAACTTGGATGAAATAAAGACGGGATAGGAAACGTAAGAAAAATGTACCTATGAAATCACGTTCGACTAACTTTTGCGAGCCGAGGGGAGAGTGCCTTATTGTCATTTTCTGCCCAATTATTGACACTAAATGAAAAAGTCGATCACTATGACAACACAATCATACATTAATGGCGAAACTCGCCAGTTCGCGGCTAGTGGGGTGAAGCGAATATTCAAGGGTTTTGATTCCACGAACTTTTTAATTTTCCGGGATAGTGTAGCCTGATGTGTTATATCAGGTCATAAGCTATATATCCATTCCAAATTTCAGTTGGGTAAATAAATCGGGTCCTGTCATTGTGGCGTGGAAAAGAAACAAACATAATAATTATTGTCTTAAATAATTAAAACATTTTAAAAACTTTTTTTGTACTCCATTATTAAACTAGCTGATGCCCGCAACGTCGTCCGCGTGGTATAAGGTTTTTTTATACTCCCACGGGAACTCTTTAAACTAGTCTATGTCTCCAGGTCCTCAACTATACCCGTGTCAAAAATTACGTCGATCTGTTGCTCCAATGCGGTGTGATTGAAGGACAAACAGACACACTTTCGCATTTATAATATGAGTGTGATTATCGCGATATAGAAGGAAAATATCGCAAAGAAACCTGCATGCTCGAGAGTTCTTCGTAAATTTCTCGAGGGTGCGTGAAGTCTGACATTCTGCTTGCTAGCGTGGTGGACTATGGCCTAAACTGCAATCTTCTGTCTATGAGGAGACTCGCGCTAAGTAAGCCGGAGATGTGGTGAAATGAGCAATGCTTATTACATAATCGTATCATTACGGGTAGTAACCCACGCGGCATCGTACCGGAACGCTAAATCACTTGGCAACACTGTTCTGACGGTTGTGTTATAAGTAGCCACGGTTGAAGCTTCCCACCAAACCGGAGACATTAATACAGAAATAATAAATGTATATTGGACTCAAATTCACCAGGACTCGAACCCAGTACCCCCATTGTATACACATCACCACTGCACCAGATATGTGGTCTAACAATAAGGTATTTTTTTATCAACTAAAAGTTAGCCCTTAACTGCGATCTCGCCTAATGGTATAATATGTGACGATGCAGTCTAACTTGGTAGTGGGCTAACCTGTTAGGGGTATGGCAGTTATATACCCCTAGCCGGTTTCTATTCACGGCACGGCGGATGATAGGGTAGTAACTAGCCACCGCCAAAGTCTCCCAGCAGACCAGACCAGGGATAAATCAGAAATTATAAATTCCCATATTGTCCGTCAGGGATCGAACCCGAGACCTCCCGCTCATAAGACAAATGCTCACTAGTGCGCCACGATGCTCAAAATTTATCACTTGAAGTATATTTGATTGCATAATTTTTTCTAATTTTAAAGGCCCTGACGTGGCCTCATGCCCCTGTTAATATGTTATAACCATTGTACATGAAAGCAATTCATAATAAATGCACTAAATAAAGTATTACAACCCTCTTTCTTAAGTTCCGCAGCTATTATCCTTGGTAAACGAAAAAATGGTCAATATTTTGTACCGTCCGCGGCGCACGCGCATACTATATAAGCCAACTACTGCATCCACAAGCATCAGTATTTTGACCACTGTTACACTAACAGCATCAGCATGAAATTCCTGGTAAGGATAATAATTTTTTTTTTTTCATTTAAACATCAATCGTAAATAGTTTTACTGCCTACATCTAGGCTAGTCACTTAAAGAATAAAAACATCAGTGTTTAAATATTCTTATAAACAATTATTTTTATGCTTGCTATAAACAATAGAATAATAGAATAATAATTGTTTGTGAAATTAAAAAAAAACATTAAATATAATACCTAAGAAGCCTCGTAAAAAATGAATAAAGGCCAGCGTATTAAATAAATAAACATGTAATATTATAATCTTACGCAATTAAAATTATTCTTTACTAAAAAGATCAAGTAAACTAAGTAATAACATAATATTTTAAAATATAACGGAAATCTTTTTTTTTCAAATGGCACTTTAGAATCAACGATCCAAACAATTTAAGAAATAAGCAATGTAATCTACGAATTAAATACGTAATTATAATAATACAAAAAAAAAGTATTCCTTAGATAAAGTATTCCTTTCGTAAGCTAAAATAAAAAGTTATTTTTCTCGTGTTCATTCGATGTGGAACAAACGTAAAATTTCCTCAATTCCCGCAAATGTTGTGATAATAGTGAAAAGCCTTCCGTAACTGTTTCTAGTTTAATCCCTTCAAGTGCTCAAGTGTTTAGCTAGTGATAAAGGTAAGCGAAAAATTAATTGTTCATTCTAAAACAGTGCAGTATTCATAACGTAATTGAGTGTTTAGTTTAATAACTGGTCATTATATTCGCTCACTATGAGTGTTTTTCCAGTAGTTATGCGAAGCTAGGTGATGCTATAAAAGCTAAAGTGATCCTTCAATTTGTTAGTTTCTTGCTCTTAGCCCAGAACCATTACGCCATAAGTATTTTATCTGTATCAATTGTTATACCAAATAAAGATTTATTTACTAGCTGATGATCGCGACTTCATCCGCGCGTATTGAGGTTTTTGGTTCCAGCGGAAACTCTTTCATTTTCTGCGATATAAAGTAGCCTATGTGTTATTCCAGGCTATAATCTACCTCTGCGCCAAATTGCATCCAGATTCGTTTAGCCGTTCTGGCGGGATCCATCCATCCATCCATCCACCCATCCAAACAAACTTTCGCATTTATTATAATAGTATAGATTTATTTATTTAATAGAGTGAAAACAAAATAGCACACATTGTAGCTGCAGTCTTTACAAACTCAGTTCAATTTGTCGTAAGAATGTTGAATTTGTCTCGCATCGCTTAGCGTCTCCGGTGGATATCCTCCTAAGCTATACAGAAAATTGCTTGCTTCCCACATATTGCTACAACATTTGCTTAGGACAGCCAATCAGCTAAACCGATTAATCGCAGATATTGACTAATTGATATACGAAACATCCTGACTTATACCATACAAATTTTTCATACAGCTAGGAATTAGATCTTTTGGAGTTTACCTCCTTTAGAATCGATTTGCATTTAATAATAAGCCAGGGTAATGAAAATTTATGGGAGTAAATTCAAATTTTCTCCGTTACGTTATTGACTTTATGTTTCCATTACTATGTAATGTATTTTGATGAATATAAATTACATGATTAATTTAATTAAATGTATCAAGCATGCTTTCAGTAATAGTTATAAAAAATGCGTTTACCCTCATTTACTAATCTATAATATTTTAATTATCGTTCGTAAAGAGTAAACTCCAGTCGTGCGTCGGAGCTGACATACACAATTTAAAAAAAAAAAAAACTTCCTTTATTTAAGCAACAGAGGCCCATGTTTGTAAGAAAAAATACAATTTTATTAAAAACTACGTAAGTATGTATTTAATTCCAAGTAGACATATTTTGAATTTACTTTTCTAATATTTAATTAAAATCTACTAATAAGTTTTTACATCTACCTACTTATTGTAGTACTAACTTGTAACTAGCCTTTGTCCGCAGCTTCGCTTACGTTAAGTTCGATTCTTATATAAATTTCAAACTGCTATTTTACCCCTTTAGGGATTGAATGGATTGAATTTTCAAAAATCCTTTCTTAGCGGATGTCTACGTCATAATAGCTTTCTGCGTGCCAAATTTCAACCCGATTCGTCTAGCGGTTTGTGCTGTGCGGACAGATCAGACAGTCAGTCAATCAGTCACCTTTTCCTTTTATATACATATTTAGACTTTGCTTACTTATTGAAAAGAGTAACTATTTAATTTCTTGCTGGCTCAATGAAATTTATTTCCCGAATTGGTGGTAGAGTTAAAACAAATGTATCACATCTCATTTATGTGACGTTAATGTAAATAAACAGCACTTTTTAACTTTGTTTTTAGCTCCAAATATATCTAAACATTATATGTTAACAAAGTTATATTTTCCTATGCGGTCGTATTTCTCATTGCAGAGGGTCGGTAGTCTGTACCCTTTTCCATTAATCACAATATAAGGATTAGCAAGGAGATTGTTTCCCAATTTTTTCTGCGTAAGACTTTTACTTCTTTTATATTTTAGATTTTATTTTTTCTTTTCGTAGAGCAAATGTGTTAAAATTATAAATTACATATAATATAAGTAGGTCCTTGCTGCTTACTTGTTACTATTTGTAAACTTCACTTTTGTTATTACATTAATATTTTTGTTACTGTGGCGTCACCCGGGTCACAGCCGAAAACCAGCGCCCTATTTTGTATGCAATTTATTGGCATGCAGGGTTTAATGCTGAGCTGTACACCCATTCCGGGTGGTGTCACAGACAAAATTTTTACATCTGTAATCTGTGTTTTGTCTGTGACACCATAATTGTAGAATAAACAGTTTTTCTTTCTTACTAAGAGGACAATTTCGATTTATTTTAACGATAATAATATGATATTATGATATTGTCCAAATAACTGGGAGCGAGGGCTTATGTGCCCTACGAGGCATGAAGTAAACGAGGAGCGGAAAAACCAACCAAGCGAGAGTTTCCCTCTATTATGGCTTCTTTCATAATTTATATTATAACCAATTAATTATTAATTTGGTAATGCTTTTTCTCTGTCTTAGTTTTTATAACGTTCATATGGTACAAAATGTTTGCTTGTTTTGGTTTCAGCTTGAATTTTATTTTTAATAATTTGTGGATCGATGTTCTCAGTATTTGCTTTTCAAATGCGTTGTATGATGGTATTTTTAGGCTCTTTTTTCATACATGAGAACTCGCCTAAAATATTCTGATTGGGTTAACATTCTACATCGAATATCCAAATTTCAGGTCAGACAGGCGGACAAAGTACGACAGACAGACAGCAGAGAGACTAATTGAGCGTTGTTTTTCCTTCTGAGTATGAAACCCTAAAAACGGAAGTAAACCAGGCTACAGGTTCCTCAAATATCTCTATTTTATTTCTATCAATATTTCTAGTATAAAGAGAAACCGACCCATTTCAGAATGCAAGTTGCAGTTCTAAGCAACTCGCTGAAGGTAACCATGTAGAATTTAACTTATTGAATTTGAATCAACCACCCAAATTGCGCAATTAGATCAGACAAAGGACAAATTAAACGACAATAAAAGTCCGGCAATTTCATTGTCTCGGTAGGGCATTACGCCACCTCCAGGTTCATAAGTATAGACAATTAACTTCGCGACTCATGTCCGTGACTCACTGCCGACCCAAAGGACTTTTGCAATCATAAGTGGAAATTGCCGTAGAATTACCCTGCTACATGAACTAGATCGGAGGTCGTGTACACTTTTATGCGTGAAGGTTCCTACTACAGGCAAATATTTGACGACCTCCGTGGCGCAGTGTTGAGCGCTGTTGTCTTAACGTGCAGAGGTCCCGGGTTCGATCCCCGGCAGGGTCAATTTGGGAATTTATAATTTCTGAATTTTCCCTGGTCTGGCCTGGTGGGAAGCTTCGGCCGTGGCTAGTTACCACCCTACCGGCAAAGACGTGCGTGCCGCCAAGCGATTTAGCGTTCCAGTACGATGTCATGTAGAAACCGAATAGGGGTATGGGTTTAATATAACTGTCATGAACCTAACAGGTTAACCCGCTACCATCTTAGACTGCATCATCACGTGTGATCGCAGTCAAGGGCTAACTTGTAGCGGATAAAAAAAATCTTTGTATGAGTTTGTATGGAGCTGGGTCCACTTAAGCGACGTGGCATGGAGATGCACTGCGACATAATTGTACAAGCCCTTTTGAATAGTCGAGTGAATCTACTACTACCGAGAAGAACCAGCAAGGAACTTGGTCTCGGCGTCGGTCGGGTTGTACTAAAAATACTTGCCGCTACGTGCCGCGCCTCTGTAGTGGGGCTAGACCTTAATTAGTAAGGATGACGAAATATCGTGATTTAACACATATTGGAGAACGCTGGTGGTGCAAAGCTTACATTAAAATAATAATTATTATAATACAGATTAAATAAGTGCCTATTAGTTCCATGCAAACATGACTCATTTTTAATTTTATTTCATTTTATACAGTAGTCAATAATACTATAGTAGTTAGGAACAGAGAGTGCACCTGTGTATGACACACACTAATTGTGCACTATAATATCTCCTGCGTATAGGCGGCTAATCTCTGTGGAGATAGGACGCCGTGGCCGAAATTCGGTCGGGAGGACATAATTTTTTTATTATCATCTTAGTCAGCATCATCGCATACCAATCCAGGTGCCATTGCAGTCAAGGGCTAACTTGATGCAAAGAAAACATTTCCTTGTGACTTTTCGTAAATTATTACATTTTTGATACCTTTTACAACTAATTATTCGGTCAGCTAACAATGATGTCAAATATTTAAAACTTAAAATCAGCGTCATTATTTTCTAAATTGCAATCAGGAGTATTTAATCTAAATGAGTAAAGTTTTCGCTCAGTTAGGTATCATTTAGGTATGGCCTTGTAAATTGTCTACTAGTGAGACATCATAACTATCAATGACTTAGTTGGTTAAACGTGCTAAACTACTGGAACTTACTCCTAACGATCATTAAAACTATCTCCTATCGACCTATCCAATCACTGTCCTTTTGCGCTAAGTACCGCATATTGCAACGACACTAATAGTCTAGTAGAGTTTGATACTTACCCTAACCAATTATCACTTCAACCTAATCGATAGAGCACGAGTCCCCTCTTCAGAATGTAAATTGTCTTGCCATTTTCCACCACGCTAGCCACAAGTGCGGATTGGCAGACTTCACACGCCTTTGAGACCACTATGAAGAACTCACGGGCATGCGGGTTTCCTTACGATGTTATCCTTCACCGTTAAGATAAGAGATAATATTTTTAATTTCTTAAAACGCACATGGCTCCGAATAGTTACAAGTGCGTGCCCGGGATAGCTCTGCCTATAAGTGTATTTTCCTGGAAGAACTCTTTAATTTTCTGGGATAAAAAATTCCCGAAAATTTGAAATTGAATTTCGAGGAAGCCTTTGTCCTTCCTTGAAATGTAACTATATCTACCTGGACAAATTGTATACCTATCTATCTATTTTCTACAGATTGTCGTCGCTCTCTCCGTGGCAGCGGTATGCGCTGAGGAGGCCAAGAAGACCGAGAAGCGAGGCCTCGGCGGGCTGGGCTACGGTGGACTGGGCTACAGCGGGATCGGGGGTCATGGCCTCGGCTACAGCGGGGGCTACGGCGGACTCGGCTACGGCGGATACGGCGGCGGATATGGCGGTGGATACGGTGGATACGGATACGGTAAGAGGACGACATGAATTTAGATATCTGCATGGTGTTTTTTTAATTAGAAGAACTTTAAAAGTGTTTTCGAATTGGCAAATAAATCTACCACTGGTTCAGAATTCCCTTCAATACTTAATTTATTTATTCCATATAGGACATACAAGTCTCTCTTATGTTAGGTCATGTTTGACTCTACCACCTGTTCGCAAAGCAGAAATCTAAAAGTCTAATTCAGTCTAAAAATAATTGACTAGTCTGTACCTAGGTAGTATCTAGTCTTGTGGGAATCTTCGGCCGTAGCAGCTATAGCTACCGATAAAACTAAGCGTGTACATACCAATTAGTGTTTCTACGTTTAGGTAGAAAGTATAAATGTATGGGTTCGAATTGAACCACTGGCTTCAACGACTTCCAGAAATTTTTCTTAGTAAGAAAATAAGAAACCAATTTTAGACTGAACTTAATCGCCTCAATAAAAAGGAAAATATTTAAAAAACCTTAAAGAGAGTTCTAAATTGATAAGATTATTTCTTTGGTAAATTAGGTACCTACTTTAAATCAATGCAAAGGCAGTTATTTTTCCAATTCAAAGTACTCAAATTGTGTTTATTTACGGATAAAGATTCAAGCGATTTGACGTAAATCAAAATTAATATGGTGGAAAAATATCTCTAAATGTGGAACCACTGGAGTTATAAGAAAAAAATAAAAAATCTAGAAGCTTTTATAAAAATTGTTTTAAAAGTAGGAGAAAGTCGTTGAGCTGAACAGTTTTAATAAACAGCTGAATTGCAGATTTCTTTCAGACTTTCCGAAACCACATTAAGAGCACTTAAAAGCTTATTAAAATGGGTTAAAATAAAAGCATCTCGATAAAACTATTTCTATGGACCGCTCGGTAGACGGGCGCAAGTTTAAATTGACCGAAGACTTTTACGCCGCGAGACGCTCCGAGTTCCACATTCAAAGGTTCGCAGATGATTTCCTTGAAAATTTCAGCTCTCCGGGAAAATTCAGTAGAAGTTCGTTCTTTAGCTCTTTCTATCGAGTCTTTTGATTCCAAAATCTAGTGCCATTGTTTGCAAGACTTTCTGAGACGACTAACTTTCTGAAGCCAGGTGGTGTGCGACGTGATTTTTATAAAGACGATGTCCCAGGTTCGATCACGGGTAGTTCTGTTTGGCAATTGAAAATGCTCAATTGGATTAGGTCTAGTTTGGTTTGAAGTTGAACTTTCAGTTATCTATTTGCCTCCTTTTTAGCGAAACCTGCATAGTTTTACTAAAAAGTGTTTAGAAACGCGAATCGGTAAGATTCCGTGAAGAAACAGGGTACCAGACGGTTATCATTATACTATTACTCTGGATAGACATACTATTACTGATCCTGCATTACACTTTCATCATTTTCTCATTGCTGAGAGTTATGACCCCTTTCTATTAATTCTTTGCGTAATTGTAGGAGATTTTTGGCGTAATCATACGGTGGGCACCCAGATTTTTCTACAACCATATTATTATGCGAAAGTGTATCTGTCTGTCTGCTACGCTTTAACGGCCCATCTTTTTAAAACGATTTCGATGCAATTTGGTATAGAGTTAAATTACATCCCGGGGAAGGACATGAATACTTTTATCCCGGAAAATCAAGGAGAGAGTTAAAAAAACTTTATCCACGCGGACGAAGTCGCGGGCATGATCTAGTGAGGAAATATCTAAGTGTCAAAAATTTATATTTTATAACAACATTATTTTGTGTATCCTGCAGTCTTAATTTCCTGAAATTCCTGTTCAAGAAATGTTCGCAGAGAATTTGTAGTTAAAACTTTAAAACGTTTAAAAGAAAACTCATTGAGCTCTTTTAAAAGACATTTGTTTCTCGCAATTCGACTCACGCTCCTCTATTATGTGAGAACTGTGAGAGAACCCTAATTAATTGCTAATTAGGAGCAGTAACTACGGAACTCGCTAACTCGAATACGTAATCCTTTCGAACGTCTAAACTTTGAACTGTCCTATAAATCCCTGAATCCGCATCGTGAAAACTATAGTTTTTTTACAACAGATGACCAGAATCAGATGTTTTAAGAATTTGATATAATAGTCTCACTTACAAACCTTCTTGTTAAAATTTATTGGCATATTCCAATAGATTTTGAATTCCTTTCAGAACTTAGACATGTCACTAGTATCTAGATAAACTTGTAAACTAAAGAATTATTTAAATTCCATCCAAATTGCTAAAGCCGTCTCCAAGAAATCAATTACATATTTATGTTATATTCAAATTAAGTAGCTGATGCCCGCAACTTCAATTGCGTGGATTTAAGTCTTCAATATCCCGATTTAATCCGGGATTAAGATGAAAACGTACAGCGATTGATCTGGAAAGTAATTTCTATTACTACATCCCTATTATCCAGTACTTTAAACCATTCTTATATTACTACCCATATTGTAAACTTTAAGTATGTTTGTTTGTCCTTCAGTCAAGCTGGAACAGAGCAACGGATTAGCGTGATTTGTAGGTTTTGTACATATTAATGGAATCAAAAGTGACATATTATGCTACCTATTTTTAAACTCGGAAAATCGAAGAGTTTTCACAATGCATAGTCTATTTAGTTGTAGTAGATAACAAAGACTGGAAGATTGATGATAATGAAACTGTCTGTATTGTACATAAATGTAGCTTAATGAAGCTGTCTGTACTCTGTATAAAAGTGGCATTAGCGATGCAATCCAGCAGCAAATACACTGTAACAATAAACCGTTGCATTGTTTGTCTGAGATTAATACAAGACGAGAAGCGTTTGTTTTAGATGCCCATTGTACTGAACTGGGTAAAGAAAGTGTACATTGACGGCTTTAGTATAATTCCCTTTTCTTAGTAGATTGAGCTTTTGGTTCAAAACAAAGGAACGAATGTTTCAGGAAGTTTTGGAATTCTAAGCCCAAGGGTTTTTTAAAAATTCTTACCGAGCGAAACAAGGGCAAGTAACTACCTAGTAACCCTCCCCATCTAACCTAACTAACTAACTAGCTCTCATTCGTTTTTTTTTTCACGCATAGATCCTGTTCAAGGTACTCATTATTATTGGCATTATTAGTTCATAGATTGACATCTGGAAAAGTTAAGAAAAAAAATAACTCCCAATAACACAAATATCGTTTTGCTCTTTTGTTACAAACACTATAAAAAGTGGTAGTTGTCTTTTAAAGTATTTTAACTTCCATCGGTTAATGAAAAATCAGTTCATGATGTGCTCCATCCCTTAATGCATTTTAGTAAGTTTCAGTTAGCAACGAAAGCATCAAGTTTAGTGCCCCATATACCCGCTCGTGCCGCACGGCAATGTCTCTTATCTACAAGCACTAAAACCGACGGTGCTGGCACTCGTAACTATGTATCCGTCTGTCCGGCATCTGAGGAGATTAAACCATTGTTTTGCTCTAATTACTGCAGGATGTTTGTGGACAACAGTATGGTATAGTATAGGGTAGTGAGGCACAGGGTGGTGCTGTCGGACCCTATGTTTTTAATTATGTCCATCGGTCATAAAATTAATGATATTGTATATTTAAACACACAGTGAGAACATTGATAAGCCAATAAGCCAAAATTTTTGATCATCATGCAAAGATTAATAAATTGCTATAATATAATATAATGGACTTACATCTTAAATCAGAATCGACCGATTATTTAGTTGGAGATAAGAAGTTGTCTATTTCGTAAAGCAGAAACGGATTAATTGGCAATAACGCCATCAACCCGCTAAATCACGAAACTTGAGATTTGCATGAGATAAGAATTTAAGAAAATTCTACGAAATCTAAAACCAACTAACTACCAAGATGAAATTGCAGAATTAAGTTATTTTTAAATCGTAATAATTGCAATGCAAAAGATAAATAAAAGGTTTCATTACTAACATTTAAAATTAATTTGACATAAAAAAGAAATACCTACCAAAGCATTGTTTGCGTTCCAAATACAGGTGTTGGAAACAATACTGAATTCTCACGTTGATATGAGTAATCACAAATAATTACATTTAAGGTGCTTATCATGTTGATTTCTTGTGCCAGTGTCACAGGGCACTATACTAACGTGGGAACCTTAAAAGGCCTTGGCATACTAAATGATAAACCTTTGTTGTGATTTCCTTATTATTTTTAAACACTTGATTGTTACCTTGAATTATTTTGGTGAGGTGTTATATTATCTATCGAAAAATTCTATTTATATTTTACTCTCTCGCTTTCTTTTCATTCCATACCTCATTGCTGCGGGTCTTGACCTAATTTCAATTTTATAATTCTTTCATCTTCATTCAATAACATTCATGTCACTCAAAGACAGGCTGGATATTGAATATCCAGTTTTGGGTGTCGCGCCATAGTCTTTGAAAAATATGATCAAACATCCTATTCCTATTTATTATTAGTAGCTATTTCCTTTCCATTAGTTATTCATTTATAACTGTAGGAGTTATATTGGCAAATGTGGTGGTTTTCTAGCTGATTTTTCCAAATACGACTCTACTAAATAAACGAAATTTCAAGTCATAGATATAACGGTTAAGAATCAGATGTTAGTGATGATACTTGGGTCTAAAGTTGTCTCCGAGGCATGGAGGGACCAAAGCGGCCAAATTTTGGTCACCTTTCCAGGTGCCGACATGGGTCAACGTTGCTTGACTAGTGTGATCCTATCATAGAATGTTACAACTAGGTCACTCGCTTCCCTCGAAATATTTTTCTATCAATCGCCAAGATATTCAAATAGGTCCTTTTGAATCATCAGTCATCGTAACTTTCCTTTAATATCCCAGTTTTCTTCCAAAAGACTTGTTAAGGTCAATTTGAGTGTTAGGTAAAAGTTTTGTTCCAAGCTGCTCCCAATCTAAACAATTGGGATAAAAAATTTTTAGTTGATATCTCAGATTAGATCAAAATACATTTAATGAACAATAACTGCCTAATTTGTCAGAAAAAAATAAAATACTAGGGTCGAGGCAGACTAATATTCAAAAGATGATATGTTCAAATAACTTTATATTCATAACTTGATAACTTAATATTCATAACTTCCTTAGTTTGTTCATAATGTATATCCATACTTAATATTATAAATGCGAAAGTGTGTCTGTCTGATTTGTCTGTTTGTCTGCTACGCTTTCACGACCCACCTGTTCAACCGATTTGATGAAATTTGGTACAGGGATAAGTTTTATCCCGCGGAAGGACATAAGCGTTAAGGAGTTCCCACGGAAACTGAAGAACCACGCGGACGAAGTCGCGGGCATAATCTAGTAACTCAATATTTCACTTTCACAACTTTGAATGCCGCGAATGTAAATATTTTGTTACCTAATGTTGATTTTACTCCTTCCGTTCGTGAATTAATTCCCAAGGAACTAAATCATAATACTTCAGTGAACTGAATATAGAATGGCATTTAGTTTTTGCAAAGGCCACGACAAAAACTGATAGTCACGGCGCATGCCTTAGTTTTTTTTTGCCTAATAGGTACATTTATTATTATTTTATGACCTTTTCAATGGTCATTGGCTTCCAATACGCTACGCTTGCCTGATTACTATTATTATATCTCAATTATTCTGACTCAATGGACTATGAATTATTATGACTCATGATCAATCATTCGAGAAATGAGCCGGGATTTAATTGTTTAACCGACTTGTAAAAAAGAATCTATACTAATATTATAAATGCGAAAGTTTTGATGGATAGATGGATTGATGGATGGATGGTTGGATGTTTGCTACTCAATGGCAAAACGGATCTGGATGAAATTTTGCACAGAGATAGATTATTATCTAGAATAACACATAGGCTACTTTTTATTCCGCGGAAAATTAAAGCGTTCCCGCGGGAACCAAAAAAACCTCAATCCACACGAAGCTATCCAGCTAGTATTACATATTTCTAGCCAATAGATACCTTTTAATTAATAACAATTAAGCCTGACTGTATAAATACTTATCGGTAAGTAAAATAGTCTACGATGGAAGGCTAAGTAATTAGACCCCTTGAACTTAATATAGTCGGTTTATATAGGCGACATCGTAAGGAACTTCTATTCGCTTGGCGGAACTTCATTTGTAGGTACTAAAATTCTACATCAATGCCTGTCGGGCCTAACGAACCACGGCCGAAGCCTCCCAGACCAGAACAATAATAGTCTCACTCACATAACAGCCACTTATAAAAACACATAATAAATGTGTGTCAATGTGTCCGTCTGTCTGTTACCTTGTCACAGCCCGTTTAGCCGATTTTGACAAAATTGGATACAGAAATGGGCCGTACGTTGGCTGCATTTCATGCTGGAAAAGCAAAGAGTTTCTACCGGGTTAAAAACTAAATCCACGTGGACGATTTTAATTAAAATAAATATTTGCTCCAGTAATGCGCTGGACCGTGGTTTCATTACTTTATTTTTGATTATTGTTTTTTTTTTTTTTAATTTAACGCAACCGCTGAATTTCTCGCTGGTTCTTCTTGGAAGGAATAGCATTCCGAACCAGTAAGATTCATTTGACGAATCAAAAGCACTTGTAAACGTTTAGCTGAATATAAAATATTATATTTTGTTCCAGCCGCCCCTGTGGCCGTGAGCAAAGTAGCTTACACCACCACCCACGGCGGATACGGAGGCTACGGCGGATACGGCGGCCTCGGCGGATACAGCGGCCTTGGTGGATACAGCGGCCTGGGTGGTTACTCTGGCCTAGGTACTCGTACATAACATTAAAATAATTTGCCATCCAAAATGTTTTAAAGTTAAAGTGAAAAATTAGTGTTCCTAAAATCTAAATCCACACAGTAGAAATCATGGACATCATCCTGTTGTTGAAGCATACTACTGCAGTGCTAACCTACTTTCCCTTGCAGGAGGCTACGGTGGTTACAGCAGCGGTGGTTACGGCAGCGGTTATTACGGCTCCCCCATCGGTTACTCCGGAGGTTACGGAGGGTACGGCGGGTACAGTGGCGGATACGGACATGGCCTGGGCGGATACGGCGGGTATTACGGACACCACTAAACTACCTCTGCTCTACTATTCTTCTAGCCTGCCCACGACTTTTATGCTATAGACCATAGATTAAAGTGGTGAAAAGCGGTAAAATCTGTTACAAAATGTATGAAACGTGCAAATCGCTCTAGTTTGTGGGCGGTTTTTAACTCGCTTACAATTTTCCTGCTCGCCGCATCGCTTAAAGTCGTGAACAGGCGATAATGTGTTCATTCTCCAAATCGATTTAATACTCGACAAAAAAGGCTATGGATTTTGATCGAAATCCTAAGATTTATCTCAGAGAGCTTGCCATGACATAAATGATTTGTTTAATAACGCCTTGAACATGTTGCCTTATAGTTACCTCGAATTACAATATATTTTGTATAATAAGTGATAATTTTACAACGAATTTCTTTGCGACCCTTTGTAAATATGTAATAAATAATTTGATAAATTATATATTTTAGTTGTATCCTTCTTTCTTCTTTTCTTTATAATAAGTTTTTTTTATTACAAGACAGTCTTACGCTTGACGACAGTAAAATGCATATCGAAAGCAATGGTGAACTCTACGTTGGAGCGCGCTTGCCTAGACAATGAATATTCACTCTTTCCTTGAAGATACTCAAGGCATAGGTACGTGGCAGGAAACACGCTCCAGAGCTTAGCAGTAGGTACGTATCGGAAATGATGAACAAAAGCGTTTCGTGCGAGGAGATTGGACGTCGACCACCACACATGGATACCGACGCTCACGATATCTCGCAGTTCCGTGATAAAACGGTGCAAGAAGTGGATCGCCGTTACAATTACTACCTAATAATTACTAGACTTTGACTGCCTCGTTGGTCTAGTGGTTAGCATGTTCGACTGCGGACTACGAGGTCCCGGGTTGGGCCAGTAACAAGTATTGGGTTTTTCTGACTAGAAATTCGTAGTACTAGCCTGGAGTAAGAAATTTGGCGGTGCTTCATTCCCGTGCCTCGGAGAGCACGCTAAGCCGTCGGTCCTGCGCCTGATCTCTTTCCGGTCGTTTCGGATGTTCCGTAACATCAGGCTATGAGAAGAAATTAACAGAGAGTGCACATATGTACACATTTGTGCACTATAACTATCTCCCGCGCAGATGGCTAATATCTCTGATAGCCGCCGTGGCCGAAATTCGGTAGGGAGGACATTATTACTTAATAACTAGATGATGCCCACAACTTCGTCCGCGTGAATTAAGTGTTTTTCGTTCCCGCGGGAACTCTTTAATTTTCCGGGATAAAAAGTAGCCTATATCCTTCACCGGGATACAACCTATCCTACCAAATTCCATCAAAATGGGTTAAATAGATGGGCCGTGAAAGCGTAGCAGACAGACACACATTCGCATTTATAATATTAGTATGGATAATTATTGAATAAATTGATTACTCGATATTACTTAACTCTATAATAAATGATTTTACGGCCGGTTTCTGAATTGAGAATTTCATGTTGAGTCTGTCTCAAAGATAAGGACTAATAATTAAGCAAATTTTTGTTTCTGAATTGATATTGGGCCGGTTTTTGAATTAAGCATTCAAGCAAAAACAGCAAGTTCCAACTCTCAAACCTTACACATTATCAATTCAGAAACAAAAATTTGCTTAATTAGGCTTTAAGTACCTAGTCTTTGAGACAGAGACTCAACATGAAATTCTTAATTCAGAAACCGGCCGTAAATCAAAGCTATTTACTTAGCTATATCTGTGGGTATATTTACAGTTCGTGCCCGGCACGGAAGCGTTCAGTCTCTCAAAGGCGTCATTACCGATCTGCGTAGCTTTATCTGCTCTCCTTTTGGAGATAAGAGCATTGAAAAGCCATTTAACGTAAATTGTATTGATAGGTATCTTGCGATATTAAAATATTGAATTATTATAAACAAATGATGTAACATTAAAATCTAAATTAAATCTAAATTAAAAACTACATACATTAAAAACTAAAAACTACACGTTAAAAATATCATCAATTCCGCTGACTGCGTTACCCCGCTGAATAGGCAAACTTATATGTTGGCCGAGGTAACTGCTAGCCCTCCGGTCACCTGTGGACTCTGTGAGACGAGAAGATAGATCCTTAAAAAAGGATCTGGCATCTTCGCCCCACGACCCCAGGGTTTCAACACCAAAAGGCACAAAAATGAAATTATTTTCAATAATTTCATACTTGCGCCTCTTGACTCTTTCTGCATTAGTGGCCGCCGCCCCCGCTGTCATGGAGGACGCCTGCAAGTGGGATAACGCTAGCGTATCCACGCATGTGGCATCCCAAACAAGCGACCTTCCTTGCTTCCACCGAACAAGAGTCATCCCGTCGGGTCTCTTACCATCACTGTGCGCCAAGCCATTAGGCTCTAACACTGCAGGCACTTTAGCGGTGGCAAGAGACCTACGAATGAGGTCGTTCAGGGAAGCATGTCGCGAAATTCTTTTAAATATTTCTTGAATACAAGTGTAAATTACAATTTTAAAATAACCCCCGACATAATATGGAAGTAACATTTAAAAAAAAGCTGATGACCTTCAGACGGATTAACAGATTTTCATGAAACAGGGCTAAGAACACTCGGGATAAAATTATGTATGACACAAGAAGAATATAAAAGAAAATCGGTTTATCCGTTTGGGCGCTACGATACTACAGACAGATACACAAACATACACGTTAAACTTATAACACCCCTCTCTTTTTGCGTCGGGGGTTAAAAATCAATTCAAGCGATTTCCGTCTGATATTGCTTGTCATCTTGATTCTTGTTACCGTTTTCATAATCACCACTCTGCAATGCCTCTTACACTAAACAACCCTCTCTATTAAATAATAAGTAGGTAGGTATGTAATTTTTCCCTTGGTATATTACCTCTGACCAGAACATAGCTCAATAATCATAAATTGTACTAATTAGTGCAAAAGTGTGTATGTTTGTTGGTTTGTCCTTCAGTCACGCCGGAACAGAACAAAATGTCGACGTGATTTTTTGCATGGGTGTAGTTGAGGACCTGGAGATTGACATGGGCTACTTTTTATCCCGGAAAATTGCCTACAAAGCGCCTTGCCTTCACTCTCTCTTCTTCACTCACTCTCTCTCTTGCCTTTTACACTCACATTCACTCTTGCCTTTACGGTGCTTGAGTTATACATATCAGAAAACGCAGAAGCCGGAAGGGCATACCTCACAATATTAGCTTGGTTCGTGTGAGAAACGTTGAAAATTAACTTTTCGTGTGATCCATTTGGCAATGTGTCAGTGCTGTATTTTACAAAACAAGCTAGCAAGATACTGTGCAATGATATCATCAAGGAACAAGAAATCCGCCAAAGCAGACAAATCTATGGTACAGTGTGCATCTTGCACTTGTAGCTTGCGATATTCACCGCCCAGTAAGCCAGCAATTCGCACCGCCACTGCACCACACCACACAATTTTTTTTTTTTTTTTTAATCCACTACAAGTTAGCCCTTGACTGCGATCTCACCTGATGTTAAGTGATGATACAGTACAAGAGGGTAGCGGACTAACCTGTTAGGGGTATGGCAGTTATATTAAACCCACACCCTTATTCGGTTTCTACACGGCATTGTACCGGAACGCTTAATTGCTTGGCGGCACGTCTTTGCCGGTAGGGTGGTAACTAGCCACGGCCAAAGCCTCCCACGGCCAGACCAGAGAAAATTTAGAAATTATATGTATATTCCCAAATTGAACCCGGGACCTCCGCACGTTAAGACAATAGCGCTCAACACTGCGCCACGGAGATCGTCAAATCCTCAAATATCCTCAGGAGATATTGACTCGACAATGCACAATTGTGAAGTTCATTGCAATCTTTCTCAATCGTGCATTGTCGAGTGACTTGTATCATGAACTTTGCCTGCTTGTATCCAATACTAAGCAATTACTTTTTAAAACTGACATGAAAGCTAGGGCTTCCAATAGTAGGGATCCCGGTATTGGCTAATACCTCCCCTAGCTTTCATTACCGGTAATGGTGACACTATAAACGAAGCAGTGATTATTGCATATATTTCTTGGTACATGCCACTGTTTTTATTCGGCTAAATTTAAAACTTGTATCTTATGCACATTAGCTCAATAAAAGCACCTTTATTGCTTAAAACCAATGAAGAAAAGTCATTTTTGATCACTCAGAGGGAAAAATTTGTGTTTGAATTTAGAACCCTGTGGTTTGGAATTTCTATTTAATTGACTCATAAAACATTCAGAAATCTGTTTTTCCATTTTTTTATTATGATTCTTTTAAAAAATAACTATTGAATTTTTAATTAATTTGTGTTCTGACTAAACTATGTATTTTCACGAGTAAAAAAATGGCATTTCCTCATTGAATTTAAGCAGAAAAGTGCTCTTTTGGAGTTAATGTGGTGAAAAAATTTTTTTATGGAAAACTGTTTTTATGGTGCAGTTTCCTTCAGAAAATGTTCTTATTTTAAGTTTTTACTATTATTAAGGATTACTTAAAATTACATTAATCCAACCATACATAATATTATAAATGCGAAAGTGTGTCTGTCTGTCTGTCTGCTACGCTTTCACGGCCCATCTGTTCAACCGATTTTGATGAAATTTGGTACAGGGATAGATTGTATTCCGGGGAAGGACATAGGCTGCTTTTTATCCCGGAAAATTCAAGAGTTCCCGCGGGAATCGAAAACACTTGGTCCACGCGGACGAAATCACGGGTATCGTCTAGTATAGTATATATTAATACCGGTATTGAAAAAAACCGGTATTCGAAAGCCCTAATGAAAGCTAAGTCGTTTTAGCTGAGTACTTACTGAAAAAATTACTGTAACATTTCTTATCTTTCATAACAAAGTGTTGACAAATGTTACATGACTGTTAATATAGAACCAGTTGCAAACAAGTTCCCAACACTCTATTTTGGAACGGCAACGACTCCCCCGGGAACGCCCGACTTTTCCGCCTCAACACTGAAACAGATGATTAATCAAATGTAACGGCACATCGTAAATGTAATTAGTACAAAGAAGTCATAATATTTCACCAGTCACCATCCCATAACTGGGCCTTTGGGTAAACTCAACATTTTCCGGGACGATATTTTTTTATTACACTACAAGCTAGCCCTTGGCTGAGATCTCGCCTGATGGTTAGTGATGATGCAGTCTAAGATGGTAGCGGGCTAACTTGTTAGGGGTACGGCAGTTATATTAAACCCATAGGTACCACCTATTCTGTGCCCATACCCCTTTATCGATTTCTACACGGCATCGTACCGGAACGCTAAATCTCTTGGCGGCACGTCTTTGCCGGTGGGGTGGTAACTAGCCACGGCCGGAAGGCTTCGCCCTTCGGCAACAGGATGTAATAAGTACAAAAAAAGTCATAATATCTCACTACCCCTTAGGCTACGTCCGCACTGCGAAAAACAATCGCGCGAATATATTTTATACCGCACTGCGTGTTTGTATCGAACCAGATTTTTTTATTATGCTCATTACGTAGTTAAATCGCAAGTGTGTATGCCTCTATATGAATTCAAGAATTGCAAAATTGTGAAAAAAAAAGTCGCGCGAATGTTTTTCGCAGTGCGAACGTAGCCTACTAGTCCTATGGGTAATTTCGACATTTTCCGGGACGATAAATATTGCTAACGTTATGTCGGGAATGGCTTAATAGATGGCCTCTTTGGCGCATTGGTGAGCGCTGTAGTCTTATAGTGGGAGGTCCCAGGTTTGAGCCCGGGCAGGGCCAATTTGTGAATTTATAATTTTTAAATTTTCTTTGGTCTGGTCTTTGGGAGGCTTCGGCCGTGTCTAGTTACTACTCTACCGGCAAAGATTTACCGTAAGCGTAAAAGGGTTAAGCCATAATTCACCACAATAACTGAGTGAAGATTGGTAGACTTCACACATTTGACAGTGCAGGTTTCAAATGTTTTGTACCACTAAAACAGGATTATATTATGTCACTGATCAAGGGTCTCTACCACCGGGTCAGAAAACAAATTCTACTGAGAAGAGCTGGCAAGAAACGCAACAGTTGTACTTTTTCAAAGAAAATCGTTACGATATGCAGATAATATATCTAATCTCACCTTCACGGTTCACCGTACTTGGTACGATGTTAAAGGTACGATCTTTAGGCTGTGCTTGAACTTAAACTTCAAGTAAGGAATTCTGGAGAAAACTTGAAGTATTCCAATATCAACGCACATGGACATTATCATACATGAATTATTGAGTACCCTTACCACCAGTTTTAAATCGATAAATACGACTAACGTAGACGTTGATCGCATTCGAACGCGTGAGCTTGGTGTCAAAGTTAAATGCTAAAAAGCGCTTGATTTAAAAGTCATAATTAAAAGATTTTAATTTCGAAACGTTACCGTTTGGAGCGCTGGTTGTCAATGCACACGGAATTTAGCTCTAATTATACTTTGACGGCAATTTGTGTTCGAACGCTCGAATACTACGATCAACGTTCAGCCTCGTATTCATTAAGGGGTGATATCCCGCGATACGAATCCCTGGAAATGACGTTGAGCGATGCCATCTGACCACAGACCATACAACTCGGTGCATCTGACATCGCTAGATATCTTGTCTCGCGCCTGTTAAAACTCAGACTCAATTTCTTTTGTTCAAATAAACTTTTACAAATGCTTTTGAGTCATCGAGTGAATCTGATAGTTCGTGCGAAGTTGAGCGACGTCGCCCGTCATCTCTAACGACACGTGTCGCGGGAGATTTATGATATTTTAAAAACTTGTGGTAAGGGTGCGAAGGGAAAAATCCCAGCGACTTAACTCCGAGACGAGCTAAATGGAGTGTGACCGCGACTCGGGAACAACTCGAAGCGTGCCTAAAACTTGACGCCACTTTTACGAACCAAGGTAAAACTTCGCCTGATGCAAATACCACATATCGCTATGGAGTGGAAAATTTTATGCGGCGGAAGTTTAAAATTTTAAATGGCTAAGTTTTATTTCATAACTGGCTAATGCCCGCGACTTCGTCCGCGTTGACTTCGTCCGCGTTGATTGAGGTTTTTGAGACCCGCGGCAACTCAATAATTTTTAAAAAGTAGCCTAATTATATATATTATGTCCTTCCCCAGGATGCCTGCCCGTAACAAAATTTCGTCAAAATAGAAAGATGAATAGGCCGGGAAAGCGACAGACAGACGCACTTTCGCATTTATAATATTAGTTTTATTTTGTATTATTGTGTTCTTTTTCTTCTAAATATGTAAAAGGAAAGGGCGGTCCCCGTTCCCTTTTGCTGACTGACTGATCTATCAAAGAACAGCTCAAACTACTGGACAAATCAGCTATTATAACGTAGACATCCGCTAAGAAAGGATTTTTGAAAATTCAACCTCTAAGGGGATAAAATAGGGGTTTGAAATTTGTGTAGTCCACGTGGACGAAGTCGCTGGCAAAAGCTAGTTTGATATAATTATCAAACAGTACAAATTCCCTAATGCCTGTTAGAAAAAAATAGCAAATAATCTTACTTATTATTCTGCGATCAAAAATTAAATAGGTGATTTTCGCAACAGAGCAGCTGGTAGGTAAGTCAGGATGGTATATTCGTATTAGTGTAGACTGTAGATAGTAAATCGTAGATAGGTACCAATATTATTAAATGCGAATATGGGTTTGAAGATTTTTCCGTTATATGTGATTTTTTGCATGGATACAATACAATATAGGTGCACATAATAACCTGAGTAAAAAGTCAATTTTACTAGAGTAAAATTTAGACAATATTTTGTCTAGGAAAATCATGGGGTCCCCACGGGATTTCAAGTAATTTACAGTGGTTTGCAATGGTGGACTCTGGCCAAACCCTTCTCATTCTGACAGAAGTAAGTTGGCGATTGATTGAAATGATAATCATGATGATGATTTAGTTCTGGAAAAAAATAAAACAGTGTATAAAATTTAAGTCAATTATAATTCAAGTCCATCATGGAATTGCCTATCTATCATCGTATTTTTATGTCTATCATTTAATTATTCTAGCCCGTATTAGGAGGCCTCCGCATGAGAGCAAGGGTTGATTAATGAGGGTCATGCTCTTATTTTGTTTAATATTGGGTGAAAATGGGCGAAAACATCCCTAAGGGCTTAATATGTCGCCTTAAAATTACTTATGCGGTAATTACGCATGTAATATCATTTATTTTTTTCAGATTATAACAGATTTGTGCATAGTTTGATAAAATGTGTTTAACCACATTCAAATTGAGCCATCTTAAACTTCTCGCAGGGGCCATACAAAAAAAATTTCAAGCACCCGTTACAATCTCTACACTAAACTAAAATGACAGCTTTAAATCTAGAACTTCTGTCCCTTAGGAGTTCCCGCAGGGAATTTAATGAAAGGGTTAGCAATATTTTAATGCTGTCCTTTTACAAGTAGTTTAGAGATGTGCACTACAGAATCAGCCCCATTATCTCTACAGAATAGATGATCCCTCACCAAATTCCTAGACTAACTAGATTTTACTAAACCAAGCTTAAAGTGACGCTGACATTAGAATTACCGACGACATTTGAACCCAGCTTTTTCATGCTAATTGGTAGTCTGCAGTTCGGCTCAGCTGAGTCAAGTTTCAATTAGACTCGTCCGAAATTAACTATAGTTTTTAAACACTTCCATGTGAAAACCATTAGTGTTACGCGTTAGTTAAATAGACCCATTATTTGACCTGTTTCGTTGACTGTAAAAATATAATCCACTAGCTGATGCCCGCAACTTTTTCCGCGTGGATTTTTTTTTTTAATTCCCGCGAAAAGTCCTTCATTTTCCGGGATAAAAAGTACCCTGTGTGACCTGTGTCACTCTCCAGGTCCTCAACTGTGCTTACCTATGCAAAAAATCACGTTGATCCGTTGCTCTCTTGCGGCGTTATTGAAGGACAAACCAACAAACAAACACAGTTTCGCATTTATAATAATAATTGTGTTTTTTTATTATATCGTCGAATAATAAATCTAACTAACAGAACTACTTCTGGAGCATCCTCAAAAATGTAACGTATGTATAAATTCTGCAACGTTATTATTGCATATTTCACAAAATGCAAGAGACATATTTTCACAAGTGGGCCTTAAATTTCTATTTCTGCGGTTGCATCTCAACATCTTGTAACGTCTTCTCAGATAAATGTATCAAAAAAAAATTGCGTATAACGATTCAGTGCTTGAAGATATTATGATGTAATTTTTTTTTTTATTTAAAGAAAATAATACAATAGAACTTAATGCTAGCTAGCGTAACCTAATTACTATATAAATCATGCCCGCGTGGAATGGTGGCAAGAATGCTGGCTGCATTTCCGCGCTTGATAGCCAGGCTGATCCTTTGCGCAAAAAATCAGCCAGCCCTTCTGTCACCAGATGAGGCAATTAACCGCGGTGAAATATCTCGTAAAAAATTTTTGGCACTAAGACTCCATAGCCCCAGGGTCTCCACGGCAAACGGAACAAATGTAAAATTGTAAATTTTCAAAATTTCCGTTTTTAATGTCGAGTAGGTATAATATCCATCCTATTAATAATATTTAGCGTGTCCTTTTCACAGCTGATCTCTTTACCGAATTAGATAAAATTAGGTAAGTACAGAAAATTTCGTTGCATGACATATTCCCGGGACGGATATATACTACTTATATCCCGGAAAATCAAAGATTTCCTATAGGATTTTGAAAAACGGGTAGTCGCGGGCATCATTTAATAACTGCATAAAATTAGTCAAATTCAAATTCGAATTCAAATTATTTTTATTCAAATTAACTTTTACAAGTACCTACTTTTGAATCGTCGAGTGAATTCAACTGGTTCGGAATGCCATTCCTACCGAGAAGAACCAACAAGAAATTCGGCGGTTGCTCTTTTGAAAAAAATAATTTACAATTTAATTAATTTGTACAATACAATAAGTAACAGCTGTCCTTAGCATTGCTGGAGCGAGTCAAATCCATGATCCTTTGTCATTTACGATAAGATAATCTAGATTAAGATAGTCGCTATGATAATCTCACATCTGAAGAGATCGCCCTCAAGGGTGACTTATCTTGTAATCATAAAAAACGGTGTCCGAGTAACAGGCGTATATTAGTCAAAACAGACAATACCAGACATTGCCGAAAAACAAAGCAAATGAACAAAAAGCACACGCGGCACCCGTAGAGTATAATGACATCCTTTGTTAGTTGCCCGGTAAGTACCCGGACAAACAATACAAAGTGATGGGTATCTCCGGGTGATGCAGATCTCATTCAGCGGTCTCCATCCACACTGCATTCCTCTTTTATTTTTATTCTAAAAATCATATTGTGCTCTTATTAACCCCCGACGCTAAAAGAGGGTTGTTATAAGTTTAATGTGTGTATCTGTGTGTTTGTCTGTGGCATCGTAGCTCCCAAACGGATGAATCGGTTTTGATTTTTTTAGAGTTTAGCTCCTTAAGAATCGATTTTCATATATAAGCTCGGGATATGAACACTTTTCGTTCGTAAAGAGTAAACTCCAGTCGTGCGTCGGAGCTGACACACACATTTTTTAATATTTTTTGTTTGTATGATTCATGAAAATCGGTTCAGCCGTTTGAAAACCATCAGCACTTTAAGATATCTGTATCTCTGTGTATTTACACACGTTAAACTTTGACTCCTCTGTTTTTACGTCAGGAGTTAAAGACAGAATGGAGCAGCGTGAGAACGGCCTATATTCGAAATACCAATTACTTAAAAAGGCTAATTTATACAAACTTTTTGCGCCGGTCACATTTTATATCGTCAGGGCACCTCAAGCCCTGGGCGGGGGTGGGGGCGTTTAAAAATATAGCATTTTATCTCGCGCTTAATTGCCCGCCTTCAAATTAATTGTTTCGTTTTATTTTTGTGCACGAAAGCCTTTATTTTCGCGGCGACTTTTTTTTTGTACTTTTATTTCACTCCCGAATTACTTTAAGTGCTGTGAAGGCTTCCCATTTATTTTGGTGCTAATACACTTATTAAAAACCTTAACTGTGTCTTTGCCATTTTTTATACACAAGTTAGCCCTTGACTACGATCTCACCTGATGGTAAGTGATGATGCACTCTAAAATGGTAGCGGGCATGGCAGTTATATTAAACCCATACCCCTAATCGGTTTCTACATGGCATCGTGCGAACGCTAAATCGCTTGGCAGCACGCCTTTGCCGGTAGGGTGGTAACTAGCCACGGCCGAAGCCTCCCACCACCACCAGGCCGTCTATGGTCCAATGGGCTAATTAATCTAATATAATTTTAAATCTAATTAATATACGATAATAATTAAGTTAATTTACGATATTTGTGAAATGGTGATAATAATTTTAAAAAACCCGGCTGAGTTTGTTGTGGGCTCTTCTTAGACCAGGGCGCGTTTGGAACCCTCGTAGCTTTAGTTTCGAGATCACCATCACGCCTTGTAAGCTTTACGTTCAGAAGGTGTACTTTTACCTACCAATTTTGAATTTATACTTTGAGTTTTGAGTTTTTGTTCGACTGTGGATGACGTGTGTGCAGCTTGGATACCCAGGCACGCACCTCTAAATTATATCGGAGTTATGCGCGTTGTAAGAAATCAAATATCTCTTGTTGTAACGGTAAAGGAAAACAATATGGTGATGAAACTTGCTTGCCCCAGAGTTTTTCATAATGTTCTCAGAAACCCCGGCTCATCATGAGAAGAGACTCGTGCCAAAATGTCAGTTTGATGTCACGTACCTTGACGTTCCTAAAATAAGGATTACAATTCTATTTCTAAAACACGAAAGTCAACAATTATGGAACAATACGGCTCCCTGTAGTGAGCCGGCAATGGGTGGAAGTGATAGTAAGTATAAAATGATTAATTTATTCAAGCTACGCCTAATAATTTCACGGAAGACGCGACGAACTGTTCCGTCTCAAGGATTAAATGTTATCATTCCCGGAACACTCTCCCGGCCCGACTGCCATTTACTATTTGGTACTAGCTTTCGCCCGCGTCTTCGTCCGCTGTGACTACACAAAGTTCAAACCGCTATTTTACCCCCTTAGGAGTTGAATTTTCAAAAATACTTTCTTAGCGGATGACGCGTTCCCTAGAAAAAGGGGGTTGAAAGACAGACAAACGTACAACGAAGTGATCCTGTAAGCCTAACGGTTCTTTTTTCCCTTTTGAGGAACGGAACTCTAAAAGTTACAGATCCCTACTTGCTGGGATTCGAAACCCGGGTCCATAGCATCTCAAAATTTTAATCGCCAGGCAAGTATTTGACAGTCACTTTAAAAAGTTGCACCTACCCTATGCTACAAGCGTGAAGCACCTGGCTAATAAAGATAAAATTCCCAACGCCGTCAAACGCGAATAGCTGTCGTATGTCTGCGCAGTTAGACGCCGCCGGCTAATTCCGTGTAATTGCACCGGTAATTTGGGCCCGCGCATGTGCTCGTAAAGCAGACAAATAGGCTTTATCATTCGTAAAATTATAACGAAGGTGCTCGCGGCACACGGCAGCGCAGACGCGCGACTGTATGAATGTAAGAATATGCGACTACTAGCGCCGCCTGTAGGGGTCTTCTTCTTGATCACACCTATAGTTCCACCAACTTATCCGGCTTGGTGGCCAAAATTGGACCTACATTTATGCCTGTTAAGTTGTTGTTTTTATTTTATTTTTAATGTATGCTAGCAGCGCTGTCGCCGGGTTTGACAATAATGAAGATTGTACTTACTTTTTTGTAGCGTGTGGACGTCAAACTTAATAAGAGGAGTAGATGCACACATTTTATTTTATTCCACTACATGTTACAGCCCTGGAATGACGTCTCACTAAATGGTAAATGATAAAAAAAGAAAGAGCAACAATTTATTCACCAGTGGTATCACATACAAAACTAGATTCAAATGTAGCACTTTCATCTGTGACTCCATCCAGAAAGGGTGTACAGCTACAGAATGGGTAATAATAGTGTACATCTCAGCGTTTTGCCCTGCGTCATATGCCCATAAATGCATACAAAGCAAGGCACTTGTTTTCAGATGTGACCTCGGGTGACGTCACAGTTACAGCAATAAATTAACTAACTAACTCATCAATTAATTGATTAACTCAACGGGTACTTAACAGCAAATCTAACGTGATTAGTGTTATACTTAGCTTTAGAAATTTTCAACGTTTTGGCTGTGTCTGGTGATCAAAATATGATCGTTAAAAAATAGAAAAAGGGATGTCGATAGTCTGCGCTGCTCAAACTGGAGCGTCACATATGCGAAGGCTTTATGATGTGACACTCGTGACACGTATGGCTGACATTTCGCGACTTTATACAGCGGCACTAGAAATTGGAGTTTATTGACTACAATTTTTTAAACAGCCTGTATATTTTATGTGCCTTTTAATGTACCTACGTCACAACTTCTGTTGCTAACGCACCCAGGGGCCATACTGCCAACACTTAAAGCCATATTGTTTCATTATTGTTGACTTTCGTGTATTCGATTATAATCCTTATTTTAGGAACGTCAAGGTACGTGACATCAAACTGTCATTTAAAGTAATATTGCTTAAGTATTGTTATAAGCGTTAACAGTAGGTATGGCCCCTGAAGAGCCGAGATGTGACTTTATTTTACAGGATTTATAAATTCGAGTTATTTATTTAAGTGTATAATATACGTCAAATGTTATAGCTTTTTCGTGCCATTTTTCGTAGATGATGCATTACGCAGCTTTTTATACAACGATTAGGTGTGAGTTTACTAACTTTTTAGTCTCTAATATACCTAATGTACTCAAGTAAGTACCAAAAGAGTACATAGATCAGTAGCTTCGTCCATTTAATTTGTTTGACTGTTACATACCTAATAATAGTGATTATGTTCTGCATGGATTATGTTTTTTTGAAAAATGCCGTGGGACCTCTTTGATTGAACGATCAACAACGTCAATAGATCACTTCTTACGATAATTCAATCATTAATTAATTATTACACACTGAGATTTGTATCATCCATGAGTAGAAAAATATCTTCGATCATTGGTGGCGATAAATAAATAATTAAATATTATTATAAACTACTAGCTTTACCCGCGGCTTCGCTCGCGTTTGGTCCGATTTACATACTGTTAGATCGCTTGAATTTATTTGGTCACTCGATAGTTTTAAGTTTGCGATAACTCCTAAGATATTATATAAAATTGTATGGAGTAAAGGACAATTATTATTATGTGTATAATATTCTTCAGGTTAAACTAACTTATTTAATTAGATAAGAATCAATATCGTATCCGTCAAAATAGTTTTCAAAATTCCAATTAAAACTACATTATATTATGTAACCATTCTTTTACACATTAAAATGGGTATAGTAAGCTATCCTTAATAGATAGACATATGCTTTCGAGAACTTTTCTGTAGACCTATAATAAAAGAGGAACATTTCCACCATACATTGCTTTCTTTTATCTCAAAGGGATTGAGGCAGCGTTTTCGATGAAAACTTAAAGTCGATTTTTTCCGACATCTTCAAAAAACATACTATTTCAAGCAATTAAGTTATACCTGAGAGTAATACACATAAGCCTTCCTCTTGAATCACTCCGTCCATTAGTGAAAACCGTATGCAATTGGTATTTTTTGAGTTTATCCCGTTCAGACAGACAGACGCGGCAGGGGGACTTTTTTTATATTATGTAGTGATAGTGAAGTGATGTAGTGAAGATTTATTAATCTAATTATTATCATTAGATAGTTTAAAACAAGATAATTAATATCAAATATCATCAATTATATAAGTTTAAAAACAAATTAGCTTCTGCCTGAAAATTAACACGTTAACGTGGCCCTGGGACGATGAAGACAATTGTATTTTTGGTGGCGATAAGCCTCGTTACTGTGGCATGTAAGTTTTATTCAGATACATTTTTTTATTATTTTCTAACAAAATATAGAATTAAGTTTCTTTTTGGTTCTTCTCAGTATAAGAGCAACTGACGAATTTCTTGCCGGCTCTTCTCAGTAGAATTTCTTTCCTAGCCGGTGGTAGAGTCAAACACGCGACGACCGCCATGGCACAGTGTTGTCTTAACGTGCGGAGGTCCCGGGTATGATCCCCGGCAGGGTCAATTTGGGAATTTATAATTTCTGAACTTTCCCTGGTCTGGCCTGGTGGGAGGCTTCGGCCGTGGCTAGTTACCACCCTACCGGCAAAGACGTGCCGCCAAGCGATTTAGCGTTCCGGTACGACGCCGTGTGGAAACCAAATAGGGGTACGGGTTTTAATATAACTGCCATGGCCCTAACAGGTTAGCCCGCTACCATCTTAGACTGCATCATTACTTACTATTGGGTGAGATCGCAGTCAAGGGCTAACTAGTAGTGGTTAAAAAAAATAACATAACGTACCTAGCAGATGTGCCACCTGTGTGTCGCATATGAAATAAATAAATTGAGAATTGAGTAAAGAGTTGCCTGGAAAGATGGAAAAATAGCGAAAGCTGATATTTTTTAAGAAACTTGGACATGACAATTACGTTTGTCGGGCCAGCTAGTATGCAGTAGTAGCAGCTAGTATGATATAAATTAGTTGAGTGTAGAGTGTGACAAAAACGTTAAACGTTAAACGTTAAAGTGATAATCTAAAAGATTGAAAGTTAAACCGTCTTCACCACACACTTAACAATCCATATCTTGAAAACTACTGAACCGATTTTAATGAAACTTACACTGTTCCCTAAATTGAAGTAAATGTAAGCCAGTAAAAAAATTGTGACAATCCGATTAATGGTTTCAGAGAAATCTGCGGACAAACATACATTCATTTAGTATACACCTATGAAATTTTGTATATTAAATATTCCAAACAAATTTTGTTTGGAAGCCCTTATGTGAATATTTTGCAGTTCCAGCAATATAACATACACACGTGTAGTATTGATAATCGCCTTTTTTTAAGTCGGTTAAAAATACGTGTTCAGTGTAATGTATAAATCTATTGAGGGTAGATCGAAATTTAGTGTCATTGATGATTGTTAATTGTCATTTCGGACATAATATTTGCATTATAACTGACAAAGCTAGCTGTGTTTCCCTTGTTTCCCTTTTTCCTGTGTTCCCGAGGGATCAGCTGTTTCGTACAGTTACACACTGTATCGAATCAGAATAAAAAATTGGCAGTCATAGGGACTGCCGATAGAAGTGAAAAGAATATTTAAATTTTTTTATATTTAAAAATAATTTAAATGTAAACCGTAAAACTAAGGCATTAAAGTTCAATTACGAATATAGTAGGTACATTTGTATTTAAGACCTTTTGTCTTCGTAACAACGCGAGCATGTCGGTGACGGTAACGCGAATCCACAAGTTTACCCCCTACCAAAAAGTGCTCAACGCGGCTAAAGAAGTTTTCACTTCAATAATCTTTTGAATCGAACACCATTCCAGCGCTGCCGCGGAAGGAGAGGATAATCGGTGGTTCGCTGGCCAGCATCAGCTCGTACCCGTTTGCTACGAGTTTGCAGATGACGTCCAACGGGGTGAGCTACCGGCACGCGTGCGGCGTTACCATCCTCAACAACAGAGCCATCCTGTCGGCGGCCCACTGTTGGATGTAAGACACATAAGTAGTTACCACGTGTGTTCAGAGATTTTCTTCCCATTTGATCGCGACAACGTGCATGGAGTTGTCAAGCGCTTGGCAACTGGCTCTCGATCATCAAATCAATCAAATAAATATTATAAATGTGATGTTTGTTACTCAATACGCCCGAACGGCTGAACGGATCTGGATGAAATTTGGCACAGAGATACTTTTTATCCCGGAAAACTAAAGTGTTCCCGTGGGAACTAAAAAACCTCAATTCACACGGACATAGTCGTGGGCATCAGCTAGTTTCCTTATAAATGTAATAAGTTGTGGTGATCGAATGCGAAAAAAAGCTTGTTGGTATTTTTAATTACTTTTTTTGGGTATTGGATCGGATCCCGGTCAGTTGATGGATAGCCAATTATCCCCCTCCTATAAGCAGGCGTGACTTTACGGAAGTCCATGATAAAAAGAAAAACAAATCTATGCGGTAGGTATAATCATTTTTATTTTGCCAGAATATGTTTACAAGCAACATAGTATGATTAGGTATATATATGTGTTTAGATTAAAACTATTATCTACATATTCTGCCAAGCTTGGCGTGCAAAAATATTTGAAAAGCTTAATTTAAGATTTTAAACCTTTGCCAATTATTAAGCCGAAATAATGGAAACACGTAAAATTTCAAATTCATTGCAATATTGAAATATTCAAATTACGTTTGGAAGATGTATCTCTTTTTGCGATATCTTTAAATTTTTACAGAAATAATAGCCATTCACCAGCTACCTTTTATAATATTATGGTGCATTCACATCAGTATTCATTCAGTCGATATGATTTCAGCGTGATATCTCAAGTAATTTCTGAAAAAATTCTGACAGGCGCAAATGAGCAAAATTATGCCAAAACAGTTCTAATTTTCCATCATAAAGAACATAAACTTAATATTACGTATGTAATTATATTTTCAGTCGCAATCCTAACGCGAACCGGCATCGCGTTCGCGTCGGTTCAGCTAACGCCAGCAGTGGTGGTCGGCTGCACAATGTGGCGCGATTCATAAGCCATCCCCAGCACAGCATGAGGACCCATGATAACGACATCGGCATCATCAGAGTGTCCACTGCCATCCAGCTCGGCAGCGCTTCAGTGCGCGCCGCGTCCATCGCTCCAGCCAACATCAACATACCTGACAACTCGGACGTCATCGGTATTGGCTGGGGAGTCACCAGTGTAAGTTGACATACATGAGAAGTGAGAACCCATGACAACGACATCGGCATAATCAGAGTGTCCAGTGCCATCCAGCTCGGCAGCGCTTCAGTGCGCGCCGCGTCCATCGCTCCAGCTAACATCAACATACCTGACAACTCGGACGTCATCGGTATTGGCTGGGGAGTCACCAGTGTAAGTTGACATACATGAGAAGTGAGAACTCATGACAACGACATCGGCATAATCAGAGTGTCCAGTGCCATCCAGCTCGGCAGCGCTTCAGTGCGCGCCGCGTCCATCGCTCCAGCTAACATCAACATACCTGACAACTCGGACGTCATCGGTATTGGCTGGGGAGTCACCAGTGTAAGTTGACATACATGAGAAGTGAGAACCCATGACAACGACATCGGCATCATCAGAGTGTCCACTGCCACCCAGCTCGGCAGCGCTTCAGTGCGCGCCGCGTCCATCGCTCCAGCCAACATCAATTTACCGGACAACTCGGACGTCATCGGTATTGGCTGGGGAGTCACCAGTGTAAGTTGACAGATCATGAGGCCATGACTATGATATCGGCGTCATCAGAGTGTCCACTGCCATCCAGCTCGGCAGTGCTTCAGTGCGCACAGCGTCCATCGCTCCAGCCAACATAAACATACCTGACAACTCGGCCGTCATCGGTATTGGCTGTGGAGTCACCAGTGTAAGTTGACATAAGTACATGATAAATGAGAACCCATGACAACGGCATCATCAGAGTGTCCACTGCCATCCAGCACGGCAGTGCTTCAGTACACGCCGCGTCCATCGCTCCAGCCAACATCAATATAACGGACAACTCGGACGTCATCGGTATTGGCTGGGAAATCGCCAGTGTAAGTTGACAGATCATGAGGCCATGACAATGATATCGGCGTCATCAGAGTGTCCACTGCCATCCAGCTCGGCAGTGCTTCAGTGCACGCAGCGTCCATCGCTCCAGCCAACATAAACATACCTGACAACTCGGCCGTCATCGGTATTGGCTGTGGAGTCACCAGTGTAAGTTGACATAAGTACATGATAAATGAGAACCCATGACAACGGCATCATCAGAGTGTCCACTGCCATCCAGCACGGCAGTGCTTCAGTACACGCCGCGTCTATCGCTCCAGCCAACATCAATATAACGGACAACTCGGACGTCATCGGTATTGGCTGGGAAATCGCCAGTGTAAGTTGACAGATCATGAGGCCATGACAATGATATCGGCGTCATCAGAGTGTCCACTGCCATCCAGCTCGGCAGTGCTTCAGTGCACGCAGCGTCCATCGCTCCAGCCAACATAAACATACCTAACAACTCGGCCGTCATCGGTATTGGCTAGGGAGTCACCAGTGTAAGTTGACATACATGATAAATGAGAACCCATGACAACGACATCGGCATCATCAGAGTGTCCACTGCCATCCAGCTCGGCAGTGCTTCAGTGCGCGCCGCGTCCATCGCTCGTCAATACCGATGACGTCCATTGTGTAAGTTGACATACATGAGAAATGAGAACCCATGACAACGACATCAGCATCATCAGAGAGTCTACTGCCATCCAGCTCGGCAGCGCTTCAATGCGCGCCGCGTCCATCGCTCCAGCCAACATCAATATACTAGACAACTCGGACGTCATCGCTATTGGCTGGGGAGTCACTAGTGTAAGTTGACATACATGAGAAGTGAGAACCCATGACAACGACATCGATATCATCACTGCCACCCAGCTCGGCAGTGCTTCAGTGCGCGCCGCGTCCATCGCTCCAGCCAACATCAATATACCGGACAACTCGGACGTCATTGGGATAGTCTGGGGAGTCACCAGCGTAATTTGACAGATCATGAGGATTGCGTAGCGCTAGCGATCCTGTCAGCGCTTCTCAACTCACAAATGTTTAAGTTTCTTGATAAATCGTATGTATTTTGTGAGATTGATTTGATTGATTGATTTTAAACGCCTTTATGGTTTCATGAAAACTACAAAATATTATACAATAGTTAAGAAAAAAACTTATTGCTAACATCAATATGGTACAATTATTGTTATGGCTTGACACGCTACCGCATACCTAGATTCAGGCTTTTGTGAGAAAGAACTTTCATTTTCCTACTAAAATTCTATATCAATGTTTTCCATATTAACTTCTGTTTACTCATTTTCAGCAAAATGCGCAAGTGACGTCAGAGCAATTACGTCACGTCGGCCTGAGGACGACCAATCAAGCTAGATGCAATAGCGCATTTGGAAGTAAGTATCATTTGTCTATATTTGTTCTTGACTGTTAAAATCTATTGTATCTTAAATATTAATAGAATATTATATTTAAAATAGAATAATAATATAGAATAAGAATATTTCCACAAGGGTTCCAAAAGCGCCCTGGTCTGAGATGAGCCTACAACAAACTCAGCCGGTTTGTTTTATTATCACCTTTTCAAAAACAAAATTAGAAGTATAATTATCATTTACATTAATTAGCAGCTGGAACAATTAGTTCCCATGCTTTCTTATCATTTAAAATATAATCCTCTACATTGTAATAGGATTTTTAAATTAGTTTGCGTTTTACAAAAACTTTGAATTTGTTGAGAGACATCTCCAATTATGTATGTATTCTGGTAGTAAAAGTCCAATGTCTTTAACAATCGTGCATTGTAGAGTCAATATCTCCTGAAGATATGCTCCGGTGTAGGAGTGAAACGTGCGTTCAGAATAAAATTTGCAAGATATGTGTGGTGTGGTGAAAACACAGATTTAGCTATTGTGGCGGATTATAGCTAATTACACTTTCAATTCTTTCATCTACACTAATATTATATAAATGCGAAAGTTTGAATGTATGGATGGATGGATGTTTGTTACTCAATCACGCGAGAATGGCTGAACGGATCTGGATGGAATTTGGCACAGAGATAGATTATAGTCTGGAATCACACATAGGCTAATTTTAACCCCGGAAAATTAAAGAGTTCCCGCGGGAACCAAAAAAAAACTTAATCCACGCGGACGAAGTCGCGGCCATCAGTTAGTCATTTAAATAATCCTCTACATTTTTCAATAAGTTTGCTTTTTATTACAAAAACTTGTTGAAAGCCATCTCCAATTTATGTGAGAGTAAAAGTCCAATATTATGTCTTTCGTCCAGTAAGAAGTGGGCATGGAAAGTCACCCAGCCGCTTTTTGGCCCCTAAACCACTGGTGAATAAACTGTTTCTCTTTCTTTCTCTTCTCTCTTCCAGGTTTCCCCATAACAGCGAACATGCTTTGCGCAAACTGGGAGGCGGGCGGTCGCGCCGTGTGCTTCGGCGACTCGGGCACCGGCCTGGTCTTCCGCGGCGTGGTGGTGGGCGTGGTCAGCTTCGTGGGCGACCAGTGCGCCAGTGGGCGCTGGCCGAACGTGTTCGCGAGGGTATCGCGCTACGCCGCCTGGATCCGGAACAATTCTTGAGAACTTATTGTCCCCGAGAATACAAACAATGTTAATTAATTATTTTAATAACATTATACAAAATATATTTAATGTCTTTAATATGATCTTCACGATCAGTTGCTCCTTTGAAACTTGAGGAGAAACCAATAAATCAATAAATCAAATATTCATTTATTTAATTTAGGTACACATATTGACGTCAGTTACTTACTTATAAAACATGATGGTGATAATTAGTTACGGTATCTTAAAACTAAAGTTACGAGGGTTTCAAACGCGCCCTGGTCTGAGAAGAGCCCGCAACCAACTCAGCCGGGTTTTTTTTTCATTATCACCATCTCACAAATCATCTTAACTATGGAACTATCAGAGCTATTGATTGATTTTTAAATGTCTTTATTGTGGCATAAAAATTACAAAAAGTTGAACAATAGTTAGGTAACTTATTGCTAACATCATTAAGGTAGAATGTTGTCCAGGTTAATTCACCTCTATAAACATATAACATAATATGAGCATTAACAATTAGAACATATGTATTTTAGGTAATGAGCAATCACAGAAACATAATACAATGATAATGTGCCTTACTATGTATGATAAAAAGCACTTTAAGGTTAATTAGTTAGTAACTAGATAAATATAAAATACCTGTGTAAGTTTTAAATCTTACAATAAATTATTATTGCGTCTAAAGTAAAAACTATTACGAAAACAATAGAACATTATTATTTGACGAGTAACGCAGGTATGTAGAAAAATACTGAGCCACGGAATCGGTAACGAGCAACGTAAACCGGTCGCTTGTATTGTCAACTCTGTTATGAGTCATGAAGGAAATAGTGATGGGGCAGTCTATATCTGTTGTATGTATCGGCGTAAGATAATGTGCGGAGTCTACTTCTGCCAATTGTCGATACCAACATATTAGGATGATTAGGGTTTTTACGTATATAGAAATTATGGGATAATTTTAAAATATAGTCTTTTAAAAATGGGTATTTTATCTGTTTATGCAGTTTTATGAGGTTAGTTCGAAATGGAGTATTATATGCTGTTTTAATAGCCTTGTTTTGTATTACCTGTAGTTTAGCGTATTTACTGACTGTGATACTGCACCAGGCAGGGGCCGCATATGTTAAACAGGGTCTCACTAAGACGGAATAAATTTTCAATTTAGTGGCAGAACTTAGTCTAGACTTGCGGTTTAGTATTGGTCGCAATGCGTTAGTAGCTCTAGCGCCTTTAAGAATCAGGTTGTCAATATTTTTACACCAGTTGACTTTATCGTCAAGTATTGCACCCAGATATTTAACTTGACGGCTCCAAGATATAGAAAAGTTGTCGATTTTAATAGTCCTGGCGGGAACAGAACGTTTCCTGGTAAACATTATACTTTCTGTTTTGTTAGAATTAAGTTTTAGCTTCCACTTGGTAAAAAAGTTACTCAATAACTCCATTGAAAGTTGCAAACGGCTGATTACCAAATCGCAATCCTCCGAGGTGGTATACGAGGCTGTGTCGTCAGCATATATCGCGAGATGTGTGTGTGGCTGTTTAGGAATATCATTAATAAAGAGAGTGAAAAGATATGGGCCCAAAATGGAGCCTTGTGGCACGCCAGCAGGTGTGCGTTTGGGTGAAGATCTATAGTCGCCTATGTATACCAAGAAAGAACGATTGACAAGATATGACTGAGCTAACTTGACAAGGGATAAGGGAACATTATTAATTATTAATTTATGCAAAAGACCCTCAATCCAAACCGAGTCAAAGGCCTTTTCAATATCCAACAGAACCATGCCAGTGCATTTACCCTGATTCATACCGTGCACAACATGCTCAGCTACCCTGGCTAACTGATGCGTTGTCGAATGATTACGACGAAAACCAAATTGCTCGGGTATAAGCAAATGATCTGTAGCTTTCTGGAGACGTGTTAAGATACTAGATTCGAATAATTTGCCTAGGCACGGTAATAGGCTGATGGGTCGATAACTCGAAGGGGAAGACTCATCCTTCCCTGGTTTTTTGATAGCTATCATTTTAGCAATTTTCCAAGAGGTTGGATAGTACCCTAATCTTAAACATCCGTTAAATATCTTGGTTACAAGGACTAGACATTTTTGTGACATGTTCTTAAGCAGTAAGTTAGTTAAACCATCCATACCAGGTGCCTTTCGAGATTTAAGTTTATTCAATAGTTTGCGAACCTGACTCGGTCTAACAGGTGTTTCAAGCTTTTCTACGTTAAAAGAATCGAGTTTGGTAATTGATTCAGCAACTACACGTTCAGTTTCGGAATCACTGTTCCAGTGTTTTGTGAGGTTCATGTTATCAAGGAATGCCTCTGCTAGTACTTCACATTGTTCTTGAGTCGATGAAGTAAAAGTATTATCATTAACTTTAAGAGGGGGAAATGTGTTAGATTTAGGATTTAACGATTTAACGAAGCGCCACAAGTCGGAGTTAGGATTGTCTACTTTAGCTAATTTACTATCCCAAAGGTTATCATTAAATGTTTGTATTTCTTGATCTATTTTGTATTGTAAACTATTAAATGTGGTAAGGAGAGATCTTTTAACGGCTTTATTTTGTTCTTTAAGGGAAGCTCTGCGGCAGGCGTTTTTGATTTTAATTAATTTCTTAATACGGCGCGGTAACTTAGTTTTACTATCAACGGATATCACGGGTACACTGTAGTCACGGGCATGAGCGAGAATATTTGTCAGATGTTCAATATTAGAGTCTATTTCATGAATCGACTGAAAAGGCGGTATATTTAGACTTATATTTTGATATAGGTAATCCCTATATTTAATCCAATCAGCTTTTCTATAATTATATGTTTTGTAAGATTTACGAGTATAAGTACCACTGACAGTGAAAAATACTGGGAGATGATTAGAAGACAAAGAAGTAATGGCTTCCATATCTGAGATACCTTGAACTCCATTTACTATGACCAGATCGGGTGTTGATGGGGTTCGTGAGGTATCGTAATGAATTAATGTGGGTGTACTTGGGGCAAATACATCATATTCGAAGTTGATCATGTGATTAAATAAAAATTTTCCGTGTAAATTGGCGGTAGAACAATTCCAGTAGGGATGTTTTGAATTTAGATCGCCCATGAGTACCACCGAGGGAAACGTGTTGATAATTATGTCGAGATCACTGCATAACAATGGAAGATTAGGAGATTGGTAAGCAGATATGAAAGTTACATTCTTACCGGAAAGGCATAACTGTATTCCGATGCACTCTAGGTTATGGGTTCGAGGCATTACTATGGGGACATGGGAAATATCGGACTTTATCATAATAGCCACACCTTGCCCGCGACCCTCAGCTAACTTGTCCTGCCGGTAACAATGAAATCCGGGAGTGTTAAGATTGACATTAGGAGACATTCTGGTCTCACACAAAGCAATAATATCCACTTCAAGGGCGTTTACCAAATCCTGAAGCTCAGTAATCTTTCTACGAATGCCATCGGCGTTCCAAAATAATAAACGTAAATTTACAGTATCATACATATTGCCCTAGGTGAGTTAGGATTAATATAACTTTATCCATCATATTTGTACACGCCACGAATTCACTTTTTATAGATTTGATTGCCTTGAGAATAGCTAGCATGTCCATAGTGGTTTGGTCCTTAAAGTCGTCAGAGAGCTGCGAGCTTGTGACTTTGGTAGGATTTTTGTTACCAGCTGCAACTTCGTTCCAGGAACGACCGTCAATGTTACCACTTAGAGGCTTTTTGATTGGAATTTTAGTAGCTTGGCTCTGGATCCTTTTTTCTTGAGTGAGACGCAAGTATTTCTGCCGCTCGCTACACTGTCTATAGTTAGCCGGATGGTTTTCTCCGCAATTACAACACTGAGCCTGTTGGGATCGGTCCTTTTTTGGACAGTCTACAGTGAGATGTTGCTCCGTACATTTGACGCATCGGGGTTTTAGGTTGCAATTTTTTGATGAATGTCCAAAACCTTGGCAACGAAAGCATTGCGTTCCATAAATGTTGTTAGCCTGATATTTTCTTACCTGAACCACACAGTTGCTGATGTATTTAATTTGTTTGAAGCGTTTTATGTCACACCCAGGTGGTAATTGAACAAAGAAAGGCGGACATGTACTGTTTTTGCCATCCGGTACCTTCATTTTGCGTACAATCACGTCGGCAAACCCAAGGGAAGCAAGTTCATCCTTTAAATAGGTTTCCACATAGGCAGGCAACCCAAATATCACAGCTTTAGAAGTCCTTTCATCCTTGCGCGAAAAGGTGTGGTAAGGTACATTCTCTGAGCTTAAACCCTTTTTAACAGCTTCATGACTATCCGATGAGTAGCAAATCACTGCAATTTTATTATTACTTCTGTACTGCAGATGAAAATTTTGATTGTATCTACTAATAAGAGTTCTTATGAATTCATGTGTCCATTCCTTCTTGGATTCAATTATAATAGGAGGGGTCCGGTCTGAATTTTTGCGGGCAGTGATTGCATCTTGAAGTCGTCCAGTTGAATACTCCGACGTTCCCTTATCGGCTGCTAGGGTACTGAACCGATTTGTAGTATTCACTGGAACCGATGCGTTTGTTTCCGCAGGACGCGCTGACCTTTTAGGTATTTCCCATTCAGTGGAATCCGTGGGATTGTCTCGGGGTCGTTTTCCAACTGAATTGGATCTTCTGAGGTAAGGCTCCATACTTCCAAACTTCACGCTACCCGGGAATGGGATTCACTTTATCGATAAAAACGTTTCCCATCACTAGACTACGAGCCGGTGGAACTGGAGGGAGTGAAACTAAACACGTACGACAGCGATGAGCGCGTACCGCGTACTGATGATACAGAGCTATTAGAGCAAATTATTGCCAAGCTTTCTTGTCATATTAAGTAATCCTTTACATGGTAGTAAGATTTTTCAATGAGTTTACGTTTTACATTAACTTTTTTTTTTTTTTTATTGCAATATAGGCTTGCGCTTGACGACAATCACGCCTAATATAAAGCAGTGATGAGGTCTAGGTTGAAGCGCGCTCGCCTAGAAGATGCCTATTCACTCTTGCCTTGAAGGTACTTAAGTTAAGTACTTACTTAAACTTATTCAGAGACATCTTCAACATGTTTTCTGGGAACTTATTATTACAATCACTTTTCTTCTTGAATTCATCAATGTGTTTATGCACGTATACTATGATAACCAAACAAACACACTTACGCATTAATGATGTGAGTAGTGATGGATATAACACAATAATATAACAAATATCAAAAAAACCGGCCAAGTGCGAGTCGGACTCGCGCACCGAGGGTTCCGTACTCAAGAAGTAGGTATAATTACCTTTGTTAATGAACCACAAAACTAACTTTGTTTGTAGAGGTGTACTGTTAATATCAAAAAATTACGTTTGTTGTATGGGAGCCCCCCTTTAATATTTACTTTATTGATATTTAATTATTTATTTTGAAAGGTAATATACAAGTTAATATTCTGTGAAAATTTGAACCGTCTACCTGTTACCGTTTTTAATATTGAGCAAAAAAATACGAAAAAAACACGTTTATTGTATGGGGACCCCCCTTAATATATATATTTTTTTAATTTTTAGTATTTGTTGTTATAGCGGCAACGGAAATACATCATTTGTGAAAATTTCAGCTTTCTAGCTATCACGGTCTATGAGATACAGCCTGGAGACAGACAGACAGACAGACAGACAGACAGACAGCGGAGTCTTAGTAATAGGGTCCCGTTTTCACCCTTTGGGTACGGAACCCTAAAAATGAGATCTAGGCCGGAAGCCGGGCATTTTTATCCAACGAATTGGCGATAATATGACGTGTGACGTAATGGCGGCACCTACACTTACCGAGTTACTAGCAGCTTACTGCTGAATCGAGAGTGAAAGTTGATCCTATTCGGACGAACATCGGCTTGCACACTGGCGCTAGTTTGAGCAAGCGTTTTTTAAACGCTCTCCGTAAAAAAATTGCAAATGTAAGATCGGTTGAGATTATGAGTTGAGACTTGCGAAAAGTGCTTTACCAAAAAAGCATAATAAAAAAAACACTGTAATTCAAACTCAAATGCTTTTTATTCAAATAAACTTTTACAACTGCTTATGAATTCGTTGAGTGAATCTGCCATAATGTCGCTGTACTACTCTTTTTTAAATCTTCATTTGACTAAGTATTTCCAAACACTAAATAAAGGTCTGAAAAAACCTAGTGGTTCTTCAATTCTTTAAAAAAATCAACGTTTGAGCATTTTCCAGGCACGCACAAGCAGTTTAAGCAGTAGGCACTGGTGTTATAAGTTGATATTTTACAGTACGTTCTGTAATTTAGTGTTTGTAATGTCGAGTTTTTTTTATTGCGAGATAGGCTTGCGCTGCACGAAAATCATGCTTAGTTCAAAGCAATGATGCGGTCTAGGTTGGAACACGCTTTTGCCTGGAGGACTTAATGACTTACTATTAATTGGGTCTTGTTAATTATATACTTTTTTCAAATTCACTTGTCAAGAAATTTGTTATTAAAATAATCATCAGCGTGAATCAGCGATTTGAGTGAAATTGTAATCAGTTGCACATTATCTGTTGCGGCTGAAATCCGCTAGTGTAATATGTTTATCATAAAAAGTAATCCAGTGCATGACCTATGCGCCAGTGACAGCCTCATAGCGCGGTTGCGCAAGCGCCTGTGACCAACTGAGAGGCGGCGGGTTGATTCGATCGCTTCACCCTATCTTACAGAATCTTCATTGATGTAGGGGCGTGAGAATATTACACTATTGTTACATTAATTATTATTGACTGCTTCGTGGGTCTAGTGGTTAGTATGTTCGACTGCGGCTGACGAGGTCCCGGGTTCGAGTCACGGGTAGGGCCAAAATTAAGTATTGGGGGTTTCTGACAAGAAATTATCATCACTAACCCGGAGTTAGGAAGTTGGCGGTGTGTCCCCCCGTGTCTCGGAAAGCACGTAAAGCCTGCTCCTGGTCTCCGGTCGTGTCAGATTTTCGGTCCCATCGTGCTATGAGAGTTTTTTTTTTTTTTAATGTTTCGCACTCAGTTATCCTCTGACATGGTGTCAGAGACCTTTTTCTGAATTAGGTGCCACTTACAACGGTCGTAAAGTGGTGGTGTTTTTTTTTTAATATTTAAATATACTTAGGTACTTATATGTTAATTATTTTGTTAGTGGTAATGTTTTTTTTTTCTTTTTTTTTTCTTGTGTATGTTAGTGTGAGTAGCGACCCTGAATTCAGACACCTGAGTGCTCGGCTTTGAGAGTAAAGGAACAAAGAGTGCACCTGTGTTTGCGCACACTTGTGCATAATATCTCCCCCGCAGATGGCTAATCTCTAAGGAGATAAAGCTACTAGATGCCGGCGACTTCGTCCGCGTAGATAGGTTTTTGATTCCGCGGGAACTTACGACATAAAATGTCACCTGTGTTAATTCAGCTAATAATAAGCTATCTTCATTCCCAGCCAAAACAAACTCAAACTTTCAAGTTATAGATTTGAAAGTTTGGCTTCTATACCAATCTATACTATTATTTCTATAAATAGAGATTATATAATATAGGTAGATTAGCTATACTAAGTATAATATGATAAATGCGAAAGTTTGGATGGATGTTTGTTACTCCATCAGGTCAGAACGACTCAACGGATTTTATCCCTGAAAATTAAAAAACTCCCGCTCGAACCAAAAAACCTCAATTCACCTCAAAAAACATCTAGTAGCCTAGTAGTTAGTACCTTAGTAGTTCTTCAAATTCGTCCAGTAGACTAATAGACAAACAAGCAGACAAGCAATCTGGCCGGTAGGCAGGCAGGCAAAGGACGGTAAGACACTAAGGACCAATCTTTTTTTCGTTTAATGTCCTCCCGACCGAATTTCGGCAACGGCGGCCAATCTCCAGCCCCCCTAGCATGGGCCGGGACATTTTCTCCCCGAGGAAAGGATAAAAATTAAAGAGTAACGAAAACAAGCAAAATCAAAAGCACAGATAAAAAATTATGACTCCTTGACATTAGTCGGGGACTAGTCTTTCCCCGCCTTATCACCGTCGATAATTATATCCACCCCTGTGCCCATACTCGGAGAGTGGATAAAACTGTCGGAGGGGATAAAATTTTTATCTCCGGCCCATGCTAGGGGGGCTGAGAGATTAGCCGGGATAAGCGCGGGAGTTATTACAGTGCACAAGTGTGTGCACGTACACAGGCGCACTCTCTGTTCCTTTACTTTCATAGCCCGATGGGACGGATAATCCGACACGTCCGGAGAGAGATGAGGGTGAAATACCGCCAAGTTCCTAACTCCGGGCTAGTACTGAGAATTTCTTGTTAGAAAAACCCAATACTTGTTATGGCCCGACCCGGGACCTCGTCAGCCGCAGTCGAACATGCTAACCACTAGACAAACGAGACAGTTTCTCAGTTGCCTTTTTTTCGTACTGGAGCCATCATAAATGTTATTCAGCATTTTGGAATCTTCTCGTCCCAGTTTGTTAACAATTTCAACATTAACTAGTTACGCATATTACAGTGACAAGCCTCGGGACGATTACTTTTGATGTGTGGCCATAATTATTACAAAACTTGTTTACTTTAGTGCAAAAATTAGGGCACATTCATACATACATAGTATATACCCATACCTAGTATGACTAATGCGGTATCCGTAATCCTTACATAAGAATATAGATGTGAATGTGAGTTTGTTTGTAACGCTTTCATGAACCATCTTTTCAACCGATTTTGATAAAATTTGGTACAGACATAGATTGTGTCCCGGACTCCCGGGAAAGGACATACTTACATTTTATCCCGGAAAATTAAGGAGTTCCCACGGGATTTTTCAAAAACTTAAATCCATGCAGACTACATCTATGACTAGCCTAAGTCCTTCCCCGGGACATAGTGTAGGTATGTCTGTACCATAGACTTAGAATTTTTTCATGGTCTGTACCTTCCTCAAAATCAATTCAAAATAAGACGAAAGAAAGACGAAAGAAATCAAAACAGACAGAAAGATAGATAGATAGACAGACAGACTCACTTTCGCATTTATAATATTACTATAGCTGATGCCCGCGACTCCGTCCCCGTGGATATGGGTTTTTTGGTTCCCGCGGGAACTCCTTAATTTACCGGGATAAAAAGCTTATGTGCTATTCCAAACTATAATCTATCTCTGTGCCAAATTTCATCCAGATCCGTTCAGCCGTTGGGGCGTGATTGAGTAACAAACATCCATCCATACATCCATACATCCAAACTTTCGCATTTATGATATTAGTATTAGTATAGAACATGGATTATATCAAATGCCACCATTATCAATCAAAAAATACATTACCAGCAATAAACAGATTTAGTTCGCAAAACACGTGCTGTGGCGAAATCCATCAAACTTCAACTGTACGCGTCACTCAAGTCCAGTAACTGGAGCAAGTGGCTGGAACGCGCCTCGGACTCCGGTCGAGTGGAAAGTGTCGCAACTCGATACCATTCCGCCGACCGCTGACCCGTGTCTCTGTCAACTTTGAAAGGACATCCTAACATATTAGTTTCAAGCTAACTTGATCACTTAATTTCTTGATACATTTTGTATTAGTTGGATGGAAACAGGCCTTACTTTGCGGTACTTCATGGTAACCAATGAACATGAAGCAAAGATCATTGTGAATATTCATAACAATTGCATTTGACAACTATTCAAATAAATATTTTTTTAGTGATTATTATTATTTTAAGTAAAATTTTCTTCGAAATTTAAAAAGGTACAGTCATAATTATTATTAGACCTTCATATCGTCTGACAGCGAGGTTTACTAACCTAAAAAATAATAATACACTTAGGTACTCAAACGCCATGAGATAGCACTGTTAACTCAAATTAGGATTTTAACTGACATTCCTTTAGCAAGAAAAGAATACAATTATTTTGCTATAATCCGCCAACAGAAAAAAATTCTGTATGGTCAAGCATGCAGTTACAAGAGAAGCACCGTTTACCTTCCCAACCAAGCAAGAAAGCTAAGTTCCCAAGCAAGCAATGCCACCACCACTCACATGCACCACCACACAAGACTTTTATACTATTCTCGACGCACGTTTCGCCCCGACACCGGAGCATCTTCAGAAGATGTCGACCTTACAATGCAAGATTGTCTAGTCAAACGTGCGTCGAGAATAGTATAAAAGTCTAGTGTGGTGGTGCATGTGAGTGGTGGTGGCATTGCTTGCTTGGGAACTTAGCTTTCTTGCTTGGTTGGGAAGGTAAACGGTGCTTCTCTTGTAACTGCATGCTTGACCATACAGAATTTTTTTTCTGTTGGCGGATTATAGCAAAATAATTGTATTCTTTTCTTGCTAAATCATGAACTTCCGCAAAGTAACGCCTGATTCTATCCAATATGACATTCCTTTGTTTTTCCCGTATGGTCTTCATTTCATGAGTGAGAGTACCTACCTTGATGAGTCTTTCCAGTTACTTGATATTTATTTATTTTTGTTACATCCAGTTTATGAGTTTTATTGAAAGCGGAACACGTCTTATATTAGGTAATGACTATAATTATTGACTTCCTATTATAATTATTTTTACATACAATAAGTAGTTTTCGGTAATATAACTGATGCAATCTACAAGTAAAGGCTCATTCACACAGCAGTCAGTTTTACAACTTGGATATATCGTATGCGTTCTTTCTTTCGGCGATGGCATAAGCAGTAGTACGAATGAGGTCATACACACGACGGTATTCCAGATCCAGTAGAAAATTGCCGATCCCACAAAATATACAACGGTCCATTTTAGAGGCATACTGTATAATCGCTTAAAGCCGTGTTTAAATATTGTTGACTTTGGGGTTTTAGGATTATAATCCTTATTTTTGGGACGTCAAGGATATTGTTGACATAAAACTGTCATTTTGAAATAATACTGCCTCGTTGGTCTAGTGGTTAGCATGTACGACTGCGGCCGACTGTCTCAGTACTAGCCCGGAGTTAGGAAGTTAGCGGTGTTTCACCCCCGTGCATCGGAGAGCACGTTAGAGCCGTCGGTCCCGGTTATTATCACTAACATGATATTAGTCGTCAAAGCCCGCCAACCCGCATTTTGGCAGCGTGGTGGGTCTAAGCTCTAATTCCCTCTCTCCTATGAGAGTGGAGGCCTGTGCCCAGCAGTGGCACGTTAATGGACTGTAGTGATGAAATGAAATTTATTAATTTGTGCGAATATGGGATGATACAAGATGTTTAGACTTAAAATTAGAACCGCATATTCAGTCAGCTAACCCTGACGAATTTCTTGGATGACCCCCAGTAAATAATTACGACGGATTTGTCATAAAAGGATCATGTACGAATACGAACCGCCCGTGTGAATGTACGCTTAGCATGCCAAGTGTCGAGGTGAAGGCAGAGCATTATTATAATCTTATGTAACAGTAAACTCTAAAAAGATCAGCGACTAATCTTATTTCCAGACTCTTTTATGAATGTTAATAACGTTGCAATATACGTAATACACCAAAGAAATAAGACGGGCACGATAAAAAGTCACTGGTCTTGCTTTTTTTTGCTTGCACGCTTTGGGCCGTTCGTATAACGAAAGTAATTTAAACTGCCTTATAGTTCTTAAAACTCAATAAATCAATTCATTTATTTGTGAATTTAGACTACTTTGAGGTGGAATCGGTATAAAAGTGTTCCTGTTCTACCACAGTGTGGTATAAAATAATGTCTTTATTTTGTTAATTTAATATAGTTACTTAAATACTAGTTACTTAAATAATAAGTACTTTAATACCTAGTTACTTAAATAATAAATACTTTGGAGTCTGAGGGGCTCAATACTCAATCTGTTTATTTAATTGGCATAGGATATACCAGACGTAGGTATCTCTTATGATACGTCATATTTTGACTCTACCACCGGTACAAGAATCTCGGTAGTTGCTCTCTTCAAGAAGCAAAATATACAGTTGTGTAAGTTATTATAATATCTACAGTATATGTGTTCTCTTATGTTTAGCATGTTCAATAACTAGTGGTTCGCCCCGAACTGAGACCTTGCGGCGCCATCTATTGACATCATTGTAAAGTTCTGTTGTAAATAATAGGCTCATTAAAAATTAAATAATTTCGTTTCCATATAATATTTATCTAATTTTAGTATTTGTTGTTCAATTACAGGATATAAGTCAAATAATTGATCAAGTTTCAGGCTCAGCATTTCAGTAAATTTAGGGGAAAAATTAAAAAAAATATATTTTTGGACTCTATTCCTAATTGATATACCGCAACCCTATGTAACGCTATAAAAATATTTTTTCTTCATATTCGCTTATATGAGAGCCCCCCTGAAATAAAGATTTTTATTACTTTTTAAGCCGGCGGGAGGCCATCGGTTTATATGTATAATTTTTAAATTTGAAGTAATTACGTTCAGTAATTCAGAAGTTATAAGGCTCTGACAGACGGACGGACGGACGGACGGACAAGTGCAAATTCACTCAAGTAGACTCAGATACCTTCGCTTCGCTCGGTTGATAATTGTGTGCGAGTACAACGAGGTTCTGGGTTCGATTCCCGGCGTCATACGGTGTTAGGTTTTTATGACAAGAAACTGTATTTCTTGTAGATTGTAGATTTTTTTACTTCACTGTATAATATGTTAACCCCTAACTGCCAATCTCACCAGTCACATGATTTTTAAAAACATAATATTTTTCTCAAACATGCTTGGAAATTTGAGAAAAATTTTGAAAACCTTCTTCGAGATAAATCAAAGTTGCAGTACTGGCCAAATACGTGCGTGCAGCAGCCGGCTAAAGTTGTTTGAAAATCCATATGTGCCGTGGTTTAGTTAGCGGCCAAATAAATTACATAGTAAATTCATATCTGTCGTGTAATTTAACTATGGAACGATCTTTTTTTTTTTATTAATCCACAAAAGCGACAGCAACCGACCGCGTTAAAGTGTTGATTTGTTTTTTTTTTCAGCTGTTTATTGAAAAAAAAAAAACACTAACGCGGGAAAAATTATTGTTGTTCGTTGTTCGTCATTGATTTTGAAATGTAGTAGACAAAATGAGTTCAAGTGAAAACAATGAATACTTTAACGCCATTTGAAATTCAAGAGGTGACAAGAGCCGTAATAGAAAACTTGTTACCGCCAAAATCGAAAGAAAAATATTTGAAACCTATGAAAATTTTGTTCAATGGAAGAATGAAAGAAAATCGAAATCAAAGTTCTGTCTAGGTACTACTTAGTTTTAATTTCCGCGCATTATTTGAGAAAAGTACTATACAAGCCTTGGCCACAACTAGGCATTGATGGACTTACGTATGTGTGACTCGGCTTCGCCTCGGCCCACATTTACACGTTCGTCCTTCAATGCCTGTTATGCTGGCCGCTGCAGTAATGTACTATTAGTAACTGATATAATATCTGTGGTCTGTAGTAATGACCACTGACCATGCAGTGTTGAAGCTAATTACCATCGCTTAGCAAATGAATGACGGAAAAGTAAGTTTGTACAGTCGCGGTCTGAAAATGTTTACCATTTTAATGTTCATAATTGCATACACACATCTGTGTCAGAAGGTCGATATTTGATTGTATTAGGCATGAATCATTGATCTTTAACATGTACCGACCGCTGCAGTAGTAGATGGCAATTAGATAGTATAGATGTATAAACATCAGTATACTTACTTAAACCTTTTTATTTTTTACTACTGTCGCGATAGGATAGACACCTCAACCTCAGTACAAAGGTTTTTTAAATTAATAATGTCACTTTATGAGTTTAATTACAATATAAAAGTCATTAAAACTCTTTTTATTATATAAATAAAAGCATGATTACTTTTCATAGCATTGAAACGTAATACCTATATACCTTGAGGTAATGTAACGTTTTTTTAATCATACAGCACGTAGTGTTAAATAAATAATCTGTATTTTCTAACCGCGACTGTACAGTGTACACTAAGTACTGCGATGCAAAGAATAATGAAACATGCAAATATTCAACTCCAAAATGAATGATTATGAAAACATTTTGACCATCATTGTTAGTTGATAAATTTTATTTTTTCAAATGGCTTTACAATGAGCGAAGCTGCACTGCGTTTCGAAACTTGGTTTATGCATTTCTCTGTATGTCCTCACTGTTAAGGGTCATTACTTTACATTTTTACAGGCTATAGACTGCGGCTATATTATGTGAACCGTTGCTGCAGGGTTTCAGCAGCTGCATGTTTATTTAGTAATTTGTAGTAGTTATAATTTAATTTAATATATGCTAAGATTTAATAATTCTATGAGTCTGTAGTTACTTGAAATCAATACTAATATTATAAATGCGAAAGTCTTGAAAAATTAAAGGCGGTGTGCTGTGTTCGGTTAAAAATTAAACCCTGAAGGTGATATAAGGTAAGTATTATAAGGCGGTGTGCTGTGTTTGGTTAAAAATTAAACCCTGAAGGTGATATTAGGTAAGTATTATAATGAAATTTGAATGTTTACATCTTTAACGCCTTTTTTAAGATCCTTATAGTTTCACCATGTCCGTTCGTCCATCCTTCCGTCTTTCTGTCCGCGGCTAAGCTCATTCTTAGAATGCTCTTATTTGACATGGGTAGATAAACAATCAATAAACACAAAACACGCCGAAAAAGTGGTAAAATAAAATTTTGAAAAAACCTCTTAGGCTACCTCTCCCAGACGTGAAGTGAGGATGTTTTTTCTCTCGTCTATCCCAATGGTGTGAGATGTCTTTGGATAGGTCGTTCAAAAACATCGCGTGACAGTGTGGGAACACTATTTTCAATTCAGGGATCCATTTGCGAAATTTTAAGCTTTAAAGTGCAAATTTTTGTTAGAGTCTAGTGTCGTGGCGTCATCTCGTTATAAATAATTAATGATGTGCGTTTCATCATAGTTAGCGTTTGTTTATTGTAAGTTGGAAGCATTATAAGATGTGTATAGGTGGGCCGACAACTGGTGAGTAATTAGAAGTGGGTTAATGATTGCCGTAACAGTCTGAGACGCTTTTTTAATTGAATCCGCTCGCGCGGAACGCCGTTGTGGGGCGTAGGCTAATGTCGAATTAAATAACAATTGTTTATCATATCTCAACGCCATATCTCTGGCACCAAATCAAATCAAACGAGCACTTGATGAAATTGATGAGAACCAATTCAAAGTAGGTCGCTCGGGCCACTGGAAGCAAGCGGCGGAGACTGTATCCTTTCTTTTCATTGTTAACGCGGGAAATCTTAATGATGTAGAGATACCCGATCTCCTGGGTGTCCGACTCCCTTGTGCGATGCCCATTCGGCTCATCCTGGGTGTTATAATCCCCTGATTGCATGCATCAAGCATGTTGGTGCGTCATCTTCTGCCACACTTATGCCGAGACAAGACAATATCTTGTGGAGATTCATGCAGGAGACCTTTATCCAGCTGTGGACGTCTGTCAGTTGACTTTCCGTGGGTTGGCATCGCTCTAAAATTTACAGATTTCACACTCAGATGCCATGACTTATGTTATAAGCATGACTTATGTTATGCGGAAGGACGTGGGAACCCTCTGCATTATTATTCCAAGAAAACTCTTCTTACCATTATTCGATTAATGAAAAGGGGTCACGACCCTCAGTAATGAGAAATACGACGCAGAGAAAGAGATGTTATTAGCTTGAATAGAGTTTGCGACCTCAAAAGAAAAAGAAAAATAACACCCAAAGATGCACTCTAATAAAATCTATAAATGATAGTGTTACATATTACCTATGTTATATCAGCCCTCATTGCCAGCCGGCATCGGAGGCCATATAAGAGACGGATACTCGCCGGCCTGCGCATACGCAACCTAGTAAAAGCTGCGCGAGTGACTGCAAATATTATAAACATTCGTAAATTAAGCATAATTCAATAAATATAAATAAACTGTGCAGTGAATGTGGATTATGAAGTTTACGGTAGGTTTTTATTGTGTTTACCTATACTTTATAGTGCTGTTAGATGAGGCACGCAACTTCATCTGTGAATTTATATGTTTTGGAAAATCTCTGTCTGTCTATACCTAGTCTATGGTTAAACGGATGGGCCGTGTAAAGATGGACAGAACTTACGCATTAATTATAATATACTTATGAATTAATAATCTATGCAAATATTACAAAAAATAAATGGATTGTAATTGAAATAGTTTGGAATGACGTTCCTACTGAGAAAAGCCAGTGACAAACTCTTCCTGAGTGCGGGCTCTATGCGGTTTCATCAACAGCATATAATAAGCTTTTGTAAGCTTTTTTCAGAAGCATACTTTTAAATATATTTTTTGACATTTTTGAAATTCTTAAATTTCAAAAACCGAGTAGGTACAATACTTAGGTTTAATTATTAAATTGTTTATATTCCAAGATACCACGCTTTTACCGTAGACATAGATTAGATTAAAGTGATATAGCCATTCAAATGATCGTTAATAGGCATGGTTCCCAATGCACTGGCGATCTAGCGCCATCAATGCCTACCATGCCTATTAATTAACGATTAAATTAAATTAATTTATTTGAATTAATAAAGTTAATTAATTTGATTGAATTAAATAATTAATTTTGATTAAGTCTTAGTAATAGACTAAGACTTAATTAAAATTAATTAATTATTTAATTTAGTTAAAGAGTAGCTTGTCTGGAGCAAACTGAAAATCAGCGCTGGGTTTGTTGCCAATGCCCAGCACAAGGCTGAGGCATTGCGACCAATCGTGTTTTTGTTAGTTAAGTATATTGGAATTAAGTTTTTAAGTCCAATATAAATGTATATGAGTACAAGACTGTAACAGAATAAAAGCTTTATTTATTTACTAGCTGATGCCCGAAACTTCGTCCGCGTGGATTGAGGTTTTTGGTTCCCGCGGGAACTCTTTAATTTTCCGAGATAAAGAATAGCCTATTTGTTAAAACTTAAAACAAACTATAATCTATCTCTGTGCCAAATTTCATCCGGATCCGTTCACCCATTCTGGCGTGATTGAGTACCAAACATCCATCCAACCATCCAAACTTTGGCATCCAAACATGGCTTTAGGTACAATATTAGTAAGTATAGATTTATTCAAAATAATTCAACCAATACAATCTTGTATCAGGTGCCCATACTGCTGCTGGTAACAGTCAGCCATGCCTCCGCAGTGGGAACGCAAAATAAGAAGACAGAAGACAAAACAGAGAAGAGAGAGCTGTCAGATAGAAACGCCGGCTTCCAGAAGCGAGCGCCGGCCATATCAACAGGTATTATATAGATAGAAAGTTATTTCGAGTAACAAAGAATCATATAAACAAAATTATATTAAATCTAAAAAATATAAGGGGAATCCTGATCTATCTACGCAAAGCTCAAAGAACTTGTCCAGTATAAAAAGTAGCCTATGTCCCTCTGTCTGGTCCTCAACTACACCCATGCAAAAAATCACATCGATCCGTTGCTCTGTTGCAGGGTAATTGAAGGACAAACAGGACAAAACAAACACTCTTTCGAATTTATAATATTAGTTTGATACTTACTAAATAATTTGTAATTATTTTCAGCTTCTCCAGCCCTCAGCGGAGGCATAGAATACGCAGACTCAAACAATGCATTACCTGACAAATCCCCAACACAAGTAAGTTAATAACATAATATCTTCGGAACTCTTACATAAGTTAAGTAACTTCCAAAATGCGAGCCTTCAACTAACTCCTATTGTTCTACTTATGAGTAGGTGGAATATTTATATTACTTAGTTAGCTTATGTCAAGGCAACGTTTAAAACCCATTTTGACCAAGTAAATGCGTTCCTAACTTGAGTAAAATTAAAACGTCTTGTTTATTTTTCTGGGAAATTTAATTGAGACACATTTCATAATTAAATCTTTCTCTGCATCATAATCCTACATATGAATCACACAATGGGGATTTCTTGGGATAACAATATGTCCTCGAGACCGAATTTCGGCCACGGCGATTTGTGATTTGCTTTGCGACAGCTATTGAATTGCGCTGGAGATAATATTACAGTTCACAATTAGTGTGTGCGCATAAATAAATACCTACTCTATATTCCCTTACTCTCATAGCCCGATAGAGCAGAAAATCCGACATGACTGAAGAGAGATTAGCAGCACTATTTTCTAACTCAGAGGCTATCAAAAAGCCACTGACATATATTTTCTATCCATTAAAGGTTTGTTACGAAATAAAAATAACATTTCATAGCAAACCTTTAAAGGACGAAAACGTGGCTTTAATTTTTTAATTTTTAAAAGAATAGCACCATGCAGGTCCGACGACTTTTAGGCTTTTAAGTTATTATATTAGACCTCAGACGATACAAAACCAGGTCTGCTGCGTTATACGTAATGCTTAGTCTTGAAATAAATCAAAATATTTTGGGTCCAGTTTACTTTGACGCTAATGTGATCGATGCTCGATTACGATCAATCGAAATTACAATGTTAAAACTTATACTAAGCGTATTTCTCAGATAACATATAGCCTCTAACATATCAATGTCAAATCAAATCGGAAATCGCTCAGATCAGATTCACTTTGACTATGAGTAGTGCGAAAATACCCTACCCTTTATCTTCCGCCCGCGCAATAATATACAGAGCAATATTTCACGCGTTGTGTATTCAATTTTTTAACCCTCCAAAACCTTCGCAGAGACGATATATTATTCTCTTTGAATCCAATGCCTGTTTACTTCAGCTTCTGTGATATACAATCGTGCGAGCTTATATTTTAAAGACTGCCTCGCCACCAGAGATGTGCTGCGTTGCTTGGCTACGGATGTGCGACAAAACCACCACTAGAACCGCTTGATCTAACATTTAACTATATAAGCTATGACAACCAAGCACTCTAATTGGCGGGTTTGACACGCATTCTTTATTCCTTAGCAACGTAGCACACCTCTGGTGGATTATGTATCGCGTATTGGTGAAGCGCCACCATAACCTCCGAGTACTTTAGATGTATTTTTGGCAACGCTTTGAGCTGCATTCATCATATCCAACGCGTACCTCAATGACTGACGTATCAACGTAATGTCGGGTCTAGAATCTATATAGTCTTCCATCTAATAGTTGAAGAGAAAACCTGCATTTATACTTATTAAACAGAACTTATATTAATCATAGTGTCCTATGTCCTCCCAAAGTGTCCTAAAAATGTGAATTAATATATTGCATAGAAGCAGGCGTTACTTTGCGGAAGTCCATGATAATTAATGAACTAGAAGTTTAATTTATGCAATTCGCGCCGGCACAGTACCACACCACACAAATCCTCCAAATCACTCTCAACGTACGTTTCACACCGCCACCGGAGCATCTTCAGGAGAAGTTAAGATCTTTACAATCGTGCATTGTCGAGTCAACATCTCCTGAAGATGCTCTGGTGTCGGAGTGAAACGTACGTTGAGAGTGATTTGGAGGATTTGTGCGGTGCATGGTGCATGTGTCTGTACGAATTGCTGGGTGGTGCGTGTCGCATGCTACAGGTGAAAGACACGCACTGTACCACATAGATTTGTCTACTGTAGCGGATTATAGCCAATCAAACTTCTAGTTAATTCGTGAATTGATATAGTAATGTCGGCATAGATCTAATTAGTCTTGTTTACCGGTGACATAGAACCTACAAGGAGCAGGAAAATGTTACACCCGCTGATGTAACGAACATAATATACATATACGAGTATATGGCCCACTCGTTACATCGCGTCCGCTTTGCCGCTAAACGACAAGATCTCGATATAAGTTAACATGTTAACCGGGTTTATATAACCTGACCTTATTAATATATCTACCTGAGTTTATGTGTCGTATGAATATGTAATATTATCCGCAATATGATGTAACTCGTACCTACCACTACAGCCCATTAACGTCCCACTACTGGGCACAGGCCTCCACTCTCATAGGAGAGAGGGAATTAGAGCTTAGACCCACCACGCTGCTCCAATGCGGGTTGGTGGGTTTTTAACGACTATTATCTTGTTAGTGATAATAACCGGGACCGACGGCATTTTACGTGCTCTCCGAGGCACGGGTACCTATATCGCACCGCCAGCTACCTAACTCCGGGCTAGTACTGAGAATTTCTAGTCAGAAAAACCCAATACTTAACTCATGACGGCGACTTCGTCGGCATATATTTAGGTTTTAGAAAATCAATTAGTTCCACGGAATTTTTCATTAACCTAAATCGGCGCTAGTAAAAAGTAGCTGCATATTCTTCTTCTCTGTCATTTGTACCAAATTTCATCAAAATCTATTGAATAGATGGGTCGCGTAAGCGTAGCATACAGACAAACTTTCGCATTTATAACATTAGTATGGATTTGCTGATAGGTTGGTCAGCATTTGGCTTCTTCATCGTGTTTTTTCTTCGCCCATAATGTCACAGTACACCTATTAACGTAGCTATCATGAATATAAATGAAAACAAATCCGAGGTTACTCAACTGAAGATTTGAACCTGCCACCTCTTGGCATCATATAAGGATAAAAGACTAGCCGATGACCGCAACTTCGTCCGCGTGGAATAAGCTTTTTGATTCCCACGGAAACTCCTTTATTTTCCGGAATCAAAAGGTCTCGACTGTGACTCTACAGGTCCTCGACTATACTCAGCCTAAAAATCACGTCGATCCATCCTTTGTTCTGATGCGGAGTGTTTGACAAACCAACAAACAAAACCCGCATTTATAATATTAGTATGAACTAGATGATTCCCGCGACTTCGTCCGCGTGGACCTATTTTTTTCGTTTCCCGCGGGAACTCTTGAAATTTCCGGGATAAAAAGTAGCCTTGTCCCCCGGGACACTACTTCCGGGAGGCTACTTCCTATATTATGTCCTTCCCCGGGATACAACCTACTCCTGTACAAAATTTCATTAAAATCGGTTGAACAGATACATTTTTTGATTCCCGCGGGAACCTTTCAATTTTCCGGGATAAAAAGTAGCCTATGTCCTTCCCCGGGATCCAACCTATCCCTGTACCAAATTCCATCCAAATCGGTGGAACAGATGGGCCTTGAAAGCGTAGCAGACAGACAGACAGACAGACAGACAGACACACTTTCGCATTTATAATATTATAGTACGGATATGGATTAGTATGATGATTATTTGTCTCGTAATATACTTTTAGCTATGGAAAGACTGAAGCAAGTGTAAGATCGGTTGGGACGAGCGCCTTTCGCTATTGCATTAGTGATAATTGAGTTTTCAACTTTAAAAATGAAGCTCTCCCGGTGTCGTTATGCCGTTCTGTTTATTGTTCACCGGCAGCATAGTTTATTAAGTTTATCGGAATGGAGTGAATGCGAGTAAATTCGATAAATTACTCGCTCCCTCTGTCTAGGGTTGCCAATCTAACTAATTTTTGAGGGCATCTACATGTTTAGTTATGAGTTTTATTCAGCTAAGCTGGCAAAGTGCGGATTGGCAGATTTCGCACACAACTTTGACAACGTTATGAAGAACTCTTTCGCATCACGATGTTTTCCTCCACCGTTATAGCAAGTGATAGGCAGCGCAGTATCCTAAGCATCCTTCTCTCTCGCACATAAATGTTTAATTCAAGTCCTAAACAATAAAATAGCGTTTATTTCAGGACATATTTTAATTGTAATATTAGTAGTATTTGTAATTTTTTCAGTATTTTTTATCTCCATTTTTCCTTATGTTTCCAAGACTAACAGCCTAAAACCGGGCTATCGGGCTATCCCAAAAAATTCCAATTAAAATGTGGTCACCCTACTCTATCTCGCCCGACCACGTGAAATAATCTGCGGAATTTTATGACCGTGTGGGATATAGATTTAAATAAATGCATGAAAACCCTGTCGATCTGTCATTGAGCTTTTTCACAGAGATTCCCTATACAATGTATGCATTAATACGTTTTTAATAAATTTTTGACAACCACAAATACAAATATACAAAAATACAGTCATTGAAAAAAATTCAATATAAATTTGTGAAGGAATAAGGCTGGATGGCGCGAAGACACGCTTGGTTGCTTATCATCATCATCCATCATCACTACAGCCTATTAACGTCCCACTGCTGGGCACAGACCTCCACTCTCATAGGAGTGCGGGAATTAGAGCTTAGACCCACCACGCTGCTCCAATGCGGGTTGGCGGGCTTTAACGACTACTATCATGTTAGTGATAATAACCGGGACCGACGGCTTAACGTACTCTCCGAGGCACGGGGGTGAAACACCGCCAACTTCCAACTCCGGGCTGGCACTGAGAATTTCTTAATTGAAAAACCCAATACATAACTTTTATGCTGACCGGGAATCGAACCCAGGACCTCGTGATACGCAGTCGACTATGCTAACCACTAGACCAACGAGGCAGTTAGTAGAATGTTATTGTATAACAGCGGCTTTCCCCTAAAATCCCGGTAAAAAGTAGTCACCCTACTCTCTTTCTGTCTCTCTCTCTCTCTTGAAATAATGTGCGGATTTGTATAAGCTGGTGTGGGCAGTGGCGTGCACAGGGTTGGAAGCTAGGATAGGCATCAGTTAGTACGAACACCTGTTTACTCGCTGTTTCATGCAAAATGAGCGTTGTGGTATTTCTATTTGGGTAAGCAGTGTTTTTATGCCTCTATGAACAGCACGCCACTGGGTGTGGGATTGAAATAATTTCATGAAAACGCTGCCGATCTGTCAGTGAACTTTTTCACTGAGAGTAAGACACGGCGAGAAGACACGGTTGTTTGCTTACAGTAGAAAGCAAACAACCGTGCTTAGTGCTGTTTTAGGGGATAGCCCCTAACAGCGGATATCCCCTAAAATCCCGGGAAAATGAGGTCAACCTACATCCCCGGGGCTCTCGCCCGCCCAGCGTGAAATAATGTGCGGAATTTTATGACGCGGTGTGGGATATAGATTGAAATAACTGCATGAAACGCGCTGTCGGTCTGTCAGTGAACTTTTTGGCTGGACTGTTACGTGGCGCGTTTATTGTCAGTGACTATATTCAGTGGAATGTTCATGTTCTTTTTTTGGCTTTGCGGGCTTTTATTGTGACACTTGTTATTTTTATACTTTTATAGTCCAAGAGCCATACAACACATAGATAACATGTTTAATTAAATATGATGATGACTGCCTCGTTGGTCTAGTGGTTAGCATAGTCGACTGCGGATCATCGAGGTCCTGGGTTCGATTCCCGGTCGGGCATAAAAGTTAGGTATTGGGTTTTTCAATTAAGAAATTCTCAGTGCCAGCCCGGAGTTGGAAGTTGGCGGTGTTTCACCCCCGTGCCTCGGAGAGCACGTTAAGCCGTCGGTCCCGGTTATTATCACTAACATGATAATAATCGTTAAAGCCCGCCAACCCGCATTGGAGCAGCGTGGTGGGTCTAAGCTCTAATTCCCGCTCTCCTATGAGAGTGGAGGCCTGTGCCCAGCAGTGGGACGTTAATAGGCTGTAGTGATGATGATGATGATGATGATGATTCGTCTGCTTCAATTGAGGTTTTTTAATAAATAAATAAGTAAATATCCTTTACTCAGTCAAATATAGGTAACTAGATGATGCTCCCGACTTCGTACACGTGGATTAGATGTTTTTTTGATTCCCGCAGGAACTCCTGAATTTTCTAAGATAAAAAGGAGACTATGTCTTTCCCCGGAATGTAGCCTCTATACCAAATTTCAGCTAAATCATTTGAAATGGGCCGTTAAAGCGTAGCTGATAGATCAAATATCAAATCAATCAAATCAAATAAATATTATAAATGCGAAAGTTTGGATGGATGAATGCATGGATGGATGTATAGATGGATGTATGGATGGATGTTTGTTACTCAATCACGCCTCAACGGCTGAACGGATCTGGATGAAATTTCGCACAGCGATAGATTATAGTCTGGAATAGCACATAGGCCTTTTAACCCGGAAAATAAAAGAGTTCCCGCGGGAACCAAAAAACCTCAATCCACGCGTACGAAGTTGCGGGCATCAGCTTGTAACTAATAATCGTATCTGTACGATAAAACTTTGCACAAGAAAGAAAGAAAGAAAAACAGTTTATTCACCAGCGGTGTCACAGACAAAACACAAATGTAACACTTCGTCTGTGACACCACCCAGAAAGGGTGCCTTTTTGCCTTTCGTCATATGCTAAAAATGCATACAAAGCACAGGCGCTAATTTTTAGTTGTGACACAAATAACATACTAGCTCCTATACTATTAAGTCTGAATTACCCCTGAATTTTAGTTACAAAAAAGGCTTTAAATGCAATAGTAACTTCTATCCTTTCCGCCAGTAGATATACAAGTTCGATTGAATAATAACCGAGCTGCACTTTATATAATAAGTGATTGGTAGATAACTTGTAAGGCATCGCTCTCACAGCGAGCGGTCTAGAGTTCGGACTTATCCACGCTATTTTTCGCAGTGCGTACGTAGCGTAAATCTTATGACCGTTAATGTCCTCCGGACCGAATTTCGGCCACGGCGGCCAATCTCCAGAGAGATTAGCCATCTGCGCGGGAAATATTATTATAGTGCACAAGTGTGTGCGCATACACAGGTGCACTCTCTGTTTCTTTGCTCTCATAGCCCGATGGGACGGAAAATCCGACACGACCGGAGAGTGATCAGGCGCAGGACCGAATCACGGGGGTGAAAAAACACCGCCAACTTCCTTACTCCGGGCTAGTACTGAGAATGTCTAGTCAGAAATTTTCCGTGCCGACACGTAGTCACACCAGTGTGACAAGCAGGTTTTTTTTCTCGTTTGTCACACCACTGATTTTTCCACACCATTTATTCGTAACTAGTGCTGTCCTAGTTTTACTACTAAGTTAAATTAAAAACCTTCAATACCCAATACTTAATTACCTCTAACCCGGGACCTCGTCGGCCACAGTCGAACATGCTAACCACTAGACCAACGGGGTAGCCAAGACCGTTAGCGGTGGGTATTACGGCTACAATGTATAGGAAGCTTCAATCAAATGAAAGTGTAATGTCTATGATAAAGAGATGGTATCTCCGCTAATAGCCAGTTATGGCGACTGATTGCATTGAGAATTTTGTTTCTCATGACTTGATCACGTCGGGAGATCTGGCGATGTATGGAATTGGGTCACATCCGTATTAGGTATATCAGCTTGCGGTCCAACATAAATTGCAGGAAAAACAACAAATAAAACAATCATACTATAATATTATAAATGCGAAAGTGTGTTTGTTTGTTGTTTTGTCGCAACAGAGCAACGGATCGACGTGATTTTTTGCATGTAAAATTAATTTTCTGGGATAAAATGTTCAATTCCAAATTTCAGCAAAATCGGTTTAATCGTAGCGGTGTGAAGAATTAACAAACATCGAAAATTACAAACATACAAACTTTAACATTTTTTAATATATTAATAAAATCAAATCAAATATTTTTTATTCAAGTAGGAAGAAGTAGGTCAGAGTAACTATACAGCTAATTTCACACTAAGTACCTAGCTAATATGCTCGGAATAAGAAGGGTTTTGGCCATAATCCATCATGCTGGCCAAGTGCGGATTGGCATTTGGCAGACTTCGCATACCTTTTAGTATATTTCGGAAAACACTTAGACATAGAGCCTTACACTAGACTTTCTTGGCTTTCAAGTCAAATCAAATATTTCTTATAAAAAATGAACTTTTACAAGTGCTTTTGAATCTTAAACTGAACCTATAATTAGTTACGCTCTGGAAATATTACCTCCCCATTAGGAGTTGTCAAGCTAACTCGGAAGCCTTCACAAAAAGCGTAACGGCGTTATTATGCAGACGAAGCCGGCTGTGAAACGTAGCGCGCAATAAAACACCACATCAAGACAAAAAGATAATTAACAGCGAACAATTAGACGCCGGACGGGAGGACGAATTTAAATAACAAATGACTGCAGAAAAGTAAATAAATGGTAAGCTAGGAGCTAATAGGTTTGAGTATTTGAGTCCTGTTCGGGGCGGGTTAAGCTTTTTTTTATTCCACTACAAGTTAGCCCTTAAACGCGATTTCAACCTGTGGTACTGTGATGATGCAGCCTAAGATGGCAGCGCGCTAACCTATAATCCGCAGTTACATTAAACCCATACCCCTAATCAGTTTCTTCACGGCATCGTAACGGAACGCTAATTCGCTTGGCGACAAGTCTTTGCCGCCTAACAAACCACGGCTGAAGCCTACCACCAGATCTTACCAGAGAATATTCAGAAATTATAAATTCCCAAGTTGATGCTGTCGAGAATCTAACCGGGGACCTCCCACGTTAAGACAACAGCGCTCAACACTGTTCCAGGGCGGTAGTCATAATGATATAGTCATAGTTAGAAGCCCCGCCTATGCAAAATCTTTTTCTGAAGGATCCTTTTGTATGACATAGGTTCATTAGAAATATTTCCAAATAGCTCCTGGTAGGAATCAAAGGTATCAGTCCTTAAAGTTACAGCATAAAAGGTCGCTAAAAAGTTATCTGTCTATTAATAAAAACGTTGGATCGAGATGTACGAGACTTGACTTTTCGCCAAATTACTTATAAGTTAACTTGTATAGTAATAACATGGTAATAACGCGAGTAGGAAACTCGTTGGCTGCTAGACTCGCTACTTAGTTGCCACAGTGTTGTCATGCAGTCGCTAGACCTATTCAGTATTCACAAAGACCCGTTTAATTTCGCGAGACCCGAGGAGCTAAGTATGAGATATTGTATCTCATAAACGTGCATAGAATTCGAGCATTGAACCACAGCGATGAGAAACTTAGAGGTTCTTGATATTTAGAGAGTTTGTTGTAAAACAGAGAGTTATAGTAATAGTTATTACCATTATTAAGTTTATATTTACATCAAGTTTTTCAAAGTGGTTTATAGGCGGCCGAATTTCACGTTCACAACCACCTTTGGTACTATTGGCACATGAAATCAAAAATTCAGTACCATTGAATTTTTCAAGGTTTCCGTTCGGAGGGCTGACTGTAATATTATATTGAACAAACAATAAAAGCGTTTTTGTGTCCATTTTACTTTAACGCTAAATCGTTCGACGCTCGAATTATATCAACGTTGGTCAGAATTATAATCTAATACTAGCCCCTCCGTTCATTTACCGGGTGTCGCATCATTCATCGCGCGGCAATTTGTGAGGAACGAACGAGAATTAAACAAAAATCCCGCGGGTATAAACAAAACCTTAAGCAACGCGGAAGAAGTCGCAAGTATCATCTAGTATTATAATGCTTACAAATGTAAGTAAGTGTACTTCCTATTCAAATTGTTCGTGAACAACGGCTCTCCACTCAGCACAAACCCGCAGCAAACTGTCGGAGGGACCTTAAAGTGTAATTAAGACGTGCTACTCTATACTCTACGTGAAAGTCTGATGACAACCCTTTGAGTGAAATATGAATCGGATTTCAGTATCTACTCTTACATATTTCAAACTTAACCAGAAGGTTAAGTTTGGAATATGTAAGAGTTAAACGAATTGTATTTTGAATGCGGAAAATAAACAATTTGTTCACTTATTTAAAAAAAAGTGTTTTTATGCAACCTTAACGAGCTATGTCGAGCTAAGTCAGTGAGTCCTGTTCTCCTACGGATCTCTTCGTTTCTGACTTGACCACATAGAGATACCTCTTACTTATAAGACCACAGCACTTACCCTACCTACTTGTGTCAGGTAGGTCATCAAAACCTACTGTAAAATTTAATATTGATATCGTCAATACAATATCCATACTAATATTATAAATGTGAAAGTGTGTCTGTCTGTCTGTCTGCTACGCTTTCACGGCCCATCTGTTCAACCGATTTTGATGAAATTTGGTATAGGGATAGTTAGTATCCAGGGGAAGGACATAGGCTACTTTTATCCCGGAAAATTGAAGAGTTCCCGCGGGAATCAAAAAAATGTATCTGTTCAACCGATTTTGATGAAATTTGGTACAGGGATAGGTTGTATCCCGGGGAAGGACATTGGTTAAAAATAGGACAAAAAAAAAACAATCCAAGCGGACGAAGTCGTGGGCATCATCTAGTATTATGTAGTTCAACCAATAGGATCATAGGATCCCGTTACCGATACTATCCAATTAAACAATTCAATGCAATACAACAGAACTAAATACTAAATCGCTTCGACGTGCGGATTAATTAGTACTATGATAACTAGCTATTGGTGTTCCGAATCTCCCACCCCGACATACTAGCTTGAACTAAAATACATATATTATTGAAGATAATTTATTAAATAATCAATACTTACCTATCCATATCCATACTAATACGTATTATGAATGCGAAAATGTGTCTGTCTGTCTGTCAGTCTGTACGCTTTCACGGTCCATCTATTCAACCTTTTTTTATGTATTTTGGTACAGAGATAGAATGTATCCCGGGGGCATAGGCTACTTTTTATCCCGGATAATTCAAGAGTTCCTGCGGGAATCAAAAAAACCTTAATCCACGTGGACCAAGTTGCAGGCATCATTTAGTGTATAATAAATAATAATTTAAAAACAAAAATAATATTCGTATTTTCAAATTAAGAGCGGATAAAGAAGGTGAAGCACGTTGGCCTAGAAAATCTAGGTCAAAAAAAAGCCAAAAATTAGACAGTCTAAATTTTCTTGAAGCAATCGATAGGGTCTATGATAAGAATAAAATCTCTCAAACAAAAATTGTACCTACTTATCTTAAAATTAAGGAATAGGTATACTAATTATCTTCTAAATACATTTATGGAAAAAGTGACTGACTGACTGATCTATGAACGCACAGCTCCAACTAGTGGACGCATCCAACGACCTCAATTTACATAGACGGGCCCTGTCAAACAAAGAATGTGGGCGTATTTTTAGCAACGCCATCAACGCCATCTAGTCTGAAAAGCGGGAACTTGGTTGCAACATCTTGAAGAATGAAAGCTTAAAAACGTATGACTCGGTCATAGATAATATAGGCCATAGCCATAGAAGCCGTGAGGCCAGTTAGTAAAAAAAAATATCATACAGTTTGCCGCGGAAATTAAATGATTGCGTAATGGATAAAAATGTTAAATAGGAAGATTAAATAACGTTTTTTGGAAATGCATAATTGTGACTTGAAACACTTACCTTAAAATAAAAATTGTACAGTGCCAAACTAAAAAGACTTTAGATGATAACCTAAGAATAACAAATTATCTACACGACGAGCGACCGTGACAGCGCTACGATGGGGACAAAGACAGGTTAGTAACGCGCTCTCAAAGTCGGTCGCCCGACGTTTTTCTATGAAAGGGCCCATCTAGTACCTACATATATATCGATGGACGCATCAGATCAGTTAGGATGCCAGCTAGACGTAGGCACCCGCTAAGAAAGGATGTTGGAAAATTAAGCCCAAAAGTTACATAGGAATTTGAAAGTATGAAAATCGAACTTAACATGAGTGACTCTAAATCATTGGTACCTACTAATTTAATTAATGAATACTACAGAGGGTTTTAGTGTAGTCTAAACATCAGAACCACAGAATGATGTAGACCACTGCATAGCTCTGCACCCAGTTCATTTGCCCGGGCAGCCAGGTAATCGCTAGATACACCCACAGCGCTCTAAGCTGACCACAATCGCTACAATTTAATCGGATCGCGGCCGACGGTGCGAATATCGATTAGCTACCCTGCGATATTACTGAGCGATCATTTGCAGCATTTTCTTCCTTCTCCTGATGTCCTAGTACTTTTTAATCCGGAAATAGGAAAGGACAGGTAACAGGCGCAAAATTTCAATTTAGATAGTATTCCTCTGTTTCTAGTTCAACTGATTAGTTCAAACTTATTATCCCAAGAAAACCCCTACCATTAATGGAATGGGGTCACGACCCTCAGCAATACGACGCAGAAAGAGATATTAGTTCAAACATATTGAACTAGTGGTTTATCTCCAGTAGTCTAACTGCAGATAAATCATTTGAACATGAACTATCAAAAAAGCGTAGCAGACAGACAAACAGAAACTCACTCGCATTCATAATTTTAGCTGTGATATTAGTAAAATTCTTCATAATGCCCACATCTCATTTTACCATTGAATTAAAATGAATGCTATATTTTTAGCTTCTTAGTATAAAAAACATTTTCTCTTTCTTCCGGATTATATCAAAGTATACTAGCTCATCCTCGCAACTCCTTTGCACAAAAAAAACTATATATTTCGAGAAAACCCAACAACCCTAACTTGGTAGCACTTTGTTTACATTTTATTTCGTGTAAAAACTTTGACAGTACTCTCTAAATAGCTTCGGCTAACTTTAGTTTATACTTCCACTTAGCTTGGGTTTCGTCGCAAAAAGGTTTACAAAGTTCCTGCATTGTAGAAGCGCCGGTTTTTCAAATGTCATTAGCCGGGAAACGTGATCCGGGACGCAGTTTGCACTGCCTGATATCGGCCGGTCCACACGGCGCGTTGCGTCAGCGTGGCGTCGAGGTAGCGCTGTCGCTGCGTCGTTTTTCATACTAATAAATAATCATAGTGTACACAGTGTGCGCTCGCGTCGACGCAACGCACTCACGACACTCACGAAATGCAGCCCCCGAAACGAAACGGGCGGGGGTGTACTCATTACGACACCCGGTGTAGTAACGCTGCGACGCGGACGACGCAGCGCCCGTGTGGCCGGCTATGCGTCAAAATATATGCGTTGCGACAACGCAACGCGCCGTGTGGACTGGCTCTTACTGGGAAGAAAGGAAAAAGCTTTTTGTGTCTTAACTTTCCTTAAATGGAAAGTCACTTCTACGCAATTGGCACACAAATCTCGGGGCGGGCGGGAAAGCGTAATAGGTGTTTTTTTTTCTTTTATCAGTTCGTGTTAAAATAACTTTTCCCAGATAAATATAATTTTTAACCTATTTTTTGTATCTTACATGGACGAGTAAAATGGACATTTCATTCGTCCATGTTTCGATAGTGATCATTCCCGATTTATTTTTATTGGTATTTCAACAAACAAATAAAAATGTTAAAGATTAAAATCTCCACCTATATAGCCATTAAAATCCTTCAAACTTAACTAACCCTGTGACAGCGTCCCAGCTCTAGTTACATACTATATTATTAAAAATAAAATAAAAACAAAAACTGAACAGGCATAAAAATTTGTTCCAATTTTGGCCACCGGGCCAGATTTGTTCGTGGGACTTTAAGGTTATTCAGTCAAATCACAATAATTATTATTAATAAGTTAAATTTTTATCGTCGACTAAACTCAGATGTAAAACCTTTCTCCTCGGTGCGTAAAAATATGCCCGAAGAAACTTCAGTCATATTTTATTGCCTGGGAAAATATTATTAGGTACTTGCACTGAGACAAAGTTAATTTCTTTGCACATAGCCGCACGCTCTTGCTCTTGTAAAGACAAACGAGTAAGTTGTAAAAGAGTATAGAAAATCTTTTCTTATTGGATAGAAGCAGGCGTTATTTTGCGTAAGTCCATGATAATGAAAGAACTTCAAGTTTAATTTAATGTGGTACAGCGTGCAGCTTGCGATATTCATCACCCAGTAAGCCAACAACTCTACCACATGGATTTGTCTACTTTGTCCGATTATAGCAAAATAAACTTCAAGTTAAATTTTCTTATAAGACTTACTTAGATAGTTTGATTTTGAAACACCCTAAAGTTTAATGTTTTGTGTTTCAGCAAATCTACTCGACACCAGCGCCTCAGTTCTCCAAGGTGTCAGACCTGCTGAGCGGACAGGCGCCCTCGTACCAGGCCGCCATCGCCAGCCACCTGTATTCGCCGGTCTCTGTCTACCAGTCAAGGGTAACGTTATGTTTTTTTTTAATTATTTTTAGGGTTCCGTACCTTAAAAGGAAAATCGGAACCCTTATAGGATCACTTTGTTGTCCGTCCGTCTGTGTGTCAAGACTCTTTTTCTCAGGAACGCATGGAGGTATCAAGCTGAAATTCATATCAAATACTCACGTCTGTGCGTCTACTGTCCATTGGAGTTGTGAAAAAATCTAACTTCTAAGCCAATGCAATCAAAAGATACAGCCGTTTATGCTGCAAATTTTCGACACTCCCAAGTGAATCAAAACCTACAGGGTACTTCCCGTGAACTCAGAATCTTGAAATTTGGTACGAAGCAACGTCTTATAGCACAGATAAAGAAAAAATTGCGAAAAGCATACATTTTTATTAATCATATAATCATTTAATAAAAATTTGTTTAAAATAAGGTTTTTTAAGTTTAGGTTTTGATTCCCTTGCGAGTGTCGAAAAAGAGACGGTTCAGATTTGTATGGAGCGTAGGCCTGGTCTTGCATAAGTAGAGAATTGAAGGAAAATAAATACTAGAACAGTTTTAATTGGTCAAATCTACGAATTCGTCGTAATTTCAGTGGCGAAATTATTTAATCTTTCCAAGTTAAGCAACACTAAACATGAGTGTGTAACAATGGCGGATTCATATTTTTTACGTTTTCAAAAGAAAAACACGTTATTTTGACAGCGACTGTCAGAAATGACATTTGATACATTTCGCGCCTACTGCCTTCTCAATGGCCATCTTGGAAACGTATCGAAAACTTGAAAAACATTTTTATTTCTTTAAAGTTCTAAATTATTATATTTTTAATACAATCTATGTATTTTCCTCTATTCATGGTAGAGTGTACAAGAGTAGGCCTAAAATGAACCCTTTCCTTTGCAGCATAAACGGCTGTATCTTTTGATTGCGTTGGCTTTTGATTTTTTACAGCTCCAAGGGCTGGCCACCACATCGTAGGAGGCCTATCACGTCACAGTTTGTACGGAACCCTCGGTGCGCGAGTCCGACTCGCACTTGGCCGGTTTTTATATTGACTAGTGCTAGGCTGCAATCAGTCTTGCTGGAAGTAGTGATGCAGCCTAAGATGGTGCGCGCTTGCCTCGAATATGCCTATTCACTCTTGATTTGAAGATGCTAATATTATAAGAAGAGGGGAAAAACGTAAGCCGGAAGGGCGTCCCATATCCTAGCGGTTCGAATTAGAAATGAGGAAATACAAATTTCGTTTTGAAATAAAATATTGGAAGGAATTTGAAAATACAAGTTTATTTCAAGTGTTGCTTGAATTTATATTGGGAAGACTTAAATGTATTAAACACATTGACACATTGGTCCCTTGTCCTAACTTTTGTTGTAGTTGCTACGTCACTTAACGTTCGATTTGAGTTTAATTTTCTAATTCGATTTTACTTTCTTAAAATGTAAAGAATATCGTTTAGATGCAATTCGCAGGTAATTTAGTCTAAGATTGGATGTGGTTGCCTAGATGATTGCCACTTTTAATGGCATCTATGATTTAAGTCGAGAGAAAAACGAAAGTCGGAAGGGCATTTCATACAAGCGTTTATACTCGGGATAAATTAGTGCTAGCTTGTGGCTACTGGCTTATTAGATAGGGTTGCCTGCCAATGTCAAGAGAAGCCTTGTCCCTTATTAGCAGGCAATACAGCTATTTTCAACCGACTTCAAAAAAAGGAGGAGGTTCTCAATTCGACTGTTTTTTTTTTTTTTTTTTAATGTTTGTTATCTCAGAACTTTTGACTGGGTGGACCGATTTGGATGATTCTGTTTTTATTTGAAAGGGCATACTTCCCAAGTGGTCCCATATAAATTTTATCGAAATCGGTCGAGCGGTTTTTAAAATATCAGCAATAAAATAAGTACTTTGTAAAGCGTGTGCTTGTTGTTGTAAAGTTGGCGCGGGAGTTTGAAGTCGGTTGTTTAAAAAGATTTTTTTATATTAAATTAAACTAACTAGCTGTATAGTCAGGCACAAGGCTTGTGTACAAGGTATACTATACTTAGTATATAACCCATGAAAATATTGAAAAGGTCTTTTAAATATCTGTATTGTTTTTATTCCAGTTTGGACAACCAACGACCTACCAAGTATCAGCACCAGTGCCCTCAAACCTGGCGTACACCGAGCACAGACTATCACTACCATCACCAAACGCCATACAATACACCACAAAACCCCAGAAGCTAGTTAAATTAAACTATGTACAACCTCAGATTCAGCAATCATACGAACAAAACTTCGCTCCAATACAACAAGTGACTTCAAGTCCTCTTAACGAGCAAGTCCAATATAACCAGCTCCCTCAGTTCTATGGCAATCAACAATTGCAATACGTACAGCAACCGAACCAGCTTCAAGCAATCACATACCGCCAGGAACACCTGCAAGGGAGGAATCACCAACAGCCTGAGCTAAGGGATCTGAAGAACCAACCTTCACAGAATTTGGAAAAACAAGTCATCCAGCAGGTATGTTTCTTACCAAAGTAATATTTATTATTTTTTGTCATGTACTTAGAGTACTTGCAACATTGACTCATAGATCCACTTAACAGATTTATTCCAATTTCATATAACAAAAACTAAGTATTTATCCTAGCCAATAATTATTTCTTATCGTCACGTGTGATTTCTAAATTTCGTTGATATGAGGTTTTATATGTTTTAACGCAATTTAAAGTGCTATAAAATGATGATTTGTAGAATGCAAGCTATTGTCTGTGCCAATTTTATAAACGTGAGCATATTGTTACGATGAAAAGGCTCTTTACTTATTTCATTAGTGTCGTCATAAAAATATGTCAAACTGAAATTAAACTAACTTTTCTACTCGTACAGGTATTCAATGATAAACAGCAAAATGCTCTCAGCTATGCAAGATTTAGCGTCAACCCACCAACGCCTTCTTACAACCAAAACCAGTTGCAGCAAGTCCACCAGCAACCACTGCCGCAGGCTCTGCTTCAAGCTCAACAATATCAACAACCTCAACAACTTATTCAACCTCACCAATATCAACAAGCTCAACAATTGATACAACCACAGCAATATCAACAACCTCAACAGCTAATTCAGCCTCAACAACAACAATACCAAGTACAAGAACAGCCTTTACAAATTAGTTATCAACTGCAACACCCCACTCAACAGTTACCTCAACTAAATCGCCAAGTTCAACAACAACTGCAACCGCAATTACAGTATCAACCTCAACAACCACAAGTACAGTACCAAGAGCAACCGCAATACTTGTATCAACAATTACAAGAACAGGCGTTACAGCAACAAAGTTTATCTCAGCCCCAACAGATCCAAGATCAGTCTCAGTCTCAGTATCAAATCCAGCCAACAAGTCAGCCTTATCAACAGCCACAGTTATTTAATATTGAAAAATCTGAATCGATACTCTCGAAGCAATCAATTCCTGAGAGACAGAGTTACTTCAAACAAGCCCCGATTATCCAACCCAACTTGAGCTTAAGCCAACCACAAGTTCAAAGTTTAGGTCATCAAGGACTGCCCGCTGCTTCACCAACTTTCCCTCCCGTGCAATATTTTGGAAAATTCGCCCAATCTCTCTTCGGTGACTACCAGCATTAAAGTTATTGCTGATTTGACTTGAAAACTTATTATAACAAAATATTGGTCTAATTGATTAATTAATTTGGGTGATATTTTCAATGTTTCGTTTTTAATTTAGATTTAAATGTATTTCATTAGTTGATAGCTAGTTCATTAGATATTTGTAAGGCAAATACATTATTTCAATTAAATGCTAATTTGCTCTTGTAAATACTATAAGGAGTGCCAAAATATAATTTATTTAAAAGCTCATCTATTTAGTACTTGTATCTACTTACTAATACAATATTTAAACGTACTATTGTATGCACATAAAATGTATCTGTAGCTGTAATAAACATAAAAACTATACATAATTTAACTACTTACTAGAATAATAATTCTAAAAAGAACTTATTATCAAAAAATATGTTTAAAAAAAATTTTGATCTGTGATGCTATACCTACCTTAGATGCTTATTACCGATTTCTTATATTTAATTGTGTTAATATAAAAATAAAAAAATCCTTAAAAAACACTGTTTTATTTCTTACGAATCAAAAACTATTGCATAAATCTGTAGCAATGAATTCAAAAACACAAGAAGCACCCAATGTTTTGAAACGCCAAGTTTCTTGCTGGCTTTTCTCGGTAGGAATGGTATTCTGGACCAGTGATAAATTTCTGCAATAATTCCTGTAAAAGTTGATTTCTGTCTCACAATAGCTACGAGATTCCCAAATGTTTTCGATCAAATAACTGAATAGACTCTGTTTCATTGACTATGGTCCATCTATACCATCGCAAACTTTTTGATTGAAGAAATTATCAAAGGCTGAATTTGGCTGCTAAAAATTAACAAATGAGCGTCGAGCTTAACGTGTAGTTAATAAGGAGAAATACGGAAAATATTATTTTTAATTCTGCTCCATTTCTAAGCGAAAGTTACATAAAGTTTTTATGTTAAAGATGCCCCGAGGGTAACATTGTTATGAAGAGAATCTTCGCAATTTTAATCAAACATATGAATGTAAGTAGTTGTTCAAATAGATACTTCCACATACATTCTCTTCGATCCCGTACTGGAGCGGAACAAGATAACGTGGCCCACTTGCCTTTGAAGACGTATCATACTGCTTTGTGCTACGATTGAACGGGCAAGTTTGCTTGAAAATCTATAAGTCATATATCTGTACGAGAGATAAAGAGAAAAGAAAAGTCCGTACTTTTTCCACTACAAGGTAGCCCTTGATTGCAATCACACCTAGAAATAAGTGATGATGCAGTCTAAGATTGTAGGGGGCAGTTAGCTCGGCAGTTATATTAAAGCCATACGCTTAATCGTTTTCTACAGTCCAGCCTCACGCATCAATGTCTATGGACCTAAAAAGCTGAAATTTTGCACAGAGGTTCCCTATGTAGGTAATCAATAATCATATCACGGAACAATGAAGGATTGTTTGAAATCGCGGTCGAGCGGTCACTATAGATACAGTATTAAGCTACTCGTACATACGGATCTAAGACATGACCGCTAACCTCATAAAAAAGCTCAGAGGATGCAAGTTACACGTTCAAGTTACGTATAGAACTGGAACACAGCACAGGAAAAGGGATGAACTCAAAATATTCGGATACTAATTGCGCGACCCTTCTTGCAACAATGCCGTATGAAATTTTCTCGTATCTCATATAATTTGGAGCATCAATTTGCCACGCTTGATAAAGACCTCTGAGTTGTACAAGGTTTTAAGAATGCGTATAATTGTACTAGTTGTTACGACCTCCCCTTACAGCACTGTTGTCGTCGTCTCAATCGATAGAATGATGTCCACTGCTGGTCGAAAGTCTCCACAGATCTCCACAGAACACGGTCTGGTGCCGCTTGCTTCCAGCAGTACTATAGCACTGTAGTTTAATGTTAAAATGATAGACTGGACTAGATGATGCCCGCGACTTCCTGCGCATGGATTACGGTTATGCCCGCAGAAATTCTTAATTTTTTAAGGATATTGTGTAGCCTACGTAATGTAATGAAATGTGCTGATTCAGGGAATAAGCTACCTCCATTATCAGCCGTATCAGTTCAGCCGTTCTGGCGTGATTGAGCAACAGACGTACATCCTTTACACGTACTTTAACATTTATAATATTAATTATAGATTCTACCAAGATTTGAAAGCAAACCTAAAACCCGAAACGGTGCTCATATATTAAAATGGGTCGACCTCAGCGGTCGGCCTCACATTATTATTTCCTCCTATGCCGATTAGCCGCAGGTTTGTGCGAGGCCGAAATTGGGCCTAATGGAGCCTGTTCCACAGAGGTTAGCCTTTTAGTGGGTGACGCAAGGTCCCTTTCGAAATCTGGTTTATTACAATACCTGTATTGTCTCACTTGGTTTAAGTAGATTAATTATATTTAAACTTTAAATCTATTTGATTATTATATCCATCCATAAGATTATAAATGCGAAAGTGTGTCTGTCTGCTACGCTTTCACATAAGTGATCTTGAACCGATTCTGATGAAATTTGGTACAGACATAAGTTGTGCACCGGGGAAGGACACAGGCTAAAATCTCGCAAAATTAAGAAGTCATAATCAATGATCTTTTGTATTTATAATAGAAACCTTTTGCAGAATCTACAAAAATTTACCTACAATACCTAATGTTTAATGTAACAATAAATTGTATTTTGATAAATTATTTATTGAAACTTAATTAAATTTATTATTATGAATCACTGACTAGAAAAGTTAATCACTAGATCAGCTGAAGGAAAAATGTGTATAGTCCGTGCACGAGCTCCGAGGAATCGGGGTCTGAAGAAACGACGGACCCTCGTCGCTCCATATCCAGCTCGCTCTACTAGTTTCGTGATTGACGCGTGTAATTTTGTGATAGCAGTATTGTTTTGCTCTTCAAACAACTCTAGGTAATTACTTTAACATTCCATAGGATGCCACGGAGCTCGCGCGAGGACTATAGAAAGTTGCAAGGTGAAATATCTGAGAGTTATAATTATTCTAAAAAAGTAATTTGTAAGCTTTACTGACTAAATAATAATATGTAAATTTCAATAGAAATATTTGTGTATTTAAATGTAGCGCCGTTGACTCAACGACGTCCATTTGTTATATTAATATACTAGCTGATGCCCGCGACTTCGTCTGTGTGGAATAAGTTTTTGATTCCCACGGGAACTTCTTACTTTTCTGGGATAAAAAGTACCCTATGTCACTCTCCAGGTACACGTGCAAAAAATCACGTCGATCTGTTGCTCTGTTGCTACGTGATTGAAGGACAACCCAATAAACTAACAAACAAACACATTTCGCATTTATAATATTAGTATGATACAATTTAAAATACTTTATCAATATTCTTTATTGGCTTAGTATATACTAGCCAATCCCGAAGTCGCGGGCATCAGCTAGTATATCCATAAAAGTATCGATCGATCGATTGAAGGACAAAACAACAAACAACAGCAAACTAACAGGTTATCTATCCCGTTACCATCTTAGACTACATCATCACTTACCTATAATCAGATGAGATCGCAGTCAAGGGCTAACTTGTAGTGGATTAAAAAAACCATCCGAATTCATATAGGTAAGTATTAATGGAAAGATGGATAGTGCACCATCCCCGTAGATCTCAGTAATATGTAGGGTTTAGGTCGGGTATTTATAATAGGTATGTAGGGTTTAGTTCGGGTATTTATAATTTGTTGGGTTTAGTTCAGGTATTTATGATAAGGGTTTAGTTCGGGTATTTATAATATGTAGAGTTTAGTTCGGGTATTTATAATTTGTTGGGCTTAGTTCGGGTATTTATAATATGTAGGGTATAGTTCGGGTATTTATGGACAGACATGCCATTTTCAAAGCTGTATTAGGCACCTACGTTTGGTAAAGACGTTGATTAAACCTGACACGGTTAGCACCATCATTTGCATTTGACCCGGCGACTCTACGGGCATTAGAATATAATATTAATGAGCGAGCCTTATTAGGCTGACAACCTGCGTCCTAACAGATTTTATTAAATTATTTATTAGGGTGGGCCATTGCAACAGCGGGAACCGAGGTTTTTTACAGTTGGCGTCATAAAACAAACAGTTTCATCCTACTATATAACGCCCTGGTAAGGACGGTGCTGGAGTACTGCTCAATAATTTGGTCTCCTTGCTATGATGTAAACTCTAAAAATATAGAAAGTGTTCGGAGGAAATGCCTGAGAATACTCGCTTTCCGATGCGGGATCTCCAGGCAAATCTGTAAAATATGCTGGTCGCCTTACAAAATTTAACATTACTCCGCTTCATATTCGCCGTAAACGGCAAGATTTGCTGACCCTCCATAAAATACTACATGCCAATATAGACTCCCCCACTTTGCTATCTCAGATTAAGTTAAACACCAGGCATATATGCCGTAGATCAAAAACATTTTCACTCGAAGTTTGTAGAAATAATACTTCATTTTACAATCCTGTCATAAGAATGTGTCGATTGTATAATGAAATTGAAAAATATGATATTGATATTTTTAACTCAAGGTTATCTCAATTCATAAATAAATTTTATAAAATAGTTAAGTAGGATAACACTGTATTTGCTTTACTTATACTAGGTATCATTAACCGTTTGTTATTTTGTGGTTTACTTTGCACGATAGAACCTTAATCATGTAGTGTGACTCTGTAGGATTACAATAAGATTAAAATTTTATCAGATAAGACTTTAGGTTAGATCAGTATTGTAATTTGTTTTAGTTGGCAAATAAATAAAATAAATAAAAATTATTAAATAAGACCTCTGACCTTGAACTTGTGCAAAGTGAGTTAATGATCTAATTGAAGATAATAAAATGAAAAAGTTGCCACAGCAAAGTTGTCATGTTGCAACGCGACTGGTTCTTTACTATTAAATAATAATTGTCTCGTCACACTGCATGGTCGATTACAATCGATGCAACAATCTTTGATACAATCCCTATAATTGTGACCATCCTCCATGCTAATTCACTGTGGATTAAAGGAATATCATCTATTACAGAAAAAACAGTGTAAAATTAATAAAACTTGAGAGGTGTCAAGGGACACCCGGATGGAACGAAGTACCAAAAGTTGTAACGACACTTTTTGCTATAGTTGTAAGCCGTGCGGCGTGCGTGTGTTTCTCTGTGTAAATTTTATTACAATTCCTTCACTAATTAATCGAAAGGAACTTAACTAGCCTATGTAACTATTGGAAACATAATTCTTTAAAATTTTATTTTCCTTGCCTTTTTATTTTCAACAACTTGAAGTCAACAACACAAGTAGTCATAGCAACCAAAATCATCTTTTCATAAAAAGTGTCTTTTTATTTTCAACAACTTGATGTCAACAACACAAGTAGTCATAGCAACCAAAAAGTGTCGTTACAACTTTTGGTCTTAATTTTGTCCCTTTCGTAACGCGCGCTAAAGAACGTTGTTCCAATAATTTTAGAGAAATATTCTTCTTCATTTGAATGATTGTATTTTCATTAACTAATTAAACAAGTATGCTCGACTTCCAAATAGCACTGCATATATTTTTTTTTTTTGTAAAATTTGTAGTGGCATTTGAAATATCGGGTTTCGGAAGAAACTTTAAGTTAAGTTTATTCCTAAGTTGTGTCGTGTCAAAAGCTGTAACACACGTCAAATTGGGCTTATGACCGTAGCAATATAGGATCTTTCAATGTAATTAGATTTGAGGCCTATCATAGAGTAACTTTACTCAAAATGCCGGTCCCTAACTGGTAAAAATATTCAATTTCTATAATAAGGACACACCTTTCTAGCAACCTTAAATTTAAATAAATTAAACGCTGGTTTCCTGTCCAAACTACAAGCCCACTACCGACTCGTTTGACCCGCTGCAGTGCATACACACAGGCAGACTGTGACACAAGTTTATTTATACGTATAATCAATTATACAAAATACTGTATATTAATATATAAGAATAATGGGAAATAAAAGTTTGTGTTTTCGGTAGTTTGTGCATGGATTTTGAGCTGAGGTCACCTGGGAACGAGGTGCCGGTAAAAATATTATCTATAATATTATTAAGGTGAGTAACCAATTTATTTTCGAGTTTTGGTTCTAGGTTACAAAATATTTAAACCTTTAAATCAAATCCATACTAATATTATTAATAGTCTGTCTGCTACGCTTCCCGGGCGATGTTTTCAACCGATTTTTACGAAATTTCGAACAGATTTACCTACGTTATATCCTGGTTAGGTTAAATTTTTAAAGGTATTATTTTAACGCAATAATCGCCATCCTAATCAATTTTCCCAAGCGGTGGTAGAGTCTTAATGTATCATAAGTGACAAGTTGTCTTATGTGAAATAAATAAATCATTTATCCCAGAAAATCAACCACGAAACGGAACCGGAAAGGGAGTTTCTGAGATAAAAACTAGCCCATGTCACACTCCAAGATGTAATCCTCAAATAAACCCATCTGAAAAATAAAGTCGATCCGTTGCTCTGTTGCGGCGTGATTGAAAGACAGATCATCAAATAAGCACACAATCGCATTTATAAATATTAGGAGGATAGGTATGATTATTCTTAGAGAGGTATATAATATAACACTTCAAATTAAATAAATAAGAAAACGTGGTGATAAAACAAACAGCTAGTATGAGCTAAATGATGGCATAACTTAAGTAAGTAGGTACAAAGTCTAGAGCTAGACTTTAGGCCATAGGTATTATCTAGCGTTAGGGTAGACTATAGGCAGGTGTGTGTAAAAAGCCCAGGGCCAATTTAATGAAAATCAAATGACCTACACGAAAATCGCACCATTGTGCAAAAAGTTCGTCCAAAGTTAATTAAATATGAAAGAGTAATTAATATTATATGTGTCATTAAAACATAAAGCGAAAGCCCACACAGACCACATGTGGCTCGACAAAAAGTCGCTTCCATTCATGGTGAACTAGCTGATGCCTGCGACTTCGTCCGCGTAGATTTAGATTTTTTGATGACAAGAACTTTAAAACCAGATGTTTTTGAGGTTCTTGAAATGCGAGATTGTCAGCTTATCTACCTGTCTATCTGCCAATTACTTTTGCATGATATCTTGAAATCACGCATCATGAAGACATGCATAGGATACATTTTATCACGAAAACCGTTCTCAATTGATTTGTAAGCAAAGCTACCTAAACCAAAAGACAGAAAGATGGACAGACACACCTTATTTATAATATTTAATAATTAATTAATTACGGATTAATGATCAACATAAAACTATGGTCAAGTCTAAACTTAGGTGATTACCTATCTCTGGTATAAAATATATGGTATATGGTCTCCGCGATACAGGTTTCCTAGTTAGGAGACCAAAGTTAAAAACCGGCCAAGTGCGAGTCGGACTCGCGCACCGAGGGTTCCGTACAAACCTGTAGTAAGTTTTAAATTAAATGTTTTTTTTAAATATTTGAGTTGATTGAATGAAAGGTAAATTGCGGTTTACGATTTATGACGTATTAAAAAAAACTACTTACTAGATCTCGTTCAAATCAATTTTCGGTGGAAGTTTGCATGGTAATGTACATCATATATTTTTTTTAGTTTTATCATTCTCTTATTTTAGAAGTTACAGGGGGGGGACACACATTTTACCACTTTGGAAGTGTCTCTCGCGCAAACTATTCAGTTTAGAAAAAAATGATATTGCAAACCTCAATATCATTTTTGAAGACCTATCCATAGATAGATGTATGGGATAGATGAAAAAAAATTTTTGAGTTTCAGTTCTAAGTATGGGGAACCCCAAAATTTATTGTTTTTTTTCTATTTTTGTAAGAAAATCTTAATGCGGTTCACAGAATACATCTACTTACCAAGTTTCAACAATATAGTTCTTATAGTTTCGGAAAAAAGTGGCTGTGACATACGGACGGATAGACAGACAGACAGACAGACAGACAGACAGACATGACGAATCTATAAGGGTTCCGTTTTTGCCAAATTTGGCTACGGAACCCTAAAAATGACTATAAACCTTGTTGGCAATAAATATTTATTTAATTTTATTTTATTAGTTAATGGGGGTTCCAAATATTAAATACCTTTGCTCGGACTCAAACAAAAAGTTCCTAGTGTGCGCAAGCTTTAACCTCATCCCCGATTGGTCATCATCATCAATCTGTCTCCGCTGTGATGTGATGCGCGTGTCAGCGTGATGAGATGTCACGTGATAGCGATCATATCACACGCCATTCGTTAGCGAAATATTGGGCAAAATTACGCCACAGAATAATTCTATGAATGCAATTATTAAAACCACTGTGTTATTGTGTATAAAAGAAAATATTAGGGCATATGGACTCCTAAATATAATCTTAGATTCTGTTAGGTAGGTAGGTATACCGCAGTCTTGGTAGGAACGGCATTCCGAACCAGTAGTAGATTCATTCGACTATTCATAACCACTTGTAAAAGTCTATTTGAATAAAAACATTTGAATTTTGAATTTTTACTTCTTGTGGATTTAGGTATTTTTTTCATCGAATGTATGTTGATATAATATTTCATTATACTTCTATTAGGTACTTATTTACCAAAGATATTATGTTGAGAATTATAATATGCTAGAAGATGCCTGCGACTACATTCGCGGCAGCTCGGGTTTTTTAAAATCATTACACATTTTATTAAACGTTACGCAAGCGGACCTGCCATTCCGGGACAAAACTTAGTTACCAAGTCTTTTATGAAAGTCAAACAGACATGTACTTGAGTGACTATGGCTTTGAGTACAATGAGAAAATTCCGATATCAACGAGAACGTGACATAAGTATGTATAACGTGACACATATAGCGTGACACGAATAACGTGACTCGTGTACCGCGCGACAGACGACGTGACAAGTGACAGCTGTTATTTAATTTACACCTCTCGCGAGATCGCTTGTTACGTGGGTTTAGCGGCGAAAAAATGTCACTTGCATTCTCCATCAATAAATAAATGATTATTTACTTAGAACTAGCTGATGCCCGCAACTTCATCCGTGTGCAATAAGTTTTTCTATTCCCACGGGAACTCCCTAATTTTCACTCTCCAGGTCCTCAACTATACCCATACGAAAAATTCACGTCGATCCGTTGCTCTATTGCAGCGTGATTGAAAGACAAACCGACATACTTTCGCATTTATAATATTAGTATGTTATACAAGCCGTGTTGTGTTGTTGTGGACACCCCGTAAGAACTTTCGTTATCCATACTAAAATTGTAAATGCGAAAGTGTGTCTGTCTGTCTTTCCGTATATCTGTCTGCTAGGCCTTAACAGCTTATCTTTTCAACCGATTTTGATGAAATTTGGCTGCTACATCCCGGGGAAGGACATAATCTAGATATACTTTTTAACCCGAAAAATTATTAAGTTCCCCCGGGAATTAAAACTTAATCTACGCGGACGAAGTCGTGGGCTAGTTTTTAGACGCGGCTCTCCACCCTCTGCGCCTCTCAGACCTATTATTGTAACAAAATTATTGTTCAAAAAGTCTTTAATAACTAAAATAATTCCAAAATAGCTTTGTAGCCATCATCGCTAACTCAAAAAGTACCTATGTAGGTGAAACTTGATCTAGAATGATCTATCTTATCTTCATGTAACTCGTCATCAACTTAAAACGCATCCTCTTCGTGATCAACACAGTATTATCTTCGCAGCATCATTCTGAGGTGAACACGAGCTACCGTACCTATGTCTATCTGTCTGTACTCTGATATCATTTTATCTCAACGAACAATCAACTGTCTGGAATCTTACACGCGTTGAGATACGCTATCGGAAATAAGCTAAAAAAAGCGTGGCTGAGTGCAATAAGTAATTTACCTACACATGCATGGCTTGATAATGTTGTTAGTTCGGACGCACACTACGGACACGACATTTTTTCTGGTGGACAAATAGTTTGCGCGCGCAGCTTTACATGGAGATGCACAGACTAGCGCGTCAAGACGAAACGTGTTCCCCAAACAAGTATTGCTTATGTGTGTCTATCTGTATGTCTCTTAACTTTTCATAATCTATCAGAAGTCAAAACCTATAATGAAGTTTGGTACTAGACGTTTGGTTGGTCTTACATCTAGGGTTGCCAATCGTACTATAATATATAGTATTGTACTGTATTTCGCGTCTGCGTACTATATACTGTTGAAGAAGTACATAGTACGCAAAAATACTATATTTTAAAAAACGGGCTTTTGATTAAAAATTGAATGTGATAAAGCGTAGGACACTTTTATTTTTAGACAAAAAATTGTAAAAAAAATGCAAGAAGTGCAAATAAATATAGTTTTTATTAAAAAAAAAGTCTACTTCGTGTCATTCGTAATAATATTCGTCTGCTTTTTGCGTTTTCCTTAAAATACTATTTTTTTTGAAATGTACTATATTTTTTTATAGCTTATTCTGAAAAATACTATATTTCGCTGAAGAAATGTTGGCAACCCTACTTACATCCGAAAAACAACTCGGATTTTTGCGACAAACGCGACCATCGTCTAGTAATTAACCTAAATATTTAATTATATTTTTTCGCTGTTACAGATGATGAAATATCTACTCCTACTATTCGTCATCACAAAAATCTACGAAATCGCAACTCTGCCTAGCCATTTTCGTAAACCGAAGGAGATATCTCATGTAACCATACACCACGATACGGCACCTACCCATAATTATATACAGCAAGTGCCAAGAAAGAAAAAGGGACCGAATGTACCGTTCCAAACTTACTTCATTCAAAATCTACACGTTATACCGCTATCACAGCATCAAGTTCATACCGAAAATGGAAACAACATGCAACACAACATTACCCAGCAATTGATACCGGTATTAATACCGTTCCACAATTACGTACCGGTACAGGATTTAACGGTTATACCGTTACACAGGGTGAGAGAAACCAAGAGTGGGTACGGTGTGAACGAGGATGTTGGGAGGTACAGGAACCCCTTGGGTGGGTATGGGGTCGGTTGGCCGTTTGGGGGTCATGGAGCAGGACATGGGTTCCACTACACTTATTATATTTAGGGGTTTGTCTTTTTCATTAGTAGTAAATTAAATAAATTATTAATTTATTAGTATTTTTTTTATTTTACAGTTCGATTCAAAAGCACAGAGCTGATGCCCTAAAAATATTATACCTATATTACGGCAGTGTGTAAAAAAAAAATTTTGCTAGAGTTAGCTTTTTAACCGACTTCCTAAAAAGGAGGAGGTTCTCAATTCGGCGCGTATTTTTTTTTTATTTTAGCACCAAACATTGGTCTGTTGGAACAAGACGACGCGGCGTGGTTTCCTAGAAAGCGTTTATTGACACAAAAGTCCTAGTATTAAATACATTAACTAGACTAGGATTAGACTAATGACTGAGAGGTTTGAAATGTTTTGCCATGGTGGACTACTTAGTCGCCATTTTATTATTTTATTGGCAATGATACAAATATTTTCGAATCCTAAACAATCTTAATATTATTTTCTATCTTGGAGTCCAATAGTATATCCATAACCTTTGGAAACTTTATGTTAATGCCAATATTTGCTTTACGCTACGCCAACTAAGTATAACAATATAACATAACAACAACAACAGTTTAACAGTACAACAAATATAATAAAAATGGACTATTCGGGTACAATAATGTGAACCGTGCTTTTATGGACTATTGTCAGGTTGTCTATGGCTCATCCTTTGTGTATAAACAAAATTTCAAATCAAATAACAGCAGGGCGACCGCGTATCTTTTGCTTCAATCATTGATACATCGCAATCACCTCCGATTGGTTAACGCTCTCCCACTATTGGACGAAAACTATTGACGCAGCAAGAATACTATAAATTCAGCCAATCGGAGGTGATTGCGATGTATCAATGATTGATGCAAAAGTTACGCGGTCGCCCTGCTGTTGCTACAGTAAATTGTACTCTGTGGTAACTACGCTGCAAGATGGGGCTGTTATACTCGTATGTCAATTAACAGACAGTTATATAGGTACCAGAGATCATCTCTCTCTTTCTACTTATAGCTATTTTTCTCCAATCCAAACAGGTAAAAAAAATTTTGCTTGAGCGTCGCAATTTTGAATCTAAAATATAGGGGATCGTTCAAAGGTCAAACCTATGCCGGCGTCCACAAAGGTTCATTCAACCCCCTGCTGAATTCAAGCAAGGGATTTTATGCAGCATGTCAAATGGATGGCGCGTTGCGCGCTATTTAGCCTTAGTAAGTAGTCGTCCGAAAACCTTTAGTTGTTTATGTAGGGACCAACGAACTCGTATTGCTCTTAGGTATGCTTATGAACGTAATTTCAGCTACATTCTCACCAGTACATTGTCCACTTAAGGCTAACCGTTTTGGGATCCTGCAGACTTTTTCCCGCAGATATCGAATACACAATTTTCGAACCCCTTTTTTTGAATTTTATCATATTTCACAATAAAGTTGGGCAAGCCTTATTAAAAACTATTCCAAATTGCAAGCCTAGATACTTATGCTATTAGTAGTACTTCGGTATTATTAGCAATAGTGTGTAAGCGGCATTCCAAAACGTGACAGCCTTCGAGTATGGTTAAATCGGTTAAATGCTCGAAGATGACTCGAACAGCCCCCCCCCCCCATTGTGTGAAGAAATAGCAATCGTAAACGTTTGTCAAACTGAAAATTCGAACAGTTTAAGTAGGTCATAGATGCGTTGATCAGCAAGATGCCCGCATGTCAAAAAGCATGTATGAACTGAAATGGTTCGAGCAAATGATTATGTTTTGTTTAAACAATTGGGACTCATACCATAATATTGTTATAGTCGCATCGAACGCTAAAAATAGGTACAAGACAGGTTCTGTTTGTTTTAGCAAAACATAAGTACCTACTTGAAGAACGGGCAAGGAACCCTGGGAACATCAGCTGCTTTATGCTACAAATATTTAAAAAAAAACCTAAGTATCTTATCTTCAAAATCATTAAATATGGTTACATAAAAGGACTTACTACACAAAATATGTAACTAGAGCAGTACCTACCACCTACAGTACCCGCATATTGCTAATATTTCAATTAGTTAAGGTCAGTTTTTACAAGTCCACTTAAGCTCATTTCCATTTTACACTAACACTTTCCATTTCTAATGAAGTTTCACAAATGAAGGACATCATTTTTCAATAAAAATCTCTTAATGGCAGAATTTCTGTCGCGGTGACCACCTAACCCATTTGAGGTCGTTGTTCTAAACGGAAACTAGCTTACAACGCAGACTATTAGGTACTATAAAAGGAATAGTCCTGACTCACTTAAAAAATGTCCTCCCGACCGAATTTCGGCCTCGGCGGCCTATCTCCATGAGTCCAGAGTGCCATTTGCGCGGGAGATATTATAGTGCACAAGTGCGTGCGCATACACAGGTGCACTCTCTGTTCCGTTACTCTCATAACCCGATGGGACGGAAAATCCGACACGACCAGAGAGAGATCAGGCGCAGGACCGACGGCTTTACGTGCTCTCCGAGGCACGGGGTTGAAACACCGCCAACTTCCTAACTCCGGGCTAGTGCTGAGAAAAACCCAACACTTTTTGTGGCCCGACCCGGGACTCGAAACCGGGAACTCGTCGGCCGCAGTCGAACATGCTAACCACTAGACCAACGAGGCAGTTTACTCACTTAAGGCGCCGTGAGCTCACGAGATGAAAAACACAGGTGCGCGGGGGTGAAATCGAGCAAGCGCATGTCGCAAAAAATGCATGAAATCATTTGTAAAAAAAATAATATTTACTTTTCAATACAAATGAATCCGACAATGTGTTTGATTTAGAAATATGAATTTTATCTTATATTTCTAGAGCAAATTATTAGTTTCAATATGGAGAAAAATTGCTTTAAAAGGATAAAGAGGTATGTATAAAATAAATTTCAATGCAGAGATTTTTTTAAATTGTGTTTTGAGATGCGTCAATGGCTGCTAAAAGGTCTTGAAAACAGCAAATTATTTTTACAAGCATACAGTCACCGTTTGATGGATTCACTGCTTTTAAAAACCCCCTTTTACGCTACACAGGGTCAAGGAGTAATTAGTATTAAAGTGTACCTCAATACATATTCACATTTATATTTTGACACACGTTTTTTGTTGAATTCCTGTTTTTAATTAAATGAAATTAATATGAAAAAGATACTCTAAATTAGGGTATTGCCCTCGGATTTGCCTGGGGGCTACTATTTTTTTTATCCACCACAAGTAAGCCCTTGACGACGATCTCACCTGACGGTAAGTGAAGATGGTAGAGGCAAACCTGTTAGGGGCATGGCAGTTATAATTAACCCATACTTACCCCTAATCGGTTCCGAGCTTTCTATAAAAGAGATCGCGTACCGAACGTCGTCGTCTTTACGTCGCCTTGACGTCCCTAAAATAAAATAATGAAGATAATTCTAACTATATCACAATATTAAAACAATACGGCTTTAAAGCGATGACAGTGCCCCCTGTGCAATATGCGGCGGTAGCTACCACATGGCCTACCTAGGTATAGGTATTCTCGGAAAATAATGGATATTCCGAGTCCATGTTTTTGTTATTTATCAATACCTACTGTTAGGCATGTTAGTACTTGGGTGGCTTTATATACGCGCACACGCATCCCAACCCGCAGTTGACGCGAGCCACGCGCATAATACCTAAGCCCTTCAGTATTGTCGACATAATACCTTCGTTCAAAATAATTAATAATAACTAAATAAAAGTACACAAATTTAAAAAGTTTAGAAGTTGAAATAGCGCAGAACCTATAAATAATGTAAGTCTATATTATGTATATTTTTTTTCCCCGTATTTTAGAATTTTATTTCGGGATTAAATATAAGTCTGTTTGTTTGTCTTCTGCGCAACCACAGCCCATTTTGTAACCACCGATTTTGACGATATATTATTATTAGTCCAGAGAATACTGATATACAAAGATACCTAAAATATGCATCTATTGACTTTTATGCCGGATAAAATCCAAGAGTTCTTCAATGAATTTTTCCTAAACCACTTCGTAAAATGAGTCCCGGGAATTTAGTAAATACTGTAAAATATAGTAGTATATTTTTTTTAAATAATACAGCTTCTTTAAAAGCACAGATTCTCATTAAGAAATGTGTCATTAGGTAATGACACATTTCTTAATAAGAATCTGTGCTGGCGTATTAAAATACAATTAGGGAATTTTCTTATCGACGAATATTATCTATACGTACTTTAAATTAAAGACAAAGTAATATAATTTTTTTATTGTTTTGACTCTACCACCGCGACCGATGCGGAAAAAAAATTCTAATGAAAAGTAACCAGCAAGAAACTCAGATCGACCTAATTTCATAATCTAGGTAACTAATAGATAAATAATCTAATCTAATCTAATCTAATCTAATCTAAATATATATATATATATATATATAAAATCGTTAAGGGATAAACGCACAGCCTAAACCGCTGGGGTTAGAAACTTGAAATTTTGACAGTAGGTTCCTTTTGTAACGTAGGCGCTCACTAAGAAAGGATTTTTCAAAATTCCACCCCTAAGGGGGTGAAATAGGGGGTGAAAGTTTGTATGAAAGTCCGTCATTTCTCAAGTTATATTGATAAAACTTGATATACGAGCTACTGGTTGAAAATAAAGAAATAGGTGTTTCATAGTTTTTAAAAATTCTACCCCCGAAGGGGTGAAATAGGGGATGAGAGTTTGCATGAAAGTCCTTCATTTCTCAAGATATTCTCGAGTTAATTAAACGAAACTTGGTATTTTGGCTTTCGTTCAAAAATAAAGAATTACGTGTGTCACAGTTTTTCAAAATTCAACCCCTAAAGGGGTAAAATAGGGGTTGAAATTTTTTATGAAAGCTATAGCCATGAAACTTGGTATATGAGCTGCGAGTTGAAAATTAAGAAATACACATTTCACAGTATTTGAAAATTCAACCCCCAAAGGGGTAAAATGGGGGATGAAAGTTGGTATCAAAGGCCTTCATTTCTCAAGGTATTTTACAAGTTATATCAACGAAACTTTGTATTTTGGCTTACGGTAAAAAATAAAGAATTACGTGTGTCACGGTTTTTCAAAATTCAACCCCTAAAGTGGTAAAATAGGGGTTGAAATTTTTTATGAAAGCTATAGCCATGAAACTTGGTATATGAGCTGCGAGTTGAAAATTAAGAAATACATATTTCACAGTTTTTGAAAATTCAACCCCCAAAAGGGTGAAATGGGGGATGAAAGTTGGTATCAAAGGCCTTCATTTCTCAAGGTATTTTACAAGTTATATCTACTAAACTCGGTATTTTGGCTAAGGGTACAAAATAAATAATTATGTGTGTCACAGTTTTTCAAAATTCCACCCCCAAAGGGGTAAAATAGGGGTTGGAAGTTTGTATGAAAGTCCTTCATTTTTCAAGTTATAGCCAAGAAACTTGGTATGTGAGCTACTGGTTAAAAATAAAGAAGTACGTGTTTCACAGTTTTTCAAAATTCCACCTTCAAAGGGGTAAAATAGGGGTTGAAAGTTTGTATGAAAGTCCTTCATTTCTAAAGCTATAGCCATGAAACTTGGTATATGAGCTGAGAGTTGAAAATTAAGAAATAAATATTTCACAGTTTTTGAAAATTCAACCCCCAAAGGGGTGAAATGGGGGATGAAAGTTGGTATCAAAGGCCTTCATTTTTCAAGGTATTTTACAAGTTATATCAATGAAACTTGGTATTTTGGCTTTAAGTAATGAATAAAGAAGTACGTGTGTCACAGTTTTTCAAAATTCCACCCCCAAACGGGTAAAATAGGGGTTTTAAGTTGGTGTTAAGGCCGCCGTTTTTCAAGTTATAGCCACGAAACTTGACGTTTGGGCAACGGGTTTAAAGTATGAAATACATAATTCACAGTTTTTGAAAATTCTTTCCCAAAGGACGTTAAATAGTCCTTCAATCATGCTGCAACAGAGCAACGGATGTTTTTTGTGCACAGGTTCTTTTTATCCCGGAAAATTAAGAAGTACCTGTGGGAATTAAAAAACTTAATCCACGCGAACGAAGTCGCGGGCGTCCGCTAGTGAGAAGATAATCTTAATGATACAGGATAAAACTCTCATACCTACCTACTAAATTCGAGGTCAAGATTATTTATCTAGTCTAGACTTTTGTCATTCCATCTCCTAATCTCACCTCTACTCATGTAGAGATCCGGGGCCTTATTACGTTAAAATGATTGCTACAGTGTAACGATCACAATCACCTCTGATTGGACTGTTCTGCTATTGGCCAATATCCATTGCAGCAAGAATACTATAAATGTAGCGAATCACAATACTTGAGACTGGCTGAGTAAAACTGATTGATGCAGGTTTTTACATAATAGGGCTACTGAACGATATTATTATTATCTTACTTCTTACTATCTTATATAAATATTTTATTTTGTTCAGAAAACTTACAGCTACAACAAAAATGGATAGATAATTAGATAAAATTAAAATCTAAATTAAATCTAAATTAAAAACTAAATTAAAAACTAAAAACTAAACATTAAAAATATCATCTATCCCGCTGCAATGAGGCAGTGTGCCCAGAACGCTGGTTGCGTAACCCCGCTGAATAGCCAAACTTATATGTTGGCCGAGGTAACTGCCAGCCCTCCGGTCACCTGTGGACTCTGTGAGACGAGAAGATAGATCCTTAAAAAAGGATCTGGCATCTTCGCCCCACGCCCCCAGGGTTTCAACACCAAAAGGCACAAAAATGAAATTATTTTCAATAATTTCATACTTGCGCCTCTTGGCTCTTTCTGCATTAGTGGCCGCCGCCCCCGCTGTCATGGAGGTCGCCTGCAAGTGGGATAACGCTAGCGTATCCACGCATGTGGCATCCCAAACAAGCGACCTTCCTTGCTTCCACGGAACAAGAGTCATCCCGTCAGGTCTCTTACCATCACTGCGCGCCAAGCCATTAGGCTCTAACACTGCAGGCACTTTAGCGGTGGCAAGAGACCTACGAATGATGTCGTTCAGGGAAGCATGTCGCGAAAGACGACCGGCACTTTTAATACAAGAAAGCCCGTGATGGCCATACGCGTCCACTGCCCCACCACAGTGGCAAAGATGTGGCTGTTGTAACTTGGCGCCAAGTCGAAGACCAACCGCAATCGTCAGAGTGAGGTGGTCCAACAGAGTGCCTAAATGCTTAGACGGGAGAGCATGAAGCCAGTAACTTGATTCCCTCCTAGACACCGCAAGAAGACGAGCACGGTCGCTTGCAGTAGGTGATGAATTTATAAGCTCCTGCAAAACATCTGAACATAGTGCGTCGTCCCATTGTCTTTGAGAAAACAAAGATACCGGCTCCTTACTAGGACATGCCACATTGAAAGCACCTCTAGCCTCAGCCAAATACGACGGCTCAATGGGACCTATAAATATATCTTATATATAAAATTCTCGTATCAAAATTTTCGTTCCCATACTCCTCCGAAACGGCTTGACCTCACCGATTCTCATGAAATTTTGTGAGCATATTGAGTAGGTCTGAGAATGGGCCAACATCTATTTTTTATACCTCCACGTGGACGGAGTCGCGGGCATCAGCTAGTAACATTATAAATGTGAAAGTTTGGATGGATGTATGGATGTATGGATGGATGTATGGATGTTTGTTACTAAATCACGCGCCAACGGCTGAACGGATCTGGCTGAAATTTGGCACAGAGATAGATTATAGTCTGGAATAGCACGTAGGCTTTTTATCCCGGAAAATTAAAGAGTTCCCGCGGGAACCAAAAACCTCAAACTACGCAGAAGTCGCGGGCATTCGCTAGTGTAGATATAAACTTAGTTAGTACCTAGATACCTCGGCTATATACTTAACAATCTAATAAGAAGTAAGAACTGAATCTCGGTAGAATCCGCATCGTGAACCTCTCGTATATATATATACCTAGTAGAGTCAAAACAAGACAGTTTATAAGATACACATACTTACGAAATAGCTGACTTTGTACTCAAAGTCACCCGTAAAATAAACCGAATTTACATTGCGAACTTTGGCATGAAATGAGTTTCGTGACATTAATATTTTCAGCACGTGTGAGCATCTAATAATTTCAACATGCATGAAGAAATTTAGTTTTGTTAGAATTCGGCTTTAGAAGCGAATGGAACTCTGGACGAAACGCACGAGCGGTTCAACGACCGGCTCCTCTCCGATATCAACAAAAAAAAACAAATAAAAAAAGCTAATACTTATTATAATTCCACACACCACGGTGACATTCTCGGTGACCTAAACACGTGAACATCGCAATGTCCGGTCGTGTAAACAACGTGTTTATTTTGTTTTGTTTTTGTCTGTTTTGGAGCTATAACTTTCGATAAGGATGCTTAAATTATATTAAGTATCTATCATTAGCTGACCTTGAGACCTTTTGTCAGGCGAAAAGAATAATATTATTAGGTGTTATTAAAACGTGAATATAAATTGATATTATTCTTCGAAGACACCAGCATTATATTGTTTTTAATGCTGTAAATAAACGCTTTTCCCCATCTTTTCCCGAGTAAGTTATATATGTCACCGTAAGATTGCAAAGGCCGTTGGATTGTAATCTAACCGGCGATATTGTAAACTTTCGACAGATTACAATTTAACGCATTATTTTTCCTTAGATTGTAATCTGTTAAATATATTAACCCGATAAAACCTAAGTTTATGTCGAACTCTAACCTAACCTACAAGAAAGAGACAAGAAAACGTAAATACAATGAATATTTCAAAAATTGACACTCGGACCATTGAACGGTTCACAATCCGTCGTCAGTTTACAATATCGCTAGTTGGATTACAATCTAACGGTTTTTGCAATCTTACGGTGACATATATAAAGTGTCAAGGGTCAAGTTAAAGGAGGGGGCGATAATAACCTGCAAGGAAGCGAAGAAGCCAGATGTCGGTCACCCATCAAGTAACGAAGTTGAGTCAACGTCGCTTACTTATGCACAGTCGAATCATGCATCGTGCTCTATCGGCCATACGTCCCTTCAGAGTCTACGTACATAAACTGAACACGAGTAAACTCTAGTCTCGAGTCACCTAAGTGTTACTTACACTTAGGTACTTCAAATAAGTCTCAAGTCACCTAAGTGGTTTGCCGTTGGCCGTACGAGATTATAAAAGCACTCCATGATAAGTGCGAAAATACACAAAAAAGATCACTTATTTACGTAGCGTACGCCAAGCGATTAAGCGTTCCGGTACGATGCCGTGTAGAAGCCGAATAGGGTTTATAATATAACTGCCAGTGCCATGTCCCTAACAGGTTAGCCTGCTATCGTCTTAGATTGCATAATCACTTATCAGGTGAGATCGCAATCAATGTCTAACTTGTAGTGGATATAAAAAGCGTGCACACTAGGCGATAGGCCAAAACGAGAACAACGTTTTGACCTGTCGTCTTACGTCTAGACTCTAGAGTATCCGTACCGAGCGTGTGTTTAGAAGGTTACTTGGTAGGTATGCTATCATGACTCGCGTTTGATTGCAGGACAAGCTACACTCTCGCTACACTGGTGTTGATAGCCGCACTGGCCGGCGTGCGGTGCGACGCGCCCGACGGTAAGTGCCTGCGCGACAGGACAAAACAACATGTAGGTAAATACTTAGTGTTAATCAAAACTCAAAACACAAATCTTTTTTATTCAAGTAAATTTTGTGGTTTTGAATCGAGTGAATCTACCACTGGTTCGGAATGCCATCCTACCGAGAAGACAAAAGTGTGTCTGTCTGTCTGTCCGTCTGTCTGTCTGTCTGTCTGCTACGCTTTCACGGCCCAACTACTTAACCGATTTTGATGAAATTTGGTACAGAGATAGGTTACATCCCGGGGAAGGACATTTTATCCCGGAAAATTGAAGAGTTCCCGCGGGAATCAAAAAAATGTATCTGTTCAACCGATTTTGATGAAATTTGGTACAGGGAGAGGTTGTACCCCGGGGAAGGACATAAGTGGCTTTTTATCCCGGAAAACTGAAGAGTTCCCGCGGGAATAAAAAAAACAATCCACGCGGACGAATTCGCGGGTATCATCTAGTTATCTATAAGACGAACTAGTCAACTACTTGGACTGGAATGGAAAACTACTTTTTAAAACAACTTGGTAAAAGATGCCGGACTTCTAGGAGCTATTCTAGGCGTTTTAAATTTAGTGCCATCAAAATGACGAAAATGATTTCGAATACAAATGTTTTTTCTAATCAAATAAAGTTTTAAACGAACATCAAAAACAGAGGTTCTCAATACGATGTGTTTTGGTCGTGTATCTCCATATATCCATATCCAAATCTGAACCATTTTTTTTTAAAGTATGGCTTAAAGTTTGGTTTTTTACGGCTTAAATTTAAATTTAGTGAAGATCTGATGAATATCTTCAGTGATGGGGGGAGACTCCGAGAAATTACATTAACTTGAATGAAACTTGCAGGCTACCTGGTTGACAGGGCGACGGGCATAGGCTACAGGCTGGTGTTCCAGGCACAGACGTGGCCGGTGGCGCGCGACCGCTGCCGCGAGGATGGAGCCAAGCTGGCAGTGCCCAAGACTGCTGTGAGTTTACCTCCTTTTAATTAAACTAGGTACAAAATTAAACCTTCGACTGCGATTCCACATGGTGGTGATGATGCAGTCCATATAGAGCGGGCTAACCCATTAGGGGTATAGCAGTTATCAAACTCATATCTTTAGTCTTTTTCTTCACGGCATCGTACCAGAACGCTAAATTGCTTCCCGTCAGGGTGGTAACTAGCCACGGCCTCCCGACAGACCCGAACAAAGAAAATTCTGAAATTATAAATTCCAAAATTGACCTTGTCAACGATCGAAGCCAGACCACTGTGCCAGGGAGTTCGTTAAGTACATCCTAGAAAGCCTTACGTCGCAAATACATATTCCATCCCTACCACCTGGACACATGGTTTTCTATCACCACTCGTCATTCCAGGTCTTCATTTCACGTACATGCAAATTAGGGAACCAGCTTACCATCTGGTATGTTCCCTCAAAACTACTATATAGGGCTTCCACTTTCAGTAGCCCTATTACTTAAAACATATCATAATTATCATCAATTATCATCATACAATTATTGTTATAATCTAAATTACTGTTGTGATTAGATGAATTGATGGCACTCTTGTTACTAGAATGCATTTTGATCAATCAGAGGTGATACCAATCGTTACACTGTAGCAATTATTTTTACGTAAAAGGGTCCCAGGCTAGCTTACATTGACTGCAATTTTACTCTACCAGATGAGGTCGTAGTCAAGGAATCTCTCTCTCTGCGTCGTATTCCTCATTACAAAGGGTCGTCTCTTTCCATTAATCACATAATGGTAGGCGCTTTCTTGAGATAATATCGCGATGGGTTCTCAACTAAGAGTATTTAAACTCTTAGGTTTTTGTAACCATTATTATCAGACGTTAGTGACCGACGGCTTAACGTGCTCCCGAGGCATAGAGGAAACGAAAAGGCCAAATTTTAACCTCCAAATTCGGTCTCTCATCCAGTTACCGACTTGGGTCACCATTGTTTAACTTTCGCAATGGATGCAACGGATGCGTTGTCACAAGTAGGCCACTCAGGGCAGTCAAGGAATAGACGTTAGATAAAAACAAGTGAATTAATGTGTTTCCAGGAAGAATTCCAGTTCATGCAAAAGCTGGTCCGCGGGATGTCCTACTCCGCGATCTCGAACAGTGAGTTCAAGCTGTTAGTGTGGCTCGGGATACACAACCTCGACGACTACAGGGTGTGGAAGAATATAGACGGTGAGACTCTTTGAGAAATGTTAAGTGTTAACGTAAAGGTTGAAGAGCGTTGGTGAGCTCAATCCCCCCTGTCTCGTCCCACGCTCCAACCCATACATCATACTGATATACTAAATGCGAAAGTGTGCCTGTCTGTCTGTCTGTCTGCTACGCATTCACAAGTTCACAACCCATCTTTTGATGAAATTTGGTAGGGTAGAGGTAGGTTGTATCTCGGGGAAGGACATAAGTACCTACTTTTCATCCCGGAAAATGTGAGAGTTCCCGCCGAAAAAAATACTTAATTCACGCGGACGACCGTCGAAGTCGTGGGCATCATGTATTGATAAGATAAATTATTGCAGCATGAAAAATTGGTTGGAATGATATGATCATATTATGACAGCTGCTGACTAGTTTTAAAACTTTACTCAAAATATTATGATGTACTAGGTCAATAACATTCGATAGATCTTTATACGTTAAGTACCTAGATCTTGAGGAAAAATATGATGAATTCGAGTCGAGCTTCTAAGTAAATAAATTCCCATGGAGAAGTCTATATTTCTCAAACACAAATATATAGAAACATATTATAGGTATATAGAATCGCCTCGGTCTATCCATCTGTCTGCAACAACACTGCCATGTTATTCTGTCCATCTGTCTGGGACGGCCATAATATTGTTGTCCAGACAATTTTTATAGAGAAGCTTCAATTGTGCAAAAAAAACGTCATACGCAGATTAGGTAATTCTTATATTTTTTACTTAAAATTCTAGGAGAAAATATAGAGGAGACTGGATTCCATAAATGGTCCCGCGGGAACGGAGAAGGATTCAGGTAACTAATGTCAAATATCATCACTGTAACTATCCATGTCATTTCTTACTAGCCGTAGCCGTAAAAAAATATATTGTCATTGCTAGATAAGCATTATGCTTATCTAGCAATGACAAAATATTTTTTCAAACTTGCTTAAATGGTGAAGGAAAACATGGCGCAGTATGCCTCACTCAATGTTCTCCATAATGTTTGTGAAGTCTGCCAAACCGCACTTGGCCAGCGGTGGACTATGTATAGGTAGTCCAAACTCTTTCCATACTCAGAGAAAACCTGTGCTACCTAGTACCTACAAGTTGGCATGTGGACGGCGATGAGTTGAGATGAAGGTAGGTACCTACATTTTTTATTTCGAACAGTAAATTTTTACCTCCGATTCTTTCTCTCTTCTTACCATTCCATTGTTTTGTTCCACAGCGACGCACCTGAGGAGCCGCACTGCGCTGGCCTGGACGCCGTCAACTTACTGCGCGACTACTGGTGTAATAAGAGACAACCTTACATCTGCCAAATAAAAGTTACCTAATCTTACAGTCTGCTTTTTATTCCACTACGAGCTAGCCCTGAATGCTATCTTACCTGGTGTTAAAATGATGGTGCAGGTGATGGGTATGATCCTAGTGGATTGAAGGGATCGGACCCGGAACTCCCGGAGGTCCGGACCCGGAAGTCCACAGCGCACATCATGAGTTAGGGTGATATAACTCAATATAAATATTAGTATTTTTAAATTAGCCCTCTCTAATATTATGTCCTACTATCTCATTTTTATATTCCGGATTAAAAAATGTGCCTATGTGTTATTTCAGACTATAATCTATCACTGTGCCAAATTTCATCCAGATCCATTCAGCCGTTCCGGCGTGATTGAGTAACAAACATCAATCCATCCAAACTTTCGCCTTTATAAAATTAGTATGGAACTCTATAGAGTATAGAAGCATAGAAGCGATTGCCAAAGGCGTCTCTAGCCCATGTAGCGCCCCTGTGCAAACATCACAGACCATACAACCAATTGACTGAGCATAGCGTGCCCCCTCACCAGCCAAACGTTAGCAGTATGACTGCTAACGCTACGTTTTGTGCCTATAGTCGCCCTCAGTCCGTATTCGACAGTGCTCGGGAATTGATCTAGTATAAAACGAAAATTAGGCCTCTCTGTAGCATTAAATGGCGTGGAAAGAGAAGCAATACCTCCAGCTATGTAAAGGATGGGATAACATTTCATAAGTAAGTGTAGTTTTGTAATAATAAATAAAAATCATCAATACGCAAAGAAATAAAAATATTTACATAAATGAAAAGGAACCCGTTGATGTCTTTCAGTATTTCTTTGTCTTTCACATGTAGTTCTACATATCTCCGTCTCTTCCACGCATAGCCCAGTGTAGCCCGTGCAACTATCGATAAATTATATCGATAGCCTTAGACCACTTGAATGCCAATAAATTAATTTATTGAGTAAAAACTTATATTTCATTAAATTCCGAACAATTCTGAAGTAGAAGAACAGGTTTCTTATTTATTTGATTAAAAGTTGTTGTTAAAAAATTAAGTTCTTTAGTATAGAACTTGGGCAATTAAAAAAAAATATATAGGTAAGTATCAGATAATTATGCATAATCATACATATGGTTGTATATTGCTGTTTGAATACAATTATTTGTATTGATTTTCCAATAGGTACCTACTGGTAATTTTTACCGATACATTTTTGTCGCGCAGCGGGCAGCCCAAGTGCCGCGGTAACATATACTTTGTACTTTTAACAGTTTTAACTGTGTAAAGTTGACCTTGAGTCAGCCAATGAGAAATGCTATTATTACCTCGTCCCCCGCCTGAAAGTGGTGAGATGTGTTTCAAAGCGAAAATGTGGCTATTAGCTCTCAATAGGTTTACTACTCGGTGGCAAACATTAACCTAGCGCCCCCTAGTAAGCGCGCGGTCAAAATGGAATGGAATGGGAAAAGTACAAGCTGTGGTACAAGTAACAACACAACATAAGAAGAGCTCCAGATGCTATACAAAATACAACGCGCGCGCCGAGTGGGGCTCCTTAGCGAGCGCCGCTCGGCGCCCCCTAGGCCCTAGGACCGCTGCGCCCGTGCGCAACGCACACCCTGCACCATAGGTAAAGACGCACCTGGCGATAACGTATAGAAGTATAGATTAACGATCTTCATTCTAACCCGCTTTAGAAACAAAACAAGTTCACGATTGCTAGCAAAAATATGATCCACCTACGCAAAAGGTAGGTAACATCCTATTCGGGGATTATGTTAAACCTGCGGGTAAATGGTAATGCCTGATCCGAGCTCATAAAACTTGGCAGATTTCCACTCAAGTTTTAATTCAATCAAACTAAGGCCCTTCGTCTTAGCAGGGCGAGAATGTACTACGGACAGGAAAGGCGATAAAACAACGCGAAATGCTGAGCGCTTGCCCGCGTCATATCCACACTACTTACTCGGGAAATGTGAATGCGAAAGTGTATGTTTGTCTGTCTGCTACGCTTTCACGGCCCGTCTTTTTAACCGATGTCGATCAAAAGGACAGATAAAGGTTGTAAAGGAAGGCATACCTAGGCTACTAGGCTAGTTTATCCTGCAAAATTAAAAAGTTCCCGTGAGAATCCTTAACCAAAAGTAATGGGCAGCATTTAAAAAAAATGGGATAAGGGAAATACTGTTTTTAGTGTGAAATACTTTTTTTAGTGGGAAATACTTTTCGCCCTACGCAGTCACCATAAAAAGTGCACGAGCGGAATTTTATTGTCCCTAGTGTGTATTCGACCTTGAAGTATCTCGATTTCAGGTAGGTATGGTAAAATAGATCTGAAGGAAGTAAAAAGTTTCACTTAGCAGTCAATTTCGAGCCCTTTTATCTGATGAAAAAAATTCTAACTTCTTTTCCCCTTCTTTTACCCTAATCCGTTCATCGCGAGGGCTTGAAACTTTTACTTTATACATAATATATGTGAGTATTTTTTTCTATTTTACTGAAAAATTATTGTGATGAATGCATTACGTATCGAAGAACGTTTTTTATGCCATTAACTATTCTCATAAAACCGTCGAGTCAAGACCGAAATTATTGTCGATGTACTCGAACCGTTTAGGAAGTTCAAACCCGCTTTTTGTAATGCGTTTGGAACGTTTGGAATCATACTAATAATATAATGCGAAAGTGTGTTTATTTGTTGGTTTGTCCTTCAATCACGCTGCAACAGAGCAATGGACGACCTGATTTTTTGCATGGATATAGTAAATACTTGACATAAGCTGCTTTTTATCCCAGAGTTCCCATGTGAATTGAAAAAAAATAAAAAACTTTAACCACGCGCACGACGGACGACGACGACGCTAATTACAATTTATTTCACGGCCACAAATATTCTAAATTTGAGCTTTACGATCATAACGATACGACATCTATTGAAGGTTGTTGGAACTAACTAGCTACCGTGGCGACATCTATTGATGAGTAGCAAATCTAAATTACAAATAAAAATTGCGACATCTAGTGGTTAATTTCTAAAACAAAATTATTTTTTATAAAATTGCAATACTGAACACGTATGACGTATGTCAATTATGACATTGATAGTTATCAAAAAAGACAAATTTTTAGGTTATGTTATGAAAAACAACAACTTTATTAGGATTATTTACTAAATTGCAGCGTTCAATATATAAAATAAGGAGCTTCAGAATCCAAGGTAATAATAACAGCATATCTATAAAATTGCCTTCACTCATAATAATAATTTTAATGTCATAGAAATACATTATCCATCAAAATAAATTTTAGGTTACATTCGGTTTTATCTATTTTTCAGATGAATTTCTTGCGAAAAGGATTATCTCTTCTTTCTATTGGACTCAAAACTCAGTGCTCGCCATATCAAGGTAGGTATAGTTTGAGAATTGAATAATAATATTTTACTTTTCCACTAATTAGAATATAGTACCTAGTACCGTATATGTACTGACATACCTACGACTCGCGCTTGAATGCAGAGTAAATGTATGTGTCAACATACATTTGCTCTGCATTCAACTTAACAAAATCATGATATCATTTGGATCCTGAGTTTAAGCAGTGAGACTCTGCGTCGTCCAATATAATCAGGTAGGTCTACTTTTTATGAAAATTGTAAGAAAGATCTAGGGCATCATATTGCAGGTGTGCGAGAAAGGTTTGCGGACGAAAGATTAAATCTGAACGAGTATGTATTTCTCTGCATTAAATTAAGAACTGAATGCATTAAATTCATGAGTATACTGTAGATAACATTACTTACTTAAAATTGCCCTAAGCCTGCAATTTATTGCTGGCTTGGACCAAAAAAATCTATTCAACACTGATGATCCTTGCGCAGATACTTAGAAGATACCTTAAATATTTGAAAATGCCAACTAAATAAGGTGCAAATTTAAAACCAAGCTTTTGCCTGCTGTCTTCACTTAAAACTACAATATAGAACTTTTCAAGTTGAGAAGCAAAATCAAAAGTCGGCAATGCACAGGGGATTCTTGTGCTAAAAATGTTCATAACATTTTTTCTGTCTGTGTCTAGAACTCGACTCGAAAACATGTCTATGTTTTCTTTTACAAATAGCTTTATTTTTGTAAAATTCAAGACAAATGCACTCACTTTGCTTTTAAACTTTGTAACTTTATGACTATTTTCTGTTCATTTTCACATTAATCCAATTATTTTGCTATAATCCGCCACCAGAAAAAATTCTGTATGGTCAAGCATGCAGTTACAAGCGAAGCACCATTTACCTTCCCAACCAAGCAAAAAAGCTAAGTTCCCAAGCAAGCAATGCCACCACCACTCACATGCAACACCACACAAGACTTATATACTATTCTCAACGCACGTTTCGCCCCGACACCGGAGCATCTTCAGGAGATGTCGACTTTACAATGCAAGATTGTCTTCAAGATTGATTGTCTCTCTAGATTACTAGACAATCTTGCATTGTAAAGTCTTAAACAAAACAAACGTAATAAACTTAGCTTTTTTGCTTGGTTGGGAAGGTAAACGGTGCTTCGCTTGTAACTGCATGCTTGACCATACAGAATTTTTTCTGTTGGCGGATTATAGCAAAATAATTGGATTTCTTTCTTGCTAAATCATGAACTTCCGCAAAGTAACGCCTGATTCTATCCAATAAACAACATTTTATCAAAATCGTCAGAGCATAGATCATATTATTTATAGACCTAGCCAATCTCAGATATGACAATTTAAAATTAATAATACTTAAGTAGGTAATACATATTATGTATAGAAAATCATCATACTTAACATATTTTTGGCTTAAAGACTTGCATCACACATGTAAGCCGTCTACTGGAGATTATTTATATAGCACACAGAGTAAATAAATCCCACAAGTAAATAGGAAACCGTATATAATATAACTGTCAATTTATCGGACACGTCAACTCTACGCGGGATCCACATCTGCATCAACGGCAGCTGCGTCATCGATACACACGGTTAACATCTCTATGTGAAAGAGTTAGGGGTTGTAATTGTGTGAAGATTTTTTTAATAATATTTGTTAGGGATTGCGATCGCGCCTGTCTTTTGCGTGGAACCCTTCCGCGTGGACCCGGATTATGTCCACTGGGACTTGTAACGTCAGCAAAATAATTTGGTAAATAAAAATATTAATTTGCTGTACTCGAATTTGAAATGAATTAATCAAGTGATCTGTTATGATCAGCGATAACATTTGGGCTCAGCTATAGTATAGTGACGGTCGAGTTGGACGTTCATATTTTTTTTACAGAAAGACCTTGATGTGGTAAGCCTTGCACTAAAATATTTTACTGCGGAACTCAATAGTTTTCGAGATATAATTTTTTGAAAATTCGTAAATGTTCACTACTTTTCACTATTTCTTACAACATTTGCCATAGATTACAGACTCATTGACGTTTAGTTGGCGTACTAAAGTTTCGTTTTACGTATTAAAATCCGTTCCAAACATGAAAAATATCATAAAATGTCAATAATCGTATTCAAACCATAGATAATGTCTATACCGATTATTGGAACGGAACGCGTGCGTTGGCGCCAAATTCAAATCGATGAGTCATCGTTTTACGCGCTTTTCAAGGTTATAGGTTGAGAAGGTTAAAGTAAATGTCGGTTCTAGTTATAATTAGGTACTTCAGCATGTGATAGGCAAAACCGAATCAGCACACCCCGACTCCACGCAGTCTTGTCTGCCCTACCCCTAGAGTGTTTTTTTTAAGCGCGAAGCCAGAAGCTCGCGAAGGAGGTCCTGAATGAAGCGAGCCTACGAGGCCGAGTGGAGCGAAGGGGGGAGGTGGCGAGCGAAGCGAGCCGGCGACCTCCGCAGCGAAACGAAGGTCGAGTAGGCGAAGCTTCATTCAGGGGGCGACGAAGCGAGTCTTCTGGCGTAGCCCATTCTATTTAAGGAGGATTCTTGGAGGGGGTGAGAGGGAGAGGGTGAAGTCTAAGGAGTTTTCCTAGCGTCCCCACCTCTCCCCCTTACTCCCCCTCCCCCTCTAAAGTATGTATTTTAGTCATTATTACGATAAAATTACTTCATAATTTCAAAACTTTAAAAATTTATTTTTCGAAAACTATTGCGTTCCGCACTTTTTCCCTTGGAGGGGGGTTCCCCCCCTCCCACCCCTCCCCCTCCCCCCTCCCCTGCCCCCTCCGTCACCGTCACTATACTATAGCCCAACCAACATTTGAAAGGTAAAAAATGTAAACAAGTTCACTAAGTTACAATCTCAAAATGCTCATAGTAATAATAGGTACTTACCATACATGTTGCAAAAATTAAAACTATCCAACTTAAAATAAAACATCAAATATCGTAGCACTATAGGTAATGACAAGCAGAGTAAAATAAATGTGAATGGTTTGAATTGATGAAAAGATTTTGCATGACTGCAAATAATATGCAGTCTATTCTTGCGTGAGCAAACTTCCTTGAAGCGCTAGAGAAACTGGACAGCCTTATCAGAACCAAAAGAAATGCAAAACAAAAAACAACAAACAAAAAATGCTTGAGTAGCAATTTGATACGAAGAGACCTGTAATCTGTATGCCTTTTGCGTAAAGTGACCTGTAGGCTGTGTCACTTGCATTCAAGGAGCACGGACCTCGAAACATAAACGTCGGAATTATCTATTCATAGAATAAATAAAAAAATAAACACAAGGAGCAATAAGTTTTACTTATTTACGTTTTGCCACGGAAAAGGTACTTAATGTTTTAATGCCCCAGAGGCGCGTACAAAATATTTAGGTAAGTATACTTAATCAATTTTTTTGCAATATTATTGAAAAGTATTTTTTGCGTACGTTCCACTAAAGCCTAGCATAAATAAGGGTTGCGAGAACGGCATGAGTCAGCGTTGACCACTGATGAAGATCTCATTCACACATCGGCTTTGTACATATTGTCGCACTTTGCGTTACTTGCAGATTCCGACCGATTATACTATTGCAATCAATGCAAAAACCACTATGGTATAAAGTATTCACTGGACAATGACTTCACAAGGTTAATCCTTTAGGCCATAGAAAATTATAATTGAAAATTTATTTAACAGATGTTTGGATAAACCATCTTGGGCTAACATCATTTTCTGGGTGGATTTTCCTCTTCTTCGATCTCGACGACGTTAACTACCATTTGTATGGAATTATCAAGCGCTTGTCAGCCGGTGCTCAATGGTAGTAAACGTCGTCGCAATCGAATGCTTAAATAATTTAATATAAAAAAATATTTTTAAACAACCGACTTCAAACTCCCGCGCCAACTTTACAACAACAAGCACACGCTATACAAAGTACTTATTTTATTGTTGATATTTTAAAAACCGCTCGACCGATTTCGATAAAATTTATATAGGACCACTTGGGAAGTATGACCTTTCAAATAAAAAAAGAATCATCCAAATCGGTCCACCCAGTCAAAAGTTCTGAGGTAAATTGAGAACCTCCTCCTTTTTTTGAAGTCGGTTGAAAAACTACTCCTACTCGACCTGCTGAAATTCGTCATTTAATAGCGATCAGATTATTTAGAAGGCGCACCGTTGTGAACTGACAAGTTCAAATAGGTATTTTATTTTGTATTTAAATAATAAGTTGTGAAAATCTAAATTTTTTTTAAACAAATATTTCCTGTCTCTGACTTATAAGATAAAACCGTTGCGTCTAGAAACTTATATTTTGCATTTACCTAGACTATTCCCATTACATATATCAAAGTCATTCAAACTTTGTGCCAATATAGTATTTATTTGTGTTTTGACCTACTAAGTCCTAGTTGAAATTAAATTCATACTTCTTTAATTGATTATTTAGCTACACTTTTATCAATCCGTTATCATGGTCACTTCTCATCGTCACTAGAAAGGACGCTGCGTGGGATCTCCCGGAATCAAACTTTCTCATAGAAAGTGGCGATGCATCTTTTGATCGCTTCGCCGCAGATTCTTAATGTATCTTTCTTAAACGATTAAGGATACGGAAGCTTTAACATTTAAAGGAATGAAGTACAGTACAACAAAAATATGTGCAACTTCTTATGTGCAGCTTATATGTGTCTATATTTCCTTGTGAATTATGTTAATTATGTTGACATTAGATTATTTTTTTTCATTATATTCACTTTGAGCATTTACCTAACATGTTCGAAGTATCTACTACTCAGTATTATGTACATTTCTTCTTCTGATTTTTAAGTACTGTGCCTTATAAACGTTGACCGGAGTCATCTATATATTTATAAAAAGAGTCTCTGACTGATTTTTGTTGTAAGTTTTGACTTATACCTAAAATATAGATCGAGATTTATAGAAACTCTACGTGAACTAAACTGAGGCAGCTATTATCAAATCTGTATATTAATATTTGTAACATTTTGGTATAATAAACGATGTTTCGTAAGAACCCTTTCTGAGAAACTTAATATTTTCATAAATAATTCCACCAGTTCAGTTTGGGATTAGTAATTCATAATAATGTGCAGTTATTTGTAATAACTAGAAGCATTGTGTAAGACTCATTCCGAATTGACAATTGCGAGTGCGAAGGGATTTCATGTTCCACATTATGCGTCAGTGTGATAAAGTTGTGCCATTTGTGAGTGGCATTAATGTTATTCTTACACAAATATGATTTACAACAGTTCTGGGAAGACACAATGCTCCCGTGTCTCAACTCTTGCCTATTGTCGCCTGTATACTTTTTCCTAGTCATTGTGAAACGTTGTCAGAAAGGATAATTTCGAATCTATGCGTCCGTCATCTGCGGACAATGCCCACTATTAGCGGATTATAATCCGCAAAAAGAGCAGGTACTGTTCCATTTGCCATCCTCAAGTTATGAGTGGCAGCGTTTAGTTTATAGTTCTAGTTAAAGTCCGTAATTTCGTCTGTGTAGATTTAGATTTTGCAGTCCTGTTGAAATTTCTCAAATACCTACCTTTCTTAGCAGGGTTCTAATTTAAAAACCTGCAAACGATATCTGAAGTTTGAAACCCAGCAGTTTTGAGCTGTACGCTAGAATCTTAAGTTATTTACTAGGTATGCCTACACTAGGTCTACAAAGGTTGGCGCTAATATTTCGGATAGAACGTTTCCATATCATTGAATTATGTTCGGTAATATCGTCAAGTCATCAAAACTTCTGTTGTGTATTCCATGATTAACATTCGATTTAAATAGTACTTAATTGATTTTAGTTGAGAAAAATATTAATACATCAGTTCACAACTTGTACCACCAGAGAATATTTGCTTGCGCTAGACAGATGCAAGTTGGCCTATCCCTGGAGACACTTGGCAGCGATTATCTCAAACAATAACATCTCGCCGGACACTGCCCAATGCTCAATGCCCACTGGCCCAGCGCTGGACCAAACGTGACATTTGCCTTGTACCCGGAATCCAAGCTTGCGTTTGTTATTTTAGTTGTTACTCAAATAATTCCGACTTCCGAATTATTTTATGGGGTTTCTTAGAAAATGTTGTTTTACATGCAAAAATAAATTAGGTACTTTAAGCTTTTGCTTAAATAGACAGTTTATTAAACTATCGTTCAAATAGTACGCCGGAGGTAGAGTGTCTAGAGACCTTATAAATCGTAAATAATTAAATATCTTTAAGAGTCGTGTAAAGGAATATTACCTTTCTAATATGCTATAGAATATATTTTAAGTATTTTCTTTTGTTTGTAAGTTTATGTACTGTAAATATATAAATATATAAAATTTATTTATGTACCTATATTATTTATATATATATTTTTTATTTATGTTTAGTTATATAATTATGTATTATTAGTATGTATAGTTTAAGTAGTATATTATTATTGCATGTTATTATTATTGTTGCACTTTCCCGCTCCTTTTTAAAGTTCCTTTAGAAATGGGTTGTCTGGAGGAGATCACTTTTAGTGATAAGGCCGCCCTTGCGCACGTGATAATTTCTGTTTTTGTTTATTTTTAAGTTATTTCTTTGTTATGTGTGGCAATAAAGAATTTATCTATCTATCTATCTATCTTATAAATCGTAAGTGTCACAAGTTTTCCTAAATGATAATATAAACATTTCATTATAAACATAATTTAAAAGCCATTTTTTTATTATCAAAAAGCTTTCTTTTCCAAAAAATAACCCGCAATCCAACATTTGAAATGTAACCCTTCTTTAGCAATAAAAAGAATGCAAACAATACAGGATTTTCTTAAATTTTTAATTAAATTGAAATGGCCTGGAAGAGATCTTTGTTATAAAATTATTTTTCTGTTTTTTAACTTCTATACCTACTCCGATTCAACAAATATGTTAATAATAAATGATCTACTGATCTGAAAACACGGAAATTTCTTGTCAATTTACCGAAAACAATAAATTCAGGAAGAATTAATCAATATTTAATAAGAATAAGAATATCTTATTTATATAATTCTCGTGTTACAATTTTCGTTCCCATACTCCTCCGAAACGGCTTGACCGATTCTCATGAAATTTTGTGATCATATTGAGTAGGTCTGAGAATCGGCCAACATCTATTTTTCATACCTCCACGCGGACGGAGTCGCGGGCATCAGCTAGTTTATCTAAAAACTGAATATTTTAAGTTGAACTGAGAATCTCCAAGGAGTTGAAAGCTGAAATTCCTACTATAGTTATTACATGGCTGAAAAAATCCATCAATACAAATCCAAACTATTCTTCCCCAGACCACACTTGATGTTCCCACTGTATCAAATCGTGTAACACCTTGGATGTTGGATGTGTCAATCAATCCCTTACGTTTAACGGTACACGCCATGGGGCCATGCGAGTGTGATACAACCTCATATACTTGACACAATTGAGGGCACGCCTTCAAACCCTCATTCTACAACATTGCGGTTACCTAACTGTATTCATCTTTATAATGCATCACAACTTGTAATCCACGTTACGAATTTCTTATGTTAAAGCCTTAAAGGTTTCATTGGTGGATTATCCGGGCTGTCTTTTCACATCTGCTGTTTTTGGTAAACGTTTTTTATTCCTTACCTATTATAACGGTATTTTAACATAAACATTTAGCTTGGATATTCAACAAGGATATTTTCCTGAAAATAATGAGAAAATCTTGGATATGTATTCTCAAAATGTTCAATCAATAATTGTCAATGGCTCAAAATATTTTCGTTTTTGCAACAATCTCTATGTCACTATTAGTTTTACGTGAAATCTAATCACTGAAGTTATTAAGGTATGTCGAACTTCTCCTGTGTGCAAAATCAAAAGTTTTTAGACGCAGCTGATTGAGTTGTAGATCAATACGTCAGTCAGTCGGTTTGCTGTGAAAGTTTCCTAGTGGCTGATCTTCGATAAGTTTACCTATACGTTGAGGGGAAGCTGTCAATCCTTTGATGACTTGATGTTTTTTTTTATCCACTACATGTTATCTGACATGTTATCTCACCTGATGTTAGGTGATGATGTAGTCTTAGATGACATAGCGGGCTAACCTGTTAGGGCATGGCAGTTTAATTAAACCCATACCTCTAATCGGTTTCTACACGGCATCGTACCGGAACGCTAAATCGCTTGGCATGCCTTTGGCGGTAGGATGGTAACTAGCCTAGAAAATTCAGAAATTGACTCCGCCGGGTATCAAGACAACAGCGCTCTGCAACATTGCGCCAGGGACGTCGTCGATAAAAAGTATAAAAGAATAAAAATCTTAAAAAATCGTCAGATAAAAAGTAGCCTATGTGTTATTCAAGACTATAATCTATCTCTGCCCAAATTTCATCCATATCCGTTCAGCCGTTCTGGCGTGATTGAGTAACAAACATCCATCCATCCATCCAACATTATAATATTAGTATAGATTATATTTGTCACTAAATGAAAACTTTTCTGTTTTTCCATCCAGCTATCACAAGCACTCAGTCACTGGTCCGCCACTCTGCCCCTGTGAGCAGCATCCTCGCCGGCACATCTCTGCAATCATCATCAGGTCTCATCTCGCGAGCCATGGCGTCGCTGGCACAGATGCACAAAACTGGCCCACACATAAAGAAAAGGAAATCCAGAAACCCCCTCAATGGACACCCATTCGCTAAGGTATTATTTATTTATTTAAATATCTTTGTTTCCTGCACATAATATCAACAGTGTATTTAGATTGAATTGAGCTAATTTGTAAACAAACGAACCTTTTTGCTAACGCATAACTTTGTAAACACTTTTCACAATGTTAAAGCAATTGAAAACACACACAAACTGCTTGTAGTCCACAAACAACATCTAACGTAAACATGCAGTGTATTATTTCTTCCATTTATCCAGTATTTATACAATATTTTTAATAAAAACTGAATGAAAACACAAATAAAGTCCCACAGATTAAAGTAAAATTTTTGTTTTGACGTTTCGTATTACTTGGATTTTATAGTGTTGCTCAGATACGACATCGCAACCACAGACTAAAAACGAATGACTAATACTGAGTCAGTGACCGTAAACATCGATATAATTCGTTCAGAATCGAAAACATTGTAATCGAATTCTGTAAATCATGTTATTTTATTATATAACGTATACGAATGTTTTTCATTTCAAAATTATCTTATTAAGTCGTAAATACTAAAGTATTAATAATAATAAAAACTGCCTCATTGCAGCGGGATAGATGATATTTTTAATTTTTAGTTTTCAGTTTTTAATTTAGTTTTTAATTTTGATTTAATTTTGATTTTAATGATTTGTATTTTGTGGTTTTTGTCAAAATCTATTTAACACCTAATAATATTATTTAATAATTAAATATAAATAATCTTAATAAATAACAACAATATTATTTCAAAGTTTTTAATGGGCCGTTGATGTTTTGATCAGTCAATATTTAGTCGGTACAGATATGGTACAGGGAAACGGTACAGTTATTGGACTTTAAAGCTCTCTTATGACTTTAATGATTGTACAATGAAATTAAAATACATATTTATACATAAATAATATACCTATAGGTATGAATAAAAATATTTTTACGACACTTAAATAATGTAGTTATATAAAAAAATATTTATACATTTCCTGTTTTACTATATAACAAATACAAAAAAAAATTGTATAAATCTTAACAATTGACCGCCATTTTGATCTTCTTTATTAATGAAAGATTTTTCAAAATCGATATCTCTTGGGGTAAGCCAACACAAAAGCCATACTAATAACAAAGTTTAATAAAGATCATTTTAAAAATAAAGTTATTGACGAGATGGCAGCCACAAAAAATATAACAGTTTTACGCCTTCCGCCTTATCATTGTGAACTGAATCCCATCGAGTTAATATGGGCTCAGCTTAAATCATATGTAGGAAAAAATAATAAAAGTTTTAAAATGGCTGAGCTCAAAGAATTAGTCACCGATGGGATAAGAAACATAAGCGCAGACTCTTGGCGAAAATGCATTGAGCATATAATAAAAGAAGAAAATAATATGATGCGGCTTGACGGAATAATAGACCATACCACGGAAACCACTCAAGAATTTATATTCAATGTTACAGATGAAAGCGAGGGTTCGGACAGCTCATTCGAAGAATTTTAATTTTAAGTTAGATTTAAAAAATATATGTAAAAATTTATTTATAAAAATAAAAAATTGTGAAATTGCCGTAAAAACATGTTTATTTATACATTATATTCATTTTTTTTATTTTAGATATACAATTAAAGTCATAAAAGTGGTTACATATCCAATTACTCTACGGTTATGTAGCGCTTCCCCTATTATTTCACACCATCTCGATACCTTCTAAATACCGGGTCAGCCAAAACATATTAACAGCTCCCCTGTAAAAACTTTGTAATAATTTTCTTGTTATTGATTACTTCAGAATTTACGACTTATTAGAATAATTTTAATATAAAAATATCCGTAAATTTAATATAATAAAATAACGTGATTCAAATAATTCGATTACGTTTTCGATTCTGAAAGTCGATGCTTACGGTCACAGAGCGAGCTTGTATCCAATAACAGTACCGTTTCTCCTATATAAAATACGAGTATTCTTTGCATTGGAGATAATTCGTTCAGTAATCGTTCAATAGTTCATTCCTCATATAATTCAGCAATAGTCCCATCATTAGGGGTCTTGTCAAAATAAGTTCACGTGATCAGTACCGCCATATTTGTTTACAAATTAGCTCAATTCAATCTAAATACACTTTATTATGCATTATTAGCGCCTATATACTTATTAGTAAAACTACGAAGGAACGTGCGAAGGCGGTCTTATTTCTGGAGCAATCTCTTACAGACAATTACAGAAAGGATTAATAAACCGGAGCGCGGCATAGTGCGGTAATGTTTCACCCCCGTGCTTCGGAAAGCACGTAAAGCCGTCGTCCTGCGCCTAATCTCCGGTCGTGTCGAATTTTCCGGGCTATGAGCGTAAAAAAGAACAGAGTGTGCATCTGTGTTCTGTATGTGTGCGACAGATCACACACACAGACTTGTGCACTATAATATTTCCCGCAGTGATGACCAATATGTATATAGATTGGCCGCCATGGTCGAAATTCGGTCGGCAGAACATTATGGGAAATGACATCTTAGACTGCATCATCACTCATCATCAGGTGAGATCGCAGTCAAGGGCTAACTTGTAGGGGAAGAAAAAATATTACTGATTGTGTTCCAGGGCGTAGTATTGAAGACCCTAATCAAGAAGCCCAAGAAGCCAAACTCGGCGAACCGCAAGTGCGTGCTGGTGCGTCTGTCGAGCGGCCGGGAGATGGTCGCGTATATCCCGGGCATCGGCCACAACCTGCAGGAACACAACATCGTACTCGTCCGGGTTGGCAGGTGCGAATATGATTAACTAGAATCTATATAGTCTGTTTTCTTATGGACAAAAGTGTTACAATAGGCATGATGACAGTAACCAAGAATCAATGAAATTATGAAAAATTCATAATTTCATCTTCTTCTATTTATCTTCTCGGTAGGAAACATTCCGAACTAGCGGTAGAATCACTCGACGATTCAAAAGCACTTGTAAAAGTCTACCTACTTGAATAAAGAAAGGTTGAAGTTTGTAGTCCCGCGGGAAATCGGGAGCGGGAATAATTTTCCACAATACAAATATTATGTCCTTCCCCGTGATTTAACCTATCTCTGTACCAAATTTTATCAATACCGGTTGAAAAGATGGGCCGTTAAAGCGTAGCAGACAGATAGACGGACACTTTCGCATTTATAATTTTAGTATGAAAGTATGGATAACTCCTTTACCTGATAAGAAAGAAATATCTATTTAATGGATACTTCTGCACAAATATGTAATACTGAAAATAAGAAAGTGTGTATCTGTCTGTCACCTTTTCACGGCACATTTTTTTGACTATCGTTAAAAAGCATATGTTATTTTATGTATTTTGTTATGTATCCATAGTACCAAAACATCAAAAACCCAAACATAAAGATCGAAAGGACATGCACAAAGACAACTTATCAAGAGTCTAAACTCTAAACTAAATGATGCCCGCGACTTCGTCCGCGTGACGAGAACTTCTTTTAAAACGTAGCAGACAGACAGACACACTTTCGCATTTATAATATTAGTATGGTCTACTACCTGAAGAAAACCTACACTAGTCTTCATAGCCCTAGGTTGTCTAGTTCATTATGTTAAAATTAAGTATGTATTATTTTTTTCAGAGTAAAAGACTGTCCCGGCGTGAAGCTAAAATGCATCCGGGGCAAATTCGACCTGCCACACGTCATCAAACAGAAAGTTTAGTTATTGTTTAAATTGTATATACCTACTGTAGCCAAATTATATTACGATTAAGTTAACTTAGAGCTTTTCATTTTAAAATGAACATTTTTTAACCTGATATTATTTCGGTTTGAAATAAATCATTTAAATTAACTTGGTTGTTCACGCTCCCGTGCACCCAAAATTGATAAAAATCATAATATAGGCCTTTTTTGCCATTTTCCTATGTTCTATTAGGTACTAAATACTTATGAAATGTTAAGAACTCAAGACTACTTAAAGATGTGTTAAACTTGTAAAGAAATATTGACTTAAAAACTTACCACCTATCACAGAAGGGCCGTGAAAGCATAGCAAAAAGACAGACAGACACACTTACGTATTTATAATAATAGTATGGAATTCGTAGAAAAACGGTAATCATGCGAGCTGTTAAACATGATATTTTTCTACCTATCTTCTAACTAAACAAAAATATGTTATAAAAAGTATTAAAACATATTATTAGGTCTTCAAATATCAATGGAGCTCTTATATATTTTGTGTCACCGTAAGATTGCAAAAACTATTAGATTGTAATCCAACTAGCGATATTGTAAACTGTCGAAGGGTTGTGAACCGTTCAATGTTTCGAGTGTCAATTTTTGAAATATTCATTGTATTTACGTTTTCTTGTCTCTTTCTTGTAGGTTAGGTTAGGGTTCGACATAGGTAAATAATCACTTAGGTTTTTTCGGGTTAATATATCTAACAGATTACAATCTACCGAAAAATAATGCGTTAAATTGTAATCTGTCGACAGTTTACAATATAGCTAGTTAGATTACAATCCAACGGCCTTTGCAATCTTACGGTGACATATACCTACAACAGGTTTAAAAACCGGCCAAGTGCGAGTCGGACTCGCGCACCGAGGGTTCCGTACAAACCTGTAGTAAGTTTTAAATTATTACAAATATTTTTATTAAATGATGTAACTAAAAATTCATGCGTAAATTGCGGTTTACGATTTATGACGTATTAAAAAAAAACTACTTACTAGATCTCGTTCAAACCAATTTTCGGTGGAAGTTTGCATGGTAATGTACATCATATATTTTTTTTAGTTTTATCATTCTCTTATTTTAGAAGTTACAAGGGACACACACATTTTACCACTTTGGAAGTGTCTCTCGCGCAAACTATTCAGTTTAGAAAAAAATGATATTAGAAACCTCAATATCATTTTTGAAGACCTATCCATAGATACCTACGTTCACGTAAGGGTTAGATGAAAAAAAAATTTTAGTTTCAGTTCTAAGTATGGGGAACCCCCAAAAATTGTTTTTTTCTATTTTTCTAAGAAAATCTTAATGCGGTTCACAGAATACATCTACTTACCAAGTTTCAACAGTATAGTTCTTATAGTTTCGGTAAAAAGTGGCTGTGACATACGGACGGACAGACAGACAGACATGACGAATCTGGGTTCCGTTTTTGCCAAATTTGGCTACGGAACCCTAAAAAGGTTGCAGTGTACAAAAGATCCCGTATCATTTACCGTATATTTTATAGAAGTTCGTATGCGACGTTTTCATTGGCTGCTGGTATCGAATCAGATGCGCTTGCGCAAGCCGCGCCCTACCTTTTGTTGCGCAAACACAAAAGCTTACATACAGTCATTCCCTACCGCCTATTTATATGGCATACCTACTTGCGTCTTAATATTGTATACTTACCTACTAAAATGTTTTATGATACGTAACCTAATCTTTATGATGAATTATAATGACAAAGGAAGAAAACCAACGTCTTTCGTATGAAAGCGTATGCTTACCTAATTAATTTTTTTACTTGCTGATGCCCGCGACTTCGTCCGCGTGGATTAAGGTTTTTTGGTTCCCCCGGGAACTATTTCATTTTCCGGGATAAAAAGTAGACTATGTGCTATTCCAGACTATATCTGACTCTGTGTCAAATTTCATCCATGAATTCGTTCAGCCGTTCTGGCGTGATTGAGTAACAAACATAGGTACATCCATCTTTCGCATTTATAATATTAGTAAAGATGCTAAATTCCTGTTATATGAAATCGGAATATATTGTGTTATCTATTAAAATTAAAAATTACCTAGAACTGAATTATATTTGTGGAAGTATTTTATTATTTGAGTAAGTCCTACTATTAATGTCGTGAAATAAATCTTAAAATAGAACATCTAGAATTTTTTTCAGTTACTTTTGCAAAAACCTAGACATCTAAGTATCCTACTTAGGACTAGGAAATGGGAATATAGGTGTATCAGGAACGAAAAAGTATAGACTTTTGTGAAGAAAATGCATTGTATTTTTTTTGTTACTACAGAATTATATTATTCCTACACCTATATATACCTAGTCTTTTTACAGTATTAAGAATTAATAAGCTTTTTAAATCTACGTCATAATAAAAGATATATTTTAATAATTTATCTTACAATAATATTTACAAGATTGCACACTAATTTGACTCGTTACAATAAATACCTACATCTTAATATTAACATGAATACAACTTAGAATAACCTTAACACATACAGGGCTGACGACACCTAACACAGGTCTGACTTCCCAATAACCCCTTCAATTTCGCGACTTCATTCTTCAAATAAGTCACTTTTAACGCCAAATGAATCTCTCTCAACTTCCTCCTATCTCTACTTTGCTTAGCCGCAAAGTTGTTCCTTTCTCTCTGTTTTCTGTACGAGTCATCCGCCGCTTGACTCGTCTGGACAGCTCTACGCATGCGTGGATTATTCCCCAGTAGAGTTCCGCCATTTTTCTCTGCCATAGCTCTCAAAGCGTCTCGTTCAAAAGCCTGGAAATCTGGATCGTCAGATAGGGAGTCCACGTCAATCATGTAACTTGGTCGTTTCCTCTCGTTTATTGAAACTGGTGACTCTGGGGGCGATATCATTCCATTTCTTGGAGGGGTGATGGATTTCGGATAACTTGTACACGAAGACACCGGCGATACAGGGGCTTCTGTTACAGGCACATATACCGGATACCCCATAGTGGTATAAGGGTAAGGAACACTGTGAGGCTGGTACACTTGGTTTTCGTAACTTTGAAACTGCGTCGGATATGGTTCAGGCGATATATTTTCAGTTTTACACTTCACTGTTAGGTCTAAAGCTGTGTTTTCAGCGTAAGGCGTCCAAAGAGCCATCTCTAAAGTTGATCTTATACGTTTAAGTGAAACTTATGATAAGTTTTAACTTGTCGTCACGGAAGTTAAGGAGTAACTAATGATAACAAAGATGTACCCTGTCGTTTTATGCAAGTAGGAGGGGCTTGCGGGGATGATCCCCCTCCCTGGTCACTAGTCAGCCCTTGCGACAAGCGAAGGGTTGGAACGCTAGGGATGTTTACCTGCGTATTAACGGGATGCGATGGTGACAATAGATGTCTTTTGTTTTTGGATGTTGCGTAGATTTGCATTTTGGTTATATTTTTTGTTTCTTTTTTTCGTTTTGTTTGTGCTTTGACGCCATAAATTGTTGATGGTGCTAGAAAATAACATGATAAGGCTGAATGATAACTTACCTAGATAGCAATTTTATGAATTCATGTGTCTATCTAGTTGATTTGTATACCTACTATACTAGATAGAGACACGCTTTTGCAACTGGCTCTACTCATAGAAAATGTGCGTGGTTTTTTTTTAAAGTAAGTAGTAGAATGAATATATGTACCTACATACCTATCTAGGTACTTTAAACTTAATGAATTTTAAGTGACTTTTCCGATTTTCGCTACCTATTGAATATCCAGTAAGTACTTACTAGCTGATGCCCGCGACTTTGTCCTCGTGGAATAAGTTGGTTTTTTAAATCCCACGGGAGCTTGTTATGGGGGATACATAGGGGGTGAAAATTCGTATGAAAGTCCGTCATTTTTGCAATTTATATTCATGAAACTTATATTTGTATTTGGGCTTTGGTCAAATGAAAGAATGAAATAAATGAAATGAATTAATAAATAAAAAAGAAGAAATAAATGTTTTACAGATTTTGGAAATTCCACCCCCAAAGGGGTTTTAAATAGGTATGAAAGATTGTATGGGATTTTTAAGAGCCTAATTCCACGCTAAAGCTAGTTCTCTTATAAATACATTAGGTGAATAGGTATCTACCTTATTAATTTTGTTTATTTGTTAGCTGCTCGTTAAGAAATTGCTACTATTGAGTGTATTGATCAAGAGTTGTTTACGAGATGTTAGCGCTGATTAGAGGTCCTAATGATTCTGTTTGTCTCCTTGCATTCATTATACCCAGTTGCTAGTGTGTCACCATCTTTAGTTGATTATTTTGCGATATTAGAGTACACAATGACTACATGCAAATGTAAAAGTTGTTTTGATGGATGATTAACCGAGGATGATTAAACTAGGTAAAGTGAGAAAAATAACCTACCAACTGAAAATTATATAAGTAGATAGATACCTACCTTTTTTGCTTAAGTTTAGGTATACTTTTGGAAAAATCTAAGAAATAAGATTGGATATATAATAAATAAATGATACATACTACATCTATACATCTATATCTATACTTTAGACTAATATTTTAAATGCGAAACTGTGTGTGTGTCTGTCTGTCTATCTACTGCGCTTTCGCGGCCCACCTGTTCAACCGATTTTGATGAAATTTGGTATAGGAATAGTTTGTATCCCGGGGAAGGACATAGGCTACTTTTATCCCGGAAGAGTCCCCGAAGAACCAAAAACCTCAATCCACGCGGACGACGTCGTCGGCTTGAGCTAGTACTAAATAAACTTGCCATGGATTTATTTAAGTTAGTAGGTAGGTACCTACATAGAACCGTTTTAACTGAAATGGGAAAGTAGGTAGGTAGGGACCTTATATGTTCCCTAATATAACATGTGGTCAAATCATTATATCGATTAGTTGAATAAGTATGTCCGTCCTTCTATAATCTATATTTCTATTCATAAGCGTCAGTGTAGCGTAAGGAGAGCCAAATGTCATTTTGTTAAGGACTAAGTAGTAGGTATTTCCTGACGTAGGTACAAGAGATTCGAAGTTTTTCATATAGGTAGGTAGGTGCTTAAGAGTAGCATTGCCCGCGACTTCGTCCGCATGGATAAAATTTTTTTGATTCCCCCAGGAACTCTTTAATTTTCCGGGATAAAAAGTTGACTTTCCCTGAGATACAGCCGTAGATATACAGATACAAATACTCCAGTACCAAATTTCATCAAGATCAGTTGAACAGATGAGCCGTGAAAGCGTAGCAGACAGGCAGACACACTTTCGCATTTATAATAATATTAAGTAAGATAACTATAATATGAAATTCAACCCGTGAGAGGGTAATAAAATATATAAGGGTTTGGAAAATGTATGAAAATCTAATCTATACCTACTTATAATATAAATGCGAAAGTTTGGATGAATGTGTGGGTGAAATCGGACACAGAGATAGATTATAATCTGGAAAACACATAGGCTACTTTTTATCCTATAATATATATTAAAAAGTTCCTTCGGGAACCAGAAAACCTCAATCCACGTGTACGAAGTTGCAGGCATAGGCTAGTTTGTAATAATACCAGTATAAAAGTACCTATAGATTCATTTTTGTAGCTAGGTACCCATCTACGCTATACCTAGTAACGATACCTACCTAAGTTAGCATTCCGGAAAACCCGTACCGTTTCAAATCCGCTTATGTCGTAAACGAAAGCACGTAATCCTGCTATAGATATGCAGTATGCGGGTTTCTATAGCGTTATATAGCACGTCTATAGCGCCGCTGCGGGTGCTGCGCAAGTTTTATGGCGCGCCATAAACACAGGTAGGCGGCACGTGGCTTTTACATCTCGATAGCTTATGATAAAGGGCCAATATGATGAGCTTCTTTAAGGTAATGACGTTTTATCAGGTAGCAGGATTTATTACATAAGTTACAATAATTATTTGTAGGAATTGAATTATTTGTAGGAGCAAATTATTGCCAAGGAAGCTTGGCGATAATTTTTTCTAATGGCTGATAGTTCCTTAGTTTAAGGTGATTTGTGAGGTGATAATTTTTAAAAAACCGCCTGAGTTTGTTGTGGGCTCTTCTCCGAACAGGGCGAGTTTGGAACCCTCGATACCGTAACTGATTATCACCATCATGTTTCATAAGTACTAATTGACGTCAATAAGTGTACAGTGTAGGTACCTACCTACTTTGAATGAATGAATTATATTGAATTGAATTGAATTGCATCTAGTAAGCAGCTAAGTATCATGTAAGTATACCTACCAAGATTTTTTTAACCGACTGCAAAAAAAGTAGGTAGGTTATCGATTCGACACGAATGTAGCTATGTAATATTATTGGAACTGCAAAATATTCACATAAGATAATCTATGAGGGCTTCCAAACAAAATATGTACATAATTTTATAGGTAGTTTGTTTATCCGTAACTTTTAATCGGATTGTGACCATTTTTTATTGGCTTAGGTACGTTTACTTCAACTCAGGGAAAAGTCCAAGTTTCATCAAAATCGATTCAGTGTCTTATCGGTTAAGGTCACAGTCTCGTAAGCGGGAATCAAACTCTGGATTGGTTGCCTGCAAGGCAAGTCTGCAGCAATTCCAGAAGTCGTCACTACCTAAAATTTTTAATTCCTCTATCCAGGTACCTTCCAGACATTTACTACATTGGACTCTTTAATCTGTGGCCTAATTCCCTCACAACAGGCCGTTCTTCGAAAAAAAAACTTCCAGAACCCGAGTACAATCCCACCATTAATAAATAATCCCGGCTGTATGGGCCCGTTTTGATGAAGCTCGCAAAACAATGCGCTACCGGTTTTGTTACTTTTTACTACAGGGAAAGATTCCATTTTTATAATAAGTAGATACCTACCTACTTAATATAATTTGCGTGTTGATTAATAATTACTAGCTGATGCCCGCGACTTCGTCCGCATGGATTGTTTTTTATTCCCGCGGAAACTCAACTTTCCGGGATAAAAAGGCCTATGTCCTTCCCCGGGATGTAACCTATCTTTGTACCAAATTTCATCAAAATCGGTTGAGTAGTTGGGCCGTGAAAGCGTAGCGGACAGACAGACAGACACATTTTCGCATTTATAATATCATTAGTATGGAATGGTCCATATTAGTATGGATTAGGTACTCATGCTAAATTAAGTAAGTAGGTATGTTATTCTTTACTAGCTGGCACACCCTGGCTAGGCAAGGTGAATTTTCAAAAAATACTGATGTTATTAAAGCAACGTTCTTAAGCAATTTACTGTATTTTTCGTCAAAATCTGTTGAAAAGATGCGCCGTAAAAGCATAGTGGACGGACAGACACACTTTCGCATTTATGAAATTAGTATCTTCGGATATTCGTAGCACCTAAACTAACAGGTATCTACAATCTAAGCTACAGGTCTACGTCGTAACTTGAGGAGGCCTACGAGTGTATAAAACCCACAACCACCCAATTAACAAAGTACACCACTATGCCAGAGCGCTCCTTTAATCTGTTACTCTGTTCATGAAGTCAATTTACCTACATTAAAAAAAAATTAAGTCTGATTATTATATTATATATATAAAAATGAATCCCTATTTCCCTTGGTCACGGCATCACGCGTGAACGGCTGGACCAATTCCGCTAATTCTTTCATTTTATATGAATAAAATTTAAAATCGCATTCTGACGACACCAATATAATTGCTGTCAAGTACTTTTGAATATTTGGACTGTTTCTCACATTGTTTGAAAAATGAATCCCTATTTCCCTTGGTCACGGCATCACGCGTGAACGGCTGGACCAATTCCGCTAATTCTTTTTTTGTTGTATAGGAGGACCTGGAGAGTGACGTGACATAGGCTACTTTTTATCCCGGAAAATTAAGGAGTTCCCGCGGGAATAACAAAAAACTTAAACCACGCGGACGACGTCGCGGGCATCAGCTAGTTTTCATATAAAATTTAAAATCGCATTCTGACGACACCAATATAATTGCTGTCAAGTACTTTTGAATATTTGGACTGTTTCTCACATTGTTTGATTCATCGATGATTCTTTCACAGTTAAGTGTCGCTAAAAACTATTCTTCAATTGAACAAACAGACTATAAATAATCACCTCCTTCCTTGCAAACTTTTGCCATTTCCATTTCAATACCACAGAATACATAATACTCTTTTTTTTATCCACTACAAGTTAGCCTTTGACTGCGATCTCACCTGATGGTAAGTGATGATGCAGTCTAAGATAGTAGCGGGCTAACCTGTTAGGGGCATGGCAGTTGTTTAAACCCATACCCCTATTCGGTATCTACACGGCATCGTACCGGAACGCTAAATCGCTTTGCGGAATGTCTTTGCCGGCATTGTGGTAACTAGCCCCGGCCGAAGCCTCCTACCAGGCCAGACCAGGGAAAATTCATAAATTATAAATTCCTAGATTGACCCTGCCGGGGATCGAACCTGGAACCTCCGCACGTTTAAGACAACAGCGCTCAACACTGCGCCACGGCAAAAACTGTATAACTCTAACTCTAAAACTGTAAATACTAAAACCCATGCCACAATATGCAAATTGTGTCACAAACACCAAGACTTTCACAATACGTCTCCCGCAGCTTAAGATAAAAGAACGCAAGTCCGTCCGTCTGTCCGCAAAGCAAATATTTTCTCAGAAACCTCATAACGGTCTTGTTTGCGCTCTTAAAACTTTAAACCAAGTCCCAAGGGATTAAGATAAGTCAAAAGTTCTGTATCAGATTTCAGGGATGGTGACAATTTTAATGCTTGCATGAATAGATCCATGTGCGTTTATTTAGTTAACTGTTCTTTGGGATTTGTAAACAAGGTTGGTTTTCTGTATTTTCCGGAATGAGTTGGCCATAATAGGCCCCTATAGCGTTTATGTTTTAGAGAAAAGAGATTTTTATTCAAAAGACTAACTTAATATTTAAAATATTCGTTCATCAGACTCAGTTATGTTAGTATGCAGGGTTAGGTTCACGTAAAAATACATGACCTATTTCCTTCCCCGGGATAGAACCTATTCCTGTATCAAATTTCATCAAAATTGGTTGAAAAGATGAGCTGTGAAAGCGCAGGCAAACAGACAGTCACACTTCCGCATTTATTTATATTATATTAGTATGGAATAATGGATTTACACTTAAAATATGGCATGCCGTAAGCACGCTATATTTTAGGCAAGTATTTGAATACGATCACTCTGTACCCAAATTTGCAATAAAATTGATTGATTGATAATATCCTAATTCCGAAGAAAACCTCTGCCCAATACAATGAGAAATACAACGAGATAAATTCAGTACCTAGAGAATTAAGATTCGTCTCACATCGACTCTCCGGTCTACCCTGTCTCTACAGTCAACGCCAATATCTATATACCTACACAATTAAAGCATCAGATCGATATTACATAACTGTATCAGGGGTAGGGTGTATTGGGGTCGCACCCTCCCTTATTTCGCGCCGCCCCCGGCCACGCAACCCTCGCCTGCGCAACCGAATGCAGGGGCAGATAAGGATGCAACTTCCTATTGTTCATTTACGTTATGTGTAGGTATATAGATATTTTAAGATATAGTCATCATGGCAGAGACTAGGAGACTAGATGTATTGCTCAATAACCTTAGCAGATTATTTCAACAGATGGACCTTAAAATGAACCTAAGTTAACTAAGTAGGTAGATGATTATTGATCGCGATTGATTTGCTGTTCTTCCGAATGTCAACTTCGAACTATTCATCAGATGTTCATAAAATTTACACGAGTCTAATCCTTTGTTAAGAAATCTTAATTTGTTAAGTACCTGCTTAAAATGTAAAATCGAACAAAACTTTCATCACCTATTCCGAAGGAACGCTATTGTATTCCAGGATAAAAAAAAATAGTTTATAAGGATATGAAATATGAACCCGGAGTATTAATTATTATTTAAGTGTACCATCTACCAAGTTACATTCAAATCCGTCCAGTAGTTTCAGCGTGATGCGTAGGTATTCAGACAGACAAAGATTCTAAAAAAAATAGAATTAGTGTCGATAGAAGGCTTTCTCCAATTATTATTTTTATATTTTAATGTACAGAAATCGTCTAGTTTTATTATGAGAATAAACATAAATAGGTGCGCGTGCGCAAGCTGCAATGGGCACAATCCTTTGACATATCAGATGAGATGACATCTACGTATTTGCTCTAGCCACGTGGCACCCGGTAGCGATCGATATCTGTGGTGTTTAGTCAAATAACAACTGATTATATTTCGTCCGCAGGGCTGTAGGTACGTAGAACTGAAAAGCTGTTATGCAGAGCTTTAATAAACCAAAAAGTAATAACTGCTTAGATAGGTAACCAAGGTATTTTTAGGGTTCCGTACATCACAAGGAAAAAACGGAAGCCTTATAGGATCACTTTGTTGTCCGTCCGTCTGTGTGTCAAGACCCTTTTTCTCAGGAACGCATGGAGGTATCAAGCTGAAATTCATTTAAAATACTGTCGCTTGGAGCTGTGAAGAATCAAACTTCTAAGCCACCACAATCAAAAAAATTTTCGACTCTCGCGACACTTGCAAGTGAATCAAAACCTACAGGGTACTTCCCGTGAACTCAGAATCTTGAAATTTGGTACGAAGCAACGTCTTATAGCACAGATAAAGGAAAAATTGCGAAAAGCATAAATTTTTCGTTATCTCATATAATAATTTTTTTTAATAATTTTAAACTTACTAATGTTATGGATTTCATTTAGCAATAAAAATACCTTATCTTTTACTTATTTATATACCTACACGTTTGTACGGAACCCTCGGTGCGTGAGTCCGACTCGCACTTGGCCGGTTTTTTTAAGCTAATTCGCATAAGTAGGTATATTCAGATCCTTTATAGTGTACATAATGATATGTGTATGTAGGTTGGTAGGTATAGTACCTAAGCTAAGTATAAAGCTAGCTAGGTATATCTTTCTTTTAGATAATTTTGGTTAGGTTGGCTTGGGACCTTTCTTAATTCTTATACAAAAAACAATCTTTTTGGAACTCGGTAAATTAGCATTAGCTAAGGAAAATAGATCATTATACCTATGTAATTTCTGTACTCACGTACCTTTATGTGCTAATGTATGTAGGTACCTACCTATAATTTTTGCTCGATGTACCTAAATACGTCTAAGTATGTATAAAAAAATGGACCTTATGTATTTTTTTTCTTTTTAATCTCTTTTTTTTTGGGGTTTTTATTATATAAATATAACATGTCAACCCCATCGCAACATTATTTAAATACACTAAGCAAATAGAACAAAAAACCTTAACATAACTAAAAACAAAAATGAAACTATCACATAACATAAGTCGACGTCCGAAGAAGGTCACCGATGGCAAGCAGTGGCCAAATTAATCAAACTTTTTGCCGATTGGACGTTAAAGGATTTGGATAGGATTGGACCTACTTCAGCTTTGTCGCTGGTGGTATGCAACACTATTAATGCAAAGTGTAGGTCTCGGTGTGTTCAGAGATAGCTTGAAATTAACATGCGCTGCTTTAACTTAACTCCCGGAAAATAATTAGTTTTCCCACGGTAGTTTTGAAATGCATAAATTCACAACATGTGAAATTCACATGGACAAAGTCTGGAACCTCGTCTACGTATAGGTCCTATCTACTTAATGAATGTTAGAGGACAATTCAAATAACAACAACAATTTGGCAGTCTAAAATATATGTTGGCAGTTGTAATTTAATTAAGTACTTAACATTTTTTATACAAAATATATACACAAAGGCCCTATCTAAAAGTTAATTTCTAATGGATTTAGCCTACATTATTGTTATAATAATTATACTTAGATTACTTTTTACACTTATGACTAAAGCGCATGTACGCATCATTGTAATATAATAGAGCATTTTAGTACGTATTTCTAAATGTTTGCAATCGCATACAGTCATTATGAAATAGGTAAACTAATTCGCTAACACCGACACTGCTGCTGACATCTCACGCACACTCGCTCATCGATCCGGGTCCGTAAGTCCGCGATTTTCTTTTTCAGGAACGTCACTTGAAAAGCCAGTCGAACTTCCCTCAACTTCCTCCTATCTCTGCTCTGTTTCGCCGCGTGATTATTCCTTTCTCTCTGTTTTCTGTACGAATCGTCCGCTGCTTGGGTAGTTTGCACTGCACGTCTCATTCGTGGATTATTTCCGAGTAGAGCGCCTCCGTTTTTCTCCGCCATAGCCCTTAAGGCATCCCTTTCGAATGCTTGATACTCCACATCATCGGCTAAGGAATCAACATCCAATGAGTCGAGGGAATGAGGAGGTGATGGCACTTTTCTGTAGAACAAACTTTCATTTGGAGATATTTGCGCTGGCGGAACTGTGTAGTCATACGCGTAGTTGTAATATCTATTTTCTTCCAACTCTGGGGATACTCTTGCGTATCTTACATCGGGAACTGTGGGTCTAAAAGACCGATCCCGTTCGGGCGATTCCCGTTTGCTGTTGCTTAGGTCCAACGCTTCGTCCGCGTACGGAGTCCACAAGGCCATGGCTGCAGCCGCTACGTATAAACTGCGATTGTAGAGTGTTCTGGGAGTTTGTCCCAGTTGTGGGCGGGGCCGTCAAGTGTGAGCGTGGTAGGGTTAATCCGCTACCTGCGGGACTCATAACGGGACTGTCGGGGACAGTTTTAGAGGATTAAATTTCTTAATTAACACTTTTATGAGGCATCTTTTTGTTTGATACCATTTAAGAAATGGCATTGTTATCTTGAATTCTGAGTAATTAGATAATAGATACGGTATTGGGACCACGAGATCTGATCAGACATATTGATTCATTTATGTTCAAATGTTTGATTAAGGAAGTAATTAAATTGTTTAATAATTACGGACTGCGTTTTTGTATACTGATTTGAGTAAATTAAACAATCAAACGTTAAAAAACCTGCCTACAAACAAACTATAGCTTAAAAAAGAGATTTAAAAAAGCTAGAGAAAATTTAGTCTGAAACCAGGCAATCAACCAGGTTCTCAGACCAGGGCGCATTTGGAACCCTCGTAGCTTTAGTTAAAGAGTTAGATACCGTAATTGATTATCACCGTCAATAAGTGTATCTACTTACAGTGTACCTACCTAAGCTGAATAAATAAATATTGATTGATTGATTGATAAGTATAGTATTATTCGGAAAATAGTTGGTTACATAGGTACATTATTAGGTTCATGCTGTTTATCTAAAATGCACATTGCAACGCCTATCAATAATATTTACTTGAGACATCGTTGTCAAACCTGGGCAAAAACCATCGTTCAAAAAAAATTTATATCATAATTATAAATAGCAATAGAAATGTCTTCAATAGCGTCATGGTTTTGGATAATCTATTCATTAATTGTAGCGACGTCTTACTTGAAACGCTTTTAAAGCATTATAACCCTTCCCTGTCGCATTGAATGCGAGACCACCGCCGGACATTATATTATTATCAGTAACAAAATGGCGACCGGAAGCGGATACAATGCGCAAACGACAGTTGCTTCCCTGATGACGCTCCGATGATTTTCGTGAAAGCACGCGCTGGACATCATTATCTGGCATGGGAAGTTACCATTACCTTTGAAAAAATCATTATGACAAACTTCGACACGCAAAAAATTAAGCAATTACTTATCTGCAAAACCATTTTTTGTACATATTTTTATAATAGAGATATGATCAGCTTAATTCAATTATTGTAGTAGGTATTTTGAAAAACATAAGTACATCGATGCTGTAATAATGGCAAGCCCCATGTTAAACTTAACGCAACTAAGATGATTGAATTAATTAAAAAATAAAATAATTATTATTGTACAATTTATCATGGTATGACGTATTTTTTAACATCATCAATAATAAATAATAAGCACAACAGTATTGAGATAAACAATAATAATTGTTGACACTCGAATTCAACGCACCCACATACTTTATTTCCACAGTTTATTTCACACAGAAAAGGGCAATAACGGAATATAAAATAGATATCAAATGCGCATTATTATGGAACTGTTATGTTATCCATCTTGCGATGTGTCAACAATACAAAATGGTTGGGTCCATGCGACCGCTAAGGCTTTGTTAAAGGGTTATCGTAAAACTGGCGCGTGTTATATTAATTCTATTGAAAAATAGCATTTATTAAGCAGGAATTATGGTCTATTTTATTTATCATGTATTTTGAAAAGCAGATGCATTTATTTCCGTGTTGCAACTGTATACAGTATTATAATATTAAATGTCTTTGAACTGTATCAATCGTGCAATGTGATGGCTGATTGTTATCGATTTGCAATATATTATGTGTAACAAGATAAGAATTACATTAGTACATAATATATGTAATTGAAAAGCCTTATCATTAAATGAAAATGAAAAATGTAGGAACCAGAAGTTTAATTCGCTATAATCCGCGACAAAAGGAAAATCTATGTGGTATAGTGATTTTATATGATATATTGATAATATATATATATATATATATATATATATATATATATATATATATCCATACTTAATATTATAAATGCAAAAGTGTGTCTGTCTGTCTGTCTGTCTGTCTGTATCTCTGCTACGCTTTCACGGCCCATCTGTTCAACCGTTTTTGATGAAATTTGGTACAGGGATAGGTTGCATCCCGGGGAAGGACATAGGCTACTTTTTATCCCGGAAAATTCAAGAGTTCCCGCGGGAATCGAAAAAATTGGTCCACGCGGTCGAAGTCGCGGGAATCATCTAGTATATATATATATATATATATATATATATTTAGGAAACAGAAGTGGAGTAAAGTGAAACTAAGCAAATATAACAAACCACAATTTATTCTAGTGAACGATTACAACATATCACACATAAAATAACCAAAAAGGAACACACTTAAATCTGAACACAATTATGACTCATTAAGAGTTTCACAATAACGCAGTTTACAGCTCGGAAGGTGACAAAAGAATGACTACGCGGTAATACAGAGAGCGCTTTTTATACACGTTCCTGCCCGCTTTTATAGGTTTTAGTCGGGTACCTACACTACTCACAATAATTTTGCTAACTCGGCCTATCCTGATTGTGCGCCGCCCTCGGCTGCACCGGAAACAATTTCATCAGAAGCAGGAAGAGCTGGTGTGCGTATGCCATCTTCATAAGCTCCCCCTCTTGCGGTGTCTCCTGAACTAGTGAGGGCACCCAAAGATTCACCCGCATCGTCACAGTTACTGTCATCAGAACCTGCATAAGACACAAATGGTTGATTATTCATGACGATGCACGCTATTGCCTATTCTGACAATCATCACGCATACGAGGCCCTCATTCAAAATAACAACTTTCGCTACACAAAATAAAACGCTTCACATTCAAAAGTATGCATACTTCTCCAGACATTACATCTCAGTTAATCTCATACCAGAACTTGCAAGTTCACACACACACCACGTTAAAAACGTGCCAGGACAGAGCCTGATGCGCATTCAGAGAACGCGACTTCCCAGGACAAAACATGCCAGGACACAGCCTGATGCGCATTCAGAGAACGCGACTTCCCAGGACACAGCCTGCCAGGACACAGCCTGATGCGCATTCAGAGAACGCGACTTCCCAGGACACAGCCTGCCAGGACACAGCCTGATGCGCATCTAAGAGACGCGACTTTCGAAGCCAGCCACTCCAGGTCGCCAGCCTCGGAAGCACGCTGCATCTGGGCAACACCAGTCATACAGCTCGACCAGCAAGGCAATTCACCTCACACCCAAATACATCAAACGTGCTACTGTAATCATAAGAAAACATTAAAATGTTCGGTTGAATCTAACTTTCAAAAAAAGCAGCGCAACTCTCGGGACACCATTCTCCTTTCCAAGGAACCATGTACTGAACTGCAGAAGTCTTTAGTGCGCTCACGCACCTACCCAAAACCATGGGTACCATTGTGATTTTCAAGATGAACCGGGTCCATACTTGGCCCGAGGTTGACACACACATTCGTGTGCATCTCCCCGTCGGTGGTAGCCATTCTACCACCCACCTGACAGAGTGCTATGCTACACTCCTCGCAAGTCTGCCGACATAACCTTCTTCTCAATCTGCCCACTACTACTACGCTGTCCGCTGTCATCCACTAGCCTAACAGAGCCTAAAGTAACCTAACCTAACATGTAAGCTTACATTTTGACCTAACAACTGAACTAATAAGTAGCCTAACGGTTGACCTAAGAACTGACCTAACGTCTGATTTACGACTAACCTAACTTTACTAGAGAAAGCATGTAACTAAATTGGATGACAACAAGCAGAGCCATAGGCAATGTTTATGCAAATTAAGTTGAAAGTGTCTGTCACCGAAGAACGTGCCGCGTAGTCCTAAGCACGACTTCGAGGTACCACTCCAAGGCACCGCTCCAGGACCCCGCTCCAAGGCACCACTCCAGGGCACACCTCCAGGGCCCCGATCCAGGGCACCACTCCATGGCGCCAAACATGTAACAGAAATTAAAACCAAATCGTTATCACGAAACGACGTGATCATCGTGACTATCCATACATAGCAGGTAGTCAACGCATAGTCAATTACCTTCACAAGCTCTCTTGACTTAAAAGTTCATTACCAGCACAGTTACCAGTACCAGCACAGGTACCAACAAAATTATTTGACTGCTTCAGCAGAGCTCATACATACAAAGCCGATAGAACTCACAGAACCTGTGGAGCTCTCAATAGAGCCGGTAGAACTCCTAGAGACAGTAGCGCTGGTAGGGTACCAAGACACAGTAGAACTCGTAGAGAAACAAGAGACAGTAGAGCTGGGAGAGCACAACGAGTCAGTAGAGCTCATAGAGCAACAAGAGTCGGTAGAGCTGGTAGAGCCCTCACTAAAGGTCGCTCAACCATAGTACAAACTCACAGTTGTACCATGTCGAAACAACTTCGAACATTCAAAACATCAAACATCATCATCGATGAACACAGAAAATGAAGAAAGTTTACTCATACCAGTTATGTTCAACCATATCGAGTAGGCTAACGAGCAGCCTCGCGCACTATACAAGCACGCAGCCCTGCGCGACCAGTAGACGTGCAGTGTCACGCCTCACAGCGTGGCATACGAGCGCGCAGCATCGCACCCTAGGCGAGCGCACAGCCATGCGCAACCAGGAGCGCGCAGCATCGCGCACTAGGTGGGCGCGCATCCCTGCGCGACCAGTGGACACGCAGTGTCACGCCTTAAGCGCGGCAGGCGAGTGCGCAGCAACGCGCACTAGACAAGCGCACAGCCCTGCGCGACCAGCAGACGCGTAGTGACGCACTTCACACACGCGGCATGCGGGCGCGCAGCCCGGCGCGACCAGAACGCCTCACACGTGGTGAGCGCCGAAGACGAAATTAACATAGAACACACAGAAAATTAACCTTAACGAGCAATTTAACTTCACAAAAACCCCTTAACGGTTTCATATTATCAGGACAGGTAGGTATGTAGACTCGTAATCGATTTGTATGAAATCAAACTTTAACTATCCACGAGGGTAGATAAACAATACTTCTCTAATCAAAATAGAATGCAACATTCAACAACAAATTACGTAACCTGGTTCGGTAATATTAAAGAAAATAACCTGTAAAACTCAAGTTAATTTTAACGTTTATGAGAACTGTAAATATGTTTGCTCGTCCATACCTGACCTCAACAATTATGGTTTTGTGTACAAGCACTATTCCTTTGTAAAAGTATCACAGAAGCATTAACAAACCCCAAGGGATACTAGCGAGTTTAACAGGTTTTCTTAAACCGCTGTCTAACATCACGAATGCATCGCATCATTCGAAACACAGTGAGCGTTATTAAGAGCCACTTTTTATAAACACAGCATGTTTAAAACAATTGAATCGTAAAGTGGGTATAATCTGACTTTTAACCATCACGCATTTATTACGTATTTGACGCACAAAACTTTCTAAATTGCGGATGATTGGTATCCGATCGTAACTAGGTCAAGAGTTTTAAATAACAACCCTCATTTTAAAAACAAAAAACTAAATTACGCAAAAACAATTTATCCGTACATCATGTTTTAGCAAAACATTACTTTATGTTTCAAAACTCAGCAAACTTAGAGGTTTCAAGTTATGTATTCAAACTTAGGGTATGAGTCACCTATTTTTCACAAAAATATTTTTGTACCCGGTTGGTACCCACAAAGGTTCTACTTTTGAACAAGATGTTTCGGCTAGACCCTTTAAACTGTTCACAAACTAGCATTCAGGGCGGTTTAGGGACTCAAATGTATGCGTTATGCCAATAACAACCACTGAGCCAACACAGCTTGCTAATTTAGTGGGAAATTATCATAAAATGGAAATCGCGTAAATACAATTGCGGTCTAAACCTTTTCTTAACACAATTAACAGTCAATTCAGTAACATGAATTACTGTTCATTTACTTTGTGGCTACGCTTGGTGGGTATTACATCCTTTAGCAAATAAATTAAATGGTCTTACCGATGTCGCATATTACGTCATATCACCAGAGGCTCGATGGTGTCATCACCTCACCACCATTCCAGGCAAATGCCAAGCGTAACACGGGAAAGCGCGCAGCACCGCGGCTCCGAGGCACGCAGCAAGGCACGACAGCGTGTCGCGCAGACTGAATTGCCCTCGTGAACGCTGCCCAGAGCGCCCACGTGGCATGCACAGTTGCACACCCAAGCGCACTCGTGAGGCGCCTCAAGCACACGAGCTGTGCAACACCACAGCTCGGCCACACTCCGCGAGCCAGCGATAACAATCACATGAAAACAAAACACAACTTTAGCACACAAATAAACACTGCACATTACGCGAGTCACCCTTCGAGAGATATCTTGATCGGTCACGTGATCAACTTTAAGCACTTTAAATTTGGGTATGTTCCTTTTTGATTCATCTCGTATGTGGGCCTATTTAGCGGTCCTTTATCCCACTTCTGAATTTAGGAAACAGAAGTGGAGTAAAGTGAAACTAAGCAAATATAACAAACCACAATTTATTCTAGTGAACGATTACAACATATCACACATAAAATAACCAAAAAGGAACACACTTAAATCTGAACACAATTATGACTCATTAAGAGTTTCACAATAACGCAGTTTACAGCTCGGAAGGTGACAAAAGAATGACTACGCGGTAATACAGAGAGCGCTTTTTATACACGTTCCTGCCCGCTTTTATAGGTTTTAGTCGGGTACCTACACTACTCACAATAATTTTGCTAACTATATATACTAGATGATTGAATTAGTGAGCTGGAACACCCTGGCTTTCAACTTTTGCATTGGCCTGAAAAGTGTTCCACGGCGAAGCCTAAGCACAGAATAGGAACTAGTAGGTACAGCCTAAGTTTCACCTTTGGCCTAAGCGCTCTGGTCATACCTCATGATTGCCTAGGCCAGCCGCTAGTATTTTGACTTCGGATTGGTGATTATTACAATATGTTGTAACTCAGAAATCTAAGATTTACCCACTCAAAAAGTTGGAACCTCTATATCGTGATCATATTTTCCTTGAACTAACTATATTTTCTGGTAATTTTAATTTAAAAAAGGTAGGTATACTTAATACAACACTAGGTTTTATGGACGATTGGATTATAATCAATGGATAGCCTAGGGTAACAAAATATCATAATATAGAGCCTAATAGTTACTTTTAGTTACCATATTTTCGACCGAAACCTTCCTTAAATATATCCTTAAATAAATATAGGTAGGTATCTTAAAGGATTAAGTCCATAGGCAAATGATAACAGAAAATCATCATCGTTAGAACCACCATCTTCGGTGAAAAGATTAAAGCTCTATTCTTACTATATTTTATTACAGTAGTAATCATCAATGGGTAGCAACAGTAAAATAATCCACATTCTTTATTCAGATAGGTACCTACTTTACAATTACTATTAGCTCTTTTAAAACTCGCTTTATGGTTTCTGTTTATTGCGTTTGCGGCAACTTGTGACTGATTAATTTTTGTAGTTTCAAGCATCTCTACGCAGTGTATTTAAATAAAAAAGGTTTGCAAATGCCCGTGGATTTATCAGCAGTACCTATAAATTAAAAATATTTTTACTAAAAAAATCGAATCGCTGTTGAAACAAGATAATCTAATTAGGTATTTAGTCCATTTCAGAATCCTGTGGGCCTTTAGTAGCCGGGCGCATGAAACATGCCCAGAACAGTGTGACAGTAATTCAACGGGTTAACGTAAGTGTCCGTCTTTTCGGTATACTGGCTCCTAAGACTTTAGGATTTTTTAAATATATTCCCAAACATGATATCAATTTGAAAGCTTTTGTGTGTTCAATATTGGTATTTTGCCAGTAATTTAATGCATGAGTTATGTAGTTTTGTTTCGTAGTTTTTTTATATTAATTTATTTGTGGACCTCTTGTTTGAACCCTATTTCGTGATAAAATTTTGCTCTGCTTCTAAGTTCGTGAATTCATGGCCCCTATTTCGGAATAAACTTTTTAGAGTGTGTTAAGATTATTTATTGATAAAAACATAATTATTTAAAAGGTTTAATAATTAATATATAGGATATAAAGATATTTTTTATAAAAATAATTAATATAAAAGATGTAAGAGTGAAATTCAGCCTTATAACAGTAAATACAGCTTTTATTAGGTACTTACCTAACTGATACTAAAAATTAAAACAAAGCTCGTCTCTTTTGTTTGAAACTTTATTTTATTAAAGAATCACTACAGCCTATTAACGTCCCACTGCTGGGCACAGGTCTCCACTCACATAGGAGAGCGGGAATTAGAGCTTAGACCAACCACGCTGCTCCAATGCGGGTGGCGGGCTTTAACGACTATTATCATGTTAGTGATAATAACCGGGACCGACGGTTTAACGTGCTCTCCGAGGCACGGGGCTGAAACACCGCCAACTTCCAACTCCGGGCTGGCACTGAGAATTTCTTAATTGAAAAACCCAATACCTAACTTTTTATGCCTGACCGGGAATCGAACCCAGGACCTCGTGATTCGCATTCGGCTATGCTAACCACAAGACCAACGAGGCAGTTATTATATTTTATTTTATCGACATTCTATACCTAATTTATATTTACGTACTTTTTTACTTTTACTTTTAACTTTATTTACTTTAACTTTGGCCTTCGTCTTATCGGTCTATTTCTAATCTAAATAATTCTTGCATCTGCAAGTCAGAGCAATAAGCCATATTCCACACGAGTGAAGTCGTTGGTATCAGTAAGTTTATTTATAAACAAAAAGGATTGTCATGCGATTTCCCCAAATTGCCGAATTCTCACGCGAATCTCTGTAACAACAACATTACCACGCGGTCTGTTCCGTTGTAAAAACATACGGAATTGAATAAATGTAAATAAGTGTAAGTATTATATTGGTATATCGTACCTAGGTACCATATAGATTAATAATTATAATTTATATATTGTCTTTGCTAGGTACTAAGCTATTGAGAGAGATTTGTGCGTATGCTTAGAATAACACACTAGTAACTTCGATGGATTGTACGGCGCGCAGGTCAGATCATATAAGCGTAATGGCACTGCTTGCCCTAGTTGCATCAAGTGCAATACTATTTATCATCTCATGTTGTTGGCTAACCCCCGACCTTTCACCAATGTGCTGCCACTTACTAAGTTTCTAACAAAATGCTTACCTTGGCTTCAAATTTTTTACGACCTTCCTGGCGCAATATTGAGCGCGTTTTAACGTGCGGAGGTCACGGATTCGATTCCCGGCAAGGTCAATTTTGAGATTTATAATTTCCGAATTTTCCCTGGTCTGGCCTGGTGGGAGGCCGCGGCCGCGGCTTGCTGCCATCCCTACCGGCAACTACATAATATTCTAAGTAGGTAGGTATATCTTAAGTAGTTACGTTATAAGTCTAAGCAATTTATTTTTTGCCAGATTTTCGAGCTATTCAAAACCCTTTATTCGTTCGCAACTTCGACCAAAAATGGCACAACAAGAGAAATTCTCTCACAACTCACAATTGGCTATTTTACCGTTGAAAAGGCGGGAAATTATACAATTTGCATACCTTCCTGCACCGAACTCATTTCGCAATTACACAAAGGGTTGGGTCCGCTGTCCGCCGTCCGGGGTTCAAAACAATCGATTTGCGAGCTCTACTTTCTCTATGGACAATAAAGTTAGTGTTGTTTACGAGTTCGCAATAAAACGGCAATGGTTGTAACGCGACGGGTGACAAAAATAGCACAACGGCATAGGGCGCCGATAGGTTTTTTTTGCCTTGTTTGATTGTTTTTGCTGACTAATAATGGTCTAAAAAGTACCCACGTGTATGTAAAACTACCTAAGTACCTACTACCTACTTACATAGACTTTTCTCATCGTTGCAAAATATATTGTATTTTTTTCAACTGTCTACCTATATACCTAAGTACATAGGCTATTGTCGCATACCTAATACATGAACTCTATCAGACACAGACCGTGAGTACAATTACCTTCTCTCTGCCAAGGCATGTTATCTGACGTATCTGACTGAAGCTTTATTTCTAACTTAACAATTAAACCTCTTTACTATATAAACTTATTATTACTTTCTCTGTCTACGATTTCTAAAGTAGTGTCATGATTTTCTAGTTTTATATTCTGTGGTACGACATTCGCAATAAATATAAGGCCATAAAAGACTTGAATCCAGAGCCGTAGAACAAATTAATTTAAAAAAAAATGGTAATCTGGGGCCAATGAGTTGGTTTCCCGCCAATTGAGCGCGGAGGACGAAAAGAAAAACGGAGCATGGAAGGATTGTCGAAAAATAATCAAATTAGGTACTCTAGAAAATAATATTATTGGGTTATAGAGTTTATAAATGGACATTGGGTTTTTGATTTATAAAACTAGTATAGTAATTTCTATATGTAATTGATCGAATGCAAATCCTGAAAATCCTATTTTGCTAAATACCTACCTATATAGTTTATCAAACGATATATGGCGCAAGTATAATAATATTATTTATATTCTATGGTATACCAAGAGCTTACCAATTAGCTCAGCAATTTAACCCCTGGCAGCTGTCTCTCAAGATCACGAAGAGAACATTAAGTACCTAAATAAGTAGGTACCTAAGTAAAATATGATGGACCGACGTCAAAAAGAGCCGGTAGATGCAGGATGCGAAAGGCTGAGGATCACTAGGTTCTTGACCTTACAAGTTACAACCCGTACCTAGCTAGTTAGGCGTCCGCCGTGCCGTGCCGTCCTCTGATGATGAATTAATGATGAATGAATTTTTATTTCAAAGGAAACTTTTTGCAATCATGTTTAGATGTAATACCTACATACATGGCATTTAAAATACAAAAGATGCACTTTCTTTACGTAAGCGACCACCTCAAACGTAAAGACACCGCTTTTAATGTCATTATTCGTAAAGCAAAGAGTAGACGACCACCAGTAAAGCAGGGTCAGGATTATCCGGTGATAATCATTTGTGCAACCTCAGTAGTCTCTTTTGTCAGATCTAAGTCCGCCAGAATCATTCAGGCGGAAAATTCATTAAAAAAAATGGTTTAGGACTGCTATTGCCATCTAGTGTTTAATAGAGAAGAAGAATAGAAGCTATACAAATCCTCGAACAACGCCATCTAGTGTATAATAGCAAAGGTTTTAGTGCTGCCATTTTTTAATTTAGTTTTTAAACTGATTTATAATAAAAACTAATTTTATAAAAAAATAATTTCGAAACCTTAAATTACTATAACATCTCAATTTGTATTTTTGAATGTTCAAATTAGCAATCTAATTTCGCTAAACTTACTATCATAAAATAAAACTTTCATTCATAATCTGTGACAGCAGTCAGCACTCACTCAGCCAATTTGGAATTTGATAATTTGACTTTCCATCGAATCCTAGAGTGGATGTTATGTTTTCTTTCTACCTGCAAAACTGATATAAAAATTGCTCTGTTCGACGATTTGTACGCGTGGCCGTTCCACCGCCGTCCCCGAATCAGACCGCTCACACCCCGGACCCTATCAAAAGATAAAGTGAACGATCAGCTGTGTCTGACGTGTTGAACCCAAACAAATCGGGAATATTCCAAGTGCTATGCTGTTGGAAAGATGAACGGTACGTTTTATGAGCAGCTCGGGGGCGTGGCCGGGATGTTCGAGCAATGGGGCACATGCGAGCGGACAGTCGTGGCCTGCGCCCTCGCTCGGCGGGTGCCGTGGCCTGGTCTGAGGCTAGTGCAGCGCGCTGTGGAAGCTGCTTTACAGAACCACGTAGAAGATGAAAGGTTGGAGCGAGACGCTAACGATGAGACATTGCTGGCTAGTCTCCTCACCGCCAGGACTGACGATGACGACGAGCAAGGTAGGTTTAAGGTCCCATTAAGAAATATAAATCCAAACTTCTAATCTGCATACACAAGCATTGTCAAATATAAAGTTGTAAAAGTGTAGACAATAAGTTAACGGCCGGTTTCTTAATTGAGAATTTCATGTTGAGTCTGTCTCAAAGACTACTTAAGGACTAATTAAGCAAATTTTTGTTTCTGAATTGAGAATTTCATGTTGAGTCTGTCTCAAAGACTAGGTACTTAAGGCCTAATTAAGCAAATTTTTGTTTCTGAATTGATAATGTGCAAGGTTTGACAGTTGGAGCTTGCTGTTTTTGCTTGAATGCTTAATTCAGAAACCGGCCCAATGTCAATTCAGAAACAAAAATTTGCTTAATTAGTCCTTAGGTAGTCTTTGAGACAGACTCAATATGAAATTCTCAATTCAGAAACCGGCCGAGTCACCTCTATAATTGTTTTAGTTTGTAAATAACAATATGTAACTATGCATGTGCAAAACAAAGTTGTGATACAAACCTTGTTCATTCAGTTTTGTCAGGCTCTCGGTGTTACAATATGTGTAGAGGTTTATAATTGAACAGATTGCTAAGGAAATCCTTATTAATCACCTTTATGTTTAGTTTCAATCCCCCAAACCTATAAGTTAGAATCTACTTAGAAAACTTAGTGTGGGGGATGAAAAACTCCTTGGATTTCTATGTTATAGTATAACAATAAGAGTAAAATAGTACAGTTTAAGCTAAGATACTGGGATAATCTCTTTAAATAAAAGAAAAAGCACATGGCTCATACTTCTCTAGGTCTAGAAACTTACATCCAGTTAATGATAGACCACAATTGAGAAAGGATTTTCAAAAATTCCATCTGAGTAAAGCTACGGTCATCTTGTCTACTTAATACTAACATAAACACAGCAACCACAGCACAAACCACTGGACAGATCAGGAAATTTGGCATACAGATAGTGATAGCCATAATGACAGGCATCCACTAAAATGGATGGTTGAAAATTCGACTTCTAAGGTGGTTTGAAATTTGTCTGTATTTTTCCATTTACTGGGGTATTCCCCAAACCAGTACAACAGGTGTTAATATTTATGTTATCTATATAATATGTCACCGTAAGATTGTAAAAACCGTAAGATTGTAATCTAACGCTTTTTTTTTCGATAGATTGTAAACAGTCGAAAGATTGTGAACCGTTCAATGTTTTAAGTATCAATTTTTGAAATATTCATTGTATTTACGTTTTCTTGTCTCTTTCTTGTAGGTTAGGTTAGGGTTCAACATAAATAAACAAGTAGAACTTAAGGGCACTTAGGTTCTATCGGGTTAATAAACCTAACAGATTACAATCTACCGAAAAATAATCTGTTATATTGTAATCATTCGACAGTTTACAATTTCGCGAGTTAGATTATAATCTAACGGTTTTTACAATCTGGTTTTTACAATCTTACGATGACATATACAATCCTGATGTACTTACTTACTTAATTATACCACTAACTTACTAACCAATATAATATGTATGAGCCACCCGCATTCTGGTTTCCTAGCGATTTCCTAATCTTAAGGTTGCCTGGAAGAAATCGCTGTTTAGCGATAAGGCTGCCTTTTGTACCTATCTTATCTTTCTCCTATATTTTATTTCATGTTTTATTGTCTTTTTTATTTTTCTTGTGTGGTGCGAATAAAGAGTTAAATAAAACCACAATAATAATATGTCTTCTACTTTTTTATCTAGTTGCGTACCTACCTAAAAGATAGGTTTGCAACCTCTATGCCTGTCCGGTCAAATTTTGCATTAGCTACAGACTAACCTACAGACTTAAAATTTGGAATAGTTACCCAACCTTATTTAATTTTTGATATATATACTTTAGTAATTAATAATATCAATTTATGCATTCAAACACAAACTAGTCTAAAACCTGTCCATGATATGAAAATAGTGATACTTAGTTTTGTACCTACCTAATTAAAAGTTTTCTCTCAGATTTTATGAATTTTAATTTCCTTTGATTCATAATTTATTTAACTTTTGCAAAAAAACTTGACTAGGAAATGTGCGTAATATCCTGTAGAAACCTCAATTTTTTTCTTTATTACTCAGTTACAACTTTGTTGTTAATTGCTGTTACTTAATTTATTAGGCAGAATTTAACTTAATCCATACTAATCATACTTTCATACTAATATTATAAATGCGAAAGTCACTTTGTTTGTTGGTTTGTTGGTTTGTCCTTCAATCACGCTGCAACGGAGCAACGGATTGACGTGATTTTTGGCATGGGTATAGTTGAGGACCTGGAGAGTGACATAGGCTACTTTTTAACCCGGAAAATTGAGGAGTTCCCGCGGGAATCAAAAAAACTTAAACCACGCGGACGAAGTCGCGGGCATCAGCTAGTATTATTATAAATGCGAAAGTGTGTCTGTCTGTCTGTCTGCTACGATTTCACGGCCCATCTGTTCAATCGATTTTGATGAAATTTGGTACAGGGATAGGTTTTATCCCGGGGAAGGACATAGGCTACTTTTTATCCCGGAAAATTTAAAGGTTCCTGCGGGAATCAAAAAATTTATCTGTTCAACCGATTCTAATGATATTTGGTACAGGGGTAGGTTCTATCCCGGGGAAGGACATAGGCTACTTTTTGTCCCGGAAAATTCAAGAGTTCCCTTGGGAATCGAAAAAACTTGGTCCAAGTGGACGTAGTCGCTGGAATCATCTAGTTTATTATAAACTGGCTGATGGCTGATGAAATTTTCCAGGATAAAAAGTAGCCTATGTGTTATTCCATACTATAATCTTAATATCCGTTCAGCCATTGTGGTGTGATTGAGTAACAAACATCCATCCATCCAAACTTTAGCATTTATAGCAAGTAGTAGATTTAAACATAAGTTTGTATGTTTGTAACTCCTTTACTCCACAGTGATGGATTCGGCTGAGTTTTGGAGTGGCTACATATCATCCTGAGTTGCTTTGGGAATCAAAAACTTAAATCCCCCAAGTAGTACTAGTTTGTTCAATAGCTAATACTCAATACTCAATTTATTTATTCCATGAAGGAGATAAAAGTCTCTCTTATGTTATGTCACGTTTTGAATCTACCACTGGTTTGGAAAGAAAATTCTACTGAGAAGAACCAACAAGAAAATCAGCAGTTGCTCTTTTTAAAAATTTGAATATATTACATTAAGTAAGTAGGTACATATTATAATATTCAGTGAAGTAAATTATTATAAGTACTATCCTGTAGAGTGCTGTACACAAAGTCAATTGCTTGCATACAACTTTGTCACTAATAAATTCGTCAGTTGTATAATAGCCTCGACTCAACCTCACCTAAGTGTTATTTTACGTTTTTGGGTTCCGTACCTCAAAAGGAAAAAACGAAACCCTTATAGGATCACTTTGTTGTCCGTCCGTCTGTGTGTCAAGACCCTTTTTCTCAGGAACGCGTGGAGGTATCAAGCTGAAATTCATTTAAAATACTCAGGTCTACTGTCGCTTGGAGCTGTGAAGAATCAAACTTCTAAGCCAACACAATCAAAAAATTTTCGACTCTCGCGACACTTGCAAGTGAATCAAAACCTACAGGGTACTTCCCGTGAACTCAGAATCTTGAAATTTGGTACGAAGCAACATCTTATAGCACAGATAAAGGAAAAATTGCGAAAAGCATAAATTTTAGTCACATCATATAGTAAAAATATTTTAATGCAAACTTTCGACACTCGAAAGTGAATCAAAACCTACAGGGTACTTCCTGTGAACTCAGAATCTTGTAATTTGGTACGAAGCAACGTCTTATAGCACAGATAAAGGAATAATTGCGAAAAGCATAAATTTTATCATATAATAAAAATAATTTTAATAATTTTAAACTTACTAATGTTATGGGTTTCATTTAGCAATAAAAATACCATAACTTTTACTTATATGCCTACAGGTTTGTACGGAACCCTCGGTGTGCGAGTCCGACTCGCACTTGGGCGGTTTTTTTTTTAATTTGTGTAAAGGCAAATCTAAACGTTCGTAAACAAATAACAACCATAATAAGAAAATAGATGTTAAGCTGCATTTAGATCTGTACAACGGCACCAAACACCAATGGCGTCTCTCATTATTCCAGAAGGCGAAAGACTCCGCCAACTGTTGACCATGCTACCGCTGCTGCGGACCGACAACGAGCGCGCTAAGAACGTATATATGTTGGCGACACCGGCGCTCGTGCAGCGATGCGTGGACGCGCCGCGCCGCGCGCCCGCGCCCGAGCTGTGCCGCCAGCTGCTGGCCTATCTGCTGGTGCACCCCGCCCTCACACAGCACGACCAGAGGTGAGCGCGCTACGAGCGTGTATGTGCATCTTTTTATGACTTAAAGATCAAAGTGTGCTTTTCCGCCCGAAGGTTTAGCTCGCCCTAAGGTACATACATATAAGGTATATACATACAACGCGATACATACATATGCACATGGATCTTCTATTTATGACGTAAAGATCAAAGTGTGCTTTTCCGCCCGAAGATTTTGACAATATCTCTTGCATTAGTTAAGGTGACACATAACAAAATATTATATGAGCGGCGTTCTTTACGCCTCAAAACAAGTAACATAGTGCAAATTCAATATAATTCCCATTTGTCATTTAAGATGGCCATCCTATTTATTTTACAGAAATTAAGAAATTGATATGCCATTATTTAGGATTTTGCGAGCGCTGACACCTGCCTACGGCCATCTGTAATTAGGTACCTACATCAGTGTGCAACTTCTAAATTTATTTATTTATTTAAAAATCTGTTTATAGAACACTGACGCAGTGGCTACGCTATTTAGAAAACCACATGTCTGGCAACAGGAACACAGAAACAGTTTGGCAACAGAGGATAGACCCGTGCCTTTTACCGGACACCAATATATGGGCAAACAACAGCATCTTTCGCCGGACCATCGGCAAAAACGTGGAGTTCCGCGGAATTCCGGACACGCCAGACAACTCGTCCTACACGGACATCCTACAAGAGTCTTTTTCCAAGAACGGAAGGGACGTAGATCTTAGTTTAGACGGGGATATGTTAAACTTTGACGCGGTGGTTGCGCAGCCCAAATCCCAGAGATCCAACAGCTTGACGCCTCCATCTAGCAATTTCATGCAGATGTCTTCTTCAGCGGAGAACTTGACCGACGAGCCGTTTGTGCAAAAACCCAGAAGTTTTTCTCTCTCTAGCGAGCACAGTTTAAGTCAATTGCGACCCATCAGTGTCATGTATGGAACTACGGGAAGCGAGACTCGGTTGGACGACTTGAGGTCGAATAACTACACGGAACACCCCGGTATGTCCACAGTAGCCCAGTGGTTGAAGAGCCTAAGACTACACAAGTACATTTGGTTATTCACAAACATCTCGTACGAACAAATGATGGCGATAGACGAGAAATATCTTGAAAAACTAGGTGAGTGACCTTGACAGTATTTTTAGATTTTCGCGAGCCTAATTAACTTAGTAGGGCTTCGCTAAATAGTAATTAAGATAGTGTTGAGCTGAGTTCCTCGATTTAATGCCACTTTAATAATACGGATTATATTTTAATTAAGTTTTCACTATTATCTACATTATTCTGTCTTCTTATATATATATATATATATATATATATATATATATATATATATAAATCAATTGCTGTTCGTTTGTCTCGCTAAAACTCGAGAACGGCTGGACCGATTTAGCTTATTTTGGTTTTGAAAGGTTTGTCGTAGTCCAGGGAAGGTTTAAACAGTGAGAAAATATGGAAAAATTGCCAGGAAGATAGGGCAGGACAACGCCTGCCGGGCCCACTAGTAAGTAATAAAAGTCTTAAGGAAGTCTGCGATAGCATACATTTATTCTGTACCAAACTTAAAACTAAAACATCCCGTTTTTAAAGAAACTTACGGTGGCAATTCACAGTCTATGTTCGATTCTTACTAAGTCCAAGTCAGTCTAGCTCATTCGCTTTCGTCGCTCACCTAGGGCAGCAGGTATGATAAAGAGCAGTGATAACAAACTTTTCCTTTCCTTGCACATTTTCAATGATTATGAAAGTCTCAGGAATTTTTTCAAATGTCGATCCAAGTTTTTTTTAGACGTATTTTTAATATAATATACCTATTTTTTGATAGAGAGAGGTGAGGAAGAAATTTTTATCTAGTGTTTAACAAAATTAATTTAAAATTGACCTTGACTTTGTGATCTTTATTAATATGTTGTTTGTATTTTATTGAACATCTCTAAACAGATTTTAAATTCCATCCATATATATTCCATCATTCTAATATCCATCCAACAAAGTCAAAGGGCATTGTGAACTTTTTTTTACAATTCCCCACTAGGCTATGTGAAGTCAATGGGGATTTGTGATCTTTTTTTCCATAATTTCCCACTAGGGGCTCTATGCTAAATCAATGGGGATTTGTGAACTTTTTTCCACAATTCCCCACTAGGGGATTTATGCAAAGTCAATGGGGATTGGTGAACTTTTTTTCCACAACTCCCCACTAGGGGATTTATGCAAAGTCAATGGGGATTGGTGAACTTTTTTTCCACAATTCCCCACTAGGGGATCTATGCGAAGTCAATGGGGATTTGTGAACTTTTTTTCTACAATTCCCCACTAGGGGCTCCATGCGAAGTCAATGGGGATTTGTGAACTTTTTTCCACTTTTCCCCATTAATGGGAATCTTCAATGGGAGAAAGTGGATCAACCCTCGTTTTCGCCATTTGCAGGGGTAACCAAAGGCGCGCGCCACAAGATCCTGCTCTCGATAAAGAAGCTGAGCGAGCGCGGCGCCATACTGGACGGCGTTCAGGCGGAGCTGTCGTCCGGCTCGGGCTCGGTGCTGCGCGCGCTCGAGCGGCTGCGGGGCGTGCTGCTGTCGCCCATGCAGCCTGCCTCTGAGCTGCCCGCTGCCATCGTGGCCGCGCTGGACCTCGGTAAGACTCTTTTAGTTTAAGGGTATTGTATTTCAAACCCCATATTAACCCCCCCTTAGTGGTTGAATTTTCAAATATCTTCTTATCCAGAAAAGCTTCTTATCCTGTACCAAGCATAAGTTGGGATGGCTCTGCCAAGTACCAGCCAATCCAATGCATCAAGCATTGAAATCAATGGATCGTCGCGTCAGGAGACTTATTGGTAACGAAGCGCTGGTCAGTTGAAAACTTGGAGCATCGACGCAAAGTTGTCTGTCTGTCGGTATTCTACAGGATATATTTCGGAGAGTGCTCAAGAACTATTCGATCTGGTTCCTCCGTCACCTTTTTATCATCGAACCGCAAGGCATCTACAAGGTGTGCACTCTTAAGCAGTCGAAATTCCGCGGGATCGAACAAAGCTATTTGCTTCCTCGTTTCTAATTCGAACAGCTTCCGGCTTCCGTCTTCCCCTCCTCTTATAATATACTTAGGTACCTTCAAATCAAGACTGAATAGGCATCTTCTAGGCAAGCGCGTTCCACCTTAGGCTGCATCACCACTTGTAAGCAAGTCTGATTGCAGCCAGGCGCTAGCGTATATATTTTAAAAAAAACTTTTCTTAGTGGATGTCTACGTCATAGTAGCTATCTGAGGTTTGAGCTGTGGCGTTGATTGTTCAGTCAGTCAGTCATGTTTTCCTTGTATATATCGTGTTGTGTGTGTGTCAGTGGTCAGTAAGCGTGCGCGTGTGTGTTGCAGCGTCGTCGTGCCTGGCGGGCGCGGGCGCGGCGGGCGGCGCGGGCGCGGCGCCGGCGGCGGACGGCGAGCCCGAGCCCGTAGACCCCATGTCGCTGCACTGCTGGCTCATTGAGAAGGTGAGACCACTACCGACTGATATTTGTCTATGAAAAAACTAGAAGTTTAATTCGCTATAATCCGCCACATAATGAAAATCTATGTGGTACAGTGCGTATCTCGAACCTGATGCCCGCGACATTCACCACACCACATAAATCTTCAAAAGTACTCCCAACGTACGTTACACTCCGATACCGGAGCATCTTCAGGAGATGTTGCCTTTGACGGTTATAACGTGACGATTTTTTCGCAGAATCTGGCTTGTATACCCGCTTTTGGCATGACTCAAACTATAGCTATTATCTACTATAATGATATTTATGTTTTCTTATCTGTACTAATGCTGACTTGTGCCACTCACTTTATTGGTGAGTAAGGTTTAGTTTTAACAATAACTTACTGGAGTGCAATTGACCCTTAAAACATTTCGGCTTTTATTCATTTGTTTTTAAAATCCACACTATTCCATAATATACTAATATTAATAATATTAGTAAAGCGTAGCAGACAGACACACTTTCGCATTTATAATATTATATTATAAATGCGAAAGTGTGTCTGTCTGCTACGCTTTCGAGGATCTGTTCAACCGATTTTCATGAACTTTCGTATAGGGATAGGTTGTATCCTGGGGAACGACATACTTACTTTTTATCCAGGAAAATTAAATAGTACCTGTGGATATCAAAAAACTTAAACCACGCGGACAAAGTCGCGGGCATCATCTAGTTATTTATAATAGGCTAGACAACTTTCGCTAATGCGTCTACTTATATAATTTAAGTGCAACGTACACACGTGTTCTGAATTCTGAATTCACGTGCAGAGGCAAGTGCATCCCAATGTCATCCCCAGCTGTGGCCCGAGTCTCACAGAAGAACTTAGTCCGCGCCTCGCCGCCTCTGTATGCCTGGCGTCCCGTCGCTTGCATACATTTTGTATGAAACATGACAGAAGACTCCTCGTTGCCTCGTTGACTGCCTCGTTGGTCTAGTGGTTAGCATAGTCGACTGCGGATCACGAGGTCCTGGGTTCGATTCCCGGTCGGGCATAAAAGTTAGGTATTGGGTTTTTCAATTAAGAAATTCTCAGTGCCAGCCCGGAGTTGGAAGCTGGCGGTGTTTCACCCCCGTGCCTCGGAAAGCACGTTAAGCCGTCGGTCCCGGTTATTATCACTAACATGATAATAGTCGTTAAAGCCCGCCAACCCGCATTGGAGCAGCGTGGTGGGTCCAAGCTCTAATTCCCGCTCTCCTATGAGAGTGGAGGCCTGTGACCAGCAGTGGGACGTTAATAGGCTGTAGTGATGTGATGATGATGTGATGTGATGACAGAAGAGGCGGCGCGCCTGCACCTCGCCCGTGTCTCGTCCACTTGTGTATGTCCAGCGCTTTAGGAAGGCGTAGTCTTTCGATATCAACAATAACATGGATAGCTTCCTCACAGAAGATGCTACGCTCTCGCAAACCGCAATCTCTTTTTTTCTATTGCTGCTGCTGGAATTATGTTTATAGTAGATAAGTAATGAGTGTGTACCCACCCAGGCTCTGCACCACGAAGCGTTCGGTAGCCCAGAGGTGCAGTCTGCGCTGAGGCGGCTGCGGCACAGACTGCCGCCCAGACAATTCTTCCATCTGGTGGGCGATGCGCCGCACAGGAGACTCAAACACAGGTGAGACGAGATAGCTGACATATCGATTTTGAAACGAATCGCTCCAATAACAAAAAAAAACGGTGTCGTGGGACACCAGTCTAGTCTTCAAATTCTATTTTTACGTTTTTTTTTTTTTTTTATAAATTAATAAATAAAATATAAACCTTAACACTAAAGCATTAAAGTTTAATTTTTCAATCAATCAATCAAATCATTTATTCAATATAGGTACACTGTAGGTACACTTATTGACGTTAAAAATTACTTACTTATAAAACGTGATGGTGATAATCGGTTACGGTATCTTAAAACTAAAGCTACGAGGGTTCCAAATGCGCCCTGGTCTGAGAAGAGCCCACAACAAACTCAGCCGGGGTTTTTTTTTTTATAATTATAACCATCTCACAAATCATCTTAATTAAGGATCTATCAGAGTCATTAGAGCAAATAATTGCCAAGCTTCCTTGTCGTTTAGGTAATCCTTTACATGGTAATAAGATTTTTCAATGAGTTTACGTTTTACATTAACTTTGAATTAACATTAATATCGAATGTAGTATATTTATGACCTTTTGTCTTCGTAAAAAAAACTTACTCATTTTCGTTACGGACGTTTTTGCCGGCTAGGGTACCACTCCGCATCGTCCCATAAGGAACTTTCGTACCAAAAATATACATAACATTTTTATATTATTCCACTACAAGTTAGCCCTTGACTGCAATCTCACCTGATGGTAAGTGATGATACCGGCAACACTAGTCATGACCATTGCGTCGTCCTCTTCGTCACCACTGATGCCCGAGTTGGGAGGCGCCGTTAATGCGCGGCGTAAGAGCTGGCGGGGTAGGGGACGCCCGTCCGGTGGTCTTGATTTTAGCGGGCCAATAGGCATGATGACAGTAACCAAGAATCAATGAAATTATCAATTTATCTAATGAAATAGTATTCATGGATTTTAAAAAACGTATTTTATTTTTCTGTTTCGAGTGAGATTGCTATTTATTTTGATAAAATAAAACTATAAAATACAGCAATCCGCCGTAATGGATTAAACACCAAAAAGCGAATGACGTCACATTGTTTGTTTTCGAGCTTTGACAATCACACTATTGTCTACTGCACACTGCACAGAGTACATTGGTAAAAACAATAGGCGCCATGACACCAGGGAGCGTTTTGGCGTGAATTTTAACCTGTCTCAGCGTCAGCGAGCCCGCTTGGGCGCGGCTATTAAAAAACGAAAATCGCCGATACAGGCGCCGAGCCGCTCGCGGCTCGGCCGGTCCGAACGACTAAGAACTCAATTTTGTTAGTATTAGAATTTAATTTTCTTTGAACAACTTTGACCATAGAAAACTATATAAAATTTTCTATACTTTGCAACACTCAAAAGATGAAGTTCCTATAAAAAAAACACATGGCATTTGAAACTGGTCTCAGGTCTGTGACCTGTGCTATAACTTCTCTATACATTTACGTCTATTTTCGTTATCAATAATTTGCTTATTTTTGTATAGAATTAGACCAGATCTTTACTGAAATGTGATAAATAGCCTTAGATAAATTGTTTAGAAAGCTAATGCCGTTTACAGAACCATGATAGGTGGTCTAGATATTTTTTATAGGCATTTCTCTGAAAAGTAGTGCAAATGTACTAAGTGCGAGGTGCGCGGGTTGCGAAATGACAACGGCGGACCTTTGACATAGTCCAGTTGAGAGGAATTAAAACTTCAAATGCCAATTTTATCTACTAAACCTTATTTTTCTGCTGAAATAAGATATTTTTTCGAAATAGTAGATAGTTACTTCCAAACATAATCTGACCATTTTTCAAAATCAGTCATCATGCCTATTCCGTGGAGGTGCATGCAGTGTGTTTGTGTCCCCGGCCTCAGTACGCTACGTATGCCTATAGATGGCGCGCGCCGGTGGTGGGCGTGCGTCGCGCGTGGGCGCCGCCGCCTCGTGGTAAATCCCACTCCTACCCGCCGTTCCCGCCCGCGCACACATTGCCGCGCGCGCCGCCGCCGCCCGCCGCCATCGACTACTCCGGCCTCGATGCGCTCTGTCTGCAGATGACCGAGCAGGCCATCAACTAGCGCCCACTGGCTATGCGCTCCTGGTACTTTGGTCATTATAATATATCTGTCCCTACAACTATATCACCTGTTGTAACTCATTAGTTTTGTCGAAAAATGCCCGACTAATCGAACCCGTCCGGCAGTGGCGTGCGCGTCATAGAGGCATAAAAGCACTGCTTACCCTGGTTGTAAAACAATGCTTATTTTTCCTTATGACCTGCCAGTAAGTTGTTTCCTGCCCTAACTCCAAAACGAGTGCACGCGCCTGTCTGGAACCCTTAGGGAACCCCTCGCAGCGAGCGTTACGGCAGGCAGCCCCCAGTCTTCGTTCAGCTGCCGCGTGACGCGAACAGGCTCATGAATAAAAGCCCCGGACTGGTTCGAAACTAGTCTGGCATTTTCCGACAAAACACCTGAGTTATAACTGGTGATATATTTATAGTTACAATGATGATTATCATTACACAATAGTTTCAAGATTAAAATCTAACTGTCACAGACGAATGGCAGAATCCGCCATATTACGATACTGTAAAGCAGCGTCATCCAGATTTTACGGCTAAACAAACGTCCGCCGCATTGAATCAACGCTTTACGTTTTTCAATGCGGCTTTCTTGATTCTTGGTGAATGACCGAGCCAGATCAAAATTTGTTAAAATAACTCCTCCAGATGCTGTTACCTTTGCCTTTAATTCATATTGGAGTTATTTTTACCAATTTATTCTGTGCTGTACTCCTGTACTATTTTACAAAGTAACTATTTTGAAACGGACCGTTTCCCAGAACTTAACTTCATACTCCATACTCTAGATGCACTCCTGGTTTTTTTTTATATTAAATTTAACGTTAAGTTTTAAGTGTGTTTGTTTGTATTATCACGAAATCGAAATTCGCGCCACGAAAATTGAACTAAAATGTGCTTATTGCACCAGCTCCGCACCCTACCTAGATAATCTTATTTATTTGCACAGGTTCAAAGTTCGTGCCGGGAGATTGGCATCAAAATTAGACGAACCAACGAAAACTACACACTAGAAATGCTAGATAATATTAGTAATCAACCAAAAGTTTTTGAGGAGTCGGTCTAAATCTACACAAATAATTATTAGTACTCATAATAAATTGTAGTAAAGTTACTAACTTTACTAATAATATGTATCAGTTGACAAGATAAGATTTTTCTTTATCTATTTTATTTATATTAAAATTGTGTAGTTAATTATGTTATTATATATTTGGTTCCATGCTTTTATGGTCCATTGTTTAGCTTGCAATTTATAGAATAATTATGGATCATTATTGTAAATATTTATTTGATACGAATGTAACTGTTACATACAACAAAATAACCTCAATCCAGTGGTTATTATAGTTTATTTTATTTCACTTAAATGTGAAAAAATTGCAATATTACTTATTCAAACAATAGTTTGGATTAAAATTAGGGGAATGAATGCATGTTGATTTTAAATTATTATTGATTTTAAAAATAATAATTTAAATTTTTATGTGAAGTCATACAAATTAAGTTTAATAGAAATATGCTGTTTGACTAGCAAAGTTGCTTATTTTATATATTTTTATCGCGTTTGCTGCACTGTGCAACTATTTTATTTACTTATTAAGAAATTTTTGACAGGCAACCTCGCTGTTGCTATAATATAATTTGGCTAGTGGTTTTTTAACCTTAGAATTTTAGAAATTAAGACACATCTGGTAGACTAAGATAAAATAATGAAGAACAATGACATCGACTTATCCGCCTCTGTCACTATAGTAATATGCAAGATTGAAATAGATACACTTTGGTATTTATTAGGTACCTTGATAGATTATGAAGAATTATACAAAAGCACTATGTGTATGTAAAGAATTGTAAATATAATGAAAGATTTTAAATTGCAACCATCTTTATAATTGCCCACAATCAAGCTACTTTTATCTCTACAAAATCAAGAAAATCTACTTCCAAAATTTCGATTCTATAGACCTAGCAGTTCAAGGTATGTTGTTGTTATGTCTGTCAGTTAGTTTATCATTTTATTGCATTCATAAATTGCGAGCAAGCAGATGCAAATACAATTTTTGCTCGTAGGGCCTACACTGTTTTTATAAATACTGTCCTAATTTGTTTGGTGCTAATCTGCATTATTTTATTCTCAGTTAGTCATTAGTGATAATTGAACTAGGGCTTAATACTATTTTAATTTAATCTTAGTGACATGGGTAACATAGCAGAGCTTATTATAGGATAATAGGCATGATTCGGCCTAAGTCTGTTAGCTGCGAGAGTTTGAATGTAGTTTATAAAATGGTATTTGTTGTCTGTGGAGTGTTTGTTGACATTTTATTATCTGTTACGAAGTGCAACAGCCGTGCATCGCGGAATTTAGGTATAGATAATTGTTGACTGACTGCATAATTTATAATGTTAAAAAAATATGTTCATTTCCATGCATATTATTTAATTTTGTTTTTACAACATTTAATTTTTCTTAATAAGTATAATGTATGTTAATATTTTGACTGGATCAAAAATTTTGATTGTATTGTGTGCAATTCTAATTTTTTTTTTTAATTAATTAGATAATTGAAGTTTAATGTAAATACCAATTTAGACTGTACTTTACAATTCTTGGATTATGCACCTGACTCGATATATCATTTGCAAAACAAACATATATTAGTTAGACACAAAGATAACTTTGTGATATTTTTTTTTAAATACAATCATCAAAACTGATTTTTTAATTCTAATTACTTTAAGTTTTTTTTTGTACTTTTTGCTTCTAAGGCACACTTGCAGAAACGCCGGGTTATCTTCTTAACCCAGAGTTAGCTGCTACTTGTAAATGTTAAATGTTAAATGCTAAATGTTAAATGTAACCTGGCATCTCTGCATGCGGACCTAAAAGGTGTATAATCTGAGTTATGTTACTTGGTTTAATTTAACAATAATTTTCAAATAGTACTGCACAAGTGAAATGAAATAGCCACTACACAATAAATTATTTATTTCTTACTGTTTATTTCTTAATTTAATTTTCACTTTAGCCCTGTCACATTTTACCTTAACTTATATCTGTTTTCTTTTTCAACTGTGATATGATGTAGTAAAAAGTCGATATATTGGTATTTGAAATAAATATATAGATGGCATTTATATCTTTCATTCATTATCCATGCCAAACATAACATTGGTCCTGCTGTTAGTAGTCGGTGAAAGGTGATTTTAATTAACTATAACTATTTTAGCTGAGGTTGATTATATTGGACAAATTGCTTTGGGAGCTGAAATAGTTTCTGTAGGTTCTTTGTGACTGCCTTTTTCATGCCTCACCATATCACTTTTTCTATAAAAACGCCTTGGACATTTGTCACAAGAGAACGGTTTAACGGATTTATGATATCTAGCTATGTGATAGTCCAACATGGTTTGTACAGGGAAGCGAGCAGTGCAGTCATTCATGGTGCACTTGAACTTGGTAGGATTCTTGTGCTGGAAGCTGACATGTGTGGAGAGACCCCGCAAGCCAAAGAAGCTGCTGGGACAAAACTCACACTTGAAGTGACGCACCCCCTTGTGCTGCCACATGTGCATTTCCAGGTTTGAGAAGTGCTTGGAGCATTCATTGCAGTATCCGGATTTTGTTGAATGCTTATTTTGAATGTGGCCTTGCAAATTCCCTTTAGACGTGAAGTGGCTCCCGCAATAGTCACAGATGAACTTTCTGAGCCTTCCGTCTGTGTGCCGTCTCATATGCTTCCTCATACTGTTGCTATACTTGAAAGCCATGTTGCACATGGGGCAGCTGAATTTTTTCTCATTGGTGTGGACGAGGTAATGGGTTCTCAATTGCTGGCTGGTAGGGAACTTTTTGGAACATTTTGAGCACATATGTGACCTCTCTCCCGTATGGGTCAGTGTATGCCTGCGCAAGGAGCCTATTTGGGTGAACCGCCTCAAACATTTTGTGCAAGCAAAAGGAGTTTCCCTGGTGTGAGTCCGCATGTGAATCTTGCAATCGGCCTTGGAGTAGAAAGCTTTGCCGCAGTGTTCGCAAATGTAGGTCCTCTGTCTTACATCTACGTGGTTTCTTTGCATGTGCCGTTTCAGAGAGCCACCGTCTTTGTACCTCTTGTCACATGAAGGGCAAGCGTGGGGTTTTTCGTTGGTGTGTGACCTCATGTGAATGACGAAGGTTGATCGATTCTGGCACATACGCCCGCAAACCTTGCACTCGATAGGATCACACTTTGTTGACTCCCTTTTAACATTACTTCTTCTTACATATTTTCGTTTTGTTCTTACCATCACCGGTTGTTCATCTTTTATATCTTCGATTGGAGGAGAAACTCTGGGATTCTCAAAAATATTGTCAGATGGAAAAATATCATCATCTATCTCTTCCTTTAATTCAGATTTGGTGTCACACTCCTGCTTGAGTGTAATCTGCAGAGCCCTGAGCTTTTGTTCGGTTTCTTCACATTTTAAGACGAAGCGGTACGTAGAGGCAAGATTCTCCTCACAACGCAAACAAATTTTAGCAGGCAGGCCGTCGCCCTGAACGATTTCCACTTTAGCACAGTGCATAACTTTTGCACTCAACTGAATTGTAGCGTCTTCAGCGTCAAACTCAAATAGAGAAGTAATAGCACAGTTCTTACCACATAAACGGCATATATTGTGATCCATTTGCGTTTTAACCTGTTTAGAGAATCTAAATAATAATTTAAATGTACCTATTACACCGACAAAACATTCATTTAATTTATTTAAATTTTATCACCTTCAGTCTTCACCGACTTTTACAAGACCAGAGACAAGTAACATATTTGACACTGACACTTTGATTAGGTTTGACATCAGAGACAAGGAACATATTTTAACAGACTCTACGGCTCTGGGTGTAAGCACGGATTTTAATTTGCACCACAGAGTAGGAAATCTGCATCACAGGCCTTGCTTTGATTATGTTTAAATAATCCTGTGAAATAATCAAAGTCGCCTTAGTGGTCTGTGATGGTTACTGTCTTATAGATTTTTAGGCAGTATTGATCTGTGATGAGCACTGATAACTGGGGGGTTACTATGAGCTCATTAAGCAGGACAGAAATTGAATTGCAGCACAGTTCAATGCATTGGCTATACTAGTTCGGTGCCTTGAAGTTAAGTGCAGTTCAATATCTGTCCTGCTATAACTGCCTCGTTGGTCTAGTGGTTAGCAATTAGCATGTCCGACTGCGGCCGACGAGTTCCTGGGTTCGAGTCCCGGGTCGGGCCATAATTAAGTATTGGATTTTTCTGACTAGAAATTCTCAGTACTAGCCCGGGGTTAGGAAGTTGGCGGTGTTTCAGCCCCGTGCCTCAGAGAGCACGTTAAGCCGTCGGTCCGTTATTATCATAACATGATAATAGTCGTTAAAGCCCGCCAACCCGCAGTGGAGCAGCGCGGTGGGTCTAAGCTCTAATTCCCTCTCTCTCATGAGAGTGGAGGCCTGTGCCTAGCAGCGGGACGTTAATGGGCTGTAGTGGATGGATGGATGGATAAGAGCTCATAGTAACCCCCCTGAACTTGTAACTTCAGGCTTAGCTGGAACCCAGAGCCGTAAAGCCTGTTTATAAAAGTAACAAAGATGACAATTGACATCATTTGACAACTGAATGTTACTTGGTTACTTGTCAGTTGTCTCTGGTCGCACTGCTGAAGTGCTGAACAATACACTGTAGTCTTTGGTGCTGAAGAATGAAGATGAAAAGGATGAAAAGTGAAAAGTTCTCACTTTATTCTTAGAAAAATTAGTTTTTGGCTTAAATCTAAATGTTTTCTAATACTATTTATTCTATTTGTAGCGTAATTGAGCTTATTACACGATGGAAGTATTAATTTGTAGAATTTGCCTGGACAAAACTGGCACAATATCAGTTTTTGAAAGTGAACCTGACAACGTTCAGTACAGTGCTAAATTGAAGAAACTGGTTAATATTATGGTTTCCGAAGACGATGGATTGCCGAGCATGATGTGCGAAGGTTGCACCATCGAGTTGTCACTCTCCTATCAATTCGTACAGAAATGTGAAGCATCGGACCGTGCGCTTCGTTGTCTGAGCACTCCTATCGAACTTTATTCAGACTTGACCAAGAGGCACCAAGCAGATATAAAAGCGGAAGAAATTAAAAACGAAATCGACGATGGTGATCATGTATTTGACAACAGTTTTCTGTTTGATAACACTTCTAAAACAAGTTTTGATAACGAAAAGAATATTAGTAAGAAATATAATAAGGATCAAAACAATCCCAGCAATACGGATTTAGAAACTGATTTTAGTATAGAAAAAAATGAGAAGACTGATAACAATATGAGAGGTAAATTTAATCGTAAGAAGGTCAGGAGTGGCAAAATAGGTCCGGTCCAGTGTGTTATTTGTGGCCACATGTCTTCCAGTCAATCTGCCATGAAGATTCACATGCGTACACATACTGGTGAGAAACCTTTTGCGTGTGGAACCTGTAACACTAAATTTCCCACCAAAGGATCCTTAAAACGGCACACTGAAACCTTCCATTCCACCAGAGAACGAAAATTCACTTGTGAAACGTGTGGCAACAGTTTTTTCAGGAAGAATGATATTATAACACACATGAGAGTTCACACTGATGAAAGACCATATGTCTGTCCGTATTGCTCAATGAGGTTCCGTCAAATAGCTTCTAGAAATCGCCATCAAAGAGTCCACACAGGAGAGAAACCTTTTGCATGCCCTATATGCGATAAAAAGTTTAGTGACAAAGGTTTGGTTAAAAAACACCAAAGTGTCCACAGCGATGAAAGAAAGTATGTTTGTCATCTGTGCAGCAAGTCCATGAAGACTAGGACAGCTCTGAACGTGCATATTGGTCTTCACACAAACCAAAAACAGAACATATGCAACTTTTGTGGCATGGCCTTTGCCGTGAAAGGCAACCTGCAGACTCACATCCGTCGTATCCACTCTGAAAAGTCTGGCCAGTGTTCAGTGTGCCTCCAGACATTTCCTGACTTAAAAGTGCACATGCGCAAGCATACTGGAGAAAAGCCCTATGTTTGTGGAACATGTAATGCTGCATTTGCTGTCAAGAGAAGCCTGGCTCACCACATATTGTTTAAGCACGAAAATGCTGGGAAATTCAAGTGTTCCATAGGAGACTGTACTAAATCCTTCCCTATGGCAACAATGCTAGAGTTTCACCTGCTCAAGCAGCACACCAATCACACTCCTTATGTGTGCCAGCACTGTCCCCGACGCTTCTTCCGCGCCAGTGATCTTTCGCGACATCTTAAGGGAACCCATATGGATGTTAATTTTAAGGCTGCACTTAAAACTCTGATACCTATACCAATAACTTACACTTAAAAAATGAAGACTGAGTAGCTATGTGTACAATCTAGTCATTCCTTAGTATTATTTAAAAGTAGATGAGACCTAGGTTGTCTGCATTGATTTATATTTTGGAAAATTGCATGACAATTTTGGATTTTCTGGGTTAAAAAGTAGCCTTTATCCTTCCTCAGGATGCAATCTACACCAAATTTTATCAAAATTTTGTACAGAGAAAGGTGTGGTTTGACAGATGGGAGACATATTATATACTTGTGCATTTGTAATACTATGTTCATTACATGTACATGATTGATATTAATTTAGCTTATAATGGATTACTTATTGCAAGAACTTCTACATTCCTAACTCTCTGAATTGATTACATCCATACTCCATTTTTGATTTTGTAGATTTGTATCACTGTATTTAATATGGCAAATTCTGTACACTATAATTTCTAAACTGAACTAAAATGACAGCACTAATTTTATTTCTATCCCTGTATAGTTGGTCCCAGTCATTCCTGTTAATTTAGTTCAGAGATCATTTATAGTCCCACAAACTTATCTGACCCAGTGACAGCGTTGCTAGTAGATAAAAAAAAATATTCAAAAAAGCTTTACAAGCATAAAAACTACATAGTTCTAATTTTGGTCACCGGGCCAGATAAATTTGACAGACTACAATACAACCATACATCAGTAGATGTATTGTAACTCTAGTACAACAGATTTAGCCACAATGTATTCATTGTGTAGGTACCTAGTAAATACATAATTTACATTGAGTAGTATTTATTGTAAAGATTGAAAATTGTAAGCACATTATTATTGGTTAATATTGATTAGTTATTTACAAAAAAAATTTAAATTAATAGTATGTACCTATATAATATAATATTGGACTATGGATATACTCATTGAAAATTTTAAATACACTACAAAATATAAACTACAATGCCATGATAATAAAAAATACCATGTATCATTTGTTTGATTAATTTTAGATTACATTATACAGATATACACATCGAAATAGAGTACTAAAACTATACACAATAATTGTAATTGCATCAAGTTTGGTGGAAGCTAAAATAATAACAGACAGTATTTTCAGACCAGTGTGAGCTGGCAAGAGCCGTATATTTTTGATAACATAAATCCAGCTTTATGGACATGACTTAACAAACAGTTGAAATATGTATACCTACCTACAGAAAACAAAACGGACTAGCCAATCTGAGGTGATTGCTATCGTTAACCTGCAGCAATTTTAAAAACACGTAATAAGCCAGATGACTGACTGTCCACTGAAGCAGAGCGGAGCGGAGATGTGCCTAGCAGACCAATCGGATTCCGTTGGTCTCGTCCCCTGTCAAGAATCCGGTGGCTTATGTAAAAAGACAGCTACAGTGTCAATCTGCAATTGGTAAGTCGATTGACGCAGCAAGAACACTATAAATTCAGCCAATCACAACAATTGAAACTGTAACAATGATTGATGCAGGTTTTACATAATAAGGCTACAGATCGGTCCACCCAACACATCGACGATCCGCTCCACTTCAATGGACAGGCATCCTAAGGCTCAAGGCTTCTGCGAGCATGTGCATGGTTGCCATTCCACAGCAGTTCTTGTCTCCAGCGTCCGTCTTCTATAAGAATTTTTTTTCCGCTACTAGTTAGCCCTTGACTGAGATCTCACCTGATGGTAAGTGATGATGCAGTCCAAGATGGTAGCGGGCTTACCTGTTAGGGGTATGGAAGTTTTATTAAACTCCCTACCCCTATTCGGTTTCTAGTTTCTACACGGCATTGTACCGGAACGCTTAATCGCTTAGCAGCACGTCTTTGCCGGTAGGGTGGTAACTAGCCACGGCCGAAGCCTCCCACCAGGCCAGACCAGGGAAATTTCAGAAATTGTAAATTTCCAAATTAAACCTGCCGGGGATCGAACCCGGGACCTCCGCAAGTTAAGACAGCGCTCAACACTGCGCCACGGAGATCGTCATACGTTACCCTCGGGCCACGTCCCACGATACATTACGTGCCCCACATGATTTGTTATATTTTTTACATAAAACCACCGCTATTATTAAAATAATACCAATATTTAAAATGCGAAAGTTTGAATGGATGGATTACTCAATCACTTTGGAATGGCTGAACGTATGGCACAGAGATAGATTATACCTAGTCTGGAATAGCACATGCTACTTTTTATCCCGGTAAATTAAGTACCTAGTTCCAGTGCAGTGGGAATCAAAAAACTTAAACCACGCGGATGTCAGCCAGTATTGTATTAAATAATTAGTTACGCATGGCTACCAATATTCTGGTTCCCCTAACAGCCCTCTTTCCTGTCTAGCCGCCACTCGTCAGCCCAGGACCAGCCCTTCCATAGGTACTCAGCGGCGCGTACATCCGCGCTCGAATTTCAAACTTGTATCATCGGTCAAGCAGTTTTGAACTTTTGAGTTTGCGTCGGTAATGCAGCAATCAGTAAGACCGGCCGCATATTAGTAAGCTGTCTGTCAGAAAAATACTGACGCATGCTGGACCGCCCTGCATAAACGAAAATTGTAGCTCGGTTCGTGATTGGCTGCCAGCTCTATGATTCTGAATGGAATTGTAATTGGAGTTTACCTTCTTTAGAATCGATTTTCATATTTAAGCCGTTTTTCTCCGTTACGTTAGTGACTTTATATTTCCATGGTACTTAACACTTGCTTATGTTTCCATGACTATGTAATGTATTTCGATGAATATAAATTATATAAATAAATGTAGGTATCAAGCTTGCTTTCAGTATTATAAAAAATGCGTTCATTTATACTAAGTTATATATTTTATAATTGTTCGTAAAGAGTCGTGCGTCGGACACACATATTTTCTTTGTTCAGATACAAGAAAGCCATGGACTAAGATAAGATCACATCTGACGGTGAGTCACGCTGAATAAGTGATGATGAAAATGGGTTAACCTGGAAGGAGTACCTTATGTACTTGTTACTAAGTATGGCCAACGTATGAGTATCAGACGGGAGACGGACGAGTTATAGAACCAAGAACCTTCCACATAAAACAACGCTCCACACTGCGGTAGGGAAAGCGGTGCATCGATCTGTTGGCGTTTGTACTAACTACCTATACTATGTACTAACTATGTAGTTGTATCGAATGAACATCAGAAGCGAACCCTATCTGGCACACTATGTAATTGCGACAGTCTTGGTACAAAATGTATTAAAGAGCTGAGTTATAGGACGCGGATCGGATGTTTTCTGACAGACAATAATTATTGATGATATGCGGCCGGCCTAAACAAGCGCTATGCCCCTTTCTTTCTTTTTTCTACAGGTAAAGGTACTAGCTCTCTCGCTCGCGCCAAGCAGGTGAGCGCGATACGTGCGGAGCGTCGAGCGATCGCCGATCAGCGAACACACGGCAGAGGACGTTAGCCTGCGCCCGCTGACGCGCGTCGGTCGCTCCGCAAAAACAACCAATTGTCCCGCAATCGTGGCAGGTGTCGGTGCCGTGATGTGTGTATCGTGATTCTTGAAGTTCAGTGACTTCCTGCTCGTGACGGATTGTTGTTCAGTCTTCGGGTGCACCATGACTGAAGTGAGTACCGATCCTGAAAGAAGCCTGAGCGCGGAATGCGTTGCGCGCCCCGTTCGGAACGCTCTCATTCTTGCTCCTGCGATTCAGATCGCGAGTTCGTAGGTCGTCGCCTCGGAGCTCGGACCCACTTCGTCTACTACTGCACTGGACAGTGAGCGTAGAAGTGGTAGTGTCCGCTTTAATTGCACTTTCATGCACGTTGAACAATTGTGTGAGTTTGGGAATGTGTGCCGGGTCCAGGCGCGACGGTAGAAAGCTTTAACGTAGGTATCTTTATGCTGCTTTCGAAGTTTCGTCGCATCCGCCGAGATTATCCATGTACTGTTATACATCTGATAAGCCTCGATACATTATCTGCGATATTATTCCATTCCTAATGTATTGGTATCGAACATTCCAATAAAACGAGCGGGCATTGTCTTATCATTGTTCGTGCGATGCTAATAACGTGATTATCGTCTGTTTCCATTTCATTTATCAGATCCACTTAATGATTTCCACGTAGTAAGCATATACGCACATAATACGTACTTAAAATAACGGTATAAATTAGTACTTATGATTGATGCATATCGGCCATTACAATTCACTTGCTACATTACGTGGAATTTGACAAAACTACCCACATTTCATTCCCGTTTGCTCCCACGGGCTCTTCTCATAACTGTTTGTTCCAGTGGTTACTTTAATTTAGTAATTCTAATTATTTTATTTTTGTGTAGTCATCATCAATTAATCAAATAATAATATAATAATGTTTGCATGGATGTATGGATGTATGGATGGATGTTTGTTACTCCATCGCGCCCCAACGGCTGAACGGATCTGGCTGAAATTTGGCACAGAGATAGATTATACCTAGTCTGGAATAGCACCTATTCTACATTTTATCCCGGAAAATGAAAGAGTTCCCGCGGGAACCAAAAAACCTCAAACTACGCAGACGAAGTCGCGGGCATCCGCTAGTTAGCCCATATTGTACCTAGATCTTTAACTACTTAAAACTGCTAGTACCTACTGCTAGTAACTGCTGCTGGTACCTTGTTATAGTAGCCGTTTTAAAAGAGATTAATATCGATCTCTTGAGCTGATCGGTAACTTTTCACGCTTTAGGAGAGCGTGAAAAGCGAATTTAAAATAACAATCCCTCGTAGCGAATGCAACTAATACAGCTGCCTATTGCTATTGACGCAATAGATTAGTGGATACCTATTATGCGAGTTACTTCTTGCCCGTTTGCTCAATATTGACTGCATGTCAAAAATAAGGTTCATAAGGTGCCTTTCCACCAGAACTATCTGATAGGAAACATAGGGACTTAAGCATAGGTAGGTATTCTCGCTATGCATCTGTCACCGTAAGATTGCAAAGGCCGTTGGATTGTAATCCAACTAGCGATATTGTAAACTGTCGACAGATTACAATTTAACGCATTATTTTTCGGTAGATTGTAATCTGTCAGGTATATGTCGCTAAAACCTAAGTGCCCGGCCATCATTTATGTCGAACCCTAACCTAACCTACAAGAAAGAGAACAGAAAACGTAAATACAATGAATATTTCAAAAATTGACACTCGGAACATTGACCGGTTCACAATCCGTCGACAGTTTACAATATCGCTAGTTGGATTATAATCTAACGGTTTTTGCAATATTACGGTGACACATCCATTCCTTGCAAATTCTTGGTGAAAAGGCAGCCGTAGCGTTTAAGCCTCGGGTCAGAACTCAGAAGTGTGGTTTGACATAGTTTATGGATGAAGGTTAATGGCTTTTTCTAGGAATCCTAACGTAGTTATTCTAACATAACTGTGCTATAAACTACTATTTGCCTACTTATATTCTATTAAAAGTGAAATTGGTGGTCGGCCTGAACTGTCTGGCCAAGATAAGGTCGGAAGTAAAAATGTGAGGTCTTTTAAGTAGGTACTAAATTTCTTCATAACTTATTAAACTTTAAAATATTAAATTCAATCGGATTTAGGTTGTTACGTATTATTATTTATTATCTTCTTATGCTTAGTCAAGTCAAAAACCTGATTATTCAATAAATTAAACGACGTGAAATATTATGTTGCAACTCGAAGGTGACCAATTACTTAAATTAAACATCTGTTCTAGAAAGTGTGATTAATAAAATGACTCATTTAAATTAAATACGTACATATATTTTATTTTCAAGTCACGTTATAGGTATTACGTGATAAGCTATGGTATCTGAAAGAATCTATAAATAAAACTTAAAATAATGTGCATTTGCGGGTTGAAAAACCCGTTTTCATGCATTTATGTCAGTATAAGGTCAATACAAACTAGTACGTACTAAGTAGCAGTATCACGGACAAACAGGCATTTCTTAAGCAAAAAATATGCTTACCTACATACCTACTTGGCAATATAGCTTTGATTGCAGTTTACAGGCACGTTCATTACCTTGTACTGTTAGGTGAAATACGTAGGTATATTAACGATCGGTTTTTGTCTTTGCAGTCAATGCTGAAAGAAGATTCCCTCTCAAGGATCCAAAGGGAGATATACGAAGTTACCGAGAGAGAGCGAGAATTCAAAGAAGGTCATTTCAGAATTAACAGGCTCCTTTCGGAGTCGACGATCGATGTGAACAAACAGAACGGGCACGTGAATGGGAATGCGGAGCCGCAGAGGACACTCAATAGGGCGGTGTCGACGTCACACCTTCTGGGCCCGGTCGGTCCCACCACGCCTGCGACCAACGCGACCTTGAACACCAACGGCTACACGCGCCGGTTTACCCCTCAAAATGGCACCAAAGGTATCATGCAAAGGTTCATCGCCAACAAAGGCAAGTTGCCGACCACCTCTCCCGGTTCCGCGACGTCTCCCACAGCGATCGCTCCTCAGCTGATATTCCAACCGACCGCGGTCACGCCCGTCGCCGCTCCGGCCGTCATCACCCGCACTTCGGAAGGGAAACCTGTGCGCAAAGGCTTCGTTCCCGTCGAAGAGAAAATACAAAAAGAGTTAAGAGAAATGAAGAACAGGGAACATGAATTGAAAAAGATGAGGAAAAAACAGAAACCTTTCGATATAGACCTGAGCGATACCGACACTACCTCGGAGTCCGATGAGGAAGACATACCCCTGCCTGGAAAATTGAAGGCTACGAAATCTATAGGCGAGTTATACGAGGCGTTAAATGAAGAGCTGAGGTCGCCGTCGCCTAGAAATAGTTCGGGCCAGGAGTCCATAGGCAGTTTGAAGCCAGCAAAGTCCCTGGCGGAACTGTGCGAGCTAGCGCCTGGTCAAGAGTTCCTCGCGCCGAGCTCCACGCGCCTCATAGCGCAGTGGGAGTCCATCATTCAACAGAAGCAGGAAGCCGGAGCGGCCTAGTTGTGAGCTAAGTGTTAACGGAACGGATGCGTAATGTTAGGGCGTGTGACGCCAAATTTGTTTCGTAAATAAAAGCGGAACCTGCCGCGAGGAGTGTGTCCATCGCTTGGTGGTGTGTGTGCTGTCATCCGGTGGACAGTGGGACACAGTGTACGCTAGACGTGCGCCGCCGAGAGTTGTCGGCTAACGGTTCTAGGTTCCAGCAAGCCGAAACGGGACGATTTGCCGATCGATATCTTTCACCGGCCGATCGAATGTGGAGCGATTAATTTTCTCCATAGCGCGAACAATGCAAATGATGGTTATCCACGGCTGCAATTATCTTCGGCGTTGGAAAGCGACGCGGCGGTAGACGATGTGAGTGAGACAGTTTCTTCCTATTGTTCGATATTTACAGCCTACTGAAAAACTGATGGAGTTTTTGCGGTGGCGCTTTCCCGCAGTGTCGCACTGTAGTTTGCCTGTCACACATTGCTTGCGAGGTTTCAATCGCCCCGTGAGAAATGAGCGCTGGATCAGAATCCATAGTTGAAATGTAAATAATAAGTTCATCTCATTTTAATTTACAGAGTTAACTCTCTCGTTTGTTTCTGTTTCCGCCATTACAATTAAAATTTTGAACATCGTTTTATTATAATTACTTATTTACTTTGTCTGTTGTTAATATTATACCTACTCGTAGAGTCATTTTCAAGAGTTTTTTTTGACTGCTTTATTTTTGGGGTTAGATTAGATTATATCAATGAATGTAACGAATTACTTACTTTCCTTGGGTGTAAAGCTAGTAATTATCATCGCGATTGCGTATACTTTCGATTGGGTGCAATCAATCGGCGACCGTTGTCTGACTGCCGGCATGTATAATTCACACTAAATTAAGAAATACTTTCACATATCTACACAACCCGTATTTTATTCTGTAGGTACCTATGTATTTCAATGTTAATGTAGTACATTATAATATTTAAAATAAAATGAAGCTGGAATTCATTAATTTTGAATTTATTATGACGTTGAGTACATAAAACAAGTAACTTACATACACATGTGTGTGAATGCATTTTTAGGACACATTTTACAGGTTGTCAATTTTTTTGCGTATATGTTATAATTGTATTTTAAATTATAAAGTTTTAAACACTATTACGTAGGTGCCCATTTATGGATACATTTTCGTTCTTGTCTAAGACAAGTTTAAAATGAAAACTATAGATTAAATATAAAAAAATATGTAATTACAAAATATTACTATTTACTTTTGTCATTCTTAATGTATTTATTTTAAAACATATATATTAAAATATTTCTTGTTTAAAGAATATACTTACATATAAATAGACGTGTCAAAAGCACTGTGCCTTAATATAAAACTTATTAATAGTAAATAATATTGCCTAAATATACTATACTATGCAGCACAAGATAATAATTTGATTTAGGTACATCTAGTTACATGTATTACTATTATATTTTTTTATTATGTAAGTTCAAATTTCACCACTTTTTATTCACTGTCAATAATATCCAGTTACTAAGTCTGTAACCTGAGTACTTGAATATGTACAAATAGGTACACTTTATCTATTGGGTTCTTATTTTTTATTTTAATATCGTCAGTAATTTTTAACGATAATGACAAGCCAATGACAATTTTAATTACTGTTATTTATATTACTAACTTACTTATAAACTGTTCATTTTTAGCTATTTCTTATGATAATGTACTTAAATCTATCTACCGTGTTTTTATTAAAATAATTTACTTTATTATGTCTTAATAAGTATAGTAAATAGTAACAAAATGTTTAAAAAACCTGCCTTAAATGAATTATGCATAATATTATAATAGTCAATTTAATATTTTAATTATAAACCTATTTAATAAATATACAATTATTGAGATTGATAGGTAATATAATATTGTTGGGATAGTTATAGATGTAGATGTTTTTCTATGCAGTGCCAGGTCGGTGGAAAATTGTTTAACTTGCATGATATTCGATAAAGCGTTTGGTAAATTGTAAAAAAATATACTGTAGGTTACACTCTTACGAGACAGGGAGCTATCTGGAAAGGATGGTTATTCTTTATTCGGTCCATACAAAGTATCAAAAATAGTCTTTTAACTCGACTAGAGTGTACCTAGCCTTTAAAGACCAAGCGTACATTGTAGAGATGGCATGACAAATCATTCAGAAAGTATAGACTTTATAGCATGATGGTTTCCAGATTAACTTGACTGAATCATTACCAACGCACAACTCAACTCCATACTAATTAGCCAGGAGAGATGGCACTGAAGTTGTTATTATGTCATTGTGATAATCGCAATAGTTGTACCTAATTGGCATCAATGCAGAAAGAATACGAATAAGAATATATCCTATATTGTGGTATTCTTTCTGCATTGATGTGTTTAGCAACCTAGACGATTGCAATCGTCAAACTTCGGTGCTAGACCCACTATTGCAGCCTTACCCGTTATCCGGTGACGACAGAAGCGACGCGACGCGATGCGATGCCATAGAAAATGACGTTACGTCTACGCTGTTGCGTAGATAGGTACGTCTGTCATTTTCTATGGCGTTGCGTTGCGTGGCGTTGCTTCTTTCGCTCACCTAGGACAACGGGTGAGTCTGATGTGAGTTGTCGCCATCGCCCATCGCAATCACTTCTGATTGGGCGAAATGACAAAATGTATTGTTATATCATACATTCAGCCAATCACAGCTATTTAGATTGTGGCAATGAGTGATACAGCTTTTCGGTGTAGACCTCTTGGTTTTATCATTGGTTTTATCAAATCATGTTAAAAATACCTTGTCTCCCCGTCTTTACAATGTGCGTATGGCCTGAACCACCAATGTGATATGAAATTGCCTTATAGTTAAAAATGTTCGTATTCATTATACATATTTAAATGAAGATTCCTATTTATAGCATGCTATGTAAACAAAGTGTTGTACACAAAGCTGGGAGCTCACGTGCGAGTTGCAACTCCTGAATCAACAATAAGTAATAGCCGATGTCGAAGGTAGGTTATACCATAGAGTTATTAAAACCGGCTAATTGTGAGTTTCGTTTTCGAGATAGACCCTTAACAAAAATGGTTTAAACAGAACATTGACGGCCCCCCTATTTCTTTATTTTTTGTAAATTAACATAATTATACTTTACTCGATGAGTTCTAGACAGTGACAAAAAGAAAAGCCTTTAAAAAATATACTTAAGAACAAAAATATTTTCGGTTTTCTATTTTTCTTCATTTTATTACCTACTTACGACCTCTCCAAAAATTTTGTAACTTAATAATTTCTAATTAAATTTTTTTATCATCTTTCCACCCCAAATAGTACTACATAATAATAAATATCTATTTCTTTATATTTATGTAAAACGTGTTTAGAAACAATTTTATAAAAATGTGTACAAATAGCTCTAATTCCCTCTCTCTCATGAGAGTGGAGGCCTGTGCCCAGCAGTGGGACGTTAATGGGCTGTAGTGGTGGTGGTGGTGGTGTACAAATAAATGGGAGAGATATTAATACCTACAACGTGTAATAGTTACATTATTACAGCTCGCAAGTGAGTGCCCAGCTTAATAGATGAAATGTTAAATACCTATATGTGAAGGTTTTCGCAATAAATGCATTGTCAAACGCATGCCTGTGTGTTATTGGTGTTCCCTTGCAGTGTCGCAACACAGTGTAGTGTTACCATGCTATTTGACCGGTGGTAACCTACACCGGTGAGGTGAATGAAATATTCACCTACTGAGATTATCTAGTAGGTACTTAACTACTTTAATATTTTTTTTCAAGTAGACTTTGACAAGTCCTTTTGAATCGTCGAGTGAATCTACCAGTTAGTAGGTAGGTACTATTACTTAGTAGTAAATTGCACCATCGATAGTTATCATAGCCTTTATGTTTATTCAGCAATAAAATGGATAACTAGTTATACCTAGTCAAGTTTAACTTGAACACCTGAAACGACCCACTTTGGACTGCAACAGCCAGGGTTCTTTTACCTTAACTCATAACCTTTAATTATTATGAAAGTAGGTATGCATATGCACTTGGACCTCTCACTGCCAGATTTTTGACTATAAAATTTAACGTACACTATAAGTCTAGGGTTGCCAACATTTCTTCAGCGAAATATAGTATTTTTCAGACTAAGCTATAAAAAAATATAGTATTTTATGGAAAACATAAAAAGTAGACGAAGATATATTTGTTACCTATTTATTTTTATAAAAATTTCTTTCCCAATCAGGTTTATATTTTTGGAGTCTTTCTTGTATTTTCAACCGACTTCAAAAAAAGGAGGAGGTTCTCAATTCGACTGTATTTTTATTTTTATTTTTTATGTTTGTTACCTCAGAACTTTTGACTGGGTGGACCGACTTGGATGATTCTTTTTTTATTTGAAAGGGCATACTTCCCAAGTGGTCCCATATAAATTTTATCGAAATCGGTCGAGCGGTTTTTAAAATTTCAACAATAAAATAAGTACTTTGTATAGCGTGTGCTTGTTGTTGTAAAGTTGGCGCGAGATTTAGAAGTCGGTTGTTTAAAAATAATTTTTTATATTAAATTATTCGCTTTTTAATCGCACTTGAACTTGATGCACGTTCGTTATCGCTACCATTTTTCATAACTAGTTTATTTAGGACTTCGACTTCTCAAAAGAAAGAAAAAATATCTAATTGGAAATAATTAAGTACAAAAATCCCAAAACAAAAATAAAATAAAGCAGACCAATGACCAAACATTCGTTTGACTTTGTCAATTTGACATTGACAAGTTCGAGACGCAGTAAGATAGATACTTTCGGATACGCTACATGCTATTGCATTAGTCAAAAGTTAATGAAAAGCACGTTCATAATTTTAAAATTAAAAGATTTGTTTGTAAGATTTCGCTGTTTAACATATAGTATTTTTGCGTACTATGTGCTTCTTCAACAGTATATAGTACGCAGACCCGAAATACAGTACAATACTATATATTATAGTACGGTTGGCAACCCTAACCATTGATGGTGCAATTGACCCTGAATTTGCCTAAGTACCTATTGTCAAAATGCTAATGTAAGTCGGTAAATTCCATCCTCGATTGGATGCAGGCAGACCTCTTATACTCCGTCCACGCAAGCAGAGCATTGTTTACAAACCAGCTTCATACAATGTCAAGTTCACTCCTTTAAAGTCTATGACGTAGACGAGACGTGAACACATGTACGCGGGCGGGGGTCAAATGCAGACACTGAGAAATCGGACAGACTCTAAGCTTATTAGTGGAGCAAAGATTATATTATTAGGTATAGTAGGTAATCCTGTTTAATTTGGTATTGTCATCTAAGATCTTGAATTATTTACCAACCACAGTGCCTACTTACGGGCGGGTGGTTGGCATCGATTGGATGAAGGAAAATCGATTGGAAAATGCACGTTGGCGCTACTTGATAGAGGCCTATGTTCAACAGTGGATGCATAATGGCTGCTGATGATGATGACATAGCCGCATGCCTAAAGAGATACCTACCTACTTTATGTTTTACCAGTTTGGATGACTATATGGATGAGGATAAGTAAGTCTAGAGTTAGACAGAGCAACTTGTCGGCTCTTCTCAATAGATGTTTTTCCGAACCGGTGATTGAGTCTTGAGTCTTGACGTCTTGACGTCTTGACTTATCATAAGTGACACAAGTTGTCCTACGTGAATCTATACTATTCTATACTTTCTATACTAATATTATAAATGCGAAAGTTTAGGTGGATGGATGTTTGTTACCTACTCAATCACGCCAGAACGGCTGAACGGTTCTGGATGAAGTTTGGCACAGAGATAGATAATAGTCTGGAATAGCACATAGGCAACTTTTTATGCCGGAAAATTAAAGAGTTCCCGCGGGAACCAAAAAACCTCAATATACGCGACGAAGTCGCCAGCATTTATCAACGCTCAACGCTGCGAGGCGACATGAGTACCTAAGTAAGATGGGAGCATATCTCCAAGCTGGCAGAATTTTGGCAATGTTCTGTGCTATTCCTAATACCTAGTTTCTCATTCAGGGTTAAAGATTACTATCAGTGAGTATAGGTATCCAATATCCATAATAATTATACATTTCGGAAACTTAGTCTTCAAATCTCATCAAACTTATAGCCTACTACCTGATGCCCGCGTCTACGTCCGCGTCGATTGAGGTTTTTTGGTTCCCGCGGGAACTCCTTAGTTTTCCGGGATAAAAAGTAGCCTATGTGTTATTCCAGACTATAATCTATCTCTATGCCAAATTTCATCCAGATCCGTTCAGCCGTTCGGGCGTGATTGAGTAACAAACATCCATCCATACATCCATCCATACATCCATCCATCCAAACTTTCGCATTTGTAATAGGTATTTATTTGATATTTGAAGTACGGCATATGATCGATGTAGATTGTAGGTAGGTAAGCACTAAGCACTTATTAATTTGTATAGGATTTCTAAACAATCGGGGGTCTGTGTTATATTTTGTTTCCGTATTTGATAAGAAAGATCTGTTGATAGTGAGTTATTAGGGTATTCGCTATAACGTGTTTTAATAGTGTTGCCGTGACCCGAGACCCTAGAAGTCGTGACTAGCTCCAATTGTAGACACGCCGTATGGTCGGCTAAATACCCAACCTTAACAACAATAAAGTTTTAGTCTTTATTTAAAGGGCATAAGCACTTAAACTTATCATAACTATGTTCTTGAATTTGTACTCGTAAGGTAGGGATTTCCAATTTGATAACAAGGTTAACTACCTACGCCAGTATAATACGGTGCTAGTAGACCTACTATGGGTAAATAGTAAATACCGTATGTATATGTCACCGTAAGATTGTAAAAACCGTTAGATTATACAGTATTCTAACTCGCGAAATTGTAAACTGTCGAATGATTACAATGTATCGGATTATTTTTCGGTAGATTGTAATCTGTTAGGTTTATTAACCCGATAGAACCCAAGTGGGCACGGGCCAAGGGCACTATACTTGGTTATTTATGTCGAACCTACAAGAAAGAGACAAGAAAATGTAAATACTTACAATGAATATTTCAAAAATTGACACGTAAAATATTGAACGGTTCACAATCTTTCGACTTTTTACAATCTATCGAAAAAAAAGCGTTAGATTACAATCTTACGGTTTTTACAATCTTACGGTGACATATACAATGCTAACAAAATGTAACTACATGATTCCTAAGTATCTGTACTTACCTAATCATGTACATTTTGTTAGAATTTCATTTTAATATTAAGGATGCCTATTCTGGTATGAACTGCTTAAAAAGTCCCGAATCTAGTACGCCCCGAATTGAGATCTCGCGGCACGTCTAGGTGCGCGCTCATCTTTACGTTCATAGACATCATACTATCAGTTGACTATTTTTTTATTCCACGAAAGATGGTGCTAACGTCTATTATATTTTGTAAGCACAAACGAATAAACTTTTACAGAGCGCCATCTATTGACATCATTGTGAAGTTCTGTTAATTAAAAATACTGAAGCTCATTAGGTAAAAATTAAATAATTTCGTTCCCTTGTAATATTTATCAAATTTTAGTATTTTTTGTTCAAGTACAGGATATAATTCAATTAATTGATCAAGTTTCAGGCTCAGCCTTTCAATTCAGAGGTCAACTTTGGACGTTAGAAAATCTCCACTTTGAAACCCACATTTCGTCAATTTTAGGGGAAAAATTTAAAAAAAAATTTGGACTCTATTCCTAATTATCTTTAAAATGATATACCGCAACCCTATGTAACGCTATAAAAAATATTTTACTTCGCATTCGCTTCTATGAGAGCCCCCCTGAAATAAAGATTTTTATAACTTTTTAAGCCATATTCGGCTGTAGGCCATCGGTTTACATATTATGTTTAAATTTGAAGTAATTACGTTTAGTAATTCAGAAGTTATAAGGCTCTGACAGGCGGAAGGACGGACGGACGGACACTCGGACGGACGGACGGGCAAATTCACTCAAGTAGACTCAGAGACCATCGCTTCACTCGGTCACTAAATGTTTCAAGAATAAGCTCTCAAATGATAACGATTTTCTCAGACCATCAGCCATCAATTCTCATGGCTTCTCACAAAGGTGCCAAAGTGCACCAGCAGAGTGGAGTGAATGAGGCGCAGCGTCTGTTTTTATAACAACGCAAACTGAGCTTTACCACGCTATGCTTGCTTTACTAATAGGTAATGTATAACCACGTTTACATTACCTATTAGTAAACCACGTATTTTTGTAAGTAAATTTTTTACGCTTTTTAAGTACTTATTTAAAGGTGAAGGAAAACATCGTGAGGAAACCTGCATGCCTAAGATTTCTTTATGTTCATTCGTGTCAACTGTAAAGGCTGCAAATCGGAACTTGGCCAGTGTCCACCACTATGGTCAAAACCTTTTACAATCTGAGAGGAGAGGCGACTTGTAGTCAGCGATGGGTTGAGAACTTGAGGTTGATGACCATCATGAAAATTTTCCGGCATAACACCTTTGTCTATGTACTAAATTTCATCAAAATAAAAATTCTTCCAAAAAACCGACTTCAAACGCCACTGTAAAGTACAACATAATTTTGATTTCTACCCACTATGTATGTTGAAGTCGGGCGGGTAGGTATAACAAGGATAACCAAAGTTGACGCATCAGACTCGCCCGAATTCAACATAGTGGGTAGAAATCAATAGTAGATTGTATTATAAGGGAGCAAAAAAATATTTTTACGGCGAGGGCGCTTTTTTGAATCCAGAGCGAAGTGAGGGATTCTAGAGTAGAATCCCGAGCGTAGCGAGGGATTCTTTAGTAGAATCCTGAACGTAGCGAGGGATTCAAAGTACGTCGCCCGAACCCAAAAATATTTTGCGCCCGAATGATACACTCTACTTTTCATCACCCTCTATGAGAAAATAAAACTACAAATCCTTCAAACATCCTCTTCAGATACGCTATTAATTTTGAATATGTGTCCAGTTTTACGTCGTTATTAGAACTGACTGTTGATTTTAGCATTGAGTAGGTACTCCAGAGAGTGGAAGGTTGTGTAGTTTTGGCTAAGTACTGGAAGTAGGCCAAAACACAGATTCTGAACAATTCTTGGCGCCTCTTGCATTTCTCCATTCAATAAATTACCATCATATATTTCTCCCGGGATTTTGCAAGTACCTAATAGATCACATTTCTTGCGTCAGTCTACTTTCAGGAGTTAATTCTATACTTTAACTGGCATTTGAAGAACTCATTTTTCAAAATAAAACCATGAATTTTTAACAATCCGTGAAAATTTACGAAAATGCGGCCTGTAGTTCGCGCGTTTTTAATTTGGTTTCCGTTTTTTTATTAAAAAAAACGAAACCAAATTAAAGCCGGCGGTGCGGCTATGGGCCGTCGTACCATTCAGTCTCTATTCAAACAATATTTGCGTTCGATTTCTTTAGCGCTGAACACTAAAATGTTCCAAATTCAAAAAGTGCGCGGAAAAGATAATTGCGGCGCACTTTTTGAAATAAAGAGGATTAAAAGCTCATTCCTGCCCGCTAAAAGTTCCTTATAGAAAACACCTTTGGGCGCACTTAAAGGCGAACCAAGTCGTCCTTTTCAAATAGATGGGATGAAAAATTATTTTTTAATACAGTTGCTCAAAAAGTGGCGTATTGCAGGGACGTATAGCGTTCGGGATGTGGGCTATTACATACTCGTGCTTTTTTTTTACCTTTCCCGAACTCGTGCGTTCTCTTTCCCAACTGTCAAAATAATGTCTATTAAAAAGAAAAACCAACCATGAAGTTTTTACTAAAAAAAAATCATAGAAGTTTTTATGATTCATGCAAATACGTATATTTCTAAAAAGAAGCTACTAATTTGTTTCAATATCAGATTTAATGATTTGATTGAATGAGTTTGGTTAGGTTTCATTTCATTTCATCTCATTAAATTTCATTTTCATTTCATATCAATAAAAAAATTATACTGAAGACTTGGCTGTATGGGCATAGTTCCCTTTGCCTACCAGAATGGGTGAAGAAAAAAAACACTCTGCTTATATTCTGCGCCATTTTCCAGAAATTTTCTTTGCGAGTTTAGTTGTTTGTTGCACAAAATGAGTAATTTCGACCCTAGTTTTTTTGAATTAACATCACCGGAACTCAGTATAATTGCACAAAATGCTTCGGAGAACATTTTACCGGAAAAGTCAAAAAGTCGCTACATATTTACATACGACGAACTTATTGCGTGGAGGGAAGAGAAAAAAGCAAATAGTTTTTCAGAAAATGTTATGTTGGCATACTTCTCCGAACTCTCAGCAAAATTAAAACCTTCTACGTTATGGTCGAGGTTTTCGATGATAAAAAGTATGCTGAAAATAAGGAACAACGTGGATATAAGTGAATACCCAAAATTAAATGCTTTCTTAAAACGACAATCAGACGGTTTTACAAGTAAAAAGTCGAAAATATTAACATCGAATGAAGTGGAAAGGTTTTTGAACGAAGCTCCCGATGATCGTTATTTAGCCACAAAGGTAATTTATTAATAAGTGCTAATATTTTTCTTTACTTTTCAGTTTACGAAACCGCAAAATACAATCAATACATTATTTAAAAAAATATTAATCAAATTCCTTTTTTTGTAGGTTGCTCTGATTTTTGGCGTTGTTGGAGCTTGCCGCAGAGAGGAGTTAGCCAATATTACTTTAAAAGATATTGAAGCCCATGGAGAAATGCTACTAATCAAGATTCCGAACACAAAAAATAAGATACCGAGAAGCTTTGTTGTTGAAGGAGATTTTCTTAGAATAGTGCAAAAATATATGAATCAGCGGTCCCAAAAAGGAAAAACCGACAGTTTTTTTCAAAATTACCAAAAAGGGAAGTGTACAGCTCAAACAATCGGGATAAATAAATTTGGTAATATGCCAAAAGAAATAGCTACGTTTCTTGGTCTGCCGGATGCTGAGTATTATACTGGGCACAGCTTCAGGAGGACCTCTGCTACATTATTGGCAGATTCAGGAGCCAATTTGACGTCCTTAAAGCGACTAGGAGGTTGGAAATCAGACAAAGTTGCAGAAAGCTATATAGGTGATTCATTAAACAACAAACTAGAAACTGGGAAAAAGATCACACACTCCATTAATTTAAGGTCCAGTCCGTCTCCTTCACATGTTGCAGAGAACGTTCGTCCATCTACCTTCGTTGATAATGATAATAATTCATCAGATCCAACTCCATCAACTAGCAAACGCCATTGTATGACAAATATACATGAACAATCATACGAAATTAATAATAGTTTGTCTCAAACAGTAAATATGCAACCTAAAACTTCCCCAGTTAGTATAAAAAACTGTACCAATTTCAATGTATATGTGAAATATATCTTTTATAAGAAATAAATGTTAAGTTAGTTGAGTTTATTGTGTTTTAATTATTTTATTAAATTGCTTCATTTTTTCGCAACTGTATTAAAAATAGTCGTTCAGTACACGTGCGGAACCGTCATTGCAACTTGTTCCGACTGTCAACCCTCGCCTTCGGCTGCGCCTCGGCTCGGGTAGACATTTGTCGGAACTCTTTGCAATGACAGCCTTTCCACACTTGTAATGAAATATACTATTGTACTTTAGAGTGGCGATGGACGTCGGTTTTTTGGAAAGAATTTTTATTTTTATCTTTGTAGTGTCAGGGTAGAGGATTTGGAGTCAGAATTTTTTATGGGACCACCTCGAGAGCTTCCTCTAACGACTGATAGAAAAATAAATCAAATCGGTTCAGAAACCACGGAGATAATATGCACCTACATACATTTTAAAAAAAAACGCGCCGAATTGAGAACCTCCTCCTTTTTTGGAAGTCGGTTGGAAGAAAGGCCATGGAAAGGTGACAAATAGCACAATATTAGAATGGATAATAAAATATTTGAAATACCAGGCAATCAGAAATGTCATGCAGTATATGCGTGTAAAGTAGGTCGCTCGTATTATGTAACATTGGTAACGCGTCCTTAGCCCATCGCTCCACGGCCGGCGCCCGCGCCGCTTGCATGCTAATACAGACAGACGCCTTATACGGAGACAATAGTCATACATATATCTACATTTGATTTACTTAATCTAAGATTCATACATGACAAGTGCAATCGATTGATATTCAGCCACATACATTGGGTAATGGTTAAATTACAACATTACATCACTATAGTCGATGAATTGAATACATTAATTACCTAGGGAAAGACCGTACTGATCATCTTTTTATTCTACTACAAGTTAAACCTTGGCTGCGATATCTTCTGGTGGTCATTGGTGATTGTTGAATAATGATGTTATTTGTCTATGGTGGTAGCGAGATTTATGGTATTGTTGTATTGAACCAACTAAGTCACAACTAAGTACTTTGATTTAATACCTAATATGTAATTACTAATCGGCCCCAATAAATAAAATCAAAATATTAAACCCTTACAATCAGTTTCAACTTCCAATGCGGCATCGTACGGCGTGCTTGGCGGCACAGTTTGGCCACAGCTGAAGCCTCTTACCACGCCTCTTACCGAGTTCTTTTATACATAGATCTATGCTTGCCTCTTACCAAACAAAATCTATGGATTTGATGGGCGGGCGTGGATACGTCTAATTCGTAGAATGATCATATTTTAAGAGCCAAGCGGCATGCCAATCGCTACGTCTCTGCCCTAACCATAGAGTTACGACACGTCTAACTGGCGTGAGGCCTAAAACCTTTATTTAATAAAAAGAAAAGACCTGACTCACTCATTCACTCACTGACTCATAAACGCCCAGCCAGAGAGATGTTCCACTCATATTATTATTGTAGACAAGACATTAACGCCGGATTTTTCTAAATTCCCGCAGCAGCCAAGCGGCGGACTTCGCCAGTTGGCCGTTGGTTGGCTAATAATCAGCATTATATAAAAAGTTACGCTTTTTCCTTGTAAATAATATAATCTGCAGTGAGCTAGGACAATTCAACCAGGTCCAAACAGCTAATTAATATGCCATGCGTTTTATTTTATCCAAGCTGACTCATGTTATTGTCTGTCATAATAATAATTGGCGTAATGTTACCTGTAATCGGAGTATTTTTTCACGTGGCCGAAATTTGGCCGAGAGTATTCTGTTACAGAATTTCACGTCAGTTTTTAATAATCTTTCTTTTCGGATCTTATTTTCGAAAGCTAGGCCAAGAAAAGTACCTACTTGAGTCAACGAACTGTTTGGGACTTCTTTAAAGAGGGCGGGACAGTAGATATCCAGCACACCTAGATATCCAGCAGTGGATGCATACCTACTGGTTGATGAATGAATCAAAAACTATAAAGTGGCGTGATGGGAAAACAACACAAATCAAAAGAAGATGTCGCAGGGTAAAGCTTCGTACATCGCTCTGTAAAAATAGAGCACGAACAGCAACGCACGAGAAAATTGCGCCGAAGTCATGTCACCCGACCGGTTCCCGACTTGTATTGTAGGTTATGGTGGTACTTGCAATGGGGACGCCTGCTTGCCGGTATCGGTCAAGTAATTGATTTGTACTATGTTCCTTTGCCTTAGTACAAGAGGGATATGAATCAATACTAAATGCATCAGCATTTAAGTTATATTCCCTAGCAGACGCCCATACAAATGACAGACTCATCTCCCATGACAGTTGTAGCAACTAGAGCCCCTAGAGGTTTTTTCTTTTAATTCTCACGGGAACTACCTATTTAATTTTCCTGGATAATAATTATTAACCTATGTCACTCGTTGTCGTCAACTCTACCCATAAAAAATCACTTCGATCCGTTGCAACATTATTGAAGGACAAACCAGCAAACAACCACACTTTCGCATTTTTGTTGTAGATATTAGTACGATTCTGCCAGTTTCCTCCGTCACTTCCCTGTCTCCCCAGCGTTGCTCTATCTGGACGTCTCCGTCGAACGACTGGTTGAAAGAACGTATCTCATTAGACTGTGGTCTGTGCTGTGGTCCTATTATAATATAACATACCAGTCATGGGAATTTGAAAAAATATGGCCTAAAACCATGCCTTATTCCTTGTCTTCACTAAAAAGAGAAGTTCTGCGCAAAAGTCAAGCTTTCTAGGTCTACTAGGTACCTCTACGGATTGGGTTCAATCAGTGAATGAGCGAGTCAACACTTTACATTTTGTTGTATGTATTAATAGGATTACTTAATAGAAATGATGATTAACCTAGATAAAGTAAAAACTATGGAATCAGCAGTCCCACTAACTGCAAAGTGTATGAAATTTTATTATTATCAATAAGCGCTTACTTTCTACTGGGTGACGGTTCATTTTTATAGCGCCGTTGCAATATCAATTTCTTGGATCAAAATACGTATAATTTTGCAGGTCTGCAGAATGTATAAAATACCTACCTGACATGAAATTTTGTATTACTTTCTCAATAGAAATAGGAAAGGCGAAAAGGATGACCTCTCTAGCTCAGTTGCAGTGATCGCTGTTGTCACACAAGTGGGAGGATCCGGGTTCGATCCCTAGCATGGGATCTTGGCAATTTACAATTTCCCTATTCTGTTTGGACTGGAATCTACAGCTGTAGCTCGTTACCATACTAACGATAGACGTACACCGCCAAGCGATCAAGCGTTCCAGAACAATGCCGTGTATAAAACCTCAGTGTTATCCACTGTTGAACGGCGATGGAGTCACGACATTTCATAAGTGGCACAAGTTGTCCTATGTCAAATAAAAAAAATCATTTCAAACCTCAACCAAGTTAGCCAGTTACCCGTAGACTATATCACCATTTAACTGCCACCGAGTAGTAAACCTATGATCTGTAAACCTATGATTGGATAGCTATTGGTATCGAAGTGTTTAAAGCAGTGCTCGAGCGTGTCACACTGCGGAAAGTGACGTCGAAAACTTCGAGGAACCCGGGCGTTGGACGTGTTTTAAAAACCCTTGAAATTCGGATTTTCCAGGTAAGTAAATAAGTCACCGGTCACGCACCATCCCTGCAGTGCCTATGTACTAACTAAATGTTGTGCAATTTTACACTAGTGTGAGTCATTAGGTGATTGTTGCCTGTTCGGATATGCACCTGATACAAACTTTTTACAAATTACCTTGAGTATCTAAAAATTACCTTGTAGGTAATAGGTATCTGGCAAAAGGAAAATTTGAAAATCAAAGATTTCCCACAGGATTTTCAGAAACCTAAACCCGCGCGGATGAGTCGTGGGCGTGGTTTAAATAGGTATTATAGCCTCACTGACGGAGCGAATCCTAAAAAGAAACACCATGTAGGTAATACCGATGCATGTCTATTCTCTACCAACTTAGATACGTCGTAGTATGTAGTTTCAACCGGTATAAAGTTCGCTAACCTGTTCTATCAATAAGTATTGTTTCAGATATTCGGGCCTGCGCGTGCGCATCGTTAATATTAACCATGCGCCACAGTTTAGCAATCATATAGTTGGCCATCGCCTGTAACTGATGTGACTGCCAATGCCCTATACAGCTCCTCCTTCCAGAATCCTTTTGGCGGCTAATAACAACGAGCTAGTTGCGTCGCAACTCGCATGGACCAACCACCAATAATCTAATATGTATTAATATGTATAATGCGAAAGTTTATATGGATTTATGTTTTTTACTCAATCACGCTAGAACAGCTGAACGGATCTGAATGAATTTTGCCACATAGATAAATTATAGTCTGGAAAGACTGTCTGGAGAGTCTGCGTGTCTCATGTGTGTGACTTTGTAGTAACCGAAAAATCACCCACTGAGCAGGGTAGCGCTAGCTTAGGGTCAACTTTAATTTATTCCATGCATTTATGCATTATTTTTATGTATTTCATTGCTTGTCACCTGTATCCTACTTTCACAAAATAATATGTCCATAGACTAGGTGAACGTCTTTTGGTTCACTAACCCAACTTTTTCTGGGTTGGCTTAAAATGTTTCCCATTGTTACTCCCAACATGATGGTCTGAAGGAGGCGATCATATCCGAGAACATTTCCCAGACAATTGACTTTCCTGAGATTGGTGGTCAAAATTAAATGTCTATTTTTACTGGGAGCGATTCCCCAACTGTACGCTTACTAAGTTACGATATCGCGAAGAGGTGAAAGCTCCGTTGCTCCCCGGAGAGTGAATGTGCCTCAAATCTCAATGGCCGCGAAATAAAGACGCGATGTAATCCGACGCGACCCGCTGTACCGAACGCTATTATCATTTTATTGTCTTTTAACTAGCAACAATTTTTGTCTTCGCCATTTTTTGCCCGAAGTTCCGTTCTACATGTGATTGAATGAACTTGATCCGGTCAACTGGTCTTTTTAAAACTTTTTGCAATGTGTACCTAACTACCTAATCAGCAGCTTATCCCTCCGATCTCTTCGAGCCCTAGGGCTCTTTTCTTGGCGACGCCTAGCGCTCACCCAGCCCCCCGGTGACGCTGCAGCGGCTAGAAGGGCCTAAGCAGCATACAATACTCAACGGGACCTCCATACGTTAAGACAACAGCGCTCAACACTGCGCCAGGGAGGTCGTCAATCATGGTACAATACTTCGTCGTTGGCCCCTCACTTGAAGCATCAAGTGAATATAATTAAAATTTATTAAAAATACGACTGCTCTGCCGTAGACACACATACATACACGAACCCTGAAAACATAACACTCCTTTTTTGGGCAGTCGTGTAATAAAATATCCCCCTCGAATGGAAGTACGGCTATATTATGTTATTCACATTTCTATTAAATTATATTTTTTTGTGAATGACTGAATATTGAACGATAGTGTTATATATTTTTGGAATCTACTCATCATTTTCTAGATGATGATTAAATAGTTAATCTTATTTTCGAATTTTTTTTTTCAACTTTTGTCTTTAATGCGGAACCATGGTCACCCCATCAATTTTTTTTTAAATTTTACTAGCCTATGTCACCCGGAATAAGCTTGGGATTCTAACAATACCTCATTTATCAAAATCGGTTCAGGCGTATAAAAGTTATGGTGGAATATACAAACTCACATACATACATACATAGACATGAACCCTGAAAACAATATACTCCTTTTTTCAGGCAGTCGTATAATAAAAAGCGTCCACGCGATGTGTTGTAATCGATTGATGTGTGAACGTTGTAATTACGCGATGCGCATCATCTCGGCGCAGGGAAATGCGTGTACAAGTGCAACACGACACAATTGGTAATTACTTACGCTGCCATTGGTAATTACTTATTAATTAAAACTGTGGCTTATTGTTGATTAAGTTTTTGTATGTAATAATAATAATAATAATATAATATAGCCTTTATTACTGAAAATAAGATTTACAATAATGTTATTTACACTTCACTATTTTAACTTACATTTATATCTTACATTTTATATATATTATTACTTATAACAAAAAAAAACAATACCTATTCTACTACTTAATGCCTACGCTATTATACTATAATCATTTTCAGTACGCCCTTTGGACGAAGGCCTCCTCCAGTCTTTTCCATGTGTTTCTATCTTGTGCTAATCTATGCCAAGTTACTCCCATAAATTTTACAAAATCGTCACTCCATCTTATTCTTTGTCTTCCTCTCGATCTTTTTCCATCTCTGGGATACCATTCTGTTACTATCTTTGCCCACCTATCCTGTTTATGCCTACAAATAGTTTTAGTTTCATTTCTTAGTTTTTCATTTGTTATTTTGTCTGATCTTCTTACATGCAACATGCTTCGTTCCATCGCACGCTGGCATATTGCTAACTTCTGCTCCAATTTATTCGTTAATGCCCAGGTTTGGCTACCGTATGTAAATATAGGCAATACACAGCTGTCAAATACTTTTTGCTTATGTTTCATTGGCATTTCTTTGGATTTCATCACTTCTTTTAGCGTCCAGTTTTGTATGACAACATATTTAAAAACTAGTATAGCTGATGCCCGCGACGTCGCTTCGTCCGCGTGAAATAAGTTTTTTCAATTCCCACGGAAACTCTTTAATTTTAAGGGATAGGCCGCTACAGCGTCACCGGGGGGCTGGGTGAACGCTAGGCATCGCCGTGAAATGAGCCTTAGGGCTCAAAGTTACTGGGGGAATTAGTAGTTTGCTAGTAATTCCATGTCTCCTTGACACATCCTTGAGCCGTCTGCCGCATGCCCTGGTTTCGGTCCACGCTGTCACGAAAGTAATGACAACTCGAACCAAAGTTTTCGTTTCACTTATTTACATACCAACTAGAGAATCGTTAATTTGTTGACCTACATTATGTGGCTAGTTAACGCCTCAACAATTTTATGGTTTTAAATAAAAATAAAAAGCGTCCACGCGATGTTTTGTAATCGATTGATGTGTGAACGTTGTAATTACGCGATGCGCATCATCTCGGCGCAGGGAAATGCGTGTACAAGTGCAACACGACACAATTGGTAATTACTTACGCTGCCATTGGTAATTACGAGTTATAAGGATTTCCATTTGGAGGAATTTTCCTGAAGCAATATAAATAAGATCGCCTTTTTTACCCTCAACTAAGTAGACAGTCCTTGGATTGCCCCAACTAGATAGCCCTTAGAATGCTTTTTCATTTCGCCTGCTGGAAAGTAGGTAAGTTAGGAATGATGATGCAGACTTTAAATGTTTGAGTTATAAGGATTTCTATTTTTAGGAATTTTCCTGAAGCAATATAAATAAGATCGCCTTTTTTACCCTCAACTAAGTAGACAGTCCTTGGATTGCCCCAACTAGATAGCCCTTAGAATGCTTTTTCATTTCGCCTGCTGGAAAGTAGGTAAGTTAGGAATGATGATGCAGACTTTAAAATTATGCGTTTTCGCTCTGAAACTATAGACTTGCGAGATTTAAGACAGGGTCCTTTCTTGGAAGTAGCCTGCATAATTCAATTCGGCCTAGAGGCACAACTGCAAGGCCGAAGGTTAAGGTGTGTTTCCACGGGAGACGTGCTACGTCGCTATAATAATGTATATCAAACCCATCAATAGACGCGCTTGATTTGTATAGTTTAGATCACTAGATGTTAGATCAATGCTTCTATTGGTGGCTCTGACACACATCTGCATCCGTAGCTTAAGAGCAATGCGAATGAACGGGCAAAGCTGAGAGTAGGTATTCAGATAGGTATATTGCCGTCGCGCTGCTCCCGAAGAAGACCGAACGACCGCTTATTCAATGCGCATGTATGCGTGCGAACGTACGTCGCTCGCTCAAACGAGTTACTAAATAAAATTAAAATATGTCTTTGAGCTAATCAGGCTTCACCTAGCAGTCGGCAAGTGGATATATAGGTGTGTTTTGTGTTTCGTATAATATTTTTTGCTCTCTAATAACTTTGACCCTGGCTTTCTTTTATTGGACTTATTTCTCCGTTCTTAAAATGTTTTTATTGCACTACCAGTTAGTTAGCCCTTGAGTGCGATCTCAGCTGACGGTAAGTGATGATGCAGTCTAAGATGATAGCGGGCTTACCTGTTAGGCATAAGGCAGTTAATTACTACAAAGCCATCTCTCGTCTGCGTCGTATTCCTCATTACTGAGGGTCGTGACCCCTTTCCATTAATCAAATAATGGTAGGAGTTTTCTTGGAATAATAATGCGGTGGGTTCCTTCCGCACACGACTTGACTAAGCGTTAACTTAAAATTTTAATTTTTTTATCCCCAATGACGTTAAATAGAGAGTTCGTCCTTCAATCACGCCGCAACAAAGCAACGGATCAACGTTTTTTTTTGCATGGGTATAGTCGAGGACCTCGAGATGATATAGATTAAGTCTCTAGCCCGGAAAATTGGGGAGCGCCTGAGTTAAAAAAACTTATGCCACGCGAACGAAGTCGCGAGCATCCGCTAGTTATGATATATAAATTACCAAATTAGGGTCAATTTGGCTGGGAATCGAACCTGTGACCTAGACCTCCCTGGCGCAGTGGTGCACTACAACACTCGGTTGGGAACTCTTTTTATTTTTTGCTTTTTTATCCACTACAAGTTAGCTCTTGACTGCGATCTCACCTGATACGATAATACAGTCTAAGATGGTAGCAGCCTAACTTGTTAGGGTACGGCAAGTATATTAAACCCATAACGATTTTTACACGGCATCGTACCGTAACGCTAAATCTCTTGGAGGTACGTCTCTGTCGATAGGGTGGTTACTAGCCACGGTTGAACCTTTCTACCAGATCAGACAAGAGAAAATTAAAAAATTGTAAATTCCCAAATTGACCCTGCTGGAAATATAACCCGGAACCTCCCACAATAAGACACAGCGTTAACCATTGCGCCAGGTAGGTCGTCAAAGTTACAACTCAACTCTGCTTGTGTTGACTTTTGTATTTTTATCATTTTCAAGGGATTTTTATTTTCATAGTAATATTATCTTTAGTCATTCTGTTATGTAGGTATATTTAAAGAAAAATCTTCTAATAATAATAATACATTTACTAATAGGATAGTTATGATGCAGTCTAAGATGGTAGGTAGCAGGCTAACCTAGTTGTTATACTCATACCTCTAATCGGTTTCATATATAGATTAAATTTACTAATTAGTAATTACCTATTTGCGGTACGGACGAAGGCTTCCACCAGAAATAAGTGAGAAAGTAGGTACTATAAGTTTGAGACTGTCATTTGTGGGATAAGACTGGCTAGATGAACTATGGAAAATGAGGAAAATGTATGCCAAATTTCATTCCGATCCGTCCAGTGATAGAGCTGTGCGTTGATAGATTAGACAGAAAGCCAGTCACATTTATAAACTAATACCTATAATAAAGAGGAAAGATTTGTTTGATTGAATGTTTGTTTGTTTGTAATGGATAAACTCAAAAACTAATTAACTGATTTTAAAAATTCTTTCACTTATAGAAAGCTTTTTTATCAGCGTAACATAAGCTATATTTTATGCTCAAAAGAAAATTGAGTACGCTACGAAAATTGCTATAATGTGAATTACGTCGGAAAATATCGTCTCATCTGAGAGTTTCCGTGGCGTTCACAGGTGCACTCTCTGTTCCTTTACTCTCAAAGACCGGAGAGAGATGAGGCGCAGGAGCGGCGGCTTAACGTGCTCTCCGAGGCACGGGTGTGAAACACCGCCAACTTCCTCACTCCGGGCTAGCACTGAGGTTTTTGCTGTCAGAAAAACCCAACACTTGTTATGACCCGACCTCGTCGGCCGTAGTTGAACATATGCCAACCACTAGACCAACGAGGCAGTCAAGAAATAAATAAATTAACGTGCTATAGAAAAAGGGCGGCCGGCAGTGTGGAGATATCGCAGTGTTAATGTAAAACCTGTTGTGCAACCCAGTGCCGACTGGCTATTATTGGGTATGGACTATGGACTATTGATGATGAATAGTGCTAACCGTGCGAAGCCGGGGCGGATCGCTATTATATTAGGTATATACGATCACAGAGTTAGTAAAAGGTAAAATATCCATATCGATAAACAACACTAGATTATCGATGATATAATTATATCGACTACACTTGAACTCACTAACTGTGTACATATGTGTGAGTGTATACGTATTTAACCTCTCCGAATAAAGGCCGATAAAACCCGATAGGGACAACTGCAGCTTGGACTGATAATACCTATGAAAAACAGTAGAATTCTTACTCTTAGTATTTTTCTGTTTCCTCCTCCAAAACTGAACCGATTTTAATTATTTTTTTACGAATAATTTAAGAAGGACTCAGGCTATGTCGGTATGTTTTTCTTTTTTAGATTATATCCGTCAAATTTATTTGCAGGATGTCTGATGTTTGCGCGAAAACTGGGCCATTTTTTGCAATTTTTAAAGGTTCGTTGTTCTTAAAATTATTTATTTATTGAAAAAAGCAAAACATAGGAGCATGGCACGGACACATATGGATTTTATGGAGCAAAAATATTTTCTCTATTGTAATTATCCGCGGAGGAAACAGACAAATGTTTTTGTATGGAGAAATCGCCGGGAGAATTCCTCTTAACAACGCATAATATCTGGTGGAAACGCGCCCTAAGACCAACTATCAAATCGCGCATTGTTTTACTGCTTGGCGCTTGCATTCTGTAGCTTGCGCAACTTCCAACCTACCCTACTTTACCCTATATACCTACCTATCTAACTAGACCTTGCTTCATGCTTGCCTGCCTCGTTGGTCTAATCTAACATGATGAAGTTCTGGGTTCGATTCCCAGGTCAATCGACCTCCCATGGTCACCAAAGCGATTATTTTTATTTATTTGACAACCGAAACACATTAAATTTTGCTCTAACCTAAAGTCTTAACAATTACCTATACATTTTGATCTCATCTTTATCCCTAGAATTCTACTATTTACTATTTAGTTGTTATTCTACTATCTAGTTGATTTCATGGCAACAAAATAGTTAAATACCTACTTACTTATTCCAGAGTTTTTTAAGCTTCATGAAATTTATGATATTTTTCCTTCGGTTTTTATAAGCTTTTGTACCTACTTGCAGGCTTTTTTCGCTGAAAATTCTGATCAAAAGATTGTAAGAACACTTTATTTGCAATTTTCTACACTTTTTACAAAGTTTCCAATTGCTATTACATGTTTTTATAACAAAACATTTGCAACAACTGAAGTAAACCAAAACAACCGAAACTTCTTTGACCACAAATTTAACCATCATTAGAAACTAAAAGCTGTGCATCTAATGGGCTGGGGAGTTACTACTCGTACCATCGCATAAAGCAGTATTACTCCAATATGACAGTTCTATATTTCACGTACCTTGACGTCTCCAAAATCCATACTATCCATCCATACTAATCCATACTAATATTATAAATGCGAAAGTGTGTTTGTCTGTCTGTCTGTCCGTCTGTCTGTCGGTCTGTCTGCTACGCTTTCACGGCCCAACTACTCAACCGATTTTGATGTTTGGTACAGAGATAGGTTACATACCAGGGAAGGACATAGGCTACTTTTTATCCCGGAAAATTGAAGAGTTCCCGCGGGAATCAAAAAACCTCAATCCACGCGGACGAAGTTACGGGCATCATCTAGTAAGGATTATAAATTCAAAAATACGATCGCGTATGCCCCCTGTAGCGATCTATAATCCATGTTAGGTACCCACAGTGTGCCGCAATTGTTTTTAAATTAACAAGATTAAACAGCAGGACACTTTTCACTTTCGCAAATCAATCAAAATTAATAGCTATCAAAAACGTAAGTAAAAAGTAAAGTTTGCATCAAATTAGTGCACCGAGCGGACTCGGCGAATTGCGTAACTGAACGAAATTAAATTATTTAAACTGAATCTATAGAGCACCGTAATTAATGGTGATCGCTCTCGAAAATATGCCTTGAGGCTTGTGAGAAACAGTCGAAATTGCAATGCTATATTATAATGTATTATAATCTTTAAGTTGCGTGATAAAAAGCAGAGTGACCGGTCAAAAAGAAAGTGTTTATCAAGAGTTTCATAATGTGAATGTCCGGTAATGCAGTGTTCATGGAACACGCAATTTCATCGTGCTTACTGAAATTGAATTGCCCTTGTTTTTAATTTATTATACTTTGGTCGATAAATAAAGCTGTTTCCACCAAAGATGTGCGAGGAACATGAGTCGGGCTGTGGCGAGGAAGCGGTTTGTTTCGAATTAGCCAATAGGTTAATTGTTTCGGTAGGTCTACCTATTATCACCTTTCCACGGCTGCAATGTTGATGTGGTCAGTGGTACGAAGCTAAGATTCCTAGATTGCATCCCCAAGACGAACAAAATACTCTTTTTATCCTGTTTTTATACCAAGTAGTATTTATTTATTCACCTCGAGATATCAAATGTTTTCTAGACCATAATTGACGGGGACGAAGTCGAAGGTAGGTATAATTAATCTCAAGAAACAAGTAATTAGATAGGTTTGGTTTTCAAGTTTTTTAAATATGTCATGTTAGGATTTCGCTAATTAAATTAGCAAGAACTTGTAAAGATTCGTTACTTTTTGCTTTAATTAGGAAGATTTTTGATATCTATGAAAAAATACGTGAATCTATTTTTCTTTACAAATACATTCTGATGTGAATACATACATACCTACCTTTATATTTATTTAATTCTCTAAACATACTAAGTATGCCAAGCTTTGTTTATCTGAATCCACTGCGTATATAGAAGCAATAGAACGGTTTATTATGTAGATGATAGACTTAAACCAAAAAAAAAAAAGTTTGTTTACTCGTGCAGCAAAAAGTGTAGTTTAACGCTCAATCCATGCGTTCTTCAGAAGTGATACCATCAGAGAGTTTACGCAGGTGTGCCATACACGTCCCATAACCTATTCAACACGCCCTACCATGGATATACCCTAGTCTAGCAAGCATACAGTGAAGCCCGCAATCCACGCCTTCTTCAGAAGTCATACCATCAGAGCGTATACGCAGGTGCGCCATACACGTCACATAATCCATTCAACACGCCCTGCCATGGATAGGTATGTAACCCTCGTCTAGCAAGCATACAATTAGTAAGTAGGTAAGTACCTCAAACGTCCGTCAATAAGTAAAAATCCATCCAACTTCGAAACCGGTTATTGGATTTCAGTGCGTACTTCATAAAATTTGAAACATACCAAATTAGAAGGTTTCACATCCACATGTAACGAGAAAAGCCTTTGTACTCAAGTACTTTATACTCTACGAGTACTTAAGTATAACACTTTAAATAGTTTCAACTTACCTATAAAACGCTAAACAGATTACTGGCATTTGTCTTATAAAAGTTTGTTGAATTAAAAAAACCGGCCAAGTGCGAGTTGAACTCGCGCACCGAAGGTTCTGTACAAACTGTGACGTGGTAGGCCGTCTACGATGTGGTGGTCGGCCCTTCTAAATCAAGCTTCTAAGCCAACGCAATCAAAAGATACAGCCGTTTAAATGCTGCAAATTTTCGACACTTGCAAGGGAATCACACAGTTTTTTTTTTTATTAATTTCAGCTTGATACCTCCATGCGTTCCTGAGAAAAAGGGTCTTGACACACAGACGGACGGACAACAAAGTGATCCTATAAGGGTTCCGTTTTTTCTTTTTGAGGTCCGTACGATCAAACGACGTCCGTACGAAATCAAACGTTTCTAGGGTTCCCCTAGAAACGTTTGATTTTGATTTTGAATTTTGTATGCTTTCCGGAAGCGATTTGTCCTACAAGACATCCATTTTTAGCCGACTTCCAAAAAAGGAGGAGGTTCTCAATTCGGCGCGTTTTTTTTTAAATGTATGTCGGTGCGTATCTCCGTGGTTTCTGAACCGATTTGAATTTTTTTCCTATCAGTCGTTAGAGGACGCTCTCGAGGTGGTCCCATAAAAAATTCTGACTCCAAATCCTCAACCCTGACACTAAAAAGTTAAAAATAAAAATTCTTTCCAAAAAACCAACGACTTCCAACGCCACTGACAAAAAAATACGCGCCGAATTGAGAACCTCCTCCTTTTTTAGAAGTCAGTCAAAAATAGACTTAGACTTCAACATAGTGGGTAGAAATCAAAATTATTTTGTACTTTACAGTGGAGTTGGAAGTCGGTTTTTTTGGAAAGAATTTTTATGTAGGTTGGTACTTACTTTATGTACTTATTTTAAAATACATTTTAGTGATATAGGTAAACAAAAACAGTTGGTTTTCGAAATCACTCGCTGAGAATTAATTCCAGAGCAAAGATAAATAATATCGTTGAGATATTCTTCGTAGAAGTATGGAAACTGATACTAACTAGATGATGCCCGCGACTTCGTCCGCGTGGATTTAGTTAACTGAAATTCCCGTGCGATTTTCCGGGATAAAAAGTAGCCTTAGATATGACCTATGTCCTTCCCCGTGTACCTATTCATACTATCCCTGAACAGTTGGGCGGTTGAAGCGAAGACAGGTCCACTTTCGCACTTTATAATATTAGTATGGATTTATTCGTGTATAGATAGTATAGTCGTGTATAAAATATAGTATAGGTGTAGCAATTTGTACAAGACGTAAAAGTGATCATTACTGTACTAACTGTAACGCTATACGGCGTGACAGCCTACTTACCGCGGGCCTTGGCTATGTAATACTAATACATTACTATCATTTGTACATTATCCGTACACTGCATGTAATATGACTACATCGAGCGAGTAACGAGACTTGTCTGGTTGCAATAGATTACTTTAAATATAATATAAGTAAGTGATCTGATATTGCCCATAATCTATAACTGGTTGGAGGCTCGACTTGACAGGTACAAGGTACCTACCTACCTACCTATCTACACAAAATGTGAAATCCACAGGAAAGCGCAGCATTGACAGCGAGGCGCAGGGAACCGATGGGTTCTGGCAGCATAAGATTAATGATCACAGCGTGTAAGTCCTTACTCCCTATCCCCTGCCTAGTACCTATCCTATGTCCTGCTTTGGACATATGTTTGCGAAGATTGAAAGAGAGTAATATCTAAATTATAAAAATTATAAGAAGGTATTACCATTGCAAGTCGTAACTAAGCTTCAGCTCCGGATCTACGATTTTTTTGACCTGGGGCCTGCCAGAGAACTCTGGCAGGCCCCCTCTAACCATTTCCAAACATTTCTATCCCTTGCCTCCCTTAATCCTTGTCCAGGTTTTGCCTGCTATCTTGACGATTCCATCTGGTCCTTAGCCATAGATTTTTTCAGAAGAAAGATTAGGCGATAGCCTAATTTAAGCATTCCATATAAAAGTGAAAGAGATAGATTGTTCGTTCGCAAGACAAATTTCACCCTTGCTTCCTATTATACCTAGTTGCTGCGTTGATATATTGTGTGTGCCATGATAAGGCCACATCATAACAATGGCGTCTTGGGGCGGACAATTGGGTCGGTAAAGGGCTCGGCCGCAGGGCGCTCCGGCCCTGACCTATATGACCTATATCGCGGGTTTGCAATATCTGCAGTGGACGTAGGCTGTATGGTGAGCGTGAAAACCTTCAGAATGCTTGTTTTTATCGATATAATATCGTTTAGTCTTGAGTTTATACGTCTATACTTTTCTCCGCCCTCTCGCGGGTGTATTGGATATCGGGTAAAACGAATTTGAAATTTTTAATCCTATATGCGTCGATGCAATAGCTAAGGGAAAAACCGGCCAAGTGCGAGTCGGACTCGCGCACCGAGAGTTCCGTACAAACCTGTAGTAAGTTTTAAATTATTAAAAATATTTTTATTATAATATGATGTAACTAAAAATTCATGCTTTTCGCAATTTTTCCTTTAACTGTGCTATAAGACGTTGCTTCGTACCAAATCTATCTCATTTGACAATATTTGAGTTGATTGAATGAAAGGTAAATTGCGTTCAGTGGCGTGCTGGTCATATTGGCATAAAAGCACTGCTTACCCTAGTAAATTATACCCCATACCCCTTACAAAATATTGAAAATACGCCATTCAATATTCATTATGAGCCCACTCCTTCAAATAACTACTATAGTTCCCGGACCGCGTAACTCGCGTCAGGTAAGCGACAACCGATGAACGCCATCTATCGCTAGACGTGATCGCGCGAAGGCGAAAAGCTTACGAGCTCTCTGCTTCTTTTGCGCGTCATCGTAGGCAGATATCTTTACTCTATTCGCGTCATTCATTCATGATTCTACTCGAAATCATGAAGGAATGACGCGCATAAGAGGCAGAGCTTATTGACTTGTGATTGGTCAATCGCCAGGGTGAACCCTGGCGATCGACGATGACCAATCACAAGCCGAGCGTCGGCCGTCTACGGGTATGTTCCGATATACACCGCGAGCACGTTCCAGTGCTCGTATTGGGGAGAAATTCGTCGGGGTTGTTCCATTATCGACTGGCAGAATACTGCTGCAGAATACAGGGTAATATGACGTCATAAATCGTCGCCATTTTCGTACTGTGAGCACTGGTGTTTTCGAAGTAAGATGCTCTCAGTGCTTTGATCACGTGATCAACAGCGTCTAGAAATTTAACACCTTGCACCATTGATTATTAATAAACAATTATTTGTCGAAATAATTTCATCACTTTTACCGTACATAACCTCATTAGTTATTCGCTTATAAAGTTATTATGCATTAGATTACTTGAAAAATAATTTTTACTTCTAAAAAAATCTTTCTTTCTTATTTTCACGTCAAAACAGAGCCAAAAAACATAGATAACAGTATACTGAACTGCGTTCCGCTTAATACCAACCAACTATAGTAACCAGTATAGCTCACTATAAAGAAACGGCTTCGCAGTATACTAAATTGACGTCACACCTTACAGACCTCATAGTGCATATCGGAATATACCCTAGATTGTATTTTCAAAAACCGCGCGCGCTCGAAATTAAAAACAAACGAAGGTTTTATTTTCTATAATCCAAATAAGTAGCTTGATTTCTTATAACTATAAACTCATTTAAATTCAATTTAATTTATTCAGATTGTTTCCTTAAATTTGAGTACGGTTTTATATAATATTAAAACCGTACTCAAATTCGTATTAAGATCGAAAAAAGCACGTAATGTTTTCGTAACTAAATTTAATAAAAATAAACAAAGACTAGTAATTGTTTCCTTTCGTACCGGTGTATAGTGTTTTGATTTAATTTGTGAATTATAAAGTTTTTGCGGAAATAAATAAGTGAAGTTATTAAAAAGCAATCGGATTTGTGACTTACAAAGTTTGTGTAAATGTTTATTCATAGAACATACTAAATTATTATTTTAAAAATGGAAGATTATTCGTGTGAAATCTGTATCGGCGCTGTGTGTTTACAAAAGGTACTTAGACAAAATTTTATTTCCTTTCCCTCTAATGTAAAATTAGATATTATTCGCAAAGTTTCAAGAATGAGGAGGAACAGGCCACAATACCAACTTTGGATCCCATCGAGAAGGTTGGCTCTGTACTCTAAAACCTCTTACTGTATGGCAATATCCTTATTTAATAAGTTACCAGAATGCTATAGAAAGCTACAGATAACAAAGTTCAAAAGAGTGATTTTCACAATTCTCAACAAAAAAAACTTCTATAGTGTTAGCGAATATATCGGAGATAGCGAAATTCCTATGACTATGTGATGTGTTATCTGTATGTAGTATGTACCTATAATTATTCATGTTTATTATTAAAAAAAAATGTCTTTTTCCCAATAAGTTGGTGCTGTTTATCTGTGTGTTTATATGTTTTCTGTGTGTTTAGGGTGCGGTAGATATGTAATATAATGAAATTATCCATAATTATTGAATAATATTTAAATTGACATTATAGTAATTTTGTTAATAACTTTGTAAAATTAATTAAGTAGCTTATAATCTTAAATTGGACCGGAACATTATGAAATTTTCATTTTATTTTATACCTACCCAACATGTATTGAATTTAAATTTTAATGTAACAATTTTTGCACACTGTCTCTGACAGTAGATTGTGTACGGGAAATTTCTACCTTATACAGCTGTTATCACCCACAATTTAGCAAAATAAATGATTTATGATTATGATTAAAGGGAGGTGCGTACCTTTGTTACATTTATACCGAATAAGGCCACTTATCATTTAAAATACACACGTAATGTGTGGTCGTGTTCTAGGTACGAGTATATAACCGCCGAAACTTTGCAATTTACCTAATGTATGACGTAGCTTTGCGTGCCCTTGTGCTTACCCTAAGCCAAAATCCTGTGCACGCCACTGATTGCGGTTTACGATTTATGACGTATTAAAAAAAAACTACTTACTAGATCTCATTCAAACCAATTTTCGGTGGAAGTTTGCATGGTAATGTACATCGTATTATTTTTTTTTTAGTTTTATCATTCTCTTATTTTAGAAGTGTCTCTCGCGCAAACTATTCAGTTTAGAAAAAAATGATATTACATACCTCAATATCATTTTTGAAGACCTATCCATAGATACCCCACACATATGGGTTAGATGATAAAAAAATTTTTGAGTTTCAGTTCTAAGTATAAGGGTATAAATATACCCCCAAAATTTATTGTTTTTTTTCTATTTTTGTAAGAAAATCTTAATGCGGTTCACAGAATACATCTACTTACAAAATTTCAACGGTATAGTTCTTATATAAAAGTGGCTGTGACATACGGACGGACAGACAGACATGACGAATCTATATGGGTTCCGTTTTTGCCAAATTTGGCTAAGGAATGAACATTATGATGTTATACCCCGTGCCTACAAAGCGTGCGAGAGCACGTAAAGTCGTTTCTGCGCCTTACTCCAGAATAGAATAGAATATAATTAGATCAACAAAACACATTTAGCTATTCATCTTTATCTTTATAGATAGATAGGTAACCATTAGCGACATCCAACAGAGGCGTGTTGCCAATTGCAATATTTGGTCAATATTTTTTAACGGAGCTGAGTTTACTCAATGTCAGAAAGTGCAGATTGAATAACACTTCTAAAATTATATAATAATTATAATACAATTTAATGGTTTATTTAAAAAATGAATAATATATATAATTACTAGCGGTCCGCCCCGGCTTCGCACGGGTAGCTTCTTCTTCTCGGTCGCACTCTTCATTGCTGAAGGTCGTGTCCGCTCTGCAGTGACCTTGTGACTCTCGACACGATAGCTCTCCACTCCGTCCTGTCCTCGGCTTTTCGCATCGCAGTAGTAAGCGGGAGGAAGACTTTACCTGGTCAGACCAGCGGCTAGGTGATCGGCCGCGCGGTCTTTTGCCCTCCACCTTTCCTACGACTTTAAGCTTGTCCAGATTGCTTGGTTGGCGGCGGGCAATGTGACCAAAGTAGCCCAGAATCTTTTGGTAACAAATGGTCGACAGTCTTGTGTTAATCCGAAGTTGATTCAAGATAGAGACATTTGTTCTTTTAGCGGTCCACGGTACTCCAATACGACGTATTTTCGCTGGCACCCTCGCCTGGGAACTACGTTTAGAACTAACAATTAAGTTGAGACCTTGATCTTTTAGGCTTTTAGCAGTCTGTCTACAGCATGATATTAAAATATTTAAAAAAAATGTTTGTAAATTTTCTTGTATTTATTGTTTGTCTTGACAAATATGAAATAAAAGTGTCTTGACAAATATGACATAAAAGACGAATAGAGGTTTAACGTTTTAATACACGAAATTATGTCCACATCACAGGCAAACATAATATGGCATCGAAATATTATGGAAATACCATCAAAGAGAATATAACCACTATGATACCGATGTAAACAGTAAATTATGTCAGCCGTCAGGCTGTTGACAGATTTTCTCTTGGTCGCAACTTTTTCTAATTAATGGCTTTTGTAAAAAAATATGGTGACCTCCATGACAGATTTTCTACTACTGCACACGGTGTGCAAATTTAAATTAAAATCGGTTTAGTAGTTTAGGAGTCCATCGCGGACAAACAACGTGACACGTGATTTACCTATATATATTTAGATACCTATACAATATTTTCTGTAACATGTACAGTTTATATTAATGACTTGTAAACTAAATTTTACCAATAAATTGACTATTGACTAATGACTATTGACTATTGACATGCTACGACGCTTCTACGACGGTAGGTATAGATGTCGTTTCTAGGTTTCGCGGTTGAGAGCTAATTCGCGAATGGCATCGTGGTAAATTATGTATTACGTCATACAATCAATCGTGAGCAGTTGGACGACGCGACAATATTATGTTCCTTTCCGTTCAGCTCAGCGGCCTATGGAGTTTTCCCGATGAATAAAATCCACGAATGGAGAAGAGTAGTTCAGAAGTACTATGATCATTGACAGTGGCGTGCAGTTCATAGGCTAGCTCTAGGCATTGCTGCAAATGGAAATTACGTCAATGCTCATTTTTCATCATGATTGTTAGTGAAACAGGTAATATGACAAACTTAATGCCTACCCTAGCTTCAAACCATGTGTAGGTGTCATTCATAGGTTTTTTAAAAATATCCCGCGAGTACCTGCTTATCTAATTATCTACTCTATGATTTCTTGCGATACAAAGCCAAGCCAAAAGATATCTGTACTAAATTTCGGCAATATGGGTTGGCCTGCGGCCGACGAGGTCCTGGGTTCGAGTCCCGGGTCGGGCCATAATTAAGTATTGAGTTTTTCTGACTAGAAATTCTCAGTACTAGCCCGGAGTTAGGAATTTGGAGGTGTTTCACCCCCGTGCCTCGGAGAGTACGTTAAGCCGTCGGTCCCGGTTATTATCACTAACATGATAATAGTCGTTAAAGCCCGCCAACCCGCATTGGAGCAGCGTGGTGGGTCTAAGCTCTAATTCCCGCTCTCCTACGAGAGTGGAGGGCTGTGCCCAGCAGTGGGACGTTAATGGGCTGTAGTGGTGGTGGTGGTGGTGGGTTGAACAGATCGGCCGTAATAGAGTAGCAGACAGACAGACAGAAAGACTGTCACATTTGACATTTATATTAAGTATTACCTAAAAATAGAAGCAGCCAATTTTGGCGTATAAGAAAAATTTATAGTGAGTAAGTACCTTGTAGGAGTTGGAAACCGCTTTCAAGTAAGGGTAGTGTTCAGGGGCGTCCTCCAGCATGACCGACCGACGACGTTAAGAAAGAGGGACGATATCAGCGATATAAAAGTGTGGGGGGAAAAGACTGAAGGAGGAATGCTGAGGGCCAGCTCACAGAGAATACAGGGCAATACAATTCTGAATTAAGAAGTAGGTTCCATTTACTAGAACCAAGGGAATGTCAGAAATGACCTATCCCTACCTTACATTATAAATAAATAAATAAATAAGTCAAGCATTCTTAAGAATCAAACTTGAGACGTGCTCGCGTCGCTGCATCAAAGTTATTTCTTTATCAGTAACGTCATTTCTTATCGAGCTATTTCATGTTTTTACTTAATTCTTTTATAATGTAACAATATTAAATATTGATTTTCCCAAGTACCTTCGATATAATATTTACTGTGCCAATAAAAAACAAAAGTGTATAGTATAAAATGGACACAATGGAATCAATTTCAGCCGCTCGATATCACAATGCTCTGATAAGATGACAAATTGCGCAGATAATACTGATAAGAGATAACAGCTGGGGTCGATGATTCAAATTAATGCTAGTGTCCGAGTGTGCGAGCCAGAGAGTTGCTGGAATTGTACTAGAGGAGGTGATGTCGCGCAACCTGACGTGAACAAGTTGTGTTTAACATTTAATGTTTAGGGATGATACCTACCAACTAATCAAATCAGCAACTTTTTACTAAACGTGAAGTATGAATTTTATAGGCTTTAATTTAGGAGTTTATTTGGAAGCAATCGCTAGGCGTCGCATCAAGCATTTTTTTTTTTAAAGAGCATGTTAAGTTTCTTGCCGGTTATTCTCAGTAGAATCTGTTTTCCGAACCGGTGGTTGAGTCCATAACTCACGTCATGTCATGTCGTAAGAGGCACAAGTTGATCTACATAAAATATTTCATTTAATTTCAAAATTCAAATAAGTAACTTTTGACGCACTTTTTTGCGTTTGTCGATAGTTAAATATTTAGTTCTGAAACATTAAACTATCGAATAACGTAGATTTTGGGGGTTGGGCTTGAGGGCGGTTTTTGACGCCTTGTTAAATGTCGTCTGGTTTGCAACTCAGTGGTTCGCGCAATCGGAGTAAGAAAACAGATAAACATATTGTTTGCTCGGGAATCACGGTAACGCTTGCATATTTATATTTACTTATTTTCTTTACCGTTATTATGCATTTACCACTGGTATTTGCTCCATGATTAGGTACAATGTTACCCAGCGGGCATCCACTACTAAACCGACGTTTCCTAAAGAGCGCTACCACACTCTGTCCTCGGTCTTCCTCAATAACACACCCGTTTCTCGCCAGTCGCCACCCTCCCAGCCTAATGCCTATCGTCGGTTCACTTTGCTGGAGGCCGTCCCACACCACGCTTACCTATACGCGGACTCTACCATAGAGTCTTATAGCGCCAGAGTCCAGCTATATTGCTGCACAGCTACCTACGTAAAATCCTTTCTTAGACAGACATGGCAAAGAAAAGCAGCTTTAGTACTAGTTATACGTTTATACTTGATAATATAAATTATAAAACATTATAGTGAACTGTAAAGTAATTACCAAAGCAAACATATAAAGTACCTTACTACCTAGGTCTCTATAGAAATTAAACTTATGTCTTATTCGTATCTAGATTCTATAGATAGGATACTTGACTTGATAAAGTACTCATTGTAATTGTATTGAAGTGAAACTTAAATGTTATAGATTAAACGAAGATTAAAATATAAACACTTTTCGGTATACCTAATACAAAACACCGATAAGTAGGTACGTATAATACCTTACATCCAAGTTGGAGCATTTTGGTTTCTAAAATATATATGTCACCGTAATATTGCAAAAACCGTTAGATTGTAATCTAACTACCTAGCGAAATTGTAAACTATCGACAGATTGTGATTTGTGAAACGTTCAATGTTCTGAGTGTCAATTTTTGAAATATTCATTGTGGGTATGTTCCGAAATACACTGCGAGCACTGTAAGGTGTGACGTCAATTTAGTATACTGCGAAACCGGTCCTTTATAGTTAGCTACACTGGTCACTGTTTAAAACGGAACACAGCAGCACTGAGAGCACCTTACCTCGAAAACGCCAGTGCTCGCAGTACAAAAATGGCGACGATTTATGACGTCATATATTTCCCTATAGATACTGCAGCACTATACTGTCACTCCATAACGGAACGAATTTCTCCCCAGTAAGAGCACTGAACAGTGCTCTCAGTATATATCGGAACATACCCTGTATTTACGTTTTCTTGTCTCTTTCTTGTAGGTTAGGTTAGGGTTCGACATGAATAATGCGGCCGAGCACTTAGGTTTTATCGGGTCAATATACATAACTATCGGATTACAATCTACCGAAAAATAATGCGTTAAATTGTAATCTGTCGACAGTTTACTATATTGCTAGTTAGATTACAATCTAACAGTTTTTGCAATCTTACGGTGACATAATGTATAAAGTACTGTTTTACATTCCACTACCATTGACTGTATGGAACGTGTACAAGCTGTTAAAACATCGCACGATAGCAAACGGTGTCGAGTTAACACTGTACACGCAAGAGAGTGACAATAGAGCCTTCACGGTGCCCATAATATGAAGGGAGGGGGTCTGGTTAGAGGCGCGCCGATGTTTGCATATTAATTCATGAGGACGTGAGACCACCCACGGCTGGCTCCTACCCACATTAGGAACCTCCAAAATAAGTATATCAACTAGATACCCATATAGTATTACAATGTACCCATACGTATATACTTATAATATTACTAGCTGATGCCCGCGACTCCGTCCGCGTGGAGGTATGAAAAATAGATAGTAGCCGATTCTCAGACCTAATGAATATGCATATTAAATTTCATAAAAATCGGTCGAGCCGTTTCGGAGGAGTATGGTAACTAACATTGTGACACGAGAATTTTATATAGGTATATAGAGAAGATTAATGGGGAAGTGTGTCTGACTGTTACACAGACCATACAACCATACTCGGTGGTCTGCTACGATTTCACGGCCCATCTGTTCACCGATTTTGAGGAAATTTAGTACAGAGATAGGTTGAATCCCGGAGAAGGATATAGGCTACTTCTCCCGTCGCTATATTTTTCAAAAATCTAGTTCCACACAGACGAAGTCGCAGGCATCATCTAAGTAGTTTGTAAATTGTAAATATAATTTTAATTCTAATAGGTCAAATTTTTCAATAAGTACTTTGGTCTATCCACCCATATGTTCTTCATCGTGATGCAACCTATCAGTATACTAAACATCAAAATCGGTTGAAAAGATGGGCCGATAAAACGTAGCAGACAGACAAATAAACTTTCGCATTCATAACATTAGTATGTGTGATGTAGATAGCTAGTAGCTAGTAGGCTTGTGGGTTGTGACAGGAATGCCGCGGAAGGAAACGAGCTAGGGAGGGACTAGTTCTGTCGGAAGTTCAAAAAACTGTTCACCCCTTGCGGTGGAACCGATAAAGGCTTGGATATACAAAACACGTGAAGAAAATGTTTCTAAGTTTGACACGTAGGTATGCCTATTGCCTATGCATGGAACCTCACTGGCGCAGTGATGGCCACTGGTTTATAAGACTGTGTTCTCGGGTCAAATTCCGAGTGCAATTTGAGTTTATAATTTCTAAATTAAAATACGTAAATCTGTTGAAGATCTGTTGCCCGTAATTTTGAGTTGCAACGCTACCTATTAATTATTTGTATGCTCGTCAAAAAAGCGAGCTTTCTTTGCATAATTTAATACTTGCACGATTTGCGAGTAATTCGGTGTAAACTAAATATTTTTCTCTCTCAAACCTACCAAAAATTGCCGAAATTAGTGTTGAAATCAAACAGCTCCTTGTTCTTTGAATGTTATATACCTAACTGTATTATAAAAGCGTTCATACGTGACGTTCTAAAGCACCGCTTCGCGTCTGTCTAGGGATCATGGGAGCGGCCACCGGAGGAGGAATACCGTGTTAATTAACAAATGGGTCGGATTGGGTAACAGGCTGCCGGGAATTTGACGCCGCTTCGCGACCGCGACGTGCGGAGAGTTGCTCCATGTTGGAAAAGGTAAATGATACCTTTTGTTCTGTCATGAGGGCACGCCGCACGCGTGGTCACTGGCTTCGTGTTTACTTGCCGTAACCTTTGAAAGATAGTGTATAAAAATTAAGACCAACTCCGGATTGACCCTCGGATTCTGAAAAAGCCTTAAGCGGGGTTTCCTCTGCAAAAGGGTACTTAATAAGCGGGAAATATTGTCGAAGTAGCAGAGACTCAAATAGTTTAACACTTCCACTAACAGTTTGAACAGTTTCCTTAATGAAAAAGAAGCGAGCAAAAAAATCAAAATGAGCTCATTTTGATTTGTTTTTTGCTCGCTCAGTCTTTTCCAATATATATCTTTGTTGGAGAATGTGCTTGCTGGAGTCCGTAAGTACTGAGTCTTCTTCGCTCGCCGTGGAAACACATGAGAAAAGAAATTCATGTGTTTTAACTCGGCTTTATGCCTATAATTTCAACCCATCGCCGTTCTATAACTAAGTAGTACGAGTTTTCACTCAAAATGCAACTCGACTACTAACTAAATAGGTATAACAACTAACCAAGAATATCTTAGTATAATCTAGGTAGGTATATCTAACTATATAATAGTAAGTACTAGAAGACTGGTACAGTTGCGGGTTACTATACCATAAAATAAGTTTTATTAAGATGTAACTGTGCATACAATTAAGATAATTATAGTTCCCGGCATAACCGTTAAGAGTGCTGTACAATTTGTTGTGTTGACAGCTGCATTGATGTAGAATTTTAGTACCTTACACGTAGACAGTCAATAAAACATCGCCAAGACTCGAAGAGGGATTTATTGAGTTTCGGATCGTACCTATTCGTAGTTCGTACAAATCATTATTACGAATATTTGCAAATCTCATGATATTTAATATGGTCGTTATATAGACTCGTTGGTTTTTATTAGTCTCCACTCTCCAAATACATAGGTAGGTATACGGCATACGCCTATTTACATTTTACTACGAGAGGGCAAGGCCAGAGGCATAATAAACCAAACTATATAAGGAGACTTAGGTATATTCAGGTTAATATGACCAGTTTCGAAAATAATTGAATCTCCGCATAGTGAGAAAATTATATGGAAGCAAGCCACGGCCGAAGCCTCCCACAGCCCACCAGACGAGACTAGACACTAGAGTAAATGCAAAAATTAAACATTCCCAAAGTCACTCCGCTGGGTATCGAACCCGCTTATGACTTATAGACAACAGCTGCCCAGCTGCTCATCACTGTACCAGGGAGGTCTTCAAACATAAACCTAGCTTGATAAGAAGTAGAATGTACTTAATAAACAGTCACAAATGTCTGTTATTCAACCACTCTCTACAATACCACTGAATACATAATAGTATACAATACTTAGTAATAAATTACTTCTAGTAACGATAACTTAATAGTTATACAGATCGTGTTCGCAGCGACGCGAACGCTGCATTTCGCTAAAGGGCAAAACACACATGGAGCGGGCGCAGGTCGAGCGCGGGTCGGGTCGGGTGCGCGGCAGTCTGAATTCCTTGTATTTACGTATATGGACGTCATCACACAGCGACACCCGACACACACCCGACCCGCGCCCGCGTCTGTGTGATGTCGTTCATTTAAATAAAAGGAATTCAACCCACCGCGCACCCGACCCGATCCGCGCCCGCTCGCCCTGTGTGTTTTGGGCTTAAAGGGCAAAACACACAAGAAGCGGGCGCGGGTCGGGTCAGCTGTCAGGCGGGTTGAATTCCTTGTATTTATATGGACGACAGCACACAGAACGCGGGCGCGGGTCGGGTGTCGCGCGGGAGCCGCGCCCGTCGCCCGCCACCACAGTCAGCGCGCGGGTTGCGCGGGTAGCGAGCGGGCGAATTCGTCGTAATACACGTCGTATTCTCCGATAGGCATTCACACTGACGCGTGCGCGGGTCGTGCGCGCCGCGCGTCGTAAGTTAGTTTTGTATTTATTTACAAAACATTGTTCGTTTTGAAAGTGGATTTGAATGAAAATGATTGAATTTGTTCCTTAATATATTTATTTGTTATAAATATACTGTTTAGCAAGCAAGTATATGGCAGTGGATTGATTTCAAATTTCAATCAATATGCATTTGCGCTGCCGCTGGCAAGGTTGAAGGTACGCCCGCGCCCGACCCGCCATTGGCCCGCGCCCGCGTTGTGTGTGAAGACAACGAGCAGCGCGTCTCACGCGAGGAACCCGACCCGACCCGCGCCCGCGTCCTGTGTGTTTTGCGCTTTAATCGCTGCATGACGACAATGCTGCGATGACTCGAGAACGTGTCTCGCTGTCAACAGAGAGGCTGAGTTATTACCATGCCTATACCATGCTCAGATGTATTAGGAAGCGGTGATAACTAATAACCTAGGTCTAGACACCCTCTATACGAGGTGGCGGGTTCGACCCTCGGGCACCACCGAGTATGTCGTGCACGCACTACTAATTTTATCTATATACCTAAGTACTTCTACTATACTTAAATTATTTATGCGAAAGTTCGGATGAGTGGATGGATGGACGGATGTTTATTATATTACTCAATCACGCCAGAACGGCTGAGTGGATATGGATGAAATCTTTTTTCTCCTACTTGTATCCCGGAAAATTAAAGAGTTATCGCGGGAACCAAAAAAACTCAATCCACGCGGATGAAGTCACGGGCATCATCTAGTAAGTAAATAAAACCTTGGTAGTTTCATTAGTTAAATAGATCTTACAACATCAACTTCCAAAGTAATAAAAAATATGCGTATCAGTGTATCAAATTATGCTAATTCGGTCAGTTAATGTCAGTTAATAGCATATTCGGACAGGAGGCGTGGGCAGCGGGAAGCGGGCAGGCACGCAAAGTTCGCGTAGAAATTGCGCCCGCGCATCTCTTGAAAGTGAAACTAAATCGGCGTACACGTGTGTTGACGTAGCACTCAAATAATGATGATCTGTGATCTAACATTACAATGCAGTAATGCGAACACGAGTTACAAACAAAACGTTACTAAAATGGAACATGCTTTGTTTATTTCTGCCTACGCCACGTATTCGCCATTAATTCACACCAGCACACGTAGGTACTATGACCTATTCTGTGCTAGCACGTAGTAATAGAGCGTACTGTTGTCTGTTGGGAACCTGGGAAAGCCGATAATAGCAACACAGTAAAACCACAGCGTCTGCAGTGTGTTTAAGTGGATTACAGTGGATCGATACCAATCCAAATTGCAGACCACAGACTCCACACCAGCACCTTTTTTAACTATATTATAAACTAATTTTAAATATTATTATTATAACATATAGCCCACAGAGCAATCCTTCTGAGTTCACTCAGCGTACAACAAAACAGATCAGCAGGGCGACCGCGTATCTTTTGCATTAATCATTGATACATCGCAATCACCTCTGATTGGTTAACACTCTTCCACTATTGGACGAAATCCATTGACGCAGCAAGAATACCATGAATCAGCCAATCGGAGGTGATTGCGATGTATTGATGCAAAAGATACGCGGTCGCCCTGCTGTTCTCTCAGCTATGACGTTAGGGGGGCGAATTGCGCTTGTGAGCGGCGCCTTGTTATCCAGCATGGTATCAAACATTTGATACATTTTCAAACCTATTACTTTTATAGATAGGTTAATCGCTCTTACGATCAACAAATTACCACCTTCTGCTTTTAATGGAGCTAAGATTCGAATCTTAATTACACGGTAGCTCACATAAACATATTGTACTGTTCAATAAAAATAATTTAAATAATACCTACCTACTCCGTTAAGGAATCTGATCTAGACGACTGTGGTTGTATACCCATTAATTTATTGAAGTGAAACTTCTTTAGAATCGTTGTGATTTGAAAATTCAACAAAACGAAAAAATAAAAATGAAACAGCGACACCAAAAAGAGACTCATTCTCTCGTAGGCTACTTTTCTGAAGTTTCACTTCTGCCGTATGTGAATTGCACACACACACTTTTTTTATGACACCCCTTTCGAAATACGACAAAATATAAGAGGACTTAGCTATAGGTACAGATCTGGAATAGTTGCATGTATTTCGTACGTATGAATTTAAGAATGTACATATTCAAAACATTCTTATACGCATTATTCCGATGTACCTCTAAATGTAACAGCTTTTTAACCGACTTCCAAAAAAGGAGGAGGTTCTCAATTCGGCGCGTATCTTTTTTTTTTATATAAAAAATTATTTTTAAACAACCGACTTCAAACTCCCGCACCAACTTTACAACAACAATCACACGCTATACAAAGTACTTATTTTATTGTTGATATTTTAAAAACCACTCGACCGATTTCAATAAAATGTGGTAGGGTAGGGATTAGGGAAGTACCTATGCCCTTTCAAATAAAAAAAAGAATCATCCAAATCGGTCCACCTAGTCAAAAGTTCTGAGGTAAGAAACATTAAAAAAAAAAAACACGTCGAATTGAGAACCTCCTCCTTTTTTGAAGTCGGTTGAAAAAATAACAATAATTATCGTTATTTAACAGTAGATTTGAGCGCCGGAATCGTCTTCCACGCAATTTGCGTGACTGAACTTTAAACCTTTTTTGTGCATACTTCGTAACGATATAATTTTGAGCGTTATTTTCGAAAGCGACAATGAAATTACAAAATGCAATCCAAACATTACCAAAAACTTAAATGGAATTATGTAACGTTAAATGAAAACCGCTTTAAACTTTGAACTGTTGTAAGTTTTCCCATAAGTTATAAAATTTTTAAGGCACGTACTCGTATTTATGGAATACACTTATTATTTTAATTTCGAGACGCGGAAATGTGTTTTTAGGGTTCCGTAGTCAGTATCAACGTCCGTCCGCGGCTCAGCTCCGAGAATATTAGTTCTAGAAAGCTGTAATTTGGCATGGTGCATAGTATAAAATCACGCCGACAAAGCGGCAAAATAACATTTTGAAACATAATTTTTACCTCCCCTACACATAAAGTGGCGATGAAATTATTTTTCGTCTATCCCATAGTAGTATATAACAAAGTTAAAAGTAAAACTATCACACTTCACAAGTTTTTAACAGTCAACCAACGTATAAACCGCAAATTGTGACGGGAAACCACGGAACCCTACTCTGCGCGTGGCCTATCACGCACATGGCCGTTTTTTTTCCCACTCTAACCACTAAACTAAATCAATCTTCATGTTTGGCACTATGGTAAGTAGTAACGACCTCAGGCCACCAAGGCAATTGTGATATTATAAAAGCTTATAATATCAAGCGGGCAAGATCACGGAGACCATCATGTATTCAGATTCGGCTACCTTTACCCTCTTTTCAAAATTGACACTAATCATTACTTAATCGAACCCCGAAACTTCTTACTCATTTTTATTGAGACGCGTCATACCGACGCACCACAAAAGTCGCCAGATAGGTAAATGGACCCGATCGAGAATCAAAGTTGTAACTTGCCCGAGCTATGAGCGTAAGGTGAGCCATAGAAAGCAAAATTTTTTTCTCAGCAATAACCGGATATGAATAAGATCAAAACGGTACAGACATTCAGCAAATACTGAATACCTACCAGTACTTATGAAGCATTCGCTTACAGAGTTTCACTCGGGGTGAAAGTCCATCATTTTCATTATATTTCGTGAGTTATGAATGTCTGGGCTGAGTGGACTGGACACTGGACGATTCATCATTCAATGGCGGTTAATGCATTTTAAAAATGCTTGAATTAAAGCACTTCGAATGAATGCAGCTATATATATATATATATATATATATATACATTTATAAAATATAGATATTATCATTTGCTTTTGATAGTATGGCCCTTTTAACATATTTTGTAAATGTTTGGGTAAGCGCTAGAGCTATCATAGGTACCTACTAGTTTTGTTTGGAGATGGTGTACAACAGAATTGGCCACATTGAATACCTATACTAAATTTTGATCACAATACGACTTTCAAATAACAGTTAGATAGAGTAAGTACACTATATTTGGCGAACAACGACATTATAATCGCTTCACGATCGCTTCAGACAATCCGCTTTGCCCCAACCGTGTAATTGGATTCCCATGTGTGGAAGTGCGTTTCCACTGTCACAAAACAAGTGTTCGTCTGGAGGGAGGCTTCGTCCAAAACTTGTCAAAAGTCTATCTACAGCAGTACAGCATAGAGATACGATACGTCTTGACAGAGAATCCAAAGTCTACAAATACAATCTATATATATATAAAATCGTTAGCTAATCAACGCACAGCCTAAGCCGCTGAGGTTAGAAACTTGAAATTTTGAAAGTAGGTTCCTTTTGTGACATAGGCGCTCACTAAGGAAGGATTTTTCAAAATTCTACCCCTTAGGGGGTGAAATAGGGGGTGAAAGTTTGTATGAAAGTCCGTCATTTCTCAAGTTATATCCATGAAACTTGGTATGCAAGCTACTGGTTGAAAATGAAGAAATACGTGTTTCACAGTTTTTAAAAATTCTACCCCCGAAGGGTTGAAATAGGGGATGAGACTTTGCATGAAAGTCCTTCATTTCTCAAGATATTTTTCAATTTATATCAACGATACTTGGTATTTTGGCTTTCGGTAAAAAATAACGAAGAACGTTTGTCACCATTTTTCAAAATTCTACCCCTAAAGGGGTAAACTAGGGGTTGAAAGTTTGTATGAAAGTCCGTCGTTTTTCAAACTGCTATACTTATAGCCATGAAACTTGGTATTTGGGCTTCCACTTATGATGAAATACGGAGTTTACAATTTTTAAATTTTTTATCCCCAAGGACGTCAAAAAGACGTCCTTCAATCACGCCGCAACAGAGCAATGGATCGACGTGATTTTTTGCATGGGTATAATTGGGTACTTGGAGAGAGAGTCTTTTTAGACCGGAAAATTAAGGCGTGCTTGTGGGAATTAAAAACTTAAGCCACGCGAACGAAGTCGCAGGCGTCCTCTAGTTGAGTTATATTATAATACACTATTATTTTGCAAGTAGATTCATTGAGTTTAACGTCTTATAAGACGGGTGTAACGGAGGGAAATGGAAACGGTGTATAATCTCTGAGTTTACAACACATAGTCGCACGATATACTTTGTATTAATATTTGGGTCTGCGATACTGTATGTGTGAAATACACATTGAATTTTACAGGTCACTGAAACGAGACTGGTTGATATCTCATCTATAAATTATTATACTTATTTATTCCCTGAAAATCATTGACCAGCTTAAATTGGATCGGCTTGCTTAGGATAACGTTTAAGAATGGCCGTTATAAACTTTTAAATATACCTAGGCAGCCCTAAAACACAATGTTTTCAAATTACGAATTGTGATATCAACATTGAAGTAAACGTGTAACTTTACCTAATCCAATAGTTGAAAATCGTATTAGCCTACTTGTTTTAAGCTCTTTAAATATAGGTACTTAAAAGTCGAATTGGATTTCGACACATCTGCTTTTTACCTAAGTCGGACACTGACCTGTAGAGTTTCTAGACAACGACGACCAGTGTGATCGTTGTATATTTTATGTAGTAATACCTAACCATCGTAATTAAAATTCTTTTCGATATTTAAGTAGTACTTACTAACATCATCATCATCCTCAACCGATAGACGTCCACTGCTGGACTTAGGCCTCTTACAAGGATTTCCACACGCCGCGGTCCTGCGCCGCCTGGATCCAGCTTAGGGGAGGTTACATCTCCGTGTCGCACTCCCCGCTGCAGTTGGATTTGACTCGTAGTCTGGTCCTTTAAACGAACTATACCTATATGCGAATGTATAGATTCATGTAGCTCTACAGTCTCTTTAAGTACTTTATACCAGAACAGCAGGGGCCTTCTCCCCGAGGCCCTCCATCTGGCCCGTGAGGTCCAATCGGGGGTACGGGCTTCGAGGCCTGGCCTCATTACCCGGGCGGGGCGCGGGGTAACATTGTACCCCGGTGATTGTCTTTGAGCCGTGTGTTGGCTAGGGCCTGCCTTGAAGGCTACGGGCCCCTGGGCCTGGTGTCATCTCTGGTGTTGGGTCCGCCCTGGGGGTGACATCATCACCGCCGCGTGCAGGACCCATGCTGTATACATTTCGATAGAGCCGTTAGACTGTTCATTAGCATGCCGAATCACCAATAACGTACTAATTGTAACTGAATCTGAACATCTCGCATGTCCGCGGAGATGTTGAGACATTGGACCGCAAATGTCTCAACCATCCGCTCCAGTTATCGCAGCCTCCAGCCTGTAACTGTATACCTACCTTACTCGATAAAATGGTGACTGACAGTAAGTACATTGTTATATTCCATGTAGGTAACTACTTTATTCGGTTGTTCCCGTCGTGTGGCATTGCCGTTTCATTAGCGCTAGTTGTACCTTAGTGTAGTACTTACCTTCTCCGATATAATAAACATGGTACATAAATATTGTAAACTAGATGATGCCCGCGACTTCGTCCGCGTGGATTGTTTTTTTTATTCCCGCGGGAACTCTTCAATTTTCCTCGATAAAAAGCAACGTATGTCCTTCCCCGGGGTACAACCTCTCCCTGTACCAAATTTCATCAAAATCGGTTGAACAGATACATTTTTTTTATTCCCGCGGGAACTCTTTAATTTTCCAGGATAAAATGTAGCCTATGTCCTTCCCCGGGATGTACCCTATCTCTGTACCAAATTTCATCCAAATCGGTTGAGTAGTTGGGCCGTGAAAGCGTAGCAGACAGACAGACAGACAGACAGACAGACAGACGGACAGACAGACAGACACACTTTCGCATTTATAATATTAGTATGGATAGTATGGACTAGATGCCCGTGGTAACTTTTTGATTTACCGGGATGAAAAGTAAAAGCATAGCAGACACTTTACATAAGTATATTAACATGTAAGTATCTTTAGGGATGTATGGTTGCGAAAGTGTGTCTGTCTTGCAACGGTTTCACAGTTCCTCTTTTCACATGGAGGTAGCTTACATTCAGGGGAAGGACAATTGTTTTTTTACGAATATTATAAGTTCAAGACTTAAACGAATATTAAGTTCAAGGCGAACTCAACCTCGGCTAGCACCGCTGACCGTTCAATTCAAGTGTAGAGAAAACCATCAATCATCGCGTGTTGGCGAGTCATTACCAGAAGCGCAGAAGAAAAGCTGCGGGGGGAGGAGAGGTACACAGTAAAAGTAAAAGGTTATTGATGACTGTCTTGTTCCTCCTTTACTAACTATACGCACTGCTCGCTAGGAAACCATGCAGATCATACCAAGCGACGTTTTCAATTTTTTAAGACCCTGCAGTGTAGCGTAAAAGGGGGTTTTTAAATGCAGTGTATCCATCAAACGGTGACATAATGTATGCTTGTAAAAATAATTTGCTGTTTTCAAGACCTTTAAGCAGCCATTGACGCATCTCAAAACACAATTTTAAAAAATCTCTGCATTGAAATTTATTTTAAACATACCTCTTAATTTACCTTTTGAAGCAATTTTTCTCCTTATTGAAACCAATAATTAGCTCTAGAAATATAAGATAAAATCACAGCGCCTTAATAATATTTCAAAAACGCTAGTAGGTACAATACGTCCTTTCTGAGGCACGGAATTGAAACACCGCCAACTTTCTGATCCCGGCGACCAGACTCAGAGTTCAGACATACTGCGAACTTCTTGACAGAAAGCACAAAACCTACCTATTTTTAACCCGACAGTGCAATTGAATCACGCGCGCGCTGAATCGTCACTGGGCCCCTTGCTTTTGAAATTGGAACACCATGTGACTAAATGTAGGTACAATCCTTACCTCGTAATTTGGTAGTTATCTTAGCTTTAGTCTATACTTGACACTCCTTGCTACTTCGAATTACATGTCTTTACCACCAAATTTAACTTTCTCTACACTTCTCTATGTCTATATCATCAAAGCTATTTCAAACGTATAACGCATCATTATTTAGGTACCTCCTGCATACCTATACACAGCGTGATAAATTATTATAATTCTTGTTATAATAAAAACACAAAAAACTTTACACAAAAGCGAGAACGTGAGAAAATTTCTCGATAATGTATGGGTTTGAACGAGTATACACAAAGTGTAATAAAGTTGTTCTTAATGTATTACTTTCCTTGAAAGATGAATGATGGTGGGATGGGTCGATTTCATTTCACCGCGAGGTCGAATCGGTAAGTAATGATGGTAAGACCTGGTTGAATGGATGTTACCAACTATGCACAGTCATGGGCGCAAAGGAAACTTCATTCGCAGACAATTTTTTGGCGTTTATTGGCAATACTGGTAGGTACTTTAGTACATCGAAATAAGAAGATTATAATGCAGTATTTACTAGAGAGATATACCTAGGTATGTGCTAAATTATAAAAAATCTACATTTTAATCATACTCGTACCTACCTATAAATGCATATTATACCGAAAACCCATTTTAAAAAGAAAACTTACTCGTAGGTAACGTAGGTGAAAGTAAATAACTACATGTTACAGACAGTTTAACTATCTACCTATCTTCTAAATTACCAAAGAATTTGTCCAGAAACAAAATACCTAATTAGGTACTTGAAGGTACTTGGACTTACTTACCTAGTAGTGTAAAATTCTTGGCAATTTGTATGTAAACAAAACGTAATGAAGGAGAAGCTTGACGCTCCTAGACCTAGATAACAGATAATAAATAGGTGCGGCTTAGGATTTGCTTTTTTAACCGACTTTCAAAAAAGAAGGAGCTTCTCAATTCAGCGCGTATTTTTTTTTTTTTTTAATGTATGTCGGTACATATCTCCGTGGTTTCTAAACCGATTTGACCATTTTTTTTTTTTTCATTGGTCAGAGGAAGCTCGCGAGGTGGTCCCATAAAAAATTCTGACTCCAAATCCTCAATCCTATGCTGTGGGTGTACCGTACTATACATGAAATCCTCAAAACTAGTGAGTTAGGAAATTTTTATGGTGAATTCATATAGTAGGTATCAATTCACGTGTATACGATACAACTCTGAGTCCCAACTCCTCAACCCTGATGCTGCAGGGTACAGAACTCCTTAATCATACTTAATCATAGTGATTTAGGATTTTCTCATGGTGAATTAATATTGTAGGTGCAATGACTTTATACTTAAACCCAATTTCCAACTCCTCAACTCTGATGCTGCTGGGTAATGCACTCCTAAGCCGTGGGGATTTAGAGTATGTACACTAAAAAGTAAAAAATAAAAATTATTTCCAACAAACCGACTTCCAAAGCCACTGTAAAGTAAAAAATAATTTTGATTTCTACACACTATGTTGAAGTCGGGCGAGCCTGACGCGTCAACTTTGCCTATCTTTGTTATACTCATCCGACTTCAATATAGTGTGTAGAAATCAAAATTATTTTTTACTTTACAGTGGCTTTGGAAGTCGGTCTTTTGGAAAGAATTTTTATTGTATCTACGAGTACGAGTAGGTACTCTTACTTTTAGTAGTGCGTGTGAAGTACGAACCGTTATGATAGTGGCTATTAGTGTAACCGGAAACTAAAGATCATCTCAATGTGGATTGGGCCGCTTCTATTATACCTAGTGGCTATTAGATTGGCGCCAAAAAACCTTGGGCATTTTAAACAATTAAAGTATATATCTACGCATATTTAATTCCGATTTATAAATTTTGAAATAGATGATGTCCGCGATGTCGTCCACGTGGGTTACGTTTCTTTGAATCCCGCGGGAATTCTTAAATTTTCCGGGATATAAAGTTCCCCGGTACAGGGATAGGTTGTATACCTATCCCTGTACCAAATTTCATCAAAATCGGTTGAACAGATGAACCGTGTAAGCGCAGCAGACAGACTGACAGACACACTTTCGCATTTATACTATTATTAGTATGGATACAGCAAGATACAATTATCAGAAATTGGTTAGGTTAGGTTACCTAGTAGGCAGGGTAGTACCCATCGATTGGTAAACTTTCGCATACCTACCATGTTTAATTAATTATTATTTTCGTGGGACGTCAGATGCGACGATAATTTCGGGATATTTGAATGAAAGTTTAACTCCTAAGTATTAAAGGTGAGTAGTGACCTTCAATCGTGACTTTTCACCAGAAATAGTATGTATAGCCGGCGCCAATAGAATAGTCACACCTGAAGTTGATCGCAAGACACGTCCCAATAGCGTATCTTCGTGCGTAACTACGTCCGTACGTACTAGGGCATGCTACCGGGAATTACCGGTCTCAAAAGTACCGGGAATTCCCGAGAATTCTGAATATTTTCAGTCCCGGTTCTCCACACCACAAAACCGGTACTTTTGATACTTTCGAGACTCGAATTAAATAGATTAATTCTCTAATTAAGTGCGGATATTTCTGAATGTAACAAGAACTTCGTTCACTACACTGTATTTTATGATCACGAATTCGAGGTTTTAGTATAAAAAATCCTATTTTTACTTTGAGTATTTATACTTAGTCTTTCTAAATATTATTTACCAGCTTTTTTGAAGATCAATTAATTGATGAATCTGTCACTCCAATAAAATTTGTTCTGCTTTAATGAGTTACAGTAGATTAATTAGGCTACTCTGATAATCGTATTATATTTCAGTTCAAAGTTTAGTTTCAAAAAAAAAGAAAGAAAATTGAATGACTGGGTTTACTGTAATATAAAATATACCTCATAAGCACCAGGATTATGGCTGCTAAATTTTGATTTTTGACTCCACTGTCAAACACGTTTTTGACACCAACGGCAGAGGGGAAGAATTCATAATTCTCTAAAATGCTCAGCGTTTTTCCGTTAAATCTTATATACCAAGATAATTAGTGAAAAAACCAAGACTGTGGTCAGTCCAATCTTGATGTATGGAACTGGATTCTGGACAGTAAACTGGAGGCTCTTAGTGGCTGATAGGAAACATGATAGGAAGATCCTATAGTGAACCACACGCACGGAGAGGACGGTGGTTGGAGACATAGAAATACTAAGAGGTACCGAACCCAGTATCCCCAACCCACCCAGAACCCAGAATCGACCAACCGTTCGACCAACCAATTGGCCAACCGATCGACCAACCGTTCGACCAACCAATTGACCAACCGATCGACCAACCAACCAGCCAACCAATCAGACAACCAATCGGCCAACCAATCAGCCAACCAATCGCCCAACCAATCAGCCAACCAATGAACCGATCGACCAACCGATCGAATCGACTAACCTAACCTAACCTAACCTAACCTAACCTAACCTAACCTAACCTAACCCAACCAATCAGCCAACCAATGAACCGATCGACCAACCGATCGACCAACCAATCGGACAACCAATCGGCCAACCAATCGGACAACCAATCGACCAACCGATCGACCAACCAATCGACTAACCGATCGTTCAACCAATCGATCAACCGATAGACCAACCGGTCGACCAACCAATCGACCAACTGAGCGATCAACTGGTCGACCAACCAATCGACCAACCAATCGGACAACCAATTGGCCAACCAATCGTCCAACCGATCGATCAAACCAATCGACCAACTGATCGACCAACCAATCAACCAACCGATCGAACAACCAATCGGCCAACCGATCAACCAACCAATCGACCAACCAATCTGCCAACCAATCGGACGACCATGAACCGATCGATCAAACCAATCGACCAACCGATCGACCAACCCATCGACCAACTAATCGACCAACCGTTCGACCAACCAATCAACCAACCGATCGGCCAACCAATCGACCAACCGATTAGGTCATGCAGTCGATACTGCTTCTGAGTACCGGGAATTTTCGGACCGATACTGGCATAGAACCGGGAATTCCCGGTACTTTCGATACTTTCGATACTACCATAAATTATCACAAAACAAGGCAAATACATTACAGTAAGTATGAATGACTGCCTCGTTGGTCTAGCGGTTAGCGTAGTCGACTGCGGATCACAAGGTCCTGGGTTCGATTCCCGGTCGGGCATAAAAATTGTTAGGTATTGGGTTTTTCAATTAAGAAATTCTCAGTGCCAGCCCGGAGTTGGAAGTTGGCGGTGTTTCACCCCCGTGCCTCGGAGAGCACGTTAAGCCGTCGGTCCCGGTTATTATCACTAACATGATAATAGTCGTTAAAGCCCGCCAACCCGCATTGGAGCAGCGTGGTGGGTCTAAGCTCTAATTCCCTCTCTCCTATGAGAGTGGAGGCCTGTGCCCAGCAGTGGGACGTTAATAGGTTGTAGTGGTAGTGGGGAAGTATGAAATAAACCAACTATTTGACATAATATACAAAATGTCGCGTAATATTTCCACACAGGATCATAAATTCATGATTTTTTAGGGTTCCGTACCCAAAGGGCAAAACGGGACCCTATTACTAAGACTCCGCTGTCTGTCTGTCTGTCTGTCTGTCTGTCTGTCTGTCTCCAGGCTGTATCTCATAGACCGTGATAGCTAGAAAGCTGAAATTTTCACAAATGATGTATTTCCGTTGCCGCTATAACAACAAATACTAAAAATTAAAAAAATATATATATTAAGGGGGGCCCCCATACAATAAACGTGTCTTTTTCGTATTTTTTTGCTCAATATTAAAAACGGTAACAGGTAGACGGTTCAAATTTTCACAGAATATTAACTTGTATATTACCTTTCAAAATAAATAATTAAATATCAATAAAGTAAATATTAAAGGGGGGCTCCCATACAACAAACGTAATTTTTTGATATTACAGTAAACCTCTACAAACAAAGTTAGTTTTGCGGTTCATTAACAAAGGTAATTATACCTACTTCTTGAGTACGGAACCCTCGGTGCGCGAGTCCGACTCGCACTTGGCCGGTTTTTAATGAACTTGTGCAATTATTCGCATCGTTCCAAATTTCAAACTTTTATTGTAGTTCAACGCGAAGGGCCGGCGTATAGGTTTTACAGTGATAGCGTGGGACATCTTGTCTGAAAATACACTTCGAAAAGCTGTTTTTTTGTATCGTGATAAGCTTATAATTTTATTTTTATAGCAATTAAATGCCTCAATCAATTTATTACTACAAGCAGTTTCTAGAAAAAAGCCTTGAGGGACAGAGGGACAACAAAGTGATCCATAAAGGGTCGTTCTTTTTAATATGGCATACGCAGTAACCTCACCTCAACGAATAGCAAACATAAATCTATCAATTGGTCAATTGGTTGGTCGATCGGGTGGTCGATGGTTTGTCGATTGGTTGTTTGATCGGTTGGTCGATTGGTTGGCCGATCGGTTGGTCGATTGGTTGTTCGATCGGTTGGTCGATAGGTTGGTCAATTGGTTGGTCGATCGCTTGGTCGATTGGTTTGATCGATCGGTTCATTGGTTGTCCGATTGGTTGGTCGATTTGTTGGTTGATTGGTTGGTCGATATGTTGGTCGATTGGTTATCCGATTGGTTGGTCGATTGGTTGGTCGATCGGTTTGTCGATTGGTTGTTTGAACGGTTGGTCGATTGGTTGGCCGATCGGTTGGTTGATTGGCTGGTCGATTAGTTGGTCGATGCGTTGGTCGATTGGTTGGTAGATTGGATGTCCGATTAATTGGTTGATTGATTGGTTGATCGGTTGGTCGATTGGTTGTTCGATCGGTTGGTCGATTAGTTGTTCAATCGGTTGGTCGATTCGTTTGATCGATCGGTTGGACGATTGGTTGGTTTATTGGTTGGTTGATCGGTTGGTCAATCGGTTGGTCGATTGGTTGGTCGATAGGTTGGTCGATCGGTTGGTCGATGGTTGGTCTATCGGTTGGTCGATTGGTTGTCCGATTAATTGGTTGATTGGTTGGTTGATCGGTTGGTTATTCGACCGAATGGCCGATTGGTTGGTCGATTGGTTGGTCGATCGGTTGGTTATTCGATCGTATGGTCGATTGGTTGGTCGATCGGTTGGTCGATTGGTTGGCCGATCGGTTGGTCGATCGCTTGGTCGATTGGTTTGATCGATCGGTTCATTGGTTGTCCGATTGGTTGGTCGATTTGTTGGTTGATTGGTTGGTCGATATGTTGGTCGATTGGTTGTCCGATTGGTTGGTAGATTGGTTGGTCGATCGGTTGGTCGATTGGTTGTTTGATCGGATGGTCGATTGTGTAAGAGACAATCCAGAAGTAGGTATTTATGAGACACTTTTAATATATTTGTACTCTTATTTGGAACTTGCACGAATAAATGGTTAAAAAGAACTACATATTAAAAAGATAATAAGGATCACTTTGTTGTCCCTCTGACCAAGTCTCAAGGCATTTTCTAGAAACTGCTTGTAGTAATTGAGGCATTTAATTGCTATAAAAATAAAATTATAAGCTTATCACGATACAAAAAAACAGCTTTTCGAAGTGTATTTTCAGACAAGATGTCCCACGCTATCACTGTAAAACCTATACGCCGGCCCTTCGCGTTGAACTACAATAAAAGTTTGAAATTTGGAACGATGCGAATTATTGCACAAGTTCATTAAAAATCATGAATTTATGATCCTGTGTGGAAATATTACGCGACATTTTATGTCAAATAGTTGGTCTATTTCATACTTTCTGTAATGTATTTGCCTTGTTTTGTGATAATTTATGGTAGTATCGAAAGTATCGAAAGTACCGGGAATTCCCGGTTCTATGCCAGTATCGGTCCGAAAATTCCCGGTACTCAGAAGCAGTATCGACTGCATGCCCTAGTACGTACGTACGTGGACTTCGACAGTTTGTATGAGAGCTGGCGCAAACTGAAACATGCACTCGCACCATTTGCGTTTCAGTTTGACATTTTTTGCCGCGCGGATGAAGTAGGTAATTCATAGAACAATTCGAGATAATCTCTGATGCAAGCCTCATCAGTCATCGCCGAGAAGCTCTGTAATCCTATTATGTAAAACCTGCATCAACCATTATCACAGTCTCAATTGTTTTGATACCTATACTTGCTGCGACAGTCGATTTTTAACATCATAGCGGAAGAGCCAACCAATCGTTTTTGTTATCCGCTACAAGTTAGCCTTGATTGCGATTTCACCTGGTGTTAAGTGATGATGACAAGATGGTAGTAGCCTGTTAAGGGTATAGTATATTAAACCCATACCCCTTATCGTTTCTTACAAGAAATCGTACCGTAAGGCTTAGATAATCGCCTTGGCGGCACGTCTTGTTCTGGTCTGGTCTAGTGGCCAAAGCCTCCCACCAAACCAGACCACAAGAAAATTCAAAAAGTATAAATTCCTAAATTGACCCTGCCATAGTTTGAACTCGGGAACTCCCTCCTTAAAGACAAAATTAATCAAGAAGGCGATTAAACTCTTCAAACTGTATCAATCATTTTGATGTAATAAATCCCCTGGGCATTGTTTGTATCGCGCCGCGTGGCGTGAGTCGTGATTGTAGACAATTAGTGCACTCATTAAAAAAACCTATTTACTCGCTTGAGATTGAGACAATGTAGGTATTTTATCGAGCTGGATTGATGAGCGCGGAACATGAACATGCAAAATTTTCCTTTGAATGAGTCTATCAGGAAAAATTTACATACCTACTTATCTGTCTAATAACATAACAGTTTTATTTTGTTTACGATGATCTATAATAATATCTAAGTGCCAAATTGAATCTATCTGTCTGTTAACTTTTCACGTCCGAAAATTTTGTACAGAATTATAGCTTGAATGCCGGAGATAGACTAGGGTTCCTTTTTAACCCGAAATATCTTAAAAATCACACGGGATTTAAAAAATCTTAAGCACACGTGGATGAAGTCAGGGTCATCAATACTTTGTTTAACTAAACATTACACCTTGTAACCAACCTGACGGTGTCCCTAAGCATCTACACCTTTCTCTACTTATAAAATTCAATATTTCTTTAAAATGGCACGTGATACATCTAACAGTATGACCCTCACAACATTGCTGTGTCCATAATAAACCAAGATCTTTTAGAGTTTTGGAAGCCTCGAATTCAATCAACCCAACGACTTTTTTTTCTTTCCCTGAATGGTAAGATAGGTAAGTACGTATAGTTACAACCTGCAGCTGCTGGATTGAAGAGTTGGCACCTTCAGTTCATAAGTACTTACTATAGACATGGAGACTAATGAATGCGTGTGCGACGTTCCATTAGTCAATATAGAAGTAGGTACCTACTTATGAAACAAACTTATCTGACCCGGTGACGTCGTCGCTATTATCTATTAAAAATAAAATAAAAACAAAAACTAAATAGCCTTTAAAAGTTAGTTTCAATTTTGCCCACCGGGCCAGATAAGTTGGTGGACTATTAAGTAGCCTGCAAATATCCGAAAGTTTTTCTGAGTTGCTAATACAAACTTAAGTACATTACATACGTACCTGACTATAGTACCTACATATGTATATAAATTTTCTTTTATTATATTTTGGTTTCCAAATAATAATTTACCAGATGGACGTTAAGACGAAATTTTCATTTCACCCGGACTTTAAAGACATTTTATTTAAGTACTTGAGAAAGTTTTATCAAGAAAGTGAGAGTGTCAACTGAGATTACAGAAGCGCTCAGTAAAGAAAGATAAAATTCAGCCGAAATAAAAGCATGACGATTAAACATTTCCGGTTTAAACCATGTAAATGCGTTTCTACTAACTTTTTTTTAAATTATAATATGGGCTAGCGCTTGGCTGCAATCAGACCTGCTCGCAAGTGGCAAAAGTGGAGCCTAAAGTGGAGCGCGCTTGCCTAGAAGATGCCTATTCACTCTTGATTTGAAGGTATCTATATTAAAAGAGGAGGGGAAAACGGTAGCCGGAAGGGCATTCCATATTCTAGTGGTTCGAATTAGGAACGAGGAACCATCTCGCTTCGTACGAGACCATGGAATTGCGACTGCGCGGCGTAAGGGTTACTTAGGTAAGTTCGTCATTCTTCAAGAGCTTTGCGCTTTTACTGTTTATTCGTATTGATCGATTCGTATTTGACTGTTTTTATTTTTGAAGAAACCCTATTTCTGTAAGGTACAGGCAGCATTATTTCGAATAAAGAATAGCGAGCATTAAAGAAATCTCAATTATCTAAATATTTAACACTTTATGTGGTGGTGGTGGATCGCAGGGAAAATTGGTGATAACTGATACCTAGATTAGGGCTTACAACATAATCCACCACTGCGCATAAATCCATTAAAAAAAAAAATATAACCATGAAAAAAACATTTCGATCCGTTGTCCTAACTCCTGAATCTGATGCGTCGTGATTGAAGGAAAAACCAACAATCACGCACCAACAATTTCGCATTTATAATATTAAAAGTAAGTAACTATTATTATTAATAGATACCTATTATGTCATGATATTCTAATAGCCCGCCAACTCGCATTGGAGCAGCGTGGTGGGTCTAAGCTCTAAATCCCTCTCTCCTATGAGAGTGGAGGCCTGTGCCCAGCAGTGGGACGTTAATGAGCTGTACTGGATATTCTAGTATACGGTTATAATTAAATAAATATAGAGCTAAGAACTCATTAATGTAATTAAATCAGTTTCATGTATTTGAACATCATATAATAGTAATAGGTATGGCACTGTTGTAAGACGCTGGAAAATTAATTAGGTACTAGTAGGTACTAGGTAGGCATATATACTTTCAAACATTATTATTAATATTCTTTCACAAGTAAGTAGTGAACGTCTATACTTTTATTAATATTTACACTTGTGTAACGAGCTTCTGTCGTAACGCATCTTTGGTCGCCGTTAAACAGGCAGGCAGCAATGAAAAGTTGCAGCCGATATCTTAGTGCGACATCGGTTACTGTATAGCCATAGGATTGCATTAAACTGTTGCTTATAGCTTTAGTAATATTAGTCGCTCACTATTTGTATTGTAAGAGTTATTTACGAAATGTGTAACAGAACATCACGTAACTTACGACATTGTTGTAAACAGCGCTATCTTTGTTCGTGGAAATGGAACGTGGCTATATTTTATTGTTGTAAAATCTTCTTTATGATTATGCATTTTTATTTTTAGCATTTTTACCGAGCAGTGATGATAAATTTCAGACATATACCTATAGCTGGACCTCGTGTCCTTATACTCACATATATACAACTAGCTGATGCCCGCGACGTCGTCCGCGTGGAGTGAGGTTTTTGTTTCCCGCGGGAACTCTTTAATTTTCCGGAATAAAAAGTAGCCTATGTGCTATATCCAGACTATAATCTATCTCTGTGCTATATTTCTTCCAGATCCGTTCAGCCGTTCTGGCGTGATTGCGTAACAAACATCCATCCGTCCATACATCCACCCATCGCATTTATAATATTGCTAGCTGATGCCTGCGACTCCGTCCGCGTTGAGGTATGAAAAACAGATAGTAGCCGATTCTCAAACCTACTGAATATGCATATTAAATTTCATAAAAATCGGTCAAGCCGTTTCGGAGGAGTATGGTAACTAACATTGTGACACGAGAATTTTATATAGGTATAACTAGATGATGCCCGCAACTTCGTCCGCGTGGATTGATTTTTTTTTATTCCCGCGGGATTTCTTCAATTTTCCGGGATAAAACAACGGGATCCTTCCCCGGGATACAACCTATCCCTGTACCAACAAAATCGGTTGAACAGGTACTTTTTTTTTATTCCCGCGGGAACTCTTCAATTTCCCGGGATAAAAAGTAGCCTATGTCCTTCCCCGGGATGTAACCTATCTCTGTACCAAATTTCATCAAAATCGGTTGAGTAGTTGGGCCGTGAAAGCATAGCAGACAGACAGACAGACAGACAGACAGATAGACAGACAGACAGACACACTTTCGCATTTATAATATTAGTATGGATTATAGAGAAGTGTAGGTAGTATAGATTTCTAGACCCCCTTTGTCGGTGGATGGAGGACATCGTGTGTGGAAGTCATTGTTATGACGATAACAATGATATTTCGCAAATCCATCCATACTAATATTATAAACGCGAAAGTGTGTCTGTCTGTCTGTCTGTCTGCTACGCTTTCACGGCCCATCTGTTCAACCAATTTTGATGAAATTTGGTAGGTTATTTTGTATCCCGGGGAAGGACATAGGCTTCTTTTTTTATCCCGGAAAATTCAAGAGTTCCCGCGGGAATGCGGGAATCAAAAAAAAATAATCCACGCGGACGAAGTCGCGGAAATCATCTAGTCTGAAATATAAATGTTTACTAAATACTTATTTAATTGGTATAACTAAGGTAAGTAAAAAGGTAGGTATTATTATGTAAATGTCTTGCAAAATTATTACTATTGTTAATAATAATTTCAAAACACCATGAAGCAGATTCTCTGAAACTATTTTCTTCAATAATTATTAGTTGTCTAATCACGGTAAAGCAAAAAATCTTCATTCAGATAAAATATTAAACTGTCGTAAAGCCATAATTTATGTTGCAATAAAAAAGACATCAACGAGTTACAATCTCGGTGTACCTAAGTTGTAATGTTAAGGTTTTCAAAAGATAATAATTAGGATATTATAGTTGCTAATTTATTATTGTATTATAGGATAGAATCACTTTAAGATTGACGGCTTAAGTTACTTCACAAAGCCATAATAAAGTTACCTATATTTGGCATATTTTATCATATACTCTTATAATGATTTATCTATAATGTTGGTTCTAGATTGTTCTAATCTTAATTAATGTCAGTATCGATAAATTATAGTACAAATTATAGAGTGGTTTTTTAATTGAGCTTCTTATATTTTTGCTATTGTATATTTTATAGTAAATTTGAATGATTTTTAAAAATAGGTACAATTTAATATTTAAAGGGGTAACGGTGGCTAGTATTCTGATCACATTCCGTAGATTGCATTTATTATTATAATGAGCTATCTACTACAACCTATGCATTACTTTTTATAAGAAAATCCGTGTTTTCTTATTTATAAGGATTCAGCACAAATCACAAGGCGTACTTACGCCGATTACCTGTAAGTACTAAAATTTAAAAACTGTGTTTTTTACGCTGTAAGTACTGATACTGAGTTAGGTATTTTGCGACCGGCATCCCAATATCGGCAATACGAGATATGCAAATCACGGAAGAGCTGCGAGGTACACGTCATGTACAGTTATGTAAAACCGACCGACGACGCGTAGCGGGGAAGAATTCGGTTAAGATCATATACGGTGATCACATAACGTTGCAGGTAACGTTAACTTTGTTGTACTTGTAAACACGCGCGCCTGTGACTTTGCCTGCTTGGAAATACGAGGTTGAACCATATCTAATCAAGTGGATTTTATGGATTCATAACAGTTGGAAAATCCATACTTAAATTATAAATGCGAAAGTGTGTAAGTATCTGTCTGCTACGCTTTCACGGCCCATCTTTACAATCGATTTCTATGTTTGGTATCGAGATATAGGATACCTTTTATCCCGGTAAATGAAGGAGTCCTTGTCTCCGTTACGGTGACGGTGTCGGTGTCGGTGACGCGAATCCACAAGTTTGCCCCCTACCAAAAAGTGCTCAACGCGGCTAAAAAAGTTTTCAATTCAAAAAAACTTAATCCACATGACAAGTAATTGTAGCTCGCATAGAATCCGTACTTAATATGAACGTGTCGTGTGTTCTTAAGCCACAGAGCAAGATTTTTTGCACAATGATATTGTTGCTGGTTCCAATCCTCATTATGGCGTCAGGTGCGCTTTACTGCAATGACATGACGGGTCGTTAGTCGTAACCAATCGCCAATCGATTAATCCAGCCCTGGTTCTCTCCGACAGGTGCGGACTTTTGGAGTTGGACTCCGCCCCGGGCCTCGTGTCTAGGAAGTGTCTCCGAAAGTCAAGAAATTCTCAGTCAAATCGCAGTTAAAAGATCCAGTTTTTACTTAGAGAACCCTTAGGATGATTTCTGTGGAATTAATGAAAAATGTTCAATAAATGAATTCAGAATATTTTCATATTTGTAAGTATAATATTATGAAAAAGGAGTTCCAACAAAACTAGAGATTTTGCTTGCTTCGGTCACGGAATTCAGTCCGTAGTTCTGATTACTAATTAATTCCGGTTTGCTTTCATTATTCGGATTGATTTGTCTCACCTCCCCTCAAACCTATAAACATCATTAACGAATCCGGGGGCCTCGTCGAATGATGCCACCACGTGCCTCAGACGGGCAGTTCGCCAGTGCTCTCCGAATCCACAAAATAACCTTGATTGAGTTTTCTTTTACAAGATAATAACATTATAATTACCGTTAAACATAGCTTTAGGTAACTAATGAATAATAAACAATTGATATTGCGTACCTACCAACCAAAACACAACCAGCTAAAAAATCTAAAATTAGTTGGTTTCGAAATATCCAAATATTCGTTTTAGTTTTTATCTATATCTATTATCTATACTAATATTATAAAGAGGTAAAGTTTGTGAGTTTGTGACGGTGTAGGGGGTGTTCTCTGGATCTGCTGAACCGATTTTGAAAATTCTGGTACCAATAGAAAGCCACATTATTTATAGTATAGGTTATATATTAATTATTAACCCAAAAAATTAGTGAGTTCCCGTGGGAATTTAAAAAAAATATTTCACGCGGACAAAGTCGCGGGCATCTACTAGTCTCGAGGATGTGACCCTCAGAAATGAGAATTATAACGGGAAGGACACGTATAAATAGGCCAAGTACCTATAGCTTTGTAAAATCAACTAATAATTTAAAGTGACATATAGTTATGCGTTGGAGTTTAATTGCTCATTTATTAGTGATTTTGAATCTTTCTATTTAAATTTTCATTTTCCGTTATTTAGTTGAAAGCCTACACTAGCGAACAACAACTTTTATAATAATTTATCAACTCACATCCAACAATACTATAATTATTTTCACATTGAAAACACTGTATATAATATACATATTTTATAACTAATGTTATTTATTAAAACTATTTACATTAAATTAAAACTAAATTAAATTAAGTTAAATCTAAAACGTCATCGAGACCACCGCAGCGAGGCATTGTATTGTAAATAAATAAAAAATAGATATACATATTACTGTATCGCCTACTATTTGATCTAATTCATTGTACTTGTAGATCGCGGTTCGTTGCAATATAAAGCCTCCGTTGTAGTGGATAAAAAATTAAAAACATTGTACTCAAGGTGGCCGCCTACTGCGATACTATTAAGATCTTTTCACACTAGTGCATAAGAACGCTAGTTTCCGCTAACCATTTCGTAGTTCTTGCGACTGAAAAGGGCGTGGCAGGTCAACGATTCGTAAGTTTTTATTTTCTAAATCAGTCTAGAATTTTTCAATTTCATTTTATACTTTTGTATAAATTAATAAATAGATGATTCCCGCAACTTCGCAAATTTTCTTCCTTCTTCCTTCCCGGGGATGCTGCCTATGATCTATCCTTGTACCAAAATTTCTCAAAATCGGTTGAACAGATGGCCCGTGAAAGCGTAGCAGACAGTCAAATATACAGACACACCTTCTTATTTATTACTGGCCAGCGTGGTGGACTATGGTCTAACCTTTGTTCACTCTGAGAGGAGACCTGTGACCTAATGGGCCGCGCTGGCAATAGAGTTCATTAATATTATATTAATGCTTTAAATTATTGTTTCAAAGGCATTATACAATGGCTACTGAGCAAACATAGCGCCTTGTGCAACATTAAATATTAATCATTGTTTGTATTAACCTATACTTTTGTGTTTGGTATAAAAAATCTTACTTATTTTTGTTACATATCCAGGGCCACAGCCTCATCATACAAATGTGTTACAAATTTGACTTTTATAAGTATAGATTTGGTAAGTATGGCCTCTTATCACAGGTCTTATCGACGTTTTCTAAACGGTTACGTGCAGTTTATACTTGTCTGAAAGGGCACTAAATTGTAAATTATATAAAAACTGTCCGAGGAATGGTCATTATCAATAGCTAATCGATCTCAAAGGTAGTCGTGACCGACGGCTGGCCCACATTCTGCCGCTCTGTGTAAACAGAACACAATGTAGACGAGCATTATCAATCAACTACATCAGAGCTAGGTTAAATATTTTTTAGTTTGATGATAGTCCTCCCGACCGAATTTAGATTAGCCATCTGCGGGGGAGATATTATTGGACTTCGAATTGGTCTCGTGTAGTCGGGATTCGGTCAGAGTGAAGGATACGGTGGTATATTATAATTAGACAAGGTAGTGTCTACAAAGACGTCATGTAGCCTACGCCCTACTTGCTGCGATACGATACCACGAATGTATATTAATCGATTAAAATGTTTTAATAAATTTCTAAGCCCATCATTGTTTCTAATTCATCGAGAGACAGGTTCTACCATATCATGCATAGCTAGATACTTTTAAATTTAATTAGGTACATGTGCCCATGCGAAAGCTGTATAGTTTGGGCACTAGTTTCTAAATAGACCGATAGCCATCTGACATCCTAACCTTTACAACCTTAGAGTTAGGAGAAACTAGCCTAGCCGAGATAAGATTACATTATAAGATCTGAATTAAACTAAGATCACAACAAGTTGGTTTTGTTTAATTATTACTAGCTGATGCCCGCGACTCCGTCCGCGTGGTTGTGGTTGTGGTGGTGGAAAGTTTTTTTGATTCCCGCGGGAACTCCTTAATTTTCCGGGATAAAAAGTATGTCACTCTCCAGGTCCTCAACTATACCCATGTCAAAAATCACGTCACGTCGATTCGTTGCTCCGTTACGGCAAGATTGAAGGACAAACCAACAAACCAATAAACCAACAAACAAACACACTTTCGCATTTATAATATTAGTATGAAGTATGATGTACTGGGAATATTAAATGGATTCTTGGGAGCACAAAGGAAAGATATCTTCAAGTCTCGTTCAAGAACATGTTGAAATGCTTTCATGGCGTTTGGCGAACCCATGGTAAAGTCAACCAGGGGTAGGGTACCATCACGTTTAATCCTGCCGTTTACCATAACCTAAGCAAACTTGGCAGCGTATACGGTTCTTTCGGATATCACGAAGATAGCTCAGGAATGACTTGTTACTAGGTCAACAATGGTAAACTATTTTTGCCTGATATACCTAATGGAGAAGTTTACCTTTTTTTTTAATTTATTATGAAAATTATGGCAAAATAAAACAAAAATATGAAAGAATCATTAAAATATCTCAACAAATGAAAAAGTTATGGAACTACATATAAAGTTGCGCTTGCAAGACGGGAGACGTGACGTCATAATTCCCTATCAGCCGAATTTATAAAGCCGATTAAAATAAATAAATGGACTTAACGTGACTTAATTGAATTAAAAGCACTTAATTTGTGTGTGAAGATAATTTTGAAGTATTAAATCTCGGCTAGGTATTAAACTCACTACAGCAATCGGTGTGCATTAAATAATTAAACTTCTGTCATTTATTGATGGATTTAAAAAAGCCACTGATTTATTAGTTTTAATCTATATTTTACTTCCGTTGTGTTAAATATGATATTCACAACATCATGAAACTTCTCCATTGATATTAAACGTATCAGTGAGTCACGGAGGTTTCTATTTGCCTTCAGCTACTGCTACAGTACCACAGCTGGGAAAACAACGCGTCATTCCGAAAAGAAATCGCTATTTATGACAATTTGTTTACCGACTGATTCATCACGTCGAACAGGTTACACCACCGCCTTGCCACGGCTCAGTTTGATATATACCTAATTCATTGAAAAGTGTGTTGAGTGTTTATCAATAATATTTTGTTCGATTCAATAATAATAAAATAATTATTTCGAATCTTTCGGCACACGTGTTTCCCGCAATTTAATAAATAAGGTAAAAAATAAAATCCAAGTTTATGGCTATAGAAGTCTCTTGTTGACTGATTGTAGAATCAACCTTGATCAAATCGAGAAAAAAAAGCTAGCTTGCATAACTAATTATGCATTATACTAAAGCAACCGATCTAGTTTCAGTTGAATTGACTATTTGAAAAGACGGAAAGACACAGAAAAGCCGACCGACCTCTGGCCTTAGATCAATGACAATACCACCACCAGTCGAACGATGAGCACTGTTTTTTTATGCGAATATTAAAAAAAAAAATGGCCCTACACTAAGATTCGTGATTATTAATAATCATACAAATTTTATAGCTATCGTGTTATTAAAGTCTTGAGGTTTAGATTTCGTTGAAATATTTAGCTGCTTAATTCGGCATTGAACTGGGAATTTCGGCACTTTTCGATTAGCCTGAAAACAGTGGCGTGCACTACATAGAGGCATAAAAGCATTGCTTACCTTAGATAAAAAGTTCAATGCTTATTTACATAATGCCCTGCCTGAAAATAGGTTATCTATCTATCCAATGCCTACCCTGTCTCCAAATACTGTGCACGCCACTGCCTGAAACTCTGTAAGCCGAAGTCTTGAACCAAGCGCTCTGATCATTTCTGAGGATTGCCCAGGCTAATTGCGGCGCATGTATTTCGGATAAAGTAACAAAGATAGTATATGAATAAGAGATACTTATTTCTCTACTCCATCACTTATTCATCAGTCATGACTCATGATTGACGGAATTGACTGATGCAGTACCTTGTTATCGTTTCTCTTTATCGCAAATTTTAGAGCTATTTAGAGAAATTGTAATACTGAACAATTTCTTCCTTCTTCTTACTGAATCTTTGAAGTTTGCGAATTATGTATTTAGCGTACAAAGATCCGGTTCACTTGCACTCTATAAAGTATAAACATCTAGATGCATTGAAAGTGGGTCTAGTTTTTGTCAAGTAAAGATAAAGATCTTACTCCTAATTATGAAAATATAACAGAAAGGCAAAAATATAACTAAAAATCGTTATTTATTTTATTTTCTCGCAATCGAAGTGAAAAGAGTGTTTACCACGGGACTAAAAGCTATTCTACTCGTTTCTATAGCATCCCTCGCTACGCTTGGGAAGCTAAACGCCTCGTATGAAATGGCTCATTTTAGTCCCTTGATGAACAATCTACTATTAATTTTCAGTTCTACTTGATCTCTAGGTCTCTTTCACATTTACATGGATATATTGTCATGATCGCTAACTATCGACAATGCGAAATCAAGCGGCTTACAGGGAGCAGCTGGCTTTAGGCAAGCGATGAAAATGTGTGAAAATCTTTAATGCACTGCCAAAAGACTTAAAAGAGCTGACTGTAAATAAGTTTCAAATAAGATTAAAGAAGTGGCTCTTGCAGAAAACTTTTTACTCAATCCAAGAACTCTGGCACCAGTAACCATTAATAATCAACCAAGTTGACATAAATAGTTATATAAGATTGACATTAGGGTAAGGTTGCCACTATTGGACCACTTAACTTTAAACTGCCATAACATTAAAAGTATAAGAGTATATGGATATATGATTCGTCGGTTTCTTAGGGCTTATACTCAGGTATTCACAACTGTGATTTTAGATTTTTTTCTTTAAGCATAAATACAAATATTCCCAAAAAATCATTTTTGGGATGGTTGCCTTGTATGGACCACTGTTTCCTTGATTGAACCACCTAGTTGCTATAATCGGACTTAGGAAGTTTTATCAACTGGTCCATTCATTGCACCCAAGGAGTTTTAATAAATAAAAGGCTAGATTATAACTAAATTCAGTCCTTTTAATTGAACAGTCGTTTAAAGTAATAGGTATAATAATCAACTATAATAACTTTTAACATATATTTTTAAGTTTAGGAATCCATAATACAATTTTTTACCGGCCATTTCTTTTACTTTATTGAATCTGTGCTTTAAACCATTTTTCTCTGCTATTTTGAAAGCCAAACTTCTGACATCCAGTGGTGTCATGTCGTATAATATACAACCTTCTATCTCTAAAATATAATCTTCTATTTATTCCAAATCAGGTGTGAGATCTCCTTCAGAGCTTACAATCTGTTTTTCCCCTTTAGCTTTGACGTTTTTATTGTCAAATTTTCTTTTTAATGTTTCTTTTGGCACACCATATATCCTGCTAGCTTCATTTAAACCAACTTCTTGCTCAAAGCTAACAACGCTAATGTCATGCTGCCTTCTTTCCACTTATAATACTGGCCTCGTTTTGCCATGCTAAAACAAAAAAAAAAGTTTAAGTGACGACTAAAACTTAGTTCCTTTGATTGGACCGGTTCAATGAAAGAAACTTGCATGAGTTCATTCATGGCAACTCACTGTGATCCCAATCAAACCATAACTTTTAAAAAAGTATATAATTTTTGTGACATGTTATTAATAGGTTAGCTGAACGAATAAATATGCAATCCTACTGAAAATAATTGGGTAGAAATACCTTAAAAATTTGTACTTACATGGTAAAGAATGACGCACACATTTTATATCGGGAGCTTCTAAAACACACCGACGTACGTCCTTCCTCAACGAAGCCTGTGGCGACACTGAAGGTTGAGGGGCAGGGTGCGGGGTCCAATAGCTAGCGTCTCTTCAATAACGGACAATTTTAGGACTGTTTATTTTCAAGAAATCTTAAGTGGTCCAAACAAAGCACTGGTCCAATGATTGCAACCGTACCCTACCCTAGTATTTTATTTTCTTTATTGATTTTATTATTGACATGATTGTAATAATTTGTAATGTATAATGTAATTGCCTATTTTCATTGTAATGTAATATGTAAGTATCTACCTTCACTATCTATGTCTGTATGAAAAGTTATTATTTTTGCATGCCTATTAAGGCGAAACATTGTCTCCATTACTCTGTTTACCACCCTTTGTAAAAAAAAACATGTTTCTGCAAATAAATGAATATGAATATGAATATGATGCTTGACCGAGGCATGCCGTATATTATGGATGTCGCTACAAGAGAATAGTCCCTACAAGATAATTAGTAATCAAGTAGCTATTTATCATGTTGTGATTACCGTCGCTAAGCTGAGGGTAAGCTTCCCACATCGATGTGAATCGAGCTGCTATGGCCATTGAAGTTTGAACAATTGTCTCGCGCGATAATTGCGATACTCTGTTAGCTCTGGTAAATTCAAATGCAATACTGTCGTGGGAGATTCCAAACAATCGCGCCCGGGGATCGCTTTGTGAAGGTTATTCTTGTACGTAATCATTTTATTGATAAATTAATTAGGATTTGATGAAAAATACCTACTTACGAAGAGCATGGAGCCAATAATTTACTTCCAATAAAAGGATAGTAAAATGGAAACCCTAAATAAATCACAAATCACGTTGATTCGTTGTATACCGGCGCAGTACAGCACAATATAGATTGCAGTGACTGAAGTACTTAGGTACAAAGAAAGACTTCACTTTCGAATTTTCGTTAAAAACTATCAATCATGACTAGACAATCTTGCATTGTAGAGTCGACATCTCCTGAAGATGCTCCGGTGTCGTGGCGAAACATGCGTCGAGAATAGTAGGTAGGTATAAAAGTCTTGTGTGGTGGTGCATGTGAGTGGTGGTGGCATTGCTTGCTTGGGAACTTGGCTTTCTTGCTTGGTTGGGAAGGTAAACGGTGCTTCGCTTGTAACTGCATGCTTGACCATACAGAATTTTTTCTGTTGGCGGATTATAGCAATATAATTGTAATATTTTCTTGCTAAATCATGAACTTCCGCAAAGTAACGCCTGATTCTATCCTACATCAATCAATCAATCAAATAAATATTATAAATGTGAATGTTAGGATGGATGTTTGTTACTCAAACACGCCCGAACAGCTGAACGGATGTGGATGAAATTTGGCACAGAAATAGCCTGGAATAACACATAGGCTACTTTTTATCCCGGAAAACTAAGGAGTTCCCGCGGGAACCAAAAAACCTCAATCCACGCGGACGTAGTCGCGGGCATCAGCTGGTACTTCTTTTGTATCAACCGGAAGTACAGAAGGTTTGACAGTAGTGTCAGCTGGCCGCTCGCTTGAGGGCATTTTTTATACTTAAGTAATTAAATATTGAACGAACTCGACGAACTGTCTTGTATTAATATGACCATGATCGGACTGGTTAAATACGGAGTTATTTATTAATACCTAATAATCATTTCGGATTTCCTATAACTAAACCAAGTAAGAACCTAATCATAACTTATCTAACAAATATTGAATGAGATTCGCCAAGAAAAAAGTGAGGATGTAATAACGGTCAATCCACTAAGTACTTCCAGGTTAGCTAGTTTGGTATTAATCGCATACCGTTATTCAAAATCCTGTCCTTGTTATCAATAAACCCGGCGGAGCGGAAAACTAGCATAATTTTAGATATATTAAAAGCTGTAACACGTCACGCGGCTATCAAACCGAGACAAATCAAGCGGAAAGGAAATTAGCAACTTGTGACAATTTGCATAACCAGTTACCTGACATAGACCCCTGGATGTCGTGGAGCCACGTAGGATTGTAATCTATACGAATACCTATTAATAAATGCACCAGTATGTTTGTCTGCTACCTTTTAACGACCCATCTGTTCATCTGATTTAGACGGAGAAAGAGTTTTTTTTAATCCACTACAAGTTAGCCCATGACTGCGATCTCACCTGATTATAAGTAATGATGCAGTCTGAGATGGTAGCGGGCTAACCTGTAATTAGGGGTTCCTACACGGTATCGTACCGGTACATACAATCGCTTGGCGGCACATCTTTGCCGGTAGGGTGATAACTAGCCACGGCCGAAGCCTCCCATCAGAAGAAATTCAGAATTTTATAATTTCCATATTGACCCTGCCGGTAATCGAACCCGGGACCTCCCACTGCTATTCCACAGCACTCACCACTGCGCCAGGGCGGTCGTCACCGTAAGATGTCATCGGAGATTGCGGTGCGTTCCAAATGTGGAAGACACGCCACCGTCACAGCTCGCCGCCATCGCGTGCCCTCAGCTTGTCCTGACCTGTAACTAGGTATGGAACAGACATCGTCACCCTACAGGCGACATGTTGAGTGCACTCGTGTTGTCGGCGCGTGCGCAAGTTTTTGCCCGGAAACGAGAGAGCGTCGTGTCACGGCTGTTAACCTTTGTAATGTCTCGTATGCGCGCATCTTTACATCCGTTGAGTTCGGTAAATCAAGAGCAAGCATCATGCGTCTAAAAACCGCTCCTATCTTTTTCAGGACCCTTGGTTTCGTCTTGGTGGTTCACCTGGCTTTCTGTAATAAACTATGAGAGATGTAAAGATGAAATTTAGCACAGCTGTCGAAACCTGCTACGTAAAACATTATGTACCTACCTATATTTATTATTATTAGTTTGAAAGAATTCTAAAGTTGAGAAACAATAACGAGAGAGTAAAATGGGGTAAAAGTTTGTTGACTTCAAGTACATAATATGATATAGTTGAATATTCTGTACCATCTATATGTTTTGCAGTGGTTTTGCCTAAATCGCTGGCTGTAGTCTATAAATGTACGGTCGAACTAGTTTTAAGCCAAGTACTATTTCAAAAAGAAATTAAAAATTCAAAAGTTTTTTATTCAAATAGAGCTTATGAATAGTCGAATGAATCTACCACTCGAATCTACTAGTCGAATGAATTTATCATTTTGACTCTCGAATTCTGTCAACATTGGTAAGACTTAAGATCTTAAACTAATCCTAGAGTTTTGTGGAACACCGCTACTTCTAGGTACAGTACCTCTCTGTTCACAACGGTACGGCCTTACAATACAACCGACCGGTAATCGCTTTACTGTGACATTTTTATATAACTGTTTAAAATATAGTTGTAGGTACCTAATACCTATATGGAAATTAACGATTGGACCTGCCTCTAACCGACGATAGTAAATGCTGAATGCTTATGACGAGCAGAACACTTTCAATATTATAATTTATAATGGTAAGATTTATCGCTTTGGTTTATAGCTTGGTGGTAAAGGCTATAGACTAGGTATCTATCATCACATCATATTTTCAACCCATTGCCGGCTCACTACTGAGCATGAGTCTCAGAATGTCCATATCAGCCATAGAGTAGAGAAGAAAAGTAGGAGGGCATAGAGTAGGAACGATTCTTGCCTCTTTACTAATAAACTTTTGATGACAATAATTTTAATATTAATTCAGAATATATTAAATTATTTTATCTCAGCAAGTCTTGTGAAGAAATTTAAATATTTGAGCAGGCGTTAAAGAAACGCAAACGATATCCGTCCGATATTTCACAAATAGTAGCCGGCAGTCTGTATTTCCACAACATGAAACTGCTAAGGGTTGGTATACTCAGGCTGGGTAGGCACTATTAGGATTACCTACGACGAAAACATTTGCGTCTTTTCAATTACCTGCCTACTTAAAAAATGAAGTTGAAACTAATCAGTATTTGTTTTGTTCATGAGCATGACGGTTAAGTACCATATCAGTAAAGACTTAATAAATTCTGTTCGCTGCTAGGAATCTACAAAGTTATAAACCGAATAAAATAACTCTCAATTGGCGCCTGTTTCAATAAGCTCATCTTTTTATCGTTCTGCAACAATTGCTATTTAAAAAAATTACAATAGTTACTTTTGTTTGTCGCAAAAAACTTACTGGTTTGATCAAATCTGAAAATAAATTAAAAATGAACGTGTTTCTTGAACTCAACTATAAAGTTATTGTTACTGATTTTTAAATTAGTAATAAATAAAGTCCACCCGACCGAGTTTCGGCCACGGCAGCCAATCTCCACAGAGATTAGCCTTATGCGTGGAAGATACTTTAGTGCATAAGTTTGCGCGCAAACACAGATGCACTGTCTATTTCTTTACCTACTATCACAGCCTGATGGGATGGAAAATCTCGGATAACTCTATGGTCCTAAATTAACATACCTATAGGTGCAATATCTTCACGTACCTATTACGGGATTATGTTATAATACTATCATATTAGCTAATAATTTAATATAAAAAATTCTTTTTAAACAACCGACATCAAACTCCCGCGCCAACTTTACAACAACAAGCTATACAAAGTACTTATTTTATTGTTGATATTTTAAAAACCGCTCGACCGATTTCGATAAAATTTATATGGGACCACTTGGGATTTGGGAAGTGCCATTTCAAATAAAAAAAGAATCATCCAAATCATTCCACCCAGTCAAAAGTTCTGAGGTAACAAACAAAAAAAAAAAATACAGTCGAATTGAGAACCTCCTCCTTTTTTTGAAGTCGGTTGATAACAAGGGTGAATCGGTGAACTTGCGGGCCCTAGAATCTGATGTTGCTCTACGTGGTGGCAGCAGGCAGTGCCCTAACCTTGCTTGCCTAAATTGTTAATTATTACTCAATTCGATAATTCGCCGTATCAATACAATGCCTGACAGAGGTCAGCTGTGACCGTGATTGTTGACTTTGTAAAAGCGTGAAAGTTCGTAAACTTGAAAATCAGCAGGCGTAGCAGGCTGATAATATAGGGTAGGCAGGTACCTGCTGAATGTTTGTCAATTTACTACGTCTTTTCAACTTCAAAAAAAGGAGGAGGTTCTCAATTCGGCTGTTTTTTTAAAATGTTTGTTACCTCAGAACTTTTGACTGGGTGGACCGATTTGGATGATTCTTTTTTTATTTGAAAGGGCATATTTCCCAAGTGGTCCCATATAAATTTTATTGAAATCGGTCGAGCGGTTTTTAAAATATCAACAATAAAATAAGTACTTTGTATAGCGTGTGCTTGTTGTTGTAAAGTTGGCGCGGGAGTTTGAAGTCAGTTGTTTAAAAATATTTTTTATATTAAATTAATAATGGGTACACTTAATCGACGAAGGTAGGCCGTACTACTTCAAGAAACAAAATGCCAATAGTCACTACCGTGTACCAAATAACTTCTTTAATTTATATTGGCGAACGCAGTCGTGACATTTTCGTATTCTAATATGTTCAGTAGGAATTTGGCATTTGCTTTCTGCGTCCCAGAGCGAAGTCTGTCATGACTCTTAGTAAAATCTCTACGAACTGTAGGTGGGTATACAGATAAAGCGCCGACTCACTTGGCTAACTGATTCATCAGTTATCAACAACCGAACCCTAATGTACCTAACGTAGGTACTGCTAAATGCGCATCCTATAATTTTTCTTTCAGTCCGTGGTATATTAATCAGGTAGTATTCTCCTAAATAAATTCATCAGGTTAACTTGAGAATTAGGTACATACCTGTAGATACTTGGGTAGGTACTTATCTATTTTCTTACCAATGAAATAGGTACCTAGAGATGTTTCAACGTTCAGATACAGAAAAACGTTTAGCGATTACTCAAGAAATTGGCGATTAATTAAGAAATTTTTCCGCAATCTGTTTGTTGATTGTGAATGATATTGTTTGTTCCAATGAGTTATCAATTAATGCCATTGCTCGCAGACTCAGCTAATCATGAGTGGTATATTATTCGGGATCGATTATGTAGTGTTAGCGAATGGGAATGGAGGGAGGGTGAGCGCGGCGACGCGTGACGGGCTTAGGCAACTGCCGCCGCGACAAAACTGCGCGCGCGCCGACCCGCGCGACACTAGCGCCCCGAGCCCGCGCCATGCCGCGCGCGACGCCGCTGCTGCTGCTCGCCCTCGCCGCCCTAGCCGCCGCCGCCGCCGCCGCCGCCGCCGCCGAAGTGTTCGTCATCGCCGACACCGCCGACCAGACTCGCGCCATCGCCAGCGTCACCAACGAGACCATCGCCGCCGCGAACGACGCCGCTAATCAGACCATCGCCGTCGAAAACGATGCCAGCAATGACACCCTCAGCGACCCGGTGGTGCGCAAGAAGCGTACCTTCGGCGACATCGTGTTCCGCGGCCTAGCCGACGTGCTGGGCTACAACGTGGCGCGCAAGCCGCCGCAGGTTGTGTTCCCGCCGCCGCTGGCGCCCGTGCCCGGCATCGACACGCCGCTGCCCGCCGCGCGGCAGGACGCGCCGCTGCAGATCTCCTTCGCGGCGCTGCAGCCTGCGCCGCAAGCCGACCCTGCACCTTGCGGCCGCGCCGCCGCGCCCCCGCCGTGTGCGCCTCCGCCGCCGCCGCCGCCTAAACCCAAACCCGCGCCACCGCCCCCCTGCCCGAAGCCGCGCGCGAACCCGAAACCGAAACCGAAGCCCAAGCCGCGCCCGAAACCCCAACCGAAACCGCAACCTCCGCCGTGCGGCAGCGGGCGCGCCAACCCCACCACCGCGGCGCCCTGCGGCCCCAAGCCCAAAGCGGACTCCAATCTGGAAACCCTCTCCTCCAATTTCCGCTTGGATTTCAATTTCAATAGAAGCCCCGCGAATGCCGCCCCGCTCGCCGCGGAAGCTCCCCCGGAGCAGTCGGCCGAGCAGGCGCTGGAGCTGCAGCAGCAAGAGGAGGCCCCCGCCGCGCCGGTAGTGGCGATCCGTCCCCAAGCGGCCCGGCTGCCGCCCGAGCCGCCGCGCAAGCCGCGAGTTTACTTGGACGCCTTCGTCGTACAGAACGGAGTGACTCAGAAGATTCAGACGATCGATGCGCGCAACGCCGTCCAGCACCAGGCCGACAACGACTACCTGGTGTACGACGAGCCGGCCGAGCCGCCGCAGCAGCAGACGCAGCAGGCGCAGCCCGTTCAAGATGACGACTACGACTACATGCTGGACTCCAGCGAGCGCAGCAAGTCGGTGCGCGAGTTCGGCACCGCCGTCGACAAGTTCTGGGACCAGAAGAAAAAGAAAATGAAGAAAGCACCCGCATACGACTATCGCTCCGTGCACTTCGGTGATCGCAATCTCGGCAACCAGGGGCTGGATCAGAGCGACCGAGACGACGAATCGCACCAGTCGATGACACAGTTGGTGCAGACGGCGCCCGCGCTCGACGACGACGAGGAGGAGGCGACCACTACGACGCAGAACCCCCGGCGGCGCCTCAGGCCGCGCGTGCTGCCGCCCACCGAGAAGGATCTCAATCAGATCGATACGGTGACGGTACGAGTGCCTCCCATATACAAAGAGAAGCGACCGAAGAAGTTGCACCGAGATCGACCGTCGGAGCAGCCCGAGCGCGAGGAGGAATCGCTCTACAAGCCGTACGAGTACAGTTACCCCGGATCCGACGGAAACGGATATTACGGGTACGGCTCCTATCAGAGTCAGCCCTCCGACCAGTATCGCCACGGCTCGGACGCGGAATCGGAGAACAGCGAGCCGGTGTATCAAACGGAACAGCCCAAGCGGAAGCGTCGACGGAAACTCAAACGGAAGACACGGTCGATATACAAGCACTACACCGCGGGGGACTTCGACTACTACGGCAAAAAGCTTCCTATCTCGCAGGAGGAGGAGTACTTCCGCGGCCTCACTATCCCTCCGCCGACCAAGGACGCAGACCTCGTCCGCTTGGAGCAGGCGCAGGACGGCGACGGACACTTCCTGGACGACCACGAGAGGCTGCGAGACAATCCCGAGAGAATCAAAGAGAGACCCAAAAAGAAGGGCGGGAAGAAACGAGCCGACGACAAGGACGGCGCGGACGACGCTCCGACATCTGATGAGTCCGACACTGACGAGTCGGAGAGATTGGAGGAGAACGAAGGCTCCGCTGATACAGAGAGATCAGGTGAAAAGGAGAGATCGGGTGAAAAGGAGCGCGGAGGCGAGATCGAGCGGAGCGATCGTCTGAGCCCGAACGCGCGCGTACGCGAGACCGGCTACAACAACAAATACGTACACGCGCACAACGTACAAGTCGACGACAATCAGCCGCTCGTCCGGACCGTCAAACGGAAGAAGCTCAAGAACGCCTGATGCGCCTGCGCCGCGCCGCGAGCACCCGCCATAATCATAGTTATTTATTAAAAAAAACTTCGGACTCGAAAGCTTTCGAGATGCCCAGATGCGATCCCCGGCAGGTGAGAGTCAGAGAGAGAGAGTGTTTGTCGAAATCGAAAGCGACCTGTGATGTTCTATTTAAGTAATGTAAACTGTATATTCGTGTCTTTATTATTTTTATACTTAGCGTTAAGAAAATTGTATTTAAGTTTCCTAATAAAGCGTTTCGTCAAATCTATTTCATTATTCGCATTGTACTCGAATCGGTCGCCGGGGCGTGAAATTCGATTTCCACAAGGCGGGCCGCGGTTCACTGGGTGAAGGTCCCACAGATGAAACGGAAACCATAGCGGTTAGGCCGTCGCCTCCCAGACTTGTCAGAAATAAACTAAGTCACCCTCACAGTAGGCGAAGACTTAATAGCTTACTCATCACTAATAGGCCCTTAAACAGACAGCAATCAGGTCGCCACAAACTTATTCACTATGCATCCATTCCTTCATGAGCCGATTGCCAAACGTTTGTTTAAAATAATGACCAACCTCATAGATCTAGAGCTCTATCGGTCGCCCAAGGTTGTGATATAAAGAGCTTGCTGTAATAGGAGCACGGTGAATTGGTTTGTTAGGTACTTCTTTTCTTTACAATTATTGCAAAAACGATTTCTTAAAACTAAAACAGCAGCAAAGTCACAAAAACTGGAACAGGAAAATCTCGATGGAGAAATTACAAACGGCTCAAAAGGACAGGAAATAACACTGTAAGAATATTAACTGTAACAATTAGGTATGTGTATAATATTTTTACATAATAATTGTCAACACACCTAGATATAACTGAACCTATTGAACCATTCCAGTGGTGTATGACAACATTAAGTAAGTAGGTTTAACAAAATTCTTCAATAATGAATTTCAAATAGGTACTTATGTAGATAAATCAATTATTGTCAAAGCAGCGCGCAGTTGTATAATTATGTAAAACCGCAGCGTGCAATACTTTCGAGGTTCTATAGAACGAAATTGGAACGCAAACAGAAAAAAAGTAAGTAATCAAAAGTTACTTAGGCCTAACAATGCTGATTGAAAAAAGCGCGGGAAACTTCTAATTTGGCGGACGGGTTTTTTCGGTTTCTGATTTATAATACTTGAAAAAGTGGATCAGTGGAGGTTTTTGGTGTTTAAGTAGTTAATTATTAGTTTCTAGACATTTATATTTTTATTTTAGTTGGTAAATAGTGTACATATTTTTGATTTGGTAAGTTTCCTTTAATTATTATGGGGGTTGATCCCCCGGATGACCCTGGACCTGCAGGAGGTCCAGGGCCATACCCTGGTCCCCCTGTAGGATATAATATTGTTATCGATGATTCTTCTATGGACACGGAGGATGGTCTTATTAATCTCTCGGACAGAAAACGCGCTAAACCCCACAAAAGATGCCGCCATTGCAAGACTAAGAGAAATCGGACTAAAGAAGGAAAATTACATCAAATAGGTATGTCAATGTGATGACTCTGATGAAAAATTGACCCCTATTGTTGTTGATAATGCTCAAGATGAAAAAAATGTTCCACCTGTTAATACTGGTGCCTCCTCTACACAACCCATTAGTTCGACAGGTCCCTCACTACCGCAAATAGCTAGAAAATATGTTAGCACTGATTCTGGACCTTTCACTGTTCACATCCAAAGAATAACCACAGCGCCTAATGATCCGGTTACTTTGCATCCAATACAGTTCGGCAAAGATTTGAAAAAGTTTAACATTAGTAATATTGTAAATGGCAGTCTCAAACGTATAGGCAGAAATAGAGTTTCGATGGATTTTAGCAATTATCAGGATGCCAATTTGTTTACAGAGAACCCACAAATAGCTAGTCTTTCATACAAAGTTTTTATTCCCAGTTTCACTGTTACACGAGTAGGTATAGTGAAAGGTGTGCCCCAAGACTGGTCTGATGAAGAAATTCAGGAAAACATCACTGTTCCTATGGGATGTGGTCAAATCATTAAGGTGAGGCGAATTAAAAGAAAAAATGTAACTGATGGTACAGCTTTATTTTCTAACACTAACATGGTTGTATTGACGTTTGATGGTCAAATATTACCAAAAAGGGTGTACATGTGCTATACAGCTCTTTCTGTTGAATTATACATTTTTCCTACCATAGGGGGAGGAGGGGCACATAGATACACGGGGCACATTTATACAGTGCCTATATTTAAAAACCGAAAATCACTACGCAGTCTGGCACGTCACTAGAACGCTCAAGTACATGCGCAAGATTGACAGTTGTGACGCCGGTCGCCGCCAGTTCGCCGTTGGCCTTCAACGGGCACAAACGTGTTTGTGCTGCCGCCAACTAAAATTTTTGCCGATATGTGATCGTGTCTCAGCACCGTCTTATTAGTTGTTTTTGTTGTTTTATATTACCAAAGGTAAGTAAATATGTTCAAAAGTGTTTTTAAACATGTTTTTGAGTACAATATTAATAAATAATTTAATAAAATAGTTGTTTGTGGAAAAAGTCCGTTGGGGCACTTTGATTCATTCATGTGCGGGGTACAATGATACGTATCAATCTGCCCCGTTAGTGTATTAAAGTGCCCCGTCACTAAAAAATAATGTTTTTACTTTTTTTTTCAGAAAATGGTCCGCACCTATAAAACAAAAACTGATAGGAAATATATCAACGAGGAAAACATAAAAGATGCTAGACGTGAAGTACTATCGAAGACTTTGTCTATTCGCAAAGCGGCCGACAAATATGGAATCAAAGCTGCAACATCCCCTACAACATCGCATAGAGAAGTCCAGAAAATTGTTTGAAGCAACCAGCACATCATCTTCTTCACATGCAGCATCATATTTATCACAAGTAGCATCGTCATCGTCACAAGCAGTATCTTCTTCAATACCAGCAGCACCGTCATCATTACAAGCACCATCCTCATCGTTACAAGCAGCAACGTCTTCATCACAAGCCGCACAATCTTCATCATAAGCAGCACATTCTCTATCACAAGCAATACCGTCTTCATCACAATTAATAGCACCATCCACGGAGATGGCACAAGCAGCATCATCTACACCACACGCTATTAATCCATATCCATACTAATATTATAAATGCGAAAGTGTGTCTGTCTGTCTGTCCGTGTGTCCGTCTGTCTGTCTGTCTGTCTGCTACGCTTTCACGGCCCAACTACTCAATCGATTTTGATGAAATTTGGTACAGGGGTTGGTTGTATCCCGGGGAAGGACATAGGCTACATTTTATCCCGGAAAATTGAAGAGTTCCCGCGGGAATCAAACAAATGTATCTGTTCAACCGATTTTGATGAAATTTGGTACAGGGAGAGGTTGTACCCCGGGGAAGGACATAGGTTGCTTTTTATCCCGGAAAATTGCAGTTCCTGCGGGAATAAAAAAAAACAATCCACGCGGACGAAGTCGCGAGTATCATCTAGGTATCACTAATATATTTGCATTAACCATGTTCAAGTTTAAAGTCTGATTACTCGGTAGGTATATAACTAATTAGATAATTAAGAAAGTAACAGTCTAGTTCTATGATTTTCTTGTTTATTTATTTTTAAGAAACTTGAGAGACTGATTGTGAGTTATGTTTACACGCTTAATAAAGTGTATTTTGTGATCTCAATTTATAATATGGTTTTATTTGTTAATTTTAAGTAATAAAACAATTTAGGTTGTGGTATATATTGCAGTTCTCATGGATTTTAAATAAGCATCAAACTGCCCCACCCTATGTATCAAAGTACCCCTCGGGTGGGGTAGATTGATGCAAAAACGTTTTTTTATTAAAATCAGTATATCTCTATACCTAATCACTTTTAGCGGCTATTTCGTAACCAAAATGTAAACTGACATATTAGCCAATGCACACGTAAAAATAAATATTCAAATATGATGCTGTTTGTCCATTAAAAAAGAGATTGAACTTTTGTGCATCAATGTGCCCCTCCTCCCCCTACAGTGCTATAATTGCCTCAAATTTGGGCACACAAAGTTACAATGCAGATCAAAGCCACGTTGCTTTAAATGTGGGGATGAACACCCCTCAGACACTTGTACCGTTGTTTCTGAAAACGCTCATTGTTTTCACTGCACTGGTCGCCACTTTGCCACTAGTAAGTTATGTCCAGAATTCGATAGACAGCAAAAAATTAAAATTTCAATGGCCCAGAGCTGCATATCATATGCAGAGGCAGCTAAAATCCACCCCCCATCTTCAAAACCTTATGCCGATGTAACAGCTTCCTCTCCTTCCCAATCTGGAAATAAAAATCATCCTACCTCAAACTCAAGTTCATATGTATCTCCTACACTAAACAGTTCTCATAGAAAAACTGTGTTTGTTCAACGTCGTGTTCCTCCTAAACAAACCGGAGGGTATGACCGCACTATACATGAATCGATTAACAATGAATATAATAATTATAACTCCCAAATGCCTGATGGTTATGTATTGAAACATAGCTCAAATACAATCCCTCAAAAATCTATTGCAGAATTAATTTTAGAACTTATTAAATTACTTTCTAATTCTAGTAATTCATTTTCTAGTAATAACTCTTCACCGTCCAACGCCGCCAACTCATTATTGACAGCTTTAAACCAAATCTTTAATTATGGACCACAAAATCCTACAGTGGAACTGCAGGAGTGCCATAAGTAAAAAAACTGATATTATTTACTTACTAAATAAATATAAGCCTATGGCTATGTGTCTCTCTGAGACATGGCTGAAACCAGAGTTTCTTTTCAGGATATCTGGTTTCGTTACTGTGAGAAATGATAGACTGGATGGGTATGGTGGAGTGGCCATACTCATTAACAAAGCTTTCTCCTATAAGATTTTTTCACTCCCCTCTCTCAGTGATGGCATTAATGCCATTGCTGTGATTGTAAATAACATTTGTATTATTTCTGTGTATATACCTCATTCTTCTTCTTCCTTATACAATGAGTTTAGTCAATTACTTACTACCCTGCCTAGCCCATTTTTAGTACTTGGGGATTTCAACTGTCAAAATCAATCATGGGGCAGTTCTAGCACTAATTATTATGGTGAATTGATGACAGATATTTTAGACTCTCAAAACATATGTATATTAAACAATGGCACTCCAACTCGACGCACTGGTCCTGGTGAAAGCCTTAGTGCTCCTGATTTGTCTCTTTGCTCTCCGAGTTTGGCATCTTTGATATCTTGGAGTGTACTTGACCATTCTTATGGCAGTGATCATATACCAGTTGTTCTTACTTTACCTATATCTTGCCCTCCTTCTAACCTACAACACAGTTCTAAATTAAAGCATAAACTGCCAGATGACTGGAGTACATTCAAACATTATGTTGAACAAAAACTATCTAGCCTTCCTATTGTTAATGGTGGTAATGAAACAATATGTGCAGAAGAGTTTACTAAAATTTTAATTGATGCTGCAAATGCTTTATTTCCATTAAGAAGTAATAGACAGGGTAAAATTCCGTTTCCTCCTTGGTGGGATCATGAGTGCACTATAGCCATCAAGCAACGGAAGGAGGCTGAGAAAAAATATTGTTCCATGATGACTGCAGAGAATTTCGAAATTTATACCCAAATAGCCCGTTCCACTCGCAAGCTCCTCAAAAAAAAGAAATTTGAGGGTTGGAGACGTTTTTGTGAGTCCTTAAATCCAGATATTTGCCCATCGGTAGTTTGGAAAAATATAAGAAGATTTAAATCAGCTTTCTATTCGTCTTCATCAGGTACATTCTCTATTGAACTAGCCGACCAATTTATGGATAAGTTGGCTCCTGCATCTGCTCCCGACTTTAATAATACCCAATGTTGTATTCCTTACTCGGTAGCTTGTAGTTATACAGACCTTAATGCTCCCTTTTCTTTTTCTGAACTAAAAGGCGTGTTGTCTTATGTAAAAGATTCATCTCCAGGCGAAGATGGCATTACCTTAGATAATATACACGTTCATTGGGCATTACATACTCTTTCTTGATAAACTGCAGTGACGCTTCTTTGAACTACTATTTGAATATTATTAATGCCATTATGTTGTCTGGTAATATTCCTTCTTCTTGGAAAACCCAAGCCATAATCCCTATACCAAAACCAAACAAACCAGCCTCCGATGTTTCTTCTTTTCGTCCAATAGCCCTATCCTCAGTCCTTGCCAAAATAGCTGAGCATCTTGTTAAAAACAGGTTAGAATTTGTAGGGAGTTATTGGATTTCCTCGCTCTACAACCAACTACCTAGTTAGGATTCACTTCCTAAGTGTAGGCGTTGAAATGATACACTCGATAACAACTATCACGATAGTATATTAAAATGATGGCTTATTGAATAATAACATTGTATAGATAAATGGTAAAAGAACGGTGGGCCTAGCAGCGAGGCTAGACGACCACGCTTGTTCGCGTCTGTAGAGTGAATGCTCCTCCGGCCGTTCGACGTTGCTTTCTGCAAATCAGCGATTCGATATTCGAACTTCAGAACATAGCTCGCAGACGTATGCACTGGCCGGTGCGAAGCAAAGAGGCCAGCTAGCGGAGCACCACATCACCCCCCTGCAGAGTGAAAAAGAACGGGAGAAGAAAAAGAAATTAAGTTTGTAAATGCGACGGAAAACGCACCCTACGTCCGGAACGCGTATAAACTGGAGTTGTACTTGTTGCATCTGATGGATCAAGTGACAAGTAAGCTGGTTTCAACCTGTCAATAGAGACTGTGATTGGTTTCCCTTTCACTTCAATCCTAAAAGACTTTTCACCACGCTCCAACACCTTGAAAGGACCGGTGTACGGCTGCTGTAACGCTAACTTGATCGTTCCTCGACGTAAATACACGAATGATGCGGAAGATAAATCTTTAGGTATATAGAAAAACTTTTTGCAATGTGCAGTTGCAGGAGTTGGCGATAGATTCGCCATATGAGTGCGAAGTCTATCAATAAAATATGCTGGGTCAATATGACGATCCTTAAAAGTGGGGTTAAAAAATTCACCTGGCAATCTCAGTGATTCCCCATATACTAGCTCTGCGCTAGAAGTCCCGAGGTCTTCCTTCCAGGCGCTCCTTATTCCCAGGAGTACAAGTGGGAGTACCTCGGTCCATTGCGGGTTAGCGTGACACATAATCGCCGCCTTCAGCTGGCGGTGAAATCGCTCCACCATACCGTTGCATTGCGGGTGATACGAAGTTGTCGTGCGATGCTGCGCGCCGGTCAACTCCACTATCTTAGAAAACAAATGAGAGTTAAATTGAGACCCTTGGTCGGTAATAATGACCTCAGGACACCCTAGCCTTGCTAACCAGCCAGAAACGAATGTAGCTGTGCACGTTTCGGCGGTAATGTCTGGCATTGGAAATACCTCAGGCCATCGTGTAAAACGATCGATGACGGTGAGACAGTACTTGAAACCAGACGAGTAAGGTAATGGGCCTACTATATCCATATGAATCACAGAAAAACGATTAGATGGTTCTGAAAATTTAGACAAAGGTGAACTTGTATGGCGGGTAACTTTTGATAGTTGACACCCCTGACAAGCACGTGTCCACATGCGACAATCCTTTCTCATAGACGGCCATACAAAACGTTCAGCTATCAAGCGTGAAGTAGCTCGTACGCCAGGATGACTAAGATTATGAAAGCTGTCAAAAATATTCCTTCGGAAATTCTGAGTAACAAAGGGACGGGGTTTTCCAGTAGAGAGGTCACAAACTAGTTTAACTGTTGTGCCTGGAATCGGAACGCGTGCCAACTTCATTGAAGTTGAATCACGCAGCTTCCTTAATTCCTCATCGGATGCCTGCGAACGAGAAAGCTCCACGAGGAGGTCCTGTGCTGAGATGCCCTCCACTCGCGAGAACGCATCTGCAACGAGGTTGTCTGCCCCTTTGACATGCTGAATATCTGTAGTATACTGTGAAATAAAAATAATTTGATTTAACTGAACAGGGGGAAGCTTTTCTCGTTTTTGAGAGAAAACATATAACAAAGGTTTGTGATCAGTAAAAATCGTGGCGGGCTGAGCCTCTAGAATGTGCCTAAAATGCTGCACACTTTCATAGACTGCTAATAATTCCCTATAATAAGCTGGCCAAGTAGACTGCTTTTCGGTCAGCTTTTTACTGAAAAATGCTATCGGCTGCCAACCTTGTCCTACCTTTTGCTGCAGACAGGCACCTACATGCGAACAAGACGCATCAGTAAATAATCCTAGATGAGCGTCAGGCAAAGGGTGCGCTAAAAGGGTTGCGTTAGCTAAACTTTCCTTACAAGCTGCAAAACTACGCTCTAAATCAGGTGACCAAATAAATGGCTTTGCACCTTTACCTTGAATAGCTGACAGAGCATCAATGAGTGGCGCTTGATAACGTGCAATGTGAGGAAGAAATCTCCGATAAAAATTTACCATACCAAGGAAACGTCGGACTCCTTGAACCGTTTTTGGCAAGGGAAAGTCCTGTAAATCCTTGATCCGTTCGATAGGCGGGCTGATACCAGCAGCACTAATCCTATAACCGAGGAACCTTACTTCTGAAACATTGAAATGGCATTTTTTCTCATTAATTACCACGCCGTATTCCTCTAAGCGCTTGAATAATAAACGTAAATGCTCGGCGTGCTGCTGCGGGTCCCTAGAAAAAACTAAAATATCATCAACATAAGCAAAACAAAAATCCAAGCCACGTACGACTTCATCAATAAACCGCTGGAATGTTTGACCAGCGTTGCGTAACCCGAAAGCCATATAAGGAAATTCAAAAAGACCAAAAGGGGTTATAATTGCTGTTTTACAAATATCCTCTTTTGCGACAGGAATCTGTTGATATGCTTTAACTAAATCAATCGTACTAAAGATCGTTGAATTAACCAAATTTTGATTAAAATCACCGATGTGACGAACGGGATACCTATCTGGTATCGTTCGCGCATTCAAAGCGCGGTAATCACCGCACGGACGCCAGTCAGTGTCACCTTTTGGAGCTAAATGTAAAGCGGAAGACCAAGCGCTATCGGAAGGCCTAGCAGAACCGCATGCTAGCATGTTATCAAATTCTTTCTTTGCAACGGCGAGCTTCTGCGGACCTAGGCGGCGCGGGCGAGAAGATACTGGTGGTCCATCAGTAGTTCTGATGAAATGCACCGTGTTGTGTTTTATCTCGCGCACTGGGCCTGGAGGTCTAATAATGGCCGGAAATTCCGATAAAATATCGTTTGCACTACTTACTGTCTTCACGCTATCTTGCTCACATACCGTGATTGACGCCGTACTAGAGAGTCCAGTCGAGTTGTCAATCAGGCGGCTGGTGCTACAATCTGGTAACAAATTAAAATGCGCTAAAAAATCTGCACCAATAATGGCGGTGCTAACATCGCATATAACAAAATGCCATCTAAAATCTCGGCGTAATCCTAAATCTAAACCTAAAAGAATTGAGCCATACGTTTTAATGACGCTGCCGTTTGCAGCGCGCATACTATAATCGGCAACTTTAGGGTGCCGTTCTACCCACGAAACTGGATAACAAGATACATCAGAGCCAGTATCTATTAAAAAACGAATTTTAGATCTTCTTTCTGAAATAAATAATCGGCGACTACGTTGCGGGCAAGCTGGCATCGCCTCTACAGATTGCCTTGCCGGTTTCCCGGATCCACAAATGAACACGGCTTTGTGCATTTTGTCGCGCGCGATGCAAATCTACGATGATACCAACAAACCTCACCACCGTTATTTCGGTTGTTAGGAGAGGGTGAAAATAAACGATTGTTAAAACGTCTTCTGGACCTGCTTCTGCTTCGGTTAGAAAACTTACTATCCTTGGTAAGCGCTGCTATTTGTTTGGTCAGCTCATCAATGCGACCTGAAAGTGTAGCTACGTTAGAATCGGATGAGCAAGCTGTTTTTTCTAAAGTAGAAGTAGAAGTAGATGGAGATGGAGTCACAACTGAAGTAGAGGGAGTAGTTACGCCAGGAGAGACCTCTAAAATTTTGTCCGCTAGGTCTGCAATTTTGTCCAAGCTTAGCTCAGACTGAGCGGCTAAAATTGCCTGAAGATGCTGCGGTAAACAACGCATCCATAATTGACGCAAAATACTTTGATCGCGCAATGCATGTCCTGCAAGAGAAAGTAGGTGGCGAAGAAATTGTGATGGTTTGCGATCACCTAATGCCTCGTTGCTTATTAATTGTCTAACTCTTTGTTCTTCAGACGCAGAGAGACGACGGATGAGTTCCTTCTTTAAAAATTGAGGCTGAGTGATAACATCTTCAATCTCACCTATTATACGCGAATCCAATTGTGCAACAACATGATCAAATTTTGTTTGATCAACCGTGATACCTGAAATTGCAAATTGCGCCTCGACTTGAGCGAACCAGACTGTAGGTCGGTCCACCCAAAATGGTGGAAGTTTAGCTGAAACCTTACAAATTTTAGGTGCATCTGCAATGGGGTCAGATGCGGTACTCGCCAGCTTGGACCGTAGCGACTTATTTTCTTCCACTAATGGCATAGCTGATCCAAGCAGCTCCTTAATTTTTCTCTTAAGCGACTCATTTTCGTCTTCCAAATTTTTAATTTTCTCCATTATTTATATTTAAGATCCTAAAATTTAAAAAAAAAAAAAACTAATTCGCTGAAAGAAAATAAATTATTGTTTACAAAATATCTGAAAATGTCAGATAGTCACGTTCCTATAAAACAAATTCAAAACAATTGACACTATTGTCTATAAATTTTCTCTTCCAAAATTTGAATTTGAACTATAATCTTCCTTCTTATATTTGAATCTTGAAAAAAAGAAATAAAATCTGCGATGTCAAATGTCCAACGATCCGTCACAGCATTCTATTTATTCGAAAATAATTTCGAAGTCTTCTTCGATGAATTTATGTTTCTCCTTGGCAACGATGCTTCACAATAATATTCTTGTTTAAATAAGTATTCTTCTGATTACTATTAAATTTCAAAGATTATTCTTCTTCTAGCTTGATATGAAACGTCCTCAAAAAGCGAGCTTTGACCTTTTATTGAGGTCACTTGAAAATAGACTGACCTTTTATTGAAAATATTCTTCTCGGGGTCACCATTTGTAGAGAGTTATTGGATTTCCTCGCTCTACAACCAACTACCTAGTTAGGATTCACTTCCTAAGTGTAGGCGTTGAAATGATACACTCGATAACAACTATCACGATAGTATATTAAAATGATGGCTTATTGAATAATAACATTGTATAGATAAATGGTAAAAGAACGGTGGGCCTAGCAGCGAGGCTAGACGACCACGCTTGTTCGCGTCTGTAGAGTGAATGCTCCTCCGGCCGTTCGACGTTGCTTTCTGCAAATCAGCGATTCGATATTCGAACTTCAGAACATAGCTCGCAGACGTATGCACTGGCCGGTGCGAAGCAAAGAGGCCAGCTAGCGGAGCACCACAAATTTTTCATTGAAAATAGTAACATTTTGACAGCCAATCAGCTGGGATTCAGAAAAGGCCGTAGCACCATAGACAATATTAGTATTTTTGTTTCGGATATTCGTTTAGCTTTCTCGACTAATAAGTCAGTTCTTGCGGCCTTTCTTGATATCAGCTCTGCGTATGATAATGTGCTGGTCTCAGTAATGCATAAAAAATTGCATGACCTTCATGTACCTCAATTATTAATTACATTTATCATTAATATGCTTTCTGAAAGATGTATTATATTAGACCTAAACAGTGGTACTCAACTATCAAGGCTCGTATGGAGAGGCCTGCCCCAGGGGTCGGTCCTTAGTCCATTATTGTACAATGTATATACCTATGATTTAGAGACCTCCTTGAACTCAGATGTAAATGTCTTGCAATATGCTGATGACCTTCTTATATACATCTCGGACATTTCTATAGAAAAAGCTAGTAGCTGCTTAACCACTACTCTTAATAAGCTAAATGATTGGTTAGATGTCAATGGACTGGAATTGTCTGTTAGTAAAAGCACCGTGGTTCTATTTTCTAGACGGAGAATTATACCTGATTTCAGCGTACTTTATAAGGATAATTCTATTCCTGTAAAGTCTGAAGCAAAATTCTTGGGAGTTATTTTAGATTCCAAACTTACTGGAGTACCCACTGTGACTATATTGTAACTAAATGTGAAAGAAACTTAAACATGATCAGGTGTCTTACCGGTGTTTGGTGGGGTGCCCATCCTTCGACCCTGCGTCTTATTTATAACGCCCTCATTCGTAGCTTACTAGATTATGCCACTTTTATTCTAGAACCCTGTAATGCTGCTGCTCTTAACAAATTAGATGGTGTGCAGGCCAAAGCTTTAAGGATCATCCTTGGAGCCATGAAATCTAGTCCCATTAATGCTATGCAAATAGAGTGTGTTGAACCACCTCTAAGTTTAAGACGTCAATTTCTATCTGATAGGTATTTATTTAAAGCCATGCAATTTTCTCATCATCCTTTACGTGATAAACTTCAACTCCTTTTGACATTCATAGATACTCGTTCATACTGGTCTCGTAAATCTCCTCCCTGCCTTATTAAAAGCTATCGAATATTTTGCTCTATACAAGCGCCGATGTATAATACATTTTGTTATCCTATTTTTAATAGTAAATTTAAAGCATTAATAATCTCTCCGAATGTTAGGATCAATCCAGATATTCCAAGAAACCAATTGGAAGCTCCTCAATATGTGAACATATTGAAAGAAAATGAATTTACGGATTTTCATTACATATATAGCGATGCTTCTAAGCATGCACCAGATGGCACAGTCGGAGTGGGAGTTTTCCATTTTCAGTATAATATAGTCCAAAAAATAAAACTACCGCCTGAATCATCTGTATTTACTGGAGAATGTCTTGGTCTGTTTAAATCAGTTGAATATATACTTCTTGCCAAACTTAAGAAATCTCTTATATTTACGGACTCTATGAGTGCTCTGCAAGCTTTATCTAGGTTTCCATTCAAATCTGCTCAGATTAACCATGTTGTTATTAAAATTAGAAACCTCCTAGTTACGTGTGAAGAAAGAGGCTATACAGTGGTGTTTTCCTGGGTACCAGGTCACTCTGGCATTTCGGGAAACGAACGTGCTGATCAGCTTGCTAACGAGGCTATTTTATGCGGAGATATGGCATATGCAGACTATTGTAACTCTGCCTATGATTTGTGTACATTACCAAAACATTCCCTTCAAGAATCTTGGAGAGTGGCTTGGGCGACCTCTAGCCAGTCAAAAGGTAGAACATATGCTAGGATTCAAAACTTTATTCCGTCAAAGCCATGGTTCTCACGTTTGAGGTTGGGCAGGAGGGTGACGTGTATCTTGACGCGTATGCGTTTGGGTCACGTTTGTTCACCTGTTCAACTGGCGAAATTTGGAATTGTGGATAGTGATTTGTGTGAATGCGGTGCGGTGGGTGACTTGAACCATATATTTTTAACATGCCCAGTATATAACAGGGATGCATTTTACCAGGGTCTTATTCAGTGTCATATACCATTTCCGACTTCTGTTGACATCCTCTTGTCCTCTGATGAACCTTGTGTATATAAACTTTTTTCCTCATTTATCTTACTTAATGATATTAAACTGTAAATATATGTTGTTAGTACATAAGTATATTAAGTCTATTCCATTTTATATTATTTTCTACCCTTTTCTGATCCTTCCCAAAATTCCGTTTTTTTTTAAATTTTGATTTTACTATTTTAAAATAAGTTTCTCCGTTTTATTAAATTAAAAAAAAAAAAAAAAAAAAAAAAAAAAAAAAAAAAAAAAAAAAAAAAAACTTGACTATGGCTCAAACGCTCGACGCGCGGAGCCAATAAACAAAAGAAGAAGAAGAAGAACAATGCTGATTATTTAATCTGTGTTATGCCTAAAGCTTTCGAAAAAATAAATTATTATTTTTAACAACTTCAACTCTTTGCAACATGTTGCGTCTTTGCAGGTTGTATATACTTGTTACCCATCCCTTTCACAAGTTTCCCTGCGAAAAATAATGCTACGTGCAATATGTTCACACTTTACACCTGAATGTTTATCAGGTTCCCTATCACTCTTGACTGCTTAACATTATTAGGTATCAGAACTTCTATTGAGAACTTATTTGAGTAATGTCTTAGTTAAAAGAAAAAATTATTGCTCAAAGAAATCACACCGTAGATGGTTATGGTTATTCTGTATTCTAAATGGTTATCGTTAAATCAGAACATCAAAGACTTAGTATTCTTTTATTCATAAATAACGTTAAAGTCAAGGTAAAAAGAAGAACCCTGGCTTTGGCAACCTAAAGAGATTTTTGAAGTACGGTCAACTTTGACGATAACTATAACCATCGATGGTGCAATTGACCGTTTAATTAACGGTGTCTAAGTATGCTCTATACAAGTCAGTCCTTGACTGCGATCTCATTTGGTGATAAGTGACTACGATTACACTGCTTTATCCTTTACAAAGCAATAAAAGTGAATAAAATCAAGTCCCCCTGACCTGACTAAGTCAATGTCCTAGCACTGTCTGTAACCTCACTGTAGTTAGGTCACACGCGGGTAATCATCATAGCAATATTTCAGCTATACCGACAGACATAAGGCCTATATTAGTTTATACGAATTTTCAAATAACAACGAGTGACCATCGATTTGTCGCGCGAAGACCTTGACCGCAGATAATTCCAAATTTTTCGCCAACCTTAACTGTATCTAGATTGGACTAGAAACTAATGTGCGCTAACTGAAACGTGACAAGTCCGTAATAATACTATTAATGCGAAACTGTTTGTTTAGATACATAGATAAATGATTTTTCATCCCACCATCTCGGAAAGAGTATTTTTAATCTTCGATATCTGAATGCAAAAGCCGTTATTATCCTCTTGAGGATAAAGTAAATTGAATTTAGAACATCGTGTGCACGTTAGTACATATCACTCGTCTATGAAGTTTGTGAATTCAAAACATCATTAAAACCTATTTACTTCTACCTCTGTGGTGCCGAATTTCCATACAACCTTTTTTAATTTGTTAAAAACTCACACTCGTAACCTTCTTGGTGTACTTTTTTAATTTGCTTTGCGCGCACCATTTTATTTCACGTCATGTAATTTCCTCGCTGAGGCGGGATGAAAAGTTACGTGTTGCACTCGAGTGAAAAGATTTTTCACCTCGTGCTCTTTTGATTCCCTCGCTGACGCTCAGGATTCTAATTTTTGAACCACGAGCGCATCGCTTGCTCGGTCATCAAAATTGAGCACGCGGTTAAAAAACACTTTTTCACTCTTGTATAACAAATAACTATTAATTCAATTTACAATATTTGCTTAAAGAAGTACCTAGGTAAGTAACTCTATTGCCCATTAAAATCGTTCGTGGACAAAAAAGGCAGCACAAACCCTCAATAAGCTGCAGCGCTGGTTTTCAGGAGGAGCCTTAAAGTGTCTATAGACGTGTTTCCGACTGGCGAAATACACTCCTTATAACTAAAACATATAAATTACTAAACAATTTAACTATAATATATAGCTATAATACTAAAAGTCAAAGGGGTTCCCAGGAATTTAAAATCTAAATCTACGCAGACGGAGTCGCGCGTTTCATATAGTAATATATATGTCACCGTTAAATTGTAAAATAAATCATCATTAAAATGTGAAAATGATCTAGGGAACCTAATATGATTTTACAAGACCTATTCATCGATACCCCACTTGCCCATAGTTCATTAACTTTCATTTTTAAATTTCTAGTGGGCGCTATTTTCTTTTTTCTCAAATTCTTCCGTAGTGACGCTCGGAAGATTAAGACAAATCTAGTGGTGCAAGTATCATAAAAATCGGTTCAGCCGTTTTGTCTGTAGTGCGACCCAAAGGAATACATTAAAAATGAACCTTTGGAACCTCGTAAATCCTTCAAATGCAGAGTGAATAGGCATCTTCTAGGCAAGCACGCTCCACCTAAGGCTGCATCACCACTTGCAAGCAGGTCTTATTGCAGCCAAGCGCTAATATTATATTTTTTTTTAAAGTCCGTGTCCTTGTGTGCTTCGGCCTAAGTCATATTGCGATACAATTTGCATCTATCATTGTTACTATCTCAATAGTTGTGCTTCTGAAAATATTAACGGGAAATAAATCAAAAAAGAACGAAAATTATTTTACTAAGTAAAACTGTATATTATTTGGTAAGAAGTTACATGACTAGATTATTTTGCACTCGGATTCATGATCTGCTTGACATTTCAGGATGTTTTCTGAAAAAAGAAAAAGGTTAGTTATACAACTTGCATTCACCAAAGGATTAATAATATCATTTCTTTTCGGATTTTCTCTTTATTTGAGCCACAAAGCTTACCCTCGTACTAGGTATGTACTCTTCTATGTAGTTCATTACACGTACTACATAGAAGATTTTGAAGAATCAGTTTTTTGATATTTCTTTTTAAGAACCTAATTTCCGCGTTGATGCGGTAGTTGGTGTTATTACAGACTATAATCTATCTCTGAGCCAAATTTTATCTAGATCCGTTCAGCCGTTCTGGCGTGATTGAGTAGCAAACATCCACCCAAACTTTTGCATTTATAATATTACTAGATGATTCCCGCGACTTCGTCTGCGTGGATTAGGATTTTTGATTCCCGCGGGAACTCTTAAATTTTTCGGGATACAAACTATCCCTATACAAAATATCATCAAATTCGGTTGAATAGTTGTGCTGTGAAAGCGTAGCAGACAGACAGACAGACAGACACACTTTCGCATTTATAATATTATTAGTATAGATAGATAGCTTTGTGGTCACCGGTGCGTGTCGCTTGCGCAGATGCTTGTTGAGCGACTGCTTGTGCGCGTAGCGCGCGGGGCACGCGGCGCACGCGTATGCGCGCGTGGGCGGCGCGTGCGTACGCGCGTGCAGGCGCAGCGAGCGCGCGGAGGCGAGGCGGCGCGGGCAGGCGGCGCACGCGTACGCGCGCGCGCCATGGCCGCGCATGTGCGCCGCGAGCTTGTTGGTCGCGAAGCGCGCGCCGCACACGCTGCACATGTACGGCTTCACGCCTGCGACACACACAAAGGGCTATGAGACGAAAAACGAGTGTGCTTTAGACCACACGACTGAAGTAAAACTTCTTTATAGTACGAGAAATAAGATACATAACTGAAACATACATGACGAAACGTAACTGACTATGAGAGAAAGAGAGAAGAAAATGTGTGCTCGCACCTCTCTCTCTTGCCCCTACAGTAATATACGAAACGTAACTCTCTCTTTCTATATCTTCACTAATTTATATCTCCCTCTCAAGTTTTGTTCGCCTCGCCCGATCACACTTTTCGTAACGCTCTCGTCACGCATTTCACCAGCTTACTCCCCAAGTCAAGGGTGCGTAAAGAAGTTTTACTTCAAAAACGTCCTCACCCACCAACAGATTTGAAACATATTTCGTCCGAAGCGTCTAGTAGATTAGATAATTTAATGCTTTGGCGACATTCTTCAAATCTGGAAATTCCTGAGATTTAGGGATTGTATGTAAATTTCTACTGCATTTTTTACCTTATATCTATTACTAATATTATAAATACGAAAGTTTGGATGGATGGATGTTGGTTACTCAATCACGCCAGAACGGCTTAACGGTTCAAATTTGGTACAGGGATATCATTACTATTCATACCGAAAAATCCGTTTCTAAATACACGACGAAGTCGCGAGCATCCTTTAGTAACAATTATTATTATTGACCATACGCTTGGCGCTATGATATAAATAGTTCTCTAAAACGACACAACAGATGGTGATATCAAGAATATAATCTTTGTACACAATTAATTATCCTTAACTAATGATATAATTTATTCAATTTATTACAACCACACAACTCTGTCTGTGAACTCACCGCAACCTATTCGCAGTATTAATTTAAAAAAATAGAGCTGGCTCGAATCCCGGAGACAGATATATAGACTAATGTCTAACTGGAAAATCTAATAGTTTCCATGAGTTAAAAAATATAGACCCACGCGAAGCAAGTAATATTATATTATCATCAATAATGATAAACAAGCTCAGATATAATTTAAATTCACTTACCAGTATGTATCCTCATGTGGTCACTCAAAGTGTTCTTGCTGCCAAATGTCTTCCCGCATTCTCCGCAAATGTAGGGCCTTTCTCCTGGAATATAATAATAATAACCCATTGACCATAATAATTATTATTGAAATTTTGTAAGAAATAGTACCTACATCAGATTTTGACAATAATATGATAGAGAGAAAAACCTAATTTACACAGTATTAATTTAACAATACACTTATATTTCAATAATTCACAATAATAACTATAAGCATTATTTGTTATTAATAGTCATTATACCTCATGAAACAGAAAGTATAACCTGTCAATTTGACTCGTTTCATGTCATACGATTTAATCGGCGGATACGCACGCCATGTTGAAAATGGTTACTATAATTACGAGTGTTTCGACGACGACCTGAATTAACTTCAGTCTCCTGCCGGCAGACTCAAACGATTATTAAATACCTTCGGTGTTCGTTTGATCGTTATTTTGATTATGAGCTCGCTTACAAAAATAACCCCTACAACTTTTATAAATGCGAAACTATCTGCTACGTTTTTATGGTCCAGCTATCAACAGATTTTGATAAGTATCCGCGGTCCTTAGCATTGCTGGTTGTGCAATTGAACTAACCAGTATGCTTCCTGATGTGCGTGTTGAGATTGGTGACGGAGGTGAATGTCTTCCCGCAGCCGGGCGCGGGGCACGGCCGGCGCGCGCGCGGCTTGCAGTGCCGTAGCGCGAGCGCGCGCGACACCGAGCGCGCGCCGCACGCGCCGCACGGCCAGTCGCGGCAGCCGCTGTGACGCTTGCTGGAAACAATAAATAAATCTTGATTTGAGACTGGATGATGCCCGCGACCTCTTCCATGTGGATTGAGGTGTTTTGGTTCTCAAGGGAACTCTTTAACATTCCAGGATAAGAGTAACCAATATGTTATTCCAGACTAAAAGGTCAGGGTTAAAATATCTAAAAAAACAATACGTTTATTGATTAATTATTGAGCATCCGCTTTCCTCTTTTAGGCACTACTTCATTTTGACGTTCCATTTTATCGTTGCCTAGTAATAATCTTGTAATCCATTACATGAATACCATTTAAGTATCTCTGTCACTATACTATGAAAAGGAAATGTATGTTTTGTTAATAATTATTTTTATTTATTGACAAGCCTCAATGAAACGTGTAATTGATCGAACAAAGCATTTAAAGGAACGCCCTTTGATTGCATCTGTCTGCCATCTGTGGTTGAATAGTTGAACTCGCTAACCAAAACGTCAAGCGCCATCTAGTGTGGGAAAGCAGTTTTTTGTGAAACCTTTTTTATTTATTTTCTCAGTTTTCAGAGTCTTCAGACTCCTGAAACTTTTTTATCTGAAAACTATAAAATATAACAATTACAATAATAAAGAAATCATACTTAAAAATATTTTTTAGACTCGCTCACAACAATAACTAACGCCATCTAGTGTGGGAAAGCAGTTTTTATGGTGAAACCTTTTTTATTTATTTCCTCAGTTTTCAGAGCCTTCAGACTCCTGAAACTTTTTTATCCGAAAGCTATAAAATATTACAATTACAATAATAAAGAAATCATTGCTGCACATTGATTTTTGACACCTAGGCAAGCTCCCATAGTGGCACTGGTCAAGTCCTTTCATCCAGATCCGTTCAGCAGTTCTGGAGTGATTGAGTAACTAACATCCATCTATCCATACACTTTCTCTTTTCTACAACTTTCACATTTTTTAATATTAAGTAGTATAGATAAGCTGACCAGAAAATCTAAATAATATAACTGTATATCACAGTAGCTACACAATTATTACTATTATTTTTAAATTCAAGTGGGTATATACTTACAGATGAAGTGTATAATTAAACTTTCTAGTAAATTGTTTGCCACAAATCTGGCACGTATGAGATGCAGGCTTGTTTGGAGAGTTCTTGGAATTCTCACTATTTACACCTCGGACCTCACTTTCATTACAATCATCAGCCTCTATTGATTCTTGATTGTGCTCTGTGCTCTTTGCTTCTGCATTATTTGTGGAATAGTTAGTACCAATGTAAACATGCCTAGTATCTGAAATGGATGATGAATTTCCTTCAAAGATTATCATGTAAGTATAATAGATAGAACTGACTTGTTGGTCTAGTTGTTAGCATGTTTCACTGCAGCCGACGAGGTCCCGGGTTTGGGTCCCGGGCCATAATTATGTAATGGTGTTTTAGGACTAGAAATTCTGAGTACTAGCCCGGAGTTAGGAAGTTGGCGGTGTTTCACCTTCGTGCCTCGGAGCACGTTAAGCCATTGATCCCAGTTATTATCACTAACATAATAGTCATAATAGTCATTAAAGAACCCCAACACGCATTGGAGCAGTGTGGTGGGTCTAAGCTCTGATAATCTCTCTCCTATGAGAGTGGAGGCCCAGCTGTGGGACATTAATGGGCTGTATTCAGAGATAATGGATACAGATTTTACCCAAAGTTTGGTAATTATAATTATATGGATAATTAAATGGATAGTTATATATATTATAAATTGGAAAGAGTGTCTGTATTTTATCTGTTCATAGCCTGATGATAGAGTTCAACGGAACTGTTTTTGACAAAATCTAGTACAGTGATAGCTAGCTTGCGTCCCAGAGTAGTACAGGCTACTTTTATCCCAAATCCGAATCAAAAAGTTTTGACAGGATTTTTACAAGGAACCTAAACAAATGTGGATGAAGTCGCTGGTATCATACCAATATTATACTAAAATGCGAAAGTGTTGTGTTTGTTTAATTGCATTTAATCACGCCACAACAAAGCAACGGTTCGGCGTGATTTTTTGTATGCATACCTGTAGCATAGGACCTGAAGAGTGACATAGGGTATTTTTTATCCCCGAAAATGAAGGAATTCAATTGGGAATAACAAAAATCTTATTCCACCTGGTTCCTTAGGTTAGCAACTGCACTGTGCAGGTATATTATGTAGAAGTCTACAAGGTTGGGCTTTAGTATACTGGACGCGGCGGAGGGGGGAGGGAAGGGGGGTGGAGGGAGGGGGGGAGGGGGTGAACCCTCCCTCCAAGGGAAAAATGTCGAAACTCAATAGTTTTCGTGAAATAATTTTTTAAAGTTTTGAAATTGGTTGGGCTATAGTATAGTGACGGTGACGGAGGAGGGAGGGGAGGGGGGAGGGGGGGGGGAGGAGGGGAGGGGATATACCCCCCCTCAAAGTAAGACGTTCCGAATTTTAGTAGTTTCCGAGATATTAATTTTTTAAAATTTTGAGGTTAGGTTTCACTTTTATACCTTTTAATTAATTATACCTACTTCAAACTACCTTACCTTTTGTTTTAGGTAGTGGAAAAGGTTAATTTCTTAAATAGAATGGGCTACGCCAGAAGACTCGCTTCGTCGCCCCTGAATGAAGCTTCGCCTACTCGACCTTCGTTTCGCTGCGGAGGTCGCCGGCTCACTTCGCTCGCCACCTCCCCCCTTCGCTCCACTCGGCCTCGTAGGCTCGCTTCATTCAGGACCTCCTACGCGAGCTTCTGGCTACGCGCTTAAAAAAAACACTAGGGGTAGGGCAGACAAGACTGCGTGGAATCGGGGTGTGCCGATTCGGTTTCGTGTATCATATGCTCAAATACCTAAATATACGTATAATAACCTACCTTTATACCTTTTTAGTTAAATAATTAAACCTATAACCTTTAAACGTTTTTTTTTAACCTTATAACCTCTAAACTGAAATGCGCGTAAAACGATACTCATAGATTTGAATTCTGGCGCCAACGCACGCGTTCCGTTTTACCAATAATCAATATAGACATTGTTTATGGTTTGAATACGATTATTAGCATTTTGTGATACTTTATAAGTTTGGAACGGATTTTATTACGTAAAACGAAACTTTAGTACGCCAACTAAACGTCAATGAGTCTGTAATCTATGGCAAATGTCGTAATAAATAGTGAAAAGTGTTGAAGAATTGCGAATTTTCAAAAAATTATTTCTCGAAAAGTATTAGGATTCGACGTAAAATATTTTAGTGCAAGGCTTACCACATGAAGGTCTTTCTGTAAAAAAAATATGAACGTCCAACTCCGCGTCCAGTATACTAAAGCTGAGCCGTCTACAATAATAAACTAGCTTATGGTTTACCTTTCAGGTTTTCTTTAAATTGTAAAAATATTTCATTGGCCCTTTGGCACTTGTTCAAGAATTTGGCAAACACGTTCAATTCGTCGAGGCATTGGCTGCAGATAGAAGCCGGGCCTCCATCATCCATGCGAATGCTTAATTTCGCATCTTTGACCAGTTTCTCATAAATGGAAGAACCACCTTTCATTGAAAACAGGGAACATGAATCTGTTCTTATTTCAAAGCATATTCGACACACTTTGTCAAGGTCTTCAGGATGACAAAACATGTTTTCCATGTTTTTGTGTAGTAGATTATTAATTGTCTTTTAATTCACAAAGCATAATATTACTAAATAACCAAAGAAAGAACGAAATGGAAAAATAAAAATTCAAATAAAAACAAGCAATTACTGTCTCTGAAAACAAGCTGTCAAAATGATGTTGACACTTGACGTAAACATTTGACAGATTGAGACGTCTTGCTACTTGCTAATAGGGTACTTATTATGTTCCGTTGTGCACTGCGAGCACCATAGAGGTAGTATAAGGTAAGAGTACTACTATCGCACCGCACTCCTTGTGCGCGGCGTAGGCAAGTGAACTATAGCTACTAATATTTATAGATATGTAAAAAATAGGGATGGGCAATAGTGCGCTGCAAGTGCGAAGTCGATAAAATACATCTGAGCGGTACGGTACCTATTGTTTGTGTTTGTTTGTACCCTATCATACTAATATTGTGAAAGTGTGTTTGTTTGTTGGTCTGTTCAATCACGCCTCAATAGAGCAACGCAAGACGTGATTATTTGCATGGGTATAGTTGAGGACGTGGAGAGTGATATTTATCCCGGAAAATTAAAGCGGTTCCGTGGGAATTAAAAAAAACTTATTCCACGCGGATTAAGCCGATATGTTTTTTAATGATCGATCGTATATCCATACTAATATTATAAATGCGAAAGTGTGTCTTTCTGTCTGTCCGTTCGTCTGAAGCCCGCGACTTCGTTCGCGTGGATTGATTTTTTATTCCCGCGGGAACTCTTTATTTTTCCGGGATAAAAAGTAGCCTATGTCCTTCCCCGGTATATAACCTGTCTCGGTATCAAATTTAATCAAAATCGCTTAAGTAGTTGGGCGTAACTGACAGACAGACACACATTCGCATTTATAATATTAGTATGCATTGATGTATATCCGATGTATATCGAATGCATAAAATATGTAAGAAAAGGTGCAAACCTGTGTTTTAATGTGCAATTATAAAATAAAAGTATAAGTTTGATTCTTTGATTCTTTTACTATAAAAATATCGAAAATAAATTCTTTCATAACGTACGTTAATATTTATCTTTAGTTTCTGTCCATAATTATGTTTCAAAAAATTAAATTGTTTGAAATTAATAACCAGTCTTACGCACCTAATCAACAGGCAACACTGAACAAAATTACAGCTATAGTATTTATCTTTAGTTTCTGATCATAATTTGAGTAACAAAAAATTATATTGTATGAAATTAATAACCAGTCTTACGCATCTAATCAACAGATAACACTTAATAAAATTACAACTATAATACGTATCTTTAGTTTCTGATCATAATTTGAGTAACAAAAAAAAATTTCAATACGGCTGGCCTTTTTTAATTTTGGTAATAGATACCTCTTTTGTGATCTCAGGGAACTCTATATATCGATTTTGAACGAAATCGGCCCAATAACAAAGAATTTAAATATGGCGCTGGCCTTTTTCAATTTTGATAACAGATACCTCTTTTGTGATCTCAGGGAACTCTATACATCGATTTTGAATGAAATCGGCCCAATAACAAAAAAATCAATATGGCGCTGGCCTTTTTTAATTTTGGTAACAGATACCTCTTTTGTGATCTCAGGGAACCCTAAATATCGATTTTGAACGAAATCGGCCCAATAACAAAAAATTTCAATATGGCGCTGGCCTTTTTTAATTTTGGTAACAGATACCTATTTTGTGATCTCAGGGAACCCCATATATCGATTTTGAACTAAATCGGCCCAATAACAAAGAATTTCAATATGGCACTGGCCTTTTTTAATTTTGGTAACAGTTACCTCTTTTAAGATATCAGGGAACCCCAAATATCGATTTTGAATGAAATCGGCCTAATAACAAAAAAATTGAATATGGCGCTGTCTTTGTACATTTTCCTCTTTTGTGATCTCAGGGAAACCCAAAATATATCGATTTTGAAAAAAAAATTCCCAACTAACAAAGAATTTCAATCTGGCGCTGACTTTTAAAATTTATGATCTCATGGAACCCTAATTCGAAATTGAATCGTAATTTGAACGAAATCGGATCAGCAATAACAAATTTCAAAACCTATGGCGCTAACTTTTTTTAAATTTTGTTAATAATTTTCTCTGTTGTGATCCCAGGGAACAGCGATATCTGTGCCGGCGCCCGAGTCGAATGTATCACATCACTATTCGATTCGGTGAACAGTCGGCTATCGTAGCGGGGTTGCGGGGCGGTGCGGGCGGTATTATGTTACCTTGCGTCCCACGTCTGTATCACCCCCGCGACACGTATTTCTATTTTACATGAAAGTTTAAAAAATATGACTAACCGGTGAAATGTGATGTTGGAATTATGTTTATTATGATAACAAGTATCATGTTTGCATGTTTCTATGCCACATTTAACCATTTTTTCCAGTTTAAAAACGGAATTTCGGTCCCGAGTTCGCGATGGGCGCTCTCAGCGCTAGCGTTCCTTTGACTAAAGAGCTTGCTGACGGAACGATGCTATGTTCCTACCGGTGCCTACTGTTCTTGCTTACAAGCACGCACTCTATAGGCTATACTACCTCTGTGGCGAGCACTGTTCATATATGTTCCGATATACACTGAGAGCACTGTTCAGTACTCTTACTGGGGAGAAATTCGTCCCGAGGACTGCCGCAGTATCCTAGGGAAATATATGACGTCATAAATCGTCGTCATTTTTGTACTGTGAGCACTGGCGTTTTCGAGGTAAGGTGCTCTCGGTGCTGGGCGCTGGCTGCGTTCCGTTTTAAACAGTGACCAGTATAGCTAACTATAAAGGAACGGTTTCGCAGTATACTAAATTGACGTCACACCTTACAGTGCTCACAGTGTATTTCGGAACATACCTTACAGGGGATCTTTGGCGAGAAATTCGTTCCGTTATGGACTGACAGTATACTGCTGCAGTATAATATAAATATATGACGTCATAAACCGTCGCCATTTTTGAACTGTGAGCACTGCCGTTTTCGAGGTAAGGTGTTCTCAGTGCTGACTGAGTTCCGTTTTAAACAGTAACCAGTATAGCTAACTACAAAGGAACTGCTTAGCAGTATACTAAATTGACGTCACACCTTACAGTGCTCGCAGTGTACCTATCTGAACATACTCTTTAATATTAATACAGATGTATAGATATGACTTCAATAGATGGCAGGCAAGCTTTGATGTCATCTGATGCCATGATTGAACGTAGTGATGGGCCATGTAGTGATTAATCCCATCAAAAACATAAATGTAAAATGAGAGCCAAAATCCAAAATTGTGATATGTATATAATATATGCATTGGTTGTTGACTTCAGCGACAAAAGAAGTGAGATCTAAATGGGTGCCAAAGTTCAATGGTCAGTCCTGCAATTTATTTATAACAACATAAAATATTTTATAACAACTTAAAATATCATTTCTTCTTATAACTTAGGATAATATGTTGAAGACTAAGGCTTTGGCTTGGCTAGTTTCCATATACGAATTATTATTAAGTAGGTACCTAAAAGTACAGTTTCTACTAGCAAGCCAAATTTTCGGAAGAATAAAATAAGAACTTACAGCTTTACAACTTGCGAAGGCTATAATTCGTATATGAAAACTAGCCAAGCCAAAGCCTTAGTCTTCAACATATTAGCCTAAGTTATAAGAAGAAATGATATTTTAAGTTGTTATAAAATATTTTATGTTGTTATAAATAAATTGCAGGACTGACCATTGAACTTTGGCACCCATTTAGATCTCACTTCTTTTGTCGCTGAAGTCAACAACCAATGCATATATTATATACATATCACAATTTTGGATTTTGGCTCTCATTTTACATTTATGTTTTTGATGGGATATCATTTCTTTTTGTACAGAAATTATTGAACACAATCTCAAACTCAAAACATATTTATTCAAAATAGGTACCTACAAAGTACACCTTCTGAACGTCATGCTTACAGAGCATAAGACGTGATGGTGATAACTAACTACGGTATCTTAAAACTAAAGCTACGAGGGTTCCAAACGTGCCCTGGTCTGTGAAGAGCCCGCAACAAACTCAACTGTGTTTGTTTTATTATCACCATCTCACAAATATTTGAAATTATATATACAATATAACAGTTACATAATCAGCCGCTGTAACAATTCATACCCATGCCTTGCTATCATTCAAATAATCCTTTACACTGTAATAGGACTTTTCTATTAGTTCATTGATTTATTCATCTTCATATTAAATAGGTAATCACTGTCGTTACATTATCAAGAAAGCTGCCGGTGCAACAATATCATTTCGATGGTGAGCCTACCCATGGTAACAACAGGTCTTAGCATCCTGTTTACACTCAGGTGACAATTTATGCACCTCAACGTAACGTACCCAAATTGCAAACAATGGTCATCCATGGAATATAGCGCGAAGTCGGCGAGATCGAATCCATATTATAGTATAGCAAAAGTTTTTAGTGAAACATTGAAAACAAGCACGGTAAACAGTCGATATCACTAAAACCACTATAAACAATGATTAAAAATCACAATGACTGACAACTTGAACTGACGACTTCAAATACGTTTCTTCTTCTTTTCTGTCAATGACGTTTCGTTGCACAAAATGCGTAAATACGTAGGTAAGGTTTTAATGCAACTATATTATTATTCATTATTATTTACATTAAAATAATAATTATGTGTCATTTTCAATAGTTAACAACACAAAATAACGAATTTAAACAAAGACCTGCAGTATGATTTATGTAATAGGAGTTTTTTTTTTACTTAACAACTCTTGTTTTATTTAGTTATGCATGCACTATGCGTAGAATGTAATGCAAGTTGCCGCAGGAAGTGGACGAGGGAGTTACTACCACCGCTTAAAGCAGTATTATTTCAAAGTAACGGTTGAATGTCACGTACTTTGACGTCCTTAAAATAATGATTATTTCACTACAACATGAACGTCAACAATATTAAAATAATACGGCTTTAAGCGATGGTAGTATGCCCCGTGTCAGAGTTTTGATCTATCCGTAGGTAGATCATAAAAATGACGATTTTTGGACGTTTATATCTAAATAACCATTTGAGGTGTGCTTATGAAATTTGGAGCACATACGTATCTCGCGGGTCTCAATATATGAGCCAAATTTGACATGTTTAAGTGTAATAGTTTTTGAGTTATGAGAGGGTCAAAAGTGGCTCCAAATGGTTCGTGTAATATTACACACGGTGCTGCCAGTTCTTTCTTTTTTGGACTTTGGCTGGACACGCTTCCGCGTGTCTTGATATTATTATGAGTATTTTTATTCTAACAATTAATCGATTTGGGTCATATTATGGTTAAACAACCTGCCATTTTTAGGGTTGCGTACTAAAAGGTATAGGTAGGTAGGTAAAGGCTTATGGTGCGACTATGTCTGTCCGATCAAATTTAGCAATAGGCATGATGACAGTAACCAAGAATCAATGAAATTATGAATTTATCTAATGAAATAGGATTCATGGATTATAAAAAACGTATTTATTTTTCTATTTCGAGTGAGATTGCTATTTATTTTGATAAAATAAAACTATAAAATACAGCAATCCGCCATATTGCATAAAACACAAAGAAGCGAATGACGTCACAATTGTTTGTTTTCGAGCTTTGAAAATCACACTATTGCATAATGCACACTGCATGGTAAAAACAATAGTGACGTCACAACGACGCCATGACACCGCCGAACGTTTTGGCGTGAATTTTAAAATTTAAATTTCAAATGCTAATTTTATCTATCAAACTTTATTTTTCTGATGAAATAAGATATTTTTTCGAAATAGTAGATACTTCCGAACATAATCTGACCATTTTTCAAAATCAGTCATCATGCCTATTGTAGTTACTATTAGTTAGCTACAGACTTAGGAATAATTTTTGGATTTAAATAATGCATAAGTACCTTATCACAAATGAAATGCTTAATTCAAAAATATTTAAATTACAAAAGGGCTGAAATGGGGAGGGGGGTTGAAATTTTTAAGTGGTAGGTACTTTTACTAGATCGAGTGAGGTAAAGAGCTTCATTTGCAAAATATTTTTTTATTTCTTTCTAAGTGTGTTACTTTTTGACTTGTGGTGAAAAATATCCGAATTTCTACCGTTCTCCCCCCTTAGCTCCGAATATTGCAAATTGAAAAATCGGAAATAATATGAGTTGATAGAAGTTAATGTTAACTTCTATCAAGTTTTGAGAAATCACTCTTGACCTTTACAAACAAACTTAGTTTCGCGGTCCGAAATAAAAGCGATTTTCTCAGATATCGTTTAGCTAGAACAGCTTTTTTATAAATCAGCGGTAAACCGTAAGATAGTATTGTACAGTATAATTATAAATTTGTAGCACATGAGTCTTCTTTATTTGGAGGTCTAATTTAAACCAAATCCTCTAACGTCTAACTCGCACTTGGTCGGTTTTTTTATAGTTGCCCATTTTTCTAAAAAGCGGATTCGATTCTTGCCTAACCTAACTGAAGTCTGCCAATCCGCATTTGGCCAACGTGGTGGGCTATGGTCAAACCCTACTCATTCTGAGAGGAGACTCGTGTTCAGTAGTGAGCCAGCCGGGCACTTATGATGATCAATATCCTTTTTCTGATTCAGTCGACTAAAAGCAAACCCAAGAATAGATGAAATAGATTGAGACTTACCTAGACAGGTGTACTTCGCCACACGCTATAAACCTATTTTCCCCACATGTTACGTAAGCACACGATTAGAATGATTGTGACATAGCGTCCAACCGAAGCAGTGAGCAGATAATGCGATGCCGTGGAAGGCGGTGGTCAGTGACAGCGAAAACTAAGGAAAGTAATGCTTGAACATTTGGTAACCGCCCGCGTGCCGAGCATAGCAATGTCCTGCGTGCACGGGGCCGGATCCACGCATTTTATATTATTTTCATCAGTCTTTGATCGGATTCACTACATGTTGATGTGAGGTATAGAGAACTTACTTATTTTAAGTGTGGTAGAGTCCTGACATTAATCATTAGTCCTAAGCTCTAATTCCCTCTCTCGTATGAGAGTGGAGGCCTGTGCCCAGCCGTTACGTTAATGGACGTTAATGCAGACATCCTGCTGACATAAGAGATACAAGTTGTCCTACGTGAAACATTTTATTTCACTTATTTTAAATTCCTTGCCATAAAGTTCCATTATAAAATTGTAATGGAACAAGGAAAAAAAAACTTATTTTAAATAGGTATTCTTCTGAATTCGGTAGGGGTAGCAACTAATAGTTACAACAACAACTAACTTACCAGTACTTTGCTAGGTACCTATACATTTTTAACACACTTGTTTACAGAATTTAATAGAGTAATTCTTCAGTTTGTCGTAATTAGTCATAACAATATTCAGTTGGTACCTACCTAATTAACTATGTAATTTTATTAAAATTTGTCGCTTGATTTAGAACTCATCTATTGTGGTTAGTATCATGCAGTCTTGATGAATTGATTCTATCCTATGCTAACAGGTACCATTTGCTTTATTATTATTAGTATAGAATCAGACCAAACCAGACGAGAATATGAGATATTTTATTACATGGCGATTCACAAAACAGTTTCCATTCATATACACTATAACCGATTTGCTTCCTCGTTTCTAATTCGAACCGCTAGGATATGGAATGCCCTCCCGGCTTCCATTTTGCCCTCCTCTTTTAATATAGGTGCCTTCAAATCAAGAATGAATAGGCATCTTCTAGGCAAGCGCGCTCCACCTTAGCCTGAATCACCACTTGCAAGCAAGTCTGATTGCAGCCAAGCGCTAGCCTATATATTTAAAAAAAACACAGATCCGCCGCGAGACTTCAGGTGGTGTGTAATTTGTGCAAAATAAGTAAGTAGTTACCACATAGCAACTCTATGGGAATAACATAATAATAGGTACATATTAATATTTCTAACGCTATTATACTAAACAGCTATCACAGATCCCTCCCTGTCCAGACTGATACAATTTTCTCTCGATTACGTTTCTTGATTGATTGGTATGCGTTTATTGGTACATGTTACACGAATGACGGCAGCGCCCTACGTGACCGTTTTGGTCAATCGATCGAAACTAAAATAAACTTTCCCACGATTAAATAGAGTAGCTATTGCAATGGAAATCGTTGATTGTTCGTTTCTGGTGGTTCGTTTAGGCCCGATTGAAAGCCGCCCGGAGCCCGGAGGAGGCTCGTAACGTCCGGAACCACGAGTGAAACTTGGACGTTGGCTACATACTAATATTCGCAGTTTTAAGTTATAAGTATGGGTGGAGGCGGAAGATGCTACTGGTTTTTGGACGAGTGTCGCGCCGACAGGGCGACCGCGCGATATGAGGGTTTCAGCTGTAAGTATCCACGGAAATGCAGTGAAAATGTTGTGCAGTGACGAGATAGTGATGTGATCTTTAAGTGTGACTTGGTGCTTGTCTTTTGGACACGACGAAAAGTTTTTTAGTTGGGCATATGCTTCATATTTGTGGCATGGTTCCAGAAACTCAATGCCTCTATATTGAGTACTAGCTGATGCCAGCAATTTCTTCCGCGTGGATTGAGGTTTTTTCGTTCCTGCGGGAACTCTTTATTTAGCCTATGTGCTATTCCATATTATAATCTATCTCTTTGCCAAATTTCATGCAGATCCCTCAAAGCGTTCTTTTGTGATTGAGTAACAAACATCCATCCATCCATCCAAACTTTTGCATCTTCTTACTAATATTATAAATGCGAAAGTTTGGATGGATGTATGATGATGAACCAAAAAAACCTCAAACCACGCAGACGAAGTCGCGGGCATTCGCTAGTTTATAATATATTATAAATATAAATAAATAAAAGTAAAAGTATAGATACCGTAGAGCCCAGAGGTACACCAGCTACCAGCAGCTATAGGTAGCTAGTGAATCTGTTGCTAGGCGGTTCTTAAGTCCACCAGAGTCCTGGGGTCGAGTATTAATGAGGATTCCTCCGTTACAACTTTACCACAGAATAAGTAGATAATAGTACGTCAAACGTACGTAGCGCATCGTGCGCGATTTTGCTCAGTTTATGTTTGCGAAATAAAACTAAATTGTTTACTAATATCCTGCAATCTTGAAAAGTGAGCACCTTATTATAGTACCTACTTGGATTTATTCCCTCCTAGGTTTCTTAAGCTTAGCATGATATTTTGCTGATAGGATTAGTTTACTTAGTAGAAGACTATAGGTATAGGTATTTAATTAAAGTTCGCATGTAATGTGTTTCAGATTTTGGTGTTGTGTTTGTGCGTGTGGGCCGCAGCCGCAGACGTCGCCCACATCAAAGCAGCGAAGTCGCGGATCCTCGGCCGCTTGGCGGGGAAACACCACAAGCGAGGCATCCTGTCCGCCGTCCCTCCGTTCAAACTGGGCCACGATATACCATATGTGACTCACTCGGTACTGAAGCCGCTAGTGGTGACGTACCCACCCACGGCGTCGGTATCAGCAGTGAAGATACCAGTTACAGGCCCTCACCTCCCGCGCTATCCCGTACCTGTGGGCCACAAAGTGCCAGGGTTGCCGCACCCACATTACGCGCTTAAGTTTCCTCACCATAAATTCGTGGCCAAACCGGATCATCATTTCCACCATCATCATCACCACGTCGCCCCGAGGCCCTTAGTGCCTGTGGTTCCAGGGCCGCCCGTCGCGCACGCCGCCCCTGTAATCCCTGCGCCTCAGCCGACGGTCGCCGTAGTGAACGCCGCGCCGCCCCCGCCCCCTCCCCCGCCTCTGCCAGTATTCCCCGCACAGCTGCCAGTCCCTGCTCCGCCAGTGCCAGTGATTCCAAATCACTTTCATCTGAAACCTTTTCTCCCCGCCGCACCGCCGCCTCTTCCTCCGTCCCCAGTACTACCTGCCCCACTTTTGCACTTAAACCAGCCATTCCCTTACATAATTCGACCCGGTGGAGCTGTACAGACTTCCTTCTTCGCAACGTATCCCCGGTACCCATTCTTAAATAGCTACCAAGCTCCACTCATACCTTTAGCGCCTTCCGCTCCAGCCTTGCCGCCTCCTTCACAAGTGCTCCTCGAGCGTCCACACTTACACCCTTATCATCTCGTGCCTCAAGCCCCGGCTGCACACGGAGTGATCGAGCAACACACCCCTAATGTCGTCGTCGAACAAACACCAGCTCATTTTCACTCTACACAATTAGTTCCGCAGCCTCATGTTCATTTGCATCCCACCCAAGAAGCACTACCGCAACCTGGCTTCCATTTGCATCCTACCCAAGAAGCACTGCCGCAACCTGGCTTCCATTTGCATCCTACCCAAGAAACACTGCCGCAACCTGGCCTCCATTTGCATCCCACCCAAGAATCACTACCGCAACCTAGCTTCCATTTACAACCGACCCAGCCTTCTGTATCTGTAGAGCACGACGGGTGGTCACCGGTGGCTCCAGCTCAACCTCACGACCTGGCGACGTCTCAAGAAGCCCACTACCCGCAGCATCATCATCATTTCACGCAGGAGCAGGGCACCCAAGTGTTCGAGCACCACTCGGAGAACCAGTACCACGACTACCAGCACCAGCTGCACCACATACAGCAGCAGATCGAGCAGGCGCAGTACGAGCAAAATCTGCACAACCAGCAGCAGCCTGCGCCGGAGTACGGCGCGCCGCAATCGCTCCCACAGGAGTACGGCCAGCCCAACGAATATCCTCAACAAGGACAAGATTTTGGACAGCACCAGCAAGAGTTTTCCCAGCAAGGTCATGACTTCGCGCAGCACGCTCAAGACTTTGCCCAACACGCCCAAGACTACGCCCAACACGGTCAAGACTATGCTCAACACGCCCAAGACTTCGCTCAACACGGTCAAGATTTTTCGCAACACGGGCAAGACTTTTCTCAAAACGGGCAGAATTTTAACCAGAACAACTATAACGTAGCGCACTTGGGCCAAGAGTACGGAGTGCCGCACCAGGGCGTCGAAGGGCGGAGTTCGGAAGACAGCGCAGACCAACAGTACCACAACCACATCCCTCTCGGACTCCAGCCACCCATCGACAGACCGCTAGATCATTTCTAATAGTTACGGCTATAACCTGTATAGCTTGTAACTTGAGAGTGCTGACTACGTCATTAATTTTACCTATTAATATTCGGTCGCCGAAACAACGCCTAGATATACCGATAGTTTAGTTGCATTTACGCGTTATCGCTACCTCGAAAGATATGTTTGTGATAAGTTTACTTAAAGAAATGTTGAACTTTTCTTGGATGGTTCGCAGGATGTGTACGCTCACATATTGGTGCCATAGACTCATTGGTGATGTATTATTTCAGTGTTTGCAATATTTGATATGTCCTCAGTCCGTATAACTTTTATCACCCGACAACAGAGTAGGTAAACCTAGTAGATCATAGAATAGGAAATACATGTTACATACATTATGTTAACACAGTATGTTTGGGGAAAACGCAAGAAAATTGAAGATATTTTTTTGAAATTTTCTGATTGGAGTGGATTGTGGAAGTCTTCAACCGATGTGTAAAGCATTGGTGTAATGTACAAATTGCCTAATTTTTATATTTTACGAGTATTATTAACATAGCACTAAGTTTATTTATTGTAAAAACACGATTAAAAAATACTTATAACTAGTTTTTTAATTAATTCGTAGACCAGTTCTAAAAGTAATCAATAAATCGAAAACCAATAATAATAAATCAATAATAAGTCGAAAACCGAGCTAATAAAATATACTTAAGTAATAACAATTATATTGAACCCAAATCGTATGTTATCTGTGGCCAATGGCAACATACCTAATATTATTATGTCAACTGCTTGCATGTAATTTGTGAGTTAAGTAATGTCCACCGCCGGCGACTGAGACGGATGCAGGAGTGGTGGAGCACACGTGCAGGCTGTTTCTACAAATAATAATATATTGGAACATATTATCTCTGTTTGATATCAGGACACAGTAAAGGCGAGTCGGTATTACGTAAAATAGCTCCTTTGCTTGGCACGAAAATGTCTGTCTGTCTATATGTTCCAGCATCACGCCGAAACTACTGGACGGATTTGAATGCAATTTGGCACACTAGCTAAAATTCTGGGTCAATATACTTATATGCTCAGGCTATTTTTATCCCGATGAAAGTTTTGGTCGATTTTACTACATAGCTCGGTAGAATTGAAACCAATTGTAAAAATTCTTTTCTCTTTACAAAGCTTTTCAAAAGTCCAACTCACTGTTCCAGACTGTCTCGGGCGCCTTAAAAGGAAAAATGTTTTAGAACTGGAGTCTATTATGACTTTTCCCATTGAAAAAGTCACAAAACCTTCAACACACCTCATAGAAGACTGATCGCATGATATTGCTCAGAAAAAAATACAAAATTTCATGTAAATTTCAAGAAGATCCGATGAAAAGTCCGAAGATGGCGCAATTTAATTGCAATCAGCGCTAAGTATATAGTTTTTAGTTAAGTATGATTTTTAATCATACCGTAATATAGGTAAATACTTTAGTGTTAAGGTAATCCCACCCGCGAGAAGTCGCTACGGGTCAACTAGTCTGTAATAAAATTTTAAATGCAAAAGTGTGTTTGTTTGTTGATCAATCACGCCCCAACGGATCCACGGAGTAACGCGATTTTTTGAATGGGTGCCTATAGCAGCGTAATATTACCTATTCTGTGCCTATAGGTACGACATGAAATGTGACACAGACACTCCTTCCAAAGATTGCCCCCTCGATTTTTAAAATACTAGCGAATGCCCGCGACTTCGTCGGCGTGGTTTGAGGTTTTTTGGTTCCCGCGGGATTTCTTTAATTTTCCAGGATAAAAAGTAGTCTATGTGCTATCCAGGCTATAATCTATCTCTGTGCCAAAATTCAGCCAGATCCGTTCAGCCGCTGGGGCGTGATTGAGTAACAAACATCCATACATCCATCCACTCCACTTTCGCATTTATAATATTAGTAAGATGTATAAATCCACGAGAACGAAGTCGCGGGCATCAACTAAGTAGTTCAGTATACCTGTATTTTCGGATCCTACTGTCTCACGTCACAGCGGCCGGATCCTCTCGTAGGTACTTTACTTCTTAGTCGCTAAAAAGATTTTCGAACCACATTCTAAGTAGAAGTATTAAAAAAATGGAATGACTAGGTTTTTATGCAACGCTACATTGTGAAACTCGCCTTTAAGTATATTCGAATAAATTCACCGACTCTGTGGGGTAACTGCACCAAATATGCTCTGCCGATGTAAATAAGTCTCCCTGTCGATACTGGAAATTGCCTATTCGTTAAATTTACTTTGCCTAGATTTTGCAGTTTCAAACTGGGTCTCTACATTTATTAGAATAGCAAAACTATATAAAGTTATAAAACTACAGGTAGAATGATGGTAGATGGTAATCACAACATATTAGTTCTTATAAAATAAAGTTCCCCTGCCGAGTCTGTCTGTTTGTCTGTCTGAACGCGATAAACTCAAAAACTACCGAAACGATTTGCATACATTTTGTTTTCACCATTGGATGGAGTGATTCAAGAGGAAGGTATATTATGTGTATAATTCATTAATGTTTCTAATCCCTTTGAGATATTAAAAAAAAATGTTTGGTGGATTTGTTCCTCTTTTATAGGTCTACAGAAAAGTCCGCGATGGCATTTATGTCTATCTTATAAGGATAGCTTCCTATACCTACCCATTTAAAGTTTAAAAATTGTCACATAATAATGTGCGGTAGCTGGAAAACTATTTTCATGGATAAGTACGATATCAATTCATAATAATTGACCATTACATCATACAATTTTAAATAATATCAAAATTGAAACTATCCGCGACTAACTGTTGGTTTGTCCTTCAATCACGCCGCAACAGAGCAACGCATTTGCGTGATTTGGCATGGGTATAGTTGAGGAACTGGAGAGTGACATAGGCTTTTTATCCCAGAAAGTGAAGAAGATCCTGCGGGGATGAAATCAGCATTATGACATCAGCTAGTTGGTAATAAGATGCGATAACAATGTAAAGTCCCAAAAAATTTTTTTACATGAATAAAATAATAAAAAGACATGACTGATAAAGTTAGCATTAAGTAAGTAATTTTCATTTTGCTGCACTTGTAGCTTAAATTATTATGTCCGATGCCCGATGAAACATGAAGTTTATTCGATTCCCGCGGGAACTCCTTAATTTTCCGGGTTAAAAAATCAATGCCTAAGTAAAGCCTAAGTCCTTACCCGGAATACAGCCTACCCCTGTACTAAATTTCATCAAAATCTGTTGAACAGGTGAGCCGTGAAAGCGTAGCAGACAGACAGACACACTTTCGCATTTATAATATTTGTATGGATATTTAATTTATTTCATATAATTAGATAAATTAAGTATCTACCAAGAATTTCTGTAAGCTTTATCACTAATTAAAAGTATGTGCATTAATTATTTTATCAGTAAGATTAGTTTAAGTAGGCAGTAAGTATTATTATAGTTATTAAATAGCTCTCACAAAACTGCATTCATTAAGCAGTGCAATCATTAGGTACGCTAATGATCTACTTTAGTAAACATTTTAAAAGGGATCATTCCCAAATGAATTTAATTACAAAAAAAATATTATTTAAAGCTTGCCAGTAGATCCAATATCATACACAAGACAAGTAACACATAGAGTGTAACATAAAAAAATATTTACAGGATGGGTACTCAATAACATTACCTACAAAGGTATGAGGTAATCCAAAGTAAAGGAAATCAAACTACAATGGATAGTCTATACTCGAGAAGTGAAGAAACTTTTGCCAAAAGTATAATACAGTCCGTGCCTCTCGATCGCTTGATCGTCGCCCTGTCGCATGTCACCAGCGTGGTGCTCACCGCTGCGAGGATCCCAGCCACCCTGAGACCTCAAGTCCTCCTTCGAGCGCTGAGGATACTGAGGGATATAGAGCACGAGAGGAACCTCCTGGACCTTGGCTTCGCGAGGTGTATACCACATCCGAGGTGTCAGCCAAAGTGTATGATACTTGGCGAACTTTGGGAACTGCCGAGGGAACAGGAGTGGCTGTGCGACGAGTGTGGAAGACCCCTTTATACCTTCGTGAAAACAAACATTTGAAACGTATCAGTGAATGTGTGTGAGATATATTTTGGAAAAATACCAAAAAATGTTTGTGGAGAAGTTTGGTTAGGAATCTATATATATATGTTGCATTAGAAAGTAGAGTTCTCATGCCGATTGCAGCGTGTAAAATTTTCGTATGTTTAAATATTCACCTACACTATATTTTTGAGGAAAATGGATTACCTAATTCTAAAAAAACAAATACTACTAAATACTAATACTACTATAGATATATATTTATTGTTTTTTAATTAGATTTTAATGTATTTCATAGTTTAGTTTTTTTTTTTTAACTTATAATTTATTATTGTTTTTTTAATAAAGCAATTAACAACTACTTACCTAGATTTATTTAAACACATTTGATATTAAGTAAGTACATCAATAATTTCTTGTACGCTACGTGTATTGTCAACAAGGATATTATTATAAAAATCTCGACAGACGGATCCCAAACATCCCTAGCGACATATTTCAGTGACATCCCTTGTTTTTTACTCCACTTCAAGTTAGCCATTGACTGCGATCTCGCCTGGCGGTAAGCGATGATGCAGTCTAAGATAGTGGCGGGTTAACCTGCTAGGGATATGACAGTCATATTAAGCCCGTACCCCTAACCGGTTTTTATAAGCCATCGTATAAGCGAATCGACAAATCGCTTGGCGGCACGGCACATCTTTTCCAGTAGCGTACTAAGCCATCCACCCGGACAGACTAGAGAAAATACAGAAATTATAAATTTCCTAATTGAATGTGCCAGGGACCGAACCCAGGACTTCCCAATCTTCCTGGGCATTAGACCACAGCGCTCATTATTGTGCCATGGAAGTCATCAATTATGTAAACCTGGACCTAGGCATCTCTCTCTATTCTTAATGGTCGGTTCTTCGTCTTATAATATTATCCTAAAAATAGACAACTTTCAAAGGCATATCCAAAGCATATAAAATTATTATCTTATCTGTCCATCTACTGTTTACACGTTATATAATAATTGCAGTAGGCCGCAGGACCTGTTATCATGATAATAATCGAGTGTGTGGAAACTGTCACAGGTGTTCGACCGTGAGTGACCGCTGCAATTACCTATATCTAGGCACTTTAGAGCACTGAAATAATAACTAAGGCCAAACTATTACTTATGTTATAGCATTTTTATCTGTGTTTGTTTTGCGGGATTTTAAAAAAATATACAAGTTGAATACGATCTCCCCTGATGATAATTGAAAATATAGTCTAAGATCTAGGTCAACCAGTAAAGTTTGGCAGTTACTATTAAACTCACGCTCCATAACGGTTGATACTTTGCGGTATACAATGACATGATCCGCACTTCGCCAGCGTGGTAGGCTATGGCCCAACCATTCTTACTCTGAGAAGACCCGGGCTCTGTAGGGGTCCGTCGATGAGCTGTCTGTCGATCGATAGATCCTGAATATACTTGGATAAAATCAATAAAAACGTTGTGACTTGTGACCAGCTTAGCTACCATCTATGTAAGCAGTAAATTTCAACCCTATCTCTCTCCTGTCAGAATAGGAAGGGTTTTGGCCATAGTCCACCACGCCAGCCGAATGCGGATTGGCAGACTTGATACACCTTTGAAAACATACATTCTGAAAAACTCACATACAGGTTTCCTCACCTTAAAGCAATTAAAATTTCTTTGAAAAGTTACAAGTGTGTTCCCGGTAATTGAATCCCCGACCACCCGACGTCGGCGACGAGGCCGAATGTCTGAACGACTAGGCGATTGCCTATCACCGCTTACTTATAGATAATTATTATGACTTACTGCTCAAATCTCTTTAAATTTGAACAGGGGATGATAAAAACATGAAAAGTATATCCATTAAAAGTATGCTCTTAAAAAAAAGCTTAGGTATACTGTTGAAGATTATGTAAGCGATAAAAGAGCATGGATTTGACTCGCTCCAGATATGCTAGGGGCAGCAGTTACTTGTATCCTTATTGACTGTGATTTTTGATTGAAAAGAGCAACCACCGAGTTTCTGGCTGGCTCTTCTCGGTAGGACTGGCATTCCGAATCAGCGGTATATTTCGATGATTCAAAAGCACTTGTAAAAGTCTATTTGAATAAAGAAAAATTGAAGTTTGAAGTAAAAAGGTAGGTGTATTCATACATCACAAAATGAATAAAAGTACTACTTAGTCGTTTAAATATAAATTTTTACCAAATCAATGAATGCGGTTAAATTTCCACAGGCTTTTTACTAATAAAATATTTATATCTTAATAGTTATAATATACTCGATTTTAGGCCACAGGAAACGATATTTCCTCAATTTCCTTTGCCCCGCTGACTCATAGACCAATTTGAAGTGCATTTAGGCTCGCCATGGTACTTAGGTCTCGCTAGGCGATCTAGAGGGGCGCGCGCAGGGCACGTATATAAGCACTAAAGCCCTATCGACGCCTAAGTTTCACAGGAACCCCTAAAGACACCACTACATACAATGAAGGCTACTGTAAGTGTTATATTAATTGCAAACCGTACAAAAAGTGATTTTCTTAGACAGTGTTTATATCTAGGTATTAGCTACTGGTTTTGGTAAATCAATGGTCTAGGGTTAAACTTTGGGCTCACAGGATTCGAACCCGCGTCTTTGTGACCGTAGTGACTTGATCGTATTGGTCTAGGCTCGCTCCTTGCCAAACACTTTAAAAATAATGATCATATCATCATAACAATATCAAACTAACATTATAAATGCGATAGTGTTTGTTTGTTGGTTTGTCCTTCGATTACGCCACAACAGAGCAACGGATTGATGTGATTTTTGCACGGGTAAAGTTGAGGACCTGGAGAGTGGCATAGGCTATTACAATAATTAATAATCGCGGTAATTACAATAACTTGAACGCCGCGGACGAAGTCGCGGGAATCAGCTAGTAGGTATAATATTTGATAAAACACCGATACTAAGGCCAGACATGGACTTAAAAAAAATATAGGTCCATAATATGGTGCCAGGTCATCAATTATATTATAATGTGTATTTGTAAATTTCTTAAATTGATCTTATTTTAATTACTTATCACAAGTTTAATGTTTAATTATAGGGCAAAGGCATGTAACTTTATCGTACATTTAACAATTAAATATTTGTTCGAAACTAAGCATCTAGAAGACTATATTCGATGTTGTAATTAGTAGCTCAGCCCTTTTAAAAAACTGTTGAACTTTGTATTAAGGAACTACATAGATGATGGATTAAGGTCTTTAATTTCGCGGGAACTCTACCGTCATCCGGGATAAAAAGTAGCCTATATCTTTCCCCGGGATACAACCAAACCCTGTACCAAATTTCATCAAAATCGATTGAACAGATGGGCCGTAAGCGTAGCAAACGGACAGACGGACAGACACACCTTCGCATTTATAATATTAGTATATGGATGGATATCTTAAAATCAAATAAAACTTCTACAATTTTGAGCGTTAAAAGTACCGTGTCAGAACCTTTTCACAAGGGTCAACAATAACTGTACAAACAGTTATTTAGTAGGACGCATAGGTAACGAAAACACAGAAATTAAGACTAACATCAATTTATAATGAAGATACGAAACTTGCTGATACGAAATCAATTCTTAAAACAGATTAGAAGCAAACGCGCAACGTTGCTAAACAAACTTATTTATCATATAATATAATTTATTTCAATTAACGTCTGATTTAATATATGGTAACTGTTGCAATATTTATGTTTATTCTGATTTGTGGTTAAAGTTTGATTGTAAACAATGTGAATAAATTGGCAAATCAGTCAGATAATATTGCTATCACTTATAGTAAAGTTTTCTAAGTAGAAAAAGACAGTACTGCTTTCAGACGGAATGTTTAATGTCTTAATTTGTGTAATAATTTCCAGCTGTGCGTACTCCTCCTGGCCGCAGCCGCAGTCTACGGCGCAGAAGAGAAGAAGAACGAGAAGCGAGGCCTGCTCGGTCTCGGCTACGGCGGCCTCGGCTGGTCCGGCGGCTACGGCCACGGGCTGGGCCTGTACGGCGGACACGGCCTCGGACTCTACGGAGGCCACGGCCTGAGCTACGCCTCAGCCCCCATCGTCAGCCATAGCGTGGCCATCCCCGCACCTGTGATCAGCCACAGCATCGCAGCCGCGCCCATCATCGACCACGGCCTCATCGGCGGCCACGGTCTCATCGGCGGCCACGGCCTCTACGGCGGCCACGGCCTGGTCGGAGCGCCTCTCCTCGGTCTCGGCCACGGCTGGCATTGAGCCTCAACACTATATAATCTTCCATAGTCTGTACTGTCTGTATATATGTAAAGAGAGAATAAATCTATGCAATAGTATGTGGTACCCGTTTCTGTGGAGGGGGTCTTTCAGTGCCAAATTAAAAGTATTCTCGCATGTTGATTGTGGATTGTTAAGATAAGTTCAATAAATTCTAAAAAATCTCAACAACTAGTGTTTATTTTACGTTTAAAAAGTCTACTGTTTATGTTCCAAAAAGTGATGAAACTTATATATTTTTATGAAGTGAAAATCGAATTTTTTCCCGATATATAAACGATAGACACTTCTCATTGACTAACTGACTGAATACCGACGTGCAGAGTAAAGAAAGCTTAGAAACCTAAGGGTTTTTAATATGGGTTTTCTCTAGGTAGGTATAATATGCGTTCTCACTAAGATGGTATTTTCAGATTTGCCAACAGGATCTGTAAGAACCTAGATAGGTACAGAAAGTCGCGGAGGAAAGCTAATAGGTGTTTAGGTGAAGGCATCACGTTTTATTCTAAGCAGAGTTGAGTTAGACTATCTTATAAGCACTTTCTTCTTCTTTTCTTGATTTTTGGCTTTCAGTAGTGCCAAAACAGCACAACGCACTTCGCCAGTGTCCGATAAAACACTTTAGTTAAAATCAAGATACAATTACTTGCCCAAATAAAGGAACGAGACAAACCAACATGTAAAGGAGTAAGTAAATTAAAACGAAGCGAAAGCAACGACCTCGTCGCGCAAAAAATCGCCGCAGGAAAGAGCTAAATGTTTCCCAACGCGATCGAAAAACTAGCTTAATCTATTAGTAAATCCTTAAAGTTGCCGTTTCGCAAGCGGAAACGAGCACTGGACTACAGACTACAGCGGAACTTGCGACACGCGGCCCGCGAATCACTTCGACTGGCCTGGGACACGGCTGACCCTTGCTATTTTTATTGAGCGACTTCGTCCGCGTGGATTGAGGTGTTTTCGTTCCCGTGGAAGCTCTTTGATTGTCCGGAATAATAGAATACGCTTTCATCTAGAACAAAAACCGACTTCAAACCTATACCTATAAGTACCAACTTAAACTAAAAAAATAAAAACATTATCTGTGTATAATATATACATGTAAATACATCTGTGTACCTATTTGTTTTTGCTGATTTCCTCAAAAAGCGCTAAATCGATTTCGATAAAATTTATATGGGGCCTTCTCTGAAGTATGATCAGCCAAAAAAAAAAGAATCATCGTAACATACATACAAAAAAAACATATACAGTCGAATTGAAAACCTCTCTTTTTTTGAAGTCGGTTAAAAAGAAGCCAAATCAACCATAATCAACAAATATTATAATAATCAAATCAATATCAATCTATACGACATACTACTAATAAAAACGCGAAAGTTTGGATGGATGTTTGTTACTCAATCACGCCAAAACGGCTGAAATCTGAATGAAATCGGTTCTGGATGAAATTTGGCTCTGAGATAGATTATAGTCTGGAATAACGCATAGGCTACTTTTTATCCCGGAAAATTAAGAAGTTCCCGTGGGAATCAAACAAACTTATTCAACGCTGACGAAATCGCGGGCATCAGCTAGTATATCACATACGTTTTATATGCGTAGGAACCTTACATAATATGACATAGTCCGGTGATAACGACTGTCGCAAGATAGGCCGAGTCGTTCGTCAACAAGTTTGCGACTAGCTCCTAAACCTTCTGATCTAGATATAGCTTGCGTGCTTTGCCACATATGGACGCATATTGCCGTTGTGTAAGAAGCTAAAGAGATAACCTTTTAGCTACCTATAATATTATGCTTAGGCGATAAGCCTACTTTACTTTACTTTCAACTATCTTTTTTTATCCGCTACAAGATAGCCCTTGACTGCGATCTCACCTGATGGTAAGTGATGATGCAGTCGAAGGTGGTAACGGGCAACCTGTTAGGGTCATGGCAGTTATATTAAACCCATACCCCTAATCGGTTACTAAACGGTATCGTACCGCTAAATCGCCTGGCGGCACGTCTTTGCCGTTAGGGTGGTAACTAGCCGCACGCCCGAAGCATCCCACCAGACCAGAACAGGGAACAGATTAAATTCTCAAATTTACCCTGCCGGTGATCGAACCCGGGACCTTTGCACGTTAAGACAACGGCGCTCAACACTGCGCCAGGGACGTCGTCAAAAACTTCCCGTTAAACACTTGGTTTAACGAGAGGGTGATGGTACTTCTTGCCATGACCAACATTCTTACAGGTTAAATTACAGATAATCTAAAAAAAAGATCTACTCTATTTACTTGATGTTGCTGTTGATGACCTTTAGTCTTGAAACAATTTGTGCTCCTTTCTGGTAGCATCAAAGGTCACAGTCACACAAAAAGGTCAACTTTAATTGGAAAGGGTTCTTTACCTACCTACTACATAATATTGTAATGTAGTAAACGAACCGGTGCTAGAGTCCTGACTCCTGACATATCATAAGTGGCACGAGTTGTCCTACATAAAATAAACATTTAATTTAATTAATATGTATTAACATAAAATACAGAATCGTTGTTGATGCTCATAACATAATAATAATACGTAGTCATTATAGTAGGTACGTAGATTTAAAGGAACTTGATCTGATTATTTTGTGTCAAAACAGTATACATTCCAATGTCGTTAGAAGTCTTCTCAATATAATTTTATGATGATCTTTAACGACGTGCTACTACTTATGTGAAATTGTAATATAGGAAAAACCATCGTTTCAATTATATGTAAGCTTAATAGGATTATACTAATAAATCTACGTAAAATATGTTATACATTGTGTTTATATACGTGTACCTTGGAAATATGTACTACTATGAAATACCTACTACCTATCAAGACAAGAAAGGTGGCTATTTTATCAATTTAAACCGGAATAAATAAAGGCACGTAACTAACTGTATGCTATCAGTAAGATGTTTTACTTTTACCTAACTGTGTTGTCATGCTAACTAATTATTGAATTCAAAGTATAGTTATTATGTACAAAAGTTAGGAAGGCTTTAATTTAATTTTATTTTATTAGAATATGCAGGTTATAAAATATCTTTTCAAGCGGGTCATAGGAATTATAAATTAAAATAAAATACAGATTTCTTGTTTTTTTAATTTTATACACTAAAATCCAGCAATTAAGCGGTCATTACCTCGCACACTCAAGTCTCTCCCGTGGAACCTGGCACCCGAGACGAAGGCATATACTTCACTAACTACGTAACATGTTATGGTAATTTATACCTTACTAATTAAATAATAATATTATAATCCAATATTATAATAGGAACGAGGAATGTTTGGAATATTAATTGATTACACATGTCTGATTCTGCTGAGCAAATATATATATAATGACGAATTATGTCATTTTTTTACGTTGTTTTGCTAATATAATGATCTACGAGTAGTATGGTGTCACCTATTCTTGTTGTTGGTTTTATCCATGTTAGTCTCTACTAACATACTTGAAATCTACAGTAGAGTTTCAAAATGGTATCATTATTAAGTAACATCCAAAATTATTAATTTACAATACGATTTTTGATACAGCTATCAATTGATGTGAAACTTGTTACAGTAATAAATTGTTAATTAAAAATCACTTATAATTTATGCCGAATTAAAAACAAATTCAGTCAACAACAATCTTAGGATACATAGGCTTATTGGAACAAAATACAAACGTCTTTACTTCTGAACTTTTCTAAGAACAAATCACTTTTTAGGGTTCCGTACCTCAAAAGGAAAAAACGGAACCCTTATAGGATCACTTTGTTGTCCGTCCGTCTGTGTGTCAAGACCCATTTTCTCAGAAACGCATGGAGGTATCAAGCTGAAATTAATATCATATACTCAAGTCTACGGTCCCTTGGAGCTGTGAAAAAATTAAGCTTCTAAGCCAACGAAATCAAAAGATACAGCCGTTTATGCTGCAAACTTCCGACACTCGCAAGGGAATCAAAACCTACAAAGTACTTCCCGTGATCTCAGAATCTTGAAATTTGGTTCGAAGCAACGCCATGAAGCATAGATATAGGAATAATTGCGAAAAGCATAATTTTTTTGTTACATCATATACTAAAAATATTTTTATTAATTTTATACTTGTTTAAAATATTCGACACTCGCAAGGGAATCAAAACCTACAGTGTACTTCCCGTGAACTCAGAATCTTGAAATTTGGTACGAAGCAACACCATAAATCACAGATATAGGAATAATTGCGAAAAGCATAAAGTTTTTATTACATCATATAATAAAAGTATTATTATTGATTTTAAACTTGTTTAAAATTATTGAAAATATATTTGGCGTGGCTTCGTACCAAATTTCAAGATTCTGAGTTTACGGGAAGTACCCTGTAGGTTTTGATTCCCTTGCGAGAGTCGAAAATTTGCAGCATAAGCGCCTGTATCTTTTGATTGCGTTGGCTTAGAAACTTGATTTTTTCACAGCTCCAAGGGCCGGCCACCACATTGTAGACGGCCTACCACGTCACAGTTTATATGGTAACCTCGGTGCGCGAGTTCGACTCGCACTTGGCCGGTTTTTTAGTCTATGAAATAAATGACATAAAAGCAAATCATCGTTAAATATCGCTTTTATGTAATAAAAATAAAATATTAATAAAAATATGACTATAATTCAAAGTGTCTTCCGAAATCTTTAACTTAATTTGTGGTATTCCCAGTGTGTGGGCAGATTAAATACTAGCTCAATCACAAACTATTTGCTGACTTGTAAACGGCGCGAGGGCCATACCGCTGATAAATGTCGAAATGGTTCCGTATAAGTATGAATTACGAATATTTTTCTTGCTTTATTTAAACTAGCTGTCTCTTCTCCGCTTCGCTCGCGGCTCGTGTAGCATTACTGAAAACCCTTCCTCGGTAGGTTTTTTCATAAAGTTAACGACGACGGCTCTGAAAAACCTATGTGCTAAATACCAAGTTTCTAGATGCCGCCGTAGCACAGATAAAATATATTATAACAGTAACTTCCCAAAGCCCTGTCTCGAATGGGCTGTATCTATCATTATTACCATCTCAATTGTTGTGATTCTAGCTTCGAAAATAGATTGGTGATTGAAATCATCACACTATAGCTATCATTTTATATCTAACCGTTATTCTGTTTTGGCTTGGCAGTGGAACAATAAATGATAAAAACTATGGGAGAATCCAGAAGGAAGTCTGAGGACCGAGTGTGGTGTTTTACTCTCTGGAAAATACACTCTTCAGCAATAGGCCGCCGCAGATTAATATGAAGATTATGATGAAATTCTCAAATGGCCCCGGCCAGGAATAGTAAAAATAGAGCAGGAAGGAGCGTTCCCCACTACCTCAGGAAATTGTAATCGTGTTTTTGTCATGTAAACACTTACACAGGTTTATCATTCCACTAACGCGGATCTCTAAGTCGGGCTATTACTCTGAAATATATATTAAGATAGATTCATACGGATCCTGTTCGCTGGGCCGCGAACTATTTTACGAGCATCTTATTATTAGTTTCTGTCCTATTTCTATATAAAATAAGACGATCCGGGCTCATCACGAGATATTTGTGAAAGCCTCTCCGCGGTGGTGCTACTTCGTTCTATCGTAACTCGCTGTCGGTGTAACTCCCATAGCAACATGAAGGTTTTGGTGAGTTGCTCTATTATTGTGTGAGGCGTTTAATCAATTTCGAACTAAATTACAGTTTTTATTACCCATTAAAAATTAATTAATTAATTTTGTTTTCCGTTTTGATACACATTTTACATTTAATAAGGTATTCAAAATGAATAATACATATTATGTTAAGTTTGACCTCTTTGTGCTTTATCCATATCCGTGCAAAAAATAACCTGAGAAAAAGTCAAACTAAGAAATAAAGTCTTTCGTATTGTAATATAACATGCTGATTTAGAGCTTGTTTACTTATCTACTGTCAGTGAATATTCCGTAAATAGCTGTAAGTTTTTCTTTTCAATCAATCAAAATAAATCTTTGGTTCAAAAAAGAAATCAAAATTCCAATGCTTTTTATTCCAATAAACTTTTACAAGGGCTTTTGAATCGTCAAGTAAATCTACGACTGGTTCGGAATGCCATTCCTACCGAGAAGAACCAGCAAGAAACTCGGTGGATACTCTTTTGAAGAAATAATAAATAAGTGTACATACTTAAATATAATATTGCTAGCTGATGTCCACGACTTCGTACGTAGTTAAATCATATCATACTAATATTATAAATGCGAAAGTCACTTTGTTTGTTGGTTTGTTGGTTTGTTGGTTTGTTGGTTTGTCGTTCAATCACGCCGCAACGGAGCAACGGATCGACGTGATTTTTGGCATGGGTATATTTGAGGACCTGGAGAGTGACATAGACTACTTTTTATACCAGAAAATTAAGGAGTTCCTGCGGGAATAAAAAAAACTTAAACCACGCGGATCATCTAGTCATTGATAAAGATTTCTATTTCTAAAAAAAATACTTTCGCATTTGTTATATTATAATATAGAAGGTGCAACCGCAGTCCCGAGCATTGCTGGAGCGAGTCGAATCCAAGCTCTCTTATAATTTACATAATCTTAAATAGTATACTAAGCTTTTTCCACGAGCATACTTTTAATTAATTTGTTCTCTTTCTTCAGATCACCCTCACCCTGGCAGCGTTAGTCGCAGCCGGGCCAGTTGACCGCGACAAGCGCAGTTTCGGCCTCCAGCAGTACGGCGCCGGCAGCCCTGTGTACCAGAGCCTGTCCAACAGCCAGTCCTCGTACGAGGCCAAGAAGGAGCAGTCCACGTCGGTGCAGACCGTGCTTCAGCCCTACCAGCAGTACCAGCAATACCAGCAGTACCAGCCCCTGTACAACGTTCAGCAGCCAGCTGTTAGTAGCTAATCTTCTTTTTATTCGATGACAAGCTGTTAATATAGCTTAGACGACCTCCGTGGCGCAGTGTGTAGCGTTGTTGCCTTAACGTGCGGAGGTTCCGGGTTCGATCCCCGGCAGGGTCAATTTGGGAATTTATAATTTCTGAATTTTCCCTGGTCTGGCCTGGTGGGAGGCTTCGGCCGTGGCTAGTTACCACCCTACCGGCAAAGACGTGCCGCCAAGCGATTTAGCGTTCCGGTACGATGCCGTGTAGAAACCGAATAGGGGTATGGGTTTAATATAACTGCCATGCCCCTAACAGGTTAGCCCGCTACCATCTTAGACTGCATCATCACTTACCATCAGGTGAGATCGCAGTCAAGGGCTAACTTGTAGTGGATAAAAAAAAATAAAAAAAATAGCAGTTAAATGGTTCAATCATTGTCATAGTGAACTAATTAGTAGAGATATTTGTGTATAACCTATGATATTTTGATTTAACGTTTGGGAAGGCACTGGCCCCTAAGATACAGGTCCTCCTAGTTTCAGTCGGGTTCAGAAATTCATTGTTCTGTACATTTGATGATTCCTATGACAAAGATTTCTATTTCTATTTATATGCTGGATAACTTGTATACAGTTCGTAGTGTATATTTTAATTATTAACTATTTATTAGCATTCAAGTCAAGATTCCTATGGCATTCCAGACTAAATCCTATTTGATGTTCATTGATGTTCATGCATGTTCTTTTATAAATTTACGTGTGCACCACCCAGTCATCATGCAACTTATCTCCGGTTGCCTGAAAGAGATCACTCGTAGTGATAAGGCTTAGTACTATTACCTACTCTGTGATAAGGCTTAAACACTGTTACAAGTTTTAAATTTTGGCACGATTTGTGTTACCTCTGTTCTTTTATCTGTTTGTGTGTAATAATGTGTTTTTAATTACTTACATAAGTTAGCATCGAGTTAATGATTACATTATGATTGAATCATATAGAGATCAGTAATATAATATGTAAATTTTATGACCCATCATTTCTTACCCTTACTAGATCAAAACATTCATACTTCCCACGTGGTTGGATATTAATATTAATATCTTAGTAGTAAAAGAGAGCCGCGAGAGCGTTGATGTCTTTCTATAGCTAATTCAATCACCACAATAAACTAACTGATACGTCTTCTACTTAAATCTTTATTGACTAAACATTCCCGGGAGGCATTACAGTTGCCCAATTCGTCTCCTTGTTTGTTTGGGTTAGGGCAGAAACACACTATGAACAAACATTTCCTACAATTGTCCTACATAAAATTACTCTTTAATTTGATACAAAACACAGTAGTTTTGATCTATTTTTTGTTCACTAGTTGGCACAGCTTTTATTTCTTAAAACGATAACTAAGGGATATATACTTTATGGCTTTGGAAAAAAAGAAAAACTTTTTAAATCCTAGTAACAACTATATCAAATTAAATACATATGCAACAAATATATGAAATACATTAAAATCTAAATTAAAACTAAACTAAATAAATATATTTTCGTTTAATTTATTTATTGTCTGGGTCACAAAAAACTATATGGGTACATTTTTTTTAAAATGTATAATCAGACTTGCTTGCAAGTAGTGATGCAGCCTAAAGTGGAGCGCGCCCGCCTAGATATATATGGAGTTGCACATACTATTGCGACATGACGAAACGTGTTTCCCGCGCAACGCGGGCGGGATTGAATTGTCCTGTCCGAAGCGAGTTTTCGATATTAAAATCTTCGAAAGATCCTACATTCTGCACAACATATTTAAAAAATATAGAGATTGTATTATATAGTTCTAGAGACTAGAGTAGATTGTATTATATGTTGATTGTAGTATAATTTTCAATAAATTCAAAGTAATTGTTAAATAACAATTCATCTTTATTTCAGTACGGCGGTTCCCAGCGAGCATACGCCTACCCTGTCAGACAACAAGCTGTATACAGTCCTCAAGTCAACTACTACCCAGCACAAACCTACGCCTCCAACAGGAACTACTACCCAGCACAAAGTTACGCATCCAACAGGAACTACTACTACCCAGCGCAAAACTACCAGACTTACCCCGTGCGCACCTACGCCCCCGTGCAGACTTACGCACAGACCTACACGCCCGTGCAAACCTACGCAACTCCCCTCAACTACTACCAAGGGCAAACCTACGGCAATGACGCCTGGTGCTGAAATAAAATGTAAATTTAGTTAAAGTAAAGTAAATCCCACCTTAGTTTTGTCACCATTGAATGAAACGTTGACGTAGAATGATGCCCACTGGTTCATATAATTGTGCAGTTTTTACATAATATGTAAGTATAACAAAGATATAAGATACTTAATTTACTATTTAAGTAAACAGAGCAGAAAATAAATAAATTTTTTTAAGTATATGAATGGTTTGATTCACGCAGCTGTCCTTCAGTATCTACATCCTACGAGCCTTCATCTGCATTAGCAGAGAATAGAAGAATTTACCACTGGTTCGGAATATTTCTACCGAGAAGTGCCAGCAAGAAACTAAGAGGTTATTCCTAAATTTTACAATATCTATAATTAATAGGATTTAATTCAAAATGTATGCAAACGTATACGTAAATTCTAAAAAATTGGCCTATGTCAAGTATTTACATTTATTAGTAAATAATATAATGTTATTTACTGAGTAGGTACTTATGCCTAATATTTAAATGAGGACACCAAATGCGTAGTAAGTAGATATTTTTTCCAGCTTTTCCGTTAATGTAAATGAAGTATCATTAGTTATCCCATTTCCTAGCTATATCCCACATCCTATATTATTTATTTTATTTCCTATATAGATATAGTTCCTCACTGAAGAATCTCTATATTCTACTATAATTATAACAACTAAAATTAGTCCGACTGTTCATAAAAAAGCTCTTCCAAATGTGCAGAACGGTTCTTTTTCTTATTGCGCGTGCAGTATACTGAATTAGATTTCCAAAACCAAAAAGATTATTATGTTACACCTTATGTGTAACAAAATTTAGATGCCGATAAGGTGTACTTCAGCTCTTAACTAGCTTAATATGTAATTTCTTATCAAAAGTAAAATGATTTATTTATCAGAATAACTTCGACTAAAAATATAAAATAATGTTATATAAGTTTACAAAAACAAACATTTAAATAATATTTGTACTAAATATTGATCAGGACCTCTAAATATTTTGAAAGGCTACATTTACTGTGTCAAGGATTTAATCGAGATAAATAAAAATAACACAAAATATTAAAAAAAAAAACAATGTTTATAAAGAGTTGACAATTAGTGACATCAGCATTCCGACCTTAATTTATTGTTTTATTATTTGGTTTTCATGACTCATAAAACATAAAATGTGGACGGATGTGTTTATTGATTTTAAATCTTCCAACCTTTTATCAAATGAATGCTCTATTTTAAAAGAATAAGTAAAATAGCAATCAGAAACTTCTGGAAAACGACTTATTCTGCTCTTAATAGCTCAAGTTTTTATTGGCTCTTACTCATTAAACAAAGAATCAGGCAGAACAACTCATTGCTTATGATGAGCTCTCACCTTTCAGTAAGAACAAAGGAAATTGTTGCAGAGAAAAAAAATATAGACCTGTCAAGGCCCTAGGCTACAATTATATTTTTAAAAATATGAATGAAAAAAGTAATAAAAACAGTATATGAAACCAAACATTACCCATACATAGATCAGTGGCTTTGATGAATAGTCATCCGATTAACATAATATTTCATTTATGCAAATGCATTTTGTACAAAATACCAAATGTCACGTCATCGATGGCTTATAAAGCGAACCTAACCCAACCTAGTTGAATAATATATACATACATATAATACGTAATTAGTCTTGAGTCTTGACCACATTTAAAGTATTCTTCACAAAACATTCTCAATAAGCTGAAGATATATGCTTTTCGGGGGAAAAGTCAATAGTACTAGAAACTAAGCACTGAATATGGAAGAAACGTTGATCCATTTCAGTTACAGGATGTTCTGATTGTTATTCTACACCTCAACTTGCGATGCATGACAAATAGTTTAATTGGTATGTACAAGCAAGTGCATTGTTGCATTGAAAGACCGGCACACTTTCGCATTTTTAATATTAGTATGGATATAATTAATTTATTAAAACGCATAATATATAACTCAGAAAGATTATAGAAATGCTTGATCGCTATACGCCCTAACCACCCGAACAGGAGGCCGAACGTCTAGTAAATAAACTTTAAAAACAGGGAAGTTAGTCCACTTATTAAAAAGCTAAAATTGCTCAATAAAACCTTGTGGTCCGCTGTCACAACTCAGACGGTCCGTCCTCTGATCATTACAGTATCACTAAATTCACACCGTGTTGTAAAAACTAACAGCCCAATGAAATCCGGCGCTCGTAAATTTTAAAATCGATTTTTATCTACATAATTATAACTTCCTTTTTGTTACTGCTAAAATACTATTGGCATTTGTATAAAGGAAGCCCTTTAATTATATATCTTAGAGATAATTTATGTAAAAACTTTTTTATAAGACTTGCTTTTTCATGTTACTTCATCCCCGTTATTATTATTATTTTTATCGGAAGAATATCTCAAAACTCTTCCCGAGAGACGTTGAAGAACCACATATCGAAGTTTCTAGACCCAATTGTTTTAGCTGTACGTTTTTATTACTCGACGATGCCTGCGACTTGGTCCGCGTGAATTAAGTTTTTTATAATTCCCGCGGGAACTCCTTAATTTTCCAGTTAGCTTAGGTCCTTCCTCAGGAAAGAACCTATCTGCGTACCAAATTTCATCAAAATCTGTTAAAAGTATGGGCCGTTAATACGTATCAAATAGACAGACAGACACTGTCGCATTTATAATAAAAAATATTATCCATATACTAATGTATGGATAATATTTACTGAATCAGTAAACACAGTCGTATCTTTCTTTTGATCCGAACTTTATGCAATTATCTCAAGTGATTTTTTTTGATCGTATATTTGTTTGTCATGTCACAATGTCTTTGCCGCTCGGAATGTAAAGACAATGCCATCCAAATGAGCAGAAACTTTTGATTTTGACGACCTCCCTGGCGCTGTGTTGAGCGCTGGGATGTTCTGGCAGAGTCAATTTGGGAATTTATAATTCTTGAATTTTCTCTGGTCCGATCTGGTGGGAGGCTTCGGCCGTGGCTAGTTACCACCCTACCGGCAAAGACGTGCCGTCAAGCGATTTAGCGTTCTGGTAACGATGCCGTGTAGAAACCGATTAGGGGTATGGGGTTAATATAACTGCCATACCCCTAACAGTTAGGCCCGCTACCATCTTAGACTGCATCATCACTTACCTTCAGGTGATATCGCAGTCAAGGGCTAACTTAAAACTAAAACTTGATTAAAAAAACTACGAAGGAGCGAATGAATCGGCAAATAAAAAACAGCCTCGGGCCGTACTTAGTTGATTAAAAAGCAGTTTTATTACTCTCTGATCACTGAGTAATCGTATCATAACATACAATCTTGATCCGGTTTTCTTGTTTTATTTAATTTAAAACAAGTTTGACATTATTTTGAAGGACAAAAACAAAATTGGTAAATAAACGCAAAACTCGTATTTTATCATCGACAAGTAGAGCGAAACTATAGAAAGGTTTACATTTGAACTTCACGACGAGATGCAAACTTGTGGTCAGATAATATGGTTACGCTATAAATACAACTTTTACAGTTTGTCTCTTTGTTCGTGCAAGGTAGGTAAGGTAGACATATGGAATATAAATAGAGCTGTAATTTATTCTTCAAGTTATTATTTTTAAATTTACGTTTTTTGTAAGCGTTTTGTGATAAGATCAAGTAATTAATTATATTAGATCAAGTTTTATTACACAACTACACTTATTAAGTTTGTAATCCACTCACGAAATATTTTTATTTCAGAATAGCATTTGGGTATTGATGATTCTATTTATATATTAACTAGCGGACGCCCGCGACTTCGTTCGCGTGGCTTAAGCTTTTTAATTGTCACAAGCACTCCTTAATTTTCCAGGATAAAATAAATATGGTCCTCATCTATACCAATGCAAGAAATCACGTCGAACTGTTGCTCTGTTGCGGCGTGATCAAACTCTATTTAACGTTCTTGAGGATAAAATTTTCAAAAACTGTGAACACGTATTTTTTATTTTTAACCCGCAGCTCATATACCAAGTTTTATGGCTATAACTTAAGAAATGAAGGACTTTAACTTTCAACCCCTATATTACCCCTTTGGGGGTAGAATTTTGAAAAACTGTGACAGAAGTATTTCTTTATTTTTTGACGAAAGCCAAAATACCAAGTTTCGTTGATATAACTCGAAAAATATCTTGAGAAAAGAAGGCCTTTCATGCCAACTTTTATCCCCTTTTTCACCCCCTTTGGGGGTCGAATTTTCAAAAAATGTCAAACACGTATTTTTTTTTATTTTTAACCCGCAGCACATATACCAAGTTTGATGGTTATAACTTGAGAAATGAAGGACTTTAACTTTCAACCCTTATTTTACCCCTTTGGGGGTAGAATTTTGAAAAACTGTGACAGACGTACTTCTTTATTTTTTAACCAAAGCCAAAATACCAAGTTTCGTTGATATAACTTAAAAAAATCCTGAGAAAAGAAGGCCTTTCATACCAACTTTCATCCCCAATTTCACCCCTTTGGGGGTCGAATCTTCAAAAACTGTGAAACAAGTATTTCTTCATTTTTAACCCGCAGCTCATATACCAAGTTTCATGGCTATAACTTGAAAAACGACGGACTTTCATACAAACTTTCAACCCCTATTTTACCCCTTTGGGGATGGAATTTCGAAAAACCCTTTCTTAGTGGATACCTAGTCTTCACAAAGAACACACTCTCCAAATTTCATGTCTCTAGGACCAGGGGTTTAGGCTGTGCGTTGATATATAAGTCAGTCAGTCAGTCAGTCAGTCAGTCAGGACTTTGAATTATATAGATATAATAATATAATTAATATTATATTGTAAATGATACGCAATATTAATACGCGGACGGACATAACTTTGACAATTTAAAAAAAATACGCTGAATTGAGAACCTCCTCCTTTTTTGGAAGTCGGTTAAAAATAGCATATTCGTACCATAGACTACAATCCATATTAATATTACAAATGCTAAAGTGTGTCTGTCTGTCTGTCTAAATGCAGCTGTGCTTTCACCCGGGTCACAGCTGAAAATCAGCGTCCGGCATCATGCATGCATTTGTAAGTATGATCCCGGACACACGGCTGAGCTGTACACCCATTCCGGGTGGTGTCACAGACAAACAAATTTGTGTGTACAGCTATGTATGACAGATGTTTGTCTGCAACACCATTTGTGAATAAATGTGTTTTCTTTCTTCTTATTTCTTTCACACACATCACATTCATCATCATTCATTGGACATCATCTCATTGGTTAAATAAATACTAATACTACAAATTCGGTAGTGGGTCTGTCTGTCTGTCCAACCGATTTTGAAGAAATTTGGAATAGGAAATAGGTTGTATCCCGGAGAAGGATGCGTGGAAGTTAAAAATCCTAAATCCACGCGAAGTCATGTGCATCATCTAGTTAAATATAAAAAACACATAACAAGCAACAAAAAGTACACAATTCGAGTCGTGGGTCTCAGCTAGTAAGTTTGTATTTTATTCTAGTTTTATTCGATTGGGCAACGTTCGGACCTCGAAGCGGACGTGTTGAACGGCCGCAAAAAAAAGTATTTTTATTTGCAATATAAAAGACGATCTGTATTACCATAATGTACCTGTATCGGATACACCAAACATGTTACTTATCTTTATTTTTCTATTTTCAAGATTGGAAACTAATTATCAAAGGTCTTCTGAAGTTTACCTTGACTTTAGAACCCAATAACAAGCTACATGTAAAAAAAACAACAAAACGAGAAAAATAATGAAACTTTAGAAATGTAATGATAATGATGATGTAATGATAATGATGATGTGATGGTAATGATGACTATAGGTACCGGACCACAACTGAAAACTTCTCCATTGGGCTATTTTAATTTTTTAATACGAATCGAATCTCACAAATAGGTAAATGAGTCTCATGGCAAATAGGCTCATAGCGACTAGAAAACCAATCTATGGATTAAGTTAGTGTTTATTGTTAGTTTTTAATTTAGTCTTATGATATTATATTGTGCACTGTGTATATTTACCTAACAATATTGGAAACTATCAAGCTTTTGGAACGAAGTTCCTTATGGGACGATGCGGAGGGGTACCGTAGCCGGCAAAAAGCGTCCGTAACGAAAATGAGTAAGAGTTTTTTTACGAAGACAAAAGGTCTTATATATTTATATAATACATTCGAAATTAAACTTAAATGCTTTAGGGTTAAGGTTTATATTTTAATAATAATAAAGAACTTCGTTCCTATCTGATGTCCCACGACACCACACTTTTTATTTATTTATTTATTTAAGAGTAAGGAGATATTATGATCAATTATGTATAACACAATCTCTAAACTAAACTAAATTGACACCTAGTTCTGTCCCTTTCTGCAGAGAGTGTTATGAAAGGGTTAGCAATATTTTTAATGCTGTCATTTTAGTTTAGAGACTGTGTACAACAGAATCAGGTACCGACTACCGATATCAACAAACTTTTCACGTTATAACGTTTTGAAATATCATTTTGATGATAGAAATAGTAACAATTTTAGGAACTTCCAATTACCTGCACACTACTTAATACCAATTTAGTTTCGGCTACAATTCTTTAAAAAAAAAACATCTCAAATGCAATCATAAGTGCGATTGCCGCATGCAATTGCAAGCATTAAAACTTGCGTAATGTTAGCATTGAATTTAAAAACTACTTCGATACATTTTAAAATGAGAAAAATGAAAGTAACGATCTCGCTCGAAAAGGTACAAGTCGATACCACTTTCTTACAGGAGACAGGGACACCTCCCACTATGACGACCTCCCTGGCGCAGTGGTGAGCGATAGATAGATATATGGATAGATAAATTCTATCACTAAAAGTGATAAGACCGCCCGACCGATGAAGCGAGGTGGTTTTATAAGCGGGTTCGATCCCCGACAGGGTCGATTTGGGAATTTATAATTTCACATTTTTTTCTGGTCATGTCTGGTGGTCTCTGGATGCTTCAGGCGTGGCTGAAATAGCCGGGTAGCCTATGTGTTATTCCAGACTATAATCTACTTCTGTGCCAAATTTCATCCAGATCCGTTTAGCCGTTGGGCACGCCCCAACGGTTAAACTTGAAAAAAAAATTGAGTAATAAACATCCATCCATACATCCATCCATCCAAACTTTCGCATCCATACTAATATTATAAATGCGAAAGTGTGTCTGTCTGTCTGCTACGCTTTCACGGCCTAACTACTCAACCGATTTTGATGAAATTTGGTACAGAGATAGGTTACATCCCGGGGAAGGACATAGGCTACTTTATATCCCGGAAAATTCAAGAATTCCAGCGGGAATCGAAAAAACTTGGTCCACGCGGACGAAGTCGCGGGAATCATCTAGTTTATAATATTTATTTGATTAAGTATTCAAAATTTCGTTTTATTCAATATATTATTTCCGATTAGGAATATGTAAGTACTTAGAACTGTCATACCCTAAACAGGTTAGCCCACTACCATCTTAAACTGCATCACCACTCAGGTGAGATCGCAGTCGATTGTAGTCAAGGGCTAATTTGTAGTGGATAAAAAAATGTAGGTATCTGTTCTTATGCTGTAACAAGCTTTTACCCGCGGCTTAATCGCTCAAATTCAATTTTCATATAAATTGAAACCCCCCTTTTTACCCCATTTTTGTTGAATTTTCAAAAATCCTTTCTTATCAAAACGTCATAATAACTATAATATGTAGGTATTATGTACAAAAATTCTACATGAATGATCTGTATGCCAAACAACTCGATCCGTCTAGTAGTTTAAACTCTGCGTTGATATAGATCATCAGTCAGTCACCTTTTGAATGATAGTAAAGTATTTTTGACGACCTCCGTAGTGTATCAGTTAACATTTTGCTCTTACAAGTAGAAACTCCTGCAGGGCGACCGCGTATCTTTTGCATCAATCATTGATGCATCGCATTCACCTCCGATTGGCTGAATTTATGGCATTCTTGCTGCGTCAATGGATTTCGTCCAATAGTGGAAGAGTGTTAACCAATCAGAGGTGATTGCGATGTATCAATCAGTTAACATTTTGGTCTTACAAATAGAAACTCCAGATTTCGGTGCCTACAGAGCACCGAAATAAGTGAATAAGTAGTAGGTAAGTAATTTCTAAAATGTTTCTTGTTGCGGTTTAGGTCATCGCCGAGGGGTATGGAATTTAATAAAACTTCCATAGACTGCTGAAAAAGCTGCTCGACCGCATACTTGTCACTAGGTGAGATCACGGTGAAGGGTACATAATATAGTATAGTAAAATAAATATGCAAACATGTTTACTTACGATGTTTTCCTCATCTCTTTACGGAGTTACGGAAGTTTAAAGCTTTCGACGCAAATTTTATAGTTGAGACAAATTATACTATTTACGCATCTTGCGCCGACTTCCTCAGACAACAACTGTCAAACATTACAAGTTATAGTTTGCGAATTATTAGGTACAAAGAAAAGGGCCGATCTTGTATTCTCGGCATGCTTTTGTATCGAGCCACGCGTATGAACCGCTAGACCTACTGGGTGTTTTATGTAACACTAGCGAATGCCCGCGACTTCGTCCACGTGGATTGATTTTTTATATTCCCGCGGGAATTTCAATTTTCCGGGATAAAAAGTAGCCTACGTCCTTCCCCGGGTTGTACCAAATTTCATCAAAATCGGTTGAGTAGTTCGGCCGCGAAAGCGTAGCAGACAGACTGACAGACAGACAGACAGACACACTTTCGCATTTATAATATTAGTATGGATTATTATTATAAGTACTTATACTGATTGCAAAAGTGTGTCTTGAAGTAGGTTTTGACGGTTCAACCGTTGAACCTGCTAGACATCTATAAATTAACATCACAATGTCAAGTACGTATATCGTTCGTCCAGCCACGGGTACACGGGGCTTGCATAAAGCGGTGTCTCCACCACAAAAGGGTAACGACTAACGAGTGCGAAAAGGCTAAACGGAACAAACTCCGTGAAAACAAAATACGTTCACACTTCCACTAACAAAGAGTTTTGAGACAGTTGCTTTTAATAACCGGGCTCATTTTGATTCTGTTATACCTCTTTTTGCTCGCTCAGTCCTTAACACTAGCTTTTTGTTGCTCGCATGCAGTTTTTAGGACGCACGCAATCCGTAAACGCGTGCTCGTTGAACGCAATCCGTACGAAGGACGCTCCGCACGCAGTGGGAGCCCCGCTTTAAGCAGTATTTATTAGTATTTGGCGCATAAATTAGCACGTCCATAGACCCGCCTCACCCGCAGGCCCGGCATAAATCAACAAAGGTCATCTCTGATGCGTAAACACCCATACTCATCCATTACATTCTACAACTATACCTAAACTAGATGAAGCACGGCGACTTCGTCCGCGTGGTTTTAAAGTTTTGTGGCCCATTTTCCGGGATGCTATCTATCTACATACTAACTTTCGATAAAAATTGGTTGAACATAATAAGCCGTGAAAGCGTAGCAGATACAGACAGATAGAGGGACAGACACACTTCGCATTTATAATATTAGTGTGCATAACATTAAAAATGAAAAACACTTTACTTTAATCAAATAATCTAAGAAAAATAAGCTGCCAAAAAAACCTAAATTCTTAAAGTAGGTAATCATAAAAATTACGAATCGAAAACATGTGTATGTATGTATGTATTGTATGGTCTGTGAAACCAATTCAATGACGCAGTATGCCAGCGCTGGCTGTGTTGCGTTAAAATCATTACTGAAGACTCGCTGAAGGATGTCTATGACAAAACTACATACATTTCCAAACGACATGCGACGTCAAAGTACCCACCCATACATGAACTTATAGGGTTTTTACCAGGAACTAAAATTCTACATCAATGTTTTTACCCCAACCTTGTACTTTCACCAGTTCATCTGTCCACCCGTCTGTGCTGCCATTTATGTATTGCGTGGACTTATAGGAATTATTCAAGATCTAACTAGGACAATATGTTAATAGATTTAATTTAATAAAATTAAGATAACTGTATGATGAGCACTTGTATATTTATTCCATCTTAAATATACACTATCATACTAGTATTATACTCGTAGATGCGAAAGTGTGTTTGTTTGTTGGTTTGTTCTTCAATCATGCTGTGACGGAGCAACGGATCGACGTGATTTTATGCGTTGGCATACTCGTAGTTGACGATCTAATTGTAGAGAGTGACATAGGCTACTTTTTATCCCGGCAAATTTGCCGTAAAAATATATATAAATATATATTTTTTTTACGGCAAATTTGCCGGGATAAAAAGTAGCCTGGGAACTGCTTAATTAAGCGAATTATATAATTAAGCAGTTCCCATGGGAATTAAAAAAACTTCTTCCACGCGGACGAAGTCGCGGGCATCAGCTAGTTCACAAATAAATGAATTGATTGATTTAATCAAATAAAGTCGAGTTGTTGACCGATACACAGAAGCATATTTAAATTTGAAAAAAAAAATAGGGGAAGTACCTACCTACTGAAAATGAAAAGCGAGAGCCGAATAAATTTAGAAATTTCAGTGTCCCTATCAGGTGGGACAACTTGATGTGGCACTGGCAAAGCGTAGTATCGCAAACCGGGGTGATGCATTTTGCCTGCAAGTAGGTAGTATACTAACTGCATCTGGAAGAACTAAACTAGATCCAAATCATTTGAAATAGAATCCGGCAACTTTCACTTTTAAGGCTCGGCTTCAGTGCACAATTATATGCACTCGCCTTGCGCCACAATAATCGCCACAGCATATCTTATAATACCTACTTGTTCAACAACAACAAACCTACTCAGCTGATATTATTTGGGTTTTACCACGCCAGAAATTCCATGGTCTTTTAAATGTATGTTTATTATTATTATGAATGTGAGAATAATATTTTTGTCGACTACCTTTCCATAGCTCATCCGTGTACTTATTTTGATGAAACTTGCTAACTTGCTTGTCTTGCTTGCTTGAAAGACGTGCCGCCAAGCGATTTAGCGTTCCGGTACGATGCCGTGTAGCAAGCGATTGGGGGTATGGGTTTAATTAAACTGCCATGCCCCTAACAGGTTAGCCCACTTACATCTTAGGCTGCATAATCATTTACCATCAGGTGAGATCGCAGTCAAGGGCTAACTTGTAGTGGATCTTGTAGAGATCATCCGAAAACGGACGAAGTTACAAGTCTGAAGTTTATTTGTCCCGGAAAATGAAGGAGTGCTCACAAGATTTGAAAAGCCTGAAGACTTTAAACACACTAGGGGCCGAAACTTCTGGCTCGCTCACTTTTATATGTAGCGCACACACTAGGTGACAGGACAAAACGAACTTACCCTCTGAAGCAGACCGTCAGACGTTTATTGTTATATTCGATTCTTCGTGTGTTTTGGAATGATTTATTTATTTCACCTAGGACAACTTCGATTTTGTGCCACCTGAAATGTCATTCTACCACTAAAGCGCAAAACACACAGGGAGCGGGCGCGCGGTGGGCGCGGGCCGGGTCGGGTGCAAGTTGAAATCGCGATCCAAGTGGAGTATGCGGAAGATATGTATAATTTCTGATTACTGATGTTTATATTAGACTGACTCGTTTATATTAACTGCCTCGTTGGTCTAGTGGTTAGCATAGTCGACTGCGGATCACGAGGTCCTGGGTTCGATTCCCGGTCGGGCATAAAAGTTAGGTATTGGGTTTTTCAATTAAGAAATTCTCAGTGCCAGCCCGGAGTTGGAAGTTGGCGGTGTTTCACCTCCGTGCCTCGGAGAGCACGTTAAGCCGTCGGTCCCGGTTATTATCACTAACATGATAATAATCGTTAAAGCCCGCCAACCCGCATTGGAGCAGCGTGGTGGGTCTAAGCTCTAATTCCCGCTCTCCTATGAGAGTGGAGGCCTGTGCCCAGCAGTGGGACGTTAATAGGCTGTAGTGATGGATGATGATGATATTAGACTGATGTAGCCGCTCTATTTGCAGGGTGGAGTGATAAGCTAAAAGATCACTCGCTATGCGTCACACTCGAGCGCGCCTTGAGTGAACTTGCGTGGAAGTTATCACCATTGATGTAGAATTGTAGTACCTTTCTATTTCGGTGGTTAACACGGATATTCTGAAAAGTGAAGCTGCAGCGTTGAGGGCACAGCCCTGGCGTCTAAAATCGAAATAAAAGGCCATAAAAGCCCAGACCTTACTAAATATCAAATTGTAAGGTGAACCGAGGCTATTGCATCTAAAAAGTGAATTTTTTTTGACCGAGGTATATTTAAGAAGCTGTATTTCTGCTACAGAATAATTTACGGATAAACTCTTTAAATATTTGAAAAGATCAGATACTTAAGACTTAGTTTTACTTAATTGCATTAAAATACACCCAGTATATTCTTATTAAAATTGATGTTAATTCCAAGGACCGATTTTAGCCACATTAGCCCCGTATCGGGGGTTAATGTAACTTTTCACTCTTAATTCCTAAACTTAAGAGTTATAATGCTCAAACTCACTGAATATGATAAACAAAGGCATTTAAGAAAATGATTTGAGCCCTACCTCAATGTAGGAAGGTTAATTTCTCTTTAACAATACTTTTTTGGTTAAAGAGGGGCTATTGTAGCTTTTTTTTTTACTTTAGTGTTGGGAGTAGGCCTGATAAGTATGTAGTATCGATTATCGATAATGTTTTGAATGAAATACGTTTCATATATCATTTAAGTAATATTTTTGAAAAGTTAGGTTAGGTAATAGGTGGGAAAATTTTCTAGCAAATAAACGATTGTATTTTATCGTCTTGTGGGTTAAAATAGTAACCACAACGAGCACATTTCAAAACAAAAATTTGGGCGTTTTAACATATATTGGTTAAATTATAAAACAAAAGTTGGGTCTGTGTGAGGCGGGAGCTAATACTTAACCATCGGTGAAGGTAGGTACCACGATTCAAAACTTTTACCTATCATCTTACAAATTCTGTTTTTAACTTTATCGATAAAAAATACATTGGCATCACTAATACTTTTATTTCCATACTAAAATCAACAGGGCTATTGTGTCTTTCTTTGTAGATATAATAGCCCCGTGTCACAATTTTAGTGGGGCTAATGTGTTTTTATAAATAACTCCAGATAACTACGGCAGAGAAAGAAATTAATTATCAAATAACAAGGAATTATTCATTATATTTGCAATTAGCGTAAACTTTTGTTCAAAAAAGCTCACAGTAAAATTTTGTCGACTAAAACAACACAGTAGGTTTTCAGCATACTCATCGAAAAATGACCGAAAAAAAGAAAGACGCCAATAAAACAGTAGACGAGATAAAAGCACACTCTATGATCGATTTTAATAAACATTAGTTTCTCTATCCACTAGTAGATGTCGTTTCCCGTAAATCTATTTGTAAAGGAAGATAAAATGATAAGATGCAATAGCCCCGAAGTTACAATAGCCTCGGTTCACCTTACCTATACCTACCTCATTATGGTGTATAGGTACGTGGTGTGTTGAGACATTCTGGTATTAGCCCGGAGTTAGAAAATTGGCGATGTTTCACCCCTGTGTCTCGGTGCATGATGCATTGGTGCTTTTTTTTACGCCACTAAAAGTTACCCCTTGTGACTGTGTAGGGAGTTATTGGGTTTCCTCGCTCTACAACCAACTACCTAGTTAGGATTCACTTCCTAAGTGTAGGCGTTGAAATGAGACACTCGATAATCACTATCATGATAGTATATTATAACAATGACTTATTGAATAATAACATTGTATAGATAAATGGTAAAAGAACGGTGGGCCCAACAGCGAGGCTAGACAACCTCGCTTGTTCGCGTCTCTAGAGTGAATAATCCTCCGGCCGTTCGACGTTGCTTTCTGCCAATCAGCGATTCGATATTCGAACTTCAGTACATAACTCGCAGACGTATGCACTGGCCGGTGCGAAGCAAAAAGGCCAGCTAGCGGAGCACCACATCTGCAGTCTCACCTGATGATAATGATGCAGTCTACGATCGTGGCGAGCTAACCTGTTTGGGGTATGGCATATGTAACACCCAATCGGGTTTATTGATCAATGTTTTAATTTTTTATCAGGAAAAATAAAACGTTCACAAGTTGAAGTGCCCCTGGCTATCCTTAATTCTTAAACTAAGCTATTAAAAATCCGCCAGCCTAAAAACCTGTTAAGTACTCTTCTAATAACGAAGGAGAACGAAAACAAGGTCATTTATTAGAATGTCACACTGCAATTAAATAACGGATAGACGCGCGACGTGACATGAATTTTTAAATAAAAACTACTAAGTACCTACTTACTACTCCGAGATACGCACTCTACCACATAGATTTGCCTTCAGTGGCGGATTATAGCGAATCAAACTTCTAGATTTTTCATTTTCACTTACTACTTCTTTATACTTTATTTATTTTTCGTTTAAAATAAAAATAAAAACGAATGTACGAAATCTAAATAGGACAAATTCGTGGGTATCACATATTATTACATGGCTAGCATATTTTTCATTACCTACCGTCCTTAGGGTGAACACACACTACGGACAGGACAGGATCAACCAAATGCCCGCACAGCGCCGCGACCTATAGAAAACAAGTTTCGTCCTAGCATGGTAGTCTGTTCATATGCCATACTTAAAGCGATATTATTAAAATGTCATATGTAAGATGATGTTAATTGATGCCTCTGAGATAAGGATTATAATTCGGAAACAAGAGCGTCAACAATATTAAAAAAGTAGGTATAAAATAGGACTTATATTTTAAGCTACTTATATTACTAGCTGATACCCGCGACTACGTCCGCGTGGATTGAGGTTTTTAAGCTATTGCATAGCTTCTATCGCTGGCCTTGAGCGTGGAGACCGAATCCAGAAATTCCGTAACGAAAATAACCTAACACTATCATTAGAATACGAAGGTAAATTTCGCCACCATCTACAAGATTAAAGTAGCTCAGGTGGGACATAGGGCGGTCACGATACCAGAAGACCCCGGTTCGAGTCCAGATGTCTCCAGTCCGATTATATATTTTTTTTCGATTATTATTATTATTATTTTTTAATTTAATTTAAATTGATTTACCAAAAAAAATACCCACCCAGATAAATTATATCCCAACACTTCTTGCGACACTAGCGCTTTGCGAATGCACCGAACCGTCAACTTTTGCACTGTCCTATCTGTCCCCAGTATATGAGTGATCTGTGGCGGTGATACTTTTTAGTTTTGCCATCTATCGATGAATAGCAGAACTTTTAATGACTTGTACTTTGAACTTTGAACTTTTAGTAACTTGACTTAATATCAAAGAAATACAAAGGAAAAAAAAAGCATAAATAAAATAAATAAATAATTATAATTACATAAGTTGATAAAAAATGCTATGCAATAGCTTTACCGCGGCAGTCTCCGAGTGCCACACGTCTTTTTAGGGTTCCGTACCAAAATGGTAAAATGGAACCCTTATGGTGCGACGTTCTCCGTCTGTCTGTCCGTCTGTCCGTCTGTCCGTCCGTCACACTCGATTATTTCAGTAACTACCGAAGCTATCGACATGAAATTTGGAATAGTTGTGTATATTAGTGGCCCAAAGACACTGGAATTAAAAAAATTGGAAATTATTTTTGTTCTTATTAAGGGTTTACTTTGTACATTCTAAAACAGATTTTTAATTATTTTTAGTTATGATAGTTTTTGATTTATCGGGGAAAATGTCTAAAAAAATACCGTTCCCACCCCCCCCCCCCCTTATCTCCGGAAATTACCAATCGAAAAATTTGAAATAATTATGGTCAATAGGAATTTACGTATACTTTACAGGAAAACTATAGCCAATGCTCTAACTAGCATAGTTTTTTTGATATTAACAATAAACCTCTACAAACAAAGTTAGTCTTGCGGTTCATTAACAAAGGTAATTATTTATTAATAATGGTACGGAACCCTTCGTGCGCGAGTCCGACTCGCACTTGCCCGGTTTTTTTTATTACCCGCGGGGACTCCTAAGTTTTCCGGGTTAAAAAGTAGCCTATGTGACAAACAATTTTTTTATCGTAGTATGTTTCCGAGCTTAGGAAGCATGGTGTTGTATCAAGCACGTCACATTGGGTAACGTACAACGGCAATGGCACGCGACGACAGCATCACGGCTCCTACGTATAGTATAGTTTCTCTCTGAGTATCTAAAAGGTAAACAGAATTATGAAAACTAGTCTCTCAAAGAAAAGCCTAAGCGATGCACTTTGCCCGCCGTTTTAGACGTGTTCGAGTTGGGCTATTCACTTGGACCATGAATTCGTCGTTATTTCGCAGTAACAGCGTCCTATTAGAGTTGCAACGAGTAGTATAATAGACATCACACCGAATATCATGTATTCGGCCAAATAGCGGAAACTAGGCCGAACTAGACCGAATAGTAACCAAAAATTTGTTGCAACTCTAATCCTAAGAGAAGCTACTTGTTTATCTTTTGAGTAGTTGAAGAAACAGGGACTGTAACGTCTTAATGCCTTGTAAATATTGTGCGTTGCCTTTAACAAACTCATCAATACCGCTAATCTTATTTATTTTATGCAAATCGTCGACAATTGCAGCTTAACGCAAATATCCCTTGTAAATCAAAGTTTTAGTCACAGTTGGTGTGACAAGCAATAATAAAGCATAATGAGCTCACCGTCCTCATCAAGTGCTCAATCGCCGGCGAGGACGAAGGGATCGGCATAATTACCGATGCTGATTGATGGTGTGCCTCATCTAGCGGATAATCTATCAACTACATCATTATTTTGGATGTCAGAATCATGGGAGTACTGCCATACTATCCGTACTGAATACAAACTAATATCACAGCGTAAGCTGTAGCACCTGAACTAGAGGTACGGTACGAAGTACATGTTATGGTTGAGAGCATAGAGGTAATATAGTATATTACCTCTATGGTTGAGAGGGATATAGAGGTAGGAAACTGGATACTAATTTGACATAAGAGTGAAAAAAATTGCCGGTTTCCTCCGTCACGTCCGGCGTTTCTGTAACCCCGCAGCGTTGATGCTCTACGTGCACGGCTCCGTCTAACGACTGGAAGAATCGAACGTAGGTACCTATTTCGTCAAGTATACCTGTCCATCCGTCAGTCTGTCTATCTGCTACGCTTTCACATCATCTGTTCAATCGATTTTGACGAAATTTACTACAGAGATAGATTACATTCAATGGCTTAGACTGCTGTTTATCCCGGAAAATCAAAGATTCCCTTGGGAATTTGAAATCTAAATCCACGCAGACTATGTCAGGGACATCATCTTGTAATATTATTAACTCAAAAGTTTGTGTCTGTCTATAATCTTTGGGCAGCCGATCTTATTACCTACTCAGTGGTCCATCCGTTTAACCATTATTGATGAAACACACACAGATACAGAGATAGCTATATCCTAGAAAATCATGGAGTTCTTGCGAAATTAAAAACCTAAATAAAAGTAGTAGACGAAGACGAAGGCGTGCAAGACCCACCGGGCTGCTGCACAGAATTTCTAGTAAAATCCAATGTTTATTTTTTATTTTTTGACGAACCCGGAACTTAAACCCGAGTAATATTTCGTAATCCACAGCGGAATAAACTAGTTCATCGAGGGCGTGTAGTCTAACAAAACCGTTAACGCAATGCGCTGTCGTGACTTGCTTGACCGGCGCGCCCTCGTAGGAAGAGCCTTCAGGTTCAGCGGTCAATTTACACAAACATCACATACGCCTATCATTAATTGACTCACAAGATACACTTTGCTCTGGGTAATATGACCGAACGTGAACTCTACCCTAATAATCAAATCATAAACATAATTAATGGTTACGTTCCCAAAGCCGTCTTTAATAATGTAACGATGATAAATAACTGAAAAAATTCCGAATTATTTTTGTTCCGTGAATTATTTATCGTGTTGTTCTCATAGGAAAGGCGTAAAAACCGACCGGAGTCCGTGGCATTTGGGTTTTATGGCCGCAGGACGTCGAGATATTCTTATACTAATTTAATAACCATCCGCATTTCCACAAACCTACACACTTGATTTGCCTTGAGTAGGTAAATCGTTTTGTCTCTTTTCGGATACGCTATTTTTGGCACTATTTAGAATAATTTATGTACCTACAATATTCATACACATCGTGCTCGTGTTTAGGGCGGCTGCAAATTAGCGTTTTTCGGCACGTATAAGCGCGTGGGGCTATGGGCGCGTACTTTGCCACACTCGCAACTCTTACGAGCGTTGACGGACTTACAAACTCGTATACTTGACTGACCCACGGGTTCAAGCAAGAAAGACAGAATAAGCGTGTGTATGCGCGTTCCGTGTTTTGAAACTAAAATGTGACGCGCAACGTGCAAGCGCGAAAACCGTTACGAGTTTATGTGCGCTTAAAAATACGCTAATCTGAAACCACCCTAACGATAAAAGCCTTAATGGCCGATATAAAGGCTAATTCTCTAATGAGATGCGTTTTGGGTCGTCGGTGGGACAGGCTGTCCTGTTCACACGTACTACACGTGTGGCTCGGATACAATCATGAATTTTTCTGCAATTAAAGGAGGCGATGTGAATACTTGTTTAGTATTAGCCGACAGCGGTGACACATCTTGTCTTGCGTATATAAATAAGGATTTAGTGGCTCTGAGCACACATACTCGGTCGCTCCTCCCGAAACCGAATACTCCTCGCAAAATGAAACTCCTTGTAAGTGTTTTAATTGTATTAAACAAAAATATTTATTTTATTTAATCTTGGATTATCGTTTTCAACGAAAGAAACATAGTTTTTTACCGGAAGTGTTACTTGAAAGTGGATTTGTTTTTGTAAAAACATATTTAGCGTTCCGTGCAAATGACAAAGTACTAAATATCCCTAAGTGTATTAGATCTTCTTTTTGGGGACGCGTCACGCGGCTATGTAGGGCTCCTGGATACCCAGTATAACTTTTTCACAGTACTATAACGGTTGCCGATCTATAGTGATTACCACCATCTAAAACTTTCCTGACCAATACCACATTCTGACAAGAACAGCGGCAACTTTTGTTCCGGGATATTCTCACCCTCGCCGGGTGTACCAGGTGCTTCTCTATGAAAATTGTGATGTTATTACTACAGGGCAGTAATAGATGATGTGTGACACTTCCGCAACCTCTCGTCAGAGCCAAAGATTGTTATCATATTCGCCTATCACGATGGGTTCTAAAGCAGCATACACGTTTTCCAACAGATGTGCTTGCTCCTCGTGGCCGTCGCTCTGAGCGCGGTGTCTGCCACCTACATCCGCAGCGGCTGGGGCGGCTACGGCGGCTGGGGCGGCTACGGCCGCGGCTACAGCGGCTACAGCAGTCCCATCTATATCTCCAGCTACGGCGGCTACGGCGGCTATGGCGGCGGCTATGGCCACGGCTATGGACGCGGCTACGGCAGCTACGGAGGCTGGTGGTAAACTGCCCAACCCACTGCAACCTCACCGCTACCGAATACTGTTTTTTATCACTTTAAATACACAAGTCTTCTGTTAGTCCTATACATTGGCACTCCAGAACGCTGACTCGACATAAGATCCTGGAGCTAGTCAACTGCTCAATTTTTCATTCCTACCTAAAGTTTCCTTCATATGGATTTCAGGGCTTTAGAATTTAAGGGAAATAAGCCCATATTAATAAATCACTCTCAAAATAATGTGAGTTTCTCAGTATAGTCATAAGCATTTAAAATTAACACTCGAATATTTCGAATCAGGATTTATTAAAATTAGCTTATCTGTCCTTTATAAAGAGTGATTCATTAATACAGAGATGATAATGATAATATTATGTCGCAATTGTATTATTTTTATCTTTTCCTGTTTTGCTTCATTTTATTTCACTGTCGAATAGGTTTATTTAAATCTTAACCTTTGAACTATGATTGAAGAGAAGGAGCAAAACTTTATCTGTGATTTTGTAAATATCGTAAAGCATTATTGTGCCAATAAATATTTACTTTACCGTCTATTCTATCTGTTTTCTTAATTAAGATCCTTCTAAAAAATATACCTAAGTCACAACTTTTTTTTTTTAATTTGTTTTTTAGACACGCCCCAGTCTTACTAAAGCAATGGTCAAACCGAAACGAATCTCGCGCGGGACGCGGGACGAAAATCGCTCGCGCCGATTGTATCAACTAACTCGTATGGACTCGCGCCTATATGAACGCGGTACATAGTGTACTATTCACGGCACAGGGAATCAGCTTAATTCTATGTTCTGTGGTATTTTATCTATGGTCCCGAGTGTGCCGCGTCCCGCGCGGGATTCGCCTCAGTTTTACCGAAGCTTCATTGTGATGATGGCATCATGTAGCATGGAGTACTGAATATCTATAAATTTGGATGGATGGATGTTTGTTACTCAATCACGCCGGAACGGCTGTCGGATCTGGATGAAATTTGATACAGAGAAAGATTATAGTCTGGAATAATAAATAGGCTACTTTTTATCCCAGAAAAGAGGTCCTGTGGGTCAATCCACGCGCACGGAATCGCGGGCATCAGCTAGTTAGTTTATTATAGTCAATCATACTAATATTATAAAAGCGAAAGTTACTTTGTTTGTTGGTTTGTTGGTTTGTCCTTCAATCACGCCGCAACGGAGCAACGGATTGACGTGATTTTTGGCATGGGTATAGTTTTATCCCGGAAAATTAAGGAGTTCCCGCGGGAATAACAAAAAACTTAAACCACTCGGACGAAGTCGCGAGCATCAGCTAGTAGTTAATAATAGTCAAATAGGAAAGTGTGTACCTAATAACAACCACAAAACGCAATTTATAAACATAATGTGTGGCGAGCACAAACGGCCGTATCTTTTGATTTCGTTGACTTAGAAGCTTGATTTTTTACAGCTCCAAGGGACCGTAGACCTAAGTGTTTGATATTAGGCAATTTCAACTTAATACCTCCACGCGTTCCCGAGAAAAAGGTGGTTGACAAACAGACACCGAAGTGATCCTTTAAGGGTTTCTTTTTTCCACTTGAGGTACGGAACTCTAAACATAGCCACAAATACAAAATTAGTTCCGTTATGGACTGACAGTATACTGCCGCAGCATCCTAGGGAAATACATGACGACATAAATCGTCGCCATTTTTGTACTGTGAGCACTGGTGTTTTCGAGGAGGTGGAGATGCCCTCAGTGCTGACTGCGTTCCGTTTTAAACAGTTACCAGTACAGCTAACTATAAAGGAATGGCTTCAAAGTATACTAAATTGACGTCACACCTTACAGTGCTCGCAGTGTATATCGGAACATACCCACAATAACTGTATCCTAGATTGTCGATTAGACGTCTAAAATATTAGCTCCTACCTAAATTTAAATACATTTGTTAATGTCGGCAATAAACCCAAAGTGTGAACTAGACGAAAGTGGTTTGCAACGTATATTTACGCAACTGAACTTGAACAATCTACTTGTCTGTTTGTTATTCCATATACTCGCAACTAGCTTACAATTTGCAAACAACATTTATCACATTACGCCATAATCTCCACTCCTTAGTGTACCTCCTAAGCACAACATTAATGTAAGTACAGCAATAGGTACCTACTAGTTGAACTTGTTGTTGGACTTGAATGTAAACAAGCTCGGATCAAAATACTCCACGAAAACAAGGCGCAATTTCATTTGTTTATATGTAGGTACCTAATCGAAGTAAAGTCATGAACAATTTAAGTCCATCGACTACTCCTCCGACGACGACCTCCGGCGCAGTATTGAGCGCTGTTGTCTTAACGTGCGGAGGTCCCGGGTTTGATTCCCGGCAGGGTCAATTTGGGAATTTTTAATTTCTGAATTTTCCCTGGTCTGGCCTGGTGGGAGGCTTCGGCCGTGTCTAGTTACTACCCTACCGGCAAAATCGTGCCGCCAAGCAATTTAGCGTTCCGGTACGATGTCTGTAGAAACCGAATAGGGGTATGGGTTTAATTAACTGCCATGCCCCAACGGGTTAGCCCGCTACTATCTTAGACTGCATCATCACTTACCATCAGGTGAGATGGCAGTGAAGGGCTAACTTGTAGTAGATAAAAAAAAACTAATCGCTCGCTGCTTATAAATCAGCATACCATTTTTAGTAGTTACCGGGTCGAAACGTCACACCAGAAGCATTAAACATTTCATTATCTGATAGCCTAAGTAGTGGTTATAGACTTCCTCGAAATAACCTTCGAATCCCTGGTTCTCACAAACAGGAATTCGCGCTCGAATATAATATATATAACTCTGAAATATCACGTCGTCAATATCACTTGTTTAAACGGTTTAAATGTTTAAGGGTGAATCTGCATCTGGCCAGCCTGGATGTACTCTTTATCCTTTTTAAAGTAAGACCCGAGCTTACCTGTTAGTAGTAATATACGTATCATGAATCTTTTTTTTAATTTATAGACTAGCACTTGACTGCAATCAGACTTGCAGTAGGAAGTAGTAATGCAGCCTTAGGTGGAGCGCGCTTGTCTATAAGATGCATATATTCATTCTTAAAGATAAGATAAGATAAATTTTATTTCATAAATATACATTGTTGGAAACTAAATAACATTTATAGGATTTTTTTATCCTTACATCTAGGATAAAACGGATATAGTTGATACAATCTAAATATTATTGTGCACCTGTTCTCTGAACTAGTTCGAGCTGTGTCTCGGAAAACAGGCCTTCCAACTCAGAGACAAGAAAAATTACAACAATGCATGTGCGTGTGGTTTGCATGAGTATGGGATATTCTTGATTTGACCAATATTATAAGCGGATGGAAAAACGGAAGCCAGAAGGCCGTTCCACATCCTAGCGGTTTGAATTAGAAGCGAGGAAACAAATCGCTTCTTACGCGTCCGTGGAATTTCAACTAAGTTAAACAAATATAGTAACGATAATAGTTTCCTGTTCTAGAATTAGCACAAAAAACTAAAAATAAACATAATTATAACATCGTTATTTGTTTTTAACGGTCGAGGATGAGTTATATCTAATACTATAATGAAGCTTCTAAAAACAAACCAACCAACGACCGCGACAGCCGACAGGTAATAATACAAATATTAAGACATTTAAATATTGTTTGTTTTAATAGTAAAGAAAACATCGTGGTAAATACTGTATGCCTTAGGCTTAGAGAAAGATTTGTGAAGTCTGTTAATACACACTTGGACAGCGTGTCGGACTATGCCCTAAATCTTTTTCATTCATAAAGGAGACCCGTGCTTAGAAGTGGGTTATGCAGTCCAGTAAAATACTATATAATACTAGCTGATGCCCGCGACTCCGTCCGCGTGGAGGTATGAAAAATAGATAGTAGCCGATTCTCAGACCTACTCAATATGCTCACAAAATTTCATGAGAATCGGTCAAGCCGTTTCGGAGGAGTATGGGAACGAAAATTGTGACACGAGAATTTTATATATAAGAATAAGTAATCACCAGACACGGCATTCTCAGACAAAATCTTCCTCTTTAAAGACTAAACTAATATTATAAAGAGGAAAGATTTGTTTGATTGTTTGTTTGTTTGTAATGGATAAACTCAAAAACTACTCAACCGATTTTAAAAATTCTTTCACCAATAGAAAGCTACTTTATCAGCGAGTAACATAGGCTACCTTAATTGCAATAATGTGAATTAAGTCGGAAAAATTCACCTAATTTAACTTTTTACGTTAAACCTCTATTCGTCTATTCATTCAGACTGTCTTTTATGTCATATTTGTCAAGACAAACATAATAAAATACAAGAAAACATACCAACATTTTTTTAAACATTTTACCTAATATCTAACTGCTGTAGACAGACTGCGAAAAGCCTAAAAGATCAAGGTCTCAACTTAGTTGTTAGTTCTAAACATAGTTCCCAGGCGAGGGCAGCGAAAATACGTCGTATTGGAGACTCAAGTGCCAAGCGTTCACAGCGGTTTGCTGAACAAAATTTGAGAACGTATGGTGGAGTTGTTCGTCTCAGTGCCGACTGACCATTATTGGGTATGGACTATTTGAAAGAAAGAAAGAAAGAAAGAAAAATCATTTATTCACCTTGTGCCTCGTACATAAAATCAAACTTTATAATTAGGCTATGGCTTTTGCACCCACATGGCACAAGATGAAAAGGCCCCGACTCAGCATTAATGCTGCAGGTTTTGAAAGCAAAACCTGAGCGCTGGTATTCTGCCGGAACCCAAACGAGTGACACGCACGAGCTCGACAGTCTTCGCAGCCGTCTGCAGTAACGGGATAATTAGTGTGCTAAAATGGAGTAAATTAAAATATGTAATTTGCGCAATGAGTGCACTTAGTGTATAAAACTAAATATTAGAGATATAGCGATTTAAAGATAAGATAAAAAAAAAAAAAAAAATAGATTAATATGTATAAGAAAATATAATAGGCATATTATGTGAGTACATAAAGCAGCTTCAAACCACCAAGCTAAATAACCTGGACCTAGTTGAAGTTTGTTGTTTTTGATCGTCTAAAAGTTTCTTTTTTAATGTGCTCTTAAACGCGGGAACTGAGCTTAGATTCCTCAGCGGAGGAGGAATATTATTCCAGCATTTAGTAGCCAGATATCGAAAACTTCCACGAAAAGCTGCTGATTTATGGCGTGGCCAAGTCAGCCTATTTAGTGGCCCTCGAGCATTAAAAGCTGGCGTATGCCAAGATAACCTATTATAAAGATAATCTGGCGTTTTGTTCTTGATAATACTAAACAAAAGTGTGCTGAAATGCAGTTTAATACGCGACTTCATATTGAGTATATTAGCATCATTTAAATAGGGAGTCACATGGGTACGGGAAGGAATATAGTAGCAGAATCTAGCACACGCGTTCTGGACTCTTTGAATAAGTCGCATGGAACGTTGGAGTTGGTATTTTGATCAAGTGCTACCCGTGCGAAGCCGGGGCGGACCGCTAGTAGTCTATATAGTTATGTATATCCAAACTATATCCATACTAATATGTTAAATGCGAAAGTGTGTCTGTCTGTCTGTCTGCTACGCTTTCACGGCTACTTTTTATCCCGGAAAATTGAAGAGTTCCCGCGGGAATCAAAAAAATGTATCTGTGCAACCGATTTTGATGAAATTTTGTAGAGGGATAGTTTGTATCCCGAGGAAGGACATAGGCTACTTATCCCGTAAAATTGAAGAGTTCCCGCAGGAATCAAAAAACATCAATCCACGCGGACGAAGTCGCGGGCATCATCTAGTAATATTATAAATGCAAAAGTGTGTCTGTTTGTCTGCTACGTTTTGACGGCCCAGCTGTTCAATCAATTTTAATGAAATTTGGTATGGGACAGTTTATATTCCGCGGAAGGACATAGGCTTTTTATCCCGCAAAATGAAAGATTACCCGCGTACATTAAAAAACCTTAATACACGCGGACGAATTCGCGGGCATCATCTAGTCTAGTAGTCTATAAAGTTAAGAAAGCCTAGCAGACAAATTATATTTGAGAAAATCTCAATGTAAAATCCCAGAAAAAACAATGTGAAACTATATTGCGAACTTCCTATCAAAATTAAAGTACTGAGATCAAAATTATGACCAAGTTCTTTGCTAGGCTTTTCTAGGCGTCATTTTATTAAGCCTTTAAAATAATGGGGGTTAAAGAATGAAATTGCCGTTTTATTGTAATAGGTACTTCGAATTGACATAGAACCTTCATGGTTTCAGATTTTTGAGTGAAACTTTTTTTTAACATTTACCTACGCGTATGTAGTTCTTCTTTTAAAAAATGTGCAACATTCGATTATCGACTTTCAGTTGTTTTTTTATTCAGCTTAAACAAGAAAGATGGATACTTCGAAAATGATGATAACAGGTTATTCCGCTACCATCTAACTACTTTAGGGGTGTGGCAGTTATAACAACACGTTATCAGCTGTGAAATAACTGGCTTACATATGGCGCTAATTTGGTAGCACTAGCGCCTGGCAAACAACTCGACTCCCAATTTTTCCTATACTTGTGCTGTGAGGCATTGCTTCTTGTCAAACATGATTCTAGGTCAACGGGAAGTACCCTATAGGTTTTGACTTATTATATGCAAAATATGCCGCATTAACGGCCGTATATTTTGATCGGGTTTGACCTAAGTATTTGATAACTTGATACCTCCATGCGTTCCCGAGAAAAAAGTGGTTGACATACAAATAGATAGACAGACAACAACAAACAACAACAAAGTGATCTTATAAGGGTTTCCTTTTTCTTATTGAGGTACGGAACGCTAAAAATATCATGAAAAGTCCAAAACTATGCAGATTAAAGAAAAAAAACTATTTGAAAAGTGCAAGTGAAACCTTTCATAACAAATGATAACCTTTTCGTATAAGCTACTTGACCTTATGACCTAGCTAAAGTTTAATAGGTCAATTTGCAGAACTACTCTTACGAGACTTTTCACCGTGTTACAGAAGGGCTGACCCATTGCTTGCGCAAAGGATCGGTCAGGCTGTTCCGTTAATGTCCCACACTAACTAATGTTTTGTACAGTAATCACATAGCTAAGTTTTACTCGCAAGTAAATGTTCTAAGCTTATGGTTTTACCCTGTGACAGCCTTTTGATGATTGTACCCCTGTTATTATGAATAGAACTACCCGTATCATTTATTGAACCAATTTGGCTGAAATGTATGGAATAAAGAAAGATTAAATACTGAACTAGCTGATGCCCGCGACTTCATCCGCGTGTTAAAAGTTTTTTGATTCCCGCAGGAACTCCTTACTTTTCCGGGATAAAAAGTAGCTTTTGTCACTCTCCAGGTCCCTAACTATACCCATGCCAAAAATCACGTCAATCGGCGGGCGTTGCAGCGTGATTGAAGGAAAAACAAACAAACAAACACACTTTCGCATTTATAATATTAGTATGATTAATACATATAGGCTACATTTTATCCCGGAAAAATCAAAAGTTCGCGCAAAAACTAGAACTGCACTCAACGCGGACGAAGTCTAGTTTTTAAATGATTCCTAGAATAAAAAAACCGGGCAAGTGCGAGTCGGACTCGCGCACGAAGGGTTTCGTACCATTATTAATAAATAATTACCTTTGTTAATGAACCGCAAGACTAACTTTGTTTGTAGAGGTTTATTGTTAATATCAAAAAAAACTATGCTAGTTATAGAGCATTGGCTATAGTTTTCCTGTAAAATATACGTAAATTCCTATTGACCATAATTATTTCAAATTTTTCGATTGATAAAATCCGGAGATAAGGGGGGGGAACGGTATTTTTTAGACATTTTCCCCGATAAATCAAAAACTATCATAACTAAAAATAATTAAAAATCTGTTTTAGAATGTACAAAGTAAACCCTTTCATATAATACCCCACACAGTACAGTTATCTCACTTTTAAATTTCAACCCTCAGATTTTCTCCCCTTTTTAAATAAGAACAAAAATAATTTCCAATTTTTTTTAATTCCAGTGTCTTTGGGCCACTAATATACACAACTATTCCAAATTTCATGTCGATAGCTTCGGTAGTTACTGAAATAATCGAGTGTGACGGACGGACAGACGGACAGACAGACGGAGAAAGTCGCACCATAAGGGTTCCATTTTACCATTTTGGTACGGAACCCTAACAAGTAGTAATCTATACGAGTATATATAAAATTCAAGGTCCTGACTGACTGAGTGACTGACTTACTTATAATCAACGCACAGCCTAAACCGCTGGTCCTAGAGACATGAAATTTGGAGAGTGTGTTATTTGTGAAGACTAGGTATCTACTAAGAAAGGGTTTTTCGAAATTCTACCCCCAAAGGGGTAAAATAGGGGTTGAAAGTTTGTATGAAAGTCCGTTGTTTTTCAAGTTAAAGCCATGAAAGTTGGTATTTGGGCTTCTGGTTTAAAATAAAGAAATATGTGTGTCGCAGTTTTTGAAATTTTTTATCCTCAAAGACGTTAAATAGAGAGTTTGTCCTTCAATCACGCCGCACGCATAGATGCGGACCCGCAGAGTGACATATTTATTTCATCCCGGAAAATTAAGGAGTGCCTGTGGGAATTAAAAAACTGAAGCCACGTGAACGAAGTCGCGGGCGTCCGCTAGTTATATAAATAAGTAACCGACACAGAAGGACAGGCATTTGTTTACACGCAAGTCATATTCAGCTTTGGAACCCCTTCCTCTTTTTGGAATCGTAGAGCTACCGCCCTTAGAACACGTTAAAGTTATATGAGCCTTAAACATATCCTTCTCTAACTTGATCCGTTTACGTGCAAAACTATATGTTTGAATATTTGCTTTTTTGTATGACATACAGGGGGGGTTTACCATCGCTTAAAGTAGTATTATTTCAAAGTGATAGTTTTATGTCACGTACCTTGACGCCACTTAAATAAGGATTATAATTCTAAAACACCAACGTCAATAATATTGAAACAATATGGTTTCAAGCGATGGTAGTATGCCCCCAGACATGACGGAAGCAGCAGTTTATCAGTGATGTAACTGATGCGTTTCGTACCGTTTAATCTCTAACATTGATTTTGCTTCGTCACTGTTGAGGTCGCCCACCTCATATCATTAATTTTGACAGAATCATGAATTTTTCTGCAATTATTATGTATCGGAGGTGATATTATGATATAATATACAAGTTTGCACACGTCGACTGTACGTGCGAGGACTCGCTAGCGGTATATAAGGACCAAGTCGCTCTGTGCATACATACTCGGTCGCTACCCCTGAAACCGAATACTACTCGCAAAATGAAATTCCTCGTAAGTGTTTCATTGAATAATAAAATTAATTATTTTATTTAAATAACGACACGTCCGATCTAAAGCCGAAAGTGTCTTTTGGAAGTGATTAAACATTCTTAAAGTTCTGTGCCCAAAATCTCCTGAGGGAACTTGATACAAAAAGCTGTTTAAAATAAAACGGGAATATTGTTATTGTTTCAGTAAACACGTCACTGAAAATTTTCAATACGACAGAAAACTTTATCTAGTACCTAATCTAGTAACAATAATATCTTAAATGAACTTAAATTGAAGCTTAAAGATCATGCTGAAAAACAAGATCCACCCGCTAGGCATTGGGTCTGGCGGTTTTTAAAGCTTACCTTGTATAGATTCACTTGCATTGTATATTACTACATTCTTAACGGACCGTTCCGTAGGTCAAATCCACGAAATATTGTAAAACAAAGATAATAATGGGGACCTCATCGACTCCTACATGTACTTACTGAGTGAATAATTTATATTAAATTGCTAGGACATAGCGGCATTTTTAAAACTTGGTGTTTTTTTTATAACAGATGTGCATGTTCCTCGCGGCCGTCGCTCTAAGCGCGGTGTCTGCTGGCTACATCCGCCAGGGCTGGAGCGGTGGGTATGGTGGGTACGGCGGTGGCTACGGAGGTGGCTACGGCGGCGGCTACAGTGGCTACAGCAGACCCATCGTGATCTCCAGCGGCTTCGGCGGCGGCTATGGCGGCGGCTACGGCCGCGGGATCGGCGGTGGTTATGGCGGCGGCTACGGCGGCTATGGCGGCGGCTACGGCAGCGGCTGGTCCCGAGGAGGCTGGTGGTAAACCGCCCAACCACAGCCACTTCACAACTACCAAATACCTACTCTATTTTATTACTTAAAATTTAAGTCTTCGGTTAGTCCTCTCCATCGGACCAACATTGACTTATAAAGCCGTCTAACTAGTCAAATCTCAAGCTCAATCTTCAACTGGAGGTTACACAGGGGTACGCAACGACCTACGTACCTTCTCAGAAAATTAGGTTTTTAGAACATAAGGAAATTTGACCTATATTCTGAAATCGCTCTCCAAATAATGATGAACTGTTGACTTTTAATAATTCAAAGCTTCATAATTTGGGTTGCAGTTTTACTGAGACCGATAGCTTAATTATTTTTTTATAAAACCTACGTACGTTTCAAGAGTGATTCATTTAAACAGGCCTAGAATAATGTCGCCCGTACCTCTACTGTATTGTAACTTTAAATATTTTTGTAATTAATTTTCTTTCTTCTCATTTGTTGTCGTTTTTGTTACTCCTAACCTTGAAGCTATTCTTAAAGGGGAGGAACAAACTTATGTATCTGTGAATAAGTAAATATCTTATACGTGCATTATTGTGCCAATAAATAAATTTATTTTTCATTATGAACTGTTTAAATTATTTTCGCCCTAATTATGAAAAGTGAAAACCCCTGTAGATCAAAAAAAATACTCAGATAATTAACCCAAACATACAAATTTTAGGAAGTTGTTTTATTACCTAGCTGTGAGATTAGTTGGTGAACAATTCAAATCCACACTAATATTATAAGTGCGAAAGTGTATCTATCTCTGTGTCCGTCTGTCTGCCTCGTACACTTTTACGGCCCATCTGTTCAAACGATTTTGACGCAAATTACTAGAGAGATAGGTTGCATCCCGACATTTTTCAAAACCCAAATCTACGAGAACGAAGTCAGGAATAAGAAAATTACTTTACAGAAATCGTAAGCTCATCATAAAGGCTAGATTTGAGTCGTCACGGTATGAATCAAATCATCAGCACAACCTATCACCAGCCGGGCTCAGCACGCGACGCCCGTCCGAAAATGCGTCGAAGGGGTCTAAGGGGGGGGGAAGTAACTATTGCCACATCTCAAACCACAACACTTTTCCCATTTTTGAATCACATATTGGTACTTAATTTCTTACAGAATATATGCTTAGTGTAAGCTTAATGAGTATTAAAAATTGGGGCCCCATTTTACTCGTATCATTTGTCGATAGAAAATAATATAACACCAATCAAGGTGAATTACATGTAATATGATATTTATTTGCAATGGATCGGTTGCGCAACTCAACTGGAACAGTCAACTTATCTATTTGTTATTTCATATAATCAAAACTAGATCTAAATTTGCGAACTTGATTGATCACGTTACGCCATAATCTCAATTACACTATACACGACATGAACGTGTCCGGCTACACTAGTGTTTTACTGCTATTAATTAAAAAAAATAGAAGTTTATTCCGAGTAACTATAAAATTCAAAAATTCTAAAGTTTTTTATTCAAATAGACTTTTTACAAGTGCTTATGAATAGTATAGACCCATTTAAGCTATATATTAAACTGAAAGTATAACTGAGTAAATTACTAAGTAAACCGTTGGTTTCTATCTGATGGTTTCTAGAACCGCTGAAACCCTGCAGCAACGGTTCACGTAGCAGCAGTCTAACCTGCTGGCTGTCATACCTAGGACTCCGTTGGCGCTGGCCACGCTGGCGCATAAAATGCCCATTAGCTATTAACTCTTGAGTGGTAGCTTTTTTGGGTAGAGATGTGAAGTAGCATCCATCAAGACACGCATGACTTCGGAATGGAAGTATTTTATAGCATCGTAAAGAACTTTAGAGGGCATGGCTGCTAGAGAGGCTAGATTATTTTAGTCTCGACGTTCAGGTACATTGTACTATTTCCTATTCTGACGTTCAGGTCATAGTTGCAAACGTGCGCCGGCCTAAGGACAGGAAATTTATAACACTCTATATACAAGTAGGTATAGCGAAAGAAAAAAAATGCAGTTACAAAATATTTTATTTAAAAGTATACAAAATGAAAAAAAAAAAACAAAAAGAAAAAAGACGCAATAAGAAAAAATAAATCTTTTTAGAGGTATGCTTAAATAAATAAATATACGAGTAGGTACAACATGAGTATTTTGAGAGAGTCTACTTTATCTTACACACATAAGTTATTCTTCATTGTAAATACTGCTTGAAGAATTAAATATGCAAGTATACGATCCATGGTGGGTACAGAAATAAAATATAAAGAAGAGCCACGGGCGAACACTAGCTCAGTGGAAATGAGTGACTTGATATGCTCAGGCTTATTACGATAAATATCAGTTACATTAACTAACATTTGAATATTAACCTCGGACTTTACCGCGAGGAGATTTTTCGAAACCACTCCATAAATAAAACGACTTCTCCCACTATATGACTCATGCTTACAAACATAAATAATATAATACCTATGTTATGATTTCCGTATTAAAATACTTTAGAGAGGACATGACGTAAAGTTCAAACTCATAAATAATCAAAGGACGTGCAGAAGGGAACATAAGGTTAAGTATATAAAATACTAGGTAAGATAGGTTTGAACTTCGACCAGTTTATTCTACCCCTAATACTTAGATAAGCTTTTAAGGTCGGTACAAGCTCGTCTAGCACAGCACGTTGAGCAAAGTAGGTAATGATGTAGCGCGTGCATAATTAACCAGGTAGCAAGGTGACGTCGGCGACTAAAAAATGACGACATTTTAAAGTCAATTTAGGGTCAGTACAGTACTGTACGTACTGTATAGGTCATAAATGATACCTAGCAACGTCATTTTCCCAGTAACGTCCCTATGAATTCAGTATAAGTATGACGTCTCTGTAACGTCTGTAAACTGATGTCTTGAGGCTGTGACAAATTGACGTCATCTGATGGGACACCCCGACGTCAAACATGACGTCTCTTACGTCGAGTAGTACCGAACGACGTAAACGAACGACATAATGACGTAAAAATAGAGCTTATAAATGAGCTTTTTTCGGCCATGAACGTATGTTGAGAGTTGAGACCTAGCATAGTTGCATAGCATAACATTTTATGTCTCTCTCTCTCTATCTCTCTCTGCTGAGGGTTGTGATCCCTTTCCGTCAATTATATAATGGGAGGGATTTTCTTGGGGTAATAATGCGGTAAGTAGGTAGTATTCCAACTCATAGTTTTCTTACTGATATGATCAGATGTTAGTGATAATAACTGGGACCGACGGCTTAACGTGCTCTCCGAAGCACAGAAGAAACGAAAAGGCCAAATTCGGACTACCAAATTCGCTCACTCATCCAGTTACCAACTTAGGTCAACGACTTAACAATTGCAATCCGCTGATATGCTTTGTCGCAACTAGGACACTCGTCTTTCCTCTCGTCGTACTTTACGAGTATGTTTAAGAGATCTTTACAATATTGAAAACTTTGTATTTTGATCTCAATTTGGTAATCTAGGTTCACCTTTTGAGCAAACACATACGATATTACACGTACTGTAAACGTTTATTTTTGTATGACTCATGAAAATAATTTATTGAATGGTAAAACCACACAACTTTTAAAAGTTACGGTCATGAATGCCATCACGTAAAGGCGGGTTTTTATTCTTGAATATTTAAGTATTCAAGAACTAGTACTAAATGGCATCCTTATTTACTGTGTATATATGGTTCATCAACTTTGGCCATACTGCCAACGCGTAAAGCAATAAGCAATATTACTCAGAATGACAGTTCCGTGTCACGTACCTTGACGTTCCTAAAATAAGGATTATAATTCTAAAACACGAAAGTCAACATTAATGAATCAATATGGCTTTAAGCGTTGGCAGTATGACCCCTAAACTACTCATTAGATCTTCACGAAATTCATATAGGATAAACCTGATAGTATTAAGTTTGCAAAGAAATATGCAAAATGTGACCGGACGGAAATAATCGCTACCGACTTTTAGGTTGCTTATCTACCTTTAAGGTACCTACGCAACCCTAAAAAGAATCCCATCAAAAACATTATAATGTAAAGGAAATATGCCAAGCCTCGCATCGCAACTTTTTCACCGTAAAAAAGTTGTGAGATCCAATGTAGAGGCATTCTACCGAACCTTTTAGCCCTTATCCCGAAGGAGCCCTATTATATTATTGGTCAGGATAATAAATATCCCACATGGTACCCAAGAGTACTCTTAGATTTGAGTTTGCCAAGTTGCATACAAATCAATTCAGTAGTTTCAGCGTAACAGACAGACATACAGACAAAAATGTACTTTAATTACTCAAAACAATACGTTTTTAGACTCCGTGTCGATGGCAAAGCTTCTTCCAATTATTCATACTTTTTTTTATAAATGCGAAAGTGTGTATGTTTGTCTGTCTGCTACGCTTTCACGGCCCATCTGATCCACCGATTTTGATGAAATTCGGTACAGGAATAGATGGTATCTCGGGGAAGGACATAGGCTACTTTTATCCCGGAAAATTCAAGAGTTCCCGCGGGATTCAAAAACCTTAATCCACGCGGACGAAGTCGCGAACATCATCTAGTAAGAAATAATAATTGTGACTATATAAATGGACATACAACTGCTACAGACTGAAATGACTCGGATTACTAGATTCACCAAGGATCCTGATGCTATATTTATAATATTAATTTTGATTCGTTAGAGGGGGAGGCCATCCTCTTCGAATTATGAATTATGATCGAATCATGTTTTTTTTTTCTGCAGTAATTATATTCATCTAATGTGATATGATACGCTTGTTAAAGCATACATTGAGTGTCGCGCGCAAGGACTCGATCGTAGTATATAAGGATCAAGTCGCTCTGTGCACACATACTCGGTCACTACCCCTGAAACCGACAACTACTCGTAAAATGAAATTCCTTGTAAGTTGTTTTTAAAAATATAAATATTTGGATAGATATATAGAGATATTACATTTTGATAATAATGTACTTGATCTTTGAAATATCTAAAAAAATGCTATTTTTATTTCAGTGTTTTTCGGAAGTGATTAATTTATTGTTTACTTAGTTTACTAATGTCATTTTTCGTGTTCATTGCCCAAAACCTCCTAGAGGAACTTCAGTTGATCAATCACACAATTCTAAAACATATTTTATCCAACAGTTGTGTGTACTCCTCGCCGCCGTCGCTTTGAGCGTGGCGTCCGCCGGCTACCTCCGTAGGGGCGGCTACGGTGGTGGCTTCGGTGGTGGCTACGGTGGCGGCTACGGTGGCGGCTACGGTGGTGGCTACAGCAGACCCATCGTGATCTCCAGCGGCTACGGCGGCGGCCATGGCGGCGGCTATGGCGGCGGTTACGGCCGCGGATTCGGCGGCGGCTATGGCGGCGGCTACGGCGGCGGCCACGGCGGTGGCTGGTCCCGAGGAGGCTGGTGGTAAACCAACCAACCCGCAGCAATCTCACTAGTACCAAATACTCTTTACTTAAACATTTATGCCTCAATCCCCAAGTGTTCTCAAGTGCTCTCAGAATTTCAACCTGAAATGGTCAATATACCCAGTGAAATATAGTGAAGTGCATCATCATGAAATGTCGTATATTTTTATGGATTCTGGGCCTTTTTTTTAAAAATTTAAGATAAATAGGCCATATTTATAAATCACTCTCTTTAAATACTAAACTTTGTAATTTGAAAACAACGATAGGTCGTAAGATGGTAATCATTCGAAACAGTTTTATAGCTCATTCTTTATAAAGCCTACGTCATGTCGAGAGTGATTTATTGATACAAGCCTATGGCGACCGACGTTTGTACCTGCAATACTTCTTTATCATTGTATATTTTCTATTTTATTTAACTTTTAAATCTATTAATATCTATTGTCCTAACCTTTGAGTTTTTCTTTGAAGATGAGGACCAAAACTTTTATCTGTGATTATGTAAATAGCAAATCAATGTGATAATATGTGCATTATTGTGCCAATAAATATTTGTCTTTACAATCTATGTAAATCTGTTTACTTTATTTACAACCTCAATAATTCTGTTTAATGATTTATACAGAAAATTGCAAATTTTATGCATTTGTTTAATATACCTGAATTTATAAAGACGTGATCGATTATGCTATTTAAATAACTTGAAGATCGTATCGTCGATCAATACACTCGACAAGGACTCAATGAGCTAAAGTTGAGATCTTTGGATGAATGGTAGAGTGCCTATATAACATAGGTCTAACTGTCTTTTCTAGAATAACATTTCATTAACGTATTAAAAAATTTAAAATCTAAAATTTAATTAGGTTGGCGAACGCTGCTCGTCCACACGTTTGCACGTGTCCAGCAATATACATATATTGTAGTCTCGTGGTCAAACAACGCACACGTTTGCTCATTTAAGATTATAAACCTCAATGTTGCATCTAATACGCCGTGCACGTCTCCCTTTTTTTCGAATATAAGAAGTTCTTATTCATCTATCTTACTTAACATCCTTGGACGAAGTGTTTGTTTCATCCAAGTAATCCTAATAATGATTTTTTCACACCACTCGCTCAACAACGGCTTATTACATGGCCTGTTATCTAAGGTTAAAGTAAGACATTAAATCCCTAGGGTTATAATGTTGTACTGAAATCCATTATTCCCTAGGGTTATAATGTGATTTGAATTTAGAATCATCGCGCATCTGAAGCAAGATCTGAAGGAAATTCTATGAATTCCAAAGAGGTTTTATTCATAATGCCTATTGCTATATTCATAAAGTCTAATTTCGGTAAACAGAATGTGTTCTCAGCAGGCGCGGCCAACTCGATTTTCGAAAACCGAAGCCGTGGCCCACTAGATTCGCACTGACGACATTTGTTTGTCAAATCGAGTAGGCCACGCCAGCTGAAAGAAGTGGTTGTATCGCGAGGTGTGAAAAGTACAGCATTACCCCTACGGTGAATACTCGTATTAATCTTGGGCGCCCCTAATTCCCGCGCTACTCTCAGGATTCTAGATGCAACACCCTCGCTACGCTCGGGAGTTACTTCTACAATCCCTCGTTCCGCTTGGGATTTATCCCGGCGCCCGTGACATAATACATCGCATTACCCCCGTGGTGAATAATCTACTATTAAACCTACGAGATGAAATCCACTCGACCAATAAATATTACAGGTCGAGTCGTATGCGGATGAAACTTGGAGTTCGCCGCAAATTATCTCCAGTTTTAATATGAACGGAAAGTAAGAGAGATAGACCTATTCGTCCCAACGTTTTGTTAACAACTAGCTTTTGCCCGCGGCGTCTCTCGCGTTAAGTTCGATTTTCGTGCTTAAACCTATTTCAACCCCTTCGAGTGTTGAATTATCAAAAATCCTTTCTTAGCGGATGCCTAATGATAATAGCTATCTGATCATAATCAGGCTTATCACGATAAATATCACATTTACTTACATTTAAATATCAATCTAAAAATACTTTACCGCGGAGAGTTTTTTCGAAACCAAAAATAAAACGACTTCTCCCACTATATGACTCATGTGTACAAACATAAATAATACAATACCTATGTTATGATTTCCGGATGAATAGTTATTTGTTATACAAGAGTGAAAAGTTGTTTTTTAACCGCGTGCTCAATTTTAGAATCCTTTAGAATCCTGAGCGTTAGCGAGGGAATCAAAAGAGCACGAGGTGAAAAATCTTTTCACTCGAGTGCAACACGTAACTTTTCATCCCACCTCAGTGAGGAAATGACATGACGTGAAAGAAAATGGTCAAAGCAAATTAAAAAAGTACACCAAGAAGGTTACGAGTGTGAGTTTTTAACAAATTAAAAAAGGTTGTATGGAAATTCGGCACCATAGAGGTAGAAGTAAAAAGGTTTTAATGATGTTTTGAAATCACAAACTTCATAGACGAGTGATATTTACTAACGTGCACACGATGTTCTAAATTCAATTTACTTTATCCTCAAGAGGATAATAACGGCTTTTGCATTCAGATATCGAAGATTAAAAATACTCTTTCCGAGATGGTGGCATGAAAAATACTTTAGAGAGGACATGTAAAGCTCAAACTCATTAATAATCAAGGGAGCATAAGGTTAAGGTCTCGAATACCTAAACTGAAACAAAGTATATAATATTAGTTAGGATAGGGTTTGAACTTCGTACGACCAGTTTATTCTACCCCTAATAGATAAGCTTTGAAGGTAGGTACAAGCTCGTCTAGCACAGCACGTTAAGCTAAGTAGGTAATGATGTAGCGCGTGCACAATCAGAGCTTTTAAATGAGCTTTTTTCGGCCATGAACGTACGTTGAGAGTTGAGACCTAGCATAGATGCATAGCATACCATTTTATGTATCTTTCTCTCTCTCTCTCTCTGCGTCATATTCCTCATTGCTGAGGCAGGGGTTTTCTTGGGATAATTATGCGGTAAGTAGGTACTATTTCAACTCATAGGTTTCTTACTGTTATTATCAGATGTTAGTGATAATAACTGGGACCGACGGCTTAACGTGCTCTCCGAAGCACAGAAGAAACGAAAAGGCCAAATTTGGACTACCAAATCCGCTCACCCATCCAGTTACCGACTTAGGTCAACGAGGCTTAACAATTGCAATCTATACTAATACTAGCTGACGCGACTCCGTCCGCGTGGTGGTATGAAAAATAGATAGTAGCCGATTCTCATACCTACTGAATATACATATGAAATTTCATCAAAATCGGTCAAGTCAAACGACTTGACCGATTTTGATGAAATTTCATATGTAGGAGGAGGAGTATAAACACTAAAACTGTGACACAAGAATTTTATATATCTTACTAATATTATAAATGCGAAAGTTTGGATGGATGGATGTATGGATGTATGGATGTTTGTTACTCAATCACGCGCCAACGGCTGAACGGATTTGGCTGAAATTTGGCACAGGGATAGATTATAGTCTGGAATAGCACATAGGCTTCTTTTTATCCCGGAAAATTAAGGATTTTTACACGTACTATTAATGTACTGTAAACGTTTATTTTTGTATGGAATCCATTATGACTCATGAAAATAATTTATTGAATGGTAAAACCACACAACTTTTAAAAGTTACGGTCATGAATGCCATCACGTAAAGGCGGATTTTCCTTCTTGAATAATATTTATATTCAAGTGTGTGTGTGTGAGTGTACTAGTCGACCCGAAACAGCATACTTATGCCTTTGCTGTTTTTCTGGATAAACATTAGATCTTCACGAAAGACACATGCGATAATTAATTTTGTAAAAAAATAAAAAAATACGAGTACATATTTTTTATTTTTTTTACAAAATTAAGCCAAGCCTCGCATCGTAACCTCTACACCGTAAAAAATGTTGAGCCAATGTAGAGCCAATCGACCGAAACTTTCAGGCCTCACCCCATCGATATTAGAATTTTAGTACGATGCCTCACCCTAAAGGAATCCTATTTATTGTTTGTCGGCATAAACAATATTATGTACCTATTATAAGAATACTCTTAGATTTAAGTATGCCAAGTTGCATTCAAATCAATTCAGTAGTTTCAGCGTGATGCATTAACAGACAAAAAAGTACCATTATAACTTAGAACAATACGTTTGTACATACAACCGCCACAGATAGACATGACACGGATTACTAGATTCGCTGTGGATCCTGACGCTATATTTATAATAGTAATTTTGATCCGTCAGTGGGGGAGGAGGTCATCCTCTTCGAATTATGAATTATGATCGAATCATGATTTTTTCTGCAATAATAATTATTCATCTAATGTGATATGATTCGCTTGTTTAGCATACTTCGAGTGTCGCGCGCAAGGACTCGATCGCAGTATATAAGGATCAAGTCGCTCTGTGCACACATATTCGGTCACTACCCCTGAAACCGACAACTAGTCGCAAAATGAAATTCCTTGTAAGTTGTTTTTAAAAATACAAACATTTATATAGATAGATAGATATATAGAAATATTACATTTACATAATAATGGATTTGATCTTTGAAATATCTAAATTAATGCATTTTTTTCAGTGTGTTTTTCGGAAGTGATTAATTTATTGTTTACTTAGTTTACCAATGTCATTTTTCGTGTTCATTGCCCAAAACCTTCTACAGAAACTTCAGTTGATCAACCACACAGTTCTAAATCATATGTCACGTGATTGAGCGCGTTTAATATTATGTATATGTCACCGTAAGATTGTAAAAACCGTAAGATTGTAATCTAACGCTTTTTTTCCATAGATTGTAAACAGTCGAAGGATTCTGAACCGTTCAATGTTTTAAATGTCAATTTTTGAAATGTTCATTGTATTTACGTTTTCTTGTCTCTTTCTTGTCGGTTAGGTTAGGGTTCGACATAAATAAGCAAGCAGTGCCCGGCCGCAAGCCGGGCACTTATGTTCTATCGGGTTAATAAACCTCACAGATTACAATCTACCGAAAAATAATCCGTTATATTGTAATCATTCGACAGTTTACAATTTCGCGAGTTAGATTATAATCTTACGGTTTTTACAATCTTATGGTGACATAATATATAAAGTGTAGTTAAAATAAGCTCATGCTCTTAAACTTCATTAAAAGTAACTCGATCTATTCGACATGCCTACTCAAACTATTTGAGTGCGTACAGGTACTTACTGGGTTTATTAAGAACACTTCCAAGTAGTTATTTTTTAAGAATAGCACAAGTAACTATGGGTTGGGGATTCTTAATGGGTGTCCAAAGCATTTTAAAAGCTTTATGTCTTTTCCAACAGTTGTGTGTACTCCTCGCCGCCGTCGCCTTGAGCGTGGCGTCCGCCGGCTACCTCCGTAGGGGCGGGTACGGTGGTGGCTTCGGTGGTGGCTATGGTGGCGGCTACGGTGGCGGCTACGGTGGCGGCTACAGCAGACCCATCATAATCTCCAGCGGCTACGGTGGCGGCCATGGCGGCGGCTATGGCGGCGGCTACGGCCGCGGGTTCGGCGGCGGCTATGGCGGCGGCTACGGCGGCGGCTACGGTGGCGGCCACGGCGGTGGCTGGTCCCGAGGAGGCTGGTGGTAAACCAACCAACCCGCAGCAATCTCACTCCTACCAAATACTCTTTACTTGAACAGTTAAGCCTCAATCCCCAAGTGTTCTCAAGTGGCTCTCAGAATTTCAACTTGAAATGGTCAACATACCCAGTGAAATGTAGTGAAGTGCATCATTCTGAAATGTCGTACATTTTTATGGAAACTGGGACTTTTTAAAGTTTAAGATAAATAGGCCATATTTATAAGTCACTCTTTTTAAATACTAAACGTTGTAATTTGTAAACTACAATAGGTCGTAAGATGGTATTTATTCGAAACAGGTTAATATCATTCTTTAAAAAACCTACGTCATGTCGAGAGTGATTTATTGATATAAGCCTATGGCGATCGACGTTTGTACCTGCAATACTTCTTTATCATTGTATACTATCTATTTTATTTTACTTTCAAATCTGTTAATATAATCCTAACCTTTAAGTTTTTCTTCGAAGGTAAGGACCAATAATCTGTGATTATGTAAACAGCAAATCAATGTGATATGTGCATTATTGTGCCAATAAATATTTGTCTTTACAATCTATGTAAATCTGTTTACTGTATTTACAACCTCTTATTACGAAGACCTCGAAAATATTAAAGGATGATTTAAATACAAAATTGCTGATTTTATGCATTTGTTTAATTTACCTGAATTTATAAAGACGTGATCGAGCATGCAATTTAAATAACTTGAAGATCGTATCAAGACAAGGACTCAATGAGCTAAAGTTTAGATCTCTATATGAATGATGAGTAGATGCCTAGGTATAACATACAATATAGGTCTTGCAAAGACTTTTCTAGGAAACCATTTATTTACCGTATGAAAAATTTACAAAATCTAAAAATAATAAATTAAGAAATCAATTTCTTCAAGAGGATATTAACAGAATGGGGTCACTACCCTCAGCAATGAGGAATAAGATAAACGAGATAGACCTATTTGTCCCTGTGTTTTATTAACAACTGGCTTTTGCCCGCGGATTCACGCGTTAAGTAAGATTTTTATACAAATTTCAAACCCCTATTTCACCCCTTCAGGTGTTGAATTTTCGAAATTCCATAGCTATCTGTACGCCAAATTTCCGCCGTTCCGTTCAGCGGTTTTAGCTGTGCGTTGTTAGAATCGTTCAGTCAGTCACCTTTTCCTTTTTATACTCAGATGTGAAATAAAACAGTCTATCGAACACCGAAATTATAATAATTATTGTAATTTAATAGCCATTAATTTATTGAACATTCAGAGCATAGCAAGGTCTCGGTCCGAGGCTATAGCATTTCGAATTATAACCAATGTCTTCACACGAGCGCAACTCTATAAGCGGATATGTACAAGTTACAAAAAATTTACCTTATAAAAATTTAATTTAATTAATGTAGAAAACAATACAATAGAACTACGCGTAAATACGCGTGGAATGGTGGCAAGATTCAAACTCCCGCGCCAACTTTACAACAACAAGCACACGCTATACAAAGTACTTATTTTATTGTTGATATTTTAAAAACCGCTCGACCGATTTCGATAAAATTTATATGGGACCACATGGGAAGTATGCCCTTTCAAATAAAAAAAAATCATCCAAATCGGTCCACCCAGTCAAAAGTTCTGAGGTAACAAACATAAAAAAAAAAAATACAGTCGAATGGAGAACCTCCTCCTTTTTTTGAAGTCGGTTGAAATAAACAACCGACTTCAAACTCCCGCGCCAACTTTTATTGTTCATATTTGAAAAAAAAACAAACATTAAAAAAAAAAAAAATACAGTCGAATTGAGAACCTCCTCCTATTTTTGAAGTCGGTTGAAAAGCCGTTCCTTTCAAAAGAGAGAACTCGCTGCCCATTCAATTATTGATAAATACTAATCCAGTTGTTGTCCTGCTTATGTTAAAGTAGTGCATACAATACCTAAAGACCAATTAAGAGAAAAATACTAATTATAAATTCAAAAACTTACTTATAATTATTTATAATAATCTGAAGAACTGTTGTAATAATACTATGCACAGTAATAAAAAGAATTATAAATTGTTTTGTATGTTATCAAGCGATCAAAAAGTAAATCTAGAGATATTATCACCCGGCCCAGCTGTTTCGTCGGCAGTGACTTTCGACACACTCATAACGCGGACTGGATTTTACACTAACAATAAATCATTAAATGCTTGCGCAAATAACCTACACATATTACAGTTATTATTAAATCTAAAAAAAGTTTAGGCAGGCTATTCTATGACGCATACTTTATATTTTGGGAAACCGAGCTAGTAACAGCGTCATATCGTATGGACAAGGTGCACAAATCCTTTGTGGGGTCGAGTGTACGCTTTTATAACATGGTACCAACAGAGTTTCTGGATTTGCCGTTGCATTTTAAAGACAGTGTTAAATAGCATTTGTTGAGTCGAGGTTGTTAAACATTTGATGATTTTCTTAATGACAAAGTTGCATGGAAGCAACCGCGGCTTTACATCCCGCAGCCCACAAGTCAGTGTACCTAATACATAAAACTTGTTACGGAACGTATGAATTGTAAATCTATTTTTTTCATATTGTAACATCTATCTTTTTATGAAAAGAGCAACTGCTGAGTTTCTTGCCAGCTCTTCTCAGTAGAATCACTTTCCGAACCGGTGGTAGAGTTTCGACTTATCATAAGTGACACAAATTGTCCTACGTGAACGAAATAAATAATTACACTGTCATCCCACCATCTCGGAAAGAGTATTTTTAATCTTCGATATCGAATGCAAAAGCCGTTATTATCCTCTTGAGGATAAAGTAAATTGAATTTAGAACATCGTGTGTACGTTAGTAAATATCACTCGTCTATGAAGTTTGTGAATTCAAAACATCATTAAAACCTATTTACTTCTACCTCTATGGTGCAGAATTTCCATACAACCGTTTTTAATTTGTTAAAAACTCACACTCGTAACCTTCTTGGTGTACCTACTTTTTTAATTTGCTTTGCGCGCACCATTTTCTTTCACGTCATGTCATTTCCTCGCTGAGGTGGGATGAAAAGTTACGTGTTGCACTCGAGTGAAAAGATTTTTCACCTCGTGCTCTTTTGATTCCCTCGCTGACGCTCAGGATTCTAATTTTTGAACCACTCGCTGCGCTCGTGATTCAATTTTAGAATCCTTCGCTTGCTCGGTCATCAAAATTGAGCACGCGGTTAAAAAACAACTTTTCACTCTTGTATAACAAATAACTATTACAGTGCACTATATTTGTTTTAGAGTTATGACTGTTTCCTAATGCTAAACATAAGGTTCCTAAACTTACGTAAGTAGGTACTTAACTAATCATAAAAATACGTCATGTACAAAACTGTGTCTGTCTGAACCGATTTTGACAAAGCAAGCGAGGTCGCTTTTGTTCCATGAAAATAAACAAATAATTAGGTTGTTTAGAAAACCCAAATCTACGAACAAGGCATACAAGGCTGGCTGAATAATAATAGCTTAAGGTATAATATAAGGCACATAAACTAAATATTTAGATACCGCTGTGCCGCAGTTAAATATTGTAAACTAGCTTATTCCAGTGACTTTTCTATAGGCAGGTTTATAATTTTCAAACATTCCGATGGAATTTCTCAAATCCTTTCACAGTGCACGACTAGGGTTATCCCTTCTTTCATATATCTAGGTCGACAAGTACTGTATAGTCCCACCAACTTATCTGACCCGGTAACAGCGTCGCTCGTATCTAGGAAAAATAAAATAACAAAAACTAAAAACAACTAATAATTAGTTCTAATTTTGGCCAGCGGGCCAGATTAGTTGGTATAAGCTGTTCGCTGTGCGTCTCAGTCAATTCAGTCATTCTAACAGCCGGTTTCTGAATTGAGAATTTCATGTTTGACACAAAAATTTGCTTAATTAGTCCTTAAGTAGTCTTTGAGACAGACTCAACATGAAATCCTCAATTCAGAAACCGTATGACATATGTATACTGGTTTTGAAGGCGAAAACCCATTAAGGACAGGACAAGACAAAGCGGTTGTGCGAGACGGTCGAGTCATATTATGGGAAACACGTTTCATCCTGTCGTGGTAGTCTGTGCAGCTCCATGTAAAAGTTTTCCACCACTTTACACAGCGCGCGCTTTTTTCCACCAGACAAAAAAATAACCCATAGTGTGTTTCCACTTTAAATACTGTCAAAAGCAAACAACAATCAGGTTATCTGCCTGTAACATCACAAAAGCTTACAGAATCTACACGTTTTGAGAAATAGAATCGAAGTTTATTTTGGGAGTATCAAGATCTGTCGCAAAGGAAGATTTCGTTCGTCTCGCATCAAAGGTGTAACAGTGACATTGACTCTACCCCAGTGTCAACAGATGTGACCCAGTACGGTTAAAGCACACTGTCCACTGCGAGGCTATGAAACGTACTCGTACGGTATAATTAACGCGATCAACGTGGACTTAAACTCTGCTAAAACTAGCATATACGTACACATAGCCCGAGGCACTCGGTCAATGAGGTCGGCACGTGTACAAAGCGTATTGGTTTTCATAATAAAATGATAGTGTTCTCCTGACCAAAGACATATACTGCACCTCCCGACACAACAAAACACTCCCCTATGACTAAACCGGCTGGCCATCCTCAAGAAAGATCTGCACACGAGATATTAATATAGTGCGCAAGTATATGCGCTTACACAAGTCCCCTTTACTCGCACTTTCATACAAACACCAGCGGATATGAGCACAATAGTTATTTACAAGCAGAGTATTCTCATTGGCTGATACAAGCCAAACGCAAAAGCTAATAATATGATGTACTACATGCACACATATTATCATCAAAAGTTTTATACACATAATATTATAACATCCTTGATTATACATTGCAAATGTACTTCTTATAGCACTGAACACAACTGGAGATAAAACTGTCAAATTCGATGCGATGCGAGCCATGCTATACTGTGTCAGTTATTAGCTTAGCGGTGGGTTTCACGCTTTATCCTGATCCTAAACCAGTTTGGATGATGAGAATTGTGTTACTTTTATTCGTCTACTTTGTATTAAGTACGCACTCGCAATATACAAAGTTTTTGTATAAAAATTAATGTTTGTCTATCCGTTTGTCGATTCATTCTTTTAAGCTGAAACTTTGTGTAGTTGATGAGGCACAGGTATTTTTTTGAAAAAAAATGGAAATACAGATTATTAATGTAGTTTTAAACATTATAAACATTCGCCGTAGCAGTATCGCATCGTGTATCAAAGAACATTGAGCTATTTCTTGTCATTTTATTATTAAATTATGAAATCTTAGAACTCTTACATATTTTACTAGATGATTCACGCGACTTCGCCCGCGTGGATTAAAATTTTTTGATTGCCGCGTTCCGGGACAAAAAGTATATCCCTCTCATAAAAAGTATATCTCCCTCGGGATACAATCTACTCCCGTACCAAATTTCATCAAAATCGGTTAAGTAGACATTGACAAACACACTTTCGCATTAATATAATATACCTATGGATTATATTATGGATGGATGGACAAAGATATATATGGACTAGCTGATGCCCGCGACTACGTCCGCGTGGATTGAGGAGGTCCCGCGGGAACTCTTGTTGTGTTTAACACACAGAGATAGATTATAGTCTGGAATAATATTCCAGACTTTAATCCTATCTCTGTGCCAAATTTCATCCAGATCCGTTTAGCCGTTCGGGCGTGATTGTTGTTGCAACTTTTTTTTTCACTGTTTCACTGATGCTTCGCTCCTATTGGTCGCAGCGTGATGTTATATAGCCTAAAGCCTTCCTCGATAAATGGACTATCCAACACAAAAATATTTTTTCAATTCGAACCTGAGATTAGCGCGTTCAAACAAACAAACTCTTTAGCTTTATAATATTAGTATAGATTTGATTAAACAGAAACAAAAGTGATATAAATCTATTGAGATGGCCGGAACTGGCTGGAGGCTGCCGCTGAGTCATCTATTTCGCAGTGGCGAAGGAGTTACCCTGAGCCCAGCTCTAAAAGAGTGAGGGATGTATTCGTAACACGAGATTTTCCGCAAAATCTATCACACAAGTGCACAATGTAAATAGAAAGGTTGATGTTACAACATCGCATACATTATGGGCTCATTTAAATGAGTTTTGATGTTGGAATTTGGAGATCTATTAGAAAATTATGGAAAATCATAAATTAACTAAAGGTTGGACTATGGAGATTTTCTTGCGACAGAATGCCCTTGGTGACATATTATATATCAACTCAACCGTCGGGCACCTGTACTTTGCTTTTACCAGCATCGTCATTTTATTCAACATGAACTAGTTTTTAAGTCATTTTGTTTTACCAAACCTTTTTTATAATATCCATGTTAAAAGACTAAAGTGTTGTATTTTTAAATCACATATTGCTTTTTATAGAACTAGACGATGCACGCAACTTCGTCCGCATCGATTGATGTTTTTTGATTCCCGCGGGAACTCTTGAATTTTCCGGGATAAAAAGTAGTCTATGTCCTTCTCCGGGATACAACCTATCCATGTACCAAATTTCATCAAAATTGGTTGAACAGATCATTTTTGCCTATGTTATGTAGCCTATGTCCCGGAATATAACCTACCTCTATACCAAATTTCTGCAAAATCGGTTGAAAAGAGGGGCCGGGAAAGCGTAGCAGACAGACAGACAGACAGACACACTTTCGCATTTATAATATTACTAGATGATTCGTCCGCGTGGATCAAATTTTTTCGATTCCCGTGGGAACTCTTAAATTTTCCGAGATAAAAAGTAGCCTATGTCCTTCCGCGGGATATAACCTATCCCTGTACCAAATTTCATCAAAATCGGTTGAACAGATGGGCCGTGAAAGCGTAGCAGACAGACAGACAGACAGACAGACACACTTTCGCATTTATAATATTAGTATGGATATGGATTAGTATGGAAGTATGGATATTATATTAAATATTTGTAACGTGTTCAATTTATGATATCAGCTGGCTTCTAAGGTTCGGCCCGACGCAGCGGCATCGCATTGATATCGTGACCTACTTGTACAAATTTTGATACAACGAATAGCCAATATGATTACTAGATCGTGCCCACGGCGTCGTCCGCGTTTATTTAAGTCTTTTCCGGGATTTAAACCCATTACCCGTCCCCGGGTTGCAACTTGCAAGCTATCTCTTTACCAATATTGCTTCGTGTCTGGTCAGGGCCTGTAATGATTTACTATACAAAACTAGTTTTACAAATAGTCCCACCAACTTATCTGGCCCGGCTTCCAAAATTTTATGCCTGCTTAGTTTTTGTTTTTAATTTAATTTTACTATCACTGGATCAGATAAGTTTGTGGCACTATACATTCCTGTGCAACATGCACCTGAAGCCTTCAAGTATACAGGTATACCTGCATCAAAAGATCTAGCTCTTGCGGATTACATAAATTACTATGGTTCTAGAGATAATTGACCAAGTATTAATATTGGGTGTCGCCATCGATAGCTTTACCGCGTAGTAATAGCCAGTGTTCGGCGACTAGCCGGGCAGGGCTAGGCTATAGGCTGACTCCACTTTTCCTAACAGCTGATGTAAGTTCGTGACGTGGATTTACAAACTTTAATCATAGAACCAATGATTTAAGACTTATTTCAAGGTTTAAACTAAGAAGGTAAGTGTAACAAACGGGTAGACACGTACCACGACAACAATTCGACAATTTAATTTGTCGATATTTAATCACAGAGGCGCTAAAAACGAGTTAAATGTCTTAATCAAACACTGCTTTGTAATAATACTAATACCTCATAATGTACAAAACTAAATATTTGTTAAGTTCCATATATTGAGCCAATGGTCGAGGCAGACAATAAAGATTATGCAGATACGTGTTATGTAATGAGAAAAGACATTCACACCAGCTAAATTACCTACATAATTTATATTATTCTCACAACCAATTTTGTCTGTGAAGTCTGCGAAGCCGTTATGGCCTAGTGGTTAAAATATACAGGGAGTCCAGGGCTCGAATCCCGGCACGCAACTATTCTGTGAGCCATGAGCGTTTAAGGTACCATCGTTAGGAAACCTGCATACCTACAGTGAAAGTTATTAACAATGTTCTCAAAATATACGGATTTTTTTAAGCCCGCGGAAACAAAGTCGTGAACGTGCAGACTCGTCACTTTCCCCCAAGTGGTCAACGTGCAGAGGCTGGCCACGGTCCCGCAAGTGATATCCGTCAACAAGCTGGTGGCTGACTCCGTTCTGTCTGGTGACTATGGAGGTGGCTACGGAGGCGGGTGCGCCGGGGGGCGGTGCGGGGGTGCCGGGGGCTGGTGAGACGACGTGAAGACTAGTCAAATGTTATGCCTTCTGTTACAACAGCGTTATAGTTTTCTGTTGTTTTTGTTATTATTGTAATAAAGATTGTATTTTTTTCTACATTTCTAGGTCATAAGACCTAGAAATGTAGAAAAGTAGTAATAATATGGATAATAATAATATTATCCTATATTTTTAAGAAGCAAAGCGATATAAAGAGACTTCCAAAACTTGAAATATTTTTAATCAAAATTATCATAGTAAGTACCTACCGATTACCGCTTGATCACATATCTAATTTGCGAGATTATTTAATATTCATTATTTAAATAACGTCCATTTTAACTGTCAATTTGTAAAGTTAAATCAGTTAAAGTGTGGGACGATTTATTTGATAATATTTTTTGTAAATATTATCAAATAACAATCTTGACCTAATTTGTTTTGAATTATCTCTATTGTAAACCTGCTATAATATAATAAGCCTCATCGTTAAACTATGGAAAGTTGAAAATAACTTCGAAATAAATGCCTAAGTACGTAAAGGAAAAACTAAAATAAGTACTAAAATATTAAAAATAGAATATTAAAATATTTATCTAAACTTAATATTATAAAGAGGAAAGATTTGTTTGTTTGTTTGTAATGGATAAACTCAAAAACTACTAAACCGACTTTAAAAATTCTTTCACTAATAGAAAGCTAATTTACCAGCGAGTATATACCTAATCTATATTTTATAATCTATTTTTATAGCTATATTTTATAATCAAAAAATTAGAGATCCCCATGAAAATTGCAATAATGTAAGTGAAGTCGGAAAAAATCGTTCCATCTGAGAGCTTCCATGGCGTGCGCTGCGGAAATAGTAAACGTTTCACGTTGGGTAGGTATAGACTCTAATGATGAGTGATGACTAGTGCTACCCGTGCGAAGCTGGGGCGGACCGCTAGTATTATTATAATATTATTAAGTATTATTATCCATACTATATAATAAATGCGAAAATAATAATATTATAAATACGAAAGTGTGTCTGTCTGACTGTCTGTCTGTCTGCTACGCTTTCACGGCCCATCTTTTCAACCGATTTTGATGAAATTTGGTACAAGGATAGGTTGTATCCCGGAGAAGGACATAGGCTACTTTTTATCCCGGAAAATTATAGAGTTGCCGTGGGAATCAAAAAAACTTAATCCACGCGGACGAAGTCGCGGGAATCATCTAGTATTAAATATTTCCTTGAAAAAATATCATTGTAGTTCTCACGCGCTTTATTATGTTATGAAATAAGACTAATAAAGCAAATGAAACGAATTTGATGTTAAAAATAAATAAGTTTATCGATCGAGTTGTCAGTAGGTATATTGAGTATTGACCCACGTATAAAGTTATCTTTGAGTGAAAGTGAAAACTTCTTTAGGCGCGTTGAGCACTTTTGGGTAGGGGGTAAAAATGTAGATTCGCGTGACCGTGACCGACATGCTCGCGAACATATAAATATACTACATTCGAAATTAAACTTTAATGCTTTAGTAATATTAATATTTTAATAATTTTAATTAAAGTAAAATAAAAAAAAATCGTTTTCACTTCTATCGGCAGTCCCTATGACTGCCAATTTTTTTTTAATACTCAGGTGCTCGGTGCCACTATGTAAGCTTTTGAGCCTATAACAAGATCTGACCTTTGTTTTTTTATTTAATATTTAGGTATAAAAAAAAGTAACTTGAGTGAAAAAAAAGTTTAATTATCACAATATTACAAGGCGGTCTAGCTAGTTTTAGGGTTCCTTACTACTTAGATAGTGTAGTAATATTAAAATCGTCGTATTACGCCTAATCGTTTATATTTTAAAGTATGTAATTAAACCCCGAAAGAAGAAAGAAATCTTAAATTTTTAGTAGATAGTAGAATTAGTAGAGTAGTATATAGGTTAGGCAGAATGGAGAATTAGATGAATTGTTACTAGAATAATCGAGTAACTACGTACACACTGTACATGTACATTGTACATGTACAGTACATGTACAGTAGGTATAAGGTCAGTAGGTATTTAGTTTCTTAACTGCTACACAAATATTGTAAACTCTTATTAGACTCTCTTAAGAGAAAAGGAATGCAATGTAGTAATAAATTACTTATTTACCTTATAAGGTAATCTGTGACATTGCAAACTGAAAATAAAATATGTTTACGGAACCACCCCCGCTTCGTTCTCGTCTTATCAAAGGCCTTCTTTCTCAATGCGCCGGCGCCGTCAAAAACGAATCCAGTCAAGTGCTCTGAACGAGTAGGTATAATGAATGAATGTGAATGTTACCGCAGTTTTACTTTCAAATTTTGTAAATATTATTATTATTATTATGATACTAGCGTAGCGGGCGGCGTATTAGTTTTTAAGAATTGCTGTAGGGAGCAAACTGAAAATCAGCGCTGGGTATTGCTGCCAATACCCAGCACAAGGCTGAGTTTGCGACCCATTGTGTTTTTGTTAGTCGTAAAGTTTTTTAAGTCCAATATTATTTGAGAACAAGAATGTAACGCAATAAAAACTTTATTTATTTATTTATTTATTTAAATTTTATTAAAACTAGCTTTTGGCCGCGACTTTGTCCGCGTGGATAACACAAATTCCATACCCTTAATTTACTCCCTCAGGGGTTAAATTTCCAAGAATCCTTCCTTAGCGAATATTTACGTCATAATATTTTTGTCTTGAATTCTACAAATGATAATATAGCCTGCTCGAATGCTCTTTATTTTATTACTAGCTAATGCCCGCGACTTCGTCCCGGGCATTCCTTTTAAGTTGCCGCGGGAACTCTTTAATTTTCCAGGATAAAAAGTAGCCTATGTGTTATTACAGACTATAATCTATCTCTGTGCCAAATTTCATCCAGATCCGTTCAGCCGTTTGGGGCGTAACATAATAATCTGCCGGACCACCTGGATCCTAATAAGTAATACCTACCTACAGAACCAACTGTGACTAGAGTTTTTTAAACACTCTATTCTACACATTTCCTCTAATCTATTCTAGGTTTATGAGCTAAGAACCATGATTTAAGTACTAAGCTATAACATTTCAAAAGCCATATTAAACTAATAACAGCTAAGTATTAGTAAATACTTAGGTACCTTACTTAGTTATTACTACAGAGTACCAACGCAACTTCATCGAATCTTAACTACTTACTAAGTAATTCAGTACATATTACTATTAAGTGCGTTTTAAATTTAACTCGATTTCGTAACAACTGGGATCCATCCCGGTTGTTAAGAAATCGAGGTAAATTATTAAAGTTAAACTCATAAAAATAAAACATAATTCGCGGCTTCCCTCATATGATTCATTCTTACTTAAAAAATACAATGAATGAGTTATTGTGTGAGCGCGCGACTCCGACTGCGTATTGCAAAACATTAATTTACCTTCTAATTCATTAGTAAAGAATATGCGAAATATTCAAACTAGATTAGATCGGTAGGATAGGTAAATTATGTTTCTTAATCGGTAGGCGCTTCGACATTCGTCGAAAAGCTTTTCCGTTAAAGTTATGAAATTATGAAAGAATAACTAAACTATGCGTAATATAGGTAGGTACAAGAAATTGCCGTGACTTCGTCCGCATGAACAAAGTTAAACACTTTGTTTAACTAGATAGATAGGTTCTGTACCTACACAAGCATCTGGAAGAAATCCACATTTTGTAGTGATAAGATGTCCTTGTGCACGTCCTTTCTATTTTTAAGTTTAGTTTTAAGTTATATTTGTGCAGAATAAATAAATAAATAAATAAATAGATCAGTCAATAAAAAATTATACAGTAGGTACAGTAGAAGGGCTGAATTTCTGAAGAATATTGAGACATTATAGAGAGATAGTTATAATATTTACCTATATTAGAACTAGATAATGCCCGCGCGACATCATCCGCGTGGATTGAGTTTTGTAGGTACTTCCCCGGAGAACTCCTTATTTTTCCGGGATAAAAGTAGCCTATGTACTTTCCCGGGATAAAACAAAATCGGTAGAAAAGATGGGCGTTAAAGCGTAGCAGCCAGACAGATAGATAAACTTTCGCATTTATAATACTAGTAATGGATTTCTGAAGAATTTTTCAGTGATAGTCGATTTTCAGAAGCGGATAACTCTGGGAGGATTGAAGACTTAATTGACCACATTATGTTTAAGATATGAGTATATAAGTCATTTAATACTTTTTTTACTGAATTTAGACAGTAAGTACTAAGTAGATAACATTTCTTTCAGTAGGGCCAATAGTTGTAAAAGTGAAAAACCAAAAAAATCTTTCGCATTAATAATTAATATTCTAGTATAGAGTATGCTTACATTATATTTCTTAGGATAGGTACTATGTTCGCTTTTCCAGTAATTTCACATACCTACTTAGCTTTTTGGACGAGTACAGACAAGTATAATATGACTGAACCAGCTCAAGCTGTTAACTGACCGAAAATAAACAATATTTACAATGAATTAACAAAAATCATGAACGATAGGGGCGCGAAGCTCCGAGGCTAAGTTGCGTCAATGCGCCCCGCGCTGAGTATATATGCGGGCTCGTCGACCACCAGAGCATTCACCTCACAAGCCTCTCACACCTAACTCCTCACCAACACCACTTGTCGACATGAAATCCTTCGTAAGTAGCCAGCAGCGGGATACAGTGCTTTTCCTACATTCAAACTATCGAAAAATGCAATCAGCGAAACAATTAAAATAACGCATGTGAAGTTTCCGTGTTTGGTTGGAGATTGACCGTGCCTTACATCGGGGTCCTCCGAATCAGTTGGAATTGAGCAAGATCCTTAATAATAGCTGATGATTAATCCAAAGGGTTGCAAAAGTGTTAGGTAGCCCTAAAGAATATTTTCTATTTGATCTGCCTGCTACTGATTGTGATAGTTTAATTAAAAGCTTTTTGATATTTTTAGCCGTGAAGCCATTATACAGTGTTGTTTAATATTTACACAAATTTGTGTTCCAGATCGTAGTGATGGCCCTGGTGGCGTGCGCCGCGGCCGGCTCCGACAAGAGCGAGAAGCGTGACAAGAGAGGCTACCTCAGCGGCGGGCTCGGCGGCGGGCTCGGTGGCGGCCACGGCGGCCTCGGCGGCGGCTACGGTGGTCTCGGCGGCGGCTACGGTGGCGGCCATGGCGGCCTCGGCGGTGGGCTCGGCGGTGGCTACGGCGGTGGATTCGGCGGCGGCTACGGCGGCGGCTTCGGCGGCGGCCTTGGCGGAGGAGCACAAGTCGTCACCGTCAACAAGGTCGTCAACACCCAGCGCGTCATCGACGTGCCGCAAGTGGTGAACGTGCGCAAAGTGGTCTCCGTGCCTCAAGTGGTATCCGTCAACAAGGTGGTGGCTGCCCCCAGCTACAGCAGCGGCATCGGCATCGGCTCTGGTATCGGAGGCTACTCGTCCGGTATCGGCTCCGGATACTCATCCGGCTACTCGTCCGGCATCGGTTCCGGATACTCGTCCGGCGGCTCCGGCTGGTGGTGAACAAAACCTAGTAATCTAGTCCCAACTCCTTCGTGATTGTATTATTAGTTGAGTTCCGATTCCTCCTCTACTCTAATATTATGTAAATACTGTTTTATTTATTGTTAAATAAATATTTTATTTTTGCCAAACATTGCTCTCATTTCACGACAGTTGTTGAATCTTCGATGTAAACACCATGATAAATAGGTACCTGTCGTAGCAGTGCATAGAAAATCACCGACTGCTCCAAAATGCCTATAGGTACGACTTTCTGTGCATGTGGCACAGAAAAGCGACGGTTAACGGAATCTCTCGGGAGAAATGAATGAGTCCGAACGCGGGACCTTGATTTAATTTTAATGAAATCCGAAAGAAACGATACGAACGTTAATTAAAATGCAAGACGAGGTTCGAAAAACCTCAGCACCAAAAAACCACTCTACCTCTTATCAAATTCATTAGTGATTACCAATCATTCTATAATATTATGATGGATTTACATGGTTAATGACAAAATTTAAATATTAACAAAATGTTACACAATCCGCTTGTGGTTCGCGCAGAACGACCTCGAGTGCCCTATTAGATCGATGTCTATTAGTTATTTTGGCTAATTCTGTTCGGCAATCTGATAACTATATCTGCGGCACGATGTTATGGTGGCCCTTATGACAGCTCACAGTAGTGATGGACACATTTCATATTATCCATACGTAATATTATAAATGCGAAAGTGTGTCTGTCTGTCTGCTATGCTTTCACGGCCCATCTGCTCAACCGATTTTAATGAAATTTGGTACAGGGGTAGGGTTTATCCCGGGGAAGGACATTTTTACGACTACCTTACAGCTACTTTTTAACCCGGAAAACTAAGGAGTTCCAGCGGGAATCGAAATATTTATGTCCACGCAGACGAAGTCGCGGACATCACCTAGTTTATAATATTAGTATATGTATTTTAAAATATATATCCGACACACATACGATGGAAAATGCATATTCGCTCAGTTAAACTCTGAGACTTTGTTACATTATAGCTTCGGTCGATCAACACAAATCAATTCCAAAACATAGTACCTAATTTACGCTACGTTCATCACAAAATATTAAAAGCTAAGCATTTAATAAAAGGGGCACGTGGAGCCCACTTTCTGCAACTCGCCGATGAAACCTAAGTGGAATGATTGATCTGATCTGGATTCCATTAGTAGGTCTCTCACCTACCTATCTTATAGTACCTTAGTACCGCAAGTTCCACCCTCCATTTCCAAACTATTCATCAGTTCTTCCCGAATATCTCACGAGACCAAAACGGGAAAAATTTGATAAATAAAAATAATTGTTAATTTGTTGGAATGTTGAACCGGGTAGCGGATTTGATCCCCGGGCACGCACCTCTAACTTTTCGAAATTATGTGCGTTTTAAGAAAATAAATATCACTTGCTTACAATTCAATAGCATATACTTTGTAACGAGCGAGGAGCGGGGAGCGAGAGAGAGGGGTAGCAGTGAGGAGTAAAGGTGGGGAGAAGAGAGGTGAGGTGAGGTGAGAAGAGGAGAGCAGAGGAGGGGAGATGAGAGGAGAGGTGGCTGATAGAAAGTAATTTTGTGTCTGTGCCTATAGAGTAATAGTAACATTACTCTATGGTAATAGCCATACATCCAGGAACAAATTAAAAGAGGTAATATTGTCTATGGCCGGCGCTCGAGGTGGCTTGTCGCTGGTTTATCGGATACAATAAAAATGTTTCTTGGATTGTAATTAATTATTATGAACAGTGAAAATTAAAGTTGCTGTTGATTCTGTTAAAACGTCTTTCATTTTTGACTGTCCGTAACAACTTATAGAGCACTTTTAAAAGTTTATTTGAATAAAAAATAATTGAATTTTGAATAAATATAAATACATTTAATTCAATATGGAGGACGTTAGACGCCTGTTTAAAAAATATTTTTAATGATATAAGGCTGTGATATTCAAATAATTTCGTCCCAACAGATTGAAATTCGTAACATAAATGTAACTTCGTTGAAAATGCAAAGCATAATATAGTACCATGGAGGTGATCTCATGATGGCTGGGAGGTAACTCCTCAAATTCATCAAGGCTTTGTCTTGACTCTTGAACAGTACTCAGATAATGTTCAGAGTCTGATTTTTTATAATCACAACTTATACTCGTACATACACTCGCATATCTTGAGCCAACGAGACTTATGATCAAACCAAATGATTATATTAAAATGAATAATATTATTTAACAAATACCTACTTTTGAATCGCTATGGGAATATACCATTTTAATAGGAATGAGTGTTGATTTGTATCTCTGTATTTGCTATAAAGTGTGGCTAATCAATCAATTCGTTTAGCCATAGGTACTAATTTATTTCTGCCTTATTTGCCCGAGGTAAAGAAAGGGGCATAAGACTCAGATAATCATACCAAAAGGCATTTTGACGTGTATTATTCCACTTCTTCTTCCGTCAAGTACCTATATAACATGGTATTTATATTAGCAACTGTCGTAAAATGAGAGCAATATTTAGCGAAAATAAAATATTTATTTAACAATAAATAAAACAGTATTTACATAATATTAGAGTAGAGGAGGAATCAGAACTCGACTAATAATACATTCACGAAGGAGTTGGGACTAGACTACTAGGTTTTGTTCACCACCAGCCGGAGCCGCCGGACGAGTATCCGGAGCCGATGCCGGACGAGTAGCCGGACGAGTATCCGGAGCCGATACCAGACGAGTAGCCTCCGATGCCGGAAGAGTAGCCTTCGATGCCGGAGCCGATGCCGATGCCGCTGCTGTAGCTGGGGGCAGCCACCACCTTGTTGACGGACACCACTTGAGGCACGGAGACCACTTTGCGCACGTTCACCACTTGCGGCACGTCGATGACGCGCTGGGTGTTGACGACCTTGTTGACGGTGACGACTTGCGCTCCTCCGCCGAGGCCGCCGCCGTAGCCGCCGCCGAGGCCGCCGTAGCCGCCACCGAGACCGCCGCCGAGGCCGCCGTGGCCGCCGCCGTAGCCCCCGCCGAGACCACCGTAGCCGCCGCCGAGCCCGCCGCTGAGGTAGCCTCTCTTGTCGCGCTTCTCGCTGTTGTCGGAGCCGGCCGCGGCGCACGCCACCAGGGCCATTACTACGATCTGGAACACAAAGATGTATAAATTAAACAACACTGGCTTTACGGCTAAAAATATGAAAAAAACCTATGCATTAAAAACTATCACAATCAGTATAGCAGGCAGATCGAATAGAAAATCTTCAGGGCTACATAACACTTTTGCAACCCTTTGGATTAATCATCAGCGTATCATTTCAGATCTTGCTTAATTCCAACTGATTGGGAAGACCCCGATGTAAGGCACGGTCAAGTTCAACCAAACACGGATACTTCACGTCTCTAATTTTAATTGTATCGCTGATTGCATTTTTCGATAGTTTGAATGTAGTAAAAGCACTGTATCCCGCTACTGGCTACTTACGAAGGATTTCATGTCGACAGGTGGTGTTGGTGAGGAGTTAGGTGTGAGAGGCTTGTGAGGTGAATGCTCTGGTGGTCGACGAGCCCGCATATATACTCAGCGCGGGGCGCATTGACGCAACTTAGCCTCGGAGCTTCGCGCCCCTATCGTTCACATACTCAAAATAAAAATAAAATGGCTTATATTCCTTTCACAATTTTTGGTACTTTTCCAAAATTGCGCTTATCCGCTTCAGCGATGAAAACGGTGAAGTAAAGTAGCAGATACTGTCCACAATGTCGTCGCGCCAGCGGTTGCGTGGTGTGGCTGACAGACATGCTGCGGTTTATGTTGATATAGCACACGAGTATGATAGGCAGTGGCGTGCAGTTCATAGAGGCTTAAAAGCACCGCTTACCTGAATAGAAAATACGCCAATGGTCAGTTTTCATCATGACAGTCAGTAAATAGGTATTCTGACTAATACCCTACCCTACCCCAGCTACCCCAGCTTCAAACCCTGCGCACGCCAATGTTGATATTGTCCAACTACTTACCATCAAGCAACCTTGACTGGGTGAAATTTTCCAGTTTATACATAATTCACTGCCTTTACGAATATTTTGGATATTGCCAATAATAGGCATGATGACAGTAACCAAGAATCAATGAAATTATGCATTTATCTAATGAAATAAGATTCATGGATTGTAAAAAACGTTTTTTTTTTTTCCTAGTAAGATTGCTATTTATTTTGATAAAATAAAACTATAACATACAGCAATCAATCCGCCGTATTGCATAAAACACAAAGAAGCGAATGACGTCACAATTGTTTGTTTTCGAGCTTTGAAAATCACACTATTGCTTACTGCTCACTGCACAGAGTACATCGGTAAAAACAATAGTGACGTCACAACGGCGCCATGACACCGCCGAACGTTTTGGCGTGAATTTTAAAATTTAAATTTCAAATGCTAATTTTATCTACCAAACTTTATTTTTTTGCTGAAATAAAATATTTTTTCGAAATAGTAGATACTTCCGAACATAATCTGACCATTTTTCATTACGAATATATTGGATATTGCCAATAATTACCTATAATATCCAGCTGTAGATAGGTAGTAGGTATAGTTTCAGTTTAATACTTAATTGATATTCATTGAACAAAAGCTGACGAAAACATTTAACGAAAACATTTAACGTTTCGTCGTGAGGCGGTTTGAACTTACTGACAAAATGGAGCTTTCGCCAATAAGCTAGTATTCATGTCAGGAGGTCACTACTTTATTTTAAACTAGCTGATGCCCGCAACTTCGTCCGCGTGGTTTAATTATTTTTGATTCCCGCGGGAACTCCTTAAGTTTTCGCCTAGCCTATGTCACTCTCCAGGTCCACAGCTATACCCATGCCAAAAATTACGTCGATCCGTTGCTCCGTTGCGGCGTGATTGAAGGACAAACCAACAAACCCTACAAACAAACATACTTTCGCATTTATAACATTACTAGCTGATGCCCGCGACTTCGTCCGCGTGGTTTAAGTTTTTTGTTATTCCCGCGGGAACTCCTTAATTTTCCGGGATAAGTAGCCTATGTCCTTTCCCGGGATATAACCTACCTCTATACCAAATTTCAGCAAAATCGATTGAAAAGATGGGCCGGGAAAGCGTAGCAAACAGACAGACAGACAGACAGACACACTTTCGCATTTATAATATTAGTATGGATAGGTACAAAGCACACCTTCTGAACGTCATGTTTACATGCAATAAGACTTGATGGTGATTTAATTAACTACGGTATCTTAAAACTAAAGCTACGAGGGTTCCAAACGCGCCCTGGTCTGAGAAGAGCCCACAACAAACTCAGCCAGTATTTTTTTTATTATCACCACCTTTTTAAACGACTGCCAAAGGAGTATAATGATTTCAGGGTCCATGTATGTGAGTTTCTTTATCCCAGCACTAGCTGATGCCCGCGATTTCGTCAGCGTGGAATAACTTTTTTAATTCACACGGGATCCATTTAATTTTTCTAAACTATACCCATGCCAAAAATCACGTTGATCCAGTTCTCCGTTGCGGTGTGATTGAAGGACAAGCCAACAAATCAACAAACAAACACACTTTCACATTTATAATATTAAATATTGGTATGATAACATCTAAATGCTTGAACAGATTTGGATGTAGGTCTGTCTGAGGTATGTACATTATAAATGCAAAAGTGTGTTTGTTTGTTGGTTTATTGATTTGTTGGTTTGTCCTTCAATCACGCCGCAACGGAGCAACGGATCGACGTGATTTTTAGCATGGGTATAGTTGAGGACCTGGAGAGTGAGATAGGCTTACTTTTCATCCCGGAAAATTAAGGAGTTCCCGTGGGAATCAAAAAAACTTAAACTAAACGGACGAAGTCGCGGGCATCAGCTAATACATAGGCTATAAATTTTTCGAAAAAAAATATACTTTTGGCAGGGCATTCGTGTTTTTTAATTAATCAAGGCTTGTTTAGTTATGTTCATGATATACGCTACGTTGGTCCATCACTGCGATTTTACTTAGTCGGTGATGCGGGACGGAATCAGGACAAACCTGGCAGCTATTGGCGCGCATCGCACTACAACGCTAAATCTCTCGGTTGGCCTTGCCAGCTTTGCCGTTATAGTTTTGACTTATAGTCACAATGGAATCCTTATAAATTTCCACTATAGCTACCGGGACCACAAAGCTCGCCACTGCGCCAGCGAGGTTTTGTAAAAAAGAGTCGCGCCTCCTTTCCATTAATCAAACAACGTTAGGGATTTTCTTGGCATAATATTTAATTTGGAGGTAGTTTCCCAGGCCCTAAAGACCATAGTCCAACATGCTGGCCAAGTGCGGATTGATCTCTAGCATGCAGGCATTCTTTTTCTCTCTTCTTGCATGCAGGTTGCTACATGCGGTTTTCTTTCCGTAATAACAAGTTATATTTTTATTGCTTAAATCGATTGATGTAGAATTTAATACCTAAGTCAGAAACCTTGCTTGAGGATCGAAACCAGAAGCGGAACGTCTCAGCCACTGAGCTATCACCGCCGAAATAGTCGTAACGTAACTAGGCCAAAGTCGAACTTCTGAATTCGGCCACCCATCCAGTTACCGACCTGGGTCAACGTTGAGAATGTTAACATTCTCAATCGACCGATATGCGTTAACATGTTTTGTTATAACTGGAGCACACGTGTTTCATACAGTGGCTTATTTACCAACGTGCGCTCGGCGTGACGTCACAGTGAACGGCGGTGATGCGCTGCCGTGACGTCACACACCGTTATGACAAGCGACGCGGCGGCAGGTGTGTGTGGGGTGTTTTCGGTGTCGATCTTACAACATCGTCACAAGTTTCTGATAGGAGCTTAAATCTGTTTTAAAGCTTTTCGACTTCGAAAATCGACTTGTTAACTTGTGCTTGCTTCGAAATTGGTAACTGATACTTATGCGGCTTCTTCAAATTCGACTACGTCCGCGTGGATTTAAGATTTTGAAATTTTCCGTGGGAGCTCTCTGATTTTGAACAGATGGGCCGTGAAAGCGTAGCAGACAGGCAAACAGGCAGACAATACAATTTCGTATTTATAATATTAATATGGATATGGACTAAAAGATGCTCGCGACTTGGTCCGCGTGGATTAAGGTTTTTTTGATTCCCGCGGAAACTGTTTAATTTTCCCAAATAAATGGAGCCTATGTGTTAATACAGAGTGGATTATTCGAAATTTCAGCCAAATAGGCATGGAAGAGTAACAGACATCCCAACTCACAAAATACTAAACATACTTACAAACTACAAACATCCAAACTTTCCCATTAATAAAATTAGTAGATAGGACTAGAACTAGATGATGCCCACGCCTTTGTCCGCTGGATTGAAAGAAAGAAAGAAAAAAACTTCACCAAATTTTATCAAAATCGGTCAAAAAGATGAAAGCTTGGTAGACAGACTATAAATTAGTTAATCCGGAAAAATAAAGTGTTCCTGCGGGAATCGAAAACTAATATAAAATAATATAAATTTTAAAAACTTGAGCCATCCATACTTTGATAGCTAAACTAGGTATATTTAAATAGTCCATACCAATATTATAAATGCGAAAGAGTGTCTGTCTGTCTGTCTATCCGTCTGTCTGTCTGTCTGTCTGCTACACTTTCACGGCCCAACTAATCAACCGATTTTGATGAAATTTGGTACAGAGATAGGTTGTATCCCGGGGAAGGACATAGGCTACTTTTATCCCGGACAATTTAAGAGTTGCCGCGGGAATCAAAAAACAGCAATCCACGCGGACGAAGTCGCGGGCATCATCTAGTAACTTTATAAGTGGAAATCTTTAAGCACCAGTTTTTATCAGATGCATTTGCAAATCGCATCTTCTACTCCTATATAATCATGGAAGTTAGAAGATTGTAACTAACTAATATGAAAGGAATTTGTTAATTTGTAGTTTGATTAAAAAGACAGTTCTTCTTAAATTGAAAATCTCATCCGTCTTTAATAACTCTACGAGTGTTATAAATAATAAAAAAACATCATTGAAATAAATTCAATAATTATTTTCCTCAGTTTCCATTTACTACCAATAAATCGGTGAAATACAACGTCAGTATGATTATGAGCGTTACTAATTATTATTAGTAAACATTTTAGCATATTGCACACTCTATGCTTTTATTTATTTTCTTAAGTAATCTTATACTTTCAGCATAAAAGAAAAAAGAGGAACCCAAAACTTCAAACCTTGAAACTATAAACAAAGAGCGAACCAGCTTTGTGCTGGTCTTCATTTACCTCACATTTTATAGAATAAATTTGTAGCCATTCGCTGGATATGATTTAGATAGGCAATGGTTAAGTTAAACTATTAAACTGACCAAATATTAAAACTATTGGCAATGAATTCACAAGGACCAAGAGAAGCGCCGAGGCTATGTTGCGAAAACGTTCTCCGCGCTGAGTATATATGCGCGCTCTCGGACAACCAGAGCATTCACCTCACAAGCCTCTCACACCCACCTTCTCACCAACACCACCTGTCGACATGAAATCCTTCGTAAGTAGCCAGGATACAGTGCTTTGAAACCATCGAAAAAGTTAAAGAAATCAGTGCATCAATTAAACTTTCTATTGTGATATTCTCGTAACTGATTGGACTTTTGTTCTTGCATCGGGACCAACGCAATCAGTTTGAAGTGTATCTTAAGTGATAAGATGTCTCGCTGCGATGATAAGCATATCTTCAGCGGTGGGAAACGGGTGGAAATATGGGCTAAGCCCATATTTCCACCCGTTTCCCACCGCTAAGAAGTTTTCATTTCGTTCTGCCGACGATTGTGATATTACTACAAAGCTTTATGATACGAGTATAATTTCAGTTTTGTATGATGTATTGTGTTGGTTCCAGATCGTAGTGATGGCCCTGGTGGCGTGCGCCGCGGCCGGCTCCGACAAGAGCGAGAAGCGTGACAAGAGAGGCTACCTCAGCGGCGGGCTCGGCGGAGGGCTCGGTGGCGGCCACGGCGGCCTCAGCGGCGGCTACGGTGGTCTCGGCGGCGGCTACGGTGGCGGCCATGGCGGCCTCGGCGGTGGGCTCGGCGGTGGCTACGGCGGTGGATTCGGCGGCGGCTACGGCGGCGGCATCGGCGGCGGCCTCGGCGGAGGAGCACAAGTCGTCACCGTCAACAAGGTCGTCAACACCCAGCGCGTCATCGACGTGCCGCAAGTGGTGAACGTGCGCAAAGTGGTCTCCGTGCCTCAAGTGGTGTCCGTCAACAAGGTGGTGGCTGCCCCCAGCTACAGCAGCGGCATCGGCATCGGCTCCGGCATCGGAGGCTACTCTTCCGGCATCGGAGGCTACTCGTCCGGTATCGGCTCCGGATACTCGTCCGGCTACTCGTCCGGCATCGGCTCCGGATACTCGTCCGGCGGCTCCGGCTGGTGGTGAACAAAGCCTAGTAGTCTAGTCCCAACTCCTTCATGATTGTATTATTAGTCGAGTTTCGATTCCTCATCTACTCTAATATTATGTAAATACTGTTTTATTTATTGTTAAATAAATATATTTTTTGCTAAATAATGCTCTTATTTGAACCTTTTATGTAACTTAATTTATATCGCTAATATCCGAGCAAAAAATTAAATTTAAAAAAAAATACTCATTATTAAGTAAACTACAGCCCAATGACGTCCCACTTCTGGGCACAGGCCTCCACGCTCATAGGAGAGAAGGAATTAGGGCTTATACCCACCATGCTGCTCCAATGCAAGTTGGCGGGCTTTAACGACTATTACCATGTTAGTGATAATAATCGGGACCGACGGCTTAACGTGTTCTCCGAGGCACGGGGGTGACTCACCGCCAAATTCTAACTCCGGGCTGTTACTCAGAATTTCTTAACTGAAAACCCCAATACCAAACACGCCACACACATTTTTTATGCCCGACCGGGAATCGAACCTAGGACCTCGTGATCTGCTGTCGACTATGCTAACCGCTAGATCAACGAGGCAGTAAGTAAATGGTTTACTGTAATTAATTATAATTGGTAGCAAATGCTACATTAATAATTAACGAACACACAGTAATGTTTGCCACATTCCCCCACCACCACCACTGCAACCCATTAACGTCCTACTGCTGGGCACAGGCCTCCACTCTCATAGGAGAGAGGGAATTAGAGCTTAGACGACCCAACACGCTGCTCCAATGAGGGGTGGCGGGCTTTAACTACTATTATCATGTTAGTGATAATAACCGCGACCAATGGCTTAACGTGCTCTCCGAGGCACAGGGGTTAAACACCGCAAACTTCCGAACTCTGGGCTAGTACTGAGAATTCTAGTCAGAAAAACCCAACACATTTTTAAAAATTATGACTCGAACCCGGGACCTCGTCGGCTGTAGTCGAACATGCCAACCACTAGACCAACAAGGCCACACTCACTCTGCCTTTAATTAAATTTAATATTTATAAATTAGTAGTGAATTTCTCAACAGAAGTTTATAATAAATTATCACACTAATTTAGTAAACACATGGCAAACAAATTGCTTAACACCTATCATTAAAATATAAACTTAAATAAATTATAAATTATCACAACATCCATTCTAATATTATAAATGCGAAAGTGGCCCATCTGATTTTGACGAAATATTGAATTTTGAAAAATAGTTTCCATTTTTACCCGGGAAAATAGGAGCTCCCACGGTATTCATAACTGACGGAAATACTAGTTTTTTTTTTAATCCACTACAAGTTAAGCCTTAACTGCGATCTCACCTGATGATGCAGTCTAAGATGGTAGCGGGCTAACCTGTTAGGGGCATGGCAGTTATATTAAACCCATACCCTTATTCGGTTTCTACACGGCATCGTACCGGAACGCTAAATCGCTTGGCGGCACGTCTTTGCCGGCACTCGAATCCACGTAGTTTGGCAACAACTTAACCATACCAATATTATAAATGCGAAAATGTGTCTGTCTGTCTGTCTTTTCATCTTTTCAACCGATTTCAAGTGTGTTCCCTCAGGGAATTTAAAAAACTTAATCAATGCGGACGAAGTCGCGTAAATAATATTTGCCCACCTTATCAAAAACAAGCACTTTAGAGCTATATATTTCCCAAACGAAAAATGGTTTAAAACCCACTCACAATACTTTTGAATGACCTATCCAACGAGTTTAGGAGCTATCTTAAAAATATTTTGGACTTAGACTTCGTCCATGTGGTTTAAGTTTTATTTTATTCTCGCGGGAACTCCTTAATTTTCCGGGATAAAAAGAAGCTTATATCATTCTCCGGGACCTCAACCATAAAACAAATAAATAAAATTATTTTATTTATTTATTATTTTATTTTAGTACTAACAGCCCCTGAGCTAAGCCTTAAATGGCCGGATGGACGGACATGGCGCAACTACAAGGGTTCCTTGTTTACGACGGAACCCTAAAAAGGCAGAATTACTATACGCCCATTTGTGTCTACCACTAAGCCGTATCGGCTCTTTGTATGACACTAATGAAGGACTGCTATACTATTCGTTTATTGCGAAAGCTACCATAAAGATATAGAAAGAAAATTAAGTATAGTAGTTGGAAGTAAACAAAATTATGCTTTGGTAAAAAAATAGATTTTATTTGAAGTTAAATAATAGTTAACAAGTCTTAGGATGGAAACTAAAATAAACTTAAAGGGAAAACAGAATCACAGATACTTTGAGGTTCCTAGTTGGGTATCGTTCACCACCAGCCGCTGGAGTAGCCGCCACCGTAGCCGCCGCCGTAGCCACCACCATAGCCGCCGCCGTATCCGCCACCGTAGCCGCCGCCGTAGCCGCCGCCCAGTCCGCCGCCGATGCCCGAGTAGCCCAGGCCGCCGCCGTAGCTGGGCGCGGCCACCAGCTTGTTGACGGACACCACTTGCGGCACGGAGACCACTCTGCGCACGTTGATCACTTGCGGCACGTCCACCACGCGGGCGGTGTTCACCACTTTGTTGACGCGGACGAGTTGCGCTCCTCCGGAGTATCCTCCGAGGCCACCACCGATACCCCCGCCGTAGCCGCCGCCGTAACCGCCGCCGTACCCTCCTCCGATACCGCCACCGTACCCTCCGCCGATGCCGCCGAGGCCGCCGTAGCCGCCGCTGAGGTAGCCTCTCTTGTCGCGCTTCTGGCTGTCGTCACTGCCGGCCGCGGCGCAGGCCACCAGCGCGAGCACTACGATCTGTAACAATATACACCAGTGACAGAAGCTGCTTGATATTGTGCATAAAAAAGTACATAATAGAAAACCAATACCTAAAAGTTACGTAATACTCAATAGCTCAATAGGTCTGAGGAGCCAACTGAAAAGAATTTGAAATCTCATCCATCCGATGGTTTACGTTTAACTGGAGAGGAATACGAAATGTTTCACTCATAATATTAACTAACACCTAATTGTCTTATATTCTGTAAAAAATAACGGAAAGGTAAAACAAAAGTTGAGATAATATGATGTGAAGTGTCGTAGGAGCCTCGACGAGAGCGCAGCTGCTTAGCCTGTGATGTGCGTTTGAACACTGCGATTTGTTGCAAATTGTTTTGATGGTTTCACTTTTTGCAATTTATGCACAAGTTGAACGAAATATATCAATTTGTTCCAATTTAATTATTAATTTGAGCTTTAATACTTACGAAAGTCTTCATGTTGAGGGTTTGTTAATGCGGTTGACAAGTCGTAAGTAGATGAGCGAGTGATGCTACGATGCCGCTGGCGCGTTATATATCGGAAGCAAAATTAAATGACGAAACCTTGTCCTTGCGTTTTGCTCTCATTCATATTGGATTTACATATTAAAATATACTTATTTATAAAATAAATATAAAATCTTGTAGGTCATCCCTATAAATTACCATCATTTGTTTCGTACCTGGTTTCCTCAGGGTGTTTTTTCACCCTTAAAGCGATGTTTAATAGCTTAAAACGCACGTAAGTTTGAAAAGCTACCCACCCTTAAGTACTTACTTAGGTAGTAGACTTACTTAGGAAGTTATACGCTTACTTGGTAGAAAGTTAAGAACCCGCGCCCCTCAAACTATAGGAGGTTTGAACCCCCGACCAGGATGAATAGGAGGCCAAACGTCGAAACCACTAGGCTATACCACTACTCCGAAAGGGTCTCATCCTTTGTTGAGTGACTGATTGAATTGAGTTCAGATTCATCCTAAAATTGGTCTTACGTAATTAGAGTCATATCACCCATAAATGCATAAACTAACTAACTGACTTATCAACGTAAAACCTAATTTTAGGTCTAAAAACTAGTAGATGAAAGAGCTACGCGCACTAGCTCCACTGAGGTTTGTTTATGTTTGTGACCATTTAAATAAATCCTTATAGTTGTTGGATAGAAGCAGGGGGTTAGTTTGCGGAAGTCCATGATAGCCAAAAACAAAAAGCTTAGTTCACTATGATCTGCTGAAACACAAATCTATACGATACAACGTGCACCGTCCGATATGCACCGCTTCTTAACACATAGGAAAAGAAAGCAAGCAGCTTACGTGCGTATCATCGCTACACAAATCTGCCAAAGCACTCTCAACGTACATTTCACTGAGACACCGGAGCACCCTCAGGAGTTGTCATAAAAACTAAAACAGCTATTTTTGTGTTACAAAGTTTAGGATATTTTCTAGGGTGAGCATACATTTCTACAATGGACAAATTTAAGGCAACATTAAGCAACTCCATCCTACTGCCCCATTGTTAAGAAATACCGTAGTTGACGATAAACCAGTTGCGTGATAAATTACCATAATAATATTTTTATAGTATACTGCATGCGCTTTGAGGCTATCTCACATCAACAAAAACTAGACTATTCGGACAAGCTATACACACGATCAAAGAACACTTGCCGGCATATTGGAATTGGTCCAGAAATAAAATAACTTTATTTTGTATAGGAAAACTTGGGCTATGTCAGAGCTTTCAGCACTGTGCACCCGATCTGAACTTGCAATTCAATGTCAAAACTAAATCGCACCAATTGTTTGGACTTAACAACCCTATATTACGTACTAGATGATGCCCGTGACTTTATTCGAGAGACTTATTGATTCTTGATTTTCCGGGATAAACAGTATGCCTATGTACTTTCCCGGGATGCAATTTCTCTATACTAAATTGCCTAATACCCACCTAACATTTTCACCTTACCCACCTTCAGGGAAAGTAGGAAGAATTTTCTATTCGATAGTTGTATTGTTCGATATTATATTTTGTGTTAGTTATAAGATATATTTTTGGTACAAAAATAATACAATTTTATTTTTTTTAAATCATCAAAATCGGTTCAAAGATGGACCCTTAAAGCGTGGGAGACAGACAGTTACGCGTCACTTTTTGTAGCTCCGTGAAAACTCTTCCGTGCTATCTTCTGTAGTAAAGAGTAGCCTATGGAAGCAATCTTTGTACCTTAACTCAAAATCTTTCTCTTTAACATTTTTAACAAACAATCATTTTAACGCTGTGGACGTCCACTGTCATAGGTCACCTCTCCACACCTTTTACAAATTCAGTATCACAAATATTTTGGAAATATTTAACAGCAGTATTACTCTTTTGGATCATCATCATCATCATGGATCATCCTCCTCGATGGAAACCAGTCTGGAAGGAAGCTAGTCTGAGTTGGAAATCCAATCACATGAGACTTCACAGTTTATTTCAAGGATTCGTGTCGTGAAACAAGTATTTGATGAATTTACCAAATTCAAATTATATCATTGCACATAAACACACTCTGTAATAATAAAGTGTATATGGATAAACTGAAACACTACCGTATGACAAATTAGTGAAAATGTCGTTACTTCAACCTAAAAAGTGTTAAAATAAATATGTAATATTTAGTAATTTAGTAAAATTAAATAAACATCAGTTGCCAAAATCGAGCACCAGGGATTAATTTATGATAGCGGTGCGGCAGATAAGGACGAGGCTGTGTTGCGACATCGCGTCCATCGCACGCGTATATAACGCGCATACACCGGGACACATCATTCATTCATCCATATCCCTCTCTTGACAACCGACCAAAACCCAAAATGAAGTCTTTCGTAAGTTCCTAACACTACCAAAATAAAAGCAACTTATTAGAATATTTAAATTTATTTTATGATTCTAAGAACGAAACAAATGCACTGGGTCAATGTCACTTCTATTTGCAAAATTCTCTCATGTTAATGCAAATTTATAATACGATTGAAATAAAATATTAAACTGAATAATATTAGCATGTAAATCAATTGAATAATTTGTTACAGATCGTAGTGCTCGCGCTGGTGGCCTGCGCCGCGGCCGGCAGCGACGACAGCCAGAAGCGTGACAAGAGAGGCTACCTCAGCGGCGGCTACGGCGGCCTCGGCGGCATCGGCGGTGGCTATGGCGGCGGCTATGGCGGCGGCTACGGCGGCGGCTACGGCGGCGGCTACGGCGGCGGTTACGGCGGCGGCTACGGCGGGGGAATCGGTGGCGGCCTCGGAGGATACTCCGGAGGAGCGCAACTCGTCCGCGTCAACAAAGTGGTGAACACCGCACGCGTCGTGGACGTGCCGCAAGTGATCAACGTGCGCAGAGTGGTATCCGTGCCGCAAGTGGTGTCCGTCAACAAGGTGGTGGCCGCGCCCAGCTACGGCGGCGGCCTGGGCTACTCCGGCATCGGCGGCGGACTGGGCGGCGGCTATGGCGGCGGCTACGGCGGCGGCTATGGTGGCGGCTATGGCGGCGGATACGGCGGCGGCTACGGTGGCGGCTACTCCAGCGGCTGGTGGTGAACGATACCCAACTAGGAACCTCAAAGCATCTGTGATTCTATATTTCTTTTAAGTTTATTTTAGTTTCCACCCTAAGACTCGTTAACTATTATTTAACTTCAAATAAAATCTATTTTGTGTAAAGTTTTGTTTCTTATTCATATTCCTTAACTACGTTCTACATAAATATAACTTGTTTTAAATGTACAAGTCAGGGTTCAAAAGTAAGACCGGTGGAGCGCCGATAACGCGTTGATGTCTTTCTAATAGCAGGCGCCGCTATCTTAGAAAATCGAGAATTGGCTACTTGACAGCTGTAACTATAAAATATGAAATATGTTAGATTTGGTAGCTTGTAGGTTAACAATAATTATACAATATGTATTTTGCATTAAAATAAATTGTAAATATTTTATTTTTGCAAAACAAATTTGAGATTTTTTATCCGTGGATTACAAGAAGCGAAACGCGGGCGGTCATGATAGAGCCCCGTGTGACGTCACATTTGAATTGCAAATTTATTTGCGTGTAAACTTTTGCTCTGCCGAGTTTCCTAATGTAAAATCTTACATGTAATTGCCGAAATACACAAAGTAATAGTAATTAGGTCTCGTGTGTAATTAGGACCTAAGAAAGTGCTGCTGTAAAGTGACAGAAATAATATAATTTATGTTAATTTTATGTCATGTTTTATGAAGAAAATGTTAGGTTAGGTTTAATTCATTTTTGCTAGATCAGAGTTTTTAGTTGATTTCTTTAGAACACTAACATCAAAGTGGTCTTCACAAAGTAATATCGCAGATGTATCCGATTTAAATTCCGGGTCTCGGAAGTTTAACTGTAACCACTGCTATCGACGTTTATGACATAGGTATTTATTGTATATAGGAATGTGTTTATACAATTTGACAGGATACGAATTAATTATTATTTATAGTATTTCTACACACGTCTTGTAGCTTGTAATTTTCACAATTGCATCAAAAAAGCTGTAAACTTTCCACTCAAAATCACTTATAACTTGGTGCGTCGTAGTTTGCTTTGTTTTTATTTGAGCTATGACGTCACATAGCAAATGTCACGTGACCGGCTGTTTTCCCGCGAATGTAAAATTAATGTATTTATTTCTAATAAATAGCGCTTTTTTTGAGGAAAAGATAATTGTATAACAGGTATAAAATGAACCCACGTACATTTTTAAGTACTTTTCCGAAAATTGTCAAATAGCCAATTTAAAAAGTGAGAATCTTGAAAAACATGACGTGCAATATATTTTTAATTGTTAGATGTTAATCAATAAGCATCAAGTTAACTCTTTTCTTATGCAGTCTTAAGTTCACTAACATGGACACAATGAAAAGAAGTTTGAGAAATACCAACGGTGAAAGATAAGAACATAAATCCGTGCGGACGAAAGCGGCGAAAAGCTACCGTTATTTTTTAAAAGTTTTAGTTTGATTGATGATAATATGCACTCCATTACGTAATTCAAATAGTATATTCATGATCATGACTTTTATAATTGCAATTGTTATGAGTTTGCGCGTCAATTGCTCAAAATTTACAATAATAAATGTTCGTGTGTTCCACACTTCATAAGTTTTGTAAATATTCTAAATAAAAGAGTATCCCACTTAAAAATAATTATTTATTCTTTAGCAACATATTATATACTTAATGAGTTTTAATGCAGTTCTACAAAAACAATATAATTATACAGTGCTCTGATGCCACAGGGTAGAAGTTGTTACACCAACTGGGTCACAATTACATTTATTTAACTACTACTTTAAACATCAAACACTGTTGGGAATTACTAAAGTACGTCGTAATTTCATTACTATGACTATATATTACAACGAGTACTTTTCCAGTTAAGAGCTTATGTTTTCCATTACGAGTAGATAGACCATTTTTAGCACCGCGGAACGCACAGAGTTATGTGTTCCACCACCACCACCACTGCAGCCCATTAACGTCCCACTGCTGGGCACGGGCCTCCACTCTCATAGGAGAGAGGGAATTAGAGCTTAGACCCACCACGCTGCTCCAATGCGGGTTGGCGGGCTTTAACGACTACTATCATGTTAGTGATAATAACCGGGACCGACGGCTTAACGTGCTCTCCGAGGCACGGGGGTGAAACACCGCCAACTTCCTAACTCCGGGCTAGTACTGAGAATTTCTGGTCAGAAAAACCGAACACTTAACTATGGCCCGACCCGGGAATCGAACCCGGGACCTCGTCGGCCGCAGTCAAACATGCTAACCACTAGACCAACGAGGCAACGAGTTATGTGTTCATCAGTCTATAATATATTATGTTTGTTTGTGCCTTGCAAGACAGCTGCAGCCTAAACGCGTGGACCGATTTTGATTGCTCCAGTAGATGCTGAATATATCTACCGAGTCTGAATCCCTATCACTATTTTATCCGAATTTATGAATAAACCTAATGGCCCCCACTAGAAGCCATAATGTTAATGCCACTAGGTATTTTTTGCGAATAAGTATTTTATTTTTGGTATGTATGTTATTTTTCTGTATGTAACTTTTATTCTCATTAAATAAGTAATTGCTAAAAAATCGTACGAAGGTAACAAATAGAAAGAAAAGAAAGAAAGTAGGAAAGAAAAAGCGTTTGTTTAGAACCACAATACAATAATTATACCTAGTAGAAAGAAATGAGACAGAAATATGAGTTGTGTGATCCCAAAACAGACACTAAAGCATTTCGGTATAATCTATATATATAAAATTCAAAGTCCTGACTGACTGACTGATTTATATATCAACGCACAGCCTAAACCGCTGGCGTTAGAAACTTGAAATTTAGACAGTAGGTTCCTTTTGTGACTTAGGTGCTCACTAAGGAGGGATTTTTCAAAACTCCACCCCTAAGGGGGTGAAATAGGGAACAAAAGTTTGTATGAAAGTACTTCATAAAAGTCCTTAATTTCTCAAGATATTTCTCAAGTTATATCATCGATGCTTGGTATTTTGGCTCTCGTTAAAAATTAAAGAATTTTTTATTAAGAATTACCTACGTATGTACCTATGTAAAATACCTCAGTGACCGAAGTCTTCGAACAGTGCGTGTTGCCAGTGATGACTTACGGATCCGAGAATGGTCGCTGAGTATGAGCCTGATAAGAAGGCTCAGAGTCACTCAGCGGGCGATGGAGAGGGCTATGCTGGGAGTGTCCCTACGTGATCAAATCTGAAATGAAGAGATCCGTAGGAGAACCAAAGTCACCGATATAGCCCGAAGAGTTGCGAAGCTGAAGTGGCAATGGGCGCGGGGCACATAGTTTGGAGAACCGATGGACGTTGGGGTCCCAAAGTGCTGGAATGGCGACCCCGCACTGGAAGGCGTAGCGATGGCAGACCCCCCACACGGTGGACGGACGACATCAAGAGAGTCGCAGGGAGTCGCTGGATCCAGGCGGCGCAAGACCGATGGCTTGTGGAGGACCCTACAAGAGACCTATGTCCAGCAGTGGACGTCCATCGGTGGACGACGACGACGACGACCTTTTTTTTTTTTTTCTACCACTACAAGTTAGCCCTTGACTGCGATCTCACCTGATGGTAAGTGATGATGCAGTCTAAGATGGTAGCGGGCTAACCTGTTAGGGGCATGGCAGTTATATTAAACCCATACCCCTGTTCGGTGTCTACACGGCATCGTACCGGAACGCTCAATCGCTTGGCGGCACGTCTTTGCCGGTAGGGTGGTAATCTAGCCACGGCCGAAGCCTCCCACCAGGCCAGACCAGGGATAATTCAAAACTTATAAATTCTCAAATTGACCCTGCCGGGGATCGAACCCGGGACCTCCGCACGTTAAGGCAACAGCGCTACACATTGCGCCACGGAGGTCGTCAAAACCTACCTACGTATGTCATAGTTTCAAATTTCCACTCCCAAAGGGGTAAAATAGAGGGTTGAAAATTTAAATGAAATTCCTTCATTTCTCAATATATTATTCAATTTATATTAACGAAACTGGGTATTTCGGGCTTTTGGTAAAAAATTAAAATGTATGTACGTGTATCACAGTTTCTTAAAATTCCACCCCCCAAACGGGTAAAATAGGGGTTGTCAGTTGGTACGAAAGTCATTCATTTTTCAGTTAAAGCCATGAAACTCGGTATTTGAGCTTTCGGTTAGATATGGAGAAGTACGTGTTGCACCATTTTTGAAAATTCTACCCCCAAAGGGGTGAAATAAGCGACGAAAGTTTGTATGAAAGTCCTGCATTTCTCAAGATATTTTTCAAGTTATATCAACGAAACTTGGTATTTTGGCTTATGGTTTAAAAGAAAGAAATACGTGTTTCACAGTTTTTGAAAATTTTATCCTCAAGGACGTTGAATGGAGAGTTTGTCCTTCAATCACGCTGCAACAGAGAAACAGTTCGACGTGATTTTTTGCATGGGTATAGATGAGGACCTGGAGAGTGACATATTTATTTCATCCCGGAAAATTTAGGAGTGCCTGTGAGAATTTAAAAAAAACTTAAGCCTCGCGAACGAAGTTGCGGGCGTCCGCTAGTATATAATAAAGTATGGTTTGATGCAATAGCCTCATGATGTCATTTGTTTTACAAACATTATGTTGGAGAGTTATTGGTGCCTCCATAAGATTGATTTCGAGAGGTCTCCGGATCAATTAGATTAGTCGCGTCCATTTTTATTACCTGCTATGATACAGTATCAAGTTTTGTGTTTCATCATTTGAAATAAATAAAGAAATTAAAAGTTTTATTGCTTCTTAAAATTAAAGATTTATATGCCTAATTTCATAAATTAAAAATGTTTTGTACCCTTCAGTAGGCTTTACTATAGATCATTTTAAAATAGTGGTATCAAAATTTCGTAAGTCTGTTTGTTTGTTTGTCTGCTACGACCCCTTTGTTCAACGAATTTTGAAAATGTGTTGTACCTAAATTGGTTGCATCTGTGGGAAGGTCACAGGCCATTTTTATCCCGGAAAACTAAAGAGTTCTCGCTGGATTATCTCGCGAGTTTTTCTGTCTGTCAGCTTACTGTCGCGCCTTACCCTGAAATTACTCACTTAGGCTAATTAGAATGATATTGTGTTAAAATATATGGGAAGGTACTACACTCTAATCCAAAATCTCATAAATCTGTAGACTTGACCTTGACAAGAGATGTAGTGGTAAGAAATTAAGGCATGAGTGTGTAGTTCATGATCTGCTAAACTGTTGCATTACCTACCGGCCGGCTGTCGACTCTGCAACGCGCGCACGTTTTGTATTCACGGCAGCTCACTGCGACGCAACACACTGCAAAGTGGCATGTTTTACAAATCTCTAAACAGCAATAAACAGCGCTAACTCTGTTCCATTCCTTCATTTGACAACCTCCATGGCGCAGTGGCGACCGCTGTTCAAGTAGTCAAGGCTTGAGTGGGAGTTCATGGGTTCGATCCCCATTTTGCTCAGTTTGAGAATGAATAATTTCTGAATTTTCTCTGGTCTGGTGGCTTTGGCCTCGGCTAGTTACCACCATACCATATAACTGCTTTACAAGCTAGCCACTACCATCTTAGACTGCATCATCACTAATTAACATCAGATAAAATCGCAACCAAGGGTAGGGGAGTTGAAAAAAATGGCCTTGAACAAAAAACATATTGTGTCAGGAACCGTTAATTGGGGAGGCTTTTCCTACGCCAATAATAAACCCGTTAACTAATGGCCTATGGAAATTACAACAGATCCACTTCAACAGATCTGCCCTGTACACTTTCTTCTGTACTTTTTCTGTTGAAATCGGGCGAGTCTGATGCGTCAACTTTGCTTATCCTTGTTATACCCGCCCTACTTCAACATAGTGGATAGAAATCAAAATTATTTTGTACTTTACAGTGGCGTTGGAAGTCGGTTTTTTGGAAATATTTTTTTGTATGACTTTGTTTTACCAATGTCCATCAGATCATGGTCTGACCACGTCGCTGGTAGGGCCTAGCAGGTCTGGATTCTGTGGCAATGGACCGCTTTCGCTAAGTGGCTTTAGACTCAAAGAATCAGAGTTGCAGCAGCTACTCGGTGAATATGACGTTTCGCACATAAAGATCGGGCTACTCTGATTGCTGGACGTGCGTTTGGTAACCGGTACCTTGTGACACTATAAAGGTCACCACAAACTTCATTTGACAATACGTCTTACAATACTGATGAGTTACAAAATATTTAGGATTACACTCGACCTAAAATTGGAGCACATTGCTCAATTTTACGCGATTTTTTTCTTATTTTTTTCTAAGCCGTGCAGAGTATACACATGGTGTTTCCGGTGCGTTTAAGAACAAGAAACCGATTAGGTTTTGATAAATGCCGTGATAGCTCTTTAATTTTTTGGCGGAATAAATAGTACCTAGGTATGTCCTTCCACGGGATCCTATCCACCGAATTTCGTCAAGTTCTGTTGAACAGATAGATCATGAAAGCGTAGCAGACAATCAGATAGACAGAAATGTATGGAAATGTTTGTACATTTCCATTTCTTTTTTTTTAATTTTTGTTTATTATTGTACATTTCCATAATTTTTTTGTTTTATTTTTAAATACCATAATTGGGTACCTACTTACTTGTGTCTCTGTGGAATAGGTTGACAAACCTTGGCTTAAATAACTGGACACTAATTAGTGAGTTCGAAAAACAGCTAGGTCCTAAATATAGAGTAAGTAATATTACGTATATTTCGCATGATGCAACGATAGCAAGGTCGCAACGGTTTGTATTTCTTGTACAAAAATAATTTTGATAATTTTTCAAGCTTTAAAAATATAATTAGTGTATTCGAAAGTGCGTATTATCACACTAGTGCGCTATCAAATGTCGAGATTAGTCAATGAGCCGCGATCGCCGGATTCTATTACATTTCAATATCTGGATCGTAAATAAAAGTACATTGCACGCAGTACTGGTTTGCGGGCGTCGCGTCGACCAATTACAAACACCATCAAACTATTGCACACAAAGGACACTGACTCTAACTAGAGCACTGTACCCGGCACCGCGCCGCTCCCAGCTATCAATTATTATCTGATATAATAATTATCATTTATGTATTGCAAATATCGTGGAATTAGGCGCACGCAATGTGCTCACTTGCATTCCGGCTGAGGAATCGACGTCGAAACCTCTTCCGGGAAGGACGCTTGTCCTCTACCGAGACGAAAAATACAGTTTTATTATTACGAGATAAATTGAGATGGATCAATTATTATATTTTGGTAATTCATATGCATTACTTTTGTCGTTTCATTTAAAGTTTTTATTATGTTCGGTATTTTCGAAACAACCACGATTTACCTAGAGATATTATTAGGTATGATATGTGTAGTTGCAACATTGGACACTATCAAAACTAGCCATTATGAAGAAATAAAACATAAAAAGATTTCATAAATTCAATTAAGAAAACTTTTTTATAACGGAACATTACCTTTTTAATTGTAACAAATTTCTCTAATGGTAGGTAACACAAAATATAATTGCAGCTAGGTACGTGTGTAGTACATGTGACATGTCTGTCGCATGCTAGCGAGTATCAAAATAAATGTGTGCGAAAAAACATATCGTAATTATGTAAATGAGCTCATTTGTGCTTTACGTCCGCTAAGTGTCACCATAACGGCTTGGAATTGCTGAATAAATTAATTAGTAAGTAGCAAAAATGTCCGTGACTCTATAGGTGTTAAATCAACGTAAAAATGCTAATTTGCTCATAAAGAACTAAACGTGAAGAAATGGTTCTCTACATTTTCCAGAATTGCTCAATCCAATTCCCGCAAGCGCCAACTGAGTGAACAACAGAAAACCACACGGGTACCAGACACGACTGAACGTCTGCGCGAAACGTCCGTATCGGAGAGGACATATTGTCACAAGCTTTTCATCCATCAGACATGTTTGTTTTGTCCCTATAGTGGTTGCGACTTAAGAGTTAAAACTTCACACGAGAACTGAAGGCAGATGAACTTGAACTCCGATGAACTACGAGACAATCAAAAGTGATGAGAAATAACTTTAGAATTAGAATTCTGGACTATTCTAGCGACTATAGTATTGTAGAAGTCCTTCTAATTAACAAACCGAAAGGTTATAATATTAAGTATTGTGCCGACATAGGTCTAGTATGCAAATACATAGTAATTAATATATGATTGCGGCATCACATTTTAATAATTAAAAAAAACTACGTTGATATATTTGGTAAGACAGCAAGTGTTTCGATTGCAGCATTACATGTGAACTGAATTTGCAGTATTTGGGGTGGCGCAGCGACGCTGGCAAAGAGCAAGGATGCGGCACTGAAGCAATGCGTTTGCCGCAAGCAGAATGCGTATAATGGCGATGGTAACAAGTGCCCTACAATTACTTACACTTGAGCTCCTTTTTTAATTGCAAGATAGGCATGTGCTTGACGACTATCACGCCTTATGGAAACCAATTAAAATAAAATGAAATTGGTTGAGGTTTATGCAGAAGATCCTTCGTCCGGCAGTGAATGTCTCTCGATTTCTATTAAGACGACGAATTCATAATTCATAATTTTTATTTTGCCAAATTGTGGGTAACGAAGACTAAATATATCCTATCAGCTAGGATCGCTGGGCGCTATAAGAGCTTCGCTCGGCGTCACTCGCTTTCTCCGCGCGGACCCTCAGGGATGACACGTATCCCGAAAATGTTAGAAAGTCAACATATACTTAGAATAATTATTAATTATACTTATAATACATGCTAGATGTTGCTCGCATCGTCGCCTCCGTGCAGGATTCAGGTTTTTGAAATCCTGAGGGAACTCTGTGATTTTCCGCAGTAAAAAGTCCGGGATGAACGCGGACTATGAGTATCTCTGTTCGGAATTTCATCAAAATCACTTCTGCATTGGATCATGAAAAGGGGATAGATAGATATTTAGACAAACATACACCATACACATAAAGGCGCCTTATACAAATTTCATACTTTTCCAGGTACACTTTAAAGAAATAGGAATTCTAGCTGTGGGGATATCATGGTATCAAATTAAAGGTCATGTATTCAGCGTTCGTTTGACCATATAAAAAATGCACACTCCATACAAATTTTCTGCATAAATACGTAATATCGAACGCATGAATCGCTTAAAATGACGAAAAATGGGGTCTGTTCAGGAACCCTCATTTATGTATCCGCTGCATATTTTAATTAGTAATTTATAAAAAAATGATGGCATATATAGTCCTCTATCTAAACTATGCCACATTGTGCGTCCAAGTGAAGTACGTAGTCATTTATGCGTCCCACCATATTTTTTTCATACTTTTTCTAAGGAAAATATCCGAGGACTTGATTTTTCGCCTCAGTTTGCGCTGAAACGCGCTCGTGAACGGACGGGTGTATCACTTTTTGTCAAAAATTTTATTACGATTTCGCGAGTGCAGTGTTTGTATACTGCGGATGGAAAAAATTGATATTTTTATTTGGAACCGAAATAAAAGTAATTACAACACCAAAATTTATTTGGAAAAGCTATATACAATTTAACAACTATTTTTGACCGACTTCAAAAAAGTAGGAGATCCTGAATTCGACGAGTTTTTTCTTTTTTCAAAGCAAGTAGGTAGGTATACCGATTTCTACGAGATTTCTAAACCAGTTTTCGTAAAAGATCGAGGTTCACGAAATGTTTCATAAATATTTCTGAACCAAAGTACTTAATCAACCGAGTTTCTCTGACCAACTCCCGATTCCATCATGAGACCCTGGACACCAACTACTTTCTAGGTCTTTAGTACCTACTTGGCAAGACAAATCCAATGAGCCCAAACACGAAGGAGTTAAGATGAGTATTTGAAGAGGTCCTGTGACGACCTCCCGATTCCATCATGATACCCTGGACGCCAAGTACATTCTTGGTCTTTAGTACCTACACGATAAGACAAATCCAATGAGCTCAAACACGAAGGAGTTACGATGAGTATTTGAGGAGTTCTCCACCATGAGTTCACCCGTGAAGTTGGTCATGTGTTCATATTTCAAATATCAGCTAAATCGGTTGAACTCTTCAAGTTCAATTCTTGAAAAATTCCTTTCACATTCATAGTAATTATAATATTATTACTAGCTGATGCCCGCGACTTCGTCCGCGTGGATTGAGGTTTTTGGTTCCCGCGGGAACTCCTTAGTTTTCCGGGATAAAAAGTAGCCTATGTGTTATTCCAGACTATAATCTATCTCTGTGACAAGTTTCATCCAGATCCGTTCAGCCGTTCGAGCGTGATTAACAAACATCCATCCATACATCCAAACTTTCGCATTTATAATATTTATTTGATTATTATTATATTATATTATATTATTATATATTATATTATTATATTATTTGATTAGTAAGACTAGCTAATGCCGGCAAGTTCGTCCGCGTGGTTTTAGCTTTTTTGATTCCCGCAGGAACTCCTTAATTTTCCGGGATAAAACGTAGCCTATCACTCTCCAGGTCCTCAACTATACCAATACCAAAAATCACGTCGATCCCTTGCTCCGTTGCGGCGTGATTGAAAGACAAACCAACAAATCAACAAACCAAAAAACAAAAACACTCGCATTTATTTTATTAGTATGATTATGTTACTATAGTTACCTACTAGGTAGGTGCTTTTCGTAAGAAACGTTTTCGTTCGACCGTTTCTTAAAATTTCAGCTCTATTTCATACAGATAAGAACTTTTATAGCATACTAGCTGATGCCCGCGACTTCGTCCGCGTGGTTTAAGTTTTTTTGTTATTCCCGAGGGAACTACTTAATTTTTTGTGGGATAAAAAGTAGATTATGTCACTCTCCAGGTCTTCGTCTATACCCATGCCAAAAATCACGTCGATCCGTTGCTCCGTTGCGGCGTGATTGAAGGACAAACCAACAAACCAACAAACCAACTGACTTTCGCATTTATAATATTAGTATGATGATAAATGAAATCTTACTAATATTATAAATGCGAAAGTCAGTGATTTTTGGCATGGGTATAGTTGAAGACCTGGAGAGTGACATAATCTACTTTTTATCCCGGAAAATTAAGTAGTTCCCTCGGGAATAACAAAAAACTTAAACCACGCGGACGAAGTCGCGGGCATCATCTAGTTTATTATATAATATTTGAAACGCAAAAAAGAAGTAGGTATAGGTAAACGGTTTTAGGTTTTCATAAAAGAAACAGGTATTTAGATGGCGTGTATTATACAATTTTATGTGAAAAACTGTGTGTGACCCGGATAAGTTTTTCAATTATTTCCGTACTAGATGATGCCCGCGATTTCGTCCACGTGGATTACGGTTTTTTGATTACCGCAGGAACTCTTTAATTTTTTGGGTAAAAAGTAGGTACCTAGCTTATGTCCTTACACCTATACATACAACCTAACCTTTTACGAAATTTCATCAAAATCGGTTGAGTAGTTGGGCCGTGAAAGCGTGGCAGACAGACAGACACACTTTCGCATTTATAATATTTGTATGGATGCCTAGAGACAGCTTTGATTATTTACTAATGGACTGTATCGAAAAATGCAAATATGAATTGTGTACGAGAGCCACGGGGGCGCGGGGGCGCGGGGGCGCGGGGCGGGATCTCTGATTCGGCGACGCTGGCAGCGACGCGCTAAGTTACCAACTTACCTACTTAGCGCGTCGTCGCCAGTGGTGCGCCCAGGGTTGCCAGGTGTAGCAAGTATAACAAAAATGCCGAAGTATGAGTGGTTCGGTTTATTCAGTTTCATACATAATGAAGTATAAGATTTGCCGCAATATATTAAGTGACGTTGCCGGTTCGTACACGCGCAGATCGTGACGTTTTCCATTTCTTTCTTTCGAATCGTGTCGAAACGTGAGCGAAGGTCAGTCATTTGTGATTTTTGATTTCAAATCAAGCGTAGACATGGTGAAGCCTAAATTATGCATACCTGTAACTTTTAATGCCTACTGCCATAATATGTGTAATTTTATAAAATAAATCTATACTAATATTATAAAGAGGTAAAGTTTGTGAGTGTCATAGGCTATATATTAACCCGAAAAATTTGGGAGTTCCCGTGGGAATTTAAAAAACTTATTTCACGCGGACGAAGTCGCGGGCATCTGCTAGTATTGTGTAAAATAATTATTATCAGTTGTGTTTGTTCCTATCAACGGTCTCGTCCTTGTTCGGTAGATTTCAAAACCAAATTTGGCAACCCTGGCCGTGCCGCGGTCACTCCGGCGGACTTTTCTATTTTTATATTTTACGATTATTCTTTTTTAGGGTACCGTACCCAGAGTGTGCCACCGGGACCCTATTACTAAGCCTGCGCTCTCTGTCCGTCTGTCTGTCAGCGGGCAGTAGGTATCACATGAATCGTATGAATGAGAATGAATGAAATTACACTTTTATTGTAGGTAAACCACATAAAAATACACCAAATAAAAAAAAAATACACCACAATGAAAACCTGTCATGTGCGAGTCGGACACGAAGGGTTCCGTACCATTTAGTTTTACATTTGACATGTATAGTATGCGCGCGAGTTGAATGCATCGTGTGTCACCGTACAATATTAGCTCTGCATTCAACTCGCGCGCGTACTATAGGTACATAGAAGAACACTGTACCTAGCGTTTGTGAATGATCGGGCGCATACATACCTAATCTATCTATATTAGTAAGTAGGTAGGATGTCAATCTTTTTTCTATCTATTCTATATATATAAAATCGTTTGTCCTGACTGGCTATCAACGCACAGCCTAAACCGCTGGGGTTAGAAACTTGAAATTTTGACAGTAGGTTCCTTCTATGATGTAGGCGCTCACTAAGGAAGGATTTTTCAAAATTCCACCCCTAAAGGGTTGAAATAGGGGTGAAAGTCCGTCATCTTTCAAGTTATATCCATGAAACTTGGGGTTTGAGCTTTTGGTAAAAAATAAAGAAGTACGTGTGTGTACTGCTCGTTGGTACCGTAGTGGTTAGCATAGTCGACTGCGGCTGACGAGGTCCCGGGTTCGAGTACCGGGTCGGGCCATAATAAGTGTTGGGTTTTTCTGACTAGAAATTCTCAGCACTAGCCCGGAATTAGGAAGTTGGCGGTGTTTCACCCCCGTGCCTCGGAGAGCACGTTAAGCCGTCGGTCCCGGTTATTATGACTAACATGATAATAGTCGTTAAAGCCCGCCAACCCACATTGGAGCAGCGTGGTGGGTCAAAGCTCTAATTCCCTCTCTCCTATGAGAGTGGAGGCCTGTGCCCAGCAGTGGGACGTTAATGGGCTGTAGTGGGTACGTGTGTACGTGTGTGTACTGTTTTTGGGAATTCCACCCCCAAAGGGGTAAAATAGTGGTTGAAAGCTTGTATGAAAGTCCTTCATTTTTCAAGTTTTAGGTAGCCATGAAACTTGGCATTTGGGCTTTCGGTTAAATATGAAGAAGTACGTGTGTTACTATTTTTGAAAATTCGACCCGCAAAGGGGTGAAATATAGGAGGAAAGTTTGTATGAAAGTTCTTTATTTTTCGGTTTACATTCATGAAAATTGTTGGGCTTTCGATTAAATATAAAGAAACACGTGTTACAGGATTTTTGGATATTTCACCGCCAAGGAATTTTTAAAAATTTCACCCGAGCGAAGCAGGGGCGCGTCCGCTAGTATTTACTGTAATAATGTGGCGCGGAGGCATAGATATTAGGTATGTAATGTAGTAAATAAATAATAATCAAATATTTCAAGTAACAAAATTGGTTAGTTGGCTGTAAAATCGAGCGTAGAGCGTAGTGCTATATATGCGTACAGATATATGCTGTAGTGTGGCGAGTTTTATACCTACAGTTGGTTGCCCCCTGATTGTATATCGGGCCTTAAGTTCTATTATTATTAAAGTTCTAATGTATTATTTTCGATAAAACTAAATTGACAGAAAAAAAACATCTCATTCTTGTCTCGCTAACTTATTGTTGTCCAACTGATGATTCCATTAATTAGTAAGTCACTTTGCTTCTAAATAGTGAATGACGTGACCGGACATCAACCGCATCGCGCGTGAACACTCACGATTTTGTTGAGATTTACGACTGCACGATAACTAAAGCAATTAATTCTTTGAATTTGCAACGCATAGGGTTGTCATATTATGTTATCCAAATACTTTTTCAAGATGGCCAACTCCTTCTTTTCCTAATATTATCCTCCACAAAGTGTCATCTACTGAATACCTAAATATTCCCCTATTTCAAATGCCTCTCTGCGTCGAATCCCTCATTGCTGAGGGGCGTAGCCTCTTTCCATTAAACACATACTTAATAGCAAGGGTTTTCTTGGGATAATAATACGATAAGTTCCCAGGTCTTTCCGCATACTGAGTAATATTTCAACTCTTAGGTTTCTAACGATGATTATCAGAATATGCATTAGTGATAATAACCGGGACCGATGGCTTAACGTGCTCCGAGGTACATCACTACAGCCTATTAACGTCCCACTGCTGGGCACAGGCCTCCACTCTCATAGGAGAGCGGGAATTAGAGCTTAGACCCACCACGCTGCTCCAATGCGGGTTGCGGGGTTGGCTCCGAGTTACGGAGGAGGCGAAAAGGCCAGATTCAGACTACCAAGTTCGGTCACCCATCCAGTTACCGACTTGGGTCAACATTGCTTATCAATCGCAATCGACTTATATGCGTTGTCGCACTAGGCCACTTGTACCTCCAATGTCCCTCCCTCAAATGTCTCATGCAGTACTAATTACTTAGATCTTACTAGTTGACCACTAGATCTATGACCCAACAACATGCACGCACGCAACTGGACACGGTTGTGAAGATTCACATCAGTAACTAGATATGTCTTTAAAAAATACCCGTGAGACGTAAAGACGCTTTTCAGCAAAGTACCTAGCACTAATGTGTTCTCTTTTTCCATTCAAGTAGTATCTGACAACCCTAGTAACGCCTGATGATTCCATGCGCGTGCGACGATGCTACCGCGACACTCGCTTCATAATAGAAATACATAATATATACTGGGTAGGTATATTCAATTTATTCAAATATTTAATAAATAAAATTGTTTATTAAATTAATTAATTAATTAATTAATTAATTCGCTATAAACAAATTCAGGCAAACATCCAATTAGGTACAAATTCTTAATTTTTCTTTAATCAGGGAAAAATAAATTGTACAATGTAATGTGTTTGCAATTGTACATAATATGGGTTGTCCTTTAGTATACAATTTATATGTGAATATAAATAAAATCTGTAATAGGTACCCTATCATTTTCCTTGAATGTGTTATCAAGAATTATTCAAAAACTAAGGGTCCATGATCAGATAGAAGCATGGTATTATATAAGTTTACTAGTTTATGCCCCCGACTTCGTCCGCGTTGTTTAAGTTTTTTTTATTCCCGCGGGAACTCCTTAATTTTCCGGGATAAAAAGTAGCCTATGTCACTCTCCAGGTCCTCAACTATGCCCATGCCAAAAATCTCGTCGATTCATTGCTCCGTGATTGAAGGACAAACCAACAAACCAATAAACCAACAAACAAACACACTTTCGCATTTATAATATTAATATGATTATTTTATAAGCTTAGTAAGTTTGGATGTATCACAATACATTTTAGGTATGCATTGATAGTACTTGGGGCCAACCAATACTTAAGCAATATTACTCAAAGTGACAGTTTCATGTCACGTATCTTGACTCTATTAAAATAAGGATTATAATTCTAAAACACGAAAGTCAACAATGATGAAACAATATGGCTTTAAGCGTTGGTAGTATGGCCCTTGATGTCATTGTCGCATCTAAGTGTATACCACAATTAACGTAACAGTAAGTGGGATTAACTTGCGCAAGGGCCCGGCGTTGCCCGCGCGAGGTCTTGCGCCATGTTATATATACCTGATTGGACCACCGCTAGGCACCAGTCAACTGACCACTGTCTCCTGTCAAACACCACCACCAAATACCGTAATCGAAATGAAAACCTTCGTAAGTTAATTTACCTACCCCTATGTTTCATAATAATGCGCTCCATAGCCTCCGAAAAGCTCATCATTTGTTTCTATATAATATGCTTTCCCTAACTTACCAAAAAAAATAGTTTCACTTAATTACCCTTGAGTTAGAAGTCCTAACGCCATAAAATATCCCATAAAAATTAGGTATAACCAATGTCGATTTTCTATCACATGTGTACCTTCATCTTCTATTAAAATAATTTAGTGTTCTCTAGTCGCATCCTACGTCGCAGAAACAAATTTCATCCTTACCACCCGGATGCCTAGTCTTCTTCAGACTCCCGTTATTCCAGGTCATTTCTGCCACGTACCTGCAAATTATGGAACCAGCTTTCATCGTCTGTATTCCCTCAGGATTATAATAGGGGTTTTTAAAGAGCGGATAAATAAATATCTCAAAAGCCGGCAACGCATTGGCGGTTCCGCTGGTGCTGCAAATGTTCATGGGCGGCGGTAATCACTTAACATCAGGTGATCCACTTGCTCGGTTACTCGCTATGCATAATATGTAAAAAAACCGGCCAAGTGCGAGTTGGACTCGCGCATCAAGGGTTCCGTACAAACCTGTAGTAAGTTTTAAATTATTAAAAATATTTTTATTTTTACCCTCGACGAAGCGGAGACGGTATATGTGTTTGCCCTAAGAGGTTGTGTGTTTGTTTGTTTGTGCACTTTTTTGTTACCTTTTTTCTCAAAAAGTACTGGGCCGATTGAGATGCGGTTTTTTGCATTAGATACGTATAGCTTGTGAGAAGGTTCTTAGACATATTTTAGGACCATAGACAACCAAGCTGAGCTGTAGTCTATCATTTTAATATTTCAATATGTTACCATTTTTCACAAAAAGTACTGGGCCGATTGAAATGCGGTTTTTTTCATTAGATGTGTATAGCTTGTGAGAAGGTTCGTAGACATATTTTAGGACCATAGACAACTAAGCTGAGCTGTAGTCTATGATTTTATTTTTTCAATATGTTACAATTTTTCACAAAAAGTACTGGGCCGATTGAGATGCGGTTTTTTGCATTAGATGTGTATAGCTTGTGAAAAGGTTCTTAGATATATTTTAGGACCATAGACAACCAAGCTCAGCTGTAGTCTATGATTTTAATATTTCAATATGTTACCATTTTTCACAAAAAGTACTGGGCCGATTGAGATGCGGTTTATTGCATTAGATATGTATAGCTTGAGAGAAAGTTCTTAGGTATATTTTAGGACCATAGACAACCAAGCTGAGCTGTAGTCTATGATTTTATTATTTCGATATGTTACCATTTTTCACAAAAAGTACTGGGCCGATTGAAATGCGGTTTTTTTCATTAGATATGTGTATAGCTTGTGAGGTTCTTAGATATATTTTTGGACCATAGACAACAAAGCTGAGCTGTAGTCTATGATTTTATTTTTCCAATATGTTACCATTTTTCTCAAAAACTACTGTGCTGATTTAGATGCGGGCTTTTTGTTGTAGATATATTTAGCTTGTACCTAGATGCTGCCCAGGGTATCATGATGGAACCAGGAGGTGGTCATAAGAACTCCTTAAGTTCTCATCGTAAACCCGTCACATTTTGACTCTTTTGATTTGTCGTGACAAGCGCTTTCTACTTAGATGCTGTCCAGGGTCTCATGATGGAGTTAGGAGGCGATCATGGGAACTCCTTAAATTCTCATCGTATACCCGTCGCGTTTGGACTCTTTAGATTTATTTTGATAAGAACTTTGTACCTAAATGCTGCCCAGGGTCTCATGATGGAGCCAGGAGGTGGTCATAGGAACTCATCGTAAACCCGTCATATTTGGACTCTTTTGATTTGTCGTGACAAGCGCGCCTTTGCCAACAAGCCTATATACGTTTGCTAAGTTCTTATTGTTGTTTCAAAGTTATACAGGTCAAAGGTATAATGGAGCTCTACAGTTCGTCGTGGGTTCTTTTAAAATTTTTAATTTTATTACTTGTAAATATTTGAGTTGATTGAATGAAAGGTAAATTGCGGTTTACGATTTATGACGTATTAAAAAAAAAACTACTTACTAGATCTCGTTCAAACCAATTTTCGGTGGAAGTTTGCATGGTAATGTACATCATATATTTTTTTTAGTTTTATCATTCTCTTATTTTAGAAGTTACAGGGGGGGGACACACATTTTACCACTTTGGAAGTGTCTCTCGCGCAAACTATTCAGTTTAGAAAAATATGATATTACAAACCTCAATATCATTTTTGAAGACCTATCCATAGATACCCTACACGTATGGGTTAGATGAAAAAAAATTTTTGAGTTTCAGTTCTCAGTATGGGGAACCCCCAAAATTTATTGTTTTTTTTCTATTTTTGTAAGAAAATCTTAATGCGGTTCACAGAATACATCTACTTACCAAGTTTCAACAGTATAGTTCTTATAGTTTCGGAAAAAAGTGGCTGTGACATACGGACGGACAGACAGACAGACAGACAGACAGACAGACAGACAGACAGACAGACAGACAGACAGACAGACAGACAGACATGACGAATCTATAAGGGTTCCGTTTTTGCCAAATTTGGCTACGGAACCCTAAAAACTTGTATACCATTTCATTCGTCATCGTATTTGGATCTTATTTGAAAGACACATAAGTCAATTACTAGATTTTCGTACTATTACAACACCCTGGTAGAGCCTCATACCCACTCATAGAGTTACCTACTCATAGAGTTACCTACTCACAAAGTTTTTATCATTATACCTAAAATTATTTTACCATCAATGAATCATATTTAAATATTATAAACTAGCTGATGCCTGCGACTTCATCCGCGTGGTTTCCAGGTATTTTGGTTTTGTAATTCTTTAATTTTCCGAAATAATGTAGCTTATGTTTATTCCAGACTATATATCTATCTATGTGCCAAATTTCATCCAGCAATCCGTTCAGCCATTCTGGCGTGATTGGGTAACAAACATCCATCCACACAAACTATCGCATTTATAATATTACTAGATGTTGCCCGCGACTTGGTCCGCGTGGATTAAAGATTTTGGATTCCCGCGGGAATTCTTTTCTTTTCCGGGATAAAAAGTATCCTATGACCTTCCCCGGGATACAACCTATCCCTGTACCAAATTTCATCAAAATACTATGTTGAACACATGGGCAGACAGACAGACACATTTTCGCATTTATAATATTATAGTAAGTATATGAATTATATAACTTGTTCGCATTCCAGGCGTACATAGTGTTGCTTGTCGCGGCGGCGTGCGCTGCGCCGGAGGGCCAACGCGACAAGCGCGGCTTCCTGCACGGCGGGTGGGACTCCGGTCTCGAGCTGGGGCACGGCGCGCTGCTGGAGGCCTACCATGCGCCCGCGCACATCGTATCTGTGAACAAGATCGTGAGCGTGCCCAAGGTGAGCCTGTCTTTCATGCTCTTTATTGCTGGCTGCCTCGTTGATCAAGTGGTTAGCATGTTCGAATGCGGTTGACGAGATCCCGGGTTCGAATCCTGGGTCGGTCGGGCCATAACAAGTATTCGGTTATTCTGGCAAGAAATTCTCAGTACTAGCCCGGAGTTAGGAAGTTAGCGGTGGTTCACTCCCGTGCCTCGGAGAGCACGTTAAGCTGTCGGTCCTGCGCCTGATCTCTCTCCGGTCGTGTCGGATTCTCCGGCCTATTCGGGCTATGGAACAGATAATTCACCTTTGTATGCGCACACACTTGTGCACTATAATATATCCCGCGCGAAAGCCAATCTCCCTGGAGATAGGCCGTCGTAGCCGAAATTCGGTCAGGAGGACATTTTGACTGCTGTTCCAATGTTGTTATTTTGTCCTCTCTAGCGAAGGGTAGCATAGTGGATTCCTTACAGCAATAAGAGTGTCTTAGCGCGCATATTGTAGTGTTTGTTATATATTTTTTATTACTGTTTTGTGTGCAATAAAGAATATGCATTAATTCATTCATCGAGTCATGATTCATATCACATTATTGCAGATCGTGGAATACAAGAAAATCGTGTCAGTTCCCAAAGTGGTGTCCGTGCCTCAGATCGTGAAGGTGTCCAAGATCATCGAGTCGCCTCACTACTCCTCAGGCTACTCCTCGGGGTACTCCTCCGGCTGGTGGTGAAACCTGCGTCCATCTAGATTAGTTCCAGTAATCCACCTTCTTTGTTAGCTACTCTGGCCTCATACCTATAACACGCGCGTGATTTAATTGCATTCGGTCCTGAGGGTAAACTATGAGAGCCTTATTCCGTCGTCCACTATAACCACTTTTAATTGATGAGCGCGAAAGATGTCTAGAATCTAGATGCGCATCAGTTTGCCTTGTTAGCATCCCTGGGGAGCTTGCGGACGAAGGAGCGAGGTTCTCGCCACATTAACACGGGGCCGAATACATTGAATAGGTACGCGCGCGTACTGTACCTACATGACCATTAGATATGTATCAGATACTAAAATCTAAAGATTACTATTACCCTCTTGGAGAGCTTTTAGCCAAGATTATAGAAGTGGTTTTAAATTACCAATCACCTGCCGCTAACTATTCGCACGCTGTGGCGGGAATAAGCAAATCAGCGACTCGTTATCAATACCATGGGTCGAAACGCGCGACATCAAATAGCCACGCACTGTTTTGCTTTAATCGATAGTTAAAAATATTTATCAAACGTAAAACCAACAGAATACGTCAATGTTCGTCATCTGTTGGTTTTACCTGTTTTGGAAGACCCTCCATTTAATAATCACTAAACAATAACTTGTTTTTAACATAGGCAACATGACCCTATTGTAATGTCAAACGTTGTGACTTGGTGATTAAGGTGTACCTACTTCCTATAAATGGGAAAAGATATCAGTAGGAAACGCATACTTGTTTTGAATAGGGTGATAATAATTTGATTTAATAGATATTTCTATGCAGAAAACTGTACTAGACATAGGTAAACTAAATATAACAAAAATGCTTGTTATTGATCCCCGAATCTTCTAGTGCCCGCAGTATTTGTGATTAATTAGGGTTCCGTACCCAAAGGGTAAAAACGGGACCCTATTACTAAGACTCCGCTGTCTGTCTGTCTGTCTGTCTGTCTGTCTGTCTGTCTGTCTGTCTGTCTGTCTCCAGGCTGTATCTCATAAACCGTGATAGCTAGAAAGCTGAAATTTTCACAAATGATGTATTTCCGTTGCCGCTATAACAACAAATACTAAAAATTAAAAAAAAAAATATTATATTAAGGGGGGTCCCCATACAATAAACGTGTTTTTGTCGTATTTTTTTAATAATTTAAAACTTACTACATGTTTGTACGGAACCCTCGGTGCGCGAGTCCGACTCGCACTTGGCCGGTTTTTTAATGTTATATGTCGAATGAGGCTTCATTAAAACCAAAATTAATTTTAAGTTATTAAATCATTTTGTAAAATATATGCGCATTTTTTTTTATTACATCCCATTGTTATTCGAACACTAAGGCAGGTATAATACTAATTGACCCGCCCTGGCTTCGCACTTTTGTAAAGCCAAGTTCTCAGTAATTACTTTTAATTACTGATAGTTTATGGTCTGCCAATCCGCGCTTGACCAGTGTGGTAAACTATGGTTCCTTAACCTTATGGTTTACCCTTCTCATTTTGAGAGGTTTATTGCTCAGTACCTTGTGGGTGAGGTTTACAGTGTATAAAGAATGCTTCGCGCTAGAGTTGCGGGATCGAATCTGGGGTGGGCACTTCGAAGTTTTTAACCCAACAAAGTACCTACTCATATTTTAAGTGGTAGGCTAAATATAAATATTCAGATTGCCTAGGCATATAATGTAAGCCCACTTGCAGGAGGACTGTTAAATTTATTTAGTAAAATTTTTAATGCAATAAAGCTTTTGCTTTGGCTTTTTGGCAACTAAAATATGCTTTTGCAAATAAGTGACAGCATTACAAAATTTAACTACATAAGTTTAAAATATGTCCTTGTGTAAACGGCCCCCATACTTTTAAAAGGGTAGAAGTTCATTCACATAAACAGCTGCACCGCCCTTAGATCTAGCTATTTAGATTCTGAATAAAGCGGGTAACTGGGTACCCCTCAAACGAACATGAGAATAAGATGTAGCAAGTTGATTCGTACTTTTGACGGTATTATTAAACTTGCAATTTCTAATTCCGTATTCGTTTCATGTTACCGACGACGTTGAGTGCTCTACATAGCATTAGTTTCCCAACATCGCAGCCACCCACTTGTCAGCCCGGCGGTGTCCGCAGAGCACCACACATCTGATGCTTGTGCAACATCTCTAGCTTTATTGCCCAGTCAGCATTGACCCACTTATCGTTCACATAACTCATAAACTAAATGCCTACAGCTTCCGGAAATCCTTGGAACCCAAACAGATTCTAATATCATTCTTGTGACCTTATTAACCAAACGATTAGTATAACATTTAAATAAGTTACTTCGTAGGATAATCATTGGGTATCTATAATGTTAACTAAACAGCGAAGATAATTTGTATGCTAATGAAATTCCGAAAACCATTCAATATGTTTTTTATTTACTCATACATACCATAAAGCATTATTAAATAACTGTGTGATTGTTTAATAATCCGTTCAGCCGTTGGGGCGTGATTGAGTAACAAACATCCATACATCCATCCATACATCCATACATCCATCCAAACTTTCGCATTTATAGTATTAGTAAGATGAGTAGCAAGTTCTTTCGAATCAAATTACAAACTGTTAATATCACTATCAGTGACTTTCAGATACTTCTACTAATATTGCACAGTGGGAGTCAAAACTTCGTACAGTACTGGTGGGGAACTTAAGATATAATTTAATTTTTCCGTCATTGGCAGGCATGTGTATAGACACACTATAATATTAATGCAAAAGTATCCGTCTGTAGTCTGTTTGTCTGCTCACGGCGCAACAGTTATATACCGATTTAAAATTTTAAAATTAAGTAAAATTTTGCGCTCCAAAGACGGGCATAGGCAGTAGCCTTTTATTCCTGGAAATCAATGAGCCGAAACATTTAAATCCACGCGGATTCATCGACAGTCGGAGTCGCGGGCATCATAGCAATAATATAATTGTCAACATAATATAACGAGGTATGATATAATTCGTAGACAGAGAAAGACTATCATTTAACGATACAATTCGTAGTGTTCTCACTCGACGATATAATTAGTAGGTCTATAGATTAATGTGATCGATGATAGCGCGTGCGGTGCGCGCGCAGCGGGAAGCTACGTCGCCCGCCGACCGTGACTAATGTGTTCATGAAATTCACGGGTAGGCCTGCACAAGGTGGCCACGTCTCATGTTTAGCGAATACACTGTTATCTGAATGCTCACAGACTGATTTTTGGGGAAATCACTATACTTAACTAGTAATCAAATTGTTGACAAACTACCCGGGTCGATAACAACCTTCGATGGTTAACATTATGCACAAGTCGGTATTCTTACATCCATATATATATTATGGTTGAGTAAATAATATGTAAAATATTTGTAAAATGTAGAAGAACCGTGCCTTTAGATTGGTATTCTACCCGAAATATATATTGAAATACCCTTCTCTCAGACTATTTTTAACTATTACCGAATAACGATGCAAGCGCACTACATATTATTACCTGTTAGGCTGTTGCGGAAAGCGGAAACAGTTGTTTATTTATAAATTATTATCGACCGAGCGAAGCGAAGGTCTCTGAGTCTACTTGACTGAATTTGCACTTGTCCATCCGTCCGTCCGTCCGTCCGTCCGTCTGTCAGAGCCTTATAACTTCTGAATTACAGAACGTAATTACTTCACATTTAAATACCGATGGCCTCCAGCCGAATATGGCTTAAAAAGTTATAAAAATCTTTATTCTCATAGAAGCGAATGCGAACGAAAATATTTTTTATAGCGTTACATAGGGTTGCGGTATATCATTTTAATGATAATTAGGAATGGAGTCCAAAAATATCTTTTTTTAATTTTTCCCCTAATATTGACTAAATGGGGGGCTTTCAAAGTGGAGATTTTCTAACGTCCAAAGTTGACCTCAGAACTCCAAATTTTCTGAAATGCTGACCCTGAAACTTGATCAATTATTTGAATTATATCCTGTACTTGAACAACAAATACTAAAATAAGATAAATATTATAAGGAAACGAAATTATTTAATTTTCAATGAGCCTTAGTATTTACAACAGAACTTCACACGGCGCCATCTATTATGTCAATAGATGGCGCCGCGAGGTCTCAGTTCGGGGCGAACCACTAGTAATAATTAACTGACTTATCTAATCTAGTGAAGTAGAAAAAATATAATTTTAAATCCGTTTATTGAGACAAATAATGGTATAGAAGACTATAATTTTACTCAAAGCTTTTTTTTTAGTTTCAGTCACGGAGGCTTCCGTGATAGGTGTTCAGTCTCTCTTATCAGATATCTTATCTCTCTTATGAGTTTATTTGAATCCGAGAACCTCAACTCTATCATGCACAACCAGGGTAAAGGCACAACCAGGTTTCCAGTTCCACATATTAATTAACCAGGCTTTGTTTGAAATCCGTACATAATATAGCTAACTTTTCTGCTGAGATTCTATAAAATAACATAATAATATGCTGAATTTCTTGCCGGCTCTTAACAGTAGAATCACTTTCCAAACCGGTGGTAGATTCCTGACATATAAGTTATATGAAATAAAACGCTTCATTTCATTTCATTAAGTACCTACTAGATGATGCCCGCGACTTCGTCCGCGTGGATTGATGTTTTTAGGGTTCCGTACCAAAATGGTAAAATGGAACCCTTATGGTGCGACTTTCTCCGTCTGTCTGTCCGTCTGTCCGTCCGTCACACTCGATTATTTCAGTAACTACCGAAGCTATCGACATGAAAATTGGAATAGTTGTGTATATTAGTGGCCCAAAGACACTGGAATTAAAAAAAATTGGAAATTATTTTTGTTCTTATTTAAAAAGGGGGGAAAATCAGAGGGTTGAAATTTAAAAGTGAGATAACTGTACTGTGTGGGGTATCATATGAAAGGGTTAACTTTGTTCATTCTAAAACAGATTTTTAATTATTTTTAACATGATAGTTTTTGATTTATCGGGGAAAAAGTCTAAAAAAATACCGTTCCCCCCCCTTATCTCCGGAGTTTACCAATTGAAAAATCTGAAATAATTATGGTCAATAGGAATTTGTGTATATTTTACAGGAAAACTATAGCCAATGCTCTAACTAGCATAGTTTTTTTGATATTAACAGTAAACCTCGTACTCGTCGTCAAATAAACATATTGGTTTTTGCCTGATTGTTTTGCTTCAGTACCTACTTCTTGAGTACGGAACCCTCGGTGCGCGAGTCCGACTCGCACTTGGCCGGTTTTTATTCCCGCGGGAACTTTTCAATTTTCCGGGATGAAAAGTAGCCTATGTCTCCGGGATGTAACCTATCTCTGTACCATATTTCATCAAAATCGGTTGAGTAGTTGGGCCGTGAAAGCGTAGCAGACAGACAGACAGATAGATAGACGGACAGACAGACACACTTTCGCATTTAAAATATTAGTATGGATATGGATGTAATTTAGCGAAGTTTCTTATGGTAGGCACCGATCAACCCTTAGGTACTCAAGAATTTCCCTATGGAAATTGAACTTCACGTTCCTTATGCATAAAACTTTTTACACTAAGCATTCTAATAAGGTCGGAAATGTCATGCACTAATAATTAATTGGCATCGCTGAAAGGAAAGGAAGGAACTAGTGTGAGTAATGGATGTGTTTTCAGTAAAAGCGGCACGCAAGACGCGCGCTGGCGGGGGCCCCGGCCCGGGCTGCCGCCGCACAGTCGCGGAGCACCCGCCAGCTGCAGCGGCCACCCACAGACATGGACTACTTGGTGAGTACCAACCCCCTAACCAAGTTACATAAGTTTCGTGGCTATTTTATTTATATAAACGTTAACGCTTTAGCTGAAAGAAAAAATAAGTAAATCTCTTTCGCTTACAGTAGACAGAGGATAGACATTAGACACGAGCTTAAGTGAATTGGCTAGGGGGGCTGCTGTGACCTATTTCTATGTGTGACTCCTTCGACGTTTACAAGTGTAACCTACTAAGTGCTTTCTCCCGAAATCATGTAGGTACCAATTACTGCGTTTTCAGAATAACCTTAGTGTTTTTTTATTTGAACTGATTAGTGATAATGGACTTCAAGTCTTATTGGGTTTCACCTGGGGACATATCAGCTTGATTTTTTGATTAACTTCTATAAATCCTCCACTTTGGGGTTAATTTTATTTAAATTGGGTCATAGATTTAGGTATTTAGGTCTGTATTTTAGGACTCGTTTGGTTATCCCGCAAATTCAAATTGCTATTCAGACACTGGACATATTATAAAGTTTTACTAGATTAGGTAAAAACTCAAATTATAGGGTTCTGAATGGGCTTACGGAATGGTGGCATAAGTAAGCTGATGCGAGTGAGCATTGCAATCAGTGAGTTAGAGCAGAGCATTGACTTGCACACAAATATAAAGATCTTAGTAAACATTTTTCAAAAGGGTTACAAGCGATACCTAACACAATGGTGTGTAGTGAAACAAGAAAATTATCAAGATGATTTTTCTCTTCCAGATCTCACTACTGTTAGTGCTGCCCTGCGCACGCGCAAGTGCCTACCAAAGTGCACCTGGCCACGGAGGACGCGCAAGTTCCCACCAAAATGCCAGTCCTCACGGATTCGCCAGCGTGTACCCAAGCGCAGCCAGTCCCCTAAGAATCGCGAGTGTGTACCCAAGCGCAGCCAGCCATCTAGGACTCGCCAGTGTGTACCCGAGCGCAGCCAGCCACCTAGGATTCGGCAGATTGGTACAGCTGCGCGGTAACGCCCACCAGGTGTACGCCAGTGACTCTTCGGGCGAAGAGTACGAGCCCTACGCCGTGGCAGCCCTGCCGCTGCACCCGCCCGTGCCCATCCTGCAGGTGCTCTCGCCCTCGGCCTACAGGACGAAGCCCCGCCGGCCGGCCAAGCGGCCCAGGCCCGAGCCGGCGGACTTGTACGCGTTCGATACGTCACAAGTCGAACAAGCGTACGAGTCTGCGGAGTACGAACATGTGTACGCTTCCTCGGAGGAAACCCAGCCGAAGTACAGCAAAGCTCGCGACCAGTACCAAGACGCGGAGTCTTCGGTCGTGGTGTACGCGCGCCCAAACCGGCACGGCGGGTTCTCGTACCGCAAGCCCGGAGCGCCGGCTCGGGCGACCACCACCGCCGCGCCCGCGCGCGCCAAGGAGCCTCAAGAACCTGTCATCATTAGAATACATAAGTATAGAGTCGTTCACTAAAACACTTGGTCAAGTATTTTTTTCATATAAAAATTGTGATGCCACCTGTGTCGTAAACGCTAGTAACTAGTGAGTAATAACTAATTACTTTATTTTTTGCTGGATTCCAGCACACGCAAAACATTCGATATCACTCATTATTGGGTTGGTACCTACTTAAGTACCTACAGTGGAAGGTATTTAAGTTGATACGAAATCAATATTAAGTAAGGCCAAACTACTCATGGGATCCCATTTTGTTATATTACTAGATATTATAACATAAATAAAATACTTATCTATGGCAAGCTTGTACAATAATAATATTAGTCGTAGGGTCATTGATTTAATAATATGTAACAGGTTTTTTAAATTATCAATAACAGGTTTATTCAAGGCTTTTTGGTCACTATAATAATTACTTAGGTAGGTACATTTCTTTATTTCTGCTTCATAATATGTAGGTACATAGTTATTTAGTTAATTTATTTAAAGGTAGGTACGCTAAGTACCCAGGTATTTATTTTACCTAGTCGGCTAGTAGGTACGTGTCAAAAACACTTAGTTTTATTCCCACATAATATAACTACTATACCTACTTCGAAAGTTAGCCGTTGTAAGTAGTATTAAAATATCAAGTACCTAACTATTTATTCTAAACTTCTATAGGTATTAAAAGGATTGTATTTGTAAGTAAATAAAAAGCTTGAATATTTATTTTTAATTGTTCCTTTAATTACAATATGATACCTCTATTCGCTTTGAGTAAGCAGTGATTTGTGACTGTGATGAGCCTCGTAATAGGCATGATGACTGATTTTGAAAAATGGTCAGATTATGTTCGGAAGTATCAACTATTTCGAAAAAATATCTTATTTCAGCAGAAAAATAAGGTAAGTTAGATAAAATTGGCATTTAAAATTTAAATTTTAAAATTCACGCCAAAATGCTCGCCGGTGTCATGGCGTCGTCTGTGACGTCACTATTGTTTTTACCAATGTACTCTGTGCAGTGTGCAGTAAACAATAGTGTGATTGTCAAAGCTCGAAAACAAACAATTGTGACGTCATTCGCTTCTTGGTGTTTTATCCAATATGGCGGATTGCTGTATTTCATAGTTTTATTTTATCAAAATAAATAGCAATCTCACTCGAAATAGAAAAATAAATACGTTTTTTATAATCCATGAATCCTATTTCATTAGATAAATTCATAATGTCATAGATTCTTGGTTACTGTCATCATGCCTATTGTTTTGGTCAACGACCTCAATTTACATACACGGGCCCTGTCAAACAAATTCCAAAGAATGTGTGCGTATTTTTAGCAACGCCGTCAACGCCATCTAGTCTGAAAAGCGGGAACTTGCTTGCAACATTTGAATGAAAGCTTGAAAACGTATGACTCCGTCATAGATAATATAGGCCATAGCCATAGAAGCCGTAAGGCCAGTTAGTAAAAAAAAAATATCATACTGTTTGCCGCGGAAATTAAATAATTGCGCAATGGATAAAAATATTAAATAGGAAGATTAAATAACGTTTTTTTGGAAATGTATAATTGTGACTTGAAACACTTACCTTAGATAAAAATTGTACAGTGCCAAACTAATAAGACTTTAGATGTTAACCTAAGAATAACAAATTATCTATACGACGAGCGACCATGACAGCGCTACGATGCGGACAAAGACAGGATAGGAACGCGTTCTCTCGGTCGCCCAACCTTTTTCTATGAAAGGGCCCATCTAGTACCTACATATATATCGATGCTTAATCAACTTTTGGGCAGAAAATACCTCAAAAACGAGGCTCAATGTTCTAGAAGTTGTTAGATACAGAACCATAAATCGTGGCGTACCTACTATAGCTCTATAAAAATTTCGTAATCCAGACTCACCATTTTGTAAGAATTTGTAAAGTTCGGAGAGGTGTTAACACGTTGTTTAATACCCAACCGGTAGCAAGCCATGACTATGGGGATCCGAACCAGTGGTATATATTCACGTCTTGACGATTTAAAAGCTGCATTCGTAAAAGTTAGTAGAACAATTATTAGTGAATATAATTAAAATTATTAAAAAATACGACTGCTCTACCGTAGCCCGTATTGAATTAATTACCTTTTTATTAAATTACATTTTTTTGTGAATCACTGGATATTGAACTGGTTATTGTTAGGCTGGGTTATAGTATACTCCCCGCGACGAAGGGGGTAGGGAAGGGGGGAGGGGATATACCCCCCCCCTCAAAGTAGGACGTTCCGAATTTTAGTAGTTTCCGAGATATTAATTTTTTAAAATTTTGAGGTTAGGTTTTACTTTTATACCTTTTAATTAATTATACCTACTTTAAACTACCTTACCTTTTGTTTTAGGTAGTGGAAAAGGTTAATTTCTTAATTAGAATGGGCTACGCCAGAAGACTCGCTTAAAAAAAACACTCTAGGGGTAGGGCAGACAAGACTGCGTGGAGTCGGGGTGTGCCGATTCGGTTTTGTGTATCATATCATATGCTCAAGTACCTAAATATACATATTATAATAACCTACCTTTATACCTTTTTAGTTAAATAATTTAACCTATAACCTTGAAACGTTTTTTATTTAACCTTATAACCTTTAAACTGAAATGCGACTAAAAGTTAAAACACAGATTAAGTACTAGTTACTACGTAAGACTAAAACGATGACTCATAGATTTGAATTCTGGCGCCAATGCACGCGTTCCGTTTTTCCTATAATCGGTACACATATTCTATGATTATTACTCGATTATTTAAATTTTTTAATACTTTTTATGTTTGGAACGGATTATAATACCTAAAACAAAACTTTAGTACGTCAACTAAACGTCAATGAGTCTGTAATCTATGGCAAATGTCGTAAGAATTAATAGTCAAAAGTGGTGATAATTTGCGATTTTCAAAAAATTATATCTCGAAAAGTATTTGAATTCGGAGTAAAATATTTTAGTGCAAGGCTTACCACATCAAGGTCTTTCTATAAAAAAAATATGAACGTCCAACTCCGCGGGGAGTATACTATAGCTGAGCCTAGTGTTATATATTTTTGGAATCTACTCATCATTTTCTAGATGATGATTACGGTAATAAATCTTATTAGATATATATTTGATTTGATTAATACTCTGTACCATCAACACAACCGTCAATGTCAATAGATGATATGTCAAATTGTCAACTTTGAATGTCAAGTGTCAACAAGTCTGTTATACTCTGTGCTGTCAAGCAGAGCTGTCAAGTTTCCCAGCCCAAATTCCAAAAATTCAAAGAGAATTTAGCCTAAAATAAAATAGAGAACATAATATATGAATAATTACTTATGTACGTATAATGTGTATATAATATTTTGCCAAATGATGCCAGTATGCCTCCTGTAAAGATCGACTATGTAGTCAGCTTCAGCAGTGAAGACCCGGTAAGATTATTTTGAATTTTACGGCTTGCATCTCGCTCTCTCTCTGAAAGTACAAAACTGAACACCAGCATAACACATTTGTGATTTGGCTCGATATCGATATTATGCCCCAATAAAGCCGATTATAGATGATGGATCCAAGTGGTTCATCTTTGAACTAAATATCATAAACTAGATGAATCCGAAGTTTTTTCGATTCCTGCAGAAACTCCTTAATTTTCCGGGATAAAAAGTAGTCTATGTCCTTCCCCGGGATATAACCTATACCTGTACCAAATTTAATCAAAATCGGTTGAATAGGTGGGCGGTGAATAGACGCATAGACAGTGGGCAGATAGACAGACAGGCAGAAACACTTTCGCATTTCTAGTATTAGTATGGAATAATATTATTATGATCAGGTTAAAATCTGGAATGCGTTTGCGGTTTCTGTTTTTCCTGCTACCTATAAATCATGAGTAACTCAGAAAATATGTAAGTAGTACAAATTTACTGATGATCTGATATGTTCTTCATACAATTTTAAAACAGTGAAAGGTATACTGAGTAGAAACAAAGTTGCCTTTTTGTCAGTTTTCTACAGGATGTGTTTCAGAGACTGCCCAGGAACTTTTTGATCTTCACACCTTCCTGCTATCATACTGCAGGGCAGCATCAGGGTCTGCATCTGTAGGTACTTACATACATATAGTTGAAATTCTATGGAACCTTACATAGCAATTTGCTTCCTTGTTTTAAATTCAATTAACTCTATTATAATATAGAATGCCCTTCCGGCTTTCATTTTCAACTCCTTTTTTAATATTGATATCTCAACAAATCAAGAGTGAATTAGCATCTTGTAGGCGAGTGCATTCCACCTTACAGTTTGCGCCCGAATTGAATGGAGAGTAAATGTATGTGTTGTCATCACATACATTTGCTCTGCAACTCATTGCTAGCAAGTTTGATAGCAGCCAAGCGCTAGTCTACTAATTAAAAAGCAAATGTTCAGGAGCACCCGGCCAGCAACCTGCTGCTGCCTGATGTGAAGAGCAAGTGGCTGTGTCGTGCAGGCGAGCCCTCCTGCTCCCTGGTGCTGCAGCTGAAGACTGCTTGCAAGGTGAGACCCCACACACGTCAGTCAGTACTATAGAATAAACAGGAGAGTATTGGGCTCAAGGAGTGCAGGGGAAGGGACTACAAACTAAGAAGGTCCACATAAATATAATTGAGTTGATTTGTCAACTGTGAATTGTTTGTTTATAGAGTAGGAAGACACTGTCTCCTGTAACACAGTTTTTATTTCCGCAGGAGGCAGGGTTTCACACTATTGAAATTTTGTAATCAGTTTTGGTTAATAAAGATTTATTTATTTTATTTAAGTTAAAGTTTGTACTTTAAAATAAATTAAAATTAAACCTTTTAGGTTTTACATTGTTTGTTTATATAAAAAATTATATCACAATAAGTCCCTAATAGCTCTGTGTGGCCCCCTCCAGCTCTCTCCAGTGCTTGCAAAGTTTAACTTCAAACTTAGCAAAAGTAGTGCCTGTACTTTCACTGTGAAAGAAACTGCATACTTAGTGATTTACAGTAGGTTCCTGTATATAAGTCACTGTAAAATTGTAAAAACCGTTACATTTTAATCTAACTCTTTCTATCTCGATAGATTGTAAACTGTCGACAGATTGTAAACAGTCACATACTGCTTACAATTTAACGCATTATTTTTCGGTAAATTGTAATCTATTAGGTATAAACCCGATAGAACCTAAAAGGCCGGGCACTACCCTGATCTTTATGTCAAACCCTAACCTAACCTATAGTTCGCGCGGGAGTTGAATGCAGAGTAAATGTATGGTGACACATACATTTACTCTGCATTCAACTCAGCGCGAACTGTATAAGAAAGAGACAAGAAAACGTAAATACAATAAATATATCAAAAATAATACTCAGTACATTGAACAGTTCACAATCTTTCAACAGTTTACAATCTCGCAAGATAGAAACCATTAGATTATAATCTAACAGTTTTTACAATATTAAGGTGACATATAGATAACTATCTGCGGTGAGGTGGAGATATATTATCAGCTATTCATATAAATCAAAAATTCTGATGGAATAATATTATATCAATGTTCTGTACATATATGTTACTGTTCAGGAAAATTGTGATTTCACATGGAGGTTTTATACAGCATAGAATGTACCAAAGTAATGTATTGGTTTCCAGATAGAGTCAGTCACAATAGGCGCCTACCAAGTAGCCCTATTAGAAGTGCTGGTGGGGTTGTCCGAGAGGCCCAATGATCCTTTTCAGGTACTGTTTGAATTGTTTCATTGATTGAATTTTTTTTAAGTTTCTACTTTATAATGTAGGTATTAGGGACAGTTGACAGCAATACATTAAGCTTGAGCATGCTGTATTTGATTAATTTTCAGATAATTTGTTCTGAGATAAATCTCATTGTGAAATATTTTAAATACACTTAAAATATTAGGGTTAACTTCTTCAGCCAATTTATTTATCAATATCATTTATTCAATATAGGTACACTGTAGGTACACTTATTGACGTTAAAAATTACTTACTTAAAAAAACACGATGGTGATAGTCGGTTACGGTATCTTATCAGGTCATTTTACTTTAGTTCTAAGGAGATAAAAGTGGTGATACTGATAACATACCTTCTTCAACACAACATTGCAGGCTGTAAAATATCAATCAATCAGTCAATTCATTTATTTGTGAATAATGTACATTTGATGTAAATATAATATTGCGATAAATCGCGAGAAAAATTCGTGCAAATATTTTTCGCATTGCGAACATAAAATAAGAATAATCTGTTAGTATGTTATGCGTCGCGTCAGGTGCTCGTGCCCAGCTGCGTGATGATGTCGCCGGGCGCGTCGCGGCGCGGCGACGGCGCGGAATGCGTGCGCACGTTCGGCGCGGCGCAGCTGGCGGCCGCGTGCGCGCGGCGCTGGGACCGCGTGCGGCTCGTGTGTTCGCAACCTTACAACAAGCACTGCAAGGTAGAGGTGGTTAATATAACACGTAGCGCAATATCATAGCGCGCTATTGTTCCATACCGCGGATAACGTGCTATGTGAGGCGGCGCCTCGTAGCACTAGTAGCGGAGTCTGCTCGCCGGTAGCGCGCTGCCGCTGGCCGATGGTTAGTCTCGCGTAACGCGCTGTTGTGAGTGAACGTCATCTTTGCGTGTTACGAAATTTGGCGTGCTGCAAGACATACAGCGCCTGCCAGCCGCACACACGCTTTCTTAAAACAAGCGCATTATAACATAGCGTATTTAAAATCGTGCTTAAAATAATAGTTTATAGTCCGTAGCGCGCTATGTATTTATAACAGTTTTGAATAACTACTGCAAGGTAACAGTGCACTGTGACATCCACACGACTATATACTTGTTGTTAATACTAATACATACTAATCCAAACTTTTAATATAAATGCTATAGTATGTCTGTCTGTCTGCTATGCATTCAAGCCCTTTTCAACTGTATTGGGATGAAATTTGGTACAGAGATAGGATGGACATAGGCTACTGTTTATCCCGCAAAATTCATTCCACCACTACAGCCCATTAACGTCCCACAGGTGGGCACAGGCCTCCACTCTCATAGAAGAGAGGGAATTAGAGCTTAGACCCACCACGCTGTTCCAATGCAGGTTGGCGTGCTTTAACGACTATTATCATGCAGGAATGACATTCCGAACCAGTGGTAGAGTCACTTAACGATTCAAAAGTAACTTTCCCTCTTATACAATGTACTATGTAGTCTTTGAAAGTTACATTAGCATTACTCAAATTGTTTCGTGGTGTTACAACACCTGAAATGTGTAGACATCGACAAAGTATACAGAAAGGTTAACATGAGTGGTCGTCGGTTGCAGTACGGGCTGGCGTTCGTGCACATGTCGAGCCCGGACGGCCAGCCCGCGCCCGCTCCCGTTCCCGCGCCCGCCTCCGCTCCGACGCTCGCGCTGCGACTGGACGCGGAGGCGGGCTCTTCGGACGACGAGTTCCGGCCCGGGGAACTGTTCGCGCGGCACCGGCTCAGCCAGACTACCGGTCAGTGCTAACCCTCGCTACAAACATTAGCGCGGACCAATACGTGACGTGGGATAATTGACACGTCATGTATCACTCGTCTGATTGGTCTGATTGGTCTGATTGGTCTGAGGCAGATACTGGACCTACTACACACCAAATGCAGCAGTCCTGAGCCCCAGCGAACCAGGATATCATTGTATCATTTAGATTGGAATAAAATTGCTACTCTACTACTACTTAAACTCAAATCTTTAAAATATTTGCAGATTTTAACCTTACTTCTGAGGTCTCTCACCTTAGTTATGGACAATAATAGACTGGGACTTACTTTACGACACGATAATAACAATAAGATCAATTTCTCATATCAGAGATCATAAAGATTTGATTTGATTATCAAAGTTAGTAAAGGTTCTGATGATTACGACAAAAGGAAACGTTCTGATATAGGTAAAACAAGATAATATTATGTACTTATTATGTTTATCGCTTTGTTTCCAGAGGCACAAATAAGACAAGCTTCGTCCCAAGCGCTCAAAAACATCCCCGACGCGTCGACCAGACTCACCAAAACGCTCATCGCCAACACCGGCAAGAAGGTTCGACCGCACGACAACGACCAGCGATGCGACAGACGGAGAGACAGTCTGCTGTATACCGACGACGACAACAAGCCACACGCTAAGATAGACCGGGTAATGCAGAGACACAACGACAACAATAAACAAGACAAGACTGATGCAGCCGCTGACAAAATTAACAGCAAGGACAAAAACAACAAACCAAACGACCGATCCGACCGTAGCAACAAATTAAACATTAGTAGATCTGATACATCGAATACTAATAAAGTAACTGACGGCAATGGTGACATGGACAAAACTAAAAACAAGGACAAAAACAATAAACTAAATGACCAAACCGACCGTAGCAACAAACTAAACATCAGTAGATCCGATACATCGAATACTGGTAAAGTAACTGACGGCGATGGTCACACTGACAAAAATGACACGCCTCACAAGAAAGATACTGAGAAGAATGCTTCAAATACTGAGAACGCAGCCAGCCAGAAGAAGCGGAAGAGATCTGCGGAGAGTGAGTTTTGCCTGTTTTGAATATATTTGTGATGCTCATTTTTTTATAACATTGAAGTATAATGATTTAGTGAAAAGATGAAAGTTATATTTGTGTTGCTACTAAATGTTAATGTATGTAAATATTGTAGTATGACATTATAATTATGTTTCAGATGATCATGAATGTCAGTCTTCAGTGTTAAGGCTTGAAACAAAGACATGTTTGTGTACCTCTATTTCCTCGTTAGTGAAATATCTCTATTGTTCGTTTTTGCACGAGCCACATCATGGCACGATAAAGAGCAATTGCTCACATTTATTAGCAAAATGCTGACAGACTGAGAGCAGCTTTCTGAGACCTTGAATAGAAGACTGAGAATCACCATATTATCAGTAGATTTACTCAGACTTTTTACACATACACCGTTAATATGACATCCGACCTTGGTGCATCTCAGTTCCTCTATCAGGTGGTTTACGTAGATGTTCAAAAGGTCCGGAGAGGTAATCCCTCCCTGGCGAAAACCGCATTCTAGTTTATAAGTATATAGTGGATAGTAGTTAATCTGTGTGTGTATGGTTGCAGCGCATCCCGAGCTGGGCCCCGCGTGTTCGTCTCTCAGCGCCGTGCTGTCGGGCGTGGTGCTCGCTATGAGCGGGTACGTGTAAAGGTGGTAAATATAGCACGTAGCACAAAAGCATAGCATGCTTTTTGTCCATAGCACGGATAGCGTGCTTTGTGAGCAGCCGGTATGATGCTACGGCGCTAAGAATGTCGAGCGATCGCGCGCGGCGCCTCGTAGCACTAGTAGCGGCGTCTGCCTGCTGGTAGCACGCTAGCCGTCAGCTAGTCGCGTAACGCGCTGTTGTGTGCTAACGTCATCTTTACCGTACCGAGCAGCACGCTATTTATCGTGCGCAATCTAATATTTAAGTTATAGACCATTAGTTACTGTGTACAGTGTTTTTTTATTTTGACACTATTATGTGACTTTGAATTATTATGAATAATGATCGTAACATATGTGTGTAATTAGTTTTTGACATCATCAACAGCACAACTGATGCTTTTAAATGTTGATAAAAAAGTGTAATTATACTTTATACTGTATGTACAGTTGATTTTTGTATATGCAATCAATGAACTCTTAAATACGCCTATAATTGATTTTTAACTTACACTAGCTCATGCCCGCGACTTCGTACGCGTGGTTTAATTTTTTTTATTCCTCCTCGGGAACTCCTTAATTTTCATTTTTACCCATGCCAAAAATCACGTTGATCCGTTGCCCCGTGATTGAAGGAAAAACCAACAAACACACTTTCGCATTTATAATATTAAAGTAAGATTAATGTTAAATAACGTTTACATCAATTAGAGACCTGAAAAGTAGGTATGGACTACGAAGGTGAGTTCTTTGGTTTTTATTTACTGCTTTGTTTTATTTTAGACTGAAATGCGACATATTAATAAGTAATATTCTTGTATGGCACGTTATCTGTCCAACGAACGACATGTAATGTAGCGTGCTGCAAGACTTATCGCGCCTGCCGGCCGCCCACAGGCTATATTATAAAAAGGTGTTCTATAGCACAGTATATTTAATAGCATGCTAAAAAATTATAGGTTACTCGTCTGTAGCGTGCTATGGATTTATAGCAGTTTGGAACAACTCTAGGTACGTGAACCCGCAGCGCGCCGCTCTGCGTGCCGCCGCGCTAGAGATGGGCGCGCAGTACCGCCGCGACTGGGAGCCTGCGTGCACGCACCTCATGTGAGTCGCACGTGCCGTCTATATGTATATAGCGCTGTTTACTGAAAACTTCGATATCGCGATTCACGCTTGTATGAAACTTAAGTTTTCAGTTGATTATATCTATCCTGTGATATAAGATATCATTAGCACCATCTAGTTTACACCGTGGTAACCGCTACAGTTTCATTCATCATCATCCTCAACCGATAGACGTCCACTGCTGGACATAGGCCTCTTGCAAGGATTGCCACACGCCGCGGTCTTGCGCCGCCTGGATCCAGCGGCTCCCTGAGACACTCCTGATGTCGTCTGTCCAGCTTTGGGACCCCAACGTCTATCGGTTCTTCTATGTGCCCCGCCCATTGCCACTTCAGTTTCAATTCACAGTTTCATTAGTACAGCGATATTATAATAGGCATGATGACAGTAACCAACAATCAATGAAATTATGAATTTATCTAATGAAATAGGATTCATGAATTATAAAAAATGTATTTATTTTCCTATTTCGAGTGGGATTGCTATTTATTTTCATAAAATAAAACTATAAAATACAGCAATCCGCCATATTGCATAAAACACAAAGAAGCGAATGACGTCACAATTGTTTGTTTTCGAGCTTTGACAATAGGCATGATGACTGATTTTGAAAAATGGTCAGATTATGTTCGGAAGAATCTACTATTTCGAAAAAATATCTTATTTCAGCAGAAAAATAAAGTTTGGTAGATAAAATTAGCATTTGAAATTTAAATTTTAAAATTCACGCCAAAACGTTCGGCGGTGTCATGGCGTCGTTGTGACGTCACTATTGTTTTTACCAATGTACTCTGTGCAGTGTGCAGTACGCAATAGTGTGATTTTCAAAGCTCCAAACGGGTGATGTAATGTTGTGCTGAATTTCATTACAACACTCCTTTGTTTTTTTTTTCGATCCCCTCTGCGCAAAGGGTACTCAACAGACAGCTACATCTGCTCGATGCGTGGTATCTGTATGAATTACAAAATAAGAACATCTATACGAATTTCAAAAAAAGAACATTGTCATACACGCGCGTTTCACTACCAGAACGCCGCGCGCTGTAAAAAAAAAAGTAGGTTATTAGAATTTTCCCCGCCATTTTTCTTCGTTTTTTTTATTGTTTTGTTAACAAAAAAATGAGCGATTCAAGTTTTGATAGCACACCGCCAGATATTTTAAACGCTGCAATAACCATAATAAATCCACGTGTCGAATGTAATTTCGAATTCCATAGAAAATAAAAATAGTGAAGTGGTAAATAGGTATAAATATTCCGCCGAGTACATCTGGAGCGGGACCTTCCAACACTATAGAACATCAAGTGAATTTTAATAATTGCACTATACAAAATGTTAATTACTACTACAATAAATAATTCTTTCATTAATACTTAGTTTATTTGTTTAAACTCAGTAATGGATGATATTAGGTTACTAGGACTGGATGTTTTAATGTTAGCAGTAAGCTAACTATTTCAGAATCTGTTATAGAGGATCCATATCATGAGTGTAGATAAAGTCTTGTATGCAACTGTTGATAATTAGGTATTAAAACACTCATACGATACTATTATCACACTCCGCTTCGCGTCGTGTGATAAACTCGCTTTCGTGTTTTAATACCCCTTATTACACAACTGTTGCATAAATAACTATTAACCAACAACCTCAATTTACATAGACGGGCCCTGTCAAACAAAGAATGTGAACTCATTTTACTAACGCCATCTAGTCTGAAGAGAGGGACAGCGCTGTGGCGGGGATAAAGACAGGCTTATGACGGCTCATACAGGTGTGGAGCGCGCTCTACAGATCGGACGCCCAATTTTTTTCTATGAAAGGGTCCATCTAGTACCTACATATATATCGGATGTTTTTAACGGCGCTATTTTATTGTACAAATAAGCCAAAGGAAGTGGTGTGGGCTTATCTTTATCTTTGCAAACTAACAAAAATATGTTTGGATAGTATATTTTGACGTTTTATTACTCCTGTCAAATACAGTACCACCAACTTATCAGCCCGATGGCCAAAATTGGAACTAATTTTTGTGCCTGTTTGGATCTGTTTTTATTTTATTTTTCATATGTACCTACTAGCGACGCTTTTCACCGGGTCAGTTAAGTTTGTGGGACTACAACATGATAGCAGCACATTAAGTTTTCATGACCCTTGTGCTGTTGCGCAGCCGCTGCCGTGCTTCTGGGCGGGCAGCACGTTTGTCCTGTCGCGTCAGCTGAGCGACACGGACGCGGCGCTGCTGACGCGCTACATACGTGCGTACGGAGGACTCGTTTTGCAAGTGAGTACCGAATTTGCCACAATCATGCCTCGTGAGACGCCTTATCATCGTATTATGCCTTAACTAGCGAATGCCCGTGACTTCGTCTGCGTGGTTTGAGGTTTTTTGGTTCCCGCGGGAACTCTTTAATTTTCCGGGATAAAAAGTAGCCTATGTGCTATTCCAGACTATAATCTGTCTCTGTGCCAAATTTCAGCCAGATCCGTTCAGCCGTTGGCGCGTGATTGAGTAACAAACATCCATACATCTATCCATCCATCCATCCATCCATCCATCCATCCATCCATCCATCCAAACGTTCGCATTTATAATATTAGTAAGAAGTAAGATGATGAGCTCCAAATGGAATCGTGCTACCCTAGAAGATGCTTATTTACTGATTTGTTTTGATGATACTCTTGTTGTGATAGGAAACATGCATGCTGGAAGGGTGTACTGTATCTTGGTAGTTTGTACTGGAAACGTGGAATTAAAACGCGTAGATTGTATATCGATCACATAATCAAAACAATGCTCATGCATTTCTCGCTGGTTTTGTAGAACGGTGAAGGCAAAAAATCCATACATCCATCTCTCTGCCTGCTACGCTTTCACGGCCCATCTGTTCAACCGATTTTGATGAAATTTGGTAAAGTATCTTGGGGAAGGACATAGGCTACTTTTTGTCCCGGAAAATTAAAGAGTTCCCGCGGGAATAAAAAATCTTAATCCACGCGGATGAAGTCGCGGGCATCATCTAGTAAGTTTATATATTGAACACAGAACACTTCATTACGTATTCCACGTTCTGTTACACTGTATCACCGCATTTGTAACGAATATCACTTGTATAGTATATGTCGCGGGCGCGTTGTCAAACAAGAACAACAGCAGTAGGGGGCGTACTAGCATCGCTTAAAGCCTTATTGTTTTAATATTATTGCTCAACTCCTCAGACACCGAGAAAACAGTTGAGCGTGTCCCGAATTATTCGAAGTATTTACCACCAAAGATTTATAGCTAAGCGATTTGTTGTTCCTGTACGATGCCGTGTAGAAACCGATTAAGGGTATGGGTTTAATATAACTGCCATACCCTTAACAGGTCAGCCCGCTACCATCTTTGACTGCATCATCACTTACCATCAGGTGAGATTGCTCTCAAGGGCTTACTTGTAGTGGCGTACAAAAAAGTTGATACACTTCGTGTTTTAGTATTACATCCTTATTTTAGGGATGTCAAGGTTCGTGATATAAAACTGTCATTTTGACCGTCAGACTTATCTGACTCAGTGGCCAAAATTGGAACTAGTTTTTATGCCTGTTAATTAGTTTTTGTTTTTATTTTATTTTCAACTAGCAGATGCCCGCGACTTCGTCCGCGTGAAATAAGTTTTTAAAATTCTCATGGGAAAACTAATACACTTTACCCCTTTATAATATTAGTATAGATAATATCCTCCCTCTATATGACTGCCTCGTTGGTCTAGTGGTTAGCATAGTCGACTGCGGATCACGAGGTCCTGGGTTAGATTCCCGGTCGGGCATAAAAGTTAGGTATTGGGTTTTTCAATTAAGAAATTCTCAGTGCCAGCTCGGAGTTGGAAGTTGGCGGTGTTTCACCCCCGCGCCTCGGAGAGCACGTTAAGCCGTCGGTCTCGGTCACTAACATGATAATAATCGTTAAAGCCCGCCAACCCGCATTGGAGCCGCGTGGTGGGTCTAAGCTCTAATTCCCGCTCTCCTATGAGAGTGGAGGCCTGTGCCCAGCTGTGGGACGTTAATAGGCTGTAGTGAAGTGAAGTGAAGTGACAGATAATATATACTAGCGACACTGTCACCGGGTCAGATAAGTTTGTGGGATTATAATACTGCTTTACGCAATAGTAGGTGACTCTTCTGATCGTATAGTTGTGACTTGTGACGCGTGTCCGTTTGTCTCGTGTTAGGAGTCCGAGGTGCTGGAGGACTGCAGCGTGCAGTACGTGGTGGTGGCGGCCGGGGAGGAGGAGGGGGAGCTGGAGGAGGAGGGGGAGCTGGAGGAGGGGGTGGGCACGACGTGCGCGGGAGCGAGGCGCGTGCCGGCCGCGTGGGTGTGGCGGCAGCACCGGCGCCGGGGCGGGCCCGCGCGCGCGTGAACACTCCGCACGAGTTGGATTGCACCGAGAGTCAGAAGCACTCGAGCGCCTCAGAGCCAGTCCACACGGCGCGTTGCGGCGTCGCAACGCATATATTTTGACGCATAGCCGCCCACACGGGCGCTGCGTCACCGCAGCGTTACTACGCGGCGTCGCAATGAGTACACCCCCGCCCGCTTCGTCTCGGGGGTGCAGTTCCGTCGTGAGTGCGTTACGTCGACGCAATGCGCCGTGTGGACCGGACGTTAGGCGACGTGCGAGCGGCCACACAGCGCGCCGCATACGTACAGTGGACAAATCCTACCCTGCTATGTTTGAAATAATTGTACAATGTGTGAACATTGATAATGATTAAAATTTCTTATTATTTTAAGATCTAAATTACTTATTATTTTAAGACCTTTTCTTGTAATTTCTAAAACCCTTTTAATTTTGAGAGGATTGAATCAGAGATGGGTCAAAATGACTAAAAATTTTTAAATTTGCAAGTACAAGAAAAGAACTGCCTCCACCCATCTGACAACCAGACTTAAGACATTTTTTATGAATCAGAGTACATCAAACAACATGCCTCGAATAGCTTGCCTAATGAAATCTGATCAAGGCATGTACCTTAAATTTAAGTTAGAATAACCAATTTTTTGGGTGGTGTGGAAATTGAATATACGGATTCATAAAATCACCTTTCGTCTGGTTGAATCACAACCCCTGACCCCACTGCATTATCAGATGGGTGGAGGTCGTTGTATAGCCAAATCTTGACCATGGGAAGAAACTTCATTTAATTTTATCCACCCTTATCTGCAATCAATCATAGCTAGTGATGCAGTCTAAAGATAGTAGGGCGCTAACCTTGTAAGTGTATTGCGGTTCTACACAAGTAGCTGGGTACAAACTAAAATAAAAACCACATAGTGATAATAAAATGTATTTATTATAGTTTTAGACCTTATATAACTCAATCTCCCGGCCGGCCGCGCTCCCCGGCTCACTGCGACGTGAGCAGCGTGAGCTTCTCGTTGAGCTGCAGCTGCGTCTTGATGAGCTGCGCGAGCGTCACCACCTGCGCGCGCGCACACCGCTTAATATCAACGATCAACAAGACATGACCAGATAAGCAATCGTGCTCACTGAATAGCTAATCTTTCTTTTTTACCCGACTACTGCAAAGCCAAAAGTAGTAGTATGTAGATATCATAGTAGTTTTATGTATGTTCCAACATAACGCCTAATATTATGAGAGATAGCTGCACTTTTGGTAACTATCGCCAGGAAGGCTGATTCAGTGTTAGGTGGGTGTAGGGCTATCTACCGACGACGATAGTATATAAAGTGATGAGCCGATTCTGAGTAATGGGGTATCAATCGATTCGTTATGGTCCGGGTGACATCTAAGGCTACATTTGACAAGAACAAAATCGATATAGACAGATGTGACGTATGACACAGTATGAGAGTGGTGGCGTGTGCTCAGCAGTAGTACCTTAATGGACTGTAGTGATGGATGTGTAACATTCAAGGATGGCGGTGCTTTTGTGCACGTATTTAAGGCATGCCACTGTTGTCGCAGTCTGTTCCCGCACTCACTCACCATAAGCAAGTCCTTGACGCCGGAGTTGAAGGCGTCAGTGAAGGTGTTGGCGGCCATATCAGGCAGCGCGGTCACCAGCTCCAGCAGCTGTCGGCCCACCGCGTCGTTGGGCGCCGCGCGCTCCGCCAGAACCTCCTCCACATACTGCACCACCTGTACACAACAGAGGAGCGCCCTGACAATCACACTCAAACTCTTATTTTGAAGGTTTCGTACCTCAAGAGAAAAAAAAGGACCTTTATAGGATGACTTCTGGAGAAGGGTGGCACTTAATTGCAAGCACTGGAGAGAGCTGGAGGAGGCCTTTGCCGCGAGGCACACAGAACTAAGGGACTTGTTGTGATGAATCTGTAAAAACTATAATTGTGAAAAAGCTCTGTAATAAAAGGCTATTTTATTTTATTTTATTTATAGGATGACTTCTTTGTCCGTCTGTCTGTCTGTCAACCACCTTTTTCTCAGTATGCGGGGAGGTAACTGCAGCATCACACACCTGGTCTAAGACGGTGGAGAGCTTGGAGGCGGCCTCGGCCACCTGAGCGAGGTCCACCATGGGCTGCACCTGCCGCGAACGCCCGCCCGGGCCCATGGTCTTCTGGCACAGCTGCAGGCCCACGATCTGCAAACAAACACCAGCACTTGTTAGCCCCAAATTATACTCAATCTATCAGTAGAGCATGGTGGGAATCAAGAGAAGGGGCAGGGTCAGGGGCTCAGGCATTGGAGAGAGAGAACTGAGATCAGAGGCAAACTAGGTTCAGCCAAAATTGATTTTACTATTTGTGACATTCACAGCTTTTGTTGATGTGTCTATAGTCATACCATTTGTGCATAAGTGGTTGTCCAATCTATTCTTGAACTGACCAACTGAACTTGATATCCTTGAGAAATGTGTTCCAAATGTGCTCTATTCTGTTAGTCAACCAGTGTTTTAAAGTCCGTCAAACTAATCTGGCCTATTTAGTGTTTGTTAGTACGCGCGCACTCACCTCGGGCTCGTAGTAGGTGAGGCCGACGGTGAGGCTGCTTGCCGCGCGGCACGCCGAGCGCGACGCACACGTACGCGCGCAGCCCCATGCGCGCGCCGCCCAGCCCCGTGTCGTGTTCTCACCTCGGGCTCATAGTAGGTGAGGCCGACGTCCACGGGCGTGAACATGCAGCCCTGCTTGCCGCGCGGCACGCCGAGCGCGACGCACACGTACGCGCGCAGCCCCATGCGCGCGCCGCCCAGCCCCGTGTCGTGTACTCACCTCGGGCTCATAGTAGGTGAGGCCGACGTCCACGGGCGTGAACATGCAGCCCTGATTGCCGCGCGGCACGCCGAGCGCGACGCACACGTACGCGCGCAGCCCCGTGTCGTGTACTCACCTCGGGCTCATAGTGGGTGAGGCCGACGTCCACGGGCGTGAACATGCAGCCCTGCTTGCCGCACGGCACGCCGAGCGCGACGCATACGTACGCGCGCATCCCCATGCGCGCGCCGCCCAGCCCCGTGTCGTGTACTCACCTCGGGCTCATAGTAGGTGAGGCCGACGTCCACGGGCGTGAACATGCAGCCCTGCTTGCCGCGCGGCACGCCGAGCGCGACACACACGTACGCGCGCAACCCCATGCGCGCGCCGCCCAGCCCCGTGTCGAGCGTCACGTGCACGGGCTCGCGGCACTCGCGCGCGTAGTACTCGTGGATCACCGACGAGTGGTTTGTCACCTCGTTGCCCGTCGCCCACCAGCCTGCCACACACCACTCAGCGTCAGCCACAGTGATCCAACAAAACACAAGGAGTTAGTACCAAAGGCCCAATGCTTAAAACTGTTTAAAGGAGTTCATACATTGACGGTCGCCAAGAGCATAGTTGTAAAGTATGATACAGTGAAAGTGTTTTTGTTTCATATTTCAATAGATAATTTTGTAAGCTACATGCTCATACATTTTTTTTTAATCTAGCTGTTTTAATGTTAGGGAATAACCAATTGAACATTTGAAATTCAATCCAAATTACTTACACAATAAGGAGTCAGGCTTCTTAAATCTCTTATTATTAGTCTCATAATATTAGTATTTGGAGAACAAAAACTACCTTTCCGCAGCGTTGGGTTACACCCCAAGAATGCAGTAAGAACATTGAAGTATGTTTTTCTTAAAGAACTCATGTCTGATCTTTCTTGCTAAATAAGACGTGACTATTTTCATATACTAGCGGTTCGCCCCGGCTTCGGAACAACTCCACCATACGTTCTCAAATTTTTTCAGCAAACCGCTGTGAACGCTTGGCACTTGAGTCTCCAATACGACGTATTTTCGCTGCCCTCGCCTGGGAACTATGTTTAGAACTAACAACTAAGTTGAAACCTGGCTCTTTTAGGCATTTCGCAGTCTGTCTACAACAGTTAAAATGTTTAAAAAAAGAGTTCTCTTGTATTTATTATGACATTCAATTGACAAATATTATACCTATAAAAGTCAGTCAGAATTTGAATATAATAAAAAAATTAATAGATGAATAGAGGTTTAACGTAAGAAGTTGAAAAAATCAAATTATTATTGCAATTTTCGTAAGGATCTCTAATTTTTTGAAAATAAAATATAGCCTATGTTACTCGCTGATAAAGTAGCTTTCAATAGGTGAAAGAATTTTTAAAATTGGTCGAGTAGTTTTTTAGTTTATCCATTACAAACAAACAAACAAAACTTTCCTATTTATAATATTAGTTAAGATAATTGAATATTATTACTTTCGCAACTAATACTATATGTGTCTACTATATGTAGGTACTAATACTATATTATGTGTGTACTATAATATGTAGGTTGCCTGGAAGAGATTACTGCTTAGAGATAAGACCGCCTTATTGTACCTACTTATTGTTTTTTTCTTGTTTGTAACATGTTGCTCTTGTATATTCGTGTTGTAAAATAAAGTATATACATACTACATATATACATATATTCCTAGAAAGCATGATAACTCCTTCAACTTACCAACAATGTTCTCTGAGGCATTGACCCTCCGGTTGAGTTCATACACGTCCATGGCATAGTTGAGTTCTGCCTCCACCTGGTCGGCATGCTCTTTGTGCGGCACACAGAAGCAGTTGGTCACCTCCACCACTCCCTTGTCCGATGTACCTGCCCCCCAACACAAATTCATACAAACAAGTTTATGCACTTTTTACATAGCTACATACTTCAATACTATACAAGAATCAGCCTTCCTAGTTGTTGTTCATTTTTGGTAACCAGAACATGTCTTTGAGCAACATAAAGTAGTCAGATCCCCAGCATTCTAACCAGAGGAGAGCCCTGCACCCACCAAATACTGAATCAGTCTTCCTAGTGATAGTTTACAAAAGTACAGCTATCTTTTAGTCTATTATTATTTCAAAGTACATACACTCTAGTTTTTGATTGTGAATAATTCAATTTCAAATGGAAATCACATAGTTGAGCTGTGACAGTTAGTTCAATCTCAAGTTAAAGCTGAAGAGTCTATAAATGGGACTTAATCTGGGAAGAAGGCCACAATACAGCCGCACATTCTTATAACTCACTGTTCACCGTGTCACTAAAATTGTCATAATCAGGGCAACAATTGTTCATGAAGCTAAGGAAAATTTGCGTGGGTAGGTAAGCTTTTTGATCGATCCAAACTCATTAGTCTCAACATTTGACAAAACAAAACTTTATGTGATACCTAACTCAGAAACGAAAATAATACAATAGAACTTATTGCTAGCTAGCTTAACTTAGGAACTACAAGACAGATGTATCACATTTATAAAACTTGTTTATTTACTGCTCTCCTCGCAGAATGGCCATGGAATATCCATACATCTGTATATATAAAATAAGTCCTGACTGACTGACTGAATTATATATCAACGCACAGCCTATACCGCTAGGGTTAGAGACTTGAAATTTTGACAGTAGCTTCCTTTTGTATAGTAGGCGCTCACTAAGGAAGGATTTTTCAAAATTCTACCCCTAAGGGGGTGAAATAGGGGTTGAAAGATTCTATGAAAGTCCGTCATTTCTCAAGTTATATTCATGACACTTAGTAAATGAGTTATCGGTAAAAAATAAAGAAATAAGTGTTTCACAGTTTTTCAAAATTCCACCCCCAAACGGGTAAAATGGAGTTGTAAGTTGGTGTAAAAGGCTTGCGTTTTTCAAGTTAAATAGCCGTGAAACTTGATATTTGGGCTACCGGTTTTAATTATGAAATACATAATTCACAGTTTTTATAAATTCTATCCATTCAACATCTATAAATATATCTAGTTAAATAGTCCTTCAATCACGCCGCAACAGAGAAATTTAAGAAATGCCTATGGGAATTAAAAACTTATGCCACGCGAACGAAGTCGCGGGCGTCCGCTAGTTGTACATAATGTAACTGAAAAATTATCAGAAAATCACCAAAACGAAATATCGAAATAGGTTAACTTGCTGAGTCGGCAAACTTATTGGAATTTCATATTATTTTAACCCTTCGACACAAAAACATTAATTACCCAGTAATGTGCCGATGACTCGATGTGAATCCGCATTTCGGCGTTCGTATGCATCTACTATTTGAAATAAAACAACAGGATGAACTTTAACAGTGAGATTGAGCGCCATGTTGATTTTGAAAGACAGAAGCAAAGACTACTGTCAAAGTGTCAACTGTGTTTATAATACTTTGATAAATATAAATGGACAGAAGTGAGTTCTGCAGGGCGACCGCGTATCTATTGCATCAATCATTGATACATCACAATCACCTCTGATTGGTTCTCTCTCCACTATTGGACGAAACCTATTGACGCAGCAAGAATACCATAAATTCAGCCAATCGGAGGTGATTGCGACGTATCAATGATTGATGCAAAAGATACGCGGTCGCCCTGCTGACATATTCAATGTACTCTGTGGTTCTGACACTGACCGCAGTCGACGGATGACAAACCATAAACGATACCATAGACTGACGGAGTATTAAAAGAGTTTATAGGCATAATACACTGCACTTCTCACAGGGCCCACGGTTAGGGTGGGCGTGACCCGCTAATATTGGCGTCGCTTTTTACAAAGTAACAAGGACCAAATGAGGGCTACCGTTTTTATGCTCACTAGTTAGCGCCACTTGCGAGTAAGGTCCTAAAGTATAGCTGTAAATTCGGTAAACAAGCATATTTCTGGAAAAAAAACCCCTTTTGTAAATAGTAAACATTCAGGAACCAGGGAAATACTAACCTAAGAATTAGCTGTTCTTTCAGCCCGCTTATTTTTGCACTTCTTTTTCTTATCCCCGCTTTCAAAGCACAGAGCACTGGCATTTATTGACACGTATCTTACATCTTCCACAATTAATCGGTTATTGCTAAATATTCACAACATTAACTAAATAATTAGACTCGCGTTAAAAGCCCAGTGATATTTGACATTTCGTAGACCTCACTCTACACTAGCGCCCCTAGCGGCGAATTTAAACGCGGTAGCCCTCTTTAGGGACCCTTAAATCCTAAATATCACTACACTACACTGATCAGAATGACGGGTCCCAGTGAAAAGTAGACAGACGGAGTTTTAATTTATCAGGTAGTAGCTGATGCCCGCGACTGCGTCCGCTCGGTTTAAATTTTTTTGATTCCCGCGGGAACTCCTTAATTTTCTGGGTTTAAAAGTATTCTATGTGTTATTCCAGATTATAATCTATTTCTGTTCCAATTTTCATCCAGATCCGTTCAGCCGTTCTGGTGTGATTGAGCTTATGTCACTCTCCAGGTCCTCGACTATACCCATGCCAAAAATCACGTCGATCCGCTGCTCCGTTGCGGCGTGATTAAAGGACAAATCAACAAACAAACTCACTTTCGCATTTTTAATATTAGTATGATAGATAAGGAGGCCAAAGAAAAAACGCTCTTACGTTGCTCTTACGCTCACTAGACTAGAGGGAGTAGAAAGTATTTATAATAGATAACCGCTTGTGAGCGTCTTTTCCTTTTTAGGGTTCCGTACCCAATGGGTAAAAACGGTACCCTATTACTAAGACTCCGCTGTCTGTCTGTCTGTCTGTCTGTCTGTCTCCAGGCTGTATCTCATAGACCGTGATAGCTAGAAAGCTGAAATTTTCACAAATGATGTATTTCCGTTGCCGCTATAACAACAAATACTAAAAATTAAAAAAATATATATATTAAGGGGGGTCCCCATACAATAAACGTGTTTTTTTCGTATTTTTTTAATAATTTAAAACTTAGGTACTGCATGTTTGTACGGAACCCTCGGTGCGCGAGTCCGACTCGCACTTGGCCGGTTTTTTTTATTGGCCGATAATTTATCATCGTCGCCTAGACGCACTGATATCGGGGCACCGAAATAGTAGGTAAGTATCTAAGATATAAAATTCAAAGTCCTGACTGACTGAGTGACTGACTGACTTATATATCAACGCACAGCCTAAACCGCTGGGGTTAGAGACTTGAAATTTTAACAGTAGCTTCCTTTTGTGACGTAGGCGCTCACTAAGGAAGGGTTTTTCTAAATTCCACCCCTAAGGGGGTGAAATAGGGTTAGAAAGTTTGTATGAAACTCCGTCATTACTCAAGTTATATTCATGAAACTTGGTACATGTGCTGCGGGTTGAAAATAATGAAATAAGTGTTGCAATGTTTTTAAAAATTCTACCCCCGAAGGGGTGGAATAGGGATGAAAGTTTATATGAAAGTCCTTCATTTCTCAAGATATTTCTCAAGTTGTATCAACGAAACTTGGTATTTTGGCTTTAGGTAATAAATAAAGAAGTACGTGTGGCACAGTTTTTCAAAATTCCACCCATATAGGGGTAAAATAGGGATTGAAAATTTGTATGAAAGTCCTTCATTTCTCAAGTTATAGTGATGAATTCAGTTAGATATGCAGAAGTACGTGTTTCACCATTTTTGAAAATTCGACCCCCAAAGGGATGAAATAGGGGATGAATGTCCTTCATTTAGCAACATATTTTTCAAGTTATAACAACGAAACTTGGTATTTAGGCTTTCGGTATAATATAAAGAAGTACGTGTGTAACAGTTTTTCAAAATTCCACCCCCAAACGGGTAAAATGGGGGTTGTAACTTGTAAGTTGGTGTAAAAGGCCGGCATGTTTCAAGTTAAATAGCCGTGAAACTTGGTATTTGGGCTACCTGTTTAAATTATGAAATACATAATTCACAGTTTTTATGAATTCTATCCCAAAGGACGTTAAATAGTCCTTCAATCACGCTGCAACAGAGCAACGGACGGGTTTTTTTTCATGGGTTCTTTTTATCCCGGAAAATTAAGGAATGCCTATGGGAATTAAAAAACTTATGCCACGCGAACGAAGTCGCGGGTGTCCGCTAGTAGTATCTAAGACGCTTTTCACTGACCAAGACAACACCGATACACTGTCGCATGGTCGCTGATAACGGACGTGTGTCGACGGCCGACGCCGATATATACGTATCATGTGAACCTATGAAAAATCTCATGAGGATTTAGTTACTTCAAAGAATAAGGAACAATGTTTATTGTTTACTTCACTACTTGAGCCTTGTGGAGGTAGATATGCACAAAACAGATCAGTCGTTTTCTCTGTCTAGGCGCCTAGGGCATCAGTATTTTTTTATACATGACTGGAATAGGTACAAATAAGAGATGTGCTGAGTTGGATACAATGACATTGATTTGTTCATTCCCAGGCCATAGCTCTGCCGGAAAGTACTTGCATGTGAGCTGTAGGCAGTAGGATAAGCTAAGAAATCACTGTGCATCCACACACCCTTGTGGTTGCATAGTGATTTCTATTATTATTTAAAGCTATTTTGAGTATTAGGCTTCACTAGACTTAATCATTGAAAAAATAAAAACATAATTATCAGCTTTAAAAGATCATTTCCATAATAAGTATATTTTTCTTTTTGCTATTCATCACATAGTATTTACAAAACAACAGAACAAATTATTCATATCATAAGGTAGGTAATTAAGAGGCCTTAGGGCTAATTCTTCAATCATTTTTCAGATAAATTTTATCGGAATAAATTTGACGTTTTTGTAGATGTCAAATTTATTCCTCCTATAAAAAATTTCTGATGATTGAAAAATTAGCCTTTAATCCTATAAAACTAATCTAGTCAATGGTCATCTGAGGGCGGTGGCGTGGTGTGGATCCTAATACCGTGCATTTCAGCGATTTCAGTTTTCAAGGTGTTTGTGACGAGTCTATGTTGCTTCACTGTAGACAGACCAACAAACTCCTTGGCTTCTATACTAATCTGAAATTTAAAAAATATTCTTTTTAATCAATTTACTTTCTTAGAGTAAGAAAAAATGTTAAACATAAAGATTTATTGTGCACTCTAACTGCTAATACTTCTATTTCACAGATTTTTCAAGCTTGGTTCTATAGTTTAACATGAGGTCTGCGACTGAGCTTTCTTTACAGCTTTCTGAACCGGTGGTAGAGTCCTGAGTCTTGACGTATCATTTAAACTGATAAAGTTATTATTTTACCACATTTAAAGTAACCACAATACTCACATTACTTTAGTCATAAAACTTTATTACACCTTAGGTCTTACCTCAAACATGGCGCCACAGCCTCCAGATATATCCTGAACGCTTACATATGTAATGCCCGGCAGTGACTTTTTCAATACTTCTGTAAGTTGTTGCTCTTTCGACACTGAGTTCTTCTCAAATGCAGTGCCGTTGCCACCAACAGCACGACTCTGACATTATCAAATTACATTAAAAAAAAGCTACACATGCTACAGTTTTCAAACTTAATACCAAGTGATGACTTCACTATTTCATAATACCCTGTGGGTTAGGTTAACTCATGAAGCATGAGCACACAACATATGATATTACCCTAGGCGGGAGCATGAGTGAGTTATGAACCTCTTTGGTTTAGCCCCAAGCTCATAAAATAATTTAATATGAAAATGGAGTGGTACCTACTTACCAATTTGTCTCTGTAAGGTGCTAAGACTTTGATAAAGTGACGAAACATTTTTACGAGGGATTCGGGGCTTATATGTTATTTACTAAATATAAATTACTCAATTATTTAGGCATTTTATCAAAATTCTTCTGAAAAAAATCTGATTCTCTGTTTACATAACATAACCTAGGCAAACCAAACTGTTGTCTGCAGAGACAAGTAACACATATAGGATGTTGTCTGTTTCTGGTCTGTTTTTTCTGGTCGGTGGTTAAGATTCATGATGTTAGCTGACAGCACGCTGACAGCACCGACCAGAAAAAAAAGACAGATTGTACATATTTATCTGTGGTTACCTAACTGTTAACTGGTTTATCGGCTCTGGATTCTAGTCCTACTGAAACCTAGGCAAAATGTCAATCACTGTCAATCACCAATGTCAATATTTGAAAGCTTTATACAGAAGCTACGATTCTTTGAAACCAAAGAGAATAATAATTATAATTATTTATTACTTAGAACGTTCATAGATCTTGGACTTGGTACATGCTTTGGTACATGGATGTCTTCTGAAGTTCTTATTGTCTATGATTTGATGTCATAGCTCTTGTAATCTCTTGTCTCTGACCTTTTTTTTCTGGTCGGTGTCTCTGACTGTCTCAAAAAAGTACTCTGTGGACTGTCTGTAAGTCAGAGACAAGTTCTGTAAGTCACATCACTCACAAACACCTTTTTTTTCTGGTCGGTGACAAACACAAAGTCATAACAAAAACACGTGTTTGGTGTGTTTTTTAATTTATTGAAATGTGTAAAATTAAATAAATTAACCATGCCTCCATATAAAGCAGGATTATTAAAAAGGAAAGTTGATTCCGATCAAGCAAATAAAAACCTTACAGAGGACAAAGTATGAACCCCTTGTACTAACCGGCTAAATGCATCGACGTTATTTGCATTGTTATGTTCTTATTCACTTTATAGGAATCAACCAGTGGTAATGAAGCAGAAAACTTATTGCAAGGCGAGTTGGACGTAGAGGATGATGCTACAGACTCTGAACACGAAGATGCCGCCGCTTCAGATGGCGAACTGGATGTGAGTAATGCATATCACTGATCACTTCAGCATACTACTAAGGCTGGTTATCTTCTCGTACTGATCTTCGCCGCTTATATATTAGCAATATGCTTATTTGACCTGTCAGCGTTTATGCTCAGCATGAAAAGAAAACCAACCTGACCAAAAACTTTAATACTTCCATGGGTTGGGCTTTAGTATACTGGACGCGGCGGAGGGGGGAGGGGAGGGAGGGGGGAGGGGGTGAACCCCCCCTGTAAGCCAAACTCGTCGAATCCTAATAGTTTCCGAGATATTAATTTTTTTAATTTCAAAATGTAGAGGCCAGTTTTACTGAAATTCGGGCTAAGCTCTACTTAGTTAGGTGTCGAGTGCTTAGTAGTTAATGGGAGAAGCCAGGGGATACCCTCCCCCTCCCCCTCTCCTCCCCCTCCCCCTCTCCTCCCCCTCCCCCCACATATACTAAATAACAACCGTACATTTTTTTTATTCCTTGTAGTAGCAAATGTAATAAAGTCTAATAACAATAATATTGTAGTAATATTATGACTTAACTATATTCACATATATGTTTGCTTTAACAATTCTTTATTTACTATTAAGTTCGGTTCGGTAACCCATAGGAACCTGAATATTTATGTTCAACCCTAGCCTAACCTAACCTTTTGACAATTTTTTTTTAACTTAAGTTCGTAGTATTCGCCCAATAAATACCTAAGCGAGCACTTATTAAACTGCTCTGATTCTATCACAGCCTTCTATCACAACTGTAAGGATTTCTGGTGGTCGTCTTTATGGGCAGTAAAAAAAAATTTGTGGGGGAGGGGGAGGGGGGGCGGATGCGGCCTAGGTAGGTTAGCCTAGTCCTACCTAATTCCCTCATACCATCTTTCACACAAACAAAACAAGTAGAGATTTGCATGAATTTCGGGAATACTAACCTCAAAATGTCGAAATTTCAAAAATTAATTTCTCGAAAACTATTACGATTCGACGGAAAATATTTTGGCGTTACGTTTATTACATTAATACCTTTCTGTAAAAAAAAATGAACTGTCTACTGCACGGCACATATACTTTCCAATAATCGATATAGACATTGTTTATGGTTTAGCATTTTGTGATAGGTACTTTTTAAGTTCGGAACGGATTTTATTACGTACAACGAAACTTTAGTACGCCAACTAAACGTCAATGAGTCTGTAATCTATGGCAAATGTCGTAATGAAAAGTGTTGAAGAATTGCGAATTTTCAAAAAATTATTTCTCGAAAAGTATTAGGATTCGACGTAAAATATTTTAGTGCAAGGCTTACCACATGAAGATCTTTCTGTAAAAAAAATATGAACGTCCAACTCCGCGTCCAGTATACTAAAGCTGAGCCCTTCCATGTATAAAAACCTGTGATAATAATTGTTGCAGGAAGTAGTATTTGATGACAGTGCAGACTCCCTGTTGGAGGACGGCCAGCAGTCAGAACAATCAGTTGGAGAATCATCAGTAAGTAATTATTTCAAATTGTATGATCTCACTCTCACTAGCTCTGGTTCCACTTGAGAACTCTCCCTGTCTCCTTATCACATTCACTGTCCCGTGAGTTATTTGTCCCTCAAAAAACTAGGTCTGAAAACAAACACAACTTAAAACTTTATTTATAAGTTGAATTGGTTTATTCTTTTTCTAAGGAGAGCATATTTGAGGTGACAAATTCAAAGAAGTTTCCATATTTATCTATCAATTTAATATCCAAAAATAATAAGTTACCTTAACTATATATATAACTTTTTGTAATTTTCATGCTCCAATAAAGAAATTTAAAAATCAAAATCAATCAATCAAAAATAATAATGCTTGTTCTAGGATTTAACAGACACAGAAGACAATGACAGTGACACTGAAGATGAAAGGTCAGATGCGAGTGACAGTGGTGACAGCTTGGGTGAGCAGCAGGAGGAAGCTGACAGCAACGACAGCGGAGCAGAGACTGGGACCGCTCCCTCGGCGGGCTCCAGTGATGAGGCCTCCAAGAAACCACAGGTTAAAGCTAAGAAGCAGAGCCCCAAACAGAAGCAGAAGCCCACACAGAAGCCCAATCAAGTTGACAAGAAGCAGAAAAATAAGATGTCGAGCATAGATGTACTTGCCAATAAAATTAAAGAAACTAAGGTTGTAACTGAGCCTGTGCAACAGAAAGGTTAGTTAAGTTAACAGAAAAGTGTGCTTCGTCCTGTGCCATAGCCCTCATCCTTGCGCATAAACCAATTTGAGGTCCCGAACTATGTGAGCAACTTCCACATTCTGTAAGTCTAATCAATTAGAAATTTCGTATCCTTAATTATTATTATTATTATTTATAATAGGCTAGGCAGCTTTCGCTGATGCGCCTATATCAAATCTTGTGCTTTGTCTCCAATTACTTGTCCAGTCTGTTCTTGAACTGGTTTACAGTGGTTGACATCACAATGTTAGGCTCAGTCTGAAATATGCATTAATTTTGTACTCTACGGCTCTGTATGGTGAATAGTGGTAATACTGGCTATGGTACTCTGTAATGGCAGTGCAGCTATGTTTGTGTGAATTTCTTAAATTAAAGTATAATTAAGTGGATATCCAGTGTTTCCTTTTAATATTAACTTGAATCTATGGGGGGTTTATTAAATTTGGAATGTACAGTTGTGTACCACAGTGTATCTGTGCCACAGATGAGTATGAGTCGGGCGACACATCGGACGAGGAGGACAGGGTGAACACCGTGGGCGAAGTGCCCATGTGGTGGTACGACGAGTACCCGCACGTGGGCTACGACCTGGACGCGCGCCGGCTGCTCAAACCGCCGCAGCGGGACCACATTGATGACTTCCTCAAGTGAGACCGCTTGTATAGTTAATGCGGCCAAGCAAGGGCTAATAGCCATACTAAATAAATAAATTAGATCATTTGCTCCAAAGGAAGTCAGTACAAATACATGCAATAAGCAGATGTATTGCACTCAGCCAGGCCTAAGCCCATTTGGTCCTGAGAGAATCCATGCTTAGTAGCGGGTTGGGGATGGGTCGTTATGACTCCACAAGAACTTTTTGATTTGCTGTTACACAAAAAAAACGCGAGGAAACACTAGTCGAGGCTACTCTACTATATAATTGACGAATTTCTTAATTGTATGGAAGCAATGTTCTTCGGGTCCAGTGCCCCACAGGATAGTCTAATATTATAGGAGATAGCTGCACTTTTCTATAATGTAACTATCGCTAGAAAGACCAATTTAATATTTGAAGGGTCCTATGCTCTCAACTGATGACGATAGTGAAGGTCTGCCCGCATATTGTAATGTCTTGTTTTTTTAAGAAGAGCAACTGTAGAATTTCTTGCCGGCTTCCGAACTGGGTGGTAGAGTCAAAATATGACGTAACTTAAGAGACACCCCGGTATGTCCTCCATGTAATATATAGAGTATTGAGTATTGAGTTGTGGTGGTGCAGGAAGTGCGAGGACCCGGAGTTCTGGCGCACGGTGCGCGACCCGGCCACGGGGCAGGACGTGGTGCTCTCCAAGGAGGACCTGCAGCTCATAGAGCGCATCCGCAGCTCGAGGGTGCCCTCCACACACCACGACGAATATGAGGTACAGCACCAGTTGGGTATTTGACTACTGGTCAAATATAATATTTCTTAGTGATTTCTTTCTTATATAGAGGATCTCCCAAAAGTCGTAGTGTTCTGTTAGTTTTATGTTCGAAAACCATTTTAAAGTATCGATTGAAGTAAAAAAGTGCGTCGAATTCTGATACGTCACTGTTACGTCATTGTGATGAATTTTTTTTACATGTGTGTTTTTATCATAGTGAAAAAAAAACAAAATCTGTTTTTGTTACATCGCTAGCCTTGGGTGGAGTGGTTCTCGCGCGAGGTGCTCGCGACTCCGCTGCGTGCGTTCCCGGAGCACAAGCGTTCGTTCCTGCCTTCGCGCTCCGAACAGTTGCAGGTGGCAAAGATCGTACACGCGCTCAAGATGGGCTGGACCAAGACGCGCAAGCAGATCGCTGACGAGCGCCGCAGGAAGAGGGTGAGCCGATACATTACAGGGCACGCGATTTCATTCCGATTTGAGGGAGGAAACACCATTCCAGCACCTTTAGAGATGGCTGTCCAGCTTATATTATAGGAAATCAACGCGACGACATAATAATCTTACTAATGTATGGATGGATGGATGTATGGATGTTTGTTACTCAATCACGCCCCAACAGCTGAACGGATCTGGCTGAAATTTGGCACAGAGATAGATAATAGTCTGGAATAGCACGTAGGCTACTGTTTATCCCGGAAAATTAAAGAGTTCCCGCAGGAACCAAAAACCCTCAAACCACGCAGACGAAGTCGCGGGCATTAGCTAGTTGCTGATAATTATTTATAGTATGTAAGTTTATAATGTCTTTGGGAGATGATATCTAGTGAAAGGCCGATGAATAGCGTCAGTTTTTATACGGTTTATATAGGTACTGCGTATACTCTAATACTGTACAGAATCAGCCTTCTAGTTATGGTTAATTTTTGGTAACCATAAACCGTCTTTGAGCGGTCATATCTAGTGAAAGGCCCATCTGCATGCGGGCAGACTTTCACTATCGTCATTAGTGGAGAGCCCTACACCCACCTAATACTGAATCAGCCTTTCTGGCGATAGTTACCAAAAGTGCAGCTATCTCTCTTACTAATAGTAGCCAATGTGCTGAGGAGGGTGTTGGTATAAAAATGCATGAGTCTAGCTAAGTCATGTATGCCTGTTTCCCCAGGAGCGCACGTTCTACAACCTGTGGGGCTCCAGCGAGCAGGCGCAGGCTCGGCCTGGCCCGCGCAGCATCCCCGCGCCGCGCAGGCCTCTGCCCTCGCACGCGGAGAGCTACAACCCGCCGCCCGAGTACCTGCTCGACAAACAGGAGGTATGTATACTTCACATAAGAAATTGACAACCTTTACAGCCAACTGTAATACTGGCCTTGACGGTTAGTCATTCGACTTCAATCGCGACATCTAAATATTCATCGTGAGTTACAAACACAACGTTTGGCTTACAAATTTCACAATTTGTAAGCCAAATGTTGTGTTGGTAGATATGGCAAGGACAGTAAATTAGTAGCAGTATTTATGAAGATGGAATAGTAAGGGAGACAGGACACCACCCTGAGGAAAACCAGCCCTGAGACGGCAGGAGGATGTCAATTTTTTTTAACACATACATTGCAACCACTCATGCAAATAGGACTGGAATAACAGCCACTTAGAAAATTTTATGGACTCGATGATTGCCACGACACTATCTAGATTCTAGATTAACTCGGTTAAACGCATTAGAAAAATCGTTCAATGCTAAAATAGTTACCTGCTTGTTATCGATTCCAAACGTTATTATTCCACGGCACAACCCAGACTGAAAAGGAGCATGTTATTTTTATAAAGTTAAAGTGTGTGTTGTGAATGGATAATGCGCTCAAAGACTTTAGATTAAAAAGGGAAGAATGAAAATCGGGCGGTAATGAGAAAACAAAGATGGCACACACACACACACACACACACACACACACACAATATTTTGTATTTGTTAACTAAGTTAATTAATTTTAAGTTCAACCACTAAGCTGTATGGGAAGGCACTGGCTCCTAAGATACGGGATCTCCTAGTTTAGGAGCCAGGACTCCTTTGAGGTGAAATGTACAAAATTTAGTAATAAATAAATATTCATTCATCTTGCGACTAATACCATCACTGGCCATGGCATCTGATTTTACAGCAATGATGTACTTTTTAATCTCATTTGGGCTGATTGAGTTAAAGTGGAACATGGTGGAAGCTGGACCTTTGTTGACAGTTAGTGTGTGTGTGTGTGTGTGTGTGTGTGTGTGTGTGTGTGTGTGTGTGTGTGTGTGTGTGTGTGTGTGTGTGTGTGTGTGTGTGTGTGTGTGTGTGTGTGTGTGTGTGTGTGTGTGTGTTCTGTATGTGAATTAGTTCGGTATTCGACGTATGGATAGAACTATAGTAACTATCATATAATCCCCTCGTGTGCAGCTGAAGGAGTGGGACAAGCTCGCCGCGACGCCGTGGAAGCGCAAGTACACGTTTCTGCCGACCGCTCATAGCTCGCTGCGCGCCGTGCCCGCCTACCCGCGCTTCATACGAGAGCGCTTCCTGCGCTGTCTCGACCTCTACCTGGCGCCGAGGGCCATCAAGATGCGGGTGAGCACTCCGCACTGACCGCGTGTCGCGTGGAATAATACTGTCTCAGAGCAGCCATTATAAATCTTCTTATTGTTAGTCGCAGAAGGAAAGTTGTTCAGTATGAAGTACGGAAGCTATAAGAGATTCTTAGTATTACCTCGCCCCCAGCTGACCATCGGCGCGGAGGACTTGGTGCCCAAGCTGCCGTCTCCGCGCGACCTGCAGCCGTTCCCGACGGGTGAGGCGCTGTGCATGCGCGGCCACGGCGGCCTCGTGCGCAGCGTCGACTTCGACCCCTCAGGCCAGTACATCGTGTCCGCGAGCGACGACGGCACCGTCAGAGGTATGCACAGCCCGGTGACGACGGCGATAAAATTAATTGCTGTCCTATTCTTAAGCCTTCATAATATTTATTAGCAATCAACGTAACGACACGTCATATTATATACGATCTAATAATTGCTAATAATTATTTATAGTTTGTAAGTTTATCTCGTCTTTGAGTGGTGATATCTAGTGAACGGTCCGATGAATAGCGTCAGTTTTTATACTGTTTACATAGGTACTGTGCATAGTTTAATACTGTAGAAGAATCAGCCTTCCTGGTTAGGGTTAATTTTTGGTAACCATAACACGTCTTTGAGCGGCCATATCTAGTGAAAGGCAGACCAGGCAGACCTTCACTATCGTCATCAGTGGCGAGAGTACCCACCTAATACTGAATCAGTCTTCCTGGCGATAGTTGCCAAAAGTGCAGCTATCTCTCATAATATTACAGTGCTCGCAGTGTATATCGGAACATATCCTAAATCATTTATCAAAAACTAGCTATAGTGGCGCCCCTATTGTGTTCTACCTTTTTTTTTCTCAAGTTGAGTGTCGTTTTCTGCCTGTACGTCTGCATGCGCGGTGGTTGTGTTGCAGTGTGGGAGACAGCCACGGGCCGCTGCATGCGCACCGTCTCGCTGGGCGAGGCGGTGGGGGCGGCCGCGTGGACGCCCGTCAGCGGGCTGAGCCTGGTGGCCGTGGCGCTGGGCCGCCGCCTGCTGCTGCTCAACCCGGGCGCGGATATCGGCGCCGCACGCGTCGCCGCGCGCACCGATCAGCTGCTGCAGGATGAGCCCAGCCAACACGACACCACCAGTGAGTGCACACACACACACACACACGCCTGCTTCACCACCATCGCGAGTTAACACCCACCTTCACAGCAAAACTCGCAGCAAAAAGGACTAACACCTTGTCAGAGAATAATTTAAGTGTGAAACAAAAAACAAAAAATTGGCAGTCATAGGGATAGAAGTGAAAACAAATTTATATTTTAAAAAAAAACTAAGGCATTAAAGTCTAATTACGAATTTAGTATATTTATAATTAAGACTTTTTGTCTTCGTAACAACGCGGTGGCGATGTCGGTGACGCGAATCCACAACTTTACCCCCTACTAAAAAGTGATCAATGAGGCTAAAGAAGTTTTCACTTCAAAAAACTGCCAGTGAACGTTGCACGGTGCTCTCAGCTACTCGCTTGCGATCATCACATTAAAATTTGACACCCTCCCATAGTAGGGTAAAACGGTAATAAAGTTATTTATATTATATTTTATACTATGGTAAACCCCGTACTTGCAAGTGCAGTTTGATGCATGCCGGCTTGCCAGTAAAGTTTGGGTGTGCAACAGTATACTCTAATTCTTTCCTTGCAACTGCCTCGTTGGTCTAGTGGTTAGCATGTCCGACTGCGGCCGACGTGATCCTGGGTTCGAGTCCCGGGTCGGGCCATAATTAAGTATTGGGTTTTTCTGACTAGAAATTCTCAGTACTAGCCCGGAGTTAGGAAGTTGGCGGTGTTTCACCCCCGTGCCTCGGAGAGCACGTTAAGCCGTCGGTCCCGGTTAGTATCACTAACATGATAATAGTCGTTAAAGCCCGCCAACCCGCATTGGAGCAGCGTGGTGGGTAGGAGCTTAGGCTCTAATTCCCTCTCTCTCGTGAGAGTGGAGGCCTGTGCCCAGCAGTGGGACGTTAATGGGCTGTAGTGGTGGTGGTGGATGCTAAACGATATTACCAGTGTTGCAAGCTCCAAAATTGTAATCTCCCCATTTAAGAAAAGTATTTAGGTAAGGACGAAACCGATGGGATGAATTGGAGTAAAAATATTTCCATGGTTTTTAATTTTTTTCAGAAAAAAAAATATCATTTTTCACCTTGAGTTTGCAAACAGATCATTTCCTAGTTTATAATTGAAACAATAAACTTTAAAAGCAATAACTATTTTATTTGAATTATCATATGGTTTTCTAGTGTTAACATGATGGTGATGTGGAGTTTTCCGCAAACATGTACTTGTTGTGGCGCTGAGTTTAGTGTATTGTTCCGCAGTGGACGAGCGCACATCGTCGTGCGTGCAGTGGGAGCGCGCGGACGCGGTGCAGTGGGCGCGCGGCGTGCGGCTCGCGCTCACGCATTTCCGCCCCGTCACGCACGTTAGTAGCATGGACAATATTCGCAGCTCTGGTTTTATAAAACCTACCGTCATTTATTATCCTCATCACGTTTTATATATTACTAGATGATGCCCGCGACTTCGTTCGAGTGGATTAAGGCTTATTGATTCCTGTGGGAACTCTTTAATTTTCCGGGATAAAAAGTAGCCTATGTCCTTCCCACACACACACACACAACCTATCCCTATACAAAATTTTATCAAAATCGGTTAACTGGATGACTCGTGAAAGCGTAGCAGGCAGACAGACACATTTTCGCATTATAATATCTCACTATAATATGTCTCCGGCAAATGGCTAATCTCTGTGAAGATTGGTAACCATGGCTGACATCATTTGTTGTAATCCCGGGCAGGTGGCGTGGCACGCTAAGGGCGACTACATGTGCGTGACGCTGTCGGACGCGGCGTCGCGCGCGGTGGTGGTGCACCAGCTGTCGCGGCGCCGCAGCCAGCTGCCGTTCCGCCGCGCCAAGGGGCTCGTGCAGTGCGCGCTCTTCCATCCGCACCGGCCGCAGCTGCTGGTGGCCGTGAGTGTCCGCTCATCTGTTGGAATATTATATTATCGCGTATATCTGTGTAGTCTTGTGTATCTGTGCGATTGCCGGTGACTGACGGCTGTTTCATTGTAATAATGTCACAACAATACACACTAAAATCCAAAATCAAATCAAAAATCCGAAATCCAAAGCGTGCGTAAACCTCTTAGTATACCAATAGCTCCATTTTGGGCTACGACTCCCTTGTGCCTCCTTAAATCTTTACAATAGCTGCTATCCGCTGTCTTATGAAAACTTATGAAAGCGTCATTATAAACGAGCAAAACGTTTCACAAGAGTGTATATTAAACTGGTGTGTGTGTTTGCGCAGACGCAGCGCGTGGTGCGCGTGTACGACCTGGTGAAGCAGGAGTTGGTGCGCAAGCTGCAGACCGGCGCACAGTGGATCAGCTCCATAGCCGTGCATCCCGCTGGAGACAATCTACTTGTGTCCTCCTACGATCGGAAGCTGATCTGGTGAGTGCGCTCATCCCACTTCTAATGATCTGATGATGTTCCATAATCCCGTATTATATTTCCCGTCAGCAATCGTCTGACTTTTCTTAATGTTTAATCGCAAACTAAAAAATTTACTCATCATATTGAATACAAAACTTACGTTCAAGATTTCATAGTTCTAAAGCCATCGGCCAATTTTTGTTCAGTGTTAGAATTTTATTTAGTAGATGTAGTTAGATTCAATAGGCAGCCGACTTGCCGGCAAAATAGGATACTATGACTCTGTCAGGTGACTGCACCCGCGTCGTCAGCTCCGTGTTCACATAGTAGTATTAGTCTTTTTTTATTATTGTTTTTTATTTAATATTGTATTTACCTACTTATAGTATTTTAAGATTGTATGTTATAATATTGTTTTTATTTTTTAAGTAATAATGTTAATAATAATAACACGCTCTGCAGGTTCGACCTGGAGCTGTCGTCGCGGCCGTACCAGACGCTGCGCCTGCACGGGCGCGCGGTGCGCTCGCTCGCCTTCCACCGCCGCTATCCGCTGTTCGCGTCTGCGGGCGACGACCCTTACCTCGTAGTCTCGCATGGCATGGTCTACAAGTGAGTTCGAACCTTTATTACTCTCGCTGCACAAATAATAGGCATGATGACTGATTTTGAAATGGTCAGATTATGTTCGGAAGTATCTACTATTTCGAAAAAATATCTTATTTCAGCAGAAAAATAAGGTTTGGTAGATGAAATTGGCATTTGAAATTCAAATTTTAAAATTCACGCCAAAACGCTCGGCGGTGTCATGGCGTCGTTTGTGACGTCACTATTGATTTTACCAATGTACTCTGTGCAGTGTACAGTAAACAATAGTGTGATTGTCAAAACTCGAAAACAAACAATTGTGACGTCATTCGCTTCTTGGTGTTTTATCCAATATGGCGGATTGTTGTATTTTATAGTTTTATTTTATCAAAATAAATAGCAATCTCACTAGAAATAGAAAAATAAATACGTTTTTTATAATCCATGAATCCTGTTTCATTAGATAAATTCATAATTTCATTGATTCCTGGTTGCTGTCATCATGCCTATTATCTTTCGCGAAACGTATATTAGCGTCATATATCTGGTATCTTGTAAAATCAACTGCCAATACATTATTGTTTAATTTTGGTATTGCTTCAAATCTCCGTTTAGATGTGTTTACAGTCACTATTTTATTTGAATCCTGATCTTGCACCTCTTACTTTTATGACTTTAGTGTTTTGAGTAATTAACTAGCACTAAAAGGCTCTAAAAAAATGAATCTTTCGCAGCGACCTGCTGCAGAACCCGCTTCTGGTGCCGCTGAAGCAGCTGGCGGGCCCCGAGCGGTGCGGCGAGCTGTGCGTGCTGGCCGTGCGCTGGCACCCTGCGCAGCCCTGGCTGCTGGCCGCCGGTGCCGACCACACGCTGCGCCTCTACGCGTGAACGAATATATATACATATGATACCGATACACGCTGGTTTTATTGCCCCCCGCATCCGACGTCTGCATGCGTAAGAAATATTGAATGTTCCAAGTCAATGTTATTTAATTACTGAAATAAAAACTTGTAAATGTTTGACGTACTTTTATTACTTTAATCGATAGTTTAAAATGGTAATCACGCTTTGAAAGTGAATTTTTGGATAGCAGTCTGCAATTTAAACTCCAAATCGTCTGAAACTGCAAAAAATACGCAAAATAAGCCGATATATTTCTATAACTATTTATCTGATCATTATGATTTACATGCCATTTGGTAGATTATTTAATGTAGATTATTTTCGCCATAGATGGTTTGTTTCTAGCTCTAATATTTTTTGAGAAAATTACAATAAACTGCGGTCGGGGAGACGTTTGAGGGGGTAGGGGGGAAACCCGCGGCCTAGGAGTGGGGAATTTTTAAGAAGTACTTCTCAGATCCCAAGGAACACTTGTGCCAAAAATCAGCTTTAATTCTTTATTTTATGGTTCCCATACATAGCTTGCACAAGTAGCCCGAGCTATGGTTGCTGGCTTGGAAACAGGCGGTGCAGGTTGATTAGGTTATAAAATATACTCACAGAGTACCTTGCCTATTTATATGAAAAATATACTACTGTGTACCGCAGTACGATAGATGACAGCACTGTCAATTTGTTTTGATTTTTTAAATCCCTAAAACTGTGCAACCTATATTAGTATAGCAACATTTGAAATATTTTACCATTGACACAGGATTATTTTTTCTTGCTCTGGCTCGTATTACATTAATTGTAGGATAGATAAAAATATGGCAATATACCTACTCATCTTTAAATTTGATTTGCTGGTAAAAACTGTGTCTGTACACACATTTAGACACGTTAAACTTATAAAAACCCTCTCTTTGCGTCGGGGTTAGAAATAAAAGAATAAATAATCTTTTTTTTACATATATATTATCTTCAATATTAATTAATGTACTTTTCATATAATCTGCATTGAAAGTGCGTGTTTCAATGCCTATTGAGCCACCCGAAACTAGTAAATTTCAGACGAATGCGTCATTCAGCGGGCAGAAAATCATCGTTTTCTACCCTTGGGCATCACGTTGCAGAGCCCTCCTTTCGATCCTGTCGGAATATCTTTTGTTTATTTCAAACCTTTGTAATTGTAATTTTAAACATCAACTAAACTGACAGTTGATATCATATTTCTGCAACAAAAAAAATAAGAAATACAATTCTACTAAAACCCGCATTTCTAATGCGGATTATATGAAAGCTTTATCCTTTTAATTATATTAGAAAACATAGTTAGTGTGTGAGTTGTGACGCGGGATGAAACATGATTTCAGAATTCAGACTTCGGGCGATGCCAGCCCTCGCTTCGCTCAGTCGTCTTTTTTTCATCCCTAAAGCACACAGTATACTATTTATTAAAGTACTGTTGTACAATTATAATTAATGTATTATAAAATAAATAAATAAATTACCTATTCGTTTTTCTTCCATGTCCCGTTCGCTTTTTCCACCTGTTTAAATGATATGTAATACGGGCCAAACAATCATTGACATTAGCAGGGCGACCGCGTATCTTTTGCATCAATCATTGATACATCGCAATCACCTCCGATTGGCTAAATTTATGGTATTCTTGCTGCGTCAATGGATTTCGTCCAATAGTGGAAGAGTGTTAACCAACCAGAGGTGATTGCGATATATCAATGATTGATGCAAAAGTTACGCGGTCGCCCTTCAGTTCTGTCTGCTGTCATTTCCTTCAACGGTAACGAGAGAACTTTTGAACAGCTTTTGACGTTTAACTATGACTAAAGTTCGAAATGCAATGGTTTGAAAGTCGAAACTCGAAAGTCGACGAAACGGGATCGGGAAACCGCATGCGGCACGCTTTGCGTTGCATGCCGTTGCTTTGTAATTTGTATTTTATTTTATTTTGTGTTTGGTGTATGGCAGAGAAGTGTTTGGTGCTTCCTTCGGTAGTGTAAAGTGTTCGACGCTCGTTTTCCGTAATTTCCTTTTCTGCGTGTGCTTTTATAATTTGTTTATTTATATCACAGGTTTAAACATTGTCGTGGGATGTTTGTTGTGTTTTTTTGGTGCGGTTTATTTTATAAATGCGTACATTTAACATATCGTGTGTTGGTTCGGGAACGTTAAACCTGTGTTGTTTTTTAACCGACTTCATTGTTTACCTACTCTAATAGTTCGAATTATTTTAAAGTGATCCATGATTGGATGTTATTTTCGGTCGAACAGGACGCTAAATAGTTTGTTCGGTAGTGTTTATTCTGACTGAAGGGAGATATCTGTGGGTGCCGGGTGGATGAGTGATAGAGGTCATCGGTGATGAGCAGTTGAGTGTGGTGTGACGGTGAGCGAGTTGGCGGAGGCGCCGGACGCGATGTCGACGCCGCCGGACGGGGCCGCGCCGCCACCCGGAGCGCCGGTCGCGCCGCTCGCGCCGGGCGAGGCGCTGGACGAGTGCGAGCTGGAGCCGCGCACGCCGATGAAGCGCCTCGGCTCCACCAGGAAGCTGGCCGCCTTCAACAGTAAGTGGGGCGAGCTTCGGATACATTACTCAGTACTCACTCACATTTGCTTATATATACTTACTAGCTGATGCCCGCGACTTCGTCCGCGTGGTTTAAGTTTTTTGTTATTCCCGCGGGAACTCCTTAATTTTCCGGGATAAAAAGTAGCCTATGTCACTCTCCAGGTCCTCAACTATACCCATGCCAAAAATCACGTCAATCCGTTGCTCCGTTGCGGCGTGATTGAAGGACAAACCAACAAACCAACAAACAAAGTGACTTTCGCATTTATAATATTAGTATGATGTAACATTCTTTTAGAGATACACATTCAGTTGTGTTCTTTGTTAAAGTTTCTAATCTTTACAAACTTGGGAGGAAAGTAAGTACCTTCTTACGGAAATAAAAATGAAGTATGTAGGTACATAATAAACATCTAAGTAATTAAATTTTTTTTTTTTTTTTCTCTTCTGGCTTTACACAGATTAGCCAATGTCAGGTTTGTAATTTATGTTAAAAGTTAGGGAAACCTAAGAGTATAAAATTATTAAAAAATCGGGATTTGGAATTGGAAAGGAAAAGGGTTGGATTTTTTTTTCCAAAATATATACATGAACTATATCTTGATATCATTTTTTTCGAGAAATAAAGTTATAGCTTTGTAAACATTATAAGAATTTGTATATAATAAACATACTATACATGTAGGAAATGGAACATGCAATGATTCGAGATGAGCAAGAAAGGCAGATCGATCATACAGAGTACATGCAAAGAAAACATGGTTCAAGTCTCCATACTGCCCACAGGAACAGTGAGGATCGGGAACAATTTTCATCCTGTGTAAATGCGCCGGGGTACAAATTTGACCCAGGCGCATTCTACAAAGAACAGAAGTGACAGTTTTTGGGAATACTAATTGACTAAACCATGGTTTCCTCGGAATGGACGTTTGAATTTTTCTATAATGTTTACCTACTGAACTATCGTTATTCCATACCCCATCCCACGCTTCATACAAATATACTTTGGATAAATTTATCAAGTCTGTACAATAATTGGTATATGGCACAATATCTCCTACACGAATAGCCTCTTTTGCCAATTGATCGGCTCTTTCGTTTCCTGGTATGCCCACATGGCTTGGAATCCAAACCAACATGACATCACAGTTTTTCTGTGAGCACTTGTACAAAAGATCTCTAATGCCAAAAATAATTGAAGACTGCTTATGGGATTTGAATGGAAATCTATTAATAGCTTCTAAAACACTGCAGGAATCAGAAAATATTATGGTTTTCGGTATCTTGAAAATTAAAACATATTCTAAAGCTTTAAGTACACCATAACATTCACCGGTGTAAACGGAAGTTTCAGGTGGAAGCTTAATTTGTTGTATGCCTTTATATTGTGAATGATACACCCCAACGCCAACGCAACTCTTATCGTCATGTTTAGAGGCATCCGTGAACAAGTAGTGCCAGTCAGGCCATTTACTATTAGTGATGGTAATAAATTCCTGTTTTGAGTTAGTATTATCTTTTAATTTTAATCCTATATCGAATTCAATATCCGGGGCAGCAACAAGACTTTCATAGTTGTGTTGGTATAGAGGGGGAGTAATACTTCGATGAGTGGTAGCTCCCAAACTTTCATATTTTCGAAGACTTTTTACAAGACACGGAGAGTCTTTATGAGCCCAATAGTTACAGGTATCAACCTGACGTGCAAGTTCCTGTACTTTTGAAAATAACGGATGAGAACTTAGCTGTAATGTACGGAAAAAGTATTTATCACAGAGGAACTGTCTTCTCAGATATAAAGGCGGATCACAACATTCTACCTGAAGACAATTTATTGGAGTTGATTTCATTGCACCCGTAACCAACCTCAAAGCCTTCGACTGGATCATGTCCAGCTTTTTAACTGCGGTTGTATTACCAGGGTGCAATAAGAATGTTCCATAGTCTTCACACTTCTTATCAGAGCATTGTATAACAATCTCATTGTAAAGGGATGAGCACCCCACCATACTCCTGTAAGACATCTTAAAATATTTAAATTTCGCTCACACCTTAATGAAACATATTCCCAATGTGGAACTCCAGTAAGTTTAGAATCTAATATTACACCTAAGAATTTCGCCTGATCTTTAACTGCTATCGGAATACCATCGTAATTAATATGAAGAGGTGGGAGATTTCGCTTCCGAGAAAATACTACAACAGAGCTTTTAGATGGTGCCAAATCCAGGCCATTATTATGTAACCAACACTTTAAAGCATTTAACGCTAAGTTTAACATTTCACTAATATTATCTAAGAATTGCCCAGCAACATACAAAAGTAAATCATCTGCATATTGAAGTACATTTGCATTATCTGTTAACAGATAGTAATTAAATTTAGACTATGAACTTAATTACAAGCTTGAGATAGGTAGGTACTTGGTTACTTATTGTTTAGTTTTGGAATCATTCTGTGTAATGCATTCTGTCATCTGTGTAATGAACATTTTCATACATGATTGCATCCCCTACTGACAATGATCTTTTTCTTATGATCTGCACCATGATTATTTTTAAATCAATTACTTATCTAGATTTATGTCTGTCTTTAGAAACAAAAAATAAAGTTAAAAGGGTCCCCGGAACATGCATTAAATTTAAAATGGCAATGGAATGGCCGTACCTCCAGGTACAGGGATAAGAGATGGATAGAAACTATCAAAAGGGCACAACCAAGAAGGGATGTAGGCAGACCTAATGAAAAGTTGATTGTTTGCTTTCATTATTAGCATAAACACATGTTCTGTAAGTAAGTATTCAAAAATTGAAGTTGCATTCCCAATCACCATAGCTTAAAATTATGAAGACAATGTAGGTATAGTAGTTTAGTAAGAAACAAATGGTGCATTGGAGTGATAATGGTGTCAGAGGTCACAGTATCAGAGCTGTGTCCTGGTTCAACGCCCTCTGCCGCACCATGGGAGCTAGATAACACTTGTTTACTGCTCCACCTTGTGGCCAGCCTTGTGGGTGACTGTATCATTCATATTTGCCTATATAGCATGTACAAAATTACATTTGAATCTTAAACAGAAACTATAATGCTGGTTTCCTAAGTATTTAACAAAGATTTTCTTGCCTTCTTCTTTGCTTAATGTCTGTGGGTAACTTTATAATCCAATAAGTTAGGAAATTACAAGTAAGTAGTTGAAATTGTATTGGACTGTTACTAAAAAAACAGCAACAAACTAAGCCAAAACTAAGCACAGTGTACGTAATGGTACCCTTTAGCCTCTTGCTACTTAGAACTTTAGAAGATCCATACTAATACTTAATACATGTATTATAAATGGAGTGTGTTTGTCTGTTGTGAGTGGATCGATGAGCCTGTCATGGTATATCGATTTACTTAATTGTCAATTGATTCTGACTAAATTTGGTTCAACGATAGTGTGCATCTCAGGGATGTACTTGGGCTGTTTATCTGAAAAATGAAATTTGAAATGGAAAGAATTATTATCAAATCAAGATTGTAGTAGAGCTCTCATAAGTAAGAAATAATTACTTAGATTGTGAACTTTTAAGTGATTGATAGACAGAAGAACAATATGTTCCGAGAGGTGATGAGTGGTAATCAATAAAGATGTCATATCTGTGTGTGCAGTAGTCAGTTTTAGTCGTAATATTATTGGGTTGTGCGTAAGTGAGGGAACGAGCGGTGGTGAAGGAGCGCGGGCGCGGCGTGGCGGTGGCCTGACATCCCGCATCTGGCGCGACTACAAAGCACTTGTTCTCACTAACATTCACAATAATTCCCGATTCGTTATACCTAGCTATGGTGATGTAACAATCGAGCTCAGCTCCGTCGTGTCGGCGGAACGTTTAGCTACTGACTAAGTATTTACTCTTATCGTAAATTCTCTCTAAAATCATTTTCGAAAAAACATGCTATGACAGCTGCTCATATTTTGATTACAATCCCCCCTCACTGGCAGACTAGTTCTTGACTAATTAATAATTTAATATAAAAAATTCTTTTTAAACAACCGACTTCAAACTACCGCGCCAATTTTACAACAACAAGCACACGCTATACAAAGTACTTATTTTATTCTTGATATTTTAAAAACCGCTCGACCGAATTCGATAAAATTTATATGGGACCACATGGGAAGTATGCCATTTCAAATAAAAAAAGAATCATCCAAATCGGTCCACCCAGTCAAAAGTTCTGAGGTAACAAACATAAAAAAAAAATAGTCGAATTATTAAGAACCTCCTCCTTTTTTTGAAGTCGGTTGAAAACCTGTGTGGTTGCAGCAAAAACAATCAATTCAGCCAATCACAGCAACCATTGTGATAGCAACCAAAAGAATAGCTGCGCTTAACTATACAATACAAACGCACATCATATTAAAAACTCTACCGTTTGTTCCACTTTCACAACAGATTGCTTGTAATTATTAGATTAGTTACCTAAGTAATACATTACCTATGTATTACTTAGGTAACTAATTATTATTTATATATAAGTATTTGAATACTGATAATTACTTAGTTAGTTATCAGGTGTGTTTAATTAAAATGCGCGTCCGTACTAGGCTAGTAGCACTGGATTTCATCTTCACGCATCCTAAATCAAAATAACTCTGACCTTTCGGCCTAGGTATGTAGTGGCTAATTTATCTATAAGCAATCAAAGTTAGTAAGTATTAGGTTGTTTTGGTTCGTTGATCCGACTAGGTACATCTAGGAACTACATTCTAGCTTGCGGGGAATACTTGAAGGAGTCTCGCCCAACACCGTGATGAAAAGCGTGGCCTAACTATAAAGTAGACGAAGAATCTATGTGGTGGTACGAAATACAGAACAGGGTGAGTCTGCGCAATCCAATGATTGCTCGTCGCGCAGATAATGGCCCATAAATTCAAAATTGAAATGATTTTTATTCAAATAGACTTTTTACAAGTTCTTATGAATAGTCAAATGAATCTACCATATGCAGACATCCACCACAGTCGTATTTCATCCAGGGTCCGTTGTGTAACTGTAGAATATTGTTCACGTGTATTTAACTGTGGGGTGCGGAAGATTCCGAAACGCGGAGTCGTGGCCCCACTGGCACCGTTGACCCGCCGCGCGCGCCGCCTGAGCGGCACATCTGCGCGGCGCGACGCGACGCACGTGCTCCAAAGGCTGCGAACTCAATAAACGATTATGCAGATTCGGCTTCGCGGCACCTAGTTGGGCCTTTTAATTGCTTTAATGAATCAATAATCAAACCATGATTAAACCTCGCATCACTAAGATTCCTTAGCAACTTATAATAAACTACAGTACTTAGATGACTCCTGGAAGTGTCCGCGTGGATGAACGCGTGATTTTAAATTTGCCGTTTTTCTGTGATGGAAAGCCTTGTATGTCACTCTTGCACCCTCAACTCAATTTAGTTAGACCTATCCATGCAGAAAATCACGTCGATCCTGTGCGGCATGACATATTATGATTGATTGATTTTTATTTATAATATTAAGAAGCAGGATGTGAATTGTGAACTATTCATTGTAATTTGTTCTCAACTATTTAGTCTCAACATCGCAAACAAAGATAGTGTAATTTAATATTTCCGTCTTGGAGAGCATTTCCTTCTGAGCGAGACTCGGCCGCGGTGCGGTAATGAGAGCTAATGAACAAATGATGTAATGTAGCCCCTACACACTACACACCATTTAGGTACACACACCACACACAGTACGTGCACCGCAGTCACGAGCGCGGCTCACGCTGACGCCCTTCTGACGACCGACCGTCATGCATTCGGACTGCCCGGTCAAGTGTGGGCGCCGCTGCATCCTCTGCAGTGTGCACGGAATACTGGGATACCCATTCGGTACTTGCTCTTGGCGTGTTCCCGGAGCGCTTCTTGAACACCCTACAAATTCTTTGTATCTTATGCCTAGCTGTCCCTTGTTATTCACTTGCTGGACACCACAGTCACTACTGAGATCCCGCGCCTGCGTGGCTCCCTGCCTGGCAGGTTCTTGCTCCAAACTACTTCGCCTCAACTGCCGCAGCGGGTGTAGTTCCCCGCTGACAACACGAGATCTGTGTCTTAGTCCGGCCCGTCGCAAATCATCGCACAGCTCGTGCCGAAGTCGCGATGATCATATTTATTTAAGACCTGTAACTAATCCTGAACCGGCGGCCGTGGCGCCCACCACGCGATAGGCTTACGGTGACACCTTCAATTGAGTAATCATTTTTGTAATAGATGGGAGTGATTGTTTTCGCTCTCGCTGCTTTGGCACTATGCCATTTGACCATTACGAGATTACACCAGATTCTCTACATTGTACAGTAACTCCAACATATTTATGGTATCAGTAGAATGAGGAAATATTTTTTCTTTTGACTAACCTTGCCTTGACTAGTTATTGCTTTTCTTTATTGAATTAAGCTTCTTGTTCCTTGACTATTGCTTTTCTGTTGAAATACAGATACGTAGAAGTTCTGCGAATTTATTGGAACATCAAGACTGAACAATCAGTTAGTTCGTATAACATCGACACGTCGAAACTCCGAACCAAACCAGTCACGTTAACTGTTCCTCGGGAGATCCAGTTGACTCTACAATGCCATGTCGCTAGTAACTCGCTACAAATTCGATGTTGTTGTGTACCTGGCTAGTGGCTACAGTACATCGCGCGGCGCGTCATCTCACATGATCCTAATTACGGTGCATTTCAAACGCGTCCCATTAACAATAACTGAGGCCCAATTTGCACGTTCCTTTACTTAAGTCCGACAAAGAAACAGAGTCCTTGAATTTGATCATTCTCTATTGTATTGTGGAATTAATTATACAAATTAGTAGCGCTTATCTTACGAATATTATTAAATGCGAAAGTTTGGATGGATGTATGGATGTTTGTTACTCAATCACGTGCCAACGACTGAACGGATCTGGCTGAAATTTGGCTGGAGATAGATTATAGTCTGGAATAGCACATAGACTACACAACACAACACAGGGATTTTTGGTTCCCACGGGAACTCCTTAATTTTCCGGGATAAAAAGTAGTCTATGTGCTATTCCAGACTATAATCTATCTCTGTGCCAAATTTCAGCCAAAACCGTTCAGCCGTTGGGGCGTGATTGAGAAACAAACATCCATCCAAACTTTCGCATTTACGAGTATAATATTTATTTGATGATTGATGTAAATGATCTCCCATATAAACGAGAGGCTTAGCGCGAAGCAGGCAGCTACTTAGCAAGAAAATAAGCTGAATATTCATAACTCGGCTATAGTAGTTAACTATAGAGTGAGCAGGTAGCGTCTGCCGTCTAGGTTACATGATCAGTCCCCCTTGGTCGCATTGTTCACGGCTAAAAGTTCTACGCATGGTATAAAATCATATAAAATCATTTAGCACGTTCGTGTGATGATGACAATAGATTACAGTCTCATCTCGTGTCAACTGTCAATCAATGATCAGTTCCATGACCAATGGCAATAGGCATGGACTGAAGTCTGAACAGATGCCAAACTGAGCGTGTAATTTGTGCGTGTAAAGGAGCTAGCTGCCTTAGCTAAGTACTAAATTAGTATTTCAGCTGACTTATTCCATAATATTATGATTTTCAGTGGATAAGTAATTAATTTGTACCTACACTAAGCAAAGTATCTGATACATAACTGCGCTATACTGACCGTGGACACGCCCCCGGTAAGGCTTACCGATTGGGGTCTGGGGATTGGATAATGACTTGAAGTATAAAGTCATCTTGGTGGGTTAGCTAGGGTAGATTTGTTTGTTTTCAAGGTGCACAAGTAAATTAGTGACAAAGCCTCTGAGATACGCAATAGGCCTGCAGAGTTCGCACAATGCGTTGCCGCATTCTTTACACATTGAATGCAGGCCTGCCGCCCGGTCTGCAGTGATAGTTTCGCAATCTCAGCAATTTGTCGCGTTACTGCCACTAAGTAATGTCATTAAATCTTGTCTACGACCTGATTGAGAGCTCGCAGCCCGCTCTGTGTGCGTCGTGTTCACGTCCTCTTGTCGCAATCACGACTGTATCTGTGAGCCCCTTTGACAGATTAAACTGGTTACACTGCACCAGTCAACTATGTACATATTTTGGATAAAATGTGGCGTGACTCTGTCATGGGTATTTTACTTAGTATAACTTAATTATTATGGAAAGTTACGTATTAAGTAGCTTTTCCATTGAATAAAAAAATATAAACACGAGCTGCGCATAAAGATGACCTGGAAAATATGCGCAAGTTATTAGATAGTCTAAAGGAATGTAGCGCCAGTAGCGTAGTAGTGGCGAATACTAATATTATAAATGCGAAAGTGTGTCTGTTTGTCTGTCTGTCTGCTACGCTTTCACGGCCCAACCGTTCAACCGATTTCGATGAAATTTGGTACAGGGATAGGTTGTATCCCGGGGAAGGAAATAGGCTACTTTTTATCCCGGAAAATGAAGGAGTTCCCGCGGGAATCAAAAAACTTAATCCACGCGGACGAAGTCGCGGGCATCATCTAGTGATCAATAAAATTGACATCACATCTATTTTATTTTAGCTAACATTTTATTGCATTAGGTATATCTTTTTGTCACCCTGTCTGGCTAGGCACTAATCTCAGGCTTCGGCGAGCGGATATAGCGCTCGCAATATGCCTATGAGCGCGCTGTGAGCTGTCAGTCTGTCTTTTAGTTAGCCCGCTTCAGTTAGTCGCGGAGTGGCTGGTGTGGGCGTGAATCAGTGGCCGCCGCTATATATAGCACGCCGCCTCATCCCGATCACCGCCCGCCCGCCTCTGTGCCGCTTGAACTCTCCTGCGATCAGATAATATAGCTAATATAGCTGTGGCATAAACACTACTTTAACATAAGCCATAAGCCAGCAAACTTTGTGTTTTAAATATCCATATCCATACTAATATTATAAATGCGAAAGTGTGTCTGTCTGTCTGTCTGCTACGCTTTCACAGCCCATCTGTTCAACCGATTTTGATGAAATTTGGTACAGGGATAGGTTGTATCCCGGGGAAGGACATAGGCTAACTTAATCCACGCGGACGAAGTCGCGGGAATCATCTAGTACTTAATCTATCTTTGTGGACATTATGGTACCTACAATCTCATGATGAATAATTACAATGTTTATAGTAGTTTTCTTTGACAAAATTAAGTAGGTATAGGTAGTTCTCGAATACGGGAATACCGAGGCGTCTTTAGGTTTGCTATCGACACGTCTGCATCGAAACAAAATAGGTATGTAAGTATTGTATTGTTTCAAGTTCGCTTGCCGAGTAGGTAACTAGCTATCATTGTACGTGGAGGTGATAATTATAATTGATTACAATATTAATTATTCAAATAAGGGTCGTGCATAGCGAATGCCGGCGCGCGACACGTCAGGCATACGCAATGGCGCCAGGACTCGGCGCGGAGCGACGCCCTGGTGTGTTTGGATCTCGTTGAATTAGAATATAATAAATTGTTGACACTGGTTGCAGATACTCGTAGACGTAGATAAACGGAAAAGCGCAGCCTATTGGGTGGGTCTAGAAGCGTGAAGGTTTGAGTTCCATAATACAACGTACTACTTACTTAAGCAAAAGCACCGTAAAGAACGAATTTTCAAAAATCTTTTCATCTTCCTCACCTACCTGCAGGCTACGTTATTAAAAAGGAACTGCTGTGCAAAATGTCGTGCTTCTAGATCTAGATCAGGTGTTTCCCTCGCTATGGAGGTTCGTGCGTTTCTCTAGTATTGCTAAGAGCGCCGCTGATGGGAACTAGCCCCAACTCCCAGCAGGGCGTCCTTCCGCCGGCCGCACCCGCCGCGTGTCCACGTCTCTCTTACTAAGTGATTGACTACTGAGGATCTACTGATTGACCATTGACTACTGAGGACACATTCAGTTAGCTTATAACTAGTTGACCCGCCCCGTCATCGCTCCAAGTTATGAAAATCAATACACAATGTCAAGTTTGTAGAGCTAGCTAGCGGTTTGAGTGGACGATTGATTATATTACAGCTGTTTATTACAATCAGTCGGTCAGTTTCGCCATATAATTATGTCACTTTTTTAGAAACTAGAAAATATCAGTCTTATCGCTCTATACAACGTTACCTGGAAAGATTTAATATATTTACAGTACAATGTGCAATCGGTAGGTACCTACATAATGTTTAAATTGTTAATCAGAAGTGGGCAAAACGACACAACCGCCGGCACGGCAGCAGTAGACCAACGAGCAACGGGGGGGCGCCTCCATACTCGACTTGTACAGGGGCTGTACTAAAGTACCCAATGACTCATTGTTGATTGCTTTTCTGATAGGTCTAGGTAGGTACGAGGAATATTTTTTTTTTCTTTGAACGTCACTATTTGGGCCACCTGTAGGTATACCTAATATGTCCTTCCCTTTGGTGTAATTTATCTGTATCAAAATGGGTTGAACAGATCGGTCGTGAAAAAGTTGCAAACAGACACAGACAGTTGACAGACAGACGATCTTCGCATTTATCATGTACTAGCTGATACCCGCGACTTCGTCCGCGTGGATTGAGGAGTTTTAGTTCCCGCGGGAACTCTTTAATTTTCCGGGATAAAAAGTACCCTATTATTTAATCCGGACTTCTAACTTTACGTCTGCAAAATTTCAAAGCAATCGGTTCAGTAGTTACGGCGTGAAAGCGGAACAAACATACAAACAAACTCACTTTCCCATTTATAATATTAGTAAGGAAGTAAGGATGTATTCAGATCCCGTTCAAAGATTACGTATTATGTATTGATAGTTTGTCCTGAAGATCATTAGGTCACCCATTTATTACTTCATGGATTCAGTAAGAATTTGGCTTGGGTATGTAGAGTGTTCATCGCTGGATGCTGTGTGGTGACTGGTGACTAATTCAGCCCCTCCCGGCAACGACGATGTGATTATTAAATTGCGGTCATTACTTATTGGCTGAATGAATTCACGGTAGGGGTACCTCAAAGTACAAGAATTTAGACAATCCTGAAATACTGTGTGCCGGGCGGATGGTGAGTGGTGACGAATGACGTTTATTTTCACTTAGTATTGTAGCTATCTCTGTGCATTGCTCAGATAAGCTGACGAACGCATAATGAGCACTAAGGCAAGCAACCAATTCTTATGTTCCGTTATTAGTTAGTTACGTAGTTTAAAAAAAAATTAAAGTTAAGTTTGATGCAATTCCCTACTCGGCAACACTTTTTGGGTTAGGTCAGTGTAATGTCAATTGCGTTTAAGAGTGTAGTCGTGACCGGGTGAAGCAACAGGTATACATACTCAAGTAAAAATAACTTGCGGTGGGCGCGACGCGCATCCGGCGGCGGCGGCGCGCTCCCTGCAAGCTAATGAGCTGGTGACCCGAGAGCGCCCCCTGGCGAGGGCTTCTTCCCCATATCTACCTCCCTCCCTTCCCTCGTTCAAATTTTCTGTTATTATTTCCTTTTCTAGGTTGCCTGGTAGAGATCGCTTCTCAGCGATAAGGCCGCCTATTGTACAGTCTTTCATAATTTGTGTAGGTACATGTGTTTCATGTATGGTGTAGGTACAATAAACTTTAAAGTATATTTTCATTGCATTTCATTTCATTTTTCTACTTGCTAACGATGCCTACCCACCCACAAACCACTCCACGCTGCAGAAGATAAATGCACGGCTAGAACAATTAATTGTATATATATACCTAGGTACTATTACTTATGAATGACAATAATTTATGTCTTTGTGTATCCATACTAACTTTAAGATGTTTTAATTGCTTAATACTTAATGGAGTTCGCTTTCGTTCAGTGGAATATTGGATCTCGAGTTTTTCTTGGCTTACGTGTTGTCGTGCACATCTCTTGCGTGATGAGTGAACCACCCTTAATGTAGAAACAGAATCAATCAGCCGGTCAGCCCCTCATTTATTTAGCAGAAAACAAACTTTGAATTTCTGTAACCGTTGACTCAGTGGCGTGCACGACATAGAGGCTTAAAAGCATTGCTTACCCTAGTTAAAAAAAGCTAAATACTTATTTTTCATCATGCCCTGTCTGAAAATAGATATCTATACCTAACCAATGCATACCCTGGCTCCGAATACTGTTACGCTGTATGCTGCTATACTGTGTACTGCTTTTAGGTGCAGTAGGATTCGAAGTTAGATGTAATACATACGCCGATATCATTGCGTGAGGGAGGTCGTATTTCGTTCGAGCACTTACCTCGCATAACTAATTATAATCAACGGCAGGCGGCAGCTCCCAAGTGGCTCGGCGGTAACGAGGCGCGACAGCTAATCGATAGTAGAGACAATAGGTATCAGAGCGTAAAGGAATGAGGAAAGAGATTCAATTGTCAAGGTCAAACGAACTGACCAGTCCCCCCGCCTCGTTCAATAACATTGTTGACAAATATTAGCAACCAGCGCGAACCCGTACAAACACATCATGTTCAGGGGGGTTACTATCATCATTTAGAAAACCATTATGCTACAGGAACATCTTGTTTCAATCTCTTTCTAATATTACTGAGAAAGCTACCATGACCCTACAAAACTATTATGGTTCTACTCTTGCCTACATGATGGAAAGAACGAATGATACTCATAGCATTGTCTATTCCTTACTTTCAGAGTAAGCGAGATGTAGATATATTTTTTCTATAGCGCTATCTCGTCTCATCGCGTTTCATTTCATGCATAAAATAACACAGTGCCGACACCTTTTTAATTAAATAGTATAACTTTACAAAGTTTAGTTACCTTTATAAAGTGCAATAATTAACAAAAAGTTTCTTAGTATTATTTTTAATTATTTTAAACCAAATAATAGTTGTTTGATTGCACTTTTTTTAAAGGATAAAAATTAACTCGAAAATGTTTCTTTTACGTTGTGTAAAACGAAACGGATGTTATAAATGTCAATTGTCAAATCCATACTAATATTATAAATGCGAAAGTGTGTCTGTCTGTCTGTCTGTCTGTCTGTCTGTCTGTCTGCTACGCTTTCACGGCCTAACTACTCAACCGATTTTGATAAAATTTGGTACAGGGATAGTTTGTATCCCGGGGAAGGACATAGGCTACTTTTTATCCCGGAAAAACAAACAGTTCCTGTGGGATAGTACGCTCTTTTTCTCGCATTTGTTGTTAGATTATGCGGCTACGGCGCAACGGATCGACGTGATTTTTTGCATAGGTATATTTGAGGACCTGGAGAGTAACATAGGAAACTTTTTATCCCGGAAAAACAAACAGTTCCTGTGGGACAGTATGCTCTTTTTCTCGCATTTGTTGTTCAATTATACGGCAACGGCGCAACGGATCGATGTGATTTTTCGCATAGGTATATTGGAAGCTCTGGAGAGTAACATAAGCTACTTTTTATCCCGGAAAAACAAACAGTTCCTGTGGGACAGTATGCTCTTTTTCTTGCATTTGTTGTTCAATTATGCGGCCTTTGTTGTTCAATTATGCGGCAAGGGCGCAACGGATCGATGTGATTTTTTGCATAGGTATATTGGAGGCCCTGGAGAGTAACATAGGCTACTTTTTATCCCGGAAAAACAAACAGTTCCTGTGGGATAGTACGCTCTTTTTCTCGCATTTGTTGTTAGATTATGCGGCTACGGCGCAACGGATCGACGTGATTTTTTGCATAGGTATATTTGAGGACCTGGAGAGTAACATAGGCTACTTTTTATCCCGGAAAAACAAACAGTTCCTGTGGGATAGTACGCTCTTTTTCTCGCATTTGTTGTTAGATTATGCGGCTACGGCGCAACGAATCGACGTGATTTTTTGCATAGGTATATTTGAGGACCTGGAGAGTAACATAGGCAACTTTTTATCCCGGAAAAACAAACAGTTCCTGTGGGACAGTATGCTCTTTTTCTCGCATTTGTTGTTCAATTATACGGCAACGGCGCAACGGATCGATGTGATTTTTCGCATAGGTATATTGGAAGCTCTGGAGAGTAACATAAGCTACTTTTTATCCCGGAAAAACAAACAGTTCCTGTGGGACAGTATGCTCTTTTTCTCGCATTTGTTGTTCAATTATGCAGCCTTTGTTGTTCAATTATGCGGCAACGGCGCAACGGATCGATGTGATTTTTCGCATAGGTATATTGGAGGCTCTGGAGAGTAACATAAGCTACTTTTTATCCCGGAAAAACAAACAGTTCCTGTGGGATAGTACGCTCTTTTTCTCGCATTTGTTGTTAGATTATGCGGCTACGGCGCAACGGATCGACGTGATTTTTTGCATAGGTATATTTGAGGATCTGGAGAGTAACATAGGCAACTTTTTATCCCGGAAAAACAAACAGTTCCTGTGGCACAGTATGCTCTTTTTCTCGCATTTGTTGTTCAATTATACGGCAACGGCGCAACGGATCGATGTGATTTTTCGCATTGGTATATTGGAAGCTCTGGAGAGTAACATAAGCTACTTTTTATCCCGGAAAAACAAACAGTTCCTGTGGGACAGTATGCTCTTTTTCTTGCATTTGTTGTTCAATTATGCGGCCTTTGTTGTTCAATTATGCGGCAAGGGCGCAACGGATCGATGTGATTTTTTGCATTGGTATATTGGAGGCCCTGGAGAGTAACATAGGCTACTTTTTATCCCGGAAAAACAAACAGTTCCTGTGGGATAGTACGCTCTTTTTCTCGCATTTGTTGTTAGATTATGCGGCTACGGCGCAACGGATCGACGTGATTTTTTGCATAGGTATATTTGAGGACCTGGAGAGTAACATAGGCAACTTTTTATCCCGAAAAAACAAACAGTTCCTGTGGGACAGTATGCTCTTTTTCTCGCATTTTTTGTTCAATTATGCGGCAACGGCGCAACGGATCGATGTGATTTTTCGCATAGGTATATTGGAGGCTCTGGAGAGTAACATAAGCTACTTTTTATCCCGGAAAAACAAACAGTTCCTGTGGGACAGTATGCTCTTTTTCTTGCATTTTTTGTTCAATTATGCGGCCTTTGTTGTTCAATTATGCGGCAATGGCGCAACGGATCGATGTGATTTTTTGCATAGGTATATTGGAGGCCCTGTACCTATTATTTGTAATTTTTTTAAAACACTGTTTAAAATTAAACACAGTAAGCACCACCACCACCACATTTCATTAAATAAAACAACAACACAAATAGGTAAGTATATATAAGTTTTTCTCAAGTAAGTATATGTAAAAAAAAAATAAGTTTAGGTAAATGAAACTTATTTTTAAACTCATACTCATACGCCACAGTACAGCATACAATATAAGCAGTGCCATGCGCCTTAAATAATTTTGTATGCATAGGTATCAAAGTTATTATATTTTTACGCGGGCGAAGCCGCGGGTAAAAGCTAGTGTAAATATAAATAATAGTTGAAATTTGAGGTTATTTAATATTTTATAACTTTTATACTTAATTATTATATAAAATGTCGGGCCTCGAGTAAGTATAATTATTGTGCGTTTATTGCTTTCTTGGATAAAACAAAAAATATTGATAAAATTGTGGCGCTACGCGTGAAGATCGGACTGGATTTGTGATGCAGCAGTGCACATAATGCAGTGCATTTCAAGTGGTTTGTGTGCTTTTTGCAGTAGATGTCGAAGAAAAATAAACAATAATATACATTACAATAATACAAAATACAAACGTTTTCATTCAAATAAACTTTTACAAGTGCTTTTGAATCATTGATTGAATCTACCGCTGGCTTGTAATGCCATTTTTTACAAGAGCCAGCAAGAAACTCGGTGATTGCTATTTTGAAGAATAATAAATTAAAGTACAATACATAAGTAATTGCAGTCCTAAGCATAGCTGGAGCAAGTCAAGGGTTGGCTATAGATATCCGGTACTCGCTTTCAGGGGTGGGGAGGGGTGGGGAGGGGGGAGAGTGTGCCCCCCCTCTTTGTTCCCCCCACCGGAAAGGCATAGTTTTTTTTTTATGAATTTTTAAAAATCTCATTTTGAGGTTATGTTTTCATACATTTACAACGCGTGCAGGGGTGGGGAGGGGTGGGGAGGGTGGGGAGGGCGTAGAGGGTGCCCCTCCTCTTTGTTCCCCCCACCGGAAAGGCATAGTTTTTTTTTATGAATTTTTAAAAATCTCATTTTGAGGTTATGTTTTCATACATTTACAACGCGTGCAGGGGTGGGGAGGGGTGGGGAGGGCGGAGAGGGTGCCCCTCCTCTTTGTTCCCCCCACCGGTAAAGCATAGTTTTTTTTTATGAATTTTTAAAAATCTCATTTTGAGGTTATGTTTTCATACATTTACAACGCGTGCAGGGGTGGGGAGGGGTGGGGAGGGTAGGGAGGGCGGAGAGGGTGCCCCTCCTCTTTGTTCCCCCCACCGGAAAGGCATAGTTTTTTTTTATGAATTTTTAAAAATCTCATTTTGAGGTTATGTTTTCATACATTTACACCACAAAAATTAAGCTGCTCTATCAATTTTGGTCTAGTGATAATGTCAAAATCAAAATAACGAGTGAAACGGAACGCAAATCGTGTTGGCAGTGTTGAAATAAAACAATTATTTCAATAATTGTTTTATTTACATCATAACAGTCATAGAACCAAGTCCCCACATATCTTGAGTCATCATACGCGAGTAAAACCTAAAGGTAGGTTAGGTTAGGTTAGAACATAAATATAACAGGGCACTTAGGTTCTATTAATTGGAAGTAAAATTAGGTTGGGTTAGAACATAAATATTTTTATACACTTAGGTTCTTTGTAAATGTATGAAAATATAACTTCAAAATGAGATTTTTAAAAATTCATTAAAAAAAAATATGCATTTCCGGTGGGGGGGGGGGAAAAGATGGGGGGCACCCTCCCCCCCCCCCCCCCTCCCCACCCATCCACCCCCCTCCCCACCCCTGCACGCGTTGTAAATGTATGAAAACATAACCTCAAAATGAGATTTTTAAAAATTCATAAAAAAAAACCTATGCATTTCCGGTGGGGGGAACAAAGAGGGGGGGTACCCTCTCCCCCCTCCCCACCCTCCCCCACCCTCCCCTCCCCTGAAAGCGAGTACCGGATGTCTATATAATACCCCAAGTCAAATGCAAGCGCTTTTATCATTTACATAACCTTCAACACTATCCATACTAATATTATCAACTAGATGATGCCCGTGACTTCGTCCGCGTGGACTAAGTTTTTTCGAGTCCCGTAGGAACTCCTTAATTTTCCGGGAAGGCGTAGCAGACAGACAGATGGACAGACAGACAGAAATACGTTCGCATTTATAACATTATAAGTATGGAGGCGAAAGTGTGCCTGTCTGTCTGCTATGCTTTCACGGCTCACCCGTTCAACCGATTTTGATAAAATTTCGTACAGAGGTAGGTTGTATCCCAGGGAAGGACATAGGTGTAGGACAAAAGGACATAATTTTATTCCCCTGGGAATCAAAAATCTTAATCCACACGGACAAATCCGCAGGCATCTTCTAGTTAATAATAATATAAAATAATAAGTTTTTATTTTTATGAAAACAAGTTTAATATGAATTTAACAATCTATCAAATATCAAATAAATATTATAAATGCAAAAGTTTGGATGGATGGATGTATGGATGGATGTTTGTTTCTCAATCACCCCCCAATGGCTAAACGGATCTGGCTGAAATTTGGCACAGAGATAGATTATAATCTGGAATAGCACTTAGGCACTTTTTATCTCGGAAAACTAAGGAGTTCCCGCGAGAACCAAAAACCTCAATCCACGCGGACGTAGTTGCGGGCATCAGCTAGTAATAAATAAATGTTTATGTTATTCAATTTAATTGAGTATTATGTTTATTTCCAGAACTATAAATGCTGCCGTCTTGCACAGAGTTGTTGAATAAGGGCATTCCGCTAAGGGCATATTTCAAGTGCAATCATACAAATTCATATAATGTGCCTCAGGCAAGTCAAGCGAGTCTGGAGCCTGGCATCCAATATTGGAATCATCATTGCTTTTCTCAATGGATATCCTCAGTCAAGTGAAACTTTTAACTGAAAATTATAGTTTAAATCAGTTTATGTTTAGTCAAATGTGACTGAATTAGTTATTGTAAATTTAAAGTTAACTGCTATGTATCTATAATAAATATATCGATTTTTACATAATATACTTTTTCATTTGAATTATTTTAATACATACTTCTATATCTAATATTATAAAATGGACCTCCGACCTCCGTGGCGCAGTGTGTAGCGCTGTTCGCTTAACGTGCGGAGGTCCCGGGTTCGATCCCCGGCAGGGTCAATTTGGGAATTTATAATTTCTGAATTTTCCCTGGTCTGGCCTGGTGGGAGGCTTCGGCCGTGGCTAGTTACCACCCTACCGGCTAAAGACGTGCCGCCAAGCGATTTAGCGTTCCGGTACGATGCCGTGTAGAAACCGAGGGGTATGGGTTTAATATAACTGCCATGCCCCTAACAGGTTAGCCCGCTACCATCTTAGACTGCATCATCACTTACCATCAGGTGAGATCGCAGTCAAGGGCTAACTTGTAGTGGATAAAAAAAAAAAAGGATAGATGGGTGGATGCTTGTTACTCAATCGTACCAGAACGGCTGAACGGATCTTGATGAAATTTGAAACAGAGACAGATTAGAATAACACAAAGGCTACTTTTTATCCTTGAAAATTAAATAGTTCCTGGGGGAGCCAAAAAACCTTCATCCATGCGGGCAAAGTTGCAGGCTTTAGCTAGTTACTGTTGAAGTTAGGGTTGTTTGTTAATGAAATAAAATCATTATACTTGGAATAGTTTGTTAATTCAAACATGAACTTCCTACAATGATATTACAATAGGTACATGTATGAAATGTTAAATCAAGCAAGTATATAAATCAATTCGGTTTATAATATAATATGAGTTACAGTATATTAAAATTACATCAAAAAGCCCTTTTTTTACTTGATGAGACACTTTAAGTATTTTAAAAAACCGGCCAAGTGCGAGTCGGACTCACGCACCGAGGGTTCCGTACAAACCTGTAGTAAGTTTTAAATTAAATGTTTTTTTTAAATATTTGAGTTGATTTGAATGAAAGGTAAATTGCGATTTACGATTAATGACGTATTAAAAAAAACTACTTACTTGATCTCGTTCAAACCAATTTTCGGTGGTAGTTTGCATCGTAATGTACAACATATATTTTTTTTAGTTTTATCATTCTCTTATTTTAGAAGTTACGGGGGGGGGGGGGGGGCACACATTTTACCACTTTGGAAGTGTCTCTCGCGCAAACTATTCGGTTTAGAAAAAAATGATATAACAAACCTCAATATCATTTTTGAAGACCTATCCATAAATACCCCACACCTATGGGTTAGATGAAAAAAAAATTTTTGAGTTTCAGTTCTAAGTATGGGGAACCCCAAAATTTATTGTTTTTTTTCTTTTTTTGTAAGAAAATCTTAATGCGGTTTACAGAATACATCTACTTACCAAGTTTCAACAGTATAGCTCTTATAGTTTCGGAAAAAAGTGGCTGTGACATACGGACGGACAGACAGACAGACAGACAGATAGACAGACAGACATGACGAATCTATAAGGGTTCCGTTTTTGCCAAATTTGGCTACGGAACCCTAAAAAAGTTTTCTTATAACAATTTATTTTACCACTTTGTAGACGCAATCAATATGTATATCTATGCAGGATAGTGTCCATCCTCCAGTCACATAAAAGATTCAGTATCATATGAATTCAAATAAGACTTCAACCTTAGTGAGATTTGTATAGATACTGGAATAATATAATGTAAATTCAAGAACTATATTGATTTAAACATACTAAATATTTAAAAATTCTGATAAAATAGATCATTTTCATACAAATCAAAAATATTCAGGTTGCCAGCTCTAAGGCGGCATTTAATTAATACGCGACTTGCGACCGACGGACCTTTTTGATTTTCTACTGCCTACTAAAAACACAGAGCTGAAGAGTGTCTAGACTCTAGACTCTAGAACGTACTAGTTAATATAAATTTTGGTGAATTTAATTTTAAAGTGGTCAAACAAAAGCTTTTTAATATAATATATTTCTAAATTAACCCTGAATGAATAACTGCCTCGTTGGTCTAGCGGTTAGCGTAGTCGACTGCGGATCACGAGGTCCTGGGTTCGATTCCCGGTCGGGCATAAAAATTGTTAGGTATTGGGTTTTTCAATTAAGAAATTCTCAGTGCCAGCCCGGAGTTGGAAGTTGGCGGTGTTTCACCCCCGTGCCTCGGAGAACACGTTAAGCCGTCGGTCCCGGTTATTATCACTAACATGATAATAGTCGTTAAAGCTCGCCAACCCGCATTGGAGCAGCGTGGTGGGTCTAAGCTCTAATTCCCTCTCTCCTATGAGAGTGGAGGCCTGTGCCCAGCAGTGGGACGTTAATAGGCTGTAGTGGTGGTGGTGGTGGAATAACTCAAGTATATTATGCTCTACTGTGGATAAAATTAATAACGAACATTCCAGTAAAAACAAATTACCAATAAAGTTCGAGTATGTTTGATCTTGAACCCAGATGGTGCAAATTATAACTTTTATGACAAAGGAATTATTATATAAAAGCTGAAAATATTTTCATTATGCTGCTTCATATTATTTTTATATTATTTATGGAAACCAGCAGGAAAATAGCTTAATATAAATTCTATAAATACACTGGATGATACCTACCGACTTCTTTAACGTTTTAGAATTTACTTTTCTTAAATTTCGTGGAAATTCTTTGACTTTCTTTGACTTCCGGAAAAAACACTATGTGTTTCCGGGACGCGAGCTGTCTCTTTATAAGAGGCCATCAAAATTGGCAATAACCAGATGAGTCATGAAACTTAAACAGACAACTCTTTGACTTTCCGGACAAAAAAACTCTGAAAAGCCTATGTGTTTCCGGGACGCAAGCTATCTCTTTATCAGACTCCATCAAAATTGTCTATAACCAGATGAGTCATGAAACTTAAACAGACAACTCTTTGACTTTCCGGACAAAAAAATACTCGGAAAAGCCTATGTGTTTCCGGGACGCAAGCTATCTCTTTATCAGACGCCATCAAAATTGACTATAACCAGATGGATCATGAAAATTTAACAGACAATTCTTTGACTTTCCGCACAAAAGCTCAGAAAAGCCAGGTGTTTCCGGGGGGCAAGCTAAGATAAGATGCCATCAAAATTGGCTATAAGCGGATGGGTCATAAAACTTAAACAGACAACTCTTTGACTTTCCGGACAAAAAACTCGGAAAAGTCCATGTGTTTCTGAGATGCAAGCTGTTTATTTATCACCATCCAACCACCATTAAATTTGTGTATAAGCAGATGGGTCCTGAAAATTCATCTACAGACACACAGATTATATGGACTTTGACTGAGTCCTACAAATATTCCAGTGCTTCGCTTGATTGAAACGTACTCACTGGGAATTCGATTTATTGAAACGCAGCACTGAAATGGATGGTTGCCTAATTCCATTCATTTATAGAATGCTCCTGGACTGGAAGGCTTACTGTATTAATCAGATTCATATAGTTGATTCCAGTACCACTAAATCAATATTTACACAAAACTCAACTAGGAATTATATGTACCTACCACTAAATCAATGTTTAATTCTTTACACAAATTTCAACTAACAATTACGAGTACGTTGGATTTCCATCAAAATAAAGTAAAGCCCATGATGTTTATTGTTCAAATTCAAATGTTTTTTTTAAACTTTTGAATCGTCGAGCGAATCTACCACTGGTTCGGAATGTCATTTCCACCGAGAAGACTATCTATTTTTCTGATCTGATTTAGATTGTTTTCTCCTTATACCTTTCTTATACTGCAATCAATTTAAAATGACGTATTGGACTGAAAATCCTTTTTTAGTCGGGGGTCTACGTGTAAAGAAACCCTCAAGTTTCTAGACCCAGGGTTTTACTAATTATGTGGTTTCTTCTGCCACATAGCCCGTGGGTTTTGATTTCTGTGCGTTGGAATCTATACTTAATCAATCAAATCAAATATAAATATTATAAATGCGAAAGTTTGGATGTATGGATGTATGGATGTTACTTACTGAATCACGTCCGAACTGCTGAACGGATCTGGATGAAATTTGACACAGAGATAATATAGCCTGGAATAACACATAGGCTACTTTTTATCCCGGAAAATTAAAGAGTTCCCGCGGGAACCGAAAATCCTCAATCCACGCGGACGAAGTCGCGGGCATTTGCTAGTATTATCATAAATGCGAAAATTTTGATGGATGGATGGATGTATGGATGGCTGGAAGGATGTTTGTTACTCAATCACGCAAGAACGGCAGATCGGATGAGACTTGGCACAGAGATAGATTATAGTCTCGTATAACACATAGGCTACTTTTTATCCCGGAAAATTAAAGATTTTAAAAGAAGCGGGAAACAAAAAAACCTTAATCCATGCGGATGAAGTCGCGGGCATTCAGCTAGTATTCTATATTTCTTAACTGGATTGAAACATCTCACATTTTTAGTCTGTAGGATTCCTTTTTTACACTTAGATAAAAATATTTGTAACTTCTATTTACAGATCTATACTAATATTATAAATGCTAAAGTGTTTCTGTCTGTCTGTCTGTCTGCTACGCTTTATGAAATTTGGTACAGAGATAGGTTACATCCCGGGGAAGGACATAGGGTACTATTTATCCCGGAAAATTTAAGAGTTCCCGCGGGAATCAAAAAACATCAATCCACGCGGACGAAGTCGGGGGCATCATCTAGTTACCTATAAGTGTGGATTGAGTTGTAAAAATCATAATTATGGAATCACAAAAAAATTACAACACGCAATCAAACCGTATTTAGGTTATTTGTTTTGTTTACTGGAATCAGAATCAGAATCAGAATCAGAAATCATTTATTGCATTATACACATAAATTATAAAGGTGGTATAAAAGATAAAAAAGTCAAGTGTATTACCATTCGGCGTGCAATACTTAAAAATAAGCTAAATTAAAGTTAATAGTGCCTAGTTATTTATTGTAAAAATATATAATATATATGTCAAGTCTTTAATTGAATATGTCATAAAATTATATTACCAGTCAAAGAAATATTCCATTTACAATCATGTCAAAGTATTTGCATAAACCCAGCATATTATATAATTCAGCTACCCGTCATTGAAAAAAATTCTTCTAGGCTGTAATAGGCTGGACTCGGGCGAAGCAACGGAAAGGTAATTAATGTACCTATTTAGATAATGTTAGGTACTCACGTGGTGTAGTACGTGTGTAGTAATAGTGTTGTAATTGGAAAAGCCAAATAAATATTGATTAAAATATCCAAATACCTATAAGCATAGTGAAAGTGGAGAGCGTAAACTAGGGCTTTAATTAATTAATTAGCTCGACGACAGGGTACCTGAATTTCAAATTGTGCAAAAATATATCTATCGGAAAATACATTGCTTAATTCAACCAAAACAAGTAATCGATATACCTCTCTAGAGTTAGGAACGTAAATACAAAAAACCGGCCAAGTGCGAGTCGGACTCGCGCACCGAGGGTTCCGTACAAACATTAAATATAAGTTTTATATTAAATAGATTTTGAGTTGATTGAATGAAAGGTAAATTGCGGTTTACGATTTATGACGTATTAAAAAAAATCTACTTACTAGATCTCGTTCAAACCAATTTTCGGTGGAAGTTTGCATGGTAATGTACATCATATATTTTTTTTAGTTTTATCATTCTCTTATCTTAGAAGTTACAGGGGGGGGGACACACATTTTACCACTTTGGAAGTGTCTCTCGCGCAAACTATTCAGTTTAGAAAAAAATGATATTACAAACCTCAATATCATTTTTGAAGACCTATCCATAGATACCCCACACGTATGGGTTAGATGAAAAAAAATTTTTTGAGTTTCAGTTCTAAGTATGGGGAACCCCCAAAATTTATTGTTTTTTTTCTATTTTTGTAAGAAAATCTTAATGCGGTTCACAGAATAAATCTACGTACCAAGTTTCAACAGTATAGTTCTTATAGTTTCGGAAAAAAGTAACTGTGACATACGGACGGACAGACAGACAGACAGACAGACAGACATGACGAATCTATAAGGGTTCTGTTTTTGCCAAATTTGGCTACGGAACCCTAAAAACAATAATATACATAAGCTATAGAGGCTAATTCAATAGAAAAATAAACGGCTACATAAATTGTGAAAGTTAATTCACACTAGCATTCAATGGATAGGTACCTACATAAGCAGTTGTAGAAGTAAGTAAACTTAACATGACAAAAGTAAGTAATAACCTTAGTAAATTAACTAAAGGTAACAAAATAACATTACTTCATAATATATTACATATATATTTTATGCTTAAGACTTTTTAATCTACCTACTTAACCTAAACCTTAGCTTAATATTTTAACAAGTATATAGTGGCTCTTTTGGCATCGTAGACCAGTGAAGCTGGACCTACACTTCAGAAGTCCTACGAGAAGCTAACTACATTGTATAAGGTAGTGTCATCATCCACTAGCAGCACTACCACCTTGAATATAGCCCTGTCATGGAGCTTACAATTACAGGCTAATGAGTCTTACTATGAACGTAATATCATAGGAAACTTCTTTTCAAAGGAAAGTGAAGAATTTTGCAACCGCCCACCTACTCTTATCAAACCAACTTTATCTAAAAAAGGATGTAAGGGCAATGTGTGGATGTGTGTGGAATGTTACATTTTGACCTTTCTGCAAGCATCTTATTTCATCACTGAAGTAAATATTATGCAGTCCTTTTACTTTTATAACTGTAGGTATGTACCTAATGAATTCTTCATTTCCATTGCAGAGATGAAACCTGTATTGAAGGAATTTCCTTTACATTTCTTAACAAATCTCAACATGTAACAGACTTGGTGCAATTCATAATAAACTTGAATATTTTGTATAGATAGGTAAAACATCAAGACCATAAATATTACTCAGACAAAAATTTAAATCTGCACTATCACAGTTGTGTTGTAATGGAATTTCAATTATAAACAAATATAAATATAAGAAATTTTAGTCATCAAGTTACTGAGTACTAGAGCACCATTTAACTGATGTTTTGGGATTGTCAACTTCGAATTCAATGGTGCTATTATATACCTATATCCTGTCCCCACTGCACAACGGGTTACTTCAAGTTTTCTAAAGCTGATGTATGCTGCCTAATACGGCCTACAATATCATGAAAACTGTGAGCTTTTTAACAGTAGGTAAATGCAACAAGATAGACAGATAAATACTTTACACATAAACAAGATGTTTATGTGATTATATTTATTAACAATGAGATGTTATCATACCTTTTACTTAGTAGGTCAATTGCAGATCTGTAAGATTTGTCACATACCAGCAAACCTTCTAAAAGTTGAAGTGGTTCAGTGACTAATAAAGTTTTAAGATAACATAATTTTTCAACGCTTGTTAATTTTCTATCTTTGTCTATCACTGTACTGAACAAATCTATAAACTGCTTGTATCCACTTATGTCCTTCCCATTGTAGGGCTTGATGATAATGGGAGGAAGATGAACCCGCTGCTTGACACACGTAGAACTGGCGCAATGTCCCTCCTGCTCCGCTGTACCTACGTTTAAGCTTCCTGAGCTTAGAGCAGAGTTCTAGGTACCGCTCTTTGATAATGCATGTCTCATCATCCTCCTCTCCCCCACCTTGGCAGAGAATGTCTAGTTGTATCTGTAGAAACTTCTGGTAATTGCTTGTGAGGTTGGCTTCAACTAGGTAGGTACTTAATTAACTGTTGTACCTACCCCTACCCTGGATCTCCACAGGGCACGGTCTTGTGCTGCTTGCTTCCAGCGGCTCCTAGCTACACACTTGAGATCGTCTGCCCCCCCTAGCGGGGGGTTGTCCAACGCTGAGCTTTCCAGTGTGAGGCCGAAATTCAAGCACCGTGCGACCCAAACGTCTGTCGGTGTCGGTTCTTCGAAGTATTAAATCCGTAGGTATCTACTGATCTCCTCATTTCTGATTTGAGCACTTAGGAATACCTACTCCAAGCATAGCTCCACTGCCCTGGGTGCCTGATTCTTCAATTTAATACCTTTTGGAAAATTCTATAACTCACTTTTTTAAAGTTATATCTCATTATCTTAGTTTAATCCAGTAGAATATTCACTTGGAACACCTCACAATTTCCTATTTCTTTGTTTACAAAGTCAATCCGTCGTTGATCCGTCGCAAGAAAGTAACTTTTTTAAGATTGCCAAATGTGACGTAAATCATACGTAAAACAAGAATGTTAGCTCATAAAAAACACTTGGTGGTACGAATTGAGCGAATGATTTGCATCGCGACGTCACAAAACTGCTCAGGAAAACATTGTGTTAATAAGCTTATTTTTGGGACGTGATGGTAGGATTTGTCGCAACAATAACATAATAATATTGCTTTAAGCAGTGGCAGTAACCCCCCAGAACAATTTTATAACCCTTAGACACCCTTAGAGTATAGGTACACCATTTCTATATTAAGTAATTAATTGTAATAAAGCGCTCAGGTGAGTCTTTTGTAGGCGACCCCTAAGCAACATAACAAAAGGGAGAGCGTGCATTCGATGCAGGTATAGGACGAAACGAATAATGGATCAAAATAACTTTCTCATTATATTTTCCAGTGGAGCTATTAGGACGGCTGCAGTTGGAGATTTATCTCCGAGATAATCTCGCGGCCGCCATTCGCCTTACAATTTCCGGCGTACTAGTAATCGCTCACAAATTACAATGCCGTTCTAGTTGCCGGGTGTCGTGGCTCGAATGACAAATCTATTCTGTTACTTGGTTCGGCTGGACGCGACGGCTGGAGCGCCGCGTCGAGCACTCAGCAATGAGCTGGCGTGATTGAATCACTCGAGATGTTGCTTTGTCTCGTGGAATTCGCGGTAAATTGCACGCGTTTTCCTGTACATAATACTTATCTATAGGTAGGAATACAGTGGATCAGTTAAAACGCACTCGCAATGCAGTTCGCGCGCTGTTTACTCCGTTCGAGTTGAACGAAACGATTTGTTCTTTTATTTTGTTCGAAGACATGTTTATTAGCTCTCGACTGCGACGTCATTCGGTGATAGGTAAGGAACGAGGGCGGCCTAACGGTCTAAGGGTATTCTACGCGACACCTCAATGGAAAGCTAATTTGCTTTACTTCTGGACTTCCTCAACTTGGAATGGAACTCAGCACCAGCCATAAAACCACAACGCTCACTAATGCAACAAGCAGTTAGAGTTGGTTGAGGTGCAGCGATAGGAATGAATAGCTTTACAATTACATTATTGTGAGAGTCGTACGCGTAGATGCAACGCGACCTGCATGCAGTTATCTGTATGGGAATGAGATTCCTTATCGCACCGTGTGGCCGTTATAGTTATTGTAAATCCACACCGATGATTGCAGGGTTGCCGCACGCTCACTGGAACAGTCTTATTGATAGTCGTTGTGTTCGGGCGCTGTTGGCTACTTGCTGGTTACGATACGAGTTTAATATATTTTCTTATAATTTGAGTGTTATACTCGTCAGTTTTGCCCCTTCTTATTTGGGTTAATTAATGGTTTCACTTTCACTTCGCAAGGATAATATGTTGAGATATTGTAGATCACTTTCTGCAGCAAAACATATTTCATGAGAATCTTGTATGCAAGTTTCAATTCTGACCTAGCCGACTTCGTTATTAAGCTACACAGTTTGGTCGAGTATTCGGATTTGGGGCCGACACGACGATGGCCAACTTGACAATTGAGCCGGTGAGTTTTGTTGCACATCTCCACATTTTTGCAGAGGTTGGCAGCCCTCGTCGCGCGCTGCTGCAGGCTGCAGGGTCGCCGGCTGCGGGCCGCCAGGCGCCTCTCGACGACACGCAGCTGCGTTTATTATCATTTTAGCAGCTTTTTCGCCAAAAGGGCCTTTCTTGTTGCTTTTTATTCAAAATCAATTTGCAATGTGCTTTCGGAAGGATCCGAAATCCATGTCGTTTTGTTTTTATAGTATTTAGTAACTAGATCGGTCCGTAGAATAAACGGTTTCCCGTTTCAGGAATGGTTAGATTGAGTTTGTTTGATCTAAAAGTCGACATTATTTGCATTGTCATTTGTAATGAATGTAGTTTTGTAACAAAAAAAAAACATTTCAGTATATAGCAGAGCCGAGGATTTAAAATGTTGGTGCGGGCTGCGGCTGTACGCTGTAATAGTGGTAGTTCCTACTGTGGACGCAATAGCGGCTATTTGGTAGTTACAGTGTGAGCCTGGTTTGTTTGTTTCGTCGATCGATATTGGCGGCAGTGGTCGGTTTGCCACTGGCTCGGCGCTGGCCAGCTGGCAGCGGGAGCGGAGCGCATTGCGTGACGCCGCTCCCGGGGGAGGCTCGGCCGCTGCCCACGGGACCGGGGGGGATCGACCCTAGCTGATTACACAGCTAATAGAATAGGCTTGCGCTTGACGATAAACTTACTGACTGGCGAATCAACGTAAACCTTTAACCGCTGCACCATTGGGGTTTTCATGTCGGGTTCCTATGTATCCTAAAAATAATAAGACCTCAAACTGAGGAAGGATTTCAGAAATTCCAGTCGAGCGAATCTGGCGACAATTTGTTTCTGTAAAACTTGTTGCTAGCTGAGTCAGCTAGTTTTACTGACACTAGTTGCATGCAACACAACATAATAGTAATATCTTTGGTAAGTAGATTGATTTTAAAACCGGATGACAGCATCAGAAAATGCTTTGGCGTACCGTTCATACGCCGATAAGTAATTAGAAGCAGGTAGGACGTAATTTGAACGAGCAAGTAACGTTTTTAAAAATCAATGGAACTCGTCAGAATACGGCTAAACCAGCGCGGAAGACATAGTCCGCCACATCAATTATTATAATGATATCGCCCCAACCGGCAGCCGGCAGTATGCAGCCGCGCAGCCCGCCGCGACAGGTAGGGCCCGCAGCTCCTGTGGCGCGTCCCGGACAGGACCGCATTATTTTGGCAGTTAACTGTTGTTATGGAATTAGTAACTGAATAGTGAATACATATTATTGCGTTTTGTTTTTTTTTTAATCTAAGCCTTGCTATTGTTTATGTTTTGTGGGACATAAATACTTGTGATGCCTTTTGGTACAGTTTTACGATCTTTTGGTTTGACTACTTACTGAGAAATTAGAATTTATCTAAATGAATGGGTACAGAAAAGATATAAAGTTAAGTCCCAGTGACCAGTTCTCACTTCTCACCCACAGCAGAATTTTCCTACTCATTAATTACTGAACTCGGGTATACTCTCAGAAGGTGAATGTGAATCTGAATAAATTATAATTTTGATTTGAACAATTTGATACTTTATTATATAGTTTCTTTTCAATCTAAGTTGTATAATATTATCAGCAAAATAGGAATTACTTAGCTTGCCTAACGTAGCGAATTTTGATGTAGAATAGGCTCCATCCATGCACTGATTCCGGGTTGGGTCGGAAGAGCCCTCACCGCGTGGCAACCCTCGCCGCGTGGCCTGTGCGCGCTCTCATCTGGAGTGCACGCTCCCCCTTCGCCCTCCGCCCCGCGCCCCCGCCTCAGATGCATCTGCCGCCCGCTCCCGATGCCGACGCGCTTACTTGAACAACCAACCTACCTATATCATAAATCATTAAAGGGTTCGTATTTACGGGGACTGTAAACAAAGACGCCAGGCGCCTGTTCTACTGGTAGGTATAGGACCTGCCTAGTGCCTAGATTATGATTTCTTACAACTTTCCGCACTAAATTAAAAAGAAATATTATAGGTGTTTACACTTTTTGGTGTGTTTTGATCGATCGTACTGTAACAATTCAGGTAAACGACTAATGGCCGATATGCCGGAGCCAAAAATTATATAATCCTAGTGAGATAGCTGTTAGTGTTTTTGAGGAACGGTGCCAAGTAGTGGGTCGCTATTTATCTCAGTTTAGTGTGGTAGTGAGGCTGCGAGCGCTCGGCCGCTCGGCTGTAGTCGGGCACGCTCGGAGGGTTGCGGAGGGCGGAGGGCGGAGGCTGCGCGGCTGTGGCGGCAGTCGTCCGGCGCCCGTCCCCATGTTCCAGTGCATCGTGCAGCCGCGCCACGACTGGGGCTCGCCCGACCTCGCCAATGCCTTCCCCGGTACGCGTCGCTCCCACTGTCCTAGTGCTGCACTCTCCGAGTGATATGTGTGCGTGTTGTGGTGTCACACGGGTGCAGCCGGCGCGGCGTGAGAAGCGCTCTCCCGGCCGCTCTTACTCGAGTGCACAATGTCGTTATTGCGGTGCAGGGATCGAATCTCAGGCGAGCTCGCTTTGTTGCCGGTTGGGATGGAGTCGGGCTGGTATCTGTGTGCATCCGACACGACACACGCACACAGATATACAACCGTCGTAACGATAACGACACGATAGGAACTTACAACTTTGAAGTTTGAATGCCAAAATAATGGTTTCCGTGAGTAAAATGGACTTCTCATATCAGAGTCACTGAAAATAGACGTACTTTTATATGTGTCACTGGGAGCCATTTATGTATTAAACAGCTAGTATATAAACACGGACATAGTATTACAAAAGTATGAAAATTGTGCGCGCTAAAGCTTAGTATAAACAAACACAAAGCTCGAGCACGGATCATTGCACCGGAGCGGGTCGCGCGCGTCAATTCCTCGAAGGTCACTTCTCCGGTCCGGCCACTGTTTACTGTGCTATCGCTTCATCTCTGCCTGCATTCTATTCTCTTACTTCTGTTACATACTTATGCGACTTGACTGCTAGAAAACCTTTTCAAAAAACAGATCATTTAAGTAAATAGACAATCACAGATCAAGATACGTTCGCACTTGGAATTATTAATTAGGTAGTGTTAACTCTTGACTGCTGCTCTATGACTATATCCATCAAAGTAGGTGTGCTAATGAAATGAAATGCTTATATCGTGTAGGACAACTCGTGCCACTCGTGATTTCAGGAGTGTTCCTACCGGCCGCGCACACAGAGCTGAGGTGGAATCATGTAAGGATTGTCGATCGAATCGTTAAAGTTCCGCTTCAAAGTAAAATAAACCATAACATCATTAGATTAGAGCTCAATTTCGTATATCCATTCTCATACGTTTAGGTATGTACGATACCATAAACGTATGAGAATGGATACACGAAATTGAGCTCCAATTCAATACTATTATAGTGTATTATACTTTGAAGCCGAACTTTAACGATTTGATCGACAATCCTTACATGATTCCACCTCTGAGCAGCTCTTGAGCGCAGGGCTGCTCTTGTAAACGTTTCAATCACGTCATATTATACCTTAGTAATATCTCTTTATCTATAGGTACTAATATAATAAATGCACTAGCGGACGCCCGCGACTTCGTTCGCGTGGCATAAGTTTTTTAATTCCCATAGGCATTCCTTAATTTTCCGGGATAAAAAGAACCCATGAAAACAAACACGTCGATCCGCTGCTCTGTTGCGGCGTGATTGAAGGACTATTTGACTTCCTTTGGGATAGAATTTATAAAAATTGTGAATAATGTATTTCATAATTTAAACCGGTAGCCCAAATACCTATCAAGTTTCATGGCTATAACTTGAAAAACACCGGCCTTTAACACCAACTTACAACCCCTATATTACCCGTTTGGGGGTAGAATTTTGAAAAACTGTTATATAAACGTACTTCTTTATATTATACCGAAAGCCAAAATACCTAGTTTGTTGTTATAACTTCAAAAATATAAGGTATATAGGTAGGGTATGAAGGACATTCATACCCTATTTAGCCCCTTCAGGGGTATAATTTTCATAAAACTGTGAAACACGTATTTCTTTATTTTTTACCGACAGCTCATATACCAAGTTTCATGGATATAACTTGAGAAATGACGGACTTTCATACAAACTTTCAACCCCTATTTCGCCTTCTTGGGGGTGGAATTTTGAAAAATCCTTCCTTAGCGCCTACGTCACAAAAGGAAGCTACTGTCAAAATTTCACGTCTCTAACCCTAGCGGTTGCGCGTTGGTATATAAGTCAGTCAGTCAGGACTTTGAATTTTTTATATATAGATAAGTTTGGATGGATGGATGGATGCTTGTTACTCGACCACGCCCGAACGGCTGAACGGAACGGATAGGTTATATAGTCTGGAATAACACAAGCTACTTTTTATCCCGGAAAATTAAAGAGTTCCCGCGGGAACCAAAAAAATCGCAAACCACGCGGACGAAGTAGCGAGCATCAGCTATTTGAGAAAAAAAAACCTCACCGAGTATGGAACTAAAAGCGCTGGCAGCAGGGACAATGAGAAGTTGCGGGGAGGGCGGCCTCCCTCGCTCGGCTCCCCTCGCCTGATTTATTTACGCATGATATTTCCGGTACTGCGACGCGTTTTTATCGCACTTTTGTGGGACTTCGTTCCTGCTAAATACCTATGTTGCAAACGTTATAATACTTACTGGTCGCACGGCGGTGCACCGCACCGAGCTCCCGCCCACCGCGTGCAGTGTGTAACCTGTATCTACTATCTTTACATGGTACATTCGCGCTGGCATTCTAACCCAATCATACACTTGCTCCGCGTCATTGTAATACAACGTTAGTTAACCTTTTAATTAGGATACTACTAGCTGATGCTCGCGACTTCGTCAGCGTGGATTGAAGCTTTTTGGTTCCCGCGGAATCTCTTTATTTTCCGGGAGAAATTTCAGACTGCAATTTATCTCTGTGCCAAATTTCATCTAAATCCGTTCAGCCGTCCTGGCGTGATTGAGTAACAAACGTCCATACATCTAAACTTTCACATTTATTATATGTACCTATTAGTAGAAGTATAGATTATGACAACCTGTGAGTCTTCTATCTAAATGATATGTACCTAAGATACCTAAGATGCTTGATAAGGTATAACATATAGATTGGTATAAAATTTACTGATTACGAGCCTCGGCCCCCGTCGCCGCGGGGAGCCGGGAGCGCTGTGGGAACGATCGCGGCCGCGCGTCGAACTGCTGCTCCAATGTACTCAACTCCACGCCAAATTCACTGCTTCCGGTCACTAGTTTGATGAACTCAAAACATACGCGCTGAATTGAGAACCCCCTTCTTTTTTGGAAGTCGGTTAAAGATTAGTTCGGTGTTTGTGCGGCGCTGAGACTTAAGGCAACATATGCAACAGATGGTCGCTCGTGTTGCAGATATCCGGGCGCAGCTGGCGGAGCAGACGCGCGTGCTGGAGGCGCGCGCGGAGGCGGCGGCGGGCGTGGCCGGCGAGCTGCACGACTTCTGCCGCCGCCGCGCCGAGCTCGAGCACGAGTACGCGCGCGCGCTCGACAAGCTGGCGCGCGCCGCCGCACAGCGCCACAAGGACCAGCGCCACAAGCGCGAGCAGTGGCCGCTGGCGGGCGCCTTCGCGTGCTGGGGTGCCGCGCTCGATCACGCGCGCGCGCTGAGCCGCGACCACGCCGCGCTCGCCGACCTGTACGCCGGCCCGCTGGCCGCGCGCACGCAACGCGCCGCCGACGACGCGCTGCGCCTGTCACGTCGCGCGCGCGAGCTGCTGCACGAGCGCCACGACGAGCTGGGCGCCGCGCTGTTGCAGGCCGCCGCGCGCGCCAAGGCCGCTGCCGCCGCCGCCGCCGACTGGCGCGCCGCCGCGCTAAAGCTGCGCAGCGCGCACACCGCGCGACAGGCGCTGCTCGCGGCCGACCCGCCGCGCCCCAAGAAGCTCAAGGCGCTCGACAAGGAGCTGGAAAAGCGGCGCGCGCGCCACGGCGAGGCGCGCGGCCGGGCGCTGCGCGCGCGTGCCGACTACGTGCTCACCCTGGAGGCGGCCAATGCCACGCTGCAGCGCTACTACCTCGACGACATCGCCGACATCATGCTGGTGAGTGTGCGCGCCGGCGCCTGCTGTTGCCGTGGCCGTGCAGTGTGACACTCAGCCCGTCCCCGTTGCAGTGCTCGGAGGTGGGCTTCGAGGCGGTGGTGGGGCGCGCGCTGCGCGGCGCGGGCGCGGCGGAGGGCGCGTGCGCAGAGGCGGGGCGCGCCGCCGCCGCCGCTCTGGTGGCCGCCGCCGACGCGCTGGACGCGCTGGCGGACCGGCAGCGGCTGGTAGCGGCGCACCCGGCCGTGTTCGCACTGCCGCGGCCGCTGCCCTACGCCGGCACGCCGCCGCCCGAGCAGGACCGCGCCATGGCCGAGCTGCTTGCCGGCGCCGCGCCGCTCGCCGACGAGCACACGGCGGCGCACGAGGCCGATCTGCGCCTGCGCCTCACGCAGCTGGAAGCGAGCGCGCGCGCGCTGCGCGCCGAGTGCCGCGAGGCCGCCAAGACGCTCGACGCCGCCGAGGCGGAGCTCGTGCGCCAGATGGAGGGGCCGGACGCCGCGTGGGCGCCGCCGCCCGCCGGCGCGCCGCCGCCGCCGCCCGACGACGACGCGCCGCGCAAGGACCAGGAGGACTACTACCTGGCGGTGAGTGCGCGCGCCGCCACGGGCGAGGTGCGAGGGGCGAGCGCGGGGAGCTAACGGTGCGCGCGTGCGTGTTGCAGAAGTTCCGGTGCTATGTGTCGTGCGCGGGGCGGCTGGCGCGGCTGGAGAGCAAGGCGCAGGCGGTGCGCGAGCGGCTGCTGGGCGGCGGCACGGCGGCGGGTGCGGGCGGCGCGCGCTCGCCGCCGTCGCCGCCGCGCCGCGCCGCCGCAGGCCGCCGCCGCGGACACTTTGCCGCGCCGCTGGACGACCAGCTGCCCGCAGTGCTCACGTCGTGCGTGCGCGTCATCGCCACCTACGGTGAGTCACAGCTCGTCCGCCCGTGCCATCTGTGGCTTCCTTGTTCCAGTTATTCTTTAAAGCGATGCTTCTTCCCTTTAGAAGTCGTATATGTTTAACGTAATTAAGAGAAAACGTCGTAATCGAGATTCAGGCTCTTCGTGTTCTTAGTGCACTACTAGTAGTGCCATCTGTTGGATTATGTGTGGCTCTTCGTGTTCTTAGTGCACTACTAGTAGTGCCATCTGTTGGATTATGTGTGGACTGCGAAGACCGCCACAGTACAATCAATCAGGCTCGTCTAAAATTTAGGGAATCTACATTTTGCATCTTTACATTAATGTAACTAATGAATAAAAAATATTGGATTTAGATTTTGTGCAAATCATTTTCATAGCTCTTAACTATCCATACTAATATTATTAATGCGAAAGTGTGTCTGTCTGTCTGTCCGTCTGTCTGTCTGTCTGCTACGTTCAAACGATTTCTATGAAATTTGGTACAGGGAAAGATTGTATCATATGCATCTTTTTATTCCGGCAAATTAAAGAGTACCCGCGGGAATCAATAAAACTTAATCCACGCGGATGATCGCGGGCGAAGTCGCGGGCATCATCTGTAAAGACATATACGCGTATTACCGACCCAGCCATTTAGGGAGCATACGCCAGGGGAGGGAAATAAATATAAGTAACATCTATTTCGCTAGCTCAAGTTTGAACTTGCGAAATTGAACGCAAACCCTTGAATGCAATCACCTTTCCATGACATCAGTGCTCATACATTTGTGCATATTCTCCAAAAAGAAATAAACTCTGTAAGGTGATACAGTCTATATATCAGTATATACTATAAGTCGAGTAGCTCGCATGAAACACAATACCAATACATGACGCATTTCCAAACATGTTCAGTGCTCAAAGATCATTGCATATCCTGCATAAAAAAAGAAACGCCTTTTGGATTGAGCGTTATTTTGGGATGTAGTTAGTAGGAGCTAAGAGAATAAAACGATATTGGGGCTGATTCTGTAGCGCACAATCTCTTAAACTTAATTAAAATGACAGCATTAAAATATTGCTAACCCTTTCATAATACTCCCTGTGGAAAGGGACTGAAGTTTAAAGTTTTAGAGATTGTGTTGTACAGAATCGGTCAAATGAACTAGGCTTGATGTGCGCTAAGCGGTGGGTGTGGTGTGGTGGTGCGCGTGCGCAGGTCTGCACCAGCAGGGCATCTTCCGCGTGTCGGGCTCGCAGACGGAGACGGCGGCGCTGCGCGCGGCCTTCGAGCGCGGCTGCGACCCGCTGGCGGGCGCTCGCGACGCGTCCGACATGCACTCGGTGTGCGGCCTGCTCAAGCTGTACCTGCGCGAGCTGCGGCCGCCGCTGCTGCCACCGCAGCTGCAGGACCGGCTGCTGCGCGCCGCCGCGCTGCCCGACGATGCGCAGTTCGCGCGCCGCCTGCGCGACACGCTCGCTGCGCTGCCCGCGCCGCAGCTCATAGTGCTGCGCTACCTGTTCGCGTTCCTCGCGCACCTCGCCGAGCACGCCCAGCACAACATGATGGACGCCTGGAACCTCGCCATCTGCCTCGGGCCCACGTTGCTCGCCGCCTGGGGCGAGGGCGGTGCGCAGGTACGCACACCACTTGTGCCGTGCACCGAGCGAAACGAGCTCACCCACTTTACGTGGGGTCTTTTACAAAAAATTCGGAAATTTTTCTTTAAATTTCACAAAAATGTGTATAGATGGCGCCCGCAATAACAGTTCTGGTCACTAGTAAGCATCTACTGAACTGAAAGTCTAGCGCGACACAACTACTGACAGCGCCATCTAGTTTTAATATAGTAAAGTAGTAGTATACCATGTAGTTTAATTATCAATTTAGTGTAGTAAACTAGAGTTTGACGAACAGACGTGTTGTGACACGCGGTGTGTTGTCAGGTGGCGGCGCAGAACCTGGTCAACGAGCTGGTGAAGCGCACCATCGAGCACCACCTGGAGGTGTTCCCGCAGGACATCGCGCCGCACACGCTGTACCGCCGCCCCGAGCCCGCGCCGCCGCCGCCGACGCCGCCGCCGCCCGGCACCGCCGACGAGACCGACGCGCCGCCCGACGCCGACGACGAACCGCGCGACCTCTCGCTCTACGACGACGACGACGACGAGGAGGAGGAGGGCGATGATGACGGTGAGACGTGAACATCTATCGAAACAATTTCACATTCATGTTGGACCAAGCGAAGCGAACGTGTCTATGAGTCTACTTCGGTAGAATGGCATTTATCCGTCTGTCCGCCTGTCCGTCTGTCTTCTGAATTACCTATGGTTCGCCCCGAACTGAGACCGGTATCCATAAGATAGTAACTATATATTGTAAAATAGTTAACTTTTAACATTAGACGCAAAGGAGCTAGAGTTATTGGAGATGGTTGAATTTTTAGGTACTCTTTTACATTGAGTGCTGCACACTGGCCGGAACTGTGTGCTTGCGGTTCCTGCGGCGAGCATGTCCAGATGCGTGCTCATACGTTACGTTCATAGACATCAGTACTATCAGTGTACTATTTTTTTAATCCACGTAATATGATGCGTCTATTATTTGTAAACACAAACGAATAAACTTTTACAGAGCACCATCATACATCAACAGAACTTCACATTGACATCATTGTGAAGTTCTGAAAAAAATACTGAAGCTCATTAAAAATTAAATAATTTCGTTAAAATGTACTTAATATATGTAATTTAATATAATTTTACTTTAATTCAAATTCTTCTTCTAGAATTCTTGTAGTTTATCGAATTAAAATAATTTCGTTTGCTTATTATTTATCTAATTTTAGTATTTGTTGTTCAAGTACAGGATATAAATATAATCCAAATAATTGATCAAGTTTCAGCTCAGCCTTTCAGAAAATTGAGAATTCTGAGGTCAACTTTGGACGTTAGAAAATCTCCATTTCGTCAATTTTAGGGGAAAACTTAATAAAAAAAAATTTTTGGACTCTATTCCAAATGATCTTTAAAATGATATACCGCAACCCTATGTAACGCTATAAAAAATATTTTTCTTCGCATTCGCTTCTATGAGAGCCCCCCTGAAATACAGATTTTTATAACTTTTTAAGCCACATTCGGCTGGAGGCCATCGGTTTACATATTATATTTAAATTTGAAGTAATTACGTTCTGTAATTCAGAAGTTATATGGCTCTGACAGACGGACGGACGGACAAGTGCAAATTCACTCAAGTAGACTCAGAGACCTTCGCTTCGCTCGGTCAAGTATGTAAATCACAATTTTATCACATAGTTAATCTTATCATTGACAAGTTCATTCCCTCTAAGTTAGTGATACAGAATACTTGATATCCATGCTGGTACTCACGCCATCAAGTTAGGATAGTAAATAAAAAAAATCGAATTCATAAAAAATGGATAATATATGGCAGACAATCAGACTATATCTTATTTGCAAAGCTCCGGCGTGAAGTCAAGCACACCGAGGCTTTGTGCTACAATACGTACATCGAACGGGCAGAATGTAATATTTCACTTAACTCTAATTCTTTTTGGTCGTTTATACAATCTAAATACAACGTAAACAGTATACCAGATAGTTTATACTTAGATAATCAAAACGCACATGATGGGCAACACATAGCTGACCTCTTTAACAATTTTTTTGAATCTGTTTTTGTAAAGCGCTCCTACCTTAAGTTCAATGCTGATGTCAATGAATCTTCGCAAGCCCTCATTGGCCACGTTGACATAGATGTTGAAACTGTTAAAAAACATTTATCAGCTATTGATGTCACCAAGGGAAGTGGTCCTGATGGTCTACATCCCTTGTTCCTTAATAGATGTAGCAATCAATTGTCTGCACCTCTAACGCTTTTATTCCAAAGTTCCTTGCGATCCGGGGTTTTGCCCAACACTTGGAAACGCTCTATAATCGCCCCAATTCATAAAAATGGGGATAAGCATAATATAAGAAACTATCGTGGTATTTCTAAATTATCTGTTATACCCAAACTGTTTGAAAAAATCATATACGACAAGTTATTTCCGGCAGTACGACCGCTTTTAACGCAATATCAGCATGGTTTCATAAACAAACGCTCCACAGAAACCAACCTCTGTGAATTACTAGATACTTCCAGGTTGATGCCGTGTATACCGACTACTCCAAGGCTTTCGATAAAATATCGCACGACATTTTAATTGCCAAATTGGAAGCGATCGGGATACACGGGGACCTCCTGAGATGGCTAGTGTCCTATCTGCGTGAGCGTACCCAAGCAGTGGCAGTCAAAGGGTACACTTCTACCTTTGTACCCATAACGTCTGGCGTCCCACAGGGCTCTCACCTTGGTCCTTTACTATTTAACATTTTTATAAACGATGTTTCAAACTGTATTAAAAACTCTCATCTGCTTTTGTATGCTGACGACACAAAAATATTCAATATAATTAGGACCGTAAAAGACTGTTTAGGGTTACAGGAAGATTTAGATCGTATAAGTAAATATTGTAAAGATAATGGCTTAGATTTAAACATAGATAAATGTTGTACTATTTCCTTCACGAGAAAAAATAAGAATGTACTGTTCTATAATTATTTCTTACTTGATAAACAATTGCGGAGGGTCGATGAGGTGAGAGACCTGGGGGTTCAGCTAGACAAACAATTACTTTTCGATCAACATCTGAATAAAATTAAGAATAAAGCATATAAAATGCTTGGATTCGTTCTTCGCCAGACAACGGATTTTAAAAACCCTAATACCCTAATTTTACTCTATAACTCACTTGTTAGAACACATCTGGAGCATGCCTCCACTGCTTGGAACCCTCAATACGCAGTCTACGTGGACATGTTAGAAAATATTCAACGCAAATTTATAAAATGTTTGAATAAAAGGTTTAGATCATTTAATACTACTAAACTAAATACTTTACAAACTAGAAGGGAATTTAAAGACCAAATATTTTTATATAAAATCATTAACGGTATAATCGATAGTCCTTATTTCTTAAATAAAATAAAATATTGTGTACCTAAATTAAGTAAGCGTAAAACACGTAAAAATAATATGTTCTCGATTCCACTTGCCAAAACCAATTACAGTCAAAATAGATTTATAATACGTGCTTGTGATACGTACAATAAGAAATATCAAAATGTGGACCAATTCCAATGTAAGTGTGGTGGGTTCATCTCTGCTATCAAGAAATGCACACAAAACAAGGCTTGATAGCATGGATTGGACCCATCTCGTCATGGTGGTCACATGCCTCATGTCTGCTACTGGAAATGGACTCCCACCTTAATAAATGTGTAGTAACTTAACGGTGAAAACTTTATTGGCCCATGTAATAATCTCGTGGATTAACTTTAGTTTTATGGTTATGCTGTATGTTTTCTTTTGAAATAAAAAAAAAAAAAAAAAATCGACGGCCTAAAGCCAAAAATTACATTTAAAAAATTTTTTTTTGAAGGAGGGCTGTATAAGCTTGTGAGATATCCTAGAATAGCTGGTTTAAACTTGAAAACAAAAACATGCAAAAAAGACATGAAAAAATAGGTTATATAGTGCATATTTTATTAATTTAGAATGCCAGAGGTGTTTAAGTAAGTTAAGAGTTTTTATAAAAAAAAAACACGCCGAATTGAGAACCTCCTCCTTTTTTGGAAGTCGGTTAAAAATAGGGTTGCGGTTGTCGACAACCGTGCTTATGGAAAATGCAACGATGATGTCTGAGTTTGAGCGCTGCCCTAGAAAATGCCTATTCACCCTCGCCTTAAAAGTGCTTCAGTCATTTGTGGCAGGCAACCCGGGCCGGGTCCGAACCAGTCATTGTTGATATGTGAGGACGCCTTGGAGGTTTTAATGCGGTCTGCTCGTTGTGTTGCAGAGCGCTCGGCGAGCGATGCCGACGGCGACGCGGAAGCCGCGTCCGAAACCGCCGCCGCCGCCGCCGCCGCCGCGTCGCCCGCCGCCCGCCGCCGCGCCGTGCACGCCGACAGGTGAGGCGGAGCCGGCCCGCGCGGACGATCGCTACACTTTACATACAGCGCTCCTGTTGCCGGGCGAGCGACGCGCCCTGCAGGCCTAGCGTGCGCACAACGAGATATCTAGCCACGAGAGAGAGAGAGATGTTGCCGGCTCACTTATCGTTTACCCTACATGCACAAAATGCGGTATATTACGAGAAAAACATAGTCGGCATGAAAGGGTTCGTAGAGAAAAATACCACGGGTAAGAAATATTACTTGTCTCTACTTTTGACGTAACGAGACAAGTCATGTGTGTAACCATATTGGCTTCGGTAGCCAAATAGAGATAACGGGTAGACATAATTTGACTCGTTGTGCGCATGCTAGTCCTACACGATGCACCGCCGCCCATTCAGCGTATACGAGTGTCGAAACACTTTGGCATAAAATATCGCTCTTGTTTATTCTTTATCTACCGAACACTCGGGTGACGGAGCCAGTAGAAACCGTGCACGAAGCCTGTGTGTACGCCTGTGTGTACCTATGCGACAACGTCAGCTACTGTTTGATACTGTCGCGTCGCGTCGCCGCGTTTGTCGCTCACCTAGAACAACGGGTGAAACCGACCGAAAGCGCGACGACGACGGCTTATGTATGTTATCACCGTAAAATTACAAAAACCGTTAGATTATAATCTAACTAGCGAAATTGTAAACTGTCGACAGATTACAATTTAACGAATTATTTTTCGGTAGATTGTAATCTGTTAGATATATTAACCCGATAAAACCTAATGTCGAACCCTAACCTAACCTACAAGAAAGAGACAAGAAAACATAAATACAATGAATATATCAAAAATTGACACTCGGAACATTGAACGGTTCACAATCCGTCGACAGTTTACAATATCGCTAGTTGGATTACAATCTAACGGTTTTTGCTATCTTACGGTGACATATATAAATAAATCCAAGTGTAGGACGGCCACCATTTTTGGCAGGAATAATATGAAAAAAAAGCAACACAACCCTGTGTTGATTCTTGAGTAAATTCCAGTAGTCGCTAATTTCTAATGTTGTAAATTCGGCTAAGCCTTTTAACATGTTCATATTTGGACAGACGCAACTCCTGCGCCCCCTCGCTCGACGTCGCGACTGTCGCGTCGCGGTCGCATCGCTCTAACGTCAGCGCCTGACACACGGATCTCAATTCAATGTTATAATGTTCCCCGGAGTTGTTAATCTTAGGCACAAATAAATGCAACTATTTTATTATCGCTTTTTATGATAATTATGGAATACTATTAATTATATTTTTTATTGTTGGTTGACGCCTCTATATGTATGTATATTGTATAGTGCTGACAATTTTTGCATGCGATCGCATTTACAAATATATTTTGCTGTTGAATATTAATTCTCGAGGCCGTAGCGGATTTTCTCTGTTATTTATCTCGTTATTTATCGAATAGATTTTAAATATTTTTAAAGATATTTTTTTATATCTGTTGTGATGTGCAATATGTTTAGGTGTAAGAGTTAACCGCGGCTATGAATCTATTTTGTAAATTGTTGTTGGTGCTTATTTTATTTTATCGTTTGAAATAAAATGGTTCCGCAGTATTATTTTGGTTTGATTTCTGCTGCATGCCAGTGTCTGTCTGCCGGGTGCCGGGTGGCGGGGGCGGTTTTGTTTGCATTGTATTATATCTGTTCCGCTGCAGTAGATAGAATTGACATACTATACAATTTTCACTATGTGCTTGATTTATTTAAAGATTTAAAAATAGGTGAAATTAAACAATAAAAATAGGTGAAAATGTTGAGTATTGAGTAGAGCTGGTATTCAGCCCCCCATTTATGTAAGAATTGTCGATCAAATCGTCTAAGTTCGGCTTCAAAATAAACCGTAACAGCATTGAATTAGAGCTCAATTTCGTGTATCCATTCTTATACGTTTAGGGTATCGTACATACCTATGATATGAGAGCCCATACCATATCGTACATACCTATGATATTTCAGGGGAAATAAAGATTTTTATAACTTTTTAAGCTATGTTCGGCTGGAGGCCATCGGTTTACATATTATATTTAAATTTGAAGTAATTGCGTTCAGTAATTCAGAAGTAATAAGGCTCTGACGGACGTACGGACGGGCACATTCACTCAAGTAGACTCAGAGACCTTCGCTTCGCTCGGTCAATAAAGTATAGGACGTGATAGTGATAAATTACTTTCGCGGGTTCCAAACGCGCCCTAGTCTGAAAAGAGCCCACAACAAACTCAGTCGAGTGACAGTTTTCACGTCAATAATAATTTTAGGCATAGATGTTCCCTAAAATTTAGTCATAGTTGGTGAAAACGAGCATAACCGATGTAAGAGGGCGCGTCACGAATGTAGTGGAGACGAGTGTCCCGCGGGAACCAGATGCAGCGGAGCGAATACATGCGACATAGGTACAGTAGTGAGTTAGTGACGTAAACATGCGACATGCCCCGTCACTGGGGGATTTATTTTGTGACACGGACACTACAATTACTTTTCTTTGAATGTATATGTCACCGTAAGATTGCAAAAACCGTTAAATTGTAATCTAACTAGCGAGATTGTAAACTGTCGACATATACAAAATGTAATAGACAATCACGTAATTTGGCTTAGATCTACTTTGCTTTTTTCTGGCTTGGAGGAAAGTGGACGCGCCAGGAATACATCAACGAATTGAACTGATGCTACTGGTGTTATTTCTACCATTAGTTTAGTTGATGATATCGGTTACTATAATAAAGTCAATTCGACCCTCATTATTAATCTATGCTCGTGCGCAACTTAGCTGGTGGACCGTTCTTTTTGTATTTGAATACCTTAACCGTATCTTTGCAAAGGACAGACGCTCTTTGGGATTCCAACTTAATCCATATAATCCATAACCATACTAATATTATAAATGCGAAAGTGTGTCTGTCTGCTACGCTTTCACGGCCCTGTCTGTTCACGGTCTGTTCAACCAATTTTGATGAAAGATACAGAGATAGGTTGTATCCCGGGGAAGGACATAACTACTTTTTATCCCGGAAAATTAAGGAGTTCCGCGGGAATTAAAAAATACTTAATCCACGCGGACGAAGTCACGGGCATCATCTAGTATAATATAAGTTTCTTCAGAATCAGTGTGTAGTGGTAGTGTGTATAAGTGCGAGATACACCCGGCTGCGGTATAGTGTGACGTGTCCCCGCTCCGCAGCCGCCTGGATAGCACGCCGGACCTGGTGCTGGACCTGCCGGACGCGGCTCCGGACGCGGCGCCGGACGCGCTCGCGGCGGACACGTTCGCGCACAACCGCGACACGCTGCGCAAGCGGCCCGCGCTCGCCGCGCACAGGTGAGTGTGCGACACGCGCCACCTTTGCTGTCTACACGCCGCGGTGCGCTCCGGAAAACTTATCCGGCCCAGTGGACTAAATTGGAACTATTTTTTTTACGCCTCTAGATTTTGTTGAAGTGAAAACTTTAGGCGCGTTGAGCACTTTTTGGTAGGGGGTAAAGATGTGCAATACGCGAGACCGACACCGTTCTTCTTAAGACAAAAAGTCATAAGTATATAGTACATACGTAATTAAACTTTAATTCCTTAGTTTTAAGGTTAACACCACACAGCAAGTGCTGTGTAAGCGTGGCCGACACCTCGCGTTGATGCGAAGACAAAGGGTCTTAAATATAAATATAGTACATTCGTAATTAAACTTTAAAGCCTTAGTTTTAAGGTTTATATTTGAAATATTATTATTATGATTTTTAATAAAAAAATTTAAATTAAAAACAATAATTAAATATTATTTTTCACATCTATCAGCAGTCCCTATGACTGCCAATTTTTATTTTATTTTGTTGTTAGTATATTACTGGCGATTGGCGACGCTGGCACCGGGTCTGATAAGTTTGACAATACAATTAGAAAAAACGAAGATGCGCTCAACTCTTATTTCCTGGGATGCATATATATATATATATATTGATGATTGAACCATTCGTTGTATTTGTGGTGTTGTAAGCGGTGGGTGCCGAGTTCGATCCCCGGCAGGCTCGATATGCGAATTTATTTCTGATTTCTTTTCTCCGGGCTGGTCTATTGGGCGGCTTGTGGCAGATGTATACTATCGAAGCTGTGATTACACTTCGTCTTAAGGGTAAAGGAAAACATCATAAGGAAATTTGCACACTTGAGAATGTTCCATGATGTGCTCAAAAGGTATCTATGTGAAGTCTGTCGAATCCAAGACGTGTGGTTTGGTTATTTACGGCCTATTCCTCATGAATCATAATAAAATTTGAAAAGTTAAAGGTCAAACTCAAAAGTCATCATCATCATCACTACAGCCTATTAACGTCCCACTGCTGGGCACAGGCCTCCACTCTCATAGGAGAGCGGGAAATAGAGCTTAGACCCACCACGCTGCTCCAATGCGGGTTGGCGGGCTTTAACGATTATTATCATGTTAGTGATAATAACCGGGACCGACGGCTTAACGTGCTCTCCGAGGCACGGGGGTGAAACACCGCCAACTTCCAACTCCGGGCTGGCACTGAGAATTTCTTAATTGAAAAACCCAATACCTAACTTTTATGCCCGACCGGGAATCGAACCCAGGACCTCGTGATCCGCAGTCGACTATGCTTACCACTAGACCAACGAGGCAGTCCCACTAGAGTACTAGACCAACGAGGCATTTTTTTATTTTAAAATCTCCATCAAAATATTTACCGCTGGTGTTTAAGTCACTCGTTTACTGTTCGACTTTATGTGTTGGCTGCAAATGACACATGACTGTACGCTTACTCTGATTTTTTACATTGCAAATTCGATTGACGTAGTGATCGTTCACTCAAATTAGCGTCAAAGTAAAATGGACCCAAAAGCTCTTGCTTTAAAGTCTCAAATTCAGCGTTTGGAGCGCTGGCTGTGAATAAATACACGAAATGATGAAATGAGCTCTAAACCAATGCAGTTAAGGTTCATTTTATTTTAACGCTAATGTGAGTGAACGCTCACTACGTCAATCGATTTTGCGATGTAAAAACTCACAGTAAGCGTAACTGATCACATTGCAGGAAGACGTGTTCGGAGGGCGGCGCGGAGACCGGTTCGGGCGGGGCGGAGGGCGGGGCAGGCGGGGCGGAGGGTGGGGCGGACGGCAGCCCTGTACCGGCGCGCAACACGCTGCGCGTGGCGGCCAAGTTCGCGGAGCTGACGCTGACGGGCGGCTCGCTGAAGCCGGCGCTCGCCGCCAAGCCCGCGCTGCTGCGCCGCCCCACGCCGCACCCGCACGCGCACGCGCACCCGCCGCGCGCCGCATCCGCACCCGCACCCGCGCCCGCGCCCGCCGACCTCATCTGAGCCGCCGCGGCAGCGTCATCAGTTGCGTTCGTCTCTCAGCCGACGTCATAGCTGCTTGCGAATCGGAAACCATCTGTCAACTCTTGACACACGTAACCGCGTAATGTTTATGCTTTCAAATGATTATAATTTTCGTACACGATCGGAGCTGCGACCGGCCAATTTGAAGTCGCATGTCCACCGAAAATCGTTCCTGTATTGATTACGAGGAAGAAATGGACGAGGCTTGTATGTATTATGAATCTCATTCGCGACCAGCTCCTGGACCGAAGCGACCGATAGCGGGGTGGTGTGCTCCCGCGCCTCTCTCTAGCTCGCGCGTGGACAACATTTGTATTCATTTTATGTCTATTCGATACATACGTACTTGGTGAGCGTTAGTATTTGTTCGATCAGGGGCCATTGAATTGAATTAAGTACATTATATTATTATTTGTGCCAATGTGCTCGACGCGCACTATGCGCACTATGCGGTCATTTTATTTGGTTGTAATAATTGAAAATGTTCATTTTAAAGAATGTTAGTTTATATTTAAGTGTATTCGTTAATTTGATGTCGTACAATAATTAATGTAACATGTAAGTATTATGTAAGTACTAATGGCATAGCTGTCACAGTGCGCCGCTCGTGACGCATCGCACTGACGCGTCCGCTGTAGTGTGCACTGTGCAGCACGCGCGGGCCCGGTGTGTGACGCGAGTGCTGCACAGCCTGGCCGAGTGCATTGTATTGAACACACGAGGAAAAGATGCCTTGACATATTTCATTAGACATCTAGAAGTTTGTACTCCACCGCTGGTGTAACGTTGGAGTATATTCGCCAAACATGTTGGCCCAATGTGTACAGAGGACCATTATACGGATTTGTTAATGCTGATATAGTAATGCAACAATTGTTTTAAATTTAATTGATTTTTTTTATTGAATCGGTATTGTAATTTTTTAATTTAAGAAATTCAAATATTTAAAGAATTTATATATCAATGAAGTATACGATTCAATCATAATAATTGGTAGCGTAACAGAAGTGAGCCAACTGTGTAAAGGTACCTAATAAATAGTTCCAATCTTGGCCACTGGGCCAGATAAGTTTGTGGGGCTGCATGCCAGAACGAATAACAGTAGTAGGTATAGATCATTCGAAAGCCTTTATTACTGCTGACAGTTTTTAAAATACTTTTCGTATATATAATCTAGAATTTTACAAATACTATATATAGCTTTTCAGTTTTCGGCCACACGTTACCGCACAGGGTTGCGTGCTCGAAGCGCGGTTCGTGTTTAACAAACAAATAGCAATATACTACTGTTGATCGACGACACTTCAATGATACAATATTATTGTAAAACTAGCTGATGCCCGCGACTTCCTCCGCGTGGATTAAGATTTTTTTGGTTCCCGCGGGAACTCTTTAATTTTCCGGGATAAAAAGCCTATGCTATGCTATACACAGCCTGTGTGTTATTTCAGACTATAATCTATCCCTGTGCCGAATTTCATCTAGATCCGTTCAGCCGTTCTGGCGTGAAAGAGTACCTAACAAACATCCATACATCTATACTAACAAACTTTCGTGTTTATAATATTAGTAAGGAAGGATGTATAATTGCGTCCGGTGCTAGTGTGGTGATAGCGTAGGTACGCGTATGATTGGATGTGAGGGTGGTGACGTCACCGTGACGTCACCGGCGATACTCAGCGCGAGGGAGAGGGAGACACTCCTTCAGAAGGCGATGTCCTGCGCGAGCGACAAACGCGACACGACACGCTATCGCAATATGACCCGTTGTCCTAGCCTAGGTGAGCCGTACAAAATGACAGACGTATCTGCGCGACAACGTTAAACAACAGTTCGCCTAGTCGAATCGCTCCGTATCTGCATTACACCTACGTGAGCGACAAACGCGACACCGCGACTCGATTCGACGCAACGCGACGGTATCAAACAGTAGCTGACCCTTCGCGTGGCCTACGTTGTCGCGTAAACAAGTTTGTCATTTTGTATGGCGTCGTATCGCGTCGCGTCGCGTGACGTCACTTTAGTCGCTCACCGAGACAACGGGTGAACCCGGGTTCAGTCCCGGATCGATCGCTCATCGGTTTTGTCGCGATGAGGAGCCGGCCGTCGCCCGCGCGCGAGTGTGAACACTCCCCCGCCAGTGCCCCTCCCTTTATATTATATATTAATCGTATTTGTATACAATGTCGTGTATTAAGTTTTTATATCGGACGTATGTTGTAAGCGAAAGAATATAATAATTAGGTCATAAGTCGGGAGTGAACTGCATTGGGGGGGCGGAGTGCAGTTTTTATATGAAATGAATAGCGCATAGTTAGAGGATACGACGCGGCGCCCCCGTGCCGTGCTGCAGTGCAGTGCGGCACGGCGCGGCAGGCGGCGCCGCGGGGCACAATGTTATTTTTGTACGCCGCACTGTACCCACTCGCGCCTACAATAAACAGTATTATCCTAAACTGTCTTTTATTTGTTAGTGGAATCATCCCCTAACGATATGCAGCGCAGTCAGCAGCGGGGGCTGGGGGGTAAACTCAGCCCTTTGACGTGCGCTCTGAGGGCTAACTGTGTGCCTCCAACGCGTCAGACGTGGGATCGCTCTATCTGTGGCAGACTGAACCAGCACGAAAAACAACGATAGTATTATAAATAGGTACACACGTTCTGAATATCACGATGATAATATACGGATGTACGTATACTCAAAACTATATTATGGATTATTCAGAACTTGGTACCCACTGCTGCCGCCGGAGACCGAACCACCGGACGCAGGTGTACGACTGAAGTACCTGCCTAAACCTAAGTATTCAAAATTGGTACCTACCCAACTATCTACACGTACCACCTTCTGAACGTCATGTTTACAGAGTACCTATTGAAGACATGATGGTGATAATTATTAATTAACCACAATATCTTAAAACTAAAGCTACGAGGATTCCAAATGAGCACTTCGAAAGACAAAGAATTTTCGAAAGTTGGTAGTAGTAGGAATGGTGCAGTTGGCTGGAAATTCAATGCTCACTACAATGCGCCCGAATCGTAGAATAAAGAATTGATCATTTCACAAAGTAGTCGAGCATTTCATGAAGTAGTCGAACATTTCATGAAATTGTGGCGTTTCATGAAAGATGACACATATTGGCTTAACCTTAACGAAGAATGAAATCTGAATACATGACAATATGGTATGGTCAACACAATGCGACACAAAATCGTAAAATAGTTACATTATTGACCACTAGCGGCGCTGATAACGCGTCATACCCTTTTACTATATTTTCTTGGTCACTTTCATTCTTGGTAAAAAATCAAAATCACTTTTAACCGATACCATTTATTCAAAAACAATAATACCTACTCACCCAATATTTTAGCAGTTTTAAAAGTGTAAAAGTAACATTCATGGCCAATTTCTTGCTACCTATTAAAAGTGTGACATTATTTTTTCAAATTAATAAACATGCGGCTTGCCAGCCTATCTCTAGAGTGATTTTGTGAGAGCGCGAAATCAGAAGCGAGTCTTACATTCATTTTCATCTACATTTCTATGGACACCCTACATCCATACTAATATTATAAATGGAAAAGTGTGTCTGTCTGCTACGCTTTAACTATTCATGTTTCCGCGGCAAGTCATACAGCTGCCAGGCTATTACTATTATTCTATAATTATATAAACATATAATTATGTCACCGTAAGATTGTGAAAACCGTTAGATTGTAATCTATCTAGAGAAATTGTAAACTGTCGAAAGATTACAATAATTTAACGCATTATTTTTCGGTAGTTTGTAATCTGTTAGGAATATTAACCCGAGAGAACCTGCGGCCGCGCACTAGGTACTTAGTTTATTTGTGTCGAACCCTAACCTAACCTACAAGAAAGAGACAAGAAAACGTAAATACGATGAATATTTCTAAAATTGGCACTCAGAACATTGAACAGTTCACAATCTGTCGACAGGTTACAATCTAATGAGATAAAAAGCGTTAGATTACAATCTAACGGTTTTCACAATCTTACGGTGGTCGGTGACATATACATTGTTGACTCGCCTCTGACAGCTTCTGGATTTATGTTTTCTGCATAGATTACCTACTTAACGATTAAAAAAATAATAGAAACCTACTTGAAAAAATAAGGTGAGACAAGTAAAATTTTAGATCTCTGCAGGTTTAATTACGTCAAGCTGAGATATTATAAACAACGCGCGACGGAAGTGGTCACGGCTCGGCGTAATACTGAAGGCTCGCGTACGTGTGGACGTCTTGTATCATGTAGGTACCTATGACAAGAAAATTTGATGCATTGAAGCCGTTCACACTGAAGCGCGGCAGTCACGCGATACGAGCGCTGTTCCAAATTCCAATGTGCATCTCGCAATTTGAACGACTGCGTGTCAAAACTTCTTATAAGCGCGCGTTTGGCGCGAGGCGAGGTAGGTGGTAGTCGTAGAAAATGAAACGCTCGGCAGTGGTAGAGAGATGTGTTATAATGTGCGGGTGGAGCGTGCGGGGCGCTAGTAGCGCAGACAGTGGTCGTGCAGCGCGTGCGGCAGCGGCGGCGCGGCGTTCTCCTTGTCGCGCGCGTAGTGCGGCGCGAACGCGTCGCCCAGCGGTGCCTCGAACTCGTCGCCCGAGCCGTCCGACGCCTCCAGGTAGCCGAACAACCGCGCCGCGCCCGCAGCGCGTGCCTCGCGCCGCCGCCCGGCGCCGGCCCCGCCCGCCGGCTGCACGGCCGCCGCCGCCGCCGCTGGCGCCGTCTGCACCACCGGCGGCGCCGGCTGTACCGCTGCGCCGCGCACCACGCTCGTCGGCACCTTGAGGCTGCGGCTCTCGATGTGGCTGCAAGCAGAGCGGTGGTGGTCAGCGCCAGCGTCGCACCGCAGGAGGGCAGCTAAAGGCGGGTATACTCACTGGGCGTCGCGCAGGTGCGCCGCGAGCGCGGGCTGGTCGTCGGCCAGGAAGGGGCACTTGGCGCACGCCTTCTTGTTGTGCACCTTGGCGACATGCGTGGCGAGCCGCTCTGCGCGCGCCGCCTTGTACTCGCACAGCGCGCACGCGAACGGCTTCAGGTGCGTGTTGAGGTGCCGCTTGAGGCACCAGTTGTCCACGCCTGACCACGCGCAGTAGCAGCACGCGTAGCGCCGCTCGCCCTGCACACACAGACAGAGGAGCGGGTGAGTGGCGCACGCGGCCGCACGACGCGGCGCGCGGGCGGACACGCACGTTCACCTTGCGGCGCACCGGGCTCGCGGGCTGCGGCGGCTTGGGCGCAGCCGACTCGGCCTTGGCGAGTGGCGCGCGCTCCAGCTTGACGGGCGGCTGCGGCTGCGCCTGCGGCTGCGGCGCGGGCGCGGGCTCGGGCGGCTTGTAGACGGGCTGGGGCGGCTTGCCCTGGCGGCGGATGCGGTTGAGGTCGTAGGGCTGGTCGCGGTGCATGCGCAGGAAGTGCTTCTTGACGTGGTCAGCGCGGTTGAACTGCTTCTGGCACAGGTAGCAGTGGAAGGGCTTCTCGTCGCGGTGGATGTTCTCGTGGCGTGTGAACAGGTCGCGGCGGTCCGTGGCGTAGGGGCACGCGGCGCACGCGTAGCGCTTGCCGGGCTCGGGCTCGGGCGGTGGTGGCGGCGGCGGCGGCGGCGGCGGCTCGCGGCGCGCCGCCTCCACCTTGGCCTTGAGGCGCTGTAAGTAGCGCGTGAGGTCGGCGAGCGCCGCGTTGTCGCGCAGCAGTTGGTCGGCGGCGGCGGGGTCCTGGCGGTGGTCGCGCGCCAGGTGGCCGCGCACGGCGCGCGCCCAGCCGCTGGCGAAGCCGCAGCCGGCCAGCGGGCAGGCGAAGGCGCGCGCGGCTGAATGCGTGCCCAGCCAGTGCTCGGCCACGCGCGCCAGGAAGCCCACGCACTCGCACTCGGCGCACTTGAAGAGGCGCTGCGCGGGGTTGTAGGCGGCCACGCGCGAGTGCGCCCACGCCAGCGGCTCCTCGGCTGCCGTCCAGCGGTCCTCGGCCGTGGGGTCGGTGCGCGGCGCGAAGTTGGCCTGCAAGATGCCGGGTGGCGGGAAGCCGTTCTGCATCAGCGCCGCCAGCCCCCACGCCGTGATGTGCTCCTCGGGCCGCAGCTCCTCCTCCTGCAGCTCGCGCTCCGCTGCCGGGAACTCCACGCCCACCACGCCGCCCACGCCCACGCTCACGCCCACGGTCGCCTCCTCGCCGTACAGCTTCTTGGTGATCTCCTTGAACATATCCTCGCAGTCCATGGTGAGCGACGCCACGCTGGCCACGCCCGCGCCGCCCTCCATGGTGCTCTCAGCTCAGCTGCAACAGAACACTCCGACATGAACGTCTCCGCCATAGCCCATGACATAACTGCTAAGTACTTACTACAGTATATATTATAACTATCTGCTGTATACCTACTCCTAAGTCCTATGGTATTAATATTATTATGATAATGATATCATTAACATAATTAAAATTATAATTTATGTAAAATTCAATGTCCTGACTGACTGACTGACATATATATCAACGCACAGCCTAAACCGCTGGTCCTAGAGACATGAAATTTGGAGAGTGTATTCTTTGTGAAGACTAGGTATCCACTAAGAAAGGTTTTTTCGAAATTCCACCCCCAAAGGGGTAAAATAGGGGTTGAAAGTTTGTATGAAAGTCCGTCGTTTTTTAAGATATAGCCACGAAACTTGGTATATGAGGTGCGGGTTGAAAATGAAGAAATACCTGTATCACAGTTTTTGAAAATTCGATCCCTAAAGGGGTGAAATAGGGGATAAAAGTTGGTATGAAAGGCCTTCATTTCTCAAGATATTTTTCAAGTTATATCAACAAAACTTGGTATTTTGGCTTTCGGTAAAAAATAAAGAAGTACGTTAGTCACAGTTTTTCAAAATTCTACCCCCAAATCGTATATCGCTTAAAAACATTTACGTAAATAACGCGCCATCAATCAATAATGTAACTTCATAATGTAATTTTATGGATAAAACCATGGTTGACCATATTATTATGAGATAGTCTTGCGTTTAGATGTTAATATCGTCAAACTGTGATCATTCATTAATAATATAGTTGATAGTTGACTCTTTCATGAAATGATCAATTATACGATTCGGGCACGACATATCGATGCGTGCTCAATACGTGAGTGCGCGATACTACCGTGCGTATCACGTAATGTCGCATTACAGTGTGTACATTCAGTATATGTACATAATGATAGGTATGCGAGCTAGTGTCGCTCGGAAGCGGAACGATGGGAAAGGGCCAACTGCGCGTCGACAGCGTGATGCGAAGTCGATGGATGAGGAAGTGTGATGAGATATGATCGGCGGCGGGCGGCGGGCGCCGGGCGGCCCCCCGGGGGTGCAGCGGTGCACCCTCGCCGTACCTGCAAGAGCGCGAGGCTGCCGGCCGCGCGACGGGTGCGCGCCTACTAGCGGGTGTCGGGCCCTCTCCCGCCGCCCGCCGCCCTGCGCCCCCCGCCCGCCGCCCCGGCCGCCCAGCGCGATCGATGGCGCGCCGGCACACCGGCCCGCAGGCTCTCGCGCGAGGAAGCGCACCACAAACAAGTGCTGTAATATCATAATACCTAATTATTCTTTGCGCGACTTGCACGTCAGAGGGCAACCCCTCTGGCTCGTGATCCGCTATGATTTCCAATCTACATTTTATGATCATCATACCCTACCTCATAACTCCATAGTCTATAGTCTATACCGATCTTAAACCTAATTCACCTAATATTGTAAGACCTACTTATAGTTAAAGATAACAAGATAGATACAAAACAAATCCCTTTTAGTAGAAAGGATCGCAAAAACAAATTTGTGTGTAAAGCTTGACTAATTTGTTAGGCTTTTCTCTTTGTAAAATTAACGTGAGCCTCCTCTGCGAAAACTTTTTTTTATTTTTTTATTTATTTAATGGTTTGCCAACAGGTAATACACCATGACAACATAAAAATAACAAAACACATAGAAAACATTTTTGAGTGTACACCCAATTACTGGCAAGCCGGCATGCATTTATCATATCACGCAAGTGCGGGGTTACCAGTTAACAAATAGCGTTAAACTTAAAAAACTCAAAAAATACAAACAAAAAAAAAAAAAAAAGCAATCAGCTAAGATAAGTTATAAGTCTATGATACTGCATCAATGGACTGATGCAGCATCCTTTTGTACTGCTGTAAAGAGAGTGAATGAGGATCCGTGGTAATTTTACAGCTTTGAAGAGGTTATTGTACTCACGAAATATTCTAAGCAACACATTATTTTGTCCTAAGTTAGTTCTACATCCCTTAATAATAAACGGTTTGTAATTTGAAATACGCGAGCTTTTTCGAGGCACAGAAAACTTTATTTTAGATAAAATACTAGGGCAGTCAATTCCGTTATTTAAAATTTTGAAAAGAAGAACCTGGTCGGCTACCCAGCGACGGTTTTCAAGTGAAGCCATTTTAAAGAACTCAAGTCTTTGTCTGTAAGAAGTTAATTCCCCCTTTTTGTTTTGATGAGCTGTCAGCAGAAAGAGAAAACGTTTTTGAACTCTTTCGATTCTCTTCACTGGATCTTTATAAGATGGGTTCCAGATGCTCGAACCGTATTCTAATGTACTACGAATCAAGGCAGAATAAACAATCTTAAGGGCCAAACACGACTTGAATAATTTGCAATTACGCCAAATGAAACCAAGCAGCTTAAAGCATTTTCTCACTATGTTGTCTATGTGCGTATTGAATGTAAATTTCCTGTCGATAGTAATTCCTAGGTCTCTGATCTCCTCGACCTCATCCAGTAAAAGACTGTTGAGAGTATACGAAGTGGCATTTTTTTATATTAAGCGGCAGTTTATTCTTGACGGACCAGTCTGAGATGGAATCTAAGTCGCTTTGCAGAGCTAAAGCGTCTGATGGAGTTCTGATGGTTTTAAAAATCTTTAAGTCGTCAGCAAACAGTGAAAACTTTGATAACCTTACTTGGTCACACAAATTATTGACAAATACAAGAAAAAGAACAGGGCCCAGATGAGACCCCTGAGGGACGCCAGAAGGGACCTCAAATGGAGCAGATTCATATCCGCATACTACCACCTTTTGATGTCTACCAGTCAAGTAAGACCTGAACCAGGAGAGTAAATTCCCTTGAATGCCAGCCCAAAATAGCTTATTTATCAGAATGCGATGGTCGACCCGATCAAAAGCTTTACTTACGTCCAAGTATATAGCGTGCACTTGATGTCCTTTGTCAACTTCATCAATAATTTGAGTTGTAAATTCAGCCAAATTGGTTATTGTTGACATTTTATTACGGAAACCATGTTGTTGAGGGGCGAGAATAGATCTAAAGTGAAATGATATAAACGGACAGATCAGAGCTTCGAAGACCTTACCAAAAATAGATAGGAGGGAAATTGGCCTATAATTTAGTATGTCATCTGCTTTTCCACTTTTTGGAATTGGCACAATATTGGCAGATTTCCATTTTTCTGGAAAAATTCCGGTAGCCAATGAACGATTGAAAATACAACATAATGGATAAGAAAGAGTTTCAGCGCAATTTTTAATAAAAACAGCCGGCAAATCATCAGGTCCTGCTCCTTTATGTTTATCTAGTTTTTTTAGGGCAACTCCAACTGATTTAACATCTAGACAAATTTTAAAGATAATATTATTTCCTGAAGATATATTGGAATTTATCATCGGAGCATCAAGCGACCAGGTGCTTGTATCGTTGTGAACCGGTTGCGTATAAACAGAAGAGAAATGTTCAGCGAAAGCACCACAAATAGATAAGGGAGTTGTCATTTTTGTTCCGTTAAGCACCATTTCATTAGGGATAGTGGCTAGTGCCTCTATTTTTCCTTTTAGACTTTAAAAACGACCATAATACTTTCATGTTATTTTTGCAGATTGCTACTTCAATACTTTTTTTGTAAGTAGCGTAGCAACTATCGATTAAAAAATGACACCTTTTTCTGGCTTCTGCAAAATCATACTCTGCGAGGGGACATTTAGTTTTTTTATATTTAACACGATAAGAATCCTTTTCTTTAATTAACTTGATAAGGTTGTTACTAAACCAAGTTGGGTATGACCCACGTTTGATGATCGATTTGGGGACATGTTTATCAATCAGTCCTTGGATGACTGTGTAAAACTTGTCGACCATCTGGTCAACAGTGTCATCTTCATTGAAAACATTATTCCAATTGATTGCCTCTAGTTCTTCATTAATATTTTTATAATTAGCTCGGTGAAAATTGTATTTAAGCGTGTTATTTGGACTTATGCATTGTACATTATTAAAATTAGTATAAATTAGTAACGGTGGATGAAAAGGATTTATTTTACTCAAAGGAAAATCCGCGGCAAGAACTTTGGCGTGTAACACCCCACTGCATAAGACTAAATCTAAGGTTTTGTCGTCTTTGTTTCTAATGCTATTGTACTGCTTAAAATTATGAAGCGCCATGAAATCTGTAAGAAGATAACCTAAATTGGTACTAACACCTGTCGGTTGAGTAAGAGTTACGTTTAAATTTGACTTATCCTCAGCCCAGTGAATGAAGCCGAGGTTAAAATCACCTAAAAGAAGAACATCACTTTCGCTGCCAGAGTTAGATAATGCTTCACTTATCGACGAGAGCTGTCGATCAAGCCTACACAAAGTTGAAGGTGGGGGCAAATAAACTGCGCAAATGTGAATTCTTTGGGAGCGATTACCGGCAGAATTTGAGACCGTAACCCAGAGGTCTTCGTCGCTACTTTCCCAGCCTGCATTACGAAGCGCACTAAACCTACTCAAAACCGCTATCAAAACTCCACCACCCTCACCCTTTACATTGGCTGTACTAGACCTATCCCTACGAAAAACAGTATAACTATCATTCAATATTTCAGCATCGAATACACTATCGTTGAGCCAAGTCTCAGTAATAACTATTACATCATATTCACATTCAATACTAGCCAAATAAAGACTCTCTAGTTTGCCTCTAATACTCCTAGCGTTTTGGTAATAAACCTTTAAATTGCACAGAACCAGAACAGAACCTTTGACACCTTTATAGCTAAATCCAAAACATAGAATACAGGAACAAGTTAAGTTTTAATATTTTTAGGTACGTCAGTATTTTTAACCCAAATGGCAGGTGAGGAGTCGTCTTTTCTCATCATGACTCGGCCATGACGCACCCAAACGTATTTGTATCCGTGCTCCTTTTTAAAGTTGCGAGACAGGGCATGTAGGGCGCGATTCGCTGGCGAGAGGTGTTCGGACACGAAAACCGGAGCTTTGTCGGGCGTAGCTATGCCGAGGTGCGAACAGTTAAGTTTATCCAAGGGGTTTGATTTGTTGAATTTTAAGCATGCACTAAGTATTTCGTCCCGTTTACGAGGCGACGATAGTTTCAGAACGACGGACCGCGGCCTGGTGCTGCTCGAATTGACTTTGGCTATTCGTGTACAAGATATAATATCGTTTTGGCCAATTGGGTAGGAAATAGTTTTGCCAAGTTGCATTACAGTATTAATAAGGTTCTCTCTCGGGAATTCAGGTATGCACTGGAGTTCCAAATTACACTCTCGGGCCCTTTGTTCAATATCTGACATTTTATGGTTAAGTTCCCGTACGTTTTCCTGGAGTTTAATGTTATCCGCACGAAGCGTCGAAACCTCAGTTTTCAAGCATTTTATTTCACCTTCCATTTCGTCAAACTTGATGGACATAAACTCGACTGTTTTGATCAGTTCCGGGATTTGTGTTATGAGACTTTGAAGGGATGACAATTCTTTGTTAATGTTGTGAGTTAATGATGATTCCAGCAAACTAATTTTAGCCGACAAGGACTCTTCGAAACGATTCAAACGTTCGTCCATCGAAGAAAAGTCGATTGGTTCCTTGGGTTCGCTCGATACAACCAGGTCCGATGTCTTAACCGGGGTGTTGGTGTTGTCACCCTTGCTTCGAGGAATCTTGCATTCCGGACATTTCCAAGCGGTCTTGGCTTTAGAAGATAACTTGGAATAGTTTTCTTTCGACAGACCGATGCAAGTGTAATGATAGCTGTTAGGACATAAACTGCATGTTATTTTCTCTGCGGTATTAACATTCTGTTTACAGGCACTGCACGTACCTAAACATTGTTTCAGTCGCAAAACAAACACTTAGCGAAGTAAGTGTGGGTAAATTGAAAAAAGTTCTGTTTACTAATTCTCATTCACTCGTATCACAGCCACAAACTTTAAATAACACTGTTTTTTATTTGTTGCTATTAGCGGTTTATGTTTATTTAACATTAATAATTTTTTTCTGTTGGCGGATTATAGCAAAATAATTGTATTCTTTTCTTGCTAAATCATGAACTTCCGCAAAGTAACGCCTGATTCTATCCAATATTTTTATAACGTTATTTAGACTTTAATACGAAAAAGAAATATAAAAACAAAATAACTCAGGCGCCCGCACTTGCGCCGAAGTTGACGTTTTTGACAGAAATATGACATTCATTGAAAGCTGAGATAAGCATTGAGATAAGAGTGCGGGGAATAACGGAATTAGGAATCTGCTTATTATAGACTAAGAGATAACTGTACTTCTGGTAACTATCGCTAGGAAGGCTGATTCTTGTAATATAGTATTAAAGTAAAAGTATAGATCTATGTAAACACTCTAAAAACTGACGCCTGAAAAAGTGTTTTTCGTTGGGAATTAATGATAGGTACCTAGCCCACTTTTTTCTACCCACGACGTGTATATGTGTTTGCCCTAAGAGTGTGTGTTTGTTTGTTTGTGTGTATGTTTGTGCACTTTTTGTTTTTGCATTAGATATGTATAGCTTGTGAGAAGGTTCTTAGGTATATTTTAAGGTCAAAGTCCACCACGTTGCGCCGCAATAGTGTTTTTGTTTTAAAATTATGTTACTTTTTTCTGAAAAACTACTGTGCTGATTTAGATGCGGTTTTTTGTTTTAGATACTTACATTTAGCTATTAATATATACCTAGTAGGTAGAGCGCACAATGCGCCCTACTGCAACTTGTTGATCGTGATCACTAATCGGGGCGGTGTCACGTGCACATAGCTAGCTAACATACGAGAGAGAGAACTCCCTTCTCTGGCTAGGGGTAGGTACATACCACAACACGGAGGAGTATCCCGACTCCGTGATAGAGTGTGTAACTGTGTACTATAGATAGGCAAGGGCAGAGGCGTGACAGTCCGAACATATTATCTAACGGGTCAGTTGCAGGCTGCAGCAGTAGGTAGGTGAGTGCTCTACTTACGTTAGGGCGTCGTTAAACTAGTACATAACGTACCTACTCTTTACATCCTCTGTTCTTTAGATTTCGTATTAGATTTTTTGAAATAGAAACAAAAATACAGCTGTTCCTAATCGATACTTATAATAAAACTGTAACAGGTCCAATTCTGTACATTGAAGATATTTTGAATTTTTTTTTGGAGGGCACTCATTATTCGATACTGAAGCCAAATCTGTAATTTTTTTCATTTTTGTCTGTCTGTCTGTCTGTCTGTCTGTATCTTGGCCGCACATCACGCCGAAACTACTGAATGAATTCAAACGAAACTTGGCACGATTTGAGCCCATACTACGAGGTAGAACATAGGATACTTTTTATCCCGAAATTCTACCCCTGAAGGGGTGAAATAGGGGTTGAAAGTTTGTATGAAAATGCTTAATTTCTCAAGTTATCAACCGACTTCAAAAAAAGGAGGAGGTTCTCAATTCGACTGTTTAGTTAAAATATCAACAATAAAATAAGTACTTTGTATAGCGTGTGCTTGTTGTTGTAAAGTTGGCGCGGGAGTTTGAAGTCGGTTGTTTAAAAAGAATTTTTTATATTAAATTATAGCCATGAAACTTGATATACGAGCTGCGGGTTGAAAATCAAAACATATATGTGTTTCACAGTTTTTCAAAATTCCACTCTGGAAGGGGTGAAATAGGGGTTGAGAGTTTGTATGAAAATCTTTAATTTCTCAAGTTATAGCCATGAAACAGCATTTGGTCTGTCGTTAAAATATGAAGAAGTACGTGTTTCACCATTATAGGGAGATTATACCGTGGGATAGTAATATAGGCTACTTTTTATCCCGAAAAATTAAGGAGTTCCCGAATCAAAAAAACACTTAAAACACGCGGACGGAGTCGCGGGCATCAGGTAGTGATTAATAAACTGTTAAAGTTAAAAGCGCGTACTCAGCGGGTTGGACGGCCGCGGCCGGCTTCCTGTTCGGGTGGTCGGGGGTACGATTTCAGGCCACTTCAATATCAATTAAATACACATTAACATATCGCTTATATGTATAATTTATCGGCGAAGGAAAACATCTGAGGAAACCTGCATGCCCGCTGTTATAATATGGTATTATGGTAAAATATATAAAACACGACACCCGCGAGAGTTCTTCATAATATTGGTCAGCCCTTCTCATTCTGAGAGAGATGCTCAGTGGAGAGCCGGTAATGCGTTGAAGTGATGATTTAAAAACCGGAGCGCGACGCGGGCCTTCCTCCGCGCAGCATAGCGCGCTCACCGCACACCTTCGAGACACGTTCGTTGGACGCGTGGCCGGCGCGCGTGCTGTGTATGATGCACCTTAGAGCAGCTGGACTGTGGGCAAGGCGGGGGTGAGCCTCGCTCGGGCCGACAAGCTCCGCCTGCTGCACCCGCTGCACAGACGCACGGCCAGCGCGGCGCTCAGCATCGCGAGAAGTCGCCGCTTGTGCATGTTTCGCGGTTGTCGTATTCAGCTTTAAAAAAAATAACTTTGAAAAAAAAAAACTGCGTACCTACTCAACTTTTAAATTCAATGAAATATTATTATTTTTATGATATAAGTAACTACTATAACTTCCTACCTAAAATGAAATGAAAAAACTAATTATTTTCGTCTTTCTGAGAAATATCCTTACTAATATTATAAATGGGAAAGTGAGTTTGTTTGTATGTTTGTTCCGCTTTCACGCCGTAACTACTGAACCGATTGCTTTGAAATTTTGCAGACGTAAAGTTAGAAGTCCGGATTAAATAATAGGGTACTTTTTATCCCGGAAAATTAACGAGTTCCCGCGGGAACTAAAACTCCTCAATCCAAGCGGACGAAGTCGCGGGTATCAGCTAGTAAGTAGATAACTATGATAACGTAACTTAGGTACTTACTTATTTAAAATAAGTACTTAGGTACCTACCTAAGTTACGTTATTGGAAAGAAAAGTTAACTATTTATTGTTATATTTTATTATCATTGTCATATAACATATTCTAATACCTACCTAATTCGGTCGATCATTTTTGTCTACCCTAACGCAGACTATATACGGTCTATTTGGGCTGCCAACACCAGCCTGTGTTAAAATAAAAAAAATCGCGTTTCTTCCCTATATTATACTCGTTGTGCTAATTGATAATAATATAATATTTTGAGATGATATTAAGTAGGTATTATTAACTTATCCAAAAATATAGGAGGTTAACGTTCATATACGTATAGGTATTCTTTGGACATGTGAAAACATTAAGCCGATGCAACAGCTCATTAGGTCTTAATGAGGGAGAATCGAGGAGATTACGCCAACAAGTCGTGCTGCATAGCTATATGTAGGTACGTCGAGAACATACAAACACACGCGCCGCTCGCGTATGAATGAAAACGACGATGACGCACCGCTGCAGGAATCAATAGTACGCGGCGAGCGGCGGCGGCGGCTCGGCGGCGGCGGTTCATCGACCAGCTCGGGCTCGACCGCGCTATCTGGGTCGACGGCGGGCGGGGGCGCGTGCGCGGCGGGCGGGCGGCGCTCAGTCGCGCCCCGGCCGCGGCCCGACCCGACCGCCGCTCTCCTGCCGGCCGCGCGCCCGCCCCATGCCGCGCCCGCGCCGCCGCTAGTCGGCATGGCCGGCGAGCCGCCCGCTGCCGCCGCCCCACCGCCTAGCCGCCGCCGCGGGCAGGTCACGCCGCCCGCCCGCCCGCCCCGGGCGCCGTTCGCTGCCGCATGTATCGACCGCGCGCCCGTGCAGCGAGCGGCGCCTCCACGGGCGCGCTATAAATACGCGCGACCCTCACCCACTACCCTAGGAACTGATACCGTGCGCGTCCGCCGCCGCCGTGACGCGGGGCGGCGCCCTGCGTCACGGCCGCGACGACGCCCGCTCGCTGGCGGCTCCTCTCGCGACACCTCTCACGATGACTGCAGCGTTGCGACCGTTGCCGTGTTGCCTGTTCGTTGACGCTCCGGAATGCTTAAAAAATATTGATCCGATGGTACCGGTTACCTCTTGAGCTCCTACGACGCACCACACTGACATGTTCGCCTAGAGGCGTCGCAAGGCCGCCGGCAGGGGCCCGCGGAAGCCGCCGCCGGAGCCAGGAGCGGGAGCCGCCGGCGCCGGGCCCGCCCGCGGGGGCCGCGTGATGCACCGCCGACTGAATGCCTACCATAATATTTATCTGTTCGTGAAACAGGTGACAGCAAATGGATATTTTCGCCGACATTAGTGTTATTCCATGTGTTTACCGAAAGATTTCCAATCGACCTTAAAGTTTCGAACGTAATCGTGCTCTTTGTAATAAAATCAAAAGGTTCAAAGGATTTGAAACGTAAAAAGTGGTGTAAAAGTTTCCAGCTGTGCAGTTCCAGTGAGTTGGTACTTAGTGTTCGAGCCGCAGCGAGGGCGCCGCGCGAGGGACCGAGCGGGCGCCATGAGGCCCGCGGGGCGGCTGGCCTAGAGGAGCGGCGAGCCTTTCCGCGGGGGACCTGTAGGTAGGAGGGCGCCACTCCCACACCCACACAACCTGAAAACACTGCTACCGAATCTCAAGACCGCTGCTTGAGATTCGGTAGCAGTGTTTGCCCAAATTGCAATGGCAAAACTCACACGCTCACAGGTTACCTACCTTAGTAATGGAACTGTTAACATAGGCCTGCAAGGATCTTGTAGGTCCGGCTCTACCTTCCTTACATCTTATTCCCACGTGTGATGATATGGTGTTATGGCGTATTTTGCTGCTGCCTACTGACGTCATCTGATGGCCCCTCCACTGAGCGAGCATGTGTGTGTGTGTTGCAGATGTGCAGCCTGGCGGCGCTGGCGCGCGGCTGCCGGCCCGCCGCCAAGCCGTGCTGCCTGTGCTGGTGCTGCTGCTGCTCCTGCTCCTGGTGAGCAGACAAACTCCGCCCCGACACACTCCACCCGCACTCACTACAATGTTGTGTTTGATGTGTTCAATATCTAACGTTCTTCCCTCCATGCCCCTTTGTTTTGGTTGGTTTCATTATCGAGTTGACATATCGATGTCACCGTAAGATTTTAAAAACCGTTGGATTATAATCCAACTCGCGAAATTGTAAACTGTCGAATGATTACAATATAACGGATTATTTTTCGGTAGATTGTAATCTGTTAGGTTTATTAAGCCGATAGAACCTAAGTGCCCGGCCCTAACCTACAAGAAAGAGACAAGAAAACGTAAATACAATGAATATTTCAAAAATTGACACCTAAAACATTGAACGGTTCACAATCTTTCGACTGTTTACAATCTATCGAAAAAAAAGCGTTAGATTACAATCTTACGGTTTTTACAATCTTACGGTGACATCGATAAGGCCCACTTCAGACGTTTTGTAGGTCCGACAATCGGGCCGACATTGTCACCGACACTTTTCACCGACAATCAAATCGGCCGATTTAGAACTCAAATCAGCCACCGATAAATCAGTAGGTAGGTACCTATAATTAGGTTGTTGAATGAAAAAAAAAATTTGGTAAAATTTTTAAAAAGAACCACGTGACTGCGAAAGCGCCACGATTGATCGCCATGTTTGTGACGTCATAATGTTAAAGCAATTTCACAATAGTAGTGTCAACACTGCATCAGCTGTGTGCCACAATGAATAGAAATTGACATTGTGATTTGTGACGTCACAATGTCAATTTTTCGCTCGGGTTTATTCGGCGTGTTTTCAGTACTGAATTCAAATATTTATTTTTAATTTGATATAACTTTTAAATAATAGCGAAAATAAATAAATAGTGTTTTTATAAAACTTATATAATAATATGATGTTTCGATTTATGAAAAAAAAAATTCACTCAAAAACCCAGTTGTTAAAATTCATACCAAAGAGCACAATCAGAAGTTTCATTGGAACAAGCCTTTTAATAAGCTATCGTGTGACGGTCGACCTTACGGCGGCAAGCGACAGTGACAGTTGACACAGCAGTCGCGAGTCGCGCCGCATTAACACACGTGTCATTGGCGAAGTAAATTGTGCTGTCTTGGCATAAATAAAAGCCAAAACTAAGAAGAAGAAGAAGAACCTTAACACATTAACAGTACTTAATTGGTTTCTAGACAGTTAGAGATTTTTTAGAAATTAATTATTTAATTGTTTATTTACAATTAAGTAGGTACATATACTTACTTATTTGATATTTCTTTGCGAACAGTAAAACTCGTGAAATTACGAACCTACTACGTTACCTACTATCACGATTAGAGTGCATTTATTATCTAAATTATGAACGTTTTGATTGCAGGGCGAAGTGGTAAGTGGCGACAGCTGGCGGCGGCTGAGGCGCACGCGCGGCTGATCGCGACTACACCTTTATAAGTATAACAATTGACAATTGTAGTTACTCAGTAGTAGTACATTGGAATTAGCTGTGAAGTCACAAGTTGCGGTGAGGGGATGGCGATTACACATCATTAAAATAGTCTTATAAGGTCCCGGATTCGATCTCCGGCCGAGTCCATTTAGGAATTTATATCTCTTTTCTGAATTTTCTGCAGTAGGCTTAGCATGCGCACTGCGAGGTATCTCGCGACGAGAAAGAGAGTGTCAAGTATGTTGTCAATGCCGGCTAATTTCTCATTTACCCTAACATGCACAAAATCCGGTATATTACAAGAAAAAATTTGTCGTCATTTAAGGGTTCGTAGAGATAGATACCACAACGAGACAAGTCATATTATGTGTAACCATGTTAGATTCCGTAGACAAATAGAGATAGCGGGTAGACATAATTTTAATCGTTCTGCGCATGCTAGCCCTACTGGTCTGGTAATAAGACCAGGGGCTAGTAACCACCCTCGCCAAAGACGTTCCGCCGAGCGCTTTTGCGGTCCAGTACGATGCCGTGTAGAAACCGATTACTTAGTATCTTAAACAGGTTACCCCGCTGCTATCTTAGGTTGCATCGTTCATTACTTACCGTCAGGTGAGACCGCAGTCGAGGGTTAACTTGTAGTGGCATAAAGAAAACAGTGAAGCCGAGACAAGAAGTAATCAATCATGATTAATGCGATCACTTACGACTGGCCGCTACTTTGGGCCTACAGTACAGTCTACATAGCATAGAGATACGGCGTCCGCGTGGAATTCGCTTTGTGGCGGTTTCTAACATGGCGCTGCTGGGGATTTTCCAGAGGGAACTTTTGAATTTTCCGGTGTAATTAAAATGAAGCGTTGAGATTTTTGGGGGAAATATAGGTAAGTTAGGAGTGCTTGACTAATGACTGACTGACTACAGCCCATTGACGTCCCACTGCTGGGCACAGGCCTCCACTCTCACAGGAGAAAGGGAATTAGAGCTTAGACCCACCACGCTGCTCCAATGCGGGTTGGCGTGCTTTAACGTCTATTATCATGTTAGTGATAATAACCGGGACCGACGGCTTAGGAGTGCTATTATTTATTGAATTGTTACTAAAAATATAATTTAGTACCTACTCAGCTATAAAGTTCAATTTTGGAGGTCATACCTAGGTACATGACACGTACACGACGTATTTATTGGCAAAGCAAAAGAAACTTTATGTTTGTCTGATAGAGTTTGCTATTATATAGGTTTAGTTGTGTGTGTCGCAGGCTGGCGGCGCGCGGCGCGGAGCCGGGCCCCGGCAAGAAGCCGCGCGACGCCGGCCCGCACGAGCCGCTGCTGCTGGACGGAGACGCGCCGTGAGTGTCCCCCTGTGTGTGTGTCCCTCGCCGCCCCACGCGCCGCACTTACGCGCGCCCTCTGTTGCAGGCCTACGCTGGAGGAGATCCAGAGCTGGGGCCAGTCGTTCGACCGCCTCATGCGCAGCGCAGGTACTTACCGCGTGTGCGCGCCGCCCGCGCCGCCGCACGAGACGAGCATTGCTCGAACTTCACACCACTGACATAAGTTGGCTGTCATGTTTACAATGAACGACATCAAAGTATTTTACAGTGGCTTATCCGCGCATAAGTGATTTTTGAGTCATTTTTATTGTCTCAAATAGATTGGCTTCATTATCGATCATTTAATTTTTGTCCATCTGTCTATCCGCCCGTCTGTCTCTCTGTTACGGCATGAGTCCTCACGCTGAAACTAATGAACGGATTTGAATGCAAATTGGAATAGATACTTAGAGCTGATACTCTGACTATGTCACCGTTTATCCTAAAAACCCACTGGGTTGCATGGATAGGTAATGGGATGAAAGCTTGGATCGATTAATTAATTTCATAACTTCGATAAATTCAATGACATTTATTTTCTTCACAAAATTGAAAAATTATAAATAATATAAATAAAAACTGTTTTATTAGATAGATAAATACTGTTGCTGATACTGATAGATACTGTCTTATTAGATACTGTCAGATATCTGATGAACTTCAGATCAGATCAGAAATGGAAGGTGAAACTCCACCTTAGGCTGCATCACCACTTGCAAGCAAGTCTGATTGCAGCCAAGCGCCAAAAGCGCTAAATATTTATTAAAAAAAAAAAAAAAAACTCCTCAACGCGTAACAGCAATTTGCGATCTATGCAATAGCCTAATTAAACGTGGATTCCAACCACACTGTAGGTATGAGACAGGTAGCGCGCTGTAGTATATATATGAGCAGCAGGAGTGAGTAGGGTGAGAGTGCGAGTCAGGCGGCGGGTAGCATGTGTGATGTGCGGGGCTCGTGTTGCAGCGGGTCGCAAGGTGTTCCGCGACTTCCTTCGCGGCGAGTACTCCGAGGAGAACATCATGTTCTGGCTGGCGTGCGAGGAGCTGAAGCGCGAGACGGACCCCGACGCTGTGGAGGAGAAGGCGCGCTTCATCTACGAGGACTACATCTCCATCCTGTCGCCTAAGGAGGTGCGTACCTACACGTCGCCGCCGGGTGGGCTAGCCGCTGGGCAGCGGCGCACCGCCACGCCCCTGACCGCTCCCCGTGTGCCGGCAGGTGTCGCTGGACTCGCGCGTGCGGGAGACCGTCAACCGCAACATGGTGGAGCCGACGCCGCACACGTTCGACGAGGCGCAGCTGCAGATCTACACGCTCATGCACCGGGACTCCTACCCGCGCTTCGTCAACTCGCCGCTCTACAAGGCGCTGGCGAGCCTCAGCGCGCCCGAGCCCGAGCCCGAGCCCGCGCCCGCGCCCGCGCACGCTCCCACCCCGGTCGCGCACGTAGCGTAGCCGCCGGCGGCACCACCGCCCCCCCTGTACATAGCTAGGTTAAGGTACGAGCGAGGCGCGCGCCGCGGCAACTTCGCTGGTCCACCGCCGCCCCCGCCTCCCCCCCGCACACCTCCGCACACCCCTGCACCCCGCACCCCGCACAACCCTACCGCACCCGACCGCGCATCTCTTGTTAGAAGCAATAAAGGTGGACCAATTAAGTTTGCCCGAGAGTCAACGAATAAATCTGTTCATGTACATTTGTGTTTTATTGATGACCTCCCTGGCGCTTTGGTGAGCGCTGTTGTCTCTGAAGTGGAAGATCCAGGGTTCGATCCCGGATCAAATTGAGAATTTATAATTTCGGAATTTACTCTGGTCAGTCTGGTGGAAGGCTTCGGCAGTGACTAGTTAGCATCCTAACGACCAAGCGCGCTGCAAAACGATTTAGCCATCCGGTACGATATCGCATAAAAGCCGATAGGTATGCTTCTCAATAGAAGTGCCAGAACCGGACCGCTCGCGACCATGCAAAACTATGCGGCCTGCCCGTTGTTTTCTTGGGCTTCACATTTTCTAATTCCTTACAGAATTTCAAGGCGAAGAAAGTTGAATAGAGATGGAATTCTGTTCACCTTCCGTCGCCTGCAATCATAATTAGTAATTTTTTTTTATTAGGGTTCCGTACCTAAAAAGGAAAAAATCGTCCAAGTGCGAGTCGGACTCGCGCACCGAGGGTTCCGTACTCAAGAAGTAGGTATAATTACCTTTGTTAATGAACCGCAAAACTAACTTTGTTTGTAGAGGTTTACTGTTAATATCAAAAAATTACGTTTGTTGTATGGGAGCCCCTCTTTAATATTTACTTTATTGATATTTAATTATTTATTTTGAAAGGTAATATACAAGTTAATATTCTGTTAAAATTTGAACCGTCTACCTGTTACCGTTTTTAATATTGAGCAAAAAAATACGAAAAAAACACGTTTATTGTATGGGGACCCCTCTTAATATATATATTTTTTTAATTTTTAGTATTTGTTGTTATAGCGGCAACGGAAATACATCATTTGTGAAAATTTCAGCTTTCTAGCTATCACGGTCTAGGAGATACAGCCTGGAGACAGACAGACAGACAGCGGAGTCTTAGTAATAGTGTCCCGTTTTTACCCTTTGGGTACGGAACCCTAAAAACGGAACCCTTATAGGATCACTTTGTTGTCCGTCCGTCTGTCTGTGAAGACCCTTTTTCTCAGGAACGCATGGAGGTATAAAGCTAATTATTCATATTATAAAATACTCAGGTCTACTGTCCCTTGGAGCTGTGAAAAAATCAAACTTCTAAGCCAACGCAATCAAAAGATACAGCCGTTTAAATGCTGCAAATTTTCGACACTCGCAAGGGAGTCAAAACCTACAGGGTACTTCCCGTGAACTCAGAATCTTGAAATTTGGTACGAAGCAACGTCTTATAGCACAGATTAAAGGAAAAATTGCGAAAAGCATACATTTTTAGTTACATATCATATAATAAAAATATTTTTATGCAAATTTTCGACACTCGCAAGGGAATCAACACCTATAGGGTACTTCCCGTGAACTCAGAATCTTGAAATTTGGTACGAAGCAACATCTTATAGCACAGATAAAGGAAAAATTGCGAAAAGCATAAATTTTTAGTTACATCATATGATAAAAATATTTTTAATACCTAATTTTAAACTTACTACCCTTTTCCGCATGAACGCGTAGAGGTATTAAATTGAAATTAAAATAGATAAGTGGAATAAAAATACTATAACTTTTACTTATATACCTACAGGTTTGTACGGAACCCTCGGTGCGCGAGCCCGACTCGCACTTGGCTGGTTTTTTATTTTAGGACACCCAACAGGTTACCCAGCAAGGCGACCGCGTATCTTTTGCATCAATCATTGATACATCGCAATCACCTCCGATTGGCTGAATTTATGGTATTCTTGTTGCGTCAATGGATTTCGTCCAATTGTGGAAGAGTGTTAACCAATCAGAGGTGATTGCGATGCATCAATGATTGATACAAAAGATACATGATCGCCCTGTGGATCGAGTGCATTTACACATTAGACAATAGTATCGAATCAATCGCTGTCAACCAACTGTCCACTGTTCAAAAACCACAAATCAAGCTCTGAATACCGGGTTCCCGAATCCCGGACTAGTCGCCGGCCCGGCTACAGCCCGGGCTCTGGAGCAAGCGAATACGAACTGGCCTTTGACTATGAGCTTCTCGTTGAAATAAAAACGTAGGCAGCAATAATTTACTAAGTCTATTTTGTTGTCCCCAGAATCTAAAATCGGCCCGACTTATAACCATATTATTTTCTTTTATCAGTACCTATAAATATTATAAATTATGCCAAAGGTTAGATGGATGGATGTATGGATGGATGTTTGTTACTCAATCACGCCCCAACGGCTCAACGAATCTGGATAAAAATTGGCACAGAGATAGATTATAGTCTGGAATAACACATACTTAGGCTACTTTTTATCCCGGAAAATTAAAGAGTTCCTGCGGGAACCGAAAAACCTTAATTCACGCGGACGAAGTCGCGGGCATTAGCTATTTTTCTTATAAAGTTTGTATGTGTGGAAGTCCGTTAGTCTTTCACGCCAGAACCGCTGAACGGATCTGTATGAAATTTGGCACAGAGATAGATTATAGTCTGGAATAACACTTAAGGTACTTTTTATCCCGGAAAATTTAAGAGATCCCGCGGGAACCAAAAAACTAGTGTTTCGCTTGCATCGCGCGTGAATGGTTGTTTTTAAGCATTCCTTATAGTTTAGGACTACGACTGCGTCCGTTAGATAGGTAATTTGTTTTCACCTATTGGGAAGCAAGCTAACAAGTAGCAACCCTGGCTTAGGCCATGTGCATAATTTCTGCAGGACGACCGCGTATCTATTGCATCAATCATTGATACATCGCAATCACCTCCGATTGGCTGAATTTATGGTATTATTGCTGCGTCAATGGATTTCGTCCAATAGTGGAAGAGTGTTAACCGATCAGAGGTGATTGCGATGTATCAATGATTGATGCAAAAGATACGCGGTCGCCCTGCTTTTGCTTGAGGAATGTGACATGTATGTCGTATCTATGGTATTATTGATCTATGGCAGTAGCCGTTGGAAAGTCTCGAAAGTCTGGTGTGCTAAAGGGATACTAACACGTATTTCGAGAGCGTTATTTTGGTTCATCTAATAAAATTGACGATGCAAAAACTAACGTCGTTGAGAGTTTTTTTTACTTAGAAGAGTTGGAACCCAGAGCCGTACAACCAGTTAAATAAAAAAAGAGATTTTTTCAATTGTCAATGTCACTGTCAGTAGAATGTCAAAATATGTTGTGATCAGTAGGGCGACCGCGTATCTTTTGCATCAATCATTGAAACATCGCAATCACCTCTGATTGGTTAATACTCTTCCACTATTGGACGAAATCCATTGACGCAGCAAGAATACCATAAATTCAGCCAATCGGAGGTGATTGCGATGTATCAATGATTGATGCAAAAGATACGCGGTCGCCCTGCGGATATCTATACCTCTCTCTGTCTTAAAACGTAGTGGCATAGCCGTCTCCACAGAGTACTTTTTATATACGGGGCCGTCTCTATCTCCTGTAGGATAGAGACGGCTATGGTAGTGGTTATATTCTCTTTGCTGTCTACGGTATATCCCATCCTTGATCCTAACCTCAAATTGATCTGAGCTCAAAATCCTCCAAGGAAAATTCAATAATTCAAAATTGAAAAATTCAATAATTCTCTGCCTCAAAGTCAATAATTTCTTCAAACTTCCAATAATTTTAACCTCAGGACACGTGAACCGCTGCTTTTTTATCTGATTGTAGTGGAATTTGTGTATTTTAAAATTGAATATTTTGTAGATACTATTAATTTTACCTGTCGCCTTTTAGACTTCCCGGGCCAAATGGAATGATCTCCCGGTATTTTTACTTAGACTTGGAAATCGACTTGTAAGTATTGCATAATATACTAATAATAATAATAATCTCTTTATTTCAGGCATATCTAACCTAACCCATACAAAACGCAAAAACACATCAAATCTAATTTAAAAGTTAGTAACAAAAATACTTACCCGCCCGGTAGCTATATTTCCACCATTCCAGTACCTCGGAGGGCAGGCTGTCCAGTTAACCGTCAATGTGCCAAGGAGGGTGTTGGAGCTGCGCAATAGCTTGCTTACTATGGATGCGGCACGCTTGCGTACGATCGCGTAGAATCGCTGCAGTGTAGAGGCTTCCTCAATGCATAGTCCTCACATCTTTTTAACAGATTTCTAAGACCACTGAGCGAGGGGCTCAACAGAACCATTCCATAAGTGCATAGCTATTTTCTGTTTCTTACATAGTTTAATGTAAAAACTTTGGTCAGTATAATGTCTTTCTCTGCGTCATATTTCTTTGCTTGCTGAGGGACGTAATCCCATTACATTAATCACATCATGACAGGGGTTTACTTGGGATAATAATGTGGTGGGTTCCCAGATTCTTCCTCATACAACACTACTTAGAATACTATTACAAATCGTAGGTTTCTTACAATTATAACTTATCAGATGTTAGTGATAGTAACCAGGATCAATGGCTTAGCATGCTCTCTGAGGCATAGAGGAAATGAAAAAAAAATTACCTGATTTGCGTTGTTGTAACTAGGCCGCATCCCTTATTTAAAGTAATTTTTAGTACCTTCTGATTTCCCTACATGAAGAGACACAAATCTATTGTCTGTAATCCATTGGTGTGATCTGTAATCATCATGCAAGTTCAAAGTCTTATTTTATGATGATTGTTTCAACAATGGTCGGTTGTTAGGTGTAAGTGAGTAAAATTTAGAGCGATAAAGTTGTCTAATCTGAAAACGAAAGTACCTCTAATGTATTTACACAATATTAATAATAAAGCACCTAGATGTAGGTTTAGGTAAAGTGAAACACACATTTCTTTTTGTTATTATTGCTCGTTCAATCAAGTAGGTCAAGTTGTGAATGTTCAGTGAGGTGTGTTCATTTTCAGTTTAGAGACAGTCTAGTACACAGAAAATCTAACATTATGACACATACCTGAGAAGTACAGGCTAGGTATCCTGCAGCTCTTCTTCTTCCACTATATACTCCAGCAGTCATGGTGTATGTAATAATACTTGGACGCAGGAGCTCGGCGGGCGACCCCTCGCTAGCGGCTCAGCAGGTGCTGCAGACAGCAACCGGGGAGCTGTTTGGGCAGTGCGGGGCGGCGGGGGCGGACGTGCTGCGCGCGCGGGCGGGACGCGTGCTGGTGCGCGTGCGCGGAGCTCAACTGCGGCGGCTACGCGCGGCGCTGGCGCTATCGGCGCGTGGCGTGCGCGTGCACGCTGAGGCGCCTAGTCTGCAGGCGCTCCTGTAGCACCCGTGAGTTGCTGCTAATTGACGATATTTAATATACCTAGGTCGAGTAGGTAAAGCTGAATGAAGGGGTGACAGAGCGAATCTTTTGGCGTAGCCCATCCATTTTACATCTACATTTATAGAAATTGTTTATTAAATAAAAATAAATTATCAAATGGAAATCTACAGAGCATATTGAGCTTTTATATAGTTTGACTTGATACCGTTCTTATCCAGTTTGTGCGGCGCACCTATAGCATTGATTGTGTGGCGACGGTTTTCGCGTTGCAAATGTTCTATGCTGGATAAGTGCTCTCGACTGTTCACCAATTAGATACTTCATTACCTTGTTTCAGTTCTTTTTGTGAAACCTTGGATCATTGTCTAACATGATATTTGGAGTTCCTCGATTGGGATATAATGCAGCACTTTTGAAGTAAAATATTTGCAAAATTTTGAATGTAATATTATAATATAGCATGAGCATCAATTACCTATGTATGTAATATGAACTGTTCAACTGTCACTAAAATAGAAAACTCATTGCTTACACCAATCGGCCTGAATTTTCAAGTTGCCATTTTGAATATTTGTATTTGCCCTGCCTTTGCTAACTTAGTATTTCAGTAAGCTATATTCAGTATTTTCGACACCTTTAATTTTTTGAAATGAAAACTTTAGGAGCGTTGAGCACTTTTTGGTAGGGGGTAAAAATGTGGATTACGCGAGATCGACACCGTTCTTCTTAAGACAAAAGGTCTTAAGTATGTAATTAAACTTTAATACCTTAGTTTTAAGGTTTATATTAATAAGTGCTGTGTAACCGTGGGCGACACCTCGCGTTGTTACGAATACAAAAGGTCTCAAATATAAATATAGTACATTCGTAATTAAATTTTTAAGCCTTGGTTTTAAGGTTTATATTTGAAATATTTTTATTACTGTATATAAGTATTCGCTTATATAAAATTCTAAGTTTGCTCGTTTAAATACTACCCCTTTTAGTTCCACCAGGAGTTGCGAGCTCACCTGATAAAGCGGTGTGTGGTCAGTTGCAGCATGAGCGCTCCGGAGGGTGGGGTGCGCGAGTGGCGGCTGGGGGATGCGGGGCAGCACGTGCTGCTGGTGGCTTCGCCTGAGGAGCTGGCGAAGCCGAGCACGGTGAGCCTGCCCGCGCCCGAGCCGGCGCCTGGCCTCATCCTGCCCGACGGCTCCATCAACTGGGGCTGCCCGTGCCTGGGCGGCATGGCCACTGGCCCCTGCGGGACGCAGTTCCGCGACGCCTTCTCCTGCTTCCACTACAGGTGCCGTGTCGTTCCCACCATACACCATACACCACCACTGCACTACTACACTATATACATGTCCGTGGCACGTGACAGCAGTGCGTATTCATTCGTTTTGTGTGAATGAATGAGATAATTACATAATTTTCTGACCCTTATTATGTGCCGCGCTCAAACTTGAAGCTAAACGACCCCTACTGAATTGTATTGAAAGTACTTTATTGGTGTTAGTATAAGATAGGATATGTTGTAACGGGCGTGTTCTCGTTGGCAGCGAGGCCGAGCCGAAGGGCAGCGACTGCTACGAGAAGTTCAGCGTGATGCAGGACTGCATGGCGCAGTACCCCACGCTCTACGCCAAGGACGACGACGACGAAGACGAGCTCGCAGCCGCGCTCGACGCCGACGCCGACGCCGACGCCGCCGCCGCCGCCACCGCCGCTCCCGTTGACTCGACCGCCGCCGCCGCCGGCGCCGAGCAGTAGGTGCGTTCACTTTACCTCTCGCTGGGAAGTTGGCTATCGGGTTCGGGGATCGAGGCAGGACAAAGTCTGTAGGCCCTCTTGTTTAACTATAAATAGAACCTATAAAATGAAGGGAAGTATTTAAACGAGTGAAAATAAATTTAAATTATAAGTGTCAAGAAAACAAAATATAGCTTACCGAAATACTAAGTTAGCGACAGACTGAGGATGACTACAAATATTGAAAATGTCGACTTGAAAATACTAATTTGAGTTACTGGTTATTCATAACGATCAGTTCAATAATTCTTAAGCGAACACTTTTCTATTTTAGGGACAATTTTATTCAAGAATGCTGCGTTATATCCTAATCGAGGTGTTCCAAATATCACCTAGGGCAATGGAAAACCAAGGACTTAAAAAAAAACTAAAACAAGCCGAAATATAATGCGAAATCGGCCGCGGCTATCACAAATGAAATAAGAGCGATGTGACGGCTTATTCCAAGTTTTAATTCGATTGATCGTATAGGCATTCGATGACATTAGTGTAAAATACAGTTACTAAAATGAATCTAAATAGCATCGATTTAAATTCACAAATTCAGTAGGTACAATCAATTTTAATTTGGAAACAATGCTTTTAAGGTTCATTTTACTTTAACGCTAATGTCATCGACCGGAATAGGATCGAACCGGAGGTGTGCCTGGGAACCCACCGCATTCTTACCCTATGAAAATCCCTACCATTATGCGATTAATAGAAAGGAGTCACGACCCCCAGCAATAAAAAGTGAACAAACAAATAATTATTGCAAGCGACTACGAGGCTCGACGTCATCCGAACGCGCACAAATTCACTCGAACTCCCGCGCTGCACAGTGTTGTCGCCTCGTTGCCCCGCCCCCTAAGTTTGTACGAGACGAACTAATCTCTTTTGCTATTTTCATAATAATAAAATACTAAAATAGAACAACAAATATCTCAATTAGTAGCGCATTTTATATATTTTTTGTGATTTATTACTAAACGCAAGCAGCTATTACGCAAGTTAAATAAATCTTTCGCAAACTTATTTTAATTCCTTTAACAGTCGTCAGTTAATTTTTTAGTCGCTCGATTAATAATATCCCTAAAATTAATATACTTTTTGTCGTCAAGTGCTAGAAATTAGTATGGAGGTTTGAATTACAGACTAAGCTGCTGTGGAAACAAGGACACTCCGTTTAGTCGACCTTACGGCGAGGGGTGAAGCTGCTGTGAACGGACTGTACCCTTGTCGCAACATTTAGTACATTGAGGTCGTTGAGCGTATTCTAGTGTCGAATCACTTTGGCGTCGGAGTAAAATGGATCTAAATGCCTTTGATATAAAATTATTAGTAGCACAGATCCCAACCCAACCTAGGATTTCAAATTTTCCGCTTGCAATGCTGGCTGTGGATGTATGGATGAACTTGAGCTTTAAAGCATAGCGTTTAAGATACATTTTTCTTTAATGCGAGATTATGTTCAACGCCCGTATGAATTGGAATTTTGTGGTAAGGGTACTACTGGGCGACGCATGCGATATTAGTTGAACTATTTCGTCGTTACAATAGGCATGATGACAGTAACCAAGAATCAATGAAATTATGAATTTATCTAATGAAATAGGATTCATGGATTATAAAAAACGTATTTATTTTTCAATTTCGAGTGAGATTTCTATTTATTTTGATAAAATAAAACTATAAAATACAGCAATCCGCCATATTTAATAAAACACCAAGAAGCGAATGACGTCACAATTGTTTGTTTTCGAGCTTTGACAATCACACTATTGTTTACTGCACACTGCACAGAGTACATTGGTAAAAACAATAGTGACGTCACAAACGACACGACACCGCCGAACGTTTTGGCGTGAATTTTTAAATTTAAATTTCAAATGCCAATTTCATCTACCAAACCTTATTTTTCTGCTGAAATAAGATATTTTTTCGAAATAGTAGATATACCCGAATATAATCTGACCATCTATCAAAATCAGTCATCATGCCTATTGTATCATTTTACCGAACATGTGTGAAGGAACATGACTTTTCTTATTACCGATTCAAGTTATTATTTAAGTATTTCGCGGTTACGCTTAGAATTAGTTAGAGCTGCTCGGTCGGTCTCGGTGTAGTGTGTACGCAGGTCGCAGACACTAGTGTAAATATTCATCGGATGTTGAGCGAGCTCTGATAGAGAATGTGTTATGAGCTAAGTACTTTGATTTTAAAAAGTTAAATAAATACACTATGGAAATAAACAGGATGTTTTCATTGCGAAACCTGTCGCTCTCCCGCATGTGGCCCGACACTAGCCTCTATAGACTATACTACTACTATACTACGACTACTTAAAGACTGTAGTAACTAGACGACTTCTGTAAATATGTACGAAAAACCTAAATTCATTCTTATACCTACTTATTTTAAATGAGAAAGTGTGTCTCTCTGCTACGTTTTGTTTTCAACCGATTTTGACGGAGCCTTTTTTTTTAAATCCACTACAAGTTAGCCCTTGACTGCGATCTTACCTGATGGTAAGTGATGATGCAGTCTAAGATGGTAGCGGGCTAACCTGTTAGGGGCATGGCAGTTATATTAAACCCATACCCCTTATTCGATTTCTACACGGCATCGTACCGGAACGCTAAATCGCTTGGCGGCACGTCTTTGCTGGTAGGGTGGTAACTATACTAAATCCCACCAGGCCAGACCAGGGAAAATTCAGAAATTATAAATTCCCAAATTGACCCTGCCGGGGATCGAACCCGGGACCTCCGCACGTTAAGGCAACAGCGCTACACACTGCGCCACGGAGGTCGTCAAAAGTTGGGAGGGAGCCTAAAGTTGTTGCTCCTTGATAAGATGGTACTAACGTCCTACGTAAGATGGTACTAACGTCTTTTATTTGTAAGCACAAACTAATTAACTTTTACAGAGCGTCATCTTTTGACATCATAGTGAAGTTCTGTTCCGTTTGATTTCTGATCAAGTTTCCGGTGGTGTCGGATTTTCAGTCCCATAGGGTTATGAGAGTAAAGGAAGAGAGATTGCACTTGGGTATGCGCACACACTTGTGCACTATTATATCTCCCGCGCAGATGGCTAATCCCTCTTGAGATTGGCCGCCGTGGCCGAAACTCTGTCGGGAGGATATTATTATTGAGTGAGCCAAACACGAGAGGGGAGCGAAAGGAAACGTCAACAGTTCACAAAATATTCACTTTATTTCGTTTGGTTTGCCGTGCCGCAGCCGTGCAGCCGTGCAGCCGTGCAGCCGTGCAGGCGTGCAGGCGTGCAGGTGTGCGGCGCGCACGGGATCATATTTACAACATATTACATCGACTTACACTACGAGCGACACTGAACACATTATACTCTGTACACAATGGTTATTTACTTACTTATATTATATTATTAACTCCACTAACCTTGCAGATATACAGAACAAGAGGTCTTATTACGTCAAAATGATTGCTACAGTGCAGTTGAACTATCGCAATCTTCTCCAATTGTCTAATGGCGCGTTTACATTGGTTCGGTTCGGACTGTACCCGTTTTCGGTTACCGCCTAATGTTAAATGTGATTCGGTCGGGCACCCGACCGCGGCCCGTGCGGCTGACCGACCTGGTTTAACAGTTATAACAGTCGGCCGTATTCGGATATAACTATTGGAATTAAATACAACAGCTGATCTGTGAGAGAGAATATGTAAACAATGAGTTTGATAACTTCCTAAGAAACTCAGGTATTCAACATCAAACAACCAACCCGTATACTCCTGAGCAAAATGGCTTAGCCGAGCGAATGAACCGAACGTTGGTTGAGAGAGCTAAATGTATGCTTTTAAATTCCAGTTTATCTAAACAATTTTGGGCTGAGGCAGTGTCAACAGCAGCTTATGTCATCAACAGAGCTCCAACGAAGTCACTAACATATAAGACTCCTGAAGAGGTATGGAGCGGAAAGAAGCCAGACATAAGTAATTTAAGAATATTTGGCTGTCAAGCTATGGTACATATTCCCAAAGAAAAAAGGCTCAAATGGGACAGTAAATCTAAAAAATTGATTTTTGTTGGATATTGCACTGACACAAAAGGGTATCGGTTGTATGATGAAACAAAGAAACAAGTTTTAAGAAGTAGAAATGTAATATTTTTAGAAAATGATATTAAACAGGATTATGTACTTATTCCATTGACTGAGAAGAAAGATAGCTGTTCACTGGACACCTTGAATGAGTCATGCAGCACAACTGCTGATGCATCAGACCTGAGTGCGAGTACTCTGTTAGAAAGTTCTGACACAACTCATGATGCTGATGAGACTTATGTACCAGAGGAGTCAATAAATGAATTGTCATTAAAGAAGATGTCATTGAGACCCAGGCAAAATATTAAAAAGAGCTATTTATGTCAGGCTGTAACCAGCTCTGTCACACCGCTAGAAGAAGATCCTGACACACCAGAGGCAGCTCTATCAAGTAAAAATGGTCTTCAGTGGCAAAAGGCAATGGAATCTGAGTATAATTCGCTAATAGAGAATAACACGTGGACACTCACCGATCTTCCTGCTGGACGTCGAGCCATACCTTGCAAATGGGTTTATAAAACAAAACTTGATGCAGAAGGCAACATAAGTAAATATAAGGCCAGATTAGTTATTAAAGGCTATGAACAACGGCGAGGTATTGACTACGAAGAAGTATATGCCCCGGTTGTCCGTCATACCTCAGTAAGATACTTGATCGGCCTGGCTGTTAAATACAGGATGAAAATAGAGCAGATGGATGCCGTGACTGCCTTCCTTCAAGGTGAAATAGATGTGGAATTGTATATGGAGCAGCCACCATTGTATAAACAAAATGATAAAGTATGTAAGCTTAATAAATCAATTTATGGCTTGAAGCAAGCAAGCAGAAGATGGAATATGAAATTAAATGAAGTCTTACAAAATATTGGTTTGAAAAGGTCAAAGGTTGAACCTTGTATCTATTACAACATTTCTGAGAAGAATAATATATTAATAATTGCAGTTTATGTGGATGACTTACTTTTGTTTTATACAAATGAAAATGAAGCTAAAGATATAAAGCAACAGTTGAAGGATAGTTTTAAAATGCAAGACATAGGAAGAGCTAATCACTGTATTGGGTTTAGAATTACATACCTAGAAGATGGCATAATATGCATTGATCAGACAAGGTATATTGATCAAATCTTGGAACGTTTTCATATGAGTGAATGTAAGCCTGTAAGTACACCCATGGAACCAGGAATGATACTTACAAGCTCTGGCAAGGATATCCTAACAAACATACCTTATCAAGAGGCTATTGGGTGTTTACTATATTTATGTCAAGGAACTAGGCCTGATATAACCTATGCAGTCAACACATTGAGCAAATTCAACAATAAACCTGAAATTCACCATTAGCAAGCAGTGAAGAGATTAATGCGTTACCTGAAAGGTACAAGAAATACGAAACTAATGTTCAAGCCTAATAATCAATCTATTGTTGGATACTGTGATGCTGATTGGGCTTCCAACTCTGAGGATCGTCGCTCTTGTACTGGTTATGTTTTTATTTTTCAGGGCTCTGCCATATCGTGGAACTCAAGAAGGCAACCAACAATAGCCTTATCCACCACTGAGGCAGAGTATATGTCCTTGTCTGCTGCAGTTCAAGAAGCTTTATGGTTGAGGCAGCTTCACATTGAACTATGGCCGGAAGAAAAGCTTTTTCCTCTAAAATTGTATTGCGATAACCAAAGTGCAATTAAGCTAACATGTAATGAAAGTTTTCAGGCTCGCAGCAAACACATTGATGTACGGCATCACTTCGTGAGAGATAAAGTAGCCAATGGGGAAATATGTGTCGAGTACATCGAGACAAGCTTGATGACAGCCGACTCACTGACCAAAGCAACTACAAGGGACAAACATGAAAAATGTGCTGTTGGAATGGGGTTGTATTTAAGGGAGGATATTGGAATTAAATACAACAGCTGATCTGTGGTTTTTCGATACCATCTATGGTTAACTGACATTGACAGTTGTCTATATCGTTTCTGTCACTTTCACTTGTCTCTTGTTCTGTTCATTACAAAAACTCTGTGTACGCCGCTGTTTGCTAAATATAAAATCCATTTATTAGTCTAAGAATAGTTTTATTTCGATAAATAAATTCAACAATAACCGACTCGTGGGAATAATTTGCTGTTCGCCGGAAACCGAATACAGCCACCGAGCCCGTGTAAACGCGCCGTACCATCCCCACAGCCACAATTGTATTGAATCTGCAACAATGATGTGTGCAGATCAGTGCACGTGTCAGTACACGCATGAGTCGCGGGAGGTTTCCTATTACACTATCGCTTAAGAAATGTTAAACACATTGTAATAAGGGATTCGTCGTGTCAACCTATAGCCGTCCACCGCTGGACTGCTGTCACTCGCATGGATCTGCCCGGGACACGGTTCCGGCCGAATCCGGCTGCACGCTCGAGCTCGGTGACGGTGCGGTGCGGTGCGGGGCCACAGTTCAAGCACCTCGGGACCCCAACGCGTATCGGTCCCTCGCTCCGTGCCCCACACACTTCAGCTCAGGGACTGTCTATGTCGGCTGCTCGAAGTATTGGATGAGTATTTTTTTACACTATTACACTACTAACTAGCCCTTGACTGCAATCTCGCTTGCTGGTTAATGATGATGCAGTCTAAGATGGTAGCGGGCTAACCCCTAATTAACCCTGCCGGGAATCGAACCCGGGTCCTCCCGCTTATAAGATAAGGTCACAGCGCTCACCACTGCGCCAGGGAGATCGTAAAAAATATAGCGAACGTTTAGCGAGAAGCGAACCTACAGAACCCTACAGTACGCGTGTACTGACACGCACTTTATTGGGCTTTAGTTTGGCTTTAGTCTCATCTCCTCAACAACTGTACAACAATCCGTCGCGCGGAGAATACAGTTCGAGCACTACTTTATTGTACGAGTAACTGCTTATATACAAGACAAATTAAACCTTATTGCAATTGAATACAGTAAATTATAACTTACGTAATTCAACCTAATTAAAAAATGATAAGTTCCATAGAAGGGGAGATCAATAGTTTTAAACCGCAGTAGCGCCGACCGACGGCGCCACAATACACAACAAGTTGATATTTTAACAATACCTAATAATAACATTAGTGAGTGTTGTCTTTCAAAATATCATATTTTATTTTAAAATTAAATTCTAAATTTACAAGTTTTCGATGAACTCAGAATGACGCCATTGTTTACACGCCAGTGCATTTGCTGAGTTAATTTAAATTATTTCATGGTTAAATATATAATTTCTTAATTGAGCACTGTCCAATTCTACTATAATATTATATTGCGAGAGTGTCCGTCTGCTGCTTTTCTGTCGGCACATCTGATTAACCGATTTTGACGAAATTCGCTACAGAGATAATACACCTCTGTACCGAATCGACATGGTAACGGATATAAATTACCTCTATCTCGTAAATGAGAAACTGAACGCGGAAACTGCACAATGCACAGCGCACAGTGCACACTGCACACCGCACAGTGCACACTGCACACTGCACAGCGCACAGTGCACACTGCACACTGCACAGCGCACAGTGCACACTGCACACTGCACAGCGCACAGTGCACGGTCGCCTCACTCGATCACATTATACAAACCGACTCGCTTGCACAGAGCATTATACAATCTCGCTAGATAGATTACAATCTAACGGTATTCACAATCTTACGATGACATATACATTACAACATTACCCATTGAACAGCTGAGCGCGCATTGTTTGTTTGTTTGTGTTGCTCGAGTCGGACTCGCACCGCGCATGCCATGCTTTGTGACATACACAAAAAAGTATGTGTGTGCAATTCACACACGGCAGAAGTGAAACTTCAGAAAAGTAGCTTAAGAGAGAATGACATAAATATAACTTGCATTCTACCTCATTCCTCGAGGCTAAATCCTATTATGAATATGCTTGTCTCTTTTTGGTGCCGCTTTTTTTGTTTCACTGAATTTTCAAATTACGATATTACGATTCTAAAGAAGTTTCACTTCAAAAACTGTTTTACCGTGTAATATGGGGGGAAATAATTGCACCTTTTAGCTAGTTCGCGTTTCGCGAACAGTTCGAAAACAGATGGTTACGATGTTTGAAGGGAACGTAGATAATGGCACTCCTCGGCGTACGGCGACAAACAACGACACGGCTGAACAAGACACACACATGCGCGTCGAGCTTTACATCGAAAAATATACATAAATTAAAATTTGAAATTGTATTTTTCGTGTGTTCAATATAAAAACTACCGACAGCTGACGACGAGTTCAATAAACCAGCGTTGTCGCTTCCCGCGTTATGATTAAACCTACAATTGTTACACTTAGTCTTATAATTAGCGGTTGTGTAATTATACATTATATATACAGATCAGTGTGCGTAAGTACAATATACAGCGGGTATGTACAAATTATACAGTCTTCACTCGGCGTCACGGCCCCGCGCGAACAGGGGGTGGGGGGAGGTCCTATATCGCGTGTTCGGGGGCTCGGATACGGGACCTGTCACTCGTAAGAGCGCAGTCGGCGCGCCAACACCATGGCGGGCGTCCACACAGAGTGCGCCGGTCACCATCGACACACACACAGGGCACCGTGCGGGGGAGTCCCCTCTGCACTGAGCGCCCACTGGCGGTGCGCGGGTGGGCGTCGCACAGCCTCCATAGCTCTCGACGCGAACAGGCGGGACACTCGCCGCGTCCTCAGTGCCGCAGCAGCCCCCTCGCCTTGGCGGTGAGCTTGCGCACGCGCCCGCGCGACGATATCGACACGGGGCCGGAGCCCCCGGAGCCCGACGACGCGCCGCCCGCGCCGCTAGCAGCACCCGGCGCACCTACAGTCACACAAATGATCTATACTATCTACACTAATAATAAAAATGCGAAAGTTTGGATGGATGTTTATTACTCTATCACGCCAGAACGGCTGCACGGATTTGCATAAAGTTTGGCACAGAAATAGATTATAATCTATTTCTGTATACTACGGAATAACTACTAATACTTATTATCCTGGAAAATTCAAGAGTTCCCAAACCAAAAAACTCAATCTATGCGGACGAAGTCGCGGGCATCAGCTAGTGTGATATAAATATCAACAACCGGGAAAATATCAGAAATTATTTGTGAGTGTGTCAGACCAGGGCATATTTGAATTTGAATATCTTTAATTTTAAGATAACGTAGTTAATTATCACCATCACATCTTATTATTTGTAAACCTGGCCTTCAAAAAGTATACTGAGTAGGTAAATGTGTAGGGATAAAAAGTAACCTTTATACTTCCCTGGGATACAACCTACATCTATACCAAATTTGATTAAAGTCGGTTAAAAAGATTAAAGCGTAGCAGACAAACGAACAGATGACCCGACAGACAGACACACTTTGGCATTTATAAGCTCAGTATGCAAACTGTATGCATTTACAACTTACGTGCGTGTTGTTTGTGTGCATGTATATGTGTGTGTTGATTAGTGCGAATGCAAATATTAGTGCGAGTGCATGTGAGTGTGTGTGTCGGTTACCGTTGTGCGCGTGCCCGTTGAAGTAGTTGTGGTCGGCGTCGGCGGCGCGTGACGTCACCGCCTCCACGTGCGCCGCACCCTGCGCACACGCACACACGCAACGTTACCACGTACAACGTAACACTGACATGCTCTTAATGATGACAAATTAGGTTTAAAAAAATTTGGCAGTCATAGGGACTGCCGATAGAAGTGAAGACAAAAATAGAATTTTTTTTTTAAATATTTTTTATGTTAAAATATAAACCTTAAAACTAAGGCAATAAAGTTTAATTACGAATGTAGTATTTTTGTATTTAACACCTTTTGTCTTCGTAACTACGCAGCGACTATAACGCAGCCATGCGGATACACGTCTTATTCCTAATTCAGCCTTACTAAACACCTCTGGCCAGGTAGATCTTACTCTTACTAATATTATAAATGCGAAAGTTTGGATGGATGTATGGATGTTTGTTACTCAATTACGCCCCAACGGCTGAACGGATCTGGCTGAAATTTGGCACGGAGGGAAAATTAAAGAGTTCCCACGGGAACTAAAAAACCTCAAACCACGCAGACGAAGTCGCGGGCATTCGCTAGTCCTTCATAAATTATTATAGCTGTATCATCTGCATAACCAACTATTTCGCCATCAACATTAGTATTTAGTATGTATGTCGTTTATATATACATATTAAACAGTGTAGGCCCAAGGATGCTCTTTGTGGCACACCAAAATTGACTGTCTCCTTACCACTCTCATGACCGCCGACTCTAACACACTGTTTTCTACCTGTCAGGTAGCTTCGAAACCAGTCAAGTGCAACACCTCTTATGCCGAACTGAGATTCGAGCTTCTAGCTTCTTTAGCGGTATTGGAATCAAGATAGTGCCAAGGAATACAGCAATACTGGATATGTCACCATAAGATTGCAAAAACCGTTAGATTGTAATCCAACTAACGATATTGTAAACTGTCGACAGATTGTGAACCGTTCAATGTTCCGAGTGTCAATTATTGAAATATTCATTGTATTTACGTTTTCTTGTCTCTTTCTTGTAAGTTAGGTTAGGGGGTTCGACATAAATAAGGTTTTATCGGGTTAATATACCTAACAGATTACAATCTACCGAAAAATAATGCGTTAAATTGTAATCTGTCGACAGTTTACAATATCACTAGTTAGATTACAATCCAACGGTCTTTGCAATCTTACGGTGACAGATACAATAGTTGCTTTAACACGAATCAATTAGACTAAAATGCTAATTCATTCATAATAAAAATTAAATTTCCCGAGTCGAGAATCTAATCTGGGAGCTCCCAGGTACAGTGTACAGCTTTGCACCAGAAAACACATATAGTGCCATTCTCTAGTAACACGTTTGCGAGAAAGTTGGTCGAAAGGAATAGAAGAGGAATTGTTAGGGAACATTTTTGAAGTCGATAATTCAATAGGAGCCATTTCACTAACGCGAGGTGTCGCCGGCGCGCTGGTTGATATCAACTCTGAGCTTTAAAACGTCTGTTGAAATTCATTTTAGTGTCGCATGCGACTCGATCGAATGGAAATAAAGATAAGATGGCACAATAGCGTCAAACTAAAATAGACCTGACTACCTTGACTTAAAGTCGAATATACATTGCCCCCATTTCCGCTTAGCGCTGCTGTGTACAAGCTAATTTGACCTCTATATCTGAGGCGCTAAGGTGTCAGTCTACCTGCGCGTGGTGCCGGTGTCGCATGAGCGCGCGCTGCTGCTGCAGACGCTGAAGCTGGTGGTGGTGCGGGCCGCGCTTGCTGATGGCCGCCACGGAGTCTTCTTCGCTGTCCTCGTTGTAGCGGCGCGGGCTGCCGCGCTGACGCAGCGACACGCCGCCGCCCTGCGCCGTACCAAACAAGTCAAAAATCACAAACTTTTATCGTCCGCCATTTTGAACTTAGTGTGACGTCACTTCATTTTTGTATTCTTTGCAGCAAACCCTTTTAATTGATACCCGAACATGTGGGATGCATAAAAAATAACTAGACCTGGGAATCCGCCACATTGGATTTAGAATGACGTCACTTATCATGCTTCGTCATCGGTTGGAGATAACTGATTTTAAAATTCAGTTACAAGATTCAACCAACAAACTTACAAACATTGAAAATTAACTAAAATCTTCTAAAAATTGAATGGAAAATAGTCGAGTAGGATTAAGGCTCGAGGTGGAACAAATTGGAACAAAAATATATTACATTAGCTCCTAAACAACATACTGAAATTATTAAAGCAAGGCTGGTAGTGTCCAGCAGCAGCTCTGACGAGCATACAGAACTTTTTTTAGTGTCTCTATTGTGAGAGGAATAAAATGTAATTGTTTTGGATCACAGATCTGCTATCATGTTCTTGTCTAACATTTATTATTTCATCTCGAGAATGGTTAATGTCATTCGAAACTTTGAAAAGAAGATAAAATGGAATTTTATTTTTTTCCAAGATGGCGACTGAAAAATATCCCATTTCGCGCAATAGCACGGGTGTATATGTCACCGTAAGATTGCAAAAACCGTTAGATTGTAATCCAACTAGCGATATTGTAAACTGTCGACGGATTGTGAACCGTTCAATGGTCCGAGTGTAAATTTTTGAAATATTCATTGTATTTACGTTTTCTTGTCTTTTTCCTGTAGGTTAGGTTAGGGTTCGACATAAATGACCAGTTAGGTTTTATCGGGTTAATATATCTAACAGATTACAATCTAACGAAAAATAATGCGTTAAATTGTAATCAGTCGAAAGTTTACAATATCGCCAGTTAGATTACAATCCAACGGCCTTTGCAATCTTACGGTGACATATACATTTAATATGCTGATCAGGAGCTCATTATAACCATTAACCGGCATCACATTTGTTCTAGAAGTGAAGGTGTGTTTTGGCTAAAAACCGAATTACGCGCGTATTTTTTTTATGTATGTCGGTGCATTATATCTCCGTGGTTTCTGAACCGATTTGTTTTTTTTTTCTATCAGTCGTTAGAGACTCTTAGAGGAAGCTCTCGAGGTGGTCCCATCGGGCGAGTCTGATGCGTCAACTTTGCTTATCTTTGTTATACCCGCCCGACTTCAACATAGTGGATAGAAATGAAATTATTTTGTACTTAACCTAGTGGCGTTGGAAGACGGTTTTTTGGAAAGAATTTTTAGTGTGATGGAGTGTATAATGTGTGTGTGTGTGAGTTTTGAGTGTGAGCTAGTTGGTGCGACTCACCCGGTGCGGCGCGAGGCGCGAGGGGCCCGCGCCCTCCCCCGAGTCCGCCTGCTGCCTGCGGTACGAGACATTCGTTACAAGCCAGTTATCACAGGTAAATAGCATTTTATCAGTCCTCGCCGTTATTTTTGTTTTGTGAAAAAAATGACAAAATTAAGTGACACCTCACTATTTAACATGCCAAAAAAATCATAATATGCAGTACTCGTAACAACAGTGCTACAGCTCGTTCAATGCTACTAATAAAAACCTGTTTAATTCATTGCAATGTGCACGGGTGCCAAGTCGCAGTTGTTACCGTGGAGGCATTGGTGTCGTGTACAACTCGCTTTAATTTTTTCGTCTAACATAGTACCGTGTACGTACGACCATTTTCACACGTTAGATGACAGTAGCTGAAAATAAAAACAAACTCCCCCTCCTCCCGGCCGTTAGGCCCCACTCCTGCACAGCTCGTCATTTAGTTCGGAGCTTGAACTTTTCATAAACTCTCATAAACACATATAAAAAAAACCTTGAATTTGAAATATGACCCTTTCATGACACTGGGGTAGCCCGTGGGAGGGTGGGATGCTAATCTCTTCGGACGAATCCTAGTATAATAATTATAATCAAACTTCACTTCAGGTAGGTTCGTTTAATCATTAAGTACTAGCTGATGCCCGCGACTTCGTCCGCGTGGTTTAAGTTTTTTGTTATTCCCGCGGGAACTCCTTAATTTTCCGGGATAAAAAGTAGCCTATGTCACTCTCCAGGTCCTCAACTATACCCATGCCAAAAATCACGTCAATCCGTTGCTCCGTTGCGGCGTGATTGAAGGACAAACCAACAAACCAACAAACCAACAAAGTGACTTTCGCATTTATAATATTAGTATGATTTATACTTCGTATTCGTCGTTCGAGATTAGCACGTTATACTTGTAGATATTGAGAGACATGTCATGAAACAGGTCTTCCTCGTAGTTATGCGAATAGCGCAGTTCAACAATCTGGTATTTTATAATGAATACATAAAACCGATAGTGATGTTTGCAGAAGCTCGCCATTTAACAGTAGTGGAATTTGTCCATTATTTACATATATGTGTATTTATTAATGTATTTAATATTACGTATGTCTATTATATTTATTTTGTATATATTAGTGTATTAATACGTTATAATTTTATGATATTGGTTAGTTTATGTATCTATTAGTATTTAAGTTAATTTTTATGCACCACCTCCCACTGTCCACTTGTTCATTGTCTCCGTATCGATAAAGTTGTCTGGATGAGATCGCTGGTTAGCGATAAGACCGCCTTAATGTACCTACGTTTTAAGTTATCATGTTTGCAATCTGTTTCTTTTGAGTTTTTGTGGTGTACAATAAAGATTATACATACATACATACATACATAGTGGACGGGTGCGTATACGGCGCGCGTACCTGTACGCTAGCAGCGGCCGGTCGTCGTCGGTAGAGGCGGCGCGCGCCGGCCGGTACGAGCGGTCCGACTCGTAGCGCCGCCCCGAGCCCGCGCCGGAGCCCCCCGAGCCCGCGCCGGAGCCCGACTCCGAGCTCGACGACCAGCTGCCCGCAGAGAACCGCTCGCGCACCCTGACACAAACCAAACATTGTGCCACACATCAAGAATCATATCTAGAGAGGTAGACCACCCCTGCACCCTCAGTGGTCTAAACAAGAACTAGATTTTTAAAAAAATTGGCAGTCACAGGGACTGCCGACAGAAGTGAAAACGAATATTTAAATTTTTTTCTTATTTAAAAAATTTCAATTTCAAATATAAACCTTAAAACTAAGGGATTAAAGTTTAATTACGAATGTACTATATTTATATTTAAGACCTTTTGACTTCGTAACAACGCGAGGGGTCGGCCACGGTTACACAACACTTATTAATATAAACCTTAAAACTAAGACATTAAAGTTTAATTACGAATGTACTATATTATTATACTTAAGACCTTTTGTCTTAAGAAGAACTGTGTCGGTCTCGCGTATTCCACATTTTTACCCCCTACCAAAAAGTGCTCAACGCGCATAAAGTTTTCACTTCAATAACAACGAAGGAACGCGACACGCGAGACTTACTAATACTATGGCTAACATGTTTAATTATTGCACAACTCTCGGTACACTTTTGACAAATGCGGTCAAACCAATAAAATTCCTGCCACTGCCAGTTGCCACACACACAACTCTATCGAAATACGCCTAGTTGTTGAGAGGGAGAAATGGCGACAATTCCTCGCTTAATTATATTGCTGTAGTAAATATGCAGAACGAACTGGGAACTCACCGCATACCAAGAAAAACCTTGTCAAAGATTTTCGTCTCAAGATGTGATTAATTAATGGGGTCACGACCCTCAGCAATGAGACGCAATACGACGCAGGGAGAGAGAGTAAACAGCGCGAGAGCAGTACCTCTTGACCGGGCGGGTGGTGACGCCGCCGCTGCTGGCAGAGCTGCGGCGCGCGCGGCGCCTCTTGCGCACGCGCCGCCCTGCGCCCGCGCCCCCGCCGCCGCCGCGCTTCCCCGCGCCGCGCCGCCGCTGCGCACGACAAACACAAACTCTAATCTTTTTCATTCAAGTAGACTTTGTCAAGTGCTTTTGAATAGTCGAGTGAATCCACCACTGGTACAGGACTAAACAGTATGCAAAGGCGGTCTTATCGCCTAAGGCGATCTCTTCCAGACAACCTTTGGACACAGGAGAAGAGAATACAAACGGGATGGTGCGCAAACTACAAGTATCCATATCCATACTAATATTATAAATGCGAAAGCGTGTCTGTCTGTCTGTCTGCTACGCTTTCACGGCCAATCTATTCAACCGATTTTGATGAAATTTGGTACAGGGATAGGTTGTATCCCGAGGAAGGACATAGGCTACTTTTTATCCCGGAAAATTCAAAGGTTCCCGCGGGAATCGAAAAAACTTGGTCCACGCGGACGAAGTCGCGGGAATCATCTAGTAATATATATATAATACATATTCTGTTTATCAAAATATCAACTGCTGAGTTTCCGGTTCTTCTCAGTTGAATTCGTTTTACGAGCCGGTGGTAGATTTTTGCGACTTATGACAAGTGGCACAAGTCATATCATTAGACTCACCCGGCGCGGCTCGGTGTGGGCGTGGGTGTGGCGGTGGCGCGCGGGCGGCAGGTACTCCAGCTCTAACTCCTCCTCCACCATCTGGACACGACGACACGGGAAAATATATCTAAATTTACTCAATATAAAGTTCAATATTCAGTACCGCTGAAATAAGTTTGCAAGGTTTCCGCTCGGAGCGCTAGTACGGACGTAATTGAACTTAATAACAAGGCAATTTAGATCCATATTGGCTTGTAAATGTAGGAACTTGTGGACTTTGCACGTAAGGTGTACGTTTTCGCTATGGCATAGCATAGAGCCACACCAGGAAGGTATGTTTTGAAAATATTTTGTCCTATTTATTTATCTATAAACTGAACCACAATAAATTGACAAAACAAAATTCATGGCTGACATTGCTGTGAAATAAACCGGAATAGCACAATCTGTATATTTAATTTAGTTTAAAGATTGTCTAAAGGAATTTTTAAATGTTTTAATTTTCCAAAGAAAATGAAAAAAGGGAATAGGGACGCTGACAGTTCAATCAAATCAGTAACTCTTCATCAAACTTAAAAACTCGCTTCTGTAAGGAAGTTGACGAAATGAAATACGTAGTGGAGACGTCATCAAACTTTAACAAACGTTTTTTCTTTAATTTATAGTTAAAGTGGTTATAAAACTTAAAACTAACCCAGGATGTAAATTTTAGGGCTTTGGAAGGCCCTCTATTTAATATCATCGAGCAACCACCGAGTTTGAGCAACCACCGAGTTTCTTGCTGGTTCTTCTCGGTAGGAATGGCATTCCGAACCAGTGGTAGATTCACTCGACGATTCAAAAGTACTTGTAAAAGTCTATTTGAATAAAAATAATTTGAATTTTGAATTTTGAATTTTTATCAATATATCAGTAAGAAATAATTTATTTTTGCCATTTGATCCTTATTAGCCACCTTATCGAGCTAATTGAAAATAGAACGGGTGGTTTAATAGTTGGCTGAGTTGGAGCCTTTTTTCGGGTTGTGTCACACATGACTCCTGTTGTCCCGGCGCGCGGCAGTTTAGCTCATTGCTGGTGATGTAAGCGCCGGGGTAGCATACCCTTGAGGTAAGGGTATGTGTGGCAGAATCCATACTAATATTATAAATGCGAAAGTGTCTGTCTGTCTGTCTGTCTGCTACGCTTTCACGTCCCATCTGTTCAACCGATTTTGATGAAATTTGGTACAGGGATGGGTTGTATCCCGGGAAGGACATAGGCTACTCTTTATCCCGGAAAACCCAAGAGTTCCCGCGGGAATCAAAAAATGTATCTGTTCAACCGATTTTAATGAAATTTGGTACAGGGGTAGGTTGTATCCCGGGGAAGGACATAGGCTACTTTTTATCCCGGAAAATTCAAGAGTTCCCGCGGGAATCGGAAAACTTGGTCCACGCGGACGAAGTCGCGGGAATCATCTAGTTGGAAAATATATTTTTTTCTAACAGTCTCAGTTGCTATTTGGTTGAATAAACGGTATTGCAGTTGCAGCGGGTGAGTGCTATCGTTACAGTATATTAATCACTATAACGTGGTAGCGCCACCGAACAGTCGCTCGTTTAACGGAACACCTGCGGCTTATGTGACGCGCTCACCTGTATCCGCGTGTACGCGCCGCCGCTGTCGCCGCCCGACTCTGACTGCGAAGCGCCGCCGGTGCTCGCGCTGCGGCACTCTGCGCAGCACAACACAAAACCGTCAAGATACCGATAGACATGCTCATTACTAGCACGAAAGCATGCCATCGATGAGCAATTGCTACTTAATAGTATGTATGTCAAAGTGTTGCTAGAAATTATCACGCTTATTACAAGTATACTCAAAAATCGACCGCTGTTCGATTTTCGCGCATGCTACCTGCTGCACGGGTGGAAGGGGGCGTGCTCTGAGTGCGTCTGAACAGGTTTGCTTATGAGCATGCTATTATTTTTTTGTCATTATATCTCATGAAACAGGAAGTATAATATCTGTCAATTTGACCCGTTTCATGTCATTCGATTTATTCGGCGGGTACGGACGCCATATTGAAATTCGCTAGTATAAATGCGAGTGTTTTGACGATAATAATTCAGTCCCCTGCCGGCAGACTCAGCGTTTATTATTGAATACTTTTGTGTTTAGATCGCATTTTTATTTAGAGCTTTACGATAGCAATCGTGGCCGGATCAAATGACTATTACCTTTAAGTTTAGCCAACTTTTGTGTAATTACATTAAATCTCTCGTGGAACCTCTACACTTTTAACCATTTATTCGTGCAAGTTCCAAATGAGAGTACAAATATATTAAAAGTGTTTCATTAATACCTACTTCTGGATTGACTCTTACACTTATAAGCATACTTTTTTAGTAGCATGTCTATCTGTACCATCACTGCGGTACTCGCCACGAGCACGTGACGCGTGGAGTAGAGCAGCTAACGTTAGCTATCGATTGTTTCACGCGAACTCATCCACACTATGACTACAGCCTGAGGAGATATGACATTCTCTACTTGCAGCCCCCAGGCTACACAGAGCGACGCCGCGCGGCGACACTAGTACACAAGAAGCGTCACCACCAGTAACGGTACGTATACGAGCCGAATGCCCGTCAATTTTAATAAGCGGTGTCAACATTTTATATAAACGGTATTTCTATTAGTGACTTATTATATACCAGGTTTTATAGGCCTTTAAAAAAAGAAAAATAACTCTGTCTGTTCGGCAGTCGGGTAAAAAGGACTTTTATATCGTTTAAAATTACTCAAACAGGTCAGTGTGCGTTCCCACTTTATTTGTGTGTGTGTGTGAATGTTTATGTGTGTGTGTGTGTGTGTGTGAGGCACTCACCGGGCGGCGCGCGGCTGCTGGAGGACGCGGAGGCGGCGCTTTTGCTCTTCTTGCCCACGCCTTTGCCTGAAAATGAACAATCATCACGATAAGATAAATAAAGTTATATTTTTATTTTTTTGTCCTAGACAATATTTTTTACAGTGGTGATATAATTTTAGATAAAGCTATTATAAACAAGTTAGGTCGGATCACTGTGGGCAACAAATAACTGTTTTAAGTAGCGTCGATAAATGCAAACAAAAAATTCAATGCAGACCAATAACCAAAAATAAATTGACGCGGTTTAAGGATCAAATTTCCGCCAAACTTCCTGCTCTTGCATTTAAAAAGGGTCACCCAGACAGCCTTTATGGTAGTCTCTTCAAGACAATAGACAACGAATTTAATAAAGTATTCAATTTTAAGCAAAATAGAAATAAGTGCGAAATTAAAGTTCATTGATTGGGCAACTGTAGCCATTACTTAATTTAAAAGTTATAAAAGTAGAGACAAGTTGTACGAGTTGTACGATGAGAAACAATACAACCAGTCTCCAATTTTTGTTCAACGCGTGAAGACCTACTCTAAGATTTTCTAAAATATTTGTATTCATGGTAAGGCACTCCACATAAAGGAAATTTTTTAAAAGTCTGATAACAAAATAAAAACTACTTGGAATGTAGTAAATGAGGTATCTGGTAAAACTAAATCTCGTGATGTCAACTACGAGATTGCTGTTGGTAATACTAAAGTAACCTCTGATAAGGAGGTTCCAAAAACCTTCGAAAAGTTTTTCCAGAATGTTCCAGTTTTGTTGACAGACTCGTTTAACTCCTCACCTACCGCAGCTCAGAGTATTTTAAGGGGCAATGTTAAAGAGTGCAATGCTTCATTTGAATTTAAACACATAAATGCATAGCCATAGATAATAGATATTATTAAAAATTTCAAGTTGTTAAAATTGAAAAACTCGGGGAACCTATGGGGTATGTCCGTTAAAGTAATATCAAATATCATTAGCGATATCGCCCCTTACCTAGCTGTAATTTTTAATGAATGTGTTGACTTAGGTACATTTCCAAACCTAATGAAACATGGTAAACTTATTTCTCTATTTAAGTCGGGCAATAAAAACGACTTTAACAATTATAGACCTAGGTATTTCAATTTTACCAACTCTCAGTAAGGTCTTTGAAAAAGTAATTTTGAGCCAATTAGTGAATCATTTTAACGGCAATAATTTACTAAACCCTGAGCAGTACGGTTTCATTAAAGTTCGAAAAGAGCAACTGCTGAGTTTCTTGCCGGCTCGTCTCAGTAGAAACAGCTTTCCGAACCGGTGGTAGAGTCTTAACGTATCATCAGTGACACAAGTGGTCCTACATGAAATAAATAAATCATTTATCATTTAAAAACAAAAGCATATTTCCTCCAAGTGAAAATTCAAATCTTTAATGTACAAGTCAATATTTAATGTTCTCCCACCCTAATAGTTATTTGTGTTATATGGGGCCAAAGAAAATTTTTGTTCCCCGAAGGCGCTATTTTGAATTCAGAGCGAAGTGAAGGATTCTAAAGTAGAATCCTGAGCGTAGCGAGGAATTCAATATACGCCGGCCGAGAACAAAAAATTTGGCCCCGAGTGACTCACACTATTTTTTATCATTACGTATGAGAAAAAGCTAGGAGTATCAACCTACTATGTATGGACATTACCTATACGTTTAAGCACCAATCAGAACAGAGAAATAAAAAGTCCCATGGGCCTAAAAATTACATTTTGCTCCCGCTATCCTCTGAAGCCAATATTCGTTTTTCGAATAGGTATGATGAAAACTGCCTCGTTGGTCTAGTGGTTAGCATAGTCGACTGCGGACAACGAGGTCCTGGGTTCGATTCCCGGTCGGGCATAAAAGTTAGGTATTGGGTTTTTCATTAAGAAATTCTCAGTGCTAGCCCGGAGTTGGAAGTTCACCCCCGTACCTCGGAGAGCACGTTAAGCCGTCGGTCCCGGTTATTATCACTAACATGATAGATAGTCATGATAGTAGTCGTTAAAGCCCGCCAACCTGCATTGGAGCAGCGTGGTGGGTCCTAAGCTCTAATTCCCGCTCTCCTGTGAGAGTGGAGGCCTGTGCCCAGCAGTGGGACGTTAATAGGCTGTAGTGATGATGATGATGATGATGATGATGAAAACAATATGTACAGCACGGGAGCAGGTGGGTTGGTGTTATTACTCATACCTGGGCACCGCTGATCCGTATGCAAATGTTGCATAAATAGCACTCTGGGATTGGTAGCTTCGATAGCGCGGTTCAGATCCTGTCAGTCGGTTGGGTTAAATTTCAATTGTTCACATGCTACAAGTATCGCCACCTGTTAGCGCATGTGTACATGTCGGTGTCTCGCTGTTCGCCCACCTTTCCTGTGCGACGTGAGCGGCACGTCGCTGTCCCACGAGTCGGCGCGCCCCGCACGCGCCCCGCCAGCGCCCCGCAGCGCGTGCACGCGGCGCGACGTGGCGGCAAGCGGCTCGCCCTCCGAGCTGGCGGAGGAGGGGCGGCGCGCGGGCGGCGCCGCCGACAGCGCCGGCACGCGCCGCGACGCCGCGCCCGCGCTGCCTGATCCGCGCCCCACACATCAAACAAACACAATTTATTTATTGCATTACATTACATTATATTTAATATGGTACAATATGACTGCCTCGTTGGTCTAGTGGTTAGCATGTTCGACAGCGGCTGACGAGGTCCCGGATTCGAGTCCCAGGTCAGGCCACAATAAGTGTTGCGGTTTTCTGACTACAAATTCTCAGTACTAGCCCGGAGTTACGAAGTTGGCGGTGAGACACCCCCGTACCTCGGAGAGCACGTGAAGCCGTCGGTCTCGGTTATTGTCACCAACATGATAATAGTCGTTAAAAGGCCGCCAATCCGCATTGGAGCAGCGTGGTGGGTCTAAGCTCTAATTTCCCTCTGTCTTATGAGAGTGGAGGCCTGTGCCCAGCAGTGGGACGTTAATGGGCTGTAGTGGTGGTGGTGCCGGTGGTGGTACAATACACAAATAATATTATACACGGATACAATATATATAAACTCAGATACAACTGGATTATAGATTGGGAAGTTGCCTAGAAGTCACATATAAATTATTTTTTACTAATTATTATTAAATAGAGAATCTCCCAAAACACGAAATATTCATGTCCCCTGTGAATTTTATCTTTGATTACCATTTCAAATTATCGATTAAAGTAAAAAAGTGCGTCGAATCTTGACGGCTTTCATGCAAAATCCCATATCATGCACGCGTTTTAACATTTGAAAAAAAAAGTTGCTGATTCGACTATACCCAATTGCTATTGATACAGTACAGCAATCATTTTTACGCTATATCAATGCCAATGAATGACTGAAAACTCGCCCCATGAACAGACTCGTCTATGTACTTATACTACCTAAGTTATTTAGATATTTACCTCCATCAAAATTTGTACGTCAGGGTTGCCTGTCTGGATATGCTGCAGCTTTTCATACTGTACTTTAACTATAACTCCTTTTGTATTATTTGTTTGTTTATTACATACACAATATTATCTAGTGTAAAACCAAGTCACTCACCGTGCTCGGGCTGCGCTCTACGAGCTCGGGCGCGCCGCGTGCGGTGCCTGGCGCCTCCCGCCACGGGGGCCACCAGGCGCGCCCACAGAGCCTCGAAGAGCGACGACAGCCGCACCGTCATCGAGTATATCTGTCGGAACATTCAATTATTCTTATGAAGCCATCGAGTTCAAATTTTTTACCAGATTACGCGCCTTATTTAGGCGGTTTATGGGAATCATCGTCAAAACCACCTTAATCAAATCTAAACCGCGTCCTAGGAAATGCTCATAAGGATTTTGGAGATATTCGAATATTCGATTTATAATCGCTGAAATCTTCCGTCAAAAAACGTCACTGTACGGCATTCAAACAGAAATTCGAATTCACATCTTGCCGACTGAACTAATTCAAGATGCGAATCTTTTACTAAATAATAAACCCAATTTACATCACAATCCTTGAAAGAAAGGAACCCAGTACACTTGCGAATTCATCATTTCAATCTTTTCGTCCATCACGCATAGACTTTGCACGCGTGCAGTGTTCACTCGTTCGTTCGTTCGTTTGTTCGTGCAACTGCCTCGTTGGTCTAACTCTAGTGGTTAGCATGTTTGACTGCGGCTGACGAAGTCCCGGGTTCGGCCGGGCCGTGATAAGTGTTGGGTTTATCTGACTAGAAATTCTCAGTACTAGCCCGGAGTTAGGAAGTTGGTGGTGTTCCACCCTCGTGCCTCGGAGAGCACGTTAAGCCGTCGGTCCCGGTTATTATCAACAAACATGGTAATAGTCGTTGAAACCCGCCAACCCGCATTGGAGCAGCGTGGTGGGTCTAAGCTCTAATATCCTCTCTCCTATGATGGTGGAGCCCTGTGCCCAGCAGTGGGACGTTAATGGGCTGTAATGGTGGACAGTGTTCACTCACCCGGCTCCGCTTGTTGGTGTTGTAGAGGCGGCTGTTGGCGAACACGAGCCTTATATCAGCGGCGACATCAGCGGCGCGCGCGTACTGCCGCGCCTCCAGACGCTGCCTCACTGTGCCCAGGTCCATGGGTCGCGCGACCACCGACAGGTAGTCTGCGCCGATACACGACCGAATTAGAAAAAAAACCGGCCAAGTGCGAGTCGGACTCGCGCACCGAGGGTTCCGTACAAACATGTAGTAAGTTTTAAATTATTAAAAAAACTACTTACTAGATCTCGTTCAAACCAATTTTCGGTGGAAGTTTGCATGGTAATGTACATCATATATTTTTTCTAGTTTTATCATTCCCTTATTTTTGAAGTTACAGGGGGGGGACGACGACGACGACACAGATTTTACCACTTTGGAAGTGTCTCTCGCGCAAACTATTCAGTTTAGAAAAAAATGATATTACAAACCTCAATATCATTTTTGAAGACCTATCCATAGATACCACACGTATGGGTTAGATGAAAAAAAAAAATTTTTGAGTTTCAGTTCTAAGTATGGGGAACCCCCAAAATTTATTGTTTTTTTTTCTATTTTTGTAAGAAAATCTTAATGCGGTTCACAGAATACATCTACTTACCAAGTTTCAACAGCATAGTTCTTATAGTTTCGGAAAAAAGTGGCTGTGACATACGGACGGACAGACAGACAGACATGACGAACCTATAAGGGTTCCGTTTTTGCCAAATTTGGCTACGGAACCCTAAAAAGTGTGTGTGTGCATTTCACACATGGCAGAAAAGTACCCTTCAGAAAAGTAGCCTACGAGAGAATGAGATAAACTTGTATTCTATCTCATTCTCTCGCAGGCTAAATCCTATGATGAATATGTTCGTCTCTTTTTAGAATCGCTATTTTGTTTCATCGAATTTTCAAATCACAACGATTCTAAAGAAGTTTCAATTCAAAAAAACCGACACACGACCAAATGAAAACTTTGTCTTGTAAAAGTTGTAAAAAATGTGCTGTTCAGAAAGCGGGTCGACAAAATATTATCATTTCGCGAAATACGCAAACACAGTAGTTTTCGAACGACTCTCAAACATTTGTTCACACAGTGACAGGTGAAGCTAACTCAAACATGTCAGTACAGTCCGATTCAAACTTGACTTCTCATCGACATCATTGAACATGAATAAAACATTAGGTATCAGCGGGACTGTTCAGTCGACTGTACCTGCACAGACGTTGCCGAGTTGTCATAGAGTTTGTATCGTCCTGTAACGTGTTGCATGTAGGCTGTGTGTCGTACCGGGCACTTGTTCGAGCGCCACGGGCTGGCGGAAGGGCTCCGCGTCCGGCGCGGCGCTCAGCTCGCGCAGCAGCGCAGTGCACGCGTGCTCCCAGCTGCGCTCGTGCTGCGCAGACGACACGCCGTTCGGCTGCGCTTTGCTGCGGTTCGCGCGGCCGCGCTTCGTTTTGCGCTTCTGTGTAATAGCATCCTTTGAAGTAAAATAAAAAAAGACGTGTGGCACTCGGAGACTGCCGCGGTAAAGCTATTGCATAGCATTTTTTATCAACTTGCTATGACTACTTGTGTTGTTGACTTCAAGTTGTTGAAAATATAAAGGCGAAATATTTTTATGAAAAGATGATTTTGGTTGCTATGACTACTTGTATTGTTGACTTCAACAACTTGAAGCAACCAAAATCATCTTTTCATAAAAATAGTCATTTTATTTTCAACAACTTGAAGTCAACAACACAAGTAGTCATAGCATCCAAAGTGTTAGGTTTTTTTTCGTTACGGAATTTCAGGATTCGGTCTCCACGCTCAAGGACCGCGATAGAAGCTATGCAATAGCTTAATAAAAAATATTTTAATTTCGACCAACTAGGATCCTATAAGTGTCAGTAACTACATATAAATTACACCTATTTGTTAGTAGCGTGATGCGTCAACTTTGCTTATCCTTGTTATACCCACCCGATTTCAACAGTGTGTAGAAATCAAAATAATTTTTTACTTTACAGTGGCTTTGGAAGTCGGTTTTTTGGAAAGAATTTTTATTTTTAATCAGGGTTAAGGATTTCGTCGTCGTCGTCTCAACCTATAGACGTCCACTGCTAGACGAAGGTCTCCTGCATGGATCGCCACAGAGCACGGTCTTGTGCCGCTTGTTTCCAGCGGCTGCCAGCTGCACGCTTGAGATCATCCGTCCACCTAGTGGGGGGTCGTCCAACGCTGCGTTTCCCGGTGCGAGGCCGCCATTAGAGCACTTTGGGACCCCAACGCCTATCTGTTCTGTGAACTATGTGCCCCGCCCATTGCCACTTAAGCTTGGCGACTCTTCGAGCTATGTCGGTTACTCTGGTTCGCCTACGGATCTCCTCATTTCTGATTTGATCACGCAGGGATACTCCGATCATAGCTCTCTCCATCGCCCGCTGAGTGACACTGAGCCTTCTTATGAGGCCCATAGTTAGCGACCATGTTTCAGTCATCACTGGCAACACGCACTGTTCGAAAACTTTCGTCTTCAGGCACTGAGGTATTTTGGACGAGAAGATGTCGCGGAGTTTCCCGAACGCTGCCCATCCGAGTTGGATTCAGCGGTTGACCTCTTTCTCGAAATTGGACCTACCTAACTGGACTGTATGCCCCAGGTATATGTACTCATGAACAATTTCGAGTGCAGTGTTCTCAACTAACACTGGGTGGGGCTGAACATGTGCATTGGACATGATCTTCGTCTTACTCATGTTCATTTTTAGGCCCACCTGTTGAGAAACTCTGCTGAGGTCATTAAGCATTGTGTTAAGGTCTTCCAGAGTTTCTGCCATAACAACTATATCTTCGGAAAACCGCAGGTGTGTGATGTAATCGCCGTTGATGTTGATGCCGAGTCCGTTCCACTCCAGAAGCTTAAAGACGTCTTCCAACGCAGCGATAAACAGCTTCGGAGACATAACATCTCCCTGACGCACTCCTCGCTGCAATCGGATAGGTCTCGTAGTCTGGTCTTGTATACGGACTGACATAGTGGCGTTTTCGTACAAGCACTTCAACACCTGTATGTACCGGTAGTCAATTTGGCATCTCTGTAGAGACCTCAACACTGCCCAAGTTTCCACCGAATCGAAGGCTTTCTCATAGTCCACAAACGCCAAGCAAAGAGGCCGGTTATACTCTTCTGTCTTCTGTATAATCTGCCGCAGCGTATGTATGTGGTCTATGGTACTGAAACCTTTTCGGAACCCGGCTTGTTCGGGAGGCTGGAAGTCGTCGCACCTACGAGCGAGACGATTCGTTATGACTGGTTAAGGATTTGGAGTCAGAATTTTTTATGGGACCACCTTGCGAGCTTCCTCTAAAGACCGATAGAAAAAAACTCAAATCAATTCAGAAACGACGGAGATATGCACCGACATACATTTTAAAAAAAATACGCGCCGAATTGAGAACTCGGTTAAAAACGCTTTTGGAAGTCGGTTAAAAAAGGCCTCGGCTGGCACATCTCGGTAGGAATGTCATTCCGAACCAGCGGTAGATTCACTTGACGATTCAAAAGTACTTGTAAAAGTTTATTTGAATAAAAAAAACATTTGATTTGATTTGATTTCGACCTTTTAAAATAAATCGGCAAGTCCTCCACTCCGTGTCGTCCTTACAATATTACACGCCGTGAATTGCTTCATTTCCGTCCTGTGCAGTAATGTAACTTCATCCTAGTTACGCGCTAGGGCGTGCACCCACCTTGCGCGTCGCGTCGTCGTCGTCGTCGTCGCTGGAGTGGTACGCGGCCGCCAGCTCGTGGTACTTTGCCACCACGTCCACCTGCTGCCACTCGCTAATGGAGCATTACACGAAATGATTAATTTGCACAACAAACACAATTTTCATGATTATAATCATGATAATCATTAACTTAACTTATCCAAAATCCAAATTATACTAATATGTATTATAAACTAGCTGATGTCCACGACTTTGTCTGCGCGGATTGAGGTATTTCTCACCTCAAACCACGCAGACGAAGTTGCGGGCATTCACTAGTATTAGTATAAAAATAATTTGCAAAAAAAAATGGCAGCCATAGGGACTGCCGATAGAAGTGAAAAAGTCTTTTTTAGTGTCAACTTCTTCAGGCGCGTTGAGCACTGTTTGGTAGGGGGTAAAAATGTGGAATACGCGAGATCGACACCATTCACCTTAAGACAAAAGGTCTTACGTAGTACATTCGTAATTAAACTTTAATAGCTTAGTTTTAAGGTTTATATTAATAAGTGTTGTGTACAGTGTAACCGTGGGCGACACCTCGCGTTGTTACGAAGACAAAAGGTCTTAAATATAAATATATTACATTGGAAATTAAATTTTAATGAATTAGCGTTAAGGTTGATATTTTTTTTTTATAAAAAATAAATAAATCTATCTCTGTGCCAAATTTCATCCAGATCCGGTCAGCCGTTCGGGCGTGATTGAGTAACAAACATCCATCCATACATCCAATATCCATCCATCCAAACTTTCGCATTTATATAATATTATTTATTTGATAAGGAACTTCGTTCCTATATGGTGTCCCACGATACCACACGTTTTTTGACGCGACAACGTCTTATAATTCGATAGAGCCGGCTGCACGCACGAAAAAAGATGACGTATGCGGCGTTACCTCGTGAGGCGTTCCATGGCCCTTATTCTCTAACTCAGTTGCTATCAATAAACGAAAGCAACTAACATATATTTTTTATCCATTGAAGGTTTCCTATGAAATGTAACTTTTTATTTCATAGTAAACCTTGAATGGATATTACATATATGTCAGTGGCTTTCATTTTTGATAGTCACTGAGTTAGAGAATACGGGGGCATGTAAGGCTTGAAGTGCAAGCGAGAGCGCGGAACGAGCGACAAAGAGGCACAATCGGCCTTTGCGTTCGGCAGCGTTCGACATCCATCTCTCTCCTACTTGAGTGAGCGATGCGTCTGCGTGGACAGCTGCTATACTATAGTACATTTACATGTTTTGATCGAGTATCAAGTGCAGTGAAAAGTGAATGTGGTGTCAATTGTTTATAGCAACGATAATTACAGCTATAAAGGTAATGTTCTTAAGACGTTGTCACGTTCAACTATCGTCAGTAAACCGACTTTACAGACAACCAATTTTTTTTTTAAATTAAAAGTAGAGCAGGACAACCCGGAGAAAAGGTTGGTTGAGAAATGGTATTTCAGGGAAAAAAGGTTCACTGTATGATGTTTTTTGTGTTATTTTACCACCCTGGCACTGACATGCCTATTCTGATGCGTGTGTGTGATGCATTTCGTGTGTTTAAGCGGATATGCACGTGTGTGTGTGTGCTCACCTGATGATGTGCAGCAGCAGGTCGGTGACGAGCCTGGCTTGGCGCACGATGGGCGAGTGCGGCTTGTTGAACTGCTCCGCGTTGGAGGCGAGGTAACGCGCGTCGAACTGCGCCGCTGCCGCGCGCCGGTAGAACTGCGCACCGACACACATAACAACACTATAGTCTATTCGCCGGATGAACCAAGCACTGAGAATTTGGACTTCCACGTGATTGGTTGGTTGGTTGGCAGATAGGGACGCTTAGGCCGTGATCACAATGCAATGCAAGTTATAATTAGTCTGTCGTTACACTCCGTACCGTTCAGACGTCTCCCGCGTACCTGCTTTGTTGCGAATTGCGATCATATCTATTTATCTTTGACCTGGCTGGTTTTTCGGACTGTTGTTTTGTGCTCATTGTGTGAACTTGGCTTGTCTACTGGATTCCGTTTGATTGCTTACCCAACGACTTGGCGAGTTTATTGGTTGTTGTGAATATGACGGAGGGAAGAGTGCAAAAAAGACTTAAACGGGCCTTTTCTTCAACTGAAAAGGTTATGATGTGTAACATGTTTAACACCTTTAAAATTGCTAACCCGACTGAATTAATATGGGCTCAAATAAAAGGATACGTCGCTTCCCGTAAAATTCCTGTTAAAATGGTTGATCTAAAAAAAATATTTTATTCAGCTGTTCAAAAAATTACAACTGAAAAATGGATAAAATGTGTGCAGCACGTAGAAAAAGTAATAGAACCAAAAATGAACGAAATGGATCATAACTTTGAAGGGTTAAGTGAAAGATTTATAATTAATGTAGGAAATAACATATTGCTTTAATGTTGATTTTATTTTATTACAAATAAAGACCAAATCACATGGTAGCTCTTATTTCATTTATAAAAAAATTCTGTTTCAAATTTCTTATCAATAATAGGTATAAAAATTCCTTACTAAAGCATTAACAATATGAACGCGCCCTATGATATCAAACGGGTCGCAAGCGCAAGGGCGGAGCGAGACAGTTTTCTGTCTTTATCAATTTGTATGCAAATGTGGGACAGAGAAAGCGCTTTGCTTGTTTCACTCCGTGAATAGAGTATAGCACCATTTACATTTACTGAAATTGTTACACTGACCGAATGCTGCACTCTAAAGAGTGCTACTCGTACGACCAAAATAACACTTCAATTAGGTGACTTGAGTTGTTTCCTACTTGCTCGAAAATTACTTTATTATTTAACGTATATTTTTTATACGTACCTATATTGACTCTTTTCAGGCCTCTAACATTCATGCAGGAAATCATATCATTGCCCCTACAGCACTACATTTTAGCGTGAGTTAAGATAAGTAAACACCATCTATCGGCAATGTAAAAATATTCTTCCTCGCAAATTGGTAACGAGTATTATACAAATTTCGGCAAAAATAGCAATTCAGGACCTCGTTTACTTAAAAAGCCCCGTCCTTTTAAAACTGTCCGAAAGTCCTCAGCTTCGCCTAATGCTTCCAATATGACTCAGCCGTGAATTGCTTTATTTCCGGCGTGGGCGGTAATTACCAGGTTCTCAAAGCGCGCCCGGATGGTGGCGAGGTCCACCGGGTAGGGCACCACCAGGGCGTAGGACGGGTAGAGCTGCAGGTCCACCGGCGCCACGAACGGCTCAGCCACCGACAGCGACATTACCTGCCGAGCGACAAACACCGTAACACTTCGCATGTCAGCGTAACACTTCGCATGTGGCTTTGCGAGCGATACTGGGCTCTTGCGTACAAACATTCTGGGTGGCATGATCATCACAAACGAAAAATTTTCATGACTCTTAATGTTCTCTGTGACCGGTGACTACAATTAGAATTTTTATCTATGGCACTAACTAATCGGTATTTTTAAACGTTTGAACAAAGTCAGTCAGTTGGGTGCGGGCAGCCTGCCGCACACACACACACGCTGTGACGCACCTGTGAGATGTGTGTCGCGATGACGTGGCACGCGCGCGGCGGCCACTCGTGCCCGCGCGCCAGTACCGCCTCCAGCTCGTGCGGCAGCACCGCCACCGCGCCGCCCGGCTCCGCGGGCAGTCTGGCGCACACACACATACACAACACAATGAGCAACACTTCATTCGCGTTACGAAATATCGGATAAAAGGGAACGTCACTTCACCATTGTTTAAAAAAAAACGTGTGCCTATCAGTAATTATGAATCCTTATAGGCGTGCTTATGTCAAAAGTTAAAAAAATTGTTGGACAGGGACATAGAGTATGATATGTTCGTTGTGTGGTATTCGTTGGTACGGGTATTGTGTGTGTTCGCTTACCGCTCCGGGTCGAGCGGCTCCAGGTCCCAGGGCGAGAGGCGCTCCACTTCGCCGTTGTCCCAGCGCACGCGCAGCGACAGGAAGTTTGCTGCCAACACATACCATGCATTCGAAAAACTAATCGAATATAAGAAGTGATGGTATTTGGTAAGTGATTTAAACAAGTTGAAATATTAGTTTCCCAATATGATTTAGATTGGCACATAAACAATAAACATACCAGAAGCTTTCAGATTTTACAGGGCATTTTTGTGGGACGAGTGAGTGAATGTATACTCGTCTGCACCAATAGGAAGATCTTCCTACAGGCCGGTGTATTTCTGGTCCGACCATTGTAAGTTTGTACAGTCTATATGTCGCCGTAAGATTGCAAAAACCGTTAGATTGTAATCTAAATAGCGATTACGCTAATTAGGTAGTGCCCGGCCGCAGCTAATTACTTATGTCAAACCCTAACCTAACCTACAAGAAAGAGACAAGAAAACGCAAATACAATGAATATTTCATAAAAAAATTTTTACCTACTGTCACTTGCAGAGGTGAACGCGATACATTTGTATGAATTCACAAATATCAAAACTGAGTGTTGCAATGTTCAATATCAGGTGTAAAACTAGCGCTGTACTCTCCTACAATGATCGATTAAGATCGATTACTGTAGAGCTTTAGCTATAGTTCAGCTGAGGGTGTGCGCACACCGGTCGGCGCGACTTAGGGTGTTCACTCACAGGCGGCGTCCGTGGCCCAGCCGTGCTCGGGAGCTGCGTGCGGGTGCGCGGGCGCGGCTTGCGGCGGCGTGATGCGCTCCAGCACCTGCCCCGTCCACCACGAGTCGTCTATCATACAGCGGAACCTGCCCGCACACACAACGTTACACTGCATCACATCACACACACACATCGAGAAACCTTCTTTAATCAGGGTCAAAGCTCATCTGTTATATTTTCTGCATAAAAAAATTTAGCTCGCTTTGCTCGACATTTTACAGAGTTTTTGAAGTGAAAACTTCTTTAGGCGCGTTGAGCACTTTTTGGTAGGGGGTAAAAATGTAGAACGGTGTCGGTCACGCGACACCATTCTGCTTAAGATAAAAGGTCTTAAGTATAAATGATATAGTACATTCGTAATTAAACTGTAATGCCTTTGTTTAAGGTATATATTTAAAAGTGATGTGTAACCGTGACTGACACCTCGCGATACCATTTTTCTTAAGACAAAAGGACTTAAGTATAAATAATATAGTAGATTCGTAATTAGACTTTAATGCCTTAGTTTATGTTTTATATTTTAATTGTGCTGTGTTGTTATGATACTATATATATTTTAAATATTCGTTTTCACTTCTATCGGCAGTCCCTATGACTGGCAATTTTTTTTTAATTTATAAAGTCGGAGTGTTCCACTCACCGGTCTCCGGCGCCCCACCGCCGGGCCACGGCCGCGTCGTAGTGGTGTTTCAGCACGAGGAAGTCGATCACATCGGGCATGTCATGGTAGCGCACTGTGAAAGCGCGACCATCGCGCGCGCGGCACACGCGCAGGCACACCACGCGCGGCGGCTTTATCACGTACTTCATGCCCACCACCTGCACCGCCTCGCACTCCTGCGGAATGTACTATACTCGCAACCAGGGGGATAGAGGCCGGTTTTAAGGGCAAAACACGCAGGGGAGGGGTCCGGTCGGATGCACGGCGGGTGTATTCCATGTATTTTTATGGAAGACATCGCACAGAACGCGAGATCATATCGGAACGCTGAATCGCTTGGCGGCACGTCTTTGCCGGTAGGGCAAAGACTCTAGCCACAGCCGAAGCCTCCCACCAGGCCAAACCAGGGAAAAGGACATGACCAGTGGAACTATGGGAGCTTGCCTAGATGTCAAAATCAATCATTTCTTTATTAATCGTTGTTCAGGAAAAAAAATAATCTTTGCATTATTTCGGCAGGGATGAGGATAATACTGGAATGATAAAACTATATAGGCAAGAATGATGTAATAACTTTTAATAACACTTTACATTGTGCTGCTGCTTTCCGACACTAGATAGCGCTAGATGTTTTGGTTAGCGAGTTCAACTATTCAACCACAGATGGCAGACATAATATGTAATGTCAAAGGGCGTTCCATTTAAAGCAGTGGTTATTTCAAATCCACATACACGTTTCTTTGTTCAATAATTTACACGTTTCATTGAGGCTTGTCAACAAATTAAATAATTACAAACAGAACATACATTTCCTTACTATCTTCATTACTATCTAATTGATCAAAAATAAATCACTCATAATATAGTGACACAGGTACTTAATAGTAGATTGTTACACAAGGGACGTAAGTAAGCTATTACAGAACAAGATCCAATTTGGCGCCAGTGCGAGCGCAGCTCGCATAGGGCGCTAATGGATCGCGTGCACCCGAGATATTTAGTCACACGAGCGAGCGCAGCGAGCGAGGGTGAATATAGTTCGAGGGTGTAATAGCTACTTGCAACCGAGGTAAGCATTCTACTTTATATCATTCTTGCGAGGTAAATAAAACATTGGTAATGCAAAATGAAATTTTAATTAGAATAATTAGCAAATTTAGAGAAAAAATAGAAAAAAATGGTTACTTATTATAATTACATCATTTGTTCTGCTTCAAGCAAACAAAAATCAGGCTCTCCTCCTTTTTCATCATCTGATGAAGTGCTTGACATTGTTGTAAATAACTTAAATCACTTTACAAACAAACTTCACAAACTTTCAGATCAAATGAAATGCCATTTTTTTTTCGTAAATAGTTTTCCATTTTTTTTACGGCTCTGGGTTCCAAGGAGTTTTGCATAGTTTGAAATGTATGGAAATTAAATGCCGCCATGTTCAGTGTTTTTTTTTCAGTAAAAAGTTTTCTTACCATTTTATAAGAAAAGAGATTGTTTACCAAGGAGTTTTGCATAGCTTGAACTGTAATGTGAACATTACAATTCAAGCATAGTGCGACGTAATGTTGCCTTGAATTGCAAACACCAACTTACAGGGAGACTTTCCACCATAGTAATCCCTAGTTACTGAGCAAGTATGATATAAATGGTATTCATGTAGGATTACAAGATTATTATTAGGCATGGATAAAATGGAACATCAAAATGGAGTAGTGCCTAAAACATAGAACAATTAAACCTCTAGAATCAATGCCAGCGTGTAACCGAAAGGGATAGGTTATAATAGGCAAAACGCTGCAAAGCACCAAACACATTAAGTTCTTTAAGAACAAAACCGTTACACGCAGAAAGGGATAAAAGAAAACATGTTTTTTTCTCATTCTATCTTGTATAACATCCCAACACTGCATCTCTTTCATCTGGGAGTGAAAAGGAGATATGGCGTCGTCTATATATCTCTCTCAGTCTACGGCCTAAAAGGAGAAAGCGGACGCTCAAGATTTAACCAATAAACGTATTGTTTCTTTTAGACATTTTAACGTTGACCTCATTCTGAATATTAAATCATACTTAATATTATAAATGCGAAAGTGTGTTAGTTTGTTGGTTTGTCCTTCAATCACGCCGCAACGGAGCAACGGATCGACTTGATTTTTGGCATGGGTATAGTTGAGGACCTGGAGAGTAACATAGGCTACTTTTTATTCCGGAAAATTAAGGAGTTCCCGCGGGAATAAAAAAACTTAAACCACGCGGACGGAGTCGCGGGCATCAGCTAGTCCGTAATAATTCGAATTTTAGTTTAAAAAAATGTAAAAAAACCGGAAATCATGCACATTCTCCCAAATCGTAGGGCAGAAACTGGTCTTGTCCTTTTGAAATTATAAATTACCAAATGGACCCTGCCAGGGATCGAACCCTGAATCTCCACGTTAAGACAACAGCGCTCAATAGTGCGCCAGGGAGGTGGTCAAAATGTGTATGTAGATGTGAGGACATGTACTCACGTAGAGCGGCATCATCTCCCAGGGCTTGTCCCGGGCGTGGATCTTATACAGGTCCTTCTCCGCAACCGCCTCCAGGTAGCGCTGGTGACCCTGCGACAATCAACCCGGAAAACATTGGCTTTACACATCCTATAGACTTAGAGTCTTTACAACAAACAAATCTTACTACAAAACTACGACTTATTATTAAGTTCACACTAGATGCACACAGGCCACAGCGTATATGTTACAAGTAAGTTTCCGCTTTTCAAACTAGATGGCGTTAGTGAATGAAATTCACATTCTGTTTGAAAGGGCCCACGTACAGTTCGCAAACTATAATATGTAAATCGAGGTCGTTGCGCCTGGCTGACTCCTACGATGACGTCGACACGGGTACCAAGGGAATTGTTTGATGTTCCGAATAACAGTCGCCCGTCTCTTCGCACGACTATGCACAGCGTCACGCGTCAGCCGGAGCTCACCAGTCGGAAGTAGAGACAGTGGTCGCCCATCTGCGGGTGGTAGGGCGCCTTGCGCGGCGACACGGCCGTCAGCCACTCGCCCACGCGGTACGCCTCGGGCAGCTCGGCCGGCGCGACCGGCGCGACAGCCGCGCTGCCGGACGCGACCGGCGCGGCGCCGGACGTGCTGGGCGCGGCGGCGGCGGCGGCGGCGGCGCCGGGCGTCGCGCGCTTCGCTGTTGCCGTGCTCGGGCTGTATCTGTGGGGTTTTGTATCGTTTTTACTTGGTCAGTCTATGTAGTGTTATCACAGGTATTTCATAACATGTAATATCTTTATAATTTCAAATTGTCATTTGATTAACAATTTTAGATTTAATGACATTTCGTAACTATTTAATAATATTCAGCTTTTATTCATACTTCAAGGATAACTATGTGATTTATCATTATTAACTGTAATTGAATATGATGTGAGGTACTGATGTGTTTAAATAATTGTTAAATTGCATCACGTAAATAAGTAGGAAGATGATGTTATGATGTAAGCTGCTAATAATAGGGAATATGCATGATTTATTTTTATTTCTTAAATCAATCATTTACATCTTTATAACATAGTAAAAAATATAAATAGGTTTGAAAATAGTCAAATAATTACGTTAATTGGTGTTTCAAAGTTAAGTATAAATTTGAGCCGTTCAAACGCCACCATTAATCGCGCGCTTTTGATGACGTCATTGGTTATGTCCCGTGTTTGTTTACTATAGCGATTCAGTTCAGTTACTTCATAATTATTATTATTTAACAAGTAATCACACAGGAATACAGTTTTAAACATTTTTTTCTCACAAACACTACTAACACAGTATGAATATCGACGCCGATAAATCCACTGACGTGACCATTTACGTCACATTTCGTTTCGACCAATGGTGACGCGTTTTGCAAGTTTGAATTTGCCTCCCTTATTTTTCACTTTCTATTTAATATTTTCTGGGTTTAATTATTAACTAAATAAAAAAAATACCTTTTAAGTATAATGTAAAGACAATAAAGAATCTAGAAAAAAATATTTGAGACAAATTTAAATTTTATGCATATTCCCTATTGCACGGCGTATTTGGTAGTATATTATTACACTGTTTCCAAAAATATTGTAAGAACTTTTCACGTGTATTTTTGCAATAAATAAATATCTTATCATATAAATGTGTGTAAATTACTAGCGTAGAGATTTGATGTAGATGTCAGGCGTGGCACTGCAATAGGGATGGTATCAAAAATAAATAATTAAACTAACTAACTGATTATTAAATCATTGGTCTTCCAAAAGACCTAAAATGCACATCCTCGGTTAATTTTAAGTTTGATAACCGTTTTAAAATATAGATTAAAGAAAAAAATGCGTTGAAATTTTATGACGTCACAGCTGTGCATTTCATAAAACTTCCATACTAGAAGTGCGTTTTTAAGTTTGTTAAAGAGTTGCTGATTTGAATTAGTTATCATCATCCCTAGTGTATTGATCGGGAATAAGGGTGTGATTTATGAATTTTAAGTGGCCATGAGGGTAAGGTTTGTGGATGGGTATGGGGTGAAGTGGGGTAAGTGATGGTTTAGAGGTGGCTGTAGAGTGTAGTCATAGTGGTATGAGTGTAAGGGTATGGCTCACGGATGGGTGTAGCTAAGTGATGGGTGTAGCTAAGTGATGGGTGTAGCTAAGTGATGGGTGCAGCTGTGGTGGGTGTAGCTAAGTGATAGGTGTAGCGGGGTGGGTGTTTACCTGGCGACGGGCGCGGGGCGGCGGCGCGAGCGCGCAGGAGGCGCGAGAGCGGCACCCGCCTCCCAGTCCGAGTACTGCGACGACGCGGAGCTGCAACAACACAACACCACACTGTACACACAACACACAACACTAGCGCGCTACTCGTGCGCGGGCGTGTCGCAACACACTCACCTGTCGCTCTTGACGTCCGTGTGCGAGCTGCAACAGAATAACGTTTATTTCAATTTTCGCGATACACGTGTTGTGTATCTGTCACCGTAAGATTGCAAAGGCCGTTGGATTGTAATCTAACTAGTGATATTGTAAACTGTCGACTTGTGTATGTCACCGTAAGATTGTAAAAACCGTTAGATTATAATCTAACTCGCGAAATTGTAAACTGTCGAATGATTACAATATAACGGATTATTTTTCGGTAGATTGTAATCTGTTAGATTTATTAACCCGATAGAACCTAAGTACTTGGTTATTTATGTCGAACCCTAACCTAACCTACAAGAAAAAGACAAGAAAACGTAAATACAATGAATATTTCAAAAATTGACACACGGTTTACAATCTTTCGACTGTTTACAATCTATCGAAAAAAAACCGTTAGATTACATTCTTACGGTGACATGTATATCTATAGAAATATTGCGTTTTGAAACAAAAACGTCCGTAACGAAGATGAGTAAGATTTTTTACGAAGACTTAAATATAAATATACTGCATTCCAAATTTAACTTTAATGCTTTAGTGTTAAGGTTTATAATTTTTTTTATATAAAAAAATAGAACTTGAAATTAATATTTATGTAATAGGGAACTTCGTTCCTGCTGGTGTCCCACGACACCACATGTTTTTTATTTATTCTGAGGCTGCATTTCCGGGGGCGGCAAGGCAGCGGCGCATCCGCGGCTACGACACCATATAATTTGTATGAAACATTTTCCGTGGCGGAAGTCGCAGCGGGAGAGGCAAATGTCATTAGCAGATCGCAACGTGCAAACAGGTTAGCATTAATTAGCTCACTAGCTGATGCCCGCGACGTCGTCCGCGTGGTTTAAGTTTTTTTAATTCCCGGGGGAACTTCTTAATTTTCCGGGATAATAAGTAGCCTATGTCACTCTCCGGGTCCTCAACTATACCCATACCAGAAATCACGTCAATCCGAAACAGGCGAGTCGGCGTATGCCGCCACCACCGAAAACACACCTGCAGACTGCTGCCTGCCGGAATTGCAGCCGCAGGAACAAAGAAAACAAAACTTGCGAGTTAATTGCTTCACCTGTCAGAGTCCGTGTCACTGGAGTGCCTGGATCGAGACGAGCGGGACGAGCGAGACGAGCGGGACGAGTGCGACGAGCGGGACGAGCGCGACGAGCGGGACAGCCGCACGGACTCGTCCGACGTCTCGTTCCCGCTCTCCTCCAACGCGTCCGCTACTTCGTCCTCCAAGCGTACCTGTTGCGTACATATAATATTACTAGAGGTCGCCCGCGACTTCGTCCGCGTACAATTGTTGATTTCCTAGGAGATTATGAAATTTTCCCGCTGCAAACAGCCTATCTATAGAGGCTTTATATAGCTTATTCAGGTTTTTTAATTATTTAAAACTAATAACTTAAATGCTGATTTTCATGTCTAAATACACTTCAAAATAATAAAAATTGTATGTAACCTTTCACCCCCATTTCAACCCTTTTGGGGTGGATTTTCGTAATATTGCTTATGCAGTTTATTATAACTTAAAACTAATAACCTAAATCCCGATTTTCAAGTCTCTTACTTTAAAAACTTGGAACCCTTATGTAAGCTTCCAACCCCCATTTCACCTATTCAGCTAAAAACTATCCGCAGCAGAATTAGAAATGCCAATCCAAGAAGGAAACCAATAGTCATAGAAGAGTACGTTCGAGCAAAAGCTTCCTATAAATCAGCAATCGAAAAAGCTATACCCTCGAGTTGGATCAATTTCTGTTCCAAGCAGGGGAAAGAAAATATGTGGGAAAAGCTGTACAGGATACTAAGGATTTGCTGTCCTCAGTCCTATACTAATCTTTTACGTTCTGAGCAGGGCGACACCTTGACACCGGCAGAATCAGCACAACTTCTGGCAGAAACTTTCTACCCCCTTGATGATAGGCAAACGGATACACAACAGCAATCTGAGATACGCCTGGAGGTAGAAACACTCGTTCAGCATCTCAAGAGCGCCCCAACGGAAAATCAGTATCTTCTCTTTACGGTAGGCGAACTGGATACAGTATTTGCTAACATGAGCTCCAAGAAAGCTCCAGGAAAAGACGGTCTCACGTCCGATATCTGCGAAGCGGCGTACAAATGCAATTCAGAAATTACACTAGCGCTTTTCAACAACTGTCTTAAATTAGGATACTTTCCACAGATATGGAAACAGGCGGAGATTCGAGTAGTACCAAAACCCGGTAGAGAGATTATACTAAACCAAAGTCATATAGGCCAATAGGCCTCTTACCAGTTATGGGCAAGGTATTGGAAAAACTAGTTGTTAACAGATTAATGTGGTTCCTGGGACACCAAAACAAATTAAACACTCGCCAGTATGGATTTACCCCACAACGTAGCACTGAGGACGCGCTCTACGACGCAATGGATTTAGTCAGGAAGAGCCTTCAAAGAAAGGAAATAGTTATCATGGTGTCTCTGGACATTGAAGGCGCTTTTGACAACGCGTGGTGGCCTAGCATTTTGAAAGAGCTACACAAGTGCAAGGTAGACAATACGGTGCTTAGGCTGATCTCTAGTTATCTCTCCGAAAGATCTATTAACCTGTCGTACATGGGACAAGAAGTTTGCAGAGAGACAAATAAGGGCTGTATACAAGGATCAACTTGCGGCCCGCTGTTATGGAATGTACAGTTAAATCCCTTACTGGAACAAGCCTCTCGTTTGGACGCCCATGTCCAAGCCTTCGCAGATGACATTCTGATAATCGCATCCGGTAGTAATGCCCAGTACGTTGAGCGCAAAATAAATAAGGCTTTAGAGGCAGTCGCAGAATGGGGCAGAAATCATAAAATGAGGTTCGCCGTGCAGAAAACGCAAGCAATTATAATCACACGGAAACATAAGTATGATTTACCCCGTATCAAACTTTCAGGTACGGCTCTGGTTTTCTCGGATACGCTAAAAATACTCGGTTTAACAATAGACAGAACCTTAAACTTTAAAGCACACATTGCTAACGTTTGCCAAAAAGCAATAAACATCTATAAAATGGTAGCGAGGGCGGTTAAGACTAATTGGGGCCTTAGCCCCGAAATCACAAGAACCATTTATCTAGCTGTTGTAGAACCAGTTATCCTCTATGCGGCAAGCGTGTGGGCTCCAGCAGCTGAGCGGAAATACGCTATCAAAAGATTGGACAGCTTGACACGGATGTTCTGCATTAAAATTACAAGAGCGCATAGGACCATCTCACTAGTCTCAGGTGCCCTCCTAGCTCGCGTTCTGCCTCTCCATCTGAGAATCCGGGAGCAGGCTGACCTATATCAAATCAAGCGAGGGAAACCTATAGACGGTCTGCCTGCAAGAAAGCTGGAAAAGCGGGTAAACCCCTTCCATTTACCACATCCTGCGGAACGCATCTCGATTACTTACCGGCAAATCTCCAACCATGATGAGCTAGAATCAATCGGTAATGACTGGATGAAGGTATATACTGACGGCAGTAAGGTTGGTGGCAAGGTTGGTGCAGCAGTAAGCTGCTGGCAAGCAGCAAACGAAGTCCACAAGATTACCTGTAAGTTAGAGAGCTATTGCAGTGTGTACCAGGCGGAGCTGGTCGCGATACACCAAGCTGTCCTATACCTTAAAGAGAAGAAAACAAACGGTAATATTTTCAGTGATTCTCGGTCAGCATTGGATGCTTTATGTTCCCTCACCCCAGAACATCCACTAGTCAGAGATATTCAAGAACAGGTAAAGCTTGTCATTCAAGAAAACTTTGACATAAATTTCTACTGGATCAAAGCGCATATAGGACTGGATGGTAATGAAAGAGCGGATGAGCTGGCCAGGGGAGCAACACTACTTGACGATGGAGTCACAATTTACGACAGATTCCCCGTCTCGTATGCTAAGCACCTCATCAGGAGCAATTCTATCAAAACCTGGCAGCAAATATACTCGGAGGCTCCTACAGGCTCAGTCACGAAGACCTTTCTCCCGGAGGTTGCTATTGCTTACAAAATCCTAAGCCGCCTGAATATTACAAACATAAAGACCCAACTACTGACAGGTCACTGCGGAATCAAGTCCTACCTATATAGATTTAGGCTCAGTGGTAGTCCAGCTTGCCCTTGCGATGATACAAGTGAAGAAACAATATTTCATATTTTAATATCTTGCCCTCGTTTCGGTGCTCATCGCCTAGACTGTGAGTTCAAGCTGGGCTTCCAGCTGACCAAAGACAGTCTACGAACTGCGATCGAGGACGAAAACTGCCGACTTCACTTATTTGGGTTTGCTGAAAAAGCACTAAAAATAGCAGCTAAGGCAAACGGGGCTATCGCCCTTTAGTTTAATTCATCATTATTTTGTTTAACATTATTTAGCAATGTTTAGTTATTTAGTTATTATATAAGATAGTTTTGTTATTATGTAAGGTATTATATAAGGTAATAAGGTAGTTTGTAAGGCACGGAACTGCACGCAAAGATAAAAATATTCAAAATTCAATATTATTTCAACCAGTAAAAAGGTTGCCGCCACATCAAAAGCGGCAGTTCTTACTAGAATTAAAAAAAAAAAAAAAACCCCCGTTTCACCCCTATTGGGGTACATTTTCGTAAAATTGCTTATACAGGTTTTTATTATTTATAACTAATAACCTAATTGCCAATTTTCATGTCTCTAACTTCAAAAACAAAGGACTTTCATACAAACTTCCAACCCCTATTTTAACCCCTTAGGGGTGGATTTTCTCAAAACCCTTTCTTAGTTTGCGTCTACACCATAGAAGGAATTTACTTTTCAAATTTCAAGTCTGTACGCTTTATAGTTCCTGAGATATCGTGATTAGTCAGTGAGTGAGTGAGTGGTATTTCGCTGTTATATTTATAGATTATTAACAATTTTAAGTATTATTTATTACATTTAAAAAAATTAACAAAATTACACCACAATTTTGTAGACCAAAGCACTAGAATGAAACACAGGATGGCGTTTGAAATTTGCAGCCCAAATAGACTAAGAGATAGCTGCAATTTTGGTAACTATCACCAGGAAACTTTGACGACCTCCGTGGCGCAGTGTGTAGCGCTGTTGACTTAACGTGCGGAGGTCCCGGGTTCGATGCCCGGCAGGGTCAATTTGGGATTTTATAATTTCTGAATTTTCCCTGGTCTGGCCTGGTGGGAGGCTTCGGCCGTGGCTAGTTACCACCCTACCGGCAAAGACGTGCCGCCAAGCGATTTAGCGTTCCGGTACGATGCCGTGTAGAAACCGAATAGGGGTATGGGTTTAATATAACTGCCATGCCCCTAACAGGTTAGCCCGCTACCATCTTAGACTGCATCATCACTTACCATCAGGTGAGATCGCAGTCAAGGGCTAACTTGTAATGGATAAAAAAAAAAGGAAAGCTGATTCAGTTAGTATTAGCGTCAGTTTAACCTTCACTGTCGTCATCAGTGGAGAGCCCTTAACCCACCTAATACTGAATCAGCCTTCCTGGCGATAGTTACCAAAGTGCAAAGTGCAGCTATCTCCTATAATATAGTCTGCGTTACTGTGAGCTTCCACTGACGCAACATTCACATAAAAACATTCTGAAAACTCTATGTATCGAGCCGTGTATCCAATAAGTTGTTGCGTAAATACAACTTTGACATTTCATAGACTGAGATATCACGTCATGAGACATGTTTAAAACCAAATGTTTTGTACAAATCTTGCAACCCAATGAAGGATTTTTAGGGTTCCGTACCAAAATGGTAAAATGGAACCCTTATGGTGCGACTTTCTCCGTCTGTCTGTCCGTCTGTCCGTCTGTCCGTCCGTCACACTCGATTATTTCAGTAACTACCGAAGCTATCGACATGAAATTTGGAATAGTTGTGTATATTAGTGGCCCAAAGACACTGGAATTAAAAAAAAATGGAAATTATTTTTGTTCTTATTTAAAAAGGGTGGAAAATCTGAGGGTTGAAATTTAAAAGTGAGATAACTGAACTGTGTGGGGTATCATATGAAAGGTTTTACTTTGTACATTCTAAAACAGAATTTTAATTATTTTTAGTTATGATAGTTTTTGATTTATCGGGGAAAATGTCTAAAAAAATACCGTTCCCCCCCCCCTTATCTCCGGAGTTTACCAATCGAAAAATTTGAAATAATTATGGTCAATAGGAATTTACGTATATTTTACAGGAAAACTATAGCCAATGCTCTAACTAGCATAGTTTTTTTGATATTAACAATAAACCTCTACAAACAAAGTTAGTTTTGCGGTTCATTAACAAAGGTAATTATTTATTAATAATGGTACGGAACCCTTCGTGCGCGAGTCCGACTCGCACTTGCCCGGTTTTTTTTAAAACATTTTGCATACATAACTTACTAATTAATTAATAGTTCATAATCTGTTTTGTTTACACGATTTTACCCAGTTTCTTGCGTGACCTTCAGTCTCAACAAAACAAGTTTTAGATTTAGACCCGACAAGTTGAGAGATTTTATATATTTAAAGTTGCGTCAGTGGACAACTGTAAGCCAACGGTCAACAAAACAAGTTTTAGATTTGTTTCATCCGACAAGTTTCGAGACGACTGATGCTGAATAGGCATCAGTTGTCCACTGACGCAACATGTAACTCTTGCCTGGAAGGTGTCTAGTTGTACATGTCAGGAAACACGTGGGAGGGTGTTACACACCCTAGCGGTTCGGATCAGAAACGTCGAGCAAAAACTTCAACCGCATAAGGGATGCCAACACTGACAGTATAAAACATAATATGTACAGTTGCAAGGTAGCGGGGTACACTCACCAGCGTGGCGGGTCGGGGCGGCGCGGGACGAGCGCGGGGCGAGGCGCGCGGGCGGCGGCCGGGGCGGCGGCGCGGGCCCTCGCCCACCGCCGTGCTGATCATGAGCGGGCGGCGCCGCATCTCGCGCGTGTACCACGACACCTCCCACGCGTGCAGCTCCGCGCTGCGGCACACGACACACACCGCGTCACGTCACACCCGTGACACTTGTTACGAGCGCAGCGAGCGCATTGACAACAAGCACCGTCATACACGACACTGTGCCTTTTTTATTTACTCCACTACAATAGACTAAGAGATAGCTGCACTTTTGTTAACTATCGCCAGGAAGGCTGATTCAGTATTAGGTGGGTGTAGAGCTCTCCACTGATGACGATAGTGAAGGTCTGCCTGCATGCGGATGGCCCTTTCACTAGATATGGCCGCCCAAAGACGTGTTATGGTTACCAAAAATGAACCACCACTAGAAAGGCTGATTCTTGTACAGTATTAAAGTATGCACAGTACGATATTTGTAAGTTTATCACCTCTCAAAGACGTAACTTACAAACTATAAATAATTATTAGCAATTATTACATCGTATATGTCACCGTAAGATTGCAAAAACCGTTAGATTGTAATCCAACTAGCGATATTATAAACTGTCGACAGATTGTGAACCGTTCAATGTTCCGAATGTCAATTTTTGAAATATTCATTGTATTTACGTTTCTTGTCTCTTTCTTGTGGGTTAGGTTAGGGTTCGACATAAATAATCAGGTAGGGCACTTAGGTTTTACCAGGTTAATATACCTAACAGATTACAATCTACCGAAAAATAAATAAATTGTAATCTGTCGAAAGTTTACAATATCGCTAGTTAGATTGCAATCCAACGGCCTTTGTGTCAGCTTTGCGTTTAAAATTGAATTGATATTTTGGAAAAGATAAAAGAATGTGTATTTGTTTAGTGATGAAGGTTTAATTAGGCTGATATTTGACTCATTCGATGTATTTCACTCGGTTCGTTCTTTGGCGGGGATACGCCATATTAGAATAATTAACATAAATACGAGTATTTTGACGTTTGAAAGTCAGTCTCCTACCGGCAGACTCAGCGATTATTGAATACTTTTGTGTTTAGATCGCAATTTGATCTAGAGCTAAGCAGTAGCAACTGCAGTCTGATCAAATGATTAATTTATTGTTGTTGTGATGCTTTCGACAAGTTTTATACTTAACTGTTTACATAAAATCTCTCATGAAACCGCTACACGTTGTGACTATTCGCTTGAGCAAGTTTTAAAGAGAGTACAAATATATTTTAAAAGTAATTTTAATTATTTGCCCACTTCTGGAATTATGCTTACATTTGCAATCATACGGTGACATATATAATATGACGTGTCGTTACGTTGTTTGCTAATAAATATTATGAAGGCGTAAGAATAGGACAGAAAAAAATTTTTCGCCTTCATAATATCGGCCATTAATACACATTAATTAAATAATATTCATTAATACACAATATCATAAGATATTGTGTTGTCATATTGATTGACTTTTTCATGCGCTAGTGTCAATAATTGGGCAGAAAAATGACAAGACGCTCTCCCCTCGCCCCGCAAAAGTTAGTCGAACGTGATTTCCATATTTTATATATTTACATATTTCTTACATTTCCTATCTCGTGTTTAAAATTCAAAATTCAAATGTTTTTTATTCAAATAGACTTTTTGCTTATGAATAGTCGAATGAATCTACCACTGGTTCAATATGCTGTTCCTACCGAGAAGAACCAGCAAGAAACTCTTTTGAAAAAAAAAAAAAAAAAAATAGTTCACCCGGCTCACCTGGTGGCGTCAATGTGCTCGACTACGGCGCGCGGCGGCGGCGGCACGATGGGTCTGGTGCTGAGCGGCACGTCGAGCCCGTGCCACGAGCCGGGCGTGTGGCGCACGCCCTCGCCGCGCCACACGCCGTGCGCGGGCGGCGCGTGGTCGGGCGGCGGCGTGGCGGGCTCGGCGGCCAGCGCCTCGATCATGGCGTCGAGACGCGTGCGCGGCACCAGCTGCTCCAGCGGAAGCGCCTCGCGCCCCGCCACCAGCCGCTGGAACGCGGGCGGGTGGGGCGCACCCTGCCACACACCACCGCACCGGGGCATTAGCTCACACGCAAAACACACTCATTGTTGTTAATTATCACCACCACGTCTTATACTTTGTCAACGTGACGTTCAGAAGGTGTACTGTGTAGGCACTATTTTGAATGAATATACATTGAGTTTGGTAAACATGTTCAGAGCATGGGTGCACACTTCATTGCTATAATTACTATGAAGCGCAGAACACACAGGAGAGGGGCACGCGCCGGGTCGGGCGCACGGCGGGTGTGATTCCAGTTCCCTGTGTGCGTGTGTGTGTGTATCGCCCTGCAGGGATCGTATGCAGTGAGCGGTGCGTATAGTGTATACCTCGACGTCGACGAGGAAGGGCGGCGGCATGAGATGGGGCGGCAGTTCCGTCTGTTCGTCGAGCGCGCCGCCGAGCGCGTCGCGCGCCAGCGGCCGGTAGTCCGTGTGGAAGAACAGCTCTGTGGGCAGCGCGGCCAGCAGCGGGTGCCCCGCGCCCAGACCTGCCCACACACCACACAAGACACGCTATACAAACAGATCAACAACAAGTACACTATGTATGGGTAGGGGTTTTAGCGGTTGTGGCACATAAGACGATAGATGGCACTACTGGTAGCGCACGATGAACACGGAGAGCCTGCATCGCGATTACAAAGTTTTCACTGAATTGCGCTATATACGATTTCCAAAGGCTAAATCCTATTATGAATAGGTTCCTCTTTTTAGTGTCGCTTTTTCGTTTCATCGAATTTTCAAATCACAACGATTATAAAGAAGTTTCACTATAAAAAGTATATGATGTGTTAGCGGCACCAGCTCACCCAGCAGTATGAGGTGTCCGTGCGAGTCGGAGGCGGCCACCATGGCGCCGTCGGGCCCCCACTTGGCGTCGAAGATGGCGCCCTCGCCCTGCCCCTCGATGGTGTTGTGGAAGCGCGCGAGCGGCTCACTCTCGGCCGCGTGCCACACGAACAGCTGCCCGTCGTGGCCGGCCGACAACAGCACGCCCGGCAGCCGCGGGTGCGCCTCCAGCACGTACGCCTCGTCGCGGTGACCGGACAGCACGCGGATCTGTCAAGTGTGCACATGTTGATCGTTGATGTTCACAGATGGCGCTAGGCGTCAGTTGCCTCGCGCTCGTGTTTGCCAACAATGAAGGCGAAAACAGGGAAACATTTTCGCGTTAGGATCTCCTAACGAAATGACCTTGTTTGATTGGATAGTTTCAGTTTTTTCTGGTCTACTAACACCTGTCCACTGTACAGTATACATTCGACGAGTAGTGAGCGAGTGAGGGAACGTACCTGCGTCCCGGTGCGCGCGCTCCACACGCGCACGGTGCTGTCGGACACGGCTGTCATCACGTACTCGTCGCTACAGTCCCAACACACCATCGTCACCTGGTGGCGAGAGACGACAACTATTGATTGCGGGTGCATTACGTGCGGAACTAATATAAGTACATTATTGCAAAGGTTGGGAAATAGGCAATTGCAGGTCGAGTATGAGTTTGAAGGCCGAGCCGTAGGCGAGGACTTCTGTAATACGGGACAGGCAATTGCCATTTCCGCCGAGGCATATATAGTGCTTTTCTCAAAAGAATGCAGGGAAATAAAACATTCTTTTTATTTTTACATTAAATTTAATTTACCTTTGTCGCTAAATATATATCATCGCCAGTATATTTCGCCAGTAAAAATTTTCGTTTCTTGCTTTTGAATCCGGTCGATTGTCGTTTAAGAAAAGTAGTTAAGTTCCCATAATTTTTCAAGTTAATGCCGTTTTTAACATGAACTGTACATATCAGCATGGAATAAATTGCCCATAATGTAGATGGCTTTTTAGTTTAAGCAATCTCATTAAAATACGCCCAAAATACTGTTTCGGAGAAAATGTTCACTTTTTTCTCGTTTTTCCAACTCATAAAATTTTCATATAGGTACTTTCATGTATTTTTCTTCGGACTTAGCTGGAACCAGGTTTTCCATTGCCAATTTGGCTTCTGATCTTAAATCTGGTGGAGTACAATCAAGTCCATTTCACTCTCTGAACCGTTGGAACTCATTTTACTTATTATTAAATTTATATTTGACCGAGCGAAGCGAAGGTAGCGGTATATCATTTTAAAGATAATTAGAAATAGAGTCCAAAATTATATTTTTTAAAATTTTTCCCCTAAAATTGACGAAATGGGACAATTATTTGACTTATATCCTATACTTGAACAACAAATACTAAAATTAGATAAATATTGCATGAAAACGAAATTATTTAATTTTTAATGAGCCTTAGTATTTACAACAGAACTTCACAATGGTGTCAATAGATGGCGCTAATGGTCAAGGTAAACTATTACAATATTTTCTGAAAGGCTGAGTCTGAAACTTGTTCAATTATTTGAATTATATCCTGTACTTGAACAACAAATACTAAAATTAGATAAATATTATATGGAAACGAAATTATTTAATTTTTAATGAGCCTTAGTATTTACAACAGAACTTCACAATGATGTCAATAGATGGCGCCGCGAAGTCTCAGTTCGGGGCGAACCACTAGTTATTAAGTATGTAAATAACAAATCAAGACGAATTTTCAGCTTTGCCGCCAATTTTTTTCTTATCATCTGTGCCGACAGGCAAACGCATTTATGGCTTTACAGCCAGCAATTTGTACTAAGCAAAGATACTATGGTATGCCAAGAATGACAAAAGAGATCCGATCAAAGGGTATTTAATAACCTCAGCACGCCGTTTCATACAACATTGCAGGAGCGTTGTAATGTTCTAAATTCAAAAAACGCTCCTGCAATGGATTTGATTTTCTTTGTCCGAAAATTCGATACTTCGCGTGTTCTTTTTTCGAAAATAATGACAATATTTACATGCATGTTTCAGAAAAATTATTTTATCATGTACCTTGGATCCAAAAGTTAGTAAATTACTAATAATCGACGGTACCGAAAATGACCTAGTTTTCGATTTGCATAAAAAATAAATAAAACGTCAGCCATCTTGGATTAGAAAATAGACGCCATTTTCGTAATTCTTAAAACACACGGCGGCCGTCCATTAATTATTTTTGTTACAGAGTGAAATTTAAATGACGTCACTCCCATTCCGGCTAACTTACATTACGTTCGTATAGAAAGGACATGACCAGTCAAACAATGAGAGATGATTGATGAATGAATGATTTCTTTATTATTGTAATTGTTATTGTAGTTTTTAGTTGTTTTCTTTATTATTGTAGTTTTTAGATAAAAAAGTTTCAGGACTCTGAAGACTCTGGAAACCGAGACAATTAATAAAAATATTTTTACCAAATAATTTCTTTCCCACACTAGATGGCGCTAGATGTTTTGGTCTAGTTCAACTATTCGATCACAGATGGCAGACAGATGCAATGTCAAAGGTCGTTATTTTAAACGCAGTGGTTATTTCAAAATACTTTGTTCGATCAATATCACGATTCATTGAGGCTTGTAAACAAATAAAAATAATTATAAACAAAACATACATTTCCTTTTCATTACTATTTAATTAATGAAAAATAAATCACTCATAATACAGTGACAGAGGTACTTAAATGGTATTCATGTAGAGTTACAAGATTATTAAAATGGAACGTCAAAATGGAGTAGTGCCTAAAAGAGGAAAGCGGAAGCTCAAGATTTAAATAATAAACATATTGGCATTTTTATGACATTTTAACCTTGACCTTATTTAATAAATCCATAATGATTTCGGTTTGAATTTTTCAACCTTACTGTTAAAACAGAAATCCTGCACATTGCCCCAAATCGGAGGACAGAAACTGTTCATGTCACTATATAAGCTATATAATGGGGCTGATTCTGTAGTGCACAATCTCTAAACTAAACTAAAATTAGAGCATTACAAATATTGCTAACCCTTTCATAATACTTCCTATGGAAAGGGACAGAACTAGATTTAAAGCTGCCATTTTAGTTTAGTTAAGAGATTGTGTTATACAGAATCAGCACCATTAGCGATATAATTGCTATAGGGCGCGCACCTTCAGCTTCTTGTGTTCATCGTCCTGGCCGGCGACCCGCAGCACGGTGTGGCGCCACTGCGTCGCGTACAGCGTCCACAGCGCGGCCGTGCCGTCCTGCAAAATATAAACTATGTGTTATGAGCTGGCAACTAATTCAGTCGAAACAGTGGTCGAGGGCGGCGGTACCTTGCTGCCGGAGACGAAGCGCAGGCCGCGGTGCGCCCACGCGAGCGAGTCCACCGCGTCGCTGTGCGCCGGGGTCTCCAGCACGCGCCGCGGTGCCGCGCCGTGCAACGCATAAACGCGCACCCGCTGGTCCGCGCTGCCTGCACAATCACATACATTACATACGATCACATCGCTGGTGCGCGCCGCCAGCTACAGCTGACTATGTGCTATCGAACACGTCCTCAGTTCCAACCTGCGAAGAGATGGCGCCACCGGTACCTTACATCACGATACGGTTTCGACAGCTTCGTATGTTCAAGAACATCGATGGCTTACCACTAGGATATTACACATTTATCATCAGTACAATAGAAATAAATGAACAGGCGCCGGGGCGCAGGCGTTCCACATACTGCACGGGGCGCATCGCAGAGACGCGCGTGTGACGGCGGGGCAGGGGGGGGGGGGGTTTAACCTGCGGCGAGGAAGGCGCCGCCGCACCGGCGGACCACCTCCTACTTTAGACGATCTCCGTGGCGCAGTGTGTAGCGCTGTTGCCTTAACGTCCCGGGTTCGATCCCGGCAGGCTCAATTTGGGAATTTATAATTTCAGAATTTTCCCTGGTCTGGGAGGCTTCGGCCGTGGCTAGTTACCACCCTAACGGCAAAGACGTGTCGCCAAGCGATTTAGCGTTCCGGTACGATGCCGTGTAGAAACCGAATAGGGGTATGGGTTTAATATAACTGCCGTTAGCCCATTACCATCTTAGACTGCATCATCACTTACCATCAGGTGAGATCGCAGTCAAGGGCCAACTTGAAGTGGATAAAAAAAAAGACGTGTGGCACTCGGAGACTGCCGCGGTAAAGCTATTGCATAGCATTTTTTATCAACTTATGTAATTATAATTATTTATATTTACGCCGAAACTCTAAGCAGGCATGAGTCACCAGATTGCGGGGCGAAGAGGAGGATTACGCATGCGCAGTAACGCCGATACAACCAATGCCACCTAGAGGCGAGTTGCTGAACTAAAGAGACAAGCGTGATATTTCAAAAAGTCATTAAAAGTTCTGCTATTCATCGATAGATGGCAAAACTAAAAAGTATCACCGCTGTGCCGGTCTGAGTGGGGGGTGTTAGGTTATTTTCGTTACGGAATTTCTGGATTCGGTCTCCACGCTCAAGGCCCGCGATAGAAGCTAAGCTATAGCTTAAAAAAACCACGCGGCGCAGATCATGTGGCAGGCGCCGGGGTGCAGGCGCTCCACGTACTGCCCGGGGCGCGGCGCAGTGACGCGTGTGTGACGGCGGGGGAGGGGGAGGGCGGGGGCCCACCTGCGGCGAGGAAGGCACCGCCGGCGGACCAGGCGGCGCAGATCATGTGGCAGGCGCCGGGGCGCAGGCGCTCCACGTACTGCACGGGGCGAGGCGCGAACTGCCCGTCCGCAGAGCACGTCCAGAACGCCACCGAGCCGTCCGTGCTGGTGGACGCGAGCCGCCGCGCGCCGCCGCCGCCGCACTACGCACACACACCACACCACGCGTCAGGGGACACTAGTCAGAGCAACGCTACGGCGTGATACATCTGTATGTGTAACACTTGCGCTTTGACGACTATATAGTGTCGGTTGGTTTAGGGTATGAAAAAAAATCGTGGCAGTAGTATACATTATAGGTACAGTGTGAAAAGACATGACCAGTTTCTGCCCTCCGATTCGGGTTCAATGTGCAGGATTTCCGTTTTACAGTAAGGTTTAAAAATTAAAACCGACCTTATTATGGATTTATTATTCCAAATATGGCCAAGGTTAAAATGTCAAAAAAAACAATACGTTTGAGTGACCGCTTTCCTCTTTTAGGCACTACTCCATTTTGACGTTCCATTTTATCCATAGGTACCTAATAATGATAAATGATTTATTTATTTCACATAGGACAACTTGTGTCACTTATGATACGTCAAGACTCAAGAACCACCGGTTCGGAAAGCTGGTTCTACTGAGAAGAGCCGGCAAGAAACTCAGCAGTTGCTCTAATCTAATAATCTTGTAACCCTACATGGATACCATTTAAGTACCTCTGTCACTATATTATGAGTGATTTATTGAATATGAATATGAAACGTGTATTTGATCGAACAAAGTATTATTAAATAACTCCTGGGTTTAAAGGAACGCCCTTTGACATTGCATCTGTCTGCCATCTGTGGTAGAAAAGTTGTACTCGCTAACCAAAACGACTAGCGCCATCTAGTGTGGGAAAGCAGCAGTTATTTGGTTTTCTGAGTCTTCAGACTCCTGAAACGGTTTTATCTGAAAACTATAAAATATAACAATTGCAATAATAAAGAAATCTTTGCTGCACATTGATTTGACACCTAGGCAAGCTCCCATACTTCCACTGGTCAAGTCCTTTAATTGTCGACCAAAATGTCGGCATATAGTAACGGCGTGCGAGTGATGTGTATGTGGGGGGGCTCACCCCGGGCGCCCAGGCGACAGAGGTGATGGTGCCCTGGTGCGCGTGCAGCACGGCGCGCGGCGCGCCGGTGGCGAGGCACCACACGCGCACCAGCCGCTCCACCGAGCCGGCCGCCAGCAGCGCGCCGTCCGCCGACGCCGACACGTCTGTGATCTCCGCGCCCGCGCCGCGCAGCGTCGCCGCCAGCCGCCCGTCCGTGCGCCACACCTGCCCATGCGACACGACATTACCCCGAGTGTACACATATCAATCTAATCATAGATATACCTAATGAAACATTTATCAACTACCTCAAAAGACGGCGCCCCATATTTTTTGGTCCTTCGAGCCGGATTTCAGATTCCCTCTGTAATGTAGCCAAAGATTATGGCTATTTTGGTTTAATTATCTTGTGGTGTCACTGGTAAACATTGCGTACTCACCTTGACGAGCAAATCATCAGCACCAGTGAGCACGAAGCGGCCGCTGCGCTCGACGGCGAGGCAGTACACGGCGGACAGGTGGCCGAGCGTGCGCCGCTGCAGCGCCAGGCCGCGCAGCAGCCGTGCGGGGAAGGGGCGTGGGGCGCGCGCCACGTGCGGCCGCGCGCCGAGCTCGCGCGACACCAGCCGCCGCACTGTGACAAAATAGTGCAGTACAGTTAAACCAAAAAACTTTTCAAGCGCGAGTCACACTCGCGCACTAAGAGATCTGTATCACCACAACATATACATACATTATTTTAGTAAATAACAAGGAAGATGTCATAACAACACGTAATGCGCTGTGCAATAACTGGTTTGATTATTTTCTTATACTTGTGATGTGAGAGCTTGCTTCTTGCTAAAGGACATGACCAGTTTTTGCCCTCAGATTCGGGACAATGGACAGGATTTCCGTTTTTACAGTAAGGTTTATAAATTAAAACCGAAATAATTATGGATTTATTATTTCGATTGAGGTGAAGATCCATCCATCCATCCATCAGCCTGTATGCATCCACTGCTGGACATATGCCTTTTCGAGAAGGTTAAAATGTCTAAAAAAACCATACGTTTATTGTTTAAATCTTGAGCGTCCGCTTTCCTCTTTTAGACACTACTCCATTTTGACGTTCCATTATATCCATGCCTAATATTAATCTTGTAACCCTACATGAATATCATATAAGTATCTCTGTCAGTATATTATGAGTGATTTATTTTTGATAAATTAAATTGTACCGAAAAGGAAATGTATGTTTTGTTTATAATAATTATTTTGTTGTGTTTGTTGACAAGCCTCCATAAAACGTGTAATTGATCGAACAAAGCATTTTGAAATAACTACTGCGTTTAAAGGAAAGCCCTTTGACATTGCATCTGTCTGCCATCTGCGGTAGAATCGTTTAACTCGCTAACCAAAACGTCTAGCGCCTTCTAGTGTCGGAAAGCAGCAATACAATGTAAAATAATTAATTAAAATTACATAATTCTTGCAAATATGGTTTTATTATTCGAGCATTATCCTCATCCCTGCCCAAATAATGCAAAAATATTTTTTTTTCCTGAACAACGTGGTCAAATAGTTCTAACCACAATGTCTAGCGCCATCTAGTGTGGGAAAGCAGTTATTTGGTGAAACTTTTTTATCTGAAAACCTTAAATATAAGTTTATGGTATAATATCTCGTTTCATGCTATCTCATATCTTGTTGTACCTATTCTTCCTCCACAACCTTTCTCACTGCCAAGGGTCATTGGTAAAGATCTCTTATAGAGATAAGTGCTTCCTTGTCCACTATTTATCTGTTTTTCTTCTTATTTTATAACTTTCTGGTTCTTAATAATAATTAAATAAAATAAATTAAATATTACAATAATAAAGAAATCATTGCTGCACATTGAGTTTTGATATCTAGGTAAGCTCCCACAGTTCCACTGGTCATGTCCTTTCATGATTTTAGGTCAACAGGCAGTACACCACAGGTTTTGATTTATGCCCAAGGGACCGTAGACCTAAATATTTGAATAAAAACATATTGATACTGACAACAAGCTAGTGTCGGGAGCGTGACGCGCGCAACTCACCGAGCGAGTGGTCGTCCCTGCGGTGCGGCGGCGCGCGCAGCAGCGCCTCGCTGAGCAGCGAGAGGCGCGCGCCGCACGCGGGCGGCACGCGGCCGGCGGGCGCGCGGCGCGCCAGCTGCAGCGCGTGCTCGCACACCGCCGCCAGCCGCCCCCACCCCAGCTCCGCGTATTGCTGCTCCTGTACGCACGCAACAACAAACACCAGTTATATGGTCAATAAAACAGCAGTGAGGTATTTCTCTGATCCTAAAAATTCCTATAATATATATATTATAATAGGTCCTTTGCTATTTATAAAGTATATTAATGATTTTCCTATGAGCACTGATCATCAAATGGTCTTATTTGCGGACGATAGTACTGTAATTTTTCCAGGAAAGAGTAAAATGATACTCGAAAATGACATCAACAATGCTATGAAGAATATTATTAGTTGGCTAACATCCAACAATTTACAGTAAAAGCTCCTTACTCGCGCTTCATTCATTCGCGTTTTCACTATTCGCGGATTGAAAAATCGCAACCCAATTCCTATATTCGCGGCTTAAGATTTCTAAATTCGCGGATCTAATCGGTACAGCCGTACATACATATTAATAAAAAGGATTCTAATAGGTATCCAACCCAATATCCATAGTAAACGCGTCGTCAAATGGACTAATATTAAATACATAATATACCTTATTATAACTATGCCCAAATTATGTTGCTAATGCCACTGCTGAATATCAGTCTGAATTGAAGAAGCTTTTAAAAACTGCCAAGCAAGAAAATATTACAAAATTATTTAAATCATTGCCTAAGCCTGAAGATAATAATTAATCCATATGGTCAAACACGTCAATTTAATTGTTTTTTTTATATATTTGTTTTTTATTTGGTCACCTAGGAACGTATCCCTTATAATCCCATAGGTATAAATTACCATTCCATATTCACGGTTTCTGTATTCGCGGCATCTTTACGGAACGTATACCCCGCGAATAAAGAGCTTTTACAGTATTAAAAAATCTAGACAAGACCAATATAATGACTTATAAAAATAGAAAGCGAAATCTACCACCACTTGACGTAAAATACTCAGGAACTGAAATAAAAGATATGAGTAACACTAAGTTCTTAAGTCTTCACATTGATGATTGCCTGTCGTGGGATGCCCAAATAGATAATGTGTGTCTAAAATGGAATCGCTTTTCTTTTGCGCTATACATGCTTTCTAAAGTGGTTAATCAAAATGCATTTATGGCATATAATGCCTATTAACCTCAACATTACAATATGGTATTATTTTCTTGGAAATTAAATCTACTAACAGGGATAGAGCATTCAAATCCCAAAAAAGATGTATTAGGTCTATTTGTCACCTTCAACCCACTGATTCATGAAAGCTGTATTTCCAAAAATTAAAAATACTTCTTTGTCCATGTCTTTACATCTATGAGGTTGTTGTATTCATTAGGATGAATGAAAATCTATTAAAATTTTCTGAGAATGCAAGAAGAAAAAACAAAATTTGCTTCACTCAGCACTCATCCGTGAAATTCAAAAAAAATTTGTATTACCAAAAACGGCAATATATGCAATTTATAATTTAAAACCGCGCGAATCCCTTAGAGAGAGATTTAAGGAAATAGGTATTTTTACAGTAGCCTCGCAATATATTTATAGTAATTTAATCTTCGTAAAACAGCACATTCACAATTAGAAAAAATATCTGATCTGCATGATGGGCAAACTAGAGGCCGTCATAAGCTCGTGGCTCTATCGCTTCGCCTCAAGAGGTCCGAAGGTCGTTCGTGGGAATGAGCTTTCTATTTTATAACAAAATTCCACAACCTATCTTAAATTTGCCTTTACACAAGTTTAAGAAGTCTATTAAAAGTATGCTCCTGAAAAAAGCTTATTATACTGCTGAGGATTGCGTAAATGACAAAGGAGCATGGATTTGACTCACTCCAGCAATGCTAAGGACAGCTGTTACTTATGTATTGTACGTATTGTTGCTAATGAAATTATAAATTAATTTTTTTTTCAAAAGAGCAACCGCCGAATTTTTTGCTGGTTCTTCTCAGTTGGAATTTCATTCCGAACCAGTGGTAGATCCACTCGACGATTCAAAAGTACTTGTAAAAGTTTATTTGAATAAAAATCATTTGAATATGAATTCGGAAAAAGCATTATAATTATGGCACCTAGAATTTATAATAAGTTACCAGGAGAGATTGCAGACAGATCTTTTAGTATACATGTGTTGAAGCATAAACTTATGGAATTTCTTGTGAAAAAATGCTACTAATCAATGAATGAGTACTTTGACAATAAATAATAAAATGATTAAATGGGAAATTTTCTTAAGATTAGTTTTTAGGCTTTGTTGACTATACTTAATTTAACCATATGCTATGCTATATAATTAATTATTGTTATGTAAAAAATGGATTTTTTGACTATAATTGTAACTATGTTTTATCTTATTATACGTTTATTATATTGTATTGTATCAGTGTATGCTGAGCCTTATGCATAGGTACCTACTCTGGATTATTCTAGATCTACCTTACTAGAACAACAGTTGTAACAAAAAACTAACTAAGAACCTCTATGAAAAGATGAAATTGTAAATGAGAGGCAAATAGTTAATGGTTGAGAATGATCTCATTTTCAATAATAATTAATTCATGTTGCGTATTATTATACGCAACATTTCCAAAAAGCGTTTCCAAAAAGAAAACTGCTCAAAAAATTATTGTCATAAAATCGATTGAGTACAAATAATTTTCGATCGCCTCGTTTTCAAACTTTGGCGCCACTCTACGTCAGCCATTGTCCGCGCTATACGTCAATGTTCGCGACGGTTCGAATAGTGTCGGCCAATAGGAAGCGAGTATGCGGACTGTCGATTGCTGAACAGAGACAAACATCCGAACTTTGCTTCGAGTTAGAAAAGGATAGAGGCGTCTTAATTTACGTGATCACAGAAATCGAATGGATGATGATGTACAATTTTCGCAAAATCAAGAATATCTCGAAAATAATCACATAAACATCACAAAAGCATTTTTTACGATTTTTCACCACATTTTCGCGATCATATCTGTAAAGTATTAAAACTAAAAAATTTCAGCATTTTTATAATATTTAATGTTTTCCGATCGCAAATTACTTGCAAAGCGTAAATAAACACGCGATTTCGCGCATAAAACTTCATAACTCACCAATTCATTGTAAGATTGCGAGTGCTCGTTGCCCTCCCAGTCGAGGCGTCGGGGTAGCACCTGCAAAGGCGAGACTCGTATAAAAACTTTCAGCAAACTTTCAGGAAGTTTGACAGCCGCCTCCACGTGCTTTCGCGACCAAAACAACAATAAGCTCTAAGTCCGGCACTAGGAAAAGCTTATACTCACCTCTACGCTCTCCAACTCTTTTAGCAAAGTCTGTGAAACAAAAAACGTTTTTTAGCATTTTGGACGAAAGATTAATACTAAATAGAAATATTTCTTATCGTTTTACCTTTGCAGTCTCTTTCAACGGGCCCCCGGAGAGAAATTTCGCTATCAAAAAGTAGAGTTCTGAAACCGGGAAAGCTACCATTATTACGACCTCGCACTCAGAGCAGTGACTTTATCTAGCTCGATTTTTAAGCACTAGACTTACCGGGAACGACATTAGCCGTCTCGTTGGAATCCTCCATAATCCTAGTTTCTTTAAATAAGGCTAAATTCGGCCTCAAACATCACAAACACTGTAAAAATCCATCAAACATTTCACATCGAACTTTACATTGTTGACGAAAGATAATGCAACCTCCTGTAATAATAGCAAAATGGCGTTTGCTGTCACGACTCACGGCACGGTCAAACAGTTCGCGACTGATATTAATCGGTAAAACAGTTTACGACGTAGTTTGTGTATTAGGGCACAGATGGCGGAACTTTAGGAGCTGGGTTACCATGTTCAAATAACATAATCCAGCAAAATATGAGGTTTCAACATCATTTTTAGAAATTGTACCTAAAACTGAGGGTATAACTTAAAATATTAAAATTTAACGACTTTGTTAAAAACTATTATGATAAGTGCAAAAAGCTAATTATAATAAAAATAGATAATGTTTTAGCAGTTTTTAGGGTTTCGTAACACAAACTGAAAAAACGTCCTTGTTTGCACGTTCACTTCGTTGTCCGTCTGTCCGTCTGTCTGTCTGTCTATCAACACCCTTTTTCTCTGCAACGAGTGGAGGTTTCAAGTTGAAATTAATATCAAATACTTAAGACTACTCCCTTGAAGCTGTAAAAAAAATTAAGTCAACGCAATCAAAAGATACGGACGTTTGTGCTGCATATTTTCCATATTTTGACACTCACCAATAAATCAAAAAATATAGGGTGCTTCCCGTTAACCTAGAATCATGAAATTCGGCAATAAGCAAAGTCGCACAGCAAAATTATAGGAAAAATAATCCGAAAATCGTTAATTAGGTTTCCATTCGAAATCAGGTCGAATTGTCAGGGTTAAGCCAGTTATTTGACAGCTGATAACGTGTTGTTATGACATTTCTCTTGTTATTTACTAAAGTAATATACATGTGGTTGTACGGAACCCTTTGTAGGCGAGTCTGACTCGCCCTTGACAGGTTTTTTTAGATTTCATCGCCATAGGTCTATGTTGATTTCGTGGTAACACTGACATTGCAACGAAAATTGAAATGTCAAAAAATAAACGTCAAATCAAAAGTCAAATGCAGAGACAAGTAACAAGGATAGTCAAATGTCAATTAATTTTTTGAGGTGAATGCACTGTTCCGTTCTTCGAGTTTTCGAAAATCCAAGAATTATCGAAGATTTGCGATAATGTGGTGATATTAAATGCTCCTTTGTAGATTTTAGAGAGATATTTTAAATAGAAAAGTGTAGTGTGCAGTGGCTTCGTCGTGTAACGCACATTCATCAATAAACACTTGTGATGTAGGTACTTGTGTCGTCTCGGAATCCAGTCCTGAAGTCCTGAAGGCTCCACGGGAGTAGCATGCGCGAGAGGAAGTTTCTTTGCCGCCCATACAATTGTTAGTTTTAATACCTGTATTTTTAAATGCAATGTTTACAGTTGCTGTGCGCGCCTTTCTAAAATATATGTGTACTTTTCCAATTGGTAGGTTTACAAGTTGCCTACTATTGAAACTGATCAATGATCAATTAAATAAAAATAAGGTAAGTTCTTTTTCGTTTAAAAAATATATTAATAAAAACTTCTTATCGTCCAAAAAGCATGCAGCATTACTTCTTTCAATAGACAAGCTTCTGTGCAATAATGTCCGTTTTTCAGTAATCTGTGAAGTTAAGCTTCGCTTTGCACATGAATGCAAGGTAGGTACATTATAGGTGTATTTAAGTGTTACAAAGTAATAAGGTGACTGTTTTAAAATGAGCCATGCAATAGTGTGCAAAATACTTAAATCTATCTTAAAAGTTACAAAATAAGTTTTTTTATCAATCACAGGTTAGCCCTTGACTGCGATCTCACCTGGTGGTAAGTGATGATGCTGTCTAAGATGGTAGCGGGCTAACCTGTTACAGGTATGGCAGTTATATTAAACCCATACCTAAGATCGATTTCATCACGGCATTGTACCAGAACGCTAAATCCTGGTGGCACATAATGGTAGTCTAAATTGTGTGATTAGTTTTTTAGTTTAAGAAATCTTTAGAAAATTAAAAATCATGTGCTATACTTAACTTATTTTAAAACTAGCTTTTGCCCGGAGCTTCGCTAAAGTTAAGTTTCATTTTCATAAAAATTTAAAACCCCTATTTTATTAACCCTTAGGGGTTGAATTTTCAAAAATACTTTCTTAGCGGATGCCTATGTCATAAAAGCTACCTGTATGCCAAATTTCAGCCTGATCTGTCCAGTGGTTTGAGCTGTGGGTTGATAGATCAGTCAGGCAGTCACCTTTTCCTTTTATACAAGGTGTAAGGTAAATGGTATAACATACCGGCGGCTACCCATGCCATTTTGACGTTATAAACACTATGGTAGAGTTAAAAAGTCAAAATTAATTATCAAAAACTTCCATACAAAATTAATTAGTTAATTATGGAAAATAAATTTTGGCAACCCTGTGGAGTCCTGTGTTCCTTCTACACCTAAGGTCAGAACTGTACTACAAGCGATAATATAATAATTATTATCGTATCGTTATGGAATTTGGCAATTCATTACAATTTGCAAATCATTGAAAGAACAAACTACACAGAATAATTAATTATTGATCAAAACTTAAACGAAGTAAGTCGAGAAATTAATCACAGGGAAAGGCGGCTCATAAAGTAAGGATAAGTGACTGACTTCGACTTACGAAGTCTGATACTAGTCGGGCATTTTTTTACAACAATACGTAAGTTCTAGCCGGGCTTTTGCTTTGAGAATTTAATTGCATGCCGAATAATGATTACTGTAGTATCGCGACTGGATTTTATCGCAACGCTCGCGCTGGCAATGAGGCTTAACATACGTCGTATTGTTCGCAGTTCATTGATATTGAATCAGCTGTTTTAATGGACACCACCTCAACATTTATGCTAAAATTTTGAAGTCCACATAACTCCCCCAGAATATGAGCTACACGTCTTATGACATTTTTCCAATATATCTATACACCATCTAACATGGGTAGCCGCGGGTATGTTATACTAATTACCTTACACCTTGTATATTTAGATTAAAATTGAAAATTTTTAACTGGCTGATAAATTTTTCAAGTTAGTAAATGTATAAACTAGGTTAGTAGTCTCAAAAGTATTTTTTTTTAGTGTTTGTCACTTCAGAACTTTTGACTGGGTGGACCGATTTGGATGATTCTTTTTTTATTTGAAAGGGCATACTTCCCAAGTGGTCCCATATAAATTTTATCGAAAACGGTTGAGTGGTTTTTAAAATATCAACAATAAAATAAGTACTTTGTATAGCATGTGCTTGTTGTTGTAAAGTTGGAGCGGGAGTTTGAAGTTGGTTGTTTAAAAAGAATTTTTATATTATATTATTTATTCAAATAAACTTATTTAAAGTGCTTTTGAATCGTTGAGTGAATCTACCACTGGGTCGGGATGCCATTCCTACCAAGAAGAACCAACAAGAAACACAGTAGTCGCTCTTTTGAAAAAAATCATTTACCATTACATCAATGTGGAGATACATAAGTAGCCATAGTCCTAAGCATTGTCGGAGCAAGTCAATCCATGCTCTTTTATCATTTGCATAATCTTCAACAGTACATATAATAAGCTTTTTTCAAGAGTATTCTTTTAATGGATTTCTTAAACTTGTGTAAAGGCAAGTTTATAATAGGTTGTGGAATTTTGTCATAGAAAAGAATGCTCATTCCGAATGAAGGAACCAGAAGTTTAATTTGCTATAATCCACGACAAAAGGAAGATCTATGTGGTACAGTGATTTTTTTTATATATAATAAATTTTTTAATAATATAAATAGTAGTGCATTTCCGGTCAAACTATCACATCATTCCCCTAAATTTGATGGGAAATTTATAGATTTGGCAACACTACACTACACCGATAATTGTATTACGGTTAGTTCAATAATACGACTAAATTAGAAATGCGCCTATTATTCAGAGTACTGTAGGATTCTTCTGGTTTTTTTTACTTGATGACATAATACAAAAATTGAAAAAGGTTTTTGACTACTTCCTAAAAAGCAAGAAACCATCAGGGATGTCAATAATATCAATCATGACAATTCATCATTAATAAAAATGTAATAAATGGACATTTTCATGTGATTTTATTTGTGTATTGGTCAATATTTATCTTTTGCTTGACTTTACGATTCATATTATGAATAGTTTGATTGATTTTGAAGGTAAAGTGAATAAAAGTATGAAATTGTGAAATATTGTGAAGTCATAACCCTAAAAATCAGCTGTTGTGGTTTGTTTACAAACATTCTACATCGAATTTGGCTGGAGTATAGGCGTCTGACTTGGAGGGCGTGTCCCTCACCTGTATAAGCCTGTCATTGTCCCCGCCATAGCGCTGTCCGGCTTTTCAAATTAGATGGAGTTAGTAAAATAAGTCCACAGTCTTTGTTTGACAGGGATATGTAAATTGAGGTCGTTGATTGATTTGTCAATGAATATGGATTTCATATGTAATTGTATATAAGTTGTTTTAAACCAGTCTTTTGTTGATTTTAAATACCAAGTAAGGTTGATATGATCTTTCATATTTGACATCACATCTATGGAGAAGTCATCTGCAAACAATATACAATTATAAGGAGTGGTTCCAATTATATTATTAATATAGTTGATAAGAAGAAGGGGCCCAAGAATTTTTCCTTCTCATAACAATAGTAGAGCAAAAATAGTCACAATGTTACTTGTTTGTGAAATAAATCAATTTTATTGCAAATTTAGGATGGGGGCCTCTACTTCCTGCTTTTTAAGGCTTCTATATGTAGTTTATTTATAAGTGTGCTATGATTACAAAATGAAGTCAAAAAATACATCAATAGTCCAATTTTTACTAATCCATACTAATATTATAAATGCGAAAGTGTGTCTGTCTGTCTGTCTGCTACGCTTTCACGGCCCATCTGTTCCACCGATTTTGATGAAATTTGGTACAGGGATAGGTTGTATCCCGGGGAAGGACATAGGCTACTTTTTATCCCGGAAAATTCAAAGGTTCCCGTGGGAATCAAAATATTTATCTGTTCAGCCGATTTTAATGAAATTTGGTACAGGGGTAGGTTGTATCCCGGGGAAGGACATAGACTACTTTTTATCCCGAAAAATTTAAGAGTTCCCGCGGGAATCGAAAAAATTTTGTCCACGCGGACGAAGTCGCGGGAATCACCTAGTAACTATATATTATATTAGTTTGCAATATTATAATTGTAGCATTTCTAATGTGTTCGCGACGTGTAACGTGACGTGTGTGTGTGTATCGTGTGCAGAGGCTGTTGCGATGTCGGGCGCGGCGGCGCTGGGCGGGCTGGGCGGCTCGCTGGAGCACAAGGACTGCGAGCTGCTGTGCCCCGTGTGCTTCGAGCTGATCGATGAGGCGTACGTGACGCGCTGCGGACATTCGTTCTGCTACGCGTGCATCGCCAAGGCGGTGGAGCTGCACCGGCGCTGCCCCAAGTGCGGCGCCGCGCTCGCCTCGCGCGACCACTACTTCCCCAACTTCCTGCTCAACGAGTTGGTGGCACGGCGGCGGCTGGCCGCGCCGCCTGCGGCCGCCGCCGCCGCCGCGCCGCCCGCCGCCGCGTCGCTGCGCGCGCTGCTGGCGGCCGAGGCGCGGCACCTGGCGCTGGCGGACGTGGAGGGCCTGCTAGACGTGCTGCGGCGGCGCAAGCGGCTGCTGGAGGCGGAGTCGGCGGCCGCGCACCACCGCCTGCTCTACGAGTTCCTGGCGCAGCTGCTGCGGCACCGCACGCACCAGCTCGAACAGCTCGCCAGGGAGGCTGCGCTCGTCAAGAAGGTGCTTAGCGTCACACACGATACACCTACACAACAGTTACCACCACCACTGCTGGGCACACGCCTCCACTCTCATACGAGACAGGGAATTAGAGCTTACATACACCACGCTGCTCCGATTATGCGGGTTGGCTGGCTTTGACGACTATTATCATGTTAGTGATAATAGCCGGGACCGACGGCTAAACGTGTTCTCCGAGGCGCGGGGGTGAAACACCGCCAACTTCCTAACACCGGGCTAGTACTGAGAATTTCTAATCAGAAAAACACTTCCACAACAAGAATACTTATTATGGCCCGACCCAGGACTCGAACCCGGGACCTCGTCAGCCGCAGTCAAACATGCTAACCACTAGACCAACGAAGCAGTCACCTATTCCGAAAACTGGAAAGACCATGAATATCGAGGATTTTCGCCCGATTGCCATTTTGTCTTCGCCAGCTAAAGTTTTTGAGAGCGTGTTACAAGATTTATCATATAAACAAGTTAATTTATACCTTAGAGATGAGCAACATGGCTGTTAATGATCCTTCGTACCGATAGTTTCTGTTCTATGTCTGAGCAGACACCCAGGTGGTAAAGATAAAGTATGGAAAAACACAAATCCAATCGGTCTCCCTACTACCATGCACCGTTAAGACAATGTTACTGCACCCTAACTGGGTATCATATAACATGCCGGGAAAACTTCTTAACTTTCCGGGAGAAAATTAACCCATATCCTTCCCCTTTACTATAATAATAGTATAGTTGTATTGTTTAGGACATGGAGCACGTAGCGGGCGTGCTCCGCGAGCTGCACGCGGGCGCGGCGGAGTTAGGGCGGCTGCCTTCCCCCTCCGAGCACGGCTCGCCCGAGTGCGTGCGCGACGTGCGCCCCCGGCTCGGCGAGCTCGGCGAGGCGCAGACGCGTACGTATCTGTATCATGCGGGTTTGAAACCATTCGCGAGAACGTGAAGGACTAGTTAGAAATCCTTATTCTGACAAAATGCTAAATTCACCATCGCATATTGAAAAATCGATAACCTGTTTCACATCAGTTGTTTGAAATGAAATGAAAACATTGAAATCATTTATTTATTTCACACAGGATAACTTGTGCCACTTATGAGATGTCATAATTCTACCAACCAATAGTCAATAGTCAATATCATTTATTCAATATAGGTACACTGTAGGTACACTTATTGACGTTAAAAATTACTTACTTAAAAAACATGATGATGATAATCGGTTACGGTATCTTAAAACTAAAGCTACGAGGGTTCCAAACGCGCCCTGGTCTGAGAAGAGCCCACAACAAACTCAGCCGCGGGGTTTTTTTTTTCAGTATCACCATCTCACAAATAATCTTAACTAAGGAACTATCAGAGCTATTAGAGCAAATTATTGCCGTTCAGAAAGTATATTCTACTGAGAAGAACCGGCAACAAACCCAGCAGTTGCTCTTTTTTAACCGAATTCCAATAAAGGAGGTTCTCAATTCGGCGCGTATTTTTTTTATGTATGTCGGTGCATATCTCCGTGGTTTCTGAACCGATTTGAAAAATATTTTTTTCAGTCATTAGAGGAAGCTTTCGAGGTGGTCCCGTAAACAATTCTGATTCCAAATCTCAACCCTGACAGTAAATAGATTCAAATAAAACTTCTTTTCAAAAAACCGACTTCCAAAGCCACTGTAAAGTAAAAGATAATTTTGATTTCTACACACTATGTTGAACATAAGCAAAGTTTGAAGTTTAACAGTGGCTTTTATAATATTTAGCTAATTACATACAAGAATTACACTGTCTTGCGGGCTGCTGAATGCGAGGTCAATTCGTTCATCATTCTCGCATTAGCAGGAATATAGCTACTGATATAGTGTGAGGGGTATCACTGAGTAGCTTGTGTCGCAGGGACCCCCCCGAACGAGGAGGAGGAAAGCTTCGCCTCGGGCGCGGCGGGCGGCGCGGGCGGAGGCGGTGGCGACGCGCTCGCCGCGCGCTGGCGCCGCCTCGCCGCGCACTTCGACGACTTTGTGCAGGTGACACACTATCACTACTAAACATATTGTCTAGTTAATTGTGTGCGCATATATAACTTCCACAGCTCTATCTAAGTTAACTGAAACTTATATCCAGTCAATTGTGTTGAATTTATTCTTTAGCGTGAGAGATCGGTTACCACTGGAGTCCGCCCTCTCGCTCTAATTTGTTAGTCGAAGTAGTTTTTTTTTATTCCACTACAAGTTAGCCGCTGTCTGCGATCTCTAATGATGGTAAGTTTTTTTTTTTTTTTAAATATCATAAAGTACTAACAACAGTTAATACCCTACTAAAGTTACAATCTAGCCTATGAGAAAATAAAGCTAATGAGTAACATTATTTTAACCTAAACTTATACTATAAAATTATATCTGAGAATTGGTCCATTGACTTATCTTAGTTTACGCTAGTTTTTATTATGAGACACTGTGTTCTTGTGTTCTTTTCATTGCACTTAGCACTACACTTTAACTTCACTACACTAATTCAAAGGGCTTAGTCCTTTTAAGTCTACGCACTAAATCTGTATTGTCGAGGAGATGGCCTCGACGTTTACATGATGATGAAGCCTGTTTTCGTGGGATTGCGCTTGTCTACTTATGATTATATCTACGAAGCCCATTTGCAGATCGCGATGAATATCTTCGTTTCTAGCGTACCAGGGTGCATTGATGATACCCCTGAGTACTTTATTTTGAAATCGCTGAATTATGAAGATATTGCTTTTTCTGGTACAGCCCCACAGCTGGCAACCATAAGTCCACACTGGCATCAGGACTTGTTTATACAAGAGTATCTTATTTTGTATTGATAACGATGAGTTTCTTCCTAAGAGCCAGTACATTTTTTTGTACCTCATGTCTAGGTCTTTTCTTTTCTTCTTGACGTGAGCTTTCCAGCGTAGCTTACTATCAAGGGTCATTCCAAGATATTTTGCTGTATCAGCATGGGGTATCTTTTGTGTGTCAATATAAATAGGATAGTAATTTGCTTTTATATTTGTAAAATCAATATGGGTAGACTTAGAATCGTTAAGTCTTATACGCCATGTTTTCGTCCATTTATAGAGCTCATTTAAAGCTTTTTGTACTTTTCCCACTGCCTCCTGGTGCGTGTTACCCACAGCTATGATGGCAGTATCATCGGCAAAAGTAGCGATAGTATTATTAATTGGTTCGGGAAGATCACACGTGTACAGGAGGTACAGGATAGGTCCTAAAACGCTTCCTTGAGGTACTCCAGCTTTGATCTCCTTCAGTTTAGAGTAGGCATCTTCTTGCCTTACCCTAAATACTCTATCAGATATATATGATTCCAGTATGTTTGCAAATATGATGGTAAGTGACGATGCAGTCTAAGATGGTAGCAGGCTAACTTGTTAGGGGTATGGCAGTTATTTAAAACCCATACCCCTAGTCGGTTTCTACACGGCATCGTACCGGGACGCTAAATCGCTTGGCGGTACGTCTTTGCCGGTAGGGTGGTAACTAGCCACGGCCGAAGCCTCCCACCAGACCAGACCAGAGAAAACTCAGAAATTATAAATTCCCAAATTGACCCTGCCGGGAATCGAACCCGGGCCCACCCACATTAAGACAACAGGCTCCAAGGCTTTTATGATCTTGACATAATACTCAGATAAATAAATGGTCTTACTCTTCCCATAGGTCTTACCACTTTAGTACGATAGTGGAATAAGTATCAGATGTACAACGGAACTGGCATCGCACTCATTTAACACGGGAACCTTAGGTCTCCGTTTTTATTATAAGTACGTAGGTTAAAGTTTCGGCGTGACTATAAAACTTAGTTAAAAGTAATTAAAATTCATTGAAAAATAGTGTCACAGGTATTATGTTTAACAATCAACAGTTTTAACGTAAATAAATTAACAAGCTATATATTTCCCCGCAGTGCTACTTCGCCCACCGGGCGGACGAGCTCTACTTCCCCGGGTCGAGCGCGCCCACCCCCGCGCCCTCCGCCCCCGCGCCCGCGCCGCCCTGCCTGTCGCCCGCCCCGTGCGCCACGCCCGCCCCGGCGCCGCCCGCGGGCGGAGGGGGCGCGGCCGACGCCGACCCCGTGCCACAGCAGAGCTCCGCCAGTGAGACCAGGGCCTCCAGCGCCGCCGGTGAGTGCAGATTACAGGGCGTGTACTTCTTTAGTTATAGCCCCAAGAAACTTAAAACATTATTTTCTTATTTTTTTTACTAACCATGCAAATTACATATTAGCTTACTGGATGGAGGAGAACAATAAAAACTAATCTTAGTGTCCTTCAGTGTGGTGGTGACGCTTTCATATACTAATAATCATAAAATGCAGGGACACAATATCATAAAGTTAAATCATCCGGCTCGAAGGACCATGATTGTTTTCCTCAGGCGACCAGCGCGCGCCGGAGAGCGAGCCGCAGCCGCAGCAGGCGGCCGGTCCCGAGCCTGTGGACTCGCGCATGGCGGGCGAGGCGACGGGAAGTACTACGGGCGAGCGCTACGGCGGGCTGGAGGCCTTCCGCGCTGACCTCGCCGCCTTCACGCGATATCGCGCGCTGAGGCCACTGGCTACGCTGTCCTACTGCAGTGATGCCATCAATTACTCTACCATCGTGTCCACTATTGAGTTCGATAAGGACGACGAATTTTTCGCCATCGCTGGCGTCACCAAGCGCATTAAGGTTGGTTTTACTTCACTCTTGAGTAAGGTTATTCGTTAATAAGTCGGGGTATCGGTTTATCCATCCCCGTTTCAGGTTAGCCTGCCTGCAATATCACTTAGTGCCAGTTAGGATCACAATAGAATCAAAAAATATTGGCGATTGTTTATATCGAAGCGCCATAGAACTTAGCTCCATTATCGGTATGAGGATTGTTAGGTACTCCTCTTCCAGCTGACACGGAGTGCACTAGTTATCTCGTATGTGTGGTGTTGAGCGCAGGTGTTCGAGTTCGGTGCGGTGGTGCGTGACGCGGTGGACGTGCACTACCCGTGCGTAGAGATGCAGTGCGCACACAAGATCAGCTGTGTCAGCTGGAACAACTACCACAAGCACGTGCTCGCCTCCAGTGACTACGAGGGCACCGTCTCCGTGTGGGACGTGGGCGCCGCCGTCAGGACCCGAGCGTTACAGGTGAGGTGACACCCACCCACCCGCGAACTTAGTTACTCACAACGGAGACTATATGGCTATAAGACTCAACGGAGGATGCTATCAGTTTGTCACTATGTTATCTCTAGAATAAATGTAAGTGGTAAATTTCAAATAAGTACTGTAATGTAAAATAAATTTAAAATGCCCATATTCAAATTCGTGACCCTTGGCTCCTCAGTTAATCATCACCAAAGTAATAAAATATTTGGAAATTGGTATTAACAAAAAAATAGTTCCTGATAATGGACCTCAATTTTTACGTGCAATATTATAAAAAAAAGTGACAATTTTGTTTTTGTTTATTATAATATACACTATGACTGTTGCATTTATTGGGTTAGTGATGAGATAAAATGAAGATGATGTTCAATTACAGGAGCATGACAAGCGCGCGTGGTCGGTGCACTTCAACCGCGCGGACGTGCGGCTGCTGGCGTCGGGCGGCGACGACGCGCGCGTTAAGCTGTGGGCACTCAACCAGGAGCGCTCCGTCGCCACTCTCGAGGCCAAGGTACCGGTCCTACTCAATACGTGCTCAATGCTCATTGTGTGGACCCACTGTGGGGATACATACAGGAGACCGAGGTCTAGCGGTTAAGACGACCACAATGACAATGTATTATTGTTGTTGATTAAATGAAGGCGACGTACGATGTACTGCTTCAATCGCTACTTTTTAATCCATTATCAGAGGCGACTACTAGTAAGTAGTAGTACTAGTAGTATTAGACAGTTTCGCATTTATAATATTAGTATGGATTGTATGTAATTTGGTTCCACTTGTTGTCGCAACACTTGTCTCGTGACACACGCACTGTGCACTATACTGTGTAATGTGTTTGCCCGCTCGTCGCAGTTCAACGTGTGCTGCGTGCGCTTCAACCCGCGCAGCTCGGCGCACCTCGCGTTCGGTTCGGCTGACCACGCAGTGCACTACTACGACCTGCGCGCGCCCCGGGCGCCGCTCGCCGTGTTCCGCGACCACCGCAAGGCCGTCTCCTACGTGCAGTTCCTCGACGCACACACGCTCGTCTCCGCCTCCACCGACTCGCAGCTCAAGCTGTGGCGCGTCGAGTCGCCGCGCTGCGTGCGCTCGTTCAGCGGACACGCCAACGAGAAGAACTTCGTCGGTTTAGCGACCGACGGTAAGTACGTGGCGTGCGGCTCGGAGAACAACGCGCTGTACGTGTACTACTCGGGGCTGTCGCGGCCGTTGCTCGCGCACCGGTTCGACGCGGTGCGCGGCTTCCTCGAGCGCGAGCGCAAGGACGAGGAGCCGCCCGAGTTCGTGTCTGCGGTGTGCTGGCGGCGCGCGCCCGACCGCCCCGCGCTGCTGGCCGCCAACAGCCAGGGGACCATCAAAGTGCTCGAGTTGGTGTAGGTGCTGGAACTGTGCGCCGCCACCCCGCCCCTTGCTGTGACAACCCTCCAACCACCCGCGGTGTGCTGGCGGCGCGCGCCCGACCGCCCCGCGCTGCTGGCCGCCAACAGCCAGGGGACCATCCAAGTGCTTGAGTTGGTGTAGGTGCTGGAACTGTGCGCCGCCACCCCGCCCCTTGCTGTGACAGTGCTAACCTACAGTTTGACGCTTTATCGAGAATACCACCTTTCATAACTATAACATCCCTCCCCGATAGGAAAAAATTGGAGCCCCCGCTAAAATGAGTCGGCTGATAACTTGTTACATGTTTACGTTAAGAAAGTAGATTATAAAAATTTAAAAAATAGTGTAGCATGCGTAATGGCTATTAAAAGAAGGGCTGATCGAAAGACTATAATAGCATGCCGCCCCACCTCTTGCAACAAACGGTTATATTAAAGCCAGCGAAATAATAAATTTAGTAATCTAATGTCAGGTACGTTGGAGTTCAAAAGTTTCGAATAATGACACGAGGCGAGACGACAAATCCTATGCTAAAAAAGAATTAGGGAATCTAAAAGTTTAAAAATTTTGATGTTAATTAATATGTGATGTACGGATATACATTTTAATGTATTTAAGAAATGAACTAAATGATACCCGCGACTTCATCCGCGTGGAATTACGTTTTAAAATCAAGTAGGAACTTTTAATTCCGGTATAATCCGTTGCTCTGTTATAGCGTGACTGACGGACAAACAAAGACGCAGTCGCGTTTATACAATAATATAATTATGGATAAATGTTGTGATGCGCTTTATTAGTAGACATAAAACATGTAAATGTATAGAGTCATTTTAAATTATAGGTCTTGTGTAGATTCCGAAAATGTATTATACGTTATATTGAAATACTAGCTGATGCCCGCGACTTCGTCCGCGTGGTTTAAGTTTTTTGTTATTCCCGCGGGAACTCCTTAATTTTCCGGGATAAAAGTAGCCTATGTCACTCTCCAGGTCCTCAACTATACCCATGCCAAAAATCACGTCAATCCGTTGCTCCGTTGCGGCGTGATTGAAGGACAAACCAACAAACAAAGTGACTTTCGCATTTATAATATTAAAATAAAATAAATTACTATTATTTAGTATGATGCCATTGTAATATGTATAGTCGGGTTTTACTTTTGGAACTTTTTAACTTGTATTTTAAAAAAGTCGTTTTCGATAGCATGGAAATCAAATCAAATATTATAATATATTATGCGGAGTGCGGAGACAGTTGCATTGTTTGGTGTTGCGAGTATGGTTCTAGCTTACGATATAGCGTTTAAAAATGTCGTGTGATATAATTCTAAAATATTGTTATCAGCGGTCAAAGTTATTATAACTTGTACTATAAGATTACGTACTTTTTGAAAAATCATTTTTTTATTATCATTTTTAGCTATTTAAGATGATGTTTGTATTATACCTCGAAATATTGAAATGAATGAAAGTCATTTTACCCTCTGGATGATGTTAAATTATGAAATATTTTTATCAAATGAACTAGTTTTAATATGAATATGAAGTTTTAAGTAAGTAGTTAGTTCCAAATCATAATCAGCTCAAAAACAGTCCAGAAATATTTTTTGTAATTTTTTTGATACTTATATAAAAATTATGTCACTGTATTCAGTTGAAAGTTGTTATATTTATATCAAGTTAGCATTGAACAGTGATCCCTGTACATGTGTAAATAGAGCTTTTTATTTTATTTTCTTATTTCGTATTTTTTTCACTCTCTCCTTCTCCCTCTCCCTTTTACTAATAATAGGAATATTTTACTGGCTCAATTTTCAATAATAATCATTTTGAATAAATAACAAGTACTGAATCAACTATATTTTTTAAGCTCTTTCTATTTCAGTAAAATACATTTGATAGTTTTGCTATTTGGTAATAATAAATTTTAGATTTCTAATCGTCGTAAAAATAATTTGGATTTAATATTATAGGATAGAAATAAGTGCCAGCGTTGTCTACCAGTATTATCCTATCCTAGACATAGTGTGTCGGCTGTGATGTCAGGCGCGGCGGTGTGCAATGGCCTTTAACCGCGCCAATTTTGCCCACTCGATTCAAAGTCAGATGTAAAAAAATCATCGATATATATGTAGGAACTACACACGCCGGCATATTTAGTGGAACATAAAAAAAGGTTTGATATCAGTATCATATAAGGTTGCTGGCTGGTTTATACGTCATTTAATTTAAAAAGAAATATTTTCAAATTAAGAAAACAACTGAACATCACATTTTATGCAATTGTTTTAATTTTATTCAAATACACCTTATCTGGAGCGAACTTCGAGTATTTCTTCCTTTTGAGTTTGATTTAAACTTTCATTGAAATACTGTTTTTTGTTAGTTTTTTTTAATCGCGTATCGTTCTGGAGTTGATGACTGAATTATGCCTGACTTAGCCCCAACGGAGATTGCCAGAGCGCTCGAAATGTGAAGAAATGGTCAAACCTACAGAGTGATATCCAGAGATCTTCGTCGACCAGTTTCAACGATCCATCGCAGTATCCAACGGTTCAGGGAGACCGGTACTTATGTGAGAAGAGCAGGACAAGGCAGAAAAAGACGCACTTCGAGTAGGGATGATCGTTTCATTCGGCTTCGTGTACGTAGGAACCCCCGTTTGACGGCCGTCCAAGCCCGACATGAGTTAGAAGCAGTGCGGGGTGTAACCGTAAGTGAGCGTACTGTACGAACAAGGCTCGAAGAAGCTGGTTTGGGTTCATTTGTGCCCGCCAAGGCTCCAAGGCTCGAGGTAAATCATCGTAGAAACAGGTTAAATTTTGCTCAGGAACATCGACTTTGGAACGCGGACCAATGGAGTAAGGTATTGTTTAGTGATGAGTGCAGAATTCTCTTAAATCAAATTGACGGCAGGCAAAGAATATACAGACGCAAAGGAGAACGATACATTCAGACAAATTTTGAAACTACAGTTGCATACGGTGGTGGATCAATAATGGTTTGGGCGGGCATTTGTTTGGGAGCTCGCACAGACTTGGTAGTGATTGACAGAGGGAGTCTGACTGCAGACCGCTATATCAGAGAAGTTTTAGAAGAAAATGTCGTACCGTTTGCCCCATATATCGGTGATGATTTTGTTTTTATGCAGGATAATGCTCGGCCGCATACCGCTCGGGTAACTCAAGCTTATCTTAATGATATGAATATCACTGTTATGGAGTGGCCGGCGAGATCACCGGATATGAACCCAATAGAGCACGTTTGGGACTTGCTGAAAATAAAAGTTAAGTCCAGAATTCCAGCTCCTGCCAACATGGGTGAACTGCGAATCGCCGTAGTTGAGGAATGGCGGAGACTATCCCAGGAGACCATCGATAACATCATTCTCAGTATGCCTAGACGGGTAGAAACTTTAATAAGAGCACGTGGAGGAAATACGCGATATTAATCACCATTTTTCTAATTTAATTAATTGTTATTTTAATATTAAATTTCACTATTCCCGGTTACATGAAAAGTTCAAAAATGAACCATTTTTCACAAATAGCCTTTACTCGCAAAATCTGTTCTTAATGTGATCTCATTTTAAGTAAAACAAATGAAACTTTAAATAACAAAAGAAGTGTAGTAAGTAGATTTTAAAATAAAACCATATTTTTTTACCTTTATGGACCTTTTTTTTATGTTCCGCTAAATATGCCGGCGAGTGTAGATGGGCCCTTTCATAGAAAAAAATTGGGCGTCCAACCTTTAGAGCACGCTTCTAACCTGTAAAGCCCTGTCCTTGTCCCCGCCATAGCGCTGTCCCGCTTTTCAGACTAGATGGCGTTAGTAAAATAGGTCTACATTCTTTGTTTGACAGGGCCCGTCTATGTAAATTGAGGTCGTTGAAAAAAAAACTAAGAAAATAATACATTTACTTGATCTAAACTTACTGTAGGCTATATTCTCGGGCGACAGCAGCCAACGCGTGTCCAAACAGAAATACTATGATAGGTAGTAATTGGACTCCATTGTGAAAAGTTACCGTTAGTGCAGTACAGGTGTGTACATTGATTAATATGCATAAGGTGTGTACTGTATTGTGTAGTCTGTGGCAAACCGTGCCTGTATACAGTAGATAATGTTTGCATGACTCTGTGTTCCGTATGTGTTCCCAGTAAACCGTTTCTAACAAACTGCGTTTTATTTCACACCTTTCAGATGCCGCACCACAAGTAATAATTATAAATTGCTCGGCGCCGGCGGACGCTCATTCTGTCTCAAATATAAGAGTCGTTCCTGAAGTAGCTAATAACACTTTCAATTTTTGTATTCGCATTGAAATTTGCAGGAGTAAATTGTTACAACGTGTAGGTACATTAAATCTCTCGTGAGGCTGAGGCAACAAGTCTACAGTACAATTTACTCGTGCAACTTTAAATGGGAATACAGAAATACTCGAAACCGCAATAGGCTCGTGTCTCCATCGCTCTGCCTCAAGAAATTCCTAAGGTCGTTCGTGGTAATAAGTGAATACTTAACTATTCCCACGAATTCACCTCCCTTACCATTCCCATTTATTCTATAACAAAATTCCACAACCTATTTTAAACTTGCCCTTACACAAGTTAAGAGATCCATTACAAGTATGCTCCTGAAAAATGCTTATTATACCGTTGAAGATTATACAAATGATAAAACAGCATGGATTTGACTCGCTCCAGCAATGCTTAGGACTCAGCGGTTACTTGAATGTCTACATTGGTGTGATTCTTCTCGGTAGGAACGGCATTCCGAACCAGTGGTAGATTCACTCGACGATTGCAAACATGTAAGTTCGGTATGAAAACACGATTCACAGTAAAAGCACATTTATTGAGGTTCGGTTACATAGAGATCCCGATAATGGATTTCCGAATAATTGGATTACACTTATTCGAGCGCAGCCTAGTACGTTATAGCCTAGTACGTTATATAGGGCGGGGCGCGTGACGGGTCTGAAGAGTGGGGTGAGCGGGGAGAGACAGTTCGCGTGAACGCTGTGGCGTCGCGTGTTCGAGCCGCGCGCGAGCCGACGGGGGAGAGGTAGACTCGAACTACGCGCCTATATATACTTTCATACATTTCAACCAATATTTCTGTATCATCTTCATTACTTTCCTCATTATTACATTTAAAAGAAATAGGGGCTGAAAACATTGTTTTTTTTATACCTTTTGGCCTAAATTTATTTGGTTTGCTACGACGTTCCTCGCTTGCTTCGAGTATCATATTATATTTTTGAGCATGTTCTTTCTCATTGCTACCAGTAGTGTTTTTTTCCATTTGTTGTAAATATATTTCGTCTAAATCGAGAATAGCTTCTTCGACCTTTTCTTTGATTACTTTGTTAATCCTGTTTTGATTATTAACTCGAGGTGTAGATGCTTTTGTAAAGTTAATGTTATCATTTCCAATCGATTCTGGGTCATTTTTAGTTGCTTCTTTTTTAATAGATTCTGATTTAGTTGTCTCATCTTTAATTGTTTTGTCTGGCTGTGTATCTTTTTGAACATTTTCTTTGATTACTTTGTTCATATTCCTGTTTTTTTTATTAACTCGAGGTGTAGATCCTTTTGTATAATTAATGTAATCATTTCCAATCGATTCTTGGTCATTTTTAGTTACTTCTCTTTTAATAATTTCGGATTTAGTTGTCTCATCTTTAATTGTTTTGTCTGGCTGTGTATCTTTTTGAACATTTTCTTCGATTACTTTGTTCGAATTCCTGTTTTTTTTAGTAGCGCGAGGTGTAGATGCTTTTGTATAATTAATGTAATCATTTCTAATTGGTTCTTGGTCATTTTTAGTTGCTTCTCTTTTAATAGTTCCGGATTTAGTTGTCTCATCTTTAATTGTTTTGTCTGGCTGTGTATCGAGTGTTGTATTGATATAAGCATCGCAACAGGCTTGGTATAGCCTTTTGTGTTCGTCTTCAACAAAATGGGATGTGAGTGAGTTGAGAGCAAGTACTTTATTGCAGGTTAAGCACTGACAGTGAAGGTCGTCGATCTGCGAACAAAAATAAATAAAACTATAGCTATGCATAGATTTCTGAGAAGTTTAGTTTCTTAGGTAACTACTTTTTAAATTGAAGAACTCTGAAGATCTGGCTTCATATAATTACTTTACTGTTGCCGTTTTTATATGTGAACTTCAATGAGAACCAAGTGAATAATTGCAAACGAGTTTCATAAGATTTGCATGAATTGCATTAGAGTTAATTCGGATCTAAGTATGAAATATGAACCCTGCCTTGTGCAACCCCCTTAACCACCGAAGGTCAAAGTTTAACAGTAACTAACCAGAATGTAACCAACTGCAGCCGACGAGGTCCCGGGTTACCGGGTCGGGCCATAGTATTAAGTAGGTACCTGTTGGGTTTTTTTGAATAGAAATTTTCAATACTAGCCCGGAGTTAGGAAGTTGGCGGTGTTTCACCCTCGTGCCTCGGAGAGCACGTTAATCCGTCGGTCCCGGTTATTATCACTAACAGCCCGCTAACCCGCATTGGAGCAGCGTGGTGGGTGTAAGCTCTAATTCCCTCTCTCCTGTGAGAGTGAAGGTCTGTGCCCAGCTGTGGGACGCAACTGGGCTGTAGTGGTGGTGCAACCAGAATGTAACTTGCACTGATATGCAACTGGCCGTGGCGACAATCACTCACCTTGCGATAAACGTTCTGATCATTATTAATATCAACTTGTATCTGAACAACATTTAGAATGTGAGTAGACTGATTTTTGTCAATGTCCTCATCTTCATATTCAATATCACATATAGCACAGGAGTTCTCGCTTAATCCATTCCACGATTGATCGCATATGGCAACTTTTTCGAAAGCAGTTATGTAATTGCCTCTTCTTTTGAAGGAGTTTTTGTATTTAGTATCAGCGTGGGATTGTTCGGCCACATGCAAGCGAACCGCCGGGCTGGTGCGGCGAGCACTTTGTTGCAGAGTTCACAGAAGTATTTGTTTTTAATCTGAAATTACAAAAGTATTATACTTAGTAAGTAGGTACTTATACTTATAGTTAACTAATTCAGTTTAAAAAAATAAGAAATTGAACAAAAATAGTGTGTGTACAATTCACACACGGCAGAAGTGAAACTTTAGAAAAGTATAAGTATACATAGCCTACGAGAGATTGAAATAAATATAACTTTTATTCCATCTCATTCTCTCGCAGGCTAAATCCTATTGTGAATATGTTTGTCTCTTTTTGGGGTTGCTTTTTCGTTACATCGAATTTTCAAATCACAACGATTCTAAAGAAGTTTCACTTCAACAAAGTACAAAGAATCCATTCATTTAGGGTTCCGTAGCCAAATTTGGCAAAAACGGAACCCTTATAGATTCGTTCATGTCTGTCTGTCTGTCTGTCCGTCCGTATGTCACAGTCACTTTTTTCCGAAACCATAGATTAATTATAAACCAAGTATAGATTGCTAACTCCCATATAAAAATTTTTCTAGGTTAATACTATCGATAGGTGGCGCTACCAGGCTCGCTCGACAAATGATTATAGTAAAATCGGTGAAATATCGTATTTTCTTGGTTCAGTTTGTATTAATTATTTATATAAAATTATCAAAATACAAAAATTTGATAAAATCACTTAAGCAAATAGCAAATTTACATTCAATTAATTTTAACAAAATTAACTTGCAGAAGTAATTCGATTTGAAACAAGTTCTGTGTATTCTTATGTTATAATCAGCTAGTGGACCATGCAGTTATGCTGCATTCCTATAGATGGCGTCACAAACTGACGATACACTAAAATAATTTTTTCCTCTTGTTTTGGTGCCGGCCAAAGACGATATACTTATAAACCAGGTTGGTACTTGGTATTATAATTAACTAGCTGATGCCCGCGACTTCGTATGCGTGGATCGAGGTTTTTTTGTTCCCGCGGGAACTCTTTAATTTTCCGGGATTAAAAGTAGCCTATGTGCTACCTATTCAAGACTATAATCTATTTCTGTGCCAAATTTCAGCCAGATACGTTATGCTGTTGGGGCGTGATTGAGTAACAAACATCCATACATCCACACATCCATCCAAACTTTCGCATTTATAATATTAGTAAGAGTAAGATCTATGGTGCCGGCTCAGTGAATTGTGCGTTTCTTGTGTTTTTAGGGTTCCGTACCTCAAAAGGAAAAAACGGAACCCTTATAGGATCACTTCGTTGTCCGTCCGTCTGTGTGTCAAGACCCTTTTTCTCAGGAACGTATGGAGGTATCAAGCTGAAATTCATATCAATCAGGTCTACGGTCCCTTAGAGCTGTGAAAAAATCAAACTTAAAAGCCTACACAATCAAAAGATACAGCCGTTTATGCTGCAAATTTTGGATTTTCTTGCACTCGCGAGGGAATCAAAACCTACAGGGTACTTCCCGTGAACTTAGAATCTTGAAACTTGGTACGAAGCAACGTCTTATAACACAGATATATAGGAAGAATTGCGAAAAGCATAAATTTTTAGTTATATCATTTAATTAAAATATTTTTAATAATTAGGGTTCCGTACCTCAAAAGGAAAAAAACTGAACCCTAGGATCACTTTGTTGTCCGTCCGTCTGTGTGTCCAGACCCTTTTTCTCAGGAACACATGGAGGTAGGTACCAAGCTGGAATTCATATCAAATACTTACTCAGGTCTACTGTCCCTTGGAGCTGTGAAAAAATCAAACTTCTAAGCTAACACAATCAAAAGATCTACAGCCGTTTTTGCTTTGCCGTCTTTCTACACGTGCAGTCTGTGTATAGACTATACGCAGCGGACCTACAATGCTCTGCGTGTTCAATATAACAATGTGCTGAGGGCGGTGCTGAGGAGGCCTCGACACTGCAGCGCGTCGGCCATGTTCGCGGACGCTTGCGTGGATGATTTCTACGCGATCGTGCGCAAGCGTGCTGCGTCTATGATGTGCAGGCTAGTGAGCAGCACCAACACCCTCCTCAGTACGTTGGCTACTAAGCTGGACAGCCCTCTCTGGAGGCGCTGGAATGGTGCACGCATTCTCATGAGGAGGCCTCAAAGAGACCTGTAAATGTGTCGAGGCTTAGGTTTGAGAGTAGGGTAGGTTAGTTTAGGTATTTTATGTTGTTTTTTTACTAACATAGGTTAAGTGATTGTTACTAACAAGTTATGGGTGTTGAAGCCTGAAATAAAAAGTTATTATTATTATTATTATTTGCTGCAAATTTCGACACTCGCAAGGGAATCAAATCCTACAGGGCACTTCACGTGAACCCAGAATCTTGAAATTTGGTACGAAGCAACGTCTTATAGCACAGATAAAGGAAAAATTGCGAAAAGCATAATTTTTTAGTTACATCCATACTTCCATACTATATCCATACTCCATACTATAATATTATAAATGCGAAAGTGTGTCTGTCTGTCTGTCTGTTTATCTGTCTGTCTGTCTGCTACGCTTTCACGGCCCATCTGTTCAACCGATTTGGATGAAATTTGGTACAGAGATAGGTTACATCCCGGGGAAGGACATAGGCTTCCGCGTTCAAGAGTTCCCGCGGGAATAAAAAAAAAACATCAATCCACGCGGACGAAGTCGCGGGCATCATCTAGTCATATAAGAAAAAAAATATTTTTAATAATTTTAAACTTACTTACCCTTTCCGCATGAACGCGTAGAGGTATTAAATTGAAATTAAAATATTAGATAAGATGAATAAAAATACTATAACTTTTACTTATAGGATATACCTACATGTTTGTACGGAACCCTCGGTGCGCGAGTCCGACTCGCACTTAACCGGTTTTTTTTTTGTTTGTGACCGTGATAAGACTAATGGACTCCGAGATCCTGCTACTTAACTGCTGACCTACGCTTGTTCTGGACTCTGAGATTCTGCTGCTATACGATTAATCTTTGAGGTTAAGTTTGGCAATTGTTAGGTATTCTTTAGCCATTTAGCTAATAATAATATATTTATCGACATGCAGGGTTCCGAAATATGTAAATCCATACTTAATATTATAAATGCGAAAGTGTGTCTGTCTGTCTGTCCGTCTGTCTGTCTGTCTGTCTGTCTGCTACGCTTTCACGGCCCATCTATTCAACCGATTTTGATGAAATTTGGTACAGGGATAGATTGTATCCCGCGGAAGGACATAGGCTACTTTTTATCCCGGAAAATTTAAGAGTTCCCGCGGGAATCGAAAAAATTTGGTCCACGCGGACGTAGTCGCGGGAATCATCTAGTAAATAAATATAATATAGATAATTATTTTATTTATAGCTAGCTAATTACAGTAGAAGTCTGGTTGATGGCGATATAATTTAGGTAGGTACTTAGGTAATAATCAAGAAAAAATATTTACAGTAGGTATTGTGCATTATTCAAGAAATACTTGATAAAAAAACTAAATTTGCCATTACTCTAGAGTCTACCTACTTCAGAACTATAGGCACATTAGTTCTGATCTGCTTAGAGCCTTCGGTCATGGCTAGCTATAACCCTACCGGCGAAGCCAAGTGCTGCCAAGCGATTTAGCGTACCTAGAAATCGATTTGGGGTTTATTATAAGTACCAAGCCGTTATACCCCTTCTTATTAGCCCACTACTATCTTAGGCTACATCATCAAATACCATCAGGTTGAATCGCAGTCAAGGGCTGACTTGTGAAAGAATCAAAAAACAAGAATAACTAACATATATAAGAAATACTTTTAAAAAACACAAAAACAAGTGATCAAGATTGTTTTTAAAAAAAATATATATAATTAGACACGTTTACGTGCTCTCCGAGGCACGGGGTTGAAACACCGCCAACTTCCTAACTCCGGGCTAGTATTGAGAATTTCTTGCCAGAAAAACCCAATACTTGTTATGGCCCGACCCGGGACTCGAACCCGGGACCTCGTCGGTCGCAGTCAAAGACAATATAATATAAACCTGTATTATAATTAATCTATGGTCGCAGTCCAACATGCTAACCACTATACCAACGAGGCAGTCATGGATATATAACTATACGTTAGATGGCACTAGGTAAGTTTGATCGAGTTGATGATTCAACTACTACTCGTTAGATGGCAATAGCTATGTTCGTTATTAATTATTTTTCAGCTTGCACAGTTACGCCATCTCAGATAATGCGAAGAACTACAAGGTACCGGCGACTTTAATGCGCATTTAGCGAGCTTTGTTTTAATGTATGAAGAGAACAGTCTTATACTGGTTTATATATTGTCTTTGCCGAAACTATAAGAACTATACTGTTGAAACTTGGTAAGTAGATGTATTCTGTGAACCGCATTAAGATTTTCTTACAAAAATAGAAAAAAAAACAATAAATTTTGGGGGTTCCCCATACTTAGAACTGAAACTCAAAAATTTTTTTTTCATCTAACCCATACGTGTGGGGTATCTATGGATAGGTCTTCAAAAATGATATTGAGGTTTGTAATATCATTTTTTTCTAAACTGAATATTTTGCGCGAGAGACACTTCCAAAGTGGTAAAATGTGTGTCCCCCCCCCCCCCTGTAACTTCTAAAATAAGAGAATGATAAAACTAAAAAAAATATATGATGTACATTACCATGCAAACTTCCACCGAAAATTGGTTTGAACGAGATCTAGTAAGTAGATTTTTTTTAATACGTCATAAATCGTAAACCGCAATTTACCTTTCATTCAATCAACTCAAAATCTATTTAATATAAAACTTATATTTAATGTTTGTACGGAACCCTCGGTGCGCGAGTCCGACTCGCACTAGGCCGGTTTTTGATTAATGATTTGAGTATTAGAATTCACAAGAAAGGCACAACAGGAGTCTATGTTATTTACCTATAGACAGTATTTTTTTGCATGTTGTATAGAGGTGATGGAGATTATGGTGACATGTTACCTTTTCTTTATTCCACTACAAGTTAGCACTTGACTGCGATCTTACCTGATGGTAAGTAGTGATGCAGTCCAAGATGGTAGCGGGCTAACCTGGTATGGGTAAGGTAGTTATACAGTTAACCTCACCTTAGTTAAACATACCTTTTTAATACCCTCCGCTTTAAACTCGTCGACATATTGTATAGCTTCGATCTGTTTCTGATGCACAGGCTTGGAGATGTGCACATCTGTGTCCCTTTCACTCTTGAGGTGAGTTTCACACACAAGACAAAAATAGCTAACTGTTCCAACTAGGATCGCGTTCTTACTGAACACAGGCGCCATTTCTGTGGATTTTATTAGTCAGTGAGCCAAAGAAAAAGCTATTAGAGACGGCCCTCCCTTTATACACAGTAGTCTTTGACAGGGCCGCGCCGACCCCCCACAGCGCCTGTGTGCGAAACCTATGAAGCGGCTCTTTTTTCACGAATCTTCATGTTTTAACCTATTTTTTTTATTATTTGTTGATTTTGACCGAAATATAAATGTTCTCTAGTTTTATATACTTACCTACTTTAAAGTAGATAATATTTTCCTAAATAGGTAAGACCAGTTCGCTCGCATGAGTACCTATCTATACCTGTCCTGTCTGAATAAACTGCTTTATCTATCTTTGAATGTACAAATATAAATAAATGAATATTTCTCGACAATCAAACTCCGCCGTCTAGTAAACTAAGCAGGGCTTGTATTATGGGTACCTACTAGACAACTGACGTGCAAAAGTGATGTATAGTATTTTAAATTTGAATTTGATATACTACTAATTTACTTTTTTCTACAAATAAATACATTGATATTACATGTTATACATAAACACAAAGGTATTTTTTCAAAGCACCTTGTGGGAATCGAACCCATGGCTCCGGCAGCGATTACTTGTATAAAATAAAACAGTCATGTCATCTATCCGCCACATCAAAATCGGTGCAGGCGTTTCGAAGATTAAACTAGTGGTTCTCCCCGAACTGAGACCTCGCGGCGCCATCTATTGACATCATTGTGAAGTTCTGTTGTAAATACTAAGGCTCATTAAAATTTAAATAATTTCGTTTCCATCATAAATATTATAATATTTATCTAATTTGAGTATTTTTTGTTCAAGTACAGGATATAATTCAAATAATTGATCAAGTTTCAGGCTCAGCATTTCAGAAAATTTAGAGTTCTAGGGTCAACTTTGGACGTTAGAAAATCTCCACTTTGAAAGCCCCCTATTTCGTTAATTTTAGGGGAAAAATTAAAAAAATATATTTTTGGACTCTATTCCTAATTATCTTTTAAATGATATACCGCAACCCTATGTAACGCTATAAAAATATTTTTTCTTCATATTCGCTTCTATGAGAACCCCCCTGAAATAAAGATTTTTATTACTTTTTAAGCCATATTCGGCTGGAGGCCATCGGTATATTTAGAATATGTATATGTATTTAAATTTGAATTAATTACGTTCAGTAATTCAGAAGTTATAAGGCTCTGACAGACGGCCGGACGGACAAGTGCAAATTCACTCAAGTAGACTCAGAGACCTTCGCTTCGCTCGGTCAAAAAAGACAGACAGAAATTTAAAAAAAAACAACGAAAAAAAAATGTTTTTTTTTGACATTACAAACAGACTAAAGTTATATTTATTTGTATAGAAAATTAATAAAAAGCACATACCACTACATGAAGCGTTTTTAGAACCCAGATTTTATAACACCTTCATCGATAAAAAGTCTGGTTTCTGTATCTAATGATTCTTTGGAAATGAATGGTAGAGCCTTAAAATATTAACTTATTTTAGTTGTATTTTTAACACGTTTTTCTTCTTGTTTTCTTTTCCTTATTAAATTCTGGTAACCAGATAATATATTTTTTTTATTACTATCACTCATCGTGAAAACACGTTAAAACAATCAGTAACACACAAACTATTCATATCTATTGTTTTTATTGCTAGAACTTGTTATTATAAAAAAATCAATGCGCACCTTGCACACACTTACGATTGAATAATTATTAATTGAAAAATGAAATCGCTTTGTGACGGTGATTGAATATACGACTAACTTGATAAAAATACAAAGTAGGTAGGTAGATATTTACTCACAGTTTACCTGGATTGAGACTCGGGTCTGGGAGAAATATTGATTTAAAACTGGATGCACTCCAGTGTTGCAATTTCTAAAATCTGATCGACGGTGATAACGCTACAATAGGCATGATGACTGATTTTGAAAAATGGTCAGATTATGTTCGGAAGTATCTACTATTTCGAAAAAATATCTTATTTCAGCAGAAAAATAAAGTTTGGTAGATAAAATTAGCATTTGAAATTTAAATTTTAAAATTCACGCCAAAACGTTCGGCGGTGTCATGGCGTCGTTGTAACGTCACTATTGTTATTACCAATGTACTCTGTGCAGTGTGCAGTAAGCAATAGTGTGATTTACAAAGCTCGAAAACAAACAATTGTGACGTCATTCGCTTCTTTGTGTTTTATGCAATATGTCGGATTGCTGTATTTTATAGTTTTATTTTATCAAAATAAATAGCAATCTCACTCGAAATAGAAAAATAAATACGTTTTTTATAATCCATGAATCCTATTTCATTAGATAAATTCATAATTTCATTGATTCTTGGTTACTGTCATCATGCCTATTAAAAGCGATTGGGCCTGGGGGGTTACTATGAACTCTTATAGCAGGACAGATATTGAACTGCACTTAACTTCAAGGCACTGAACTGCTAGGCAGACACTGCATTGAACTGTGCTGCAGTTCAATTTCTGTCCTGCATTAAGAGCTCATAGTAACCCCCCTGGACTCTGGACTCTTGAATGGAACGGTATGGTATAAAATATAACGGTGTACCTACTCCTTTTAATAAAACAACGGTTAAAAGCACAAATTGCTTGGTGTTTGAAAAATTAAAAATTACCGGTTATAATTATGTCTATAACATTGCCTTTGCAAGTCAATGCAGTTTGAGTGCAATAAACATAGAGAGCAATACCGATATTGATCGGTGCTTTTAAAGTACATATGAAGAAGCACCGTGAACGGTGAACCTATTACCTAAACGTACCTAAAGCGGGGTTTAGACTAGCAAGAACTTCGCGCAAGTTCTTGCAGAACCGTTCACACTACCAGCAATATTTGTATCACAAGTTGCTTCTGCAAGCTGCCTCCGAGATAACTTGTGGAAGTTCTTGGAACAGTGTTGACACTGTATAGGTGCATGCTGCATTCGGTCGCTTTCTTCTACTCAAAATCCTTTTCCAATAAAGCTGTTCGTCTTTCAAACTCTCTACCTCTTAATAGTAGGCTGCCACATTCTTTACCTATTTCCCTTTGCCTGTCACGCAGACATTTCGTTAGCGGCTAAACAGGGCATGCAGGCCACTTTTCCGCACAAATATTATGCCCTACAAGTCGGTGCAATACTTGTTACGTAACATATGCATTGTATTTTATTTAAAAAGTGTAATATGAAAAGAGTAACTGCTGAGTTTCTTGCCGGCTCTTCTCAATAGAATCAACTTTCCAAACCGGTGGTAAACATGTGGTAGATTCTTGTGACTTGTCTTAAGTGGCATAAGGTGTCCTACGTGAAATAAATCATTACATTTTCCTATTACATACGTTGCAAGACGTGGCGTAGTAATGTGTATCTACCGAATCTGTAGATAATAACCGGCTTACAGTCCGACAAACTTGTCTGGCCCGGTGGCCAAAATTGGAACTAATTTGTATGCCTGTTTTGTTTTTCATCTTATTTTTCACTAGCTGATGCCCGCGACTTCGTCCGCGTGGTTTAAGTATTTTTTGATTCCCGCGGGAACTCCTTAATTTTCCGGAATAAAAAGTAGCCTATATGTCACTCTCCAGGTCCTCAACTATACCCATGCCAAAAATCACGTCGGTCCGTTGCTCCGTTGCAGCGTGATTGAAAGACAAACCAACAAACAAACACACTTTCGCATTTATAATATTAGTATGATATCCACTAGCGACGCTGTCACCGGGTCAGATAAATTGGTGCGACTATAAAATGCTATCAGAAGCATAGAGGAAACGATAATTTCAGACACCATAGACCGTGGAATAGGTCTCACTGTTTCGCAACACGTAGGTATATAGGGCTACGTTCCTAAATTCATACGTATGAGGATTGTCAAGTAAATAAATTAAAACGACGTAGGAAATTATATTCTTTATACTTACCAACAATATTATTACAATCATAGAGTTAAAATATAATTCTTACTCTGATATTACAAAGTTATTAACAATCAGAAACAAAGTGAAAACGTTTATTTACAAGTTTGATACATGAACGAAAATACACTGATTTTATGATAAATGTGTCTCGAACTCTCGAATGATCGAAAAATCAAATACTATTACCTACTAAAGATGAATGCGTAAATTTGAAACTAATGGTACAAGACCAGTCCTGCGACCGAACCTCCACATCTGAACGTCTCCTTTCTTAAATTTGATTTAAAAAAAAAGTTTATTAAGTTAGTTTAGAAAAGGGTTTCAATACTCGGGCTATAAACGAAAACGTATGCATAGTTTAAATAGAATATTATGGAAAAATTAGATTGAAAACACATATTTTGTCAGCTATTGAAAATATATTTTTTGTCATATAAATACATCTGAAAGGAAAATTGATGCGTATCAAATAAATAAGTTTGGATGGATGGATGTATGTGTATGGATGTTTGTTACTCAATCACGCCCCAACGGCTGAACGGATCTGGCTGAAATTTGGCACAGAGATAGATTATAGTCTGGAATAGTACATAGGCTCCTTTTTTCCCGGAAAATTAAGGAGTTCCCGCGGAAACCAAAAATCCTCAAACCACGCAGACGAAGTCGCGGGCATTCGCTAGTCATTCATAAAAAAAGGCTATTTTAATTTATAAAATGCTTTTTGATTCTGTGATTCCACTCTCTAAACAAAATACAATCATCTTCACTGTAAAAGAAAGTAAGACTTACAACAGTCCCGGAAAATTAGAGTTCTCCTGGATTTTAGACAACTAAATCCATCCAGAAGAATCATCTAGTACAACATAATTATATAGAACGAAAAAAAGACCAACGCTGGGCTGTAAACGAAAAAAACACAACCAAGTATGAGTCAGCTTCGCCATTGAGGTTCATACTCCTAACGGCCGCCCGCGGTTTCGCTCCCGTGGAATCACGAAAAATGTGTTCGAATATTTGCTATCTATACTATAATATTATAAATGCGAAAGTTTGGATGGATGAACGTTTGTTACTCAATCACGCCAGAACGGCTGAACGGATCTGGATGAAATTTGGCACAGAGATAGATTATAGTCTGGAAAAACACATTGGCTACTTTTTTAGGGCATCAGCTAGTCTATAATAAAGAGAACCCCTGTGTGCAAAATATCAGTTTTCCATCTGCAAGGGTTTGCGCGCTGATGAGCCAGCCAGCGACCGAGTCGGGTCTTTACTTTTGATAGGTTTCATTTTGAATTTGAACCGAAACCGTCAAATGGCGTTCGGGTTGTAAAGCTGCCGCGTCCGAGGCTTCTGTCGGCCAGTGTTGTCGGCGAGGCGGCCACTGTGGCCATCCTTATGTCGGCCACTTCTCTGCTGTCGGTCATTTCGGTCGCTCTTTTCACTCTTCTGGTAATTCTTGCTTATAATTTGGTCAGCGTTCAGACGGTGTCGGATTTTATGTGTCGAATCATCTTTATCACTTTTATCGCGGCGTGGGTCACTTTTGTTCGCTCTCTGGCCACTCTCATTTCGTTTAGTTTCCTCAGCACGTTGTCGGCCATTTTTATTTACACTTTTTTCACGGTTTCTTCTGGAATATAACGGAGTATCTGTATCACTGTCTACAGATTTCGACCTACGTTTGTCGGGCATCTGTTTAATTTGCCCATTCTGCCGGCCACTATCAGCATGGACGCTGGTATTGAGTCGTATAGATCGGCGCCGTTTATTCGATTGGCTGTCAGTATCTGAATCTTGAGACGTGTTCCTCTTACGCTTATTAGCGTTGTCGGCAACTTGGCCACTATTGTTGACCAGTCGGTCACTTTTGTTGGTGTCATGTCGGTCACTTCTTCTACGCTTGTTTAATAACCTATCCGTGTCACTGTCTATGGATTTGGATCGTCGCTTAGTTTTGTCATTTCGGCCAGTGTTATCACTGTGTCGGTGTTTTTTGTCGCCATCCCGTGTATCGGTGTCGTCGTGTCGGCCATTTATGACGCTCAGTCGAGTGGTCTGCCGTTTGGGTGTCTGTCCGCTGTCGGATCCGGAGCTGTATCGGATCCGATTGGAGCGTCGCGTGTGTGGGACGCGCATGTCGGAGGTGTCGGTCGCGGTCGCGAGGCTGGTCGTGTCGGAGTCTGTCGGGCCGACGGTGTCGGTTTCGGGTGTGGACTGGTGTCGGCGCGCGAACCGCTTGGTGAGCTCCGAGTACGTCGGTGTGCGTGTGAACGCGTCCGTGTGTGTTGGCGGTGTGCGATCGATTGTGTGTGTGTGTGCGGTGTTGGAGCGTAGCGCGCGCTTCTGTGTTTCCTCTGTGTCTGGAAAAAGTAAATTATGAATTAGTTGCAATACATTTTAGGTTTCAACTTTGATTAGTGTTGTTTTATTTTATTTTCAATCTCGTGGGAAACTGATTAATTTCATAAAAGTATAGACTGTCTGTCTTGAATATGGTTCCGTTGAAAAATGCCTGTGCCAGGTATGAAGGTCAGGCGAGTGGTTAACCCATAACAAGGCAACCAACATACAGACAAATTAATTTGTGTGTACAAATAGATATTATCTTTATCGTTTTCTCAGCAAAATAAGGCAAGAAACACATAGGGGCTGGGTGAATATTGGGTATAAAGATCTATTTAAAAGAAGAAAAGAAAGAACGAAAGCAAAACAATTAATTCGACAATGGTGTCACAGACAAAACATAGTATACAAAACTAGATGAATCCCGCGACTTCGTCCGCGTGGACCAAGTTTTTTCGATTCCCGCGGGAACTCTTGAATTTTCCGGCATAAAAAGTAGCCTCTGTCCTTCCCCGGGATACAACCTACCCCTGTACCAAATTTCATTAAAATCGGTTGAATAGATAATTTTTTTGATTCCCGCGGGAACCTTTGAATTTTCCGGGACAAAAAGTAGCCTATGTCCTTCCCCCGGGATACAACCTATCCCTGTACCAAATTTCATCAAAATCGGTTGAACAGATGGGCCGTGAAAGCGTAGCAGACAGACAGACAGACAGACAGAAAGACAGACACACTTTCGCATTTATAATATTAGTATGGATACAAATGTAACAATTTTGTCTAGAGGAAGGTATGTTGTCAAATGTCAATATGTGCTCAATTATAAGGCAGGGGGAGACTGTATACTATTGTTGCCGTCCATAGCTGGCTTATTAGTGCACTTTAAATAAAACTCGATTTTGGGATATCGTACTAACCCTTTATTCAGCATGCTTTATGTTTTGAATGGTATAACAATAGTAGAGACAATACATCTACAAATCGACAATGCGACGTGTTTTCAATGTGCCCCGTTGGGACAAGTGTTTGATGTAACACACACCAGCATGAATACACACACATACACTCGCACACCCCCACGCCTACCTACCTACCTACTTATTAAATTAAAAAAAATTATAATTTTGTAATCTTTTTGGCCTTATTTAGTTTTAAGAGATAACTGTATCCACACTTAATATTATAAATGCGAAAGTGTGTCTGTCTGTCTGTCTGCTACGCTTTCACGGCCCATCTATTCAACCGATTTTGATGAAATTTGGTACAGGGATAGGTTGTATCCCAGGGAAGGACATAGGCTACTTTTCATCCCAGAAAATTCAAAGGTTCCCGCGGGAATCAAAAAATTTATCTGTTCAACCGATTTTAATGAAATTTGGTACAGGGGCAGGTTGTATCCCGGAAAATTCGAGAGTTCCCGCGGTAAGGTCTCCGGTACACACCTGATATGAGGACGGTGTCTTGGGGTGGGGGCGGAGGCCTGGGGCGGCGCGCCCAGGCGCTGCGCACGGGCGGCTGCTGGAAGGCCGAGTTGCGGCGCGGGGACTGCTTGCGCGCCTTCAGCGAGCCTGAGGGGGGCACCACACATACTTAGAGGAACTACTCAGCCTGAGGGGGGGCACCAGTAAAACTTCATAAAAATTGTAGTGATTTGAAAATTCCATGAAACTAAAAAGGAGACATATTCATAATAGGATTTAGCCTGCGAGAGAATGAGAAAGAATACAAGTCATATTTGTCTCATTCTCTCTCTCTACCTTTCACTTCTGTCGTGTGTGAACTGTACACCCACACTTTTTTTTTCAGTAGAATCTGTTCTCCAAAACGACGGTAGAGTGCAAGCGAGACGTATCTCGTATTTCTATCTGTCTGCTTCGCTTTCACGGCCCATCTTTTCAACCATATAATTCGATACAGAGATAGGTTACATCTCGGGGACGGACAAATCTTTTAATTCCAGAAAAATAAAGGAGTTTTTAAATTAAGGAGGAGTTAGCCCGCTCCAGGCTTAGACTATATCGTCACTTACCCTCGGGTGAGATCGCAGTCGAGGGCTGTTAGTATTTAAATAGATTCCATGTTGTTTCCATAGAATAATTTACTTGAATCAAAGACTCGCTTCAAAATTAAGTTATTTTCGTTCACCTTGTCTCTGTCTCTTGCTTCCACCATTTTGACCGATACCAATGTAACCTTGTGAAACATAATTTTTAATTAGAATAAAGTGTAAATGATCCTGTAACCAGTGAACCAATAAACGAGCTATCGAGAGAAAATCATCTTTTAATCATTTTATGGCCGTTCGAGCCGAATTATCAAAATTTGAGTGCAACGCGACAGCGTGGGTTGCCGACGCCGCGTGGTTTCCACGGTCATCCACCACCAGATCAAAGGTACCACTGTAATCTTACCATACCACACCAACAAAATGGAGAAATTCGACGATTTATTGAGACAACAAGAGGAGTATCATGCTATTTTAAAGAGAAATATAGTAAACATCAAAAAGACTCCGAAGGCGCGAATAACCTCTTCATATATTGAAACTAGGCTAGAAAATCTAATAGAGATGTGGACTGACATCAAATTAAGGCATAAAAGAATTGTATCCGTTGCCACGCCTGAAAATAAACTATCATCGAAATATTTTAATCCCGAATTGTTCGATACAATCGAAGAGGACTACAGTTTATTTAAGGCAGAACTTAAAGATTGTTTGAAACGATTACAACCATCAACGTGCACTACATCCGCATCAGCGTCAGCCTCACCGTCTGCGAGTTTGAAGTGTACACACAGTGGCACAGTGCCCAAACTAACAGAAATAAAACTGCCTACCTTTTCAGGAAGTTACTCCGAGTGGCCTACGTTCAAAGACTTATTTATTTCTAAATATAATGCATAATAATCAAAGTATAGATAATGTACGTAAGCTACACTACCTTAAGGTCAATTTAACAGGGGAAGCAGGGCAATTGTTGAGACACATTGCAATTACCAATGAAAATTATGAGGTATGTTGGAATTTAATGTTGACTAGATACGATAACAAGAAATTTTATATTAAAAAGACTTTTCAGTTTAAATAGCTTAACAACTCAAAATGCCAATGGTATTAAGACCCTTTTAGACACTACTAAAGATTGCTTAAATGCTTTATCAAATTTGGGTATACCAACGGCATCCTGGGATGTTTTAATAATTTATTTAATTAGTTTACAAGTAATAAAATTAAAAATTTAAAATAAACCCACGACGAACTGCAGAGCTCCATTATACCTTTGACCTTTATAACTTTGAAACAACAATTAGAACGTAGCAAACGTATATATTACATAATATCTAAAACACAAAACTGCATCTTTGACAGCTCAGTAGTTTTTTTTACCAGCGTGGTGGACTATGGCCAAACCCTTTTCAAATGGACAAATCAAAAGAGTCCAAACGCGACGGGTATACGATGAGAATTTAAGGAGTTCCCATGATCGGCTCCTGACTCCATCAAGATACCCTGGGCAGCATCTAGGTACAAGCTAAATATATCTAAAACAAAAAGCCCGCATCTAAATCAGCACAGTAGTTTTTGAGAAAAATGGTAACATATTGAAAAAATAAAATCATAGACTACAGCTCAGCTTTGTTGTCTATGGTCCTAAAATATATCTAAGAACCTTCTCACAAGCTATACACATCTAATGAAAAAAACCGCATTTCAATCGGCCCAGTACTTTTTGTAAAAAATGGTAACATATCGAAATATTAAAATCATAGAGACAGCTCAGCTTGGTTGTCTATGGTCCTAAAATATATCTAAGAACCTTCTCTCAAGCTATATATATCTAACTAGTATTTCGCCCTGTGCGCGAGCTGCTAAAGCAGCTCACGGGTTGTGGTAAGACTTACAAGTAGTACAGATTTTACTGTACTAAACTGAATTCATTTATTATGGTGATAACAAAATAAATAAAAATGGCGCTGATTTTTTAAAACTTTGGTAAGTTTCCTGTTTCGTAACCCCAGGGAGTCCTAAATATCGATTTTGAACGAAATTGGTCAATTAACAAAGAATTTCAAAATGGCGCTGATTTTCTAAAATTTTGGTAACAGTTTCCTGTTTTGTGACCCCAGGGAGCCCTAAATATCGATTTTGAACGAAATCGGTCAATCAACACAGAATTTCAAAATGGCGCTGATTTTTTAAAATTTTGGTACCAGTTTCCTGTTTTGTGACCCCAGGGAGCCCTAAATATCGATTTTGAACGAAATTGGTCAATTAACAAAGAATTTCAAAATGGCGCTGATTTTTTTAAAATTTTGGTACCAGTTTCCTGTTTTGTAATCCCACGAAGCCCTAAATATCGATTTTGAACAAAATCGGTTAATTAACAAAGAATTTCAAAATGGCGCTGTTTTTTTAAAGTTTGGTAACAGTTTACTGTTCTGTAACCCCAGGGAGTCCTAAATATCGATTTTGAACGAAATCGATCAATTAACAAAGAATTTCAAAATGGCGCTGATTTTTTTAAATGTTGGTACCAGTTTCCTGTTTTGTGACCCCAGGGAGCCATAAATATAGATTTTGAACGAAATCGGTCAATTAACAAAGAATTTCAAAATGGCGCTGATTTTCTAAAATTTTGGTAACAGTTTCCTGTTTTGTGACCCCAGGGAGCCCTAAATATCGATTTTGAACGAAATCGGTCAATTAACACAGAATTTCAAAATTGCGCTGATTTTTTAAAATTTTGGTACCAGTTTCCTGTTTTGTGACCCCAGGGAGCCCTAAATATCGATTTTGAACGAAATCGGCCAATTAACAAAGAATTTCAAAATGGCGCTGATTTTTTTAAAATTTTGGTACCAGTTTCCTGTTTTGTAATCCCACGAAGCCCTAAATATCGATTTTGAACAAAATCGGTTAATTAACAAAGAATTTCAAAATGGCGCTGTTTTTTTAAAGTTTGGTAACAGTTTCCTGTTTTGTAACCCCAGGGAGTCCTAAATATCGATTTTGAACGAAATCGATCAATTAACAAAGAATTTCAAAATGGCGCTGATTTTTTTAAATTTTGGTACCAGTTTCCTGTTTTGTGACCCCAGGGAGCCCTAAATATAGATTTTGAACGAAATCGGTCAATTAACAAAGAATTTCAAAATGGCGCCGATTTTTTTAAAATTTTGGTACCAGTTTCCTGTTTTGTAATCGCACGAAGTCCTAAATGCAATAAACCGCATCAATCAGCCCAGTACTTTTTGTGAAAAATGGTAACAGTGGTTGAAAAATTAAGATCATAGACTACAGCTCAGCTTTGTTGTCTATGGTCCTAAAATATATTTAAGAACCTTCTCACAAGCTATACACATCTAATGCAAAAAACCGCATCTCAATCGGCCCAGTACTTTTTGTGAAAAATGGTAACATATTGAAAAAATAAAATCATTGACTACAGCTCAGCTTTGTAGTCTATGGTTCTAAAATATATCTAAGAACCTTCTCACAAGCTAAACATATCTAATGCAAAAAACCGCATCTCAATCGGCCCAGTACTTTTTGTGAAAATTTTTAACACATAGAAAAATTAAGATCATAGACTACAGCTCAGCTTTGTTGTCTATGGTCCTAAAATATATCTAAGAACCTTCTCACAAGCTATACACATCTAATGCAAAAAACCGCATCTCAATCGGCCCAGTAGTTTTTGTGAAAAATGGTAACATGTTGAAATATTAAAATCATAGACTACAGCTCAGCTTGGTTGTCTATGGTCCTAAAATACATCTAAAAACCTTCTCACAAGCTATACGTATCTAATGCAAAAAACCGCATCTCAATCGGCCCAGTACTTTTTGAGAAAAATGGTGACAAAAAAGTGCACAAACAAACAAACAAACAAACAAACAAACAAACAAACACACAACCTCTTAGGGCAAACACATATACCGTCTCCGCTTCGTCGAGGGTAAAAACTAGATGCAGAAACTAGAAAACAGTGGGCACTAAAAATTAATGAAAATAGTGATGAATTACCAACCTTAGAACAGTTTGAAACTTTTTTAATTAATCAATTTAGAGCATTAGAATTTTTAGAACCTGTGTTTATAATCGTCATAAGTCTGTAAAAATTGTTCACCCTAGAATTCGTCATGTTGTGTCCTCCGCACCGTCAGCACCATCGAAACCTACCTCTGCCATGTGCCTATTTTGCTCGGAGCACCATAAATTATTTCAGTGTCCGAATTTGTTAAAAACAATCGTCTATGTTTCAATTGCTATGGCTCAAATCACAGTGTTAAATCCTGTTTTTTGAGAACCTTTCCTGTAAGATTTGTAACCGGAAGCACCACACAAAAATCCACCCACCAAACCCTACCAGCTCAGTCACAGCACCTGCACCTGTTAACTGCTAGGTAGTTTGACAAATAAATGTCAGTTATAGATTCCAACGCTTGTGTGTTTACTTTTCACTGGCCACGAGTGAATAAAATTTAATCGTTTTAAGTGAATATTACGCGTAAAGGACGCTATTGGTGTTTTTAAAGGGTTTTTTTGTTTAATTGTGGTGAAAGTTACGTATCAATCGTAAGCGAGTAAACATGCCGATAGGAAAAATTGAGCCGTTTGATTTGACATCTAAACAATGGCCGGCGTACGTGCGCCGTGTGAAACAGTTTAATACTCAACCATCTGGAGCCGCAACGTTCTGAGATAGCGGAGAGACTGTATTTCGGCAAAGGCGACAACGACCAAACGAAACCCTTACGGAGTATTTGCAGCACCTAAAACATCTGGCGGTCACATTTAATTTTGGCACGCGATTAGAAGAAAATTTGCGTGATCAATTATTTGTCTCGGGCCTGTCGAGTGACGTCATGAGATCTCGAATTTTCGCCGAGAAAAGTTTAGACTACAAAAAGGCAGTGGAACTGCCTTTGGAAGCGGCGGAGAGACACGCCGTGGTGAGCGGAGGCAGCGTAACGCCGTGCGGCGAGCGGCGTGGACGCGGGCCTGCATGCGGCGCGTAGCCAGCGAGCGCGCGACCCGCGGCCGGGCAGGAGCGGTGCGGGCGGCCCGGGCGGCGCGAGCGGCAGCATCGGGGGCGTTGTAGATACGCCCATTTTACCTGTGACGAGTGCCATCAGCGGAGCCACCTTAAGGTTATGTGTAAGAAAGCGAGGGAAAGTGAAGTGAAGTGTCAAAGTTTTATCAGTGAGAGTTCGGATGAGGACTTTTTCAACATTGACATCGTTGTTCAAGGTAACAGGCCTTATTATATAAAAATGAAAGTGGAGGACCGTTTACTAGAAATCGATACCGGCAGCCGGATATCGAGTTTAAACGAAAATTGTTATGAAAAGTTATTTAAACACAAAGAGATTGTTCAGGATAATATATTGTTGCGTAGCTATTCGGGGTCACGAATTGCTTCACTTAGATACATAATAGTTCGGGGGCAACTTAGATCGGTTATCGTAGACGATTTGAAGTTATATATTATTCAAGGGGGAAACAGACCGTTACTAGGTCGCGATTGGCTTCGCGCTTTGAAAATAACACAGATAAATATCAATGAGATAATAGAAGAAGATCAGTTCGTGACCCGTTTCCGTTTCGTAAGTATTTAGTGAGAAGCTTGTAATAAAAAGCTACAATTACAGCTCACTGAATCGGACGGGGAGTACGTGCGAGCGCGGCCCGTGCCGCTGGCGCTGCGCGAACGCGTCGAGAGGGAGCTCGCGCGGCTCGAGAGCGACGGTACGATTTATCGCGTAGATCATTCGGATTTCGGTACGCCGATCGTTCCCGTGATCAAGACGAATGGGGATATCCGAATTTGCGGTGATTATAAAATCACTATTAACCCGAAATTGAAACGGGACTATTACCCTCTGCCTCGCATTGACGAGTTGTTTGCAAATTTAAGCAAAGGTGAAGAATATAGTAAAATCGATCTCCGCCACGCCTATGAATAGGTCCTACTAGAAGAGGACTCTCAAAAGTATACCGCGATCACTACGCATATCGGAACGTTTGTTTACCGCCGTACTCCATACGGCCTATCGTGCGTACCCGAGAAATTTCAAAAGTTAATGGAAGAGACGTTGCGCGGAGTGACAGGTGCAAATAGACAGGCACATTTAAAGAATTTGCGAGCTGTATTGGAGCGTTTACGACAGGCAGGCCTCACAGTTAAATTAAATAAATGAAAATTCTTACAGAAGAATGTTAATTATTTAAGGTTCGTAATTGATAAGGAAGGCTTGCATCCCGATCCACTGAAATTGGAGGCGATTAACGCAATCCCAATACCTAAAGACGTATCGCAACTTAAAAGGTTTTGGGTCTTCTTAATTACTATGGTAAATTTATCCCCAGTTTAAGTACGATTTTGCACCCATTATCTACATGCACTATTAAAGAAAAATTGTCAATGGAATTGGGATTCGCGTTGTGACGCTGCTTTTAACACAGCAAAACGAGCTTTACTAGGTTAGCGCACTATGAGGAAGGGTGGCCTCGTGTTGTCGGTGGACAGCAGCGCTTATGGGTTCGGCGCCGTGTTGGCACACCGGTACGTGGACGGACAAGAGCGGCCAGTCAGCTGTGTCTCTCGCACGCTGAACGAAGCCGAAAAAAAGTATAGTCAGCTGGATAAGGAGGCCTTGGCTATATATTTTGGTATAACGAAACACCATCAGTTTTTATTTGGTAGGCATTTTGTTTTAAAAACAGACCATAAACCTTTAACGTTTATCTTCGGTAACAAAAATGGTATTCCACAGACTGCGGCTAGTAGATTACAGCGGTGGGCCGTGCGACTAGCTGGTTATGATTTTTCAATCGAGTTTGTGCGTTCGGAACACAATGACCCTGCGGAGGCATTGTCGCGTCTACCGATATCGCACGAGCGACCTTCCCCACGCCCCAACCGACAAATAAGTTACATTAATTTACTAGAGGAAACCTTACCGGTTAATTTCAAACAGATTGCTAAGGAAACTCAAAAAGATGCTTTGTTATGTAGGATATACAAATATGTAATGTTCAGTTGGCCATCTACCAGCTGTGACGAAGAAAAGCCGTTCTTTGCTCGTAAAAGTGATATATCGTCTGTGAACTAGCAAAAAGTCCTATTTGAAAAAAATGATTTTTGCATTTTCTGTATCAAGAAGTCCTATCAGCAATATGTGAAGAAATCGCAACGACGCGTAATTTGAATATTGGCGCCAATATTTGACTCTTTCATTGGTGCTATCTCAGCCGCCATTTTAAACAGTGACAAACCGTCCTATTTTTTATTTTTATTTATAGCGAGCAAACGAGCAGGCGGGTCACCTGATGGTAAGTGATTACCGCCGCCCATGAACATTTGCAGCATCATAGGAACCGTCAATGCGTTGCTGGCTTTTGAGATATTTGTTTATCCGCCCTTTGAAAAGCCCCATATTATAATCATGAGGGAACACAGAAGATGGAAGCTGGTTCCACAATTTGCGGGTTCGTGGCAGAAATTACCTGGAATAACGGGTGGTGGAAGAGGACCAGGCAGCCAGGTGGTGAGGATGAAATTTGCTTCTGCGACGTATGGTGCGACTGGAGAACACGGAAGGTGGTAATAGATTGAATAACTCCTCAGAGCACTCCCCATTGTAGAGACGATAGAACACACAAAGAGAACTAACGTCTCTTCGGTGCTCTAGGGACTCCAGCGTGCAGGTAATTTTGGGATTGTCTACGAGTCGAACTGCCCGCCTTTGTATCCGGTCAAATGGAAGGAGCTGGTACTGGGGTGCTCCGGCCCAGAGGTGAGAGCAGTACTCCATGTGGGGCCGAACTTGCGCCTTATATAGCAGAAGCCTGTGCTTAGGCGCAAAGTATCTTTTCGCTCTGTTGAGTACCCCGAGTTTTTTGGAGGCTAGTTTGGCTTTACCTTCCAGATGTTCGCGGAACTGGACTTCGTTCGATATACTAACACCGAGTATCCCAATGCTGTTAGATGGAGTCAGGGGAGTGTTCTGGAAGTGAATAGAGGTTGAAAAGGGGGTCTTTTTTGCTGAAAACGCGCATACTTGTGTCTTGGTGGGGTTGAAGTGCACAAAATTTTGTGATCCCCACTGTGATACTTGGTCGAGACAAGACTCGATATTCGACACAAGCGTACTTCTACACTCCTCCAGTTGAGCGCGAGAAAGCTGAGCACGACCTTTATATAAGGCATCACCCGTACCGTCGTCCGCGTAGCAATGAACATTGTTACTATGTAACATGTCATTGATATGCAGTATGAACAGCGTGGGTGAAAGCACAGATCCTTGCGGAACGCCAGCATTGATGGGCTTCAGTTCAGAGCAAAAACCGTCAACTGCGACTTTGATGCTGCGCCCGTTCAAAAAACTGGCGATCCAATCGCACAGCTTCTCGGGGAGTCCGTAAGAAGGTAATTTGGACAGAAGTGCCTTATGCCAAACACGATCGAAGGCCTTTGCAATATCCAGGCTGACCGCCAAAGCTTCTCTCTTGCTATCGATTGCCTCCGCCCAGCGGTGAGTAAGGTAAGCTAGGAGATCACCAGCTGATCGACCGTGGCGAAAGCCATACTGACGATCACTAATCAGTTGGTGCTCTTCCAGATACTGAAGCATTTGGGTGTTAATTATATGCTCCATAACTTTGGAGAGCAGGGAGGTTATCGCAATAAGCCTGTAGTTCGATGGGTCTGAATGATCGCCCTTCTTTGGGGTGGGGTGGACTAAGGCAGTCTTCCACGAAGACGGAACAGTGCCGGAGGAGTAAGACCGCCGAAACAGACGCGTTAATACCGGAGTCAACTCAAGAGCACACATTTTAAGCACTACGGCAGGGATACCGTCAGGCCCGCTCGCCTTGTTGACGTCGAGAGAAAGAAGCGTTTTACGCACAGCGCTCTGAGTGAAGCGAATGTCACTGAGCGAACTTTGACACCGCGGGATGGTAGGCGGTGTTCTCCCTCCGTCATCAAGTGTCGAGTTACCAGCGAAGAGAGAGCCCAAGATATCTGCTTTCTCCTTGGCGGTGTGGGCCAGCGTATCGTCCGGTTTTCGTAGAGGTGGAAAGCTTGAGCGGCAGAAATTGCCCTGTATGGCTTTGGAAAGGGACCAGAATGCACGGGTGCCAGAAGGCAATGCGACAAGTCTGTGCCCAATTCTGTCGATGTGCCCTGGCAATGGCATTTTTATATGATCTGGAGGCAGCATTATAACTTTTCTTCAGATTAACTGCGTTAGGATCATTATTTCTTTGTGCTGAAGACCAAGATTGGTAGGAACTGAGTTTTCGGCTATTAGCCTTCCATTGAACCACTTCTTAGCACGTTCTCCATGGGTATAATGTAGAGCCAAGTAGAGCAAGCGAGAAGTTATTACGGTGAACACGTTAAAGAGAATGGTACATTTTTCATCGACGTGTATGAAGATTTAGAAATTGATTATAATCTTACCCAATTCGGCATTGTAGCTCTCAATCCTTGGCTCGCAAGAGCTAAAATACATTCGCGACATCAAACCACCCGCATGTATTTCGTTTACATCTTGCTGGATAATAGTTTACAAGGCAGAAATAAAATCATTGGACACTACTGTAACTGTCTTGTGGGAATGCGAACCCTCGGATGCTGTGCCCATGTTATATGCATTATATGGTACATGGCTTGAGCTCGGCATCAAGAAACCCATATTCGACCACCTGCCGATTTTTTGGATTATGTAATTAGGGATGCAGACGATGATAATTAATCTTGTATTAGGTGAATTAAAACGAGCACATATATTCTATATCGTGATTGACATGATCTTTATCGTGATGACATTTGTTTTATCGTGATTTCAACACACAACATTTTGATTTGAAACAACCTGATAGCCCACTCGATGCAAATATGCATGATACGTGTTAGATATATTATAATTCTTTTTAGTGTAGTTTCTGTACGTTAGTATTTTTCCTTATTCCGTGATTGTACTTACAGCAATAAATAAATGATTCTTAACATCAATCACATGCATTTTGTTTTATTTTTAACCTGCAGTAGTTAGGCAGTACAATTATTTTTACTATAGTTGTAATTTTTTGGTACAAGTAGGTACTACATATCTAACTAGCTGCAATACTTACCCACTTAAAAAATGTTTTCAAGCTAAGTGACATGCGACCAACGCTACATGTCGACTGCGTTTCATTATGATGCGCTTTAGTAGATAAATAATTTATTATAGTAGTAGTTATCTCGTACTCCTAGTAGTAAATTATGTACCTACTCTCTTCTAATAAACAGTAATAATAATAATCAACCTGGGAACGATTATTTGGATACAATTTGACGCCTGTAGACACGTAATAAGTCTATTTTTAATGATTGTCGTTGTCCTCATATGTCTATCTTTACCTCCAATTATCTTGGGAACGTGACACTTTGGGGTACTATGTTACTTGACATTATTTGTTCGTCTATGTGTCCTCTATCCATACATACCACTTTCATCGTGCGCCGCGATTTTGAAAAAAAATCAAAATGGCGGCAGGTCGCTATGCCAGAAAGTTTCAATCCCCTTTGCATACCGTGTGCAGTTTGATCCAACTTGAAAGATAGGATAGCTTACATCTTAATAATATTATAAATGCGAAAGTGTGACTGTCTGTCTGTCTGCTACGCATTCCCGGCCCATCTTTTTGACCGATTTTGCTGAAATTTGGTACAGAGGTAGGTTATATCCCGGGGAAGGATATAGGCTTTTATACCGGAAAATAAGGAGTTCCCGCGAGAATCAAAAAACCTTAATCCACGCGGACGAAGTCGCGGGCATCATCTAGTAAGTGTTAAAAAGATGTTGACTGTATTTATAACTTTAAGCTACCTACTATCATCTTGAAACATAATATAATAAAGTAGTACAAAGTTATATAATTACTTACTTCTCCATAAAATCCGCCATGGTAACGAATTGCGCATAACTAGTTCTTACTGCCATTATAATAACAAAATAATTGGAAATTATAAATTATTATTAAACCAAATAAAATTTTACAATTTAAAAGGCGCGCGTGAACTTAAGACCACAGACAACAACAACTGACGAGTAGGTATACGTCGAAAAACAGAAATTTAAATTTTGTTACGATTCATTGGCAATTGTATTGAAAACTATAGAAAAAATATTAAAATGCACTTTATTTTGAATAAAAATGAATTATGTGAATACCTAGTTACTTTTCTGCATAATTTTGTATTTTTTTTCCTAAATCTGCAAAAAGTTAAAAACCGGTAAAAGTGCATTTTTGAACGTGCAGCAAATGGTAGTGAAGTTAAAGTGAAGTAATCGTATCGAGTAACGTGAGTGAATTTTTTAGGCTCGTGCTGAGGGTGGTGCGCGTTAAAGTATCGAGTAAGTATCGCTATCGTCACTCGATACGATTACTTCACTTGACATTCAAAATATTCGTGCTTAGGCTACAGTTCCAGAATCTACGTACTTTTATCAAATTGTACAAATTTGAAAACGAATATAACTTTTGAGGCTGACTGCACATAATTTCAATTTCCTTTCCATTCGTGAAAAAGTTATTAAATAAAACAGCTCCGTTTTACAAAATTACAGCATTAGAGGTGTGACTGTGTAAAACGGAACGTTCGCTTTGCAGAACCTGTCACTAGTGTCACTGTCAGAAACTTAACGTAGCCTTTATAAGATTCAAATTTCAAAGTTCAAACGGATTCGAAGTTGAAGTCGTTTTGTTTAGTGATTTCATTTTCATGTTTCATGTTGATTTCTAAATATGGAAACAACCAGTGACAGTGACGAAGAACGGAATATTGCTACTCCCACTAAAAAAACAAGAAAACTTCATTACGAACAAAAATACTCAAAGTCGTGGGAAATAGACAAAAAGTATTCAAGTTGGGTTAAAAGAAGCAGCAAAGGGGATTACTATTTTATTGCAATTCATGTAAATGTGACTTGAAATGTGGTGGAGGTAAAAGGGTTTTGGATAAGCATGCAGAATCTACTAAACATAAGTTTAATATTAAAGGTGGGTGGACTGTGGTGTGTGTTTTGTTTGTGTTTAATATTTACTAATTACTTGCTTTTCTAATTAAAAGTGTAAGAATGAAATGGGTAGGTTATGTAAATATTCCTTTGCTTGCTTCCTTATTCATTATTGTGAATAGTGAGTGTGAAGGAGGATTATTATGGTTTGAGTTTCAGTATTATTATTTTCTACTACCAACCTGCATGACAAAATAATATGCTGTTTGTTGATGCGTTTATTTTCACTTTCAGGTGCAGTACGTCAACCAACTATTACTTCAATGTTGCCCGAGTCTGCATCAAAGTCAAAAATTAAGTATAGTGAAATAAAGATGGCATGTTTCTTAGCAGAGCACAATCTACCATTAACTTTAGCAGACAATCTGAAGAACCTTATCCAATCCGTTGCTCAAGATTCAAAGATTACACCCGAATTAACTTTTGGAAGAACAAAGGCACATGCTATTATTACAAATGTTACTGGTAAAGTTGCAGAAAACCAATTGATTGAAATATTACAAAACAATAAGTTTTCATTAATAGTTGATTAGAGCATAGATAGATCAACTAAAAAACATTTGGCACTTATTGTAAGAACTGCAGTTGATTTTCATGTTGAAGATAGTTTCCTATGTCTAATACCAGTTGTTGATGCCACTGCTACAGTCTTACACACTGCATGTACAAATTATTTTGAAGAGAAGAATATTCCATACAAGGAAAACAGGGTTGGATTTGCAGCGGACGGAACTAACTCAATGTTCGGTCACCATCATTCTCTGTCCACATTGTTTGCAAAAGATATTCCGAATCTTTTTCTAATGAAATGCATATGTCATTCTTTTCACCTTTGTGCCTCATATGCTTGCAAAAAATTGCCTCGAGGTGTGGAGGACTTTGCTCGAGACATATATAACTATATACAGAATAGTCCAAAACGCATTGGAGACTACAAAGAGTTTCAATATTTTGTTAATGTTAAACCATACAAACTACTACACCCTGCCCAAACAAGGTGGCTGTCCTTGTTACAAGTCGTGAAAAGGCTTCTAGAAGAACTACCAGCATTAAAACTATATTTTCAAAGTGCTGTGCTTACTGACAGATCGCTTGCAGCTCAATCAATCCTTTATAAATGTTTGGAACTAACCACAGAATTATATTTAGAGTTTTTAAATTTTGTGTTGCCATACTTCAACAATTTGAACAAAGAAAGCCCAAAACTCTACTTAATATATGAAAAAGTTTTTACAACCTACAAGACAATATTGGAATGTTTTGTGAAGCCAGAATATTTTGAATTAACTGAACAGGAAAAAATAAGCAGTCAAGACAAAGCTTTAGCATTAGAAACAAAAACATTGAATATTGATTTTGCAAAAACTGAAAACCATTTATCCCTGGAAGACTTGTACTTAGGAGGCAATGTTACTGCTATAATTATTCAGAAAAGAAACAGTATTCAACCAGATCAAATAAAACATTTCAGACAAAGATGTCTTGAATTTTACATTGAAAGTCTAAATCAAATAAAAAATCGCTTCCCCTTTGAAGATGAGCACAGAGAAAGGCTGAAGCACTTAAGGTTCATAAACCCTAATACATTGCTGGACCTAAATTTAAAACGTTCCGTACCATCTATAGCTTATTTGGGGTAAATGTTTCCAGGTAATATTTTTCTCATTAACTTGAAATATTTTATTTATGAGTTGAGTGTGTACTCTCTTTACTCAGTTTTCATTTAATTATCTTTATTTTCAGGATTATGTTCAAAAGATCTGACGGAGTTAGACAGGGAATGGAGGACTTTAAGAAATACAAATCTTCCATTTAAAGTGGAACAGATAATTAAAGCAGACGAGTTTTGGCGTCATATTTCGAAAATAAAAAAGGCGATTCATCTCAAATGTTTCCTTTAGTGGTCCAATTTGCACAAAATTTGTTAATATTGCCACACAGCAGCGCCAATGTGGAGCGGCTGTTTTATGCAATAAACTTAATGAAAACAAACATAAGAAACAGACTTTCCACTGAAACGCTAACTGGCCTACTTTTTACAAAAAGTAGCTTAAAAAAAAGAAGCGAACCTTCGCAAGAGCACCTTAAATTTTTTAACAAATATATGTTACATAAGTTTCATTTGCCTGAGGCTGAAATTGATGATAATGAATAAATCGTATAACAAAACGTAGTTTTACTCCCTTCCTTTTTCTCAGAAAAAAAGTATGTATGTATGTATATTCTTTATTGTACACCACAAAAACACAAAAGAAACAGATTACAAACATGAAAACTTAAAACGTAGGTACAATAAGGTGGTCTTATCGCTAACCAGCGATCTCTTCCAGACAACCTTATCGATACGGAGACAATGAACAAGTGGACAGTGGGAGGTGGTGCATAAAAATAAACTTAAATACTAATCATCAATCAAATAATCAAATAAATATTATAAATGCGAAAGTTTGGATGGATGTCTGGATGGATGTATGGATGTATGGATGTTTGTTACTCAATCACGCCCCAACGTCTGAACGGATCTGGCTGAAATTTGGCATAGGGATAGATTATAGTCTGGAATAGCACATAGGCTACTTTTTATCCCGGAAAATTAAAGAGTTCCCGCGGGAACCAAAAAAAACCTCAAATGGATGTTTGTTACTCAATCACGCCAGAACGGCTGAAGGGATCTAGATGAAATTTGGCACAGAGATAGATTATAGTCTGGAATAGCACATAGGCTACTTTTTATCCCGGAAAATTGAAGAGTTCCCGCGGGAATCAAACAAATGTATCTGTTCAACTGATTTTGATAAAATTTGGTACAGGGATAGGTTGCATACCGGGGAAGGACGTAGGCTACTTTTTATCCCGGAAAATTAAGGAGTTCCCGCGGGAACCAAAAAACCTCAAACCACGCGGACGAAGTCGCGGGCATTCGCTAGTAGATACATAAAATAACCAATATCACGAAATTATAACGTATAAATACACTAATATATACAAAATAAATAAAATAGACATACTTAAGATTAAATACACATATAAATAATGGACAAATTAAACATGTCGCTATTGATGATTACAGAGAGACATGTAATGGTTTTTCACGTCAATTTTAAACTTACTAAGAGTTTTAGCTCGATGAATTTGCGAGGGCAGTTCATTCCACAAGCTAATGGCCTTAAACATAAATGAATTTTTGAAATATTTTTTCCTATAAGTAGGCACTGCAAGAACGAGTTTTCCGGCTGACCGGAGAACTCTTTCTGGTCTGTCATGACCAAGATATTTAAAGTTTTCCTATAAATAACTTGGAGTCATAGGATTGAACAATACACAGTACAGAAGGGAAACAATATGTAGATTCCGGCGAAAGCGAATGGGTAACCACTTGAGCTTACGTAAAAAGTTAAAGTACGTAGATATACGAACTTTTCATCCGAAATTTTTACTAAATCTACGCCTTTTTCAAAATCAGAGTTGGCAACCCATGTAATGGAATAAAAAATAAAAATAAAAATGTATGTGTGTGTGCAATTCACACACGGTAGAAGCGAAACTTCAGCAAAGTAACCTACGAGAGAATGAGATAAAATATATAACCTCTTGAGTACAATGGAGCAGTAGCGCGACTCAATATCGTACAGCGCCATCTATTGGTCGTGAACATATTTGTATTCTATCTCATTCTCTCGCAGGCTAAATCCTATTATGAATGATAGTCTCTTTTTAGTGTCGCTTTTTCGTTTTATCGAATTTTCAAATCACAACGATTCTAAAGAAATTTCACTTCAAATAGTATATGATGCGTCGCTCACCGGTGGCAGCGGCGGCCCGCAGCCTGGCTGCTTCTGTGGGCGGCAGCTGCAGAGAGTCCAGCGCTGGGAGTAGATAGCGCAGGTAGCGGTTGCGCAGAGAGTGCCACGAGCGAACTGCAAGACACACAGACAGACAAACATCTATATATTGTTAATTAAATTGGTATTCAAGGCATTATTGTCAACAACCTCAATTTACATAGACTCCCTTTGCTGGGTATTAATAACAACACAAATCTACTTACTTATATAATAGTGTTTAAAATTCTGAATATTTACCCAAAGAAAAATCATGACTGTAAAATAATACTTAAAAACTGGCTAAAAGCACTATCATTTGATGAAATGGAGGCTGTTTTGCTAATTATTCGGTAGGTGTAACTGTGTTAATGTGGTTTTAACTGGAATATACACGGATACGTACACTCATACAATACTTACACTCACACACACGCACACACATAAACACACTTGCTATCACCATTGCATGTCTGCATGATAATAATTTAAAAATTGTATCAATTTTGTTTTTTTTCTTTATTATTGTTAAATTTGGAGGAGCTAGTCATGTCCTTTGTCAAATTTTGCCGCAGTGGGCCTGTCGCGTAAAGTGGTGCCGTCTCGGGGCAGCCAATTTTGCAGCAATGCTGACGATGGTGCTGATACTCACAGCAGCCGGTGCCGGAGTGGTGCTCGGGCTGCAGCTGCACCCACAGCCGGTTGCCGTTCACCAGCTTGGCGCGCCCCTCGCCGCGCACCCAGCGCACTATGAACTCGTCCTCCTCGTGAGAATACTCGCGGCTGCGGGCCCTGGAACAAACGTTACTCTATTACACTACAAGTCCTCGGAGGAATGAATGGCCTTGTGACGCTGGTCAAACATACCTACACAAAAACTACATTAATAAAACTAATTATTATAAAGTAACACTAATATAACGTAAATTTCATTCATCATCATCATCATCACTACAGCCTATTAACGTCCCACGGCTGGGCACAGGCCTCCACTCTCATAGAAGAGCGAGAATTAGAGCTTAGACCCGCCACGCTGCTCCAATGCGGGTTGGCGGGCTTTAACGACTATTATCATGTTAGTGATAATAACCGGGACCGACGGCTTAACGTGCTCTCCGAGGCACGGGGGTGAAACACCGCCAACTTCCAACTCCGGGCTGGCACTGAGAATTTTTTAAAACCCAATATCTAACTTTTCATGCCCGACCGGGAATCGAACCCAGGACCTCGTGATCCGCAGTCGACTATGCTAACCACTACACCATTGAGGCAGTCAACTATTCAATTGTACAAAAAATAAATATATATTTGCTAATAAAAAAATTCATCTAAATTAAAACTTGAAACTAGAACTCAAATCAACTACGTGAAACGAAACACATTTTTAACCTGCGCAAAGGCAGGGAGTGATTTGAGATGACGGAAGACGTCACTCGAGGCGCTAAGTGGCTATCGACTTTTTCACGGCCGTTAATTTGGAAAATAGTGATATCTCGTTGATTTTCGAATTAAAAATCAATAGAAATACAGCTGTGTACTACTAATATACAAGTGAATAATCCCCGATATTGGGTGAGTGTTGAAAATTATCTAAAATAAGAAATAGGTACTTACCTGTAAGATTGCATCATTCTTCATTTCTACCATTTATCATGCTGATTTATTGTTATTTTAGTTCTTTATTGTTACCATAGTCTCATTATCGCTTTAGCTATGCCTGTCTTTTGTTATTTTATTAAAATTCATGTATCGAAAAGTTGAGATCGTTGACATGACCTTAGATGAACTATGACTATTATACTAGAATTCTTTGTAACTATAGCTTATCTAACCATTACTAGTGAATCGATTTATTATTAATTATTCTTTTAAAATGAAATACCAAGCTAAACTTGAGTTCTGAAATCGAAATTTGATAATATCTAACTGCATTGTAATAAAACGTAATTCTACCAGTTTTATTATGTACCTACATAGTGTAGATTGCTGCATCATCATTGATCACTATTTAATGCTTTAATTAATGCTTCTGCCCTCTCACGTCATCACACATTCATCAATTCACGGAAGCCGACGATCGATGATATCTTGCAGTCAAACGGCATTTTTCTAAAATGCCGTTTTCGGTCAACATTTCAGGGAGCCTACTACGGGACCATTCTACCGGATCATTCTACGTGGTCTGCCACTACCCGCGACCACTCTGCAGAGCGAATCACCTCTTGGGTCATCCTGCTGCCGGTTCACCTACCCTAACCTATGCGGTCGAACAGTACTACCCTGCAAGCGTCACCTCGAGGGATCATCAAAAAGGGCAGTGGCATTCTATGTGGCGTCTTAACTACACTAGAACCAACTAGAACTGCAAAGTGCATAAACCCACGACCTACTCCGCGGTACTACCTACATCTGTTAAATATATATTTCTTAATAACCTTCCTTTAATAAATTTTATAAATTGATAATTGTTGATTAAATTATTTATACTAACCCTACATATCTCTGTGCGCGACCTAAACGCGTTACAGCCTAATAAATTGTGACAACGCATATCAGTCGATTGCAATTCTTTAAACAACGTTGACCCAAGTCGGTAACTGAATGGGTGACCAAATTTAGACAATCAAAGGACATGACCAGTTTCTGCCCTCCGATTCAGGACAATGTGCAGGATTTCCGTTTTTACAGTAAAGTTTAAAAATTAAAACCGAAATTATTATGGATTTATTATTCCAAACAAGGTCAAGAGTTGAATACATAGCCAATGTAAGGTGACACATACAAAAGCACTGCAGTCAACTCGCGCGCGAACTATAGTTATAATCTAAATCTACAACACAATGTATCCTCACAGCTTCCCCGTGGCAGACTTTCCCCGCTTCCTCTTCTCCATCTCCTTTCCATTGTTGGCGACTTCTTTCAGCTCGTTCCTCGAGCTGTCTCTGGTGTTGGGCTTGGTGTGGCTCGGGGCAGGCTCGGCCTGATGTTCGGTGATCAATTTTTTGTCTTTCCTGCTGCGCTTCCTCTCTTCTAGAACTTTATCCCTCTGAGGACAAGATCCAGTGATGTTAGTGTTTGTAAGAGATGAATAACATTATCTATGGGATTTTGTTATCTGTGACAGATATTTTATATTACTTGTTGTAATGTTTGTCAGCTGTCACTGGGGCTGATTCTGTAGTGCACAACCTCTAAACTAAATTAAAATGACAACATGAAAAATATTGCTAATCGTTTCATGATACTCCCAGCGGAAAGGGACAGAACTACATTTAAAGCCATAATTTAGTTTAGTCAGGCCTGTGTCACTCCGCGTGTAGGTATTAAAAACATACCTACAGGCGGCGGCCATTGCGCACGGGCCAATCTAGTAGGCTGCCGCAAGCGAAAAAAAGACACGCGCGCGCGCTATTTGTTCGACCACGTTCAACTTTCTCGATAATTGCAAAATGGACACAAAACGAAAAAACGCAAAAAGATACTGTGCAGTATTTAATTGTTTAAATACGGATCGAGATCGAAATTTAACTTTTTTTTGGTTGCCTAAAGACGCTGACAGGTAAAATCTATTTTGATTGGATTACATTATGTTCCTATTTGAAATGAAATTAATTCAAAATACAAACCCTTTCTCCCCTTGTTGAACAAAGTACTATTCCAATACCCTAAAAGTATTTAAAAGTACAATAAAAAGACATTTTAGTCGTTTCATTCGAGTTGCATTTCATTTGTCGTATTCATTTACGAACGAATTTATTAGTGAGGTAACAATGATACAATTATTATGTTTCGTCCGAAACAAAAACAATTCCAGATATTTTTACACATACATAACATCTATTTTTCTTTTGTCTATACAAGTATAATGAACAAAATGTGTTTTATTTTATTACTTCATTAAATTATCTTTGGCAATAATCGTATAGCATATACAATTATGCAGCTATCTTAGACTACATGAACGTACTCGGCGCTGCCTGCTGCGCGTTACCCGCTACAAGTAGGAGTAAACGCTCGTGCTGTGCGCTAGATGGCGTAAGTAGTTTCTCGAAGTAAGCAACCCTAGTCCGCGGCTCTTTCAATACGTATAACCACGTATAACTTATTATGAACCGTAGTCCAGTGAATTAAGGCCCATATTCCCTCAAAAAAAAATTGGTAGGTATGTAAATGAACACATGCTCGACTGGAACGCGAGCTAAATTAAATCATATTGTTTATCAGATTGAGTACATATTTCTTTGAAAACCATTGCAAAGTAAAGCTTCTGTACCTAGTACTAGTTATTATTCTGTGGTTTAGTTTAGAGTTATTTGTGTTACAATGAATTGGCCACACTGTCTATTTTCCTTTGCGATCTAATATTCCCAATGAAGCTAATGTCACGATGCAACTGGTTGACAGGCACTAACACGGCACGCAATGTCAATGAGCCTATACTTGTGCAGTGTGTTCAGCTCACCTGTGGGGCGCGGGGGCGGGGCGGCACGGCGGCGCGGTTCTCCTTGTCCGGTTCGCTGGAGGCGCGGCGGCGCGCTGTTACGTCACTGCGCCGGCGCATGCGATACCTGACAAACGTTGTAATGCAGATTTTCCCAATTTGATGAACAAAATAATATGATTAAAGTCTCTCTATGTGAAATGACATGACCAGTGACTACCCTCCGATTCGGGACAGTGTGCAGGATTTCCGTTTTTACAGTAAGGTTTAAAAATTCAAACCGAAATTATTATGGGTTTATTATACCCAATAAGGTCAAGGTTAAAATGTGTAAGAAAAATACGTCTATTGTTGAAATCTTGAGCATCCGCTTTCCGCTTTATGCACTACTTCATTTTGACGTTCCATTTTATTTTTATCCATGCCTAATAATAATCTTGTAAACCTACATGAATACCATTTATGTACCTGAGTCACTATATTATGAGTCATTTATTTTTGATCAATGAAATAGTAATGAAAAGGAAATGTATGTTTTGTTTATAACTATTTTTATTTGTTGACAAGCCTCAATGAAACGTGTAATCGATCGAACAGAGCATTTAGAATTAACCACTGCGTTTAAAGGAACGCTCTTTGACATTGCATCTCTCTGCCATCTATGGTCGAATAGTTGAACTCGCTAACCAAAACATCTAGCGCCATCTAGTGTGGGAAAGCAGCAGTACAATGTAAAGTGATTAATAAAAGATTTACTTAGCTCTTGCAAATAATATAGTTTTATTATTAACGTTCTATATATCTGGTATTTAAGTATGTTGTAATAATATGGCATAGTTATATGTAATAAATGTTTGTAATAATATAGTTATAATAATAATGTAATAATAGTGTAATTCTTAAATAAAAAAATAAATTAAAATAAAAAATAAATAGTTTTATTATTCCAGTATTATCCTCATCCCTGCCCAAATAATGCAAAGATTTTTTTTCCTGAAAAACGTGCTCGAATAGTTGAAAATAATTGTTTAGACTCGCTAACCACAACGTCTAGCGCCATCTAGTGTGCGAAAGCAGTTATTTGGTGATACTTTTTTTATTTATTTTCTCAGTTTTCAGAGTCTTCAGACTCCTGAAACTTTTTTTATTTGAAAACTATAAAATGTAACAATTACAATAATCATTGCTGCACATTGATTTATATCTAGGCATGCTCGCATAGTTTGACTGGCCATTTCATTTGATAGCTTCAACATTACAGCACGCTTTCCTTCGTGTGCCGAAAAACTTCGATAGCGCGATTCAGCTCTTTGCCTCGTATACCAATACCGATAGCGGCAACAATCCTCTGGCGCCTCTGAAAGTTCAGAGCTGCATGCGTTTTATTTGTAATGATGATTAGTAAGAATGACTACCTGCTTTGCCCACCGCTGGACTCGGCCACGCTGCGCAGGCCCAGATTCGTGATGAAGTCCTTGAGCGACACCGTGTCAGCCCGGCTGGCTCTCTCCCGAAGCATGCGACTGATCTGAGGGCATCTGTGGCACAGAGCACAAATTATTTTATTCAAACTAGCTCTATATTAGAGCTGTTCGCTCTAAAATAAACACTGTCCAGCCAGTTTTGATTTTTAAAAATACATGTGCAAGTAGAAAGTTTATGAAACAGTTGCATTATCAGAACTGTTCTCTGAAAAACATCCATATTCACATCCAGTAACATCTATCCATCTGCTACACTTTCACAGCTTACCTCATCAACCGATTTTGATGAAATTTGGTACAGGGATAGGTTATATATCCCGGGTAGGACATAGGATACTTTTTATCTCGGAAAATTAAAGAGTGTCCGCGGGAATCGAAAAAACTTAGTCGCGGGAATTATCTAGTATTAGTATAAAAAATAAAATGGCATTTAAGTCAATAGGTAGTACAAAAAGTTTTACAAAAATCCACCCCAAAAGGGGTGAAATGGGGGTAGGAAGGTTACACAAAAGTTCAATGATACATGAAAATCAGCATTTAGGTAATTCGTTTTAAATAATAAAAACCTGCACAGGCTATAAAATATAAAGCCTCTATAGACAGGCTTTTTGAGTGGTAAAATTTTATAAGCGCATAGGAAATCAGAAGTAGTACGCGGACGAAGTCGCGGGCGTTCTACTATTAGCATTTGGGCTTCCAATAACGGGATCCCGGACTTTTATTATTCGGCTAAGTTTAAAACTTCTATCTTAAGCACATCACACCTCAATAAGAGCGCCTTTATTGCTTAAAACCAGTGAAGAAAAGACATTTTTGATCACTCAGAGGGAAACATTTGTGTTTGAATTTAGAACCCTGTTGCTTGGCATTTCTATGTCATTGACTCACAAAACGTTCAGAAATCTGTTTGCAATGCAATATTTTATTATGATTTAAAAAATAACTATTGAATTTTTAATTAATGAGTGTTTTGGCTAAAGTATGTATTTTTACGAGTGAAAAAATGGCATTTCTTCATTGAATTTAAGGTGAAAAGTGCTCTTTTGGAGTTTCTTTTGGTGCAGTTTCCTTCAGAAAATACTAGTTTTAAGTTTTCTAACTTATCTAATTTTAAATTTGAAAAAAATCCTTCTGGTATTAATGCTAATTAAATTAATTGGTATAGAAAAGAACCGGTATTCGAAAGCCGTAATTAGTATAGTGGTGTACCTCTCCAGGTCGACGAGCGGGTTCAGCCGGTAGAAGAATTGCGCCTTGTAAGCATCATCCGTGTCGTACAACTCCAGGTCCACACCGAACACATTGCGCTGGTCGCGCTCTATGAAGCCTCGCAGCAGCATCACTGTCTCCTCAGTGATCAGCAGCTCCTTGCACTGATGCTCCTGCACGAGGAGACACACACTCAACAAGCAATCTACTTTGGGTCCAGCGCCCCACAGGATACTATAATAATTTAAACTACTGTATTTTATTTATATACCTACTAGCTGATGCCCGCGACTTCGTACGCGTGGATCGAGGTTTTGTGGTTCCCGCGGGAACTCTTTATTTTTCCGGGATTAAAAGTAGCCTATGTGCTATTCCAGACTATAATCTATCTCTGTGCCAAATTTCAGCCAGATCCGTTAAGCTGTTGCGGCGTGATTGAGTAACAAACATGCATACATCCATCCAAACTTTCGCATTTATAATATTAAGTAAGATGTATTGTTATATCTTGTTTTTTTTAAAAAAGAGCAACTACCGAACTTCTTAGCGACAGAACTGCTTTCCGAGCCGGTGGTAGAGTCAAAACATGACATAACATAAGAGACACCTGTTTGACCTACATTTTATAAATATATTGAGTTTATTATTATTAACAAAACAATATGCTGAACATCGCACTGCTGTGTCCCAGACGTGGACGTCCCCGTCCCCCCCCCAGCCAAGTGACATACTTTTTGTGTTATAATCTTCAAATCTCTAAATTTCTAGACTTCCTCCGTGTGGATTGAGTTTTTTGAGGAGTCAACTTCAAATTGTGTGTGTTGAATTTTATGTTTAGTTTGGATGACAGTGCATGGTAAGCTGTAACGTCATTCTAAACCCAATATGGCGGACTTGGTGTGCACCCCCATGACATGGGCATCAAATAAAAGGGTTTGCTAAGAAGAATACGAAACATGAAATGACGTCACAATAATTTCAATAAGCCAAACAATAAAAGCTTGTTTTTAAAATGTTTTACTATGTTTCGTGAACTCAGTACCAAACTTTTCATTTACCTGTGTTTGTTGATTTCTCTCCGTAACAGCCTTTCTTCCCTCACTCCCGTGATCTCTGCGACGTGCTCCTTTCCTGCCAGGACCTTTGATTCTCTTTAACTTGTTCTTCCCAATTCCTGACTCAAACTCACTGTCGCTGCTCAAAGATTCTTCATTTAGATTGTTCAACACTTTGGCCTGTACGGGGACACTTTGTGAGTTTTCAGTCCTCCGCACCTCTGATACCACCGCTACTGTGTTGATACTGCTGACTGACTCCTGAGGTGATATTATGATTAAATAAAATTATTGTGTCTAGTTTGTTAATCATACTAATATTACGGGATGTTTTGCAGTGCTAACAACCAAAACTGTATCAAATTTTATTTTGATAATAAAAAAAGAAAAAAAAAAACATTCTGCTGCAAAGCAACAAATCGACGTGATGTTTTGCATGGGTATATTTGAGGACCTGGAGAGTGGCATATAGGCCCCGCATCAGCGGGTGACTTGACTGTGGTGACTAGTGGTGAGTGCTGTCAGTGTTCTCAGAAGTGTGAGGTCCCAGGTTAAATGCCAGCCACAAGCAATGTGAGATTTTATAACTTGTAACACACTGGTCTGATTGGAGGCCAGCTACCGCTCTACCAGTAAAGACATACCACCAGGCAGTTTAGATGCCATGTAGAGACAGTTTTAAGGTTTAAACTACATAATATTTTAGTTCAGTTTGGAGATTGTGTGTCGGCGCATCATCGCCGTTGGCACCAAAGTCAGACATGTTGTTGCACACGAGCGTAGGTAAGGTAGAAAGATCTCGTAGAAAACCTTCTTAGTTGATTGTAATGATGTTTAATCTTCAAAAGAGAATACATAATAATGAATCTCTCATCTCCATTGCAATGGTATTTATACCCCCCAGTCAAAACAAATCTTAATAATTATTAAGTTATTCTGCAGGAAGTCAAAAGCAGAACCTTTTATGCTAAATGAATATAAAAATAAACGGAAGTCAATAACAAAACTCTAAATATAAGTCAAACAGAAGTGTCAAAACAAGCGCTTAGAACTATTTAACGGATGTGAATGAAATATCAAAAATAAATACAAAAACTAATAAATCAATCACACCGGAAGTAACATTCGAAAATCAAAACTTATTTAAAATTACAATAATTAAAATAAATACTTAATTCAAATAATGGTTTGCGCCCATATGTACTACAAAATTAGCCTCAATAACTAATTAAAAATAAAATTAATCATTACCTGTGTTTGTCTTTTTCTCCCCAAAAGGGTTCTTCTCTTAATCCTCTCACCTCCATGATATTTGGTCCTCGGCTCTTCACTATCATGATTTTTATTCGGTAAGTTCTCACTCCCATGATCTTTAACTCTTTGTGACAGACTGATTGTGTGTATCTCCTCTGTTTGATCAGTTTTCCTGTCAGTGTGTGTGTTGAGGGTCTTGGTAGCGGGGGCCTGCCCACTGCACTGCACGCCCACTGTGCTTGTGGGCGGCCTCAGAATGCTGTTGAAGTTGGCATCTGTGTTGCATCTGAAAATGTAGACACGTTTTTGTGAAGGATTATTTAAATGATAAATATAGTTCTATTCAAACAATGTTCGTGAGATGGTGATAATAAATAAAAAAAACCCGGCTGAGTTTGTTGTGGGCTCTTGAGACCAGGCCGCGTTTGGAACCCTTATAGCTTTATTTTTAAGATACGGTAATTGATTATCACCATCATGTTTAGTAAGTTATTGGAAGTCAATAGGACAGTGTACCTCATTTAATTTGAATGGCGAGGAAGAAAGACAGAAGTCTATATACATATAGTGCACTTTGCTCAATTGGGTAGTAATACTGCATAATCATCATCATCATCATCATGACTTGATCATGCGTGACATGATCGTGCATCATGGGCAGTGGGCACGCAGGTTTCCTCACAATGTTTACCTTCACCTTAACAAGTTTTGCAAAGTTTGAGCCCAGGGATCAAACCCCCAACCACCTGAACAGGAAGCCCTACATCTAAACTAGGCCATTACCACAATTCTTTGCCAACTATTAAATGATACCAACTGATAGTGGTGCTGTTGACAGCACGTGTGTACTGGAGGAGCCTTCTTGTGGCCGTCCGTCTGCTGCTCCTGTCTGCCCTTTGAGCGCCTCGCATTAACAGGATAGCTGTAAACATTCAACAGGTCAAAACTTATACTTTTCCAATTAGGATGTTACCTATTATGGATAATGATGATATGTTTATCAACTTGGAACCAATGCTGAGGGTCAATACCACTTCCTGCAACTCCTGATATGTCGAAATCACTTTCTAAATCTCTGTTTCAGCTAAAAACTGAATTTAGCATGAATTAAAACGGCGGTTTACTTAAGCGGTTCTCAGAGGAGATTTACCGCCGTTACCGAAATTACGTCGATATATATTACTATTGCAAGAAAGCTAAAAGTGTGTACAATTTTAAGTACCGTATTTGTGAGAGTCTGGGTCCATCTTTGGCGGCGGAGCGCTTAGAGCCGGCGGTGAGCAGGGTTCGCAACGCGCGCAGGGTGGGCGCGCGAGGCACCACTTCCAGCCTGCCTCGCCGCACGCGCAACAAGCTTACATCCCCCAACCCCGACACGCGCCCCGAGACAAGGTCCAACTCGCGCCAACGCCGGCCGACGCGCACGACAAACCTTGCGCCCATCACGACTCACGAAAGTGCAACGCACGCACGAGTTAAATATCACATTACTATTTTCAGACACTATTTACATTGAATTTATTATTTTTTTAGGTTTATTTATTTTCACCAATTTTCACTTTTCCGTCAACCATGGATGATGGAACGCTGTACTCTGTGAACAGAGTCTGTGAACGCCATCATCAGAGACAAGTAACATAAAGGACATCATGCACCGACCAGAAAAAGAAGGTGCCCAAGTCTCTGGCCCAATGCACTTGTCTCTGGCCCAATGGCCAATGCCCACAGAACACTTATAATGCCCATCAAAGAGAATACCACTACGTTTTTTTTTTTTACGTGCCCATTACCAGTCACCACCGACCAGAAAAGGCCATCACGCAAAAAAAACAGAGACGAGTAGGAAAAACACTGTTCAATGTACTCTGTGCTTAACAGCACGTCAGATATTCAATGTACTCTGCGACGTCAGTTCAACATTGAAAATAATTCAACATTATCCCGCCACCAATCCACTAAGACGTCAAGATTTGACTCATTTACCGACGAGCTATGCCATGGTAATTTCCATAGAGGTAGTATAAGGTAAAGAGTACTACTATCGCACCGCACTCCTTGTGCGCGGCGTAGGCAAGTGAACTATAACTACTAATATTCATAGACATGTAAAAAATAGGGATGGGCAATAGTGCGCTGCAAGTGCGAAGTCGATAAAATACATCTGAACGGTACGGTACCTATTGTTTGTGTTTGTTTGTACCCTATCATACTAATATTGTTAATGTGAAAGTGTGTTTGTTTGTTGGTCTGTTCAATCACGCCTCAATAGAGCACCGCAAGACGTGATTTTTTGAATGGGTATACTTGAGGACGTGGAGAGTGATATTTATCCCGGAAAATTAAAGCGGTTCCGTGGGAATAAAAAAAAAACTTATTCCACGCGGATTAAGCCGATATGTTTTTTTAATGATCGATCGTGTATCCATACTAATATTATAAATGCGAAAGTGTGTCTTTCTGTCTGTCCGTTAGTCTGAAGCCCGCGACTTCGTTCGCGTGGATTGTTTTTTTTATTCCCGCGGGAACTCTTCAATTTTCCGAGATAAAAAGTAGCCTATGTCCTTCCCCGGTATGTAACCTATCTCGATATCAAATTTAATCAAAATCGCTTAAGTAGTTGGGCGTAACTGACAGACAGACACACATTCGCATTTATAATATTAGTATGGAAGAAAATTGCAGTGGCTGTTTCACTTGACATCGAAGGGGCATTCGATAATGCTTGGTGGCCAGCCATTATGAATCAGTTAATAAAGAAAAAGGTCGACCCCTCCATGATTAAAATGGTCTCAAGCTATCTGTCTTCCCGAGCGGTGTGCGTCAGTTATGCAGATGAGGAGGTCCATCGTGTCACAAACAAAGGATGTATACAAGGCTCCACCTGTGGCCCGCTCCTGTGGAATATTCTGAAAGATTCACTTCTGGACGAGACAAAGCAGATGCCTGTCCACATACAAGCATTTGCTGATGATATAATTCTAATAGGTACAGGGAGGACCGGGCCCGAAATCGAGCAGAAACTAAATAAGGCTCTGCAGGCCATAGCACTCTGGGGAAGACGAAATAAATTAAAATTTGCACCACGGAAAACTCAGACTGTCCTGTTCACAAGAAAACTCAAATATGACCAGCCAAGGCTTTACATGGATGAGGTGGAACTGAGTTACAGTGACAGTATGAAAGTATTAGGACTCGTTCTGGATAAGAAGTTAAGCTACACCAAACATTTGGAGGAGGTCACACAGAAAGCCGCGAACATATACAAACTCGTCTCACGCTCTGCAAGAGCACAGTGGGGTCTCAATTCAGAAATCATCAAGATTATATACACGTCTGTAATTGAACCCATAGTACTATATGCCTCTAATGTCTGGGGAATAAAGTGTCACAAGGCATACATCCGCAAAAAGCTAGACAGAGTCACGCGGGTATTTGGCCTCATGATAAGCAAGGCTCACCGAACGGTGTCGCTCATGTCATGCGCAGTTCTAGCAGGAATTATACCCTTGAACCTTAGAGCGATTGAACAGAAAGACCTTTATGAAGCAAAAAGAGGCGCATCGCTATTGATAGCACCAGGAAAACAAATGGAAGCTATGGTAAGTCCTTTCAGTCTTCCTCACCCTGCAGACCGGCTTCAGATAGGCTTCAACTCAATACACAGTCCAGAGGAACTCGAGGCAATGGAAGACGAATGGCCAAAAATATACACCGATGGAAGCAAAATTAAAGGAGGAGTCGGCGCTGCTGTAACTTGCTGGAGGAATAACGTGGAAGTACACCACATAACACTTCCCCTAGCAAACTACTGCTCTGTATTTCAGGCTGAGCTCATAGCCCTGCAGAACGCAATCCAAATTATGACTAGCGACCACAGATTCAGCAAAGCCCAGGTTTTCAGCGATTCCAGGTCAGCACTTGAGAGCCTGCGAAATCCAAACACTGTCCATCCAATCGTAACAGACCTAAGGCATAAGCTTGAAGAGCTGAGGGGCTCTGGGGGGATAGTCTAATTCTTCTGGATTCGAGCGCACGTGGGGATTCCTGGAAACGAGCGCGCTGACGAACTCGCAAAGATAGCCGCGCAAGAAAGCGAAAGGACACCTGTGTATGACCGATTCCCTCAGTCTTGGGCCAAGCGCCTCATTAGGGGCTACACAATTAAAACATGGCAAGATCGCTACTCTTCCACCGCCACTGGAGCAGTCACCAAATTATTCTTCCCCGAAGTGCAAGCTGCATACAAGATACTGAAGAACATTAGATTAGATAACACTAAGGCGCAACTGTTTACTGGCCACGGAGGTTTCAGAAAATATCTGTTTAAATTTAAACTTGCTCCCAGTCCATTCTGTGTTTGCGACGACAGTACAGAAGAATCCATAGAGCATATTCTGACAGAGTGCCCCAGATTTCTGGGCAAAAGACTGGACTGCAAACATAGATTGGACAGGGAAATAGAAGTGAATAGCATCTGCGAGCTGGTCAAAGACGAAAATTGCCGGGCTGCCTTCTTGGATTATGCCATTAAGATCGTCCAAACTGCAGCCAGGGCAAATGGGTCAACAATTTAATAAGAGAGTTATTTTTAAGAGTAGTAGGAATTTAGAATAGGTAAATAGTTGTAGTTTAATTTATTAGTTATATTTATTGTATTATAGTATACCTATATAGGTCACAAAGGTGCTACATTATAAATAGTAGCAGAAAAAAAAAAAAAAAAAAAAAAAAATATTAGTATGGATTGATATATAGGTATCCGATGTATATCGAATGCATAAAATATGTAAGAAAAGGTGCAAACCTGTGTTTTAATGTACTATTATAAAATAAAAGTATTAGTTTGATTCTTTGATTCTTTTACTATAAAAGTATCGAAAATAAATTCTTTCAATTTATTAAACATTCTTTCATAACATACGTTAATATTTATCTTTAGTTTCTGTCCATAATTATGTTACAAAAAATATGGCGCTGGCCTTTTTCAATTTTGGTAGCAGATACCTCTTTTGTGATCTCAGGGAACCCTAAATATCGGTTTTGAACGAAATCGGCCCAATAACAAAGAACTTCAATATGGTGCTGGCCTTTTTTAATTTTGGTAACAAATACCTCTTTCGTGATCTCAGGGAACCCTGATTTTGAACGAAATCGGCCCAATAACAAAGAATTTCAATATGGCGCTGGCCTTTTTTAATTTTGGTAACAGTTCCCTTGTTTAAGATCTCAGGGAACCCCAAATATCGATTTTGAACGAAATCGGCCTAATAACAAAGAACTTCAATATGGCGCTGGCCTTTTTCAATTTTGGTAACAGATACCTCTTTTGTGATCTCAGGGAACCCTAAATATCGGTTTTGAACGAAATCGGCCCAATAACAAAGAACTTCAATATGGTGCTGGCCTTTTTTAATTTTGGTAACAAATACCTCTTTTGTGATCTCAGGGAACCCCAAAATATATCGATTTTGAAGAAAATTTTCCCAACTAACAAAGAATTTCAATCTGGCGCTGACTTTTAAGATTTATGATCTCATGAAACCCTAAATCGAAATTGAATCGTAATTTGAACGAAATAGGATCAACAATAACGAATTTCAAAACCTATGGCGCTAACTTTTTTTTAATTTTGTTATCAATTTTCTCTGTTGTGATCCCAGGGAACGCCGATATCTGTGACGGCGCCCGAGTCGAATGTATCACATCACTATTCGATTCGGTGAACAGTCGGCTATAGTAGCGGGGTTGCGGGGCGGTGCAGGCGGTATTATGTTACCTTGCGTCCCACGTCTGTATCACCCCCGCGACACGTATTTCTATTTTACATGAAAGTTTAAAAAATACGACTAACCGGTGAAATGTGATGTTGGAATTATGTCTATGTTAACGAGAATGATGTTTGCATGTTTCTATGACACATTTAACCATTTTTTCCAGTTTAAAAACGGAATTTCGGTCCCGAGTTCGCGATGGGCGCTCTCAGCGCTAGCGTTCCTTTGACTAAAGGGCTTGCTGACGGAACGATGCTATGATCCTACCGGTGCCTACTGTTCTTGCTTAGAAGCACGCACTCTATAGGCTATACTACCGCTGTGGTAATTTCCCTACCTCCGTGGGTTGTTATCAATGACTGATTCAAATCATAGAGTTATAGTCCTTTTAAAGATTCCATGGATGTAGGAGTATTAAATACCCCACAGATTAAGATGTCCTAGTAAAGTGTGGCAGAGACATCCATAAAGATCCGTCATGTGCTCAAAACCTTGGACGAATTAACACATATTTCGTCCAAGGTCAAAACCATTTCTTTATTATGTCTGTGGTCAACTATCCTATATGTTACTTGTCTCTGGTCAAAACGTCAAAACAATAAAAAAAACATTAAAAACTTCAAAAGTCAGTCGAAAAATCTTTTAATTTTTTTTGGAAGTTTTAGAAACAAACAGCAAAACACGTCATACCTTTTAATTTGTAATATTTACAAAGTTTTCTGTTATAGTAAAGTACGTGAGAATTAAACAATTAACGAATATGATATAGTGTCCGAGGTCAACATTTCGATAACTTTGAAATTTCATCATATTTTCAGAGCGGAAGCAGCTATCGCAGTTCCAAGGGCATATAGCCAAACATTTGCAAAATGGGTGATTTCGTGGAAGAACAGGAAGGCTTTACGTTAGTAAACCCGTTTACTTTAGGTGAGTTGTAAACTTGTAATCAGCAAGCACCTAAACTTTTTCCTTATTTTTATCAGGGGACCCTTGTGTTTGTTTGCTTCCTCTACCATCTTACTTCATTCATTTCTGTTTTATACTTCTACTACCATGATGTGAGTTTTCACTAGTCCTTAGATCTTCCACGCAATCCATTTCATGTTTTTCTGTGTATTTCTTTGAGCCTTTTTTAACATTTTCGTAAAATCAACGCTTAAACGACGCACTACACGCCTACAGAACAGTGAAGTAGCAAAGAAAATCCTGTTACATACAATATGTGTAAACCAAACGACGTGTTTTCGACGACCTCCATGGCGCAGTGTGTAGCGCTGTTGTCTTAACGTGCGGAGGTCCCGGGTTCGATCTCCGGCAGGGTCAATTTGGGAATTTATAATTTCTGAATTTTCCCTGGTCTGGCCTGGTGGGAGGCTTCGGCTGTGGCTAGTTACCACCCTAATGGCAAAGACGTGCCACCAAGCGATCTAGCGTTCCGGTACGATGCTGTGTAGAAACCGAATAGTGGATTTAAAAAAAAACGAGATTTTATGTGTATCTCTTTTACAGTTCTCTGTAAAGTTAAGAATAATTTGTTTTCTTATTATGCTAAGGACAACTGTATAAGTAGAAACTGCAAAATAACATGTTATATAAGGCAGACAGCATCAAGTCCGGGAGCCGCAGCAGAAATGGCTGAAACCAGTAAGAGGTGGAAGTATGCCTCTCTCATCAAGAATTACATATTTGATCAGTTTGCTGTGGCAACCCTGGGGGCCATGGGGTTAGAGTACCAATAGTTTAGTGTGAGACATTTCACTACTGTTAATTGCCTCATTTGGTAACTTTTTGCGCAAAGGATTAGCCTTACTGTCCAATGCAAAAAATCATCCAGCATTCTTGTCAGCATTCCATCTTGCAGGCATGGATTTGCAGTAATTAATTAGGTTAGGCCAGCTAGCTTTAAGTTTTATTGTAATTTTAATTAAGAGACAGTATAAGTTAGCTAAAAAAAATAACTACGTACTAGCAATCAAGGTCTATCACAGCTCTGGAAGACCTGCCCATAGTGCTACACAGTGGCAGCAGTATCTAAATAGGGGTGCTGAAAACTCAATCATACCAGCAACTCTTTATCAAACTTAAAAACGTGTTTCTATTACGGAATTTTGTATGAAATACATAGTTGTGATGTCATCAAACTTCAACACACTTTTTTTCCTCTAATCTATAGTTTAAATTTTTTTAACTAACAGAGGATGTGAATCTGTGTGAGGGTCTTCTGGAAGACGCTCTATTTAATAATCAGTAAGAAATAATTTATTTTTGACATAGGCATATCCCTATTAACTTGACAAGCCGAAAGTATTTGTTAAAGTAACTTGAATAAAATAATATCATTGCTAATGACTCTAATCCCCGTGGCATTGGCACCAGTTCTAGTTTTCCTGTCTGACTACGGCTGGTACCTGGTTGGAGCTGGTGCTGTCATCATCTACTTGGCACAGAAGCTGAAGCCCACCCTCAAGAGCTGGCAGGAGGCAAGAGAGGATGCTGCTTATCATAAAGGTTATAAATATATTTTTTAATCTATCTTTATTTAGAGCCACATGAAATTAAAGTGTTTGTTCCTGTGTTACTACTATTAAAAGGAGATACTGGTTACCCACATAATTAAACTTTAATTTAGTAATTCACACAAACACGGCCACCATAATTACACAGTGATCTATCATAAATTTCCTAGCCTAGTGTTGCCAGCTTTACTGTCAGCGACTAGATTAAAAAAATATTTCTCGAATGCGTTGAACGTTCTAGATAAAGAAATGTGTTAACTTTAGAAATAGGTAAAATTTATTGGTTTTTTGTCAACCTTTGTTTTTAAGAGTTGCTAGAAGTTTACGAAATAAAGGGTCTCGATGTGGTTGCACTCGTTAGCGTTTGGGAATATTCCGTTGACGTAATGATTTGGTATAAATATTCCAGATAGACCGAACGCCAGTCAGTCAACTCTCAGCACTAGTATGGAAAATAACTCTTTTATTTCTCAGTACCTAGTCTAGTAACCTCAAGTCTTCAAACTACTACCACTCTATTGTCACGATAGAGGTGCACGACCGGGGTGCACAGGACGGAACGCCTACCAGCGCAACATCGACGAGTACCGGCGGACGGGTCCCGATTTTTGCCCGCCCGCTCACTCCGTGGAGCGCGCGTTTCCGTCAACTTTTGCGGGACAAGTTCCCTGGCGTCGTCGAGGGCCTACGCAACCGACGCGCCACAACATTTACACAATAGTGTACCACCATAGAAGCAGTGATGCCATGTACAACTCGCTTTAATTTTTCCCTCTAACACTACCAATCCTTCTACCAGTGGTAATACGAGTGATTTGATTGCCATTGTTAATCTGCAGTAGTTTAAGTTGTTACAAGCGACAGGGATTTTGTATGGACCCCATCCCCACCTGCCAACAATCATAGAATACGTATCAAAGTTTCCAATCCCAGGAATTCCCACTCTTTGAAAAATGTTGTCATAGTATTAAATCATCTAACCTACAAGACGCTACAAATGAAATATGTTTCAAATTTGTTGGAGAGTGGGGGCCTTCCTGTAAATTAAAAACTAGAATTTGAAATGAAATGTGATAATGAAAAAAACCCGGGTGAGTTTGTTGTGAACAAACCCTCCCAGCTTTACTTTGAAGATACCGTAACAGATTATCACCATCATATTTTTATGTAACTGGACGTCGATAAGTGTAGATTACCTACCTAAATTTAATAAATATTTATGACTTATGAAAATACACACATCCTAGCAAAACTTCCCCTAGTCTGTTAGACATCAAAATCCATACTAATATTATAAATACGAAAGTGTGTCTGTCTCTCTGTCTGCTACGCTTTCAAGGCCCATCTGTTCAACCGATTTTGATGAAATTTGGTACAGGGATAGGTTATATCCCGGGGAAGGACATAGGCTACTTTTTATCCCGGAAAATTCAAGAGTTCCCGCGGGAATCGAAAAAACTTGGTCCACGCGGACGAAGTCGCGGGAATCATCTAGTTCTACAATAAATGGAAAAATCCTGCTCAATCGTTTGTTTACTGACTGACTGACTGGAAGACGCTAATCTCACACCCTTGCACATAGAAAGTGTTTCTTATGTAGACAAGAAAATAAGGGCTTTCTTTTCGGTCGCATTCTTCATATGCTATACTAGCTAATGTCCGCGACCTTGTCCGCGTGGATTGAGGTTTTTCGGTTCCCGCGGGAACTCTTTAATTTTCCGGGATAAAAAGTAGCCTATGTGTTATTCCAGATTATAATCTCTGTGCCAAATTTCATCCAGATCTGTCCAGCCGTTCTGGCGTGATTGGTACAGAGATAGGTTGTGTCCCGGGGAAGGACGTAGGCTACTTTTTATCCCGGAAAATCACAGTTTCCACGGGAAACAGATACGTTAATTCTTGCGGGCATCATCTACAATATAAATTACTAGATGAAACCCGCTGAGTAACAAACATCCATCCATACATCCATCCAAATTTTCGCATTTATAATATTATAGTATAGAAGGGTCGTGTCCGCATAGAAGTGAGATCGTGACGCTCGACACGATATCCCTCCACTCCGTCCTCCTCGGCCGCATCGCAGCAGTAAGCGGGAGGCCCGTGAGCGACTTGACCTGTGTGCTTAGCATGCGCACAACGAGATTATCTCGCGACGAAAGCGAGATGTTGTCGTTGCCGGCAAATTTTTCATTTGCCCTAACATGCACAAAATGGGGTGTATTACAAGAAAAAAAATTGTCGACATGTAAAGGTTCGTAGAGAAAAATACCACAGAAAAGAAATATTACTTTTATCTCTACTTTTGACGTAACGAGACAAGTAACCATGTTAGCTTCGGTAGACAGAGAGAGATAACGGGTAGACATAATTTTACTCGTAGGGCGCGTGCTAGCCGTACAGGTCAGACCAGCGTCTAGGTGATCGGCCGCGCGGTCTTTTGCCCTCCACCTTTCCTACGACTATGAGTCTATCCAGACTACTAGGTTAGTGTAGGGCCTACACAAGTAATGGCCTACACTGTAGGCCATTACTTATTTGTTTGTAAGTTGTTTGCTTCCCACGGGAAAGTGGTGGTTATTGAGTGAAGTCTCCATCTTCTGATAGAATCTGCTGACTTGGTATCACATAAGTTTAGCTGTTAGGTTAGTATAATTATTTTATCTTAGACATGAGGTTCAAAGCGGCGCGTGTGTGTGTTCAGCCTGGACATAGGCTCTGGCGCGCATGGAAGTGATGGTTACACTGTTACACATAAGTTTAGCATTTATTATGTTAGAGATAAGGTTCAAAGCGGTGTGTGTGCGTGTGCAGACCCGGACAAGGCTCTGGCGCGCATGGAGGCGGTGCAGCGCGCGCGGGAGAAGCAACAGCAGATGCTAGAGGCGGCCTCGCAGCGCGCCAGAGAACTCGAGATAGAGGTAAGACGAACACTTCGTTTTTATAATAGGGATTATGACAACTCAATCAAATCAGCAACTCTTTATCAAACTTTAAAACGCGCCTCTAGTATGGAAGTTGTATGAAATTCACAGTTGTGACGTTATCAAATTTCAACACAATTTTTTTTCTTTAGTCTATTATGTTAAAATGGTTATTATATAAACTTAAAACTAACCTGGGATGTGAATTTTAGGTCTTTTGGAAGACCCTCTATTTAATAATCAGTTAGAAATAATTTATTTTTGACACAGGCATCATCCCTATTTGGCACGTTCGCACTGCGGAAAATATTCGCGCGAAAATAAAATCGCTAGTTTGATATAATTTCACATGGTGCGGTAAGAATTATATATTCGTGCGAGAAGTTTTTGCATTGTGAACCAGTGTCCCACTAGAATTACTTATTTTCCCGGGATAAAAAGTAGCCTATGTCCTTCCCCGGGATACAAACTATCCCTGTACTAAATTTCATCAAAATCTATTGACGGATGGCCGTGAAAGCGTTGTAGACAGACAGACAGACAGACACACTTTCGCATTTATAATATTAGTATGGATTTGTTAGCTATGGTAATGTGGTACAAAGTTCAAACCATTTGTGCAAATTGTGGAACCAGTTTCCATCTTCTGTGTTCCCTCATGATTATAATATGGGGCTCTTCAAAGGGCGGATAAACAAATATCTCAAAAGCCAGCAACGCATTGGCGGTTCCTCTGGTGCTGCAAATGTTCATGGGAGGCGGTAATCACTTACCATCATGTGATTCGCCTGTTCGTTTGCTCGCTATACATATACAAAAAAAAGAACATCCAATGTTCCAGCGCTTGGAGCGCAAGAGACAAGAGAATCTGGAGCGTCTGCAGAGGTACGGCGCGGGCGGCAGCAGGCTCGGCGCCGCGGACGAAGGTATACCACCTGTCTGACATACACCACTACAGCCCACTAATATCCCACCGCTGGGTACATGCCTCCACTCTCATCGGAGAGAGGGAATTAGAGCTTACACCCCTCACGCTGCTCCCATGTGGGTTGGCGGCCTTTGACGACTATTATCCGTCGATATATACGAGTATGTAGGTACTAGATGGGCGCTTTCATAGAAAAAAATTTGCGTCCAACCTTTAGAGCACGCTCCTAACCTGTATAGCCCTGTTCTTGTCCCCGCCTTAGCGCTGTCCCGCTTTTCAGACTAGATGGCGTTAGTAAAATAGGGCCTCATTCTTTGTTTGACAGGGCCTGTCTATGTTAATTGAGCTCGTTGCTATTATCATGTTAGTGATAATAATCGGGACCCACGGCTTAACGTGCTCTCCGAGGCACGGGGGTAAAACACCACCAACTTCCTAACTCCGAGCTAGTACTGAGATTCACTAGTCAGAAAAACCCAATACTTAATTATGACCCGACTCGAGACTCGAACTTCAGACCTCGTCGACCGCAGTCAAAAATGCTAATCACTAGACCAACGAGGCAGTTCATGTCATCATCACACATCAATATCTGATGGTTTAATATTAGTTAGTGTCTGTTGTGATTCTGTCAGCCATCGTCATCATTGTCCTCAAAAAACACTTTTGAGCACGAGTGCCTTACCCTTTATCCAAGGTGATTATGATTTCTAGTGGTAGTCTAGGAAAATAATTCATATTTACGTGATATTTACGTGTCATATTTACGTGATAGGTCTCAAGGTCAATAAATAAGCTTTCCAAAGACACCTCACACAACCCATTTGGACAATTATAACTCGAGAAATCAACAATAATTTACAACGGTCGGCCGCCATTTTTGTGACGTCACAGCTACGCGTGTGCACGCGTCCGCGTTCTACGACCGACAGTTTCGTGTTCTAGAGACCTAAAGACGAGTCGTAGGTATATAGAAGAGAGCGCTACGAGAATCGTGAAGGAGCCGACTTTTTGATCATTTGCCTATAGACTAGTCCAAAACAATCGAGTATGTCATAAAACATGATGGTGATAATCAGTTGGCAGTTACGGTATGTTAAAGCTACGAGGATATTCATAGTATATTTTGTCTGTGCAGACTTCCTGCCGCTGAGTGGAGGCGCTTCGACCTCCTCGTATCGCCCTCCGAAGCGCTCCGCGTGCGCGCGCGGCGGCTGCGGGCGTTAGCAGAGTCCTAGCCCTGCGACGACGGATCACGGGACACACATGTTGACTGCTACTCATTCCGATTTAAATTAATGCTTTTTATTGTAATACTAGCTGGCCCAATATCAATTCAGAAACAAAAATATGCTTAATTAGCCCTTAAGTAGTCTTTGAGACAGACAGACAACTAGATAGGATAGATGTAGAAAACCTTTTTTTATATTTTTAATACAATGTTGTTAAGGCATTTTAGACTTGGCACAAAGGTAGCTAGTCTTGAATAACACACAGGCTACTTTTTATATCCCGAAAAATTAAAGAGTTTCCGCGAAAACCAAAATTACTCAATCCACGCAGACGAAGTCACGGGCATCAGTTAGTTTTTAATATTTACAAGCAGCGCTGTCACCGGGTCTGATGGTTTGTGAATTGTGGGACTTATACCATCGAGGTAGGAAAATAGTACCTTCTCCTATGTCATTGACTTATACTGACCTGTATGGCTAGCAACGAGTGAAATTATGTCTACCTGTAGGCCGAGCATGGGCGGGGAGATATTATCCACGGGGGAAGGATAAGATGTCCCAGTTGGCTCGAGACATCTTTTTTATAATTTAATGGTATGAAAATAAACTTAAATCTACGTCCTATGCACAAGTCAAACAGGGATATAGTTCTCCTTTCCCCTGTTGCCATGCTCTAGCATAATTTTATCTCATGTCAGTGGATATAATCGGGGGATAAGATTTTTGTCCCCTCCCATGCTCGGCCTGCTGTTATCTCTATTTGTCCACCGAAGCTAACATGATAACTTGTCTCGTTACGTCTTAAGTAGAGATAAAAGAAATATTTCTTGTGTGGTATTTTTCTCTACGAACTCATGCTGACTATTTTTTTCTTGTAATATACCGCATTTTGTGCATGTTAGGGTAACTAAACGAAATATTAGCCGGCAACGACAACATCTCTCTCTCTCTCTCGTCGCGAGATATCTCGTTGTGCGCATGCTAAGCCTGCTTGTCCAATAACTTTATATTCATTTTACACGAACGTAGTGCCGTTTCAATAGGTACTTTACAATGGCCATTTAATTTTTGACAAGGAAAAAACAAATTGTTACCGAAATATAAAAATGTACATTTATAGATATTGGAGGATGGAGGAAATAGATATCATATTATTGTTACATAGGTAACCTGTAATATATGGGTAAGGTTATTATTATTTAATTTGGTTAATAAAACTTAATAAACATTAATCTACCTACTATTCTTATTTTTCATTTAACCTACCCAGTATTTCATAGATATAGATATTTGCTTTGTGTTTTGGTAGAATTTTGTTTTATTTTGTTTAGTAATGTTGCGTTGTAGTTAAAAAAAAAATATATATATACCTTGGAAAAGTTGGAACACAAGTGACATTTTTAAATGCGTTTTTGTCACAGTACAATTTTTTATAAATTTTATTTAAGTAACTGCCTCGTTGGTCTAGTGGTTAGCATGTTCCACTGCGGCTGGCGAGGTCCTGGGTTCGTAGCCGAAGTAAGGAAGTTGGCGGTGTTTCACCCCCGTGCCTCGTAGAGCACGTTAAGCCGTCGGTCCTGCGCCTGATCCCTCTCTGGTCGTGTCGGATTTTCCGTCCCATCGGGCTATGAGAGTAAAGGGACAGAGAGTGCACCGCTGTGTATGCGCAAACACTTGTGCACTTTAATAATACTTATGTCCTGCGCAGATGGCTAATCTCTCTGGAGATATGCCGCCGTGGCCGAAATTCGGTCGGGAGGACATTAATATAAAAAAATGCAAAAGTGTGCATGTTTGTTGATTTGTCCTTCAAGCACGCCGCAACGGATCGACAGATCGGCATGGGTAAACTACAGGTCCTCACCTGTAAAGTGACACAGGCTACTTTTTATCCCGGAAAATTAAGGAGTTCCTGCGGGAATAAAAGAAAACTTATACCACGCGAACGAAGTCGCGGGCATCAGCTAGTACCATATTATATACCATAGTCACAAAGTGTAAGGAGATAGTACTTCAGTACAGTCACCCGACGAACACGTGTTGACAGAGCAGCGCAAGATTTCTCTGAGCTGGCAGAATTTGCAGAATTAATTGAAATCTAGGAAATAAGTGTATGAAATTTTCACGTAGATACAGCGTGTATTCATAACATCCCAAATGTTATGTCCAGACTATCACAAAATGAAAATATGTGTAACATCATAGGGAATGCCTGAGACCTCATCTGCAGGGCTAGCATGCGCACAACGAGTAAAATTATTTCGACCCATTTTCTCGCGTTATCTCTAGTTGTCTACCGAAGCTAACATGGTTACACATATGACTTATCTCATCGTTATATTACGGCAAAAGTAGAGATGTAAGTAATAATTCTTATCCATGGTATTTTTATCTACGAACCCTTAAATGCCTTCTATTTTTCTCTTGTAATAATATCGCATTTTGTGCATGTTAGGGTAAACGAGAAATTAGCCGGCAACGACAACATCTCTCTCTCTCGTCGCGAGATATCTCGTTGAGCGCATGCTAAGCCTGCTGAAGACAGTGGCTCCATGCGTTGTGCGACGCTAGTTACATTCGCCCGACAGTGGTTGGTCCTTCGCACTTAGATCCGGTGGTTGCTATCGCACGTTACCTCACGATGGTTTCCCTCACCGGCTAGTGATATTTAATTAAACCCTCGAAACGTCAGAGGTGCGTGTCCGGGGGATCGAACCCGCGACCCCGTGTAGGGGGTCGGGTGTCTTAACCACTAGTGACTACGTTATCACTGCAGGTGATTGGGTGTAACCCGTGATACCCACTCACTCTGAAGTATTTATGTTACATGCCGGCTCTGTTCAGTTTTCCGAACCGGTGAAGATCCAATACAAGACGAATCATAACAGACAGGTATGTCTTATATTATAAAATAGACAAAGTTTAGATTGAGTTAAGCACTGAGTTAGGTTAGTAAGTAGGTAGTTAAGTATCTGAGTAACTACTTACCTCTAGAAAACTAATTTCACTTGGTTGCGCAAAGTTCAAAAGAGCCGCAACAATCAACTCGGGCAAGTAACTGCTACAATTTCAATTGATAAGTTTTTGTTTTGTTATTTGTGATCAGTTTAGAAAGCGTCGCTTAGTCGCCTAGTTCCGCTGCGCGCTGGAGCCAACAGCCCAATACTCAATACCTAAAGTGCGATGGAGAGATGCGACAAAAACTGACTACAATAGAGCACTCCGACACCGGCCACCGCTATCGCTCGGTCGCAATATCAAAATCACAATCTAACCGATAGTTGGCACCTACTTACAAATCTACTTAGACCTACTGTAAATCTAGGTCACTACGAATTTTGGTTTTTCCTTTATTTGAGACAAGACAAACAGGTAACTTGTGGTTGAAACGCGTAAGAGACTCACTCTGCACGGCGGATAACACTTTCACTAATAATATACGAGTCTATGAAAGACAAAAAAAATTGATAACGTCTGAGCAACGCGCCGCTCCAAGCAACGCTCACTACAATGCGTATCGCTAAACCGATTTCTATAATTTGTTTAGTTTCTTCTTGTTTATACCTACGCAAACGAACAAGCAGAAAAAAACTATAACCCGACTCCGGGAAATGTCAGCTTCACTTTTATATGGAGCTGTACGCACTAGCGCGTCAGCCGACAGGACGGACCGTTGCTCTCCGACGCGGGTGGATCACGCTCACGCTTTGTTCTATCTCGATCGGTCGCTAGTGTGTTTTACTATATTCTGGGGTTTAACTCTAAAATCTAGAGGTCTAGTGGATGTACTATTCGTAAAGACTTAGGACTTAGGTACATTACTAGTTACTACATAAGTACTTAGGTATTATTATTTCCATGAATTTTGACGCAATGTTCCTAGACTTCCTAGACTGTAACCATTTCCAAATGTTCGGCAACTTTTAATTCGAAATTCGTGCATTCTGCATTACGAAGGGCTTGGTGGCAACGTCTCATTCGATTTTGAACCTTGAATCAAATAAATGCGGCTCATAATTCAATGTTCCTTTACAGCTGTTGCAATGATAATAATTATTTTCATAATCACTAATTTCAGTAGTAACCTAGTAACTATGGACTGACTTTAGATATCTCCATACAATTAGCAAAGAAATCTAAATAAAAAAAAGATTGTAATCCATACCACAGAATAGGTAAATAATAGTACTACAGTCCATATAACTCGAGGCCATAGATTAATTATATTATACATATATTGTCTTTGCTCGAGGCGGAAGATCGGCCTTGCGTGGGACGCAAATCGCAATAGATCGGTTTGGAAAAGAGCAGAGTCTGCCCTCAGCCCTGAAAGGGGGACAATGATGATGAATGTTTGGGAATTTATATTTTCTGAATTTTCCCTGATGGTCTGGCCTTGTGGGAGGATTCGGCCGTGGCTAGTTACCACCCTACCGGCAAAGACGTGCCGCCAAGCGATTTAGCGTTCCGGTACGATAACGTGTAGTAACCGAATAGGGGTATGGGTTTAATATAACTGTCATAACCCTAACAGGTTAGCTTAGCCCGCTACCATCTTATACTGCATCATCACTTACCATCAGGTGAGATGGCAGTCAAGGGCTATCTTGTAGTGGTTTTAAAAATAAGATAGAGCGGACTATGGAGTAAGTATAGCGGACAGAGATATTTTTTTAAGGTCAAAAAAATATTTATTGGTAAAAACTCAGTGGTTCTCAAATTTTTTACAAACATCCCCCGGTGGAGAATTTTATGCCCAAGTAAGATTATTAATTTTTGCCTTTTTTAATAATTATAATTATTTAAAAAGCTTTTCAGATATCTGTATTTCAAATCTTTAAAAAAACTGATAAGTAAGAAAAGTAGTTTGCATATAACAACTTACTTTAGTTGTATCTAGTTTTCAAGCTAAGTATCGTGAATGTTGGCTAACGTTAAGAAATGAATTATTGCGAGTCACGACCTATCCTATTCCCTTCGGAGTGGGCGAAGTAAAGCGTTTTCTACAGAAACTGGTTTCAACAAACAGATTCATAACATAAGGGAATATTAATTCAAGTAAATCGTAACAAAATCTATGTTAAGAGTATGATTATGCTAAGGCATTCCCAAGGCTGTCCAATTGGCTCAATTGATGTGAGTATATCGTTGTAGTTTAAAATTGACTTACTAAATGATTAGTAAACGTAAAGCGGTAGGCGCAACGCGAAGCCCTACAACATAAAAGAGGGGCTGAGCCAGAGACATACGCGTCGCCACCGTGCTTACTGCGGACTCGTGTTTGTTTCCCTCTCACGCGCACGGCGGACGAGAGAGAGGTTGAAGCCGGTCTGTGGCGCGGTGACGTCACGCGCGGGGAGGGCGTGCAGTCGAGTCAGTGTACGGCCGGCCGTCGATCTGAGCGGACGTGTGCACGATGCACGCGCGGTGAACAAAACAATCGCGATGCTGTTCGAGAGTCCCAACGCGAAACTGTTCCCGGCTTTCAACATCCCACCGCCCGTCAGGCTCAGGTGAGCGAGCCCTTACATAACTCCCGACACAGCCTCCCTCGCGCCAGTGTCCAGTGCTAAGTGTTCTGAAGCCGTAAAAACTCCGGTAGAGTGATATTTCAACGGTTCAGCGGTGCGACATTGTGCCTGTCTCGCCTTGCGGCTTCGCAAACCAAACGTCGATACAACATTACTGCTCTGTTTTTTCTGCGTCGTCGTGATTACATGGATCGTATCGAAGTCTTGACATTGCAGTAAAATCTCGCTTAGAGATGGATGCGGCGATGTTTCGACTCATTCATCACTGCAAACGACAAAACGTTTGGTATCATTTCAATATAACGTTTTCCAGTGTCGTTCCTGCATCGAAGTGGCGCTGGCGACTGGAGCCGGCGTGTTGTAAACAAAAGACGTTATATGCCGTGTCGCCCTCTTCCGTTATTGTTGTTTTGTTTTTATTGCCGGTGTTGCAACAGTAGTATACCTATATGATATATGGCGATAAGCCACAACCCTTCGCTTGCATGGATTTTGAAGCAACAGATATCCTGTGTCATACTGGCATAGACCCTGGCTTTATTTTCTTAAAGCATCGTTTCCTTTGATCTGAAAGCTGAAAGAATCACATAAATTCGCCCGTAGTTATGATCGACTGTCAAAGACATGTTTCTGAGAAACATGTATAACGAATGTCAACTATGTCGCACGTTCTGGATTGTTTCCACGGAAATCCGAGTAGCGTTATACATGTTCAGTTACACTCGAGACCGTAACCTTGAGGACTCATTCAACTGTAAGCTCTGAGATACAATATTTCAACTAAACAATCTGTTAAATCAGATAAAGTTAATAACAGAGACCCATCTAGTATATTTAATGTTTTTAGGTAATACCAACAGGTAAAAAACAGCATAATATATGAAGTAAAAGCTTATGAGTAAGTTAAAACTGAAGAGAATGGAGACATTCTTATTCCTAACTCGTACGCAGACTGCTGATGTCAAACTCTTCCATAGTCGAATAATAATGAGTTTAATAACATTTGCAGAGTATGATGATAGACAAGAATCAAGATTACACACATGTAAGCATGTACCAATCACTAAAGCATTATAGAGCATCGGTGTTTGGTAGCGCTCGAGTAGCTAACTTACATACGCATACATTTTTTGCTCGGGTGAGCAGTTACGAGAAACCTTTGTTTTAATTGTACAAAAAAATCTGGTTTGTATGAAGCCAGCCAATCATTTTCACTGTAGCATATTTCAATCTAATTATTTCCTCCAGCAATTGAAAGTAATTGTTGAGTTCGGACACTGTATCGTTATAACATAACTTCCACGTTTTTTCTCTTAACTAAATAAATTTTATTGTTTTCTCCAATCTTTACTACTGGTTTATATCGTTTACAATTTTTTTTACAGTGATTAAGAATGATGTACACCTATTCATTGAGGTGTTTCATCATCTACAAAAAATATGTTTGTACTTATTAATCTAATAACATCTTAATTAACAATTGTCTGTACCATATTTTGCCAAATAAATTTACTTTACTTTACTTTCATTTTCCTTAAAAGTACTGTTTAGTTCTAATCGTAGTTTTAATGTCTTTTGTTACTATTTTAATTTGTATTCAATAAAGATTTATGAAAAAAAAATTTCGACAGTCGTAGATAGTTTTCTGTAGTAGGTATAGTCGATTCTTTATAAATGAAATTCTCTGGCTTTTGTAATCTTTCAATAAAACGTAGTATGCTATTCTTGTAGTATTCCTGCAATTACAGACTACAAAGCATAAACGTACAATTTGTCGAAGTCGAGAGAAATCACAACAGATTGCAGCAGTGAGCTGGTGTTATTGATTTAATAAGCCACGACATTCCTCGGATGCATGAATGGAAGGATGCCGATGATTTGTTCGAGATTTGTTCAACTTTAATTTTTTCAACACGTTTTTCCGAACTATTTGCAATTATACATTGATTTTACGACGTTTTGCAATGATAACTATTTTATGTACATATTTTTGCATTTTTCTTAGGTTCAGATAAAGATGAAATTCAGTTCAATTGGTGAAATATAATAATATGATGAATGATGATAGTCCATTTGTAGGCCAGTTGAAAAAACTGACGATTTTATTTGCTCTGTAGCTGTTATTTTCAATTTTTAAACAAGGTTTAACCTGTATCTTTCTAATGAAATGAAACAATAATAATTTCGTGTTTATGAACAAAATTCCACTTGACCTAGAAAATACTTGTTCTCAGTGAAACTAAGACAATTAAAATTAGTTGTAGAATTCACTTTAATTGTATCATCAGTTCAGTTATAAAAGGTAACAAAGCATACCAACGGACACGCTTCTATAGTTTTAAATACAAACACAGAAATTGCTTTCTAAAACAGGGGTCAAAACTCATTATTCATCAAACGATAACGTCCAGCCAACCATTTCCAGTTGAAGCGGTCAAGGTGATCTGAACACTAACATTTGTAGTTAGCCCAGCCACTAGGTTTCATATTGCAGTCCTATCTACAAAGCCATTACCTAATGACGTTGTAGTGTCGGAAATGCTGAAACGGCAAACCTAGTCTGATTTGAAATTTCACTAATTGATGTCTGCAACTTAGTCCATGTGAATTAAAGTTTTGTAAAAATCCGTGGAGAATACTTTGAACCTCTGGGATAGAAAGTTGTCTTTGCCCGTCCCTAGGATGATAACTACCTCTGTAACAAATTCGGCTAAGCGGATGGACCATAAAAAGTAACATACAGACACTTTGATAGATTTAATTTTGCAATTGAATTATTAGTGGATACTTTCAGGATACTCAGGATCTCCCTCTAAAAATAATAATGATGGCTGCTGTCGTTGTAGATGTTCCAAACTTTTGAGATTGAAAGTAGTTTGAAAGTTATATTGGTACTCATTTCTATTAACTAAGCTTTGTTTCTTGACAAGACAGAAAATATCCATTAACTTCATTACAGGCACAGATAATAAATATAATTTATGAGATACAGCAGAAATAATATGATAGCGGACTTGATTAAAGCTTTCTATGTAAGTATTTAAATCAATGATCCAATTAGGCAGCGGTTTTTAAAAAGACTGACAAAAAACTTGTAAAGTAGTAGGAAATAAATTGGCCATATGCCAGCATTTGGGGTTACAAATAATCTAATTGAGTTAAATTGGAAAATCTCATTGTATCAACTACAAAAGAAGTGAAAGTGACTGCTGTGCTAGCTGATAAACGCTCAAATGTAGTTCCGTAATTAAAACACGCGATTATTATCATAATTTCCTACGGTTTAATAAACAAAGCTATAAAAATGGTGGCATTAGCAAATTAGATGGAACAAAAGGTAAATTGATTGCACCAGTTTAAGATTTACGTGTTCTTGGAAATACAGCTGAACCGAGATCAAAAACTAAGCTGCGAACAACCGGTTTTGATAGAAGTCAAAAGCGTGCAAGGATTACTTAAGTTCTACTTAATCCAGTTGCCTTTTAATGTAAATTGAATAGAATATATTTATTTGTAATGGTATATTCTTTACCGCTCTTGGTTACGTATTATTACGTTTAAAGTATGTTTATAAGCTGATATTACATATATGGAATATTTGAAGAGTTAATTTTTGACCGTTCTTGGTTACTTAAGTAGTTACGTTCATTAACTGCTGTTTACTTCTACTTAAACTGATTCTGATTACATTGATGACTTTAATTGATGACATTATAACTCAGAGATGATGAATATATTATTTTTCCGGAACTGACTTTTTCATTTTGCATTAACATAATATTATGTGGAAGTTCAATTACCTTATTAAAATAACGCAATGAATTAATACACTGTTGATTTTGTCATAACCCCCCAAGGGTTTCCTATAGTTTAAGACTTTAAGATGTATAGACATTTTGTCAATTAGTAAGTAATTTATTGAGATTTGGGGATCATCCCAATATCTTTTGTAGACCACAAAATGACTACAGTCCAACAGAACTATTTCAAAACACTCAAATAACAAATGTTCGTAACGATCATCAACTGAAGTAGTCTGTAACTAAATCGTTTAACGATCCAGATATATTTAAGTCGTGTGTGAATGTGTACTGTAATAGTTTTCTAATTGAAGGATATGATATTTTTGGCCTAACTGCAGCAGTACGCTTTGACCTCTACTTCGTATTGACTGCCTTATCAAAGACTAAAACATAAATAGGCTTACATTTGGATTTGGCTAAAGTCTCTAAGTTTTTAAGAAACACATTAAAGATTTTTATTTTTAGTCTTATATTTTGCTTCATAAAGCGTGATAGTTATATATAAGTTTAAATGGAACAGGTTTCTTTATTCCATATTTTATCTAATGGTAAATAGAACTTGAGCTTCTTTTCTTGAGCACTGACTCAATTATCCTTCTCGTCACTGGATAGGGCATTTCAGGCGAAATGTGTTGGAGGCATGGAAAAATAACATTGCGTGACTCGCTCGAAAATAGAAACTTAGATGTCAATAATAGAAAACTTCTCTCAAATTATGAAGAAGCTTTTTATTAGTTTATTTTTTTATATTATAACTTTTATGGAATGTATTGTAAAACCCCTCAGCCTTCACAATTTCCTGGCTCGCTACGTACCTACTATGGAATTATGGTTCCTTCTCTGGCACGTTTGGCACGCGACCAACTTCCCTGTCGCGGTGCCAGACGCAAGGAAAACGCCTGTTTTAAAAGCCTAAGTTGAAATCGTTAAAGTTGCGCTTCCACAGTCGTATTGTCTACTACCAGCAGACCCGTTCCGGCTTCATTCAGTTGGTATTTCTGTATTTATTTCTTAGTGAAGCATCAGCAGGCTCACTCAAAATACATTTCAGCTATTAAAGATGTTTCCAAAAAAAAATTCTTGACATACTGATAGATGGATGGAAAACAAAATGATCCTGAAGTTCTTTTTACCCTGCAAAACATAAATCCCGTTATAGTTATATAAACACCGGCAGCGGTGACTGTTCCATTTTTAGGGTTCCGTACCAAAATGGTAAAATTGAACCCTTATGGTGCGACTTTCTCCGTCTGTCTGTCCGTCTGTCCGTCCGTCACACTCGATTATTTCAGTAACTACCGAAGCTATCGACATGAAATTGGAATAGTTGTGTATATTAGTGGCCCAAAGACACTGGAATTTAAAAAAATGGTAATTATTTTTGTTCCTATTTAAAAAGGGGGGAAAATCTGAGGGTTGATATTTAAAAGTGAGATAACTGTACTGTGTGGGGTATCATATGAAAGGGTTTACTTTGTACATTCTAAAACAGATTTTTAATTATTTTTAGTTATGATAGTTTTTGATTTATCGGGGAAAATGTCTAAAAAAATACCGTCCCCCCCCCCCCCCCCCCCCTTATCTCCGGAGTTTACCAATCGAAAAATTTGAAATAATTATGGTATGGTCAATAGGAATTTACGTATACTTTACAGAAAAACTATAGCCAATGCTCTAACTAGCATAGTTTTTTTGATATTAACAATAAAACTCTACAAACAAAGTTAGTCTTGCGGTTCATTAACAAAGGTAATTATTTATTAATAATGGTACGGAACCCTTCGTGCGCGAGTCCGACTCGCACTTGCCCGGTTTTTGCAATTAACTTTAACGCGCATAACTATTAACGCCGCATATGACGCGTTTTACTGCGCCTTGCTTTACTCCAAGCGGAAACTGTAATATAGTAGTCGAAGCACAGTTATGAAATGTTACTTCCTAATTTCTATTTTTTTAAATAAGTAATATTAAAATATAAGAGAAAATAGCTACAACCAACGTACAAAAGCCAAATGACTATCATCAACATAAGTAAGTAAATGCCTACTATCGTATAGCAAAACAAAGGATCTCGGTTCTAAAAAACTAAAAATTTTTAATGTAGTGTGTCGGTAGTAGCAAACGACTAAAAATGAATTTCAGAAGTTTATTAAGCCAAAATGGGATGGATTTATGTAATCTTAACAACACATTCACACACAACATTCAAACATTCCTTGTAAACATTCCTTGTGAAATATGTTTTATGATGATGAAAATTGCATTAAAATTTGAAACCTATCAACCAACTGTATTGCTGAGGTTTTTGGCGTCTCTTCTCAGTAGGAACGGCTTTCTGAATCGATGGTAGAGTCCTGACTTAGTAAATTAGAATAATTTTTGTAAATGAAATAAAGATACATATATGATTTCAGTTAGTAATTTAGAAGCTGTTCAAAGAAGTTAAGAAATAATTTAGTTATTTAAAACTAATGCTAAATTAATTTAATGACATCTGAAGTTCAAAGTCAATGCAGGTCATCAACACTGTTGTATATGGTAATGTAGTTACATGAGTCAGTTAGCCCGTGATCACGGTGGATCAACTCAACTATAATAAAAATAAATAATAAGTTCGTTCACGGTTCATGGTAAAATAGTAGGTTCACGGTTTGAGTTGAATAGTTAAAATATTAAAATATAACTTCAATAGAGGTCTTTGGCCTCTAGACCTTGTTTTTTTTAGAGTTTGCAAAAACCATTGAATTGATTTTGCAGTTTCAACTTATTTCTCGTTTAATAAAAACTGGTTTTGTAGATAAAATTTTTCTTTTTTTTTGTTTAAGTCTTTATACTGTGTAAATAGTAGTTTTTTAATCTTATTTGACGCGGGTAGATGAGAAAAGCTAGTTACAAACAGTAGTAATATTATTGAGATATATTTTACAAAACATTTCTGTGATCAATTTTATTTTTGTTGTGCTAAATTTAGAAGCATCAATCTAATACATAAATAGCCAATAGCAAAAAAAAAAAACAAAATTACAAGATTGTTGAAATTCCTGGAGGTGTGTTTGGGGGTCGTGAAGAAACTTTGAGATACCTTGACTTTTCTCATAAATTAAACAATACATCGTATTTTTAACATTAAAGAAATTAATGATGAATAATTTACGGCTAAGTACAAAAAGGTATGTATGTGGTAGTAGGTACTTATGTAGTTATACCTATTTAACCTACCTAAGTACTAATAATAATTATTATGATAAGTATTTTTTTAAGCAGAAATTAAACCAAAAATCCTATCGATTGAACTATTGAGAAGCCATAGAGTTTGCTCCATTGCTATTGCATAGCTTCTTTCAAAAGGTTTTTTGATTCCCCTTGGACACCCGGACTATTGAAAACATAATTCTTTAAAATTATTTCGCCTTTATATTTTCAACAACTTGAAGTCAACAACACAAGTAGTCATAACAAGTTGATAAAAAATGCTATGCATTACCGCGGCAGTCTCCGAGTGCCACACGTCTTTTTTATTTATGGCCCTGGATACAATCCATGAGTCATGACTGGAACCCTGTAAAAGTAAAACCATAGACTTATAACATTATTTACTACCGCTGCTGTAAAACACTTTCTACAAGTTGAATAAGTACCTATGTATTATTTTTAAATATTCGGATGCGAATAGGCGATGGTCTTCATATTGGAAGCGCATAAGTAAGTTGGTATACGAATTAAATAAATAAATTGTTTATTTGCTGGAAACATTGTTCAATAGTATGACAAAGACTAAATTTGACCATAGGTACATGTTTCGTCATTACTGACATGCATAAGAATGTATTTTTGTTGCACATGACGGAAACAAAGAACGATGTCTCATGTGTAAAGGCGTAAAGCCTATAGGTATTCCCCTATAAGTTATAAGTAGGTATAGGTGTGGACGCCAGTCGCCACAGGTACCTATAGGTGAACGATCTCTGGTATTTTCCTGTGAAGCGGTCGCGCCTGCGAATTGCGAACCTTCCCAGCGGCGCGGTTCCTACGCCGTTGATACATTCCCAGGTGTTTTTTTTTTATTTGTAGACTAGATAATGCTCGCGAATTCGTCCGCGAGGATTAAGTTTTTTAATACCCACGGGAACTCCTTAGTTAGCCTATGTCCTTCCTCGGGATGTAACGTACCCCTATACCAAATTTCATCAAAATCGGTTGAAAAGATGGGCCGTGAAAGCGTTTTAGACAGACAGATAGATACTTTTGCATTTATAATATTACTAGATGATTCCCGCGACTTCGTCCGCGTGGATTAAGTTTTTTTGATTCCCGCGGGAACTCTTGAATTTTCCGAGATAAAAAGTAGACTATGTCCTTCCCGGAGATACACCTATCCCTATACCAAATTTCATCAAAATCGGTTGAAGAGATAATTTTTTTTGATTCCCGCGCGAACTCTTGAATTTTACGGGATAAAAAGTAGCCTATGTCCTTCCCCGAGATACAGCCTATCCCTGTAGCAAATTTCATCAAAATCGGTTGAACAGATGGGTCGTGAAAGCGTAGCAGACAGACAGACAGACACACTTTCGCATTTATAATATTAGTATGGATAGTATGGATTAGTATGACTATGGACTAGCGCTTGACTGCAATCAGACTTGCTGGAAGTAGTGATGCAGCCTAAGAATATGAAATGCCTAGAAGATGCCTATTCACTCTTGAATGGAAGATACCAATTTTTAATTATGAAATAACTATAGCGTACTAGCTGATGCCGACTTTGACGCGTGGTTAAAGATTTTTTTTATAATCCAGTGGAAATTTCTTAACTTTCCGGGATAGGCTAGCCTAAGTCCTTTCCCGGAATACAACCCATCACAAATTCACAACCCATGACTGTAAACATTAAAATCGGTTGAAAAGATCGGCCGTGAAAGCGTTTAGCGTAACAAACAAACTCACATCCGCATAATTTATAAATAGGTACCTACTATAAATTACGCGAACTATTCAGCTAGATCTTAGCGTTTATGAATTCATTGAGCTAGATACTAGTTATGATAGCTGAATAGAACGAAATAGAAAAATCTTAATTTTAAGTAAGACCTAAATACCTTAAGAGAGGCCTAAACTAAGCTATGTATTTGATATGATTAGGTAGTAGCCTAGTAGGTACTATTTAGGCAAAATATCCTGCTATTTGATATTTTGTGAAACTCCAACGGCATATTTAGCAAACCTAAGTCCAAGCGGACGAAAGTTAATAACTATCATTTGATTGAAAGGGATAATATGCAACCTTTTGTTCCTATGCTCTCTCCGTCCCTTTCGCGCGAACAATAAACAGCTGTTGCGCGAGCGGGACAGGTGGCAGTGTGTCATGGGACTAGGGTTGCCAACATTTCTTCAGCGAAATATAGTATTTTTCAGACTAAGCTATAAAAAAATATAGTACACTTCAAAAAATATAGTATTTTATGGAAAATGCAAAGCAGACGAATATTATTACGAACGAGACGATACGATGTAGACTTATTTTTTTTAAACTATATTTAGGAAACAGAAGTGGAGTAAAGTGAAACTAAGCAAATATAACAAACCACAATTTATTCTACTAAATGATTTTAACATATCACAATTAAAATAATCAAAAAGGAACACACTTTAATCTAAACACAATTATGACTCATTGTGAGTTTCACAATAACGCAGTTTACAGCTCGGAAGGTGACAAAAGAATGACTACGCGGTAATACAGAGAGCGCTTTTTATACACGTTCCTGCCCGCTTTTATAGGTTTTAGTCGGGTACCTACACTACTCACAATAATTTTGCTAACTCGGCCTATCCTGATTGTGCGCCGCCCTCGGCTGCACCGGAAACAATTTCATCAGAAGCAGGAAGGGCTGGTGTGCGTATGCCATCTTCATTAGCTCCCCCTCTTGCGGTGTCTCCTGAACTAGTGAGGGCACCCAAAGATTCACCCGCATCGTTACAGTTACTGTCATCAGAACCTGCATAAGACACAAATGGTTGATTATTCATGACGATGCACGCTATTGCCTATTCTGACATTCATCACGCATACGAGGCCCTCATTCAAAATAACAACTTTCGCTACACAAAATAAAACGCTTCACATTCAAAAGTATGCATACTTCACCAGACATTACATCTCAGTTAATCTCATACCTGAACTTGCAAGTTCACACACACACCACGTTAAAAACGTGCCAGGACAGAGCCTGATGCGCATTCAGAGAACGCGACTTCCCAGGACAAAACCTGCCAGGACACAGCCTGATGCGCATTCAGAGAACGCGACTTCCCAGGACAAAACCTGCCAGGACACAGCCTGATGTGCATTCAGAGAATGCGACTTCCCAGGACAAAACCTGCCAGGACACAGCCTGATGCGCATTCAGAGAACGCGACTTCCCAGGACACAGCCTGCCAGGACACAGCCTGATGCGCATCTAAGAGACGCGACTTTCGAAGTCAGCCACTCTAGGTCGCCAGCCTCGGAAGCACGCTGCATCGGGGCAACACCAGTCATACAGCTCGACCAGCAAGGCAATTCGCCTCACACCCAAATACATCAAACGTGCTACTGTAATCATAAGAAAACATTAAAATGTTCGGTTGAATCTTACTTTCAAAAAAATGCAGCGCAACTCTCGGGACACCATTCTCCTTTCCAAGGAACCATGTACTGAGCTGCAGAAGTCTTTAGTGCGCTCACGAACCTACCCAAAACCATGGGTACCATTGTGATTTTCAAGATGAACCGGGTCCATACTTGGCCCGAGGTTGACACACACATTCGTGTGCATCTCCCCGTCGGTGGTAGCCATTCTACCACCCACCTGACAGAGTGCTATGCTACACTCCTCGCAAGTCTGCCGACATAACCTTCTTCTCAATCTGCCCACTACATACAACGCTGTCCGCTGTCATCCACTAGCCTAACGGAGCCTAAAGTAACCTAACCTAACATGTAAGCTTACATTTTGACCTAACAACTGAACTAATAAGTAGCCTAACGTTTGACCTAACAACTGACCTAACGTCTGATTTACGACTAACCTAACTTTACTAGAGAAAGCATGTAACTAAATTGGATGACAACAAGCAGAGCCATAGGCAATGTTTATGCAAATTAAGTTGAAAGTGTCTGTCACCGAAGAACGTGCCGCGTAGTCCGAAGCACGACTTCGAGGTACCACTCCAAGGCACCGCTCCAGGACCCCGCTCCAAGGCACCACTCCAGGGCACACCTCCAGGGCCCCGATCCAGGGCACCACTCCATGGCGCCAAACATGTAACAGAAATTAAAACCAAATCGTTATCACGAAACGACGTGATCATCGTGGCTATCCATACATAGCAGGTAGTCAACGCATAGTCAATTACCTTCACAAGCTCTCTGACTTAAAAGTTCATTACCAGCACAGTTACCAGTACCAGCACAGGTACCAACAAAATTATTTGACTGCTTCAGCAGAGCTCATACATACAAAGCCGATAGAACTCACAGAACCTGTGGAGCTCTCAATAGAGCTGGTAGAGCTCCAAGATACAGTAGCGCTGGTAGAGTACCAAGACACAGTAGAACTCGTAGAGAAACAAGAGACAGTAGAGCTGGTAGAGCATAACGAGTCAGTTGGGCTCATAGAGCAACAAGAGTCGGTAGAGCTGGTAGAGCACAAAGAGTCAGTAGAGCTCATAGAGCAACAAGAGTCGGTAGAGCTGGTGGAGCCCTCACTAAAGGTCGCTCAACCATAGTACAAACTCACAGTTGTGTCGAAACAACTTTGAACATTCAAAACATCAAACATCATCATCGATGAACACAGAAAATGAAGAAAGTTTACTCATACCAGTTATGTTCAACCATATCGAGTAGGCTAACGAGCAGCCTCGCGCACTATACAAGCGCGCAGCCCTGCGCGACCAGTAGACGCGCAGTGTCACGCCTCACAGCGTGGCATGCGAGCGCGCAGCATCGCACCCCAGGCGAGCGCGCAGCCCTGCACAACCAGGAGCGCGCAGCATCGCGCACTAGGTGGGCGCGCATCCCTGCGCGACCAGTGGACACGCAGTGTCACGCCTTATGCGCGGCAGGCGAGTGCGCAGCAGCGCGCACTAGACAAGCGCACAGCCATGCGCAACCAGGAGCGCGCAGCATCGCGCACTAGGTGGGCGCGCATCCCTGCGCGACCAGTGGACACGCAGTGTCACGCCTTAAGCGCGGCAGGCGAGTGCGCAGCAACGCGCACTAGACAAGCGCACAGCCCTGCGCGACCAGCAGACGCGTAGTGACGCACTTCACACAAGCGACATGCGGGCGCGCAGCCCGGCGCGACCAGAACGCCTCACACATGGTGAGCGCCGAAGACGAAAGGAACATAGAACAGAAAATGAACCTTAACGAGCAATTTAACTTCACAAAAACCCCTTAACGGTTTCATATTATCAGGACAGGTAGGTATGTAGACTCGTAATCGATCCACCCAAAACTTGACCGCAGGTGAAACGAAAACAAACTTTCTATCCATGAGAGTAGAAAAACAAAACTTCTCTAATCAAAATAGAATGCAACATTCAACAACAAATTACCTGGTTCGGTAATATTAACCTGTAAAACTCAAGTTAATTTTAACGTTTATCAGAACTATAAATATGTTTGCTCGTCCATGCCTGACCTCAACAATTATTGTTTTGTGTACAAGCACTATTCCTTTGTAAAAGTATCACAGAAGCATTAACAAACCCCAAGGGATACTAGCGGGTTTAACAGGTTTTCTTAAACCGCTGTCTAACATCACGAATGCATCGCATCATTCGAAAACACAGTGAGCGTTATTAAGAGACACTTTTTATAAAAACAGCATGTTTAATTGAATCGTAAAGTGGGTATAATCTGCCTTTTAACCATCACGCATTTATTACGTATTTGACGCACAAAACTTTCTAAATTGCGGATGATTGGTATCCAATCGTAACTAGGTCAAGAGTTTTAAATAACAACCCTCATTTTAAAAACAAAAAACCAAATCACGCAAAAACAATTTATCCGTACATCATGCTTTAGCAAAACATTACTACTTTATGTGTTCAAAACTCAGCAAACTTAGAGGTTTCAAGTTATGTATTCAAACTTAGGGTATGAGTCACCTCTTTTTCACAAAAATATTTTTGTATCCGGTCGGTACCCACAAAGGTTCTACTTTTGAACAAGATGTTTCTGCTAGACACCTCACACTGTTCACAAACTAGCATTCAGGGTGGTTTAGGGACTCAAATGTATGCGTTATGCCAATAACAACCACTGAGCCAACACAGCTTGCTAATTTAGTGGGAAATTATCATAAAATGGAAATCGCGTAAATACAATTGGGGTCTAAACCTTTTCTTAACACAATTAAACAGTCAATTCAGTAACATGAATTACTGTTCATTTACTTTGTGGCTACGCTTGGTGGGTATAACATCCTTAAGCAAATAAATTAAATGGTCTTACCGATGTCGCATATTACGTCATATCACCAGAGGCTCGATGGTGTCATCACCTCACCACCATTCCAGGCAAATGCCAGGCGTAACACAGGAAAGCGCGCAGCACCGCGGCTCCGAGGCACGCAGCAAGGCACGACAGCGTGTCGCGCAGACTGAATTGCCCTCGTGAACGCTGCCCAGAGCGCCCACGTGGCATGCACAGTTGCACACCCAAGCGCACTCGTGAGGCGCCTCAAGCACACGAGCTGTGCAACACCACAGCTCGGCCACACTCCGCGAGCCAGCGTTACCAATCACATGAAAACAAAACACAACTTTAGCACACAAATAAACACTGCACATTACGCGAGTCACCCTTCGAGAGATATCTTGATCGGTCACGTGATCAACTTTAAGCACTTTAAATTTGGGTATGTTCCTTTTTGGTTCATCTCGTATGTGGGCCTATTTAGCGGTCCTTTATCCCGCTTCTGAATTTAGGAAACAGAAGTGGAGTAAAGTGAAACTAAGCAAATATAACAAACCACAATTTATTCTACTAAATGATTTTAACATATCACAATTAAAATAATCAAAAAGGAACACACTTTAATCTAAACACAATTATGACTCATTGTGAGTTTCACAATAACGCAGTTTACAGCTCGGAAGGTGACAAAAGAATGACTACGCGGTAATACAGAGAGCGCTTTTTATACACGTTCCTGCCCGCTTTTATAGGTTTTAGTCGGGTACCTACACTACTCACAATAATTTTGCTAACTCTATATTTATTTGCACTTCTTGTATTTTTCAACAATTTTTTGTCTAAAAATAAAAGTGTCCTAAGCTTTATCACATTCAATCCATACTTCAATACTAATATTATAAATGCGAAAGTGTGTCTGTCTGTCTGTCCGTCTGTCTGTCTGTCTGTCTGTCTGCTACGCTTTCACGGCCCAACTACTCGACCGATTTTGATGAAATTTGGTACAGAGATAGGTAACATCCCGGGGAAGGACATAGGCTACTTTTTATCCCGGGAAATTGAGGAGCTCCCGCGGGAATCAAAAACATCAATCCACGCGGACGAAGTCGCGGGCATAATCTAGTTTTAAATAAATGTAAATCAAAAGCTCGTTTATTAAAATATAGTATTTTTGCGTACTATGTACTTCTTCAACAGTATATAGTACGCAGACCCGAAATACAGTACAATACTATATATTATAGTACGGTTGGCAACCCTACATGGGACCTCACCTTGGCCCTTTCTATATAAGGGAATATGAAAAGGGTTGCGCCACGCGTTTTTTTTTATATTAGATTTGCTAGCATGGTGATGCCCCCAACTTCGTCCACTTCGATAACCAGTTAACTACTTATTTTATTTTATTTCATTTTTATTGTTTTACTATATAATAAGTCTATGGTTTTACTAACATAAAAGGTTTTCAAAAAAATTTGTCTCTTCTCAGACTTTAGGTCGTACTGCCAACGCCTAAAGCAATAATTATGCAATAAAACTTAACTGTTTGATGTCACTGCCACACAAATTGAGTCTGCCGGGGATCGAACCCGGGACCTCCCACGTTAAGACAACAACGCTCAACACTGAGCCAGGGAGGTCGTCAAAAAACACATAAGTACATAATATAAGCGCCGTTTTCTACTTACTGCTTGCCAGAGAAAGCTAATTCTAGAGTTAATAAAATGTTGTTAAATTCGTAATAGGTACATAACGTCTGAAAGACGAATAGTATAGTGCGAATGCGCATGCTTACTATTATGTGTACGGTGGCCATGATGTAGAGACATCTCTAAAGTACGTGATACTTTCCGTTAACATCGATTTCTTTGCTCTATTAGTCTATTGTGTCGTAATGTCAGAAAATATAAGTTTCTTGTATTGTCCCACAAAACAAGAGATAAATCAAAAACTAAACAGGCATAAAAATTAGTTCCAATTTTGGACCGAGCCCATCGATATATAATATGTACCTGCTACGTGGGCCCTTTCATAGAAAAAAGTTGGGCGTCCGACTTGTAGAGCGCGCTCCACACCTGTATAAGCCTGTCCTTGTCCCCGCCACAGCGCTGTCCCGCTTTTCAGAATAGATGGCGTTAATAAAATAAGTCAACATTATTTGTTTGACAGGACCCGTTTATGTAAATTGAGGTTGTTGACCGAGCCAGATAAGTTGGTGGTACTATACGCTTGGTTGTCAGTTTCTTTTTGACGAAATCCACTGTCACAGCAAGAATCCCATATCACAATAATTGGCAACAGTCGAGATCGTAATAAATAAATTAATGCAAGTTTTAAATAGTGGAGCAACTTACGCTCGGTTTCACTGCACAATGTACTTCACTAAATTATACGGAACACCTAAATTCCATAGCTTACTGCTACCACTACAGCCCTTTTTAACGTCCCACTGCTAGGCACAGGCCTCCACTCTCATAATAGAGAGGGAATTAGAGCTTAGACCCACAACGCTGCCCCAATGCGGGTTGCGGGTGCGGTGACAATAACCGGGACCGACGGCTTAACGTACTTTCCGAGCTTAACTTCCAACTCCGGGCTGGCACTGAGAATTTCTTAACTGAAAAACCCAATACCTAACAATTTTTATACCTAACAATATTATGGGAATCGAACCCGGGACCTCGCGATCCGCAGTCGACTATGCTAACCGTTAGACCAACGAAGCAGTCTTACTGTCACCAAAGTCAGTGAATAGCACCGCGAACGTGATCAGCAGGACTTGTCCGTAGTTAGTATAGTAAAATGCGGCAACATGGTGTCTGTACACTACACACGAATTCTATCATCAGCTGTGTATATTAACGGGTAGTGTAGCGTAAACAGTGCGGCGCGCGTGCGCTACTGGCGGCTTACTGACAACGCTTAGAGCAGTATTATTATAATATTGTCAATGCTCTTGTCCGTACTTAGGAGACTTCAAGATATTTCACATAAAAGGACACGACCAGAAACGCCGATTCGGGACAATGTGCAGTATAATTTCCGTTTTTACAGTAAGTTTTAAAAATTAAAACCGAAATTATTATGGATTTATTATTCCGAATAAAATAAAAAAATACGTTTATTGTTCAATTCTTGAGCATCCGCTTTTCTCTTTTAGGCACTAGGTACTCCATTTTGACGTTCCATTTTATCTAATAATAATCTTGTAATCCATGACATGAATACCATTTAAGTAAGTACCTCTGTCACTACATTGTGAAAAGGAAATTTATGTTTTGTTTATGATTATTTTTATTTGTTGACAACTGACAAGCCTCAATGAAACATGTAATTGATCGAACAACCACTGCGTTTAAAGGACCGCCCTTTGACATTGCTTCTGTCTGCCAACTGTGGTCGAATAGTTGAACTCGCTAACGGAAACGTCTAGCGCCATCTAGTGTCGGAAAGCAGCAGTACAATGTAAAGGGTTCAGAGGGATATCTCCGTGGAATAATACTCGAAACTAGCACGAAACCAATATATTCATCATTTTCTTATCGTTCTCACAAAAACATCTAATCTTAAGTCATACGAGTACTTTCACATCGTTAACAATTTAAAGCGAATCTACCACTGGTTCGGAATATCACGGCCTAGCGAGAAGAACCAGCAAGAAACTCGGTGGCGTCTAGCATTCAAAATTACTTTTTCATCAACAAAACTATCACAAACTGATATAAATTTCTAATCACAAAGTTATCACTTAATCCAATATTAAAACAAGTAGCCACATTATTTTACTCTCTACCGTCATGTCTCGTCTACCGTCGTCGACCGAATGACTCTGCGATGTATAACGTTTTCGATTTATAAAGGTTGTTATCACTCCCACCTCCCTATGCCAATATACGTCAACAAACAAATATTGTCTAAGGTTTAACATTAATTAATTAAATTAAGTATATTGACGTAGTTACACTTCTTGTTATATGAGATATAATTTTATAGACAAACAGTATTAACTTAATAATATTTTTTATGTACCTACACCCAGCTCAAATTGAATAAAAAGTCATGAAATAAGTCAAATTGATAGTTTTCGAAATGATAAACCTTACAAATGTAGCGAGATTTATTAAAATAATTACATAATTCTTGCAAATATAGTTTTATTATTCAAGTATTATCCTCATCCCTGCTCAAATAATGCAAAGATTAGTTTTTTTCCTAAACAACGTGGTCGAATAGTTGAAAATAATTGTTTAGACTCGCTAACCACAACGTCTAGCGCCATCTAGTGTGGGAAAGCAGTTATTTGGTGAATTTTTTTTTTATTTTTTTTCTCAGTTTTCAGAGCCTTCAGACTCCTGAAACTTTTTTATTTGAAAACTATAAAATATAACAATTACAATAATAGAGAAATCATTGTAGCGCATTGATTTTTGACATTTAGGCAAGCTCCCATAGTTCCACTGGTCAAGTCATTTGGATGGTTGTTTGTTACTCAATCACGCTAAAATGGCTGAACGGATCTGGATGAAATTTTCTACAGAGATAGATTATATAGTCTGGATTAACATATTTTATTTAGCTACTTTTTATCCAATAAAATTCTTTCCAAAAACCGACTTCCAACGCCACTGTATTGATTTCTACCCACTATGTTGAATTCGGGCGGGTATAACAAGGATAAGCAAAGTTGACGCATCCGACTCGCCCGACTTAAACATAGTGGGTAGAAATCAAAATTATTTTGTACTTTACAGTGGTGTTGGAAGTCGGTTTTTTGGAAAGAATTTTTATTTTTAACTTTTCAGTGTCAGGGTTGGAGTCAGAATTTTTTATGGGACCACTTCGAGAGCTTCCTCTAACGTCTGATAGAAAAAAAATCAAATCGGGTCAGAAACCACGGAGATATGCACCAACATACATTATAAAAAAAAAAAAACGCGCCAAATTGAGAACCTCCTCCTTTTTTGGAAGTCGGTTAAAAAATTAAACAGTTTCCGTGGGCACCAATAAACCTCAGTCCACGTGGACGAAGTCGCTATAATAATAAATGATACTACTGAGCGATGGTAGTAAGCCCACAGGTGGGTATAATGGCGAGGAGGTATATAATATTATATTAACGTTAACGTTAACTGCGCGGTAACGAGCTCGGTCAATTGAGCTGCCGAAATGTATTCACGACTCACTACGAGTACCTACATTACTACTACTAGGTAGTAGGTACTTGTATTTACTTCATGAGTTCTTGAGCGGTTGAATTTCATAGCGATTACGCAAAATTTGCATCATTCATCGACTACAATATCAATTGTTGTGATCTAGGAGGCTTAGTGGTCGCCTAGTGGTTTAGTCTACCGAGTGGACAGGGGTTCGATCCCCGGGCACGCACTTCTATATTTTCTGAATTGTGTGCGTTTTTAGAAATGCATACAGTAATTGAATTGCCAATTGGATATTTGACAGCAAGTTAAATCAGCAACTTTTTTTCAAACGTCAAATCGCGCGCTTAGTACGGGATGTTCTATGAAATACTGAACTGTGACGTCATATTAATTCGACGCACTTTTTTAATTCAATCGATGGTTTATTTAAAACGGTTTTCGAACATAAAACTAACAGGGGACGTGGATATTACGAATTTTGGGAGATTCTCTAACTAATAATCGCTATAAAATAATTTAAGTATTTGCTCCAACTGGGAATCGTACCCGGGACTTTATGATCCATACAGCAAGACAAGCTAGCCATCAACGAGGCAGTAAAAAATATTAATACTTACTATAAATGCGAAAGTTTGGATGGATGGATGGATGTTTGTTACTCAATCACGCCAGAACGACTGAACGGATCTGGATGAAATGTGGCGCAGAGAGAAATTATAGTTTGGATTAACACATTTTATTCAGCTACTTTTTATCCGGAAAATTGAAGAGTTCCCGCGGGAACCGAATAATAATCTCAATCCACGCGGACGAAGTTGCGGGCATCAGCTAGTAGGATAATAAAAATAGGTTAATCTCTTTTCCTCTTATGATTACAGTCACTCGAGAGAAAACGACAGAAGGCTGTCTGTTATCCTAATAGCATCTGTTCATGTGATAGTAGATCGTTACATAACCACCACTTATATGGCAATATTATAAATCTGATCTGTGAGGGCGCATTATTATTATGATACTATCCACTACAACCCATTATCGTCCTCCTGCTGGGCACAGCCTCACAGGCCTCCACTCTCTTAAGAGAGGGAATTAGAGCTTAGACCCACCACGCTGCTTCAATGCGGGTTGGCGAGCTTTAACGACTATTATCATGTTAGTGATAATAACCGGGACCGACGGCTTAACGTGCTCTCCGAGACACGGGGGTGTAATACCGCCAACTTCCTAACTCCGGGCTAGTACTGAGAATTTCTGGTCAGAAAAATCCAATACTTAATTATTATGGCACTAGTATGTAGAACTAGCAAGAAAATATAATATTATAAATGCGAAAGTTTGGATGAATGGATGGATAGATGTTTGTTACTCAATCACGCCAGAACAGCTGAACGGACCTGGATGAAATTTGGCACAGTGATAGATTATAGTCTGGAATAACACATAGGCTACTTTTTATATTCCGAAAAATAAAAGAGTTCTCACGGGAACCGTTAACTAACTTATATGTAGACTAGATGATGCCGGCGACTTCGTCCGCGTGGATTGATGTTTTTTGATTCCCGCGGGAACTCTTCAATTTTCCGGGATAAACTTGGTGGTACCGGGTTTTGTAAACTATCTCTGTACCAAATTTCATCAAAATCGGTTGAGTAGTTAGGCCGTGAAAGTGTAGCAGACAGACAGACACACTTTCGCATTTATAATATTAGTATGGAAAGTATGGAATATGGATAGTAAGTACGTATAATCTTTTTCGGCGATTTTCGCTTGACTTGCGCGTCGGATCGTCGCGCCTAATCCATATTAGCTATATTTTTGAGTGAAAATTGAAATAGGTATATCACAAATCAAAATGTACCTAATAATTAATAAGTAAGAAAGTAGGCGCAGTAACGCGATGCTAGCAATAGAGACGCGCCACGGCCCTGACCTACATTTTTATATTGACATCTAGAGATGCTGCCAATCACACCGACCGACCCACTGACGTATTATTAATTCAGCAGTACAACTAAATTGGATCGCCGGTTTTAGATAGCTATACTATACATTGCATATCTATACTTAATATTATAAAGAGGTAAAGTTTGCGAGTTTGTGAGGTTGTAGGGGGTAATCTCTGGATCTACGGAACCGATTTTAAAAATTCTGATTCCAACAGAAAGCTACATTATTTGTGAGTGCCATAGGCTATATATTAACCCGAAAAATTGAGTTCCCGTGGGAATTAAAAAACATTTCACGCGGACGAAGTCGCGGGCATCTGCTAGTAGTATATACTTTTGCCGTCTTTAGATAGCTAACTATATATACTACTAGCTGCTCGTTGGTCTAGTGGTCTAGTGGTTAGCAAGTTCGATTGCGACCGGCGAGGTCCCGGGTTCGAGTCCCGGGTCGGGCCATTGTTAAGTATTAAGTTTTTCTGACTAGAAATTCTCAGTACTAGCCCGGAGTTAGGAAGTTGCAAAAGAAGTTGTGGAAGGTGAAGCGGTGTTTCACCCCCGTGCCTCGGAGAGCACGTTAAGCCGTCGGTCCCGGTTATTATCACTAACATGATAATAATCGTAAAAGCCCGCCAACCCGCATTGGAGCAGCGTGGTGGGTCTAAGCTCTAATTCCCACTTTCCAACGAGAGTGGAGGCCTGTGCCCAGCAGTGGGACGTTAATAGGCTGTGATGGTGGTGGTGGTGGTGGAAGGTATATCGTACCGCAAGGCATCGTCAGGGTCTGTACCCGTATGTCTAGTCGAAATTCCACGGAAGCGATTTGCTTTCTCGTTTCTAATTCGAACCGCTAGGATATAGAACGCCCTTCCGGCTTCCGTTTTCCCTTCCACTCTTAACATTGGTATCTTCAAATCAAGAATGAATAGGCATCTTCTAGAGAAGCGCGCCCCTTAGGCTGCATCGCTACTTGTCAGCAAGTTTGATTGCAGCTAAGCCCTAGTCTATAAATAGTTTTCCGCCCCCCATATAGAAGACTATACCTACTTAGTCTTTATTAAAAAGAAAATCCCAAATTCAGTCAGTAAGTCATATTATCCTAACGGGTTGAATTAGCAGAAGATCGCTTGGAAGGCTCGTGTCTAAACCCTATGTGGAATTTGGCCGTGGAACTAGGTACTACAGATGCAAACTTGGATGGAAACCTTGACAACATGATACATCTCATTATCATGCGCCTGGCTTTGGCAACGTTCGACGACCTCGCTGGCGCAGTTTTCTTACTTAAAAGAGGGAGGGGTTCGATCCACGACGAAAATATAAATTCCCAAATCGACTCTGCCGGGAATCGAACCCGGGACCTCACACTTATATAATACCATATCGCTAACCACTGCGCCAAGGTGGACGTCTAAACTTGTAGTGGATTTAAAAAATAAGGCATTAAATATATCGTGTGTATTTTAAGCATGAAAGCAAAATCTGTGTAAAGACATAGAGAAAGAGTCAAAGTTAATGATTGCGGTTGTATAAATACCCTGACATGGTGACATGGATGTTATACATACCTATATACGTTCAGGTTAATCAACTTATTGTTTCAGATTTTGACTTAAAAATATTAAAAAAAAAAATGTGATATTATAAAAAGTTAAACCTAGCTTTTTTGCACAAAAAGTAATTTTGGTTTCAATTTATTAATTTAATATATTTTTAGGATCGTAATAATAGTGAAATAAAAAACTTCTGTAACACACTTATTTCTTTTACTTTTTTCGGTAGAACTGCAGGTTTCTTACATTATACGTAAATGATGCCTTTATTTGCGTAGTTTTTTGAAAATCTCTTTGCCTTTCTGATAATTTCTGAAATTTTCTAGCCTAAAAAGTAGGCGTAGCATAGTCTAGCCTTTTCCGGAATGCAACCTATTGCTATTGCTAACCAAATTTTGGTTAAACAAGATACATACAGACACGCTTGCATTTTATTATATTATATTTTAGTATAAATATATGTTACTATCTAAAAAGATAGCCATATTTTAAATACCTAACTCATAATATTACCTAGGTAGTTACTCACATTAAGTACTTACGAGTTACGTTAATCTGTGTCACCGTAAGATTCTAAAAACCGTTAGATTATAATCTAACTCGCAAGATTGTAAACTGTCGAAAGATTACAATATAACGCATTATTTTTCGGTAGATTGTAATCTGTTAGATATATTAACCCGATAGAACCTAACTATCACTAATCTGATTATTTATATCGAACCCTAACCTAACCTACAAGAAAGAGACAAGAAATCGTAAATACAATGATTATTTCAAAAATTGACACTCAGAACATTGAACGGTTTACAATCTTTCGACAGTTTACAATCTATCGAGAAAAAAGCGTTAGATTACAATCTAACGGTTTTTGCAATCTTACGGTGACATATATATATATATATATATACACATAATAAGCAAATAAAGCATCCAAATCTGTAAAAGCACGATAGATTTCAAATTTTCAACTGCCTAAATCTAAACGGCCTACAATTCCTAGACGTTTGAACTAACACAACTAGTTAAATAATACTCAGAACAGCAACTACATATTAGAACCACTCGGAATTCCTTATTATTAGTTTGTGTTGAAGAGCAACAGATGGGACGGGCGGCAAATGACGGCCGACTCTCACACCGAATCTATAATATTTAAATATTATTTAACTAACCTCAACTTTGGACAATGCATCGAATCCAAGGCAAAAACAGCTGGCGAGAAACTTGGCATCCTCAACAAAATCAAGCGGTACTTCACGCCGGAACAGCTTCTTATTCTATACCAAGCACAAGTTCGATCGTGCATGGAGTACTGCAGCCATTTATGGGATGGCTCTGCCAAGTACCAGCTTGATGCATTGGATTCGGTGGATCGTCGCGCCAGGAGACTTATTGGTAACAAAGCGCTGGTCAGTTCAAAGCTGCAAAGCTTAGAACATCGGCGCAAAGTTGCCTGTCTGTCGGTATTCTACAGGATATATTTCGGAGAGTGTGCTCAAGAGCTATTCGATCTGGTTCCTCCGTCACCTTTTTACTATCGGACCGCAAGGCATCGACAAGGTCTGCACCCTTACGCAGTCGAAATTCCGCGGGCTCGTACGAAGCGAGTTGCTTCCTCGTTTCTAATTCGAACCACTAGGATATGGAATGCCCTCCCGGCTTCCGTTTTCCCCTCCTCTTTTAATATAGGTACCTTCAAATGAAGAGTGAATAGGCATCTTCTAGGCAAGCGCGCTCCACCTTAGGCTGCATCACCACTTGCAAGCAAGTCTGATTGCAGCCAAGCGCTAACCTATATAAAAAAAAAAAAAAAAAAAACTAGGTACATCAAAATTTGTAAATCAGAGTTGCCTGACTGAAAAATGCTGCGACTTTTCATACTGTAACCATCATTGTAACACATATTTATTCGTTCGAATCGTTGCAAAGGTTGACAAAATCATATAGGTAAATACCTTTCATATCATAATTTAGAAAATTTTAAACAGTATTCTTATTTCTTGCCATATTTTGGTTAAGAAATAAATTATGTAGTACGTCTATATAAATAACGTTTGTTTGGAAAATGGATTAAATCTTGATGCACTTTAATGTGGCATGTTTTAGGGTTCCGTACCCAAAGGGTAAAAACGGGACCCTATTACTAAGACTCCGCTGTCTGTCTGTCTGTCTGTCTGTCTGTCTGTCTGTCTGTCTGTCTGTCTGTCTGTCTGTCTGTCTCCAGGCTGTATCTCATAGACCGTGATAGCTAGAAAGCTGAAATTTTCACAAATGATGTATTTCCGTTGCCGCTATAACAACAAATACTAAAAATTAAAAAAATATATATATTAAGGGGGGTCCCCATACAATAAACGTGTTTTTTTCGTATTTTTTTGCTCAATATTAAAAACGGTAACAGGTAGACGGTTCAAATTTTCACAGAATATTAACTTGTATATTACCTTTCAAAATAAATAATTAAATATCAATAAAGTAAATATTAAAGGGGGGCTCCCATACAACAAACGTAATTTTTTGATAATAACAGTAAACCTCTACAAAGAAAGTTAGTTTTGCGGTTCATTAACAAAGGTAATTATACCTACTTCTTGAGTACGGAACCCTCGGTGCGCGAGTCCGACTCGCACTTGGCCGGTTTTTTAACGTAAGTAAATAAACGTACCTACCTAAATATAGCATTCAAGTTAAAATAAGAATTTCTATAGGTAGCTTATATGCAGAGTTTTCTGACAATATATTATTGTTTGTCAGAACATTTTCGTTTGAAACCTTCAATGATCCTGAAGATTTTTTGCTGAGAAAAACGAAAATGTAAAACTTAGCGTGAGCATTTACTTAATGTTATTTGCCCTAAAGCTTGAACACAAATTTGGCTCTCCGCCTTAATCAAAATAAAAAAAATCAATATTTTATTCTGTAAACTTTCATAGCTTTATGCCTAGTTAAGATTGTTAATATTAGTTTGTAACGCTGTTGATTGCCACTAATTGCATAAAATAAAATTCAATCAATCTCGTTCGAACCACTGAGAATACAGGGTTCAGAGGGAATTAGATTCTAGAATCGGGAATACCCATGACATAAATTGACAGATACTGGGACACCTGAGAGCTCTCTCAGCTCAACAGTACTCGATGTCTCAAGACTCAAGTCTTGAGTACTCCAAGCGAGCCGTTACAAGCTAGCTCTTGACGGTATTGTCTTCAAAGCTGCGAATAAAGCGGCCATCGAGGATCTCATATCCACGTCGTAATCCCCATTTTGGAGGGCCAATAGTCCAAGACCTCTTCCAATTACATACCAGCTATTTTCTCCCAGATCCTTCCGCATACAATTCTTATAGATTGTAGCTCGATTTTAATTAAAATGTGTCACTTGTTAGTGATAATAACCGACACTAATGGTTTGTCGTGCTCTCTGAGGCATGTAAGAATAAATTGTGGCCAAATTTAGAATTCAAAATTGGTCACCTATCCGTACTAGAATCAACGCCATACCACCACAGATACCACTCTCGCCATTTGTAACAGCTCATACGCCCTTGTTTACCCAAATATTACGGCGAAGCTACTGGGAAGGGTTATATTTTAGCAGTCTATGAATTTATGTACGAGTATGTTCCACCGTAACGCCTAAACTACTGAGCCAATTTTAATCAATGAGGTGTCAATCGATTCGTTAAGTTCGGTAAGTCCGGGTGACAATAGGGTACATTTTATAAGATCATCGATATATCGGATGATAAATCCAAGAAAGTGGGAGTTTCTGAAATTTTTTTCCGTAGTCGGTTCACAGTTTTAATATTATACTTACTTACTGCTTGCTGTATAAAAACTTCCAAATTCAAATTCTTATGAGAAAACTTCCCTGTGTGCTGCTGTGCTCCCTGAAAGCTGTGTTCCCTGAAAACTTAATATTGGGCTATTGCGGGGGCTAAAAGAATTCCTCAAAAGCCGGTGACGTATTGGTTCCTTTGCTGTCAGGCTGGCTGCAGTTATCACTTAACATCAGCAGGGCGACCGCGTAACTTTTGCATCAATCATTGATACATCGCAATCACCTCTGATTGGTTAACTTTCTTCCACTATTGGACGAAATCCATTGACGCAGCAAGAATACCATAAATTCAGCCAATCGGAGGTGATTGCGATGTATCAATGATTGATGCAAAAGTTACGCGGTCGCCCTGCAGGTTACTCGGCTGCTCGTTTTACTCAATCACGCCAGAACGTCTGAACGGATTTGGATAAAATTTGGCAGACAGATAGATTATAGTCTGGAATAACACATACCTGGGCTTATTTTTATCTCGGAAAATTAAAGTTTCCGCGGGAACGAAAAAACCTCAATGCACGCGGATGAAGTCGCGGGCATCGGCTAGGTTTTATATATTTTGGACAGGAATTTCATTTTAAGCCCGGAGAAAATAAATCTCAGATATAACGAATTCAATCATGCAACATATATTATAATGTATAAAATGTTACATTGTGTTACTCTTTTCGTGGCGTAATCAAATTGTAATAAAATTGACGGCAAATCGTATCACGCCATCGATTCTAACATCGCGCCACCGAAATATTCGCCGAATATAATAATTTTATTTGTTTTATGAATACCAAACCAACATACAATTACTTTTATATATTAACTAGATGATGCCCGCGGCTTAGTCCGCGTGGGTTAAGGTTTTTGGCACAGAGATAGATATAGTTTGAAATAGCACATAGGCTAGGTACATTTTATCCCAGAAAATTAAAGAGTTCCCGCGGGAACCAAAAAACCTAAATCCGTGCGGACGAAGTTGCGTATAGGTTCATCGGTTAAGTAGTTTAGCATATTAATGTATTAAATCCATACTACTAATATTTTAAATGCGAAATTGTATCTGTCTGTCTGCTACGCTTTAACGGCCCAATTTTTAACCGATTTTGATGAAATTTTCTTTCTTTTCATCTCGGGAAATTAAGGAGTTCCCACGCGAATTCAAAAAAGTAAATCCATTCGGACGAAGTCGCGGGTATCATCTAGTTTTTAATAAAATTTAAACAATTTGTAATTTGACAAACACAACATTATTAGGGTTCCGTAGCCAAATTTGGCAAAAACGGAACCCTTATAGATTCGTCATGTCTGTCTGTCTGTCTGTCCGTCCGTATGTCACAGCCACTTTTTTCCGAAACTATAAGAACTATACTGTTGAAACTTGGTAAGTAGATGTATTCTGTGAACCGCATTAAGATTTTTTTACAAAAATAGAAAAAAAACAATAAATTTTGGGGGTTCCCCATACTTAGAACTTAAATTCAAAAAAATTTTTTCATCTAACCCATACGTGTGGGGTATCTATGGATAGGTCTTCAAAAATGTTATTGAAGTTTGTAATATCATTTTTTTCTAAACTGTATAGTTTACGCGAGAGACACTTCCAAAGTGGTAAAATGTGTGTCCCCCCCTGTAACTTCTAAAATAAGAGAATGATAAAACTAAAAAAAATATATGATGTACATTACCATGCAAACTTCCACCGAAAATTGGTTTGAACGAGATCTAGTTAGCAGTTTTTTTTTTAATAATTTAAAACTTACTACATGTTTGTACGGAACCCTCGTTGCGCGAGTCCGACTCGCACTTGGCCGGTTTTTAAATCCTGGTCTTCAACAAGTTTACCACCAACGGATGTTACCTATAATTTATCATTTTCACGATGGCTATAGACAAATGCTCAACCATCGTGATTATAGGTCACACTAACACTACTCATTTCCCGAAGATGAAACTGTTCTACAAATTACATGTCGTTTTCCCATAATATTACAGATGTACCTATTTGTCACGTGTCCAGGAGTCTACCAAACAATGGTCTTTCACACTTTTGCAATAAGAAAGCGAAAGTTTGAATGGACATACATGTATGGATGGATGTTTGTTACTCAATCACGCCAGAAAGGCTGAACGGATCTGGATAAAATCATATAGTCTGTAATAATATAAAAGCTACTTTTTATGCTGGAAAATTAAAGAGGTGCCGCGGGAACCTGAATCCACGCGGATGAAGTCGCGGGCATCAGCTAGTTTACAGATAAATTCCTGGGTTTACATCTAAAACTGTCGTGAGAGCGTCAAAGTATTTTAATTGAGCTCATTGGATGCATCGCCGCGGTACATTGCCAACACCGCGGGGAATTAGCTATAACGTAACGTATCTGACCCCTGCGCTATTCCGGCTCAGGGGCTCACTATCAACGCTAAAAGCAGTATTACTTTAATATTGTTGACGCTCTTGTTGCAGAAACATAATCCTTAGTTTTGGGACATCTAGGTACGGTATTTAAATCTGACTTTTAAAAACAATGCTGCTCTAAGCGTTGGTAGTATGGACCCTGGCGTGACTGCCCCACCGACAGCCATTGGCTCATTACGTGTAAACATTGTCATTACGCACTGAGAATACAATATACGTTAGACACTCATGCAGAGATAATGTGCATTAATTTATCTGATTGTGATATTTTTTCTGTGTTACGTCTTCGCAGCAAATCAGCTGCATCGATATTTGGCACTGCGATAAAAGACAATTTTGTAAGCATTAAAATATTGATCATTTTGTCACTGCAGGTATTTTTTAGGTTTGTTATTATATTCAAAATTCAAAAGTTTTTTTTTTCAAATAGACTTTTTAAAAGTGCTTATGAATAGTCGAATGAATCTTCCACTGGTTCGGAATGACGTTCCTACCGAGAAGAACCAGCAAGAAACTCGGCGGTTGTTCCTCGTGCACTCTTGTGTTTAACTAAATAAGTAGTTTAGGGTAAAGATAACTTTTATTTATAACAAAACAGTCATATTTTTCTGTTAATATCAGAGGTAATTCCAACACAGAGACGTTAACGCTTAAAACATGCGGCCCGCAGTCGAGCAGCGACCGCGCCGCGCGAACAGGCTCAAAGGCCCCGAACGGGTTCGAAACTAGTCGGGCATTTTTCCGACATAACACGTAAGTTTATCCGGGAGTTATGTATAGTTACAATAATATGTACCTAGTTACCTACATATTTGTCGGCCTTATAATATGATCTCCATTATAATAATCTCTTTCAGGCTAAATATAGAATGAACGGGTCGCTATGGTTATATTTTCTATCAAATTGAAATCGCAACTCTGAGTGTATTTCATTGTAAGGTCTTATTAATCTTGATTTTTTTAAATTGAATTGTTATATAGCGAATAGGCACTCGGACAGAGTCCCAAACAGTTTACAAAATACTTAAAATTAAAATAGCATACAAAACACAGACACCAGCGAAGAAGCCACAGGAAAAAACAGTACAGATAGCAAAAACAAACGTCGAATAAAGAAAAATCTACTAGGTACTTATAATTAACAGAGGCCCAACAGATTATTATCATCAGAGACGATTTTACAATTTTTTTTAAGTTACGATACGACCACGACGACATGACGTGAGACAGAATAACGATTAGCTTAAACAGAACTACAATATTTTCGTCAATACAAGTTCAAAAGTTGTGTAGTGTGTGTGTAAGTTCAAAACACAAGACAGCAAAACACCGGAAAAGGGACGTTAAAAATAACTCATAGTTACCAAAAAAGCACCTGTCACAATCTATATTTATAACGCAAAGACGCGCGCGTACGTACGGACGGACGGTCGCAGAGAAGCCACGTGTACAGCAGTAAATCCCGAAGGAAACGCATCGCGATCTGTCAATCGGATCTAGAATAGTTGCAGCTATATTTAACGCGAAATACTCTCAGTTGGATGGATTCCAAACGCACGATTCCTCATAAATTTAATCCGAGTTGTACATCATATCGAAAATGCTTGTGATTTTTCTCCGAGATGTTTTGTTGAATGATTGGTGCGTTTGTTTCAATTACACAGTCGTTGTGGAAGTATCACAACGTTTCAGAACATTTTATGTTGATAAATAGCATAAATACATTATTTTTGCATAAAGTATGCTGTTTTCGAACCGTATTTTTAACCGACTTTCAAAAAAGGAGGAGGTTCTCAATTCGGCACGTATATATATATTTTTTTTATGTATGTCGGTGCATATCTCCGTGGTTTCTGAACCTAGTACAGTGAATAGTCCTTAAAAATGACCTAGTAAAATAAAAAAATACCTATTAAAAAAACTTTTATGAACCGGACTCCAGTATTGTACAAGTAGTAGTTGGTAAAATTTTAACAAGCTCTTGTCAACTTCAAATTAAACAAAGCAAAGCTCGCGGAAGTTCGCCGCGGTGTGAGAGGCGGCCGTTCGCATCCGGTGTAACCAGGTCAGGGGTTCCCGGGAACTCTTTATACCGGCGGTAAGGCGGGCGGCACACAGAGGCGACCTCCCTCATCCCTGGCGCATTGTAGGCTTAGATAGGATAATATGGCGGGCTTTAGCCGGCGAAATATGTATTGGATAGAAAATTAAGCACCGGCAACTGAAAACCAAATGATTGGTATACCTCTAAGTAATGATCGTTATTATCACTTTGCAGGGCGACCGCGTATCTTTTGCATCAATCATTGATACATCGCAATCACCTCCGATTGGCTGAATTTATGATATTAGCTGCGTCAATGGATTTCGTCCAATAGTGGAAGAGTGTTAACCAATCAGAGGTGATTGCGATATATCAATGATTGATGTAAAAGATACGCGGTCGCCCTGCTGATCGACCCACACTCTTTCGCTATTGGTCATAATGTACTGTCGCAGCAAGAATGTGAGAATGCCACGATATATCTAGTTTTGTGGAGAGTACCATAAGTTCAGCTAAACACGATTTAGTTTTTTTCGAAAATGAGCTGAACAGGTGAAATCGCAGTCAAGGACTGACTTGCCATCGAAAGTTTCACAGCCCGCATTCTTTTGTATTACGTTTACCTTTACTCGTAGGACTTGGAATTGGCTATTTGACAATTTTCGGAAAAGTACTTAAAAATGTACGTGGGTTCGTTTTATACCTTTTACATTTATCTTTTTTTCAAAAAAAGCGTTATTTATTAGAAATAAATACATTTTTAATACATTAATTTTACATTCGCGCGAAAACAGCCGGTCACGTGACATTTGCTATGTGACGTCATAGCTCAAATAAAAACAAAGCTAACTACGGCGCACCAAGTTATAAGTGATTTTGAGTGGAAAGTTTACAGCTTTTTTGATGCAATTGTGAAAATTACAAGCTACAAGACGTGTGTAGAAATACTATAAATAATTAATAATTAATTCGTATCCTGTCAAATTGTATAAACACATTCCTATAAACAATAAATACCTATGTCATAAACGTCGATAGCAGTGGTTACAGTTAATCTGCCGAGACCCGGAATTTAAATCGGATACATCTGCGATATTACTTTGTGAAGACCACTTTGATGTTAGTGTTCTAAAGAAATCAACTAAAAACTCTGATCTAGCAAAAATGAATTAAACCTAACCTAACATTTTCTTCATAAAACATGACATAAAATTAACATAAATTATATTTCTGTCACTTTACAGCAGCACTTTCTTAGGTCTTAAACACGAGACCTAATTACTATTACTTTGTGTATTTCGGCAATTACATTTTACATTAGAAAACTCAGCAGACCAAAAGTTTACACGCAGATAAATTTGCAACCATAAATTAATCGTTAGTACACACGACGTTTTTTTTTGAAATGTGACGTCACACGGGGCTCTATCATGACCGCCCGCGTTTCGCTTCTTGTAATCCACAGATAAAAAATCTCAAATTTGTTTTGCATAAATGAAATATTTACAATTTATTTTAATGCAAAATACATATTGTATAATTATTGTTAACCTACAAGCTACCAAATCTAACATATTTCATATTTTATAGTTACAGCTGTCAAGTAGCCAATTAGCTTCGTTTTAAAAAAACCGGCCAAGTGCGAGTCGGACTCGCGCACCGAGGGTTCCGTACAAACCTGTAGTAAGTTTTAAATTATTAAAAATATTTTTATTTTAAATATTTGAGTTGATTGAATGAAAGGTAAATTGCGGTTAACGATTTATGACGTATTAAAAAAAAAAACTACTAACTAGATCTCGTTCAAACCAATTTTCGGTGGAAGTTTGCATGGTAATGTACATCATATATTTTTTTTAGTTTTATCATTCTCTTATTTTAGAAGTTACAGGGGGGGGGACGGACACATTATACCACTTTGGGAGTGTCTCTCGCGCAAACTATTCAGTTTAGAAAAAAATGATATCACAAACCTCAATATCATTTTTGAAGACCTATCCATAGATACCCCACACATATGGGTTAGATGAAAAAAAAATTTTTGAGTTTCAGTTCTAAGTATGGGGAACCCCCAAAATTTTTTTTTTTTTTCTATTTTTGTAAGAAAATCTTAATGCGGTTCACAGAATACATCTACTTACCAAGTTTCAACAGTATAGCTCTTATAGTTTCGGAAAAAAGTGGCTGTGACATACGGACGGATAGACAGACAGACAGACAGACAGACAGACAGACAGACATGACGAATCTATAAGGGTTCCGTTTTTGCCAAATTTGGCTACGGAACCCTAATAAATTGCGTCCAAGGCCGTAATTACATTATTTTATTTATACGATCATATATTAAGTACATTACCGTTTATCTATGAGTCGTTATTCCTACGATTCACAGATAAACAGTTATGTAATAGAAATATATAGATAATGTAATAATGTAATTCCGGTCTAATGCAACCTATACTTGGTCTATGGAAGACTCGCTTCTGTACAAACCGCGCCTGATATGAGGTCAGGGTCGAGAAAACTTTGTCTCGCTTTAATAGGATTCCGAGAACGAAGCGCTTTCTAAAAGAAAATATTTTATTCTGACTTCGATTCCGTTTAGGAAATTGTGTGAAGGCAAAAAATACTTATAGGGTTTCATACTAATAACATAATATTAAGAAACTCGCAATCGCCCCCGGCTTCGCTATGGAGAATGTCGAAAAATTCGGTCCCGGACTCATGTCTCCCCTGATTGCCTCCCCGAGTCCGGGACCAAAAATTCTAGGTTTGTAGTAACTGGGGTTTGAGTCAGTGGGCGAGCGATTCGGGACTTCTCTACTTATTTATTTTACTAGCATAAGCTAACATAAGCCGGTGACTTCATCCGCGTGGATTACACAAATTTCAAACACCTTTTAAGAGACCTTAAGGGTTGAATTTTCAAAAATGCTATCTTAGCGGATGTCTACGGTAGCCAAATTTTATCCCGATCAGCTATCTGTATGCCAAATTTTAGCCCGATTTGTCCAGGTGTTTGTGGGCGTTGACAGATCAGTCAGACAATCGCCTGTTCCTTTTATATAGGTACTTATTTAGTCAGTTATTTATAGATCAGATTATTACTAGGCCACAGTCTTGGGAGATTACTTCTTAAAACTATTATGTCTAAATAGTAGAGCGCTAGGTAGGTACACAATAAATTTATCCGTATTATAACGACAATACAAAGATATTTAAATATCAAGTATTATTCGAGTATCATTCGCGTAGTATCCACGATGTAATTGGCAACTGTTAGCTTGCTCTCTGAGGCGTGGACAGGAAGCGAACCTACTTCCCCGACGCAAGAACACAGCGCGGTACTGAGCTAGTATTTAAAACAATATGTGCGTATTAATACTTACAGTGTACATGTTAAAAATGCACTAACTCGCATGTCGTAATTGACTAATCACAGCAAGTATAGTCCAACAAACTTATATCTGACACGGTGAGATATACAATTTCCTACACCTAATTTCAATCATCTAGGTGAGAGTAGCGTACAGTCAATCAAACTTATTTGGCGGTGGTCAAAATTGGAACTATGGATATGGGCAGTACCTATGGAAAACATTTTATTGTTGAATACTATATAAATGACAAAAAGAGCATGGATTGGACTCGCTCCAGCAACGCTTAGGAATGCGGTTACTTAAGTATTTACACATTGATGTAAGTAATTGAATTTTTTTTTTCAAAAGAGCTACCACCGAATTTCGTTAGGAATGACATTACAAACCAGTGGTAGATTCACTCGACGATTCAAAAACACTCGTCAAAGTCTACTTGAATAAAAAAGATTTGAGTTTGAGTCATAATATTTTGACGGTGTAACAGCCGGCCATCTTTCACTTGTCTAATATTGAAGTTGGAATGTATTTGCGTTGCGTTGCGGTGCGTTATCGCGGCGACGGTATGTCACGTGTCAGGGTTGTCACACGCGTGTCACGTGTCGCGCCTGACCCGGCGATCGCGTGTGCGCTGACCTTTACACGATACTAGCTTTTACCTGCGACATTGAAAGAGCTCTACCAATCCATACTTATATTAGACCAGCCATACGAAGCCTCCCACCAGACCAGACCAGAGAAAATTCAGAAATTATAAATTCCCAAATAGACCCGGCCGGGGACCGAATGCCGGACCTCCCACGTACAGATAACAGCGCTCAACACTGCGCCAGAGAGGACGTCATGTAATTGTAATTTAATGTGTTTGTCTGTCCGTCTGTCTGCTACATTTTCACGACCCATCCTGCTCAGTCGATTTTGACGAAACTTATCACAGTGTTATCAGCAGCTCAGCAACGAGTAGTAAACCAATGGTCTGTGGTTATCAGCTTTGTACGCTCGGGTTGCCTTTAAAAGATCACTTTAGTGATAAGGCCGACTTCGCGCATTACCACAGTTTCCTATTTTCTGTTTTGTATGCATAATTTTGTACCTGTGTGATAAGATGCAATAAAGACTTATTACTACTACTACTATTACAGAACTACAGAGATAGGTAGCATCCCAGGGACAAGTAAGGAGATAATTATAGTATCGACTAGTCTAAGATAAATATACCTACCAACCGCAATCCGACCACTTAATAAGTAAATAAGGTTAATTTAACAAACCGAGTCCTCAAAGTTTGTTTCAGAAATCGCACGTCAAGACCTATCTTCAAATACCTTCTACAGTTTACCTAGCAGACTAAATAATAGGTATACTAGCTAATGCTCACGACTTCGTCTTCGTGGAATAAGTTTTTCTAATTCCCACGGGAACTTATGGACGGACGAAACGGGAACACGGTTTAATTTTTTGGGATAAAAAGTAGCCTACATCACTCTCCGTCCTCAACTTTATCCAAATCAAGTCGATTCGTTACTCCGTTGCGGCATGATTGAAGGACAAACCAACAAAGAAACTTTTGCGTTCATAATATTAATTAGTATGATTCTATGCTAGTACTACTACTAGCCTAGTAGGTACATTTACTTACGAGCAAGTAGGTTAGGGGCGACTGTCAAGGGGGGTCACAGCCCACAGGGGGGTTACAGCCCCCTTGAGTTTCAGAACGTTTCGCTTAGGTTCTTAGAAACCGATTATGAAATATTTTTCTCATTATTCAAATCGGAAAAGCTCTGCCAATATTTCTTGAGATTTTTACTTCAATAATTTTTGATTTTTTAAAGTCTAAGCACTTCGTGGTTTTTAACGGAGAGAGGCACATTGTATTGTAATCTACTAGCGAATTCCCGCGTCTTCGTTCGCGTGAATACTTTGAAAAATAACCTGAAATTAACGGGCCGCCTTTTTGTATGTTGTCAGTCACAACTTCTGACTGATATTTTTGCAGTCAATAGAAAGGAGTTTTAATCAAAAAAAATCAGTCAAAACCACGTCAAAACTACTTTTGTGGGCTCTATTACCCTACACAGTCAACATAAAACATTATAACAATATTACGAGTAGGTATAATTATTAATTAGTCAAAACTACTGTAGACTAACCTTTAAGGTACCTACCTACAATTTACTCTGCGGTCAAATCTACTTTTGAATGAAAATACAGTCTAAGTATTAAGCTCTTTACAATGCAGAATGCACGATATTGTAAACACTTTACAATCGTGAATTGTCGAGCCAACATCTCCTGAGTATGCTCCGGTGTCGGAGTGAAACGTACGTTGACAATAATTTGAAAGATTTGTGTGGTGTGGTGTTGTGCCGGTGGCTATTGCTGGCTTCCTTGGCGGCGAATATCGCAAACTTAACGCTGTACCACATAGATTTGTCTGCTGTGGCGAGTTATACATATATCGCATTAAGCTTTTTTTTTCCTTGATTATCATGGACCTAGTAATGCCTGCTTCTTTCCAATACAGTGCTGACTGTAACATACCTATCCAAGTACGTGATGACGGTAATTTCATCACGTTAATCCTAAGCGCTCTCACGTCCTGTACGTCTTAACCTACAATGTCAACAATCCTCGGCGACCCAGCGAGGTGGACTCGAGTCCGCGCTCCACGACAGTTGACAGAGTTTTTACCAGGAACATCCCGTTTTAAATTAAAATGAGCAAAACTTTGGAACAAAATATCTACTTACAGTCCCACAAACTTAGGTATCTGGCCTGGCCAAAATTGAAACTAATTTTTGTGCCTGTTTAGTTTTTGTTTTTATTTTATTTTTCACTAGCTGATGCCCGCGACTTCGTCCATGTGTATTAAGGTTTTTTGGTTCCCGCGGACACTTGAATATTCCGGGATAAAAAGTAGCCTATTTGTTATTCTGTGCTATAATGATTCTATCTCTGTATCAAATATAAAGATCCGTTCAGCCGTTCTAGCGTGATTGAGTAACAAACATCCATCGATCCATCTCCATCATCCATAATATAATATTAGTATATAGATACCTACTAGCGACGCTGTCACCGGGTCAGAATAAGTATGTGAGACTATATACACAACTAGCGGACGCCCGCGACTTCGTTCGCGTGGCATAAGTTTTTTTATTCCCATAGGCATTCCTTAATTTTCCGGGAAGAACCCATTAAAAAAAACCCGTCGATCCGTTGCTCTGTTGCGGCGTGATTGAAGGACTATATAACGTCCTTTGGGATAGAATTTATAAAAACTGTGAATTATGTATTTCATAATTTAAACCGATAGCCCAAATATCAAGTTTCACGGCTATTTAACTTGAAAAACGCCGGCCTTTTACACCAACTTACAACCCCCATTTTACCCGTTTGGGGGTGGAATTTTGAAAAACTGTTACACATGTACTTCTTTATATTATACCGAAAGCCAAAATACCAAGTTTCGTTGTTATATAACTTGAAAAATATGTTAATAAATGAAGGACATTCATCCCCTATTTCACCCCTTTGGGGGTCAAATTTTCAAAAAATGGTGAAACTTCTGCATATTTAACTGAAAGCCCAAATGCTAAGTTTCATCACTATAACTTGAGAAATGAAGGACTTTCATACAAACTTTCAACCCCTATTTTACCCCTTTAGGGGTGGAATTTTGAAAAACTGTGCCACACGTACTTCTTTGTTTATTACCTAAAGCCAAAATACCAAGCTTCGTTGATACAACTTGAGAAATATCTTGAGAAATGAAAGACTTTCATACAAACTTTCATCCCCTATTTTACCCCTTCGGGGAAGAATTTTCAAAAACTGTGAAACACGTGTTTCTTTATTTTTTACCTATAACTCATATACTAAGTTTCATGGATATAACTTGAGAAATGACGGAATTTCATACAAACTTTCAACCCCTATTTCACCCTCTTACGGGGGAATTTTGAAAAATCCTTCCTTAGTGAGCGCCTACGTTACAAAAGGAAGCTACTGTCAAAATTTCAAGTCTAACCCTAGCGGTTTAGGCTGTGCGTTGATATATAAGTCAGTCAGTCAGTCAGGACTTTAAATTTTATATATTTAGATTTAATTTCGGTCACATCAAAATACTTCTACATGAGTTTTTTTATCTACTACAAGTTAGCGCTTGACTGTGATCTCAACTGGGTTAGGGATGATGCAGTCTAAGATGGTAGTGGGCTAACCTGACAGGGGTACCTACGGCTAACGGCAGGTATATTGTGAATAAAGAATATTGTGTGGCTCAACTAGATTAAGAAGAAGAAAAAAAAAAACGGCAGGTATATTAAACCTATATCTATAATCGATTTCTACACGGCATCGTTCCGGACGCTTGGTGGCACGTCTTATCCGATAGGGTGGAAACAAGGGCCGAAGCCATCAGACCGGACCAGAGAAAAATCTAATAGGTACTTATGATAAATTCCCAATTTCACCCTAAATCGGGATCGAATCCGGGACCTTCCGCTTAGAAGACAACAGCGCTCACAGTCCCTTACCCATGTCTGAGGTCGAGTATAATTATTAATTTTTAATTGTTTTTTTACAGGTATGTGCAAATCCACACCTACACTGAAAATCAAAATACTTAGTATGGGTAAGCTATATCTTCGACCGATTGATCAGAAAATCTATAAAAAAATTAATTGGTGCTTTATCGTTTCTCTTCAGTAGGTACTTTCTTTTTTTTTACAAATTATTATGCTAAATTATAATCACAACTACAATTCGAAATTAGTTTTGATACGTTTCAAATATTAAAATATTGTCTTTGCTATAATTATTATATCATAGTGAATTGCGATAATAGTGAAAAAACCTTACTTGAAAACGTTTACGCTTACGCGTTTGCCAAATAGGTTTCTGCGATTTATATGTAAGGTATTAAGGTACCTCTTATGGAAAATTATACCATACATTGATATACACGAATTGCCATCGGCCTCACAATTAAATCGTATAGTTAACTCTCTACTCTAAATAATTGGAACAATTTAAAAAGGTAGGTTAAAACATGGCAAAAAGTTATTTAAAAAAAAGTACAAAATAAGCATCAAGAACTGGCTCTTGGTTTAGCTTCGAGCTATGAAGTTTGGTTTTGGTTTTGTTTGTGCTTTTTAACCTCTACACGGTAAACTCGTGTAGTAATTATAGAAAACCGGTACACATGTGTTCCCAGACGAGTCGAGTTAAGGCGAAACGCTCACCTGTAGGTTGTAGTGGATGGAAGTAAGTGGCTACTCAGATGGGCCACAAAACAAACACTTTACATACGGCAGAATTGTGAATGTACCTACACATTGAAACCTTTACACCTAAAGTGAGAACCTGATCCTCATTGAAAGTCGGTTATCTATACTTAATATTATAAATGTGAAAGTGTGTCTGTCTGTCTGTCTATCTGTCTATCTGTCGAATACGCTTTCATGGCCCATCTGTTTTTGATGGTACATGAAACCGATTTTGATGAAATTGGATACAGGGATAGGGTGTAGCCCGGGGAAGGTCATAGGCTACTTTTTATCCCGGAAAATTAAAGAGTTTCCGCGGGAATCAAAAAACCTTAAACCTCACGGACGAAGTCGCGGGCATCACCTAGTAAAAATATATAGCATCAGAGCTTAGATCACAGACTCTTCACAAGTCTTTATTTCACTTCAATACGTGCAGAATTAAGCTAAGCTAAGTATGCGTCAATCCCACCAATAAGAGCGCTTGATTTCCATAGCTTAGATCGCTAGATGTTAGATCAAGCGCTCGTATTGGTGGGTTTGACACACATCCGTAGCTTAGCAACTGATGGATTCTCTTGTGGAGACCTGCAGTGCGACCGCGTAACTTTTGCATCAATCATTGATGGATCGCAATCACCTCTGATTGGTTAACACTCTTCCACAATTGGACGAAATCTATTGAAGCAGCAAGAATACCATAAATTCAGCCAATCGGAGATGATTGCGATGTATCAATGATTGATGCAAAAGATACGCGGTCGCCCTGCTGAAGGGAGCCCTAAGTACTACAAGTTACACACTCTTTTGAAATTGCACGTTTCGATTGTGACGTGTTCAGCGCCGGCCTTTGGTGAATCTAAGAGCGACTGTGGTTTCTTAAATTTATTAAAGCTACCTATTATTATTCGTTTTGTGCCCTGAGTATAAAGATATTTTTATTAAATTGAAACCGCTTTAGTTGTGTGACGTCGTGTTACATTTTAAAAGACTATGACTTAGAAGAAATACTGTGTTTTTATCATAGACATTTTCAAGATCATTTTGATGCATCTAACTAAACTTGATGACCGTAAATTGATGGAAAATGTCACCAATCCGAGAACACAGAATGAGTCCGCAATTCTGTGCTCATTGTTGTGTGTGTGACATTTTTTCACTGTTGTGCGGTTGTGTTTGTGGCACGTGTACAAGGACCCTAAGGTTTGAGTGCATACGCGTTGCCGTGTACTTAGTATGTTAAAAAAGTTTTTCTGTTCACGTTTTAGTAACTATTTTGTAGTTATGTAGAGATTTTGCTTGAATATGCGTATCAACTATCACGTATGTAATACTAGCTAATGCCCGCAACTTCGTCCGCGTGGATTTTTGGTTTTTTGGTTCTCGCGGGACTCTTTATTATTCCGGGATAAAAGTAGTCTATGTCATATTCCAGACTATATCTATCTCCGTTCCAAATTTCATTCAGATCCGTTCAGTATAGATATAATCATGCCCATATGGAATGCTAGCAAAAATGCTGAATTATTGCATTTCCGCGTTGAGCAGCCAAGCTGATATCTACTTTGCGCAAGAAATGAGCAAGCCCTATGAGACAACTAACTTTCTTTGATTTGGAAATAACTTAAAACTTACTCTTGCTCGGGTCCTTGCTTGGTAAAATATGTTAATATTTAAAACGACAACAGGATGAGCAAAGGGCCAAGGTTCCTTACCTCATAAAGTTAATAATTGAATACATACTGTTCTTGTGAATAAGTTATTGTCCAAGTTGGCAATGCAATATTTTGTGCGGAGGTCGCGACCTCAGGTGACACTGCTGAGGTCGTGACCTTAACCAAGCGCATCCTTTTTCCCTGAAGATGACGACCTCCCTGGCGCAGTGTTGAGCGCAGTTGTCTTAACGTGGGAGGTCCCGGCTTCGATCTCCGTCAGGGTCAATTTGGGAATTTATAATTATCTAAATTTTCTATGGTCTGGCCTGGTGGGGGGGGCTAGTTACCACCCTACCCGCAAAGACGTGCCGCCAAGCGATTTAGCGTTCCGGTACAATGCCGTGTAGAAACCAATTAGGGGTATAGGTTTAATATAACTGCCATACCCCTAACAGGTTAGCCCGCTACCATCTTAGACTGACTGCATCATCACTTACCATCAGGTCAGATCGCAGTCAAGGGCTAACTTGTTATTAACAAAATAAAATAAAAAAGATGCGCAGCGCGGCGCGGCACGTAGCGGCAAGTATGCTTATTTCTTTGTATGAGTTTGTATGGAGGTAGGCACACTTAGGCGACGCGGCACTGAGATGCACTGTGCGACGCGGCCCCGTACAAACTCATACTAATAATATTTGCCGCTACGTGTCGCGCCGCTCCGTGCATCTCAACTACGGCTAGACCTTAAATGCGATTGAATAAATTCATTTGTACGGAAACCATCATAAATGAAATCCATACTTAATATTATAAATGCGAAAGTGCGTCTGTCTGCTACGCTTTCACGGTCCATCTATTCCACCGATTTTGATGAGATTTGGTATACAGGTAGGTAACATCCCAGAGAAGGACTTAGCTTAAAGAAAATTAAAGAGTTCCCGTGGGAATTACAAAAACTTAATCCACGCGGACGAAGTCAAGGGCATCAGCTAGTAAATAATATGTTCACGACTTCATTGCCATCCCGATCCATCGTCAGCTCCTTAATGTGCTGAGGTATTATACTGTGAGAATAAGAAGGGTTAAGCCACCACCACGCTGACCAAGATCAAGGTGCGAGCAAACTTCACTACAAACCTTTGAGAACATGTTGAGAACAATATGAAGAACTCTCGGGCGGGATGTCTAATTGCTTGAAAGTCAAAAATTACACGACTCCGAAAAGTTTGAGGTGTGTGCCCGGGATCCAAACCCCACACTTCCCGAATAGAAGCTCGAATTTTAATAAAATCACTAGACTGCGTGCATTAAATAAATTCATACTAATAAGTGCGAAAGTGTGTCTGTCCATCAGTTACCTTTTCACGGTTGATAAGCTTAACCGGTTTTGATAAAACTTTGTTCAGGTTGATACTTTTTCAAGATTTCCAAGAAGATAAGAAGATCCTCAGCTTGTGTTATAACTATAAGTACCCAGAATGTAAACGAGTTGATGGCTAATCAGTAGTAGTTCCTAGATATAAATCAATGTTATGGTAATTACAATAATTCCCTCGAACGATCTCATTGTGTGTGACAAGCTCGCGTCATTCATTGTTCGCGACAAACATTATAAGGCCAAGTGCGAGTCGGACTCGCGCACCGAGGGTTCCGTACAAACCTGTAGGTAATATTATAAGTAAAAGTTTAGGTATTTTTATTGCTAATGAAATCCATATTAACATTAGTAAGTTTAAAATTATTAAAAATATCTTTATTATAATATGATGTAACTAAAAATTTATCCTTCTCGCAATTTTTCCTTTATCTGTGCTAGAAGACGTTGCTTCGTACCAAATTTCAAGATTCTGAGTTCACGGGAAGTACCCTGTAGGTTTAGATTTCCTTGCGAGTGTCGAAAATTTGCAGCATAAACGGCTGTATCTTTTGATTGCGTTGGCTTAGAAGTTTGAATTTTTCACAGCTCCAACCTTCAAGGGACAGGGAGAGTATTTGATATGAATTTCAGCTTTCAGCAGCTCCATGCGTTCCTGAGAAGAAGGGCCTTGATAGACAGACAGACGGGTGACAAAGTGATCCTATAAGGGTTTAGTTTTTCCTTTTGTGGTACGGAACCCTAAAAAGATCATTGGGTACAACGCGTGGAGGCAGACGCGTTTTACACAAACACGAGGAAAATCTGAGGTCGCATGTTGCAATCATTCAATTATTATTCATCTAATAAGTACCTAGTTATTACTGAAGCGGATGACAGGCTACTAGTGGTTAAGACACCAGACCAATCCGGGTGGTCACAGGCTCGATTCCCAGGCCCCTCTGACTTTTCGGAATAACAGGTACATAGTGAGTGATTCGAGACTTCTCTACTTATTATATTTTTATTAATTACTAGTAAGTAAGTATATTATATATTTTGGTGTATTTCTTGCTATGTACCTATTTTGATTTAAATTCTTTAGTCAAGCCATTTACTAAATTGCTTAATAAATTATCATACCTCACTTTGTTACCTACTACCTAATATGTTTCTTCTTACCCCAACTATTTCTCTTTACATTGTACGCACTGTGATCTCAACCCTGTCCCCACTGAGAATACCTCTAGGTATTAAGTTCGCCTTTGTACATTGTTTTAATTATGTGCAATAAATAATTTAAACAAACAAACAAACAAATTAGTTGACTGCGTCCGAATGGTTTAAGGTTTTTAAATTCCCTTGGGAACTCTTACATTTTCCGCTATAAAAAGTATGTCTATGTCACTCTCAAGGTCCTCAGCTATACTCGTGCAAAAAATCACGTCGAACCGTTGCTCTGTTGTGGCGTGATTGAAGGACAATTCAACAAACAAACTTAATTTCGCTTAATATTAGTATGATCGGTATGACACGTAACACATTTATCTCCGCTAGCGCCATTCAACAGCTGGTAACCGACAATGGCCGTCAGCGCGTCCCATTGTCGGCCGATGGCGAGGTTATCGCGCGGCGGTCACTGCCGCCACCACCGGCGATGACAACGACCGATACCTACCACACGGATAGCTGTTGTTGTATGTAGGGATCCTTTTTTATTGAAAACAATACTCTTTCCCTCTCTTTACGTCGTATTCCTCATTACTGAGGATCGTGACCTCTTTCCATTAATTAAACTCGTAGGTTTTTGTAACGATTATTATCAGTTGTTAATATTCTAGTTATAATACGGACCGACGGCTTAACGTGCTCTCCGAGACACGGAGGGAATGAAAAGGCCAAATTTGAAACTCCAAATTCGGTCACCCATCCAGTTACCGACTTGGTTAACGTTGCTTAACCTTCCCATTCAACTGATATGCGTTGTCACAACTAGGCCACTCGTCCCTCGACACTACAATAAAACAATACAATAGAACTTAAAGTTAGTTACTTACCTTTAACTTCATTACTAATTCGTAAAGAAATCCGAAAGAATCTAAGGATCCGTTTAGAAAGGATTTTTTGAAAATACAATCCCTAGGGGGGTATAATAAAAGGAGGCTCCTGAAAAAAGCTTATTATACCTACTGTTGAAAATTATGCATAAATGATAAAAGAGCACATGGATTTGACTCTCTCCAGCAATGCTTTGGACAGCTATACCTAATTGTAAAAAAAATGTTTTCAAATGAGCAACCACCGAGTTTCTTGCTGGTTCTTCTCGGTAGGAATGGCATTGAACCAGTGGTAGATTAACTCGACGATTTAAAGGCACTTTTCAAAGTTTACTTGAATAAAAAAGTTTTAAGTTTGAATTTGAAAATAGAGGGTTGAAATTTACCGTTTAAGTCGCCTACGTCGACTTCCTAGAAAGTTGGATTCACAAAATGTTGAATTCCTAAAATGACTATTCCTAGAATGTTGAGTTTTTAAAATTTTGAAAGTTTGAAACCAACCAAAATCTTAACTTGAACTTAAAACGTGTGTATAACTGCGGGTAAAAGCTAGTATATTCTGAGACTTCTAGCCTAGCGAGAGGAGACTCTAGCCTAGTGGGACGACTCGGACGAGGCTGGAGGCTGCTGAGACAGGCTCCGCGCGCGGCCCTGACAGAGGTCGACGACCGCCGCGGTTCATTACCAGCACAGAGCGCATCGGCGTAGAGGCAATCTATACTGAGGATTACTGATGCCTCGGTGACAAGTACACGGGCAAAGGCATATACAGTGTGATTCCTCATACAATAAGATATAATTTGCCAAATTGTGGGTATCAACAGCTGTTTTTTTTTTTTTTAAAAACTTATTTATTCAAGTAGACTTGACTTTTGAATCGTCGAGTGAATATATCACTGGTTCGGAATGCCATTCCTACCGAGAAGAACCAGCAAGAAACTCGAGTGTTTTGTATATGCATGAAATAAGTTTGGTTTTCAAAAAATAGTCCCGTTCACAGTTAATTGCCAGTGCTAGTCATAAAAAGCACATAATATTAGGTAATATCACACTGGCCTAAACTAGGCCCATTGTTAACGACGAAAATAGTAGGTACATTACTGCCCAGGACGGAAATAAAGGAGTTTACGGCTGAGTTATATTGTAAGGACCAGGCGAAACTGTGTGCGTTTGAAATTTCAAAATATGGCTTTTACTGCATATCCAGTAAAATAAATAAATTGAAACTCTAGTTGATTTGTCCGCTGCAATTAAATAATTAATTAAACAATTAGTTTAATTTCATCAACACCTGTTCATTCATACTTCAAAGCAATTCCATCGCCAGTTGTTATCGTCACAGAGTTCTACGTACCTACAACTTATTTTACGTTACACCCGGCCCCGTCGCATCAATCAACTCGGCTATTTTAAACGTACCTTAATTAATATTAATTTCTTGAGATGAAAATAGCATGATAATAATTATTATATTCAGCTATTTAAAGGTTAGATTGTTAATCATTTTGGCAGACATTGAATTGTATTTATTTTGAGCGTATTGAAAGATGATATATCATTATGATATATCATCATTCATCACATTCCGGCTGATGACACTCTATTTGTTTTCCTGATATATTCGTGGAAAATAATAACATATTAATAAATATATAATAGGTACAGGTATGCCTCCAAAAGAAATAATACTTAACGAGCTGTGGTAGCCGAGTACTTAGATCCATACTGAAAAAAAAATCTGATCCATATAAAATTGTGTCTATCTGTCTGACTGCTCCGCTTTGCCACCACATATTTACCACCGGTTTTGATGAAATTTGGTACAAAGGTAGGCTGTATCCCGGGGAAGGACTCTATATTTTTGAAAATTCAATATCGAGAGTTCTTCGAGCACATACCTACGAAAAGTTTGACATCACACAATATAAATCTGTGCTAATAAGGTAGAAGCAATAAACATTCGCATTTTGGCAATTTCATTTATCTACATAATTTAAAAAATAATATGGAAAGTCTGGGAGCATTTTAGAAAACTCATATACGTTTCCGAATTAAACAAAAAATTATAGTTTGAAGCATTGTTTGGATGTATGTGTCACCGTAAGATTGTAACAACCGTAAGATTATAATCTAACTCGCGAAATTGTAAGATTGTAAAAACCGTTAGATTATAATCTAACTCGCGATATCGTAAAATGTCGAAAGATTACAATATAACGCATTATTTTTCGGTAAATTGTAATCTGTAGTTTTTAAAAGAAAACTTTCAGAAATGAAATTGTAAAAAATGAAATCAAAAAGAAATGCCCGGTCGTCTCTGTGTCGCAGCTGGTCTGTACGCGGTGCACAAAGGATTAGTGATCAACAATACAATAGTGGGCACCAATGTTTTTTAGTTCAGTTTGTTCCGGGCTTCGGCCGCGCGATGGTCGCGGTACATTCTACATTCTATTGATTTATGTACAGATCTCTACATTGAATTAATCGTTGTTCTGGGCCAAGATCAGAAGCTCAATTGTCTAAGCGAATCGTAATCATTTGACAGCTTAAAACATATTAATCGAACTGTTTAAGGAGTTCATACATGCATTTGACGTGCAGGCATCTGTGAACTCCTCAAACAGGTCGAATTATACGTTTGACAATCGGTTACGATTACAATTTCCATAATTGACTATTAGTCAAATAAATTACTTTTTTAATGATTATATTAATAGAGGATATCCCTAAAGTAGTAATATTCATGTCCCCTGTTAGTTTTATTACTATCCATTCATTTTAAACTATCGATCAAAGTAAAAAAGGTGCGTCGAATTTCGATGACGTCACTGTTCAGTTTTTCATACAAAATCATATACTAAGCGCGCGTTTTGACCTTTGAAAAAAGTTGCTGATTTGACTAATTGACATACTTTTTATCGCGGAAAATTAAGGAGTTCCAATGGGAATCAAAAAACTAGATCCGCGCGGACGAAGTTGCGGGCATCAGCTAGTTGTACAAAAATTTGTGGCACAGGGGAATAAAGGATGAGTCGATATGAAAAAAAAAGCGTCAGTAAAATGTTCGAAATGAGATTTTAATGGATGCGGTTTTAATACAAAAGCCTTTTCCAGCGCGATAGCCTGAATGTACTATAAAAGTATACTCGTATTTTTAATTATTTTTGTAATTCCTCAAACTTCCTGTTCCATATATCATCATCTCAACTCACACTTTCACAATGATAAGGATAAATCCATCGTCCACCACACTGGTTAAAATAACGTGCAATTGGCAGTCTTAACACACCTTTGAGAACATTTTCGGTGAACTCGGAGGCATTCAGACCAGCCCCCTACATTATACTTTAAGTATACTAGCTGATGCCAACGACTTCCTCCGCGTGGATTGAGGTGTTTCTGGTTCCCGCGGGAACTCATTAATTTTCCGGGATAAAAAGTAGCCCATGTGTTATTCCAGACTATAATCTATCTCTATGCGAAATTACATCCAGATCCGTTCAGCCGTTTTGGTGTGATTGAGTATCACACATATCAATTTGTAACCAAAAACTACAAAGGAGGTTCTTCTAAATTCGAAATGTATTTTTCTACGAATTAAAGTAATCCCAATAAGATGCAATCAGCTCCCGCCCACTCAGCATCCAATATGTTCATCTCAGAGGGATGTACGCCCTCTTCGGGTCGTGGGTCAATTAATTGGCGCGACATGACCTGGCGACCTTTAATCAGCTACCCTCAAACGACTTCAATACTCCAATGCTATTTGGGGTGGTTCTTTATAAAGATGTTTTCCATAGAATAGGTGCACTTTATCTTCTGAATGTCTCTGCGTCGTATTTCTCGTAGCTGAGGGTCGTGACCCCTTTCCATTAATCAAATAATAGTAGGAGTTTTCTTGGGATAACAATACGTTATTTTTGGCATGGGTATTAGTTGGACCTGGAGAGTGACAAAGGCTACTTTTTATCCCGATAAATTAAGGATTACCCGCGGAAATAAAAAAATACTTAAACCACGCGGACGAAGTCGCGAGCAGCTAGTCTTTTTATATTTCGAAGACAATTATATTTTGGTTAATATAAATAAAAGGTTAATTGAAGTTTTTTAATTAGATACTCTTAAACTTAGGATTCCACTTTATTCAAAGTATTCCTTTTGTTCCGCACTGTTGCCTACGGAACTTATACAAGTATATGCTTGGATCTCGGGAAGGATTTGCTCAACAATAAAACAGTTCTCTATGTACAAAACATGACACATTTATTCTTCATAAGCATATACAACAAGCAGTTTTGATTTTACAACAGACTGACTCACGGGTAGGTTTAGACACGACCTACTCGTGGCCAAACACAACAAAAGTTATACACATAACACACAAGAACATAACACATAAGAATCTAAAAGCTACAACATATTACACGAGTCAATTATAAACAATAATAAAGTACACAACGGGTTATTGCGCGAGTAGGTATCGACACGACCTACTCGCGGACATACACACAAAGGGAGTTTATAAATGACAACATTATAGGAATACACATACCTATATTATGACCTAAATATGGAAAAACATATGATTATAATAAGTACACATCAATAAAGGCTAGTACCTATTATACACAGAAAAGGTATATATCAGCTAAGATTAACACCTATACATTAAACAAGAAGGAATTTAACTATCCAATGAATAACTGTTAGAACGATAATAAGAATTTAATTTAAGAGCTTATCAATACGGATTAATAAACAAACATACCGAATACCAACTTGTACAGTAACATTAAGGTTAGGGAAAATAATGAAAATTTCTGTTAAGGGGCCGTATTCAGCAAAATGTGCAACTAGTTTTACGTTAAAATAATTACAAGTTAATTTATTAAAGTCATTTACTTACGGCCTCACTGATCACTAACGGTGTGTTCACTAGCACTACCGAACCATTATCGCAGACGTCTGCGCTGCGAGCGTAACCGCATGGGATGACGCAGCCTTCTTATCGTTGTACGTCGCGATGCACTATGAGAAGCTACCGTCAAGGATCGTCGTCGACGGTTCCACGTTACTACACGTTGCCTACGGCGCTGTATACGCCGCCGCACTGCAACCACTCGGCGTTCCAGCTGGCCTGGATCGAAGGAGATACGTAGCTCGGGAGCTCGCACTCGATGACTCGTGGACGGTATTCGCACGGTTCGGGCATATGGGTCAGCTGTTCGTGTTAGCAATGCCACGTTCCGTCTGGGCCGGCCGACGAAGGCTGCTAGTCTTAGCCTAGGTACTGGTTGGGGCAGGTTATTGACCCCAACCCGGCCAGTAGGTATGAATCGAACCCATCGCGGAGGGCGGTGACCCCTACGTAGTTGATGCCCGACCGCGGGCCGTTGACCCGATGATGACGACAGCTTGGATAGAGTGTAGTGACCCCAGAGCATATACCTATAAGGCGATATAAATATCACAGCCTTCCTCAGCCAGGGATCTGGCTTCGGAGAGGTACTCGGCTAGCAGCCGCTCTGTTATTCAGGTCACTTACCCTGAGCTGTTTTTCACTGAATTTAATCACTGAGCTATGGGAGGTACTTTTGCCCTATACTGCCCTATTTACTATTTCACTGTTATAATTTCACTTCAAAGCACTGGAACGATTTCTCCTTGCTTTTTGGCCGGTTATATTCCCATATCTGAACCGGCACATGAATGTCGGCGCCAGCGAGCAATGCCAATTTTTCTCCAATCAGGAGCCAGGGGGTGGAGCCACCGGTCCAAAGTGCACCAACGGTCTCGACATATACACTTTCCTTGTCTTGCCCTGACGCCTGTTCTGGCTCCATATATGCTCTCTCTGTCTTATATATGGTCACTCGCTCACTCCTACGTTCATATACTCAAAACGCGGCGTACGCGCTTCTCATTTTGTTTTAGACCGCTCAGCTGTCCGCAACATCCTCCCCCCGGCGCAGGCTCCCTCTCAAGGAGACGCAGCCTCTTCCTCAACCGGGAGGACAGCTAGCTTCCTAGTTGGTCTTCGAAACACACCTCCTTGTGTTCGTACATCTGCACATCGTATCTCGCCGTCTGGTCCCTCATAAGTCCTTTCTACAATTCCTCGTGGCCATACATTGCGAGGTAGGTTAGGGTCGACTACGACGACGAGATCTCCCTGCTGTAATTGTCGTGATGCTTGGGCGGCGCTGCCACGAGGCACCAAATTGGGTAGGTATTCTCTCACCCATCGCCTCCAAAATTCGTCGGCAAGCGCCTGTGCCGCTCGCCAGGTTCTCTTATCTGCCGGGTGGCACGGTCCTACCACGGGCAGTCCTGATGATGATCCTATCAGGAAGTGGTTCGGAGTCAGTGCTTCAGGGTCCTCAAGGGTCACGGAAACATGCGTTAAAGGACGGGCGTTGATCGCATGCTCGGCCTCTACCAGCAGGGTATGCAGTGTTTCTTCCTTGGGATGCTTCTGTTCCAAGGTGGCGCTCAGTGCGTTCTTCACTGAGCGAACCAGTCTTTCCCATGCGCCTCCTTGATTTGGCGCGCCAGGAGGTATGTACTTCCAGCTTATCATTTTGTTCATACAGAATTCTCGCAGAGGTTCGGCCCACTCCTTCCAAGCTGCTCTCATCTCCACGTCAGCTCCTCGGAAATTGGTCGCATTGTCCGAGTACATTACACTTGGCCAGCCTCTTCTCGCAGCCATCCTTCTAATGGCCTGAATCGCTGAATCAGTGGAGAGGCTTGTTACCAACTCTATGTGTATTGCTCGTGTGGTTAAGCAAGTGAAGAGGGCACCCCACCTTTTCTCGTGGCGCCTGCCGATGGTTACGCTCATGGGCCCGAAGTAGTCCACACCCGTATTCTTGAAGGGGCGGCTGAAGGGCGCCAGTCTTGCTTTCGGCAAGTCACCAAAGGCTGGTACTTTTGGAACCGTCTTGTGAATCTGACATCGCTGGCATGTCCTGGCTACGGCTCGTACGGATGGGCGCAGGTGCAGGATCCAATACCTTTGGCGTAGGTCATTTACAACACGTTCATTTCCTGCATGTCCTGCGGCTTCATGTTCCTTTTGAATCATCATCCGTACTAGCTTATGTCGTCCATCCAATATGATTGGCCGCTTCTGGTCGTTATTTACTGGTGCGGCGTCAATTCGTCCATGCACTCGCAGTAGGCGATCCGTCCCATATATTGGATCTAATTTATACAGTCGGCTAGAGCGAGGCACTGGCTGCCCTCGCTTTAATAACCGAATCTCCTCGTCGAAGCTTTCTTCCTGGGCTCGTTCTAGCCACAGCTTCTCAGCCATTTGGAGATGTTGTACCTCTAGTTGCGTGCTTTTACGTATCCATTTCGACGCAATGTAGAGGACTCGTGCCGTTGCTCGTATCAGCACGTCCCATTTACGTATTCGGTTAATGTCAGGCATCGCTTCCCAATGTTTCGGCGGTCCCTGAGTTACGTGATGCACGAGAACTTCTTCCTCGGGCTCCCCCCGTTCTTGGACCGTCTCCGCGGGCCAGTCAGAATTCGGTCGCCGCAGAAAGCCTGGTCCCTCCAGCCACTCTGTTCGTGGACCAGATATGTACGAGGAGCGCGTTGCATCGTCCGCTGGGTTCTCCTTGGTTGGCACCCAGCGCCACTGTGATGGGTTTGTTCGCTCGGCAATCTCTCCTAGCCGATGCGCCACAAAGGGTGTATACTTTTTGGCATTCGTTCTTACCCATATAAGAACTGTTCGGGAGTCTGACCAAAATGTCGTACTCGTTACCTCCCAACGATGTTCCTTTTTTACTGCATCTGCAAGTCTTGACCCGATGACTGCTGCCTGAAGTTCCAGTCGAGGGATGCTGGTACTCTTCAGCGGAGCTACCTTAGCCTTAGATGCCGCCAATCGAACGGTGACGGTCCCATCTGGCTTTTCAATACGCCAATATGCCACGGCTGCATAGGCTAGCTCACTCGCATCGCAGAACACATGCAGCTGTTTCTCACTGTCATCGTCCATTGTTTCATAGCACCGAGGTAGTCGAAGCTGCCCGATGTTGTTCAATCCTTGCATCCAGGTGAAGAACTGCTTCGCCTGTTCGTTGGGTATGGGCTCGTCCCATCCAACGTCCAATCGCCATAGCGATTGTAACATAATTTTGGCCACTATTGTGTAAGGTCCTAGAAAACCAAGCGGGTCATAGATCGACATTACCGCACTCAATGTTTCTCTTTTGGTAGGTGCACGTTCCATGTCTTTCACCTCCTTCCTTACTCGTGGCATGGTTGTGTTGAATCCCAATTCATCCTTTTGGGAATCCCATATAAGACCCAATGTCTTTTCCTCATTGTTCATTCCTGCCATGAGAAGCGTTTGCGTCTTGCAGCAAAGCTCTGGGGGAATGTGGCTCAGTATGCTTCTCTCGTTGGAGTTCCATCCACGAAGCATAAAACTTGCTTGCTTATGCACGAAGTCTACATCCATCACCACCTTTTGAGCTTCTTCTATCGTCCTGAAGCTATCCACGAAGTCGTCCATATAGTGACTCTTGGTGATTGCGTCCAATGCCGCTGGATGAGAGAGTTCAAATTCCTTCGCGTTCTTGTTGCGTACGCTGTGTGCCAGAAACGGAGAACACGTTGCCCCGAAGATCATGGAAGTCATCTTATACTTCTTGGGGGGCTGTTGCCGGTCATTCCCTCGCCATAGGAACATCTGAGATGGTTGATCCTCTTCTCGGATTTTGACCTGCAAAAACATTTCTTGTATATCCGCCGTCACTGCTATCGGTTGTTCACGGAACCGATACAATATGCCAGGCAGTGACTGCAAGAGGTCCGGTCCCTCTAACAGTTTCTGGTTGAGACTTGTTCCATTGCACACTGCAGCAGCATCGAAGACTAGCCGTATCTTTCCTGGCTTGTTTGGGTTTCTAACCGCGAAGTGCGGGAGAAACCACGCTCTGTCTTCATTTTCTTCCTGGCCGCTGCATTCTACTGCATACGTCTTGTCCAACAAGTTTTCTATCTGAGCCGTATAACTTTCGGCGAACGCTGCATCACGGTCCATCTTCCGTTCCATAGTCTTCAGTCGACGGAAGGCATTTTCGAAGCTAGGTGGCATCTTTACATCATCATAACGCCACGGCAATCCAACTTCGAATCGTTGACCAGTCCTCCGGGTTGTATTCTCAAAAACCCGAACAGCACGTTCGTCTTCTGGCTTCACCTTTTGTGCCATACTCACTCCCAATGCATCGATATGGAAGTGTGTCTTTACCATTTCATGCAACCGCTCGTCTGGGTCCTCGAACAGACGCGACGGCTGCAACCGCTCACCTGGGTCCTCGAACAGATGCGACGGTTCTTGAGCTTCATTAAATCCATGCTCAGTACATAGGTTCGGCTCCTTCCTATCAGGAGCTTTTACCTCTTTATGGTATTTTCTTTTCAGGCCATCACTTTTTTGATGCCTCATGTGAAGATGATGAATCCTATTATCCACCATTTCCTGCAACCGCTCGTCTGGGTCCTCGAACAGACGCGACGGCTGCAACCGCTCACCTGGGTCCTCGAACAGGTGCGACGGTTTCTGAGCTTCAAATCCATGCTCAGTACATAGGTTCGGCTCCTTCCTATCAGGAGCTTTCCCCTCTTTATGCTCTTTTTTCTTCAGGCCATCACTTTTTTGATGCCTCATGTGAAGATGATGAAGCCCACTTTCTAGCCGTTCATCCAAGAGCATCCTAGGCAGGGGTCCCATAATCATCCAACCTAGGCTTGTGCGGACGGCCACCGGCTCTTTCCGTGCGCCCGCACGAATTTGTCGTGAGACAATTAGGTGCCAATTATCAACACCTATTAGGATCCGCGGTTCTGCCCCCATGTAGCACACGTCTTCTGCATTAAATTCCTGAAGGTGCGTGTACCGTCTGACACTTGCGGGAACGGTTTGCGGATGCAACTTCATATTCCGAACCGTACTTGCAGTTATTGTTTCAAACTGTCCAGATCCTCTAAGGAGCAGCTTAACGTTCCTGCTACCCCTTGCTTCAACTACCGAATTCACTCCATGGATTCTGAGGTTTCCTACCGGTCCTTCTGCTCCCACGGCGGCCGCAACTCCTTCGTCTACCAGTGTCACTGTAGAGCCCTCATCCAACAGGGCGTAGGTCTGTACTTCACCCTGCGGGCCCTTGATAGTGACTGGACAGATTTTCAGCAGGATCCGATCGCGCGCTCGGACCGCCGTTGTGTTCAAGACGCTTACGGTCGCGGCGCCCCCGTTGGCTGGTTCACAGTTGTGCAGAAGGGCGTGATGAGGTTGAATACATCCATCAACCCCACATAACTTCGCTTTACATCTATACCGGTAGTGCTTACTTGCCAGGCACCTGAAACATACCCTTGCTCCCTTAACTAATTCCCATCGAGTTTTCTGGTCCAATTTCAGGAATTTTGGACACTTTGGTAGTTGGTGGTTCCCGCCACACGAGCTACATAACTGCTTCTGATTCTGAGCATCGGCCGACATTGTGAAAGACTGCTTCTCAGCCCATGGTTGGCGTCTTGAAGGCACATTCTTTTGTCGTTCACGTGGTTGCTCTGCTGACGCCCATTTCATCTTATCGTTTGGCTTCAGGAATAGTATCCTCCGGTCAGCCTCCATCTCGATGAACTTGGCTAACGTTACGATTTCAGGTTCGCTGAAATCGCAGTACTCATATGCGTAGTCTACCCATTTTTCTTTAATCGCCGGAGGTAACTTGTCCAATACCTCGTCCACCAACTGTGGGTTGGTTAGATGATGTCGCTGTCCTTCTGTCTCCTGAAGGGTGCTCACTATATTTTGCAATGCGATGGCAAAGTCATCTAACTCAACTGGTGATTCTGGCTTTTTCATTTTCTGTATACTTGCGACTGCTTGCTTTGCTATTACTTCAGGCCTCCCGAATGTTCGGTCAAGAGCTTTCATTATTCGCTCGGGGTCTGGTTGCCTAGCGTTCAGCAAACTTGACACGGCTTCTCTGGCTTTACCCTGTAGGCAGTTCCTTAATCTGGCTATGTTCTCTATCGGTGAGAATTGGAACTGTTCCGTACTGTGTATCATGGCCACTTTAAATCCGGTCCACTCGTTCGCTGCTCCTGAAAACTTGGGTAGCTGCGTCAGCTCTCTGAGCGGTGGTCGTCTGTTGACCACGTGGTTTAGTGTAGAGACGAGATGATCCATTTCTGATCTCGCTCCCTCATTGGCCGTTGTCGGTGGCGGGAAAAAGGTTGGTAGGATGTTCGCTTGTTCCCACTCAACCTTACGTACCGGTTTCATTCTAACCGGTCGATGCACTGCTGTACGTGTTTCTCTCGACTCCCTCAGTTGCTCTGCTTCGGTTCGAGGTTCCATTGCCCCTGTTGACGGTGCGTGCGTTTCACGTGTTCTTAACCAATCCTGAACCATGCGTAACACTGGGGCTTCAGTGTCTACCGTCTGGGCCTGTACATCCGGTGCATCTCCTCTTATGCTCGCTACATCTCGGGCCAAACGCCTCCTTACTAGCTCCTGTTTGTGAGCCAGATGCAGCGACATAAGTTGTTCTTCTGCCTCCTCTTCTGCCGCTCTTATCCTCTGCAGTACACTCCCTGACTGCTCGGCGGCATGTGGGGCAGGTTGTTGACGGGGTTGTGACATCTCTCCCCGTGGTTCCAGTGCTTTGGGTGTTGATGTGCTTCGTACCCCCCTCAAAATAGCTCGCTCCAATGGTCTTCTCGTAGTAGCTGGTTGTTCCGAAACAGGTTGACGGCTGGTTGACGGTTGGTCGTTTCTCCTTTGACCTTGGTCCTGTCCGTCGCCGTGCCTCGTTCTGGCATCCTGGGTTTCGGCTGGGGGCGCGTCTTCAGTACGCGCTTCAGAGAACTCCACATCAGTCTCTGGGTCATCCCCAGCTTGGCTACGAGTTACAACCATTGTACCTAATTAAACAAAATTAATTGACACAGATTAATTCACATAAAATTATAGAGAACTGTTTTAAATCCTTCTACTGTTCCAGAGATCCGGCTCGAAGGACCAAAATGTTCCGCACTGTTGCCTACGGAACTTATACAAGTATATGCTTGGATCTCGGGAAGGATTTGCTCAACAATAAAACAGTTCTCTATGTACAAAACATGACACATTTATTCTTCATAAGCATATACAACAAGCAGTTTTGATTTTACAACAGACTGACTCACGGGTAGGTTTAGACACGACCTACTCGTGGCCAAACACAACAAAAGTTATACACATAACACACAAGAACATAACACATAAGAATCTAAAAGCTACAACATATTACACGAGTCAATTATAAATAATAATAAAGTACACAACGGGTTATTGCGCGAGTAGGTATCGACACGACCTACTCGCGGACATACACACAAAGGGAGTTTATAAATGACAACATTATAGGAATACACATACCTATATTATGACCTAAATATGGAAAAACATATGATTATAATAAGTACACATCAATAAAGGCTAGTACCTATTATACACAGAAAAGGTATATATCAGCTAAGATTAACACCTATACATTAAACAAGAAGGAATTTAACTATCCAATGAATAACTGTTAGAACGATAATAAGAATTTAATTTAAGAGCTTATCAATACGGATTAATAAACAAACATACCGAATACCAACTTGTACAGTAACATTAAGGTTAGGGAAAATAATGAAAATTTCTGTTAAGGGGCCGTATTCAGCAAAATGTGCAACTAGTTTTACGTTAAAATAATTACAAGTTAATTTATTAAAGTCATTTACTTACGGCCTCACTGATCACTAACGGTGTGTTCACTAGCACTACCGAACCATTATCGCAGACGTCTGCGCTGCGAGCGTAACCGCATGGGATGACGCAGCCTTCTTATCGTTGTACGTCGCGATGCACTATGAGAAGCTACCGTCAAGGATCGTCGTCGACGGTTCCACGTTACTACACGTTGCCTACGGCGCTGTATACGCCGCCGCACTGCAACCACTCGGCGTTCCAGCTGGCCTGGATCGAAGGAGATACGTAGCTCGGGAGCTCGCACTCGATGACTCGTGGACGGTATTCGCACGGTTCGGGCATATGGGTCAGCTGTTCGTGTTAGCAATGCCACGTTCCGTCTGGGCCGGCCGACGAAGGCTGCTAGTCTTAGCCTAGGTACTGGTTGGGGCAGGTTATTGACCCCAACCCGGCCAGTAGGTATGAATCGAACCCATCGCGGAGGGCGGTGACCCCTACGTAGTTGATGCCCGACCGCGGGCCGTTGACCCGATGATGACGACAGCTTGGATAGAGTGTAGTGACCCCAGAGCATATACCTATAAGGCGATATAAATATCACAGCCTTCCTCAGCCAGGGATCTGGCTTCGGAGAGGTACTCGGCTAGCAGCCGCTCTGTTATTCAGGTCACTTACCCTGAGCTGTTTTTCACTGAATTTAATCACTGAGCTATGGGAGGTACTTTTGCCCTATACTGCCCTATTTACTATTTCACTGTTATAATTTCACTTCAAAGCACTGGAACGATTTCTCCTTGCTTTTTGGCCGGTTATATTCCCATATCTGAACCGGCACATGAATGTCGGCGCCAGCGAGCAATGCCAATTTTTCTCCAATCAGGAGCCAGGGGGTGGAGCCACCGGTCCAAAGTGCACCAACGGTCTCGACATATACACTTTCCTTGTCTTGCCCTGACGCCTGTTCTGGCTCCATATATGCTCTCTCTGTCTTATATATGGTCACTCGCTCACTCCTACGTTCATATACTCAAAACGCGGCGTACGCGCTTCTCATTTTGTTTTAGACCGCTCAGCTGTCCGCAACACCTTTTTTGAAAATCCCTTTTTTCGCGAGTGGTCTCCATTTTTTAGTTTTTCCAAAGAAAAGTCGTGTTTTTTCACTGAAGCCTCCCAGAACAAAACTGCGAAAACACACACATCTGATACACGCTCGTAGCTTTCAGCACAAAAGTTTGGCAAAAAGGCTGCGAAAGGTAAACAAAAGGTAAGGTTACTCCAAAACTAACAAGTAGGTCGGTGAGACAAAGGTGCATCTAGCTCCTAGCTGTGATTAGTTGGAACCGTGTGTAAGTAATAACAGCGTAGTTTTTAGACGAAAAGTCATGGAAAAACGTAGAAAATTGTAAAGCTGCACTGACTAAGCTAACTTTCCGAACCGATGGTAGAGTTTTGACTTATCATAAGTGAGTTAAATAAATCATTTATCATTAAGCTAGGTACTATAGACTATAAGTATAGAGCCTAAGTCTATGTGAATGAGTCTTTAATTTAATTAATTAGGGCACTTTAATTTTCCGGAATAAGTAACCTATACCCTTCCCCGGGATGTAACCTCCATACAAAATTTCATCAAAATCGGTTTAAAAGATGGGTCATTAAAGCGTAGCAGACAGACAGATAGACAGACACACTTTCGCATTTATAATATTAGTACGGATTTTGTAATAAATCATCCACACAATACATAATATATTTAAAAGCAAAATCAGCCCGAGCAGTAGGTGTAGGGTTGCCAACCGTACTATAAAATATAGTATTAAAACGAGCTTTTGATTTACATTAATTTAAAATTGAATGTGATAAAGCTTAGGACACTTTTATTTTTAGACAAAAAAAAATTTTAAAATGCAAGAAGTGAAAATAAATATAGTTTATTATTAAAAAAAAGCCTACTTCGTCTCGTTCGTAATAATATTCGTCTGCTTTTTGCGTTTTCCATAAAATACTATTTTTTATGAAGTGTAATATTTTTTTATAGCTTAGTCTGAAAAATACTGTAAGTATTTCGCTGAAGAAATGTTGGCAACCCTAAGTAGGCAAGACTAAAGACTAGGTATCTTCCTATGTCAAACAATGCATCTCAATGATCGTAGTGCGGAAAGCACAAATTTTCCGCCCTCGTTAAAAACTACTGAACGAACTTTGATGCGTTTTCCGCTGACCCATATATTTTATGACCCTTTTCAAAAGAAACATTTACTTACTTACATCTTTTATTTATGACTACGCGGGTTAACCGCGACTTCAACCTCCTGGATTTAGGATAGAAACGATGCCATAATAACTTGTTCAAGACAGACAGACAGACAAACTTTCGCATTTATAATATTAGCATGGACTAGATGATGCCGCGACTTCGTGGGCGTGGTTGTATCATACTTCATACTAATATTATAAATGCGAAAGTGTGTTGGTTTGTCCTTCAATCACGCCGCAACGGAATCCCGCCCGCGGGAATCAAAAAAATTAAGCCACGCGGACGAAGTCGCGGGCATCAGCTAGCTAGTTTTGAATAACTAGTTTTCAATCTTCTAAATATATAAAAGGACAAGGTGACGACTGATCTATCGACGCCCAGCCCAAACCATGGTACAAAACTGGCTGAAATTTGGTATGCAGGTAGCTACATTTTATAACGTAGACATCCGCTAAGAAAGGATTTTTACCCGACTGCGGAACGCACAGGGTTATGTGTTCATCAGTCTATATATGTTTGTATGTTCCTTGCAGAACAGCTACAGCCTAAACGCGTGGACCGATTTTGATGATTCTTGCACCATTTTGTGCCGAATATATCATTAGAGTGTCACTGTGGAAGCCAAATTTGAGAAAAAACAAAATGACGCCCTCTAGAAGCCATAATGTAACAAATTAAAAAATAAAAGTCGATGGACTATGGCAAGTGGGGTATCGATGAAAAGGTCTTGCAAAATCATAGTTAGGTTTCCTTGATCATTTTCTCATTTTAACGATCATTTAGGTTTTACGAGGTTTCAAAGGTTGCATTCCTTTGTGTCACATTATATAAAAAACGGCTGAACCGATTTTGATGGTAATTGCACTAATGGATTTTTTTTATTCTTCCGAGTGTCACAACGGAGGCTGAATTTGAGAAAAAACAAAATGGCACCCTCTAGAAGCCATAATGTAACAAATTAAAAAATAAAAGTCGATGGACTATGGCAAGTGGGGTATCGATGAAAAGGTCTTGCAAAATCATAGTTCGGTTTCCTTGATCATTTTCTCATTTTAACGATCATTTAGGATTTACGAGGTTTCAAAGGTTGTATTCCTTTGTGTCACATTACAGAAAAAAACGGCTGAATCGATTTTGATACCTAGTAATTGCACTAATAGATTTGTTTTAGTCTTCCGAGTGTCACAACGGAGGCCGAATTTGAGAAAAACAAAATGGCGTCGACTGGAAGCCAATTAATAAATGAAAGTCGATAGGCAATAAGCAAGTGGGGTATCGTTAGATAGGTCTTATAAAATCACACCTAGGTTCCTTAAACCATTTTTCCGTATAAATGATAATTTACGAGGTTTCAAAGGAAATGTTCAAAGTTCCCACTCATATCATCTATATAAATCTATATCTATCAAACTAGGTGGATTATCTCAATATCACTTATAGAAAGCTACATTATTGACAAGTAAAATAGGCTATATTTTATTTCCAAACAAATTAGAGATCCTTACGAAAATTGCAATAATGTTAGTTAAGTCGGAAAAAATCATCTCATCTGAGAGCTTACGTGGCGTGCGCTGCCTAGATCGTTAAAATTACACGACAACAATGTATGGTGGAAACGTTCCTCTCAAAAAGTTCTAAATAAAAAGGTAATTTAAAAAGAATAGCTAACCATAACGTGCGACTGCGCCTTGATTAATTTTATTAATATTATACGATTTAAATTGATAATAATGAAATACTTCAATTCATGTCTTGTTTTATGCTTTATGGTATCCAAGCAGTCGGGGTTTTTGTTATTTTTAAATTACTTTTTGAAAATTCAACCCTTGATTGGGTTAAATAGGGAGTTAAATGTTATATGTAAATCGAACCTAACTTAAGTTTAAAAACTTTTCACATGGCCCGCTGAGTAGGCAAAAAAATGCAACGCTATACTTAATTGTTAGTCTATTTTGAACACGTCTTTTTTCGTCATCCCTCTCATCTCCTAAACTCTGTTTAAAATCAACAAGTAGGTACTTGAAGAGCTCCGGAGCACCGGAGGTACACTCTCGTATCGCAAGATGGCGATAAAACTAAAATTTCCGCTTCCGGCCGCCATGTTCCGACTACCCTGTCAAAATGTAGTGGCAATTTATGGCAGCCTGCAGTTATTTTAATAATGAGTAAATTTAGCAACTATTTTGAACGAGAGAAATAGTTTCTTGTAAAGTTATAAACTACGTAAAATTGAGCCAAAAATCATACTTCTTATTTAATACTACTCTTATTTAATGCCCGCGACTTCGTCCGCATGGATTAAGGTTTTTCGGTTCCCGCGGAAAAATTTTAATTTTCCGGGATAAAAAGTGGCCTTATGTGTTATTCCAGTTTATCTCCGTGCCAAAATTCATCCAGATCCATTTTGCCATTGGGGCGTGATTGAGTAACAAACGCCCATCCATCCAAACTTTCGCATCATACTAATATTATAAATGCGAAAGTCACTTTGTTGGTTTTTTGGTTTGTTGGTTTGTCCTTCAATCACGCTGGAACAGAGCAGCGGATCGGCGTGATTTTTACCCTCGACGAAGCGGAGACGGTATATGTGTTTGCCCTAAGAGGTTGTGTGTTTGTTTGTTTGTTTGTTTGTTTGTGCACTTTTTTGTTACCATTTTTCTCAAAAAGTACTGGGCCGATTGAGATGCGGTTTTTTGCATTAGATACGTATAGCTTGTGAGAAGGTTTTTAGATATATTTTAGGACCATAGACAACCAAGCTGAGCTGTAGTCTATGATTTTAATATTTCAACATGTTACCATTTTTCACAAAAACTACTGAGCCGATTGAGATGCGGTTTTTTGCATTAGATGTGTATAGCTTGTGAGAAGGTTCTTAGATATATTTTAGGACCATAGACAACAAAGCTGAGCTGTAGTCTATGATCTTAATTTTTCAACCACTGTTACCATTTTTCACAAAAAGTACTGGGCCGATTGAGATGCGGTTTATAGCATTAGATATATATAGCTTGAGAGAAGGTTCTTAGACATATTTTAGGACCATAGACAACTAAGCTGAGCTGTAGTCTATGATTTTAATTTTTATATGTGTTAAAAATTTTCACAAAAAGTACAGGGCCGATTGAGATGCGGTTTTTTGCATTAGATATGTTTAGCTTGTGAGAAGGTTCTTAGATATATTTTAGGACCATAGACAACAAAGCTGAGCTGTAGTCTATGATTTTATTTTTTCAATATGTTACAATTTTTCACAAAAAGTACTGGGCCGATTGAGATGCGGTTTTTTGCATTAGATGTGTATAGCTTGTGAGAAGGTTCTTAAATATATTTAAGGACCATAGACAACAAAGCTGAGCTGTAGTCTATGATCTTAATTTTTCAACCACTGTTACCATTTTTCACAAAAAGTACTGGGCCGATTGAGATGCGGTTTATTGCATTTAGGACTTCGTGCGATTACAAAACAGGAAACTGGTACCAAAATTTTAAAAAATCAGCGCCATTTTGAAATTCTTTGTTAATTGACCGATTTCGTTCTAAATCTATATTTAGGGCTCCCTGGGGTCACAAAACAGGAAACTGGTACCAAAATTTAAAAAGATCAGCGCCATTTTGAAATTCTTTGTTAATTGATCGATTTCGTTCAAATCGATATTTAGGACTCCCTGGGGTTACAAAACAGGAAACTGTTACCAAACTTTAAAAAAAACAGCGCAATTTTGAAATTCTTTGTTAATTGACCGATTTCGTTCAAAATCGATATTTAGGACTTCGTGGGATTACAAAACAGGAAACTGGTACCAAAATTTTAAAATAATCAGCGCCATTTTGAAATTCTTTGTTAATTGACCGATTTCGTTCAAAATCGATATTTAGGGCTCCCTGGGGTCACAAAACAGGAAACTGGTACCAAAATTTAAAAAGATCAGCGCCATTTTGAAATTCTTTGTTAATTGATCGATTTCGTTCAAAATCGATATTTAGGACTCCCTGGGGTTACAAATCAGGAAACTGTTACCAAACTTTAAAAAAACAGCGCCATTTTGAAATTCTTTGTTAATTGACCGATTTCGTTCAAAATCGATATTTAGGACTTCGTGGGGTTACAAAACAGGAAACTGGTACCAAAATTTTAAAATAATCAGCGCCATTTTGAAATTCTTTGTTAATTGACCGATTTCGTTCAAAATCGATATTAAGGGCTCCCTGGGGTCACAAAACAGGAAACTTGTACCAAAATTTTAGAAAATCAGCGCCATTTTGAAATTCTTTGTTAATGGACCAATTTCGTTCAAAATCGATATTTAGGACTCCCTGGGGTTACGAAACAGGAAACTGTTACCAAAGTTTTAAAAAATCAGCGCCATTTTTATTTACATCACCATAATAAATTAATTCAGTTTAGTACAGTAAAATCTGTACTACTTGTAAGTCTAACCACAACCCGTGAGCTGCTTTAGCAGCTCGCGCACAGGGCGAAATACTAGTTAGATATATATATAGCTTGAGAGAAGGTTCTTAGATATATTTTAGGACCATAGACAACCAGACTGAGCTGTAGTCTATGATTTTAATATTTCGATATGTTACCATTTTTTACAAAAAGTACTGGGCCGATTGAAATGCGGTTTTTTTTCATTAGATGTGTATAGCTTGTGAGAAGGTTCTTAGATATATTTTAGGACCATAGACAACAAAGCTGAGCTGTAATCTATGATTTTATTTTTTCAATATGTTACCATTTTTCTCAAAAACTACTGTGCTAATTTAGATGCGGGCTTTTTGTTTTAGATATATTTAGCTTGTACCTAGATGCTGCCCAGGGTATCATGATGGAGTCAGGAGGCGATCATGGGAACTCCTTAAATTCTCATCGTATACCCGTCACGTTTGGACTCTTTTGATTTGTCGTGACAAGCGCGCCTCGGAAAGAAAAGGGTTTGGCCATAGTCCACCACACTGGTCAAAAAAACTAGTGAGCTGTCAATGATGCAGTTTTGTGTTTTAGATATTATGTAATATATACGTTTGCTAATTTCTAATTGTTGTTTCAAAGTTATAAAGGTCAAAGGTATAATGGAGCTCTGTAGTTCGTCGCGGGTTTTTTTAAAATTTTTAATTTTATTACTTGTTAGCATGGATATAGGCGAGGACCTGGAGAGTGACATAGGCTACTTTTTATACCGGAAAATTGAGGAGTTCCCGCGGGAATACAAAACTTATTCCTCGCGCACGAAGTCGCGGGCGTCAGCTAGTTTATAATATTAATAAAGTATAGAAGTATAGAAAAACCTGTGTAATCACTAATCACTGTGTGATTTCTGTACATTGAATATTTTTTGAAAATTTTTATTGGAGGAAGCTCTTTACCATCGATATTTGATAAACAATTTTATTTTTTAATTTGTTTTTCTCTCTGTTTGTCTGGACGGATTTCGATGCAACTATACATTAGATTCTGGGTCAATATAAAGGCCATTTTTTATCCCGAAAACCAACAATTCTTTTTCTCTTTACGCAATCCTCACAAAACTTACTCAGTATACGGTCAGGTTGATGCCAATTCTCACGTTAATTTAATAAAGATATGAAAAGTTCGGAGATGGTAAGGTGCCACGCCATGGGAGGCCGAGCCGGGTCTGTAGCTAATAATCAAAACAAGAAAAAAGCTCCTGAAAAAATCGTATATTACCTACACTGTTGAAGATTATGTAAATGATAAAAGAGTATGGATTTGACTCGCTCCAGCAATGCTAAGGACAGCGGTTACTTAATATGTAGATATATCTATGTCACCGTAAGATTGTAAAAACCGTAAGATTGTAATCTAACGCTTTTTTATCGATAGATTGTAAACAGTCGAAAGATTGTGAACCGTTCAATGTTTTAAGCGTCAATTTTTGAAATATTCATTGTATTTACGTTTTCTTGTCTCTTTCTTGTAGGTTAGGTTAGGGTTCGACATAAATAATCAAGTAGTGTTAGGTTCTATCGGGTTAATAAACCTAACAGATTACAATCTACCGAAAAATAATCCGTTATATTGTAATCATTCGACAGTTTACAATTTCGAGAGTTAGATTATAATCTAACGGTTTTTACAATCTTACGGTGACATCTACATTAATGAAATTGTAAATTATTTTTTTCAAAAGAGCAACCCCCGAGTTTCTTGATAGTTCTTCTCGGTAGGAATGGTATTCCGAATCAGTGGTAGATTCACTCCACTATTCAAAAGCACTCGTCAAAGTCAACTTGATTAAAAATGATTTGAATTTTGAATTTTCAATGAAAGGACACGTAATGTGACGTCAACGGAAAAATCAAGATAAATCTCTACAACATACTAAAAATACACTCATTGATCCGTCGAGTCGGTATATACACTGAGGTTTATTTTAACAGGTCGGTCTGTTTGTGTGTTATTATACATTCCGATCGGTTTGTTTATGTTGTATACGATTACGATGCGCTGGAATTTTTAAGAGGTTCCTCGACCGAATTTATTATTGTTATTGACTTCTGTAACGCATTGGGTTTTACACTTTTCGATAAAAAATTATAATATAGATATTATAATAGATCGATAGAAAATACCTTATTTGTTGCAAACTTAATTAGTTTAAAAATCCGGCGAAGTGCGAGTCAGACTCGTTCACGAAGGGTTCCGTACTACCACACAATATTTAAAATTCTTTTAGTAAATAACAAGACAGCTTTTCGACTTTCCGGGAAATAATGTAGCCTATATATTTATTGACGGTATAAGCTATCTTCCGTCAAAATTTCAGCCAAATCGGTCGTTTTGGCGTGAACAAACATCCGAACATCACATTTATTAATTAACTAGAAAATGCCCGCGACTTCGTCCGCGTGAATTGATGTTTTTTTAAGATTTAAACTATCCTATCTCTCAAGTTGGATCGAACTGCACATGGTGTGCGAATTTTATTATAATCGGTTAAGTGGTTTAGGAGTCCATTGAGGACAAACATTGTGACACGTGATTTATATAGGTATATTAAGAAGATGTAAATACGATAGCGTCCGTACCAAAGATCGAATAAAATTAAAGACATAGAACGAGTCAAATTGATCTCTAACGAAATATCCACGCTTACAGTAGGTATCTACTTCTATCTTTTAATTATTTATTTTACTAGCTGATGCCCGCGACTTCGTCCGCGTGGATAAAGGTTTTTTGGTTCCCACAGGAACTGTTTTTCTGGGATAAAATAGTCTATGTGCTATTCCAGATTATAATCTATCTCTGTGCCAAATTTCTTCCAGATCCATTCGGCCGTTCTGGCGTGATTGAGTAATAAAGATCCATCCATCCATACATCCATCCAAAGTTTTGCATTAATTATAATATTAGTATAGATTTATTTGGCAAACAAAACAGATTACAACCGTAATGATAAAATACGAATATCTAAGCCAGGTTTAATCTCAATCCGAAGAGCTGCGCCGAATGCCGGCCTGAGTGCCCGTAACCTACAAAGCTGTAATCTATCAATGTGGATCTATCGTATTTCGGTCGGCCGAGTCTGCGCGCGCGCCGGTCTAAATCATCTGCGACGCGATTTCTTTTCAAACGCAATAGCTATAGGTATAGCAAGCAAGTTTTCGAGGGAGGAATGTCCCTGGTTGACATCGCCTATGAAAACATCATAAAAACACGACGAGTCTCTCGGGATGAGAATAGTTAGGCCATAGTGCACCACGCTGGCCGATTGCGAATTCAAACCGTTGAGAACATTATGAAGAACTTTCAGACATACTTAAAATGAGCCATGTACTAAGTATTATTAATTTTGTGACAGAATTCAGAAAAGTTAGAAGTCCGTGCCCGGGAATCGAACCCCCGGCCACACATCCGGCTTAACGTCTGAACCCCTGGGCTGTCGTACCTTTGCTACTCTCCAGTTCATAGTCATCATCCTATCAACCCATCGTCGGCTCACCACTGGACACGAGTCCACTATCGGATTGAGAAGAGTTTGGCCATAGTACACAACGCTGGTCAAGTGTGGATTACCAGATTTGACACACCTTTAAAAAAATTTGAAGAACTCTTGAGCGTGCAGGTTTCCACACGATGTTTTCTTTCACCGTTTGAAGCAAGTGATATTTAATTTCTTAAAACGCACATAACTTCGAAAGTTGGGGACCGAACCCGCGTCACCCCGCGGCTCGAGTGTCAATATTATCTGAATTTTCCCCGGCCTGGTGTGTTGGGAGGCTTCGGCCGTGGCTATAGTTACAACTCTGCCGGCTAGACGTACTGCCAAGCGATTTAGCGTTCCTGTACGATGCCGTGTAGAAACTGATTAGGGGCATAGGTTATTAATATACGAGTAACTGCCATACCCCTAACTGGTTAGGCCGCTACTATCATAGACCGCATCATGAATAGGCATGATGACTGATTTTCAAAAATGGTCAGATTATGTTCGGAAGTATCTACTATTTCGAAAAAATATCTTATTTCAGCAGAAAAATAAAGTTTGATAGATAAAATTAGCATTTTAAATTTAAATTTTAAAATTCACGCCAAAACGTTCAGCGGTGTCATGGCGTCGTTGTGACGTCACAATTGTTTTTACCAATGTACTCTGTGCAGTGTGCAGTAAGCAATTAGTGTGATTTTCAAAGCTCGAAAACAAACAATTGTGACGTCATTCGCTTCTTTGTGTTTTATGCAATATGGCGGATTGCTGTATGTTATAGTTTTATTTTATCAAAATAAATAGCAATCTCACTCGAAATAGAAAAATAAATACGTTTTTTACAATCCATGAACCCTATTTCATTAGATAAATTCATAATTTCATTGATTCTTGGTTACTGTCATCATGCCTATTACCATCAGGTGAGATCGCAGTCAAGGACTAACTTGTGGTTGATAAAAAAAGTGTATGTCTGCAATTCGCACACGGCAGAAGTGAAACTTCAAAAAAGTTGCCTACGAGATAATAACGTAAATATAACTTGTGTTCTATCTCATTCACTCGCAGGCTAAATCCTATTATGAATATGTTTTTGGTGTCTCTTTTTACTTTCTTGAATTTTTAAATCACGACGATTCTAAAGAAGTTTCACTTAAAAAAAACAGATAATTGTTAGGCATGTATTTCTGGATTCTGGTATTAACAATTCCGAGAGTAACATCTATACATAGCCGTGCTTGAAAATTTCTCATCGGAGAGCACTTCAGAGCTAAGCCTAGACTAAGAATAGGTTCACAGTGCAGTCATTGTGCTGTCTAGACCTGTAGTAGTCACTCAGCCATCGACTGCATCTCAAGAACCTGAACACTCAGCTTACAAACACTTTACAGCCTACAGGCGTGTAGCCCTTTAGGCTATAAGTCTATCAGCTATAGCCCGTTGGTAGAGAAGACCCTCGTAGCTTTAGTTCTAAGATACCGTATCACCAAGCATACTAATATTATAAATGCGAAAGTGTGTTTGTTTGTTGGTTTGTTGGTTTATTGGTTTATTGGTTTGTTGGTTTATTGGTTTGTTGGTTTATTGGTTTGTCCTTCAATCACGCCGCAACGGAGCAACGGTTCGACGTGATTTTTGGCATGGGTATAGTTCAGGACCTGGAGAGTGACATAGGCTTTTTATCCCGGAAAATTAAATCAAAAAAACCTAAACCACGCGGACGAAGTCACGGGCATTAGCTAGTTTGTTTTACAAGTTACTAGCTGATGCCCGCGACTTTGTCCGCGTGGTATAAGTGTTCTGATTCCCACCGGAACTCGTTTATTTTCCGGGTCTATGTCACTTTCCAGGTTACCTCAACTATACAACTAAAAATCACGTCGATCCATTACTCTGTTGCAGCGTGATTGAATGACAAACCAATAAACCAACAAACAAACACACTTTCGCATTTATAAGTATGGATTAGCATGTATGGATAATGGATATACAGCTAACGTAAGAGTTGTGTTTATTCAAAGAAAAGCGCAATGCCTAGATATTGATATTATGTAGGCTTGTTTTAATATTAAAAACTAATAATTCTAATATAATATTAATAAATTATAATAATATGGGAAGTTATAGCAGTATGTAATAAAAATAAATGCACGCATTGCGTAAAGTAATTAAAATGCCGCCCGTTTTATTGACGCATCGGGTGTAGGGCTGCCACTGACTGGAATATTTCGCACGAAAGACGCAGTTTTTTTAAATCTAATAGTTATTTTCATTAGATGTAAATTAATTTTACCTATAAGATCTGAGATCGCAGTCAAGGGCTGATTTTCCGAGGCAACAAAGAAGCGTATCACCTATCGCTGTACTAAATTTGGTTAAAATCGGTTGAACAGATTAGCGTAGGCAGACAGTGTTTTTCTGTCTACGCTTTCCTTTCACATTTACAATATTAATATGAAATTATCACTTATAACTTAGAATATCAAATGTATTAATTCCCGTTTCTTTTAGTAAATTTCCGTGCTTTTTCTACGTTTTGTTTTGTTGTCTTCATATTTCGATGATCTAGTTCTAGGGGAATGATCACCCCCGTACCAGCCCTACGCCATAGACCATAAATCAGCCGACAGTGACGAGTGGAACAGATCGCGCCGACGGACGGACGGACAGATTTAGAATACACATTAATATGTATCGCAGCCGCGGCTCGATTATCACTTTATTATTATGGGAAAATTTTGACTTTTTCTAACCTGAAGCAGTATGGCAGCCAGCCATTTTATATATACGATACTTTAGAACGACTGTTCCAAACCATTCTACTCTACCACATATTAATACTAGCTCAATTACTTTTAGATGCGAGAGGGTATCTGTTTGTCTGTCTCTCTGTCTGTCTGTACGCTTACATGGCCAATCTGTTCCACCGATTTAAAATTGAACAATAAAAATATCTTTAAACATAAACTTATTTGGCGTTTTGTACAGAGGTATATTTCATGCCGGCTATACTTTTTATCCCGAAAAATAAAACAGTTCCTACGGGATTTTTTTCTGTCAGACTTCACACACAGACTTGAAAACATTAAGAAGAACTCTTGGACGTACAGGTTTCCTCGCGATGTTTTCCTTCACCGTAAAGCAAGTGATAATTAATTTCTTAAAACGCGTATACTTAACTCCGAATAGTAAAGAGGCACAGATTAGAGGTGTGCGTCCGGGAATTGAACCACTCGAATATGAAGCCGGGCGTCTAAACTCTACACTAATAGGCCATAACGCCAGTTTGGTCATCATCCAGTATTATAGCTTTAATAGTAATGATCTCGCAGGCTGCTAGTGATTAATACTTACATTAGATCTAACACACACTGGCCACAGCACACAAATGTGTGTAGCGCAACAAATTAGACGTCCGCAGGCGTGCCCGCCACACCTGGGCCCTGACTAATGAGGAACAGCCTGCGAGATATACGGCCTATGTTGTTATTAATACCAGATGATTACCATAGATCATTATTTAATAAGGTGGCTGTTGTTGTGGTATCTTCTCTACAGGCCGGAGTCTCTTGGGCCTCGAGGTTGAGCCGTCTTGCCCGGGCGTATACTCACAGGTAGTATATTGATGACTACCTGGTTTTTTTTGGATTGAATGTGCTTCGTGGGCCCTACTGGCCGCTACAGCGTCACCGGGGGTTTGGGCGAGCGCTAGGCGTCGAGAAATGAGCCCTAGGGCTCGAAGACATCGGGGGGACAACATCTTCCTAAGAGCGCCTCTTGTAAGGCTCGGATCTCGGCTCAGGATGACGATGGGACGAATGGGATTTAAAAATGGGCTGGGCATCGGCCTTGGGGCAATTGGATAGGTCACTTCAGCGTTATTTGTTCTCAAATCCGTTGAATGAGGAGACGTGTCCAGTTTTTGGGATATCATTGCCGTCATGTCATGCTTGGCCGTGGTTGTACTGGTAAGCACGCGAAGAAACCCGAACCAAGTGACAGGAATCGCGGTATCGAAGCGTTTCACGGAAAGCTATCTTATACGTGCTCTGACAAGCCCTTCACCAGTTTTTACATCTACCACTACAGCCCATCAACGTCCCACTGCTGGACCAGGCCTCCACTCTCATAGGAGAGAGGGAATTAGAGCTTACACCCACCACGCTGCTCCAATGCGGGTTGGCGGGCTTTAACGACTATTATCATGTTAGTGATAGTAACCGGGACCGACGGCTTGCTCTCCGTGGCACGGGGGTGAAAAACCGTCAACTTTCTAACTCCGGGTTAGTACTGAGAATTTCTAGTCAGAAAAACCCAAAACGTAATTAACAGTTTTTAGGAGTTTTTACATATTTTATATCAATTTAGGCATAGGGTTGAATTGATATGAGTTCGATGGCGGCGCGTGGCCGGTCGCTAATGGATGACGCGCTCACAGCATCTGCGACTGATTGATCACTGCGTAACGTGATGAAGACACGCCGCGGACGATTTACACCACACGACACCGGTCCGACACGGAGACGATAGTTTAATTTTCGGGCATAAAAGTAGCCTAAGTGTCATTCCAGACTATAATATATCTCTGTGCCAAATTTCATCCAGATCCGTTCAGCCGTTCTAGTGTGATTGAGTAACAAACATCCATCCATCCAGACTTTCGCATTTGATAAATGATTTATTTATCACACTTGTGTCATTTATGATACGTTAAGACTACCACCGGTTCGGAAAGATGTTCTTCGGAGAAGAGCCGACAAGAAAATTAGCAGTTGCTCTTTTCTTAAAAATAAAAAGGTTAAAATAAGTAGACAATACAAGTGTTGCCACCTTTTTTTTTGGCAATTAAAGTACATAGGTAATTAAACGTAAGAAAAAAAAGTACATTGTATCAAAATGAAGTACAATTTATTCTTAACCGACTTCCAAAAACGGAGGAGGTTCTCAATTCGGCGCGTATTTTTTTTTTAATGTATGTTACCGCATAACTCCGTGGTTTCCAAACCGATTTGAAAAAAAAAAATTTCAGTGGTTAAAGGAAGCTCGCGAGATGGTCCCATAAAAAATTCTGACTCCAAATCCTCAATCCTGATGCTGCAGGTATACCTTATACTCAAAACTAGGGAGTTAGGAAGTTTTGATGGTGAATTCATATAGTAGGTAGGTATCAAGTCACGTGTATACGATTCAACTCTGAGTCCCAACTCCTCAACCCTGATGCTGCAGGGTACAGAACTCCTTAAAAATAGCGATTTAGGATTTTTTTATGGTGAATTCATATTGTAGGTGTCAAGCAACGAGTTCATACTCAAACCCAAGTCCCAACTCCTCAACTCTGATGCTGCGGGGTACTGCACTCCTAAGCTGTGGGGATTAATACACTAAAAAGTTAAAAATAAAAATTATTTCCAAATAACCGACTTCCAAACCACTGTAAAGTAAAAAATAATTTTGATTTCTACACACTACGTTGAAGTCGGGCGAGTATAACAAAGATAGGCAGAGTTGACGCGTCAGGCGAAGAAAAAATATATCGTTTAAAGAAAGAAAGAAAAAAAGAATTTATCGTTTAAAGGTATTAGATTTTAATTGCTTTTCTGTTTTTTGACGCATTTTTTAAGTGTAAAATGTTCACTATCTATTTGATCCATTGCACTATCAAAATTAAGTTTTGTAGGTGTACACGAAGGATGTTTACTAAAGTCATCCTTGTTCATTTATTTACTGTAATGTAAATCTATAAAACTTTGCACTCCAACCGCTTTACACACAAACAAGAAGTTTTGACAATGACTTTGATAATGTTGACATTTGAGGATAGGTAGGTTGCGTTCATAATTTATCAACAACGAGCGTTCAAGTGGCGCTGGCGACCTATAGATTCGGCACCAAAACAATAACGTTCCTTTTTACGCAAAAACAAACCTTTTTTCAATCCCAGAGAAATCAAATCATGCGAAATAAAGTATTTTCGCGTACTTTATTGTTCTCATAAAGTATAGAGTACAATTACCAGAAATAACGTACAATACTTTATTATAAAGTACGGGTGGCAACCCTGTAACAACCCATACGTGACAAGTATTACACTGACTTGTGGGTCACTGGATGCGAGCCCGGTTGCTTCCATGCAACTTTGTCATTCAGAATATCATCTATAGTGTAATAACTTCAAATTAACTAATGCTGTTTAAAACGATCTTTAAATTTATGTATGGCAAATCTAGAAACTCTTTTGGAACCATGTTATAAAAGCGTACACTCGAATCGACTCGATTTATAATATTAGTATTTAGTATAGATTATTAAGAGCCCATCTCTGAATCACAGCTTCCAATAGGCAGTCCTCAGTTACTCCCGCGTACCATAGCTCCTGCCCCACACCAGTCCTACAACTGAAGACAAAAGCAGCAATTAATTCCGGCTCCGTGAGTTATGGTCTCCCGCACAATGGGATGCCTGCTCCTGAAATATTCGCGCTGATTTATAGTTCACAGTTATTCCCATAGAAATACCATTATTTGTGAAATTATGGGGTTTGAGGACTTATTTTTGGAAATAATTATTATTAATGGTGCAGAGACCCAAAGTTGCACCCTTTGTTCTACAAATATATAGAGAACTAGCTGATGCCCGCGACCTCGTCCGCGTGGTTTAAGTTTTTTTGATTCCCGCGGGAAATCCCTAATTTTCCGGGATCAAAAGTACCTAGCCTATGTAACTCTCCAGGTCCTCAACTATACCCATGCCAAAAATCACGTTGATCCGTTGCTCCATTGCGGCGTGATTGAAGGACCAACCAACAAACAAACATTTCGCATTTATAATATAACTGATGCTCGCGACTTTGTGCACGTGATTGAGGTTTTCGCCCGCGGGAACTCTTTAATTTATCTGGGTAAAAAGTAGCCTATGTGTTATTCCAGACTATAATCTATCCCTGTACCAAATTTCATCCAGATCCGTTCAGTCATTTCAGAATTATAAGTGTTCGAACAAACCCGACTTTGTTTTATATATTAAAAAAAAGAAGAATATCTTATGACTTATGAGCTATATCTCTTAAACAATGCAGACATTAATAAAACTAAATGAATTTAAACTACAGAAACACAATGTACCTTACACCTTAAATTAGTATGGTAACTATACTCAATTAAAACAAATTAAAAACGTTAATATTAAACTTCTCAGCTCAGTTTTATGGTAGCGGCGCGCGCGGAGTGAGCAGCGACGTAGTAATGAGAACGTTTGAGTGTAATTACGTTTTTACACTTAACACTTTACACGGTGATTAGTGTAACGAGGCCGGTGGCTGACGGGACCGTGACACTGGCTTACTCATATTACTTGCATATAGTAGAATTGAAAGTTAAATACTGAAAATAATCTATGATGCTATTAGATAGAAGCAGGCGTTATTTTGCGGAAGTCCATAATAATGAAGGAACTAGAAGTTTAATTCGCTATAATCCGCCACAATAGGTATTCACCACACCACGCAAATCTTCCAAATCATTCTCAACGTACGTTTCACTCCGACACCGGAGCATCTTCAGGAGATGTTGACTCAAAAATGCACGATTGTAATCCATTCCATGCAATTTATTATTTTAAATTTATGTAAAAAAATTACGTACGAGTAAAGAGTTAAGTACGAGAGCAAAACGTACGTTGAGAATAATTTGGAAGATTTGTGTGGTGTGTTGAATATCGCGGGCTATATAAGTGCGGGATACACACTGTACCACAAAGATTTACCTATTGTGGCGGATTATAGCAAACTTATTCCACGTGGACGAAGTCGCGGGCGTTAGCTAGTTTATAATATAAGTATGGATTATTATGATGCAATTGTGTCACTAGGGGACCCTTCCCCCTAATCGCCGCCCTCAATACCCAGAGCATGTATTGTCTATGGTGTATTCAGTCCACGGCATCGCAGGTAGGTACATGCACAAAACGTGAAACTGGGACACTTTTCAAATGATCGCTTTCAACACTTGCGTCGCGACACAAAGAAGGCTTTTATTGCATTGCATTATCGCGGGCTTCTGATGCAGTCTATTCTTGTTTTTGACTTTGTATTTTAGGCTCGATTTCGAAATGAAAAACCTTCGCTTTTATAAAACCAGATCGTGGATTTCGTGTTTTCTAACCCCTGACGCAAAAAGAGAGGGGTGTTATAAGTTTTACATGAAAATAATTGACCAGAGAAAATTCAGAAATAATAAATTCCCAAATTGTATCTGCCGGGTATCGAACCCGGAACCTTATAAGACCACAGTGCTCGCCACTGTGCCAGGGAGGTCGTCACAAAGTTTTCTCTTAGGCATAGATAAGCAAGCGCGCTCCACCTTAGGCTGCATCACCAACTGGTAGAGATCGCTTTAAAGCGATAAGGCCGCCACTTGTACCATAGCTTAGTTTTATTGTAATTGTTTTTATGTTTCTTGGTGTATAATAAATATAATTTTTCATTCATTTTTTTTTTTGCAACTGTGTATTTAACATCTAGTCAAATCAGCAACTTTTACAAACGTCAAAACGCGATTGGATTTCGTATGAAATATTGAATTGTGACGTCGTTGATGTTCGACGCACTTTTTTAATTTTAAACAATAGTTTAAAATGGTTATTCAACATAAAACTAGCAGGGGACGTGGATATTACGACTTTTGGGAGATGGGAATAAACAGTAGTCAAATGTTTGATTGCAGCCCAGTGCTAGTTTAAAAATTAAAAAACCGGCCAAGTGCGAGTCGGACTCGCGCACCGAGGGTTCCGTACAAACCTGTAGGTATTTAAGTAAAAGTTATGGTATTTTTATTGCTAAATGAAATCCATAGAAATAAAAAGTTTAAAATTATTAAAAATATTTTAATAATAATATGATGTAACTAAAAATTTATGCTTTTCGCAAATTTTCTTTTATCTGTGCTATAAGACGTTGCTTCGTACCAAATTTCAAGATTCTTAGTTCACGGGAAGTACCTAGTAGGTTTTGATTACCTTGCGAGTGTCGAAAATTTGCAGCATAATCGGCTGTATCTATTGATTGCGTTGGCTTAGAAGTTTGATTTTGTCACAGCTCCAAGGGACAGTAGACCTGGGTATTTGATATGAATTTCAGCTTGATAAATGATGCGTTCCTAAGAAAAAGGGTCTTGACACACAGACTGGCGGACAGCAAAGTGATCCTATAAGGGTTCCGTTTTTTCCTTTTGAGGTACGGAACCCTAAAAAAATCATAAATTTAATCTGTTAAGAATTTCTATTTATCTCTATAATACAGACGACTAGTTTTAATTTATAATTTAGTTTAAGTAAAATAAAATACATAATATATATTAGTTTATTTTTATACGTTTATTATAAGTACCTATTATATTATTTGTGTAACTGTTTATGTATTAGTATGTAGGTATTTGTTTGTATCAAAGACAATATATAAACCAGATAATTAATCTATGGTTTGTATGTTTATTACTACACCACCCGCAAGTTAATCTCCTCAACTTCTCCTAATCCTAAGGTTGCCTGGCAGAGATCGCTGCTAGAAGCGATAAGGCCGCCTTTTTGTATTCTACTTCGTTCTTTGTTTTTCTATGTATTTATTTCTGTTATTTATGTGTTGTAGTGTAAAAAATAAAGAGTAATAATAATAATAATAATAATCTAGTTGCTGCTTGGATTGATTATAGGAAGGCCTATAATTCAGTGCCTCACACGTGGCTCATGGAGATCATGAAGTTGTATAAGGTCGATGCAACTCTATGTTCCTTTCTCGACTCATGTATGAGACAATGGATGACAGTTCTTCGTCAACCAGGGAGTGCTAGATCTTTTGAATCAGCTGAACCGATAAGGATTAAGCGAGGAATTTTCCAAGGTGATAGTTTGAGCCCTTTATGGTTTTGCTTGGCACTTAATCCACTCAGTACACTACTGAAGGATTCAGGGCTAGGCTTTCGTCTTCGCAGGGGGGGTGAGGTCATATCTCACTTACTGTATATGGATGACCTCAAGCTGTATGCATCAAAACGACCAGACCTCTTGAAGTTGCTAAAGATAACTCAAAACTTTAGCAATGACATTGGAATGGAATTTGGTGTCGACAAGTGTGCGGTTATCAATATAGAGCGAGGTAGAGTTGTGAACTCTGAGAATCTAGTTCTTTCAGATACGTTGATTCTCAAATCACTCTGTGAAGGTGAAACATATAAATACCTTGGGATGTCAGAGGCGCTTGGTATTGAGACAAGGACTATGAAACAACTAGTTGAGGAGCGTTTCTTTAGCCGCCTGAAAAAAGTCCTTAATAGTCTTTTATCGGGTGGTAATAAGGTGCGTGCCTTTAATGGTTGGGTCATGCCTTTACTCATATACACCTTTGGCACCTAAAGTGGACTCAAACTGAACTGGATACCCTGGATCGAAAGGTTCGAAAACCGTTGACCACATATCGTATGCATCATCCGCGCTCATCTGTTATGAGATTGTACATCCCACGCAAGTATGGAGGACGTGGTTTTTTGAATATCAAGAACCTCCATAATCGTGAGATTTGCAAACTCAGAGATTATTTTCTCAAGGTGAACGTGGGTATACATAGGGATGTGGTTGCAGTTGATAAGGGTTTCACCCCGCTTTCCTTAGGCAAAGAGAACTGGCGCAAACCAATAGTACTTAGTGCTTCGGATCGCATGGCGGTATGGGAGAGCAAGGAGTTGCATGGTAGATTCTACAAGGCCCTAACCAGGGCGGATGTAGATCCAATAGCATCTATATTTTGGTTACAGTTCGGTGACCTCTTTGGGGAAACCGAAGGTTTTGTGTGTGCAATTATGGATGAAGTTATCAAGACGAATAACTATCGGAGACATATTATGAAAGATGGCACTGTTGACATATGCCGTGCGTGTCATCTTCCTGGGGAGTCCCTCAGACATATTGTCTCCGGTTGTTCTCATCTTGCTAATGGAGAGTACTTGCACAGACATAATCAAGTAGCCAAAATAATCCATCAACAACTGGCTCTCCAGTACGGTCTTGTTGAGACTGAGGTACCATATTATAGGTATGACCCAGTGTCAGTTCTCGAAAATAGTGGTGCCTTGCTCTACTGGGATCGGTCGGTTATCACTGATAGGTTTATTGTTGCCAATAGACCTGACATTGTGTTAGTCGACCGCTCAGCGCGCCGAGCAATAATTGTTGATGTTACTATTCCACATGATGATAACCTAGTGAAAGCAGAAAAGGAAAAAGTATCGAAATACTTGGACCTTGCTCACGAGATTACCGCCATGTGGAGTGTTGACTCGACGATAATTGTTCCGATGGTTATATCAGTTAACGGTCTTATTGCGAAAAGCTTCGATCAACACCTTAGTAAGCTTTCGCTTGGTTGTTGGATCAAGGGTCGGATACAGAAGGCGGTTATCCTTGAGATTGCGGCGCGAATTGTGAGGAAGTTCCTCTCTCTGGAACCCTGACTACCGGCTGCTTGGGTCTTTAAGGCCCCGCAGTGGGTGGAAGTTTTATAGAATTATTTTTAAATGTGTTTTGTGTAGTATTTTTATATATTTATGTAAAGCGTGTTTAGAAATAATTTTATAAATATCTGTACAAATAAATGGGAGAAAAAATAATAATAATAATAAATTGTAAATCCTACGTCAAATTTATTTCCTCAAGATTCAATTAATATTTAAGTCACACAGCACACATAATTCAGGTCTCAACAGCGGGGCGTTATGACGCGCAACACAGCCCGCGCCGGGAGTCGAACGTGTGACATAAAGCCTGGTTTACGAGCCGCTTGGCGCTGCGCCAGCCGGGTGACTTGAGAACACCGGGCTCTTGTTACGGTTAATTACCTATTGTATTGACTAACGTGCACACTTTTCACTATAAGCTTTTAATTTTATAGCCTAGCGTTTACCGTGACTTCGTAACCCTGATGAAATATATTTTTGGTTGCCAGTTATCAATAAGTACTCCACTTTTAAGATTATAATTTATAAGTATGTATTTAACTCTAATTTCTGCGCCGCTACTCTAAATGAGGTGGGTTTAGGCCATAGTCCACATTAGACAAGTGTATAGATCTTCAGACTTACCTTTGAGAACGTTATGAAGAACTCTCGGGCATGCATTCCCCACGATATTCTCCTTCACCGTGAAAGAAAGTGATATTTAATTTCTATAAAACGCACATATAACTCCGAAAAGTTAGGGCATCTTAATCAATAAAACCGGCCAAGTGCGAGTCGGACTCGCGCACCGAGGGTTCCGTACAAACCTGTAGTAAGTTTTAAATTAAATGTTTTTTTTAAATATTTGAGTTGATTGAATGAAAGGTAAATTGCGGTTTACGATTTATGACGTATTAAAAAAAACTACTTACTTGATCTCGTTCAAACCAATTTTCGGTGGTAGTTTGCATGGTAATGTATAACATATATTTTTTTTAGTTTTATCATTCTCTTATTTTAGAAGTTACGGGGGGGGACACACATTTTACCATTTTGGAAGTGTCTCTCGCGCAAACTATTCAGTTTAGAAAAAAATTATATTACAAACCTCAATATCATTTTTGAAGACCTATCCATAGATACCTATGGGTTAGATGAACAAAAAATTTTTGAGTTTCAGTTCTAAGTATGGGGAACCCCAAAATTTATTGTTTTTTTTTTCTATTTTTGTAAGAAAATCTTAATGCAGTTTACAGAATACATCTACTTACCAAGTTTCAACAGTATAGCTCTTATAGTTTCGGAAATAAGCGGCTGTGACATACGGACGGACAGACAGACAGACAGACAGACAGACAGACAGACAGACAGACAGACAGACAGACAGACATGACGAATCTATAAGGGTTCCGTTTTTGCCAAATTTGGCTACGGAACCCTAATATAGGAGTTATCACTTCTCAACCTATACTATTTATCATCGTTATGTAGCAAATCGATACTAATACTAGCTGATGCCCGCGACTCCGTCCGCGTGGAGGTATGAAAAATAGATAGTAGCCGATTCTCATACCTACTGAATATGCATATGAAATTTCATCAAAATCAGTCAAGCCGTTTCGGAGGAGTATAAAAACTAAAACTGTGACACAATAATTTTATATATTAGAGATTATAAATGCGAAAGTTTGAATGGATGGATGGATGAATGTGTATTACTCAATCACGCCAGAACAGCTGAACGGATCTGTATGAAAGCAAAGAGATAAGTACTTAGTTTATAGTCTGGAATAACACAAAGGCTACTTTTATCCGGGAAAATTATAGAGTTCTGGCGAAAACGTAAATCCACGTAGACGAAGTCGCGGGCATTAGCCAAGTGGTGTTAAGTAGTGAAAATTTAATAGTGCATGCCTATAATTCGAACCCTAGATTTCCTGAGTTCCTAACTCCTAACAATTAGGCTAGCAATTCTATTTCGTCGTCACATAAATTTCGTAGTATAATTCAAAGTTAGCTCCTAGACTTAGCTGTTTGATTTCAGAGCTCACTAAAGTTAGTGGAGTGAGTTAGTCATAAGTTAGTTAGTTGTCACTTGTGTGTGCGAGGTGACGGCGCTGGCACGCTGCCAGGCACTCGTAAACTGAGGGTTTATGTTCGATTCCCGCGCGAGGCACTTACTTTACAACACATAAATAACAAGTGGACATCATTTAAAAAAACGACTGCCCTGATGATATTAAAAAAAATTATAGGCAGTGTCACTCGGGATGATGTAAGGATTCTAATGAGTTATGTGATACAACATACATCGAAATCGTTTCAGGCATTTAGAAGTTATGGGGGAATAAAGAAACTCACATACATACATGAACCCTGAAAATATTACACTCCTTTTTTGTGAAGCCTTATAAAAATTTGCATCCGTATATTTTTATTCCAGTACGAGTTATCCCTTGACTGCGATCTCACCTGATGGTAAGTGGTGATGCAGTCTAAGATGGTAGCGGGCTGTTAGGGATATTCTAGTTCTATTAAGCCCATACCCCTAATCGGTTTCTATGCGGCGTCGTACCGGAACGCTTAATCTCTTAGCGTCACGTCTTTCGCAGTTGGGTGGTAACTAACTAGCCACGGCCGAAGCCTCCCACCTTGCCGAAATTTCGGGGAAAAGTGTGCCTGACTCCCGGAGAAAACTTATCTGTGCCGTGTTTCTTGCTAGTATGAACTCGGAATCGCTTGATCTAACATCAAGCGATCTACACTCTGCTAAACTCATGACATTTCATAATAGTGTTACAAGTTTTCCTATACGTGAAATTTTTTATTGAAAATAATACAATAGAACTTAAAACTAGCTAGCCTAACCTAATTACTATATAAATCATGCCCGCGTGGAATGGTGGCAAGAATGCTGGCTGCATTTCCGCGCTGGACAACCAGGCTGATCCTTTGCGCAAAAAATGAGCCAGCCCTTCTGTCACCAGATGAGGCAATTAACCGCGGTGAAATATCTCGTAAAAAGTTTTTGGCACTAAGACGTGAAATAAAACATTTCATTTCATTAAACTATAAAAATCAAGCGCTCATATTGGCCGGTTTGACGCACATTCGTAGCTCAGCCACCCCCACCACTACAGCCCATTTACATCCCACTGCTGGACATATACCTCCACTATAATAGGAGCGAGGGAATTAGAGCTTAGACCCACCACGCTGCTCCAATGCGGGTTGGCGGGCTTTAACGTCTGAGTTATGTTAGTGATAATAACCGGGACCGACGGCTTAACGTGCTCTCCGAATCACGGGGGTGAAACACCACCAACCCCAACCAAAGAAAAACCCGACACTTGATTATGGGACCCGGGACCTGACCCGCGACATCGTCGGCCGCAGTCGAACGTGCTAACCACTAGACCAACGAGGCAGTCAATAAACGAACGAGCACCAATTAGCAACGTAGCACTTCTCCGGTGGAAACGCAGCCTAAAACTTTAATCATAACATCTGTTTCACAATCACGGCTTCGATGCTAAAAAGCTATAATAAAAGTAAATAACCGATTCCGTTGGAAATGTTATTGCACGTTTTCCAATTTTCCACTTGGTTTATTTCAAAACCGCGTACGATTCCGAGTAGGCCGCGAGACGGCGAACAATTCTCCATCACCGATCTATACTTATAATATTACTAGCAGATGCCCGCGACTTCGTCCGCGTGAGATAAGTTTTTTAAATTTCCACGGGAACTTCCTATTTTTCGAATGAATATATAGCCTATGACACTCACAAATAATGTGGCTTTCTATTGGTAATTTTCAAAATCGGTTCAGTAGTTCCAGAGATTACCCCCTACAACCTCACAAACTCACAAACTTTACCTCTTTATAATATTAAGTAAGTAGATAAATGCGAATGTTTGGATGGATGGATGCTACTCAATCACGCTTTAACGGCTGTATGGATCTGAGTGAAATGTGGCACAGAGATAGATTATATCTCTGGAATAGCACATAGGCTACTTTTTATCCCGAAAAATCAAACAGTTCGCGCGGGAACCAAAAAACCTCAATCCACGCGGACAAAGTCGCGGGCATCAGCTAGTAGGTACTAATATTATAAATGCAAAAGTTTGGATGCATGGATGTTTGTTACGCAATCACGACGAAACGGCTTAACGGATATGTACGAAATTTAATACGGAGATAGCTGATAGATTATATTCTGGAATAACACATAGGCTACTTTGTATCCTGGAAAATTAAAGAGTTCTAGACTCTAGAGGGAACCAAAGAACCTCAATCCACGCGGACGAAGTCGCGGGCATCAGCTAGTAAATTCCTAAATCGCCCCTTGTAAGAATCGAAGCCAAGACCTTATAAGACCATAGTGCTTACCACTGCGTCGGGGAGGTTCAAATAAAGGTGTCAAACGGTAATAAAGGTGTCTACAGAATTGAATTTCTTTTGTGTGTGTGGAATTCAAATTAGAGATCCGTGAGCATTCGCATAAATCCGCCGCCATTGTGCGGAACCCGTGCTCTAATAAGGCGCGCGTAAATCTGTCATGGCGCCATTGTAGGCTTTAATGTATTACAAGTGTTGTATGAAGTAGGCAATGCTGTAGAAGTGGGGGTGAGATTACAAATACTAATCATCTCTCTCTGCGTCGTATTCCTCATTACTGAGGGCCGTGATCCTCTCCATTAATCAAATAATGGTAGGAGTTTTCTTGGGATAATAATGCGGCAGGTTCCCACGTCCTTCCGCTTATTCCTAATCATACGAATACCATAAATGCGATAGTATGTGAGTTTGTACGTCCCATCTTTTCAAGTGATTTTAATGTTTGGTACGGACAGGTTGTGCCCTGGGGAAGTATATAGCTACTTTTTATTAGATTTTATGTATCAAAACTCTATTAATGGTGATTTTTTAGTAATTGTTTATTTTATCGATATCACTATCCAGTATTCATTAACAATCGTTATTGCTTAGTTGAATCTAAAGTTATAATTTTTTTTACATTTAGTCTACAGTCGCTTTTGTTTTTTTTTAATGTTTTTCCCGTCTATGAAAATCACACAATATACTCAGTACTTACGCATCATCGATTCACTTCGTCCATACTCATGATTTATTAGTAATAATATTATAAATAAATAAATAATAATTTATTCATGCAGGTGATATAAAGTTGACATAATTACAGTTTGAGAGCCGTATACATTCTACTAATTAATAGTGTACGAGTAGGTATTTTGCAGAACCTATTGAAAGTGCTGCAAAAGTGTGTCTTTCTGTCTTCAGTCTATCAGCCTGTTTGTCTGCTACGATTTCACGGCCCATCTGTTAAACTGATTTTGAGAAAATTCCGTTTGACATAGGAAAACTGAAAATAACATTGTAGTTTGAACTATAGCAATAGGTCACGTGACATATGAATCGTAAAGGTCAACGGGTTCGACATCAGCTAAAATAAGATACAAATCAGTCAACCAACGGACAGACGGACGGACAGACGGTTAATTATATATTTATATTTAGACTGCACATTGCGGTGTAGCGTTTAAAATGTGTATGTTTAGTGTGCACTGTGCACCTGTCATTTGTGTCAACTGTGGGGTTAGATTATGATTGACTACGTTAGTAGAATTCTAATCGATAAAATTCAAAATTCAAATCTTCAATACACTTCATTTTTTTATTCCAGTAGACTTTGACAAGTGCTTTTGAATCGTCGAGTGAATCTACCCGCGGTTCAAAATGCCGTTCAAAATGAGAAAAACCAGCAAGTTTGGTTCGGTGGTTGCTCTTTTGAAAATTACCCCAATGTGTAGATAAGAGTAAACGCTGTCCTTAGCATTGCTGGAGCGAGTCAAATCCATGCTATTTTGGCATTTACATAATCTTCAACAGTATAATAAACTTTTTTCAGGAGCATAATTTTAATAGAATTTCATAAACTTGTGTACAGGCAAGTTTAAAATGGGTTGTGGAATTTTGTTATCAAATAGAATAGAATATTAGATACACTAAATTGGATCTGCACTCTTCTGAAGTTCAAGTTCGTGCAACGTTTACATCTCTTGCTAAATTAATTTTAAATGCATGAAACATGAGAAGGATAGATTAATTACTAGATGATTCGTCCACGTGGATGAAGTTTTTTGATTCCCGCGGGAACTAGCCTAGCCTAGCCTGTGTCCTTCCCCGGGATACAACCTATCCCTATACCCAATTTCATCAAAATCGGTTGAAGAGATATTTTTTGTTGATTCCCGCGTGAACTCTTGAATTTTCCGGGATAAAAAGTAGCCTATGTCCTTCCCCGGGATACAATCTATCCCTGTACCAAATTTCATCAAAATCGGTTGAAAAGATGAGCCGTGAAAGCGTAGCAGACAGACAGACAGACAGACACACTTTCGCATTTATAATATTAGTATGGATTTACGTTAGTGTACCGCGGAGAAAAATCTGAATTCACATGGACGAAGTCGTGGGCATCACCTAGTCACAAATCATTCAAATATCTGTGGGTCCATTTTGGTCTCTATCACCGGTTTGAAAAGGATATTCTACTGAGAACCAGTAACTTTTGAATATCCAGATGTTACTCTCTCCAAAAGAGATAATATCATAAATAGAATATGATTGCAAGCTCATCCGCTACGTGTGTCAGTTTCCGAGCTGCGGCCGGTTGACAGACAGACAGGCAGAAATAGCGCTGATGCATTAGGCGCGACCAACGTGTGATTACACTCAAGCGCTGTTTAATTAGGCCACGTCTAAGCGAGCGGTACATACTGTGCAGAAATTACTTGTTATTGTTCTATTTATGATACGCACTGGATATATAATTAATCTGTTATTACTTCTTGGCTTATTTTTTTATTTACTAGATGATGCCCGTGACTTCATCCGCATGGATTGAGGGTTTTGGTTCCCGCAGGAACTCTTTAATTTTCCGGGATAGAAAGTAGCCTGTCCTTTCTCGGGATACAATCTACTCCTGTACCAAATTCCATCAAAATCCGTTGAACGGATGAGCCGTGAAAACGAGCAGACAGACACACAGACGGACAGACAGACAGACACAGTTTCGCATTTATAATATTATATAGTATAAGTATATAATTATATCTATAGTATGGACATGGATATGGATTTTTTCCCCTATTATTGAGTACCAACTAGGTACTCATGTAACCACTATCTAGCCTAAGTAATTCGCTAATGAGTAGTTTTATTTTAACCTAAACTTATAATTAATCTTATGTACTAAGAGATTATCCATTGACGCATCTTAGTTTTTCTTAACATCTTAGACACTTTGTTCAGGTTATGTTGGCTTATGAAACACAGAGTTTCTTTCCACCAGGCGTGGCAGTTTTGTTACCTATTCGATTACGTTAAAGTTAACTACCATTTGTATGGAATTTATCGAGCACCAGCTCTCATCTGTCATTATTTATTTAATTTTATTTATTTGGTATCCAAAATAGATTACAATAAATTTTGCTGTAACCTAAGTCTTAACAGTATAATAACATTTTGATGTTATCATAATTAGAGTGCGACCACTACATGAATAAATATTATGTTTTTGCGCTTAAAAGCTTTTTATTTCCTTAAAAAATTATGATTTTAAGGAAATATGATTAGTATGAAAACTCATACATACATATATATTATTATATATGTATGAGTTTTCATACTAATCCTAGTATACTTTAACGCGATCGAATACGTAAAAAATCTCCCGCTAGGCCCCCTGTAATTTCTTAGAACTTACTTTGCGAAGTTTTTGTTTTTTATCCAGTACAAGTCAGCCGTAGACTGCGATCTCACCTGATGGTAAGTGATGATGAAGAAAGAAACCGGGCTTATCTGTTAGGGGTACAGCAGATATATATATTAAACCTAATGAGTAGCTGATGCCCGCGACTTCATCTGCGTGGAATAAGCTTTTTGATTTCCACGGCCTATGCTTAATATTCCAGGATAAAGCCTATGTCACTCTCCAGGTCTTCAACTATACCCATGCCAAAAATCACGTCGACCCGTTGCTCCGTTGCGGCGTGATTGAAGGACAAACCAACGAACAAAAACACTTTCGCATTTATAATATTACTAGCTTTATTAACAGGAATTATAGTATGAAGTAGGTATGATAAATCCCTGTTCAGTGTAAGGTTCTATTGGCGTAGGTACTGTTGCCAGTCGGGTTTGGTACGTGGGTTCGAGTCTGGTTCGAGTGATTGGGACCGAGATGTGAATCTAATGTATGGATTGCTCATTCGTTCGGTCACACGACCGAACGAATGAGCAATCCATACATTATCTATTCCATTCGATTGCGTTCCCGTCAATGCGACATCAAAGCATTGTTTCAAACTTTCAACTATACTAAACGCCGCTGACTTTACATGTATTATGTTGGAGAATTCAAGCAGTATAGCTACATTGGGACTCTACTTCCATAATTTCTTTCTTTCGTGTGTATAAATGTAATTAAACAGAATCCTTATAATTAAACTCACTATTTTGTTGTTTCAGGTATTTATGAAGACACTATTAGCAGCATACACACTACAAATATAATACGTATTTATTTATTGTGAAGAATTATGCGAGATACTAAGGTAACTATGAAAAGTCATGGAAAGTTTTATGTATAGTTTGGATATTCATCATTGCAACGCATTGTCGGCTTACTGCAAAGCGCGAGCCCCCTCTCAGAATGAGATGGGTATGGCCGTAGTTCACCACGATGGCTAAATGCGGATTGACTGACTTCACACGGCTTTGAGAACAAGATTGCCTGGTTTCCTCACCATATTGTCGCAGGGAGCCGCTGGATTCAGGCGGCGCAAGACCGAGGCGTGTGGAAATCCTTCCAAGAGGCCTCAGAATACAGAACAAACCAAGAGGCCTATGTCCGGCAGTGGACGTCTATCGGTTGAGGATGATGATGATGATTGATGGTTTCCTTCACTATAAAGCAAATGAAATATAAATTGCTCATAAAAGTTAATAATTTGTGTCCGTGGGTTTGAACTCCCGGCCACCTGAACAGGGGCCACCACCTGAACAGCCACTTGGCCACCTGAACAGGAGATCGAACGTCTTCACCACTAAGCTATTACCGCTTTTAAGTATGGATATTATAATGTCCTCCCGACCTAATTTCGGCCTCGGCGGCCTAACGTAGTTCCCGCAGGAACCGAAAAATGTCAAGGCGAACGTAGTCGCGGTCATCAGCTAGTAATAATATATTAGCGTTTTAAAATTAATTTCGGATAAGCAATGGCTCAATTTCCGGTTATTTGCTAAACGTCGCGCGACGGACAGACATAAATATGTCCTAAATATATCAAAGATAGAGATCGCGCGTCGCGCGCGCTGCCAAGACGTCAGTCGGGTCCCAAACCCGCGACCCGGCGACATAAATACAAGCTCTTATGATATTTTATCACTATTTTAAATCTAAATATTAAATTAGACGATCTCCCTGGCGCAGTGTTGAACGTTGATTGTCTTATCGTGCGGAGGCAATGGGTTCGATCCCCGGCAGGATCAATTTGGGAATTTATGAATTTCTTAATTTTCCCTGGTCTGGCCTGGTTGGAAGAGTCGGTCGTGGCTACTTACCATCCTCAAAAACGTGCCGCGGAGCGACTTAGCGTTCCGGTACAATGCCGTGTAGAAACTAGAAACCGAATAGGGGTATGGGTTTAATATAACTGCCATGCCCTTAACAGGTTAGCCCGCTACTATATGGCTATATCACTTACCATCAATTGAGATCGCAGTAAAGTGCTAACTTGTAGTGGATAAAAAAAACCGGCCAAGTGCGAGTCGGACTCGCGCACCGAGGGTTCCGTACTCAAGAAGTAGGTATAATTACCTTTGTTAATGAACCGCAAAACTAACTTTGTTTGTAGAGGTTTACTGTTAATATCAAAAAATTACGTTTGTTGTATGGGAGCCCCCCTTTAATATTTACTTTATTGATATTTAATTATTTATTTTGAAAGGTAATATACAAGTTAATATTCTGTGAAAATTTGAACCGTCTACCTGTTACCGTTTTTAATATTGAGCAAAAAAATACGAAAAAAACACGTTTATTGTATGGGGACCCCCCTTAATATATATATTTTTTTAATTTTTAGTATTTGTTGTTATAGCGGCAACGGAAATACATCATTTGTGAAAATTTGAGCTTTCTAGCTATCACGGTCTATGTATATCAGCCTGGAGACAGACAGACAGACAGACAGACAGACAGACAGACAGACAGACAGACAGACAGCGGAGTCTTAGTAATAGGGTCCCGTTTTTACCCTTTGGGTACGGAACCCTAAAAAGTAGATTGGTATATCTAATATTTTTCTCTCAATAATACTGTTGACCAATTTAATGTTTTAATGCATTCATACAATATATATTACTGCCTCGTTGGTCTAGTGGTTAGCATGTTCGACTGCGGTCGACGAGGACCCAGGTTCGAGTTCCGGGTCGGGCCATAGCAAGTATTGGGTATTTCTGACAAGAAATTCTCAGTACTAGCCCGGAGTTAGGAAGTTGTCGGTGTTTTACCTCCGTGCCTCGGAGAGCACGTTAACCCGTCGGTCCCGGTTATTATCACTAATATAATAGTCGTCAAAGCCCGCCAACCCGCATTGGAGCAGCGTGGTTGGTGTAAGCTCTAATTTCCTCTTTCCTATGAGAGTGGAGGCCTGTGCCCAGCAGTGGGACGTTAATGGGCTGTAGTGGTATATCATTCCGAGTCAGTGGTAGATTCACATGACGACTCAAAACCACGTGTTAAAGTTCATTTGAAAAAAAGAACTTGAATTGAATCGAACGATTTACAATTATCACAAGTAATAAAATTAAAAATTTTAAAAAAACCCACGACGAACTGCAGAGCTCCATTATACCTTTGACCTTTATAACTTTGAAACAACAATTAGAACATAGCAAACGTATATATTACATAATATCTAAAACACAAAACTGCATCTTTGACAGCTCAGTAGTTTTTTTGACCAGTGTGGTGGACTATGGCCAAACCCTTTTCAAATGGACAAATCAAAAGAGTCCAAACGCGACGGGTATACGATGAGAATTTAAGGAGTTCCCATGATCGCCTCCTGACTCCATCATGATACCCTGGGCAGCATCTAGGTACAAGCTAAATATATCTAAAACAAAAAGCCCGCATCTAGATCAGCACAGTAGTTTTTGAGAAAAATGGTAACATATTGAAAAAATTAAATCATAGACTACAGCTCAGCTTTGTTGTCTATGGTCCTAAAATATATCTAAGAACCTTCTCACAAGCTATACACATCTAATGAAAAAAACCGCATTTCAATCGGCCCAGTACTTTTTGTAAAAAATGGTAACATATCGAAATATTAAAATCATAGAGACAGCTCAGCTTGGTTGTCTATGGTCCTAAAATATATCTAAGAACCTTCTCTCAAGCTATATATATCTAACTAGTATTTCGCCCTGTGCGCGAGCTGCTAAAGCAGCTCACGGGTTGTGGTTAGACTTACAAGTAGTACAGATTTTACCGTACTAAACTGAATTCATTTATTATGGTGATAACAAAATAAATAAAAATGGCGCTGATTTTTTAAAACTTTGGTAACAGTTTCCTGTTTCGTAACCCCAGGGAGTCCTAAATATCGATTTTGAACGAAATTGGTCAACAAACAAATAATTTCAAAATGGCGCTGATTTTCTAAAATTTTGGTAACAGTTTCCTGTTTTGTGACCCCAGGGAGCCCTTCATATCGATTTTGAACGAAATCGGTCAATTAACACAGAAATTCAAAATGGCGCTGATTTTTTAAAATTTTGGTACCAGTTTCCTGTTTTGTGACCCCAGGGAGCCCTAAATATCGATTTTGAACGAAATCGGTCAATTAACAAAGAATTTCAAAATGGCGCTGATTTTTTTAAAATTTTGGTACCAGTTTCCTGTTTTGTAATCCCACGAAGCCCTAAATATCGATTTTGAACAAAATCGGTTAATTAACAAAGAATTTCAAAATGGCGCTGTTTTTTTAAAGTTTGGTAACAGTTTCCTGTTTTGTAACCCCAGGGAGTCCTAAATATCGATTTTGAACGAAATCGATCAATTAACAAAGAATTTCAAAATGGCGCTGATTTTTTTAAATTTTGGTACCAGTTTCCTGTTTTGTGACCCCAGGGAGCCCTAAATATAGATTTTGAACGAAATCGGTCAATTAACAAAGAATTTCAAAATGGCGCTGATTTTCTAAAATTTTGGTAACAGTTTCCTGTTTTGTGACCCCAGGGAGCCCTCAATATCGATTTTGAACGAAATCGGTCAACTAACACAGAATTTCAAAATGGCGCTGATTTTTTAAAATTTTGGTACCAGTTTCCTGTTTTGTGACCCCAGGGAGCCCTAAATATCGATTTTGAACGAAATCGGTCAATTAACAAAGAATTTCAAAATGGCGCTGATTTTTTTAAAATTTTGGTACCAGTTTCCTGTTTTGTAACCCACGAAGCCCTAAATATCGATTTTGAACAAAATCGGTTAATTAACAAAGAATTTCAAAATGGCGCTGTTTTTTTAAAGTTTGGTAACAGTTTCCTGTTTTGTAACCCCAGGGAGTCCTAAATATCGATTTTGAACGAAATCGATCAATTAACAAAGAATTTCAAAATGGCGCTGATTTTTTTAAATTTTGGTACCAGTTTCCTGTTTTGTGACCCCAGGGAGCCCTAAATATAGATTTTGAACGAAATCGGTCAATTAACAAAGAATTTCAAAATGGCGCTGATTTTTTAAAATTTTGGTACCAGTTTCCTGTTTTGTAATCGCACGAAGTCCTAAATGCAATAAACCGCATCTCAATCGGCCCAGTACTTTTTGTGAAAAATGGTTACAGTGGTTGAAAAATTAAGATCATAGACAATAGCTCAGCTTTGTTGTCTATGGTCCTAAAATATATTAAAGAACCTTCTCACAAGCTATACACATCTAATGCAAAAAACCGCATCTCAATCGGCCCAGTACTTTTTGTGAAAAATGGTAACATATTGAAAAAATAAAATCATAGACTACAGCTCAGCTTAGTTGTCTATGGTCCTAAAATATATCTAAGAACCTTCTCACAAGCTAAACATATCTAATGCAAAAAACCGCATCTCAATCGGCCCAGTACTTTTTGTGAAAATTTTTAACACATAGAAAAATTAAGATCATAGACTACAGCTCAGCTTTGTTGTCTATGGTCCTAAAATATATCTAAGAACCTTCTCACAAGCTATACACATCTAATGCAAAAAACCGCATCTCAATCGGCCCAGTAGTTTTTGTGAAAAATGGTAACATGTTGAAATATTAAAATCATAGACTACAGCTCAGCTTGGTTGTCTATGGTCCTAAAATATATCTAAAAACCTTCTCACAAGCTATACGTATTTAATGCAAGAAACCGCATCTCAATCGGCCCAGTACTTTTTGAGAAAAATGGTGACAAAAAAGTGCACAAACAAACAAACTAACAAACAAACAAACAAACAAACACACAACCTCTTAGGGCAAACACATATACCGTCTCCGCTTCGTCGAGGGTCTTCGTCGAGGGTAAAAATAAAAATAATTTTGATTTCTACACACTATGTCGAAGTCGTGCGAGTATAACAAAGATAGGGTAAGTTGACGCGTCAGGCTCGCCCGACTTCAACATAGTGTGTAGAAATCAAAATTATTTTTTACTTTACAGTGGCTTTGGAAGTCGGTTTTTTGGGAAGAATTTTTATTTTTAACTTTTTAGTGTAGTCTTAATCCCCACGGCTTAGGAGTGCAGTACCCTACAGCATCAGAGTTGAAGAGTTGGGACTTGGGTTTAAGTATGAAGTCGTTGCTTGACACCTACAATATGAATTCCCCATAAAAAAATCCTAATCCTATGATCTAATGAAATTTAAACTCAAAAATACGTAACCATTTGTACACCATTGTATGGTAGGATATGTAAGGGAAATATTATTTTTAAGGCCTATATCTGTATACCCATATTCCGGCAAATAAAATATTATTTATTTATTTATTTATTTATTATTTAAATCGCAATTTTTAAGGAGTTCTGTACCCTGCAGCATCAGGGTTAAGGAGTTGGGACTCAGAGTTGAATTGTATACACGTGACTTGATACCTACTATTTATATGAATTCACCATCAAAACTGCCTAACTCCCTAGTTTTGGGTCGTAGGTATACCTACAGCATCAGGATTGAGGATTTGGAGTCAGATTTTTTTATGGGACCATCTCGCGAGCTTCCTCTAACCACTGAAAAAAAAATTTTTTCGGTTTGGAAACCACGGAGATATGCGGTAACTTACATTAAAAAAAAAACATACGCGCCGAATTGAGAACCTCCTCCTTTTTTGGAAGTCGGTTAATTATTTAATACAATCGAATTAGAGACAAAATTATGACGTGGAAAAATATCAAAAATATATAAGAATAAATATCAAGAAAATATCGTGGTTAGTCAAAATATAGACGAAGTCCAATAAACTAGTGTAAAATACGTGTTCAAGTCAAAAGATTTAATTACTTCGAACATAAATTACAAACGAAATTGGTCTTGAGCAGTCTCGTTTAAAGTTTATTTGCCACTATTTGGATCACATATTACACGTGCAGCTTCTCAAACCATTATAAACTTTATCTCGAAAGTATTATGGCACGGAATGCATTGTCGGGAATCGAACACTGAACTTTGTACGTGTCTTTCTTTATATGTTATCACCTGCTTGTAATTGACATTTTTGGGGGTTACTATGCGTTGTAGATTCAAACTCAAATGTATTTTTCTCGAAAAAAACTCGTCGATGCTTTTTCATTCCGATGGAAATGTATCTAACGAACTCATAAAAGTCTAGACCCTAGAAATTCTCGTCGTCGTCAACTGATACGTACAATATGTCCACTTCTGGTCTAACTGGTAGGGTATAACATCGGGCTTGTAGGGACCACACGCGCGGTCTTACGCCAGCGGTTCCCTGCGACCGTCCGTCCACATAGGGTAGCTCAAATGTAGATATTTAATTACAGAGTCGCTGAATATAATACGTACTTATTATAGCAGTTCGTATAGGAAATGGTTTTCCTATTTACGAGAACGTTTCTTTTTATTTTAATTCCTTTACAAAATATTATTTCGTCGGAAGTCGAGACTTGGATTTATTTTAAAGCATTTTAAGAAAGTTTATCTTTAAAAACAATGCACATATTAGTCATACACAGTTAAGGAAATACCGTTCATATACTCGTATCTCAGTTTTTGTACAAATAGTTTTTGTGTAAAACATTTCTTCTCAGTTTCGAAATTTAATTTAAAAAATTAAAATCGAGTTACTATCGAGCTATCATCATTCTCAAACACATATTAGGACCTCAAATGAGTCGGAGTGAAATTAAAGATCTCATTTGACGTCACGCGGCCCTTTTATTGCTACAATCTAACAATCTTCAACCCATGATATTATAGTAGGTACTTATCATCGTCATCATCACTTTTTATTCCTTTTCACACACTCCTATTCTGCTGGTCGCGGGTTCGATCCCCGGACGCCGCACTCTATCTTTTCGGAGTTAAAAAAGGGCTTTTATTTGCTATAACGTTACAATTTTTGAATGTTGTCTCTTATGCTTACCTAAACACACGTTTTAGGGTTCCGTAGCCAAATTTGGCAAAAACGGAACCCTTATAGATTCGTCATGTCTGTCTGTCTGTCCGTCCGTATGTCACAGCCACTTTTTTCCGAAAGTATAAGAGCTATACTGTTGAAACTTGGTAAGTAGATGTATTCTGTAAACCGCATTAAGATTTTCTTACAAAAATAGAAAAAAAAACAATAAATTTTGGGGTTCCCCATACTTAGAACTGAAACTCAAAAATTTTTTTTTCATCTAACCCATAGGTGTGGGGTATCTATGGATAGGTCTTCAAAAATGATATTGAGGTTTGTAATATCATTTTTTTCTAAACCGAATAGTTTGCGCGAGAGACACTTCCAAAGTGGTAAAATGTGTGTCCCCCCCCCGTAACTTCTAAAATAAGAGAATGATAAAACTAAAAAAAATATATGTTGTACATTACCATGCAAACTACCACCGAAAATTGGTTTGAACGAGATCAAGTAAGTAGTTTTTTTTTAATACGTCATTAATCGTAAATCGCAATTTACCTTTCATTCAATCAACTCAAATATTTAAAAAAAAACATTTAATTTAAAACTTACTACAGGTTTGTACGGAACCCTCGGTGCGCGAGTCCGACTCGCACTTGGCCGGTTTTTTATTTAAATTTGGTTTCTTACTTCATTTAACTTTTTTTTAATAAAAGTCTTGTCATTATTCTTTTCGGAGCTAAGAGCGTTTTAATATCGCTTTAAACGGTAAAAGAAACATTGAAATTTTTTCATAATGTTCTCAAAAGTGTGTGAAGTCTACCAATCCGCACTTGGCCAGCGTGGTAGATTATGGCCAAACCCTTCTCATTCCGAGAGGGAGATTCGTGTAAATGAGGTTGATATTATGATGATGCTACATAGGTAAATATTGTTACGTCATGTATACAGCGGTGGAGGTACCAGGCGTTCATAAAAACAAGAAGTCTTACTTGTGCGGGGCTTTGCGGGTCTTCCCACGTCGTAATATTGATCTAGTTAGGTGGAGCATTCGAATGTGGGTCGCTCGCTGCCGGCTAGCTGACTACGTCTTTACTGGGCCTTTTGATGAGCCTCGCATTCAGAGATGGGTTTTTTAAAGGGTTCCGTGAGGGAAAGGGAAAACGGAACTTTAAGTATGTCGTCGATTTCTGCCATAAATTTGGGAATTTGACAACTAGTGACGTCATAATTCAGTATTTCATACAAAATTCTATACTATTTATTTTAGAATTTTGTTATTTTGAAGTTTGACCAAACGTACCTGATTTTACTAGTTGTCAAATACCCAATTAGAATAATTTTCTGCAAAGAAATTTTTCTTATTTCATCACTGGAGAAGACCGGTGTATTAAAATTTTCATCAAAGTAGACCATACATTGAATTTGATTTTATTTCACTTTAATCCATTAAGTACTGAATCCGACGGATCCGACAATCAATCCGACACGACCGGAGAGAGATCCGGAACAGGACCAATGACATTTGAGACACGGAGATGTAAGCATCATCAGCCTTTTCATATACTATTTGATGACTATTTGGTCCAATCCGGGACTCGAACCCGGACCTTATGATCCTAGCTAGCCACTGGATGCATGATACCACCTAAAGTACCAGACACCCATAAACAATAAGCAACTTGTCTCAATGACTCAAGCCCCTACAAGCCGACCACAAAGCACGGGCTCGGTATTTGGCAACCGCCTACGCCGTAGCGTCGTAGCGTGTCTACGCAAATGCTACGACGCACGCTACGATATCAGACGTATTTTATGATACTACGTAAACAAATATCATGCGTTTAGATTATAGTTTAGAAAGATAGGAAATACTTACTGGATTAGATTTTTATTGTAAGCGATGATGTCTAGTGTGCACGACTCAAAGGCCGAAACTTGAAAAAACATGCGTCGAATTGCGAGTGAACAGAGCCGCGATAGCTTAGTGGTTACGACACTCGCGGCAACCAATTCGGGTGGTCGGTAGTTCGATCTCTAAGCACGGTCTCTAACATTTCGGATGTGTGTTTTAAGAAATTAAATAATATCACTTGTCATCACCCGAGAGTTCTGCATAATTTTCGCTCTGGGCCAGCGTGGTGGACTAGAGCTGAACCCTTCTCGTTCTGAGAGGAGATTTGTGCTCAGCAGTAACCCGGCGACGGAAGTGTGTGAGTGATAATATCCTTTGTAGCATGTCGTCGATTGAAAATAACTCTACAATAGATTTACTAAATATGCAAAATAGGTAATTTTAAAATTTTCAAACCTGACAAAGCGTTTACCAATAGATGGCGGCATTAAAATTCATGAATTTCTACACAATTTCAAGGGTTATATGCATAAATAAGTACACTCGACGACTTCCTGTTCACAACTAAAATATATCATACAAATCTAGCCTTTAGCGTCTAAATATAGGAACTAAAATCCTTTAACATGGAATTGAAATTTAACAGTGCTCAAAAGTTCGAGATCTCGCCGATAGATGACGTTGTACTTAAGATGAGGCGATAATACGCGTACACTCAAAAGTGATTTTGAATATTTTGAGTTTGTCTCTCACCTTTTGTGTTGAAGTGAAGATCGTGATAAGTACGTGCTTGTATGGGAAAGAAAGGGCTACCTTTTATAAAGGAAATGGCTATTTGGCTGTAACCATCGGGATTTAAATATTATAAGAAACAAGTTCAAAAGAAAAATGGTTGTAAATTCGAAATTCCTTTGTTCTTTTGAAGTGAAACTTCTTTAGGGTCTTTGTGATTTGTAAATTCAATGAAACGAAAATGCGACAGCAAAAATAGACAAACATATATAGGATTTAGCCTGCGAGAGCATGAGATAGAATACAAGTTAGGTATATTTATCATTCTCTCGTAGGCTACTTTTCTGAAGTTTGAATTCTGCCGTGTGTGAATTGTACACACACTTTAATTTTTTTACTCTACTCTACGTACTATTACTCTACCTACTATTTACATTTGTTACTATATTTACACATAAAATACATAGCTGTCTACCTGTATGTCCGTTAGTTGTCCAGCCTTGTATGAAAGAGTCGAGTTACTTTTGTATCGCAGTGTCGACGTATCGAGTGTCCACCACAGTGACAATGCACTACTAAGCTATGTGCGTATGTGTGAATCCACCTGACACAAATAATACAATATAATTCCTCAACCTATTATAAACTTGCCTTTACACAAGTTTAACACATTCGCTGCGGCAGCATTGGATCCTAAACCTACGGCTCGTGCGGTACGAGACAAATACTGCCCGTATCTATATTTCCTGATATGCGTTACGACCTCTATTTTGCCGTACCGGAACCTGACTTTCAAAGTCCATGGAGACGTGGAAACTCACCATATCAATGGGTTTTTTGAACAAATCGATAGGCTACATCCTCGTGTATACCTAGCTGCGGTAGCCCCGGGTTCTCTATGATATTTCGAAAGATACAGAGATTTTTCAAAATCAGTCATTTACGGCAATATATATTATGCCGTATAGCATAGAAGTTAAAAAATTGCTAGGGATGGGTTTACTTCTGAAATGACAATCGATATTTTAAAGATATTCTTTATTAAAGACACAACAAATTTAAGTGTATAAATCAACATAATTCTTCATAATTAGTCAACATAATAATTACTCTTACAAGTACCTATCGCCAATTTAAAAAAATATATTTAAATATAAAAAAAATTAAAATAAAAAGCAGTCACTCATGTAAGTTTAGTACAAATACACTGATTAATAAATAAATAATAATAAATACAAATAGGTTTTTTAAATTTTGATTCATATTAGGGTACCAAATTATTATTGACCGAGCGAAGCGAAGGTCTCTGAGTCTACTTGGGTGAATTGGCACTTGTCCGTCCGTCTGTCAGAGCCTTATAACTTCTGAATTGCTGAACGTAATTACTTCAAATTTAAATATAATATGTAAATCGATGGCCTCCCGCCGAATATGGCTTAAAAAGTTTTAAAAATCTTTATTTCAGGGGGGCTCTCATAGAAGCGAATGCGAAGTAAAATATTTTTTATAGCGTTACATAGGGTTGCAGTATATCATTTTAAAGATAATTAAGAATAGAGTCCAAAAATATTTTTTTTTGAATTTTTCCCCTAAAATGGACGAAATGGGAGGCTTTCAAAGTAGCGATTTTCTAACGTCCAAAGTTGACCTCAGAACTCTCAATTTTCTGAACTCTCAAGCCTGAAACTTGATCAATTATTTGAATTATATCCTGTACTTGAACAACAAATACTAAAATTAGATAAATATTATAAGGAAACGAAATTATTTAATTTTTAATGATGATGATATTTTTAACAGAACTTCACACTGATGTCAATATATGGCGCTCTGTGAAACCGCGAGGTCTCAGTTCGGGGCGAACCACTAGTAATTACTTTTTATTTTTAATCTATGATGAGATCATATTAGGAACTTTAACGAAATAAAATAAATTTTAAAAAGTAGGTAATTCCCTTACTCATATCATGTTTTTTACGTGAAAGTCTCGTCGCGTAGTTTTTTGCATAAAAAATATCGAGCACTTACGGCCAACACTAATGCAAACTGCGAGGCCGCGCGGACGCATGCAGTGAGGCGCGGGGTTGGGGGGGTACGGCAAGATAGTCGCCGTACCGCACTGAATAAAAATAATTACCTTGCTGTGCGTTACGGCAACTATTTTGCCGTACATTATTAGTATACAATATCATTATATTAAAAGCAACCATATAGAAAAAATCACTGTCTCTTTCCTACACGTACGGGAACATAGATAAATCACCCCCGCACCGTGCGCAAAACAAGGAAAACTAGCTGCCGCACTGGCTGACCGTCAAATACGGCAAAATACTTGCCGTAACGCAGCGAAAGTGTTAAGATAACCATTAAAAAATGCTCCTGAAAAAAGCTTATTATACTGTCGAAGATTATATTATTAATGATAAAGGCGCATGGATTTGACTCGCTCCAGCAATGCTCAGGACTGCGGTTACTTATGTATCTGTGTATGTTGTATGTATGTATGTGTATGTAGATTATTGCAGTTATTGTAAACATACCATATATTTTTTCAAAAGAGCAACCACCAAGTTTCTTGCTGGTTCTTCTCGGTAGGAACGGCATTCCGAACCAGTGGTAGATTCATTTGACTATTCATAAGCACTTGTAAAAAGTCTATTTGAATAGTTCGGTACGGTGGTTTAGGCATTCGTAAAATTAGCAGTGTATCATTACCAGCATTTTTATCTTCTGCTTATAGTACGATTAAGCTCTTTGGCAATATTTTAAACCAATCATTAGGTCCCATTGAGCCGTCGTATTTGGCTGAAGCTAGAGGTGCGTTCAATGTGGCATGTCCTAGTAAGGAGCCGGTATCTTTGTTTTCTCAAAGACAATGGGACGACGCACTATGTTCAGATGTTTTGCAGGAGCTTATAAATTCATCACCTACTGCAAGCGACCGTGCTCGTCTTCTTGCGGTGTCTACGAGGGAATCAAGTTACTGGCTTCATGCTCTCCCGTCTAAGCATTTAGGCACTCTGTTGGACCACCTCACTCTGACGATTGCGGTTGGTCTTCGACTTGGCGCCAAGTTACAACAGCCACATCTTTGCCACTGTGGTGGGGCAGTGGACGCGTATGGCCATCACGGGCTTTCTTGTATTAAAAGTGCCGGTCGTCTTTCGCGACATGCTTCCCTGAACGACATCATTCGTAGGTCTCTTGCCACCGCTAAAGTGCCTGCAGTGTTAGAGCCTAATGGCTTGGCGCGCAGTGATGGTAAGAGACCTGACGGGATGACTCTTGTTCCGTGGAAGCAAGGAAGGTCGCTTGTTTGGGATGCCACATGCGTGGATACGCTAGCGTTATCCCACTTGCAGGCGTCCTCCATGTCAGCGGGGGCGGCGGCCACTAATGCAGAAAGAGCCAAGAGGCGCAAGTATGAAATTATTGAAAATAATTTCATTTTTGTGCCTTTTGGTGTTGAAACCCTGGGGTCGTGGGGCGAAGATGCCAGATCCTTTTTTAAGGATCTATCTTCTCGTCTCACAGAGTCCACAGGTGACCGGAGGGCTGGCAGTTACCTCGGCCAACATATAAGTTTGGCTATTCAGCGGGGTAACGCTGCCAGCGTTCTGGGCACACTGCCTCATTGCAGCGGGATAGATGATATTTTTAATGTTTAGTTTTTAGTTTTTAATTTAGTTTTTAATTTAGATTTAATTTAGATATTTATTTCTATTGGTTAAATTAATCAGTCATATTTCGAAAAAAAAAAAAAAAAGTACAAACTTTTATAGAATTAAATGTTCTCAAATAAAGATAATTTATTTGAATAAAAATAATTTGAATTTTGAATTTTGAAATTTTGAATATATTGTACTAGGAATAAGTTTTTCAATTCCCACGGGAACTCCTTAATTTTCCGGGATAAAAAGTAGCCTATGCCACTCACCAGGTGCTCACAAAAATCACGTCGATCTGTTGCTCTGTTGCAGCATAATTAAAGGACAAACAAACACCCTTTCGCATTTATAATATTAAGTATGATAGTTGAAGAAAAATAAAACAACCCCTGTAAATCCGGGCGCGTCAGCTAGCAAAGTATATTTGCCGGTCAACTAACCGTGCACCCTAATTTATCAAACGCAGTAACCCGAAGTTTCACCCCGTAACCACCCCCGAATACATCAAAATCAATGAACCTGCCACCGCCAGCTCACATGCGACCCACGTTAGCCACGGTGCCACGGTGGTCTGATATTAATGGTATTATGACATGCCATAACCAGGCCATGATATTTTGTGCTCTCAGCCATACATAAATCATTCATACTAATCTATACTAATCTATATTATAAACTAGATGATGCCCGCGACTTCGTCCGCGTGGATTAAGGTTTTTTGATTCCCGCGGGAACTCTTAGATTTTCCGGGATAAAAATATAGCCTATATCCTTCCCCGGGACACAACCTATCCCTATACCAAATTTCATCAACATCGGTTGAACAGATGGGTAGCAGACAGACAGACAGACAGACACACTTTCGCATTTATAATATTAGTATGGATATTAATATGGATAGTATGGATATTAGTATGGATGCGAAAGTTTGGATAGATTGATATTTGTTATTCAATCACGCCAGAACTGCTGAACGGATCTCGATGAAATTTGGCACAGGGATAGGTTATAGTCTGGAAAAAAATTACATAGACATATTACATAGAACATAGACTACTTTTTATCCCGGAAAACAGTTATTTTCTGTGTTTAAATACCACCGGAAGAAGTGGCAGGCATCGTCATTATCAGGCATGACCCTACCTACCTAGTACCTACCTCTTCTCGCGTATCTTTTGATTGTTTTGACTTAGCTTGATTTTTTACAGCTCCAAGGGACCGTAGACCTGAGTGTTTGATATTAATTTCAACTGATACCACAATGAAGTGATCCTATAAGGATTCCTTTTTCGTCTTGAGGTACAGAACCCTAAAGAAGTAGCCAGTGTCTGGTAAACTACTGTTTAGTTTCGTCACGCACCTGTGTTCATTTAACAGCAACCCGGCGGAGTAGATAGTGTTGTGAATAATTGAGCACTGGATCCAGCGCCTGCCTATCTAGCTCGCGAACTACCTATATATTATGCAGGGCTTCACTTTCACACTGCCGGGCCTTTTCTACAGTATAGTTTGCACAGCTGGTTTTAGAAATAGAGCAATGCTGTTACTTATGTACTATTTTAAACTTGCCTATACACAAATTTAAGAAATCCATTAAAAGTATGCTCCTGAAAAAAGCTTATTATACTGTTGAAGATTATGTAAATGATAGAGGAGCATGGATTTGACTCGCTCCAGCAATGCTCAGGACAGCGATTACGGTTATGTATGTACACATTGATGTAATTGCAAATGATTATTTTTAAAAAAAGAGCAACCACCCAGTCTCGCTGGCTCTTCTCAGTAAAAATTCCGAAAACCAGCGGTATATTTGTCACCGTAAGATTGTAAAAACCGTTAGATTATAATCTAACTCGCGAAATTGTAAACTGTCGAATGACTACAACATAACGGATTATTTTTCGGTAGATTGTAATCTTTTAGGTTTATTAAGCCGATATAACCTAAGTGCCCTAAGATAGGGCACTACTTGATTATTTATGTCGAACCCTAACCTAACCTACAAGAAAGAGACAAGAAAACGTAAATACAATGAATATTTCAAAAATTTACATTTAAAACATTGAACGGTTCACAATCTTTCGACTATTTACAATCTATCGAAAAAAAAGCGTTAGATTACAATCTTACGGTTTTTACAATCTTACGGTGACATATTCACTCGAGTATTCAAAAACACTTTCAATGAGTTTATTTCAATAAATAATTAATATGAGTTTGAGTTTAGCGGCTCTAGAAAACAATTTAGGTTCGGCTCCACGCTTGTACAGAAAAATACAAATAAACTTTTCTGCTTCAGAGTCTATAAGTCTACCACTGGTTCAGGATTCCGATTAATTACCAGCAAAAAAACTCGCGGAATGATTTTTCATCCCGCTAGATAGATGAATAACGAACTCATGACAGCATATTAAAGTCTTGACCCTAAAGAGTAGAGACTATCCTCGTCAGCCGATAGATGTAGATGTGGGAACTTCCACACACCACGGTCAACTCAAAAGAGTAATATAAATCTATACTTTATACTTAATACTTGATTTTTTGCATGGGTATAGTTGAGGACCCGGAGAGTGACATAGGCAACTTTTTATCCCGGAAAATTAACGCGGGAATCAACCGTATCATAGTATAGACCGTAACGTTTACACAGAGGCATGTTAGTTTTGGTGTATTAGGCCTCCCCCCTCCCCCCTTACTCCTCCTCCACATTACCAGATCCCGCCCGCTCTCTAATATTGATCCACGAATAGTGCTAAACTTATATTCCACTATTTTACATTGACTACGAAACTAGGAGAAAATATAGCCAGAAAGTAGTAGCAAAAATTTTAATGATTGCCTCGTCGGTTCAGTGGTTAGCATGTTCAGCTGTGAATGGTGAGGTCCTGGGTTCGATTCTCGCCTCGGGCCATACATAGAACTTAGGTATTGCGAAGAAACTTTATCTGTGAAGAAATTCTCAGTAGGTACTATAGTCCGGAATAAGGGTGCGTTTCCACCAGAGATGCCCTACGTTGCTAAGCGACGGATATGTCAAACCCACCAATAGGAGTGATTGATTTTCTCTTCCCACAAACTTATCTGACCAGTATGGCTAGCATGCGCACTACGAGTTATGTCTACCCGTTATCTCTCTCTGTTTACCGAAACTAACATGTTTACTTGTCTCGTTACGTCAAAAGTAGAGATAAAAGTAATATTTCTTATCTGTGGTATTTTTCTCTACGAACTTTTACATGTCGACAATTTTTTTCTTGTAATATATCGCATTTTGTGCATGTTAAGGTAAATGAAAAATTTGCCGGCAACGACAACATCCCTCTCTCGTCGCGAGATAATCTCGTTGTGCGCAAGTAGACATGAAAAATAAAATTAAAACAAAAACTAAACACTAAATAGGCATAGAAATTAGTTCCAATTTTGGCCACCGGGTGAGATATGTTGGCGAGACTATAATTATTAAAGAAAGAAGAAGAAGAAAGAAATATTTATCTTTTATATAAGTTGGCGGTGTTTTAGTCCTGAGTTTCTTTTTCGCACGTAGACCTGGCTTTCCGTTTTCAATCACGAAATAGGGTAAAATCGAATCCACGACCTTTTGACGCGTCGGTGTGGTTCACTAACCGATGACAAAGCCTCATAAGAGTTTCCTATAGCTCGTTGCAACGGTACCCTTATTGGGTATTGTTATTTTGCTCCCCATTTGTGGGTAGACCTGAATGCAATAGGTATTGCCTAGGTCTTAGATAATAACGTATCTAACGGTTACTAAATTGTACTGCACTCATGGTTCGCCCCAGAACCTCGCGTGCAAAGTCGTACAATCAGTCATAACTCATAGTTCATACAGGGGTCATTATACCATCGCATAAAGCTGTATTGTTTTAATATTGTAGACGTTCGTGTTTTAGAATTATAATCCTTATTTTGGGGCGTCAAGGTGCATGACAAAAAACTGTCAAGTTGTGATGCCAGCTGATGTAGGCAGCTCTATTGACCAGCGGCCATACTGCCAACGCCTAAAGCAATACTTAAGCAATATTACTCAAAATGACAGTTTGATGTCACGTCGTACCTTGACGTTCCTAACATAAGAATTATAATTGGATAAATAAATTATTTTTTAGTGATTATTAAATAGAGGATCTCCCAAAAGCCGTGATATGCACGTCCCCTGTTAGTTTTACGTTGAATGCCCATTTTGAACTATCGATTAAAATGAAAAAGTGCGTCGAACTTTGATGACGTCACAATTCAGTATTTCATACAAAAGCCCACAATAAGCGCGCGTTTTTACATTTGAAAAAAAATGTTGCTGATTTGACTATTAATTGTTAAATACCCAATTGTTTGAGCTAGCCGAATCCTCCCACCAGACCCAGACCAGAGAAAATCGAAAATTCCCAATATCCAAATACTCAATTCCAAAACATGAAAGTCAGCAATAATGTATTTGGCGTTAAACGTTGACAGTGTGGCCCCAGCTGATGTAGGCTGACTCTATGGATACTCTACGACATTTATGATTTTCATTCAAGCATCAGTGAAACGATTTCATTTGAGCTAGCCGAATCCTCCCACCAGACCCAGACCAGAGAAAATCGAAAATTCCCAATATCCAAATACTCAATTCCAAAACATGAAAGTCAGCAATAATGTATTTGGCGTTAAACGTTGACAGTGTGGCCCCAGCTGATGTAGGCTGACTCTATGGATACTCTACGACATTTATGATTTTCATTCAAGCATCAGTGAAACGATTTCAATGAACGAAACGAGATGATGTGTAGGACGGCTTGTAATGGGCCCCTGCCGCCTATTATTATTAAACTCTATATATGTACTACACATAAGAAAATAAATAACAGAAAACATAAAAAAAAATTGATAGTTCAATACATAGACAAAAATAAACAAATATGTACTATAAACTAATATATTTAGCGCCTATATTTAGATCCAACAAGTAGTAATGCCAACAGGTAGGCAGCCTACCTACGTCCCTACGAGAGTTAGGCTAATGCGCAACGCACACCTACTGCGGAGAGGGAGCTGAGAGCAGCACAGATAACATCCGCAACGGCACCACCATACTAATTTTATAAATGCGAAAGTGTGTTACTTTCTTGGTTTGTCCTTCAATCATGATTTTTGGTATGGGTATAGTTGAGGACTTGGAAAATGACATAGGCTTCTATTTATACCGGAATATTAAGGAGATCCCGCAGGAATAAAAAAAGCTTAAACCATGTGGGCGAAGTCACGGGCTAGCGGGCTCATTCCTTAACTACTCGAACTTTGATTCACACAGGCCTATTTCTTCCGTGGCGTTCGAAAGTCCGAACCAGTGTGTTAGATTCACTAAGACGATTCAAAAGTAGATACCTACAAAGTAAAAGTTTATTTGAATAAAATAACAGTAATTCTAATTTTTTTTTATTGTACATATTTCGCAACCAATTTTTGATACCAATTTTTTAAATAATTATAAAACTATATTATATAATAAATAATGTTTGTCTGTTAGTTGCATTTACGTTCGCGAATCACTCATTATGATTGAGTTTGTTAATTGGTTGTTGGCACTTGCGTGAACTTTTTTAGTAAGGTACCATCAACGTTTGCCTGGTCCGAGGCTATACGGCCGTGGCTATTTACCACCCTACCGGCAAAGACGTACTGCCAAGCGATTGAGCGTTCCGGTACGATGCTGTGTAGAAACCGTACTATTACTTATTCTGTGATTCCACTTAAGTATACTATTGGATACCCGCGGCTTCACCGTGTGAATTTAGTGGGCCAGGTAGTAAGGAATAAAGCTAGCTGTATTTGAGATGATATCAATCCGTAGCATTCTGCAGGTGTGCGTCGGCCGTTAGCGTATCATTACGTGACGCGGCGCCTGTTGACATCTGGCGTTACGTTCGCGAATAAACGACCGGCGAATTTGTGCACGTGAGCCTTTCTAAGCCCTTTATATGACACGATAAGTCGTGCGTTACGACTTATCGTAACTGTCTTGTTTTAGAGCATAAGCACTATTTTACATGTTAAGCTCAAACTCCAATTAATGTCAAGGGAGCTTATTTAAAATCTTGTGGTAAGGTTTCCTTAAAGGTTAGAAAAACATGACGAATGATGTAGGTAAGATAATAGGTACTCGTATCATGGTTACATTGTTAAGGCATCGCAATTATTGTGATTGGATAAAATACGTTATTTGCTGTGAAACGCCACAAGTATAACGAGAGTTTCAGCCAAACTACTGCGGTAGGCCTATCGGTGCTTATCCTAGAAACGGTTTAAACTCAGGCTGTTACTTTTTATAAGTAATTTCTGTAATCATTTACATCATACAGCAATTACAAAATAGCAATGTTTCCCATTCCGGAAAGAAACTAATTTTAGTGATTATTAAATTTAAATTTTTTAATTATTTTAAACTATTGATTTTAAAAAAATGGCGTCATAAGTTAGTGACGTCACAAGTAATATGCTACATTTCATACAAACCTCCATACTAAAAGAACGTTTGATAAAAAGTTGCTGATTATACTTAAGTTAAATAAACAATTACAGGCTTTTAAAGGTCAAGGGGTTGAGGCACTAGTTTTATTTTTTTTACTAACTATTATGTGAACGTCATAAGTAATCAATAAACTTATTTAACGTCAGTTTACTGCATCGAAAGCAACTCCATTAAAAGTCCGACTATAGTGTCATGCAATAGATCGGAAAACCAAGAACAATTTCTTGCTAGCAAGTTCATCATTATCGTATCGGAGTCGTGTCGGTGTCGTCGAGTGTAGACCAGCTCGTAACTTTTCCATTTGGCGTGCGACAGCGGTGTTACGGTCGAATCAAGGCCATGGTTTATGTTTATAGAACTCCTGAGATGGCGTGTTATCCTGGTAGATAAGGGGTAAGCCAGGGCAAAGCTCGGGGTAAATATTCCGCGGAAATGCGAGCTTTATGTTTATATACAACTCCTACTGGGATATGTGTCCCTGGTTAAATGGCAAAAGTATTTTTTTATATCCACTCCTTAAACTGCGATCTCACCTGGTGGTAAGTGATGATGCTTTGTAAGATGATAGCGGGCTAACCTGTTATTGGTATGGTAGTTATATTATATTGAACATCTTAATTTTACACAGCATCGTACCGGAACGCTAGATCGCTTGGCGGCACGTCTTTGCCGGTAGGATGGTAACTAGCCACAGTCGAAGTAATGTATGTATATTTATGTAAGTATAAATGGTTAGGTTTAGGGTTTGATTCCCGGTTAATAAAAATAAAAATTAGCCCAAGATTAACTCTTATAATTATATCTCAACCCATCGGCCCACTACATCTCGGGTTTTTACTCACAGAATATTATGAACTACTAGCGGACGCCCGCGACTTCGTCCGCGTGACATAAGTTTTTTTAATTCCCACAGGCACTCCTTACTTTTCCGGTATAAAAAGAAGCCTATGTCACTCTCCAGGTATTCAACTATACCCAATAGACCCATGCAAAAAATCACGCCGATCCGTTGCTCTGTTGCGGTGTGATTGACGGACAAACTCCCTATTTGACTTTCTTGGGGATAGAAATTTTATAAATTGTGAAATCCGTATTTCATCCTTTTTAACCGGAAGCCCAAATACCAAGTTTCATGGCTATAGCTTGAAAAACGACGGAATTTCATAAAACTTTCAACCCCTATTTAATCCCTTTTGGGGTGGAATTTTTAAAAATTGTTACTCACGTCCTTATTTTTTTACCGAAAACCAAAATACCAAGTTTCGTAGATATAACTTGAAAAATAACTTGTAAAATAAAAGATTTTCATACAAACTTTCACCCCCTATTTCAGCCCTTTGTGGGTAGAATTTTCAAAAATGGCGAAACACGTATTTCTTCATTTTGAACCGGTAGCTCAAATACCAAATTTCATGGATATAACTTGAATAAAATCGGCCAAGTGCGAGTCGGACTCGCGCACCGAGGGTTCCGTACTCAAGAAGTAGGTGTAATTACCTTTGTTAATAAACCGCAAAACTAACTTTGTTTGTAGAGGTTTACTGTTAATATCAAAAAATTACGTTTGTTGTATGGGAGCCCCCCTTTAATATTTACTTTATTGATTTCGAATTATTTATTTTGAAAGGTAATATACAAGTTAATATTGTGTGAAAATTTGAACCGTCTACCTGTTACCGTTTTTAATATTGAGCAAAAAAATACGAAAAAAACACGTTTATTGTATGGGGACCCCCCTTAATATATATATATTTTTAATTTTTAGTATTTGTTGTTATAGCGGCAACGGAAATACATCATTTGTGAAAATTTCAGCTTTCTAGCTATCACGGTCTATGAGATACAGCCTGGAGACAGACAGACAGACAGACAGACAGCGGAGTCTTAGTAATAGGGTCCCGTTTTTACCCTTTGGGTACGGAACCCTAAAAATGACGGACTTTCATACAAACTTTCAACCCCTATTTTACCCCTTTGGGGGTGGAATTTCGAAAAATCCTTTCTTAGTGGATACCTACTCTTTACAAAGAACACACCCTCCAAATTTCATGTCAGCGGTTTAGGCTGTGCGTTGATATATAAGTCAGTCAGTCAGTCAGGACTTTGAATTTTATATATGCCACCGTAAGATTGCAAAAACCGTTAGATTGTAATCCAACTAGCGATATTGTAAACTGTCGACGGATTGTGAACCGTTCAATGGTCCGAGTGTCAAATCAAAATGTCAATTTTTGAAATATTCATTGTATTTAGGTACGTTTTCTTGTCTCTTTCTTGTAGGTTAGGTTAGGGTTCGACTTATATCGACCAGGTTTTATCGGGTTTTATCGGGTTAATATATCTAACAGATTACAATCTAACGAAAAATAATGCGTTAAATTATAATCTGTCGAAAGTTTACAATATCGCTAATTAGATTACAATCCAACGGCCTTTGCAATCTTACGGTGACATATATATAGATAAGGGTTTAGGACTTAGGTCATTGTCCTCCACAATATCCAAGGGCAGATTTGCAAACCTTTCGGAACATTATGAAGACCTCTCGGGCGTACAGGTTTCCTCGCGATGTTTTCCTTCACCGTAAAGCAAGTTATATTTGAATTACTTAACTTTCTTTCGGCCGGTTTCTGAATTGAGAATTTCATTTTGAGTCTGTCTCAAAGACTACTTAAGGACTAATTAAGCAAATTTTTGTTTCTGAATTGATATTGGGCCGGTTTCTGAATTAAGCATTCAAACAAAAATATACGCGCCGAATTGAGAACCTCCTCCTTTTTTGGAAGTTGGTTAAAAACAGCAAGTTCCAACTCTCAAACTTTACACAATATCAATTATTCAGAAACAAAAATTTGCTTAATTAGTCCTGTAGTCTTTGAGACAGACTCAACATGAAATTCTCAATTCAGAAACCGGCCGCTCCCTGTTATGTTAGTGCGCACATTTTTTACTCCGAAAAGTTAGTGTGTCTGGGATTCGAACTCTGAACCTCCTGAAGACCTAAGTCTAACCTATCCAATAAGCTATCATCAATACTAATATTATCTGAAAGTTTTTATGGATGGGTGGATGAATGTTTGATAATCAACCTCGCCAGAACAGCTGAACGGATCTGGAGGATATTTGGCACAGATATAGATTATAGTCTGTAATAACAATAACATAGAATACTTTTTAGCCCAGAAAATTAAAGAGTTCCCGCGGGATTCAAAAACCTCAATTAGCTACTTAGTTGCCAATAATATTAAACTGCCATTCACAAGAAGTTTGCCTTTGGCTGTTTAACGTTGAATCTTAAACCCATTTTCGCAGTTTTTTTGTCGGCATCGCGTCAGTTTAACTTTGGATTAACGTTAGAATATAAAGTAGAATTAATTTCTAATCGCTGGCTCCCAAGTTCCAAGCCGCCAGATGATGTCTTCATTAAATTGTAATTTGAGTTACCACAGCCTTCAGTTTTCATTCTCTTTGTTTCGACAGTTCATAATTAGTTAGTAGTTACTGTAATAACAATACGAAAATTAGGAAATTACGACTCTTAATAATATTACTTGTGAGACAACACCGCGGGACAATCATACTAATGTAAGGGCTATAAAGAAAGTAGATAAATATCTCTCCTAATGTTATAAACTAAATAATGCCCGCTTAATAATAAACGATGATGATGATTACTTCGTCCAAGTGGATTAGGGCGTTTACTTAATTCCATAATTTTCCGGGGTAAAAAGCCTATGTCACTCCCCTTCGACTGCCTCGTTGGTCTAGTGGTTAGCATGTTCGATTGCAGCTGACGAGGTCCCGGGTTTGAGTCCCGGGTCGTGCATTAACAAGTATTAGGTTTTTCTGACAAGAAATTCTCAGTACTCATTACCTATTCGGTGGTACTAGCCCGGAGATAGGAAGTTAGCAGTGTATATAGCGCCCGTGCCTCGGAGAGCACGTTAAGCCGTTGCGTCGGCCCTGCGCCTTATCTCTCTCCGGTCGTATCGGATTTTCCGTCCCATCGGGCTATGAGAGTAAAGGAACAGCGAGTGCACCTGTGTTTATGCACACACTTGTGAACTATAATATCTCCCGCGCAGATGGCTAATCTCTCTGGAGATAGGCCGCCGTGGCCGAAATTCGGTCGGGAGGACATTATATATTGGTCTTAAATTTATGTATTTTATCATGTTTAGCATTATATATTATTTATTTATTTATTTTCAAATACAGCACCATCCCGTACTCCAGTTTATTAATCCTTTCACCAAAGGTTGTCTGTAAGAGATAGCTTTAGCAATAAGACCGCCTTTGCACGTTTCATTGTAGTTTTACTACTTCTTTTTAACTGTATACTGGGGCTGATTCTGTAGTACACAATATCTATACTAAACTAAAATGAAAGCATTAAAAATATTGCTAATCCTTTCATAAAACTCCCTGCGGAAAGGGACAGAACTTGATTTATTGTCATTTTAGTTTAGTTTAGAAATTGTATTATACAGAATAGGCCACATTGTATACCTATTTTGTGTGTGCAATAAAGATATCTAAATAATAATAAGAAAATGGCTATAAAAAAGCTATAACATAATTCGGTCGGCAGCAATCAACGAACAAGTCAACCCGCGATAAGCTCGGCTCGCGGCGCGTTTCCACGAAGCACGGCAGGCGGCGACGTCTCCCAGCCAGTAGATATGATGGGTATTATAGCCACAGACCTGATGGGAACTTACAAGGAGGCACTAGACACCTGCACTGTCTTAGTTCTCAATAAATATCACATTAGGTTTAAACGTAACAATAATTTATGCCTATGTATATTACAGTATGGTGGTATAAAAATTCTAGCTTTTCTTAAATTTTATAAAATATTTTTCATTCAATATTTTGTTCGTTAACGCTCCCTCAAACTGTATAAGGACATCACATTATAGGCACGGAATCAAGGAACTAGAAGAGTTATTCGCTAGATAATCCGTTAACAGACAAATCTGCCCCCCAATCATGTAAGAATTGTCGATTAAATCGTATAAGTTCGGCTTCAAAGTAAAATAAACCATAACAGCACTGAATTAGAGCTCTATTACGTGTATCCATTCTCATACGTTTAGATATGTACGATAGCCTATACGTATAAGAATGGATACACAAAATTGACCTCTAATTCAATGCTTTATGGTTTATTTTACTTTGAAGCCGAACTTATACGATTTGATCGGCAATCCTTACATGATTGCACCTCTGAGGTACGTTATGTTAATGTAGTATGCGATATGCACCACCCCGCTCTCCCGCTACTAGACACCTAACCTTTAACCTGTCACCAGATTCCGTACCTCAAGACGAATTGTCTGTCAGGTGCTACCAGTTTAGCGCCCCAAAGTAAGCCAGTTATTTCACAGCTGATTACGTGTTATTATGACTTCTCTTCACTCTTCGTTCTTGTTATTTTTATTAACTATAAGAATTTAGTGAGTGAATTTTTCAATTATCGCACTGGGTATCGCAGCGTTGGCAGACCCCCCCACTCGGTGGACGGACGACATCAGACGAGTCGCAGGGAGTCGCTGGATCCAGACGGCGCAAGACCGCGGCGTGTGGAAATCCTTTCAAGAGGCCTATGTCCAGCAGTGGACGTCTATCGGTTGATGATGATGATGATGATAAAAGAATTTATATTGTTTTTTAGCACAGCTAAAATTGGTGGCTCTAAAACTCCAACCCCTCTCGGCCTATAAGCTCGTTTATCGATTCAATAATTAATAACGGAGATTCAGTTCAGACAGCCGAAATATCACGCAACCTTTTACTTCCGCAGTGAACTATCGTTTAGGTATAATTCCAAATTAATGAGTTCAATTTCATCGCTAGTCGTTAAAACATAAAATTGTCTTTGTATGAAAAGCTGCAGTATTACTATTAACCCTGCACATTCCTCTTTTAATTTATAACTAGCTGATGCCCGCGACTTCGTCCGCGTGGATTGAGGATTTTTGGTTCACGCGGGAACTCTTTAATTTTCCGGGATAAAAAGTAGCCTATGTGCTATTCCAGACTATAATCTATCTCTGTGCCAAATTTCAGCCAGATCCGTTCAGAAGTTGGGGCGTGATTGAGCAAACATCCATACATCCATCCATCCATCCATACATCCATACATCCATCCAAACTTTCGCATTTATAATATTAGTAAGATTTGTGAATTTTGGTGGCTAGTTGGTGCCGCCAAGCGATTTAGCGTTCCGGTACGATGCGTGTAGACACTGACTAGGGGTAGAGGCCGTACAGTACTATTATATATTCTGTGGTAGAGACACGTGCTCACTAGTGACCAGTGAGACAGCAATGAGTTGAAGTGATGATGAGGAATGAACCCGGAAAGCCCCACTGATATAAGACCGCACCACTGCGCCAGGAGGGCACAGCTTAAGGATAAGTAGCAGTAATTACTGATCTAGTACTTAGAAGTAGATCAATTACTGCTCCATAACAATCAATATTATAATCATGGCAGAGACGAAGCGGCGCCGCGGTGTTTGTTTATCATTTGCTCGAAGTAGGTCGGCGCCACAGAACTCTAATAATTTGATAGAAATGGTAATATCTGCTGTAAATTCTATCATCTATATATTCTATACATGTTTAATTTAAATTTTTTATTTCAAATACACTCTAGAAGAGAGTAGAAGACACTAACTCGAAGTCCTAGGTGAACGACAGAAGCGACGCGACGCGATACGAAATCTTAGAAAATGACAAACTTTCTCAACTCATCAACCATTTCGATATTTCACACACATTTACTTAACACTTCTATAACAATTATGAATTCTGCGTCCGGCGCAGGCCTTGAGACGGCTGAGCGTCATTTGATACTAAGCTCTAGTCTCTAGGGCTCTAGCGCGATCTAATAATAATGGTTTATTAGTCCTCTAATTAAGAGACCGTGACGATACACTAATTATATTATTACTAGCTCATGCTCGCGACTTCGTCCGCGTGGATTGAGGTTTTTTGGTTCACGTGGGAGCTCTTTAATTTTCCGGGATATAAAGTAGCCTGTGTGTTATTCCAGACGTTATAATCTAGCTCTGTGCCAAATATCATCCAGATCCGTGAAGCCGTACTGGCGTGATTGAGTAACAAACATCCATCCATCCAAACTTTCGCATTTATAATATTAGTAGGTATAGAAGAATAGATTTGGAGTTCTGTGCTACCAGTTACCACCCTATTGTGCTCACAGATTCCCTGCTCTGTGATTGGGCTGGTTACCACAATGGGTATCATCCCTTAGCCATAAAAATATATTATCTTAGGGATGCGTCGAGCCTTGTAGGATCGATATTAGAGCAGACTCTCTGGCGACGACTTGTTTTTCTTCCCTAATAAAATAAAAAAGGTTTTTCTCCGACTTAGATTAGAAGGGAAATATTTATAGCCTTTTGCCTACTCGGTCGAGACTTCGGAAGGTCTGGATTCGATTCCCAGGCGAACAATTTTCGAATATTTGAATATTTTTCGCGTTGCCAAGAAAAAGGTGGTTGGCAGACAGACAGACGGACAACGGAGTGATCCAATAAGGGTTCCTTTATTCCTCTTGATTTACAGAACCCTAAAAAGTCATTAATCTATAATCAGGCTAACTATGTTTAAATTTTCCCGCAAAAAAGGTAAAAATTCAGCCGAGCAATTTGTCAAAAGCCCTCGCGCGAAGCGCCGGCTGCCCCTGATGGCGCAAATATTCAAATGCACCAACATTAATCACGGTTCGGTCCCTGCCCTGGGACATGTGACGTGGAAAGTGAGAGTACGTGGAAAATGTGCCTTAAAAGGGACGTCGCGTAAAAATTAATGTTTTAATTTGGTCATTTACATGCCATATTAGTAAAGGTAACAGTTAATAGAGCCATAAAGTTGATGTAACAGGCTGGCGGGTTACATTTTATTCATTGGTTACATAATATTTATTAATAAAATTTTAATGACGGAAAATCCAACACGATCAGACAGACGGACAACGAAGTGATCCTATTTAAGGGTTCCTTTTTTCCTCTTGAGGTACGGAACCCTAAAAATTACATTTTGCGTAAACTGTCACTCTTAATCATCCATAAAGTATTCTCAACGCATTTTCTCTTTGAAAAACTTGTAAAAATATACAAGTGCAGCACAACATTGTCATCATTTTAACATCCGAGCGCAAACACGTATAGGTGGTTTCCAACCCGGGACCCTCGAATAGCAGGCTGAAGTCTTCACCACAAGGTCTCACTTTTAAATATTTAATTAATAAGTGTAAATAACGTTCTACTTACAATTCTTATAAAATGTTAATTAGGTCGTTTATTGAGTAGCGCGTAGCTCGTAGGCATTACGTAGAGGCGGCGTAGCTGGTACAGCCCCTATGATTTATTATACACAGTACAGAATGGGCTACAGACCCTATGGGTCGAATACACCATGGATTTGATGAAACTAAAAACAAACACTTTAAAGCGAGGATTACACTAATTGATGTCCTCCCGACCGAATTTCTTATCTCCATAGAGATATGCCGTCTGCGCGGGAGACATTATATGACTATAGTGCACATGTGTGTGCGCATACATAGGTGCACTCTGTTTCCTTACTCCCATAGTCCGATGGAACAGAAAATCCGACACGATCGGAGAGAGATCAGACGCGGGACCGACGGCTTTACACTGCCCTCCGAGGCACGGGGGTGAAACACCGCCAACTTCCAACTACGGGCTAGTGTTGAGAATTTCTTGTCAGAAAAAACCAATGCTTGTAATGGCCCCACCCGGGAATTGAACCCGGGACCTCGTCAGCCGCAGTCGAATATGCTAACCACTAGACCAACGAGGCAGTTAGTGTACTAAATAGCCAGAACACAACTCACAGATGAAACCTAGATGTCTAAACAGTAATAAGTTCCCGACCATCCGGCCATAAACTCGAAGCGCGCGGAACGAACAAACAAGCAAACATACACACATAGCTCCCGTAAATCCCGCCTCATTATGCGGCGCGGCGTGCAGTGTGTACACCGCTTTATACTGTGCGTTTGAAATGTGAAGACCATCGCCGTATTTATAACTGATTTAAGTGATGTCGGTGACTTCGTATGCGTAAATGTTAAACTGCCTCGTTGGTCTAGTGGTTAATATGTTCAACTGCGGCCAAGGATGTCCCGGGTTCGAGTCCCGGGGCAGGCCATACCAAGCATTGGGTTTTTCTGACAAGAAATTCTCAGTAGAAGCCCGGAGTTAAGAAGTTGGCGGTGTTTCACCCTCGTGCCTCGGAGGGCACGTGAACCCGTCGGTCCCGTGGTTGATCTCTCTCCGATCGTGTCGGATTTTACGTCCCATCGGGCTATGAGAGTGCACCTGTGTATGCGCACAACTTGTGCATATATAATATAATATCTCCCGCGCCGATGACTAAACTCAGTGGAGATTGGCCGTCGTGGCCCAAATTCGGTCTGGCGGCTAGCACTAGTTTAGCACGCTAGTTGATACCCGCGACTTCATCTGAATTTAGATCTGAAATATAAATAGATAGTAATTAGCTAATTTTATTTGTATTCACAAAATCAACATCTAATAGATCAAAGAATCCATACTAATATTATAAACGCGAAAGTGTGTCTGTCTGTCTGTCTGCTACGCTTTCACGGTCCAACCGTTTAACCGATTTTGATGAAATTTGGTACAGGCATAGGTTGTATCCCGGGGAAGGACATATGCTACTTTTTATCCCAGAAAATCAAGGAGTTCCCGCGGGAATCGAAAACTTAATCCACGCGGACGAAGTCGCGGGCATCATCTAGTACAATATAGATGTCTCATTTACTAATAAGTAAATAACTAATAGACTTTGTTCATGAGAAAACTTTTTACATTACACAAACTTCAGTGTTCGAGTAAATTGTTTCTATAAATTCTATTTAGTCTTGTCTGAACTCCTGCGGAAAATCAATAAAGTGTCGTTTCCCGTTCATTTATGTAATTAAAACCTTATTTATAGACATACAAAGCCTATAATACATTGAACGACGATATTTTACAAGGAGAGTGGTTTCTTTGGTAATCGACTTGGGCGATACCTAGCGGTATGCGGTGGTACTAAGACGCTACTTCCATAATTGACTTACGTTTGCTCAACTATAGGTGGCGCTGTTACTAATTCATTTTGTTTTTGTTTCAGGTAAACTTGTTTCGCAACAATATGTACTATATGAAGGAAAGTTTTTTGGAAAGTTTAATTTACTCTAATTTTTTATTAGTGAATGTTTTTCTATCAAGAAGGGATATAAAGTCTGTTCTTCTTTTACTCTACGTTGCAGATGTTAATTTTTTACTTTAGGTACCTATCACACTAAAGACCACGAAAAAAAGTGTGTGTGACAGAAGTGAAACTTCAGAAAAGTAGCCTAGTAGATAATTACATAAATATAACTTGTATTCTATTCTTCCTAGAGAGAGATAGTAGAGATAGAAGTTATATTAATTGTAAAGTCTCATTCTCTCGCATGCTAAATCATATTATGAATATGTTTGTCTCTTTTTAGTGTCGCTTTTTCGTTTCATCGAATTTTCAAATCACAACGATTCTAAAGAAGGTTCACTTCAACAAGTAAAAAATGAAGATGAATTCATAGAGAGATTAGATTATAAAATGAAGTTTAAAGTTGAATTGTGAGATGGTTTTAAAATGAATACGTCTAGCTGAGTTCATTATGGGCTTCTTGGAAGGTGCTTAGAACATAAATAATATTATTACTTTGACATTCTAATAATCAGGAAGAGCAAAATCATAATATTAAAATATACAATTGATCGTAATACAAAATTTAGTTGGTCAAAATGGCGACAGTCCATGTAATACTTGTCGCCTGCAAAAACTGAATAGAATAATAAATAGGACCTCGTTAGACCTCGCGAAAATCTAGGTCAGAGGCTTTCTGCGAGACAAATATCCATTCATAACTCCCAAATGCAAATGCAAAGCTTAAAATCAAATACCTAGTAGTAGCTTTAGAAGGCGCATAGGTATTTAGTTCTGAACGATTGTTGGAATTTCGTTTTATGAAATTAAGTAGGTATACACTAGATATTATATTTTTCATTCTTTGTACCCTTTAAATAATTATAATACCATATTATAAATGTTTATTTTTATAGGTGCTAGTGCGATTTTCTAACGTTAGAAAATATCAATAAAATTGAAACCTTCTGCTCTACTCCTAATAATCATAGACAAAATATTTAATTTTTTCTTAGAGTATTTTCAAACGGCAAAGGCATTGGCCCTATTCAGCGAAATATTTGCTGCAATCTCATAACTGTCTTCCTTCTAAAGTAACTACCTACTGGCTGTCATTTAATATTCTGGACCAGGATGCTTGCGGTCATTCTCGGGTTCTTTAAGTCAGTAAAAGATGGATCGTGCAGGTCTTTCACTGGGTTCTACTATTTTGCCTTTTATAGACCCGCAGGGCGACCGCGTATCTTTTGCATCAATCATTGATACATCGCAATCACCTCCGATTGGCTGAATTTATGGTATTCTTGCTGCGTCAATGGATTTCGTCCAATAGTGGAAGAGTGTTAACCAATCAGAGGTGATTGTGATGTATCAATGATTGATGCAAAAGATACGCGGTCGCCCTGTCGTGTCATATTAAGTTCATTCAGAACAAGCTTATTTTGGAACGGAAAATGTTTAACAGCTGAGACTCGTAAGTAAGTATTGTAAGTAGGTACATTAAAGTAAGTATATTTAAATTAGTGTCAAAGATTCATTCAATAAATGGCTAAAATTTAAAATTTAATTCTATGATTTGAGCTTTATCCCTAACTTTGAGTATATTTTAAAAACTTAAAGCAAGTGAACGTTTCAGTTTGACCTTAGAACAAGTAAGTTACTTTTCCTTGTTGACAGTTTAAAAAAGTAATAGACGCAGAATGTAACTGTGCTACGTTTTATCGACTGTTATTATTTATTTTTTGGATAGTTGCATTACATGTACTAAAAATATAAACATGACAATGCTTGCTCGTAAATAACTCTACAAATTACTCTCGTCCACATTTTTTTAAATAGTTAGTTTATAAAATAATTTTTAAAAGTTTAATGTGAAAAAATAATTAGAGTATCCCACAAAATAACTAGAGCAACTTCTTTCAATTTGAATTTCATTCAAAAATGTTGTAACATTTTTGATTAACTGACGTCAAACGAAGACTTTTCCTGTTTTCGCTGATTTTCGCCCACCGCCGCTTGTTGTTGTTACCCAGCCACGTTTTAATGGTGGGGATCTCAATATTTTGATTATAATGACGAGCAAAATGAAAAATTATAGTTGGTCCGGCAGTTATTTAAAACGCAAACTACTTACAGTTTTTTTTTTCAAAAAAAAAAGTATTCTCCTTTAGTATCATACTAATATTATAAATGCGAAAGTGTGTTTGTTTATTGGTTTGTTGGTTTGTCCTTCAATCACGCCGCAACGGAGCAACAGATCCACCTAATTTTAGGCATGGGTATAGTTGAGGACCTGGAGAGTGACATAGGCTACTTTTTATCCCGGAAAATTAAGGAGTTCTTTTGGGAAATCAAAAATCTTATTCAACGCGGACGAAGTCGCAGGCATCTGCTAGTTATACTATAAAAGGAGGAACAGATGGACTGGAATATAATATTAACCCATTATTAACTCTTTTGCACTGCTGGTTTTAGAATCTAGATAGCTATTAGGTACCTACTTACATAATATTTTGCATGATGACTTTCTTCTAATACTACACAACAGACTCGTTTGAGCTGACTGCTGAGTATACTGGATAACAACTTAAACTCAGCTAAGTTGTTGAAATACAGTACTATGTCTGAAATCTGAATATGAAACAATAGGTATATAACATGTGCTATGTTAAAAATAGTTCTGCAGTACGAATTAAGACATATAGTTCCCCATCTCAAAATAGATGGCGTTGCTTGTAATTAAGTCGCGCTATAAGGTCATACCTTTCAATTGCATAAGACTAATTATTTGTTGCCATAAAGAGAGTTCTTTTTGTAGTTATACGAGTAATATATATACGTGATTTATACTAGTGAGTGTTTCATTTTCAACATGGTGCCGAAACCAGGGACAAAGAAATAAGTGAGTGAGTTAAAGTGCAAAAAATTGTGAAGTGTTACAAGTGAAAAGTTAAGGTAAAATGGACCCTAAAACCGTGAGTAAATAAACTTAAAGAATAGAAGTGCATTTAAAAGACTAATTGTAAAAATTCGAGTTTAGTGTCAAAGACTTAGCAAATTATCGAGATAGTTCAAAACACTTGTAAAATTTTCGTGAATTTATTCTATAGACTTAGAAAAATAACAGTGCTGTGGACTTGTAATTTTTTCGTGATTCTATTCTATGGACATAGAAAAATTTTGCTCACACGTGTCATCGACTTGTAAAATTTTCAAGTTTTATTCTACGGACTTGGAAAAATTCCGGTCATTGGTTTCTTCGACTTGTAAAATTTTCAAGATTTTATACTAATTGAGAAATTCCGGCGTCATCGACATTTTTTGTTCACATATAATAGACAGATATTTGGAAGATACAATAAACTTTAACTTATTTTGATGAACTTTAACTTGAAAAATAAGCTAGCAAGAAGACATACAATTTTTGATGTTTTAAAGAACTTTAGTGGATACAAATTGGACATTTTACTACTTTTTAATCTAAATATTTTGGAACTTTTTGTGAACTTGTGAACAATTTTGGACTTTATTTTTGAACTTTAAAGAGAAACTTTTTGCACTTTTACGTGAACATATACAACACATCGTGGAGATTTTACAAACATTTGGTGAACATTTTTTTTTGGAGGTTTCTTTACTTTTTAAACGCATACAGTTGTACTATTGGAAATCAGCATGGAGTTAGCAAGCCTAATAAAAGGTCAACAAGAATTGTTTGATCAGTTAAGAAAAGCTGAACGCAACCTTAAGAAAGCGAATCAAGAGATGCGTTCGAAATATAGTTATTTGACTGCTAGAATGGAAGCGTTGGACAAATTAGAAGATGCTTTTAATCAGAATCATTTGGAAATTGTTGCTAAAGCTACATCAGAGCAAACACTACAGTTACCATATTTTAGAGATGACATGCAAGACAATTTTCAAGAATATTTTTTACAATATAAAGCGCTTCTGAAGGAGTATATTGCACTAACAAATCCAACCACCATGACAAAGGCTGCTACGAGTACGAGTGCAGTTACAAATATTAACAACGTAGAGGTGAAATTACCTAGAATTGAACTTCCAAATTTCTCTGGCAAATATACTGAGTGGCAATCTTTTTTTGACATGTTTGTCTCACTCATACATGAGAATAGTGCACTAACGCCAGTTCAAAAACTGCATTACTTGAAATCAAACGTATCAGGAGAACCAGAGATGTTATTGAGAAATTTTCCTACAACAGCTTCTAATTACATGGAAGCCTGGGAACAATTAACTAAACGCTACAACAATAAGAGATATAACTGTAATGCAATTATGAAGACTTTATTTGGACAGAAATCTATACAGAATGAATCTGCGAGTGCTATCAGACTTTTACTAGATACTACAACTTCTTGTTTGAAAGCACTTAATAATCTTAACATTAAAACAGAGCAGTGGGACGCCATGATCATTCATTTAGTGGTTTCAAAACTGGATCATGAGTCTCACCGACAGTGGGAAAAGGACGTGTGTGTTGCATCAGATGAGCTACCTAAATGGACACAATTAGAATCATTTTTAGAAACGAGATTTAGAAGTATAGAGATGATTGATAGCAAGCAAACGACTAAGTCAATACAACAGAAGAACGTCACACAAGTAATTAAAACTAAAGCATTCCATACTGCTGTAGAAGATAAAACGAGTAATACTGAACAGATATGCGCGATGTGTGATGGTTCACATTTTATTTATCATTGTGCTGAATTTAAGAAGTTACCTGTATTGGAGAGACAGAAGATAGCACAAACAAAGAAGCTATGCTACAATTGCCTGTCCCCTACGCATCCTGTATTTAAGTGCCACCAGAGAACTTCTTGTCGCCGGTGCCGTCGGCAGCACCACACGATGATCCATTTCCAGAAAGATGATAAGCAAGCGTTTGATGCAACAAGAGATAATGAGAAACAGGCAGATCAATCTACTAGTGAAGTTACTCCGTCCACAAATGAGACAACGGTAGTAGCTAACTTTTCAAGTGGTGATATGAGAGCTAATAACGTGTTGTTAGCTACTGCCATGATAAAAACTACGTCTACAACCGGTTCTTGTAATCTTAGAGCGTTGATAGACCAGGGGTCTCAAGCCTCTTTTGTTAGTGAAGCAACTGTAAAATTACTAGGTCTTAAGTGTACTAATGTGAGTGGTAAGGTGTGTGGTTTGGGAGATGGTCAGTTGAATGTAAAACATACTGTTAGGATTGAAGTCGAGTCGCGTTACGAACCTGGAAAAACTATTACTGTTAATGCTTACGTGCTTAAATCACTTACCTCTACGTTGCCGTCGCTTGAAGTACATATCCCTGATTGGCTGGAGCTGAAAAACTTACCTCTCGCTGATCCTGGATTCACAACGCCTGGAAGAGTTGACGTATTACTGGGTGCTGAAGTGTATGGAGAAATACTACTGAGTGGATTTAAGAAGAGTCCAAAGGGAAATATAATAGCACAGAACACGATATTTGGCTGGATTGTATCTGGAAGAGTGTCGAAAGATTTAGATAGTGAAATTATTACTAGTTTACATGTTCAAGTAAAGGAAGACGAGTTATTGAGAAATTGGAAGACACAGAATGAGCTTAAAACTACTGAGAGAAAATCCACTAGAGAAGAGAAACTAAGTGAAGATATACTAGAGAAGCGAGATAAACTATGTGAAGAGAAAACTACTATACGAGAGAACGGAAAGTTAATAGTGCGACTACCGTTCAAAACTAAGGAGCAGCAATGTGAATATGGTAATTCATTGGACATTGATACGAGAAAACTATATTCGTTAGAGAGACACCAGAGAACCAATACTACACTCGCTAACGAATATAGCAACGAGGAATACACTACATTGAGTAATACGGGAACAGTTGCAATCGATATCCTTTTGAGAATTTTGTGGAATAACTTTTCCACTACGTTATCGTTTCAACTTCACAAACAACTAAAATATTTATGGGACATTGATACGAGAAAACTATATTCGTTAGAGAGACACCAGAGAACAAATACTACACTCGCTAACGAATATAGCAACGAGAAATACACTACAATGAGTAATACGGGAACAGTTGAAATCGATATCCTTTTGAGAATTTTGTGGAATAACTTTTCCACTACGTTATCGTTTCAACTTCACAAACAACTAAAATATTTATGGGACATTGATACGAGAAAACTATATTCGTTAGAGAGACACCAGAGAACAAATACTACACTCGCTAACGAATATAGCAACGAGAAATACACTACAATGTGTACGAGAGCAGTTGAAATCGATATCCTGATGAGAATTTTGTGGAATAACTTTTCCACTACGTTATCGTTTCAACTTCACAAACAACTAGCATACATCATGTATACTGATAGTGCAGTAAAACGAAAAACATACAAACACATAGAAGAAGAGAAAACTAATCGAGAATACGACGAGAATGACATAGATATGGAGAAGCAGTTGAACTACTACAAATATAGGAAGAGTGGGCGTAATTTGCTGTTAAAACTAGATGGTAATTTAATGAAGATTTCTGAAGTAGACATAGATGGAGAATATACTACTATTTCACCAGCTAAGGGTCACATCAGAAAGATCATCGTTAACAATTTTGGGAAGAGTTTTACGAGATACAAATATCGGATATCAAGAGCACGCGAGAAAGGCACAGGACATGTTAAAGCTCATGTGAGAAGAGTCATCGGGGATAGTACACAAGTGGAAGCATATCTAAATTCGCAACTTTTATCAGTCCTGAGACATAACCCAGATGACCCTCTCCCATTAACACCTGGCCATATTCAGAAATTGTTTAATATTAGTGAAATAAACTACTCTGATCGAAGTGAAACCGATTAGATGGATCAAACATAATACAATTTCAAACTTATTTTGGAATAAAACTATGTATTTAATAGTTGTTGTACAATTTAATAAACGAACTAAATGGTGTATTAGAATTCACACTGAAAATATATTAACAATAGGAACTGTTAATATTTTGATTATTCTTACTTGTGTGTTTGTTTCGATATTAGGCAATTTTATAGACCAACATGTTGAATGTGATAATGTGATACGAGTCGTTAAGTTTAAATTTAACCGATATTTCTTCAAACGTCCAATGAGTAACATTTCGGTTAACCTGAATCGCATTAGCTCGAGTCGCATTGTCACGGCGCGGTGGGCGGTTGTTCCGCTAAAATGAGTATTAAATTTTAACTCTTCACGTTTGGTTTGTTGTAAGTTAACTTTTATATTAAGAGAGTGTAATTCTACTTTGATTTGTACGAGGTTATAAATTATAACATCTATAGCAATATTAAACTTTACATTAACTGAACTAAGATTGTTAAACGTGCTAGATTCTACTTAATTTTTGTTTAACGTTACGAGATGGTTGTTTAATTCCATTGTTATTTTTGATTTCGCTTGTTTACTATTACAATGTCCGCGTGTTTCAGCGGACAAGTCACCGTATATCACGGTGGGCGGTTTTATGCTATATACTGTATGATGAACTTGAAATATTGTGAACTATTTTTATTGCTTTGATACGGTTTGAAGGACTAAGTCCTTGGTGGGCGGTATGTTAAAAATAGTTCTGCAGTACGAATTAAGACATATAGTTCCCCATCTCAAAATAGATGGCGTTGCTTGTAATTAAGTCGCGCTATAAGGTCATACCTTTCAATTGCATAAGACTAATTATTTGTTGCCATAAAGAGAGTTCTTTTTGTAGTTATACGAGTAATATATATACGTGATTTATACTAGTGAGTGTTTCATTTTCAACATGCTATTTTTGTTTGAAATCCGCTTAACACTGAAAGGGCGGACAAACAGTCGTCATGTCATGTCTATCTCACATTTATTTGCATTGTATGATTCATAGCTGAGGGTCAAGCCCCCTTCTACTACATAACTAGCTGATGCCCCCGACTTCGTCCGCGTGGATTAAAGTTTTTCGGTTCCAGCGGGAACTCTTTAACTTTCTGAGACAAAGTAGCCTAAGTGTTATTCAAGACTATAATCTACCTCTGTGCCAAAGTTTATCCAGATCCATTCAGTCGTTCTGGCTTGATTGAGTAAAAAAAACCATCCATACATCCATCCATCCAACCTTTCGCATTTATAATATGTATTACTAGGTAAGTAGGTATAAATATAAAGAGTAGATATAGATTGTGTGGGCTTTTATGTACTATCCGCGGTTAAAAAAGCAGAGGTATGTCCACCCCTAATGGAATTAAAAAATTACATTGCTTGTAGAAAGTAGAGTAAGTTCGTTTAATTAATTATTCTAGATTAGCCTCGTGGGAGTCTATTTACCGATGCGACTCGCTCTGTTTTCATATAGTTTGCGGCAGACAGTTATTAGCTCACGGTCATTCGTATTAATAACTTGGTTTATTACTAATTTGTGTCGGCCATTTATCTTTACTAATATTATAAATGCGAAACTGTGTCGAACAGTGACCTCTCTGGAGCAGTGGTTATCGCTGTGCGGGTTCGATCTCGATGAGACTCAATCATACTAATATTATAGTTATGCGAAAGTGTGTTTTTTGTTGGTTTGTCCTTCAATCACGCCGCAACAGAGCTACGGATGGACGTGCTTTTTTGCATAGTTGAGGACCTGGAGAGTGACATAGGCTACTTTTTATCCCAGGAAAATGCAGGAGTTCCCATGGGGATTAAAAATCTTTTTCCACGCAGATGAAGTCCTACGCAATCTGGGTAGGCATGATATAAAGTATAGGAGGTTGTACTGGCTTCAGTCACAGCGTCAAAAACCACTCGCAGGTTATTTCCAAGCCGTTAAACTGAATATCAAACGCAGATATCATCGAGTATGATATATTCCGCGCCACTTGGCAGGGGCGCCATAAAACGCAGGCCACCACTCGAGCGGGGCTACAGCAAAAAGTGCTGAGATAATATCCTTTGTCTGTTGTCGCTGGCGGCGGGCGGGGCTTCATGATTAAGTGACTAAGTACGCTCTTTTATTCGCCTTGGTTGGGTTAATTAATAGTTATACTTCAAAATGGTGGAGGTTACGTCAAGCCTATGCATGCAACACGTTGGATAACTATATTATTCTATATCTATACTAATATTATAAATGCGAAAGTTTGGATGGATGGATGGATGGTTGTTAGACTCAGTTAAACCAAATCGGCTGAAGGGATCTGCATGAAATTTGGCACAAAGTTAGATTATTGTATGGTTTAGCACGTAGGCTATGGAAACACACTTTGGCATCATATCATACTAATACATACTATAAATGCGAAAGTGTTTGTTGTTTTGTTGGTTTGTCCTTCAATCACGCCCCATCGGAGCAACGGATCGACGTGATTTTTGGCATGGATATAGTTGAGGACCTGGACCTATAGATATAGGCTACTTTTTATCCCGGAAAATTAAGAAGTTCCCTCGGGATTCAAGAAAACTTAACCACGCGGACGAAGTCACGGGCATCAGCTAGTAATTCAATAAAGAACGATTCCACCACACTAAATGTAGAAGGTCATTAGGTACACAAAAAAATGTCGTATCATCACCGAAAATGTGCCAATAAATGGGAACTCTGAATCTCCGATCGTAAATAAAAACCTCCAAATCGCCTGTGTAAAATTACACCAGAGTCACCGTTACGTAAATTGACAGGGTCATTAGTCGAGCAGTGGCGATATCGCAAATCATTTCGTTTTCACTCGAAATCGCCGTTTGTGTCTCCTGAAACGATTACCCTATCCGTAGTTCATGATCAACTGGTCAAAAGTGTGTAAGGGCACGCATTTAAAGTAGGATTCCGTAGCCATTCGTGTTGATATTTTTGACGGGCCTTGTTCCGTAAACGGTAGGTAGTTTTTTTCTAAACTGTCTGAGAAACCTCTTGATTTTAATACCTATTCAACGACTCATCACTCGAAAGGGTGAGATTTGTTTTCGGCTGTCACTTTGTTTCACTCTCCTATATTATGTTCAGAACCTGAGAAGGTAGGTACAGTCCCACAAACTTATCTGACCCGATGACAGCGTCGCAAGTACTTATTATGAACAAAAAAAAAACTAAATTTGTTCCAATTTTGGCCACCGCGCCGGGCCGAATAAGTTAGTGGGACTATACCTACATATTCATCTTAGGTAACTGCTAAATTCAAACATAATTGCACTTCTACATTTTTTTATATAGGTATGTCACACACAGACAGCCAGATTGACAGAGACAAAGCAGTAAGAACACAACTTGAAGGCTTATTTGTTTTACTATGGAACCCCAAAAAGCCTGATTGTGAAACCACCCTCAGGCGGCGATCCCACAGAATGTCTACGTGGAATGGAACAACAAATTACTGAAAATCTGCCTGGTTATTTAGCGGTTCATAATTGGCTGTTTATTCTAAGTCAAAAATAATAATACAACTGCAGTAATCTCCGGTTTCCATACATTCTACTCAAACTCAAAGTACATTTATTCAAAAAAGGTACCTATCACAGTGAACCTTCTGAACGTCGCGTTTACAAAGTATAAGACGTGATAGTGATAATTAACTACGGTATCTTAAAACTGAAGCTACGAGGGTTCCAAATGCGCCCTGGTCTGAGAAGAGCCCACAACAAACTCAGCCGGCAATCGACGACCGACGACTCAAGGCTGACCGATGACTCAAGTCTACGGAACCTCTCAATCAATTTACATGACTAACATGACTCAGTAGTTTCAATTAGGGTGGCAACAACCATCAATTTGATGTCTTTAATAGCCTCTTCCTAATGAACTCGGCGAGCCCTCGGCAGGGGAAAAAGACAAAAAAATTAAAAGAGAGCAAGTGGGATGACAAAAAACTATTGCAACGAGTCGAGGAAACTGTAGAGTCATCTTTAGGGACACTTTTTCACTATCAATCAGGCTTTATGTGAGCATTTTTTCGTTTTCTTTTGTACCACAATGGAATAAAGTTTTTAACGCTTTCTTTTTCCTATGACGCGTACAGTTACGGCTTACGTCCTACAGGATATAAACATAACTATGGGTCGTCTTTTTAGGTGCATTTCGGTAATTGGGAGCAAAATAGAGTTAGACACGGCTGTTGGTATAATATTATTCATTTGAATACTAAAATTATAAAAAAGTGGTAAACCCTTGGTATACCTGTCTACCTTAAAAAATGTACATTTACTCTATGGTTTATTGTTTGTCTTTTATCCCCCATGTTTCTTTCGCAGATTAAATAATAACTTCTGCGTATAACCATAGATGCCATAGAAAGTAACGTGCATTGTAGAGCAAAAAATAGTTATATTATTATGGTATCAAAGAAACTAATAAATTACAATTAATATCATAAAGAGAGTAAATAAATAGAATAAGGTTCTAAATGTACATTGCCATATTAATATATTAATTTCTAGCTTTGCTTTGCTAAGTAACCCGGATCGATTCCCGGGCGGAAAAATGGAACATGGCAAATGTTTGCGGAGAGGGCGTGTTCCCTCGAACCTCCTCAATACTAGTTACTTGTTGTGAAGTCGTGTTTCATGTTACATTTCAGCCCTTTATCACATAACTTAGTTAACATGAAATATTTATAAAGGTGATATGAATACAAGCTTATAATATTTTATTTTATACGTACACGACGAAAGTTTCCAAAGTTCTTAGCCCTGACAAATGCTAATTTACATAAATGCTAGTGTTTTTTAATTAAATGACCTTTAGAAATAAATAAATATAGCGTTAATGTGAAAGTAGTGTGTTTATATTATGTTTGATTTTAATTCTTCATCGTAGGTAGATGCTACGTACTATTTGGTGCACGCGTTATTTGGATCATATTATGCACTAGTTGGATAAGATATCAAGTAAAATCTATCTGCTGCAAATATCATAGACAAATTAATTTATTCTAATTGTACGTCTTATTTATACAGCATTATAATTGTGTAAATTGAGGTTCTGATTGCAAAAAAATATCCTTAGTTTATCTATATACGAATTTTCAACCATTTATTTATTAAAAGTTTGTCAACTTTTATATTAATATAAATATCTAAACATGCTAAATTAAACTTAATGAATTTACGGATTCTTCAGAAATACATCTGCTTTTAAAATGAGATAAAATAACTAAAATTCTACCTATTTGAATTGTAATACAATTTCAGTTGTAGTACATTACGATGATCTCATTGTAGCCGATCCCATGGCAACGAGACAAAAAGTGGGGAGAGTTAACATAAATTCGCACGTCCACCCCAAAGGAAGGAAAATGGCCGTGGCGCCGCCGTCGGATGCAGCCAAAGATGGCGCCGCGCATGCGCCGTGCGCCGCTCGATACATGCACCCTATGGCAGTTAAACCCATAAAGCATAAACCATTAACATCACTATGGTCTCATTTATAATCCCATGGAATAATTTAATATTTGCGCAAGTCACGAAAATATATACAGTTTTAAATCATGAATTTCAACAAAAGCTGATGGTAAAAAATGTATGGAACACATTTAAACGAAAAATAAACGACTCTAGTTAGCCGGTCCACACTTGTCATTGAAAGGAGGTGTCAATGACATTGTGAGACTTGCTAATTACTCCATGCAATTAATGAGAGACCCATCCCCATTTCATTAAATTAATTTAATATCAGAACAAAGCATGCATTGATTTATTAACACTGGTACATAAAAGCAAGCACTAACACTCATATCATGCACTATAACACTCCAAGATTGATCTGAGAGCCTGGAGTTGGCCGCTCCCTACATCAGACCTGTGGAAAGAGAACACAACACAGAAAGCTTAGAAGTAAATAGTTTGAATAGATCAGATGATGTAAATCCAACACTCATGCACTGTAACACTGGAAGATCGATCGCGATAGAGTCTGGGCTCCGCCGCTCCCTAAACCAAAAGTCGGACCTGCGAAAAGACAAAACACGGCACAGAAATTTGGGATTTAGCAATATTGTTGGAAGCTGCAGCTGGTGGGTGGAAATGCAACGCCACCACCGGCTTGTCCCGGCGCAGCAGTAGAATGCACGTACTGCTGTGACAGGACAATATGGCGGGGACGTGCGACGGTTGCGGCGGCCGCCGAACAGCGTGTGACTCGCAGCAGCGTGACCGCCGCGCCCCGCCGCCTCGCGCATGCTCCGAACACACCCCGACCGCCCCGCGACCCTCCAACAACCCCCTTCAATGAACGCCACCCTCAATCAACTATCGATTTTCTACTACAAAAAAATGTTTTAATTCATTATCTGTGCATCTTTTCACACCTCAATCCCACTCGTCTAATGATACCTTCACTGACAGCGAGACAGGAATCCTTGTCTCGGGCCAGTATGGCCGCTGGACTGAGAATTAGGTTATAGGTCATCGACCCCCGTCGATTCTCCCGCTCGAGCGAAATATTATGCGATTCGCGAGCGCGTTGTCATGAGTTTCGTCGAGTATATCCCACTGGAGAGTGGAGCGTATCCCGTTTCAAGTGAAGTGCAATTCACACTACAGTCTGGCTGTAAAAGCTACTGAGCTTTTCCACTGCGAAATTGCACAACTGGGCATTATTTTTGCAATTTTCTACAGCCACGACAATTTTTATAGCGGAATTAAAAACATAATCGTACCTAACCGAGAGTATAACAAAATTGTTCTTTAGCAAAGTATTTAGCGGCAGGTTTCGCTAAATAGAGCATTTAAACAGTTACACGGTGACAAAAGCGCGGAAGTGCGGAACAATTAATTTTGTGCCGCTTTTCCTTTGCAGCTCTTGATAGGGCTCCCATGTGAACTGATAAAAGAACTATCTATTGTGTACTGGCTCGATTGTTACATGTTTTGGAGTGACCAATGCTATCAAATATACCTAAAAGCTCACAATAATGTAAGTTTGTAGCCCGCCTAACCTAAAATAACAGTTGTTTTATCCAAGTTATTTCTGCTACTACTGCTCTCATATAAAATCTGTAAGCAGCTTCCATCTTTGGCATTTCTTTGAAACTATGATATTATGTTATTTAAGGGGCGGATTGAAAATATTTTCAAGCAGGAATCGCATATACCTACAGATTCGCAGGAGCTGCAGTAGCATCTAACATGATATGAATATATAACGAACCACCTACTGGTTTGCTATTTGTGTAAAAAATATACGAGAGCAAAACCGTGAGAAAATAGTTGGGTATTTTTAAATCACGGAGCTCTATTTCTCCAACCAACGGTTTAATTATTTCCTTATTAATTTAAACCAAATGTTGACATCATTACGCCGTTAATTTACATGTTCCATCAGCTACCATGTTTCTAGGAATACCAAAAGCAGTCTGGAAAAATTCTTCATAAAAAGCCTGAATTAAGACGATTATATAGATACAAACTACCCATATAGTATTATTAGAATTTAGAAGATATTTAAAGTTAATGAGATCAAAGTGAATATACGCTTTTTTAAATAACTATATCTATACTAATATTATAAAGAGGAAAGATTTGTTTGTTTGTTTGTAATGGATAAACTCAAAAACTACCCAACCGATTTTAAAAATTCTTTCACCTTTAGAAAGCTACATTTTCAGCGAGTAACTTATGCTTTAACACTTTCGCTGCGTTACGGCAAGTATTTTGCCGTATTTGACGGTCAGCCAGTGCGGCAGCTAGTTTTCCTTGTTTTGCGCACGGTGCGGGGGTGATTTATCTATGTTCCCGTACGTGTAGGAAAGAGACAGTGATTTTTTCTATATGGTTGCTTTTAATATAATGATATTGTATACTAATAATGTACGGCAAAATAGTTGCCGTAACGCACAGCAAGGTAATTATTTTTATTCAGTGCGGTACGGCGACTATCTTGCCGTACCCCCCCAACCCCGCGCCTCACTGCATGCGTCCGCGCGGCCTCGCAGTTTGCATTAGTGTTGGCCGTAAGTGCTCGATATTTTTTATGCAAAAAACTACGCGACGAGACTTTCACGTAAAAAACATGATATGAGTAAGGGAATTACCTACTTTTTAAAATTTATTTTATTTCGTTAAAGTTCCTAATATGATCTCATCATAGATTAAAAATAAAAAGTAATTACTAGTGGTTCGCCCCGAACTGAGACCTCGCGGTTTCACAGAGCGCCATATATTGACATCAGTGTGAAGTTCTGTTAAAAATATCATCATCATTAAAAATTAAATAATTTCGTTTCCTTATAATATTTATCTAATTTTAGTATTTGTTGTTCAAGTACAGGATATAATTCAAATAATTGATCAAGTTTCAGGCTTGAGAGTTCAGAAAATTGAGAGTTCTGAGGTCAACTTTGGACGTTAGAAAATCGCTACTTTGAAAGCCTCCCATTTCGTCAATTTTAGGGGAAAAATTAAAAAAAAAATATTTTTGGACTCTATTCTTAATTATCTTTAAAATGATATACTGCAACCCTATGTAACGCTATAAAAAATATTTTACTTCGCATTCGCTTCTATGAGAGCCCCCCTGAAATAAAGATTTTTAAAACTTTTTAAGCCATATTCGGCGGGAGGCCATCGATTTACATATTATATTTAAATTTGAAGTAATTACGTTCAGCAATTCAGAAGTTATAAGGCTCTGACAGACGGACGGACAAGTGCCAATTCACCCAAGTAGACTCAGAGACCTTCGCTTCGCTCGGTCAATAATAATTTGGTACCCTAATATGAATCAAAATTTAAAAAACCTATTTGTATTTATTATTATTTATTTATTAATCAGTGTATTTGTACTAAACTTACATGAGTGACTGCTTTTTATTTTAATTTTTTTTATATTTAAATATATTTTTTTAAATTGGCGATAGGTACTTGTAAGAGTAATTATTATGTTGACTAATTATGAAGAATTATGTTGATTTATACACTTAAATTTGTTGTGTCTTTAATAAAGAATATCTTTAAAATATCGATTGTCATTTCAGAAGTAAACCCATCCCTAGCAATTTTTTAACTTCTATGCTATACGGCATATATATTGCCGTAAATGACTGATTTTGAAAAATCTCTGTATCTTTCGAAATATCATAGAGAACCCGGGGCTACCGCAGCTAGGTATACACGAGGATGTAGCCTATCGATTTGTTCAAAAAACCCATTGATATGGTGAGTTTCCACGTCTCCATGGACTTTGAAAGTCAGGTTCCGGTACGGCAAAATAGAGGTCGTAACGCATATCAGGAAATATAGATACGGGCAGTATTTGTCTCGTACCGCACGAGCCGTAGGTTTAGGATCCAATGCTGCCGCAGCGAATGTGATATTCTATTTTGAAAAAAAATTAGAGATCCTTACGAAAATTGCAATAATGTCAACGAAGTCGGCAAAATACGTCTCTTCTGAGTGCTCAATATACGAGGCGTGCGCTCACTAAATAAGTAAAGTTACACAAAAACAATGTGGCAGGTGTGGTGAGGACGGGATAAAACCTGCCCACTGCCCACTGCCCACTGGCTACATTGGGTATAGACTATTAGGATTATTAGTGCTACCCGTGCAAAGCCAGGGCGGATCGCTAGTGTACTATAAATCCGTTCAGATTTCACGCAAATAGGTAATATTGAGTTAAATAGTGAATTAATAATTGATATTATATCTGTCTCGTTTTGGCGAGGACATGTTTACTTACTTTTACACACAACAAACAACTTACTTTTGTATGCTGAGATATTCTTTAGCACTGAAGTTAAATTGATTTTAAAGGTGGGTTTATTTTTTAATAAATTTTTTTTAAATCGTAGTAACCAAGAATTCAAATTGACATTTTTATTGAGGCAAAAACGTAGGTTTCCAATAATTTAAATTGGTTAATCTTGAACGCAACGAATCACTTGGACAGACTTCTCTCAATGAATTCGGTCAGAGGTGAAACCGAGAGGCAATTTGTCGTAGACTCATTTGTAAAGGTATCGGTCTTTCGCAGTGTATCATTTGAAAAAAAGGAAAAAAATCCGGTAAAATCTCAACCTTTTTCTTCGTAAGAAAATCTATTATCGTTTAATTTTGTCGCAACTTTATTCGACTCATTATTCTAGCTCATTTTTTCATAACTCCATTTGAAAAAGATGGAATTAGTATAATAAATAGTCGTTATAATTTTTTAAGGATATCTTTTTTTATTTGCAAAAAAAATGCAATCAAGATTTATTTAACCTTAATATCTTTCCTAATCTAGAGATATTGCATTCAAAGTGTGGTAAAACTCCAAAAAGATGAAAGATACTCTAGTAATGTGGGAACATTACTTCCAAAAAAGATAAATTGCTTTATCTTGCGTCCGCCCTGATTTATAGTCGGAAAAGGAATTCTTAAAGAGAAGATCTTTCACTGCCCGGACTAAAATCAAACAAGTTTGTTGAGTCCGATTAAGGGTAGAATCACACTTAAAACCCACATACAATGCGTTGGATAATAATAAATGAGTAACTAACTTTTACGGTGTGGATTTTGATTGATAGATTTTATCAAGCCCAATATTTTAGACTAGGATATTTTCAATATAGCTTCCGTGTATATAACGCAAATCTACCTCTACAAAGTATTTAAAGAAAGTTCCACATGCTATGAAATTAGACAGAAATGTGTGTGTGTGTGTATTAGTGTAACTGTGCTTGGTATAGCACATTTGTTTACGAAGTTCAAGTCCAAACAGCTCAAATGGCCAAACCTTAACCAGAGCTCAAATGCACTTAGGATGATGTTTTCAAAGGCTTCGAAGAGCCTTAGGGCTCTTCACAAATCAGACCTCCTGCAATCGTCCAACTCTTCTGTTAACACTGTAAAGGCTCGTAGTCGTCAACCGACAGACGTCGTCAGAAATCGACACAGGTAGGGACACACGCTGCGGCTTCGCGTGTCCCAACTAATGTGGGATCTATTCATGACCTGCGAAGGTCGCAATTACGGCACCTTACTATCCCTATGATCTCTAGGTATATATCCTTAAGATCCCTATTACTTTTATGTATTTTTTTTACCTATATGCCCCGCCACTTCAGCTTCGCAACCCGATAAACTATATTTTTTCTACGGGTCACCTATTTTTGTTTAGATTTGTAACAGCCCAAAATAAAATAAAAATACACAAACAAATTATTGCCACAAAATATTTTTCACTGTCCGGACATCTATCAAGCAAGTTTCTGACGGCAGATTAGCGGGCCTATTCTTTCCTTTCACAGATTCATGACGTAAATCCGTTGAATTTGAGCAGGTGCGCCGTAAGTACCTACTTGAATAAGTACTTTTAAAGACCCGCTAACAATGTTTTGAACCAACTTCTCGTTTGTATTTTTTTTTTTCAGTAATTCATCTGTCAAAAATGTTTCTTTTTCCGCTAACACAAATTAGTCTACTGCCATAACTGATCTGCAACAAGATTTTAACTCTCTTTGTAAATGGTCTCACGACGTAGGTGTGCTCAACGCAGACAAAACAAAACTACTACACATACGTTCTAGCCAAAACAAAAACAGTGAACAACCATACCTTACTTATATCGCACACTTATGATTGTCTACACCTCAGTCCTCAATAGTCAATTTGTCAATCTGTAACTGCAAGGCCATCGAAGAAGTTAAACAACACTTAGCTCGGGCTGGTACTGGACCACAGATTTAATTGGGATAAACACATCGAGACCGTATGTAACAAACTCAGAGCAATCATGGCAAAATTGTATGTAGCAAAAAGTAAATTAACCATAGACATATTCCTAACTTCATGAAATTAACATTAAAAACAGACAGCCCTGTTACTGTACTCTGCTCTGATGCACAGTGTCTTGTCATACGGTATCGGTGCTTACGGGAGAACTTTCAAAATTCAAAACCCATCATAACAAAATACAAAATATACAAAAAAGGACTCTAAAAATGATGTTTCCTACCAAAGTAAATGATAAATTTGGCCAAAACGATGAAGCAGTATTTAATTTCTGTAAAATACTTCCAATACAAAAAGAAATGAAACATGCACTAATTACCTAAAACTATTTCGACTACTACGAAAATTATATATCACACAAAATTACGACGAGGGCTATTACAGGACAGAAGCTACGTACAACAAAAGCAAACAACTTTTATGGAAAACGAACTACAGACTACTTACTACCAAGAATTATAAACGAAATACCAATTGACCTTAAGTCCAAACTAACAAAGAAACACATTAAATATAAAGTCAAACATTATTTATTGAATAGCGCTTAGTCACCATTAAATTACATACTTATTAAAAACCCGTAACCATATAAAATAAGGGAACACAATTACGCATACACAAATTATGACATTTACATATTTTAATAACTAAGAACAGCCTGTAGCTCAATTCTTGACGATCGGAAGCCGAGCATTGCCGGCTTCCGCGCACTATGTTTTATTTAAAATACCCTCTTGTTTGAATTTAAGTTAGCTGCCAGTTAAATTGATCTTGTCTTGTTTATGTTTTATATAATTTGATAAGTATATAAGTGTGCTAAGTATTTAATAATTGTATGTTGCTTTTTAGTTATATATTATTAGTTGTATAGTTAGTAGAATTTAATTTTTATAATATCCGCATAATGTAGGTATGTAAGAGGAATGTGCAGCACCCAGACAAGTCGTCGAGGCATAAGGGTGTTAAGAACCTATAAGCAAATGTAAAATATGAAAAAACTTTTGGGCAAGGTCGGCCTCTCTTTTAGAAAATAGTCTGTTATGTATGTTAGCAGCGTATAAATTATAATTCTTTATGTCATTTTTGGGCTCAGCTTTAGTATACCGGACGCTGAGTTGGAGGTTCATATTTTTTTTTACAGAAAGGCCTTGATGTGTTAAGCCTTGCACTAAAATATTTTACTGCGAATTCTAATACTTTTCGAGATATAATTTTTTGAAAATTGCAAATTTTCACCACTTTTGACTATTTCTTACGACATTTGCCATAGATTACAGACTCATTGACGTTTAGTTGGCGTACTAAAGTTTCGTTTTACGTATTATAATCCGTTCCAAACATAAAAAGTATTATAAAATGTTAATAATCGAGTAATAATCATATTATATGTGTACCGATTATTGGAAAAACGGAACGCGTGCATTGGCGCCAAAATTCAATTAAAAAAAAACGTTTTAAGATTATAGGTTTAATTATTTAGCTAGAAAGGTATAAAGGTGTGTTATTATATGTATAATTAGGCATATCATACACAAAACCGAATCTGCACACCCCGACTCCACGCAGTCTTGTCTGCCCTGCCCCTAGAGTGTTTTTTTTAAGCGCGAAGCCAGAAGCTCGCGTAGGAGGTCCTGAAGCTCGCGTAGGCGAAGCTTCATTCAGGGGCGACGAAGCGAGTCTTCTGGCGTAGCCCATTCTAATTAAGAAATTAACCTTTTCCACTACCTAAAATAAAAGGTAAGGTACTTTAAAGTAGGTATAATTAATTAAAACGTATAAAAGTAAAACCTAACCTCAAAATTTTAAAAAATTAATATCTCGGAAACTAAGTAGGTACTAAAATTCGCAACGTCTTGCTTGGAGGGGGGGTATATCCCCCCCCTCCCCTTCCCCGCCTCCCCTTCCCCCCCTCCCTCGCGGCCAGTATACTAAAGCCCAACCCATTTTTGTTTAAAACTGTGAAACAGTGAGTTCATAAAACAAAATTTCGTTCCAATATACAAAAAAATCGGATCGCCAATCAAAACCAGGCAAGGCGGACGGGAAAATGAGGAAAACAGTTCCGACCTAAGTGGGCAGCGCTAGAGCAGATAAACTTGAAGAAGATGAAGAAAAAACAGGAAATTAGGTATATGAATACATACATATACAAATATAACTTTTTTCCAACAAATAAAGTGAAATATTTAAAGACCGAAACCACGCTCTACTACTTAGTTCATATTGACAAGAGAGTTCTCCTACACTTCCCTTTTGTAAGCGAGAGGGTGTCAGTAAACCCCACGAGAAAAACAAAGAGTAAAAAAGAGTCGTATAGATCTAATGTGCCAATTCTTCGTGAGAAAAAGAGATAGAAACAGCCCCATCCACCCAGTGAAGATGAAATGGACGCTGTCCGGACGCTGTGACGGAATAACAATACAGTGTCAACACACAAAAAGTCGAAAATTGAGATTTGAATGCAGATCGCTTCTTTGAGTGATTTGCTACGTTTTTCAAAGAGGTTTTAAGCGGTTTGAATCATTTTTAATAGCCAAAATTCAGCAAAAACTCTTGACACAAACCTCTAAGTCATAATAAATTTTGCAATATTATTTCAAATACCATAGCACACAATTAATACGCATCGTAGGAGGGTACTTTCTAGGGTTGCTTAAAAGTTCTGGACAGATACTGTATTTTCCATGTATACTTTTTCAGACGTTTAGAGATGTAATGCGCTTTATTACTCAACTATATTGTATGCTTTCGCATGTCGGTTTATTTGTTTAGATATATATCCTAAGGTAATATATTATTCATTTAAATGAATAATATGTTACAGGCAGGCAAACAGGCATACCAATAGGGCTTATTATTGATTGAGATCAAATAGGTACTCAAATACTTGAATCTCTCCGAAAATTGTTGGCAACCCTGGCAACTTCTGCAGAGCATCTGGACTACATGGAATAAGTTTATTTTCAATGAAATAACGGCTTTTCCCGGCGGCGTTGTTTCTATTAAATGGGCTTTTGAGCAGGAAATTATTTTCCAACATGTGCGGGGATCATAATAAACATGCATAATACTAGTCGGAAACTCCCAATTCTACTGTTCTTTGGAACGAGCAAAGTTTCATAGAAATATTATTGGTAAATAATTAGAAAATTTTAACAATAAACACTTGCAAAACTCAAGTTTGCAGACCCAGATATTTGATAAATTACATCCATGCATCAGTACGTCAGTTTGATTATTAAAATGATCCATGAAATAAAATAGCACCTGTTGGTTAAACGCAAAAAGTTCTTCTTCTTTTCTTATGGCCTTTAGTACTGCGGTATAACCTTTGTTTAGCCCTCAGATTAAAAAGGTATAACCCCTAAGTAGTTACGTTCCATTGGAAACACAGACTATTGTAAATACCTGTCAATCAGAGACAAGTAAGTCAATGACAATGACACTTGACCAAACTTGACCGCACGTTTGACAACAACTAAAGAGAACAATTATCGCGCGACGCGCAACCATAAAAAAGAGTATAATAATATAATTAGTAATTATATGGGCATATATGGGCATAAAACAATAAAATAAATTACTACTTATTTTTTAATTTGAAAATGTCTAACGAAAACGTAAATTGTGAAAATAAAAATGCTATAGAATATAATTACGTATTCGCTTGTTTCATAAAGTAAATATATTTTCTTACTAGCTATAGGATTTAGTAAGATTTTTTTAGAAAGAAGTTCGTATTACAAAACTACCGACTACTGGCCGCGTAGAAAAAAAAAGTAAACAAAACATTGAAATTTGAAAGCCGTTCGACTTTTAACTTTGATGAAAGCGCGAATTGCAAATTGAAATCGACGCCAACTCGTCCGTAAAGAAAACACAATTGAGTGTTGTGAAATTACGTAAAAATTGTCAATTTACAGTGGAATCTTAGCTGTCGCAGTTGTTAGTGGTTCTGATAGGGTTTAGTAGTGTTTGTGCGGTGTTAAAAATGATGGTGTATTCCAGCGGCGCGCTGGGCGGCTTGGAGGTGGTGGAGGGCGGTTTGGTGGGCGGCGAGTTGGCGCACGTGCTGAGTGCGCAGGCGGCCGCCCACGCCGCGGCAGCCGCGCACCAGCAGCAGCAGCAGCACCAGCAACAGCAGATCGCTGTGCAGCAAATCAGTGAGTACCTACTCAGTAACTCCCTACCAACTACCACTATACCTACTGATAAGCTACCTGTTCTCATTGCCGGAGAGAAATCGGGCGCAGGACCGACGGCTTTACATATTATCTGAGGCACAGGGGGGGGATGTTTGTTTTTCCTAGATCCACGTTGTTCCAGGCTAGTTAGTACTTACTAACATTTTTGGTCAGTGGTTTATCAATATGGACCTTAAACTGCACTTTCAGTTAAGGTTGCAGTCAAGAGCTAACTTGTAGTAGAATTAAAATAAATACAGCTCAAGTTTGAGATTTTGCCTATCTATCTCTACTATTTCTCTAAGAAAGGATCAACAATATACACACACAAACAAACACAAAATACAAACAAAAACACAAACTAAAATCCACACAGGCAAAGCAGCAGGCAACCATCTAGTTCAAGTTCCAAACTAAGGGCTTAACCAGAGATAATAGATAATATATTAATCTGAAACTCGACTCATGGTGTGGGTTTAATTATTATTACTTAAGTGCTCAGTGGTTTAAAATCCAATTGGATTTAGAAACATTCAAAAGCACTTGCACAAAAATACAATGCCCACTTCAATAAAAAATATTTGATTTGATTTTTTTACTATACTTACTTAAATGATTATATTGTTTAACTATAGGATTGCAATACTTTGAGCGATTAGTTTTTGTATAATTGTATGAGCACTTCACTTGCAAATCATAGAAACTCCTTGTGGGATGAAAAAATATCCTTTGACTTTCTATTTTATGGTGAGATAGAACTGGAAGCAACTAATCTGGGCCCCTTAAGAATTGAACCTGGGTCAGAACACTCACTTCTAACAGCACCATGGGGGTAAAGATTTTACTGAAGTGATGTATGAAATGAAATTATTTATTTATTTCACGTAGGACAACTTTTGCCACTTATGATAAGTTGCAAAAATCTGCCACCAGTTCGGAAAGCTGATTCCAGAGAGCCGGCAAGAAACTCCGCAATTGCTCATTTCATAAACTGAAAAATGTTATACTTTGTAAATAATATTAGTTAAGACACATATTACCCTTAAAATACTAAATAATCACAATCTCCTCACCAGAAACCTCCCCGTCGTCAGGGCGGTCCACCCCAGTGGCCACCACGGCAGGCACCACATCCCCGTCACCGTCAAAGCTATTCGTTGGAGGCCTAAGCTGGCAGACCAGCTCAGAGAAGCTAAGGGAATACTTCGCCATGTTCGGAGCTGTCACAGACGTACTGATTATGAAGGACCCCGTCACACAGGTAAGATGACGGTAGTGTAGAAGATAGTTTGAATATAAACTTATGGTTTATTAAAAGATTTAGCCAACTTGGATAAGGCTGGCTCCACATTTGTATCTCATGTCAATAATTTGTAAAGGCTAAGTAGAAAGGTTTATAGGTAGGTACTCAAAGTGATTGTTCTGGTTGAGCAACTTTGACCTAATTTATTAAATGGATGGGTGACCAGTGCCCACCCCAACATGTTTTGGTGAGCATATTCCCAGTTATTGTCACCAACATCCATACTATATAAATATGAAAGTGGGTTTGTGTGTCTGTCTACATGTGGTTAAATTGATACAAATGTTTGGAGCCAGTAATATCCCTGTTTTAAGTCTGATAAAAAGTTTAACTTAATTTATTTTAAAACAATATTTTTTAGGTTTGGTTGTACACAAAACTTGAAACTGAATTGAGAAGAATAATGACAGTGAACAAAAAATTCACCAGATGATTTCCCCAAGAAAATCCCTTACCATTATGTAATTAATGGATAGAGGTCACAACTCTCAGTAATGAGTAATATGTGCTGGCATGCCCTGCTTGCAGTTTCCAACACTGTGTTCATGTCTTTATTGTTAAGGGGGTTCTCTCTCAATTTAGTTTATAGTTTTGGGTGCAGTCAAAGAACCAATGTTTAAAAATAACAAAAGTTATACTGACATTCTGTAAATATACAGAGTGTTAAAATTAATCTTTTTTTAATTTTTATATTTTTTATAATGTAATAATATGCTTATCTTTATAATAATTTGATAAATATTATTAATGTTGTGCAAATATTTTTTAGTTATAATTTTGAGGAATTTGTAATTCATATATTTACAAAAATATTCTAAGAAAAAATTTAAATCTCAAAACTTTATATGAATTAAAAATTACTCTAAATTTAATAAGATTAAAAAACAAAAATATGTAACTTAGGCGGCCATATTGAAAAAGCACAGATAATAAAATGTTGTTTCTCCAAAGACAGCCATAGACTAAACGAAGCCGGAGCCAAATTGGGTCAGTGTCTACTTTTCGACTATCGGTTAGGTTAGGTAGACGTAGGGACTGAGAGTGGTTTGTGTACCATAAACAAAATGTTATTTCTGAAAGTAGGAGTAGTCATAAAAAGAAAGAATATAATGCACATACTATTTGTTTTAATTGAAAATATATTTTACAAATTATATATTAATATAAGCTATATTTTAGGATAGTATCTTAATAAAGTACAATAACTTTGGTCAATTTTCATAAAAAGTTATATTATTATATTTTTGAATACAAATAGATGCTAGTTAATTTTGTCAAAACTTACTCTTTACAACGAACTTACGAAAGCTTTTCATTCAGGTATTTTTTTAATGCAGGCAAAACTTCTGTTTTTCAATGATTATATTTTTATAGCAGTTCACTAAGAGGACCCAAGGCTTAAATCATTTCAGTTCTCGCACTACAACTCTCCACCTAAATAGAAAGACTGCTGTTTTTCCATTTAAGGCCTTTGGTAAGGAAACTAGAAAAACTGCTATTTGGACAGTATTTTTAAAGTTTTGTTTATGGTACAGTAGACAAGTACTAAATAGTTGGGCTATGGTTGAAATGACATATTTATGTACACTAAAATATACATGAAATAGTCGATAATGGCATGCTAGACTCACTAACATTCTAGAAATTGTTAGGCAATAGACTAATCTTTCTAACCTCTAACTGTCTCTATATATACAATTTGACGTCTACGGTAGATTCCCGTTTTGTAAGTTAGTGTTGCCATATTAAAAAAAAATCCAACGGTAGCTTTTTTGTAAAAATAACATATAACGTAGATTGTCGAAATTTATTGTAAATCAGTCCTTTTTTTGTTACTCAAGAGTACATACTTGTTTTTATTTTGGTTTTCTTGGATTTTTCGCTAATAATCATAGAATGGAAAAATAGTTTACATTCTTTAACTTTATTAATTTGCATGTAGCAACACTAACTCAAAAATTTCTATGTTTAAGAAGTGTACATTTCACTCATTAGAAATATAGCTAATTATTAAGCAGGTTGTTAATCTAATACCAAAATAGCAATTTAAAGTACTTTTAGTATAGCAACACGGGGGTAATTTTTGATAATACTTCCAAATTGGTAGAAATTTGACTATATGGGTGATATTGCTTGGTAGGTTTTTAGACAATTTTGCTAGCTAAATAGTTATTTTGTCGGTATGATATTGTTTTGGGTTGTCATATATAAAATTACCATTTGTATGGTAGTTATTTAATACCCGATTGTCGTTCTTTATTACAATTGTAATTATAACAAGTAAATCTTTATTCTATAGCATTAAAAATAACCGTAAGTTAACGTCCTCTAGTAAGAGTTTTAGTAAACTAAAACAATAATAATTAAGCATGAAAGTAATCTATTATTATCATATCCTGTAAAGATCCTTGACTTTGAGAATTTTAACCAGTATGTAGGTTTTCGTAGGTAACTTCTGGTTATTGAATTTAGTTTCCTGATTCCTAATAACAGTACATTTTTGGTTGCTCCCAATATTATTCTATGAGTCATGCAAAAAATTTTGTATCCCCTTTTTGTAATCCTTCAGTATTGGTTGGTTCCTTGTTTCCATTTACAAAATATGATTTTGGCAGATATTATACGAAAACCGCATTCATTTTAATTTTATTGTATAGAAGATAACGTTCTACGTTTCTTCACAATCCTAATTTCACTATCCGTCTTATGGATAAACAAAGTTTTAGTTAATGTTTATTTCCGAGCCTTGAAAATTCGGAATTTATTAAAATCTTTTTAGAGGCCTTACCTCTTTTCTACTATCCTATTCAAATGCTATAATGCGTGGTTCTGCGCTCCTTACCAACTTCTCTGTAAGTGAAGTAAGCGTGCGAATTAAGCCGTGTTTTCTAGCATTAGGTCACAATTTACACTTGTAAGGTTTACTCACGAAATTTAAACAGTCTGGAAAGTCGCGCAGATGTTACTTATTCAAGCTACTAAAATAAAAACTTAGCTGTATACCCGTTTTCACTAAAAATGCCTAAATTTTAGGGCACACCCATGACCAATTAGATGATAGTTTTTACGTACAATGACTGTCACCCCATAGGCTTAGGTGTTCCCAATTAAGGCATTGTTGGTGAAAACGGGCATCCGTCTCACAGTTGAATTACTCGTCGCTGCCAAAATCTCTCTTGCAGTAGTTATGAACCTCTAATATTGAAGGTTAGAACGAAAATATTGCTTATCATAAATTTCGAACTACACTCGCAAAAATTTTTGCATGCAAACTACCTCTGACTGGATAACTGAAGGTCCGCCGCGCGCAGCGTTCGCGCGGCTTCGGCTTCATCACTTTCCAGGAGGCTGCGTCAGTCGACAAGGTGCTAGCGGTCCCCGTTCACACGCTGGACGGAAAGCGTATCGACCCCAAGCACGCCACGCCCAAGAGCGCGCCCAAACCGGCCAAGACCAAAAAAATATTCGTCGGCGGAGTCGGCCAGGACACTTCGGCTGACGAAGTACGCGCGTATTTCTCCCAATTCGGCCTTGTGGAGGATGCTGTGATGCTGATGGACCAGCAGACGAAACGCCATCGAGGATTCGGCTTCGTCACCTTCCATTCCGAGGAAGCGGTCGAGCGCGTGTGCGATATACACTTCCATACGATCAAGAACAAGAAGGTGGAGTGTAAACGCGCTCAGCCCAAAGAAGCGGTCGCGGCTGCTCCTTTAGCTCTGGGTAAACGGCTGGTGTTGCGTCCAGGAAGAGGTTTGGTTTATGCAACGGGCGGCGTCGGTGCTGTCCCAACTGTGGGTGCCCACGCGTACAGGTACGCTCCGTACGCGCTGCCGGCCGCCGCGACTACGACAGCGCTGGTCGCGCCGCCCGCGCCCGCCCCGGCGCCCACTCTGCCCCAGTTCGGAGCGGCGTACTCCCTAGCAGGCGTCGACATGTCTTCATTCCAAGGCGTCGACTGGAGTGCGATGTACGGAGTCCCCATGTACATCTAAGACGCCGGAGGATCCCCCCACCCTAAAAGAGGTTAGGTCACTGCGCTCGCAGCTATTTTTTTTTCTCCAGACAGTTCCTAATTACAATTGTTTTCGGAAACGTCTTGCCGCGTCACAGGCGCGTTGGTTTTCAGTATTTATAACTTGTAAGGCTCATCGATATAGGTTAAGGTCAATTTCTCGAAGCAATATTTTTTGGCCCCCTGGCGGCCCGAAGCAAAGATACGCATTTTTTTTAATGAATACTTAATTAACGTAAAGTTAAGGCGAAGATCTCAGATAATTTAGTTTGTCCTTGATATGGAAAAAACAAAAACTTTTTTTTTCCTTTATTACTTATTAGTGGGTACTTATATTTCTTGTCTTGGATTTATTTTGTAATTGTAGTGATTAGTTAGTGCACGTTGGCAATATGATTATTATTAGTATTAATAATATAATTATTTATAGTGTAGTTGTGAGGAGTGTACACGGTGAATCTCATTGCAGCTCTATTGATTTTTTATAATAATTATAAAAATGGCGTAATTTTACGAACGCCGCGTGACGTGCTGTCGATTATTAATGATTATATAAATTATATCTTTATATAATACGTACTTAAATCAGTATTACAATTTCGTGCCATTATATACAAATTGTGCCAAATCTCGTTTTCTAACAACTTTCGACGCTTTGCGCCGAATGCGTGTTCTTCTGTCAGCTGGCTCTGATTTCAGAATTTATTTTAATTAAAATCAAAGGAAAAAAAAACAAATTTCTCCAGTTTTGTCTATAATAATTAATATCAGTCTATACGTAAACAAAAATACATTACACAATGTAAATTATATACGAGTGCGATTAAAATATAACCGGGCATTCCAACGTATAATATAAAAACCAAATAAAATATTTTTTTATCTTAAAGTAATGGACGTTACATGTCATTTTGAGTCATATCCGGGTTCTATATACAGTTCCCAAACATACGTTTATGTCAATTTCTGTCAAGCGAATATAACTCAATATCTACCGAAAGGATGTTTACGCGAAGCAAAAGTTTATTTATGTCAACATAACGCGTTTATGTCAAGCAAACGTATATTTGCGTCAACGTAATTAAAACGTCACGTCACGCGGCGTCGGCGGCAGCTCACTCATATACATATCTAACTCTAAAGCAATCATTATTACTGCATTGTATGACTGTATTTGTATGTATGAACTGTAGTTTTGTATGGACCCTGGTGTTTTTGGACCTGGTGGTTTTGAGATTTCTCATCTATAAAATAATAATTATAGTTCAGATTTTTTTGTGTTTTAAGTAATATCTGTCTCCAAATAAAATTGAGCAGCAAACTATTTACTATACAATATACAGTAAAACAAGTACACACCTTTGACTCAAATCTCGATGAGTAGAATTTTTAAAAATCTATATAAATTCTGCCCAAAATATAATAGTAATAAGCACTTTACTCGAAAAGTAAATATCGAAATTATATCATGAACTCATGAATTAGGAAAAACAGCTTTGACGTTTCAATATGAAAAGAACATAATATTATTTTTTGATCCATTCTTATTGAAACAATAGTACACGGACACAAATGAACTTACATTTTGACGTATTCAAACTCAGTCTTGTACCCATAGTATATATAAACAACTTCTATATCAACACAAAATATATAATTTATCCAAGTTATATAATATTATATATGCACCAAATATTCTCGTACACGTACATATACATACTTCCCGTACATATACACATACATGAATATTGTATATATGTCGAAAACAAAGCGTAAAACAAAGAGGCTCCACTGAGTAAATCTCAAAACCGCTGCAATCACCACGATGCCTCGATAACATACACCCATATCTGTCGAGAACAATCGAATATACATTTTAACCCTTGAACTAAACGGTCGAGAATCGTTTGCCTCCTCAGACTGGGAATAAACCATCAAACCGAACGTTTTGGCGGAGATTAGAACTCTTCCGATGTTACGATGCCATTACTCCTTTATTTCTAGAATTTTCTGCGGAAAAATAAGCTCGGAAAATTCTGCGAAATCCATTTTTATGCTAATGTAACTAAAGAGACGGGATTACAAAATATCAGATTATGATTTAAGCTAGAAACATTTTCTACCTTTCAATTTGGCCAATTCTGATGTATACAATCTCAAACTAAAATAAATTGACAGGCATATGCTATCCCATTCCGCCGATAGCATTAGGAAAGGGATAGCAATGACGCGTCATTTTAGCTGTTTGGAGATTGTGCACCATATAATTAGACGCATCACAGAGTTAATTTTCGCAGAATGATCTCAACTTACTTACATTTTGTTCAAGTACACCTCCAGTACTTGTTTTACCAGACTAAGTTTAAGGGTCGTACAGCTACTCTTAGGATACCTCTCCACTGAAACAGATAAGAGCAAGGATATATTAATGAACAGATCAATCACATTATTAAAAGATGACTTGATAAAATTATCACGTCATCTAATAATCTGATTGGTCCGCTGAACAGATCTCCGCTCCGCTTGAGTGGACTGGCACCCTTAAGCCTTACGCTTGGCTGAGTCAAAAAAACTTGCCTAATATCTGATTTTGATGTAAAACATGACTAAAACGTGGTTCGATGGTTGCGTGGCATCTAAGGGTTATATTAGTGCGTATATATACTTAATTAGTTTAGCAGATATAAGGGAATGCGAAACTAACACCCCCCAGTGTATCGTGACAATAAGCTATATATTAAGGAGCTGTAGGCGCCGCTTGTCTATGCCTGGACTCGGGCGATCCCTGATTGGGCGCCAATTGCATATTTTTAATATTTATCTACCCCTCAAAATAAAACGCCCGTTCTCTTACTTATACATTTTAATAATGGCTTGGTAACAAAACATGCGTTGGAAATTTATATAAAACTCAAAAAATGCGTATATATTTTTTTTTTGTTACCTACTACGTAGCAAAATGTATGACTATTGTAGTTTATTAACAAAAATGGGTATATTATTTACAAAGCGTTGGTAGTTTCGGTCGGCATGCCATTTAAAATGATCTTTGCAGCGTCCACTGAATGGAAGCGTCGTTTGAATGCAGCTGTAGAAGGTAGAAGATATAGTATTATATTTGCTTGTACATTTGTCTCTGTTTGGGAGTAGCTGGTGCGGGGAGTGACCCAGATCGACACAATGATGCTGTGCACTTTTTCATCCTAATACGTCGTGTTTCGAGTCGCGAGGATAATGTTTTCTCTGAAGATCCGAGCTGCGAATGCATCTTTTTGTTTGAACTGCTCGCTAGAGTTGTGAGAAATGTCAGTTTTATGTATGGAGCAGTCGAGTTACAGAAATAATTTGTGTTTATGCGATCGTATCAACAAACAAGTTGTGAAAACATTTTGAACTTGTAAGACGAAAAGTAGAGATACCTCTCTAATTTTTTGTCAAGTTTTGCATAAAACAAGATCTTCTTTTGATTTTGATTAGATATGAAGATTTTGTTAAATATTTTAATTCTGTCCCTTTTTGGCAACTACAATATGCATTTGCCAAAAAGGGTACAAAATGTTATTAAATGAGTTTAAATGTCCTTGTGTTAGTGGCCCTAAAATTTGCAATCGTAAACTATCAAATAAATAATAAAGTAAAACAGTAATGAGTAACTGAAACTACTCATCTATCTTATTAAATACCTAAGTATCAGTGCCATCCAATCAGAAGGGTTGCAATGATTGTATTAATGTCTTTTTAAAATATGACAATATTAAACATAACTATGTCACTACTCATGACAAGTTTCGACAAAAATTTACTCTCAGCTTGGTTGTAACTTGTATAGGTCCCAGATTGGGCACCAAAATTTAATTGGGCGCCTGGCAATTATTTATTATTTATTGATTTGAGTGATTGAGATAATAAATGGCTATGTCCCCAGTGATTTTCGACAGTGGCTTTAAAAGTATTATCTCGTACAATAGGCTTATGTGATGACTGCTACTTATATTTAACAGATGTGACTGACCCAAAACATTTATATGCCCCTAACTTTATATAACTGTGGGGTTTATATGGGTTACTACGAGTTTTCGTGCAATGCAAAGTCAATGTAAAATATACAATAAAATGTCTTGTTTTAAAGCATGTGTTCGTTTATACATCTACAGCCAGTGGTCAAAGCGGAAACTGCGTAATAAAAATGGGTAGTACTGAATTTACAACTTAAAAATAGGGTTTATTAGGTTCATTTTACAATTAGCATTATATTGTTCCGATACTCGAAATTAAAAGCCAAACGTTATGGATATGTTAAAACTTGTACTACCACTAAAAGGCCACTAACACTGAAAAAAATATGAGAATAGATGACAAAAAATATATACCTTTTTAGAATAATTACAACATGGTACGAAATGATAATAATGTAGTATAGCTTATACATTTTCATTGGACAGTGTGCTAAAGTAGACTGACATAATTACAGACGAAGTCATGATTAGAAAGAAAAAGTAGTAATTAGACGGGATGAAAGGTGAAGCCGCTTGGGTTATTTGCCAAATTACAGGTCTATTTTATCCCTTTCTATCTTTATGGTGGAAACATACTGCCAACAAGCTTAGTTTCTTCTAGTCGACCTAGAGGTTGTCTTCTAAATTCGAAATCTCAGTCAATATGGGACTTTATAATTTTAAAACTAGTGTGAGGCTTTGGCCTTTTTTTTTTTTTATATATTTTATCGCTGGGAAATGCTCGAAATGCGGAAATCGCTCAGCTAATCAGAGGGACACGCGGAGAACCTCCCCCACCCCCCGCCAGGTTATTAGCCATGGCTAACAATATCCCATAACGAGAAATTATTAGCCATGTTACCGGGGTGCACCGGCCCAAGCACTGCCCTTCCCTCCGGACGTATCCAGAAGGACTAGCAGCGCCCAAGCACACTAGGAGGTTATCTGGCCCACCACCCCGTGAGGCTTTGGCCTGGCTAGATACCTCATTACGGCAAAGCATTGACTTCAAGTGATTTAGCGTTCGATGTCACGTAGATAGTAGATACCGTTTTTTTTTTTTTAATCCGTTACAAGGGGTCCGATTAGGGGTATGGTTATGATTCTACTTAATCTTTTATCGTTAATATGTCGCTTTAGTGTTAAACTTGCCATGTTTTGTTCGGTATTCGCAGTTCTCAGGAAAAATACAATTATTTTTCATCATCATCTTAGCCCTCCTCTCAAAATGACAAAGGCTTCGGCCATAATCCACCAAGCTGGCCAGGGGCGGATTGGCAGATCATGTAGCGTGGAATGTTAATAGTGTGTTTTCACCTTTATGCTTGACCCTCCATAGGCTCTAAATTTAGATTTATCCCCAAAAGTTACTTAATTTTTCATTCGAATTAGCGTAGGTTAGGAATCTCTAAAAGCAATACTCGAATCTTTATACTCTGTGATTAGAAAGTATTAGTAACTATTAATGATTATTATTATAATATAAAAGACGATTGATGGTTGTGTTTGTGCAATTCCTAGTTTTTAAGTCGAAATTTTCCTCCCGGGACCTGGTCCTTACTTTTTGTATGATCTGAGTACTTAAAAAAACTGAGGGTAGAATTGAAATTATTGGCATTGCTATAACTTGGTTAGGACTGAGAACTGACTGAATAATCTGATTAGGTTGATAAACACATCGTTCCGCTCCGCTTCAGTGAACAAGTAGCCAAAATCGAAATAAATTCATTGATTGTATCATTATGGGTACTCGAGACGCTATTAGGGTCGTAAGTGAAGTTATAGTAATGACAATATTTGTACTAAGATATCGTGTGTATTACTTGCCATTTTATTTCCAAAATACCACGCAAAGACAAGCGGCAGTAGAGCTAAATGCATGCGGTAGCTTGGCCGACCCCATTCCCCGCCGGTCGGCCCACTTATACCCCGGCTTGAAGAGTTTAGATTTTTTTGTTTTCGGGCGTTTATTGGGCTTCAATATCTATATAATTGCATAACGTTATTTCAGTTTATAGGCGTACATACAACGTTATACATCGTTATTGTAACGGGTATCATCCGTTAAAATAACGATAATAGTGATTCACACTGTCTTTATTAATTTAGGCATAGCTCTCTATTTTACGGTCGCCTCTCGCATACGTAGCGTAGTGTACCGATATAACGGGTTCGTTTTGTATCGATATGAAGACCTACAAAAAATAAGTTATGTGTTATGCGGGAAAGGTTGCTCACTTGTGAAATTGCGGGTACATTTGAAATCTACAAGCCGGGGTGCCCGAATGCTATATCACATTGTTTACACATCCCTTTATTATTATTATTGTAGCAGTATTCTTTATATTTAAGTAGGTTAGACCTTCTGAGATTGCCCGCGTATGCCGCGTATTCTGTATCTGGGATTCCATATTTGACTGCTTTTCAATTACAGTGTCTAAGTTGCGACAATATTTTTTTCTTGGATGTACTGGAAGTATCTCGTTTTGTTTGACTTTTTTAGTTTTTCATCTTTTTTTCGGTTTGGGATTTGGTATGGGAACGCGCGGCATGTGCATCGCCCGTTCGATAACACCTTTTGTATATTAGCATTTTTTCCTAAAATTCTCAGTATTAGACGGTTGGATTAATATTAATTGTGATGTCTCACTTAGTAACTTAGTAACCCCTCCGCGGGCGGCCGAGCGTCTTGCCAAAGTACTGATGCGATGGCCACGCCCTCTAGTTATATGTACTTAATTTTTTATACCTACCCACATGTATATTCGAAGTTTCAACACCTCTTTCGGGTGATGCGACTTCAAATGCTAACAAGAATATATTTATATTTTTTCTTTTTATAAAACACTGTATTAGTTTGGTAACCAGGCCGGCGAAAGGTGACTGTATTTGGGGACCTAACTGACTATGACATGATGATAGCTACCCGTGAGGTAAGTCATAAGACTTGAAATGTCATAGAGCGTAAGGACCCTAAGTCTGTCACGCAGGCTGGCTTTTAGTAGTAGTTTTGTATTTAGTGGTCTTAGTGTTTGCCCGTACATAACTGTATGTAAAGGAGCACCTACGAGTAGATACCCGATGTGTCATTACATGGATAATATTAGAACATTAAATGTGTGTTTTATTTCTTAGAACCGTTTTTGGGAACAGTCTTACTGGATTTTTACTTTCACGGAATCCTTCTAGCTTAAAGTGCACGTTGATCACCTTTTTTAACGTAGATTGAGTTTGAGTGCGACCGGTGCCTGGTTGGGCGCCAAAAGCTTTCTTCGGAGTGGGGTTTCCTGAAGCGATGGTGAGTCGGCGTAGTCTATAGTTACATTGATACAGGCATGTGTACCCATTTGAACAGTAGATCGCGTCTTGTGACTAACAAAAATTTCAATTTCCTCGAAGGCATGGTTGGCATGTAATATTCATACGTAAATACAAACATATATCTTCCAAATTCATTGTCAATTGTTTCAACGGGCGTTTGCCACACGTTGGTTGTGAAACGTGCTATTACGGTATTTGTCTTGAAGCCAAGTCGTGTTGGTTTTGAGAGAAATATCAGGGCCCTCATTTTGTGTGATATAAAAATCGTTACTACCCGCGAAATTAACACCAAAGTTAGTCGTTACAAATAGTGACTTATGGTGTAGGTTTGAATGTCACAATGAATCGGGGCCTGTGACCTAGACACGTAGTGTAGACCTTTGTAGTGTCGCTTCGCTTGAGGCCTATAGTCTTCCTGGGTTGACTCTAATTTGCCAACAATAGGCCAAAAGTTTGCATTTTTTGCTCAAATAACAAATCTTAAGTAAGGCCGCTGCCTTAGATGAGAGATGAAAAAAATTGTATGGCTGTTATCGATCGCGGTCATTTTGTGGTAGAATCAATATGGTGGCCGGCCGCGATGAGGTCGTTGTGATGGCCTCAGAACTGGTGTAAAATTTTGAGGAAGACCTTTATAAAAGTTGAAAAACAATCATGTGCAAATGTTTGACTTTGGCAACTACTAACTTCAATAAAAAAATAGATAACGTTGTAATATTAGAAAGGAGTGAGTAAAGAGTTGCCACTGTCATGCCAATGCCATGTAGACTGGGTAATACCTCTTTTACCTCAATGTAGAATCTTCAATCTGCGAGCCAATCCGCGATCGATTCTTAAAACCTTATCAAGTACCCTCAAATTTTTTGACCAGCTTTCCGGCCAAAGGTTTTTGCTAACAAGATCCCGCAGTAGACCCGAGTAGTATAAGGATAAGACAATAATAAAGGGAGACGTTGCCAACTAAGACGCTATTATTACTATTTTTACGCGCAGTATACATTGCGAGCGAAGTGAGGGTAAAATTTTGGATTTTATGATGAAATGAACTTGCTGTAGTGCAAGCTAAATGAGCGTTAGCTAAGCTTCGATCGCAATGGGTGTTACGCTTATGCCATAATCGAAAAAAATGCATTCCTCTCTAGTCATTTTAATAAGTTAAGATTCGAAAGTTGTATGGAGGGAAAATCTACAAACTATCTTGATTTTTGCTCAACTTTTTCTCGCCTATTAGAGCAAGTGCTTGCGATCGCCAGACAAGTTGGTATACGATATTGGTATCGTTACCTTACAACGGGTCCGCGTGCTCTTGATCCAAAGTTGTAGTCTGTCTCTATAACTGTACGACGAAAAGGCTTAGGTAAGCAGTAGTGATGTGCCATACACCGTACATGCCATAGCACAGCGATAACGTTACACTAGTAACGTTCCCTCATTGCTTCGCGATTCCAGGTTCACTGGACCAAATGTACTTAAACAGAAGTAAATATAAATAAAGTGCATATATTCTTAATTAATTGATAAGGTTACAATATATACATGGATTAAATATACAACTTTTGGATTGGTATAATATAAAGTATGTTATGAAAAAAAAATGTTGTGTGTTTTAAATGTACGGCAGAAGCTAGAGTAGTGATGTAGTGTAGTGATTTTGAAAATTTACATATTATATGATATTATTAAACATAAGTGAACTAACCGAAAAGCAATAACATTTATTATTATAATATTATTATTGACTCAGCACGTGCGCGCTGCGGCTAAGACACCTATGTTGAGATACATAAGCATATACATAATATATTACACTGAGGGCCATGGCTTTGTCGTATAAGCAACAGTTTCGTGCGGTGTAACAGCCGATAAACTGAGTAGAAAAGTATGAAGCCACGACTCGGCTGCAAGGTTTACATTGCTTTTCGCATGTCAAATAGCCGTGGCCCTGAGCTTAACTGACGTTGCACTATTTCAAGCTGAAATTGAAGATAGCGGACACGGCAGCGCGCGCTCATACATGTTAGATTATTATTATACACACATGCATACAAAATATTACAATATTTTTGTATAAATAGGATTTGTGTATTCAGTAGTGAGTTGGTATTTGTACTTTTAAAAGGTTAATAATCGTGATAATTATTCGATGATCGATACACTCGATATTCGATACACTTGTTGAATAAGTGATGTGATTTAATGAGGATTTAAATGTTAAAATACGTAGTGCGTGGGAAAGCGCCGCTTGAGGCGTGCGGCCATGTTTCTTTTCAACCATTGAGTATAGCTCTGTGGTAGCACAGACAAATAAACCCCATAAATATACAGTGATAACTAGATATGCCCTATAAATGATGCCATTTCATAAACAAATATTACGTACGCTATTTAAATTGATACATTGCTCGTGATATGTAATTATATTATAACATGGGCGCACATTTTAATAACGTTAAATTAAATGCTATACTTAGTTTATTTTTTCCGCGATGAACGTCTTGATTTAACAAGTTTTTCGATAGTTGTGTCTTCATTATTGTGATATCAAAAAACTACAATTACGGATGCATAAAACCACAGTTCGAATTTATCTATACTACTTGAGTATCATTGATACAATTATCAGTATAAAGTATCGATATCGATACAAAACATATTCCACAACAATATTGTTCTTATAAGAACCTTGTAATATAGTTGGACCATAATCTTGGTAAGCCCTAACAATATCAAGTAGGTACCTATATATCTCGTGCCCAAAATTAATTTAAAAATATGTAATAATGCAGCTCGGCCTCACCCGGTTACATAAAATTGAAGTCTAGAACTGCTGAAGTGGCTGGTTTAAAGTCAAGAATGTCGGCACGTGAGTGTGAAAAAACGTGTCAGATCTCGAACATCTCACTTTCGTGGTGTGAGTGTGGTGAAAATAAAGCCTCATTTACATGGAGAGAGTGTATAGATTGTTTTCTTTTTTGGCGGAAAGTCGTAAGCTCTCGCTTTGAGTGTGCACCATAATGTCCTAATTAAAGACAAATATTAAAATTTTCTGCGAGTGGTTAAGAGAAAAATGGAGACATAACTATCGAACATCCCTTTTATACCCTATATCTAGAGGCTGGATTGACATTCCTTTTATATAAATTATTATTTGGGACCTTCCTTTGCTTAATATGTCACAGGAATTGCTTGGATTTCTTATCTCCTCTACTACTCAATAGTCATAATTTTGAGACTCACTAACTCACTATCACCATTGTTAGCCCGCCAACCCGCATTGGAGCAGCGTGATGGCTCTATGCTCTAATTCCCTCTCTCCTAGGAGAGTGGAGGCCTGTGCCCAGTTGTGGGACGTTAATGGGCTGTAGTGGTACTGTTTCGGGGGTTTTCTTTTTTTAATTAAATATCCCTGAACTTAACGCCGCAATTTGAAGCGCAGTTGATGCCAAGTATGTAAAATTTTGTCGAATCCCTATTCCTTCGACTGACGTAATCAAGGGACGGTTCTCGAGTTGATTGCATTTCATGGTAGTACCTATTTAAACATAGATAACCAATAGATAACGTAGATTTGGGCTGTTATTTTTAAATCACAGATTGCTAATAGAAGAACATTGTGCAATATGTAATGAATTTTCTATACAGGGTTTTTGTGTAGGTACTCTGAAAAGGGATGCCCCGTAGTTTGGAATTCGTAGGGTATTTTATATTTTGTAGTTAAGGGTAGTAGTACATTTTTTTCTTATATGAGAACTAATTCAAGAGCATAGACATTGTTTTGTGTATTTAATTTAATATAAAAACAAACTCCTAATGAAAGTATAACTTTCTGAAAATATATAAGTAATAAGAAAATTTAAATAATCAATTTAAAAAAAAATTGCCGTCAATAATTTGTACATGACATGTCTATGCGAATGAAATGTTAAAGTTCTTACTTTGCTTATTTTGCAGTGTAAAAAATAATACCGAATGTTTATATAATAGCTATCCAGAATAATCCATATTAGGTAGATTTGTATGTATTTCTTGGTATTGCGTATTTTTTGGTAGTGATGTGTTTTGCGCCCTCATACATTATAAAGAACTTACAAGAATGTAAAGACTACCAGTTCATAGACGGCCGTATAGCTAGTGGACGCAGTAGATTACGTGTGCGCAGGCCGCGCGCCTCCTATAACGCCTTTCAATATCTATGGTTCATCTTCACTTAGTCGAAAATTAGAAATAAATGGTAAAAAACACAGCCGATCTTTCATTTATCGCTTTTTCCCTACATTTATTATATTAATTAGTATTCGAATATTTTAAGATTCGAAAGTAGTCTTAGAAAGGAGCTTCAGGTCCCAGGTTGGGCGCCAGTATTTTTTTATTTATTTATTAGTTAGTTTCATGAACCCCAGTTTTTTGGTAGACCTTAGATTGATCAATGGATAGTTTGGATTTTTCAACCCCCTACGGATATAGATGCATGTGACGAGATAACGATGCAGTTATAGCGGTGAAGTGTGCATGAGTCGGTGTCTTCAACTGATCGGGACTGCGCGCCTCGGAGAAGACTCGAAGATCCACAGTTTCCTTTTCTTAGTGTGAGACAATACTGAAGTTCTCGTCAGCCTTTCTATCAAACTTTGTTCCGTTGTCTGAACTACGCGCGGAGGGAGGATCTCGCCTAAACTTCAGAAGGTATTATGTATGTGATGTCAGTATTGTCTTTCATACTCCACTGCTGTTATTTGCTTAGTTTTTATTTTTAGTATTAGTACCCTTTCTAGTAAAGTGCATCCCAGTATATAGTTACGTAGATCATAGACGAACGTGGTTCTGGGTGCTGGGTTTTTGAACTTTTTAAAAACGTAATGTAGTTGAATGGTTTATCTAGTCAGTTTTTTCTTTATTACATTTACATAATAAAAAGAATGTGATGATATTTAAATAAAGTAATTGGAGATGCTTGTAAAGAATTTATTTTTCAAATCTTGTAGACGATTTTAGAAATGTAGTTTAGATGGGAACTATCGAGCATATCATCCGTGTTAACCATGAAGACACAAACGCATTTGTGCCTTAAACATTAGGTATTTAATTTTTGTTGAAATTTAAAAAAAAAATTACTTTCGATGAAAATGCTAGCAATTTAGAACGTAGAATCCGGACCAATGTTAGTTTGGGAAATGGAGACAATATTTTTTGTACAATTTGATTTATCCCGTTGAATTTTGAGATGTGATCGAGGTCATTGCACCAACGAATTAGCTCTCATCGGTAGTGTATATTAGTGAACTTACTCGTATGATAAAACAAAAAATATAGAAAACCCCTTCTGTAGAAGTACAAAGTATGAAATAAGTGTTTTGTAACATTTGTGATGTCATTGACATGTCTTCCTCGACAAATGATAGACTGATATGTAGTCACCTGTTATGTACTTTTTTTTAGTTTTTCGAAGATCCCGTTTAGCTGGGATGCACTAGATTTCGTTTAACATCCTGTAAGAGCACTTGTATAAATCGATCGAATTGAAATCTGCCGCTATTTGCTGCTGTATTTATCTATGAGCTGTCAAAGTGCCCGCCATTTTGGCTTCAAAAAAGGTTGGTTTAAAAAAGTGCTCTTTCATATTTAAAAAAAAGTTATTAGAATGTTTTTCTGATGTAGCATATTAGAATGTGTTCAGTAGAGATACCATTTGTAACATTGAAAATAAGCAGAGTGCCTCGACGTGTGACAATATCTTAATATCACACTAATTTTCCAATGCATTTTTAACCTATATCCAGTATTATTTGTAATATTCGGGTTTTTTACTGACATTTTTGAGTTTAATGATCTAATAATCTGTGAGAAGTTATTTTAAAAGCTTGTTATATAGTCTAGTCAACAAATGAATTATTGTTATTTATGATATTTTGTTTTTGGTAAACATACCTAGTTTAGTTTGTAATTTTTGCCTAGGCATACTTTTTGGCAGTTCGCGCGATTCCAGTTTCGAATCATGAATCATGACCATAAACAATTTATTTTTCGGATTCGCGTGAATTTTATTATATATTCAAGTTATTTTAGTTAGATTTGACTGTAAATAAATAGATTAAGATTGTTATTTAAATTATTGTGTGTATTTTAATGTACCTACCTTCTTCGTAGGGTTTTAGATTAAATCTTTCTCTTATTTCGTCGTGAAATTTGAAAATATGAATTTCTATTAGTAGACTCTTCAAAGTGCATATTTGCGTGTGCTAGCAAAAACAAATTGAAAAACTTTTAATATATTTATTAAATTGCTACCTGTAATACACTTTCTTCATTATTTCTAACCTTTTCTTCTTAAAATAATAAGTAATCCGAATAAATAATTATAAAAAAAAATATAATTTATAATCGTTTTCGCTAGCAGGCGCCAGTTGGCATCTGAATTCATATTACAAAAAGTGCTCTACGAATTTGTATACTTAAGTAAGCTCATTATAATCAAAATTAACGTATTTACATATTATACTGACCACACAGTACAGCATGCGCCGCAAGTAACGAATTTTATTCTGACGCGGCCGATGCGGCTGGAGTAGTTTCACGCGATTTTCACCTCAAAAATGCGATTCGTGCTGCGTGTGCTGCATTGTACCTACGCCAGTTTTAGTTGTAGTTTGGATTTGTATTTCATACATTACACCCTGGAATGTATAGATTTTTTACAACATTAAATATGATATAATATATACCTACTGGCAACACAGTTTAAAACAATTTTAAAACTAAAAAAACTTTATTACTATAAATAATTAATTTTCTCAAAAATTCTTCAAAATATTTCTTATAAACACTTTTTTACACAAAGACCAAAGTTATGCATGAAATTGGATAAATCGAAGGGGTATCTTTAAAACAACTGTGTTGCCTCATGAGACATCGTGTGCAACGACCATTTGACAGTTCTCGGTTCTGGCAACTCTACAATAAACTATACAGGGATACGGCCTAACGTTAGCAACACAATATAAAACGAACTAGGTACGTGTCTGGGTCACTTTTTAGTAATTCTTGACTTTAATGAACTAAATGTTAGGTATCTTTAATAATAATAATAAATAATTAGTCATTTTCTCAATAATTAATAATATCGAGTGATACAAATAACTTTAATATAGTAATATAAACATTCTACGCGCCGCGCGGCTGTGATTTTCAAATGCTTAAAACATCTACCCTCTTTTGACAATACCGGCTAGAAAAAGTGCTTGAATTCAATGTACTTAATAGTCATCGAAAAATAATGCTAGGATTTCGGTACCTTTATAAAATTGAAAACAAATATTTAGTATGCCTGTTATTTTTGTAGTGATATTCCCGTAAAATATTCCCTTAATTAACTCTGAAGCTATTAGGTACTAAATAGTTGCTACAGTGTAACGAATTTACCCTATGGCGAAAGAGTGAGAACTCTTTTGCTAGATATTGGTTAAAATCCATTTGTGTAGCCAGAATACCATTAAATCAGCCAATCAAACGGCAATTGAGATTGTAACATTTGTTCTCGAAATATGTCTACCTACCGTACACTTAAATAAATATGAAATAAATATTTTAAAACGCTTTTTTTTGAAGCTGGACTTATGACGATGTCGATGTTGAGCTTTATACAATATTGGGCTTTAATTAATTTGCCACACGGGAAAAGACCTAAAAAAAAGTGAACGTTAAAATAGGTAATAATATGGCGTACTTTTTCGATGACCCTAGAATCATTTCATAACTACCCCCATTTCACTAATAGTTTCCTTATTTAAGTTGTACCTATTTTGAAATAAGAATGGTCTTTTCACATGATATCCGTAATTTCTCTAGTCGACGGTAGTTTTTATTGCGACAAAACACATTGAATGTACTTATTGAGAGTTACTTAGCTTCGATAATATTATTTATTCGACGACGACGCTGCGGACGAGCTAAAAACTTAACGGTTTAAAATAAATGGTTTCGATTTCATGCTGCTGTTTTATTTATCATGTCCTTGGGGAACCCGTAAGCTGCTAACCCTAGGTCCTAGTAGCTCTAGTAGTAGTGGCTAGTAGTAGCCAAATTGTCGTACAGTCCCACAAACTTCTGTGACCCGGTGTCAGCGTCGCTAGTACCTATATCCATACTAATATTATAAATGTGAAAGTGTGTCTGTCTGCTCCGCTTTCACGGCCCACCTGTTCAACCGATTTTGATGAAATTTGGTATAAGGATAGTTTTCATCCATGGGAAGGACGTAGGCTATATTACCATAATCAAAAAATCTTAAATCACGCGGACGAAGTCGCGGGCATCATCTAGTCAAAAATAAAATAAAAACAAATTATTTTTCGCAAACATGCTTGGAAATTTGAACATTATTTTGACAACCTTCTTCGAGATAAATCTAAATTGCTGTACTGGCCAAATACATGCGAGCAGCGGCCGGCAAAAGTTGCATGAAAAGCCATATCTGTCGTGGCTTAGCGGCCAAATTATATAGTAAATTCATCTGTCGCGTAATTTAAAAAAGGAACGATCTTTTAATCCGAAACATGGCAAAAAAAGAGGTAACTTATCAAAGGTTTTATTTCGAACTAGCTTGTCGAAAAAAAAATCAAGTGAACACTAACGCGGGAAAAATTATTGTTGTTAGTTGTTCGTCATTGATTTTGAAATGTAGGTACCTATTTGACAAAATGAGTTCAAGTGAAGACAATGAGTGTGATCAACTTTAACGCCACCTGAAATTCAAGAGGCGGAAACTTGTTACCGCCAAATCGAAAGAAAAATATTTGAAAACCTATGAAAATTTCCTCAATGGAAATGAAAGAAAATCGAAATCGAAGTTCTGTCTAGGTACTACTTTATAGTTTTAATTTCCGCGCATTATTTGAGAAAAGTACTATACAAGCCTTGGCCACAACTAGGCATTGATGGACTTACGTATGTGGCCTCGTCCCACACACATTCGTTCTTCAATGCCTGTTTTGCTGGCCGCTGCAGTAATGTACTATTCAATTTTGGCCACCGGGCAGATAAGTTTGTGGGACTATAGCACTAGAGGCATTCTGTCTACAAAATATAGAATCAAAGTTCCATGCACAGCAGTTGCACTCATCTAAAATTCTACATCAGACTGACTGAAAGATTCGTAAAGGCAATCGAAACTTCTTCCTGTAACCCGTTTGCACCGTTTCCTGTGTACCATGGAAGGTAGGTATATATTTCTCATTTCTTACCTACATAGTGTGACCTTATAATATACCAGACATCAAAGACCTACACTATCTAGTCTGGGTGTGACATGGATGTAAAAACTATTTATTAAGTATAATGAGGTGAGAGGTGTGCCATGTGACACTTGGAGATATTTGGCAGTCTGTAAACCATGTAAGCAGTTACGATACAGGCTTAGGCATAGGTCTATGGGTTTAAGCTGCTTAACCACCAGAGATGTGCTAAGCTACTAACCTAACCTAATCCTTTACTGCGATTGAAGATGCAATCTAAGATGTTGGCGGGCTAACCTGTTAGGGGTAGTATAGGGACAGTTATAATATTATTACACCCATACCCCTAATCGGTTTCTACACGGCATCGTACCGGAACGCAAAATCGCTTGGCGGTAGGGTGGTAACCTTCCACTAGACCAGACCAGACGAAATTCAGAAATTATTAATTCCCAAATTGACCCTGCTGGAAATCGAACCCGAGATCTCTCACTATAAGACCACTGTGCCAGGGAGGTCGTCTTTCTACTCAGGTGGTAATGCTCTCTACGGAAAAGGACAGTAGGTAGTGGTAGGTACTAGATTTAGAGGGTTCATCGACTGGATGTTAGAATTACATGTGGCATTGCGAAAGGGATAAATGATTATAGTCTAAGATCCCGATATACCGATAAAATAGTTTCTTAAGTTACCTAAGGACTAAGTTCCGTAAGGATCCGTTAAGTTACCATAGTCCTTAGGTAACTTAACGGATCGGAACCGCTTGAATGTATGTATATATACTTATCAAAATATGGGTAATTTTATAACAAACGCGATCAGCGATGGAGCATTGGCTACAATAAACTTTTCAAAAAAAAATAATTAAAAAATTGTCTGGACCGGATTTTGATAGGCAACCTATTTTAGACGTATTTGTATATCATTAAATAAAAATAAAAAGTAGGTTTCATCCATTAACCAGCTCGGTGAAGGTCGACGTATATCGGGATCTTAGGCTATTAGTTACCTTATGGAGTAATTGCGGCACAAATTCTATAGGCGAAACAATTGCAGAGTCTATAGACTCTTCAATAATTGTTATAGTCTATAGAGTCTATATATAGACTAGAGAGTCCACTGAATAGGGAAAGTTTCTGTTAGTTATCTATGAGAAAGTTAGATAGAAAGGTTAAGACGAGATACCTATATTTAAACTGCAGCCTCCCATCCCTGATCCGGAAGTTCTGCGTTCGAATCCCTTAACTCTGGCGTTACGACGTATCTTTTTTTTTTTACCACTACAAGTTAGCCCTTGACTGCGATCTCACCTGATGGTAAGTGAAGATGCAGTCTAAGATGGTAGCGGGCTAACCTGTTAGGGGCATGGCAGTTATATTAAACCCATACCCCTAGTCGGTCGGTACACACTCCATGAGCTTGTTTGGCACACTCTCAATCAAATGGACTACATTTTCCTGGGGTATCCTCTCCCAACAGGCTTTTAGAGCATTAATCAGCTCCTGCTGGTTATAAATAAAAGTGTAGCTCTCTTTTAAATCTCTCTTCAATTGGTCCCATTTAATGTTCAATCGGGTTGAGATCCGGACTCATAGCAGGCCAGCGCAAAAGGGAGATATTGGCCTCCGCGAGAGCCCTCTGGGTGATCCGAGCTGTATGAGCGCGAGCATTGTCGTGCATAAAAACAAATCCATCACCCACCTGCTGTGAAAATGGGATCACATGGGGTCGAATTACACGCTCTATGTAACTAGCAGCGGTTACAGTTCCCTCGTCAAGCATTACGAGCTCGGTTTTACCTGCTAGGCTAATTCCGCCCCATACCATCACACTTGGGCCCCCCAGCGGTCTGTTTCGTGGATGCATGGTTCTGTGAAACGTTCGCCTTGTCTTCTCCATACCCGTACTCGTCTGTCATCATTAAAAAACTTAACTTTACACTCATCACTAAAGAGTACATTCCTCCAGTTGTCCATCGTCCAGTTCAAATGCTCATGTGCGTATCTAACTTAAACGTGCCGCACGATAAGCTCTGGTAGGTTTCAGCCGAAGAGCACGCATTCAAGAACGTTGCCCATTCTCATGGAACCGGTTTAGAATGGTTTGGTCACTGACTCGGGTATCAGTGGATTCCCGTAGTCTGTTTTGTAAGAGCCGGGCGGTTAAGGTACGATCTCGACGTGCAGTTAATCGGATGTAGTTACCGGTCCTCTTGGGCAGTTGTGGCCCGAACTCTTCCTGATCCACGTCTCCTAGTCACACTGCCTGTTAGCGTTCCCACACATTTCGGATGGCTCGGCGAGACACACCGAGGCGCTGAGCTACAGATCTCTGAGACTCTCCCTCCTGGAGCAAAACAACTGCTCTTGTAGCGGTTTCCATGTTCATATGACGACGAAAACCAGGCATTGTGATCAAGACTAATACCGAAATTAAAGTAAACAGCTAAAAAAAGTGACTTTCGACAGCAACGATTAAAATTTGACTGAGAACACAAGCGATCAGGAATTTGTGCAAAGGGATGATGCTAAGCACTTCAGTTTTTTTTATCACCCACTTCAGAATAAACATCGAAGTTGTCGCTTGAAACATCGTCATCTCCGAAATGTTTCAATTCTTGATATTGCTAATGGTTACGGTACTACTCAGTTTTTAAACAAAATTTGAGATTATGTGAAGTGGGCCCTATTTTGTTTTGAGTAGCATATAAACCGATGGCCTCCAGCCGAGTATGGCTTAAAAAGTTATAAAAACCTTTTTCACACTACTCGCTCAACAACGCCTTATTAGATGGCCTGTTATCTAAGGTTAAAGTAAGACATTAAATCCCTAGGGTTATAATGTTGTACTGAAATCCATTATTCCCTAGGGTTATAATGTGATTTGAATTTAGAATCATCGAGCATCTGAAGCAAGATCTGAAGGAAATTCGATTCATTCCAAAGAGGTTTTATTCATAATTCTTATTGCTATATGCATAAAGTCTAATTTCGCTAAACATAATGTGTTGTCAGCAGGCGCGGCCAACTCGATTTTCGAAAACCAAAGCCGTGGCCCACTAGATTCGCACTGACGAAATTTGTTCGTCAAATCGAGTAGGCCACGCCAGCTGAAAGAAGTGGTTGTATCGCGAGGTGTGAAAAGTAGAGTATTCACCGTAGGGGTAATGCTGTATTAATCTTGGGCGCCCCTAATTCCCGCGCTACTCTCAGGATTCTAGATGCAACACCCTCGCTACGCTCGGGAGTTACTCTAAAATCCCACGTTCCGCTTGGGATTTATCCCGGCACCCGTGACATAATACATCGCATTACCCCCGTGGTGAATAATCTACTATTTTTCAGGGGGGCTCTCATAGAAGCGAATGCGAAGTAAAATATTTTTTTCAATACACTTGCTCGAAAAATGCACTTACAGAGGCAGTAAACCGGGCTTGTAAGTTATTTGGGGATTGAAACTTTCTGGCATAGCGACCTGCCGCCATTTTGATTTTTTTTCAAAATCGCGGCGCACGATGAAAGTGGTATGTATGGATAGAGGACACATAGACGAACAAATAATGTCAAGTAACATAGTACCCCAAAGTGTCACGTTCCCAAGATAATTGGAGGTAAAGATAGACATATGAGGACAACGACAATCATTAAAAATAGACTTATTACGTGTCTACAGTGCAGTCAAATTGTATCCAAATAATCGTTCCCAGGTTGATTATTATTATTACTGTTTATTAGAAGAGAGTAGGTACATTACTTACTACTAGGAGTACGAGAAAACTACTACTATAATAAATTATTTATCTACTAAAGTGCATCATAATGAAACGCAGTCGACATGTCGCGTTGGTCGCATGTCACTTAGCTTGAAAACATTTTTTAAGTGGGTAAGTATTGCAGCTAGTTAGATATGTAGTACCTACTTGTACCAAAAAATAACAACTATAGTAAAAATAATTGTACTGCCTAACTACTGGTTAAAAATAAAACAAAAGGCATGTGATTGATGTTAAGAATCATTTATTTATTGCTGTAAGTACAATCACGGAATAAGGAATAATACTAACGTACAGAAACTGCACTAAAAAGAATTATAATATATCTAACACGTATCATGCATATTATTTGCATCGAGTGGGCTATCAGGTTGTTTCAAATCAAAATGTTGTGTGTTGAAATCACGATAAAACAAATGTCATCACGATAAAGATCATGTCAATCACGATATAGAATATATGTGCTTGTTTTAATTCACCTAATACAAGATTAATTATCATCGTCTGCATCCCTAATTACATAATCCAACAACTCGGCAGGAGGTCGAATATGGGATTCTTGATGCCGAGCCCAAGCCATGTACCATATAATGCACATAACATGGGCACAGCATCCGAGGGTTCGCATTCCCACAAGACAGTTACAGTAGTGTCCAATGATTTTATTTCTGCCTTGTAAACTATTATCCAGCAAGATGTAAACGAAATACATGCGGGTGGTTTGATGTCGCGAATGTATTTTAGCTCTTGCGAGCCAAGGATTGAGAGCTACAATGCCGAATTGGGTAAGATTATAATCAATTTCTAAATCTTCATACACTTCGATGAAAAATGTACCATTCTCTTTAACGTGTTCACCGTAATAACTTCTCGCTTGCTCTACTTGGTAAGGTCCTAAGGACATAATTAATAAATCATCATATTAAAGGTTTGGGAAGTGTTCAAAGCCGTGGTTAGCATCTATAGCTTGAAAAGCTGCTCTGCGTTGGTTGAAATTGTTTTGTATCACCAAAATGATAAAAGGTTTGGAGCGTCATATTTTAAATATGTTTCGTTTATTATTTGATTTACGAGTCGGTTGTCTACCAACCGTTTTCCAAACGAGTTTAACAAAGCACAAGCTATTTTTATTTCCTGTTTTAGATGCGGTGCGGCTATATTGACATACTGGGACCTCAGTTGACGAAATTGGTTTTTTAAACGACCATTGATTGTTTCCACTACCCAACGACACAACGTCACTTTGCGAGATTCGTTCGCCTGTTGGGTAGTAAGCTGACGTTGGTCGTCGTCTTTTGTAAGTGGCAGGTAGGTTTTATACCCAACCTCGTTCATTTTCTCGACTACATCACGAAATCCTCGATCCAGAATAAAAATATCTTTAGCAAGAAAAGAATACAATTATTTTGCTATAATCCGCCAACAGAAAAAAATTCTGTATAATATATACCGTATTTTATATAACACCGCGCATTTGACACGAACGTCACTAGACAATCTTGCATTGTAAGGTCGACATCTCCTGAAGATGCTCCGGTGTCGGGGCGAAACGTGCGTCGAGAATAGTATAAAAGTCTTGTGTGGTGGTGCATGTGAGTGGTGGTGGCATTGCTTGCTTGGGAACTTAGCTTTCTTGCTTGGTTGGGAAGGTAAACGGTGCTTCTCTTGTAACTGCATGCTTGACCATACAGAATTTTTTTCTGTTGGCGGATTATAGCAAAATAATTGTATTATTTTCTTGCTAAATCATGAACTTCCGCAAAGTAACGCCTGATTCCATTCAATAAAAATATCTTTGTTTTCGAAGAACCAATGGAAAGGGTTATCTTCATCCTCGCTTATTAATTCCTCCATAATAGTGGCATCGGATTTGGTGGCCGCATAAGGCCCAAACGCTTCAATTATATATAAGACTGTATGGGTCGCTGATATCTTCGCCGCGGTCCACGAACAGTGCTCACTCCACAAAAAAATTTACACACATTTTTAATGATTGTCGTTGTCCTCATATGTCTATCTTTACCTCCAAATATCTCGGTAACGTGACACTTTGGGGTACTATGTTACTTGACATTATTTGTTCGTCTATGTGTCCTCTATCCATACATACCACTTTCATCATGCGCCGCGATTTCGAAAAAAAATCAAAATGACGGCGGGACGCTATGCCAGCTTCCATACAAAAAGGTTCAAACCCTCGTGCGGTAAATTTGCAGTTTTTTTTAATTTTTGTTCCACGTTAGGTACTTCTAAATAAAAAGTTTTCTTGCAAGAAGGTTCATAGTGATATTGACTTTGTATAGCAGAAAACCTAAAAAAATAATTAAATTTAGATGTGAATTGATGAAATTAATTCATAAAATAAAAAAATATATATTAAATATAATCAATTAAAATTGTTTTAAGTTTTATAAATCATAAAAGTAAAGGCTGAATAGTCCAAGATGGGAGTTGAGAACTAGAACCTAGAGCCATGAATCTAATTAAAAAAAACGCAATTACAACAACGCGCCGTAGTCTATACTAAATCTTTAATCTGTGCGCGGCGCGCGCTATTTTTAAAAGAGTCATTGAGTATTTCTTATAAATTATTAAATAATTTATGTGGTATAAGTGATGTGGAATAATGAAATTAAATCAAAAATTAGGTATTTTAGATGTGAGAAAAAATCGCGCTATTAATAGCCGCCTAAAATCTCGAAATAAGAACGGGCGTGAGAAACCATCTTCTAGTGAGTACCTTGTACCTACCTACTCGAGTTTTATTTTCAAGTTTTCTCACAAATGTATTGAAAAACATCGTGTGATATACGGGCGTTAAGGTTATAACAATCTCGTGAAGATGGTAAACCCTCGCCTGTGGCTCGGGCAACAAACGTCAGCTCGATTGTAATAACCTATTTACCACCCTTGTATCACAATGTACTATTAAAGCGTTACATAGGGTTGCGGTATATCATTTTGAAGATAATAAGGAATAGAGTCCAAAAATATTTTTTTTAATTTGTCCCCTAAAATTGACGAAATGGGGGGCTTTCAAAGCGGAGATTTTCTAACGTCCAAAGTTGGCCTCAGAACTCTAAATTTTCTGAAATGCTGACCCTGAAACTTGATCAATTATTTGAATTATATCCTGTACTTGAACAACAAATACTAAAATTAGATAAATGTTATAATGAAACGAAATTATTTAATTTTTAATGAGCCTTAGTATTCACAACAGAACTTCACAATGATGTCAATAGATGACGCCGCGAGGTCTCAGTTCGGGGCGAACCACTACGTATAGTATTAGTATGATCGCGGCACAAAATCTACAGGCGAAATATTGAATAATCGATATTCTAGAGAGTTCAAGTTTCTGATATAGCTGATGATAGAGTCAAAGGCTCATATTAATAAACTAACATGAACCACGTTATGACCGGTCCGGATTTACCGAAACTTAAGAACGAGTTCCTTCTTATCTGATGTTGGTTTATTTTTAACGGGCCTTAGATCCTTACTATTCATAACATACTTACTAATATTATAAATGCGAAAGTGTGTTTGTTTGTTGGTTTATTGGATTGTTGGTTTGTCCTTCAATCACGCCGCAACGGAGCAACGGATCGACGTGATTTGGCATGGGTATAGTTGAGGACCTGGGGTCTGACATAGGCTACTTTTTATCCCGGAAAATTAAGGAGTTCCCGTGGGAATTTAAAAAAACTTAAGCCACGCGGACGAAGTCGCGGGCATTCAGCTAGTAATATTATAAACGCAAAAGTTTATATGTATGGATGTTTGTTACTCTTTCACGCCAGAACGGCAGAACGAATCTGGATGAAATTTGGCACAGAGATAGATTATAGTCTGGAATAACACATAGGCTTACTTTATAGCCCGGAAAATTGAAGAGATCCCGCGGGAACCAAAAATCCTCAATCCGCGCGGATGAAATCGCGGGCATCAGCTAGTAGATTACCTGTATTAATTAAACTTTAGCCTCCTAATCGTTATAGGTATGTATAAAGAAAGTTATAGAAAGAGTCACAATAGGTATACCTAAAGAATTGTTATCATTATTATTAAGTCCAAATAAGTAAGTAGGTAAATGGTACAGACGTATACTTTTTATTCCTGCATATTTTATTATTTTAAAGTGTGTTTGTTTGTTGGTTTGTCCTTCAATTAGGTACGCCGCAACGGATCGACGTTATTTTTGGCATGGGTATAGTTGAGGACCTAGAGATGTGACATATCACATAGGCTACTTATTATCCCGGAAAATTCAAGAGTTCCCGCGGGAACCAAAAAACCTTAATCCTCGCGGACAAAGTCGCAGGAATCATCCTGTGGATTATAGAGCAAATTCGCAAGCAATAATTTGCAAGCTTTTATGAAAAATTCCAATTACCCCCATAGCGTTAGCCATTTGTAATATTTGTTGGAAAACAAAAATGTGTTTGTACCAGGGCAGCATAAATTGCTGGAATTATTCCGTGCCCTTAATTGCTCTGAGGTAAAAAAAAATCAAAGGACATTTTGGTACGTGGGAACAATCCAAATCGCGTCGTTGAGGCGCAGCGCAAAATAAGAAGTATTTTTGGTCCGCGTGCACGGGTGGGCTTCCATTGTTAGATTAGCTTTTTTTATCTACTACAAGTTAGCCCTTGACTGCGATCTCACCTGATGGTAAGTGACGATGCAGTCTAGGATGGGTTAACCTGTTAGGGGCATGGCAGTTAAACTAAACCCATGCCCCTAATCGCTTGCCGGCACGTCTTTGCCGGGAGGGTGGTAACTACTAACTAGCCACGGCCGAAGCGTCCCACCAGGCCAGACCATGGAAAATTCATATAAATATCATATAGATTACCTAATTGACCCGGCCGGGGATCGAACCCGGAACCTACGCACGTTAATATAACAGCGCTCAACTGTACACTGCACCAGGGAGGTCGTCATAGGCACAGTATTTGGGTGTCATAGGTGACGGTACGATAAAATATATTTTGAAAGAAAGAAAAAGCGTTTATTTGGAACCACAATACAATAATAAATATAGTAGAAAGATTTTTATTTTTTTCACTAAGTAAGTTCCATATCCAAATTTGATAGCCTAGTGTGAGTGAGTAATAGCGACGACTGACGAGCCAAGACGGGGTCGCGCGTTCGAGATCCGGGCACGCGCACTTTTCGCAGTTTGACATAGTATTAATTTAAAACGTACATAACTGTGAATAAAAACATCGTGAGGAAAACTGCATGCCCAAGAATTCTTCATAATGTTCTTATGTTTCATTTACCTATAATATTAGCACATAATAGGTAATGTCAAGCGAGCTTGGCAATTCCATAGAACAACTCCGATCGAATGTAAAGAAAATCTTCCACTAGGCACTCTGAACTTGTCAAAAATAATATTTTTCCAAAGATACAATGAAAACGCACCGCCCGCATGCCGCACACGACATTTTAAAAATATTAAAAACCGCGCCATTACGACGCTGCGTACGTTTAGAAACGGGATGACACCTGTATGATACTCACAATGGGCGTGCGGCAGATTTAATTGTTTCGTTTTATTTCGCGACGGGATTTACTTAATTGTTGGAAAACTGTTACATTTTCAGACAAATTTATCGTTTATAATATAAACGATAATTTTTTTTAAATAATTATGTATGGATATATAAATTAAGTATGGATGGATATAAACTTTATATCCATCCATACTTAATATTATAAATGCGAAAGTGTGTCTGTCTGTCTGTCTGCTACGCTTTCACGGCCCATCTGTTCAACCGATTTTGATGAAATTTAGTACAGGGATAGGTTGTATCCCGGGGAAGGACATAGGCTACTTTTTATCCTGGGAAATTCAAAGGTTCCCGTGGGAATCAAAAAATTTATCTGTTCAACCGATTTTAATGAAATTTGGTACCGGGGTAGGTGGTATCCCGGGGAAGGACATAGGCTACTTTTTATCCCGGAAAATTTAAGAGTTCCCGCGGGAATCGAAAAAATTTGGTCCACGCGGACGAAGTCGCGGGAATCATCTAGTTTTTATATAAATTCATTTGTAGATACATAATGATAAATTCATATTAAATATAGAGAACATTTATATTATAGAGATATCGATATATCTACACTTCTACACTATCTACATCTACACTTCTACATCTACACTAATAATATTATAAAGAGGAAAGATTTGTATTTTTGTATTTTTGTATGTAACGAATAAACTCAAAAAGTACTTGACCGATTTTAATAATTCTTTTTTCATTAGAAAGCTACATTATCACTGAGTAACATAGGCTATATTTAGTACTAGATTACTATAGAAATCTTTAGAAATTCCTATTAAAACCAACCGAAGGTGTAAAAAAATTTGCCATAAAATGTCTTTCATCGCATACGCTGCGAAGAGTATTAATGATAGGACAAAAAAATGTTCGATAATTTTATAGAATATATCAATATCTACACAAAAAAACGCGAGACCATGTGTCTTAACTATTGTAGTTACGTCACTATAACTACTTTTTTACATTTAACAAATTGATAGAAATGCCGATTAAAATCAGACCGTGTTATCCATACCATTTATAAATTTTTATCCAAATAAATAATTTAATATTCAAGACTGTCTCAATACCTGATGATTACTTTTTGAATTATTGAAATCGGACATTCCATTCAAAAGATATCATGAAATTAAAATAAAAATACATGCCGGCGGCGGCCGCCACGCAGCGCATCGAGTATAATACTACCTACCTATATATTTTGCATATTTTCACAGTTTTATGTCGTACGGAGTGTTATTGTGGGGGTCTGCCTCAGATCCTAAAACGATATTTATTTAAAAAAAAAAGCTATTAGAGCCGTGTATTGCATGGAACCAAGAGATGCTCTGCGGGATTTCTTTAAAGAAATAAATGTTTTAACCTTGCCATGTTTGTTTATACTCGAAAATATAATGTACGTCCGACAAAATTCACACCTTTTTAAGAAAAAATCTGATATCCCACACAATTAATACCAGAAATAAAAATAAACTTAGCACGAATTATATAAGACTTACAAAAACCAGTAAATCATTTATCGGACACGGTGTTCGGTTTTATAACAAAATACCGAGCAATATAACAGATCTACCAGATCGTAAATTTAAAGAGTATAAAATCAAATAAATATTATAAATGCGAAAGTTTGGATGGATGTATGGATGTATGGATGTTTGTTACTCAATCACGCGCCAACAGCTGAACGGATCTGGCTGAAATTTGGCACAGAGATAGAATATAGTCTGGAATAGCACATAGGCTACTTTTTATCCCGGAAAATTAAGGAGTTCCCGCGGGTACCAAAAAGCCTCAAATGGATGTTTGTTACTCAATCACGCCAGAACGGCTGAACGGATCTGGATGAAATTTGGCACCGAGATAGATTATAGTCTGGACTAACACATATTCTACTTTTTATCCCGGAAAATTCAAGAGTTCCCGCGGGAACAACAAAACCTCGATCCACGCGTACGAAGTCGCGGGCATCAGCTATAATATTATAAAGCCTCCTTTTGGTCTGTCTGTCTGCTACGCTGTCACGGCCCATCTATTCAACCGATTCTGATGAAATTTGGTATAGCGTTTGGTTACATCCCGGGGAAGGAGCTACTTTTTATCCCGGAAAATTATGGAGCTCCCCGGGAATAAAAAAAACTTAATCCACGCGGACGAAGTCGCGGGTATCAGCTATGTATTATATGTAGGTACTAGATGGGTCCTTTCATAGAAAAAAGTTGGGCGTCCGACTTGTGGTGCATGCATCTCACCTGTATTTAAGCCTGTCCTTGTCCCCGCCATAGCGGTGTCCCGCTTTTCAGACTAAGTAGATGGCGTTAGTTAAATAAGTCCACTAAATTCTTTGTTTCATAGGGTTCGTCTATGTAAATTGAGGTCGTTGTATAGAGCCTAAGGATTTCTGAACGTTTCAAAGCATCTTTTATTCAAGTCTGGAAAAGCTTGCTAAATAAGTAGGTATCTTTGGCTAACTTGTCTCTGCATTACCATTGGTAAGAACTTGAATAAATTCTTCACAGCTCTTGAATAAAATCTTTACAGCTCTTTCCACAGATTTGTCTGTGGCTCTTTCAGTGATTACTCTTATTAGCGCTCTCTGACAGACAGAAGCTGACTGATTGGAGTTTTTATTGATATACCTACAAATCGCGCGCGTGTTGAATGCAGAGCTATAATAATGTATGGTGACACATACATAATGAAGACAAACGCCTGACAAAAATAGACGGCAATTTCTCAGATGTAAAGTAAAACTATTGCTATTTCTTTTATCAGGCGCCTACATTCTTGATAAATGAAAAGTTATCTTGCTTTAAAGATGCTAAAAACCTTTAGAAACTTCTCTTAGGATGAAGTCGATTGAGTTAAAAATATTAAATCTCAATAGCTGATAAATAGGTACCTACCTACTATAGCAAAGCAAAAGCAAATGACATAGAACAACAACGATGTCCCCTCGTTTCCGCAACTCGACCGCGAAAACAGAGAAAAAAAACAATTTGTTTCCTGACATTGACAGTTGCACAATTTTTCCCGCTGAGAGCGCAGTGCTGCCAACCGTGAAATGTCGTGTCGCGAGCAAAACTACGCGCTTTGAATTATTATTAGTACGGCGAAAAGTTGATTGTTTCTTTATGCGCAGTAATACTAATATTATAAAATATGCGATATATTTGTTATCCGATCACGCCAGAACGACTGAACGAATCTGAATGTTTGGCACAGAGTTAGATTATAGCCTGGAATAACATATATGTAGGCTACTTTTTTTCCCGGAAAATTATAGAGTTCCCGCGGGAACTAAAAAACCTCAATCCACGCGGACGAAGTCGCGGGAAGTTACTCATAAATTAGGCTCCGTTCGCCTAGTGCCTACTTAGGTTCAATTTAGTTAATACTCCCAACACCCACCTGTATTGGGTTTCAACGAATAGATTATAATATTATCTATTCGTTAAAACGCGTGGGTCATCGACGGGCGTTTCCGGCGGAACATAACTCATAAATTAGGCATCACACCGCCTTATCTCTCGCACGCCATTAAACAGAATGCGGCTAAATGTGAAGCGGCTCCATTAGCAGCCATTACTGTGGTGTTAGCCGTTTTGTAGGGTGGGAATTTTAGCGGCCAAAAGTATAAAGTCATTTAACCTTTGTTTAGATGTGACGTTCAATTTATAATGTAAGACTTCTAGTTTACCGTACTGCATGATGCATCCAGCTATGCCTCGTTCTATAGACACGGTTTTACTCATGCATAGTTCATGGGGATTTAACACAATTGAAATGAAATGAAATAAAATTATTTATTTCACTTGTGCCACATAAATGATACTAGCGACCCGCCCCCGCTTCGCGCGGGTAGCACCAATAAAACAAAACCTATGTTACTCGCTGATAATGTCGAATTTTTAAAATCGGTTAAGTAGTTTTTGAGTTTATCCATTACAAACAAACAAATCTTTCCTCTTTTTAATATTAGTTTATATAAGTCGACAAGACTCTGCCGCCGCCGGTTGATGATCCGGACAAATGATTCTACTGAGAATGAGAATTGAAATTTCTTTGCAATGAAGGTTCATCTACTTATGAACTTAATAGAAAGAATGAATCCTAGCGAAAGAATTATTCGAAACTTCGGCTGCGTTTCCACCAGAAATGGGCTACCTACGTTGCGAGTTGTGACGGAATTTTGACAATCTCATCAATAGAAGCGATTTTTTTTAGAGCTCGGGTCGCTAAATGCGTTATAATAGGTACTTATCTAGCGCTCCTATTTGTGGGCTCGACACACATCTGTAGCTTAGCAACTTAGCGCATCTCTGGTGGAAACACATCACTATGAGTAGGTACTAAACTATGTACTAACCGTTACATTTGAAGTTTATTATTATAGAAGATAGCTGCACTTTTGGCAACTATCACCAGGATGTATTTATAAATAGTGTCAGTTTTTATACTTTTCATATATTATGTAGTTACTGCGCATACTTTAATACTTTACTAAAATCAGCCTTCCTAGTTATTGTTCATTTTTGGAAACCATAACACGTCTTTGAGCGGCGATAAATAGTCAGATGCCCAGCCGCAACTATTTTAACCAGAGGTGAGCCCTACACCTACCAAATACGGAATCAGCCTTTGGTGATAGTTACCAAAAGTGCAGCTATCTCTTAGTCTATATGTTTATATTGTAGACACAATAAATAGACTTGAAATGTAAGGGTAAGTTAACAGAAACTATTTCTTACTACTTAAATACGGTAAAATATATATAGGAGAGCAAGTATCTACCTACCTACTGGAATTCTATCTAATATCAAGGTATTATAATGTAAGGTTGCTAAACTCCGTAATCTTGTATAATATTAGACGATTCATCACCCAAAGCCCAGGTCAGGTGCGCGGTCCGTCACGCCGGTTATCCATTCACTTGCCATGATTTATAACGCCCTGGTACCTGTGCGTCATTAAGATTAGCCCTAATGGCTCAGTAGTTACTAGTTACATCCTTTCCCTCTCTGAGAGATTCTCTCCTTGTGTCGTATTCTTCATCGCTGAGGGTCCTTCCCTCTTACATTTATCAGATTATATCGGACAGTCGTTTTTTGAGTGGTAAACCACATCACTATACAAGGTTTAACTGATCTATGTAAACCACTCATACATCACATGTCTTCCTTTACATAGCCCGATCGGACGGAATATCCGACACGACCGGAGAGAGATCAGGTGCAGGACCGACGGCTCAACGTGCTCTCCGAGGCACAAGGCTGTAACAACGCCAACTTCTTAAGCTAGTACTGAGAATTTCTTGTCAGAAAAATTCAATGCTTAATTGAGGCCCGACCCGGGATTCGAACTCCCGCAGTCGACTATGCCAACCACTTGACTAGACCAACGAGGCAGTCAAAGTAATAGATTATGTACAATCATAGATTAACTATAATACGCATTTAGCGAGCTTTGATTGAATGTATGAAGTGAACAGTCTATATTGGTTTATAATATATTGTCTTTGGTACCTACAATGAAAAAACTAGAAGTTTATTTCGCTATAATTCGCCACAGAAGGCAAATCTATGTGGCACAGACTACAGTGCGTATCTTGAACTTGCAGCCCGCTATAATCACTACACCACATAAACCCACCAAAATTCCCTCACCCCGCATTGAATTAGGTAAACTTCTAGTTTTTTCATTGTGATGGACTTCCGCAAAGCAACGCCTGCTTCTATCCAATAGGTAAATGTACAATGTACTCGTACATATACTTATCCGAAAGCGACACATTAATCCCAATGTTCCGCTTCCCCCATACCTACGGTAGGTAGGGTTAAAAAGCGAAAGACTATAAACGTTGGTAATAATTATTATACCCCGGTGTTTGTGTATCCGGTGTGCGCGTCACTGTCGCCGCCATTCCGTGGCGTTATGCCGTGACAAAATGGCCGCGGGAAATGACCTGTGAATTGATAATAGCCGGGTGTGGTTATGGCGACGAGAGGAGCGGAGTGTCTTGTGATATAAGTCACTGTAGCGAGTAGCGACTACCTGCGGCTTAAATCCAGTAGATACCTCCTTTTTGAACCTCTGTGCAAAATTTCAATTTCTCAGGTCTTGGTCCTCTAGGTCCCAGGGTTTGGGCTTGGCATCTATTAACTAAGTGAGGAGTTAGTCTAGGGAGTTTTCGTTTTATTGCATTGAATAGGTAAGTTGTCGTCGATGTCCCAGCCTTTCAACGTCTCTACAGCGGGTGATAGAAGCACGAGTAGAGAAATTATGTCTCGGAAAGGTTCGACAGTATGTCAGCCTTCTTTAAAACCTCTTTAAAACTAAGGTCTAGAACGATTAAGACGATAATCGATACACACATGCATTTACCTATGAAAAAAATATTTCAGGCAATTTTTCGATGCTCCCTTTTATTTTATAATATCACAAAAAAGATGTTCTTCCCCTTCAACTGAATCCTCGAAGAATTTATTATAAAATCATTATGAAAACCAGCTTTTGAAAAAGACTAGGGTGTTTACGAAATATTGAACGAGATTTTTTATAGAAACCACGTATACGTGTCTTTCTTGACCCAAGGTTCTCATTTTATCAAAATAGACAATACTTATGTGCCCTGTGCCCATCCCGCTCCGCTCATGCAGCGTGCCCCGAGGCGGCGACAGAGCGATTCACTGGTTTTCTATTAGCACTTATCACTCAGTCAGGTTAAATGGCTTGTCTCTGCGCCTGCCGGCTAACGCGCGTCTGAAAATGGCTGACATGACTAAATAATTATGATCCTTCATTCTAAATAGGTACCTTTGTACTGTTATATATTACGTAGATGTTATATATTACATAATAGACTTAGATTACTTAGAATTAGATTATGATCAGTTCTAGTAGCCTAGCGGCTTAAAGCTAAATGACCCGCCTCTAATTATGGCGGTCAAGAGTTCGATCCCGGGCACGGATCTCCAACTTTTGAGAAATTAAATATCACTAAGCTCTAACGGTGAAGGAAAATATCGTGAGAAAACCTGCGTTTCTCTCACTCGATGTCGAATATAAGAAACGAAACAAATAGCTTCGTACGTGTCCGCGGAATCACGTACACACACACACAATATTTACACTCTATATCCATACTAATATTATAAATGCGAAAGTGTGTCTGTCTGTCTGTCTGCTACGCTTTCACGGCCCATCTATTCAACCGATTTTAATGAAATTTGGTACAGGGATAGGTTGTATCCCGGGGAAGGACATAGGCTACTTTTTATCCCGGAAAATTCAAGAGTTCCCGCGGGAATCGAAAAAACTGGGTCTACGCGGACGAAGTCGCGGGAATCGTCAAGTTTTATATAAGTACTACAGACAGGACTCTAACACAACCATGAGCCACGAGAACTTATATTTTACTAGATGATGCTCGCGACTTTGTCCGCGTGGATTACGGTTTTTTGATTCCCGCGGGAACTCTTTAATTTTCCAGGATAAAACTATCCCTATACCAAATTTCATCAAAATCGGTTGAACAGATGAGCCGTGAAAGCGTAGCAGACAGATAGACAAACTCACTTTAGCATTTCTATTCATATTTCATTCTAGCAAAAATCGACGTCATTAATTCTATCAGTATAAAAAAATAGAATGTATGACATTTCTTTTAGCTTACATAATATTATTATTAAGTTATGTGTATTTTTCAAGATCCAAATAAAACAAAACATGAAAATAAATAGCATTTTATTTGACAACACACTTTTCGCTATACTCTACATCGATTTTGCTATTCTCTTCGTTCACAACCGCCAACAGCTCGTGAATGCCCAATACCAGGGGCGCTTCGCCCCCAGCCGCGGCGCTCCGGTACAGCTCGTACCGCGGCGGAGTCTCCAGGGCTGAGCGACCGCAGACTATGATGAAAGGATAGCCCATCCTGTAATAAAAGATCAAATTTTAACGGGCCATATGAATTTCTCTCAATTATAGAAACAAAACAATTACCTAATACAGGCTTATTCCCATATTAGATAATATATGTGTTGTCACACAAATTGAACTTCGTCAAAACTCTGTGATAAGACAACTGGTAACTTAATTTAATCAAAATTACCTGTCAGCCATCACGAGTCGCTTGCCGATAGAAGACTGTGTCTGTCGTCGACGATGACGTCATTGTGGCAGCCATTTTGTTCTATTTTGCTTGATATTTACTGAACTTCGTCAAAACTCTGTGATAAGACAACTAGTAACTTAATTTAAGCAAACTTACCTGTCAGCCATCATGAGTTGCTTGCCGATAGAAGACTGTGTCTGTCGTCGACGATGACGTCATTGCGGCAGCCATTTTGTTCTATTTTGCTTGATATTTACTGAACTTCGTCAAAACTCTGTGATAAGACAACTGGTAACTTAATTTAAGCACACTTACCTGTCCGCCATTACAAGTCGCTTGCCGATAGTGAGACCGTGTCTGTCGTCGACGATGACGTCATCGTGGCAGCCATTCTGTTCTATCTGTCGCGCTATAGACTGAACCATGTCAAAGCCATGTCCGACCCACTCTTTTGAGCCTTCCTGGTATAAAGATAACTAGCTTAAATTCTCAAAAAAATGATGATAATATTCTCAAAATATTATATTGCTTAAATAGGTTTTTTTATACACCGCTCAATGGAAATCTCAACATTCAATTTTGAAAAATATTTATTTGTCACTAGCTGATACGCCGTACGCGCGACTACATCCACGTTGTATAATTTTTTTTTATTCCCTCGGGAACTCCTTAATTTTCCGGGATAAAAAGTAGCCTATGTGTTATTCCAGACATAACCTATCTCTGTGCCAAATTTTATCCAGATCCGTTCAGCCGTTCTGGCGTGATTGAGTAACAAGCATCCATACATACAAACTTTCGCATTTATAATATGAAGTACAAAGTATATAGATTAACGTTAATTACTTTAGGTCCAATGACGATTGCGGAGTAGGGCGCGATAGCTTTCGGCCATCGTATTGACTTTTCACTTGATAGCGATTCTATGCTGGCTGATATTAACCTGAAACATTCAAAAAATATAGTTTACCCTATAAAAAACTTGTTTAGGTTAATCATCGTTACCTTACCAGAATCATGATCTGTAGATCATGCGCATAATGAGAAAAATTATGTCTACCCGTTATCTCTAATTGTCTACCGAAGCTAACATGGTTACTCATACTCTTATGACTTGTATCGTTGCGTCAAAAGTAGACATAAAAATAATCCATACTAATATTATAAATGCGAAAGTGTGTCTGTCTGTCTGTCTGTCTGTCTGTCTGTCTGCTACGCTTTCACGGCAAAACTACTCAACCGATTTTGATGAAATTTGGTACAGAGATAGGTTACACCCCAGGGAAGGACATAGGCTACTTTTTATCCCGGAAAACTGAAGAGTTCCCGCGGGAATCAAAAAAATGTATCTGTTCAACCAATTTTGACGAAATTTGGTACAAGGACAGGTTGTATCGCGGGGAAGGACATAGGCTACTTTTTATCCCGGAAAATTGAAGAGTTCCCGCGGGAATCAAAAAACATAACAGTCCACGCGGACGAAGTCGCGGGAATCATCTAGTATTTCATAACTGTGGTATTTTTCTCTACGAACCCTTACATGCCGACTGTACTTTTCTCGTAATTTACTGGATTTTGTGCATGTAAACGAAAAATTAGCCGGCAACGACAAAATCTGTCTCTCTCGTCGCGAGATATCTCGTTGTGCGCATGCTAAGCCTGCTTATTACCTGTTACAATTATATTAATGTAATTTAATGATTTCAGGTAAATCTTTAGTATATTTTATCTCTGTTACTTAAAAATTAATATATAAAAATATGAATTCAATAAATTACCTTACACTTTAGCTTACATTAACAAAACTAACCTGCAACTACTAATATCAAACCAGCTGATGTATTTCAATACAAAGTACATTTTTGGTTTACCTTGTCAACTAGGCTTACCTTGTAATCCCAATGCCATAACAGCCCATGTGCAGTGGCATATTGGAAGAGTTTTGAGCTATAAAGTTTGCTTGCAAAGGTTCACTATAGCGTGTGCCCAATACAAATGTGTGACCGACCTGGAAGCCAAACAGTTGTATCAGTTAATTTAAGCGTATGGCAGTTATATTAAACCCAGTACTATTAAGTACTAGCTGATGCCTGCAACTTCATATGCGTGGAATAAGTTTTTTATTCCCATGGGAACTCCTTAATTTTCCCGGATAAAAAGCAGTCTATATCACTCTCCAGGTCCTCAACTATACCCATGCCAAAAATCACGTCGATCCATTGCTCCATTGCGGGCTGCGGCGTGATTGAAGGACAAACTAACAAATTAACAAACAAACACACTTTCGCATTTGTAATATTAGAATGATTTGAGGGTATGGCAGTTATATTAAACTCATACCAATACTATTAAATATTCTGTGCCCATACCCTTGGTGGGTGTCTACACAACATCGTACTGGAACGCTAAATCATTAAGAAAGGAAAAAAAAAAAAAGCAATAAAGCTTAGTCAGTACGTGCTTGCCTAGAAGATGCCTATTCACTCTTGCCTTGAAGGTACCAATTTATACGTGTCAGGAAACACGTACGCTGGGAGGGTGTTCCACACCCTAGCGGTTAGGATCAGAAACGTCGAGAAAAAACGCTTCGTGCGAGCAGATTGGATACTTGATATATTACCTCAATACTATTGACTCCATCTGTCCCTTTCCCGCATTTCTCACAGGTACTAGTCTGGTTGGCGAGTGCAGTGTGCGAGCAGGACGGACACACAGCGAGAGAGTCCTCGCCAGCCGCTGCGGGCAGTTGCCACTCGTGCGACAAACTACCCCCCATTTCACCCGTCGGCGCTTGCACTACAACAAAACAAAACTTAACACTAAGGCTCAGAATATACAAGTAGCTAATTACTATGCCTTCTTTTCAGATTTATTTTCCAACAAGGAGTACAGAGTTTAACAATATTTTATAATATTGTCTAGTTTTCAGCTTCTCGCTGAAACGCTTAAGGAATATTTGGTCGAGGTTAAAGATTTTAGATAACTCTTATAAGGCTACTGAAAGACCTTGTTTGGATCGATCCTTTCGTGGTATAAAAGAAATTAACCAAACTTACCTTCCATAGTGTATTGACAGGTAAGTTCAATATCCTAAATACCTGTCCATTAGGTCTGACAAGTGTATAAAATTACAATTTACGCAAACTTACCTCTACGCACAGGTAAGTCCAAGCTCCTGAATATCTTTCTGTAAGCCTCCGTCATTATACTGTAAGTGTTGGACGCACATTCGTCAGAGCAATGTATGCTGTACGCGTCTAGCATACTAAACTCTCGGGAACGCAACAGGCCGTGTTTTGGTCTAAGCTCGTCACGGTACTTGTTGCCTATCTGAAATTAACAACTGTCAATTTATACTGGGTTCTACTTTCTTTAACTGAGTTCAAAATAAGGAGGAGGCTATCAATTCGACACGTATGTATTTAATATTATTGGAACTGAAAAATATTCACATATGATAATTTATAAGGGCTTCCAAACCACACACACACAAACGCACACACATTAATTAAATCATCCAATTTGCAATGATATTAACATTTAATAATTAAATATATATACATATAATAAATGAAATAAAAATAATGATAATTAAATAAAGAATATTTAAATAATATTGCGCTAAAATATTTTATTCCAATATCTTTATTATTATATAACTAGAATAATTAATGAAATCATATTATTGTAAAAGGTTCGGAGGAAGGTGACGACACCCGTAATACAAGTTATCTTAGTACGGGTGTCTAAGCACTCCTTTGTTCATTTGTATCAGAATAATAATAACCTTGTCTAGTTTTTAAGGAGTATATTGTATTTGCACATATTGTTGTATTCACAATAAATAAATTGAAATTGAAACAAAATACAAAATTACATAGGTGTACAGTTTGCCCAAATTAATAATGCACATGCAGATCTTCGCTAATTGTCGTATTCCCGGAAACACCCGAATTATTGAATCGTAAGAGTCCTAAACAATGCACTTGCATTTTGCACCTTGTTCGAAAGAAATAGGAGTCAATATCATGTGTAAACAATCGAAAACAATTCGGGCTGTCGGCGGCGGTCGCCGGTCAGTCAAAGGTAAATCAGTCGTCTTTATACTATATTGGTGGTGACTGCCCGTGTTCTCTCTCTGTGTGTGGAATTATATGGAGCTGCTATTATCGAAGTAAATCAATTCTACAAAGATTGTAGCATATTCGCAATCGTGTGGTTTTCTTCGCTATTTACTTACATGGAATTATCGAATCAAATTTTATTACTGATAAGTCAATATTTATCTCTTTTAGCACAAAACACATAATTCTACTAAATTATGCATGATGAAAACGCACTTAACCACTCTATATACATATCGTCTTCCGATGCTCGGGGAATACGACCGTTGCCGAACAGTGACGAAGATTTCTATGCGCATTATTAATTTGGGAATACTGTATGTATGTGTGTACGCTTGTCCGCGGATTTCTCCGAAACTGTTAATCAGATTGTGATCATTTTGGCTTTTTGTTTTCCTTACATTAACTTAGGGAACAGTGCAAGTTTTATGTGTACCAATTTTACTGTTTGAAAACTGAGTTTAAGTTTTTTATCAAATGAAATTCTGCACCATGAGTAGTGTCCATTGTATCTCAAATTTTAGGGACGAAATTTGGATCAACTGAACTTACCTGATACAATTTAAGGCACTAAACATGAATTAACTAAACTTACCTGATATAATATGAAAGGTAACTGTTTGTATGACAATGGGCCGACATCTGCAAATAGATCAGCTATTGCTTCCTCATGGGTCTGGAAATTAATCCAATATTATTCCTTACTATAACTAGAACTAGCTGATGCCCGCGACTTCGTCGTGGATTGAGATTATTCGGTTCCCGCAGGAACTCTTTAATTTTCTGGGATAAAAAGTAGCTTAAGTGTTATTTCAGACTATAATCTATCTATCTGTGCCAAATTTCATCCAGAGCTGTTCAGCCGTTCTGGCGGGATTGAGTAACAAATGTCCAGCCATCCATTCATCCATCCAAACTTTTGCATTTTTAATATTAGTATAACTTGTTCAAGTTATTCTTTGTCTGTACTTAGTCTCTGAGGTAGGTGTTAGTGGTTGCGCTACAGTTTAATACTTAATACTATTGGAAACATTAACGTTCTTTATATTTTGTTTTTTATGTAAGTATGTTTTATCTTTGTAATCTGTAATAATATTGTAATAATAATAAATTAAATTAAAAAAAATATATCATGTTAATATAGAAGTATGGACACGTATGGATATGAGTTACCGGTGCCAATAGATACTTCTTTCCGTGCCTGTCCTCCACTTTGATGAGCTCCGGGCCAACGTCATTCATCCTGCCGCTCTGCTCCCACAGCTTAGCTGACGTCAGACACGGCAGCGACAACCTTTGCGCTCCCACCTAGAAGAATATAATACAAGAACTATGCAAAAGTATATGACTGTAAACTGTCAGGGATTAAATGCTGAATTAGCATAGAGAAAGAATTATAATTCTTGTACGGGAGCAGGTGATATTTATACTAATATTCTAATATATATACTAAGCGACTTCATCCGCGTGGATTGAGGTTTTTTATTTCCCATGGGAACTCTTTAATTTTCAGGGAAAAAAAGGATAAATATCGGGATAAATCTGTCTCTGTGCTAAATTGCATCCAGATCCGTCCAGCTGGTGTTTGAACAAACCCAACTTTGTTTTATATATTAAAAAGAGATGTGAAAGATTTCCAAAACCAAATTTTTCCCATATTAGGCCAATTCATCTCATAAGCCGTATCACATACTATGACAAGTCTACTACTGGGCAGATTGTGTTAAGACAACTTCACTAGAGTTTGAAATAGCAGATTCTATTGAGAAAAGGCGACAAGAAACTCTTTAGCAGTTACTCTTCAAAATAATAGACTTCTTTACTTACTAATATATAACTGCGAAAGTTTGGATGTATGGATGGATGGATGTTTGTTACTCAATCCGGATGAAATCGGGATCGGGAAATTCGGATGTTCGGGATGAAATTTGGCACAGAGATAGATTATAGTCTGGAATAATACATAGGCTATTTTTATCCTGGAAAATTAAAGAGTTCTTGCGGGAACCAAAAAACCTCAATTTACGTGGACGAAGTCACAGGCATCAGCTAGTAAGTAATAAATGAAATGAAAATATTTTGCCTAACCTACCTCCTCTAAGCAATGATGTATGAGTTTCTCCAGCTTCGTGATGGCTCTCCTCGCCAGAGGCAGTATTGTGAAGAGCCCAGAGCTGGTCGGTCGCACAAGACCACATTCTAGTAGCAGCTGGAATTGTTTACATCAAAATGTTAAGGACCTGCTCGGTTTGGTGGTGCCAGGCCAGATCAGAGAAAATTCTGAAATCATACTAATATTATACATGCGAAAGTCAGTTTGTTTGTTGGTTTGTCCTTCAATCACGCTTCAACGGTGCAACGGATCGACGTGATTTTTGGCATGGGTATAGTTGAGGACCTGAAGAGAGACATAGGTTACTTTTTATCTCGGAAAATTAAGGAGTTCCCGCGGGAATAACAAAAAACTTAAACCTTAAAGTCGCAGGCTTCAGCTAGTAAGGTATAAATTCCCGAAATAACCCTGCCGGGGATTGAACCCGGGACCTCCCACTTGCAAGAGTACATCGCAGGGATTGCAGGGAGTTCGTCTATGTCCCACTTGAGGTTTTCAACTAATTCCATACAAAAAAATCACATCAATTAGTAGTTCTATTGCAGTTCAACTAAAGGACAAACCTATAAACTAAAGTATGTGTCCTGCTGCATTTATAATAATATTAGTATGAACATAGGCTTGCGCTTGACGACAATCGCACCAACAAGCAATGATACAGCCTAAAGGAACCCATTCGGTTGATTTAAACTTTTCGCGTACGAATATTATTATAGCAAGCGGGCAAAACAGATGCCGGAAAAGCATTCTATATTCTGGTAATGCATCTTCGAAACGAGGAAGCGAATCGTTTTCTACGAGTCCATAGGATTTCAACTATTTAGAAGTATATTTCTAACGAAAAACACTAATAACTATTTTGTAACTTACTTTCTGACTTTTACATGTGATTTCTGTGTTCTTTATCTTTGCGCCCTTGGGTATTGTGATAATCGGCTGGAATATTTGAGATAGAAATCTCATTTTACACATTCTTTGCCCAGTCTTTGTCTTATTATTTTATTTTCAAAGTCTATAGCTCTGGTTTATAGGTTAGATTCACCGACCAGAAAGATAACATAGGCGCTGACTTTGACAACTACAATCTTAGTTTGTCTCTGACTACAACATTGACAATTTTTTCTGCGTTTTGTTAATGCAAAATGCTATTTGAACGCATCGATCGACCGAAAATGTTTGAAACATGTTTGAATTGTTTCTAGTTACCCGTCACACTAGTGCTTAAATTAATAATAATAATTATTCTGAGTGAGAGTCAGTAAAAAGCTGGGGTAAAAAGTAAGGGTTGGGCTATAGTATACTGCCCGCGACGGAGGGGGAAGGGGTTGGGGGAGGGGGGAGGGGGGAGGGGATATACCCCCCCTCCATGTAAGACGTTCCGAATTTTAGTAGTTTCCGAGATATAAATTTTTAAAAATTTTGAGGTTAGGTTTCACTTTTATACCTTTTAATTAATTATACCAACTTTAAACTACCTTACCTTTTGTTTTAGGTAGGTAGTGGAAAAGGTTAATTTCTTAATTAGAATGGGCTACGCCAGAAGACTCGCTTCTGGCTACGCGCTTAAAAAAACACTCTAGGGGTAGGGCAGACAAGACTGCGTGGAGTCGGGGTGTGCCGATTCGGTTTTGTGTATCATATGCTCAAGTACCTAAATATACATATAATAACCTACCTTTATACCTTTTTAGTTAAATAATTAAACTTAAACCCTTTAAACGTTTTTTTTTAACCTTATAACCTTTTAACTGAAATACGCGTAAAACGATGATAGATTTGAATTCTGGCGCCAATGCACGCGTTCCATTTTTCCAAAAATCGGTACACTAAGTATATGATTATTAACATTTTATAATACTTTTTAAGTTTGGAACGGAATAAAACACGTAAAACGAAATTTAAGTACGTCAACTAACGTCAATGAGTCTGTAATCTATGGCAAATGTCGTAAAAAATAGTGAAAAGTGGTGAAAATTTGCGAATTTCAAAAAAATATTTCTCGAAAAGTATTAGAATTCGGAGTAAAAGATTTTAGTGCAAGGCTTACCACATCAAGGTCTTTCTGTAAAAAAAACATGAACGTCCAACTCCGCGGGCAGTATACTATAGCTGAGCCGTTGTTTTCTCTTCTCTTTTAATATGGAGTTCCCGTTAATAAATCAACTAAATTTTCGGTCCTCCCGACCTAATTTCGGTCACGTAGCCAATCTCCACAGATATCTACTTACCTTCTGTGCAGGAGGTATTATTATAGTGCATAATTGATATGAGCAAACACAGGTGCACTCTCTATTTCCTTGCTATCTTAGCCCGTAGGGACGGAAAATCCAACGCAAACGGAGAGAGATCAAGCGCAAGACCGACGGCTTTACGTGCTCTCCGAGGCACGGGGGTAAAAGTGTGTTTGTCTATTTGCGACGCTTTGACGGTTCATCTTTTCAAACAATTTCAATGTAGTCCATTGAAAAGTTACATTTGGGGTTGCGTTTTTTAGAGGACGCAATTTTATTTTTTTGATGTGTAGGGGGGGTCAGTGTAAAGCTAAAACCAAGTTTGTGGGGTCGCCACCCTTGTCCCACGGCCGCCATCTTGAAAATAGGGGTTGGAATGGTTTTTACGGTATATCTCTTAAACTATTTATTTGAGAAAAAAAATTTGTTAATATTTTTTGTTGCAAATTAAATTCTCTACAACTTTGGTCCAGTAACTTTTTATCGTAGAACTATAAATAAAAAAGTTATAAGCGAAAATCTTCAGAAATTCGAGAAAAAAATTTATATTTTTCGATGTAACTTTTTTTTTATCATTTTACGAAAAAATGATATCTGACCACTTTTGTAGATCGTTTTTTGAGGAACAACTTTTATTTGCATCATTTTTTCATTAAGTCAATAGCTAAGGTTTTACAGCGCTCCGAAGTGAGTACTATTTTTTAGTACTCTTAACTATACCTATATTATACGTGTGTACTAATAATATGTCATCTTTTTTTTTTTTTTTTATACCTTTTTTAATTACAAATTTTGCAATATTATTAATAATTAATTATTGACTCTTTTCCCCACCACCTACGAGGTAGAGTCTAGAGGCGCGTTTTTTTTACGTGGTATCCCCAATAGGCATAATCCACGGTGATTTTCTAAATTATAACTACTCCGTCCTCAGTCGTTTCGATGGACCAGGCTGCGGCTCAGCATCTGATCGGAGAGAGAGTTGATCCTGCTTTGCTCACTGTAATTGGTGAACGTTTTTTTATCTCTTTATACGGTGGTAATAAAGATGATAATTCTCTTGACAGCCTAAGATATAAACAATTCGCCAAGGCAGTGACAAAAAGTACATTTAACTTATCTTCACTTCCTCCAACACAAGATACAGCTCGCTTTCATACTTTCCGAGTCTACCATCAGGTCCAGTCGTGGCTTGGTAATTATAATGATCCTGAAGACTGGGGTTGGAAAAAATGTGGAAAATTATTGATGCCAGTGCAGAACTCTAAACCTCCAGCACCCCCTGAGCTCCTAAAATTGATCTTTTGCAAATGCAAAGGAAACTGTGGAGCGATGTGTGGATGTCGAAAAGCAGGACTGAAATGTTCTGCAGTGTGCTTCCATTGTTCTGGAGAGACTTGCAGCAACGTAATGGAACTCTCAGAATTAATAAATGAAAATGACTTGGATGATGAACCGCCAACATTAACACCCCTTCCTTCGCCAGTTCTCCCACTGGTATTTAATTCAGAAAGCCGATCAGATGCTGAGCCGCAGCCTGGTCCATCGAAACGACTGAGGACGGAGTAGTTATAATTTAGAAAATCACCGTGGATTATGCCTATTGGGGATACCACGTAAAAAAAAACGCGCCTCTAGACTCTACCTCGTAGGTGGTGGGGAAAAGAGTCAATAATTAATTATTAATAATATTGCAAAATTTGTAATTAAAAAAGGTATAAAAAAAAAAAAATAATAACTGATGACATATTATTAGTACACACGTATAATATAGGTATAGTTAAGAGTACTAAAAAATAGTACTCACTTCGGAGCGCTGTAAAACCTTAGCTATTGACTTAATGAAAAAATGATGCAAATAAAAGTTGTTCCTCAAAAAACTATCTACAAAAGTGGTCAGATATCATTTTTTCGTAAAATGATTAAAAAAAAAGAAACATCGAAAAATATAAATTTTTTTCTCGAATTTCTGAAGATTTTCGCTTATAACTTTTTTATTTATAGTTCTACGATAAAAAGTTACTGGACCAAAGTTGTAGAGAATTTAATTTGCAACAAAAAATATTAACAAATTTTTTTTCTCAAATAAATAGTTTAAGAGATATACCGTAAAAACCATTTCAACCCCTATTTTCAAGATGGCGGCCGTGGGACAAGGGTTGCGACCCCACAAACTTGGTTTTAGCTTTACACTGACCCCCCCTACACATCAAAAAAATAAAATTGCGTCCTCTAAAAAATGCAAGGTAAGGCCTAAAAAATGTAACATTTCAATGGACTAATGAGATTTGGTATAGAGATAGGTTGCATCCCGGGGAAGGACATTTAGGCTACTTTTTATCCCGGAAAATTAAGGAGTTCCCGCGAGAATAAATAAACACTTTATCCAAACGGATGAAGTCGCGGGCATCATCTAGTTTTTACTAAGGAAGTGCTTTAAATGTTTTTGAGTGCCGAGTCCGAAACAGATTAGCCACGGCATATTTTATTTTTTTTAATCTCATTTTTAGGCGATTTTGTAAAAAATCTCGAAAACGAAAGCTACCTACCTAAATAAGTATAAAACTTCTTAGATGAATATGATTCACAAAATAAGTACAATAGGAAGTACTGACCTACTTCACTTTCACCGAAATATTATAAACTTGAAAACCTATGAATTAGTACTTTCACTTCCTGTGGAATATATTATTATAAACTATTAATTATTTTAATAATTAAAAAAGTAAATAAAAAAGTCTAAATCATAAATTATACGATACCTCGTATAATTTGTGGTTTAAACTACTTTTTTACACGTAACTACGTAGGTACGTCACCGGGTCAGATAAGTTTGAGAGACTAGTCCCTATTCCCTGAGTTGCACGAAGCATTAGTTTAATCCTTATATTATAGAGGTTTAATCTCTCTAAGGACTACTTCTTTGTGGCCCTTGCTTTTGAGACTCTGGGCCCATGGACATTGGACACGAAGAATTTTATAAATGTCGTGTCCCAAAAACTGATAGGTACGCATACTGACACAATGACCGCGACTTCATTCGCATATAAATGTATTTTAAAGTTCTGGACAAATATGTATGAATATGTATGATTTTCCGGGATAAAAAGTATCCTAACTAGATGTCCTTCCCCGGGATGCAAGTTGCATCCTATCCCTGTACCAATTAATGCCAAAATCGGTTCTACAAGTGAAAGCGTAGCAGACAGACACAATTTTGCACTTATAATATCAGTAATAGATCAGACATTTAATTCAGAATCAAGTTAGCCCCTGACTGCGATCTTGCATGGCATGTATGCATGCAGTCTAAGATAGTAGCTGGCTAACCTGTTATGGGTAGGTACGGCAGTTATACCAAACCCATACCCCTATAAATCGGTTTCTACATGGCATCGTACCGAAACGCTAAATCGCTTGGCGGCACTTCTTTCAAAGTCGAAAGTAAAGTAAAGTAAGTAAATATTTATTTGGAAAAATATGACACAGAAAATATTATCTAAATGTTATTAGGTTAATAAGTACAAGCATATTTTATGCTACTTAAAAATTCGCAAATTGACCCTGCCGCGGATCGAACTCGAGACCTCCCATTTAAAAGACGACATCGCTCACCACTGCGCCAGGGAGGTCGACTTTTACCACTGTGCCTCACTTTGCCTCAGGTTGCCTCAGGTCGAGGCAGGAATTGATACAAGCTCAAATGGCAAATGCAAATTAATAATATCAATGCTAAAAGAGTAACGTACGCAATATACGCACGCACCAGTGAATTAACGCGTTATTTACCAACCTTAGGGTGGAGACCGTTTATATCACCACGTCACGACTCACGACTCACTAGTCACTACCACAGGATCAGGAACGACTGGGTGTATAATATCAGTGCATGACCTAAATATTATTAACATTCCTTTTCCTTTTTAAAAAGAACTCCCGCTGAGTTTCTTGCCGGTAATCCTCAGTAGAACTGCTTTCCCAACTGCTGGTAGAGTCATAATATTTATAAGTGACACAAGTTGTCCTACGTGAATTAATAAATCATTTCATTTCAATTTTCAACCCATCGCCGCGACTGCCCCTTTGTAATTTAAGCACCTTCTTTAGAATTAGGTTTCAAGGTTCACCACGCGGGCCAAGTGGAGATTGGCAGACTTCGCTCACCTTTGAGAATATTATGGAGAACTCTGAGACATGCAGGTTTTTTCATGAGTTTTAATAATAGGCATGATGACTGATTTTGAAAAATGGTCAGATTATGTTCGGAAGTATCTACTATTTCGAAAAAGTATCTTATTTCAGCAGAAAAATAAAGTTTGGTAGATAAAATTAGCATTTGAAATTTAAATTTTATAATTCACGCCAAAACGTTCGGCGGTGTCATGGCGTCGTTGTGACGTCACTATTGTTATTACCAATGTACTCTGTGCAGTGTGCAGTAAGCAATAGTTTGATTTTCAAAGCTCGAAAACAAACAATTGTGACGTCATTCGCTTCTTTGTGTTTTATGCAATATGGCGGATTGCTGTATTTTATAGTTTTATTTTATCAAAATAAATAGCAATCTCACTAGAAATAGAAAAATAAATACGTTTTTTATAATCCATGAATCTTATTTCATTAGATAAATTCATAATTTCACTGATTTTTGGTTACTGTCATCATGCCTATTGTAGCAAGTGGTAAGTATTTATTTATTAGTAGTAGAGTATACTTTTCAAAAGCACAATGCTTTTAAAACTTAGAAAATTAAGTGTTACGTGCCCGGGGAAGGAATCTTACCTATTAGACTACCACCTATGGAGCTCTACGGAGATTGATGCTGATGGGTAATAATAACCCATCAGCATTCATTACCCATAGTATGCCCCATAGTACCTATGCCTAGTATATAAGTACTATGGCTATCATCGCTGTAAGGTAAAACGTATGAACAAAAACTGTGGTAGGTACACGATAGAATGTAAACGGTCACTATTTATTTACAATGCGTTAGCTTAGGCACACTTATACAAAATTGTGCTCTATAGCTTTCTTCATATGACCTAAAATCAATTGTAAATTAACAAATGGCCAAGAACTCAGCGTAAGTTGGTAAATGGCCAGTCGCCGACCATCTCGCAACCGTTGCTCGCGTACTTATTCAGTTCCAATTAAAAAAAAAGTAAGTGTCAAATTAAAATTGTTTTTTTTTTCTTTTCAAATATTTAAAGCTGTACGCGCATTCTTTTTGTTCAAATTTTAAGTGATTAAAAAAAGTTATAGTACCTACTTCGTTTTTATTTTTGTGAATTTTTATAAAATGATCACAAAATACCGTAAGAAAACATTGATAATATAATATATAATAAATAATATAATAATTAATTAACATTATAATATCAATATTATCAGGTTGTTTTTTGTCTGAATTTGGTAGTCATACTCGAGTCCATTCTCCCATGTTTGTTTATCAAGGCTGCCCATTGTTAAACTGCTGTAAGTGCGAATTTTAAGTTTTTTTCCCTTCATATAGGTACTTTGTTTAGAATGCGTCAAAAACCGGTACTTGGTATTGAAGCGGTGAGTATATAAATTGTACTTACTTTTTGTAAATTGCTTTACGCTAGGTATATTTAGGTACGGTATTTACTTTGTGCTTTTATTTTTATATGCAGGTTATAATTAGAACTTTAATTAGGTTTATAAAGTGTACCTTTAAACAATTTAGGGTTGCTTGCACAAGGACATTTAAACTCATTTAGTTAAATTTTCAACCGACTTCAAAAAAAGGAGGAGGTTCTCAATTCGACTGTATTTTTTTATTTATGTTTGTTACCTCAGAACTTTCACTGGGTGGACCGATTTGGATGATTCTTTTTTTATTTGAAAGGGTATACTTCCCAAGTGGTCCTATATAAATTTTATCGAAATCGGTCGAGCGGTTTTTAAAATATCAACAATAAAATAAGTACTTTGTATAGCGTGTGCTTGTTGTTGTAAAGTTGGCGCGGGAGTTTGAAGTCGGTTGTTTAAAAATAATTTTTTATATTAAATTATGTACTTATTATATAATGCTATCCCTTTTTGGCAAATGCATATTTTTGTTGCCAAAAAGGGACAGCATTAAAATATTTAACTAAATCAATTTAAGAGTCCTTGTACAAGTGGACCTTAGTGTTCTTTTATTTTCTTTTTTTTTAATTAAGTATAATTAGTACTTATACTATGGTAAGACGTATTGTACCTATATTAAAAGATGGTTTCATAAAAAATATAAAATTCAATTCAAATAGTTATAAAATTATAAATGCAATGTGAAATAGTGCGCTGTCTAAACGATATACGGTTTGTAAAGACATCTCAAAGATTATGTTTCATGTTTCAACCACAATTGGACGCTTGAGATCGCAATAATTTAGCAATGCCGATTACAACATTGCGAGACTTCATTAGAACTTAGAACGTACGAGTAGAAGCGACTCTTTCGGACAATAATTCAATTTAATTTTTTTCTGTTTTGATAAACCAAAAAAAAAAGTTTTGAACGATGCCTCAGAGAACAATGAAAATTTAAACTGTACGCATTTAGTACTTAGTATAGAATCGTATCAAAATCTGTAGGTTCTAATCTATATATCTATCGTCTTATCGACTTAGTCCGCGTGGATTGAGGTCTTTTGGTTCCCGCGGGAACTCATTAATTTTCTGGGATAAAAAGTAGCCTATATGTTATTCCAGACTATAATCTATCTCTGTGCCAAATTTCATCCAGATCCGTTCAGACGTTCTGGCGTGAAAGAGTAACAAACATCCATACATCCATACTCACAAACTTTCGCGTTTATAATATTGGTAAGGAAGTACTTACTTATATAGTAGGTAATAGATTCAGCCAATTACGATCATACTAATATTATAAATGCGAAAGTGTGTTTGTTTGTTGGTTTGTCCTTCAATCACGCCGCAACGGAGCAACGGATCGACGTGATTTTTGGCATGGGTATAGTTGAGGACCTGGAGAGTGACATAGACTACTTTTTATCCCGGAAAATTAAGGAGTTCCCGGGGGAATTAAAAAAACTTAAACTATTAAATAATAATTAATGAGATTGTGACGATATTGATTTAGCAGGTTTTACGCCATAGGGCTACAGATTTACTCGTATGGTGAAATGAACTTATGACCGACTGACAAACGGATTAGCAGTTTATAAATGTCTGTAAATCATGGCTCATGGCAGACTTGCCCTTGGCCACAACCACGCCCAATGGGAAGTTACGGTGACGTCTAAGTTGGACGCGCTTGCCTTGACGATGCAATGAAGGTTTCCAAATTATATCCTTCGGTAATTCATGAACCGCTGGAGCGCCCTTTGTTCCCCGCCATCCATATTATAAACTAGACGATTCCCGCGACTTCGTCCACGTGGACCAATTTTTTTCGATTCCCACGGGAACTCTTGAATTTCCCGGGATAAAAAGTAGCCTATGTCCTTCCCTGGGATGTAACCTATCCCTGTACCAAATTTCATCAAAATCGGTTGAGTAGTTGGACCGTGAAAGCGTAGCAGACAGACAGACAGACAGATAGACAGACAGACAGACAGACACACTTTCGCATTTATAATATTAGTATGGATATGGATATGGATTTCCACGGAGCGTCTTTGGTTGGCCGGCAACTACGGGACTCTTGGAGGTTGCGCGTAAACAAAAAGCGATTGTTTGTGAAAACTACTTACACTTCACAGGCATACAAACCAGAAGTGTATCCTATATGTTAGGTAGTTGTCTCTGTGTATGTCTGTGAAACTACTTTACTTGTCTCATTTCTACCTCTGGGTTAATAGACAAGAAGAATAAAGCTAACTATATTATTTAGGGTTCCGTAGCCAAAATTGGCAAAAACGGAACCCTTATAGATTCGTCATGTCTGCCTGTCTGTCCGTCCGTATGTCACAGCCGCTTTTTTCCGAAACTATAAGAACTATACTGTTGAAACTTGGTAAGTAGATGTATTCTGTAAAACTCAAAAAATTTTTTTTCATCTAACCCATGGGGTATCTATGGATAGGTCTTCAAAAATGATATTGAGGTTTGTAATATCATTTTTTTCTAAACTGAATAGTTTGCGCGAGAGGCACTTCCAAAGTGGTAAAATGTGTCCCCCCCCCCCCGTAACTTCTAAAATAAGAGAATGATAAAACTATAAAAAATATATGATGTACATTACCATGCAAACTCCCACCGAAAATTGGTTTGAACGAGATCTAGTAAGTAGTTTTTTTTAATACGTCATAAATCGTAAACCGCAATTTACCTTTCATTCAATCAACTCAAATATTTAAAATAAAAATATTTTTAATAATTTCATACTTACTACAGGTTTGTACGGAAACCTCGGTGCGCGAGTCCGACTCGCACTTGGCCGGTTTTTTTGTCTTTGAAATTAAAAGGATTATATTAAATTTGTCTTTGGTTCCGAACTTCGTGCATAGATCAGACGTTTTTTTTTTGATAAGTATTTGTCTTTGGGAACTTTGTTTAGGTACTTTACTTTATTTTTAGATTTTTTAGGCATACAGACCTAGATGTTTATGGAATGCTCATAAAAATGTATATTAGGATTATTTATAGTAAATCTTTAATAAAATATGATAATCTAAAAGCTCCACCACACAGTTAACAGTCCATATCTAGTGAACACTAGTCAGTGAACACTACTGAACCGAATTTATGAAACTTGCACTAAGTATTCTGTAAATTGAAGTAAATTTGCCTAAGCCAATAAATGTCACAATCCGATTAATAGTTTCGGAGAAATCCTCAACATAATAATAATAAAACCTTTATTGCTGACAGTTTGTAGGTACACTATTTTTCCATTGATAGACTGACCAAGCGAAGCGAAGGTCTCTTAGTCTACTTGAGTGAATTTGCACTTGTCCGTCCGTCCGTCCGTCCGTCTGTCAGAGCCTTACAACTTCTGAATTACTGAACGTAATTACTTCAAATTTAAATAAGTATATATATATGAACCGATGGCCTCCAGCCGAATATGGCTTAAAAAGTTATAAAAATCTTTATTTCAGGGGGCTTTCATAGAAGCGAATGCGAAGTAAAATATTTTTATAGCGTTACATAGAGTTGCGGTAGGTATATCATTTTAAAGATAATTAGGAATAGAGTCAGAAAATATTTTTTTTTTAATTTTTCCCCTAATATTGACCAAATGGGGGGCTTTCAAAGTGGAGATTTTCTAACGTCCAAAACTTCCTTTCCTCCAAAAAGTCCTCAAAACTCTAAATTTTCTGAAATGCTGAGCCTGAAACTTGATCAATTATTTGAATTAGGTATATCCTGTACTTGAACAAGAAATACTCTAATTAGATAAATATTATAAGGAAACGAAATTATTAATTAATTTTTAATGAGCTTCATTATTTACAACAGAACTACACAATGATGTCAATAGATGGCGCCGCGAGGTCTCAGTTCAGGGCGAACCACTAGTATAGGTATATTAAAGGGTTCCGTACGTATATGTCACCGTAAGATTGCAAAGGCCGTTGGATTGTAATCTAACTAGCGATATTGTAAACTGTCGACAGATTACAATTTAACGCATTATTTTTCGGTAGATTGTAATCTGTTAGATATACCAAAACCGACGGCAAGAAAAAGACAAGTAAACGTAAATACAATGAATATTTCAAAAATTGACACTCGGTACATTGAACGGTTCACAATCCGTCGACAGTTTACAATATCGCTAGTTGGATTACAATCTAACGGTTTTTGCAATCTTACGATGACATATATCATACTAATATTATAAATGCGAAAGTCACTTTGTTTGTTGGTTTGTTGGTTTGTTGGTTTGTTGGTTTGTCCTTCAATCACGCCGCAACGGAGCAACGGATTGACGTGATTTTTGGCATGGGTATAGTTGAGGACCTGGAGAGTGATATAGGCTACTTTTTATCCCGGAAAATTAAGGAGTTCCCGCGGGAATAACAAAAAACTTAAACCACGCGGACGAAGTCGCGGGCATCAGCTAGTACAAAATATTTTGACCAACATAATATGCTAGACCGCTTTCGTTGATGTGCCTTTAATATCAAATTTAGTGCTTTGCCTATAAAAACGTGGTTAATGTTATCCAGTCTGTTCTTGAACTGATATCTAAGGTACTGAGCTTGACATCACCACTACCTCGGGCAGTTAGTTCCAAATAGGTATGCACAACTCTATTGCTCAAAAAATGTTAGTGTTGAAATCTATGGCTAAAGTGTTAATATTTAGTAGTAATTTTACGGTTTTTAGGGTTCCGTACCAAAATGGTAAAATGGAACCCTTATGGTGCGACTTTCTCCGTCTGTCTGTCCGTCTGTCCGTCTGTCCGTCCGTCACACTCGATTATTTCAGTAACTACCGAAGCTATCGACATGAAATTTGGAATAGTTGTGTATATTAGTGGCCCAAAGACACTGGAATAAAAAAAAATTGGAAATTATTTTTGTTCTTATTTAAAAAGGGAGGAAAATCTGAGGGTTGAAATTTAAAAGTGAGATAACTGTACTGTGTGGGGTATCATATGAAAGGGTTTACTTTGTACATTCTAAAACAGATTTTTAATTATTTTTAGTTATGATAGTTTTGGATTTATCGGGGAAAATGTCTAAAAAAATACCGTTCCCCCCCCCTTATCTCCGGAGTTTACCAATCGAAAAATTTGAAATAATTATGGTCAATAGGAATTTACGTATACTTTACAGGAAAACTATAGCCAATGCTCTAACTAGCATAGTTTTTTTGATATTAACAATAAACCTCTACAAACAAAGTTAGTCTTGCGGTTCATTAACAAAGGTAATTATTTATTAATAATGGTAAGGAACCCTTCGTGCGCGAGTCCGACTCGCACTTGCCCGGTTTTTGTAAACAATTTAACGCTTTCTCTAGAAAGTGATAAGTAGATAGTAATTTTGTAAATTGGCATAATATTACAATCTTCGAAATGGTTCATTTACATTGTGTGAATGCTTTTTCCGCCGAATGCCGTGATTTTGTTGTTTGAGAAAACTACAATGGGTACTTTCGGTTGCATTGTCGTTTTTTACATTTTGAGAAAGTTTCGGAAGAACTTTTACAAAAAGATAAAACCTAAGTACTTGATACTTACCTACTACTTACCTACAATACAGTGGCGATTCCTGGTGGTCAACCTTGGGTTGGCGCTAGCTGATGGATGGGTATTTTCTCAATAAAATAGGTACATTTACCTAAATAATCCATACTAATGTTATAAATGCTAAAGTGTGTATGTCTGTCCGCCTGTCTGATATGCTTTCGATTTTGATCAAATTTTGTACAGGGATAGTTTGAGTCCCGGGGAAGGACATAGGCTAGGTAGGTACTTTTTATCCCGGAAAAATAAGGAGTTCCCGCGGGAATTGAAAAAAATTCAATCCACGCAGACGAAGTCGCGGGCAAAGTCTAGTAAAATATATCACTGATTAGGGGTAGGATAAGTTCGATATAACTGCCATATCCCTAACAGGTTTACCCGCTACCATCTTAGACGTTAGACCATACCATCTTAAAAACATCAGTATACCTACCTATTACCTACCTACATTGTAAGTGAAAAATGGTTTGTTAATGGTTTTTTTGAGTACCTACCTACTCAACAAAGCATTAAAATTTGTTACACCTGTAGAATTCCAGGGAAAATTAGCTCGTGAAAATAGCAAACAAGGCCAACAAAATAATTTTGCTTTATTTTCACAGCCTGATAACCACGGATATAAAGTAAAGGTACTGATTTTCATTAAAATGTCGAGTAGGTATGTATATTCCCTCTTTCTGTCTGTGTGCACTGACTTTAAATTTGATGATTTTGGACGTCCACGGTCCATTCTCTATAAGTAATTAAAAGTTTTTCGGAGAAAGATCGTTCCGAAAAAGGTTTCTCCTAGGAGATCTTATAATATAGATTTTGCACTCATGTTGCTTTATTAAATCCTCAACTAATATAAAGTTAACACTGAAAATTATTAATTACTTATTTACAAAACTTTTAAACACTTATTATTTATTAAAACACTTATAATATAATAAAACTAAAAAAACACAACAATTCGAAAATAATGCAACCAACACGCTCGAATGCGTCATTCGTAGCGCACGTCTTCACTGCTTAGTTCGCCGCAGGGCTGCCAGGTGCAAAAAAGGTGTAATCGTACGCCAACTACAAAAAAAATCGTATGCCTAGGAAATTTTGAAATAAAAAGATCGTACAACCTTACAACGTACAACCGTACAAAGTTTTTATTAAAAATAATCCAAATTCGTTTAGCTTTAGAAAAGAAATGCAATAAAACTATTTGTTAGACTTATATAATTTTTCAGTGGTCATATTTTTTAACATTTCTTTTGTTGGCATAAACTTCGTACAATTTTCGTTTCTTCTTATTAATTGATTGGCTAATAATGTGCCCTACAGTGTATCAGTGGATAAACTGTTTCTAAGTTTTGTTTTTATTAAATTCACTTCGCTGAATGCTCGTTCACAATCAGCACTACACTAGCGGCACGCTATGATGGCCGGTTTGACACCCGGTTTAATAAATAAATTTTGAGTCCTAAACCTAAAACTACATTCGATAAAATTTATGAATCTCTGCACATCACTATCGTCAATAAAGTAATACAATTATTTCCTTCAAAGTCGTTAGTCGTTATCAATTAATACGGAACTTCATGAGCGGACAAACGTCAAACCGGCCATCATAGCGTGCCGCTAGTGTAGAATGGGGTAAACATAACAAATTTAAAGCAAATTTATGCACGCGTTAGGTAGTTGGGGAATTCCCCGAAATTCATGCTTGCCAGTGGATGACGTTTGTTTCATTATGAAATGTTGCCAGATATATAAAAATCGTACATTTTCCGTACGATCTTGGTCTAGCGATCGTACATGAGTAAAAATGTCAAAAAATCGTATGAGTACGATTAAAATCGTACATCTGGCAGCCCTGGTTCGCCGTATGTTAGCGGGGGCGGGACGCGGGGCGGCGGTGGTACACCGCGGTCACCGCTTGCCGCTCAAGGTCAAGCGGCCAGCGGCGATCAGCATGTGACGTCGCGTAACTCACGCGCGCGAGGCTTTCATAAGCGCGCGTGAACTTAAATTATCGCCTAACGCAAAACGCAAACATTTTGTTGATAAACTTGTGTTTTGTGAATGATATGTCATAATCATAATACACAAATATTAGAATGCTTAAATAGATCTACCTACTAATTTGTTAATAATTATTGGCATTGCGGCGCATACTGCGCAATCTTAGAGGAATCGCCACTTAGCAAAATATAGTTGGCATAAGGAAAAGTGTCATAAGTCATTTATTTTAGTTATTTTCTTAAGTAATATTTATTAATATGACGTAAGTTTGAGGTTACCAACTAAATAAAATAGTTTTAAAATAATGATCAACTTGTATTCAATCAATCAATCAATATTTATTTATTCAATATTTAGAGGTAGGTACACACTACACACTGTACACTTGATGGCGTCCGAAACTTATAAAACATGATGGTAATAGGTAATCGATTACGGTAAGTACCTACTTATATATATGTCACCGTAAGATTGTAAAAACCGTTAGACATATATATAAGTAATAGTTAGATTATAATCTAACTCGCGAAATTGTAAACTGTCGAATAATTACAATATAACGGATTATTTTCCGGTAGATTGTAATCTGTTAGGTTTATTAACCCGATAGAACCTAAGTACCCTACTTGATTATTTATGTCGAACACTAACTTAACCTACAAGAAAGAGACAAGAAAACTTAAATACAATGAATATTTCAAAAATTGACACTTAAAACATTGAACGGTTCACAATCTTTCGACTGTTTACAATCTATCCAAAAACAAGTGCGAGTCGGACTCGCGCACCGAGGGTTCCGTACAAACCTGTAGTAAGTTTTAAATTAAATGTTTTTTTTAAATATTTGAGTTGATTGAATGAAAGGTAAATTGCGGTTTACGATTTATGACGTATTAAAAAAAAACTACTTACTAGATCTCGTTCAAACCAATTTTCGGTGGAAGTTTGCATGGTAATGTACAACATATATTTTTTTTAGTTTTATCATTCTCTTATTTTAGAAGTTACGGGGGGGGGGAACACACATTTTACCACTTTGGAAGTGTCTCTCGCGCAAACTATTCAGTTTAGAAAAAAATGATATTAAAAACCTCAATATCATTTTTGAAGACCTATCCATAGATACCCCACACCTATGGGTTAGATGAAAAAAAAATTTTTGAGTTTCAGTTCTAAGTATGGGGAACCCCCAAAATTTATTGTTTTTTTTCTATTTTTGTAAGAAAATCTTAATGCGGTTTACAGAATACATCTACTTACCAAGTTTCAACAGTATAGCTCTTATAGTTTCGGAAAAAAGTGGCTGTGACATACGGACGGACAGACAGACAGACAGACAGACAGACAGACAGACAGACATGACGAATCTATAAGGGTTCCGTTTTTGCCAAATTTGGCTACGGAACCCTAAAAAGCGTTAGATTACAATCTTACGGTGACATAATATATTATAACTAGCTACGAGGCCGTTCAAAACGCGCCGGTCTGAGAAAAGCCCACAACAAACTCGGCCGGGTCTTTTTATTATCACCATCTTACAAACATTTAGATTTAAGAGAACTATGATAAACTATATATTTTAATATAATATGCATTGGAAGAGAACAATACGTTCATAAAATAAGTGGTTCGTGTAAACAATTGAAATATTTGCATATATAAGTTGATATATTAAAATTTGCAAAACATATAAATCTGGTTACTAATCATCAAGGTCGGTTTTGTTTATCTAAATTCTAAATAGGTATTTCACCGTAATTGACAAAAAATACGTTTGGTATTTACTTACAAACATAATATATTTGCAATGCGCATAATTAACATAAACGAGCACAATGCATATATATATTACTATACTAGATGATGCCCGCGACTTCGTCCGCATGGATTGATGTTTTTGGATTCCCGCTGGAACTCTTCCATTTTCCGGGATATAAAGTAGCCTGTATCCTTCCCAAATCGGTTGAGTAGTAGGGCCATGAAAGCGTAGCAAACAGACAGATAGACAGACAGACACACTTTCGCATTTATTATATTAGTATGGATGTTTATTATCTTAGCAATTAGCACATAAAAATCGTGTCTAGCTACGTACTAAGTAAATAGTACAAAGCTACTAACGTAAGTTATAAATGATAATTATTCATAACTTATGTCACTAGCTTTGTTCCACGTCATTGCTTGCGGACAGAGCTTATCAAGTGACATAAACACTGCAGCGTATAAGTCTTCTTTTCTCCAACGAGGTCCCGGGTTCAATTCTCACAAGAAATTCTCAGCACTAGCCTACCATGAGTTAGGAAGTTGATGGTATTTCACCAAGGGTATGAGAGTATGAGAGTGAATGCATGTGAAATGTATCATGCATGCTAATCTCTGGATATTGGCCGCCATGGCCGAAATTCGGTCGGGAGGACAGACAGTCAGACAGTCAGTTTATCCATACTAATCATCTACTAATATTATAAATGTGAAAGTGTGTCTGTCTGTCTGTCTGTCTGCTACGCTTTCACGGCTCATCCGTTAACCCATTTTGATGTACAGGGGTAGGTTGTATCCCGGAGAAGGAAGGAAGGCTACTTTTTATCCCGGAAAATTAAAGAGTTCCCGCGGGAATCAAAAAAGTCTTAGTCCACGCGGACGGAGTCGCGGGAATCGTCTAGTTCTATCTATACGCAATGGCTAGTCCGGGCCTTATTAGGTGGAAGATACATGTTTTATATCAGTAACTTGTACCAATCTACCACCGGTTTGGAATGCCGCTCCTACCGAGAAGTATACTTCTTATAAGGACTCTATTTTTATGCTTTTTTTATCTTTTTGTATTTATTCACATTTTCTCGACTGGAACATCATTCAGACTCGATTGGTTGTTTTGTATGTACACAACATTTTGATAATATACTTACTTGGAATCTATATTAGTATATATTACTAGCTGATGCCCGCGACTACATCCGCGTGGATTGAGGTTTTTGGTTCCCGCGGGAACTAAACTAAAAAGTAGCCTATGTGTTATTCCAGACGCCAAATTTTTAGTTCAAAAATAAACAACATTTAACCATTTATAACCATATTTTAAAAATATAATATAATAACCATATTTTAAAAAAAATCTATCTCTGTGCCAAATTTCATCCAGATTCGTTCAGCCGTTCGGGCGTGATTGAGTAACAAACATCCATCCATACATCCATCCATCCAAACTTTCGCATTTATAATATTTACTAGATGATTCCCGCGACTTCGCCCGCGTGGACCAAGTTTTTTCGATTCCCGCGGGAACTCTTGAATTTTCCGGGATAAAAAGTAGCCTATGTCCTTCCCCGGGATATAACCTATCCTTGTACCAAATTTCATAAAAATCGGTTGAACAGATGGGCCGTGAAAGCGTAGCAGATAGACAGACAGACAGACAGACAGACACACTTTCGCATAGTACGGGACTAATAAACATTGACCCTAAAAAAAAAACCGGCCAAGTGCGAGTCGGACTCGCGCACCGAGGGTTCCGTACAAACCTGTAGTAAGTTTTTTTAAATATTTGAGTTGATTGAATGAAAGGTAAATTGCGGTTTACGATTTATGACGTATTAAAAAAAAACTACTTACTAGATCTCGTTCAAACCAATTTTCGGTGGAAGTTTGCATGGCAATGTACAACATATATTTTTTTTAGTATTATCATTTTCTTATTTTAGAAGTTACGGGGGGGGGGACACACATTTTACCACTTTGGAAGTGTCTCTCGCGCAAACTATTCAGTTTAGAAAAAAATGATATTACAAACCTCAATATCATTTTTGAAGACCTATCCATAGATACCCCACACCTATGGGTTAGATGAAAAAAAAATTTTTGAGTTTCAGTTCTAAGTATGGGGAACCCCCAAAATTTATTGTTTTTTTTCTATTTTTGTAAGAAAATCTTAATGCGGTTTACAGAATACATCTACTTACCAAGTTTCAACAGTATAGCTCTTATAGTTTCGGAAAAAAGTGGCTGTGACATACGGACGGACAGACAGACAGACAGACATGACGAATCTATAAGGGTTCCGTTTTTGCCAAATTGGCACAAGTGTTCCTCTGAGAAGTACCTCTTAAAAATCCCCCCCCCCCCCCCCCCCCCCCCCCCAAACGTCTCCCCAACCGCAGTTTTTTGTAATTTTCTCCAAAAATATTAGGGATAGAAAAAACCATTTATGGCGAAAATATTTTACATTAAATATTCTACCAAATGGCATTTAAATCATTATGATAGTAATGATGAGGAAAGTATGGATTTGAATTTGATTGTTGTGTGTGTATAAATGCGAAAGTATGGATGGATGGAAAGATGTTTGTTACTCAATCACGCCATAACGGCTGCACAGATCTGGATAAAATTTGGCACAGGGATAGATTAATGAGTCTGTAATAACACAGCTACTTTTTATCCCGGAAAATTGAAGAGTTCCTGCGAAAATCAAAAAACCTTAATCCACGACGAAATCGCGGGCATCAGTTAACGTATTATTTACATAAAATCATTAAAAAATTAGATATTCAGACTAGAAAGTAGATCTAGTCTGCCTGTAGACACTAAACCGGTCGTTTCTCAGAGTAAAGTTATCAACCCAGCAACAAAGCAAGTAGCTGGTTGATAATAATTGTCATCAAGTCTCATTTGCTTTGTTAACGCGTATCAGGGCAGGTCAAGGGTTAGTGCTCTTGATTTATTACTTAGTGCAGCTATTATCTCCTCAGTTCAGATAAATAATTACTGCCTCGTTGGTCTAGTGGTTTACATGTTCGACTGCGGCCGACGAGGTCCCCATGGTTCGCGGCCCGGGTCGGGCCATATTATCAAGTATGTACCTATTTGGTTTTTCTGACAAAAAAACTATTACCTATTCTAGCCCGGAGTTAGGAAGTTGGCGGTGTTTCACCTCCGTGCCTCGGAGAGCACGTTAAGCCGTCTGACCCGGCTATTATCACTGAAATGATAAAGGTCGTTAAAGCCTGTCAACCCACATTGGAGCAGCGTGGTGGGTCTAAGCTCTATTCCCTGTCTCCTGCGAGAGTGGAGGCCTGTGCCCAGCATTGGGACGTTAGTGGGCTGTAGTGGTGGTGGATGTTCAACTGCGGGTCCAATTCCCATATATTATGTATATCGAGCCTAGTACAGTACGTACAATATTTGGTTTTCAGTGAAGAATTTTTCTGTACTATGTATCCCGGAGTTAGAGAGTAGTAGTACAGTCTTGACTTTAGTAAAAACCGGCCAAGTGCGAGTCGGACTCGCGCACCGAGGGTTCCGTACAATCTGTAGGTATCTATTAAGTAAAAGTTATTGTATTTTTATTCCACTTTTCTATTTTAATTTCAATTTAATACCTCTACGCGTTCATGCGGAAAGGGGTAGTAAGTTTAAAATTATTAAAAATATTTTTATTATATGATGTAACTAAAAATTTATGTTTTTCGCATTTCTTCCTATATCTGTGCTATAATTAGACGTTGCTTCGTACCAAGTTTCAAGATTCTGAGTTCACGAGAAGTAGGTACCCTGTAGGTTTTGATTCCCTTGCGAGTGCAAGAAAATTCGAAAATTTGCAGCATTTAAAACGGCTGTATCTTTTGATTGCGTTGGCTTAGAAATTTGATTTTTTCACAGCTTTTTTCCTTTTGAGGTACGGAACCCTAAAAACGGACTTTATTAGGTAATATAGAAAAAAAAACTAATCTAAATTCGCAAATGTGAGTTGTAGTATTGTATGTATAACTGTAGTGTACCTATATGTCATATTATGATTGCCTTGGTTATGGCTATAGCCATAACCAAGGCAATCCTTATAAGGCTAGCCTTATAAGGCTATGACTCAGTAACCGGATAGGTATTAGTTTATTACCTACGGCAAATATTTCGATCAAAACATGAGCCAATTGATCATAATACTTTTAATCTTGTAATGGTGAAAAATAAAAAAAAAACAAAATCAAATGTTTTTTTATTCAAATAAACTTTTACAAGTACTATTGAATCGTCATGTGAATCTACCACTGGTTCAGAATGCCATTCCTACCGAGTAATTAATAACTACTTATAGTCATTTCTCACTAAATCTCTGTGCAATTTCACAGGTAGAGAGTTAGGGGTGTATAAAGGGCTATAGGCTATAGCAGTTCTGGGCACACTGACTCATTGCAGCGGCATACCTAGATGATATTATTAATGTCACAGAATATTTAACTAGTACTAGTTAATGTTTAGTTTTTAGTTTTTAATTTAGATTTTTATGTTTTTATAATGTATGAATTTTGTACATAAACAAAGAATTAAAGAAATAACAACTGCATATTTTAAAATGTTACATCTTATTATAGTGATGATAAAGAAAGTAAAACATAAATACTTAACACATGCTTAACACTTCGATAAGAAAAGTTCAAAACATCGTTGGGTTCGAGTCGGTAGCCCGACTGTCGTTGTCTGGACGATAATAAAAACACTGTTGTTGTTAAAATTATTAAAGTAAAATAAGTGACTTTAAATAATTAAGTTTCTTTAATAATACAGAGTAAACAGAAATGTAATAAATTCTATACTTGTGTCACTTTTCCTGTCGTCGTAACAGATATTTTTTTCTTGTTTTATTTACGCAATTAATGTTTTCGCTGAAAAGATCGATAGTTTCGTTTTTCGGTTTAATTCAAAGGGTAAGTTGCTATTTTAAAACTAGATGATGTCCGCGACTTCGTCCACGTGGACTACACAAATTTCAAACCCCTATTTTACCCCCTTAGGGGCTGAATTTTCAAAAAACGGGCAGATACCGCGTGTTGAATGAGCGGAATCTCTAATAGGTATAGAACCAAGTGTTTACGCCATAGTAGTTACCTAGCTCTATACTGTATGGCAAATTTCAGCCCGATTCGTCCAGTGGTTTGAGTTGTGCGTTGATAGATCAGTCAGTCAGTCAGTCGGTCACCTTTCCCTTTTTTATAATAATTGGATACGGTCAAATCAATAAATAAGGATCAGTCGCTATTTTAAAAGTTACTTAGGCTTCACCTTTTGCTTTTATGAGCGCTGAATATGAAATTTTCTGCTTTTGAACATACCTACTTACCTACCTACGTCTTGAGAATTTCACGTGTCTTTTTTTTTTAATGAATAAATTAAAATTCAATAAAAAAATTACGAATGGACGAACAAACTAAACATAAATTCGTCGAAAAATATACCGCCATATTAAGTGCTAGGCCTTATAGTCCCACGCACTTATCTGACCCGGTGGCCAAAATTGAAACAAATTTTTATGCCTGTTTAGTTTTTGTTTTCATTTTATTTTCATACTCGTAGATAAGTACATAAGCACAGCAACGCTGCCACTGTATATTTTGCATCAATCATTGATACATCGCAATCGCCTCCGATTGGCTGAATTTATGGTATTCTTACTGCGTCAATGGATTTCGCCCAATAGTGGAAGAGTGTTAACCAATCAGAGGTGATTGCGATGTATCAATGATTGATGCAAAAGATACGCGGTCGCCCTGCCGGTCAGCTAAATTTGTCGGACTATAAGTTAAAGTACCTAAAGTTAACAGGTTGGTAGTGGTTCAATGTACCTAACTAGTTTAAATTGGCGACACACGTACAGGGTCATTGCCTTACATTTGTATTCCGTACACCGTACATTTTATACCTATATTTTCGGTCTATTTCGTCTATTTCGGTTTATTTTACCGAAACAAGTACCAACACTAGTCAATGGAAAATATAACTGTGAATGTTGAGAACTATGGTTCTAAGGCCTCTTTAAACTCGGGGTCGAACCTTGTTAGCTAGTATAGGTACTTTAGCGTGTGAATTAAAAAATGACTAAATTTTAAATCAGCACGGATTGTTTATACCTACCTATAAAATTGATGCCTATTTAAATCATTTGAATTCAGTTAATGCCTATAGCGGTTTTGCGATCCAGTTTAAATAGATTTCGCGTACAAACCGATTAGGTACCTAGGGGAAGGGTGTAGAATGAAGAATCTAGTCTATTCTAAAAAAAAAATTTTAATATAAAAAATTATTTTTAAACAACCGACTTCAAATCGGTCCACCCAGTCAAAAGTTCTGAGGTAACAAACATAAAAAATAAAATAAAAAAAATACAGTCGAATTGAGAACCTCCTCCTTTTTTGAAGTCGGTTGAAAAATACAATGCATTTGTAGTTTTCTATTGAATTTGTGGACATCCAGTGACACTTTTCGGTGTAGTAACGGCTTCTAGATGCTAATGTAGAGACACTATAGCGGCGCGCGATGTGAAATCGCCTTTGTTTGGAGAAAGCACAAATACAAATCAATGTTCACGCAAAATTCCTGTCTCATACAATGGAATGGTAGTAAAGTATTTATAATTTCTGAATTTTCCCTGTTCTGGCCTGGTGGGAGGCTTCGGCTGTCGCTAGATAAGAATTACGAGTTACGACCCTACCGGCAAAGACGTGCCGTCAAGCGATTTAGGGTTCCGGTACGATCCCGTGTAGAAACCGAAGAAGGGTATGGCTATGGGTTTAATATAACTGCCATGCCCCTAACAGGTTAGCCCGCTATCATCTTAGGCTGGATGATCACTTACCATCAGGTGAGATAGCTGTTAATGGATAAAAGAAGCCTAATACTAATTTCTCATTATTTATTGTCCGCAGAACAAGATGAAGTCCCTGGTGGCGTTCTGTGTCCTCGCGTTCCTTTGCAGCGCTCTCGCCAAGAGCAAGCGAGATGACAAGGTAAGAGCACCCGAACGCGTTACTTAGGTTAGGCATCTTCAAAAAAATTTATAGCTTTAGATATAATTATGTCATCTAGTAACTTATATGCCAGCCCCAGGCATATAAGTTACTAGATGATTCACGCGACTTCGTTCGCGTGGATTTTGATTTTTGATTCCCGCGGAAACTCTTTAATTTTCCGGGATAAAAAGTAGCCTATGTCCTTCCCCGGGATACAATCTACCCCAATCTACCAAATTTCAACAAAATCCGTTGAGCAGATGGGCCGTGAAAGCGTAGCAGACAGACAGACAGACGGACAGACAGACAGACAGGCACACTTTCGTATTCATAATATTAGTATGGAAGTATGGATTATCTATAAAAGCCCAAAAACTTTGGTTATTCGCACAGCCTTTTTTTTGTGTATTTAATCAGGTTTTCTGTTTCCAGGTGAAGATAGCTGTGTACTACGAGTCTCTGTGCCCCGACAGCAAGAAGTTCATCACGACTCAGCTGGCGCCCGTCTGGAGGGAGTTTCGAGGACTCGTCAAAGTTAAACTGGTCCCCTATGGCAAGAGCACTGTGAGTACCTGTGACGAGTGAAATAACAAAATGTAACAAAATGTTAAGGTTAGAATCCTTATGGCACGAATATGTTTTCCCGTCCGTCTATTTATCTGAAATTAGATAACAGTTTTTGAGACGGTAAAGTCTGACTAACTTTATACTCTCACTCAAGCTCAAGCAAACTCAAGCGTTGGTTAATTACGGTAGGTAAAGTTAAACTAAAAAATAAAGCACGACCGTTTCTCTGTTTTCAAAGATCATATTTATATTTTAATAATATTCTTGAGTAGGTACATCACCAATTTTGAATTTACGTCGTAAAACGGGAAAAATGCGAATTGAAGTAATGGGTTGGTAAAACCGGCAGATTTTCAATGGGTGGTATAGAGCTGCATTTACCTTCTAGAATGACACGTTTGGAATTTATGTGTATAAATAATACAAAAACTATTGTGAGTTAGTGAGGATAGGTTAGTAACTAGTAGGTATGCGCATTACTTGATCCAAATATGGATAGCATGATTTCATATTGCGCCCGCATCTGTAGAATGTAGATTGCAATACTACAGTTAATGATACTTGCTTTGAATAATAAAAATTAATTCCCGTGGGAAAAAAGATAAGAATCACTGCAATATTACGTACATACATACAGTGGCGTGCAGCTCTTATGGGCCTAAAAACACTGCTTACCCTAGTTGTAATAGATCTGATATTGAGCCAATTTCTAATCATATTATGTATAATGCATTGGCCTTGCTTTCAAAACTTGTGCACGCCACTGCATACATTTTATTGCATACTAGCAGATGCCCATGACTTCGTCCGCATGGTTTATTGTTTTTGATTCCCGCGGGATCTCCTTAATTTTCCGGGATAACGAATAGTCTATGTCACTCTCCTCCTCAACTACCTATACCCTTGCCAAAAATCACGTCGATCCGTTGCTCCGTTGTAGCGTGATTGAAGGATGAATTACAAACCAACAAACAAACACACTTTCGCATTTCTAAACTAATATTATAAAGAGGAAAGATTTGTTTGTTTGTTTGTTTGTTTGTTTGTTTGTTTGTAATGGATAAACTCAAAAACTACTCAACCGATTTTAAAAATTCTTTCACCTATAGAAAGCTAATTTATCAGCGAGTAAATTAGGCAATTGTTAAAAATAGTTCTGCTGCAGGAATAAACACATAATATGGTTCCCCATCTCACAATAGATGGCGTTGTTTGATTTAGCACAATTTAAAAAAAGAAACGAAAAATACACAAGGAAAATAAAATATGTTCCAGTTTTAATATATTGTCCAGCAGTGCTAAGAAATGGAAAAAATCTTCCATTATCATTCATTCAGTAATTATTAGAATTCACTACTTTTTCAATATTTCATTTGCGCCTGTCGTTTTGGCGCGAGAGCGTTTTGGCGGGAAAAATGGATACGTCCTCCCCGTCTGAAAGGCATCTGCCATCTACCGCCCGTCGCCCGCACAACACCCGCTAGCATTATTTGACCGAAATATGTGCATTTTCGTGGAAAATCGCCAAAAATTAAAAAAATCGCTGCTGAGTTTTTACCTTATAAATATTCTCTTTATTACCCGACTGCGGAACGCACAGGGTTATGTGTTCATCAGTCTATATATGTTTGTATGTTCCTTGCAGGGCAGCTACAGCCTAATTTTTATGTAAGTTTCACTTTCGTGGGTCCTCAGGTATTAAAGTTAATAGACAATCATGTGCGAAGTTACTTATTTTATAATTGCTTGTATTAATCTAAATAATCAAAAAAATAAAAAAAGGCCTCCACACAATTGAAGAGCATGAATCTAAGTATTGCATTACATTTTTTTTCAAAATTATGTGATGTCATTTGAAGAAGAAAATAGATGTTCATTAACACGGAAATACGCTTGTAAAGCGTCATGAGAGTCTTACTCTTAAGCTACATTTTATTTTAAAATAAATTGGAGATCCCTTCGAAAATTGCAATAATGTGAATTAAGTCGGAAAAATTCACCTAAAAACTTTTTACGTTAAACCTCTATTCGTCTATTAATTCAGACTGTCTTTTATGTCAAATTTGTCAAGACACTTTTATCTCATATTTGTCAAGACAAACAAAATAAATACAAGAAAACTTACCAACATTTTTTGTAAACATTTTAATATCTAACTGCTGTAGAAAGACTGCTAAAAGCCTAAAAGATCAATCTCAACTTAGTTGTTAGTTCTAAACATAGTTCCTAGGCGAGGGTGCCAGCGAAAATACGTCGTATTGGAGACTCAAGTGCCAAGCGTTCACAATTTTTTTGCTGAACAAAATTTGGGAACGTATGGTGGAGTTGTTCGTCTCAGTGCCGACTGACCATTATTGGGCATGGACTAGTAGACTATCAAGTATCACCCGTGCGAAGCCGGGGCGGACCGCTAGTATAATATAAGTATGCTCATTGCGGGCCATGGACTTCATTTAGTAAGTGTAATGGCACCTATAGCGGAAGCCCACGAATTAGCCCGCGTTAAAAATCCCGGGGGAAACCTTTGATTTCCCGGCATAAAGAGTAGCCTATGATCATCCAGTTATCGCGTCGTCGTCGTCGTAGTTTTGTTGCGGAGTGATTGAAGGACAAACAAAGATATTACTTTAATTACGTCTAAGGAGATACGATGGATATGAATTATTAAGAAACACTGGTATTATTTATTTCAGCACGACAAGAAGAACGGCAAATGGCAATTCACCTGCCACCACGGAGCAGAAGAGTGCTACGGTAACAAGGTGCGTATTATTATTGATTTATTTATTTAAGTCAGTACCTAATGGCGCGGTTCCAGCGGCATAAGTAGGTAAACATTAACAATAGAGCGCATTCAAGTTAAACATGTTCGTAAGTGTGCTGCACACGATTTTGATGGCGTCGCAACGTTTAGGATGCTATGTTAAAATATTTACTTTTTAGGGTTCCGTACCCAAAGGGTAAAAACGGGACCCTATTACTAAGACTCCGCTGTCTGTCTGTCTGTCTGTCTGTCTGTCTGTCTGTCTGTCTCCAGGCTGTATCTCATAGACCGTGATAGCTAGAAAGCTGAAATTTTCACAAATGATGTATTTCCGTTGCCGCTATAACAACAAATACTAAAAATTAAAAAAATATATATATTAAGGGGGGTCCCCATACAATAAACGTGTTTTTTTCGTATTTTTTTGCTCAATATTAAAAACGGTAACAGGTAGACGGTTCAAATTTTCACAGAATATTAACTTGTATATTACCTTTCAAAATAAATAATTAAATATCAATAAAGTAAATATTAAAGGGGGGCTCCCAATTCCCATACAACAAACGTAATTTTTTGATATTAACAGTAAACCTCTCCAAACAAAGTTAGTTTTGCGGTTCATTAACAAAGGTAATTATACCTACTTCTTGAGTACGGAACCCTCGGTGCGCGAGTCCGACTCGCACTTGGCCGATTTTTTTTAACTTAACTTTCTTTCAACTTTCACTTTCACAATAGTTGTCAATTGTAAAGTTAGCCTTGCCTCTTTTTTAAATACCTACTCACAGAATTTAACATTGAATTCTTGTGAATACATTTTTGTACAAAAATACTAGGGTAAAATCACCAAGTAATATGTCATTCAATATATTTATAAATTACTAGACGATGCCCGCGACTTCGTCCGCGTGGATTAAGATTTTTTGATTCCGCGGGAACTCTTTAATTTTCTGGGATAAAAAGTAGCATGTGTTATTCCAGACTATAATCTATCTCTCTGCCAAATATTTGATGATTCCCGCGACTTCGTCCGCGTGGACCAAATTTTTTCGATTCCCACGGGAACCTTTGAATTTTCCGGGATAAAAAGTAGCCTATTTCCTTCCCCGGGATACAACCTACCCCTGTACCAAATTTCATTAAAATCGGTTGAACAGATAAATTTTTTGATTCCCACGGGAACCTTTGAATTTTCCGGGATAAAAAGTAGCCTATTTCCTGCCCCGGGATACAACCTACCCCTGTACCAAATTTCATTAAAATCGGTTGAACAGATAAATTTTTTGATTCCCACGGGAACCTTTGAATTTTCCGGGATAAAAAGTATCCTAACTATGTTCTTTCTAATACCTCCAAGAACGGTTGAGTAGTTTTCGCGTGAAAGCGTAGGTAACAAACAAACTTACATTCACCTTTATATATTAGTAGGGATCTTCTTCTTTGTCGTAGCGCTCGTCAGAGCGGTCGTGGTCGCCACTTGGGTGTTGTGGAACGCTTAACGATCCGTCTCCTCTTCTCTAATCTTAATAATAATCTTATTTATTATAATAATCTATTAATTAGTATAAAAATTATGCAACGTTCTGTTCTGTTTGGTTCGACAGATCCAGTCGTGCATCCTGAAGGATCGCAGCCTGCAGGACACAGAGAAGATGGAACTGGTCATCTGTCTCATGTCGCAGTCACAGCCCGACAAATCCTTGGACGTGGTACCTAATTATTATAACATTACCTATTTAAAATTTACTTTCAAAATTCACAGCTAGGAACACCTTTGAGATCGTTCATCCACCTTATGGGTGATAAAGCATCGTACACACCAATAAAAAGCTTGCACGAACATGGACATGTCATAAGAGCCACAATTTGCTTGGGTCCGTCGTCAGGGCCTGCGTCCGTACATTATCGAAATTCCATGGACATACGATGCTCTTTGCTTCCTCGTTTCCAATTCAAACCGCTAGAATATGAATGTCCTTCGGACTTCCGTTTTCCCTTCCACTTTTAGGATGAATAGGCATCTTCTAGGCATGACGACCTCCGTGGCGCAGTGTGTAACGCTGTTGCCTTAACGTGCGGAGGTCCCGGGTTCGATCCCCGGCAGGGTCACTTTGGGAATTTATAATTTCTGAATTTTCCCTGGTGGGAGGCTTCGGCCGTGGCTAGTTACCACCCTACCGGCAAAGACGTGCCGCCAAGCGATTTAGCGTTCCGGTACGATGCCGTGTAGAAACCGATTAGGGGTATGGGTTTAATATAACTTCCATGCCCCTACCAGGTTAGCCCGCTACCATCTTAGACTGCATCATCACTTACCATCAGGTGAGATCGCAGTCAAGGGCTAACTTGTAGTGGCTAAAAAAAAAAAAAAAAAGCGTTTTCCACCTTAGGCTGCATAACCCAAGTGGTTATGCAGCCTAACGTTAGTTTGATTGCAGCAAAGCGCTAGTCTATAAATAAATAAATAAGAGACAATTTTTTTTACTGTAATAGTGCTTGGAACAAGTGAAGCGTCAATCGGAGTCGGAGAAACTAAAGCGTTGCGCGGACGGCGAGCAAGGCGACAACTTGCTGGCGTCGTACGGCGACAAGACCGATGCCGTGCAGCGACCGCTCAGCTTCGTTCCGACAGTCATCATCAATGAGGTAACCTTTTTGAAGCAAAACTTCTTTACGCACGCTTGACTTGGGGAGTAAGCTGGTGAATGCGTGACGAGAGCGTTAAGAAAAGTGTGATCTGGCGAGGCGAACGGATGATGAGAGGGAGATATAAGACAGAGAAGGTAGAAAGTAAGCGAGTAGTGCGAGCACACATTTTCTTTATCTCTTTCTCTCATAGCCAGTTACTAAGTTTAACTTCAGTCGTGTGGTCTAAAGCACACTCGTTTTTAGGGTTCCGTACCCAAAGGGTAAAAACGGGACCCTATTACTAAGACTCCGCTGTCTGTCTGTCTGTCTGTCTGTCTGTCTGTCTCCAGGCTGTATCTCATAGACCGTGATAGCTAGAAAGCTGATATTTTCACAAATGATGTATTTCCGTTGCCGCTATAACAACAAATACTAAAAATTAAAAAAATATATAATATTAAGGGGGGTCCCCATACAATAAACGTGTTTTTTTCGTATTTTTTTGCTCAATATTAAAAACGGTAACAGGTAGACGGTTCAAATTTTCACAGAATATTAACTTGTATATTACCTTTCAAAATAAATAATTAAATATCAATAAAGTAAATATTAAAGGGGGGCTCCCATACAACAAACGTAATTTTTTGATATTAACAGTAAACCTCTACAAACAAAGTTAGTTTTGCGGTTCATTAACAAAGGTAATTATACCTAATTCTTGAGTACGGAACCCTCGGTGCGCGAGTCCGACTCGCACTTGGCCGGTTTTTTTTTATGATGTCTTTCAGAGGACCTCTTTGCAACGGTTTTGTGTACAAAGTGGTCAAAATGCATTGGTACATTTTCACTTTAAATTTTGGTCGCACCATGAAATTATTGAGTACTGCCGTAGTAATTATGAATTCCATGCGAATCACTGAAATATGACGCCATGCACAAGTGAAGCCAGTTAAATTTAGATTTTGACTATATTTTTAGATAAACTTAACTTTTATTTGTAGATTATTTTTAACAACTTTTATAAATTAAAGTCCATAAACTATATAAGCAACCAAAACATAAAGATAAGTAATTAACATTGACACTTGTTTTTTTTTTTCAGAAATTCGAGCAGGCCCTTCAAGACGAGACGCAGACAGATCTTAAGGGCGTAGTGTGTCGCATGTCGCCGACCAAGCCGAGTGGCTGCTAACTGGCACGCTTACCCTACTCTTACCGTAACTTATAAGTACATGTTATAATTATAATTAATTAATTAAACTTTTGCTAATTTCATGGTGTTTAATTTATTTATTGTTTCAAAGTTTATCTCTATCACCTATCATCATTTCTGATCATTTCTTATTCTAATTAAGCGTATTAATGAATACAAATAAAAATGGGTATTTGACTACCAGTCAAACTAATTATTATTTTTTAGTTAAATAATTTTTACTAAAAAAAATACTTTTTAAACAACCGACTTCAAACTCCCGCGCCAACTTTACAACAACAAGCACACGCTATACAAAGTTTTTATTTTATTGTTGATATTTTAAAAACCGCTCGACCGATTTGGATAAAATTTATATGGGACTACATGGGAAGTATGCTCTTTCAAATAAAAAAAGAATCATCCAAATCGGTCCACCCAGTCAAAAGTTCTGAGGTAACAAACATAAAAAAAAAAAACAAAAAAAAAAAATACAGTCGAATTGAGAACCTCCGCCTTTTTTTGAAGTCGGTTGAAAATAATAATTCAGTTTTTAATTTAGTTTTTAATTTAGATTTAATTTAGATTTTAATGATTTGTATTGTTAAATAATAATAAATAAATTATTATTCTAAATAGAGGATCTCCCAAAAGTCGTAATATCCACGTCCCCTGATGTTTGAAAATTAAACTATCGATTGAATTAATAAAGTGCGTCGAACTTGTTGCGACGTAACAATTCAGTATTTCATACAAAATCCCATACTTAGCACGCGTTTTTAAAAAGTTGTTGATTTGACTAGTTGTCAAATACCTACCCAATTCTTTATTTTGGCAATAGGGATGGGCAAATGAAAAAAATATCGATATACAATATCGTATCGATATTTTTAAAATATAGGTATCGATATATTCATCACTACAGCCTATTAACGTCCCACTGCTGGGCACAGGCCTCCACTCTGATAGGAGAACGGGAATCAGAGCTTAGACCCACCACGCTGCTCCAATGCGGGTTGGCGGGCTTTAACGACTACTATCCTGTTAGTGATAATAACCGGGACCGACGGCTTAAGTAACGTGCTCTCCGAGGCACGGGGGTGAAACACCGCCAACTTCCAACTCCGGGCTGGCACTGAGAATTTCTTAATTGAAAAACCCAATACCTATCTTTTATGCCCGACCGGGAATCGAACCCAGGACCTCGTGATCCACAGTCGACTATGCTAACCACTAGACCAACGAGGCAGTCGATATTTATATCGATATCGATAATATCGATATTTCGATATTTTACCCCAAGGCGTAGTAACTTAAGCATTACTGTCATAAAATATCCCCGATACTGAGAGCTTACTCTTTCCACTAGTAGTGGGGGGTGTGGAAATCATGGGTTAACAAGATATAGAAAAGGGGAATGATTCAGTAGTGCTGCTAAATATGTATGTACTGAGCTCTCAAAAAATATCGAATTTGATACTTCGAAATAAATATCAATTATCGAAATTTTGAGATTTAAAATATCGACGATATAGGTTTATTAGATTATTGTATTATTTTCTAAAAAAAACGATATTTTGATATATACATTGATATTTTTTACCCAAGCCTGTTTGGCAACATAGGCCCAATTTTTACATTTCAACACATTATTTAAAATTGAATGTGATTATACAAACCATCATCGCCATCATAAATAAAATCTATTTTGTATCTATCTAAGATGCATCATCTATTAAAAAAAATAAAACGAAACAGTTTGAATTTGGATGGAATATATTTACAACTAGCTAATGCCCGCGACTTCGTCCGCGTGGTTTAAGTTTTTTGTTATTCCCGCGGAAACTCCTTAATTTATCGGGATAAAAAGTACCCTATGTCACTCTCCAGGTCCTCAACTATACCCATGCCAAAAATCACGTCAATCCGTTGCTCCGTTGCGGCGTGATTGAAGGACAAACCAACAAACCAACAAACAAAGTGACTTTCGCATTTATAATATTAGTATGATTACAATTATTTACAAGTAATTTATTTACATTTACACAGACCTACAAAATATCACGAGCGACCTGCGCTTATTTACACGAGACCGAGTTACAAACTAAATTATTAATTTCTTAAAAAATACCAAAACTCTCGAATGGTACATTATCATAAACAATAAACAAAGTGCAAACACAAACAAACACACAACCTCTCAGAGCAAACACGTATAAGTTGCTTCGTGGGTAAAAATAGACTTGTATAGTCCCACAAACTTATTTGGCCCGGTGGGCAAAATTCAAAATCGGAACAAATTTTTGTGCCTGTTCAGTTTTTGTCTTTATTTTATTTTTCACTATATTATGCCCGCGACTTCGTCCGCGTGGATTTATTTTTTGATTCCCGCGGGAACTCTTCAATTTTCCGGGACAAAAAGTCCTATGTCCTTCCCCGGGATACAACCTATCAGTACCAAATTTCATCAAAATCGGTTGAACAGATGGGCCTTGAAAGCGTAGTAGGTAGATAGACAGACAGACACATTTTCGCATTTATAATATTAGCATGAATAGATACCAGACCAGCGACGCTGTCACAGGATCAGATAAGTTTGTGGGACTGTATTTATTTAAATTTCTTACATCATGTTTTCCAAAAAAAAAAACTATTATGATATGATATCATTTTAGAAACTCAGCCCTAGCTAGTCTGAATATGTAAATGGGGGCTAAATGAGTTTGGCGCATATGAAGGAACCAATAAACAAACATACATACTTACCTAAATTTTATATACATACTGAACAAACATTCTCAGTTTTTTTGACTGGTAAAAATAAGGAATTACTTATTAATACACTAGTGGTTCGCCCCGAACTGAGACCCCCATTTCGTCAATTTTAGGGGAAAAATTAAAAAAAAAAATTTTGGACTCTATTCATAATTATCTTTAAAATGATATACCGCAACCCTATGTAACGCTATAAAAATATATTTTCTTCATATTTGCTTCTATGAGAGCCCCCTGAAATAAAGATTTTTATTACTTTTGAAGCCATATTCGGCTGGAGGCCCTCGTTTTATATATATATATAATATTTAAATTTGAAGTAATTACGTTCAGTAATTCAGAAGTTATAAGGTTCTGACAGACAGACGGACGGACGCACGGACGGACGGACGGACGGACGGACAAGTGCAAATTCACTCAAGTAGACTCAGAGACCTTTGCTTCGCTCGGCCAATTATTTTCTCACTGTGATTAATATTATAAAAAAATACATAGTCTGTTGATTTCATCATCAATTATTAAATTATACACACGAGCATAGCGAGCGCATAATTATTTGTTGGGTAACTTTAGTGTATCAAAGGTAAAGTGTTTCAAGTAATATAGACCTCGAATTGTGATGTTTAAAAGAAAAATAAGAAATATTGTCATCAAGAGCATCTCTTCTCTCTCTTCACGCTGTTATCCTCATTTTTGAAGATCCTGACCTGTACCATAGCAGTGAGAACTTCGCAAGTGCGTACACCTCCATATTTTTCTAGTTATAGAATTGCGAAAAAAACATTCGCGCGAATATTTTTCACATAACAAATGTAGCCTAATTCTCTCTCTATCTCGGTTCTTGTTGAGGTTTCGCCCCCTCTACGAATCATCCCTTTTGGAAGTCTCCCCTACTTTGGTGGTTTATAGTCATCATCATCATCATTCCTGTGGCTAGTCTTGTGCCTCCTGGCTTTGTGTCTCATCACATCACACTTCCTCTTCCCTTTACACCCACGTATATGTTTCTTCAACTTCACTTTATAATCAGTCTCAAAGTTACACATTTCACACTTATAAACACTTTTTTCACTCACAACTTCCGATTTATCCGATTTATCGTGGGATTTAAGATGGTACACCAAACTCATGTTATGTCTAGCTTTGTAGTTACACAGATGACATTTGAACCGTCTATCTTCTCTGTGTTTTCTTTTATGTCGTATGTATTGATGTTTGCTGGACGTCGTATAACTGCATATATCGCACACTTGTATGAAACTAGTTTTGTGTTCTTGCAAATGCCTTTTGTGTTCTCCTTTGCTTGTGGTGATGAAGCCACATTCCATACAATAGTACTCCATGAGTTGACCCCATAATAGTTTTGTTAATGCATCGCCGTCGGTCTGCTTTTTTGGGGTTTTCGTGTTTTTTTTCAACGGTTTTGGTAGTTTCGTCGGTTTTTCGACGAGTTTCACGAGCGGCACGTCGTCCTCGTCGGTTTCGTCGGAAACCTCGATCATGTCGTATTTGGGTTCTTCTATTATTACTTCGTCTTCATCGCTTGAGGTTAGGAGGCTGACTGGGTCTTCTTTTCTGTAGGAAAGAGTGTTACATTTTAGAAAATGTACATATTTTTTGTTTTTTATTGAATTTTTGACTTATTATGTTAAAAGACACCTTTGACACCTATGTTAAAAGCATAATATACTTATAGATAGATCCCTATTATAAATGAAGGTAAATTAGTATTGACACCTTTGGCAAAACAAGGTAAATTATTTTGACACCTTGGCCAAAAAAGTATTTTCGACACTTTTACCAAAACAAAGTAGAGTATTTTTGATACCTATCCAAAAAGAAGGTAAACATTACTTTTGATACCTTTGGCAAATCATGGTAAAGTATTTTCGATACTTTTACCAAACCACAGTAAAGTATTTGTTATATCTATGTCCAAAACAAGCTAAAGTATTTTTGACAAGATCTTGGTGGGGTCATCTCATCTCCAATATGGGGTCTACTCACTTCTCCCCCAGGTCCACGACGTCGGAGTCGTCCCCGGTGTCCCCACCCGGGTCGTCCGGGGGGAACATGAGGCAAGTGGGGTCAACCTCACACTGCACGCTCTCCAGTAGCATCATACAGTCCTGGTTGGCCGCCTCGTCCACTTGTTCCACCGCGCCGCCTGGGGACAAACACTCTACTATTATTACACTCTTTATTTGTACTCTCTCTGCGTCGTATTCCTCATTACTGGGGGTCGTGACCCCTGGCCATTAATCACGTAATGGTAGCAGTTTTCTTGAGATAATAATGCGGTGGGTTCCCACGTCCTTTCGCATAGACTCGACTAAGAGTATTGAAACTGTTACGTTTTTGTAACGATTAATTATTTATCAGGTGTTAGTGATAATAATCGGGACCGACGGCTTAACGTGCTTTCCGAGGCACGGAAGTAACGAAAAGGCTAAATATTAACGTCCAAATTCGGTCACTCATCCAGTTACCGACTTGGGTCAACGTTGCTTAACAATCGCAATCGACTGATAATATGCGTTGTCACAACAGTTGTTACTAGACTACTCGACAATTTATATAAATACCAGCTGATGCCCGCGACTTCGTCCTCGTGGATTAAGATTTTTTGTTACCCGTAGGAACTTTTTAATTTCATCCAAATCCGTTCAGCCATTTTGGAGTGATTGAGTAACAAACATCCATCCAAACATTCGCATTTATAATATTATTAGTATGGATATGGATAGTATGGATAATTATTTCATATTACTAGTGGGGCCCGGCAGACTTTGTACTGCCCTGAACCTCGAACCCGATTGCAGCTCCGCCTATCGGGTCTAATTGTAAATATAAATCATCCCGGGGTCCTAAACAACACAACAAAAAAAGAATTAACGAAATTGGTCCAGCCGTTCACGCGTGATGCCGTGACCAAGGGACACAGAGATTTATTTTTATATATTATATAGATAACTAGCGGACGCCCGCGACTTCGTTCGCGTGGTATAAGTTTTTTAACTCCCACAGGCATTTCTTAATTTTCCGGAATAAAAAGAACCCATGCAAAAAACACGTCGACCCGTTTCGCTGTTGCAGCGTGATTGAAGGACTATTTCCTTTGTGAAAGAATTTTCAAAAACTATGAGTTATGTATTTCATTATTAAAACCCGTAGCCCAAACGTCAAGTTTCATGGCTATAACTTGGAAAACGCCGGCCTTTTACAACAACTTACAACCCCTATTTTACCCGTTTAAGGGTGAAATTTTGAAAAACTGGTACACATGTATTTCTTTAAAGTATACCGAAAGCCAAAATACCAAGTTTTGTTGTTATAACTTGAAAAATATCTTGATAAATGAAGGACATTCATCCCCTATAAAAAATTTGACCTCCAAAGGTTTCACACCTTCAAGGTCTAAACCGTCAAGGTCAAATTTTTTAAAAATGGTGAAACACGTACTCCTGCTAACTGAAAGCCCAAATACTAAGTTTCATGACTATAACTTGAGAAATTAAGGACTTTCATACAAACTTTCATCCCCTATTTCACCCCTTCAGGGGTAGAATTTTCAAAAACTGTGAAACACTTATTTAATTTTTTACCGGTAGCTCATATACCAAGTTTCATGGATATATCTTAGTGAGCGCCTACGTCATAAAATGAACCCACTGTCAAAATTTCAAGTCGCTAACCCTAGCGGTTTAGGCTGTGCGTTGATATATAAGTCAGTCAGTCAGCCAGTCAGTCAGTCAGTCAGTCAGTCAGTCAGTCAGTCAGGACTTTGAATTATATATATATATAGATAACAATTGGGTACCTATATTATATTGACTACTAGTCAAATATATTAGTTTTTACCGATTATTTATCTCTAAGATCTCCACGTCGTACTATTCACATCCCCTGTTTCGAACTATCGATTGAAGTAAAAAAAGTGTATCGAATTTTGATGACGTCACAATTCAATATTTCATACAAAATACCATACTAAGCACGCGTTTTGACGTTTGAAAAAAGTTGCTGATTTGACTAGTGGTCAAATACCCCTATTCTTACCTTTCCCAACAGAGACTTCAATAAACACAGGTTCCTCCAAGTCATCGACATCAATCACATCATCTGTTTCCCCATTTCTCCCTATATCCCCATTTTTCCCTGTTTCCCCATATCTACCCGTTTCCCCATTTCTCCCTGTTTCCCCATTTACCCCCATTTCCATAGACGCGGGAACCTCGATCTCTATAGACATATCTGAGGTACGCTTTTCTGTTTGTATGTCCATTGGTTGGTGCAAAGGTCTAATTTGTTTGATTTGGTAGTGCGCTATGATATCTTCTAAGTCTTTGTTGCTTTCTGAATCCGTTATTGATGTATTCTCCGGCTGTTTTCTGTAAAGAAAGTTGTTCCATTTTAGCATTTAAATTTAAATCTTTTTTTTTATTTCAATATTTTGACTAGCTTTTGTCCGCAGCTTCCCTCACTCACGACTTGCTAAAAAAAACTACCTTTTCACGATATCTTCTTCTTTGAGTCCGTTTCTCACATTTTCATTGTCATGTCTTTCCTCAACTTTATGGTCGGGGGAGGTTTTACTCTGTTCTGGATCCGTGTCTGTGGTTACTGACTTCACTATTTGCAGCGGAATGAAATCTTCACTATCAATACAGTTGGTTTTCTCTTTTTGTGGTGAGTTTGGTTTTGACATCTGGAAGGATACAAAAATTTATTTGAGTACCTAACGAATCCATATTGATACTGTGTAATATAATATATGCGAGAGTGTGTCGGTTTGTCTGCTACACTTTCATACAATAGTATGGGAAAAAATGGGATTTCCGGATTTTTTCCTATAGGTACTTGTGTTGTGATATCTTGCGTCTTACCAAATTTCATGATTCTAGTTCAACGAGAATTACCCAATAAATTTTGATTTATTGGCGAGTGTCAAAATATGCGGCTTAAACGGCCGTAACTTTTGATTGTGTTGACTTAAGTTTGATTTTTTTACAGCTCCAAGGGACCATAGACCGAAGTATCATACTTACTATTTAATATTATAAATGCGAAAGTGTGTTTGTTTGTTGGTTTATTGGTTTGTTGGTTTGTCCTTCATAATAAACCACGCGGACGAAGTCGCAGGCATCAGCTAGTTTGATAATAATTTCAACTTGATACCTTCATGATGTCCTTTAGTTTTCATAATCGATTAATAGTACATACCAATATTATAAATGCGAAAGTTGAGATGGATGGATGAATGTTTGTTACTCTTACGCAGAATGGATCTCGATGAAATTTGGCACAGAGATAGATTATGGTCTGGAATACCACATAGGCTACTTTTTATCCCAGAAAATGAAAGAGTTCCCACGGGAACCAAAAAACCTCAATTCACGCGGACGAAGTCGCGAGCATTATCTAGTAGTAGGTACATATTTTGGACTCACGTTATCAAACACACTGGGTACTACTTTGGCCTTGAGTCGTTTCTTGCCTCGCACCAGCTCGTACTGGTCAGGCAAGAAATGCTGACTGCAGACCATCGTGTCCAGGGTCACTTTGACTGACGTGGATATGGCGTCCAGCCATTTGAGGCGCTGGGTGCGGCTGTTTGGAAACCTGACGGTACAACAATATTTATGTTTTTTTAAATTTCTTAGTAAAAAGTTCCATTACAATGAATAGCAACTTTACTGTCTACTACTATCTAATTCTAGCCTATGGGCTAATAAGTAATAAATAATAATATTATTCTAGCTTAAACTTCTACTTATAATTAATTTCTACATCTAATTAAGTCCAATAACTGATATTTATGAATGACATTTTGTTTTTATAATACAACACAAAAATGTTCTATACAATTTGATAATTTTTAACCACTACAGCTCAATAACGTCCCACTGCTGGACACAGGCCTCCAGTCTTATAGAAGAGAGAGAATTACAGCTTAGACCCACCATGCTGCTTCAATGCGGCTTGGTGGGCATTAACAACTATTATTATGTTAGTGATAATAACTGGGGCCGACTCTAGCAATTCTAGGTTTGGGCTACACTTTGATAAGTTAGTCAGTCAGTGAGTCAGGACTTTCCTTATAATTATTATATGAGATTTGAAATATTTTGTATTATTAAACTTACTTAAAATATGTAACATCCTCTTTCGTAGGAACGCAACCATCCACACAGCATGTTTGCGCCATTTTTATACTGAAACATAAATAACACAAGCTATTTTTAGTATTTTTGACCAGTTTCTATTCAATGTTATAACTACATAGTGAGAATTTATGAAGCAAAAACTGGCCAAGTATGAGTTGGACTTGTGCATCGAGGGTTCTGTACCTTGGTAGGATTTGGTTTAATTATTTGACTTCATTACTATTTAATCAAATAATGAATATCCATTACAAACGAAAACATATTTTTGTAATGCATATCTAGTGTACATAAATATTATAATGAATATATTTTCCTAACATTACAAAATTTTTAAGAATACTTAATAATACTTCATTTTTGAATATTTTAATTTTTTTTAATATTACATAAAAATTAATTATTCAATTTAGCTCCTAGTGTGCCACTGGCTTTACATTCCCCATTATAACTTGTTCCGCATCCTTACTCTGGTATTCCGATATCGCAACTACATCGAATCCATTTCTCGACCTTATGCCAATAGCAATAGGGTACAAAATACAATATCAAGCAGCGATCCAACATCGCGGTTTTACAAAGCGATTTCCAGAGTAGAACGCCCCAATAATAATTTTCAATCACATTTAATAGATTGAAAAAGCTATTAAATCTATATTATATAAGTAACTTAACTTAAAATTTGCCTCAAAAACTTATTTCGCGCGCAAATAGTTCGAAAACAAGGTTAGAAACTGCGAAAACAAAAATTTAAACTTACCACGATTTACGGCACCGAAATGCTTCCAAACCTCTGAATATACTAAAACTAGCTACACCATAATTTATAAAAGCCTTATTTACCCTCTTAATGCACTAATTAATCGATTATTCTAAAATTAACAAAATAAATTATTTACTATTAATTATTGGATTTTTGACAACTACCAACTACGACTACTAGTGTTGGGCCTACGTAAAACGTATTGAAAACGGATCGAAAAGCAATAAAGTTGTGACCACGCTAGCGGCTTGCTACCGATTTAGTAAGTACGAATTTGATGAAAATTCGGAATTCATAATATTTTTATAATTGAAATAAAATTCGAAAGTGGATGAAACTTAACACAAAAGCTAATCCCGGAAAATTAAAGAGTTCCCGCGGGATTCAAAAAATTCAATCCACGTGGACGAAGTTGCGGGCTAGTGAAAAAATACAACCAAGCCCTCATGAAACAAGAATAAACTTTTCTATTGTATCGATGAAGAATGCTCTTAGAATAAAACGAATGGAACCCAGCGCCGTAAAGCCAGTTTAAAAAAAGGAATAGCGCGGTATTTTCAAAAACCAGTGAGGATTTAGAATACTTTTCAGAATACAGAGGCCGTTAAACTTATCTCTGAGAGAGGCTTCTATATTTTCGGACCGCAAAAGTAATTATAAAAATATATATAAAATATAAATTCTCTCTAGGTTTAGGTAGCATAGCAGGACACTTTTTCAACTTTTTTACCTTATACTACCTCTATGCTTTTTTCCCTTAAGAGATAACTATGGAGGGTAGATTATAAGGAGTGTTATCTCATAAGGGAGTGTAAGTGATCAATCCAGAAGTAGGCGGCGGGCTCGTGCGCGCGAGGAGGTTAATATATTTGTACTCTCATTTGGAACTTGCACGAATAAATGGTTAAACGTGTAGAGGTTTAATGTAATTAGATAAAAGATGGCTAAACTTACAGATAATATTTATTTGATCCGGCCACGATTGCTATCGTTATGCTCTAAATCAAAATGCGATCTAAACACAAAAGTATTCGATAATCGCTGAGTCTGCCGGCAGGAGACTAAATTACCATCGTTCAAACACTCGTATTTATACTAACTATTTTCAATATGGCGTCCGTATCTGCAGATGTGCCCTATGTTCCGATAAACACTGAGAGCACTGTTCAGTGCTCTTACTGGGGAGAAATTCGTTCCGCTATGGAGTGACAGTATAGTGCCGCAGTATCCTAGGGAAATTTATGACGTCATAAATCGTCGCCATTTTTGTACTGTGAGCACTGGCGTTTTCGAGGTAAGGTGCTCTCAGTGCTGGCTGCGTTCCGTTTTAAACAGTGACCAGTATAGCTAACTGGTTTCGCAGTAAACTAAATTGACGTCACACCTTACAGTGCTCACAGTGTATTTCGGAACATACCCTATATCGCATGACATGAAACGACTCAAATTGACAGATATTATACTTTCAGTTTCATGAGGTATAATGACAAACAGTAATAATGCTAACACATGTCAATAAACGTCATGAAACTTATGTTGACATAGGTGTATTGACAGACACTAATAATATTTGAAATTACTAACGGTTTGGCCTTTGTCAATATACGTCACGAAACGTATACTGACAAAGGTACATTGACATGGTTCCACTTATTGTTTCATGAGGTACATTGACAAACACCAATCATATTTGAATTTGCTAACAGGAGAAAAGTTGAAAAAGTGTCCAGTGGTTACTATGAATAACAGTTCAAAAAACTCCCACAATGGCGCCGCTGGTGTAGACAAAGGCTGTATGAATGTAGCACTACAATAGCAATACGCATGATGACTGATTTTGAAAAATGGTCAGATTATGTTCGGAATTATCTACTATTTCGAAAAAATATCTTATTTCAGAAGAAAAATAACTTTTGGTAGATACAATTGGCATTAATTGAAATTTAAATTCTAAAATTCACGCCAAAACGATCGGCGGTGTCATGGCGTCGTTTGTGACGTCACTATTGTTCTTGCCAATGTAAACTGTGCAGTGTGCAGTAAACAATAGTGTGATTGTCAAAGCTCGAAAACAAACTATTGTGACGTCATTCGCTTCTTGGTGTTTTGACCAATATGGCGGATTGCTGTATTTTATAGTTTTATTTTATCAAATTAAATAGCAATCTCACTCGAAATAGAAAAATAAATACGTTTTTTATAATCCATGAATCCTATTTCATTAGATAAATTATAGGTAAAGTTCATTGATTCTTGGTTACTGTCATCATGCCTGTTGTTGATGAAGTGAAGTACGCTGAGTTAAAAAATTTAATAAACCTATTTTTATTGTAATGGTCGACTAAAGTTGTTATTTTTTAAACATTTCAACAACTTACGTTGTACAAAAGAATGATGAATGTTTTCTTTCCTTGTTTATTTCTCAAACCAACTCTTATAATATTTGGCACTTAACCTTTTTTTACCCTGATGATAGGTGGCGCCTCCAATTTAATGCATTTCGACGGACACTTTTTATATACAGAGATAACACTCCTACTCTACCCTCCATACACTGGACACTTTTTCAACTTTTCTCCCATAAGAGACAACACACCTTACCTCTACCCTCCATAATTACAAGTTAGCCTTTGACTGCGACCTCGCCTGATACTAGGTTTTAATGGAGTCTAAGATGGTAGCGGGCTAAGGGGTACTATGTTTTGCTAGCAATCCTCCGACATGTTTATCGAGGACTTTGTATAGTTAAACACAGCTTTTTTGTTAAATATTAAACCCATACCCATTGAAATAGAAATAGGCACTAAAATTTTACATCAATGCCCATACCCCTAAACGGTTTCTACATAAATTGTCATCGTAACAGAACGCTAAATCGCTTGGCAGTACGATGGTAAATGGTCACGGCAAAAACCTCCCACTAGAACAGACCAGTAAAAATTTTGAAATTATAATTTCCCAAATTGACCCTGCTGGGAATCGAATCAGGGTACTTCCACTATAAGACTACAGCATTCACCACTGCACCAGAGAGGTCGTCGAAGGTGACCAGTAAACAGATTTCATAACGTCTTGTATTAAAGATATCAAGATGATGTTATTGTACAGCTCACAAATAAAATAAAACTATGAATTTGTCTTTAATTAAGTATTTATTATTTTTCTATTCATAAACTTTATACATTAGAATATCTCTTAAAATTATAATTATTAAAGTACATAATTACAAAGTCGTAATTTAAAGGTAGTATTGGCATAACTTTTACAAGTAAATTGCAGCATTAGGTCATGAATTTATTTCCAGAAAATTCATATAAATCACTATTCATTAATCTTTCATGTATCTGTCACCGTAAGATTGCAAAAACCGTTAGATTGTTATCCAACTAGCGATATTGTAAACTGTCAACAGATTGTGAACCGTTCAATGTTCCAAGTGTAAATTTTTGAAATATTCATTGTATTTACGTTTTCTTGTCTCTTTCTTGTAGGTTAGGTTAGGGTTCGACTTATATAATCAAGACACTTGCTGCGGCAACTTAGCCGGGCACTTAGGTTTTATCGTGTTAATATACCTAACAGATTACAATCTACCGAAAAATAATGCGTTAAATTGTAATCTGTCGACAGTTTACAATATCGCCAGTTAGATTACAATCCAACGGCCTTTGCAATCTTACGGTGACATATCTACTTCAAAATTGACAGACTTTCATACAAATTTCTAACCCCTTTTTTACCCCCATAGGGGTTTATTTTCAATAAACCTTTCTTAGTGGATACCTACCTACGACGTAATAGCTATCTGTCAGCCCAATCCATCTAGTGGTTTGAGCTGTGCTTCAGTCAAGTCACTTTTATCTTTCATTTATGGGTATTTTCCGATATACACTGCGAGCACTCTAAGGTGTGACGTCAATTTAGTATACTGCTAAGCCGTTCCTTTATAGTTAGCTATACTGGTTACTGTTTAAAACGGAACACATTCAGCACTTACAGCACCTTACCTCGAAAACGCCACAGTACAAAAATGGCGACGATTTATGACGTCATATGATTCCCTAGAATACTGCCGCAGTATACTCTATAGTCCATAACGGAACGTATTTCTCCCCAGTAAGAGTACTGAACAGTTCTCGCAGTGTATAACGGAACATACCCTATATAATAGGGTGATGACAATTCAATCAAATTAGTAACTTTTTATCAAACTTGCGCTTCTAGTATGGAAGTTTGTATTTGTATGAAATGCATAGTTATCATGTCATCAAACTTCAACACACTTAAAGGCCCTCTATTTAATAATCGGGAAGAAATAATTTATTTTTGACATAGGGATCATCGCTATTAAAGTGTTTTTATTACATCACTTCACATATCACATCACTTCACAGTTCACGTGACTAAGTCCTCTAGAACACTCGATCCTGATATCCGGAGTCCTGAGCCGCCTGCGCGGGCTTGGCCTGCACCCCGGCCACGTGGTGGTGGTGCCGCAGGTGTCCGGGCCTCCGCGGCGGCGCCAAGTACTCGAACATGCTCTGCGTGTGCTGAGCGAGCATGCTCGCCAGGTCACAGGGCATCGGGTCGGTCCAGAAGAAGTCGTGGTTTAGCGCTGTGTCCGCATCGTACCTGGGAAAGTTGACTGAACTTTAAAATTAAATATTACTTAATCCTAATATCCAAACAAATATTAAAAATGCGAAAGTGTGTCTGTCTGTCTGTCTGCTACGCTTTCACGGCCCATCAACTGATTTTAACTGATTTTGATGAAATTTGGTACAGGGATTGGTTGTATCCCGGGGAAGGACATAGGCTACTTTTTATCCCGGAAAATTCAAGAATTCCCGCGGGAATCAAAAAAATTTATCTCTTCAACCGATTTTGATGAAAGGACACGGTTCAGATTTGTATGGGGCGTAGGCCAAGTCTTGTACAAGCAGAGAAATGAAGGAAAATAAAAAACTAGACCAGTTTTTATTGGTCAAATCTACGAATTCGTCGTAATTTCAGTGGTAAAATTAATTATTTTTTCCAAGTTATGGAACACTAAACATGAGTGGGTAACAATGGCGGAATGCGGATTCATATTTTTTACCGTTTGCAAACAAAAACACGTTATTTTGACAGTGACTGTCAGAAATGACATTTGATACATTTCGCGCCCACTGCTTTCTCTATGGCTGAAGGTTACCATCTTGGAAACGTATCGAAAACTTGAAATACGTTTTTATTTTTTTGCTCGTTATTTACTTTACTGTTTTAAATTATTATATTTTTAACACGATCTTTGTATTTTCCTCTATTCATGGTAGAGTGTACAAGAGTAGGCCTAAAATGTACCTTTTACTTTGGGATAGTTTGTATCCAGGGGAAGGACATAGGCTACTTTTTATCCCGGAAAATTCAAGAGTTCCCGCGGGAATCAAAAACCTTAATCCACGCGGACGAAGTCGCGGGCATCATCTTTTACAATACACAGAAAACAAACATAATACAGACTATAATAAGAATACAGAAAGAACTTAAGGACTAAACACTATTACTATGAACTTAAATACTAAACCCTAATGCTATAAATACTAATCTATGTAAGATAAAATCCCAAAAAGGGTATCGACTCAGCGTAATGTTGATATGGTGTAGACTGTAGATGCACCATAAGTTAAGTTGGTTAATCTTTAAAATTAAATATTAATAAATGCATCTCTCTCTCTGTATCGTATTCTTCATTACTGAGGGTAGTGCCCCTTTTCATTCATCAAATAATGGTAGGAGTTTTCGTGGGATAATAATGCGGTGGGTTCCCACGTCCTTCCGCATACGACTCGACTGTGAGTATTTAAATTTCAACTGTTAATTAGTTTTTGTAACGATTATTTGATAATAACCGAGACCGACGGCTTAACGTGCTCTCCAAGGCACGGAGGAAACGAAAAGGCCAAAGAACCTCCAAATTCGGTCACCCACCCATTTACCTTGGGTCAACGTTGCTTAACAATCGCAATCGACAATCGCAAACTGATATGTTTTGTCGCAACTAGGTCACTCCATCAATCAATCCATACTAATATTAAAAATGCGAAAATGTGTGTCTGTCTGCAACGCTTTAACGGCTCATTTTTTCAACCAATTTTGATGAAATTTGGGAAGGACTTAGGCTACATTTTATCCCGAAAAGTTAAGGAAGTCCCCGCGGGAATACAAAAACGTAATCATGCGGACGAAGTCGCGCCTATGTCACTCTCCAGGTCCTTAGCTATACCCATGCCAAAAATCACGTCGATCCGTTGCGGCTTGATTGAAGGACAAACAAACAAGCAATCAAACACATTTTCGCATTTATATGATAGAGAGGAGAGAATACTTCGTAATTTTCTTTATCCTGATAATAGATGGCAGCACACGTCTTTAGCGCCGCGCTATCCGTTAGGGTATTTCATAATATTATTATGACTTAATGTTCCACATAGTGCCACAGGAATAGGTGAGTACATAATATGACCTAGCGTTAGGACGACGATGGATCATTATGTGAAGTTTATACAATTTTTGGGAGTGCAACGCCCGTGCGTTCAGCGTTGTACTTATCAGAAACTAGAAAATGCCCGCGACTTCGTCCGCGTGGATTGAGGTTTTTTTATTCCCGCGGGAACTCTTTAATTTTCCGGGATAAAAGTAACCTATGTGTTATTCAAGACTATGATCTATCATTATGTGGCAAATTTCATCCAGATCCGTTCAGCCGTTCTGGCGAGATTGAGTAACAAACGTACATCCCCCATCCATCCAAACTTTCGCATTCATAATACTACTAACTGATGCCCGCGACTTCGTTCGCGTGGTTTAAGTTATTTCAATTCCCGCGGGAACTCCTCAGATTTCCGGGATAAAAAGTAGCATATGTCCTTCCCCGGGATACAACCTATCCCTATACCAAATTTCATACAAATCAGTTGAACAGATGGGCCGTGAAAGCGTAGCAGACAGACACTCTTTCGCATTTATAATATTAGTATGGATTAGTATAGATGCTTAAAATATTTACCTCTTTGCAGGATCCAATTGCAGCAACTTATCCAATAAGTCACAACCATAAGGATCTTTCACGTAGGGTTTTAGCCTTTCCTGAAATTAAATAAAACCATGCAGGTAAAATTATTACTGTTATACTACTACCGGCTTTGACGACCTCCGTGGCGCAGTGTTGAGCGCTTAACGTGCGGAGGTCCCGGGTTCGATCCCCGGCAGGATCAATTTGGGAATTTATAATTTCGGAATTTTCCCTGGTCTGGCCTGGTGGGAGGCTTCGGCCGTGGCTAGTTACCACCCTACCGGCAAAGACGTGCCGCCAAGTGATTTGGAGTTCCGGTACGATGCCGTGTAGAAACCGAATAAGGGTATGGTTTTAATATAACTGCCATGCCCCTAACAGGTTAGCCCGCTACCATCTGACTGCATCATCACTTACCATGAAAAAAAAAAGCTTTTGCCCGCGGCTTCGCTCACGTAAGATTCGATTTTCATAAAAATTTCAAAGCCCTATTTTACCCTAGGTTGAATTTTCAAAAAACCTTTCTTAGCGTATGCCTAGGTCATAAAAGCTATCTGTATACCGAATTTCAGCCTGACAGGCCAGCAGTCCGAGCTGTGTGTTGGTTGATAGATCAGTCAGTCAGTCACCTTTTCATTCATTTTATAAAATGTCTTATCTATTATAGAGTCGGGTTATTTAATTTTAAACTTATTTATATGTCTTTTATATTTCCTTATCTGCTTTAGCTAGGTTTATGTTATGTTGGGTGTAATCTATACTTCTATACTAATATTATAAATTCGAAAGTTGAAGTTGAAAATAAAAGTCGAAACAGATGGATGTATGGATGGATGTTTGTTACTCAATCATGTCAGAACGGCAGAACGGATTTGGATGAAATTTGGCACAGAGATAGGTTATAGTCTGGAATAACACACACATAGACTACTTTTTAACACGGAAATTTAAAAAATTCCCGCGGGAACCGAAAACCCCAATCCACGCAGACGACGTCGTGGGCATCAGCTAGTCTTGAATAAATAAATAATGTCTTTAATAAATTACAAATAACGTCAAGCTTTGTAGACCAAGGAACAGTCAAATTACCTACTCTATAATGGTTGGATGGCTATAATGTCATGATATTTTTAAGTATGTATATAATGCTTCATTTTGCTTCATTTCTGGAGCAGCGTGGTGGGTCTAAGCTCTAATTCCCTCTCTCCTATGAGAGTGGAGGCCTGTGCCCAGCTGTGGGACGTTAATGGGCTGTAGTGGTGGTGGTGGGGGATATAATGCTTCATCAATAATTCTCACCTTGACCTTCCGCTTCTGTCCCTTGGGCAGCTCCATCTTGTTGTACAGATCCAGGCTCTCCACTCCGGGCCACACGTCCGGAGTGCACGAACCACACAGCTGCGAGATGAGGATCAGCTGCTGCTGCTCTGTGGGACCCTGGACCCAAATAGCCTCTTAATATAAGGGATCATACTAATATTATAAATGAGAAAGTGTGTTTGTTTGTAGGTTGGAAATCACGCCGCAACGGAACAACAGATCAACGTGTTTTTTGCCATGGGTATATTTGAGGACCTGGAGAGTGACATAGGCTACTTTTTATCCCGGAAAATTAAGGAGTTTCCGCGAGACTCAAAAAAAACTTAAACCACGCGGATGAAGTCGTGGGCATCAACATCCATAACCTGCGTCACACGTTAAAGGGGGGAGGGTGTCGACGAAGTGTGACATCGTGTGACAAGGGGTGAGAGGGGGTCCTAAGTTCCGTGACGTCACATTTCAGAATCTTATACATCTAAGTGTTAAAATGCTGAACTATTTTAACAAATAACTTTAAAATATTTCCAACTCTATCTGTATTAAATTGCCTCTATCTGTTAAAATTGTTTTTAATGTTCTATATGTTAAATTGCAAGATATGTGACATCACACTAGGGGAGGGGTCTCACAAATGTGACCAACTGTGACAAAGGAGGGGTAAAAAAATCACGAAATTAGTGTGACATATTCTATGGATGACCTCTAATGAGATCCCCACATGATCATGGAGGACATAGAAATGTTAGAAAGAATACAGAGGCGAACCGTGAAAATGCAATTCACACACAGCAAAAGAAAAACTTCAGAAAAGCAGCCTACAGGAAAATGAGATAAATATAACTTATATTCTATCTCATTTTCTCACAGGCTAAATCCTATTTATCAATATGTTTGTCTTTTTTTTGGTGTCTCTTTTTCGCATATGGAAGTCCCTACAAGAGTGTAATAACGAGTATCCATATACATAACAGACCTGCATGATAGGGGATCTGGTCCACATCTCTGCCATGATGCATCCAGCGCCCCACATGTCCACAGGAGGCCCATAGTTGCGGTCACCTGGAAATGCATGAAACAACAACTTTAACTTTATGGCAAGTGAGATTTGATTGTTCAAAACACACATATCAATCAATCAATCAATATTTATTTATTCAAATAAGGTACACAATATTGACATCTAATAACTCATAAAACATGATGATGATAATCAGTTACAGTATCTTAAAACTTAAGCTACTAAGGTTCCAAATGTGCCTGAGAATGGGTCTGATTAGAGCCCACAACAAACTCAGCAGGGTTTTTAAATTGGATCTATAAGTGTATTTAATACCCAACCTCCTGAATAGCAAACTGAATGTCTAAACCACAAGGATATTGTCACTTGATACTAAATCCACACAGGAATTACAGGCATCAGCTAGTGTAAAAAAAATGTCAACTAACCTAATAACAGTTCCGGAGGCCTATACCACAGTGTGACCACTCTGTTTGTATACTTATTAGCTTGCCCTGACTTTGCTACACTGAATGCCCTCGCCAAACCAAAATCAGCTAGCTTCAACACTCCATTCTTAGTAATCAACACGTTTGCTGCTTTCATATCTCTGTGCAGGATTTTATTACTATGTATATAGTATAAACCATTTAAAAGCTGCTGCATAACTCTTTTGATCTCTCCTAAGCTGAATTTGACATTTACATTTGATAATAAACCGGCCAAATCGTGTTCACAAAAGTCGAAAACTAAGTAAAACGTCGATCTGTACTTGTTATGTAAAGTCGCCTTTGTTCTACAAATTTCTATTAAATTCACGACATTCTCATGTTTTAGGAGTTGTAATATCTTTATTTCTCGCAGCGCTGTGATGGGAAAACCTTCTTTCTCGTTGTCCATTAAAACTTTTTTCATTGCAACGAATTTTTTGCTACTGTTCCTTGCGCGAGCTTTGAACACTTCCCCAAAGGTTCCTTGGCCGATTTTGGCGACTTTCTCATACTTCGAAGACTCGTCGCAAAAGGGGAACTCGAAATCTTCTATGTACTTTTCTTTTTCCCTCATATTGAGGATGGTAGAGCTTGTGCTCATCACGGGAGCGGGCTCCCGCGGAGCGCTCACGCTCTGCATTTTGGAAGCAATTTTGACGGCTTTTCAGGAACTTCTTGGTAAAAAAAGTGTTTAACATGCGTCGCTCACTTTTCGGTCTGCAATTTGCATTGGTTGAGAAACCTACATTACATGGAATCAAAATAGGAAATGAAATCACTACTTTTTGAGAAACAATTCAAAACACAAAAAAGGAGAAAGGCCAAAGCATTTTTTGTAAACGTCGATATGTCAAGTGTCAACGTCAATTGTAAATGATTAGCTTCACTTGACTTGAAAACTTAATTTAGGCACATCCACACTATCAACCTTTAAAAAAATCGGTTAAAGTCTCGGGGATTCACATCCTGTATCCCTAGTTCCTTCCATAGACGGAGTAGAATACTTTGAATGTAGAATACAACTGTCATCAAATTGCTCTTTTCTTTTCGACCAAGGGTATGTCCCGTAAAGTTAAACCTCTAGAATCAATGCCAGTGTGTAACCGAAAGGGATAGGTAATAATAGGTAAAATGCAACAATGCACCAAGCACAATAAGTGCTATAGAACAAAACAAACTAAACCCGTGACACGCAGAAAGGGATAGAAGAAATCATATTTTGTTCTCATTCTATCTTGTGTGACATCTCAAGTCTCAACACTGCAACTCTTTCATGTGGGAGTGAAAAGGAGATATGGCTTGGTCTGTACATAGCCGTCTCTATCCACAGGGGATAGAGACGGCTATGGTCTGTATTACTTTCTCTGTCTACGGTCCCGTACACTGCGAGCACTGTTCAGTGCTCTTACTGGGGAGTAATTCCAGGAGTAAGAAGGATGTTTAAAGGACTAGTAATTCGTTCCGTTTGGACTGACAGTATACTGCAGCAGTATCATAGGGAAATATTAAAAAAAATATATGATGTACATTACCATGCAAACTTCCACCGAAAATTGGTTTGAACGAGATCTAGTAAGCAGTTTTTTTAATAATTTAAAACTTACTACATGTTTGTACGGATCCCTCGGTGCGCGAGTCCGACTCGCACTTGGCCGGTTTTTATTGTACTGTGAGAACTGGCGTTTTCGAGGTAAGGATGTGCATTGTGCTCTCAGTGCTGACTGCGTTCCGTTTTAAGCAGTAACCAGTATAGCTAACTATAAAGGAACGGTTTCGCAGTATACTAAATTGACGTCACACCTTACAGTGCTTACAGTTACCCGTATAATATATAATGTACTCTGTGCTCCCAGTGTATTTCGGAACATACCCCTAGTCATTGATATTTGTTGTCATTTTCGTTGTGTCAAACTGAAGTAGTTGTGTCAAAAATCGAAATTTAAAGGAAAATGGAATTTTACTATATAATAAATAATTTTCGTGTAGTACTACTTGTTCTTTACTAATTCGGCGTTTATTTACGTAAATCAGGTAAGTTTAATAAGTTTTTAAATATTACCTCTACGAATAATTTGTGAACTAGATAGTTAAAAATGTGTTGCATCCGTGCATTATTGATCCTTATTTAGTAAATGGGGCGAAAGGAAAAGGCGTTTTTAAACTTTCGCTTACCTTTCTACTGTTATCGTACGATAGCCAGCTATATATAAAGCAAACAAGCGATAAGAGGATCCGCCCACATCATTATTTGTGATTAAAATTCACGTCGATGTGAATATAGTTTTTTATTCTATTGTTTTAGGAGTAATTTGAGTTTACGGTCGCTTTATACTATAATTTTGTCAGGCAAATACGTAAACAATGCTTTTTTTACTCATGGGAGACTTCAGTCTCGGCTAGTTACCAAGTATCTACCGACAAATATCTAGCGATTTTTTGTTCAAGTACGATGTCGTGCATAAACAACAGTATGGATAGTAATCTATTAATAATTAATAACTACAAAATTACCTCTTTATTTATGTTGATTTTTTGTGTAGCTAGATAATGCCCCAGACTTATTATATCTGGATTTAGGTATTGGAAAAGTTCTGTGAGTACTCATTGATTATTCCGGATAAAAGTAGCCTATGTCCTTCCCTGGGATGCAATATATCTAAAAATAAAATCAGTTAGATGGGCAGTGAATAAAGTGATAGAGAAGCAGACAAATAAATATACTGACAGACAGAATTTTGCATTTTCGATGCCCGCGATTTCGTCCATGTGGATTAAGATTTTTGATTCCCTCATAACTCTTCAATTTTCCGGGAGAAAATGTAGCTTTTTTCCTTTCCCGGGATACAACCTAAATCTGAACCAAAATTAGTCAAAATTGGTGGAAACTATGGGATGTTAAAGTGTAGTAGACAGAAATGCATTTGTAATATTAGTATGGTATGAAAATACTTTTCCTTAAGAAATTAAGTATCAGACAGGAATTAATCACCCATAAAAGGAAAATAATATCTTTGTTTTGCATAATCTGATTTTTAAACGCCATAGATAAATGAGCACATAATTAAGTATCGGCAAACCAATCAATCATCACTGAGTCAGGTGTATTATTCATCCAACAGCTAATAATTTATTGCTACCATCTTGCAAACAATACAAGAAATTTCATGATTTTAAATAACTAGCTTGTATTGTTGACATCATCTATGTGAATTAAGTTTTTCGAAATCATATGTGATTTTGAAAAACTATCTGGGATGACAACTTTCCTCATATCCTCCTATCCTTATCTCATGGATGCAAGCTATCCCAGTGCTAGTGTTAGTCTGAACTGCCTCATTTGTGTAGTGGTTTGCATATTCAACTGCGGCCGACAAGGCCCCAGGTTCGAGTCCCGGGTTGTGCCATAATAAATTGTTGGGTTTTTCTGACTACAAATTGTCAGTACTAGCCCGGAGTTAGGAAGTAGGTGGTGTTTCACCCCCGTGCCTTGGCAAGCATGTTAAGCCATCGGTCCCGGTTATTGTCACTAACATGATAATAGTCGTCAAAGCCCGCCAACCCGCATTGGAGCAGTGTGGTGGGTCTAAGCTGTAATTCCCACTCCTATGAGAGTGGAGGCCTGTGCCCAACATTGGGACTGTAATGGATATACAAGCATTAGACAACAACTGCAGCAGTGGTGATTCCTGTGCTCTTATATTAGGATGTTCAATTTAGGTTCACAATTGGAACACCTTGTTAATGTACAATGAAAGTAGGTGCCCCATACCCACAAAAATGCCCGTAAAATAAAAATTTACATTACAAAAAATATCTAATCTTAAAATTATACAAAAAATTAATTAATTGAAACCCTGTATTACAACAAAAAAGTGTGTGTGTCCAATTTACACATGGCAAAAGTGAAACTTCAGAAAAGTAGCCTACAAAATAATGAGATAAATATAACTTGTATTCAATCTCATTGTCTCGCAGGCTAAATCCTATTATGAATATGTTTGTCTCTTTTTGGTGTCGCTTTTTCGTTTCATCGAATTTTCAAATCACAATGATTAAAGAATAAACCCATATTTAAACCCCAAAAAAAAAACTGATATTCTAGCACCATGGCCAGTGAGAGCAGTTCCGCAGTGCTGGAACTGAACGACGCAGACGTCACCGACAACGAAGCCCCCAGCGTTACAGACGACACACACGATGCCACTCCACTCATCATGGAGCACGGATATGATATCGCAGTTAAGGTATTATTGACAACGTTATATTATAAGCCATTTGATGATTGGTTTGATGATCATTTATACCAGAAGTGGGTTCAGAATTTAATAGGAATTCGTGGGATTCTATTCTTTCATACTAAAATTCACAAACTATTTTAAACTTGCATTAACACAAGTTTAAGAAATCTATTAAAAGTATGCTTCTGAAAAAAGCTTATTATACTGTTGACGATTATGTAAATGATAAAAGAGCATGGATTTGACTCGCTCCAGCAATGCTAAGGACAGCGGTTACTTATGTATTTACAAATTGATGTAATTGTATGATTTTTTTAAAAAGAGCAACCCCCAGTAAGTTCTACTTTGTAGGAATGTCGAGTGAACTGGTTCGGAAGAATCAGTGATTCACTTGACAATTCAAAAGCACTTGTAATAAGTTTGTTTATTTAAATCTTGAGTTTGGTGTGTGAAGCCTGCCAATCCGCACTTTGCCAGAGTGGTGGACTTTGGCCGAACCTTTCTCATTCCGAGACGGGACTTGTGGTCATTAGCGAGCCAGCAATCCTACTTCCTACTACTTTAATATTATAAATGCAAAAGTTTGCAAGTATGGACGTATGGATGTTTGTTACTCTTTAACGCCAGAACGGCTGAACGGATCTGGATGAAAGGCACAGGGATAGATTAATTATAGTCTGGAATAACATATAGCCTACTTTTTATTACAGAAAATTAAAGAGTTCCTGCGGGAACCAAAAAACCTCAATCCACGCGGACGAAGTCGCGGGCATCAGCTAGTGGGTTATAATGATGATGATGACGTCAATTATAATTTTAGCCTTCATTATTGTTTGTTGTCAGGTGGACGCGCCAATGAAGCAGCTATCGACGCTAGAGACTTTCGTGACGTATCGGGTGCGATGCGTGTGCGCGCGCTGGGCCACGCCCCCGCACGTGCGGCGCCGGTACAACCACTTCAAAGTGAGTACCAAATAGTTTTACCATACATTAGCTTGTAAAGTTGCTATTACTTCACCAATATTGAAACTATATAGTAGACTTTTCCAACCCTTGGGCGATAAAAATATTACTGCACAGTTATAAATAAATATAATCGTTTATTTGCTGGAAACATTGTACAATTAAGATGACAAAGACCACAATTTTACCAAACATGTTTCGTCGTTACTGACGTGCAGGCTAAAAACATGAGTTTTGTTGAGTTAAAAAAAATTTCCAAAAAACGAAGTCGGGCGAGTCTGATGCGTCAACTTTGCTTTTCCTTGTTATACCCGCCCGACTTCAACATAGTGGGTAGAAATCAAAATTATTTTGTACTTTACAGTGGTGTTGGAAGTCGGTTTTTTGGAAAGAATTTTTATTTTTAACTTTTTAGTGTCAGGGTTGACGATTTGGAGTCAGAATTTTTTATGGGACTACTTCGAGAGCTAACTAAGCTAAGCCAAGACTGATAGAAAAATTCAAATCGGTTCAGACACCACGGAGATATGCACACATTTAAAAAAAACGCGCCGAATTGAGAACCTCCTTTTTTGGAAGTTGGTTAAAAATTATTAAAAGTAATTTATAAAACCTTAATCAGTTAATCAATAAACATAATTTATACGTAAAGAATAATTAATAAACAATGATAAATTGTTTAAGATAAATGTCTATGTTATTAGCCATTATTGCACTAGTGCTGTAACATGATGGCCGCCATACAAAGCCACAGCAGCTGTTTCACGGATGCCGGAAGCCAGAAGGGTGTTCCAAACCTTTCGTTTCATTCGCCCACAACAAACACGGGTTATTTTCCATTGCAGCTATTACACAAAAGGCTGTCTATGGCTCACCCCTTAGTGGCGGCGCCGCCTCTGCCTCCGCTCCACTCCGCGCGACAACAGCTTGACCGATACTCGCCAGTGTTTGTTGCTGTGAGGTGTCTCGCCTTACACGCTTTCCTAGGTAAGCAATAAGGTCTAAGTTACTATGTAACCCGTTGTCCTAGGTGAGAGACAGAAGCGACGCGACGCGATGCGACGTCATAGAAAATGACAGATGTTGTCGCGTAGATAGTAGATACGTCTGTTTTCTATAGCGTCGTATCGCATCGCGTCGCGTTACGTCGCTTCTGTCGCTCACCTAGGACAACTGGTAACCAGGACTGGAACATTTTTTTTCCTATTATTATGTCCCAGCGAGCGGGGTACTCACTACTGATATATTAACTACGATCTAGCCTAACTAATTGGCTACTGAGTAGTTTTATTTTAACCTAAACATATTTATTTATTTACATATTTATTTATCTTAAGTACTAAGAAATATTCCATTGAACACTTTTTCCATTGAACACAATTTTTTTATATTCAAGAAATTGTCCAATGACGCGTATGACGTCTTTCTTGACAAACTTGGACACTAAAATGGCCGACAAACCGAACAGCTATTTTGAGGCGGCCTTCTGAAATTGTTTAACATTAAGTATTATGTTTTTAAATGACTATAATTTTTGTTTGTGATTTAGAACGCGTGGCGAAACACCCGATCCTGACCCATAGTGAAGACTTCAGATTGTTCCTGACCACGCCCGACGATGACCTGGACAAAGTATGCATTCTTATTATTTTTCAATACAAAATTAATCTTGTTACATTACTGCCGAAACTGTCAAAGCGAATATAACCACACTAGTGCGACAAAAAGGATTACAAAGATAATGGTATAAAAATTCACTCGCTTTTGCCCGCGACTTCGTCCGCATGGACTACACAAATTTCAAACCCCTATTTTACCTCCCATGATATGTCATAATAGAAAGATAGATAGATAGAAATATGCCAAATTTCAGCCCGATCCATCCAGTGGTTTGAGCTGTGCGTTGATAGATCAGTCAATTATATAATATATCAATAAATATATAAAAGTTATATAATCAGTCACCTTTCCCTTTTAAAAACTTAGATTAAAAAATAAATAAATACATAGTAATTATTTGCAGGTGTTCAAGAGTGAGAATAGTGCCCTGAACCTATGGGGTTTGAGCACTGCATTGTATGGCAGCGGAGAGACCAAACCTGCCAACGGAGCCAGGTACATTGCTACTCTCTCCCTGCGTCGTATTCCTCAATTGCTGAGGGTCGTGACCACATTCCATTAATCACATAATGACAGGGGTTTTCTTGAGATAATAATGCGGTGGATTCCCAGGTTCTTCCGCATACAACTAATAAGTACTATTTCAACTCTTAGGTTACTAACAATTATTATTATCAGATGTTAGTGATAATAGCCGGGACTGACGGCTTAACGTGTTCTCCGAGGCACAAAAGAATCAAAAAGGCCAAATCCGGATTCCCAAATTCAATAACCTATTCAGTTACAGACTCTGAGACTTGGGTCAATGTTGCTGAACAATCATAATCAACTGATATTGGTTGTTGCAACTAGGCCACTTGTATCTCCAATACTCTATCCCTCCATTGCATTATCACTTCAACCCATTGCCGGCTCACTATTGAGCACAAGTCTCTCAGCATGAGAAGGGTTTGACCACAGTCCACCGCGCTGGCTCAACAATGCACAATTATTGTTTTTTTTATCCACTACAAGTTACTTAACTGTGATTTCACCTGATGGTAAATGATGATGCAGCCTCAGATGGTAGCGGGCTACCCTCTTAGGGGCATGGCAGTTATATTAAATCCATACCCCTTATTCGGTTTCTACACGGCATCGTACCGGAACGCTTAATCGCTTGATGGCACGTCTTTTCCGGTAGGGTGGTAACTAGCCACGGTCGAAGCCTCCATCAGGCCAGCCCACTAACAATTCAGACATTATAAATTCCTAAATTGACCCTGCCGGGGATCGAACCCGGGAGCTTCGCACGTTAAGACAATAGCGCTCAACACTGCGCCAAGGAGGTCGTCAAAATTTTATTAATTAATTTTATATTGTTAAAACAATTTTCTCTTGCCTTACAAATTGTATCTTCGTCTCAATTTTTGGTTTGAAAATGTGTTAAAAAATTATTCATCTGATACCAAGCCGAGTTTCTTGCTGGTTCTTCTCGGTAAAAATGGCATTCCGAACCAGTGGTAGATTCATTTGACTATTCATAAGCACTTATAAAAAGTCTATTTGAATAAAAAACGTTAGAATTTTGAATTTTTGAAAAAAAAAAGTTACTGGACACACCCTTTTTTATGATTTACAGAGTGAAGGACCCGGAGTTCAGTTCAGCTGCGGACTACCTGCAGTCGTTACAACACAAACTGACCACCCTGTGTCTACTGACCAGCAAACTATACAAGGGCTCTGTCTCGCTGAGCACTGAGCTCATGGGGTAAGTGTGACACTGGCACTATCATTTCATTATCATCACTGTCATTACCACCAATCTCACTATCAATTAATTATCATTACCATCACTATTATTTTCACTTTACTTTCGTCTGGATTTAAAATGGCCGCAAAACCGGACAGCTGTTTTGAGGCGGCCGTCTGTAGTAGTAAAGAATATAGTTGAATTATTAAATAATTTAAAACGATTATGAGTTTTCTGGTTTTTCAAAAATAACTAAGTACTATTAAATAATAGAATAGAATAGAATTCATTTATTTATCTGAATATGTGTTACGGTATGAAAAGTCGCAGCATATCCAGTCAGGCAACCCTGACGTATACATTTTATCTAGTTAAGTATTTAAATAACATAGTATAACTTAATAGTAATTACATTTTGAATAATTAATTACAAATAACGTCAGGCTTTGTAGAATGTAGACCAAGTAACATTCAAATTACATTACAATTAATCCCATCAAAAACATAAATGTAAAATGAGAGCCAAAATCCAAAATTGTGATATGTATATAATATATGCATTGGTTGTTGACTTCAGCGACAAAAGAAGTGAGATCTAAATGGGTGCCAAAGTTCAATGGTCAGTCCTGCAATTTATTAACAACATAAAATATTTTATTGCAGCGGGATGGATGATATTTTTAATGTTTAGTTTTTAGTTTTTAATTTAGTTTTTAATTTAGATTTAATTTAGATTTTAATTTTATCTACTTATATGTTCTAACGTCTAAATGATTATACTTATCTATGATTTTATTTAAATTCTTTAAATATTTTATAACAACTTAAAATATCATTTCTTCTTATAACTTAGGATAATATGTTGAAGACTAAGGCTTTGGCTTGGCTAGTTTCCATATACGAATTATTATTAAGTAGGTACCTAAAAGTACAGTTTCTACTAGCAAGCCAAATTTTCGGAAGAATAAAATAAGAACTTACAGCTTTACAACTTGCGAAGGCTATAATTCGTATATGAAAACTAGCCAAGCCAAAGCCTTAGTCTTCAACATATTATCCTAAGTTATAAGAAGAAATGATATTTTAAGTTGTTATAAAATATTTTATGTTGTTAATAAATTGCAGGACTGACCATTGAACTTTGGCACCCATTTAGATCTCACTTCTTTTGTCGCTGAAGTCAACAACCAATGCATATATTATATACATATCACAATTTTGGATTTTGGCTCTCATTTTACATTTATGTTTTTGATGGGATATCATTTCTTTTTGTACAGAAATTATTGAACACAATCTCAAACTCAAAACATTTTTATTCAAAATAGGTACCTACAAAGTACACCTTCTGAACGTCATGCTTACAGAGCATAAGACGTGATGGTGATAACTAACTACGGTATCTTAAAACTAAAGCTACGAGGGTTCCAAACGTGCCCTGGTCTGAGAAGAGCCCGCAACAAACTCAACTGTGTTTGTTTTATTATCACCATCTCACAAATATTTGAAATTATATATACAATATAACAGTTACATAATCAGCCGCTGTAACAATTCATACCCATGCCTTGCTATCATTCAAATAATCCTTTACACTGTAATAGGACTTTTCTATTAGTTCATTGATTTATTCATCTTCATATTAAATAGGTAATCACTGTCGTTACATTATCAAGAAAGCTGCCGGTGCAACAATATCATTTCGATGGTGAGCCCACCCATGGTAACAACAGGTCTTAACATCCTGTTTACATTCAGGTGACAATTTATGCACCTCAACGTAACGTACCCAAATTGCAAACAATGGTCATCCATGGAATATAGCGCGAAGTCGGCGAGATCGAATCCATATTATAGTATAGCAAAAGTTTTTAGTGAAACATTGAAAACAAGCATGGTAAACAGTCGATATCACTAAAACCACTATAAACAATGATTAAAAATCACAATGACTGACACTTGAACTGACGACTTCAAATACGTTTCTTTTTCTTTTCTGTCAATGACGTTTCGTTGCACAAAATGCGTGAATACGAAGGTAAGGTTTTAATGCAACTAGATTATTATTCATTATTATTTACAATAAAATAATAATTATGTGTCATTTTCAATAGTTAACAACACAAAATAACGAATTTAAACAAAGACCTGCAGTATGATTTATGTAATAGGAGTTTTTTTTTTACTTAACAACTCTTGTTTTATTTAGTTGTGCATGCACTATGCGTAGAATGTAATGCAAGTTGCCGCAGGAAGTGGACGAGGGAGTTACTACCACCGCTTAAAGCAGTATTATTTCAAAGTAACGGTTGAATGTCACGTACTTTGACGTCCTTAAAATAATGATTATAACACTACAACATGAACGTCAACAATATTAAAATAATACGGCTTTAAGCGATGGTAGTATGCCCCGTGTCAGAGTTTTGATCTATCCGTAGGTAGATCATAAAAATGACGATTTTTGGACGTTTATATCTAAATAACCATTTGAGGTGTGCTTATGAAATTTGGAGCACATACGTATCTCGCGGGTCTCAATATATTATGAGCCAAATTTGACATGTTTAAGTGTAATAGTTTTTGAGTTATGAGGGGGTCAAAAGTGGCTCCAAATGGTTCGTGTAATATTACACACGGTGCTGCCAGTTCTTTCTTTTTTGGGCTTTGGCTGGACACGCTTCCGCGTGTCTTGATTAATTGTTACTTTTGTTACGAAATTATGACAGTTAATACTAAAGATTACAGTTTGTATTAACTGACATAATTTCGTTAAACGCGAATGTAATTTTCACCACGTTAAAATACGTGGTGAAAATTACATTCGCGTTTTAGAGAGATGTATGAGAGATTATTAAATTATTAACTATTACTGCAGTAAATACTGAACTAGTATTTGTATCGCCCAAGGGTAGTAAGAGTCTACTTTTAAAGTTTTAACAGCGGTAAAGTAAGAACAACTTTTGTCAGAAAATGTATTGTAAAGTTATTTCGCCCCGGTGTTCCAGCATGCGGCGAGCGTGCGACGCGTGGGCGGTGCAGGCGGGGGGCCGCTGCGGCGCCGCGGTGGCGGGCTGCGGCGCCGGCGCTTCCGCGGCCGCGGCCCCCCGCGCTAGGGCTCCGCTGCGGTACCGCGCCGCGCTGCCGCTGCTAGCTGCGTACGCGGGAGCTCACCTTGACAAGATACGCGCCAGGGACGCGCTGCACGGTGTGTATATTCCCCACAACCATATACACGACGCTACATGGCGCTAAATTGGTATCACCATATACACGACGCTAGATGGCGCTACTGGTTTCACCATATTACACGACGTTAGACTATGTCGCTACTGGCATCAACATATACACGACTTACTTATTTACTTATTATTGTTTCAGCCGCTTACGTAGCAGGAAATACGCCCACAGATGAAGTACATAATAGGTAAATCTCTCGTTTATTGACTTTATATGAATGATTACATGACCATATTATGATTTCAAAATTCAAAAGAGAACATGATATCAAGAAAATCATTTATCAATCTTAAGATTTTAATATAAAATAGTTAAAACTCTCAACAAAATAACCAAAAACATTAAAGTATTTCAATTATAAAACTTTCTATATTTCCAGATTGGAGCAAGCATCCGAAGCCCTACGGTCAGAACTGTCGGACTGGATTCCAAAAACCAGAACAGAAATCCGGTCCCTGCTCCTAGAATTAGCAGACAGACAAGTGACAATACACACTCAAGCGTTAATGGGCTGGGAACACGCTCTCAAACTGTCCACCGAAGACGCCTCTGAAGTGTTTAAAACCGTATCAAAATCGGCCGTGCAAAACCTTTCACCAACCAAATGTAGAAATCTGATGACGCCGGAAACCGAACGAGATATTGACGATATTGACATAGAGAATTTTAGCAATGACTCTGATATACAAGGTGTGTCACATTTGGACGTTTCCAATATAAACGATGACTTTAAAAGTGATGTCGGTGATAAAAGTGATTTAAACTGGGAGAAAAGTGTCAAAAGTGATTTGAACCGTGACCAAAATGTCAAAAGTGATTTGAGCTTTGACAAAAGTGATGTAAAAAGTGTTGAAAGTAACGTAAAAAGTGTTGAGAGTGACCAAGGTGTGTCAAACGGTGATAAATTACACGTATTAGAGGAAAATTCCAAGTTTTCGGACCCATTGAAGAATTTTTCGGACGTGGACTTGTCATGATTCTGTGATTCCATTTTTTGTAACATAATGAAGGATTTTTGAATTTACTTTTAATTATTATTATTGTATAATATAGCGGATGATTAGGTTATTATTACTTAATTCCGCTGGGATATAACTGTGTCCCAGTACTTGTCACCAGTGAAATGTCATATTACTATTACAAATTCAAATGTGTTTTTATTCAAATAAGACAAGTGCTTTTGAATTGTCTAGTAAATCTACCACTGGTTCGGAATGCCATTCCTACTGAGAAGAACCAACAAGAAACTTGGTGGTTGCTCTTTTATCAACTTCAACAGGATAATAAGCTTTTTTCAGAAGCATACTTTTAAGTAGTTACATTTATTTTTAAAATTGAAATTTTTTCCCATTGGTCAGATTTTTATGGGACAAGAAATATCCCATATTGATCTCCATTGAATTTGATTGATTTGGTTGAGTGGATAGGCTGTGCAAACGAAACTGACAGACAGACATTTCTGCATTTATAATATTAGAAAGTATGTATGTTTACTTTGCAAAATGATATTTTTTTTGCATTGGATAATAATATGTATTTTTTGTTTTAGTAATAAAGACATCATAATATTGGTCTAGTTTTCTGTAAATATACAACAATATATCTGTATATAAAGAATTTATTTATCAACATATTTATTATTATTAATAGTAATGTCTTGCAATAAAATCAAACATGGAAGACTGTTCTGTAGCTTAATCATCTTACATCAAGGAAGTAGTACCTTAATTCACTATAATCCGCCAAAGTAGTAAGTAAGTACTGTGGCCAAAGTGTATGTCTTTAAAATCATGCATGTTGAGGCCACATCTCCTGAAGATGCTCCAGTGGAGTGTTACGTTGAGAATAATTTAAAAGATTTGTGTGGTGTGGTGTTGTGCTGGTGTGAATTGCTGGCTCATTGAGTGGTGCATATCGTAAGCTACCTGCTGTATCACATGGATTTGTCTATTTTGGCGGATTATAGCGAATTAAGCTTCCTGTTCCTTCATCATCATGGACTTCCACAAAGTAACGCCTGCTTCTATCCAATATATTTATTATTGGTAATATCTTGAAATAAAATCAAACATGGAAGACAGTAGCAAAATCATCTGTTAACCAAAAGTAGTGTTGTGTTTAACATTATAAGAAGGATAGATAGATTTTTTAAAGAAATATTTCAGTTTAGACTATTTGTGTAGAGTCAAATTGAAAATGGTCATCATTTCAAAAAACTCAAGCCCCAAAAAGTTACATGTTTATGTAAAACTTCATAGTTATAGTATACTAATTGTAAGGTCTTCTTTGTATATATTTGTTTCATATTATGTACAGTTGATTAATTAAATTATACAAGTATTAAAATGACTTTTTTCACTCACTTCACTCGCTTTTGTCACTAACATGTTCAAACTTAGAATTTTCCTCCATACTGTTGCCAAGGAAAATACTGTGTAAGACCCCTAAGCGCTACTCACTACTGACGGCACTGCAACGAGCGCTTGGGGTCTCGTCGATGCGCATGTTTGTGTGAGTGAGCTGTTTCGAACGTTTCTAGGTAGTTTCCATACTCTACTGACGGCACTGCAACGGGCGCTTGGGGTCTCGTCGATGCGCATGTTTGTGTGAGTGAGCTGTTTCGAACGTTTCTAGGTAGTTTCCATACTCTACTGACGGCACTGCAACGAGCGCTTGGGGTCTCGTCGATGCGCATGTTTGTGTGAGTGAGCTGTTTCGAACGTTTCTAGGTAGTTTCCATACTGGTTGTATCTGTTTACTGTGGTATTACCCAGAGTTCCCACAAGTTCAACTGATTAGTTCATCCGTTGAACTAGTGGGAATTTTTTCAAAAGTTGAACTACTGATACTAAAAAGTTGAACGCATCCAAACTGATTAAATAAAATCAAATAAAAAAATATGTAAATTATTTATGGTAAACTACATGATGCCCGCGATTCCTCTATTCCTTCCTGTTATACTATTAGTTCGACCGATCTAACAACCCGGAAAAACAAATCCGTTCTGTTCGTTTACCTAGGCTAACAGAAAGGAATAAGAGATTTCGTTCATCCGTATGGATTAAGATTTCTGATTCCAGCAGGAACTGTAATTTTCCAGGGTAATAAATAGCCTATGTACTTCCCCAGGATACACCCTATCCCTGTACCCACAAAATTGGTTGAACAGATGAGCCGTGAAAGCATAGCAGACAGACAGACCGACACACTTTCGTATTTATAATATTAGTATGGATAGAATAATTAATTTTAAAAATTAAATGAGAATGTTTCATTCAATGAAATATTGTTTCATTGAATCGGGTTTGGCGAGTTTTATTCCAGTTGTTTACGTAAATAATAACCAAAGAACCCGGAATCTTAAATGTGAGAGGCTTCGGTACACAAAAAAACAACATTTTAAATCACTGACAGCTATTTATTAATAACATCACAGAACTTTTAAGTACTAACTTTCACCAATACATATTTAGTATAAATAAAATATCTTAAATACTTAGGTTCTTAAAATCATTAATTATATTATGATTATAATGCATCATTCAGTAAGACATATTCTACTATCTATGCTTAAAGTAATTTTTTTTAATGGACAAATTTTGTTTGGACCAGTGCAATAGACTACCTACATAACAGGACAGTAGGTATCCTATTCTAGAGCGACAGAAAAGTTGCATTCTGATAATAAATAATTCTTTCATAGCAAAAATAATAACATAATGTTATCTTCTCTTCTATAAAAATATAATCATGTATTTGAGTATAATAATATAATAAATAACAGTATTAAGTAAATTAAATTTGAACTATGGGACATTTTATTGCTTAAGATTTACACCCACTACACATCACATAAGTCATGACTCTGACTAAATAAATGTTTTTTTTTGGTTTTTATACAAGTTGTTATTTGTACAATAGTACATTACTGCAGCAGCCAGCAAAACAGGTAAGAAGGACGAACGTGTAAATGTGGGCCCAGGCGAAGCCGAGGCACACATACGTAAATCCATCAATGCCTAGTTGTGGCCAAGGCTTTTATAGTACTTTTCTCAAATAATGCGCGCAAATTAAAACTAAGTTCTAGCTAGACAGAAATACTTAGTTAAAGTTTAAAATTATTTTATAAAATTATATTATAGATGATTATATTATATATTACTAGATGATTCCCGCGACTTCGTCCGCGTGGACCAAGTTTATTCGATTCCCGCGGGAACTCTTGAATTTTCCGGGATAAAAAGTAGCCTATGTCTTTCCCCAGGATACAACCTATCCCTGTACCAAATTTCATCAAAATCGGTTAAACAGATACATTTTTTTGATTCCCGCGGGAACTCTTCAATTTTCCGGGATAAAAAGTAGCCTATGTCCTTCCCCGGGATGTAACCTACCTCTGTACCAAATTTGGTTGCCCTGTTCCGGAGTAAAAGATCGTTCCATTTTTAAATAACAAGACAGATATGAATTTACTATGTAATTTATTTGGCCGCTAAACCACGACAGATATGGATTTTCATGTATTTGGCAGTACTGCAACTTCGATTTATCTCGAAGAAGGTTTTCAAAATAATCCTCATATTTCCACGCATGTTTGAGAAAAATATATTTTTGCCAAATTAAAGGCGAGATTTCTAATAATTTTTTTTACAAATATGACTGTACAGCAAAAATAATAAGTTTTAATCTAATTTGATAGCTAACGGAACATTGTTTTATACTTACTGAAGTTGTGTGTACGTAATTGGTTTTATTTTAAGTTTGAATTAGTCATTAATGGCCAAGCCTAGCGCTATTTTCGATTTGTGGAACATGACTAGTCAGTAGTGAGAACAACATAAAAGCACTGTTTCTCTCTCTGCGTCGTATTTCTCATTGCTGAGGGTCGTGACCGCTTTCCATTAATCACATATTGGCAGGGGTTTTGTTGGGATAATAATGCGGCGGATTCCCAGGTCCTTCCGCATACGACTCGACTAAGGTCTAAGATTTTTACTAATAATAATAAGTACTAATTCGACTCTTAGGTTATTATCAGATGTAATTGATAATAACCGGCACCGATGTCTTATGGCTCAGAATCCTACGCACGCCACTAACTCTAGTCTAGTATACTAAAGCTTTATGAACAATCTTATTCCATGTTGGTCAATGGTCATGACTCGTGCGTCATGTGATATGACCAATGTCGTATGTCTAGTGGATGGTATCCTTAAGATTTCCTAGCTAGCGACAGTTTTCTCAGGGAATATAGTCTGCAGTATGGTGTTGGCGTGGCTCCAGGGAACCACGGCACACTTCACCTGAGGATTGGGAGACGCGAGGGTCTTCTGGATCAGCTCATCCATGGGGAAACCTTTCCTTGGGAAGACTATAGCCTGGAAGTAAAAAAGTTTTTTTTAAATAGATTTTTTCTTTAGAAAATCGTGATCTCTACATATAGGTGTCCCTGTACAGGTCGGTGAGGCTGATTTCTGTCACCGTAAGATTGTAATAATTTAATATAAAAAATACTTTTTAAACAACCGACTTCAAACTCCCGCGCCAACTTTTATTGTTCATATTTTAAAAACCGCTCGACCGATTTCGATAACATTTATTTGGGACCACATGGGACGTATGCTCTTTCAAATAAAAAAAGAATCATCCAAATCGGTCCACCCAGTCAAAAGTTCTGAGGTAACAAACATAGTCGAATTGAGAACCTCCTCCTTTTTTTGAAGTCGGTTGAAAACCGTTACATTTGTAATCTAACTCGCGAAATTGTAAACTGTCGAATGATTGCAATATAACGGATTATTTTTCGGTAGATTGTAATCTGTTAGGTTTATTAACCCGATAGAACCTAAGTGCCCGGCCGCATTACCATCACTTGAAGCAGTATCATTTAAAAAAGTCAGTTTTATATGACGTATCTACCTTGACGTCACAAAAAAAAAGAGTAATTTACAAAAAACATAAAACCCGACTGCTTGGATACCAAAAAGTATAAAAAACAAGACATGAATTGAAGTATTTCATTATTATCAATTTAAATCGTAAAATATTAATAAAATGTATCAAGGCGCAGTCGCACGTTAAGTATAGCTTTAGGACGTGCGACTGCGCCTTGATACATTTTATTAATATTTTACGATTTAAATTGATAATAATGAAATACTTCAATTCATGTCTTGTTTTATACTTTTTGGTATCCAAGCAGTCGGGTTTTTTGTTTTTTGTAAATTACTTTTTTATTTCAAACTTTTTTGTTAAGTATTTATCGGAAACAGGCGACGTTTTATCTGCCCGAAGTAGCACCTATTACCTATTCTGTGGTAGCACCAAAGGTACTAATAAGTATTTTGTATGAAAAGTAGTAATAAGCATCGGATTAATTTATTCGTAATGACGAGCGGTGATCACCATAACCATCATCAAATTTGCATATGTTATAATGCTAATATTAATTTGGTAAAGTTCGTAAATCTGCTATTTTTCCTAAAAATGTGCTTATTAATTTTCGAGAGTCCTATCGCATCGACGTCACGAGATCTCGGCAATGAACGTCGGCCACTTACGAAAATGCCCGTAGACAATGCAAAAAAAGTAGGTATTTTTAAGTATTTTCAAACACACAAATTGTACGTATTTAGTACGTAGTGGACGTATTTATTTATTTAGTATTTAGTTAATTAGTTTCTAACTAAGTGGACCCGGAACTAATATTTTAATGACATTAAAAATGTTAGTCGGAAGAAGTTAGTCGAATATGTGCTGCATGTGGCATTGATGAATTTATTGATTGATTGATTGAAGGAGTAAAAATCATCAAGTTTTTTGAGGCTTGTTATTTTGTCATATTAATCTTAGGTATACAATGATATGTTACTATACTACTGTAATATTTATTATATTGTGAGAGTACGCCCCACCTTCACCTTTACCTATCCGCTGTGGGCCGCGTCATTTTCTGATGAAGGTTACTGTATTTCTATGATATCTCATAAGATATTCATCTAAATTGAATGGTGTAAAGGACAATTTTTGTCTAAATTAAATACTTGAGATGAGTAAGATATTTATTTTGATAAGGAATTAACGATTAAAACTATGTTGGTAAAACACCTTCGCAAGTAAAGCAGTGACCAAATTTAAAAATCATAAAAATGGTTATTGTGAGTCAACCTTAAAAGATAGTTATATGCTATTGCGGACTTTTTTTAGAACTTTTTGAGAGGACCGTTTCCACCATAAATTGTTGTCGTGTAACTTTAACGATTTAGGCAGCGCACGCCACGTAAGCTCTCAGATTAGATAATTTTTTCCGTCTTAACTCACATTATTGCAATTTTCGTAAGGATCTCTAATTTTTTTGGAAAAAAATATAGCCTATTTTACTTGTTAATAATGTAGCTTTCTATAAGTAATATAATTTTTAAAATCGGTTGCGTGGTTTTTGAGATAATCCACCTAGTTTACTGGACATAGATATGAGTAGGAACTTTAAACATTTCCTTAGAAACCTCGTAAATCCTAAATTATCATTTAAACGGAAAAATGGTCTAAGGAACCTAGGTGTGATTTTAAAAGACCTATCTAACGATACCCCACTTGCTATAGAGCCTATCGACTATTGATAGGCTATAGAGCCTATCGACTTTTATTTATTAATTGGCTTCTAGTGGACGCCATTTTGTTTTTTTCAAATTCGGCCTCCGTAGTGACACTCAGAAGATTAAGATAAATCTAGTGGTGCAAGTATTATCAAAATCGGTTCAGCCGTTTTGTCTGTAGTGCGACACAAAGGAATACACTAAAAATGAACCTTTGAAACCTCGTAAATCCTAAATGATCGATAATATGAGAAAATGATCAAGGGAACCTAACTATGATTTTGAAAGACCTATTCATCGATACCCCACTTGCCATAGTCTATCGACTTAAATTTTTTATTTTGTTACATTATGGCTTCTAGAGGGCGCCATTTTGTTTTTTCTCAAATTCGGCTTCCACAGTGATACTTTACTGATATACTCGGCATAAACTGGTGCAAGAATCATCAAAATCGGTCCACGCGTTTAGGCTGTAGCTGTCCTGCAAGGAACAAAAATACATATATAGACTGATGAACACTTAACCCTGTGCGTTCCGCAGTCGGGTAATAAGGGTTATAATTCTGAAACGAGCATCGATAATTCAAAATTCAAATGTTTTTTATTCAAATAGACTTTTTACAAGTGCTTATGAATAGTCAAATGAATCTACCATACCATAATATTAAAATAATACTGCTTTAAGCAACGGTAGTAAGCTCTCAGAGCGTGGGCGGGTATGTTCTCAGAATGAGAATGATTTAGGTCATAATCCACCACAGTCACACAGACCAAATTCAGAAACTTCACTCACTTTAAATAACATTATGGAGAAGTCTCGGGCATGCAGAGTGCCTATAGTGGGAGTTTTTGTACCCATTCGGTCGCATGACGCATCAATGTTCCATGCAAAGAGTAGTTTTAATAAGATGCGCGCTTTAGTCGTGATAGGTTTATTGGAATGCAAACTTCTCCACCGCGATTCACTCGCACATAGCGCCATCTAATTTCTTAATATTATGTTAGTGTTTAATAAACAATAGCAGATAACCGCGACTTAAAGGTTCAAGATTTTTCGATTCCCGCAGGAACTCCTTAATTTTTCGGGATAAAAAGTATCCTATGTGTTATTTCAGACTACCATTTATCTCTGTGCAAAATTTCTATCCAGATCCGTTCAGCCGTTGGGCATGATTGAGTGACAAACATCCATTCCAACTTTCACATCCATATTAAAATTATAAATGCGAAAGTGTGTCTGTCTGTCCGTCTCTCTATCTGTCTGTCTGTGTGCTACGCTTTCACGGCCCATCTGTTCAACCGATTTGATGAAATTTGGTACAGAGATAGGTAGGTTATATCACGGAGAAGGACATAAGCTATTTTTATCCCGGAAAATTAAGGAGTTCCCCCGGGAATCAAAAAAAGCTTGTCGCGGACATCATCCAGTTTATAATATTAGCTTAGATTACTATACTCACGTTGGCCGGTAAACTGGTGGCAGGGCAGTAGTCGTTCCTCCCATCGCCCGCATAGACAATGCGCTCGTACTGTCGCGACTGGGTCCAGTGCGCTAGGGCCAGTGACTTGCACAAGTTGCTGGGACATCGCTGGCAAGTCGTCTGTCGCATGCAGGGTTCTATGTAGAGGCGGTCGTTACGCCAGAACGCACGGTTGGTTATCACCTCCGTTATACAATCCTGGGAACAAAAGTTAACTAGATGATGCCCGCGACTTCGTCCACGTGGATTTAGGTTTTTCGAGACAACTCGGTATCTACTTGATTGTTGCTTTACAGTGAGGATCATGCTTATGTTATAAATATTGTCTAAGGTATACTTATATCAAAAATAGTCTTTCTAAAGGCCTAAAATCAACTGTTAGTTTAAGTTTGACAATCATTTTAAACTTAGGAAAATAGTGTGTTGAAATTGTATGACGTCACAACTATGTACCTATCTCATACAAACTTCCATTCTATAAGCGCATTTCTAAGTGTGATATACCTAGAGTTGCTGATTTGATTGAGTTGACATCATACTAATGTGCATTGTCGAGTCAACATATCCTGAAGATGCTCCGGTGTTGGAGTGAAACGTACGTTGAGAATAATTTGGAAGATTTGCGTGGTGGCGGTGCGTATTGCTGGCTTATTTAGCTGTACCTACCACATAGATTTGTCTGTTTTGGCAGATTATACCGAACTAAGCTTATTGTTCCTTTGTTATCATGGTCTTCCGCAAAGTAACGCCTGCTTCTATCCAAGACAGACGACCTCCGTGGCGCAGTGTGCAGCGCTGTTGTCTTAACGTGCGCAGGTCTCGGGTTCGATCCCCGGCAGGGTCAATTTAGGAATTAATAATTTCTGAATTTTCCTTGGTCTGGCCTGGTGGAAGGCATCGGCCGCGGCTAGTTACCACCCTACCGGCAAAGACGTGCCGCCAAGCGATTCAGCGTTCCGGTACGATGCCGTGTAGAAACCGAATAGGGATATGGGTTTAATATAACTGGCATGCCCCTAACAAGTTAGCCCGCTACCATCTTAGACTGCATCATCATTACCATCAGGTGAGATCGCAGTCAAGGGCTAACTTGTAGTGGAAAAAAAAGACAGTCCAACTTTCGCCTTTATTACTATAAGTACGGATTATTATGGATAGAATGCATGGAAGCAATAAAATCCTAAGTGATTTTCTTTAAAGCTCATAAGAAGCAAATCTAAAACTATGTTTTTGATGACAAAGCATTTTAAACAATGGACCATCGGAACTCGATCGTCTTGAAGGCATTTATATATACACTGTCAAGGTATTTCGCAAGGCTATTTTGTTAAATACAGCGACTATATCACAAGCTAGCTAGACTGGGGGCCATTTCTAGCTTTTTTTAAGTTCGGTATGGTAAAACAATTTCTGGGATACAATCCCTACGGCCTTGTGTTATTCCACACTACAATCTATCAATGTGCGAAATTTCATCCAGATTCGTTCAGCCGTTCTGGTGTGATTGAGTAACAGACATCCATCCATCCAAACTTTCGCATTTATAATAAGTATTAGTATAGATTTTCATTTTCTTTTATGCCGCTTATTATAGAGAATCCTATATTAATGATTATAATGGATACCAGCTATGAACGCCTATATAATATGCAGGAACGATTTTGCGGAAAAATATAACACCTATTAAGAGGAATTCTCCCGGCGATTTCTCCATACAAAAACATTTGTCTGTTTCCTCCGTGGATAATTACAATAGAGAAAATATTTTTGCTCCATAAAATCCATATGTGTCCGTGCCATGCTCCTATGTTTTGCTTTTTTCAATAAATAAATAATTTTAAGAACAACGAACCTTTAAAAATTGCAAAAAATGGCCCAGTTTTCGCGCAAACATCAGACATCCTGCAAATAAATTTGACGGATATAATCTAAAAAAGAAAAACATAGCGACATAGCCTGAGTCCTTCTTAAATTATTCGTAAAAAATTATTAAAATCGGTTCAGTTTTGGAGGAGGAAACAGAAAAATACTAAGAGTAAGAATTCTACTGTTTTTCATAGGTATTATCAGTCCAAGCTGCAGCTGTCCCTATCGGGTTTTATCGGCCTTTATTCGGAGAGGTTAAATACGTATACACTCACACATATGTACACAGTTAGTGAGTTCAAGTGTAGTCGATATAATTATATCATCGATAATCTAGTGTTGTTTATCGATATGGATATTTTACCTTTTACTAACTCTGTGATCGTATATACCTAATATAATGGCGATCCGCCCCGGCTTCGCACGGTTAGCACTATTCATCATCAATAGTCCATAGTCCATACCCAATAATAGCCAGTCGGCACTGGGTTGCACAACAGGTTTTACATTAACACTGCGATATCTCCACACTGCCGGCCGCCCTTTTTCTATAGCGCGTTAATTTATTTATTTCTTGACTGCCTCGTTGGTCTAGTGGTTGGCATATGTTCAACTACGACCGACGAGGTCGGGTCATAACAAGTGTTGGGTTTTTCTGACAGCAAAAACCTCAGTGCTAGCCCGGAGTAAGGAAGTTGGCGGTGTTTCACACCCGTGCCTCGGAGAGCACGTTAAGCCGCCGCTCCTGCGCCTCATCTCTCTCCGGTATTTGAGAGTAAAGGAACAGAGAGTGCACCTGTGAACGCCACGGAAACTCTCCGATGAGACGATATTTTCCGACGTAATTCACATTATAGCAATTTTCGTAGCGTACTCAATTTTCTTTTGAACATAAAATATAGCTTATGTTACGCTGATAAAAAAGCTTTCTATAAGTGAAAGAATTTTTAAAATCAGTTGATTAGTTTTTGAGTTTATCCATTACAAACAAACAAACATTCAATCAAACAAATCTTTCCTCTTTATTATAGGTATTAGTTTATAAATGTGACTGGCTTTCTGTCTAATCTATCAACGCACAGCTCTATCACTGGACGGATCGGAATGAAATTTGGCATACATTTTCCTCATTTTCCATAGTTCATCTAGCCAGTCTTATCCCACAAATGACAGTCTCAAACTTATAGTACCTACTTTCTCACTTATTTCTGGTGGAAGCCTTCGTCCGTACCGCAAATAGGTAATTACTAATTAGTATATTTAATCTATATATGAAACCGATTAGAGGTATGAGTATAACAACTAGGTTAGCCTGCTATCTACCATCTTAGACTGCATCATAACTATCTTATTAGTAAATTTATTATTATTATTAGAAGCTTTTTCTTTAAATATACCTACATAACAGAATGACTAAAGATAATATTACTATGAAAATAAAAATCCCTTGAAAATGATAGAAATACAAAAGTCAACACAAGCAGAGTTGAGTTGTAACTTTGACGACCTACCTGGCGCAATGGTTAACGCTGTGTCTTATTGTGGGAGGTTCAATTTCAGCAGGGTCAATTTGGGAATTTACAATTTTTTAATTTTCTCTTGTCTGATCTGGTAGGAAGGTTCAACCGTGGCTAGTAACCACCCTATCGGCAGAGACGTACCTCCAAGAGATTTAGCGTTACGGTACGATGCCGTGTAAAAATCGTTATGGGTTTAATATACTTGCCGTACCCTAACCAGTTAGGCTGTTACCATCTTAGACTGTATTATCGTATCAGGTGAGATCGCAGTCAAGAGCTAACTTGTAGTGGATAAAAAAGCAAAAAATAAAAAGAGTTCCCAACCGAGTGTTGTAGTGCACCACTGCGCCAGGGAGGTCTAGGTCACAGGTTCGATTCCCAGCCAAATTGACCCTAATTTGGTAATTTATATATCATAACTAGCGGATGCTCGCGACTTCGTTCGCGTGGCATAAGTTTTTTTAATTCAGGCGCTCCTCAATTTTCCGGGCTAGAGACTTAATCTATATCATCTCGAGGTCCTCGACTATACCCATGCAAAAAAAACGTTGATCCGTTGCTTTGTTGCGGCGTGATTGAAGGACGAACTCTCTATTTAACGTCATTGGGGATAAAAAAATTAAAATTTTAAGTTAACGCTTAGTCGAGTCGTGTGCGGAAGGAACCCACCGCATTATTATTCCAAGAAAACTCCTACCATTATTTGATTAATGGAAAGGGGTCACGACCCTCAGTAATGAGGAATACGACGCAGACGAGAGATGGCTTTGTAGTAATTAACTGCCTTATGCCTAACAGGTAAGCCCGCTATCATCTTAGACTGCATCATCACTTACCGTCAGCTGAGATCGCACTCAAGGGCTAACTAACTGGTAGTGCAATAAAAACATTTTAAGAACGGAGAAATAAGTCCAATAAAAGAAAGCCAGGGTCAAAGTTATTAGAGAGCAAAAAATATTATACGAAACACAAAACACACCTATATATCCACTTGCCGACTGCTAGGTGAAGCCTGATTAGCTCAAAGACATATTTTAATTTTATTTAGGAACTCGTTTGAGCGAGCGACGTACGTTCGCACGCATACATGCGCATTGAATAAGCGGTCGTTCGGTCTTCTTCGGGAGCAGCGCGACGGCAATATACCTATCTGAATACCTACTCTCAGCTTTGCCCGTTCATTCGCATTGCTCTTAATTGAGTTAGAGTTACGTTAGAACATAGCAAGGTCTGTCACGATGTCTGCCTTCTCGTGGGTGAAAAAATATTGACGCTAATTACTGCTATGGTTACGAAAAATCAACCAAGTAGGTACCTTATCAACGTGGCTGGTAGGTTACAGGTACTTTATCCCTGGTTTCACGGTGTTTTTTTTATCCGAGCCAAGTACCTAAGCCCTTGATTGCGAGTTTCTCTGCTGTCTCTATAACATACTCCAACAGGCTTAGCATGCGCACAACGAGATATCTCGAGACTCGAGACGAGAGAGAGAAAGATGTCTGCCGGATAATTTCTCGTTCATTCTAACATTTTTTTTTAATTTATTCACTATAGGCTTAAGCTTGACCACCATCACACCTGATGGAAAGTGATGATGCGGCCTACACAACCCAGTATATTACGAGAAAAAAATAGTCGGCATGTAAGGGTTCGTAGAGAGAAATACCTACCACAGATAATAAAATATATTACTTTGCTACTTTGCTATAACGAAACAAGTTATATGTGTACCTAACCATGTTAGCTTTGGTAGACAAATAGAGATAACTTATAGACAACGGGTAGACATAATTTTACTAGTTGTAGTTACTAGCGCATAAGCATGCGCACAACTTCAAGATATATGACTTACCTGCAAGCCATGGGTCTTGAGCCAATGGTGCACGAACACGCTATTGGCATCAGTCAGCACCAGAACGTGCCAGTTCTCTCGTGCCAGGGCCTGTATGAGCTGCGGCATGCCAGGGTTGGCACGCATGGACGCTATGGACTCGAGGATGTCGGACGGATGGAAGCCTGCTGAGTACGCGTGCTCAAATACCTGCCACCAAAGGCCTACCTGAATTATTTTTACCATGAAACATGAATTTTCAAAAATCATTGAAATTTCATAGTGGATGTCTATGTGTTAATAGCTATCAGTTTGTCCAATTTCAGCCCGATCCGTCCACCGTTTTGAGCTGCGCGACGCGCGCTAATAGATCAGTCAATCAGTAAGTCACCTTTTCCTTTTTTATATTTAGATAAAAATTAAAATCTATACATACCTAGTATCTGAGTTTCTCAGGTTTATGGCAACGCGCCAACAACCTTGAGTAATCATTGCCTCAGAAGTTCTTCCACAAAATAAGGTAATTAAATACGACAAGAAAACGTAACGCTAACGTAACCAGATGATGCCCTTAATTGATAAACTTTTTGATTTTCCTGTATTTAAAGAAGCCCATTTCTCTGATAGTTGGGAAGAAATAGGCTGATAGTTTACTATGCCCATGCAAATCACGTCGATCCGTAGCTCTGTTACGGCGTCTAACCCGATAATTATGTCGAACCCTAACCTAACCTTCGAGAAAAAGACAAGAAAACGTAAATAGAATGAATATTTCAAAAATTGACACTCAGAACATTGTACAGTTCACAATCTGTCGACAGTTTACAATTTCGCTAGTTGGATTATAATCTAACAGTTTTTGCAATCTTACGGTGACTACTTCCACTTATTGAGTATTGTATCACCACTTCGGAAATTAATTTCCATTCAGAAGAGCTAGCAAGAAGCTCAGCAGTTGCTTTTCATAAAATTTTACAATAGGCAGATACACAGTAGGTATATAGTTAATATGTGATTTATGAAAAAAACTAGCTAATGCCCACGACTTCGTACGCGTGGACCGAGGTTTTGTGGATCCCGCGGGAACTCCTTAATTTTCGGGGATAAAAAGTAGCCTATGTGCTATTCCAGACTATATTCTATCTCTGTGCCAAATTTCAGCCAGATCCGTTCAGCTGTTGGCGCGTGATTGAGTAACAAACATCCATACATCCATCCATCCAAACTTTCGCATTTATAATATTTATTATTTGATTATTATTACCCTGTCTAACGGGCTATAAGGCTTTTTTTTAAGTTTATCGACTAGCACTTGGCTGCAATCAGACTTGCTGGAAGTAGTGATGCAGCCTAAGGTTGAGCGCGCTTGCCTAGAAGATGCCTTTTCACTCTTGATTTGAAGATACCAATATTATAATATAAGCGGTGGAAAAAACGGAAGCCGGAAGGGCGTTCTATATCCTACCGGTTCGAATTAGAAATGAGGAACGTAGTATAAGCATTTCGCAAATCAAATTCTATGGCAACTGTAATCAAACCTCAGTGACTTTATAAAAGTTTTTGTTCTCCAGGAAACTTTGGCAATAAAAGATTTTAACAGGTAATCTATTTAGGTAGGTAGCTGCTATTCACATTAGTAATGCAAAAATACCTAGATTATACTAAAATGGTACGCTTGGTATTATAAAAAGTTCTATCACTTTCGGAGTTTTTTTAAAACAGATGTTATGCACCACTTTTTTACTTACATCACTCATATAGGGCGTCCAATCATGACTCCCAGCATCCCACTCGGGCGGAGGCTTCTTCTCGCGCAGCCTGTTAATTATCGTAGCATCAGAGTCATCGTTCACGATCGTGCGATCGAAATCAAACACAGCTAATGATGGTAGCGGAGCCATTGTCAAAGAGCGCACGCACGCGGCTGCAGATGGAATAGCACTGCGGCAAATTTTCACGGCGGAGTGCGAAATTGATGAGACAACGGATTTGGCGTTGGCAATGGCATGCTGTGAAGGATTTTTTTTGTTACTTTTTCCAAATTCCAACAGCTGTTTTGATTTTGACTTTTGCCAGAGACTTTTGCTTTGTTTTAATGTTGACAAGTGACAACAGTGACAAAATTCAATTTTCAATGTCACGTTGAAGTGCGTTGAAGTCACATCAAACTTCAAGACAAATTGACAAACAGTCAAGTGACAATCATGGAATTTTTACACAGACTATAAATGTAGCTTAACTATCCGAAGCTCACAGATTTATAAAGGGACCGAAGCTCAAAAATGCGGCACAAAATACAGAAGTTTTTCGGATGATGACCGCCAAACTTAATTTCGAAGAAGGCACGCGATGATGATGATGATGATAATATAGCAGCTCATTCATTAATTTGTTGGTGTTGCTCATGTGTTTCGGGCCTAAAGTTCCACAGACAAGATGAATGATGACAGCTTAGGAAAGAATTGAGTATTGACATAAGTTTGTCTAATTGTCATTTGTGACAAGTAAAAAAGAAATGAAATAACCTCTTCTTGCGTGTAGACTGCTTGAAAACTTTAAAATAATTGAAAATTTACTATTTAATATAACATAAATGGCTTCCTTAAAAGTGTATTCGGTGGGCAGGTTAGCGAGATACGTGACAGAATCGTCTTTACGGAATATACGCACAAATTTGTACAGGTAAGGTTGCGCAACTTGAGATACTAAAATCCCAACCTAAAATTTTTATTTTCATACCAAACGGGCTTTTTAAGATAAATGTAAAATTTTGTGAGTGATTCAAGTCTTTAAAGATCGACTATGGCTGCATTTTCGAGTTTAGAAACAGTTAAGTTCAATATGATTTAATTGTAAGTAATCAATTGACCAATTTCATCACTTTTTTAATCTATATAATATATATATATATCTGTTCTAAATGGACTGTTTAAAAAAAAACAATTTAAAGTCACATGTTTTATAATTGGGGACTAACCCAGACATCTAACTAACACTGTATCTCTGTAAGATTATTATAGGGTTGGCAAAATCTAGAGATTCAAAGATGCTTTAAAAATTAAGAATTAAAAACTTTGAAGATTGATGTAAGTTATACAATTGTATCAATTTCACTCACTTGAAACATTCAGTATGTTTATTGATGTTTATATTATGTCTTCTTGTCCAGAACTTGCACATCTGTGACTTTGCGAGTCACTTTAATATAGGAGAGTCCTCTTCTACACCTTCATCCGGACTCATCATTAAAGCTTTTATGGGGCTGATATGTTGTACACAATCTCTAAAAACTAAAATGACAGCATTAAAAAATATATTTCTAACCCTTTCATATACTCTCTGCCGATAAGGTACATAACACTGTCATTTTAGTTTAGAGATTGTGCTTTACAAAATTGGCCTCAATGTCGAAATTTCTTTTCTAGGAGTTCAACAGTAAGATACAGCACAGAAGAGAAGACAGCAGAGTCTGACTCAAGTGACAAGCAGCTGCCGTCCTCCATAGAGGAGTGTCACAAGCAGATTGAAAGCTTGACCAGCGAAGTTGGCACTCTGAAGCAACAGCTTAAGGATTATGAAGTGAGTTGAGCTTTTGTATAAACAGAAATGTTATTCCTATTTACCATTAAACAATTTCCATGAGTATTTAAGCTTTTAAGAATTGGAATTTCAATATTCTAATGGTCTAACATTGATTTAGGATAAATACAAGCGAGCGCTGGCGGATGGTGAGAATGTGCGGAGACGGATGCTGAAGCAGGTGGAGGATGCCAAGTCCTTCGCTATACAGAGCTTCTGCAAGGACTTGCTGGATGTGAGTTCATATAATCTGACTCCAAAGTGGATTAAAATAAAAAATAAAAGCAATTTACAAATCAGACTTTATTCTACTGCACAATTTTAGTAATTCTTTACACTTTATAATACACCGGAGTATCCTCAGGAGATGTTGACTTGACAATGCACAATTGTAAAGTGTTAAGACTTAACAATTGTGCATTGTCGAGTGAAAATGAGAATCATTTGGAAGATTTGTGTGTTGTGGTGAATATTGCAAGCTACACGTGCAAGATACACTCTGTACCACATAATTTATTCAATTTAGGTACACTGTAGGTACACATATTAACGTCAATTACTTACTTATAAAACACTAGCTGATACCTGCGACTTCGTCCGCGTGGATTGAGGAGTTTTAGTTCCCGCGGGAACTCTTTAATTTTCTGGGATAAAAAGTACCCTATTATTTAATCCGGACTTCTAACTTTACGTCTGCAAAATTTCAAAGCAATCGGTTCAGTAGTTACGGCGTGAAAGCGGAACAAACATACAAACAAACTCACTTTCCCATTTATAATATTAGTAAGGATTATGGTGATGATTAGTTATGGTATCTTAAAATTAAATCTATGAGGGTTCCAAACGAACAGCAAATTAAACTTCTAGTTTCTCAACGAACATTGCTATAAATGATATAGCAATGTTCGTTGAGTGTTCGGTTTTTTTTAAGGGATGTCGGTAGGGCTTTATAATTCACCCAATTGTTTATTTATAACCAAGAGCAAAACGTATGAACACTCGTAATAATCCCCCAGGTGGCGGACACTCTATCAGCGGCGGCGGAGAGCGTCCCTGAGGGCGTGGAGGGCGAGGGCGCTCCGGCCGCGCTGCGCTCGCTGCGGGACGGGCTCAAGCTGACCAAGGCGCAGCTCACACAGGTGAACTACACCAAACACTCACATCATACTATTATTATAAATGTGAATGTGTTGGTTTGTCCTTCAATCACGCCGCAAAAAGCAACGGATCAACTTGATTTTTTGCATGGGTATAGTTGAGGTGCTGGAGAGTGGCATAGGCTACTTTTTATCCCGGAAATTAAGGAGTTCCCGTGGGAATTGAAAAAAGACAAACATTGCAAGTTAAATAAAAGCTTGTGAAAAGTCATATCCAAGTTTTTATAAACATGTTTAGGTTCCTTAAAGAGTAAATTCCTGTTTCTCTAATAGTTTAAATTTCAGTCAAATCCATCCTCTTAATCTTTCACATAATCTTCAATAGTATAATAATAATATTTTGCTTTTCCCAAGAGCATATTTAACATTTTCATATTTTAAATACATTACTGTTATACTTACATCACAGTAATGTATTATACTTTTTCGCATTTCATAAATATCTGTAAAATGGCATGTGAAAGGCAAGTCTAATATGGATCTAGTACGCTCATTCCCAGACCTTCGGGACTTTCTCGAGGCGGAGCGAAGGAGTCACGATCGCTATTGCGATTTCTAGTCAGTTTCTAGTGAAGATTGCTGGCTCTTTTTTGTTAATTTGATGTTTTTAAAGTGAAAACTTCTTAGCCGCGTTGAGCACTTTTTGGTAGGCGGTAAATTTCTGGATTCGCGTCACCGACATGATCGCGAACAGCGACATGCTCGCGTTGTTACGAAGACAAAAGGTCTTAAATATAAATATAACTATATTCGAAATTAAACTTTAATGTCTTAGTGTTAAGGTGTATATTTTAAATATTTTTTGAAATAATAAAAAAAAAATTTTAGTACTTATTCGTTTTCACTTCTATCGGCAGTCCCTATGACTGCCAATTGTTTTTTATATAATAGAGGTCCTTTTTTGATGTGTTTTGTGATGATTTTCCAGGTGTTCAGTAGGCACGGCCTAGTGGTGGTGTCGCCGCTGCGAGAAAAGTTCGATCCAAACCTGCATGAAGCGCTGTTCCAACAGGTAACTTAGAATTGCGACAGAAAAAGTATTTTTGAAGTAACCATTACAATTAGAAGGAATCACATATTATATTGACCACAAAATATATGAAAAGTATTAAAATTGAAATGAATATAATGGCAGCCACTTTCTAAAATTATGGCAAGTTTCAGGCGTCAGCCCTATGGAAGATTTACCTCCAAGCTTATTTTGAACTGAATTTTGGAGTAAACTTCGGCCCCCCTCCCCTGTCTTCAATAGTTTTTTATGAAATTTGGCACAGACATAGGTTGTGTCCCAGGGAAGGGCATACAGTATAGACTTTTTACTCCAGAAAATTAAGGCTCCCGAGAATTTAAAAAAATCAAAAAATAATCGACGTTGCGGGCATCAGCTAGTATGAAATATTGATTTTTATGTTGTTTTTTCAGGAGGTGGAGGGCGCGCAGCCGGGCACAGTGGTGGCGGTGAGCAAGGTGGGCTACAAGCTGCACGAGCGCTGTGTGCGGCCCGCCTTAGTGGGCGTGGCCAAGGGCTCCTCCTAGTGTGGACACGCCTTTACAACGGTATAGCGGCGATAACGGACTTTACAGCGCTTCCACATCACTTGGAGATATAAATACAGCTATAATTATACTCTATTTGTTGTATTGTGGAATGCTTATGCTCAGACTAAAGGAATGGGATAGACGGAAACCATTAGAATAAAGAAATTAAAAAAAAAATACCAGTTTATTCACGGGTGGTGTCACAGACAAAACTAGATACAAATGTAACACTTCCGTCTGTGACACCGCCCAGAAAGCATAAAAATGCATACACAGTAAGGCGCTGATTTTCAGCTGTGACCCCGATTCTAATGCGAAAAGTGTTGAAGTCCGTTTTTGACCATTTTTAAAGTGGCTCTACATTATACAGGCTCAAAGTTCCATTGAAAACCTTTATTTTGTTGATTTCGCAATTTTTTGTCCGTTTAATATTCGTCCAAACCACTTTTGTATTTTAAATCGATACTTAAAAGATTTGTGACTAATAAATTTTTAGCATTGAAAACTGTACGTATATAAAAGACCTAGCATTCTTCCATAAGCACTATTACTATGCGTTTAATCATTGTGTTGACTAGATGGTGCCAGCGAATCATCTGTTTGGATTAGGTTTTTAATTTTCGCATGAAATTTAGTTTTCCTTTCCACGGGATACAACCTATTTCTGCACCAAAATCATCAAAATTTATACGAAGAGATGGACCATGAAAGCGCATCAGACAGACAGCATTTATAATAATAGTATGGATTTTCATCATAATATCAACATTAAGTCTATCTCCTTTAGTCTGTGGGTAAAATATTGACTCTAGTTTAAATTATATTTTGTTGTACATTTGTTACGAAATGGATGTATGTTTTGTTATTTAACATATCAGCAACAGTAATTAAAGTCAAAGAATTTCTTGTTTTATAATATTTATTTTCCATTAAACTGTATTTAAAAAGAAAATATTTTCGAACATCTAATCATATAAGATTATAATGTCTTTAAAATGACGGATACAAGAACCAAAGGGCTTTATTTATAGAATATCTATACAAAATAAATAAAAAAACGCAAATATAGTGTTTTTATGTAAATAAGTACGAGAGAAAGTTATAATATTAGGGTTTAAAGTATGAAATTGCCGATTTGTACCGACAAATTGAAATGCGTTTTTTTTTAAATTTAACATATTTAGTTAATCAAAATAATTACCATTATTATCTATACGTTGCTGCCATCTAATAGGAAGGTCATTTATGCCTTTGCGATAGAACTCTGGTGATCTAGATTCGACAAACTGTGTGAAAGCATTTTGTACTGCCTCCTGAGAAGAAAACATTTTATTACGTAGAAAGTTGTCCAAATCACGAAAAAAATAGTAGTCCGTTGGAGCAAGGTCTGGCGAATACGGAGGGTGACGAATAATACTTCATACTAATATTATAAATGCGAGTCAGTTTGTTTGTTGGTTTGTTGGATTGTCCTTCAATCACGCTTCAACGTTGCAACGGATCGACGTGATTTTTGGCATGGGTATAGTTGAGGACCTGGAGAGTGACATAGGCTTTTTATCCTGGAAAATTAAGGAGTTTCCGCGGGAATAATAAAGAACTTAAACCACGCGGACGAAGACGCGGGCATCAGCTAGTGGTTTCTAATTGCAGTTCCTGTAGAGTTAAAACGGTTTTTCGTGCTGTATGAGGTCTCGCGTTATCATGGAGCAGTAATGGTGAAGATCGATTCATGAGTCGGGGCTGTTTCACTGTTAGTTTTGCTATCATTGTTCGGAGTTCGGCACAGTAGACATCTGCCGTTAATGCTTGACCAGATCGGAGAAAGCTATATTGAATAACACCATGCTGAGACCACCAAACAGTTACCATTACCTTTTTATTGGTAAACTTTGCTTTAGGACACTGTTGCGGCATTTGACCTGAAGTCAGCCATTGCATTTTCGCTTACGGTTATTGTAAAGAATCCACTTTTCATCACATGTCACAATTCGATCCAATATTCCTTCATTTCTGTATCGATTCAACACGGCAACACGAGTTTCAACACGCGTTTCTTTCTGCAGATCAGTACAATCATGAGGCACCGATTTTTCATATTTTTTTATTTTATTGATTAGACGCAAATGAGTCAATATTGTTAGTAAGGTAACGTTAAACCATGCCGCTAATTCCTGGGTAGTTTGGCTCGGATCGGCTTCCACCATCTCTTTCAATTAATTGTTATTCACCTGTGTGGGCGGTCTTCCACATGGTTCGTTCTTCAAATCAAAGTGGAAGAAAGCGTTTAAACGAAAATCGCACGGTGCGTTCATTAGCAGTCCCCTCTCCAAACGCAACATTGATATTGCGAGCTGTTTCTGCCGCGTTAGTTCCGCGTCGGAACTCGTATTCAAAATCAGTTGAATTTTCGAAGTATCCATCTTTTTTGTTTAAGCTGAATAAAAAAAACAACTGAAAGTCGATAACCGAATGTTGCACATTTTTAAAAAGAAGAACTACAAAGGTACCATGTGAAAAAAGTTTCACTCAAAAATCTCAAACCAATGAGGGTACTATGTCAATTCGAAGTACCTATTACAGTAAAACGGCAATTTCATACTTTAACCCCTATTATTAAAAAAATTGCAATGTAGAATTACTTTACGATGCTTTATGCGGCCAATCTTATGCACATTATATTTTTTACTAGCCGATGCCCGCGACTTCGTCCGCGTGGATTGAGGATTGGTTCCCGGGAGAACTCTTTAAATAGTAGCCTATGTGTTATTCCAGACTAATCTATCTCTGTGCCAAATTTCATCCAGATCCGTTCAGCCGTTGGCGTGTTTGAGTAACAAACATCCATCCATCCAAACTTTCGCATTTATAATATTAGTATAGATTCCAAGAAAGCATTTCAAGCTTTATTAAAATTATTGTTTACTTTACGGGATCGTGGATTATAATGTATTTTTTTAAATTCCAATATGTTAGTATAGTTTCAGTTTAGCAACAAAATCACACAGTTGTCCAACAAGGTGCAACTGTATGGTTCTTAAACTGTGGTAGTATTTAGTTTGTAGTAGTTACTTTGTGTGTGTATGTTTGTATGAGCGGTATGTGTATATGAATAGTTGTTACTGAATAAAGTGAACTGTTGTTGATTTTACTTTGTTTTAATTGAGTTCATCATCTTTATGGGCACATAATATAGTCCCACAAACTTATCAAAATTAAAACAATTTTTTATGCCTGTATATAATAATAGTGTTTTTTTTATTTTATAGCGACGCTGTCGCCGGGTCAAACGACTATAATTTTTTACGACCAATTATAGTCCGGCGAACTTATAACAGGCCCTTGATAAAATAAATAAAAATTATTACGGCCTCAGTCCATGACAGACAATCGGTGATCGATTTTTCGTCGAAAAAAAATGAAACATAGTTTGCAATATTGAAACGCACACGTCCTACAAAAATCCCAGTAGGCCATCATTGCTTATTACCATAATGGTAGGATTTTCTTGGGATGCTAATGTATTTCTTTTTATTACCTACTTTTTTTACTGTCTTGATGGTACAGTGGTTACGTGGTTAGGCCCGGACTTCACCTGAGCGGAGACGAGACGAGAGGAGAGATTATTATTATTATTATTAAACTCTTTATTTGTACCACACATAACAAAAGTAAAATACAGAAAACATAAAATAAAACAAAGAAGTACAAAGGGCGGCCTTATTGCTAAGTAGCAATTTCTTCCAGGCAACCTTATTAGGAGAACACAAGGAAACAATTAGATTGCAGGTGGCGCAAAATTATACGAATACTACATACAAAAAAAAAATATTACATAACAATACATAGACAACAATACACAAATATCTTAATACATACAATGCATACATATATTATAAACTAACAAATATTATTATACATATAAATACCATAATATGAACTTAAATATACAATTACATACATATACTTACAATAAAATTAAATATAAACTAAAGTCGTCTTCAATTAGCAAGGTAATACGTCCTAAGAGCATTTTTGAACACCCCCAGCGATTTCGACTGTCTTATATTCAGTGGGAGTGCATTCCACAGTTCAATTGCCTGCACAGTGAACGAATTTCCAAAAAATTTGGTTTTATGTGAAGGCATTTTCAGAGTAAGCGTTCGACAAGTTCTCATGTCTGACTGCACCCCAATAAATTGAAACTTCTCTTTAAGATAAGAAGGAGTTTTTAGGTGAAATAAAACACAGTACAGAAGAGAGAGAACATGCATATCCCGGCGACGGCGAATAGGGAGCCACTTGAGCTTTTGGCGGAATTCAGATACGAACCGAATAGCGAGATTTTGAAGTCGCTCAAGTTTGTTAAGTTGGTCCTGGGTCAAATTAAGAAAGCTTGCATCACCATAATCGAGAATAGAGAGAAGGAGAGATTGTGCTAACATAACTTTGGTTGGAATTGGCAAAATATTGCGCAATCGGCGCAGCGAGCTCATGACAGCAAATGTTTTTCTGCTAATTTCCTTAACCTGTACAGACCAGGATAGTTCAGAATCTAAATGTATACCGAGATCTTTAACAGAGGCGCAGTAAGGTATAGAAACACCATTAAACACAATCGGTGGGAGGCCTTGCAAATCAACTCTGGAAATGAACCCTGGACTGCCAATAATAATTGCCTGGGATTTGGCAGGATTCACACAAAGCCCATATTGTTTACTCCACCCAGAAATGGCAGCAAGGTCACTATTTATGGCGGAAATAGCCGAACCAAGTTCCTCCAGAGGTGCAGACCGATAAATTTGGATATCATCTGCATACATGTGATAGAGAGAAGAGATATATGGAGTGATAGAATTAATGAAAATAGCAAATAATAAAGGAGACAACACGCCACCCTGAGGTACCCCGGCCGTCACATCACACCACGACGAAAAGGTCTCGTCGATTCGAATGCGCTGACGACGACCATTGAGGTAACTCCGAAACCAATCAATCACCGACGGGGCCATGTTAAAAGATGAACGTAACATACTCAGCAAAATATCGTAATCCACAGTATTAAATGCATTGCTAAAATCAAGCAACGTTAAAATTGTGAGCTGTTTATTGTCCATTGCCCAACGAATGTCATCGGTAACCTTGACTAGCGCTGTAACCGTACTATGACCAGGACGAAATCCAGATTGTAAAGGACTGAGAAGACAGTGCTTATTAAGGAATAGACTTAGCTGCTGATAGACTAACTTCTCAAGAACTTTTGAGAGAAATGGTAAAATAGAAATGGGACGAAAATCATTTACAGATGATGGTTTTAGTTTTTTGGGAAGAGGAATAATTTGTGCATTCTTCCATGCATCAGGAAATTCGCTGGTGCTAATAGAACAATTCAAAATGTGGGTAAGAATAGGAGAGACAACGTCAAGGATAGGAACAATCATATTACGGCTGACGCTGTCAGTACCGATAGCATTCGATGAGATAGACAATACGTTCTTCTTAACATCACACTCGGAGAATGACTCGAAACTAAATGGAAGAAAGTCAGGAGTTGATGATGATGAAAGAATACTAATAGTGCACTGTTTTTCGTCACTATCAATTACATCACAAGTAGAAAAGTGTTTATTAAGGAGATCAATATCAATATTAATAGAAGGTTTATGGGATGCTTTACCTACTCCAAGTGACTCGAGAAATTTCCAGGTTTTAGCAGTATTGCCATGTTCGACTGACTTATGTATGTGGCGTCGTTGAGCATCTCTACACAATGTATTACAGCGATTCCGAGCTTTATGGTATTTGAGCCGGTTGGCGTCGGAGTCATTTAATTTAAATTTAAATTTGGCAGAATTCTTTTTATCCATGGAGATTTTAATCTCGTCCGATAGCCACGGGGCCGGTAAATGTTTTATTTTAACTGGTCTTAAAGGAGCATGCGTATCGTAGAGCTGTGTCACCAAGGCGTTAAAAATGTCAACTTTACGGTCAATCGGTTCAACACCCCTGATAGCATCCCAGTTTAAATGCTTAGCGTCATCGCAAAGACGACCCTTGTCAATCCCTCCAAAGTTACGCTGCAGAAGAATTCTCGATTTGGCTTTGGGAGGACGTAATTTGTACGAAAGATAAATCAAATCATGATAAGAGAAAGCGTCAGCCGAACACTGCCCATGCTTAAAGACGAAATCCGGAGAAGAGACCATAATTAGATCGAGAAGAGAGGGAGTACAGCCCGGAGAGAAGTGAGTAGCAGAGAGGGGTAGGACATGTAAATTACAGGAATCTACTGCAGTCAAAAGTTTCTTACTCCGATAATCGTCCCTGAGCAAGCAGGTATTAAAATCTCCCATAATAATAGTTTGGCTGTACGAGGGAACTACCTTTTCTAATAAATTTTCAAAGGAATGAAAGTAATTAGGTTGAGAGGGAGGAGAGTAAAATACACCAAGAAGGATTTTAGTATGTGATAATGAAACTTCCACTAATAAGTGCTCGGCCGCATCGGGTTCAGGAGGCTGTGAAGACGAACTAACAATAGCGAAAGGAAAGTGAGATCGCAAGTAGATCGCTACTCCACCACCTCCCTTACCAACACGGTCATTGCGAATAAGTCGAAAACCAGGCAGCGAATATGACGTTGAGGGTAAGCAGGTTTTAAGCCAGGATTCGGAGACTAGAATAGCATGTAAATTGAGAGATTCAAAAGACGCAAGCATGTCAGGATAATGAGCCGGGATACTTTGTGCATTTATATGAACGACATTGAAGTTTTTCATACAGTCTGAGAAACAAGAATCTAAGGTAATATCGAGTGGAAGGAAAGATGTACTGTGAAAACTAGCATCACTGGACAATTCACCACTAGACGCAGATTGAAAAAGATCACTATCTATGTCCAAGCTGGAAGACGACATAAAATAATAAATAATATATAAATATAATAAATAATAACTACTTAGTTTATAAAAAACAGAGGCGGCTCGTGAAAGATCATATTGGGAGTTCACTAAAAAAAAAGAAAATGCTTACCAATTATTTGTAAATGAAGTCCATTCGGCGGTCATTACGTTATATTGTTCCATTTTAATCGCCTACACTATTTACATAAATCACAGTCTTTTCCACATAAATACACAACACAATAATTAGTCACCTCCGTTTCTTTTAGTGTCTATCAAATAATTATGTAAGTGAAGTCATCATATTTTATTAACCAAGCAATCTCGAGAAAGATAAAATAATTATGTACACTATTTAAAACAACAATACAGATTTTCTAGCCAATGTACAATGATCCGACGCACTCGCGAAGAAATCAAAATAAATTTACTTTCGTATTTTGTGTTTTGTTTACATTTTACCGGCATAAAAAAAAAATACTCGCGAGTTTTAACTTTCTTCGTGACAACAGGCCATGTCATTTAGTCGGGTAATATCGCGAATGCGTACTTCGTGTCAGGAGCGCCGCTCCATATTTACCAAATGTCTCATACAAATCTTTTGTCTCACGCGCCGCTCGCATCGAATGTTCTCTTTTACTCTCATTACATTTCAATAAGAACGTTGTACTAAACTTTCGTCTATAGGAGCGTTGTTCTAAGCGCTCCACTTAACAAAAATACCATGTATTAAATTTGTGTTGATTGATGAAATAAGTAGTAAAGTAGGTAGGTAGGTTGGATATTCATGATTAAAATGACAATGGGAATAGATTTAAATATAAAAATATTTATAACGTTTATAGCAAAGTTTATTTGATTATTATACCTACCTAGTACCTATGTATTTTTTTTAATTTGGTGGGAGTTCACTGCACCAGCGCTCCTTTGAGCGAGCCGCCTTTGATAAAAAAACAATTAAAATAAATATACAAAGACTTAACTTAGTGTTTTCTAAGATTACTAACATAATCTGCCAGCTGCTCAACAAATAGAATTTTTATAAGAAGAAAAGTAAAACATTTGAACAGAAAATAACACATAAAAAATAAAAATAAAAATAGCAAAACAAAAACAGATTTAACAAAAACACCAACAGTGTGCCGCAAGCTTTATATGCACAACACAAGATAACTTTCAAATTTCTAAACGAATTGTCAAGCGACGGGCTATCGCCAAACGTCAATGTCAGTTGCGTTATGTCATAATATGTCAATATCGTACTTTCAAAACAATTCAATAAATTTCGAATTAAATCCCACAGCTTGATCGTAGTAACTAATACCTGATCTGTGAGCTTGATTAGAGGTATTGATTCTATCAGATTCTAAGAGCTGCTTACAAGCAATAACGGGTAATATTTTCAAAAATAAAGTTCAGAACTTCCAAATTATACTAAATATTAAAGAGACACTCCACCACTGCCATTATAATGGCTTAGATGTAGCATTAGCTTGGATACCAGGACACAAAGGTATACATGGGAATGAACAGGCTGATATGTGGGCTAGGCAAGCATCCCAAAGCGGGTCTCCAACTCATAATAAAATCTTTGCAAGAGATATCATTCCTTTGGCTAAAAACTACATGTATAAAAACTGGAATACAAGGTGGAAAAATACACAGTTAAATACAGCTAAACATTATAGACATATTCAGCCTGATATTCCCAGCAAACCTTGGTTTTTTAAATTTAAAAAGCTGAGCAGGAGGACAATATCTGTATTATGTAGACTACGACTGGGACACGTTTGTACTCCGGTGTTTCTTAATAAAATTCGGGTGAGAGATGGCTCGCTTTGTGAGTGCGGTCTGGATGAGGGCACAGTGGATCATATATTCTTTAATTGTACCAAACATCCTACATCTTTGTACGATATACTACCCTATAGTATCCCTCGCCCAATCTACTTCCCATATCTCCTTTCTTTCCCAGACCCTTCAGTTCTGAGAAGTTTATGTAACTATATAAACTGTTATGATATTAAACTGTAGGAAATTTTCTAACATCTATGTTCAATGTTTAGTAGCCCCGGTGATTGACATTTTGTATTTTCTTGATCAGTGCTAATCTATACCTACTAACAGCTGTCTATTATACTAATTATATATATGTATATAAAATTATAATTATATTTGTGTTGTCCTGGTGGTGACTAGGTCTAACAACGGAAAAGTCTCAAGAATCTCAAGAACCGAGCAATTTACACGTTGTTTTCTCCAAGTTAACATTGACACTGGCGGAATTACTGCGGACCACTAAAGCGCAGTACTAAAGGCCATAGATAAGAAAAGAAGAAGAAGAAATTTCGAATTTACCTTCAAGTTTGTTACTCAAAATCAACAAATAAAAAAGCGAAGAGGTAAAACATACAATCATAGCTATACAATAATTCAGATACAAAAAGGCTTAACAAGTAGTCGCTACGGCACACCAAGAGGGACACTATAACATTGAACCAGTAGTGTTCACGTTCTATTTCTTGATCACTCTCTTGACACGAGGGTTGGCGCTTCTGGAATCCTTTGGAGCCACAGCAGTAGCCGCAGACACAGGCGCGCCGGAAGACCCAGATACAATCTGAACAGAGGCCGGAATTGCGTTCAACTCAGATATAGTGGTGATTCGATGCCTTTTCCCATCTGAGTCGAGCACCATGATGTTGCCCTCTCTGGTCCAGCACTTAGCTACGCCGAATCGCTGCCGCGCCGCCAAGAACGTCTTGTGGCGACTTCTGATGAGAAACTCAGACAAGGTCAGCCCGGTGCCCTTCAAGCCTGTTTTAGCCGACCAGACTTTGTCCCTCAATGCCAGCTCTTTGAATTTTATAAGCACAGCCCGAGGCTTATCATTACCAGCCCGACCCAACCGATGACAGCGGGTTAAGGAATCTGGAGTAAGCTGTGGTAACCCAAGGTGATCCGCTAGCAACTTAGAAACAGATGCGGTAGGATCCTCTTTCTCAGCCTCTGCGACACCGTGAACAAGAAGTATTTTCCTCCTGAACCGCATCTCAAGCTCATCTTGCTGCCTTGCCAAAAGCTCGACCTGCAGCTGCAAGTTTTCCAATGCTGTCAGGACGAAGGAACGAAAAGCCCCAAACTGAGCATTCAAATTTGATGTAGGGCTAGTAGCTGGTATAGCACCCTTCAACTCTTTTTGGAATTCCGCCATCCTGGTATTAAAGTGATCTGTGATTTCACTTAAAGTAGTTTTAATGGACTCCATAGTGCAATTTCAGTGAAAAGTGAGGTTAAGTTAATCACAACACAAGGTGGGCACTATTATAAATGGTGTAAGTTTCTGCACAAATATTTGTAGAAAGCTGGCAGACTTAGATTAACTATAGGTACATAGAAATATTAGTTATTTTATGCACTTTAATAATTTTAAAGAATATTAAAATCAGAGCACACAATTATATGTCTACTTTATTCAAAGCCTACCCACAGAAAAAAAAATGTGATTTAAACAACCAATAGAATTTCGTTATTCCCACATCTCGTCTCCGCTCAGCTTCAGTGGATACCACTGAGCGGAGATGTATCATATTTGTAAGGCGCGATCGATGCGGAGATGTGAGCGCCGCACGCAGCTGTCCCGCTCTACCCAGCATACATCTCCGCTCTTGCCAGGACACATATCCACTCCAGCCTAGCCAGTATCCATCCCCGCACGGCTTCGGTGGATACACACTAGCTGAAAAACATCTCTTCTCGTCTCCGCTTGGGACATCTCTGCTTTGGTGGAGTCCGGGCCTAAGCATGTTCGACTGCGGCTGACGAGATCCCGGGTCAGGCCATAAGTATAGCCCGGACTCCGGAGTTAGAAAGTTGGCGGTACTGCACTTCCGTGCCTCGGAGAGCACGTTAAGCCGTCTGTCCCGGTTATTATCACTAACATGAGTCGTTAAAGCCCGCCAATCCGCAGTCGGCATTGGAGCAGCGTGGTGGGTCTAAGCTCTAATTCCCTCTCTCCTATGAGACTGGAGGCCTGTGCCCAGCAGTGGGACGTTAATGGGCTGTAGTGGTGATGGTGGTGCCTAATGTAGAGCATAAATAAAACACAATATAATCTTACAACAAATATCTTTGTTTATTCAACATACACACAATCACTCGGTCTTTTTTGTGTCCACTTTCCAAAATCGACAGTCTCCAAACATTTCCTACCAAACTCTAATTATAATGAGGAAATCAGACATCTCTAACACTTCTTATAATTAAATAATTATAGCTACAGCTATCATATTATATTATATAACCAAGAAATAATTTTTTTATCTTGAATGTGCCCATTTCATGGATCTTATTTTAATACGTGTTTTGAATTTCATAGTTTAGTTTTCAAAGTCTGCCATCTGTATTTAGCCAGGTCTAGTTTTTGATTGGCAGAATTTCAGGGTCTTTTGAGAACACTTGCAGGTTCAACCACACGCTAGATCCGGAGCTGGCTTGTTGAGAACTAGCAGGTTTAGACACCGGCTGGCACGTCTAGACTCTGGGTGGCATGTCTTAACACTCTTGGTGGGAGGTCTAGACAGTGGGTGGAATGTCCAGACAGCGGGTGGCTAGTCTAGACATCGAGTGGCACGTCCTAACACGCGTGGTGGGAGGTCCAGACAGCGGGTGGCAGGTCCAGACAGCGGGTGGCAAGTCCAGACAGCGGGTGGCAGGTCCAGGCAGCGGGTGGTAGGTGCAGACAGCGGGTGGCGCGTCTAGAAGCCCTCCTGGTAGGCTTTGGAGTCGAGCCGCGCCTGCAATAGCTCGAGCTGGCGGCGCGCCTCGCACTGAGGGAAGTTGTTGAGCTCGTAGTACTGAGGAGCGATCCGGAGCAGCCACTCCGCTGAAAACAAACACCATCAGCATTATTATTATGTTTTACTAGCTGATGCCCGCGACTACGTGTATTGAGGTTTTTCGGTTCCCGCGGGAGCTCCTTAATTTTCCGGGATAAAAAGAAGCTCATGTGTTATTCCAGATCTATGTCCCGGGATATTAAAGAGTTCCCGCGGGAACCAAAAAACATCAATCTCATCCCTTGGAAACATCCTATTTGTGTACCTAATTTCATCAAAATCAGTTGAAAAGATGGGACGCAAAAGACAGACACACTTTCGCATTTATAATATTAGTATGGATTTTGAAGAATACTACTCACGCTTGATATCGGTGACTGTGCGGATATAATTCTTGGTGGTTAGCACAAACTCGTTGTATATGACCCAGTCGGGTTTGTGGTCCAGACACGTGGACGGGTGCAGTTGTACAACTTGGTTGTCCTTCACTGTCAGATAGTGGCCCGTTCGCTCCAGGTGCGCCACCTACAAACAATAGGGTGTTTTTTTAAATAGTAGTTTAATTTAATTACATCGTAACTAAGGTTAAAGAAAAAAAGATTAATCATACTAATATATCAAGTAAGGTCCAAAGTATTGCCAAATCTGTGTGCCAAAAATGAGAAGGGTAGTCTGCCACACAGTGGCGTGCAGTTCATGGAGGCATAAAAGCACTGCTTACCCAAGTGGAAATTTGTCAGTGCTCATTTTTTGTCAAGACAGACAGTAAATAGGTATTCTGACTTACCAGTGCCTACCCAAGCATCAAACCCTGTGCACGCCACTGCTGCCACACTGGCCAATTCACACACCTTCATAAACTTTTTGAATAACTCTAGAGCATGCAGGTTTCCTCACGAAGATTTCCTTCACTGTTTAAAGCAAGTGAACTTAAACTTCTTCAAACTCCGGAAAGTCAGAGCTGCATGCCCAGGAATCGCACCCCCAACTACTATATATATGATCTCTATATCATTTTCGCAGAATATTCAACCTAATTTTAATAGAATACATTTTGACAGATTGCAGAATATAATACCTATATTATAAGATTTTTTATTTTAAATATTAATTCATAATTGAAAGTATTTGTTTTACCTGCATGAAGAACCCATTTACGAGTGCTTTCCTAATGTTAATGTAGTAGTCTTTGCTCGTGAACTCTGTGCTTGTCCTTTTCAGGTTGAACCTGGAATAACAACAGTTTGCTTATTAGGACAGTTTATATAAACATTGAATATACATAGGTGCTTTCGAATTAAATAAAAAAAAATAGAAGTAATACAATAAGATACAGAGTAGATAACTATATCACTGTTCATGTTAAATGCAAATAAATTAATCTGAATCAGCCATATTGGAGATGTCTCTCAACAAGTTTTTGTAAAACGCGAAAACGAAAGTTATCGAATTTCGAAATTTATCTTATTTAATTTATTATTTAAATCTAAGGAAAACAGTGGTCAAAACAAAGAAAATAAAAATGGCAGTCAAAGATTTAAAGAAAACATTCTGATTTAGAATCAAATACACACTTTTTCCCAAATTAGTGATTGTTAACAAACTTCCAAAAAAGGAGGGAGTCCTCAATTATAGTATTCTAGTATTATAGAGTAGCACTTCATTCAAATTACATCTTGAATAAATAAATAATGTCTTGAATAAATTACATTATAACGTCAGGCTTTGTAGACCAAGGAACAGGAATGTAATGTAATTAAATGTAATATTATGTATTATGTAAATTGTTAAGGCGCATAGTGTAAAGGCGCCGTTACACTAAAATCTCACCCCAGTTGTTTGTTTTTAAGTCGCTTGATACACAAGAAACCTTTTTGTAGTACGACCCAAGGGGCGAATTATTAAATAGTATTTTTCGCCATTTTCTTCTAACTTTGTCACGCGTGGTGAGCGCTGTAGGTTTAGAGAAGAGAGGTCCTGGGCTTGAGCCCCGTTTGGGTCAGCTCGGGTCCGCTTGAGAATTTATAATTTCTGAATTTTCTCTGATCTGCAGCCCGATTCTGTAACTCAGTGGCTATCAAAAAATGAAGGCCACTGACTTATATTTTTTATCCATTGAAGGTTTGCTATGAAACATTATTTTATTTTTTTCATAGTGGACCTTCAATGGACAAAAAATATATGTCAGTGGCTTTCATTTTTCGATAGCCACTGAGTTACAGAATAGGGGGGCTGGTCTGGTGGGAGGCTTCGGCAGTGGCTAGTTACCAGTCTACCGGCAAAGTTCCGTTACGATGCCGTGCCAATAAGGCAATAAATAACATGCACCAGCGTGATCACTCATCATGTGGGCATGTACGGACATGTACGGCAGAGCCCCCTGCATGCGATTTCAGTCGCCTGGCGTCAATACGCCAGCGTCTTTGGGGCGGCCAGAAGGGCCAAGGGAGGGGAGGGGAGGAGGGGTGGATTAGATGTGGTTAATATAGCACGTAGCGCAAAAGCATAGCACGCTTTTTTTCCATAGCACGGACAGCATGCTATCCGAGGAGCCTCTATGAGGCTACGGTACTACGGATATTGCACGATCGCGCGCGGTGGTTCGTAGTTCCTTAAAATTAATATACATTACATAGTCATGAAAACATAAACAAGTGTTACCATGGAAGCATGTACATAACGTAACGGCGAAAGTTTGATTTTACTCCCCATAATTTTTCATACCCTGGGCTTATATGTCACTGTAAGATTGTGAAAACCGTCAAATTGCAATCTAACGCTTTTGATCTCGATAGATTGTAAACTGTCGAAAGATTGTGAACCGTTCAATGTTCTGAGTGTCAATTTTTTTTAATATTCGTTGTATTTATGTTGTCTTGTTTCTTTCTTGTAGGTCAGGTTAGGGCTCGACACAAATAATCAGGTAGTGCACTTACGTTCTATCGGGTTAATATACCTAACAGATTACAATCTACCGAAAAATAATGCGTTAAATTGTAATCTTTCGACAGTTTACAATAGATTACTCGCTAGTTAGATTATAATCTGACGGTTTTTACGATTTTACGGTGACATATATGTCGGAGATTAAAATGAAAATGATTATTATGTAAAGCGCCATCTATCCGGTATTAGTTGTACTAGTTTAAATTCAATCACTCAATTGACTCAAAAGCGCCATCTATAGCGAGCTCGGGTATTGTTAGTACTCAATTATTCAATAGTCTCATTTTGACTCAATTAGTCAATTGACATACTTTCATGCCTGGATGGGGTTGGTGTGGCGGGGGTGATGACTCGAAAGGATGAGGGGCCGGTGCCCATCGGGACAGTGATTCTTGAGAGCTTGGTGGAGCATGGTCTCCCAGTAATACCGCCGCGCCGCGCCAAACCTATCGTTCGCTATATTATACTTAGTGCTACTATTTAGGTACTTAGTTAATCTACAAAGTGTTTAAAGTGATTTATGTTTGAGCTACTGTGTTAATTCTAACTAGCCTAATATTCTACAAAGTGTAAAGTGTGTGTAGTGTGTGCAATAAATAACGTGATCAGCTTCTCGCGTTTATTTGTCCGAGTACCCACATAATGCAAACAGATCAAGACGAAGAACATGCCCACGATGATGAGGTGCCACCTCGGCCTCCGTCATCAGAAGTGGGATCGCCTCGGGCTCCAGAGAAGCCTGATGATTTACTGAGTGTATTATTGGATTTACAAAACGAAAAGATGAAACAGTTAATCGAGGCGATTAAACTACCCTCCGCGCCGAAACTATCTCTGCCCGATTTCAATCCTGAACACCAAGATACGGATCCACGAGCATGGTGCTCCACGGTAGACCTCTGTATGTCTGAGAAGCCTCTCCAGGGTGGCGCGCTTGTGATTGCTTTGAGTAAGGCGATGAAAGGAACTGCATCTACGTGGCTATCGCAAGTATCTTATGCCGGTATTACTTGGGACCAGTTTAAGGACATTTTCCTAGCGAGATTCGACAATAATGAAACAAGTGCTGCAACCTTAATTAATTTGAATAATAGTCGTCCAAAAGAAAACGAGTGTCTAGCTGCGTACGGAAGTCGTTTGATGTCAACAATCATGACTGCATGGAAAAATCTTAGCACTGAGGAGATAGCGGTGTCGTACGTGCTCGCCCATTTAGCACGATTTGATAATCGCTTGCAAAGAGTGGCCTTCACTACCGATATTACCACCCGTAACAAGTTACAACAAGAATTGAAGGTGTTTTCTATTTTAAAACGAAAACAAAGTAACGAAAGTGAAGTACCCTCATATTCTGATAATAAGCGATTTAAACCTACAACATCGAAAGACTTTCGCTGTAATTTCTGCGGGATCCGGGGCCACAAGGCAGCACTTTGTAGAAAAAGGAAATATCAGGAAAATCTCACAAAGAAATTTCAACCCAACTCTGACAAGACCTCCCAATCAAGCAAATCAGTAGTGTGTTTCCGATGTGGTGAACGGGGTCATGTATCGACCCAGTGCGGCGGCGGTGGTGCCGGCAGAGTCGGCGGCAGCGCGCGCGGCGCCGCGGGCAGCGGCACCAGTCCTGCGGTGTCTGAGCGGCGACGCGTGGATGCATGCGAGATTCGCCCGGTCACCGGTCGATTAAATCAATCAGGTCAGTCGTTTTCATTTTGTTATGATTCTGGTGCCGAATGCTCTCTCGTCAAAGAAGGTGTTGCGAATAGGTTATCAGGTGTGCGTCATAATAAAATCGTTAACATTACCGGCATTGGAAATTCATGTGTTGATAGTAAATTGCAAATTTTAAGTAAGGTTACGATTGATGGACATAATTTAGAAATTTTGTTTCACGTAGTATCAGATGAGTTTTTACATTTCGATATTATGGTAGGTCGTGATATTTTAAAGCTTGGTTTTTCAATTACGATGACTGCGGACACTTTTTCTATTTCAAAGTGTAAGATTGTTGATGAATGTAGTATTTCTAATTCGGATATTGATTTTTCGAATATTGATACGGATATACCAGCTGAGGATAGATCGCGACTATTGTCATTGCTTAAAGAGTATTCAGATGCTTTTATTAACGGATTACCGCGTTCGAGGGTCACAACCGGGGAACTAAAGATTCGTTTAGTAGATCCGAGTAAAACGGTTCAACGTCGTCCTTACCGCCTTTCGCCTGATGAGCGACAGTTAGTTCGTGATAAAATTAATGAAATGTTAGATGCAGGTATTATCCAACCTAGTTGTTCACCTTTTTCGAGTCCCATAATATTAGTTAAAAAACGAGACGGTACAGAGCGATTATGTGTGGATTATCGAGAACTAAACAGCAACACGGTACCCGATCGCTTTCCTTTACCTATTATTTCGGATCAAATCGCGCGTTTATGTGGGGCTAATTATTTTACGTGTCTAGACTGTGCCAGTGGGTTTAACCAAATTAAAGTCCATCCAGATAGCGTTGAGCTTACTGCATTTGTAACCCCGGACGGTCAATTTGAGTATCTAACCATGCCGTTTGGATTACGCAATGCACCCAGCGTTTTCCAACGTTCAGTCACTCAGGCTCTTGGTGATTTAGTGCATTCGTATGTTATTATTTACATCGATGATGTTATGATACCATCACAAGACGTCGATCAGGGTCTCGAAAGACTACGTACAGTTCTTGACATTTTAACTAAATGTGGTTTTTCTCTAAAACTTTCAAAATGTTCTTTTCTCAAACGTAAAGTCGAGTATCTTGGTTATGAGGTATCATCAGGACAAGTAAAGCCCAATCCTGGTAAAGTTAAAGCGGTTACACAGTTACCTCCCCCTGAAACTGTCCAACAATTAAAGCAATTTATTGGACTTGCATCTTATTTCCGGAAATTTATTCCAAATTTTTCGAAAGTAATGAAACCTCTTTTCTCTTTGACTACTGGTAACGGTAAACTTAATTGGAAACCAGAGCATGAAAAGATACGCCAACAAATTATCGCGATTTTGAGTGACAAACCCGTACTGATGATCTTTAACCCTGAATATCCCATAGAGTTGCACACGGACGCCAGTGCTGATGGCTACGGTGCTATTCTTTTTCAAAAAGTTGACGGTGTTTTACGCGTAGTAGAATACTTTAGCAAACGTACCACCAGTCCAGAGTCTAGATACCACTCCTATGAGCTGGAGACTCTAGCAGTGGTTAATGCCATAAAACATTTTAGACATTATTTGCAAGGTCGTAAGTTCACTGTATTCACAGATTGTCAATCTTTAAAGATGTCTCGTAACAAGATTGATTTAACTCCCCGAGTCCACAGGTGGTGGGCCTTCTTACAGGCCTTTGACTTTGATATTATTTATAGAGAAGGCAAAAAGATGAACCATGTAGATTTTCTGTCCAGAAACCACCTTCACGAGCCTTCTGCTCCAGTTAGGCCGGTTACTTTTAATAAGGTAGAACAGAAACGTGTAGACATAGCGACTCTGTCTAATAATTGGTTACTTGCAGAGCAGGAACGCGATTCCGAAATTCAAGCGATTGTTAATAAGATTAAAACCGACGAACTACCTACAGAGATAGCTAAAACTTACGAATTGCGTTCAGGTGTTTTGTTTCGTAAAATACAACGAAATGGCCGTACCCGTTGTTTGCCGATAGTGCCTAGGGAGTTTCGCTGGTCTGTTGTTAATCAGGTGCACGAGTCTATCGTACACTTAGGTTGGGAGAAGACCCTTGAGAAGGTCTTTGAACACTATTGGTTTGAAAAGATGTCTAAATTTGTTCGCAAATTTGTTGAAAATTGTATGACGTGTAGACTTTCAAAAACTAGTTCTGGAAAAGTACAGGCAGAGTTACACCCTATACCAAAAATAAGTGTCCCGTGGCACACAGTCCACGTGGACATTACAGGAAAATTAAGCGGCAAAAGTGACCGAAAAGAGTATGTGATAGTGCACGTTGACGCGTTTACTAAATTCGTTCTTTTAAACCATACCACGCGCGTCGATGCTAAAAATGCGATCGAAGCTCTTAAAGCAAGTGTTTCGTTGTTTGGGTCGCCAGTTCGTGTCATCGCGGACCAAGGTCGATGTTTCGCTAGCAAAGAGTATAGGGAGTTTTGCGATTCGCATAATATTAAATTACACCTCATAGCTACTGGCTCCAGTAGGGCCAATGGCCAAGTAGAGCGTGTGATGAGTACTTTAAAAGGGATGCTTACTGCGGTAGAGACAAGCGAGCGTACGTGGCAGGACGCACTTGGTGAGGTACAACTAGCTATCAATTGTACGATCAATCGCGTGACAAAGTCGAGTCCTTTAGAACTTCTAATAGGACGTGTAGCGAGACCGTTGTCATTGTTGAGCGCTGATGATAACGAGGTTGAAATAGATCTTTCTGACGTAAGAGAGCAGGCGGTCCAGAGCATAACTAAAAATTCAAATTATGATAAAACTAGGTTTGATGCAACTAAAGCTAAAATTGTAAGATTTAATGTTAATGATTATGTTTTGTTGAAAAATGAAGAACGCAACCAGACTAAACTTGATCCTAAGTTTAAGGGACCTTTTAAAGTCATTGAAATAATTGATGGTGACAGATATGTTCTGAAATCTTTAACTGGTAATCGTACTTACAAGTACGCTCATGACAGGCTCCGAAGTTTGCCTGAATGTGGAGTTCCCTTAGAGTTGGATAACGATAGTGACGATCATATTGATGAGGAAGCTTAAACGTACACATTGGCTAGGCGTAGCTGCAGACATCGGATGTGTCGCTTCCAAACTCTGTATTGGTGTAATGAGCATCCGACTATGTGGTGAAACCTGGGTCTCAGTGGAGACTACGGTTGGCAACTTTATGTTGCTTGGGTCTCAGTTGAGACTACGGTTGGCAACTTTATGTTGCTTGGGTCTCAGTTGAGACTACGGTTGGCAACTTTGTTTTGCTTGGGTCTCGTGGAGACTACTGTAATTGGCCTAGGGTGGCCTGGGTTTCTGGTGAGACTACAGTTGGTTACTCGATGTAGGGCGAATCCCCGTGGGGATACAAGTGATGTTATCTTGGGTGACCAATGGTCGCTACACTGCATGTGGCAGTTGGGCCTAATGTTGTACGATTAAGCAATTATTGCTTCCTTTAATGGATTGTGTAGTTATTATGTGACTGTTATTTTTGATTAGTGGGAACTTTTCATTCGGGAAAAATGATTTTGATTTTAATTAATTGTGTACAGATAAATAACGTTGCTTCATTTTGAATAACATATGTCAGGTAGGCCGAACCTTGTAGCTAGGGTGCCTCAAATGTTTCTTTTCCTTGTCGACAGATACGTTGCCACACGAGGACGCGTGATTGTCAGTTCTGGCCGTGTCGGAGATTAAAATGAAAATGATTATTATGTAAAGCGCCATCTATCCGGTATTAGTTGTACTAGTTTAAATTCAATCACTCAATTGACTCAAAAGCGCCATCTATAGCGAGCTCGGGTATTGTTAGTACTCAATTATTCAATAGTCTCATTTTGACTCAATTAGTCAATTGACATACTTTCATGCCTGGATGGGGTTGGTGTGGCGGGGGTGATGACTCGAAAGGATGAGGGGCCGGTGCCCATCGGGACAGTGATTCTTGAGAGCTTGGTGGAGCATGGTCTCCCAGTAATACCGCCGCGCCGCGCCAAACCTATCGTTCGCTATATTATACTTAGTGCTACTATTTAGGTACTTAGTTAATCTACAAAGTGTTTAAAGTGATTTATGTTTGAGCTACTGTGTTAATTCTAACTAGCCTAATATTCTACAAAGTGTAAAGTGTGTGTAGTGTGTGCAATAAATAACGTGATCAGCTTCTCGCGTTTATTTGTCCGAGTACCCACATAATGCAAACAGATCAAGACGAAGAACATGCCCACGATGATGAGGTGCCACCTCGGCCTCCGTCATATATATATGAATTTCGATAATCGAAAAAAAAAAAACGATTCTAAAGGAGGTAAACTCCAAAAACGATTTATTAAACTAGTAGTCAAATACCCAATTAGTCTACGAAAGGAAGACTTGTTGTTTTTTTGCGGTGGGTAGGCAGTGTCTCAGCGTACCTGTCCATGATCCGGCTTAGTTGCTGGCGCACGTTGTCCCCGGACTTGAGGGATCTGTAGTTGATGAAGTTATCATAACACCAGTGTGGGTCCTCCATGTCTGGAAACCATACAGTTCACAAGTTAGGTAATGGATGTAGGAATATATAAAGTTAGGTAGCTGTCGTGACTATGCTTCTATACTTCTATACTAATATTATAAAACAGATGCCTGCGACTTCGTCCGCGTGAAATAAGTTTGTAAAATACCCACGGGAACTCCCTAATTTTTCGGGTTAATATACACGGTGCTTTTTTTATAGTCGTTGAAAAGCAAACCAGTTAATGTACCCAATGCCTACAGTCCACTGGTAAAATACAAAAAAAAATAAAGAACATTTCAATGAGTTTCATTTAAAAAATAAATAAAAAATAGCTTCATTTGAAAACACCCCATAGCGCACGTAAATATGGCGCTCGCGGAACGGCGGCGCTCGAGTACCTACAGTAGCACGGCGCGGGCACGTGTCCCTAAAGGTCATTCACTTTAACGAAAATGTACTGGAATACGTGCAGTAAATGCAGTAACCTTTAAGACTATGAGTTAAGACCCTCTGCTGAGAAGTTACTTGTTAGTCAAGTACGTCAAGTTACGTACGCTACTTACGTAAAAATTGCCGAGTACCTACCAAGGCACAGACCGTGTGCCTCATTCGATCAGCTGTTTGCAATGCAAGCTCGTATTATTGATGTAGGTAGGTACTAGGTACTTACTTACTTAATTTCAATCTTCGTACTTTCGTACTTTTTACGGACTTTCGGAAACAATAATTGTTCTAAGTACATGAAATAAACATTTCATTTCAAATCCAACTAAAATGTTCAACAAGAAATGGTCGGTAGAAATGGTACCTACTTACTCGGGTTTAAAAAATAAGTAGGTGGTTCTCTTTCTGAGTCGTATTCCTCATTTCTAAGGGCCCTTTCCATTAATCACATAATGGCAAGGGTTTTGTTTTTCTTTCTTCTTAATAATAATTCGGTGGGTATGATTAGGAATTAAGTAAGTAGTCAATTGTTTCAGACTCATCAAGAAAGTACCTAGGTAACGAACTTACACTTTTTACCAGCTATTTCGATTAAAATCAACAAAATTAGGTACAGTACCTTTCCATAATTAATTCCATAGGTATGTTCATGCCACATGAGTAGATTAACACACAAACCACACAGAACAGACAAGTTTAACCTATCTTCCTGTAATGAAGTAATTATTCGAATTGCTTGCTGTTTTGCTCCAAACAAAAGAGCATGTTTTTGTAAGTCATAGAAATGTTTGAGTTTAATCACTTTCACATCACTTCGCGCTGTACCTACTGGTAGTTTAGACATCTAACACTACGCTGTACGTCTTACAGTAACTCAAGAATTAGACTTTGTACCATGTTTTAAGAAAAATAATAATTACGGAAACAACAACGAAAATTATGCGTACGTACTATACTTCCGCTTTCGCACGTTCGGTGGCCGACCCGTAACTGAGTAAATCTATTTTTTGCATTTTGCTATTTCCTGTAAAAAGGGGGCGGGGCCGATGGGTCAAAAGGATAGCGCGAGCGCATGATTGGATCTCGGTCCACGTGGACTTTTCAAATAACCATTCGCTATTGGTTCACAAAATTTCTCTTGCACGATTAATGTGAGGAAGAGAATTCCTTGAACTTGTAACAGAGGTTACTTCGCATGTACTTTCGTAAACATAATTAAACAGGATGTTTCAAATTTTTTCGAAATTTTAATAAATTTTTTTCGTTAGTGTGTGTATTGACATGAGGTCATTTTTAATATTGCTCAAGGATATCTTATATCGGACTCATAACTGGGGCCGCTTTTGCACGACGGTGACACAGGCACCGTGTATAGCCTATGAGACTCGACTCACAAATAATGTGGCTTTCTATTGGTAGCAGAATTTTCAAAATCGGTTCAGTAGATCTAGAGATTAACCCTTACAACCTCACAAACTTTACCTCTTTATAATATTAGTATAGATAATAATAGATATGCTAAAGTTTGGGCGGATGGATGGATGGATATTTGTAACTCAATTACACGAACGGATCTAGATGAAATTTGGCACAGAGATAGATTGTAGTCTGGAACAACACATAGGCTACTTGTCATCGCAGAAAATTAAAGAACCCAAAACCCTTTATCCACGCAGACGAAATCACGGGCATCAGCTAGTATCAAATATCAATCGAAAGACTGATCTGGCTTTAACTAACACAATTTAAAAAAAAGTGTGATGAGTTACAATGATGAAAAACTATTAATTTTTTTAGTTTTATGACTTGTTTCAACATAACTAATTTTTAATTTTCTGTCTTGTTTAGACATAACTATTAATTTTTTACTACAAATTAATTAGAAGTTATAGAAAATTTTTGATCACGATTGCAGCGCCCCCTGGTGGGCTATGGTCATGCAATATATATCTAAGAACCTTCGTAAGTAACTCACTCTGCTTGAAAGCGTGGTACACGTTGAGAAGCGTGAGGTGGTCGCCGTCGATGTGAGCGAAGCGCATTTTCGCTTCGTCCGCAGCTTTGCGCGCTTCGTTCGGCCGCACGAAGCATTGCGGCACTGTAACGAAGCATTGAAGATATTTAAAATAGGGATGAGTGTAATTTGTTATTTATGTTTCAAAGATTTTTATTGATTAATTATTTGGTTAATTTATTAATGACTAGATAATGCCCGCCACTCTATGCCTGTGCATTTTTTTTAAATTTCCGCCTATGCCCTTCCCGGGATGCAACCTATCCTTATACTAAATTTCAACGAAATTGGTTGAATGATGATATACCGTTAAAATGTAGCAGACAGACAGACAGACACACGTTCGCAGTTGTGATATTAGTCAGTACTAATCCGGAGTTAGGAAGTTGGCGGTGTTTCACCCCCGTGCCTCGGAGAAGAAGTTAAGCCGTCGGTCCCGGTTATTATCACTAACATGATAATAGTCGTTAAAGCCCGCCAACTCACTTTGAAGCAGCGTGGTGGGTCTAAGCTTTAAGAGAGTGGAGACCTGTGCCTAGCTGTGGGACTTTAATGGGCTGTAGTGGTGGTGGTGGTGGATTATGAATTGTGTTTTTTGAAGTTTTGTGTTTTTGAAGTTTTGCATTTGGTGAATTGTGATGTATGTGTATTTTGGTGCATGTTTTTGTAATGTACGTAGAGTGTTTTGAGTGAAGCGTATTGTTACGTGTGTTTTGAGTTGTAAGTTTAAAAATGTGTTTTTCATTTCGAGACGAGTGTTGGACTATGCGTTTCGCGACGTGATATTTGTGTTGTGTGTGTGTGTGTCTCACCGGACAGCATGGCCGTGATGGAGAGTATCTCGTTGGAACAGTTGTGGTTGCAACTTGCGATCAGCATCTTTGCGAGCTGAGGGTCCAGAGGGAACTCCGCCATTACAGCGCCCAGGTCTGTAAGGTTGCCGTCGTCATCTGCCGGTTGGAAACAATGATTGTTAATGCATTCTTGCTATTATAAACTAGCTGATGCGCGGGACTTTGACCGCGTGGATTGAGATTTAATTTTCGAGCATAAAAATAAGCCTATGTATTCCAGACTAATCTTATCTATCTCTGTGCCAAATTTCATCCAGATCCGTTCAGCCGTTCTGACGTGATTGATTAACAAACATCCATCCATCCATCCATCTAAACATTCGCATAATATTATAATACTAGCTGATGCCCGCGACTTCGTCCGGTGCCTCGTACGGCATAAGAGGCGCGCGGCTACGAGCTACAACCTGTGCCCAGCGGTGGACATCCACGGCCTGATGTGTAGATGCTAAGGCCACTCACCCAGCGCAGCCAAGTAATTGAGCAACTCGAGCGCGCGCATCAGCGTCTCGGGCGCGGGCGGGTCCATGAAGTCAAAGTGCACCAGATCGTCGATGCCCAGCTTTTTCAACTGCAAAACTACAGATCCTAAGTTTGATCTGCAAAATGCAACGCGGGCGGCATTAGGGCACAGCTTACACTGACAGACCAGTTGGTGTCACGTAAAAAGAGCTCCAGAGCAAATTATGGAACGAGCTTCCGTCTTCTTTGTTCCCTCATGATTAAAATGTGGGGCTCTTAAACAAATATCTCAAAAGGCGGCGACGCATTGGCGGATCCTCTGGTGCTGCAAATGTTTATGGGCGGTGGTCACTTGACATCAGGTGCAGATAAAAAAAGGACCCAAAGAAGGAAGGAATGGTAGGAAAAAGAATACCCTGCTGAGTTTGTTGTGGGCGTTGTCAGACCAGCCCGCCTATTCTCTCTCAGCGGCTATTAAAAAATTAAAGCCGTTAACATATATATGTTTTCATCCCATCTATTCGAAGAGGACGACTTGGTTCGCCTTTAAGTGCGCCCAAAGGTGGTGTTTTCTATAAGGAACTTATAGCGGGCAGAAATGAGCTTTTAACCTCTTTATTTCAAAAAGTGCACCGCAATTATCTTTTCCGCGCACTTTTTGAATTTGGAACATCTTAGTGTTCAACGCTAAAGAAATCGAACGCAAATATTGTTTGAATAGAGACTGAATGGTACGACGACCCATTCCCATAGTAGCGCCGCCGGATGCGCGAACTATACAGGCCGCGTTTTCGTAAATTTTCACGGATTGTTAAAAATTCAGGGTTTCATTTTGAAAAATGAGTTCTTCAAATTACAGTGAAAGTATAGAATTAGCTCCTGAAAGTATTAGAACTGACGCAAGAAATGTGATCTAATACTTGCAAAATCCCGGGAGAAATATATGAAAGCCTATGGAGAAACTTTGGAATTTTATTGAATGGAGAAACGCAAGAGGCGCCATTTCACTTTCTCATAAAGGGTGATGAAAAGTAGAGTGTATCATTCCGGCGCAAAATATTTTTAGGCTCGGGCGACGTACGTAATCCCTCGCTACGTTCAGGATTCTACTAAAGAATCCCTCGCTTCGATCTGGATTCAAAAAAGCGCCCTCGCCGTTAAAATATAATTTTGCTCTCTTATAATACAATCTACTATTTATCCATTGAAGGTTTGCTATGAAAATTTCATCTTTGTTTCATGTCTGTGGCTTTCATTTTTTGATAGGCATTGGCTGTTAGAGAATAGGGCTGCAGGGCGCACTTGGCTTCATCACACACACACCATCAGAGCTATACTTAAGTTGACGTTTAAATTATAATCATTACCTTACCACACCTATATTAAATCACGTTGACTTTCAGTTCAAAGGTTGAGGGCTAGCTCTTTTTACGTGCCGCCAACTGTACTACTGCTAAATAATACTACATCATGTTATTATAAAATTCTACGTAGAGGCCAAAGTGACAAAAGTTATATTTATTATATTTTCGATGTTTGGCATACCACGTCTTAGATAAAAAATATTGGTATTAAATTAACTTATGGGTGATTTTTCGATCGCTAAATCGTCTTGAGACTGACCTTTGTGTGTCTATAGCTTAAAGTGTAAACGTACAAAAATGGTTGAACTCTGACCATAGAATCGCCCTAACAGGTTAGCCCGCTACCATCTTATAGACTGCATCATCATTTACCATCAGGTGAGCCGTGAGATCGCAGTCAAGGGCTAACTTGTACTGGGATAAAAAGTAAAAAAAGAATCCTGAAGATTATGTCTAAGAACTAAATAATAATACCTTAAAAAATGTAAAATATTGAATGAGTAATGCAATAAATGAGATGGAAATAGTAAAAAACTTGAGAGGTGTCAAGGGACACCCGGATGGAAAGAAGTTCCTTTCGATTAATTAGTGAAGGAATTGTAATAAAATTTACACAGAGAAACCCGCGCACGCCGCACGGCTCCGAAAATATTTTTGGCCAAAATGGGTCGCACAGGGGGAATTTTGGAAATGTACTTTATATCAGAAAAGGGGGGTCCAGGGGGAGTCCCGTGGGGGGGGGCGATTCCGGGGGTTGAAGTTTTTGGGGGGTTGGGGGGGAGGGGAGTTGGTTAGTCCAAGGCTTTGGTGTCAAATGGGTTATATATGGGGACTACCCTTCTGTCAACAGAGCCCACGTAAACTCAGTTGCTTCAGGGGGCAGTGGGGGGTGCAGGGGTTGGAGGGGGGTGTGGGGTAGTTTTTCCCGGGGGTTGGGGTTGGTAAGTGCCGGGAGAGCTGAGTAGAACGAGTCCAAGCACGGGTAGTTTGGAGCGGGTGGGTAAGGAGTTCCCTCGAGCTCACCTGGTTTCTGGTTTCCACGAGCTTCAGGTCTGGTTCCTAACTATTCCTTCTTTTTCCTTAAAAAAAACTAAAACGTTGTTGCGCCCCCGGGTGGGCTCGAACCACCAACATTTCGGTTAACAGCCGAACGCGCAGCCCATTACGCCACGGAGGCGATATAGGCGGACTGCTCAAATTTCAATATATTTTCTCAATCAAAAAATGGTAAAAAGTGTCGTTACAACTTTTGGAGACGGTCGGCCGTTACAACTTTTGGTCTTAAATTTTTCCGTCTAGCCCCCCTTTCGCAACGCGCGATAAGGAACTCTCGTTCCAAAAATAAAAGGTTTACATTACAAAAAGTCAAACCTCAAAATTTCTGGATAGGTATTATCTTGCATCTCATTCTTGTACGCCTTTTCTGTGTAAAGCCTGAAGCATTTGCCCGGCCGCGTCCTCCCAGCTCGGCCGGCTCTCTGCTGAGCAGAGGCCTTGCTTATGGGAGACACTAGTAGGGACTCCACACGAATCCTAGGGTTGTACACTTTCTGCTTCGAAAACCCAGTGTCTATGACGAACACTACACCATCTATGGTCAATGACGTTTCCGCTATATTAGTTGAAACAACCACTTTTCTACCAATTGCCCCATTCGCACGATTAGGAGGCGCCGGCTCGAAGATCCTTTGTTGCAAATTCGGTGGCAAAGTTGAGTATAACGGTATACATTTCAATTCACCAACGTCCGGTCCCAAGTTATCTATTTCACGTTTAATCCTTTTGCACGCATCCTCGATCTCCTCTTGTCCAGTTAAAAACAACAAAATATCACCCGGTATTTCTTCACAAATATGTATTTGTATCACAGTACGTATCGCTGCTTCTAAATAATCTCTTTCGGGCTGTGGTGTGTAGAATATTTCGACGGGATGCGTTCTACCAGGAACGTTCATCAACGGAGCATTATCGAAATACTGCTGGAACTTCCCTGCGTCTAAAGTAGCTGACATAATAACTAGTTTCAAGTCCGTGCGTTGCTTGATAACCTCTTTGAGCACACCCATGAGTATGTCAGTTGCTAACGTCCTTTCGTGGGCTTCGTCGAGTAGAATCACCCGGTATTGCTCCAACATTGGATCCGACATAGCTTCACGGAGTAACATACCGTCTGTCATGTATTTGAGTACTGTTTGCGGTCCCGAGCAGTCTTCAAAACGGATACTGTAACCGACTTGTTGACCTAAAGCCACATCCATCTCTTCAGCGACTCTTTGAGCCACCGACATAGCTGCGACTCTTCTAGGTTGTGTGCATGCTACTCCGTGGGATTTCCCAGCAGTGACAGCAGAGAACTCCACACACCACTGTGGAATTTGAGTGGTTTTTCCGGAACCGGTTTCACCGACCAGGACAACGCATTGGTGTGTATTGAGGAGTCGCATGAAATCGTTTTTGTACTCCCACACGGGTAGACCGAGACGACGGCGTAAAAGTTCATGGTAGCGAGTCGAGTGGGGGAGGCCTGTGAACAAAATTCATATAGCCACTTAGTTATGAATTGTTATGCAACATTGCTATAATTAGTTGAATCCATGAAGACACCCCAAAGCCCACTGCTAATTTAAGTAAGTAAAAACACTTTATTACACCAATTTATCAACTAACATAAATACCTAACTGTATTCATTAATAAATTTATTTTTTTATTTTTTTGTTTATATAAAAAGCATATGATAACAGAACAGAGGTAACACAAACCGGTAACAAAATGCACAACTTGTTATTAATTACAATTAATAAGCTTTAATTCCAACACATTAAAAAATTTATAGTGTTTATGGTTTGATTTATTTTAATGTGCGGTCTCCTGCGGGTAAAAGCCTTTTCCATCCTTTTCACAACTTGGTACTGAGTAACAATTATTTATTAAAATAACTAATATGCATAGTTTTAAGTAATTGGGTATTTGACAACCATTCAAATAAATTATTTTTTAGTGATTAACAACTAGAGGATCTTCCAAAAGTTGTAATATCGACGTCCAATTAGTTTTATATTGAATAACTATTTTAAACTATCAATTAAAGTAAAAAAGTGTGTTGAACTTTGATGACGTCACTATTCAATATTTCATATACTACCAATCCGATAATAAGCACGTTTTGACATTTGAAAAAAGTTGCTGATTTGACTAGTTGTCAAATACCCAATTATTGAAATGATGGCACCCATAGAGTTATAATAGGTAAAGAGGGCTAGTATCGCACTGCTCGCTTAGTGCGCAGCATAGGCAGGTGAACTATAGCTAGTTATATTTTTTGACACGTAACAAATAGGGATGGGCAATAGTGCGCTGCAAATGCAATGTCGATAAAATACATCTGAACGGTAAGGTACCTATTGTTGTGTAGTATGTCTATGTACCCTATCATACTAATATTGTAGATGCGAAAGTGTGTTTGTTTGTTGGTTTGTCACAATCACGCCTCGGTAGGACAACGAAACGACCTGATATTTTGAATGGGTTAAAGAGGTTCCGTGGAAATTAAAATAACTTATTCCACGCGGGCGAAGTCGCGGGCATCAGCTAGTCAAATAAATAAATATGAAAATCGCTGAAATGTACACGCATAACTTCCGAACGACTGCACAAAATTGGATAATACATTATTTTTGTGTTCGTTATTGTCAGGACAAGGTTTGTATAAAAAAATCGTTTTTAATTTCATAATATGAAAAGTGCGTGAGTGAATGAGACTGTGGGAGATCTTCAATATAATATATAGCCTATATCCTTCCTCGGGATGTAACCTATCTCTGTACCAAATTTCATCAAAATCGGTTGAGTAGTTGGGCCGTGAAAGCGTAGCAGACAGACAGACACACTTTCGCATTTATAATATTAAGTATGGAAGTATGGATCCTTTTTTAAGACAATGAATAAAAAAATTGGTTGTCTGTAAAGTCGGTTTACTGACGATAGTTGAACGTGACAACGTCTTAAGAAAATACTGATGGAATGGTAGCATTTTTCAAAAGAAAATTTTAATTTCATTTGTTTAATAGATTTGTATGTATATAGAGAAGGAGGTAATTGGAAATCACTGCACTTGATACTCGATCAAAACATGTAAATGTACTATAGTATAGCAGCTGTTCACGCAGACGCATCGCTCACTCAAGTAGGAGAGAGACGGATGTCGAACGCTGCCGAACGCAAAGGCCGATTGTGCCTCTTTGTCGCTCGTTCCGCGCTCTCGCTTGCACTTCAAGCCTTACATGGAACGCCTCAGAGCGAGGTAACGCCGCATACGTCATCTTTTTTCGTGCGTGCAGCCGGCTATATCGAATTATAAGACGTTGTCACGTCAAAAACTTATTCGACGCGGACGAAGTCGCGGGCATCAGCTTGTTTATAATAAATATGTATAATATTATTGATATATCCAATGTATACCGATTACATAAAATATGTAAAAAAAGGTGCAAAACTGTGTTTTAATGCGAAATTATAAGATAAAAGTAACAAAGGATTTAATTCTTTGAAATTAATAACCATTCTTTCGTAACGTCCGTCGACAGTGCCCGCGTCGAATGTATCACATCACTATCCGAGTCGGTAAAGCAGTCGGCTATCGTAGCGAGGTTGCGGGGCGGTGCGGGCGGTATTATGTTGCCTTACGTCTGTATCACCCCCGTATTCTACACGTTATTCACCCACGTATTTCTATTTTACTTAAAAGTTTAGAAAATATGACTAACCGGTAAAATGTGATGTTAGAATTCTGTTTATTTTGATAACGAGTATCATGTTTGCATGTTTCATTTACCCATTTTTTTTAGTTTAAAAATAGAATTTCGGCCAAGAGTTCGCAATGGGCGCTCTCAACGCTAGCGTTCATTTGACTAAAGTGCTTGCCGAAGGAACGATGCTATGATCCTACCCGTGCCTACTGTGCCTACTTTGATACACGCGCTCTTATTTATATATTACCTCTATGATGGCACCATATTACATGCAGTTAATATTTGAATTTGAATAGATTTCATGTACATAGTAGATAACCACCACCACCACCACCACCACTACAGCCCATTAACGTCCCACTGCTGGGCACAGGCCTCCACTCTCATAGGAGAGTGGGAAATAGAGCTTAGACCCACCACGCTGCTTCAATGCGGGTTGGCGGGCTTTAACGACTGTTATCATGTTAGTGATAATAACCGGGACCGACGGCTTAACGTGCTCTCCGAGGCACGGGGGTGAAACACCGCCAACTTCCTAACTCCGGGCTAGTACTGAGAATTTCTAGTCAGAAAAACCCAATACTCAAATTATGGCCCGACCCGGGACTCGAACCCGGGACCTCGTCGGCCGCAGTCGAACATGCCAACCACTAGAACAACGAGGCAGTAGATAACAGCCAGTAGTAAATCAAACCTGTGTAAGGATTAACCCCCGGGGTGCTGGTGGCTGTGGGCGGCGGCGCGGTCCCCAGTGTCGCCACGGAGTCCGACGACTCGCCGCCCCCGGCCTTCGCTAGCGCTGCCGCCTTTTCTTCTCTACGGACAACAGATTTATCACTTGACACACACACATTTGAGAAGATTATGTAGAACAACCCTACTGCCAAGGGTCACTGGTAGAGATCTCTTATAGACATAAGTGTTTCCTTGTTAAATGATAAATGATTTATTTATTTCATGTAGGACAACTTGTGTCACTTATGATACGTTAAGACTCTACCACCGGTTCGGAAAGTGATTCTACTGAGAAGAGCTGGTAAGAAATTCAGCAGTTGCTCTTTACCTAAAAAAGAAAAAGGTTACAAAAAGTAAACAATACAATTGTTTTGTTTCTATTGTCCACTATGATTCTGTTTTTCTACATATTTTACTTATAACTTTTATTTTATTTTATTATTGAATACTATTAATGAAGGGTGCTCAATATAATTACAATCTAGTCAAACTATTTGACTAATAACTAATAAGTAATTTTTCTTTAACCTAAGCTTAAAATGGAGAAGTTTCATGATATTGTGAATATCATATTTAACACAATGGAAGTAAAATATAGATTGAAACTAATAAATCAGTGCTTTTTTTTTAAATCCATCAATAAATGACTGAGAAATGACAATTTAAAAGTTTAATTATTTAATGTACACTGATTGGTGTATCTTAACTGGGTGAGAAATTTTGTGAGTAAGTTTTAATACCTAGCCAAGATTTAATACTTCAAAATTATCTTCACACACAAATTAAGTGCTTTTAATTCAATTAAGTCGCGTTAAGTCCATTTATTTCTTTTATTCGGCTTTATAAAGTCGGTTGATAGGGAATTATACCAAACTTTTATTTCAGATCATAGAATCCATATAAAGTGTTAGTAACAATGTTACCTAAAAACTGTGTTAGTAATAAAAATAATTCACACATTCATAATTGATAATATTACAACATTATTAATAAACTATTTATAATCTTTTAATTTTTTTTAATTCATGTACCTCCTTGGACACTTGGAGTTCACATGCAAACCCATCCAGTGCCTCATAAAAGGGTTTTCCCACTTTCCTACTAGTGTTTTCAGAATACTGTTGGAATTCCGCGCACTTTATTCATGACAGATGCCACTCTTTTCCTCATTATACCATAAAAATCGTTGGTGTGAGCCTCGGCAAACATCTGTGATGCACTGCAGTAGTGTGAATTGACGTCACATCTACCATAATTTTTTCATTTGTTGAGATATTTTAATGATTCTTTCATATTTTTGTTTTATTTTGTCTTAATTTTCATAATAAATATTTAAAAAATGGTAAACTTCTCCATATGTGCTAATAAATTGTCCAATGATGTATCTTAGTCTTTCTTGTTGCAAAGATAGACTTTGGCATTTAATATACCAACCCCCACACCCGCAGGGCAGCTTGTGGTGAGCTGTTGGGCAGTAGCGACCCCATGGATCTGATCACCACTGACCATGGACCACGCTCCTGGGAGAAGTCTTGTTCCTCATCTCTGGCTTGCCTTTATCGGCCGGCTGGAGTGAACACTGATGAGGTACAGAACTACCACCTCTTGCTTGCCTTCATTGGCTGGCTTGAGTTGAGATTCGCATGAGCATCTGGAAAGATGCTCGGAGAAAGGAAGTATTCCAGTAAGATGCTTGTAGGGATCTTGAATGGACTACCAGGATTGTCCTGAGAGCCGTGGAATACCTCAACTTCTCAAGCACCTCAGGTTATGTTGCCCCCCTTACCGCTATGTCACTATGTGCCAACGGCTGTTTCGGGGGGCCAATTTACTGAGTGTGCCAGTCACCCGCTGCCATTTTATCCGTGTAAAATAACATTGGTCAGGCAGGGGCCATAGTATTTCCATAGACCCATTTCACCAGTCCATTATAGCAACCCAAACCAGTGGACCCATACCTATCATTTGTTTCCATATTTTGCAAGAGTCCTGCACTAACCGGGGATTGTCCTTGGGTGCACTTGCATAGTGCATATAGGGATATTCGCCAGTTGGTCATGGTCACATTTCCTTTAGATTAAAATTGTCTAACAGGCCTCTGCGAGTTGGTTTCGGCCCCTCGTACGCCTTCCAAAGGTCCGGGACCCCATGGTCCCGAGATGGAAGAGACTATCCCCACTAATATTATAAATGCAAAAGTGTATATTTTGCTTTTTAGTTAGTCCTTTGATCTAACAGCGACAGAGAAACAGATGACATGTTTTTTTTTGCATGGGTGTAGTAATTGAAGACGGAGTGTGATATAGGCTACTTTAATGCTGGAAAATTGAAGAGTTCCGGAGTTGCGGTGGTAACACCGATGAGATCGCGCATTGTATTTCAAACCGAATTTTGTTTACAAATACTTATAACTAGCTAAAATATAAGAAAACATAATCATGCTGCAAAAAAAAAAAAATTCTACACTAAAATATAGCTTTTATGAATAAAACAAAGAAAAACAAGGCATGGTTCCATTGGCAAATCGTAAATAAACATCTCAAACAGCTTGCGTACCTTTTTTTCTTGATGAAAGGATCCATCACTTCAATCCTTCGTTTGGACATTGTTATTTTTAATCATATAACAACAAATAATCACACACGAGAAAATTTTATATATTTTTCGAACGAGCGAGGCAGGCAACAAAATGGCGACCGTAATAGACTATAGAATAGACTATAGAGATCTGCAGGGCGACCGCGTATCTTTTGCATCAATCATTGATACATCGCAATCACCTCCGATTGGCTGAATTTATGGTATTCTTGCTGCGTTAATGGATTTCGTCCAATAGTGGAAGAGTGTTAACCAATCAGAGGTGATTGCTATGCATCAATGATTGATGCAAAAGATACGCGGTTGCCCTGCTGATTGCTATGGAAGAGAGCCCAGAGAGGTATTAAAGAAAAAAATAGAAGTTCAAATCATACCATAGAGAAACCAGAAAACAGAGACAAGAACTCTGAAAAATCTGTTGATTGATGTAATGTAGAAATGTCCAGTCGGAATACGATCCATTTTACGCTTTAGAGATATCTTTTAAAAGTTGAATTAAATAGTGATGACTGATGTTACACGAAGGTCGAAAGGAACGTTATTAAACAAAAATGTCACATCAAGGAACTGCGTATTTTGGATAAATGCTAAATATTTGTAAAAATATGTGTAAAATACATTTGAACGTTTAATATGTTAGACCACTTAGCTATTATATAAAACGATTGTATATAATGTAATTTGTTTTATGTGTGGAATTTTAATTCTTGTGCTGTGAAGTGGAGATGAACATAAATCGAGTTAAACCGAAAATCTGGTGTGGAATTATAACGAAAACAGCGAATATTGCGACAGCACATTATCAAAATAATTAGACGTAAGTATTTGAAAGGTTTCGTTAAAAAAATGAAGCCTTTGGTATTGAGATCATTCTTCATGATCATTTCAAGATGGCTGCCTGATATATTTTACGATTTATTTTGACTTTAGAGTTTTTAGATCGCCTTGTTCTTAGATTATAGCTCTTTAAACAAGAAAAACCTAAATTGTATGAATTTTTGTGATTAATTACAGTTGTCTGTATTAGGTCATTTGAGGTTATTGAACTTGTCAGGACAAGTCTTTATTTGGTACAGGTTTACTCAGGTTTATTTTGAGCTAATATTGCAGTAGTATTGAGCAATAAAACAATCAGTAGACTCACAGACACTTTAATATAGCAATAAATGATGCATATCAGGCTATCTTGGAATAAATAAACAGAAGTTTATTTCAAGGGACTTACATAAAGAACTGAGATGACACTAACTACAAGTGCATGATACACATACTAATTACTCATACAAAAGTCAGGACTTTTCTCTTTATTATCTATACTAGATGATGCTGTCGTTCCGCAGGACCTACTTAATTTTGCAGTTTAGTCCTTCCTCAGGATGCAACCTATTGCTATACTAAATTTCATCCAAATCCGCTAAAAAGTTGAGCCATTAAGTGTAGCAGACAGACACACTTTCGTATTTATAATAGTGGTATAAATAATTTTTTGTAACAGTTTATCCTTATAAGTGTCTAATTGAGTCTATTAGACTTCAACCTACAACATTTGGGTCACATTGTATAAATCAAAATCAAAATCAAAATCAAATGTTTTTTTATTCAAATAAACTTTTACAAGTACTTTTGAATCGTCAAGTGAATCTACCACTGGTTCGGAATGCCATTCCTACCGAGAAGAACCAGCAAGAAACTCGGTGGTTGCTCTTTTTAAATAATACATTTACAATAATTATTATATTAATGTGTACATAAGTAACCGCTGTCCTTAGCATTGCTGGAGCGATCAAATCCATGCTCCTCTATCATTGACATAATCTTCAACAGTATAATAAGCTTTTTTATAAATAGCTAAGTATCTCTTCTACTCTAATATTGTGTTTTATATCTTCTGCCTTATTCATCAGAAACTGCCAAGCACCTTTCATACTCCATGTAATATGTAGGTATGTAAGAAATTGATGTGAAAATATCTCTTAAAAAAACTTTTTAAAGTCATACCCAATACTAATGCAATCTATCTGTACCAAATTTTGACAAAATTCGAATAATTGGACATTGAAAACCTTGCTGATAGTCAGACCCAACATTGTTTTTATAATGTTAGTAGATGATGTCCACTTGGATTAATGCCTAGTTCGCACTATGCTAGTATTTTAGTCTAGTAGCGACTTATTTAGTAGCTAAACGTGTCTGAACACCAAAAATTTAGTCGAGTAGTTTAGTAAGGAATTTAGTCGAGCCAATCCATTTTATTCTATTTTTATCAGGCGAGTAGCACCTCCCACCACGCGTCCGTGGTCACTGGAGCACTGGCTAAACAAGCCGAACTTGTAGAATTAGTCGAGTTCATTAGTTACCGCAAAAATGTCGTTTCGCTCTTAGTTTATCCCTTCTATCGATCCATTTTCGTACCCATAGCTTCTTTTTATTAATCACACAAATTTCCTCATCTACATCTTCTAAAATCGCCGTTAAGATTAACTTAATCAGTTTATTTACTTTATTGCGCTGTAGGCTGTTCATCTTACAAAACACCACTCACTTGTAAACTGTACTCGAACGAAGTGCGAACGATTTAGGTGCAGAAGCGAGTATTTTAGCTACTAAATTACTCGCTACTAGACTAAAATACTAGCATAATGCGAACTAGGCATAAGTTTATAAATTCCCGGGGGAACTACTTAATGTTCTGGTTTATAAAGTAGTCTATTTCATTCCACGTGATGTAACCTACCTCTATACCAAATTTCATCAAAACCGGTCGAAAACATGAATCGTTAAAGCATAGCAGACAGACAGACAGACACACTTTTGCATTTATAATATTAGTATGGATTTAAGGGATCACACGATACAGTGTATAATGACTAATGACTTCTCCTAATTGATCCCAATTGTACCCAATTCATATGTATCAAACTGTTGCACACTTTTTCACTGGATACATGAATCATGCGTGCTTGTTGCTAAATTGTCTAATTTTCTTTGTTTGCAGTACCTTTTAGTTTTATTTGAAGTTTTAGGAAGGTTGGTTGAGTTCTGTGAATTGAAATTTTGGTGAGAACCTTCATGATGCCTTTATATTACCTAGCTGTTGATTCGCTTTTGATTGGATTGGATTGAGGTTTTATGGTTCCATTGGAACTCTTTAATTTTCTGGGGTAAAAAGTAGTTGGTGTTATTCCAGACTATAATGTATATCTTTGCCAAATTTCATCTAGATCCTTTCAGCCGTTTTGTCGTGATTGAGTAACAAACACCCATCCAAACTTTCGCATTTATGATATTAGTATGTATGTATGTATGTATGTATATTCTTTATTGTACACCACAAAAACACAAAAGAAACAGATTACAAACATGAAAACTTAAAACGTAGGTACAATAAGGCGGTCTTATCGCTAACCAGCGATCTCTTCCAGACAACCTTATCGATACGGAGACAATGAACAAGTGGACAGTGGGAGGTGGTGCATAAAAATAAACTTAAATACTAATAGATACATAAAATAACCAATATCATAAAATTATAACGTATAAATACACTAATACAGTAGAAATCTGTTATAACAACATCGAAGGGACTGCTATAATAAGTCGCAATAGCCGGTTCGTTTTAATAACCAATGTTAATTCTTTATGCAACATCGAAATCGGCACTAATTTTCGGTCATTATAACCAAAATATCAAAATAAATGATGTTGTTGTAAGAGGTTTTGACTGTATATACAAAATAAATAAAATAGACATAATAATAATAATAATAATAATAAAGCCTTTATTTCCAATATCCAAATTATAATACAATGTCATGTTCATTTATGTCAATTTAGTTCATTTATGTCAATCGGACACCCATTTTTGGGCAAAGGCCTCCTCCATCCCCTTCCATTTAATCCATTCCATTTAAATGGAAAATAGACATACTTAAGATTAAATACATAAATAAAATACACATATAAATAATGGACAAATTAAACATGTCGCTATTGATGATTACAGAGAGACATGTAATGATTTTTCACGTCAATTTTAAACTTATTAAGAGTTTTAGCTCGATGTATTTGCGAGGGCAGTTCATTCCACAAGCTAATGAGCCTTAAACATAAATGAATTTTTGAAATATTTTGTCCTATAAGTAGGCACTGCAAGAACGAGTTTTCCGGCTGACGGGAGAACTCTTTCCACCAAGATATTAGATATTAGATAGAGAGACCAAGATATTTAAAGTTTTCCTTTAAATAACTTGGAGTCATAGGATTGAACAATACACAGTACAGAAGGGAAACAATATGTAGATTCCGGCGAAAGCGAATGGGTAACCACTTGAGCTTTGAACGAAATTCAGAGACATGGTCATATTTGCGCAAACCAAATATGAACCTAATAGATAAATTTTGAATTCGCTCAAGTTTATTTAGCTGGTCCTCAGTTAAATCAAGATAGCTTGCGTCCGCATAATCAAGAATGGAGAGAAGAAGAGATTGTGCTAACATAATCTTAGTAGGAATAGGGAGAAAAGAATAAAATAAACTGAAAGCTATAAAACTAATAATGCAAGCTCCTTATAATATCCTGTGAATTTTGATGGATTTTCAGATGGTAGTTCGTCTGGCGAACTGTTCATAGTTGGCACAACCAGCAACATGGGCCAGCAAGCGTCTAGCAGAAAGAGTAAGTTATACATCTAAGTACCAATTTTACCCACTTCAAATAACATTTAACCTAGGAATAAATTTCAAATTCTTGAACTCCTATACAACATCTAATATCTTCGATTACCTCCCTAGTGGTGGTGGTGAAAGCTGTGTTCTAACGGTGGGAGGCCCCAAGCTCGATTCCTGGCAGGGTCAATTTGAGAATTTATATTTCTGAATTTTCTTTGGTCTGGTCTGGTGTGAGGCTTCAGCTGTGACAATACTGGCAAAGACGTACTTTCAAGGTATTTAGTGTTCCGGAGCTATGATGAAACTAATTAGGGTATATAACTGCTGTACCCCTAACAGGTTGGCTCACTACCATCTTAGACTGCATTATCAGGTACCATCAGGTGAGATCGCAGTCAAAGGCTGACTTGTAGTGGAAAAAAACTACCAAAACATGAAATTTTTAAGTTAAACATTATTCAGATTGAAGTTGGCACAAAGGAATACAAATTGTGAAGAGTGTTGTATGTATGTTTGATTTTCTTGGAAACCAATGGACTGATTTTATTGATTCCTATTATCTACCTGATGTACAATGTTATATATATGTCACTGTAAGATTGTATCTAAACTCGAAAGATTACAATATAACGCATTTTTCGGTAGATTGTAATCTGTTATGTATATTATGCCGATAGAACCTAAGTGCACTTGATTATTTGTGTCGAACCCTAACCTAACCTACAAGAAAGAAACAAGAAAACGTAAATACAACGAATATTAAAAAAATCGGCCAAGTGCGAGTCGGACTCGCGCACCGAGGGTTCCGTACTCAAGAAGTAGGTATAATTACCTTTGTTAATGAACCGCAAAACTAACTTTGTTTGTAGAGGTTTGCTGTTAATATCAAAAAATTACGTTTGTTGTATGGGAGCCCCCCTTTAATATTTACTTTATTAATATTTAATTATTTATTTTGAAAGGTAATATACAAGTTAATATTCTGTGAAAATTTGAACCGTCTACCTGTTACCGTTTTTAATATTGAGCAAAAAAATACGAAAAAAACACGTTTATTGTATGGGGACCCCCCTTAATATATATATTTTTTTAATTTTTAGTATTTTTTGTTATAGCGGCAACGGAAATACATCATTTGTGAAAATTTCAGCTTTCTAGCTATCACGGTCTATGAGATACAGCCTGGAGACAGACAGACAGACAGACAGACAGACAGACAGACAGACAGACAGACAGACAGACAGACAGCGGAGTCTTAGTAATAGGGTCCCGTTTTTACCCTTTGGGTACGGAACCCTAAAAATTGACACTCAGAACATTGAACGGTTCACAATCTTTCGACAGTTTACAATCTATCTAGATAAAAAGCGTTAGATTGCAATTTGACGGTTTTCACAATCTTACGGTGACATATAAGCCCAGGTTATGAAAATTTATGGGGAGTAAAATCAAACTTTCTCCGTTACGTTATGTACATGTTTCCATGGTAACTATGTAATGTTCATGACTATGTAATGTATTTTGATGAATAAAAAAAAACTAATTAAAAACGCGCAAACTACAGCCGGCGTTTTCGTAAATTTTCACGGATTGTTAAAAATTCATGGTTTTATTTTGAAAAATGAATTCTTCAAGTGACAGTGAAAGTATGGAATTCCTGATTATTTTTGTTGAACCCCTTACCTACAAGAAAGAGACAAGAAAACGAAAATACAATGAATATTTCAATAATTGATACTCAGAACATTGAACGGTTCACAATTTTTCGACAGTTTACAATCTAACGGTTTTTGCAATCTTACGGTGACATATATAAATGTACAGTCAATAGTCATGCCACAAATATTTTTTATGAGTTGTTTTTTCACCTACATATAAACAGTTTGTTGTTCCGCGTTAGGCGGCGTGGAGTGCGGCTGCGGCGCGTGGGAGCGGCGGCGCTACGCGGAGTCGCCGAGCAGTGTACAGAGATACGTCAGCGCAGTCACTGACAGGTAGCCCACATTTATATCACATTTATTATATTTACTGTATTAGCTGTATTCGGCACGCGTTGCAATGCCACCTAAAGTATGATAACGATAATCAAATGAAAAAAAAAAAGATCAATATAGATTTTTTGGGCCAGAAACCCTCGCGGGCGTCTCCAGAAAACCCTATCAAAGTTTCATCACAGTCTGATCAATGTCGGAACTCATAGATGACAAACATACAAACATTGATTTTTGTTTGTATAGAAAATAGATTATACGTGCATATTTATAATTGAATAATTAACTAACTAATGCCTGCAACTTTGTCCACAAACTCTTTAATTTTCTGGGATTAAATGTAGCCCGTGCTGTCTTTATGCCAAATTTCATCTGTTCTGACGGGATTGAGTAACAAACATCCATCGACACTTTATTTTATTTTCATTTTACAAAACTTTCGCAATTATAATAATAGGCTAGCTGATGCCCGCGACTTCGTCCGCGTGGATTGAGGTTCTTTGGTTCCCGTGGGAACTCTTAAATTTTCCGGGATAAAAAGTAGCCTATGTTTCCAGACTTTCTCTTTGTCTTTAGCCAACCTATCTCTACGTCCAATTTTATCCATTTCCGTCCAGCCGTTTTGCCGTGATTTAGTAACAAACATCTATTCATCCATCCAAACTTTCGCATTTATAATATTAGTATAGAAGTACCTATAGATTGTATGTGAAGTGTATTCATCATAATTAAGTCCTATGTCTCCCCTTCGGGGCAGAGGGCAGACACTACTCTTTTCCGAGCCGATCTGTTGGACGCTCTGTGCTATAGCTTGCTACACCTAAGACCGATCTTTTTCGCCTCATTAAAGCGCAAAATACACAGTTAACGGGCGCGGGCCGGTACAAATACAAGGTATTCAACCCGCCGCGCACCCGACCCGGCGCGCGCCGCTCCCTGTATGTTTTGCCCTTAAGTAGCCAAGTTTGTTTTGTCCACACGCGCTTTCTTTGACCTTGCGGGTTCCAACCCTCCAAATAAAGTGAATCAGTTGTACTAATTGTCGCGCGCCCCCTCTTGGGTCGCGACATGTCGTCAGTAATACTAGTATGTGCGCGTGTCTATTGTCAGATGGTCGGGGCGCGAGTGCGTGTGCCGCCGCCGCCGCTGGCGCCGCCCCGCCTGTGTGTGCACCGCCTATAGACGTGTGAGCGACGCGTGCCACGACGACGGGTGAGCGCAGATCACACTAACACTAACATAATATGTGACATATAATAACAATAAAATTTAAAAAAAACTTAGCAGGCTTAAACATTGCTCCTATTTTGGCCACTAGTTCAGATAAGTTTGACGGACTAAAGAATCTTTATTAGTGTAGATGAGAGAACTATAAGTTTAATTCGCTATAAATCTATGTGGTACAGTCAACGACATCAATTTACATAGACGGGCCCTGTCAAACAAAGAGTGTGGGAGTATTTTTAGCAACGCCATCAACGCCATCTAGTCTGAAAAGCGGGAACTTGCTTGCAACATCTTGAATGAAACCTTGAAAACGTATGACTCGGTCATAGATAATATAGGTCATAGCCATAGAAGCCGTAAGGCCAGATAGGTAAAAAAAATAATAATAGACAGTTTGCCGCGGAAATAAATGATTGCATAATGGATAAAAATATTAAATAGGAAGATTAAATAACGTTTTTTTGGAAATGTATAATTGTGAATTGAAACACTTACCTCAAAATAAAAATTATACAGTGCCAAACTAATAAGACTTTAGATGTTAACCTAAGAATAACAAAATATCTATGCGACCGTGACAGCGCTACGATGGGGATAAAGACAGGTTAGGAACGCGCTCTCAAAGTCGGTCGCCCGACCTTTTTCTATGAAAGGGCCCATCTAGTACCTACATAATTATATCGATGGGTACAGTATGTATAGATTACGATTGTTTGTTACAATCTTGTACTGTCAAGTCAACATCTGCTGAAGATGCTCCGGTGTCGAAGTGAAACGTACGTTGCGAGTAGTTTGTAAGATTTGTGTTGTGTGGTGAATATCGCGGGCTATAAGTGCGGGACCACATAGATTTAACCACTGTCGCGGATTATAGAGAATTAAACTTCTAGTTCCTTCATTATCATGGACTTCCGCAAAATAACGCCTGCTTTATCCAATACAAACATCTGACCCGGTGACAGCGTCGCTATTAGATATGAGCAACAAAATTAAAAAAAAAACAGAACAAATCTTTAAAATTTGCACATACAACGTATGTTATGGTATGTTCCGATATACACTGCAAGCACTGAAAGATCAATTTTGTATACTGCGAAGCCGTTCCTTTATAGTTAGCTATACTGGTTACTGTTTAAAGCGGAACACAGTCAGCACTGAGAGCACCTTACCTCGAAAACGCCAGTGCTCACAGTACAAAAATGGCGACGATTTATGATGTCATATATTTCCCTAGGATACTGCGACAGTATACTGTCAGTCCATAACGGAACGAATTTCTCCCCAGTAAAAGTACTGAACAGTGCTCGCAGTGTATATCGGAACATACCCGTAAGATCACTATCGGCAGCGACAAGAATACTAGAATGACTAAACAAAAAAATAACATAGAAAAATTAATTGGGACATTATAGGGCTCACAGAAGTCAGAAAAATGAGATGCATAATAGAAGAACATTAAGATTATATCTTCTGTTACATACTGACTGTTGGACTTCATGGCGTAGGTTTCTTAATAAAGAAAGTAAGTACTAAAACCCAATGATCTAACATGGGTATTAGCTACTACAAGCTTCTAGGAATTTATGATTTCTGAGCTAATAATGTCATATAATTTTCCAGTTTGGCAGCCGTGCTGACTCTGGGCAGAGACCTCCGCCGGGAATTGGATGCCATCGTCTTGAACAGTGGTGAGTAACTTAGCTTATAGCTATATGTTACATTAGCTGTCATTACCTTGGCACTAGAGTCTGGTGGTAGATAGGAAATCGAAATATTTTAAAATTAGAAGATGCCCGCGACTTCGTCCAGCTGGATAAAGGTTTTTTATTCCCGTAGGAACTCTTTAATTTTCCTTGATTAAAGTAGCCTATGTCCTTCCCCAGGATACAACCTATCCCTGTACCGCATTTCATCCAAATCGGTTGAACGGGCGGGCCGTGAAAGCGGACAGACAGACAGACAGACAAACTTTTTCGCATCTACACAACTATTATAAATGCGAAAATTTTGATGGATGGATGTTTGTTACTCAATCACACAACGGCTGAACGGATCTGGATGAAAATTGACACAGAGATAGGTTATAGTCTGGAATAACACATAGGCTAAATATGAAAATTAAAGAGTTCCCGCGGGAACCAAAAAATCTCAATCCCCACGGGCAACCAGCTAGTATGAAAGTATCCCAAATTTTGTCAAAATTGTATGAACAGATGGGTCTTAGAGTGCATAAAGACGGACACACACTCGCATTTATAATATTAATACAATGTTGTTGCAGACGGTGACTCTAACAGAGACATAAGAGAGCCAACGGCGGAGCTCTATGTGCTATCCGTGGAGCCGAGCAGGGCGTAAGTATTTATTTTATTTTATTTATTGACATGCCAAGGCCAACAAATATTTAAAAAACATAATTTATTTTATTTTATTCGACCAACCAACTATATTCATGCATAAAAATAGTATATGTATATGTCACCGTAAGATTGCAAAAACCGTTAGATTATAATCCAACTAGAGATATTGTAAACTGTCGACAGATTACAATTTAACGCATTATTTTTCGGTAGATTGTAATCTGATATGTATTAACACAATATAACCTAAGTGCCCGGCCTGCGGGCACTACCTGATCATTTATGTCGAACTCTAACCTAACCTACAAGAAAGAGACAAGAAAACGTAAATACAATGAATATTCAAAAAATTGACACTCGGAACTTTGAACGGTTCACAATCCGTCGACAGTTTACAATATCGCTAGTTGGATTATAATCTAACGGTTTTTGCAATCTTACGGTGACATATACATTACAAAGAGACTTATAAACAAACTAGCTGATACCCGCGACTTCGTCCGCGTGGATTGAGGAGTTTTAGTTCCCGCGGGAACTCTTTAATTTTCCGGGATAAAAAGTACCCTATTATTTAATCCGGACTTCTAACTTTACGTCTGCAAAATTTCAAAGCAATCGATTCAGTAGTTACGGCGTGAAAGCGGAACAAACATACAAACAAACTCACTTTCCCATTTATAATATTAGTAAGGATGATATAAAGCACAAACATAAACAACTGGCTAGTACAAAAGATTTTTAGATAAAAACATTTCAAAATTTGAGTAAGGTAGTTTTACAAAATGCAGTGAGGAATGAGTAAATTACAATAATAGTTATATCAATAGCAAAATAAATCATAATATACAGAATAATTACAGAACTTAACTAATTGGCTCCCTTACGTAGGGATACCAGTACGTTTCAGTGAAAGCAAGCCTTCGACGAGTTAAATATATTGAGGTCTCGGCTATTGTGATGAAGAGTATTAAATTGACGGAAATGCAAGAGAGGTACGCTAAATTAGTTTGGCAGGGTTTAGTTGGAAAGACGTTATCGTCCGGGACCGGTCTGCGTGGTTTAAGTTTATTTGGTTCTCGCGGGAACTCCTTATTTTTCCGGGATAAAAAGTAGCTTTTGTCACTCTCCAGGGCCTCAACTATACCCATGCCAAAAATCACGTTAGGTACGATACCCATGTACATTTTGTATGGAAAAATCAAGTGAAAATGTTTTTTCATTATTTTATTTTTCGTCAATATTCCAATGTTTTTAATAGTTATTCGGGATGGAGACAAATACAACAAATCAAAATCCATGAATCTAGAGTCACAAGTGTTCGAACAAATATGTATATAATAATATATAGGATAAGATAAGATAGATTGAACGTCAAAAAGTGTAAAATGTACGTAATTAGAGTAAATAAATATTTTTTGTTTGTTTGTGTTGCAGGGAGGGCGAGTCTTCAGAGGGCGCGGGAAGGAGGGAGCGCGCGCAGGCTGCCGACTGCGCGATTCGACGGTTTCAGGTAATGACGCGTTATAACGCTCATCGCTGAGGGTCGCGACCCCTTGCCATTCGTTACAAATAGTATTATGGCGCGTTCACATTAGGTCGCTTTGGCCGCAATCGATCGCAGCCAAAGACCTCAATTAACATAGACCGGCCCTGTAAAACAAAGAATGTGGACGTATTTTACTAACGCCATCTAGTCTGAAAAGCGGGACAGCGCTATGGCGGGGACAAGGACAGGGCTATACAGGTGAGAGCATGCACCACAAGTCGGACGATTTATTCTATGAAAGGGCCCATCTAGTACTAATATTATATTATATCGATAAATTTCGTGTGTGTGATGTAAAAGTTGTCGCGCTAGGCCATACGCCATACTCCCCGTTTCTCTTACGAAAGGATTTAAAAACTATAGTGTTCATCTTAGTACTCATAGTCGAGTATAATATGGGGGGAGGACCTGGGAACTCACCGCATTACTATTCCAAGGAAATCTCTGCCCTTATATTGTGATTAATGCAAAAGGGGCAATGAGGAAATCGTTTTCTAGAGATAATTTGACTACAAAAATAGATCAAATTAATATAATGTTGTAGTCATAAACGTGTAGAATAATGTTTGGGTATATATTTGCAGGTGGTCTGCGGAGGGGAGCTTCGCGCGTTGTTGCTGCGTGCTCCGCCCCTGGGGGATCTGCCCCCGCCCCCCACCACTGTACACACACAGGTATGTACACCCACGGAACCATACAGGGTCAACATATTACAACATATTGGTGGAAGTCTTCGGCTGTGGCTAGTTATCACCGTTTATAAAGACGGGCCGCTAAGCGATTAAGGGTGGAGTTCACCGACTTTTTCATCGGCTGATTATCAGATAATCGACTGATTAAATCTTTTTTACTGTTCACCACAACCCAACCACTGTTTACAACGCTTGGTCGGCTGTTTAACGTAACCGAGCTCGGAGGGATCGTTTAAACGCCGGTTACTACATTTTGACATTTGTCCTTAGCTAATATTATACAGAGGAAAGATTTGTTTGTTTTCTTGGTGGTGGACAATATCAACACCTTGACCTACTCAACCGATTTTAAAAATTCTTTATAGAATAGATACTTTATCAGCGAGTAACATAGGCTATATTTTATTTTCAAAAACGAAAATTGCAATAATGTGAATGAAGTCGGAAAAAATTACCACTATTCGGTTTCTACACGGCATCGTACCGGAACGCTAAATCCCTTGGCGGCACGTCTTTACCGGTAGGGTGGTAACTAGCCACGGCCGGAGCCTCCCACCAGGCCAGACCAGGGAAAATTCAGAAATTATAAATTTCCAAACCCTGCCGGGGATCGAACCAAGGACCTCCGCACGTTCAGGCAACAGCGCTCAACACTGCGCCACGGAGGTCGTCGAATCCTTATCAAAATAAAGTGGTTTCTCATCTCAAGTATTTATTATAGACCAAATTCGCCCTTTACACCATTTAATTCAGATTAATATCTTAGAAGATATCATAGAAATAAAGTAACGCGCAATAGAAATAGGTGCCGCGACATGCATTGGCAGGCGGGGTGAAAAGATATCGCAGTGCTAAATGTAAAACCTGATTTGCTGCCCAGTACCGACTGGCTATTATTGGGTATGGACTATTATGATGAGTGCTACACGTGTGAATCCGGGGCGAACCCCTAGTATTTAAATAATGAGCTTCTCCTCACTGGTGAAATTGAGAGTGCGCTTCTTTTGGCCTTCCATATTTACAAAATTTAAAAAAAACTGTGCAGAGAACCACAAAAATCACTAGACTGATGCTTAGCTGCGTTTTCAATAATTTCAGATTTCTGCAACTCAACACGCCACATCTGGCACAATTCAAAATATCTTGTCAGTTCAAATTTCAAAACAAAAGGGGCCATGACACCGTATTACCTGTCCAAATTCAGAACTACAGCGTAGTTTATCCTCCCCAATGGTGTCGTTTTACTTTTCATGTTGATAGCATTTTATATAATACTACTAAATATAAACGTCACAGTACGTCAGCATGAACAGTTAAAACAATGAGACTACGCAAATGTGTTGGCTTTTACCATTCGTTCAGTTCATGTCAATTTGCTGTGAATGGTTGTTTATCGCCTGGTTTAATGATCGTCGTTCAAAATAACGTCGTGAACAGTAAATATTTAAACGGTTGTTTAAACGGTGTTGAAGAATAATCAGCCGATTACCTAAATATCGTTTAAACAGAAGTCGGCGCACTCCACCCTTAGTGTTCCAGTATGATGCCGTGTAGAAACCGACTGGGGGTATGGGTTTAATTTATTTAACGGCATCATCACTTACTATCAGGTGAGATCGCAGTCAAGAACTAACTTGTAGTGGAATAATAAAAAAAAAGAAAAGAGATGAGGGAATATTGAACACAGATGGCAGCACAAGGCTTTAGCACCGCGCTTTCAGATATGGTATCACAGAATAGGTAATAAATAGTACGATGGTATCTCACGCTATTTAGTGCCTTATTGTTAAATGATGAAGTAAAGCCTATAAATATTATTACCATTGAGAGAGGGATCAATATGATCGATCATCCATTCAATTTTTGGCAGTGGCATGCTCTTTAAGCGGTACCACGTAAAAAAAAACTAGAGGATGCCCTCGATTTCTTCCGCGAGGATTGGGGGTTTTCGGATAAAAGGCTATACTGCCTATGTGTTATTCCAGACTATAATCGATGTCTGTGCCAAATTTCATCCAGATTCATTCAGCCGCTCTGGCGTGATTGAGTAACAAACACCCGCCCATAGATCCATCCATCTAAACTTTCGCATCATACTAATATTATAAATGCGAAAGTGTGATTGTTTGTTGGTTTGTCCTTCAATCACGCCGTAATAGAGCAACGGATTTTACTTTGTATCCCGGAGAAAGTTTTCCCGGAGTTCCTGCGGGAATCAAAAAAACTTAAACCACGCGGACAAAATCGCGGGAATCAGCTAGTTTATAATATTAGTATAGGACTATAGGTAATTGTAAAGCGATAAATAGTAGTTTTTGAGGTGACGTTTAAAAATTGACAACAACACAGACCGTCGGATATCCCGCGCATTCCAGAGGATCTCAGCTTCTGACAGTAAAGGATTGCGAGCGACTGGAAGTATTAAGAATGTGATTATAATATTGTGAAAAAGCTCTGTAATGAAAGGCTATTTTATTTTGATTTATTTAATTTTATTTTATAATATTCCAGGTGGACTACAAACACTGCTTAGTGCCGGACCTACAGGAAATCACCGCGTGTTCGTTCTACTGGGGCAAGATGGACCGGTACGAGGCTGAGCGGCTGCTGGACAACAAGCCCGAAGGTAAGAGTGAGGGAATGGAGACAGAATTGTAACAAACACTGCTTAGTGCTGGACCTACAGGAAATCACCGCGTGTTCGTTCTACTGGGGCAAGATGGACCGGTACGAGGCTGAGCGGCTGCTGGACAACAAGCCCGAAGGTGAGAGTGCGGGAATGGAGACAGAATTGTAACAAACACTGCTTAGTGCTGAACATACAGGAAATCACCGCGTGTTCGTACTACTGAGGCACGATGGACCGGTACGAGGCTGAACGAGGGAATGGAGGACGAATTATAATGTCTCCAGTTGAAATGATTCAACGACACGTCATGTCGTCGCGAACGTAGTCGTCCTCGTTCGTTCTTACAATCAAAAGTGAACTTTATGCCCATGACATACAGTCGATAGTGTATTACCAGTTTTGAAAACTCGTCGTTGCAACTGGTTTGAAGATGGTTTTTAAGCCGTTTTCTGCAACCGTTTTCGTCGCCAGGAAAACAGTTGCGTTTCGTCCGTCAAAAATACGACAACGACCCACCACTAGTGTGAACCAGTTAGTCACTTATAAGTGTACATGTAATGATCACTTACATTCACTTATACCAAAAATTCTGATAATAATCGTTACAAATGTCTACTTGTTTGCATGTGGAATATACTCTTCGCGTGACCACGAACTTAAGCGTGATTTGACTGCGTATAGCGCCATCTAGTTTATTGAATGGAACTATATTAAACAACTAGAGGTCGCCCGCGACTTCGTCCGCGTACAATTGTTGATTTCCTATGAGATTATGAAATTTTCCCGCTGCAAACAGCCTATCTATAGAGGCTTTATATAGCTTATGCAGGTTTTTTATTATTTAAAACTGATTTTTTATTATTTAGAACTGTCTATACTTCAAAGTCATAAAATTTGTAAGTGACCTTTCACCCCCATTTCACCCCTTTTGGGGTGGATTTTCGTAAAATATGCAGGTTATTATTATTTAAAGCTAATAATATTATATATTAATATTTATTATTCCACCTTTGCGAGCTATTTCTAATTTTCTATCTCGTGTAAAAATTATACTTATTCTTTATTTATCTATTTTTGTTGAAGCTGTAAGTTTCTGAACAAAATTAATTAAAATTAATACTCGCCGACGGTGTCGCGTGAACAAGCTAGTAACTTATAAGTGTACATGTAATGATCAGTTACATACACTATACCAAAAATTCTGATAATAATCGTTAAAACCTGATGTCTATTTTTATGCGTGTGGAATATACCCGTCGCTTGACAACGATCTTAAGCGTGATTTAACTGCGTATAGCGCCATCTAGTTTATTAAATGGAACTATGTTAAGCAATACAAGTTAACACTTGAGAATAAGGTGATATTTAAAAAATAAAACATTTTAAATAAAAATAAGCTTTCATCGTCCGCTATATAGGTTCTATTGGTAGAAATGGCTTTTCCGACCAGTGGTAGATTCACTTGACGATTCAAAAGTACTTGTAAAAGTTTATTTGAATAAAAAACATTTGAATTTTGAATTGAATTTAAAGTGACGACTTTTTATTTTTCGTATTCTTCTCAGCAAAACTTTTAAATTATTGATACCCATATCATGGGGATGTATAAAAAATAATTAGTATACCAACTTAGGAAGTCCGACATATTAGATTTAGTATGACCATGTATTTAGTTAACCATGTATATTGGGGCTGATTCAGTTGTACAAAATCTCTAAACTAAAATGACAGGACAGGATTTTTAATCCAGATTTGGCCTGAACAAACCCTCAAACATTGCAGGTTAAATAAAAGCTTGTAAAAAAGATCCTATTAGTTCCCAGTGAACTCTGATTAAAGGTCAGACTATGTCTGCCCCTGGAATGGAAATTATATCGGTAACGAATTTCGTCAAAACTGGTTAAAACATGGGCAGTGAAAAGTTTTGAATAGGTACTTGATGATGCCCGCGACTTCCTTGTGGAAGGTTTAGTAAATTAACGATTCGTATATTTAGGGTTTTGTTCTTAAAAGGTGCCAACGGACTTCCGGTCGCCTGTCTATCTGTCAGCTGGCTGTATTTCATGAACTGTAATAAATATACAGTTGAAACTTTGTATTGCCGTAATAACAGCAAATAATAAAAATCAATCAAATATAATAAATATTATAAATGCGAAAGTTTGGATGGATGGATGTATGCATGAATGTTTGTTACTCAATCACGCCCGAACGGCTGAACGGATCTGGATGAAATTTGGCACAGAGATAGATTATAGTCTGGAAAAACACATAGGCTACTTTTTAACCCGTAAAACTATAGTTTTACGGGTTAAAAAGGAGTTAAGGTTAAGGAGTTCCCGCGGGAACCAAAAAACCTCAATCCACGCGGACGTAGTCGCGGGCATCAGCTAGTAAAAAATAAAAGTAACATACATACAAGAAACGTGGTTTTTGAGCGTGTCTCATTTTTTTTAACCGACTTCCAAAAAAGGAGGAGGTTCTCAATTCGGCGCGTATCTTTTTAGGGTTCCGTAGCCAAATTTGGCAAAAACGGAACCCTTATAGATTCGTCATGTCTGTCTGTCTGTCTGTCTGTCTGTCTGTCTGTCTGTCTGTCTGTCTGTCCGTCCGTATGTCACAGCCACTTTTTTCCGAAACTATAAGAGCTATACTGTTGAAACTTGGTAAGTAGATGTATTCTGTAAACCGCATTAAGATTTTCTTACAAAAATAGAAAAAAAACAATAAATTTTGGGGGTCCCCATACTTAGAACTGAAACTCAAAAAATTTTTTTTCATCCAACCCATAGGTGTGGGGTATCTATGGATAGGTCTTCAAAAATGATATTGAGGTTTGTAATATCATTTCTTTCTAAACTGAATAGTTTGCGCGAGAGACACTTCCAAAGTGGTAAAATGTGTGTCCCCCCCCCCGTAACTTCTAAAATAAGAGAATGATAAAACTAAAAAAAATATATGTTGTACATTACCATGCAAACTTCCACCGAAAATTGGTTTGAACGAGATCTAGTAAGTAGTTTTTTTTTAATACGTCATAAATCGTAAACCGCAATTTACCTTTCATTCAATCAACTCAAATATTTAAAAAAAACATTTAATTTAAAACTTACTACAGGTTTGTACGGAACCCTCGGTGCGCGAGTCCGACTCGCACTTGGCCGGTTTTTTTTTTAAATGTATGTCGGTGCTTATCTCCGTGGTTTCTAAACCGATTTGAACATTTTTTTTTATTATTGGTTATAAAAAATTCTGACTCCAAATCCTCAATCCTGATGCTGTAGGTACTACATGAAATCATCAAAACTACTGAGTTAGGAAATTTTGATGGTGAATTCATATAGTAGGTATCAAGAGTCACGTGTATACCATACAACTCTGAGTCCCAACTCCTCAACCCTGATGCTGTAGGGTACAGAACTCCTTAAAAATAGCGATTTAAGATTTTTTTATGATGAATTAATATTTTAGGTGTGAAGCAACGACTTCATACTTAAACCCAAGTCCCAACTCCTCAACCCTGATGCTGCAGGGTACTGCACTCCTAAGCCGTAGGGATTTAGAGTACACTAAAAAGTTAAAAATATAAATTCTTTCCAAAAAACCGACTTTCAAAGCCACTGTAAAGTAAAAAATATTTTTTTTTCATCCCACCATCTCGGAAAGAGTATTTTTAACCTTCGATATCTGAATGCAAAAGCCGTTATTATCCTCTTGAGGATAAAGTAAATTGAATTTAGAACATCGTGTGCACGTTAGTAAATATCACTCGTCTATGAAGTTTGTGGATTCAAAACATCATTAAAACCTATTTACTTCTACCTCTATGGTGCCGAATTTCCATACAACCTTTTTTAATTTGTTAAAAACTCACACTCGTAACCTTCTTGGTGTACTTTTTTAATTTGCTTTGCGCGCACCATTTTCTTCACGTCATGTCATTTCCTCGCTGAGGTGGGATGAAAAGTTACGTGTTGCACTCGAGTGAAAAGATTTTTCACCTCGTTCTCTTTTGATTCCCTCGCTGACGCTCAGGATTCTACTTTTTGAACCACTCGCTGCGCTCGTGATTCAATTTTAGAATCCTTCGCTTGCTCGGTCATCAAAATTGAGCACGCGGTTAAAAAACAACTTTTCACTCTTGTTTAACAAATAACTATTTGTTTTCTACACACTATGTTGAAGTCGGGCGAGTATAACAAAGATAGGCATAGTTGACGCGTGAGGCTCGCCCGACTTCAACATAGTGTGTAGAAATCAAAATAATTTTTTACTTTACAGTGGCTTTGGAAGTCTGTTTTTTGGAAATAATTTTTATTACGAAAAAATTTGTAAAGTACTTAGTGTTTTATCTTGGAGGATGTACGGAACGTCTTTTACAATACGCAGTGCCCGATTTTACCTTTAAATCTGAATTGATTCAATGCATAGAGGTAAACAAGAGCGCGTGTAGGCACAGTAGGCACGGGTAGGATCATAGCATCGTTCCGTCAGCAAGCGTTTTTGTCAAACAAACACAAGCCCTGAGAGCGCCCATTGCGAACTCGGGGCCGAAATTCTGTTTTTAAACTGAAAAAAATGGGTAAATATGTTATAGAAACATGCCAACATGATATTCGTTAATCAAACTAAACAGAATTCTAACATCACATTTCACTGGTTAGTCATACTATTTTCTAAACTTTTTAGTAAAATATAAAAACGTGTCGCGGGGGTGATACAGACATGGGATGCAAGGCAACAAAATACCGCCCGCACCGCACCGCAACCCCGCTACGATAGCCGACTGCTTTACCGACTCGGATAGTGATGTGATATATTCGACGCGGGCACTGTCGACGGACGTTACGGAAGAATGATTAATTTAACTCTTTGTTACTTTTATAATAAAAGCGTCACAGAATCAAACTTATACTTTTATCTTGTAATTTCGCATTAAAACACAGATTTGCACCTTTTTCTACATATTTAATGTAATCGATATACATTGGATAATATATCAATAAAATTATATTTATTATAAACGATCGATCACTAAAAACATATCGATATTTATTATAAACAAGCTGATGCCCGCGACTTCGTCCACGTGGAATGTTTCGTTGTCTTAAAAAAGGATCCATACTTCCATACTAATATTATAAATGCGAAAGTGTGTCTGCCTGTCTGTCTGCTACGCTTTCCCGGCCCATCTTTTCAACCAATTTTGACGAAATTTGGTATAGAAGTAGGTTGTATCCCGGGGAAGGACATATGCTACTTTATTATTATCCCGAAAAATGAATGATTTCCCGTTTGTCAATATCTTGAATATCTTCCACAGTCTCATTCACTCACGCACTTTTAATATTATGAAATTTAAAAGGATTTTTTTTAATACAAACCTTGTCCTGACAATAACGAACACAAAAATAAAGATTTGTGCAGTCGTTCGGAAGTTATGCGTGCACATTTCAGCGATTTCATATTTATTTATATAGACTAGCTAATGCCCGCGACTTTGTCTGCGTGGAATTAGTTATTTTAATTTCCACGGAACCTCTTTAACCCATGCAAAAAATCAGGTCGTTTCGTTGCTCTATCGAGGCGTGATTGTGACAAACCAACAAACAAACACACTTTCGCATTTACAATACCAGTATGATAGGGTATATAGACATACATAGTACACAACAATAGGTACCGTACCGTTCAGATGTATTTTATCGACATTGCACTTGCAGCGCACTATTGCCCATCCCTATTTGTTACGTGTCAAAAAATATAACTAGCTATAGTTCACCTGCCTACGCTGCGCACTAAGCGAGCAGTGCGATACTAGCCCTCTTTACCTATTATAACTCTATGATTCAATGTCACAAACTAGATGGCGCTGTACGTTATTGGCTCGCGCTAACTTGTATCGCCCAAGGACTCTGTATATGCTGCACTGAGGTGCAATATGTACCAGACCTGAGTCAATTTAGAAATAATTTTTCTACAGCGTATGTATGTAACAATACATATGCTTAAATTGTAACTTTTACAGGTATTTTCATTTTATCTATTTTATTTAGTGGTGGGTCGTTGTCGTATTTTTGACGGACGAAACGCAACTGTTTTCTGGAGACGGAAACGGTTGCAAAAAACGGTCGTCGTTGCAACTGGTTTGAAGACTGCTTAAAACCCATCTTCAAACCAGTTGCAACGACGAGTCTTCAAACTGGTAATACATTATCGACTGTATGTCATGGGCACAAAGTTTACTTTTGATTGCAAGAACTCGTTTGGGAACGAACGTGGAACGAGGATGACTACGTTCGCGACGACATGTGTCGTTGAATCAATTAATTCTCGACTGTATGTCATGGGCATAAAGTTCACTTTTGATTGTAAGAACTGTTTTGAAAACGAACGTGGAACGAGGACGACTGCATTCACGACGACGTGTGTCGTTGAACCAATTCATTCTCGACTGTATTTTCTTAGACGTAAAATATAAAATCGCACCAAGTTATTCGAAGACTGGTTTGTGCAACGAAGACTATTTTACCCAGAACGGTTTCACAGTCGCAGATCAGAGAACGGTCTTTAAAAACAGTTCGTCGTCGCAAGGCCCACCAGTAATTGTATTTATTTTTATTATTGTTTTACAAAATATTGTCTTAAATCTAATTTTAAAAAAGTGGACAAAGGTAAAGCTTATCTCTAAAAAGAAATCTCTTCCAGCCTTCCTTGAAAGTGAGTAAGGTGAAATTGTTAAGTGGTTTATGTACAAAAATAAAATATTGGAATTTAAAAAAAAAATGTAAGTACAATATTTACTTCATATATTTATATACTATAAAGTATGTAGTTATACTACTTACACAAACTAAAAACATAATATTATATACAATACATAAACATATAAATACAAAATAAATAAATTAATATAATATAGTATATATATATATATATACTATTTAATACATACTATATAGTTCTATTTATAAAGAAGCTTTAATGATAAATATGTATACTATAACATTGGAAGAAAATGCTGTTTAACTCTGATTTTAAATATATGTACAGACTGTTCACGAAGGAAGTTCCAAAGACGAGTAGCTTCTGCATTGAAAGATTTTTTATCTACTCCAGCATCGAAAAGTTCCAATTTCGAATTCGAATTGAACCCTCTTTCGTGTTTGCTTCTCATAACGATACAGTTCGTTATATGGGAGCTGTATCGTTATGAGTCGTAGCTATATCGATATGGTTATCTTCATAAATAGGATACCTATAGCTTAGCGGCTCTGGGTTCTGGCACTTGATTGATTTGACTTTTTTATTAATTTATAAAGTAAAAAATTATAAAGACGTCCTTGTCATAGATAAAATCTTGTATGCAACTGTACGTAATTAGTCATTACGATACAGTTGCATAAATAGCTATTATAGAAGATAGTGTTATAATTAGAATATTCAAGAGGTTTTTTAGAGACACATTGTAACCAACCTGACGGGGTCCCTAAGCATCTACACCTCTCTCTACTTATAATATTCAATATTTCTCCTTCGGTACCCCAAGAGGCACATTAATACATGGGCTAATACATCTCTAAGAATTAACCCCCCTTAAATTAAGTAGCTATCGTTCGAATATTGCGAACGTCGTACGTAATTTAGATAAGTAGATCGCAAGGTAAAGTCAGACGTACTGCGGAACCTAGAAGTATACTCGAACTGCACTGCGCTCAGAAAGCAAGCTCTCTGATTCAACAACAAACCAATCCCATCTGAACGTCCAACTAGGTAGACATCCAGACAGAACCAGCCGTGCTGAGGCATCGCTGAAGCAAGATACCGTACGCCCACAGGCCTGACCCGACCTGCGATAGTAATTGGTATAGTAATATATGTGTAAATATGTTGTAGTTATGATATGTATATAAATCCACCTAAGGTAGATAAGATTTCGTCGGATGCTCTCAAGCTAGGTCCACGAAGTGCGTAACGCCAAGGGTCCCTCACATTAGACAGCATCCAACAACAGAGTGCGTTCAAAACGATCTATTGCAAATATACCTACTCAATATATTAATTTTATGTATCGCCCAACTTCAGAACAAATTAAAATAACAACGACGACGCAACGTAAGACGACGACCAAGAACATGTGTAGTAATAGTAACCGCGTTAGTCGATGCCTCGACTTATCATCTCCCTGAGCGATCCAAACGTCGACAAACTCCTTTGTAAGTTCCAAATCGCGCCTCATAAGATGATAATACACACTATCATTCTATTATCGTTTTAATATTATTTTACTATTATATATATGTTATATTTAAATTTTATTTTATTTTATTTAATAACCTATTTTTCACTGAATAGTAAGTTACGTATAGTTACAACATGTTCGCAAGGGTCTTGTAGATAGAAGCGACAGTGTAAAATGTTCCCTTAAATATTCAGGAGAAGAGTTTTTGAGGACAATAAAAAGGATGGTTAAAATATGCATGTTCCGGCGAAAACGGATCGGGAGCCACTTTAATTGACGACGGAAATCGGAGATGTGGTCGAATTTGCGCAGTCCGTATATAAAGCGTATGCACAAATTCTGGAGTCGCTCGAGTTTGTCAAGTAGCTCTTCAGTGGCATCTAAGTAGCAGGCGTCAGCGTAATCGAGGATAGGAAGTAACAACGATTGTGCAAGCATAATTTTAGTACGTAGCGGAAGGAAATTCTGCAGCCTCCTCAAGGAATGAATCGAATAATGCAATCTTTTGCTGACTTGATTTATTTGGGCTGACCAATTCAGGTTGCCATCCAAAGTCAAACCTAAGTTTTTTGCGGTACTGGTGTATTTTATGGGTATGCCCTTGTACTGAATACGAGGAAGATTGTTAAATTGTATGCGGTTCCTTAGTGGTCTGCTGCCTATAATCATGGCCTGCGATTTATTTGGGTTGACAACCTACCCGTAGGCTTCAGCCCAGTCTTGAATAGCAGCAAGATCCGCGTTAGTTGCAAAGATGGTAGCGAGAAGAAAGATTTTTTGTAACTTCGTTAATGAGTATAGAGAAGAGAAGAGGGGAAAGAACGCCGCCTTGAGGTACACCAGCAGAAAGGTTAGCCCAGTCTGAGAGAGCCTCATCTGTGCGGATTCTCTGCTGACGCCCATGAAGATAAGAGCGGAACCAGTCAAGATAGATAGAAGAAGAAGATATGTTAAGGGAGCGTAGGATACCAAGTAGAACCTCAAAGTTCACTGAATTAAAGGCGTTATTAAAAACCAATAAGACAAGAATAGTGAGCTGTTTGTTTGTTTGTGAGCATTGCGTAACGAATGTCATCAGTGACTTTGAGTAAGGCTGTGACGGTGCTATGAGATGGACGAAAACCAGATTGAAACGAGCTTAAAAGTTTATTATTATAGAGAAAAGAAGACAACTGTTTAAATACTGCATTTTCTATAATTTTGGTAATTATAGGTAAGATCGAAATAGGACGAAACTGTGAAAAAGATAATAAGATAATAATCCATTAGGATTGAAAGATTTAGGTAACTGTGAGAGGGATGTGTAGAGGGATTACATGAGCCTGTTTCCACAGTGTAGGGAAGACCTTATTTGCCAGGGAAAAGTTTAAGATGTGAGTAATTATAGGCACTATAAGATCTATCACCAGTACTAACATGTCCCGGCTCAAGCCATCACTACCAATAGCCTTTGTTGTGATGGAAAGGATGTTCTTCTTAACATCTGCCTCTGCGATTTCCTGGAAAGAGAAGGGTGGGGTGGGGTGGCATTCGGTAATTTCCGAAGTGTTTGAGACTTAATAGAATTAGAGAGAATGACAGGAGGAGTGGAAAAATGAGTATTAAAGTGCATCTAGGTCAGATATATTTGTAGAAGTATCCAGAAACTTACCCACACCTAAGGACTAAAGAAATCTCCATTTTTCAGGAGTAGAGGAATTGTCAATTGAAGAGCAAAATGGATTATGCAACTTCTTATAGGCAGCAACATTCTCGTCGGTTGGGATTTTTTTGCATTAATTCTTGGCTTTGTTCCTTTTAATTTTATTTTTACATACAATAGTAAATAATTAATTGCAAAACATACATGATACGAATTACAACTTACAAGTGCCGCCTCTAGGTCAATCAAACAATCAATATTTCATTAACGCGCCCTGGTTTGAGTAGAGCCCACAACAAAGTGCAGTCCCAAGTATAACTGGAGCGAGTCAAATCCACGCTCTTTTATCCTTTACATAATCTTTAACAGTATAATAAGCTTTTATAAGGAGTATACTTTTATTGGACTTTTTGAACTTGTGTAAGGGCAAGTCTAAAATAGATCGTGGAATTTTACTATAGAAGAGTACGCCCCATTCCCACGAAGTTGATATGTTAAGATGATGGTTATAAAGGAGCTTGAATATCTTGGCCTATTTACCATTCCGCCATTTTTATTTTCAATAGCTGACATTAATATAAGCCTGTATTATATCGGACGAAATCTTCTAAACGTCAGGTTGCCGAGATATAATGATGACGGCGCGTGTTGTCCCCAGATTCGTTTATACGCCCATTCTACAATCCAGTAAAGAAGTTATAATGTTGTCCTCAGGCACGTTCCTGCTGCGCGACTCAGCTCAGGAGGAACACCTGTTTTCGGTGTCGTTCCGCAAGTACGGGCGCAGTTTGCACGCGCGCATCGAACACTACCAGCACCGGTTCAGCTTCGACTCGCACGACCCCGCAGTGTTCGCCGCGCCCACCGTCACCGGCCTCATCGAGCACTACAAGGTGATCCGCGTGTGTCAGAATGTCCCCAGTTCCGCAAGTTTCACTGTTCCCCAGACTTGGGGCACGGTGAAATTTGGTCAGTGTTCAAATGTGCGCTACATTTAGACACTCACCAAATGAAAGTTTCACCGGGTCCCACAAACGTCGCTTATGCTTCAACGTCGTGATGAATTCAACATTTAACATAACATTTGTGACATGAATTGAATAATATGTGTTCTTGATGCCAAGTCGTGCGGTTTTCGCACACACGGTCAAAATGTCATAATACCAATGATTTTAGCGCACACCACGGAATTCGCGCCATTTGTCTTACAGATTTCATAATCTGGTTTTATAAGTCAAATGAATTACTGTCAACGGCCTGTTAAAGTGTGCCTACTTCGAAATAGAGTTTAGCAGTGATGATGATGACGAAAAGTAAACTAATAGACCGTCCCCTCGAACCCTCCCCAGCAGGACCCCGCGTGTGTGATGTTCTTCGAGCCAATGCTGACGGCGCCGCTGCCCCGCAGCGTGCCATTCTCGCTGCAGCAGCTGGCGCGGGCGGTCATCGTGTCGCACGTCAACTATGATGGTGAGTGTGAAATATAAGCCCCTGAAAGTTTCATGCATGCATTGTTCAATTGTTCAATGAAAGTTTCACCGCGCCCCTATTGTCGTGTACGCTTGGGGGACGTTGAAAAGGCCAGTGTTCAATTGCAGTAGCGCATTGGACGCTACGTGGACGATTCGGGCGTGGTAAAATTTGGCTAGTGTCAAAATGTGATCCACGATTTTCATTGTGACCCTGACAATTTACAATATTTAAAATATATTGTAAAAGTATATTTTTTGGAATGACTGACGAATGACATAAATGTAGCGACGTAATATAATAGTCATCGTAAGTTTTTTCAAGCTTGACTTGGCTAGCAGTTCTGATAACTTTACTTGTTTCCAGGCGTAGAGCAGCTGCCGTTACCGTCGCGTCTGCGCGCGTACCTTAAGGAGTACCACTACCGCCAGCGAGTGCGCGTGCGACGCCTCGAGCCCGACGCGTACGAGCCGCACATGTAGCACGCACAGCTCTACTACATACCACGCGTCTGCTACAACAGCGGGCTGTGGCGTGTTGTGCTGCATGAGAACCAGTGACTTTGGGGCGTTTGGGGCAAACTGGAACTGACTTTGGGGCATGGTGAACTGTTTGCAGCAAAGTGAAATTCGTGTGCGGGATTTGGTGAAGTGACGGTGTGGCACATCAATGGGCCACAGTGTAAACAAGTGTGAAGTTTTGGGAAAATCAGCTAAGCCATATTATTATGTGACCGTTTGCGAGTGAAGAACAATTAAATTAAAAGTCAAAAACAATGTAATAAAAAGAAAAAATTGAGATGGGCATTATGACACTAGCAATATGAATGCTGGAGAGTCTTTTATGTATATTAAAGAACTGGTACACACAGTACCGAGAACGGCGAGATTGTCTGAAGTATGCACCATAAAATTGTGTGTGTCTAATCATTATGGATGTAGCCATACAACTATATCCAGTGCTTGCATTTTAGCAGATATTTTTTTTTGCATTATGATGCACAAGAACACAACTAAAACAGTCACTGAATACTGAAGGACACAAGAGAATTGGACGTGGGGCAATGTGAAAACGAGTTTGGAGTACAGTGCAATTCACTGTGGGGTATTGTGAAAATGACTTCCAGGTGAATCTGTAAAACCTTTGAATTGTATTAGGAATCAGCGGGTAACCTTAAATTTCAATAATGGGTAACTCAAATCTTACAATATAGGTAACTAAAATCATACAATGTATTATTATTCAATTCTTATCTTAAAAGATGTGACTAGGTGTATTTGATGTGTTATACATTATAATCATATTATTATACATATACACTGCAATAACGTAGTTTATTCAACATAATGTTTTATTTATGTATTTATTATTAAACCATATTCACAATTCTAAAGATTTATATAATGAAATAATGCTGATTTGGTTCATGATGCTGTCACTTGTTAACAAGTTTGATCTATGGTTGCAATGAAAAGGACAGACATAGAAAATTTTACATAAAACACGTTAAACAGCTTGTTCAAATGTACCTGCACCTCGCAGCTCAAAAGACTGCAACTGGTAAGGATGTAGGTTCAATACCCGCCCACTGTACTATTGTGGTATCAACTCCTAGCACCCTCAGTGCAAAGAGAATGAGGGCATATTAGTTGTGTTTAACATGATCTTGATAAAAAAAACTGTATATATTTTTTTAGTATAAGTAATACATATGAAAGACAAGTTGACACGTCATATTATATATGTTAAAAATTTAATTGTTTGGTCCAAAGAGACATGTTGTACTCTTTATTTGTGGGTATAGGGGTAAAAAACTAAACACTTGTTAGAAAACACTCATAAAATTTGTTAAAGAAGTCTTAAATTTATATACTTTAGGACAATGGTTGAAAAGAGCATGATTTATTATGGATATATATAATAAATAATTTTGTCATATATTTTTATATAATGATTTTTATTAATGGATCTACTTAATATTGAACTACTAAAATAAAAAGTTCCAAAAAAGTGACTCTTGGTAAAAAAACCTGGTCTTTCTTGTTTATTAATAATATTTATAATGTTACATAAACTGTAAAATAATGACTACTTAAAATAATAAATAATTAAATATTACATCATTTTAACTTATATTTCTTTGTATGAAGTAAGCATAATGACGAAATTGTAAATAAAATGTATTAACTCTTTTTATTTAAATAATAAGGATTTGTAAAATAAATATGTATTCATTTTTGATAGCATTTAGCAAACTTATATTCTGATATTTTCAATAGTAAATATTCTAATTTAAATAACGTAAATGTTTATGTCCATACTGTTTAGGGGTCATTCTGTTTTTATACTAGTTAGACCCACCCATACTTCTTTGTAAACAATAAATTCACTCTGCCGGGGATATAACTCGGGACATATATGTATACAATGGAGAAATATATCCCACATGTAAAACAATAGTTTCAGAGCCATGGGTGCACAGACAGACAGACAAATTAAACGAAAGGAACTATTTTGGGATTTGTATCATCAATAATAAAGCTACCTTCAAATAAAAATTTGAATTTCATCGTCTTGTTACAGTTTTATTATATTTTTAAATCTTTTATAAGAAAAATTACTTTGTAATGTTACTAAAATAATACTTTCCTATGTTTAAATTAATGATACTGTCCTGGAGAACATGGTTGTCGAATTGAAAATTGACTTAAATTGTATGTGTTTAGTGATAATTATATTATAAATAATAATTATAAATACTTGTATAGTACTTATATTTATATCTAACTAGAGCTTTTTTTGATAATTTTATTAAATTTTTTTCTTATTATTATTATTATTTTCTACTACAAGTTAGTTTTGGACTGTTATCTCACCTGGGTGGTAAGTGATACCTATACCCCTAATTGGTATAGAATTTTAAAAATACAAATAAGCAAGGTGTTTTAAGAACTTTCATTGATTACTTCCTAGTAGATATAAATGTAAGTTTATTTGTTAGTCAATAATATTGTTAATTTGGTTGTACAGAAAACTTTTACTAAAAAAAATTACTACTTAAAAAATCTAAATTAAAATTAATTTCTGACAACATAACAAGAAAATAAACTAAAATTTAATTTAAAATACTAAGTTCTTATATTGGTCATGTTAACTTAGTTTTGGATTTATGTACAACCAAATTAAAGCCTATGTTTGTACGATATTTAATTATAACTTGTATAAATTAATAGTAAATGGTATTAAGAATTTAGGGCGGAAACATACTTGTATTACTCGACAGTACTCAATTCTGCATTAAGGGTGCAGACAAAATTAAATTCAGAATAAGTCATGAACTTGAGTCTTGGTGAATGAATGAATGAAATATTCTTTATAGTACACCGATAACAAAAATAAATAATCAGAAGTCATAAAACGAAATACAAGTCAGTACAATTGGCGGCCTTGGTGCTGTTTACTAACAATTATTATTAAAAGGAAATTTTAAGGTGCCAGCGAAGAATGAATTGCCCATACAAACGTTATACCAAAATTATTTGTAATTCGAGAATATTTCCACCATATTATGCGAATATTGTGATTGAACTTGTATTTGTTTAGGTCCCTGGATAAATATTTTTTCAAAATACTTTCCCAAAATTAAATGTAAGCACATTGCGTTTTGCATGTTTTTACGACATAAATGACATGTTTTCTCCTTATTGGTTTCATATTAAAACCAACGATATCTCACGTACTAATTGATCGGGAACATAGCCTATATTGTCAAGTTACAGAAGTTAAAAACACAACAATTTTTCATTCATCATTTTTGGTATTCACGGAACAAGACCAAAATGTATAACAAACTCTGTACGCTCATAGTGCTATCGCGCTTGCACGCGATCATGTGTCATCAGCCAAATAGAGATAGCAATATACCGGCAAATTTATATTTGCGGTTCGAATAGAAGTTGCGAGCGCCGCTCCCCGGCCTTTTAATAGTACAGTTATAATATCATTGAAGTGAAGTAAACGTCGTTACAGAAGGAGGTATTAATTAAACGTGTTTTAATATTTTGAAGTGAAACTTTAGAATCACTGTGATTTGAAAATCGATGTCGATGAAACGAAAAAGCGACACCAAAAAGAGACAAACATATTCATAATAGGATTTAGCCTGCGAGAGATGAATACAAGAGATAAATATATATCACATTCTCTCGTAGGCTACTTTTCTGAAGTATCACTACTGCCGTGTATGAATTGCACACACATACTTATTTGTACTCTCATTTAAACTTTGACGAGTAAATTGTTACAATGTATAGGGGCCACTAGGGAGAATTAGTTTATTTTATTGACACTCCTCTAATGGCAACATTCATTTGTTTGGGGTGCATCGCATCGTGTCGCAAGTGTGTTTCCGGCCTAATGTTAAGTTACCCTCATGTATTATGTGGAAGGAGCAAGGAGTAGATCGCGCAAAGCGTACAAATTATATTGAGAAATAAATATATGTATTTTAAAACTTTTTGCGAGTTTTGTTTTTTATACCCTTTATTTATCGCAAGGGCTCATACGAATTATAACTTACGCGGATGTACCTGTGCAGAAATCTTATTCTAGAATGGCGCGAAAATATCTCAGACAATCGTAGCGCGCGTCCGTCCGCTGTTGGTTGTTGCCTACGCGCCATGTTCTAAACACGATAGATAGATAGCACGAGTCTCTGTTGTTCTTGTGTTTAAAATCTTAACACCAAGCAACAAGGTATGTATTTCATTGGTGTACCGCGTTTCGGTTTAGTCTGTGAATAGCCCTCCAAAGCATTACCTTTAGGTTCATTTTACTCTTGACTGTCTTGTATTTAGACGTTGTTCATAAACGTTTCTATCTCGTTGAAAAGAATCCACCGTTTTGATAACTTGTTGAGTTGGAAAATTCAATTTACAGAAAATTGTGATGGAAAATAAAACTACATTAATTATCTAACATCCTCTTTTATTACATCAAATAAATTATAAAGTATATAGACAATATTATTATTACTTTAATTTTAGCCATGATAAGAAGCGCATAGACGTATTCGCTGCAACCGATGTATGGTAGATACGTAACCTACACTTTATGTTTACCTTATATACTACCTACATGGGAGATATCTCGTTTTTATTTTGAAAAGCAATTAAGCTCAAATTAAAAAAAATACAGAATGACAAAATGAATCATCAAATAGAGTAATCACAGAGAAGAATGGAAACTGTTTATTAGCGTCATCGCAAAGGCTTACATAATCTATTTGTGCATTAAAAACTATTTCGTGATTAAAATTTAATTTACAGACATCTCCCTCTTCATAATAATAATACTGAAAAATTAAGGTCAATGCAACGTTGCCGTTGCAATAAAAGTTTTACCAAAATGGTAGAAAATAAATACGGAATGCTTGTAAAAAAAAGTATATAATATAAAATACCTAAGTTATAGTCCCTATGTAATAAATCTTAACTACAATTTACAATGGATAAGCCTAAGCTACGACTTAGCAACAAAATTGCAATAAATATAATAAATCTTTATTTTTATCTTACAAAAGTGACCTTCAGTCGTACAATAATCCTATTCAATGATAGTTCCTAGAAATATTTAATAACACATAGTAAAGAATAGAGATCAGTTATTTAAGAACGTTAAAATTATTTTATAATGAACTCGTGTAGAGGGTCAATAAAGAACTAATCAACTCTGAAGGAACCAGAAGTTTAATTCGCTATAATCCGCGACAAAAGGAATATCTATGTGGTACAGTGATTTTATATATATATATATATATTGATTATATATTTTATATATTTTTTAATTATATATCGTGAATTTATTTATATTTTATTAATTTGTTTTATATTTATTTACCACACCACAGAATTCCCCCAAAAACTACCCTTTATATATTATAAATATATATTGATTATATATTATTATTTTATATATATATATATATTTATATTTATTTACCGCACCACAGAATTCCCCAAAAACTACCCTCAACGCACGTTTCACTCCGATACCGGAGCATCCTCAGGAGATGTTGCCTCCACAATGCACGATTGTGAAGTGATTATTCGTGTCGGAAATTCCGGCTTTTATACCTTTTTTGGCATGACTCAAACTATAGCCCCACCCCGTCTACTACTGTATAAATTGAGTAAAGGTGAATTTGATACATTTATTTGTTCATTTAACCGATCAAAAAAAAAAAAAAAAAAGGTATAAAAGCCGGAATTTCCGACACGAATAATCACTTCACAATCGTGCATTGTGGAGGCAACATCTCCTGAGGATGCTCCGGTATCGGAGTGAAACGTGCGTTGAGGGTAGTTTTTGGGGAATTCTGTGGTGCGGTAAATAAATATAAATATATATATATAAAATAATAATATATAATCAATATATATTTATAATATATAAAGGGTAGTTTTTGGGGGAATTCTGTGGTGCGTTAAATAAATAAATATATATATATATATATATATATATATATAAATAAAATAATAATATATATAATATATTATACATAATCAATATATATTTATAATATATAAAGGGTAGTTTTTGGGGGAATTCTGTGGTGTGGTAAATAAATATAAATATAAAACAAATTAATAAAATATAAATAAATTCACGATATATAATTAAAAAATATATAAAATATATAATCAATATATATATATAAAATCACTGTACCACATAGATATTCCTTTTGTCGCGGATTATAGCGAATTAAACTTCTGGTTCCTTCATTATGATGGACTTCCGCAAAGTAACGCCTGCCTCTATCCAAACTAATCAACTCTTTCTTGAACTATGTGCTATAGATATTATACAAAACCTATACATAATATTATTATTATTTCATCCTTAAACTATTTTAAATACTTTCCAAAAATGTGTTACAGTATAGCTGCCACATCTACTATCGATAAGGTCATTCACAAGGGCGTTACATGAAACGTGCGCGGCTGGTAATTTAACGAACAACGTGATAACGAATTGTATGAAATATGAGTGGCGTGCATACGCTTCGAATAATATATTTATTCGTCGGTATTTGTTTAGTAATATGTTACTATGGTAATCTGTGAGCACTGTCATTCATTCTTTTAAAAAAATGAGCATTGAACTTTTTCAACTCTGTTAAGTACCTACTGCAGTTATGCCTCTGCACGGTTCTAAAATAGTGATGATGATGATGTGAATACTAGATGTGCAGCCAGCTTTATGAAAAGCTAAGTTTTCCATTCGATATGTTGGCTTAAATTAATTTTAAATGAAATGGCAAGAATTCCGCTTTTTATAAGAAAATACAAAAGTGTTAATAATTTTCGGTGTCCATATATATACCAACTTATGCTTACAAAATAAACATCTAGATAATGATAATTTACATGATAAGTAACATTATTGTTAGTACATCAAATGAACACATATAATATTGTTTAAGCTTATTTTTAAAATAAAAAAATCAGTATCAAACAATTATGGCAGTTTCAAATTAAGTTTATTTTAAAGGTGATTCTCATTTCTAAAATATACCAGAAGAAACATACAATACTTAGATAAAAATTAGACCACATAAGCTCACAAAACTAAAATTCATTTCGATATTCGCTAGTACATTGAAAAGTATGTAAAATTTTTGACAGCTCGCTAGTGTTGCTAGAGCTAAAAATGAGTTCACAGATTAAAAAAAACGTTTTATGGTAGAAAGTTAAAAAAAGGGGAATTATAGCCTCCAGGGCAAGCAATAAGTTACTAAAAGGGATAAATTAAATTTAAGTGTAATATTAAATTTGTAATCCTTAAAATACAAGATTCACAACGAATGAAGCTAAGCTAGTACTAAAGTAGTTTAATGCGTCGTCCTATAGAATGCCCGATACAATGGTTCACAATGATACGTCTTACGAATGTGAAATAAGTAGAAGCTAAGTTAGTACTAGCATAGCGTCGCTCAAAATGGTTACGCTTACGCTTGGCTGATAATTCAATAAATGCAAAATTATCTTAAACTTTGAATATATTTATATTTAAGTGTTACATAACTTAGTATAGTTAATGGGGTACATCATTAGGTCTACGGGTTTCGTACATACAAAATCTTTATAAAAATTTAAGGTTGTGTGTCCTCTAAGATCGTTTTAAAAAAATCATTCTTAGGCTTAATAGATTGTCACAAGTATAACTTTAAACAACTCTATAATTTATATAATTTTGTAGACTTATTGAAATCAATCACTTTTAAATGTTAAAAATAAATTATTGTGAGCTATTAGGCCGGTATTTCTCATGGGTTATGCGAGGAAAACTTGATATGGCAGCACAGTCAATTTTTGATTGTCTGTGTTGCCATATCAAATTTTCCTTTTGCAAGTAATGTAACTAGGTACCTATTTTTTATAGATTTTTTGTAAAGATCAAGAAATATAATTATAAGTAGGTAGGAGGATTATTGTCTATTAAATATTTCGTTGATAGTTTGGTAGGTATATATTATGTACGTTCAAGTATGAATTTTTGTGGGCGGGTACATATTGTTTGTAATTATTATTATCCATTATAATTTTATCCTTAAATTTATTTGTATGGTTGTTTATGTATGAATGATAAAATTGTATGTACCTACTTGTATGATAGGTACTACTCATGTGTATATCACAAGCTTACTACCACAATAATATTTAATCGTTTTATGTACGGATACGAGTACCTAGATTCGTATGATAGCTACTATAATACTTAGGTACTTATTTTGTATGGTATATTACACATGTATGGTGTGGTATATTTGTATGGATTCAATGCAAGAAGGGGGTATTTCGTGGGCATTTCTTGCCGCATGCGCATTTCCTTACTATTTCTATATCTTTGGTGTAGCGAGTTCCGTCAGTGCAGACCAGGCGGATCTGAAACGAAAACACAGGCTAAGCAACGTTGATACAAGTTGGCAAATTGATAAGTGGCCGAATTATAGAGATGTTTAACTAAAACTTTATTAATAACAAAATTAATTTGAATAAATAAATAATGATTGACTAGAGGGCCCTAGTCTAAACCCGGAACCCGATTACAGCGCCCCCTACCGGGTCCAATTATAAATATAAACCGTCCCTGGACTTTCGGTCCAGGGACGGTTTATATTCACACAAACAAAAATTCCATCTAAATCGGTCAAGCCGTGTCTGAGTTTTACAGAGACTAACGAACAGCAACTCATTTTTAACCGACTTCCAAAATAGGAGGAGGTCCTCAATTCGGCGCGTATCTTTTTAAATAATATAAAGAAAGACGAAGATTACACATTATCCGTGTCCATACCTTCCTCTTCTTGGTCCTTCGTGGCGCGCAGCAGGCTTGCTTCCCACAGGAGTGCCCGGCGGTGGACGCGCAGCGCGCGCCGCGCACCGCACGCCGGCTGCGGCACGAGCCCTCCGTTATGAACTCGCGCGTCGCCTCCTGGGAACATCGCTGACAGTTAACTTCCCCAGAGGGTCGCGCCCTCAGCATCTGCATATGTAGTGATCCTTACACTGGTAAGGATCACTACTCACTACATATGAACGGTACAGGAAAATCCTTACTTCCTTACTAATATTATAAATGGGAAAGTGAGTTTGTTTGTATGTTTGTTCCGCTTTCACGCCGTAACTACTGAACCGATTGCTTTGAAATTTTGCAGACGTAAAGTTAGAAGTCCGGATTAAATAATAGGGTACTTTTTATCCCGGAAAATTAAAGAGTTCCCGCGGGAACTAAAACTCCTCAATCCACGCGGACGAAGTCGCGGGTATCAGCTAGTATATAAATAAGTTAATGCATTTATCGACTTCTGAACGCGAATTTGCTAGCGACCGTTTTTGCAATTCACGTTACACCACGACCCTAATTTGTGTGCCTACTCGTTGAGCATTAGCCGCGGTATCTCTGTGCCTATCGTTCTAGGGTTCTTTTTTTTTTTAAATATTTATTTCCACCCCTGCACAATTTTAATTTCCGAATTACTCTGGTCTGGCTTGGTGGCAGACTTCGGCCGTGGCTAGTTACCTACCTACCGGTAAACAAGTACTGCCAAGCGATTTGCTTACCGATGACGTAGGGGTATGTATGGGTTTAATTAATGATGTAGGTAGTCTAAGATGGTAGTTGGGTGGCTGTTATCCATCTTAGACTTACATCATCATTGACCATCAGGTGAGATGATAGACAAAGGCTAACTTGAAGTGGAATAAAAAAAAGAGTCAACGGATATCTACATGGCGCGTTACACGTGACAAGTGCAAGAGACCTATGTCTATAGACAGTGGACTTCTATAGGTAAATACTATCAGATAATAAGTAATTGGACATCAAAAAGTTTATAGTGTATCTATAATTTGAAAAATTAAACATTGAATTGAATAACTTACTTTACGACAAGCCGGTCCGTTGGGCGCGGGTTGAGCCGGCGTCTCTTCAGGGTATTGCTTCTGTGGCGGCGACGCTGTGGAAGGAAACAATAAATAAATTAATATAATCAATCAAAATGCTCCAATAAAACCAGAAGATATTTTATCATGGTGAAAATGGCTAGCAACATGAGGGCTGGTTCACTCAAAATTTTTCATCCTCGATCCCACTGGAAAACTTTTGTTTTTTAGGATAAAAAATATCCTGTTGACCTAGCGCATTAGCTATCTATACTGAAATTATAAATGCGAAAGTTTGGATGGATGGATGTATGAACGGATGGATGGATGTTTGTTACTCAATCACGCCCCAAAAAACCTCAATCCACGCGGACGAAGTCGCGGGCATCAGCTAGTTTTATTATAAATTAAGAACAATAGAGTGAGATTCACCTGGCGATGCCTGCACGTTGCTAATGATCTGTTTCCGCGGCGGTAGTTTCCCTTGAGTGATGACGGGGGCGCCACCTGGACCATTGGCAAATATTCTTCTTTAAAATAGGTATATGTAAAGAAAACCATTTCACGCATTTAAACAAGGCCTTTCCTAAGTCTGTGATAAACATTGTAAGTAGTCTTTGTTACTAGGCTCAGAAGGGCTGGAATCCCGAGCCCTTCTTAGCCTAGCCAGTAGGTAAATAAAAAATTAAAAAATCTTTGTTTCTAAATGTCACCGCTGACAAGTGACAGAGGTGACAGTTTAAAAAAAATATTAGAAATTTGTTGATTTTAAAGACCTTTCTACACATGACCTGAAATAATGGCTAAATAATATATTCAAATTATTGACTGAGAGAAGCGAAGATGTTTCCTCAGGTGAATTTGCACTTATCCGTCTGTCCGTCCATCGGTCTTCTAGTGCCTTATATGTATAACTTTTGAATTAATGAATATTCAAATTCTATTTCAAATGCACATAATATATGTACCTATACTGGGTTACTTTTTTGGCGTTTCGGAAAATTATAATTATTCATTATTAGATAAGTGGAATATAGGGTATATACGGTATTATTTATTTAATATCTTTGGTTTTACTATAGTCCATCATATCCATAAAACTAAATAAACGCACGACATACTCACTAGTGGCGCGATGAATGTACGAGACACCTGACTGCGTTCGGTTCAACGAACTCGCACGTGCGGCTTCTGACAAAGCCGTGTAGGTTGACAATGATTTACAATTTTAACTGAATTCCTGTTTTTAATCTTTTAATATAATATTTTTTCCAATTAAAAAAAATAGATAATAGAAGAAAAAAACAGAAAATTAAAAAAAAATTAACGATGAACTTGTATTCCATTAACAAAGTGTGCAACTTGGGAACACCCGCGCGCGCAGGAGTTCGGCACGCAGGGGTCCTGTATATGTGTGTACACTCACCGACACTCGTGCGCAGCTCGCACTGCGCGCCCGCGGTGCCGGCGCGACAGCGGCACGTGTAGTCAGACTTGGAGCCCGCCTCGCGCACGCAGCGACCCCCGCGCGCGCAGGGGTTCGGCAAGCAGGGGTCCTGAGGGGTACACAGGGATTTACTAGGCTGCATATTCATTACAATAATGATAATAAAAACATGAAATCCATGAAAATGGTCCTTTGATATAATCGCCCCATGATATATCATTTAATTTAGATGATTATAGAAGGAAATACATATATCACAGAAGTAAAATTACTCGCGCAAGAAAATAATTAATAACGCGGACTGCCGCGAGCGAAGTGAGCCGGCGCACTGACCGGTTCGTGCGCGCCGTCCTCCTGCAGCGCGTGCGGCGGCGGCACGGCGCGGCGCGGCGCGGAGTCCGCGTCGGCACCGCAGCCCGCGCCCGTGCGCACGCTGCGCGCCGCGTTCACAAAGTCCACGCGCTTATGGTTGATCCACGCCTCCTTCAGGCAACCTGCACGCAAAACATAACCATAGATCGCTGATTCAGATCCGGCTCGAAGGACCAAAAGGATGTGGGGTACTATTCTTTGTGGTGATAAAATGATAACTATTATATTTTCTGATGATGATAAATGATATTAATGATATAAATTGATATTGATATAGACTAGAGTACTATCCGCGCGTACTCGACGAACTGCACCGACATGATTTTACCGAACTGGCCTTAACGTGAGGCAGTTGCGTAAAGTGCTGACTGCGCGGTGTTCGGTTATACGCAGTGTCCCGAACACATAATGAAACTAAATCTGCTGTACACCATCTCCAAACTAAACTAAAATGTTATTATTGTTGTACTTTCCCGCTCCTTTTTAAAGTGCTTTATGAAATGGGTTGTCTGGGGGAGATTACTTTTAGTGATGAGACCGCACTTGCGCGCGCGTTGTTTTCTTATTTATTTGTTTATAATTAAGTTATTTCTATGTTATGTGTGGCAATAAAGAATTTATCTATCCATCTATCTACTATCTATCTAAAATGTCCCTTCAACTGACAACCGTTCTTAGTTAAATGATATACATATCTATACTGGGCGTTTTTATCGTGTCGAAAAAATAGGGGGTGATAGGTTAATGGGATAGAAGCCATGGCATTGTTACTTTCTTTTCCCTTTACTTTTTAATTTTATTAATCTATCAATAAATACTATTCATTTAGATTTTTTTTTCATATTAAAACATAAAATACCGGAATTCAACAAAAAAGTGAAATTAATAAAATTGTAAGTACTTTTCTACTAATTGTAGTAATTGTGATACGTACGTACATTCACCACGGCGCTAGTAAGTATGACGTGCGTTTATGTAGTTTTATGGATATGATGGACTAAGTAAAACCAAAGATATTAAACAAGTAAATAATACCGTTTATACCTTATATTCCACTCTCCTAATATGATTATATAAATTTTTCGAGACGCCAAATAAAGTCTCAAAGCACTATTCTCAGAAAACTTCGATATCGCGATGCAGGCTTGTATGTGTTTTATACATCGATATATATGTAGGTACTAGATGGGCCCTTTCATAGAAAAAGGTCTGGCGACCGACTATGAGAACGCGTTCCTAACCTGTCTTTGTCCCCATCGTAGCGCTTTCACGGTCGCTCGTCGTGCAGATAATTTGTTATTCTTAAGTTAACATCTAAAGTCTTATTAGTTTGGCACTGCACAATTTTTATTTTAAGGCAAGTGTTTCAATTCATAATCATACATTTCCAAAAAAACGTTATTTAATCTTAATATTTAATATTTTTATCCATTACGCAATCATTTAATTTCCGCGGCAAACTGTATGATATTTTTTTTTTACTAACTGGCCTTACGGCTTCTATGGCCATGACCTATACTATCTATGAACGAGTCATACGTTTTCAATATATGTTGCAAGCAAGTTCCCGCTTTTCAGACTAGACGGCGTTGATGGCGTTGCTAAAAATACGCCCACATTCTTTGTTTGACAGGGCCCGTCTATGTAAATTGAGGTCGTTGGTTTTATATGTTTTCAGTCGATTATCTATCCTGTGATGTAGATACAATAGGGATGATGACAACTCAATCAAATCAGCGACTCTTTATCAAACTTAAAAACGCACTTCTGTTATGGAGTTGAGATGAAATTCACAGGTAAAGTCATAATAATATTTCAACGCACTTTTTTTCTTTAATCTATATTTTAAAATGGTTATCAAACTTAAAACTGACCGTGGACATGAAGTTTAGGTCTTTTTAAAAACCCTCTATTTAATAATCAGTTAGAAATAATTTATTTTTGATTCAGGCATCATCCCTATTAGCGCCATCTAGTTGTCACAGTGGTAGGCTGCACTGACCTTTGAAGCTGGTGATGTTCCGCAGATGCCACTTGCTGAACGCATCCCGCGCGACGTCCTCCGGCACGCCGCCCACGTACATTGCGCGCTCCAGACGCAAGTACTCGTTGCTGCCTGCGATGTAAACGTGAAATGGAACCAAAATCCATACTAATACTTTTAAAAGTGTGAACTAAACACACTAAACAAACTAAATTTGAAAGTGTGTCTGTCTGTCTGCTATGCTTTTAAGGCCCATCTGTTCAACTGAATTTGATGAAATTTGGTACAGGGATAGGTTGTATCCCGGGGAAGGAATATGCTACTTTTTATCCCGGAAAATTCAAGAATTCAAACGGGAATAAAAAAAATTTCTCTTCATCCGATTTTGATAATATTTAGTATAGGGATAGTTTGTATCTAAACGAAGGACATAGGCTACTTTTTATCCCGGAAAATTAAAGAGTTCCCGCGGGAATCAAAAAACCTTGATCCACGCGGACGAAGTCATTTGCGAAAGTTTTGATGTATGGATGTTTGTTATACAATCACACCAGAACAGCTGAACGGATCTGGATGAAATTTGGCATAGAGATAGATTATAGTCTGGAATAACACATAGGCTACTTTTTATCCTGGAAAATTAAATTGCCACGGGAACCTATAAAATCTCAATCCACGCGAAGTCGCAGACATCAGTTAGTATCTAATAATTTTGGTCCTTGTTGTAAAATACCTTCATTGATGATGGACCGAGCGGGTCCGTCGTCCACTCGCAGCGTGAAGTTCTTCTTGACGGCCAGAAGCTCCGCCTTGTGGTAGTTACCGTCTGACACCATTTCGAAACTGAAACCAGATGATGCTTTATTTTTTATTTATCTGTAATCAACAGCAATTTTCAATATAATTTACAATTTTGTCTTAATACCAAAATGAAACCAAAAAAGATTACAAAATTATACATTTTATTAATTAGTAAGTATGTATTTACTTCTTATACAATACTTTCAGTTAATCTGTTTAAAGTTGGTTTAACTATGATCACACTTGCTTCAATGTTTATGATTTATTGATTAAGGAATAAGGACTCATATAATGTATTAGTGCTCAAAAAAACACACTTAAAAAATTTACACGTCAGCTATGACGGAACATGTTTCTGTTTTAATTAATTTGTCATCTTTACAATTTTTCTTGCAAATAAACGATTGATTGATCACATCATCGATTAATAAAAATTTACGTCAAGTAATAGGGTTTAAAATTGATTAATCTGGTAAAATATCACCAAGCTTTAAATCAATAGTAAACCAGATTTAACGTTAATTAACCTTCATTAACCCTACCTGTAATAAGGTAGAAGTGGGGAGGTTTAGACGTAGTTGATTGCGTATCCTACCGTTAAAGAGTTCCACCACCAAATTTTTGTTCTCGTTGATATACATAAACGACGATTAACAAAGTTAACATTGGTTATTCTATCCTTATGTGGTTAAATCTAACTTCTAATCCGCAGTGAAAATAAACGTCAACTAACCACGTTTAACCTTGGTTGAACTGGTTAACATTGGTTAATCTTACTTAAATATTGTTAATCAAGTTCTAAATACAGATTTAGCGCCAATTGACCCCAGTTACCCTACCTGGACATGGTAGAAGTGGGGTGGTTGCCGTCGCACATACGTATCCTGCCGTTGTCGTCGATATACGTTAATGACGATTAACCAAGTTAAACATAGGTCGAAATTAACGCAGCCTTACAATGGTAACGTTAGCTTCAAATTTCCGAGTAATCAAAATTAACGTCGATTAATCACTTTTAACATTAGTCAAACTTGTTAACATCGGTTGATCTAGCTGAACTGTTCTATATATCCTCGGTAAACCAGATTTAACGCCAATTAACCTCAGTTAACCGTTCGTGAACCCACCTGTACATGGTGGAAGTAGGGTGGTTGCCGACGTCATAGCTGATGCGTATTCTGCCGTTGAAGAGTTCCACCGCCAGGTGTTCGTTGTCGCCGAAATACATGAGCACGCCGTGAAGCTGCTTTGTGCTGAACACTGGGACAAATAATCATACTAATATTATAAATGCGAAAGTGTGTTTGTTTGTTGGTTTATTGGTTTATTGGGTTCCGCAAAGTAGCGATTGTTTCTATCCAATATTCGATTACGATTTCCTTACATAATCAGGGACCAGTAGGGCAATTATGTAAAACCTGCATCAAATATTGTTACAGTCTCAATTGTTTTGATTGGCTGAATGGTATTTTGGCTGCGTCACAATGGGTTCTGCCCAATAGTAAAAGAATATTAACCAATCAGCGGTGATTGCAATCGTTACACTGTAGTCATTTCTAGACAATCACCCTCTGAATCAATTTTAACTCACGTTGTGCCGGTGCGAATTGCTAGCTTACTGGGCGGTGAATATCGCAATTTACACGCTGTACCCAATGACCTCAATTTACATAGACGGGCCCTGTCAAACAAAGAATGTGGGCGTATTTTTAGCAACGCCATCAACGCCATCTAGTCTGAAAAGCGGGGGCTTGCTTGCAACATCTTGAATGAAAGCTTAAAAACGTATGACTCAGTCATAGATAATATAGGCCATAGCCATAGAAGCCGTAAGGCCAGTTAGTAAAAAAAAAAATCATACAGTTTGCCGCGGAAATTAAATGATTGCGTAATGGATAAAACTATTAAATAGGAAGATTAAATAACGTTTTTTTGGAAATGTATAATTATGACTTGAAACATTTATCTTAAATTAAAAATTGTACAGTGCCAAACAAATAAGACTGCAGATGTTAACCTAAGAATAACAAATTATCTACACGACGAGCGACCGTGACAGCGCTACGATGGGGACAAAGACAGGTTAGGAAAGCGCTCTCAAAGTCGGTCGCCCGACCTTTTTCTATGAAAGGGCCCATCTAGTACCTACATATATATCGATGGCTGTACCTGTACCACATAGATTTGACGACTGTGATGGACTATAGCGAAAAAACTTCTAGTTCCGATGAAGATTTCCTCACACAATCGGGGCTACGTACCAAGGGTGACGTTTGCCTGCGGCAAAGTGCGCAGCGGCTCCAGTTCCACGAGCGAGTCGTTGTGATTGAACGTGAGCGAAGTGAGGTACTCGCACAGACGACCTGCGAGGGAACACGTTCAAATTATATAAAACGACACGGTTCTTTACAGAAAAGAGCATTCTATTTAAAAACTCGGATCACTGTTATAGTTAAAATCACGTTATCATAGACGTCTTAACATTATTGTTAAAACTTTTCTTTAAATATCCCCTTACTATTAATGTTCCTGTTTCAGATTGTACTTAGGTACGATTGTAGTATTATCACAGGCGATCTGAAAGGTGATATAATATATATTATTTTGAATACTTAAATCATAAATACAATCTGAGTCCAAAAAAAAATAGTAACGGGATATGGAAGTACCGCCAGGTTGTACATATTTATCTATGAGTACCACACACAAACAATATCATAAAATGTGTAGGTAAACTAATTTTGACATAATTAAACAAGTTTAATAAGAATAATTATTTAAATAATAATTTAATAAAATAATTTATTAGCAATCAACGCGACGACGCTAAGCTAATAAGCGTTCATTTTTTGTAAGTTAATCACATATTTGAGAGGAGATATCAAGTTAACGAACCAATGAATATCGTCAGTTTTTATACTGTTCACACAGGTACCTACTACTCATATCATAATGCGATACTAGTCTCTCGATAGTCTCGGTAGTCTAGTCTCGATACTAGACTTCCTAGTTATTGTTCATTATTGGTAACCATAACACGTCTTTGAGCGGCGATAAGTATTTAGTTAGTATTAAGTAATGTACAATAGATTATGTGTAAGACAGTAAACCGCCACGTACCGGAGTACCCTGGCGCGCACTTGCACAGATAGTCGGCGGGCGGCGCCAGCAGCGGGCGCGGCATCATGACGTCATCCTGCGAACCAACCACTGATATTTAATTACACTACCGTTTGACGTCACACGCTCACACATCGTCCCTTACACAGAGTCACGGTAATATTATATATGTCACCGTAAGATTGCAAAAACCGTTAGATTGTAATCCAACTAGCGATATTGTAAACTGTCGACGGATTGTGAACCGTTCAATGCTCCGAGTGTCAATTTTTGAAATATTCATTGTATTTACGTTTTCTTGTCTTTTTCTTGTAGGTTAGGTTAAGGTTCGACAAAAATGACCAGGGGCCGGGCACTTAGGTTTTATCGGGTTAATATATCTAACAGATTACAAATCTAACGAAAAATAATGCGTTAAATTGTAATCAGTCGAAAGTTTACAATATCGCTAGTTAGATTACAATCCAACGGCCTTTGCAATCTTACGGTGACATATAGATACCAATACTGTGACAGAGTACAACCCATGATCGGTGATTTTTAAGCAAGACACAAGAAGTTTACCATAATACGGGCAATGCCTATGTCAACGATAAACTATTTCTTAGTGGCTATTAAGTAGAGGGTCTTCCAAAAGACCTAAAATTCACATTCTCTGTTAGTTTTCAGTTTGATAACCATTTTAAACTATAGTTATATAGTTTGATAACCATTTTAAACTATAGTATATTTCATACAAACTTCCATACTAGAAGCGCGTTTTTAAGTTTGATAAAGAGTTGCTAATTTGATCGAGTTGTCATTATCCCTATTTAAAATAAATTGCGTAAAAGAAACTCACAAAAAATGGTTTACTATGCATATTTTTAGGTACGGCCTCATAGTGTGGATAAATTCATGTGACATGGAAGGGGCGTTCATAGCACAAAATAAATGCATTCGGGCAATATTTGGAAAACTTATTACAGATTCATGCGAACCTTTATTAAAATGTTTAGAAGCTAAGGCTGAATTTTTTTTTTAGAGTTTGTAAGTTTTAACTACGCAATGCCAAGCAGCAGACCAGAGTCGAGTAGAGATAGTTAGGCCACACAAGGGTGCCTGAAAAAATAGACAAAGAGATGGATTATGAAATCACAAGAATGCAGAGTGCACCTTTGTTTGCGTACACACTTCCGCACTATAACAAAATATCCTCTAAATTCAGCTGGCAGCATATCAAAGGCTCGCCGAGCAAGCGCAGTACTCGTCCTCGCCGCCTGTGTATCCACGCTGCGCGGTAACGGTAACGGTACGCACGTGCACAGCCAAGTAGCAGACGCCGTGCACGCAGTCGTGGTGCGCGCACGGCGACGTGCCGAGCGCCGCGTGCGGAGCGGCCTCGCAGTAGCGCCCCGCGTAGCCCGCCGAGCATGCGCAGCGGTACTCGTCCAATCCGTCCACGCACGTCGCGCCGTTCTGTAACAAACAGATCATCATGGTTCTTAGTTCTTACTATATCTCAAAGATGTTAAACTTAAGCGCGATTTATTTGACTACTAGCGTCATCTATTTGATGCTAACGGAGTGTAATTTTACCATTGAAAATGGTAATCAGGTGCAAATCACCTGAGACGTATTTTTGGCCATAGCTCCGAGGATCTTGGGAGGATCGAGATGGGAATAGTACCAAGAGTTGAGAATTTATTGAGACACGTGTGAGCGTTTGAATTTTGAAAATCGGCTGGTAACTTTTTTTGGAATTTTGAAAAATGTAAAAAAGTCGGGCTTTTTGGGGGCGTTCTTCGGGCGTTTGTTTACTGATTTGTAAATATTTCGGAAAAAAAACAGACTTAAGAAAAATTAAAAAAAATATAATAGGGTATGAGTTTAGCTACAAAATGGCAAAATTTTTGAAAATCTATATATATAAAAGCGAAAGGTCACTGACTCACTCATCACAATATCTCAGAAACTATAAAACATACAGACTTGAAATTTGGAAGGTAGGTTCCTTCTATGGCGTAGACGTCAGCTAAGAAACAGTTTCGAGAAAATTCACCCCTAAGGGGTTGAAATGGGGTTTGGAAGTTTGTATGAAAGTCCTTTGTTATTGAAGTTAAAGACATGAAAATTGGCATTGAAGTTAATACTTAGTTTAAAATAATAAAAATCTATATAAGCAGTTTTACGAAAATCAACCCCAAAGGGGGTGAAATGGGGGTTGGAAGGTAACATGAAGATTCTAAGTTTTTGAAGTTAGAGACTTGAAAATCGGGATTAAGGTTATTAGTTTTAAATAAAAATAACCTTTGTAAGCAATTTTCCGAAAATCTACCCCAAAGAGGGTGAAATGGGGGTTGGAAGTTTCTATGAAAATTCTGTGTTTTTGAAGATAGCGACTTGAAAATCGGGATTTAGGTTATCCCGCGGGAACCAAAAAACCTCAATCCACGCGGACGAAGTCGCGGGCATCAGCTAGTCGGTTAATAATGGGCACCTGTGGGTGGTCCCTTTAGATTTGGAACTGTAGGAAAATAAAGAGAGAGAGAAAGAGATTTTTCCGTATATAAAAAGTGATGTAGCTTCTATGATGATTGTCTGATCGTGGTAATGGTGTTAAAACATGCGGATGCAGGCGAGAAGTGCATTCGAGTTGGAATTTAGAAAATCGTTTCATAAATTTTGGAAAAATTTTGAAGAAGAAATTTTATTTCAGTTTTGTTTAAAAAATATTTTCTAAATTTATTTTCAATGCTCCGGCTCTTGCGGGGACTGCGAAATCTGTGAATTTTTGAATTTATATTTAAGGCCTATTATTGTCTTCGTAACAACCCGAGCATGTCGGAGCGAGGTGTCGGTGACGCGAATCCACAAGTTTATCCCCAACCAAGAAGTGCTCAACGCGGCTAAAGAAGTTTTCACTTCAAAAAACTCGATTGTTTCTTACCTGACACATATGGTTGATGCAGTCATCAGCATTGATAGTGCAGTTCTGGCCTGAGTAGCCCTTAGGGCAGGAGCAGGTGTAGTGGCTGGTGTGATCCACGCAGGTCGCTCCGTTGGCGCAAGGGTTGAACTCTGAACTGCAGTAGGGGATTTTCTTTTCGCAGAATTCACCTGGGGAAGAATTGTTTGTAAGTTAGCAAAAATTTCATGAAAATCCAAACGAAATTGAAATAACTTATTTATGCACGCAAATGTCTGTGTGGAAAGGGGGTTAAATTTGGGATTCATTGACAAAGAAGCACTGGTAGGCTTTTCCGGCATGGTTATCTTGATTATACGATCAAAAGGACTTCCACCATAGATATTCCTGCACATATCGAGCCAGCAGAGAATTATAAGGGTAAGTTTGTTTTAAAGTAGCGCCAGTAACAGAAAAGAAGAGGGATAATAGGTTGGCATGGTATGGGCATGTAATTTGTAGGGTAGAAAGTCATGTTAGGAGAAGAATGATAGATATGCATGTGGAAGGAAGACAGAGTAAGACCAAAAAAGAGATGGATGGATTGTGTGAAAGAGGACATGTGTGTAAAATGGGTGGATAATACGTTGACGGTTGACAGGAGTGAGTGGAAGAAAAAGACGTGTAGTGCAGACCCCACACAGCGTGGGATAAGGGCAGACAGAAGAATTGAGCCAGCAGGGATTAGTCAGGATGACGTAGACGGCAAGAGACCTGGTGAATTGACGTTGGTTCTCTGGCAACGACTAAAGTGGGACGCAACATGTGTTGATACATTGGCTCCATGTCTATAAGGAGAGACGGCATCAAGGACTGGAGTCACAGCAGGAATGGCAGAAGTATGCCTCTCTCTCTCTCTCTTCTAAAGACTCTTATTGCAAAAAAATTGGTGATTTCTAGAGTCTAGAGGGTTTTGTTAAAGTTAATGAGGTTAACCCGTTAATTAATTACTGATATTCTGAAAATTTTTCGTCTTTAGACGCTTTAGGTCTTTGTTTGTAGTCAAGTGACTTTTCTTGGAAGATGTACACGTCACGTACCCATAAAGCCGGGCGCACACTTGCAGGTGTAGCCCTCGAGGCGGTCGACGCACGAGGCGTTGTTGAGGCAGCGGTGCGCGGCGCAGTCGTCGATGTTGACCTCACAGCGCACGCCCGTGTAGCCCGCGTGGCACAAGCAGCTGCAACAATTGAATACCATAAAGTATAGGTCCCGTTATGTAGAAGTGCTTTTGAATCGTGGAGTTAATCTACCACTGGTTCGGAATGCCATTCCTAGCTAGAAGAACACGCCAGCAGACACTCACCTGAAGCGTCCCTCTTCCAGCAGCTGGCACACGCCATGAGCGCAGGGGGAGCCGTAGCAGGCGTCTATCTGGTGCTGACACGTGTCCCCGTGGAAGCCGCGTGCGCACGCGCATGCATAGCCACCAGACGCCGTCGCAGAGCAAACTCCTCGGTTGAGGCAGGGGTTATTGTAACAGCGGTCACACTTCGACACCACATCCGCTGGTGGGTCGCCTGGAGAAGAGAGGGTTAAACAATTGTGTATTTAATCCATACTAGGTAATATTATACTCGTAAATATGCGAAAGTTTGGATGGACGGATTTATGGGTGGATGGATGGATGTTTGTTAGCTACTCAATCACGCTAGAACTGGTGAACGGATCTGGATGTAAATTGGCACAGAGATAGATTGTAGTCTGGAAGAACTCATAGGGTACTTTTTATCCCGGAAAATTTAAGATTTCCCGCGGGATTTCCATAATATCTTTGGTATTTACCTCTGCAGACGAAGGCTTCGGAATGCGTGCTCAGCACCAGCTTGTCCCGCATGGGCGGCGGTTCAGCACAGCGCGCTATACCCGCCTCCACGTACTCCCCGGCCACCTTAACCCATTCAGATAGCCAGCGCGCTCGACAGTCGCAGTACAGTGGGTTCGAGCCCAGGGCACTGGGGGAACGAGAGAAAAATATACAAATTAGTCATCATCATCCAGGAGAACCAGAGTAATTAATTATTTGTACCAAAATCATACTATTAATATTATAAATGCGAAAGTGTGTTTGTTTGTTGGTTTGTCCTTCAATCACCCTCGATGCCGTGTAGGAACCAATTAGGGTATGGCTTTAATATAACTGCCTACTCCTAACAGGTTAACCCGCTACCGTCTTAGACAGTATCAACAATTACCACAGGTGAGATCGCAGCTGTCAAGGGCTAACTTGTAGTGACCAGTGGGTATAAAAAAGACTAAGCCTGTTTTGTGGCATCTCCTTAATTATGACAATTAAGACGTGCCCGCTGCCACCTTAGTTGGCAAATAGTTCTGGCTAGTTTTTACCCAACTGCGGAACGCACAGGGTTATGAATCCATCAGTCTGTGAGTCACCTCCGGCACACACTAAAAGCGTGGACCAATTTTGATAACCCTTGCACCTACAAATTCGTCATTATCTCGGAAATCAAATTAATTGACAAACAAAATGGCGCCGACTACAAGGAATATTGGAACAAATTAAAATATTAATGTCGATTGACTATGCCAAGTGGAGCCATTGAATAGGTTTTTAATGTCCTTGTAAAACTTTTTACGTTTAAATGATCACTAACTTACACGTGTGAAATGGATTCCAAGTCACGGAACACGCCATCAGCAAGCATGGAGATGTTATTGCCGTGTAGCGACAGCACGCGCAGTTGCGTGAGACCTTTGAGGGCGTCGCGCTGGAAGTAAGCAAGAAATAAGTCAGAAAACATTTTTTTAAAACAAGCTTTTATCGTCCGCCATGTTGAATTTAGTGTGACGTCGATTCATTTTTCGTATTCTTCTCAGAAAACCCTTTTAATTGATACCCATTATATGCAGGATGCATCAAAGATAACTTATCCGCCATCTTTGGGAATCCGCCATATTGTATTTAGAATGACGTCACATAGTATGCCTTGCATAAAAATACCCCCGCTGAGTTTTTTGTGGGCTCTTCTCAAAGCGCGTTCGGAACCCTCGTAGCTTTAGTTTTAAGATACCGTATTTGATTATTATCACCATCATGTTTTTTATGTTATTGGACGTCGTTAAGATTATAGTGTACCAAATTTGCATAAATAAATATCGAATTGAAAACCATCAGAGCTGTTATAGCAATAGGGATGATGCCTATGTCAAAAATAAATTAATTCTTACTGATTATTAAATAGAAGGACTAAAAGTCATATCCTAGGTTAGTTTTAAGTTTGATAACCATTTTAAACTATACACGTTGAAATTTGATGACGTCACAACTATGTGTTTCATGACAAACTGCCACACTAGGAGGCGTTCTTAAGTTTGACAAAGAGTTGCTGATTTGATTGAGTTGTCGTCATCCCTTTTATAGGTATACCTGCACACATCGGAGTCTGTTGTAGCTCACAATAAGCGTTGACAACTTGGTGAGAGCTTCAAAGGTGTTGTTGGACAGCACGCCGATCTTGTTATTGGACAGGTCGAGTCGGGTCAGTTGGGTTAGATGACGGAGCTGGTTCGACGAGATGCTGGTTATCTCGTTGGATTCCAGGTACCTGGAAGAGAGTGGGAAAAAGGGGCTTCCATGGGTAAAAATCTCACATTTTTAACCTGGGGGCCTACTGCCTACGCTTAAAGCAATACTTAAGAAATATTATTCAAAATTACAGTTTAATGTCACGACGTATACCTTGACGTTCCTAAAATAAGGATTATAATTGTAAAACACATACGAAAGTCAACGATAAAGTAACAATAGAAGGCTTTGTTCGTTGGCAGTATGGCCCCAGGGATATCAGGCTTTAGATTTTTAAAAATTCCGTGAGTACTCTTTGATATTCCGGGTTAAATAGCCTAAGTTACTCTCCATTTCTAAAAGCAATAACTTAGATTAAAGAGAAACAGGAATCTGTACTAATATTATAAATGCGAAAGTTTGGATAGATGTATGAATGTATGGGTGGATATTTGTTACTAAATCACGCCAGAATGGCTTAACGGATCTGGATAAAATTTGGCACAGAGGTGTTAACGGGCCAGCGGAGGGTGAATTGCCCATACTTGAACGTAATACCAAAATAATTTGTAATTCGAGAATATTTCTACCATATTATGCGATTATTAAGATTGAACTTGTATTTGTTTAGTTCCCTGGATAATTATTATTTTTTCAAAATACTTTCCCAAAATTAAATGTAAGCACATTGCGTTTCGCATGTTTTCAAGACATAAATTACATGTTTTCTCCTTATTTGTTTCATATTAAAACCAACGATATCTCACGTACTAATTGATCAGGAACATCATACTAAAATTATAAATGCGAAAGTCACTTTGTTTGTTGGTTTGTTGGTTTGTTAGTTTGTCCTTCAATCACGCCGCAACGGAGCAACGGATTGACGTGATTTTTGGCATGGGTATAGTTGAGGACCTGGAGAGTGACATAGGCTACTTTTTATCCCGGAAAATTGGGGAGTTCCCGCGGGAATCAAAAAAACTTAAAAAACGCGGACCAAGTCGCGGGCATCAGCTAGTAGCCTATATTGTCAAGTTACAGAATAACAACACGAAGTTAAAAACACAACAATTTTTCATTCATCATTTTTGGTATGAACAAGGAACAAGACTAAATGTATAACAAATTCTGTACGCTCATAATGCTATCGCGCTTGCACGCGATCATGTGTCATTTGCCAAATAGAGATAGCAATATACCGGCAAATTTATATTTGCGGTTAGAATAGAAGTTGCGAGCGGCGTTCGCCGGCCTCTTAAGTGTTGACAGTATGGCCCCTGTCATCAGCAATAACAGTATTCGACTATGACTCACAGTTCAGTGGTGTATTGCGGTATCCGGGAGGGTAGCGAGGTCAGCTTGGCGCGCGCACATCGCACCACCGTCCCGGCGCACGAGCAGCCGGCGGGGCAGTAGTCCTGTGGGAGGCAACCTTTGTCGTCCGCTGGAACACACAGTACACTAATTAGCACCCACCACGTATTCGAGAGTATAAAAGTTCTTCATTGTGTTCTCAAACGTGTGTCAAAATTCAAAATTCAAAATTTCTTTATTTGTTGAAATAGGTTAAAGTAAGTTGGTACATTATAAAATTCTAGAAACACTATTTCATGCCGTACATAATTAGGCGCACAAATTTGGTCTTAAACTTTAAACAAATTAAGTAATATCCCAGCATAATAACACATTTAACTACTGGTTATTGAAATTAATCTGTACAAAACTTAACTATAAACAAGATAATAACCCAGCATAATAATACATTGTTGCTGGTTATTATAAATAATAAATAATAAATAAAATCATTTTATTGCAGGTCGGGGACCCATATAAAAACACGTTTACGTTACACAAACAAAACAATGACTAAATATAGTACAAGTATAAATTAAACATTAATAAAATACATAGATACATACATAAAATTTTAAAATACAGTTCAAAATGAAAAATCATTTTACGTTAGGGGTCTGGTGTACACTTAGCCAGTGTTTATAAAACACGTTGTCAGTGTTTTATATAAAACGGTTTCCCAGAAACCGGCAATTCTACTCCGAATAATGGCATAGTAATCTGGGACACCAGCGTTGGCGAACATGCCCGACGCGCTACAATACCTCGGCATTTTTAATAAAATACGAAGGGCATCGTTATACTGTACCCTGAGGATGTTAAAGGATCTTTTCGTGTATTTGATCCAAAGTTGTGATGTATAAAAGCTCATACAGTAAGCTTTGAATAACGTAACTTTAACATCCTCAGAGCACCGGGCAAAGCGGCGTGCGAGCATGTTGCACCGTACTGCCAGTGACCTACGCTCCCGTTCTATATCCAAGTCGTCGCTCAGGGATCCCGTTAACATATGCCCGAGATACCTGAACTGCTGCACAACCTGAACTGGTGTTCCATCCAACAAAACTGGCGGAATCCTCTCCGGACCTTTACCCGCTCTAAAGATTAACATTTCAGATTTGCGCACATTGTATTTTAACCCGTGTCTTAATGCGTATTTTTCACAAATCACTACTAATTTACGAAGACCCTTTATTGAGGGGTTAAGTAGCACCATATCATCGGCGTAGCTTAAGTTGTTAAAACAAACTCCGTCAATGTGGCACCCGATGCCAGTGCGACTTAGCTCACCAATAAGGTCATTTATATAAAGATTGAACAGGTCCGGAGAGGTTAGCCCTCCCTGACGTACACCGCACTCTAGTCTTAACACACTAGACGCTGTGTTGCCCCAACGCACAGTGTTCGTTTGGTTCTCGTACCAGTATCTCATTAGCTCGACAATACTGCTATGGATGTTTGAGTCGCGCATTTTTCTCCATAATATATTATAATTAACAAGATCAAATGCGCGGCTCAGATCCAGAAAACAGGCGTAGACGGAAGTTTCACGACTTTTGTAAAAATTTACGGCGTGTTTCAGACACATAATTGCCGAGTCTGTAGAGAGACCGGGACGAAAACCAAACTGAGCATCTCTAATCTGGACATTCTTCATCAGTTCAGGATGCAGCAGCCGCTCAAGCACCTTTCCCGCAATTGTTCCCAACGATATTGGCCTATAATTTGCTAACCTTGAAATTAATCAAATTAAAACGTACAAAAATCTTTACTATAAATATAAGGACCAATTGGAAATAGTTATTTAATAAGTTTAAAATTTTTATCATTTATATATTCCTTAACACCGCAATAATTTTTCTGTTTAAGTATTTTTACAATAGTTTTTTTGAATTTGGCGTAATTTAACTTTCTTATATTTTCCGGTAGCTTATTATACATATAAATAGACATATAACATATATTATTTTTATATAATGCGCATTTTGCGGCAGGGAGGGTTAACTTATACCTATTGTATGTTTCTGAGATTTTTCGTGATAGTCAACATGACATACCTACCAATGAGTACCAAACCGCAGTGAGTATTTAAGAGGGCCATGAAAACAATCAGTAGTATAGGTACCGGCCTTATGCTACCCATTGTTATGCAGCAATGCTAAGGACAGCGGTTCATCACTACAGCCCATTAACGTCCCACTGCTGGGCACAGGCCTCCACTCTCATAGGAGAGCGGGAATTAGAGCTTAGACCCACCACGCTGCTCCAATGCGGGTTGGCGGGCTAAGGACAGCGGTTACTTATGATATAATAATTATTGTAAATGAATTATTTAAAAAGAGCAACTTGCTGGTTCTTCTCGGTAGGAATGGCATTCCGAACCAGTGGTAGATTCACTTGAAGATTCAAAAGTACTTGTAAAAGTTTATTTGAATAAAAAAAAACATTTGATTTTGATTTTGATTTGATTGACGGCAAATCATATGATGTACTTACCTATTAAAAGTCGCGATAAAAATCCATACGAATATTATTTAAATACGAAAGTCTGTCTGTCTGCTACGCTTGAACGGCCCATCTTTTCAACCGATTTTGATTGAATTTGGTATAGAGGTAGATGCCGGGGAAGTACAAAGGAGGAGCTAAGGAGGAGAGAAAAACTAAGGAGATTTGAGCTGTTTTTGAGATTTTATTTACTCTGTAGACCAGGCGCGTCGTTCAATTTTCTGTTAGCTAGATCAACATGATGTCGATCTAGCTAAACGAAAATTGAAACGATTTAGACAAACGCCGTTATTACTCTTCCTTCACGACAACGACAGATCCGACTACCAAATCAACAGTTTCAGGCGTCTGCCCTGCAGTGGCGTGCACAGGGTTTGAAGCTAGGGTAGGCATTAGTTAGTCAAAATACCTATTTACTGACTGTCATTGTGAAAAATGAGCATTGATGTATTTCCATTTGGGTAAGCAGTGCTTTTGTGCCTCTATGAACTGCACGCCACTGCTGCCCTGAGAGGTAGGATAATGTATTGGTCTGTCTAGATGGCTCCTTTGAACGACTGGTAGGAAAGAACGTAGGTATTTACTGAACTTGTAACTTTCAGGCTGTTTTGTATCTAGTTTTTAATGTCGTAGTATTGTAGTAACGGAACGTTACACTGTCACTCGTCAAACGTAATGCTCTGATAGATGACAGATTAGTAGAGTCGAACGTTATTAATTACCCTTCCCTTTTGTGTTATTGTAGGTTAACACAACCCTACTAATGTCCCGCGAATACGGATATTCATTCAGAAGCAGTAGTATAGAAACCGATCAATCTCCTTCGTGTTTTCTCCAAGCAACGCGACATTGGCAAAGTAAATTGTGTTGTGTTGGCACAAACAAAAGCGACACATCCAGGAACAACAACAACAACTTGTAACTGGCAGGCATAGACGTATCATTTTAATATTAATTACTAATTAAGAAGAAGTGTAAAATAAACATAGCACTGAAGACAAAAAAATCTTTTTAAAATACTACATGGCGCAGCCGGTAGGATATATCTAACTATAAACAAAAAAACTTACGTGTGCACTTGAAATCAGCAACCTCCAAGTGCTGCACCTCAGTGCCTCTCAGTGGTGCGGGGTGCGCGCACGCAGCGCCGGTCGCGAGGCGGCGTGCGCGTAGCCAATTGGGCACCCATGATATGTGGCACGTGCACTGAAGAGGGTTGTTGCCGAGGGACCTGGTTTATAAGCGAACTTTGCTTTAAAATTCAAAAAATCATGGGTACAACGTAATAATGTAATAATAAAAAAGTTTGCGTGTGCAATTCACACACGGCAGAAGTGAAACTTCAGAAAAGTAGACTACGAGACAGTGAGATAAATTATAACTTGTATTCTATCTCATTCTCTCGCGCAGACTAAATCCTATTATGAATATGTTTGTCCCTTTTTAGTGTCGCTTTTTCGTTTCATAAAATTTAAAAACTATTTTAAAACTGAAGTTACGAGGGTTTCAATCGTATTCTGAGAAAAACCCACAACAAGCTCAGGTTTTTGTTTGGGTCAGGGCCGTTCTAAAGTAAATCGTGAATTAGATTGAATACTCACAAAGTGGTAAGCATGCTGAGGTGGTCGAAGGAACCCGGTGTGATACACCTAATTTTGTTGTCGGTCAGAGATCTGCAACAAAATTAAAATTAGTACGTGGTGTCATCAAAATATTATTATTTAAAAAGTTAATTTTTGATGACCTCCCTAGCAGTTCTAGAAGTCTTGTGAACGATTACATTTTAAAAAAAATACCCTCAAAGAGTGCAGCCAAGTTATTAGAGTTAAGAATATGCATTTAATAATAACTGACATTCCCCTACCAGATTAGTCTGCCGCTATTTTGACCTGCATCACCACTTACCACCAGGTAAGATTGCAGTCTAGAGCTTACTTTCAATGAAATTAAAATATGGAACATGCTAGGTCAATGGAGATAAATAATATAAGTTAATGCTTACAGTGTGCTAAGACTGTGCAGGCCGAAGAACATCTTGTCTGTGACGGTTTGGAGCATGTTTCCATCCAACAATAGCTCCTGTATGGACGCTGCGCCGTCGAACGCGTTGTCTTCTATCACTGTTATACCTGGAACAGAACGAAAATTGTTCTGTGAAATCATTTAAACTCAAACTCAAATCTTTCAAACTCAAATCTCAAATCTTTCAAACTCAAATTTCAAATTCAAGCAACTTTGACAAGTGCTTTTGAATCGTGAATTGAGTGAATCTACCACTGGTTCGCAATGCCCTTCCTACCGAGAAGAACCGGCAAGAAACTCGACGGTTGCTCTTTTGAAAATAATAATTTGCAATTAGGTAGGTACATCAATGTGTAGATACAGACAAGTAACCGCTGTCCTAAGCATTGCTGGAGCGAGTCAAATCCATGCTTAAATTAATATAATCTTCAACAGTATAATAATACCTACACATTTATAGGAGCATACTCTTAATATCTTAAACTTGTGTAAAGGCAATTTTATAATAGGATATGGAATTTTGTTATAGAATAGAATGCTCATTCCCACGAGCAATCTTCGGACTTTCTTGAGGCGGAGCGATGGAGTCTCGAGCCTATGGCTGTTTCCAGTTTGCCTATCGTGCAGATCGTATATTCTGTTGTAATTATTATTAGATTTAGTCTTACAAAAGCGTTTACAAAAGTCAGATTGGTAAAGCACAATACAATTAATAAATAAGTCCACTAAAATGTCGTAGGGTCTAAATAATAAATAATACTAGTTTTTGCCGCGACTTTGTCTGCGGGGACTGCAGGAAAATCATACAAATTTTAAACCCCTATTTTACCCCCTTAGGGATTAAATTTTCAAAAATCCTTTCTTAGCGGATGCCTACGTTATACTAGCTATCTGTATGCAAACATTCAGCTCGATCTGTCTTGTGGCTTGGAAATATTTGAAAAACTGTCGAGTAGTCTCTTACCATTGTTTCTGAAGTCCAGTTTGGTGAGATCCGGCAGCCTCCCGAACAGTCCGTCCGATTTGATTTGACCCAAATTGTTGTCTGGCATGATACTGAAATAAGGGACAATTTTTATTGAAAATAAATACAACTTCAATTTTGCACAAAGGATTAGCCCGGCTGTCCAGCGCGAAAATGTAGCCAGCATTCTTGCCACCATTCCACGTGGGATATATTTATATAGTAATTCAGGTTAGGCTAGCTAGCATTAAGTTCTATTATATTTTTTCAATAAATGATTTAAAAAAATTCAATTAGTGTCAAAAAGTTTTTTTTTTATTGCGAGATAGGCTTGCGCTTGACGACAATCATGCTGAGTGCAAAGCAATGATAAGGTCTAGGTTGGAAGGCGCTTGCCTAGAAGATTTTGTATTTGTATTTTAGTTTTAGTTTTACGATATCTGAACAACCTGATGTTAAGTGATTACCGCATATTAGGTAGGCAAAATCTTTGCCTTTTTTTAACAGTCTCTTAAAAAAACACTTTTTACCTCCTTAGTTTTGTGTATCCAATTCCTTACATTCTATTCCTTAGATAGAAAGCTTATATCTAAATTATTGATACCTATTGTATTCGTTATATATTTAAGTTGTGTGTAAAATATTATATGTATATATGTATGTATGTAAATTATTTATGTATTATATGTATTTTATATGTACAGATTTGTGTATTACATACTATAATAGATTTTATCCCTTAATTGTATTACCTACTTTGTGTACACCCTCATTCAAATTTTCTGTTATTATTTCCTTTTCTAGGTTGCCTGCAGAGATCGCTTATCAGCGATAAGGCCGCCTATTGTACAGTCTTTCATAATTTGTATTTGTTTAGATGTGTTTTATGTATGGAAAGTATATTTTCATTTCATTTCATTTCATTACCACTGGCCATGAATATTTGCAGCTCCAGAGGAACCACTGTTCATAATGATCATTATCATCTCATTATCACTCAAATCAAAGAGATTTCAACTCTTAGTCGAGTTGCAAAGTGTCGTGGGAAGTGGGAACCCAAGAAAACCCCTGCCATTATGTGATTAATGGAAAGGGTTCACGACCCTCAGCAATGAGGAACACGACACAGAGAGAGAGAAAGAGAGAGAGAGAAAGTAATCTGAAATGTCTCACAGTGCAACAGTAGTGATGGGCAAGTCTCGCGGCACGTCAGCTAAGCGCGCACGTGCGCACGCCACGCGCACGCCGCGCACGAGCGCGCGCGAACACGCGCACGCGTCCGGGCACGGGGGCTCGTCGCCGCACGCCTCCGCCGTCTCCTCACCAGCTGCCAGAACAATATCAAATCTATACCTACTTACGTACTTACTCTTACTAAAATTATAAATTCGAAAGTTTTGACGGATACCTATGGATAGATATAGAGGTACATGTATGGATAGATGTTTGACGACCTCCGTGGTGCAGTGTTGAGCGCTGTCGTCTTAACGTGCGGAGGCTCCGGGTTCAATCACAGGCATGATCAATTTGTCAATTTATAATTTCTGAATTTTCCCTGGTCTGGCGGTGGGAGGTTTCGGCCGAGGCTACTTACCAGTTACCAAACAGTTACTTACAGTTACCGGCAAAGACGTGTCGCCAAGCGAGATACGATGCCGTGTAGAAACCGATTAGGGGTATAACTGCCATACCCATAACAGGTTAGCCCGCTACCATCTCAGACTGCATCATCATTTACCATCAGGTGAGATCGCAGTCAAGGGCTAAATTGTAGTGTGTTGCGGATTGCGTGTAAGTAGTTGTGAGTTGGAGCAGAATGTTACAGATGAATATTAAACTTATATACTACTAGCGGTCCGCCCCGGCTTCGCACGGGTAGCACTTGATCAAAATAGTCCATACCCAATAATGGTCAGTCGGCACTGAGACGAACAACTCCACCATACGTTCTCAAATTTTGTTCAGCAAACCATTGTGAACGCTTGGCACTTGAGTCTCCAATACGACGTATTTTCGCTGCCCTCGCCTGGAAACTATGTTTAGAACTAACAACTAAGTTGAGACCTTGATCTTTGAGGCTTTTCGCAGTCTGTCTACAGCAGTTAGATATTAAAATATTTAAAAAAATGTTGGTAAGTTTTCTTGTATTTATTATATTTGTCTTGACAAATATGACATAAAAGACAGTCTGAATTAATAGACGTATAGAGGTTTAACGTAAAAAGTTAAATTATTTAAGTGAATTTTTCCGACTTAATTCACATTACTTATTGCAATTTTCGAAGGGATCTCTTATTTATTTTAAAATAAAATGTAACTCGCTGATATGTAGCTTTCTATAGGTGAAAGAATTTTTAAAATAGTTTGAGTAGTTTTTGAGTTTATCCATTACGGACAAACAAACAAACAAATCTTTCCTCTTTATAATATTAGTTTAGATGAAATTAGGTACATTGGAATGGGGGAAAACCTTGTAATGATCATGAAGTGCTAACTAAAATATTGCTTATTTGTACTACGTGACAAAGTGTGAGTTAAATATAATTAATTTGTAATAAATACATTTGTAACCTACATAATATCTATGGTCACGTATTTGTAAGTGACATATAGTGCATAAAGAAGGACACTCAGTCATTATTTAGATATATCAGTAGGTATGGATTTCTAAAAGAACACTTTAAATACTCACGTTTACACTTAAAGTTCTCTTCTCTTAAAGCATCTATTCTCTTCCTATTCATTCTCTTCGGGGAGTCACATTTGGCGCCCGAAGTTTCTATCGGGTTCTTGCGCAGGTACGCCGCGAGCCAGCGTAACGAGCAATCGCAGGAGAACGGATTGCGACCTAGGTGCCTAGGGAATAAAGTTGAAATTACATTAATTTAGTTATTGCGTATAATCTGTTCTTGAAATAAAATTGTTTTAGGTAAAACCAATACATAACAACCGTAATAAGTAAAGAATAAGGTGGAGTTTCCATTACACATAAACTAGTTTTTTCATATGAACAAAATTCCATGGAATCTAAATACTCACAAAGTTTGTATTCCAGTCAACGAGTCGAAAGTACCGTTCGGTAAAGATCTGATGTTGTTGTCGTAAAGAGATCTGAAAAAACACACACATATTTAAACACATTTATAAAAAGTGAATCTTCTTAAGAATCATTGTGATTTGAAAATTCGATGAAGCGAAAAGGTGAAACGAAAAAGCGACAAACATATTCATAAATAAAGATTTAGCCTGCGAGAGAATGAGATAGAATAAAAGTTATATGTTCACGGCCAATAGATGGCGCTGTACGATATTGAGTCGCGCTATAACTGCTCCATTGTTCTAAAACGGGTATATTTATCTCATTCTCTCGTAGGCTACTTAATCTGAAGTTTCATTTCTGCCGTGTGTGAATTGCACACATACACTTTTTGTTTAATCATCTTTTCAAGTGGTTTTTAATCGTGAAACTAAAACTCGAATGTAGTGGTGGGTCGCTGTCGTATTTTTGACGGACGAAACGCAACTGTTTTCCTGGCGACGAAAACGGTTGCAGAAAACGGTCGTCGTTGCAACTGGTTTGAAGACGGCATTCGCGACGACGTGTGTCGTTGAACCAATTCATTCTCGACTGTAATTTCTTAGACGTAAAATATAAAATCGCACCAAGTTATACGAAGACTGGTTTGTGGAACGAAGTCTGTTTTACCCAGGACGTAAAAACGGTTTCACCGTCGCAGAACAGAGAACGGTCTTTAAAAACAGTTCGTCGTCGCAACGCCCACCAGTACTCGAATGTGTTTTATTCAAATAAACTTTCACAAATGCTTTTTGCTGGATAAAGTCCGTAGTAGGTCTGTGTCGATCGATCATTTGTCGTGACCCGGGTCGATCTTGACCCACTCGTATGGTGATCGGGTTAAAAAGATTCGATCATTTCAATCATTTGGGTCGCAGTTCATTTTTCAAAACAGTGACATGCTTTTAGGCACGTGTCGCGGTCATAAGTCATTGCAACTGATTGGATTTCCTCCAACAAAATTCTATCACGCGATCGATAGGTCGCGACGCGATACGAGACACACGAGAAAGAGCGCGGTGAATAAAAAAGGTTGTATTTTGTACGTAAACGAAAGAGATAGAAGACATATTGTTTGTTACGTCGTTGTGATTAAATGCAGATCGATTGTATGATCAAGCAATTAGTTACGGTAAACATATTTGAATAAAGTACAATTTGGTTTACCAAATCGGGTCAAATAAGATCGAGTCTTTTAGAGAACCACGATCGGCACTCGTGTATAGGTTGTGATCGAATCAATGTGATTCGATCAATCGTGATCGACACAGGTCTAGTCCGTAGATTAGAATTCCTTGGAAATTCTTAAATTTTCCAAAATAATAAATATCAGATATATTGACGGGCACATTTTCGTACCTATTTATACTAATATTGGTAGGTATGGATGGTTATAAGTTGATACTCACAATAGTTTAAGACTCTGCAGATCTCGGAATGTATCTTTACGGACGCATGTGATTTCATTTGAGTTAAGTAACCTGGAAAAAAAAATTGTTACCTACTAGCTGGAATTTAAAAAAAAATATGCTCTGTTATGTGCCTACTGCCTGCGTCATCATTTGACCGGCTCACTACTGAGCACGAGAACCGTTCAGAATGAGAAGGGTTTGGCCATAGTTCACCACGCAGGCCAAGTGCGGATTGGCAGACTTCACCCACCTTTGAGAACATTATCAAGAACTCTCGGGCGTGATGTTTCGTCACGATATTTCCCTTCACCTTTATATTATCAAACTAGCAGATGCCCGCGACTTCGTCCGCATGAAATAAGTTTTTTAAATTCCCACGGAGACTCCCTAATTTTTCGAGTGTAATAACAAATAATGTGGCTTTCTATTGGTACCAGAATTTTCGAAATTGGTTTGCAGTAGATCCAGAAATTACCCCCTACAACGTCACAAACTCACAAACTTTACCTCTCTCATATTATTTCAATAAAACGCACGGTATGTGGTGTAACTCTGAAAAGTAAAAAGTCAACCTCTCTCGATATTGTAAGTAACAAAACAACTTACAGAAGCTGTAGAGACGTTAGGCCGTGGAATATTCCAGAAGGTAGGTCCTTTATTTTATTTCCATATAGAACCCTGCAAAGAAAATAAGAAAAGGCACTTAATTCTAAGAATAATGAGGTCTGACACATTTTTTGTGCAAAGAATCAGCTCGCAAATGCAGCCAGAATTCTTGTCAACATGGTATTGCATTGTTTACATTACAACAATAAAGGTTAAAAAAGTTATTCCTTGTGTTTATATAAAGGGAACCTCTATGCAAAAATCATTTTCGAGGGCTGTGTGCTGATGATTCAGTTAGGTACTTAGCGAGTGACTTTTTATAGATACTTTATATAGAGGCATTTGCCCGCGACTTCGTCCGCGTGGACTAAACAAATTTCAAACCCCTATTTTACCCCCATAAGCATAGACTTATTATATGCCCATAAGGGTTGCATTTCCATAAATCCTTTATTTCCAGATATCTTTGTCATAATAGCTCAGCCGGATTCGTCCTGTGGTTTGATAGACCTGTCAGTCAGTAAGTCAGTCACCTTTTCTTTTTATATAAATAGGTACTAAGTGGACAGGTACATACAAAGAAGTCAAATGCGTGAGTCCGTTGAAGGCGTCGGCGGCCATCTTGGAAATCTTGTTGTTTGACAGATCGATGCGCGCCACTCGCTTCACGGCCGAGAACGCGCCCGCCCCCACTTCCGTTATCTCGTTCTGTTCTAGGCGACTGGAAAGAGATGGACATATACTTTATTGAAGTAAAACCAATAATTTGAATCATCGAGTGAATCTACCAAGAACCAGAAAGAAACTCGGTGGATGCTCTTTTGAAACAATAAATTTACAATTTCATCAATGTGTAGCTACATAAGTAACCACTGTCCATACCATTGCTGGAGCGAGTAAAATTCACGCTCTTTTATCATTTACTTAATCTTCAACAGTATAATAAGCTCTTTCAGGAGAATAATTTTAATGGATTTCTTAAAGTTGTGTAAAGGCAAGTTTAAAATTTGTTGTGGAATTTTGTTATATAATAGAATGCTCATTCCCACCAACGACCTTCAGACTTTCTTGAGGCGGAGCGATGGAGTCACGAGCCTAATTGCGGTTTCTAGTTTGCATAGAAGGTACTCACATCTCGGTGGCGCGGTGCGGGATACTGGGCAGATCAGTGAGCAGCTTCTCGCGGCAGTCGACTGTGCCATCGGGCGAACAGCGGCACGGTGGCGGGCAGCGAGGCTCGGCCGAACACTCCGCGCTCACAGACGACGTGGGGCCTGGAACGGAGAGATAAAGAATCACATAATAACACAGTAACACTAAGTATATTGGAATAAACTAAGGACGGTTATTTAATGGACTGTAAATTAGATGTAGAAATCCATACTTAATATTATAAATGCGAAAATGTGTCTGTCTTACTTAGAAAACCGATTTTGACGAAATTACAGGGATAGGTTATATCCTGGGGAAGGACATAGGCCAATTAAAGTTTATTCAGGAAAATTAAAGAGTTCCCGCGGGAATCAAAAAACATTAATCCACGCGGACCAAGTCGCGGGCATCATCATAAGTAGAAGTTTAAGTTGACGTTATATTACTTAGTAGCCAAAGCCCGCGACTTCGTTCGATCTATCTATCTATCTAAATTTCAACCAGATCCGTTCAGACGTCCTGGCGTGATTGAGTAACAGACATCCATCCATCCATCCATCTATCCAAACTTCGCATTTATAATATTAAGTATAGATTTAGATGTATAACTTGCATACCGTTGCATATGAGCTCGTGTGCTTCCAGTTCTGTGAGGAGTGCGCCCCTGAGGGCCACTGGGGCTTGGCATCTGAAAAAAAACAAAAGAACATCATATTAGACCTAACCATCTCCTACTTGCTCGGAAATTTTATTTATTTATTTTATTTAATGCCTTTAAAAAAAAACTAAAATTACACCACAATTTTGCAGACCAAAGTACTAGACTAAGAACACAGGCTGGCGTTTGTAAATTGGAGCCCAAATAGAGCACTACCAACAATGAGTAGGTGTACGTACATTGGCAACAAGGTTTTAGCGTGAATTAAGGTGGGTCAACGCCATCTATCGGCAAAAGCTTTCTAAACAGATTCTGTTAATTATTGTTTAAATTCATTATTTATTAATTAAACTTGAATTGGTTTATTTCCGGCCTGGGCTTGGGTAGTAATATAATATTATCTAATCGTAAACTGTACTTGGTACTATAAAAAACCCTGACGAAGATGATGGCATCAAATCAGGAGTGATCCTATGTTCTGTCTGGCAGCCATAAATACTTACTTTTGGGCCAAAAGTCTTAAAGGAACTTTGGGAGTAAATGTATTGTAAAGAATAATAATTTATTGATAACTAGACGATGCCCGCGACTTCGTCCGCTTTGATTAAGTTTTTTAATTCCCACGGGAACACTTCAATTTTTCGGGATAAAAAGTCTATGTCCTTCCCCGAGAAGTAAACTATCTCTGTACCAAATTTCATCAGAATCGGTTGAGCAGTTGGGCTGTGAAAGCGGAGCAGATAGCCAGACAGACAGACACTTTCGCATTTATAATATTAGTATGGATATTAGTATGGATATGGATTCATCATCGTCGTCTCAACTGATCTACTCTCAATCAATGGACGTCTATGAACAGGAGAAGGAAGATTCTCTGCATGAATCTCCATGAGACAAGATCTTGTGCCGCATGCTTCCAGCGATCTTCCGCGAAGATGGCTAAAATCGTGGCTAAAATTCGGTCGGGAAGACATCAAGAAAAAAGAAAGGGTGTGTGTGCAATTCACACACGGCAGAAGTGAAACTTCAGAAAAGTAGCCTGCGAAAAAATGAGATAAATATAACTTGTATTCTATCTCATTCTCTCACAGGCTAATCCTATTATGAATATGTTTGTCTCTTTTTGGTGTAGCTTTTCCGTTTCATCGAATTTTCAAATCACAACGATTCTAAAGAAGTTTCACTTCAGAAGTTGTCAGTCAGTCGCGGCGTGTGCAGACGCGCGATTCCTTACCTCGCGCCAACCCCAAGGATGCCGGCAGCGCGTACAGCGGCCGACAGGCGTGCGACGCGACAGTCGCAGTCGATTGGGTTGTCCGTCAGTCGCGGCGAGTGCAGAAGTGAGATTCCTTACCTCGCGCCATCCCCAAGGATGCCGGCAGCGCGTACTGCGGCCAACAGGCGTGCGACGCGAAAGTCTTAGACGATTGGGTTGTCCATCAGTCGCGGCGAGTGCAGAAGTGTTATACCTTACCTCGCGCCAACTCCAAGGATGCCGGCAGCGCGAACAGCGGCCGACAGGCGTGCGACGCGACAGTCGCAGACGATCGGGTTGTCCGTCAGTCGCAGCGTGTGAAGACGCGCGACAGACGCTGCTTCCAACGACAGGTAGGTTAGGTTGTTGTTGTTCAGAGTTCTGAAAACAAGGCAAGAACTTTCTTGAGATACTTCTTTATTTCAATCCGTCGCCAGATAAATACTCAGCACGAATTTCTTCTCAGAATGAGAAGGACTTGACTCCACCACTCCACCACGATGGCCAAACGAGGATTAGTAGACTTCACAAGCCTTTGTCAAATTTATATGAAGAACTCTCAGGCATGCAGGTTTCCTCAAGATGATTTTCTTTATCGTTAAAAAGAAGAACAGATGGGCCGTTAAAGCGTAGCAGACAGACAGATACACTTTGGCATTTATAACATTAGTATGGATATATCCTACCTTCCCACCGGATCTGAGAATGAGGGAATACGAAGTGCACCTGTTTTAGCACCTAATTGTCTACCTACTGCCAAGGTAATGATTCGCTGAAATACATAGATAGAATTGACAGACATTTTTTATTAAATGTATCTAGCTAGCGCTTGATTACAATCAGACCTGCTTGCTAGCGGTACCTAATGAAGGTGGAGCGCGCTTGCCTAGAAGATGCCTATCTATTCACTCTTGATTTGAAGGTACCTATATTAAAAGAGCAAGGGAAAACGGAAGCCGGAAGGGAATTCCATATCCTAGCAGTTCGAATTAGAAACGAGGAAGCAAATCGCTTCGTACAAGTCTGCGGAATTTCGACTACGTAAGGGTGTACACCTTGTCGATGCCTTGCGGTTCGATGATAAAAAGGTGACCAAGGAACCAAATCGAATAGTTCTTGAGCACACTCTTCGAAATATATCTTATGTAGACATTAAAGAGCCTGGACGAGTGGCCGGTACGGCCGGCCGGACTGTAGTTGTGACGATTGCGAATGTTAAGCAACGTTGACCCTAGTCGGTAACTGGATGGGTGACCGAATTTGGAGGTTCAAATTTGGCAAACAAAAACCTAAGAGTTTAAATACTCATAGTCGAGTCGTATGTGGAAGGACGTCGGAACCCACCGCATTATTATGCCAAGACAACTCCTACCATTACCTATTTGATTAATGGAAAGGGATCACGACCCTCAGTAATGAGGAATACGATGCAGAGAGACATAAGAGATACTCACAGCACTTCTAAGCTCTTGAGGTGTTCCAGCGCCTTCTCGTCAATGCACTTGAGCTGGTTTCCGTCCAGGTGGAGACTCTTCAGGGCTGTGAGCCCGCGGAACGCCCTCCGGCTGATCGCTGTCAGCTCGTTGCGGCTTAAATCCCTGGGGACGTGGGGTTTTAGGGTCAATCATTTCAGTAGGTAAAACATGGACCCAAAGGTCCAATACTATCAGCTCCGTTATTGTATGTAATTAATCAGTAATAGTTTTACTAACACATAACCGTCGATAATAGTCTAGTTATTATGTACACAGAGAGCGCCATCGAGTAGAGTAATAAAATAAAATATATCATAAATAAATAAATAAATGTTTAATTAGCTCTACACGGAAAAGAATATCAATTATAAATATTATAAATACGAAAGTTTGGACAAAAACCTATAGCCACGCGAACGAAGCCGCGGGTAAAAACTAGTACCAAAAATGGTAGAAATCAAACGCGAAGTCCACATGTCGATTTCCCGTCGCCGCCATTCGCCGGGCCCCTGAGAAAATGGCGCTAATGCAAGCTTTCAGCGTTGCGCGGGAAAACAATAACCTCTTGACCTTTTGCAAACGCTTGCTGTATTGCGATTTTCGATTTTTTGAAGTGAAACTTCTTTAAAATCGTTGTGATTTGAAAATTCGATGAAACGAAAAAGCGACACCAAAAAGAGACAAACATATATAGGATTTAGCCTGCGAGACAATGAGATAGAATACAAGTTATATTTATCTCACTGTCTCGTAGGCTACTTTTCTGAAGTTTCACTTCTGCCGTGTGTGAATTGCATACGCACACTTTTTTTATTTTATTTTTAACCACCGACGCAAAAATAGGTTTGTTATAAGTTTAACGTGTCTGTGTGTCTCTCTGTGGCATTGTAGCTCCCAAACGACGGAACCGATTTTGATTTTGTTTGAAAGGTTTTGATCGAGAGTGTGCTTAGCGGTGATTCAAGACAATCGGTTCAGCCGTTTGAAGATCATCAGCAATTTTTTTATCCTCCTACACTTTTATTAAGTTAGCCCTTGACTACGATCTCACTTGATGGTAAGTGATGATGTAGTCTAAGATGGTAGCGGGCTAACCTGTTAGAGGCATGGCACTTATATTAAACCCATACCCCTATTCGGTTTCTACACGGCATCGTACCGGAATGCTAAATCACTTGGCGGCACGTCTTTGCCCATAGGGTGGTAACTAGCCACGTAAAAATTAATGTACGTAATACATAATTGTTAATAAAATATATATATTACAACTAGATAATGCCAGCGACTTCGTCCGCGTGGATTAAGATTTTTAATTTTCCGGGATAAAAAGTATCCTAATGTCCTTCCCCGGGATACAACTTATCCCTGTACCAAATTTCATCGAAATCGGTTGAGTTGGGCCGTGAAAGCGCAAGCAGACAGACAGACACACTTTCGCATTTATAATATTATTATAGTATATAGTATGGATTCAGGTTTACTCTATGGTAGGTATACCTACTCCCTCCAGACACGCAGGTCCCATATAACACTAGGGCAAGTACCTCATTAGTAAGGAGGGGTCGTGCCCTATTACAACATACCTACTTCACAGTGCAAGTAAAATATTTAAAAGGAAAATGTGACCACTATTACCACTGGACGGATAGCTATTATGAGGTAGGGGTATGGGTTTAATATAACTGTCATGCCCCTGACAGGTTAGCCCGATTCCACCTTAGACTGCATCATCATTTACCATCAGATGAGAGCGTAGTCAAGGGCTAACTTGATAAAAGCCTATGTCCTTCCCCGTGATATAACCTATCCCTGTACCTAATTTCATGAAAATCGGTTGAACAGGTGGGCCGTGAAAGCGTAGCAGACAGGCACTACACACTATGGATTAAATCTAGTTCCTTCATTATCATGGACTTCCGCGAAGTAACGCTTGATGCTAGCCAACAAATGATTAATTGTCCTCGACTTTACTGCTTAGATTTAGATAGATAGATAAACTCTTTATTGCTATACAAGACATGAAAATACATAGAAAAGAAAAGTGTGGCGGTCTTATCACTCAAAGTGATCCTCCAGGTACAAATTCCCACGAAAATTCATTATATTCCGGGATAACAGCCTATGTCGTTCCCCGGGATGCAACCTATCTCCGTACCAAATTTCGTCGAAATCGATTAAACAGATGGGCCGTGTGCTAGCAAAGAGAAAGACGGACAGACTGACATAAATACACATTTTATACTTAATATTAGTATGACTGTAGGTCAAAGGTTATTTTAATCCCGGAAAATTAAAGAGTTCCCGTGGGAATCAAAAAAAGCTGGGTCCCTGCGGACGAAGTCACGGCTATCATCTAGTCTAGTATCTAATGATTAGATAAATAATTAATCAATAACTACAAAAGACTTTGTCCTGAGTGACTGTCAGGCAACCTACAGCCCAAATGGCTGAAGAATATTCCTTGTACTAAGGAAAGAATTTTCGAAATTCAACCCCCAAGGAGGTTAAATAGGCGGTTCAAGTTATACCCATGAGCCTTGGTATTTGTGCTTTCGGTGAAAAATTAAGAATTTCATACTTTTCACAGTTTTCTGAAATTTTCTTTTAGAACCTAACTAGACACGGACGAAGCCGCTGGCATCATCTACTGTAATTTAAGTAAGTGGCCAATTATATTGGGATCTTTGAAAACGATATAGAGACAGCCATCAAAGAAATGTCAGTCTTTTGTTATGGCGCGAAATCCGCCATTTGCCGGAGCGGCCATGTTGGGGATTCGGAAATGTCAATTTGTTAGGATAAGGGTGCGCACACAACTACTTTAGATTGCGTTTTTAGTTCTTGACAAAGCCTTTATTCCTTTAGTTTCTTGGAACTTTACAATTGTAGTAAATTGAGAAACTTGGTAGTGTTCAATAAATCAGTTGACATCGAAATTTTAGAAAAAAAATTAAATCTCTTTCAGACGACAGCTATAAAATTAATAATTACTGTCAAGTAAGTACTTTTAAGGAGTCAGAACTGATTACTGATTGCAGCCAAGCGCTAGCATATATATTTAAAAAAAAAAAGTCTTTATTCATATTAATTCTTTTAAAGTGCTTTTAAGCGTCGAATGAATTTACCGCTGGTTCGGAATAGCATTTCTACCGAGAAGAGCCAGCAAGAAGCTCGGTGGTTGCTCTTTTTAATCAACATTACAGTCATTATAAGGGTACAAGCGACTGCAGTCCCAAGCGAGTGAAAGTTAGTAAAATAGAGTAAAATCAAGTTCTGTACTAGTAATTTGTTTCTATTTTTTTAACTGTGTCCTTGGTAATTCCAATTCCAAGATTTATTTATTTATTTTTATTTAATTAAATCCATCCTCTTTCGTTCACATAATAATATAATGTAAATTGTAAAGGCGCCCTAACACTGAGATCTCACCCCAGTTGTTTGTTTTTATGTCGCTCGAGACACAAGAAACCTTTTTGTACTACGACCTAAGGGGCGAATTATTAAATAGTATTTTTCGCCATTTTCTTGTAACTTCATCACGCGTTTTCACGTTTCGTGGCTTCATTTTGCAATGGCGACCTCCCTGGCGCAGTGGTGCGCGCTGTGGGCTTAGAGAAGGGAGGTCCCGGGCTCGAGCTCTGCTCGTTTCAATTAATCTTACTTATACATACATACAAATGCGAAAGTTTGGATGGATTTATGGATGGATGTTTGGATGTATGGATGTTTGTTACTCAATCACGCCCCAACGGCTGAACGGATCTGGCTGAAATTTGGCACAGGGATAGATTATAGTCTGGAATAGCACATAGGCTACTTTTTATCCCGGAAAATTAAAGAGCCAAAAAACCAAAAAACCTCAAACCACGCTGACGAAGTCGCGGGCATTCGCTAGTAATTTATAATAATAATAAAATAATTAATAATTTCTGATTTTTCTCTGATCTGGTCTGGTGGGAGGCTTCGGCAGTGGCTAGACTTTATCAATACCAGCAAAGATGTACCGCCAAGCGATTTAGCGTTCCAGGACGATTCAAAATCGGTTGAACGGATGAGCCGCGAAAGAATAGCAGACAGACAGAACGACAGACAGACAAACTTTCGCATTTATAATATTAGTATAGATATAGATTAATATACAATATACTTAACTGTATAAAGCACTAAAAAGAAAATCAAAAAAAATAGAGATGAGGAAATGTTTCGTCGTTTTCGTTGTCGTGAATACAGATGGCAGCACAAGGCTTTAGCACCGCGCTATCGGATACACACAATATATTATTTATTGCCTTGTTGTTTTCTATTTGTATTGTTAAAATTACGATGGATCATGGAACTTGGATTCAACTATCGCAGATGCTTAATCAACTTTTGGCGGTGGCTCGCTCTTTTAGCGGTACCACCTAACAAATAATGACAGTATCTTACTAATCTTACTTATTACTTAATATCAGGGGTTAAAGTATGAAATTGCCGATTTGTAATGAAAAATTGAAATGCGTTTTTTTTAAATCTTACTTATATAATATATGCGAAAGTTTGGATGGATGTATGGATGTAATTGTATGGATATTTGTTACTCAATCACGCCCCAACGGGTGAACGAATCTGGCTGAAATTTGGCACAGAGATAGATTATAGTCTGGAATAGCACATAGGCTTTTTATCCCGGAAAATTAAAGAGTTCGCTAGTCTAAATATAAGGATAAAAGGAAAAGGAAACTGACTGATCTATCAACGCACAGCTCAAAACACTGGACGGATCTGAAATTTGGCCAGCTAGCCATTATGACGCAGGCATTCGCTAAGAAAGGATTTTTGAAAATTCAACCCCTAAGGGGGTTTGAAATTTGTACGAAAATCGAACCTAACGTGAGCGTTGCTTGTTTTTAGGGTTCCTTACCTCAAAAGGAAAAAACGGAACCCTTATAGGATCACTTCGTTGTCCGTCCGTCTGTATGTCAAGACCCTATTTCTCAGGAACGCATGGAGGTATCAACTATCAAGCTGAAATTCATATCAAATACTCAGATCTACTGTCCCTTGGAGCGGTGAAAAATCAAACTTCAAAGCCAACACAATTAAAAGATACAGCCGTTTATGCTGCAAATTTTGGAGTGTTTCGACACTCGCAAGGGAATCAAAACCTACAGGGTAGGTACTTCCCGTGAACTCAGAATCTTGAAAGGAGATCGGCGAAGTATGACCCAGCTAATTTTAAAACCATTCAGATTCAGAAATCATTTAATATTTTTTAATATATTTCAAAGTATTTTTCTGTGTAAACATAATTTTTTTAGAAGATGGGGATCAAAAATAAAAATTATGTATTACGAAACAATAAAAAAAGTCGTTCTAATGGCAATACGGAGTATAGATACCCGCAGGTTGACCGCATATCTTTTGCATCAATCATTGATACATCGCAATCACCTCTGATTGGTTAACACTCTTCCACTATTGGACGAAATCGCCATTGACGCAGCAAGAATACCATAAATTCAGCCAATCGGAGGTGATTGTGATGTATCAATGATTGATGCAAAAGATACGCGGTCACCCGGCAGAGTATAAAAGTAGAAACTAACGTGTCAAATGTCAATTACTGTCAAACTCAATCAAATGTCATGCGTGGACCGTAGTAGAGATGTGTCGGAAAAAACACATTAACTCGAGTTGAAATTCAGGTAACTCGGAATGGAATTCGAGTTACACAACTCTGCTTAGCATAAAGAAACTAAGTGTATTTTATTTGTTACAAAATACTTTTTTCCATACATATTTGTACTTCAATCCAACTATCTGTTAGGACAATTATTATTATCAATGCTAAACTTCGTAGGTAGCATTGAAATAAAAAGGTTTTTATAGTTTACATAAATCATAATTTATATCGTTCTCATTAGAGTTAGTAGGTACACATTTATTTTTGGTTTTAGTCTTAGTTAAGTTATAGTAAGTACTGATATTTAACAACAAAACTAGTTAGTTATAAAGCAGTCTTCACAAAATAATATCAGTCTAACTTTATAACTAGGTACATATTATGCTATTAATAGTTTAATCATCACAATGAAAATATTCATAAATAACTTTGTCATCGTTAGTGTCATTCGGTCGATGCAATGGCGGGAGTACGTAGACAGAGAAAGAGATATATTAGACAGGGCGTCGGCGTATACAGTATGCGATAGTAATTAATTAATAAATAATTAATTAAAATTAATTAAAATCGTTAATTTAATTTAAAGGCGATGCATTATCGATACAGTTCTGCACTGCCGGCACCCCTCGCTCTTCTTTTACCCCTGAAAGCTCACGCGTTATAAATACGATACATCGCGACGCGATTGTATCGCTACTGTTTTGCTTCTGTTGCGCGTTGTAAATGCGACTAACGACCAAAAGTTGCGATGTATAAGCGCGTTAGGGTTAACCCCCTTTTCAAATAGTAACAATAGTATAACAACCATCAATTTGTATGTCATAATATACTTACTGGCCACGTTATGAATTACATACCTACTATAGGTTTAATGTACCCAGCAGGTAGGTAACTTGTTTTTATGTAGGTAGGAAAGCGTATTACTATTTGGTACATAGTCAGATAATGATCTGCAGTGCCTGATAGATTTTTCAAAGCTATTAAATGGTCATCTGGCTTAAAAACCATGAAATAGAAATCTAACCTCACTTTTAACTATTACTACGAATATCTTTTTTTTCCCAACTTTATTTGATTGACTTTCATAAACTTTTTTGTTAGTCTGGTTTAGTATAAGAAGTATGAGAAGTTTGATGCGTGAACGTGAACCTCAAGTTTGGGTCAAACACTATATGGGAGCTCGCCGACCTCCTTTGGTACGAAGAAACGTTTTATAGCACAGATAAAGGAAAAATTGCGAAAAGCATAAATTTTTAGTTACATCATATTAAAATAAAAATATTTTTAATAATTTTACCTAAACTTACTATTGTTATGGATTTCATTTAGCAATAAAAATACCATAACTTTTACTTAAATACCTACCTACAGGTTTGTACGGTACCCTCGGTGTGCGAGTCCGACTCGCACTTGGCCGGTTTTTTAAATAATGGATGTAAAACACCTAGCCTACATAGTTGCGGCGCTAAATTTTCTGCTACAAGAAAGCTGATATACCTATGCAGTAACATAATATCACCTTTCCCTATAAACTGTAGTGTTTTGGTATTGTTAAACGTACGGCTTACAGTTTCCATTTTGAAGGAATATTTATGAAAGTTTACAGTTACTGTTTAGGCAAGTAAATATAACTTGTTGGATAGAAGCAGGCGTTACGTTGCGGAAGTCCATATTCATGATGGAACTAGAAGTTTAATTCGCTATAATGCGCCACAGTAGACAAATTTATGTAGTACCTACAGTGTGTATCTTGCACTTGTAGCTTACGAATTTCAGTTCACCACCATGCACCTTTAGGTTCATGTTCACCACACAAATCTTCCAAATTATTCTCAACGTACGTTTCACTCCGACACAGGAGCATCTTCAGGAGGTATTGACTATTGACTCGATAATGCACGATTGTAAAGTTTTTACAATAGGCATGATGACAGTAACCAAGAATCAATGAAATTATGAATTTATCTAATGAAATAGGATTCATGGATTATAAAAAACGTATTTATTTCTCTATTTCGAGTGAGATTACTATTTATTTTGATAAAATAAAACTATAAAATACATCAATCCGCCATATTGGGAAAAACACCAAGAAGTGAATGACGTCACAATTGTTTGTTTTTGAGCTTTGACAATCACACTATAATGTTTACTGCACACTGCACAGAGTTTATTGGTAAAAACTATAGTGACGTCACAAACGACGCCATGACACCGCCAAGCGTTTTGGCGTGAATTTTAAAATTTAAATTTCAAATGCCAATTTTATCTACCAAACCTTATTTTTCTGCTGAAATAAGATATTTTTTCGAAATAGTAGATACTTCCGAACATAATCTGACCATTTTTCAAAATCAGTCATCATGCCTATTACGCGATTAAACGCGATTACTACGTGATTAAAGCGGATTATAGCGAATTAAACTACTAGTCCCTAAGAAGAAGATTTAAATAATTTTTTATATAACTTGCTTTAATTGTGAAGGAAAACATCATGAGGATACCTGCACGCCCGAGAGTTCTTCATAATGTTCTCTAAGGTATGTGAAGTCAGAACATTCCGACCTTGGTCAGTGTGGTGGACTATATACTCGTCTTATTGAGTGACCTATATGATTAGTCGATGGGTTCGGAATTTTGGATGATGATGACATGCTAAGAAGGTAGCGGGCTAATCTGTGGGTACGGCAGTTATATTAAACCCATACACCCCTAATCTGTTTTACACTTAAGTCACTTGGAGGCATGCCTGCGCCGGTAGGGCGGTCATTAGCCACGGCCGAAGACGTCCATCAGACAAGACCAGAGAAATTTCAGAAATTATTGAGTTGATCTTTCCACGAATCATACCCAGGACCTCCTACTTGTAAGATTACACCTTTCACCACTGTGCCATGTGGGTCGTCTAAATCTTCAAAATTACATATCAACAAAACCAAAAGCAAAAGAAGAAATTCCCAAATAGAACATCCCCAAAAACAAAACATTACTTTTTCTACACTCAAAAGAAATAGCAGCTCATTAAGCAAGGGCGGTTTCCGGAATCAAGATGGGACCGCATCCGGTCCCGCGCAGTCGACGTCTGACTGCCTTCCGGTGCGGACTGCGGACGTGCGCTACGTTTTATGATTTCAATAGTTTCAACTAATCTGAGGTTGAAATTGTAAATTGGGTGGGTGAACATAATTGTTTTCTTTGAAGGGCTGTGTTAGAATTATTAAGATAGCTAGGATATGTTTTTTCCTGTGTGAAATCTTTAATTTTCAGGATAAAAGGAAACCTGGGACACAAACTAAGTGTGTTTATAAGTATTTTTTAAGTTAGTTACTATTATTATTTTTTTTGTTTAAGAGAGAGACACAAATTCCGTAGAAAGCATGGTCCATGAAATCACACATTCGCATGTACAATATATTAGTTAGGATTTTGATGTTTTCTGTGACGAAATGGTGATAGCCTAAGGATTTTGTACAGTGTGTTCCTAACCCTATAATTAATATCTAGCTTATAGAGATTATAGAGGTGATCGAGGTTCGATCTTCGGACACACGCTAACCCGGATACTGGTCATCCCGGAAAATTAAGGCGTGTCCCCGCGGGAATTCAAAAAACTTTAACTACGCGGGCGAAGTCGCATGCATCTGCTAGTCTATACTAATATTATAAATGCGAAAGTTTTAATGGATAGATGGATGGATGTTTGTTACTCAATCACGCCAGAACGGCTGAACGGATCTAGACGTTTGGCACAGAGATAGATTATAGTATGACACTAGGCTACTTTTTATCCCGTAAATTTCCCGAACCGAAAAACCTCAATCCATGTGGACAAAGTAGCAGGCGTATGCTAGTCAAATAATATAATTATTACGCGAGTAATTAAAATGAATGAAGTGTCACACTCCCCGCCATTTTGTGGTGCGCCACTGAATCCAAGATGGCGGCTCCATTAGCGCTACTTGAGTCTCATTAGCTGAATTAATTACTCCTTCTAATGTCGGAGGAAATTGGAACTTTGGGGTGACTTGATTTCATTAAGCCACTTCAGAGTTAGCGAAGTTTATGAAAGTAGGTTCTCTCAAAGTGTAACGTAGGCCCTACGATTCAATATGTCCCCTATAATATCTATAGCCTATTAACTGAGATTGCCTCGTTGGTCTGGTGGTTAGCATGTTTGAATGCGGTCGACGAGGTCCTGGGTTGGAGTCCCGGGTCGGGCCATGATTAAGTATTGAATTTTTCTGTCTAGAAATTCTTAGTACTAGCCCGAAGTTAGGAAGTTGGCGGGGTTTCACCCCCGTGCTTTGAAGAGCACGTTAAGACGTCGGTCCCGGTTATTATCACTAAAAATAATATTCAACAATAAGCTTTTTAGACCGAGACCTCATCATGATTGCTTTTCATAGACATGATTCTCGTCAGCCTGTTTTGCGATAATAAATGTTATACGGAACCCTAAAAACATCTTAAACCAATAAATTATGTCTTCCGAAGTTTATTAAAACACAAAGAAGCTAGCAAAGTACGGTGAAGCATCCCCCTCGCGTACCTTCCGCCCTTTGCGATATTAAATGCCCTTCGCAAATTGTAGAACGCACCGTATTTCTGTATGTCACGGTATGTCGCTGGGGTGCTCATGTTTTGACATTTTCATGAATATTTTCCTTGGAAACTTCTTCTATTTTTAGAAAAGAATTTTCAGAATTTTTGCATTTGCATTTTCTGACGTCCTCCCTGGCGCAGTGTTGAGCGCTGTTGTCTTAACGCGCGGAGGTCCCAGGCTCGATCCCCGGCAGAGTCAATTTGGGAATTTATAATTTCGGAATTTTCTCTGTTCTGGCCTATAACAAACTACTCCGTGGTAAATAGTCCTTTATTAAACTCAAAAGTATATTTATTAAATTTAGGTACACAGCACATATATTAACGTGCAATCCATACTAATATTATAAATGCGAAATTGTATCTGTCTGTCTGTCTGTTTATCTTCTACGCATTCACGTCCCATCCTGTTCAACCAATTTTGATGAAATTCAGTACAGGGATAGGTGAAAGAAACCTTACCCTAAAAGTTACCCTACCCTTTGGCTTTCCCGAGGAAAGACAAAGGGTAGGGTAACTTTTTATCCCGGTAAACTACTAGGAGTTCTCGCGGGATTGAAAAAACTTAATCCACGTGGATGAAGTCGCGGGCATCTTCTAGTTACTCATAAAACATGATGGTTTTCCACCCGCAGATTAAGATAATGAATGCGTAATTTCCGAACTTGAGATAATATGAAAATGTCTTTCTTTGCCATTTTAATAATTTCCACACAAAAAGTCTCTGTTTAGCCTCAAATCATGGCCACCCTACCCGGTCCTGTATATATTATCAATAATTCCCGTGCAATTCAGCCGGCGAGGCGTCTGGGGACTCGATCAGGGAGCCCTTCAGGCCCCACGGTTATCTGTTCACACCTCGCCAGAAAATTCGGCCTTTTATTTGGGTCGTGTAGGTACTAGAAAGAATGGTTTTTGTAAGAAAATGTTTTTGTTATTCAAAGTCAAGTCAAAGTATATTTGTTCATTGTCATCATTATTATTGTGTCATCATCAGCATATTCCGGCAGGCCCGGCTTTACCAGGCAGGGTCAATTTATAATTACTGAATTTTCTCTGGTCTGGTCTGGTGGGGGGCTTCGGCCGTGGCTAGTAACTTTACCGGCAAAGACGTACCGCCAAGCGATGAAGCATTCCGATACGATGCTGTGTAGAAACCGACCAGGGGTATGGGTTTCGAATCCGGGACCTCCCACGTTAAGACAACAGAGCTCACCACTGCGTCACTGAGGTCAAACTTTTGTAATGTAAGTATGTGAATTATGAAGACGCAATAAAAGCGAGGATTTGAAGTAATTATGCGCAGCCATGGTCGTACGCTGACAAACATTAATGTATCTGGAGCGGAAACGCCGCCATCTTGAAAACGGAGACGGATATTCATTTTCTAATAGGCTTCCTCTTGTAGTAGTTGTATGTTGTTTCAGACATGCTTATACCGCAGCGTATATAATACTAGCTGATGCCCGCGACTTCGTCCGCGTGGATTGAGGTTTTTGAGATTTTTATCCCGGAAAATCAAAGATTTCCCGGGATAAAAGTAAGTCACTCTCCGGACCTTCAACTATATCTATGCAAAAAAAAGGACGTGTGGCACTCGGAGACTGCCGCGGTAAAGCTATTGCATACGTAGCATTTTTTATTAACTTATGTACTTAATTATAATTATTTATTTATTTTATTTATGCAGTATTTTTTTTCCTTTGTTTTTCTTTGATATTAATTCAAGTTACTAAAAGTTCAAAGTTCAAAGTACAAGTCATTAAAAGTTCTGCTATTCATCGATAGATGGCAAAACTAAAAAGTATCACCGCCACAGATCACTCATATACTAGTCCCTGGGGACAGATAGGACAGTCCAAAAGTTGACGGTTAGTTCCGGTGCATTCGCCAAGCGCTAGTGTCGCAAGAAGTGTTGGGACATAATTTATCTGGGTGGGTATTGTTTTTTGGTAAATCAATTTAAATTAAATTAAAATTTAATAAAAATAAAAATAATAATAATCGAAACAAAAAATAATACTGCATTTGTGATAATAATAATAAAATGTATGTAATATAGAGTAGGTACTCACTCATTTTCTTTCACTATTTTTTCGTGACTTTCTTCATTAATAAATGCACTTTGTTTATTCATATTTAAAACACTTTGTACATTTAGGTTTTTTGATTCCCCTTGGACACCCGGATGGAACGAATAACTAGCCTATGTAACTATTGAAAACATAATTCTTTAAAATTATTTCGCCTTTATATTTTCAACAACTTGAAGTCAACAACACAAGTAGTCATAGCAACCAAAATCATCTTTTCATAAAAATAGTCTTTTTATTTTCAACAACTTGAAGTCAACAACACAAGTAGTCATAGCAACCAAAGTGTTAGGTTTTTTTTCGTTACGGAATTTCTGGATTCGGTCTCCACGCTCAAGGCCCGCGATAGAAGCTATGCAATAGCTTAAAAAGTCGATCTATTGCTCTGTTGCAGCGTGATTGACGGAAAAACCAACAAACCAGCATACAAACACAATCGCATTTATAATATTAGTATGATTATTCATACAGTGGGTCGACTCCCATACAAATGACAGTTGTGCACTGTACAGGAACGGTAGTACACACCTACTCTCAGTCTCAAGTTTGTAAAAAGACCAGTCCAAGACTAGACCACGACCATAAGATATATTTTTTTTTTTGATTTTATTTAAAGACTTGACATATGTATTTTGCAATAAATTCCTGGATAATATTAGATTTTTAATTTATAGGTATATTTTATTGGTTCAGTTGATATGATAATATTATGTAGGCAATTATACAGGTAGGAGGCAGGAAGTAGATACACTCGTAGAGTGGTAGATACACTCGACGATTCAAAAGCACTTGTAATAAGTTTATTTGAATAAAAAATTATGAGTTTGAGTTTGTCGATGTTTCAAGAATTTTCATAATTGTTCAAATATTTAACAAGTTAATTAATACCGTGATTTGTTATATCGATTATTTTTAAGTACCTATTGCACGTATACGACTGCCTCGTTGGTCTAGTGGTTAGCATAGTCGACTGCGGATCACGAGGTCCTGGGTTCGATTCCCGGTCGGGCATAAAAGTTAGGTATTGGGTTTTTCAATTAAGAAATTCTCAGTGCCAGCCCGGAGTTGGAAGTTGGCGGTGTTTCACCCCCGTGCCTCGGAGAGCACGTTAAGCCGTCGGTCCCGGTTATTATCACTAACATGATAATAGTCACGTTAAAGCCCGCCAACCCGCATTGGAGCAGCGTGGTGGGTCTAAGCTCTAATTCCCGCTCTCCTATGAGAGTGGAGGCCTGTGCCCAGCAGTGGGACGTTAATGGGCTGTGGTGATGATGATTGCACGTATAAAAGTTTTTTTCGAGTTTAAAGAAAAATAATGGTTCTTGTGTAAAATGTGTGTGTATAAGTGGTAACCGCTTTCCCGAGGCTTTTGTTCCCGCACCGCGTCTGAAAGAGCAACAACGGCTCAAAGAAACGACTGTTCCGTACATGTACACTGAGGGGCAAAAAATGTGAGTGAAACAATATTATAAAATATTGTATTTTATTCTACTACGAGTTAGCCCTTAACTGCAACTGATAATGCAGTCTACTATGATGGTAGTGGACTAAACTGTTTTTCTTTCTGCGTCAGTTCTTGCGGGGTCGAATCATCACACTTCGAGAACATCAAGTTCTTCATAATGTTTTCGAAGGTGTGCGAAGTCTGCCAATCCGCACTCGGCCATAGTGGACTATGGCCAAACCCTTCTCATTCTGAAAGGAGACGAGTACTCAGTAGTGAGCCGGCGAAGGGTTGCAGTGATATTGAACTACTCGTAGTTGATGCCCGCAACTTCGTCCGCGTGGATTGAGGCTTTTGGTTCCCGTGGAAACTCTTTAATTTTCCGGGATAAAATGTAGCCTAAGTATGTGTAGGTATGCGTTATTCCAGACCATAATCTATCTTTGTACCAAATTTCTTCCAGATCCGTTCAGCCGTTCTGGCGTGATTGAGTAACTAAAATCCATCCAAACTTTCGCATCTATACTTAATACTTCACACTACTGATGTATGGATGTATGGATGTATGGATGGATGTATGGATGTTTGTTACTCAATCACGCCCCAACGGCTGAACGGATCTGGCTGAAATTTGGCACAGAGATAGATTATAGTCTGGAATAGCACATAGGCTATTTATCGCGGAAAATTAAGGAGTTCCCGCGGGAACAAAAAAACCTCAATCCACGCCGACGTAGTCGCGGGTATCAGCTAGTTTATAATATTATAATAGTATAGAAGTATAGATAGTATATATTAAAGAAGTGCGCCCTTATTATGACCCGCAGTGTAGCCATTTCGTGTGGCGCGGGGTCGAGTAACTCTCAAAGCGAGTGCACAAAGCGCCGCGGGGTATGCGCTAGCTTTTGAGCCCGGCTTCGCATGCCCTGCCCTTTGTATCTATACCTACTCTTTTCCTTCACTTTACTGGGGCCATACTGCCAACGCTTAAAGCAATGCTTAAGCAATATAACTCAAAATGCAACTGCCTCGTAGATCTAGTGGTTGGCATGTTCGACTGCGGCCGACGAGGTCCCGGGTTCGAGTCCCGGGTCGGGCCATAATTAGGTAAGTATTGGGTTTTTCTGGCTAGACATTTTCAGTACTAGCCCGGAGTTAGGAAGTTGGCGGCGTTTCACCCCCGTGCCTCGGAGAGCACGTTAAGCCGTCGGTCCCGGTTTATTATCACGAACACGGTAATAGTCATTAAAGCCCGCCATCCCGCATTGGAGCAGCGTGGTAGGTCTAAGCTCTAATTCCCTCTCTCCTATGAGAACGGAGGCCTGTGCCCAGCATTAGGATGTTAATGAGCTGTAGTGGTGGTGGTGGTGGTGGTGGTGGCCTTTACGTTCCTACAAAAGGGATTGTAATTCTAAAACACGAAAGTCAACAATAATTAAACAATATACTTAGCTTTTTAAGCGTTTGGAGCCCCAGCCCTTTGTAGTTTGAACACCTATTCTTTTCGTTCCCTTTACTGTATTATTTCGCTTTCCGTGTTATCATTTTGAAATAACTTCTGGTACTGAAGCCTTCTGGCTATTTATTTATAGGTATACAGTTATTATATTTTCAGACTACTTAGATGATGCCCGCGACTTCGTCCGCGTGGATTAAGGTTTTTTGATTCCAGAATTTTCCGATCAAAACCTACCTCTGTACTTGCCAAATTTCACCAAAATCGGATGAAAAGTTGACCAGGGAAAGCGTAGCAGACAAATTGACAGGTAGACAGACAGACACATTTTCGCATTTATAATATTAGTATAAAAAAACTTTCGGGAATTCTAAGATTTTCCGGGATAAAGAAGCCTTTGTCCTTCTCCGGGGAAAAACGTCAAGATCGGTTCAAACAAACAGACAGACGCGCTTTCGCATTCTTACTAATTTTGTTAAAAATGCGAAAGTGTGTCTGTTTGTCTGCTATATTTTCACGGCCCATCTTTTCAACTAATTTTCACGTGGTATAGAGATGTTATACAGGTTGTATCTCAGGGGAGGACATAGGCTTCTTCTGATCTTCTGATGTAGAGTACTTGCGGGAATCAAAAAACCTTGATACACGCGGACGAAGTCGCGGGCATCATCTAGTACCATCTTCTTACGACGTATGTTGATATCTAGGATGTCCTTTAACCCAAATCTGTGAAAGTAGCCCAAGTAGACCGTAAACGTAATTTTGTCGTTCACATGAGCATATATCATAGCTGTCAGTGGCTACATCACAAGTCTTAAGTAGATATTAGGTAACTAGTGATGCGCGGCGTTGGCTGTCGATATCGATAAAATTGTAGCAATACTATCGATAAAATAGAAGCATTTTTTTTTAATTTAATGGTTGATAATATCTCAATAATTTGTACAATATTTCGCCTCGATCGTAATTTTCATCATGCTGCACTATTATTATCATCACCATTACAATCACTGACCTATAGCCGGTTCCTCTCAGAATGAGAAAGGTTTTGGCTATAGTTCACTCTGTTGAAGTGCGAATTGGTAAACTTCATACAACTTTCAGGACATTATGAAGAACTCTCGGGCAGGTTTCCTCACGTGGAGGAATTAAAAAATAAAAAAACTACATGGTACAACCCTAACTATTTAGTACCTAGGTAATTTAAAATACTTCGATAAAAGATGGCATCCTCAAAGCTGTTCCTCCACTTCCATCATTAGCGACCTTTGAACGTAATTTTCATCCTAAAATTTTTTTAACGATACTAAAAAGTAATAAACGCGCCTTAAAAAGTCTTAATCAAAAAATAGGCTTCACGGGAGTTTTGCACGAAACACGATTATAAATCAGAGCCTACTGGAAAGAAAGTTTCATATCCAAAGTTGTTCGTATAAATTAAGTCCAGTAAAGTCATAAAACAAAATACCTACTACATTATTTAATTAAACTGCAGATGCTGCTGAGCACTAAGTTTATGTTTTCTTTGTGTAAATGAATTTGTCTCGGAACAACAGGAGCCGTTTATCTCGTTTCTTTATTAAATCTCGAGTGAGCAGTAAATTAAGTTTTAGTCGCTTCAGTTGATTCACTGTGACAAAACGGCGACAATCTGTTGTTGCTACTTGTCTCTAGTTAAAGTTTGTAAACTGAAATATAAAATATTATTCTTTATCCACATGGCTTTGAAAAATCCCATAAAAGTGCAGAGTTTCTTGCCGGCTATTCCCAGAAGAATTTGTTTTCCGAACCGGTGGTAGAGTCGAAACAGGACGTAGGTAACTTAAGAGACACCTGTATGTCCTACATGTTGTAAATAAATTGAGTATTGAAATTTCTCCGATTTTCCGGGGCATAAAGTAGTCATTTCCTGGGATGCGACCTAATTCTATACCAAATTTCGTGACAGTCGGTTGTGGAAATTGGCTGTGAAAACATAGGTATAAGAAAAACAGACATACAGACCTAGAGACAGACAGTGTCTGTCTGTCTGCTTTCACGCTCCATCTGTTCAACCAATTCTGATGAAATTTGGTACTGGGATAGATGGCATCCCGGGGAAGGGTATAGGCTTAACAGAACTTAGAAGAAAAAACTTAAACCACGCGAAGTCGCGGGCAAAAGTAAGTTTAGAATAATAGGACGGAATCAAGTCCGATTTAAATACCTACAGATAATTGCTAATTCAAGTAATTAAAATTCACAGATGCTATCTATGCTCAGACTATGTAGTTAAATTTATTTGTCTCGGTCCTAAGCTTTAAGCTAATGAGCAGTTTCTTAATTAAAGCCTAAGTCCTCAAGTCTGGGGAAATTCAAGACAAAGTTAATTGCTGTAATGAGCAAACAGAGAGGCTCAAGTAAAATTTTAAATTCATTATCGATGTACAAAGCTCCTTTTTCTTTATGACGACCTTTCTTGTGTAAAGTAATATAAAAAAATGTGAATTATGAAATAATTGAAGTCTTTTCTGCGAATCATAATCCATACTAATATTATAAATGCGAAAGTGTGTCTGTCTGTCTGTCTGCTACGCTTTCATGGCCCAACTGCTCAACCGATTTTGCTGAAATTTGGTACAGAGATAAGTTACATCCCGGGGAAGGACCTAGGCTACTAGGAACCAAAAAACTCAATCCATGCGGACGAAGTCTCGGGCATCAGCTAGTACGATATATTTTGAAAAGTCCTCATTTCTCATCCTCATTCAAACATCAAAGCCCTTGAGTTACATTCAATAACACAAAACACCGACATACGAGGCCAATAAATCAAATCACAAAACAAAAAAGCAATATTTCACGAGGCCATATTTTATCGACTAATCCTGTAATAAAAAGAAATAACACTTTTATCGACACGCGTCAATCCCTTCACTAGAGTGGATGTCACGTACTGACTTAATGTTTGCCTCTCGCTCGCACAGTAGTTCTGTCGTATTCGTGAATTTATGTAAGATCAACAAAAACAACAAATCGTTGAATCCAACAGGGTCAGGGTAACAAATATGAGCGTCTAAAATATAAATTTTGCTGAATTTCGCATCAATAAAGTCCAAAACTAATGCAAAAATATAATCTGTTTCCATCGAAAATATACTTATGTAAAATTGTTAAATATACTTACTTAATCATAAAAATTTATAATTAAATTCAAAATAAATATTAATAAATGAAAATCGTTTCAAGATTAATTATTAGTATAAATAATTATTTGTAACAACAAATAAATGTTTGTGCCAACGGTACATGTACAACGTTCAATCACATTCTTTACAATCGTCATCGCAAACGAAAAATAAATAAATCGCTTTCATCGACATCACAATAAGGTATTTTATCGACAAATCCCCCCACTAGCGGCGTGGTCACGTACGTCCCTATGCCCTGCATTGTGGTCCAGTTAATACTATAGTAAGTTACATCCGGTAGTCGTTTGATGAATACTATAGTTAGGTCCGCTGACCAGTGGACGGGCTAAGATTTAGTGAAGCGATATTTTTTACTGGAATTTGTCATTCGCTGCCCTAAAATCTATCTAGGTATTCAAAGTCATACATTATGTAACTAAATAAACAAATATTATACAAAAGGTAAACAAATCGCAGAAAACTTCTCGGAAGAACTGAGTAAGCGACATAATATGCTTTAGGTGCTCGGCGCTTTAGACTTTATAAAGTTTGGTTTTTCGGTCGAAAAGGTTGACTGGCAAATCAATGCGTGGTGGACAACTACGGTGTAACCCAGCTTGCCACCCAATCAAATCATCAAATAAATATTATAAATGCGAAAGTTTGGATGGATATTTGTTACTCAATCACACCCGAACCGCTAAACGGATTTGGATGAAATTTGGCACAGAGATACATTAAAGTCTGGAATAACACATAGGCTTTTTATCCTGGAAAATTAAGGAGTTCCCGCGGGAACCAAATACCTTAATCCACGCGGACGTAGTCGCGGAAACCAGCTAGTAGATCGATAAATCAACCACCGCACATATTAAAGATCTTTATGATTCAGCTAAAATTGTTGATCGATTGATCAATTCACATTTATTTAGGTTAGTAGACCAATGCTAGAGCTAAGATGTAGCGATGCGATATTCTTTAACGATAGCATGAGTAAATAAATGGTTTTCTTTACTACTGACAATTTTGTGACTATAATTGTTCACTCTGAATATTTTGGAGTATATAGCTCAATATAGTAGTGTTTTGTTAAAAATTGGTCAGGTACAATACAAAAAAGTAATAACAGCTATTCATTACCTAAAATGTATACCTACGTAATAAAAAAACATAATTATAATTTCAACCTAGTGTTTTAGTATAAGATAAGTTATACGTTTAAATAACAATATAAATAAACTAAAATCTAGCTTATTATAACTAGTTATTTACATTACACATAAAGCTACATAGTTTTCCCGGGGTAAGCGCGTCCCTGTACCATGGGGTAAAGAAAGCCCTGCATGAGGTGAACCTAGTTATGGGTTGGTTAAATGGCCGATTTACCCCATTTGTGAATAAATGAAATTCAAAAGCTGTCTTACCACAAACTCTTTGCCTGTGTTAGACATTTATATTAAACTCAGATTTTACCAAACAACGCAAGGTGTCAGCTTGAACTACGCCTGAAGCTTTTGTGGAGAGACAGAAACTTTTTTAAATTGAACTACCTCTGGGTATACACAAAAAGAAAAATATAGTTATACTATCTTTCAGCGTAGGTACATAATCCCATTGTTCTTTTCCATCAGTCCACCATTTGTTATAAGTTAGATACCTATTATATTAAACAGTTATTTTCTTTTATTCACAAATGATATAACCCATGTCAAAGTCCTGTTTAGACCAGCGGAGGGCAGAGGCAAATTAACACAGATAAGAAGTTGGTATGAATTGATGAGTAGTAGAAATTAATATTTAGGACAGACCCCACTAAGCGGGGGTAACTTGGGGTAATAGAAGGGTAACCGCAAAGCAGGGTAGTGGGTTTATGAGATTCAAGCACCGGGGTACCTACAGGCGGCCAGTGGTCGAATATGAAATCAAACTCAAAAATCATCTACCTAAGTACAAAAATTAATCTTTATAAATCAAATGATTTTGATGTTTGATTTCGAAATTCGGACAGTATATGCTGTGAATTATGGTTTTGGCGATTTGAAAATGATTGAAATTAGTCTTTATTACGAGATCTCTAGAAAAAAAATCAATTCAGGGTTTATTAATAATCATAATATTATGATGCTACATTACTAATGGGGTAATTAAACTATTATTTTTTTCTAGAAATTTGAACTAGTTAACATTTAAAGCACCTTACGTATTATTAATGAATTTGAATAGTATCCTTTTCTGAAATGAAATTATAACATTGATATAAAAAATAAACACATCTTTTAGCTCTATTAATTTTGCGATCAAAACTACATTGAATCACACAGACACAGAGTGTCAAAAATACTATGTGACCTATTCTGACTTCTCTCGCACCAATTTTTTTTAGCTTTAAGCTTGTAGCTTTAAGACAACGGACTTAAGACATTAATTTTTTTTTTATGTGTCTTATATGTTTATATTTTTTAATACGAATCGCTTCAAAACCCCAACAAACAGCATCATCGGAAGGGTTAGCGGGTGTTCCACACCACGGCCGGGGATCCCATACCAACTACTCACAAACGCTGTAGATGCCTCAACCTCACAAACAGCCCGTCAGCCAAGTGGCCCAGACGGTTATTGCTCAGTTTCCTGTAAATTCAAAAACAATACTACACGTTGTATACGACTTAGGTACAAGTACTTACTTTGCTGACGTCCGTGATACACAAGGAACAAAGAGATTTTTATGCTATAATCCGCAATGACCAGCGCGGCGGTCGCAAAAAAAAGGGAATTTCCCAAATGCTGAAATGAAAACTACAAATGCTACGCTATAGCTATAATAGTCGCTACGATGAAAACAGCATTTAAGCTTTTTTTGTGGCTGCTTTCTACATTGTTCTTATTTATTTATTCAATAAAGAATTTAGTGTTGAACAAATAAATAAATTTATTATTGAATAATAATGAATTTATTAATGAATGTATTATTGCTGCAATAATTGATTTCGAAAGTGTGTTAGTCAATCAGAGGTGATTGCGATCGTCACACTGTATCAATCATATTACAGTAATAAGGTCCCAGATGAATCTGCATGGTACTAAAAACGCGCAGCATGCATCTAAATCTATCTAATTTTATAGAACACCGGATTACAATTTTTTTTATCAACTACAAGTTAGCCCTGGAGTGCAATCTCACCTGATGGTAAGTGATGATTCAGTCTAAGATGGAAACGGGTTAGGTTAGGTAAGCTGTTAGTGGTATGGCAGTTATATTAAACCCATACCCCTAATTGGTTTCTATACACGGCATCGTACCGGAACGCTAAAATGCTTGGCGGCACGTCTTTGCTGGTAACTAGGCACGGCCGAAGTCTCCCACCAGGCCAGACCAGAGAAAATTCAGATACAACATACAGTACAATATAGTAGAGATACAACATTGTAGTCAACATTTCCTGAGGATGCTCCGATGCATATGCTGTGTGGTGTCAGATGGTGCACGTTGCTTGCTTTTTCTACAGTTCTATGCATGCGTGATGCATATCACACGCTGCACGTGGAAGTACCATACAGATTTTTAAAGTTTAGCGGATTATGGCAAAGTAAACTTGTTATTCCTTATGTAAAATAATTACTAGGTACTCTACAAAGTCACCCCGCGTGATATTCTCGAATCGACGTTGACAAAGTAGAGTGCTATTGGTTAGCTTCAAATGTCGAACACTAGATACTATTAGTCGACGAATTATTTTTGTAAGGGTGTTCTTTAATAAATTATTATTTTGTAGGTACTTACAGGCGTTCGAGCGAATTTAGCTCTAGGAAGGCGTCTCGTTCAATTGTGTGAATTTGGTTTTCGGAGAGTTGTCTGAAACAAACAACAATTAAAATGTTTTACCAACATACAAGCAGGTGTTCGGATTCCTATATATAAGTAACATTTTAGTTGCTAAACTCGTATGTTATATCGTCGCTTTTCCTACGAAAGGACCTAACTAACATCGAGTTAATTGTTCAGGGCAAGCGTTTTTCGGTTTCGTGCTCAACTATATTGTCCACAGCTTGCTCAAATAAAGCTATATTAAAATTAAAAAAATATTCTTATAATCTGTGAATCAAGGCCTTTTTGCAAGTAGGAATTGTCTTATTTAAATGTGCGTATTCATTTAGGTAAAAATGTTTAAAACAGTTACGCCACTTCATGAGAACTTTGTTTTTCTGAAAAATTAATTACTTAGGAGATACGACTGTATTTTTTACTGAATAATTAAATCACATTTGATTCAAAATAATTTGTTTTTTATTTCTTTATATATAATAATAATTAGGATAGTTTTAAATCATTTTTTGACTGAAATTTTTTGGATTCGTACTATTTTGGATTTTTTTACTGCCCAAGGTTTTATACATTTTTTGTCACCAATTTACATAAATTTTTAACTCTATCAGTTAATGTCTAAGGTATTCCGTCGCAATCAAAATTCAGACGTAAGTGACGTAGCTGATCACTAAATAAAAATCTTTCTAATAGCCCTAAGTATAACATACGCCACTTAGTATGATTTCCTTTTCGCAAATGAGCATATATACGCCATACTTACCGATTGTCCTAGCCAGTAAACGGTAAAAGATATGAAAAAGTCGATAAGACAGATCGACAGAGAATCAAAAGTACATTATTATGATGTATTTAGTGCAGTTACGTCAAAAGTGTCAGATAGGTCCTTTCGTAGGAAAAGCGACGATATGTGAAAGGCGGTTAAAGTTATCGTTAAACTTTGACCATAAAGGTTAAAGGTAGGTACAACAAACTTAGTCCAGTTTGAATTTATTGACGGTCAAAGTTAACCGTTACAGTAACGTAACTGGCTGTCATGCAACTGGACCTTAATTCTCTCTCTGAGTCGTATTCCTCACTACTGAGGTTCGTGCCTCTTTCCATTAGTCACATAATGGTAGAAGTTTTCTTGGGATAAAAATGCGCTGGGTTCCGCATTTATAATATTAGTATGAATTAGATGATGCCCGCGACTTCGTTCGCGTGAATTTTTAATTTTCCGGGATGCAAAAATCTCTTTACCAAATTTCATCAAAATCGGTTAAACAGATGGCCCGTAAAAGCCTAGCAGACAGAAAGATACACTTTCGCATTTGTAATATTGGTAAGTATAAGTATAGATTATGCAATTGACCCAAGAAAAAATGCTTTTAGCTACCTAGTTTGGTAGTAGGTAACAAGTCAAGTAGTTTGTCAGGAAAGCCCGTACAATAAGTGATAGTGACTCATACTATACCCACGTGGCAATGGCGCAGTAACTAGGAAATTATTTAATCGATTCCAATTTACTATCACTACCTAGAATATAGATGGTATCCATTAGTGTGGATACCATACTAATATTATAAACTAGCTGACGCCCGCGACTTCGTCCGCGTGGTTTGAGGTGTGTGGTTCCCGCGGGAACTCCTTAGTTTTCCGGGATAAAAAGCAGCCTACGTGTTATTCCAGACTGTATAATAATATAATCTATATTTCATCCTGATCCGTTCAGCCGTTCTGGCGTGAAAGAGTAACAAACATTCATACTTACAAACAATATAGCAAGGATGCGAAAGTATGTATGGCTGTATGTCTGTTAGGCTTTAACGGCCCATCTTTTCAACCGATTTTGATGAAATTTGGTACAGAGATAAGTTGCATGTCGGGGAAGGACATAGGACTTGACTCGCAAAGAAATTTTTTTTTAATTGAGTGACAGGTTTGCGCTTGACGACAATCATGCTTAGTGCAAAGCAATGAACGCGCTTGCCTAGAAGATGCCTATTCACCATTGCCTTGAAGGTGGTACTCAAGTTATTTATGGATCTACTAGCTGATGCCCGCGACTACGTCTGCGTGGATTGAGGTTTTTTTGTTCCCGCGGGAACTCCTTAGTTTTCCGGGATAAAAAGTAGCCTGTGTGCTATTCCAGACTTTAATCTATCTCTGTGCCAAATTTCATCCAGATCCGTTCAGCCGTTGGGGCGTGATTGAGTAACAAACATCCATTTCCATCCATCCAAACTTTTGCATATTTTATAATATTTACTAATTATTGATTTCCTATGAGATTATGTAATATTCCCGCTGCAAACAGCCTATCTATAGAGGCTTTATATAGCTTATGCAGGTTTTTTTGCAGATTTTCATGTCTATACTTCAAAGTCATAAAATTTGTATGTAACCTTTCACCCCCATTTCACCCCTTTTGGGGTGGATGTTCGTAAAATTGCTTATACAGGTTATTATTATTTAAAGCTAATAACCTAAATCCCGATTTTCAAGTCTCTAACTTCAGAAACATAGGACTTTCATACGAACTTACAACCCCTATTTTACCCTCTGTGGGGTAGATTTTCATAAAATTGCTTATGCAGTATATTATAACTTAAAACTAATAACCTAAATCCCGATTTTCAAGTCTCTTACTGCAAAAAATTGGAACCCTTAAGCAAGCTTCTAACCCCCATTTCACCCCTATTGGGGTACATTTTCGTAAAATTACTTATACAGGTTTTTATTATTTATAACTAATAATTTAATTGCCAATTTTCATGTCTCTAACTTCAAAAACAAAGGACTTACTTTCATACAAACTTCCAACCCCTATTTTAACCCCTTAGGGGTGGATTTTCTCAAAACCCTTTCTTAGCTGGCGTCTACACCATAGAAGGAATCTACCTTCCAAATTTCAAGTCTGTACGCTTTATATTTCCTGAGATATCGTGATTAGTCAGTGAGTGAGTGAGTGGTATAACTTAAGGTATTTTCGCTTTTATTTATATAGAAGATTATTAATTTATTTGATAAATAACGTAATTAAACGTTTCAAAAATTATAAGGTAATTTAGGTACATGGTGAGGGTTACTCAATAGGTTTAAGGTAGGTATGTAACAAATAAAAATGTCCTAAGAGCTATATAATCAGGAAGATTGAAAACTATAGCGAGGGGCAAAGTTGTGCAGCGCCATCTCTCGGTGGGAAACATTAATACATAACTTTTTTTATTCCACTACAAGTAATTATTCCGTGACTGCCATAGAGGTAATATATGTATAAACACTCTATGGTGACTGCGATCTCACCTGGTGGTATTAAGTTATGATGCAGTCTATGATGGCAGCCGATTAGCGGCTGTCAGGGCCTCAGGGGTACGGCAGTTATATTGACTCTGCTGGGAATCGAACCCGGGACCTCCCACAATTAAAACGCTCAACACTGTACCAGGAAGGTCGCCTTTGTATCCCGAGGAAGGAAAAAGGCTACTTTTTATCCCGGAAAATTAAGGAGCTCCCGCGGAAATAAAAAGAATTACTTACCAGTTATTGGGACTGCCGACTAAAGTGAAAACAAATATTTAAAATATTTTTTGTTTTTTTTTTAATTTTTTTTAAATAAGTATTTAAATTCAAAAAAAATATTAAAAAAAAAAAAACAAAAAAAAGGGCTCAAAGTGGCTAAAGAAGTTTTCATACACTTAATTAAGGGGGACAAAGTCGCAGGCATCATCTAGTGCGCAATATGGAAAGGACTCTACGTTGAGAGTGCTGTAGAGGATTGTGTGGTGTGGTGTTGTGGCGGTGCGCATGATTCACGCTGTACCACATATTTTTGTCTGTATTGAATGAATGAATGAATGAATTGAATGAATGAATATTTTATTTTTCAGACTACAGTCCATAAGTGTTAGTACCAGACGTCTTATCCTATGTTATCCTTAACAACTAGATGATGCCCGCGACTTCGTCCGCGTGGATTGATGTTGTGGATTGATTCCCGCGGGAACTCTTAAATTTTCCGGGATAAATAGCCTATGTCCTTCCCCCCGGCGGTGTTTCACCCCCGTGCCTCGGAGAGCACGTTAAGCCGTCGGTCCCGGTTATTATCACTAACATGATAATAATCGTTAAAGCCTGCCAACCCGCATTGGAGCAGCGTGGTGGGTCTAAGCTCTAATTCCCTCTCTCCTATGAGAGCGGAGGCCTGTGCCCAGCAGTGGGACGTTAATGGGCTGTAGTGGTGGTGGTCCTTCCCCAGGATGTAAACTATCTTTGTGCCAATTTTCATCAAAATCGGTTGAGTAGTTGGGCCGTGAAAGCGTAGCAGACAGACAGACAGACACACTTTCGCATTTATAATATAAGTATGGATTAAGTATGGATTATATGCGTTAGTATGACTTATTCCATGTTAGTTAATATAATTAATACACTTAAAGCTGACATCCAGAGCGGTAATAGCGAATTAGCAAATCCTTGTTCCTATTAAGCGTCTACAAATGTGTACTTACAATATTTTGAGGTCCTTCAAGCTCTGGAAGTCACTCTGGAATATTATGCTGATGTTGTTGCCTTGCAGATCTCTGGAACAATGATAAGAACTAGTGAGCATAATTAAAAAAAAACATGACTGGCATGCCATAATTAACTTATTTTGAAAATAAAAAAGCCAATTCTGTATAGTCCAATCTCTAAACTAAAATGACAGCTTTAAACCTAGTGCTGCCCCTTTCCGTAGGGAGTATTATGAAAGGGATAGCAATATTAATAGAGCTGTCATTTTAATTTTATTTAGAGATTGTGCTAAACAGATTTGGCCTCATTTGTTACACGAGGGGTTTTAGGTTTTAGGATTCCATCTGTTCAGGGGGCTTACTACCATCGCTAAAAGTAGTATTATTTCAATATTGCTGTCGCTTTTGTTTCAGTAATATAACCTTATTTTAGAGACATCAAGGTACGTCTTATAAATCTGACATTTTAAAATAATGCTGCTCTAAGCGATGGTAGTAGAGCATCTGGTTAGAAGTTATCATCATACTTTTATATTATAAATGCAAGTGTGTTGGTGGTAAGGTTCATTGGGAGGTTCTGAACTCCAAACTTATCACCTTTTTACACTGTTTAGCATAGCTGTATGGTTTTACCCCGTATCTATGAATATGCAGTAGCTCGACGAAAGTGGCTCTCAAGTGAATTGCGGCGTCGATCACTTAGAAACACTTATAAAACACTTGGAGTCGCATAAGTGAATTAACTGCCGAACTGCGCCGGGTAAGTGTACCATACTATTACACTAATGGATGTAGATACTTGCACTTTTTAACTTTTATTTTAAAGCTTTTTTTAAATTTATTTTACCAAAAAAGATGCAATAATGTTTTACAAAAATTAAATCTCGCCAAACTTGGGTATGGTTTTAATATAACTGCCATGTCCCTAACAGGTTAGCCCGCTACCATTTTAGACTGCATCATCTTTGGCTGCATCAAGGGCTAACTTGTAGTGGAATAAAAAAATTGTAACTGACAGTTGTAAAAAGTTTTCTATCCAAACATATTAACAACTGTCTGTCGTATTCCCCATTACCGAGGGTCGTAAACCCTTTCCATTAATCACATGATGGTAGGAGTTTTCTTGGGATAATAATGCGGTGGGTTCCCACGTCCTTCCGGATACGACTCGACTGAGAGTATTTAAACTCTTAGGTATTTGTAACGATTATTAACAGATGTTAGTGATAATAACCGGGACCGACGTCCTCTCCGGTAACGTGAAGGCCAAATTTGAACCTCCGAATTCGGTCACCTATCCAGTTACCGACTTGGCTAACGTTGCTTAACAATCGCAATCGACTGATATGCGTTGTCTCAGCAAGGCCACTCGTCCCTCGTCCCCTGTTCCCCTGTAATATAGCTGTAATAACGTCGTAATCGGGTGTCCTAATTCGTCATTGGATGTAATCAAAATAAATTACCGACGATTGAGATGTAATTGTGACTGCCAGCTGTTCGGAGATGCGTATTGTTTTATCGTCGTGCCTCACGACGATAAAACAATATCGATGGATATTAAATATTTTTAAATATTTCTTCGATTATTTATATCTTTCGAGGTGCTTATAGTATGATCGAAGTAATGCTCCTTTTGGTTTGATTCGTTAATCAAAGTACCTACTTTTACTGCCAAGCTATTCGAAGCGTTGTAGCGATGTGCATAATGTATCGATAAAACATTATCGATATTTAATAAAATCATTTTAGTAAGTATAGATATTGATTTGAATTGAGATCTTCATCAGTAGAAGTCAAAATAGCAGAGTCAAAACATGACGTAACATAAAAGACATCTGTATGTCCTACATGTTATAAATAAATTGAGTATTGAGTATTGAATAGCTTTTTTTTAAAGTTGGTATTATGGTATTTTTGCTTTAGTTCGTTGATCAAAGCACAGCTAGTCTTGCTGCAAAGTTATTCGAAGATGCATTAAATTAATAAATTATAGGTAATGTAATATCCTTGTTGCAACAATGCATTTCCGCCATTTGTTAGGTCGATTGCAAATCAGAGGCCCAATAGTCTAAGCAAATCGTAATAATTTGACAGCTTAAAACGTATTACTCGGAGTTCATACATGCTTTTTGACGTGGAAGAATCTATGGACTCCTTAAACAGGTCGACTATCCATTTCACCAACGACTACCATTACGATTTCCTTACGCAATCGGGGGGATAGGTCTGATTAGATGTAACACTCTAGCTATTAGCTGAAACATACAGCAATAATGCCATAAATTCAGCCAATCAAAATAATAATATTATCAAATCGCAAATCGAAATGCAATAATCACGATTTCCGTGTTATTATACTCAGAAGTCAGAGACCTATACACGATTATCGAAAAACATTTAAGACCATTTAACGATTGCGCAACATTAATGAGCTTTGAGTAATTAAATCCATGCTTAATAAATGCGAAAGTGTGTATGTTTGTTGGTTTGTCCTTCACTAACGCCGCAACAGATCGACGTACAGATATGTATTGCATTTCATGGGTATAGTTGGGGACGGAGAGTGTCTTTTTTAAATACCTATTTTAAAATTTGATTGGTCACCTTTTCCACTGTCAATCAAATAATAATAATTATGATATAATATAAATATTATAAATGCGAAAGTTTGGATGGATGTATGGATGTATGGATGGATGTTTGTTACTCAATCACGCCCGAACGGCTGAACGGATCTGGATGAAATTTGGCAATTTTAGGTAGATTATAGTCTGGAAAAACACATAGGCTACCCTTATTATCCCGGAAAACTAAAGAGTTGCCGCGCGAACCGAAAAACCTCAATCCACGCGGACATAGTCGCGGGCATCAGGTAGTTACTTATATATTTTGCTAATTGAAGTATGTATGTAAACACTTTCTGGCTACTAAAGATATTGTTTATTATTAATTTTATTTATTTATTCATAGGCTAGGGCTTCGCTGCAATTAGATCTGCTTGAAAATGGTGATGCAGCCTAAGGTAGAGCGCACTTGCCTAGAAGACGCCTATTCACACGTCTTGTTTTGAAGGCTACCTTTTATCCCGGAACATTGAAGAGTCCTCCGGATTTTTTAAACTCAAATTCACGCGGACGAAGTCACGTGCATCATCAAGTCATCGATAAATATTATATTAAAGTTGAACAGTTGCTGAGTTGCGCAATATTAATTAGCTTCGAGTAATTAAATATCGATATAAATTAGATGGCAGAATTATATAATAACGTTTTTTTATTTCGGGAGTTATCCATGGGTTTATTATTTATATCCTTACTAATATATGTACTTAATAAATGCGAAAGTGTGTCTGTCTGTGTGCTACGCTTTCACGGCCCATCTTTTCAGTCGATTTTGCAAGAATCAAAAATCTCACATCCAGTAGTAAAACACTAATTAAGTACTAAGATGAGATAATTGTAAATTATTAATAATAGCTGCGCTGGTCTGCCGTCTGCTGTTGGGTGGGTATAGATCCGGAATTACTCTGTATTGATACAATACAATAAATATATAGTAATACACTAAGCCAGTACTATTATATTATTCTGTGACTAAGCTCACCCGCCCGCTGTATGGTTCAAATATTTTTGGTGCCGCGACCGCCGAGTCCGAGTCCGAGGGTTCAGATAGGTATTTTGTAGCACAACACCAATATTCACAAATTTATCCGCGATGTAATTGTGCCCCGAACGCAATAGAATACATACTATTATCTTGAAATATAAGTGTCAATGTAGTTTTTTAATGTGGTGTGTTGTGTAGAGTGCCAGCAATATTGCGACCGAAAAAGGTTGAATATATATTGAACATATTCCCGCCCGAGAAAGGCTAAAGCCTTTATCTACCGCATAATATAATAAACCAAAGCCGCAATATAACCGCAAGTAAACCAAATAATATGTCTAGCACATCTACATTACCGCAATGACACAACCAACATTATTATCAAAATCATAAACCGCATTATAGTAAAAATCCGCATTTCCGCAAGTCCGCATGTTTTGCCTTATGAAAACCTAAATAATTAAATCTAACTATATTAACTAACCGCTGCATAACAATAAACCTATAACACTTAAACTTCTGCACCTTGCAGAACCGCAATCTTATTTTAACAAAAATATTCACCGCACAAATAAACTAAAATATGAACATTAAAACTTCTCTAACATGGAAATATATCATTAACTTTTTCCCCAACATTTTTCGCATTTCTAATAAACCGCAAAAAACAAACTACTACTGACTGTAGCTTAGACAAAGAACTAAACCGCGTAAATATATCATCAAAATTCGCAGTACCTACATGAACGGCTGCTACCTTTTTACGGATGCGACGAATATTTTTAAACTTATTTTTAAACTTAATATATTTCTTCCACAACAACTTATTTGACTTTAACCGCCTTTCCATCGCATAACACCGCTTTTTTGCCAGTGGAACCGAACGTCCTAATTCTGGCTTATTTGATACAAATGGTAGCCGCACAATAAATCTACCGGTATCACTGCGCTGATATGTTTCTTCAAAGAACTTTTCACACTGTGAGTCCTTTGGGTCCGCAACAACTTTATCAGGGATACCTTCTAATTCCCAGATTTTTTCTAAAATTTCATCCGTAGAAACCTTATTAAAAAACGTTTGCGAAAAATAAACCGCATCATTTACTGGACGCTGTACCGCAAAATTAACCGGACCTACTAACACATGCCCAAAGACCGTGAATCCACTAATTTTAATTATTTCATTTAACAGAATATCCCCTAAGACATCTGCTTCAATTAAGATATCCTACAGGCCTACTTATATAAAATAAATTATCTGCCAGATGCAGATTGCTAAAAGAATCCGCAAAGTTTTCCGGCAAGCTAAAATTCGGCGTTATTTTATTTAAAACCGTGGCGGTAAACACCAGCCTAGGATTCTTCATATACCTAGGTACAACCGTCAAATATACCCCACCGTTACATCCGCTTACTTGTGATCCGTTTAACCCCGTAAACGTCATCGTACCTGAGCGGAATCTACGCAACCCTAAACTACTAGCGCATTCCTCAGATATAAACGATGTTTGACTGCCGCCATCTAACAGTACACGCACTTCTCTAAATTGACCGCACCTATCCAAGACCCGAACTAACTAATAACGAGACCCGCTGTTAATAACGAGACCGCTCTTTGATAAAACTTAGAACCCAGCACATTCGAAGACCAAGTTGTTCCACTATCTCCGCCCCCTGCTGCATTAAAACTATTAATACCATCTTCCGCCGCATTCGTAGTCACATTTGCAACAGTATTTTGTGAAGCCATCTTACCCGCGTTAGGAATAACTGATCTAGGAGTGACATCCCCATCCGCTTCTCTATCTCTCGGAACAGTATCTATCGACTGCCGAGGAGTATAAAAATTTTCATACCGCGTTTTCAATAAATCAAGTGCAATCGAGTAATTATCCCCTATAGCCGATAAATGCTTTATTAAGCTTTTCGGCTCTCCGCTTAGTGAACCTAATAAATAATATAACTTTTCTGTGTCAGACAGAGAAGTATCCTTCCCCACCAAAGACTCAAATAGATCCAAAAATGATTGGAACTCTTCGATCTCCCCAGGAAATTTTGGCATTTGCACTTTTGGTAAAAAGTCACGCTTGCGTTTGCTTTCGCAACTTCCCGCTTCCACAGACTTAAATTCGTCTGGAGACCGCCTACCGCTACCTGGAAAGAGTTCTAAATATTTCCACTTAATATCATAATATTTCCTGTTATATGCCTTATATTCTTCATATTTTCCGCCACTACCGAAGAGTTATCCTCATCCATAGCCGCCTGTATCTCCAGAAAGCAAGAGGTAAATTCGTGGTAAATATTCTCCAAATCGGAATATCTAACCTTAAATTCATTTCGATAATTCTCAGTATTGAAAGCTTTCTGAGCAATATCATAAATAATATCTAAATTAAATATCGCAACTTCATACCGCATTTTAACCATACGGCTTGCTTGAATACTTTTAGGAGCCATTTTATCCTAATAAAAACCGCAATTAAAAATTAACCGCAAAAAAAATCGTAGTGTGTGGCCGCCCTAATAATATTTCAAGACACAAAACATCCGCTTTCGAATTCGTTTCGAATTCAAATTCAAAATAAAACAAAATTTGTGTGTCAAGCCGCTGGAATAAAATAGAATATGCCAAATGTCAAATAAATAAAAATCAATAAAACCAACAACGAAAATCAAATTCCCAAAATGAAAAAATCAAAATGGATATAATATTATATGACCAAATCCGCCCGCAATAATGCTTACACAATGTAATTGTTGTGTATGCTGTATGTTGTACTAATAAATATAATAACCGCTAATACACTATCTGTATCCCTACCATATATTATAATGTGTGAGTTTAGTAGTCAGTATTACCCCGCAACGCGATACCTTCCTCCCCGCTGGAGTAAGTATCGGTTATATCTTGTGTCAGAGATCCCTTACCCGCTGCAAGGAACCCTGAACAAGAACCGCCCTGAGTTATTCTGTTGGAACCATACCAACACAACCACAGGCAGCAGAATCACTTCTCGAAGGACCAAATGTAAATTATTAATAATAGCTGCGCTGGTCTGCCGTCTGCTGTTGGGTGGGTATAGATCCGGAATTACTCTGTATTGATACAATACAATAAATATATAGTAATACACTAAGCTCACCCGCCCGCTGTATGGTTCAAATATTTTTGGTGCCGCGACCGCCGAGTCCGAGTCCGAGGGTTCAGATAGGTATTTTGTAGCACAACACCAATATTCACAAATTTATCCGCGATGTAATTGTGCCCCGAACGCAATAGAATACATACTATTATCTTGAAATATAAGTGTCAATGTAATTTTTTAATGTGGTGTGTTGTGTAGAGTGCCAGCAATATTGCGACCGAAAAAGGTTGAATATATATTGAACAATAATTATCAAACAGAAATTCAATTTACACACTTTCTTAAAACAAGTAATCCTTTGTGCAAATCTGTACCTAATTGTGTTCATAGATTGCGCTACGTCGGCAATTTTAAATTCTTGTGGCTCTATTTGGGGCAGAATAAAATAAATAAAATATAAAAATGTCATAAAATATATCACAAGTCGTGAAAAAATAGATTTGATACCTAGTTTAAACTATACACCTATTTTAAACTTGCCTAAACACAAATTTAACAAATCCATTAAAAGTATATGCTCCTGAAATAAGCTTATTATACTGTTGAAGATATTATGTAAATATACCTAAATGTAAATGATACAAGAGCAAGAATTTGACTCGCTCCAGCAGTGCTAAAGACAGCGGAACTAAGTAGTAGGCTAGTACATTGATAATTATCGACCGAGCGAAGCGAAGGTCTCTGAGTCTACTTGAGTGAATTTGCACTTGTCTGTCCGTCCGTCCGTCTGTCTGAGCCTTATTACTTCTGAACGTCATTACTTCAAATTTAAATACCTATACATAATATGTAAACCGATGGCCTCCAGCCGACGGCTTAAAAATTTCAGGGGGGGCTCTCATAGCTAAGCGAAACGAAGTAAAATATTTTTTATAGCGTTACATAGGGTTGCGGTATATCATTTGAAAGATAATTAGGAATAGAGTCCAAAAATATATTTCTTTTAATTATTTCCCCTAAAATTGACGAAATGGGGGGCTTTCAAAGTGGAGATTTTCTAACGTCCAAAGTTGACCTCAGAACTCTCAATTTTCTGAAAGGCTGAGCCTGAAACATGATCAATTATTTGAATTACCTATATCCTGTACTTGAACAACAAATACTAAAATTAGATAAATATTAGGTATAAGGAAACGAAATTATTAAATTTTTAATGAGCTTCAGTATTTTTAACAGAACTTCACAATGATGTCAATAGATGGCGTTGGTGATGGTAAAAGTTTATTCGTTTTATGCATACCGCGAGGTCTCAGGAGGAGGAGGAGGAGGAGGTGGAGGTGGTTCGGGGCGAACCACTAGTTGTAAATGCTTTTTTTTTTAAAAGAGCAACCACCGAGTTTTTGGATGGTTCTTCTCAGTAGGAATGTCATTCCGACCAGTGGTAGATTCACTCGACGCGACGCGACGATTCAAAACACAGATCACGGAAAGCACTTTTATTAAGTTTATTTGAGTAAAAAAATATGAGTTTGAGTTTGAATTTTGAGTTTGAGTACGCCTAAGTATTTTTGTAGGTTCGAACTTCGAACTCATGGGACGCGAGGTCTTATAGTTCTGGGCGAACCGCTACATACCTATTCTAGGATGGAATAGAACCAAGACAAATATGTATGCGGATATGCAAAATATTCTGTATAGTACGCGGGTCGCGATGCAATCCGAGAAGCGGTCATTTATCGCTGGCGTTACACTGAAAAAATTTTATTTTAACAAAGGACCTTTTTGGCTCGGTTAAAAGCAAATCGGCATATTTTAACTATGACTTATCTAAAAACGCCAAGTAAACTTGGTATATAATAGACCTGTGCATATTGTTAAATGTTCTTGGTTATTAACAAATAGAAAATTAATAATTTGTAATTAACATAATTGGTAAATCCAAACACTTTCGAACATGATACAAAACTAATGAGTGGTTTTGTTAATTCATAATAAGTATTTTGTTCAAATCTAAACTAGCATTTAAATCGGTTGATTTTTATGAACATCCTTATTTAATAACAAATAAGTTGAGTCATTTAATTTTAAACTAAGTGCTCAATTGATTTCAAAAAAGTCATTATTCGGGTGATTTTAACAAACCAACTGATTTATTAATAAGTAAGATAAACTCATTTAAGTCTAATCAAGTGCATAATTGCTTTTAAATAAGTAGATATGATCGGTTAATACTTGATAAACCAATAGTTGTTAACAACCAAGCTGTGTCGAGAAATCGTGGCGACTCGGGCCAAGTCGTGTCATTTCGTCCTGGAACCTCGGTGGAGTTACATGTAACACGCGCGCTCGCCGCTCAGTGTTCGTAAAGTATTGTGAAGTGAAGCCAGTGTAAGATGTGAGATAATTAAGATAGATTATTAGATTATAGATAAAATTCAAAATAAATCAGTTTTGTATTACAGTGTATTTGAACTTTAATATTATAAGAACCCCTTGTCCCAAATAAATTAAATAAGTAGGCCTAAGTTTGCCACCGTGTTCAATCAGTGGTTTCCATGAATGTACTATTTACTAAAGTACTTTGTGTACGTATTCGTTACGTAAGTAACTTTTTCTCGACCAATTTAATCGGTAATAACTACAACCGACCTATTCGGTAGTTACAGCAGTGTTACTCAGTATTCCCAACCAATTCGAACGGTAGATCAGTCAATTAACTTTGTATTATTAATAGAGAAATATGTATGTACCTACTTTCATTGTTTTTTTAAATATGTAACATGAGATACTAAAAAAACTGAAGGTGGATGCATAAATATTTTTAATTGATCGTACAAATTTGATTGACTGTATCTACCGATTTAATTGGTTCGGAATACTGAGTAACACTGCTGTAACTACCGAGAAGGTTGGTTGTAGTTACCGATTGAATTGGTTGAGAATACTGAGTAACACTGCTGTTACTACCGAGTAGGTCGGTTGTGGTTACCGATTAAATTGGTTGAGAATACTGAGTAACACTGCTGTTACTACCGAGTAGGTCGGTTGTGGTTACCGATTAAATTGGTTGAGAATACTGAGTAACACTGCTGTTACTACCGAGTAGGTCGGTTGTGGTTACCGATTAAATTAATTGAGAATACTGAGTAACACTGCTGTTACTACCGAGTAGGTCGGTTGTGGTTACCGATTAAATTGGTTGAGAATACTGAGTAACACTGCTGTTACTACCGAGTAGGTCGGTTGTAGTTACCATTTATTTTTAGCCAATTCTAACGGTTAATACTTGACAAGTAGTGGCTGCAAAGTTGACGTATTTGTTTTTAACTACAAACTTTGCAGGTGCTATATTGACAAACATGCTGGGTAATTTTTAGCAGTATTTCATTTATTTTTAACCCTTACGTTTTTTCAGTGTAGTCGTTATGTAGGTCCATAAGTTTAGCGAAATGCTCTCTCAAACTCTGAGAAACAAACTTGGCGATTACGAGACGTACGTACGTACGTACGTACGTTACGTACTGGAGTTATGAGTTGTGGACTGAGGACGTGCGTGGCTTGTTTGCATGATGCCTAATGATATACGCGTATACTAGCTTATTGGCCACGTATTCGTCCGCGTGAAATACACAAATTTCAACCCCCTCTTTTACGCCCTTAGGGGTTGAAATTTCAAAAATCCTTTCTATTCCTTATTTATATATCCTTTATTATACTAGCTGTATGCTAAATTTCAGCCTTACAAGACATAAGCGGATATGCAATATATTCCGTATAGTATGCCGTTCGCGACGCAATCCGAGAAGCCTGCATTTATCGCTGGCGTTAGTCGTTACGTAGGTCCATAAGTTTCGCGAAACGCTCTTTCAAGCTGTGAGAAACAAACTTGGCGCTTTGTAAATACGAGATACGAGAGGCACGTAGGTACCAGAGTTATGAGTTGTGGACTGCGGGCGCGCGTAGCTTGTTTGCATGATGCTCGTACTAATATTATAAATGCGAAAGTGTGTCTATGTCTGTCTCTGTCCGTCTGTCTGTCTGTCCGCTACGCTTTAACGGCCCATCTTTTCAACCGATTTTGATCAAATTTGGTATCGAGATAGGTTATACTTATATCCCGGGGAAGGCTAGGCTAAAAGTACAAAAAAAAACTTAATCACGACGAAGTGTCGGGCACCATCTAGTATTATATACTAGCTTTTTTTACACCCTTAGCGGTTGAAATTCAAAAATCGTCATAATAAATGCCAAATTTCAGCCTATCAGTCTACAGACAGTAGCTGTCTGTCTGTTTTTCGGCCGCGCTTGCACTGCAATCATTGTTACAATTTTTAGGGTTCCGTAGCCAAATTTGGCAAAGCGGAACACTTATAGATTCGTCATGTCTGTCTGTCTGTCTGTCTGTCTGTCTGTCTGTCCGTCCGTATGTCACAGCCACTTTTTTCCGAAACTATAAGAACTATACCTACTGTTGAAACTTGGTAAGTAGATGTATTCTGTGAACCGCATTAAGATTTTCTTACAAAAATAGAAAAAAAACAATAAATTTTGGGGGTTCCCCATACTTAGAACTGAAACTCAAAAATGTTTTTTTCATCTAACCCATACGTGTGGGGTATCTATGGATAGGTCTTCAAAAATGATATTGAGGTTTGTATTATCATTTTTTTCTAAACTGAATAGTTTGCGCGAGAGACACTTCCAAAGTGGTCAAATGTGCCCCCCCCCCTGTAACTTCTAAAATAAGAATATGATAAAACTAAAAAAAATATATGATGTACATTACCATGCAAACTTCCACCGAAAATTGGTTTGAACGAGATCTAGTAAGTAGTTTTTTTAATACGTCATAAATCGTAAACCGCAATTTACCTTTCATTCAATCAACTCAAATATTTAAAATAAAAATATTTTTAATAATTTAAAACTTACTACAGGTTTGTACGGAACCCTCGGTGCGCGAGTCCAAATCGCACTTGGCCGGTTTTTTTTTATAGTTTCGATTGGCTGAATTTAGGGGTAGGTATTCGTGTAGTGAAAATGAATTTTTGCCAATAGCGGAAGAGTGTTACCAATCAGAGGTGATTACGATTGTAGCAATCATTTTTACGTAATAAGGCTTCGGATGCAGCTAAAAGCAATATAGCAAGTAACATTATATGCGCCAATGGCCATACAAGTCTACTATAAAAGGTGCTATCGACGATAAAATCCATGTTTTATAACTTTATAGCCGCACTTACCTATACTGTGTTGTTATTTAAGTGAATTTAAGAACTTGAGATTAAGACATTTCATTGTTCACTAGATGATGCCCGCGACTTCGTCCGCGTGGAATATTGATTTTGGAACTCTAACCGGGATAAAAATTACATATTATGTATTTCCCCGGGCTCTCAACCATCTTTATAGTCTGTATCTGTCAAAATAGGTTTAACAGACGGGTCGTGAAGCATAGGAGACAGACAGACACCCTTTCGCATTTGTACTATTATTAAGCATGGTTTTTTTCCGTTATCCTTGGTCGTGCCATAACTATTAATTTCATTTTAAAAAAAACACAGAAATTACCTAATCTTTTCCGAATAAAACAAAACAAATTTCTTTAGCTGTCTTTGGAAAAAAATATTTGTGTCCAGAAAATTTTACCACAGTTTCTGTCGCATTTAATTTTAGATGAATCCACATAGGTACTCACCTAATATTGAAATATCAAAGATAGTCTTTATCCTATATTTTAAAATACTTAAAAAAAAGGTTAAAAAAATTATTTTCATAAAACCGACTTCCAAAGCCACTGTAAAGTAAAAAATAATTTTGATTTCTAAAAAATCCTAAATTGCTATTTATAAGGAGTTCTGTACCCTGCAGCATCAGGGTTGAGGATTTGGGACTCAGAGCTGTATTGTATATACGTGACTTGATACCTACTATATGAATTCACCATCAAAATTTCCTAACTCACTAGTTTTGATGATTTCATGTAGTACGGTACACCTACAGCATCAGGATTCAGGATTTGGAGTCAGAAATTTTTATGGGACCACTTTGTGAGCTTCCTCTAACCAATGAAAAAAAAATTATTCAAATCGGTTTAGAAACCACGAAGATATGCACCGACATACATAAAAAAAAAAAAGATACGCGCCGAATTGAGAACCTCCTCCTTTTTTGGAAGTCGGTAAAAAAAATCGATAGTTTTAATTTTATCATTCAGTTACTACTCACGTAAATAAATCGTTAAATCGTTAAACTCGGCTAGTCAACTGAACGTCCTATGTGGAAAGGGTTAAGTACATATAGTAAGTACATATACCAAGAAAATGTCTACCATTAAACGATTAATGAAACTATAGATTTGACGACCTCCGTGGCGAAGTGTGGAGCGCTCGGAGGTCCCGGGTTCGATCCCCGGCAGGGTATGGAAATTTATAATTTCTGAATTTTCCCTGGTCTGGCCTGGGGGGAGGCTTAGGCCGTGGCTAGTTACCACCCTACCGGCAAAGACGTGCCGCCAAGTGATTTAGCATTCCGGTACGATGCCGTGTAGATACCGAATAGGGGTATGGGTTTAATATAACTGCCATGTCCCTAACAGGTTAGCCCGCTGCCATCTTAGACTGCATCATCACTTACCATTAGATGAGCTCGCAGTCAGGGGCAGTCGCAGATTTTGTAGTGGATAAAAAAAAGCATTTCAGCGGAAAAGCGGCAATTATTCAACGTCGAGAATCGTTTAATTACCGCACGCTCGTCAAAGACGGAATACTTCTAAAACTATTCGAGAACGCTATCTCGCTGAAACTTTGCGGTAATTAATTTCAGTCTACTGGCGTACAAACGGGCACACAAGTGCTAAAACAATGTATTTTTGAAGTGAAACTTCTTTAGAATTTATAATTAGAAAATTCGATGAAACGAAAAAGTGACACCAAAAAAGGAGACCAATATATTCATATCTATCTGGATCTAGATAAAATTTGGCACAGAGATTGATTATAGTCTGGAATAGGTAGCACATAGGCTACTTTTTATCCCGGAAAATTAAAGAGTTCTCATGGGAACCAAAAAACCCCAATCCACGCGAAGTCGCTGGCATCAGCTAGTAAAACCTCAGAAGTAGTTCAAAGGGAACCTGTGTGTTAATGAGGCAGTCAGTGAATGAGTCAGGACATGTCTTGTTTGTATTCGTATTTTAGAAACGTACCATTTTAGCATATAATATGTCAACACTTGTGCGCACAACTGTCCACATTCCCGCGGTTCACTGAGTGTAATGCGAGCCGTGAACCCGCCATCGCAATCGCAAGCTATTACTTATATAATATACTGTTTCAGATGCACACTTCTATTGTACAGGATTTTAGCTAGCAAGTATAACAAAAACAAAACAGGCATAAAAATTAGTTCCAATTTTGGCCACCGGGTCAGATTGAGATAAGTTTGTGGGACTTTACTAACCGATGCGATTTTATAGGAAATAAAATTGGCATTTAATAAATAGTAGGTAGGTATACTAGATGATTCCCGCGACTAAGGATTAAGTTTTTTTGATTCCCGCGGGAACTCTTGAATTTTCCGGGATAAAAATTAGCCTAGGTCCTTCCCCGGGATACAACCTATCCCTTTACCAAATTTCATCAAAATCAGTTAAGTAAACGGATGGGCCGTGAAAGCGTAGCAGACAGACAGACAGACAGACACACTTTCGCATTTATAATATTAGTATGGATACCTATTTTTGTTATGGTTTGGGTTTCATCAAGTTTAGTTTTTATTCGACTTTAGCTAGTGTACCTAGTCTGCGCATGTTCCATTGTTTCCAAATATTTGCAATCGCTAGGTGTTAACTGATAGTGCAGATATAATATCATCGGGCTCCACGAGTGAATCCGCGGGGTAGTAGCAGTTAAATTAGCCGTTATCCGTTCAATAAAAGCCTACCGTGGTGCGGAACGTAAATTAAATCTGCCGCTCCGCAGTGCGCGCTGGCGTCGCGCCAGCTTGCAGCGCCAATTACACAGATGCGAGCCGAATTGGGCGGATTTTTAGCCTTTTTCGCATTTTTTAAAATACAAATATAAAACTTTTTGAAGTGAAACTTCTTTCTGTATCCCGGGGAAGGACATAGGCTACTTTTTTCCTGGAAAATTATGGAGTTCCCGCGGAATTAGACTCCTAATCCACGCGGACGAAGTCATCATCTAGTCATACTATCCATCATCATTATCATCATCCTCAACCGATAGACGTCCACTGTTGGGCATAGGCCTCTTGCAAGGACTTCCACACGCCTCGGTCTTGTGCCGCCTGGATCCAGCGGCTCCCTGCGACTTTCTTGATGTCTTCTATCCAGCGAGTAGGGGGTCTGCCAACGCTGCGCTTTCCCGTGCGTGGTCGCCACTCCAGCACTTTGGGACCCCAACGTCTATCATACTATCCATACTATCATCATACTAATATTATAAATGCGAAAGTGTGTTTGTTTGTTGGTTTGTTGGTTTGTCCTTCAATCACGCTGCAACGGAGCAACGGATCGACGTGATTTTTGGCTTGGGTATAGTTGAGGACCTGGAGAGTGACATAGGCTACTTTTTATTCCGGAAAATTAAGGAGTTCCCGAGGGATTAAAATTTAAACCACGCGGACGAAGTCGCGGGCATCAGCTAATTCATAATAATTGGAATCATGGATCTATCTAATCTATCTACAACAGATAGAATACAAGTTATATTTTTCTCATTATCTCGCAGGCTACTTTTCTGAAGTTTCACTTCTTTCGTGTGTGAATTTTTTACACACACTTTTTTAAATTCAAGTAGACTTTGATTGAGAAGTGCTTTTGAATAGTCGAGTGCATCTATCACTGGTTCGGAATGCCATTCCTACCGAGAAGACCCATCAAGAAACTCGGTGGTTGCTGTTTTAAAAACAATCATTTACAATTACATCAATGTGTAGACTGTAGATACATAAGTAACCGCTGAACATAGCATATTGCTGGAGCGAGTCAAATCCATGCTCTTGTATCATAGTATTTAAGCTTTTTTCAGGAGCATACTTTTGATGGATTTTTAAACTTGTGTAAATGCTTGATTTAAAATCGGTTGTGGAGTTTTGTTATAGAATAGAATGCTAGATTTTAACCACCACAAGTTAGCCCTTGACTGTAATCCACCAGATGGTAAGTAATGATGCCACCTAAGATGGTAGCAGGCTAACCTGTTTAGGGGTATGGTATATTAAATCCACACACCTAATCGGTTTCTACACGGCATCGTACCGAAACGCTAAATCGCTTGGTGGTCTTTGCCGGTAGGTAACTAGCCACGGCCGAAGCCTCCCACCAGGCCAGACCATAGAAAATTCAGAAATTATAAATTCCCAAAATAATTGATCTGCTCTGCCGGAGATCGAACCCGGGACCTCCCACGTTAAGCTGTCAGCGCTAAACACTGCGCTATAGGGAGGTCGTAAAATTCCGTGAAATTCTTCGGAAAAGTCTTTTTTTTTCTTCAAGTCAAAGAAACATCGCATCTCGTAAAACGCGTCGCTTATCTCAATCGTCGAGTTTATCGGTTCAGTCTAGACTTGCATACTAAAATCTAGACTGAAAAACAACCTAATAATATAATACTAAAACGTGCTAAGGATTCAAATGGTGACAATAATACTGAGAGAATGTAAAGTAGTGGCGCCAAATATTTGATTGTCTATGTACTTACGCAATTCTCCCCGTCCCCGGTTCCAGGTTCGAGTCCCGGGTCGGGCTATAATTAAGTGTTGGGTTTTTCTGACTAGACATTCTCAGTAACTACTAGCCCGGAGTTAGGAAGTTGGCGGTGTTTCACCCCCGTGCCTCGGAGAGCACGTTAAGCCGTCGGTCCCGGTTATTATCACTAACATGATAATAGTCGTTAAATTCCGCCAACATTGGAGCAGCGTGGTGGGTGTAAGCTCTGATTCCCTATCTACTATGAGAGCGGAGGCCTGTGCCCAGCAGTGGGACGTTAATGGGCTGTAGTGGTGGTAGTGGTGGTGGTATTCTTCCAAAAGGTGTAAAAAATAGAAACAGTTTCGTAGCTTATACCTTTAACCTACGAGTAGCTCAACCTCATACATCAATTTTAGAGGCTAGGTACGTACCGCGTCGCTAAAATTCAAATTTCAAGTCTTTTTTATTCAAGTTGACTTTGACAAGTGCTTTTGAATAGTCGAGTGAATCTACCACTGGTTCGGAACGCCAGCAAAAACTCGGTGGTTGCTCTTTTGAAAAAACTAAAAATCTGTAGTAGGGCTAAACCTTTTAGGGGTGCCACGGCTCAGTTTCAGCCCCCCTTTACCCCCATAGATGCCTCCGAAAGTAATAATTAAGTGGCCTGCATTGGAGGGGCGCCAGGGTAACTTGGCAGGGTTCCGTACTATAAGTGAATTAAATTGGGAAGTAACTTAGTATCCAGTTAGTTTGAAACTCACTTACTTGAGCAGTTTTGGCAACAGTCGAATACATTAAGTATACTATTATAATTTAAAGGTATAATTAAATACTTTAAGAAATTGCTACTTTAATTAGTATCTAGTACTAGTGAATTACGCGTGGATAAAAGTAGCCTAATATCCTTTCTTGGGATACAATCAATCTCTGTACCAAATTTCATCAAAATCGGTTCAACAAATACTTACTAATGTTACAAATGTGAAATTGTGTCTGGGTCTCTGTTCCACTTTAAAAGCCCACTCTTTCAACCGATTTTGATGAAATTTGGTATAGACAGGTTGCATCCCGGGGAAGGACATATATGCTACTTTTTAACCTGAAAATTCACGAAGTCGCGGCCATCATCTAACTAGGTATAGGTATGAATAATTGTTCCAAGCACGTGTTTCCTACCACGTATATTATACTTAGGTAAAGGCAAGAGTGAATAGGCATCTTTTAGGCAAGTGCGTTCCAACCTAGACCTCATCAATGTTGCCTGTTTCGCAATAAAAAATGTAGCTCGTTAAAATAATAATTTGTGTCATGTCACGCGGAACCCTAATCCCCTCCCCTCAGATACAAATCTCCCGTTTATAGTGAATATTTGTCAGGATCTAGGTATTTATCAGTGCCATTCGTCAGGAGATCAGCTGTCACGGCAATTACTGTTAATTGTTTGCACCTATAATATATGCATGATACACACAGACGCCGGTTCTGTAATTTTATTATATAGGTACTAGCAGATTCTCGCGACTTGGTCCGCGTGGATTGAGGTTTTTCGTTTCCCTCGAACTCGTTAATTTTCCGGGATAAATAGCCTATGTGCTATTCCAGACTATAATATACCTATCTCTGTGCCAAATTTCATCCAGATCCGTTCAGCCGTTGCGGCGTGATTGAGTAACAAACATCCATCCATACATCCACCATTTATTTGACTATTGACATTATTATTATTTGACTAGCTGATTCTCGCGACTTGGTCCGCGTGGATTGAGGTTTTTCGTTTCCCGTGGGAACTCTTTAATTTTCCGGGATCAAAAGTAGCTTGTACGTTATTCTAGATTAAAATCTATCTCCGTGCAAAATTTCATCCAGATCCGTTTCGCCGTTCCGGCGTGATTAACGAACGAAATACATTCATCTAAACATCCATCCAAACATCCATCCAAACTTTCGCATTTATAATATTAGTAGGTACTTATAGATAGTAAGATATTCTTTTTAGATATTCCTTATTTTTCCCGTGTAGTAAGTCTTCGATTTAGCCCTTGACCGCGGTCGCTGGCTCCCTACTCTGAGCACGAGACTCTTCTCAGAATGAAAAGGGTCCACCACGCTGACCAAGTGTGAATTACCACACTTCACACACCTTTGAGAGCATTATGAAGAGGTCTCAGGCATGTAGATTCCCTTCCTTCATCGTTCAAATTCAAAAAAACTTTTACAAGTCTTATTGAACTGTTGAGTGAATCTACCACTGGTTCGGAATACTATTCCTACCGAGAAGAAGAACTAGCTAGAAACTCGGCGGTTGGTCTTTTTTTAAAGCAAGTGATATTTAATTTCTTTAAACGCACATAGCTCCGAAAGAGGTGCGGGCCTGGGGATCGAATCCGCGACCTGCCGAATACAAAGCCGAACGTCTATAAAGCTACCAGGCTAACCACAGCTTTTAAAAATTATTTGTTTATTTCTTAAACCGCACAGAAAGCTCTTAAAGCTACAGCTTTAAAAAAATATTTGGTAGTCGACAATGCCTTTGTGCCTGTATGCGGCGCACAGGTAATAAGAAGTATATCATTTTTGCTCTCGTCTCTCCGAAGGAAATGCCGCTGGCCACAGTTCGTACTTCGTAGTGGTTACCTACTCGGTAGGGTAACAAGGTTCGAACACTGGTTTGGTATTTTCCTGAATTTTTAGCCAACGCGAGACAGAACAAAAACGGTTGGTATTTTTTCATTCGTATCTAGGTGTGAGTAAAAAGATAGATAGAAGGTCTTGCACACACACAGCTAAATGCCCTCTTCTATATGCCCTCAAAGTTTAGATTTTACTAAATTTTTTTAATTCCCCGGAATGAAAAAAAAGCTTAGGTATATTCGTCCCCGGTATGCAACTTATATCTATCAAATTTGATGAAAATTGGTTAAATAGATGGGCCGTAAGAATGTAACATATTAACTAAAAAGATATAAGTTTTTTTTATTCCCGCGAGAACTCCCTAATTTTCCGGGATAAAAAGTAGCCAATGTCACTCTCCAGGTCCTCAACAATATCCATGCCAAAAATCACGTCAATCCGTTGCTCCGTTGCGGCGTGATTGAAGGACAAACCAACAACCAACAAACAAACACACTTTCGCATTTAAAATATTAGTATGATTATAGCGTCTAATATTATGTGTCGTGCCAACGAAAACTGTGAAATATGGGTGTGGACTCCATGGTCACCCTAGCTCTTTAAGTTTCAAGTGAGTTTTGAATCTCGTTGGTCGCTCCGCCCAATCTATATAGATTCTAGAATCTAGATTCTAGCCTTTAGGCGTTACTTGAACAGACTTACACAACTTGTAGGTACAAAAACCAGTTTAAAGTTATAGGTACAGGTATCCACTCTTAGCATAAGCCTGAAGTATAGTTTAGAAGATCTCCCTGGCGCAGTGGTGAGCGCTGTGGTGTTATGGGGGAGGTCCCGGGTTCAATTTCCGGCAGGGTCAATTTGGTAACTAATAATTTCTGAGTTTTCTCTGGTCTGGTCTGGTGGGAGGCTTCAGCCGTGGCTAGTTAGTAGTTACCACCCTACCGGCAAAGACGTGCCGCCAAGCGATTTAGCGTTCCGGTCGTACCTCTAACAGCCAATAGGTTAGCCCGCTACCATCTTAGACTTACGGCCGGTTTCTGAATTGAGAATTTCATGTTGAGTCTGTCTCAAAGACTACCTACTTAAGGACTAATTAAGCAAACTTTTGTTTCTAAATTGATATTGGGCCGGTTTCTCAATTAAGCATTCAAGCAAAAACAACAAGTTCCAACTCTCAAACCTTACACACTATCAATTCAGAAACAAAAATTTGCTATATTAGTCCTTAAGTAGTCTTTGAGACAGACTCAACATGAAATTCTCAATTCAGAAACCGGCTGTTAGCCACCTTATTTTAGGTGAGATCGCAGTCAAGGGCTCCCTTGTAGTGGAATGAAAAAAGTTATTCTATGATAGTATAAAAAAATCAACGAAAATTATACTACCTACTCGTATGCTAGTGTAATTTGATTTTAAAGAACCCTGAGAAGGCCGTTAAATACCATCGGACATATAAAACAATATCCCCACCACAATTTGCGATGTCGCATTCCCCATGGTAAGAATAACCCATAACATCGTTGTTTGGGGGTGGTTTTCATTTTCTGTACTTCGGCTTCATGGTGTAATATTATGATATGGGGAGCGCACAGAGTAGCTTCAAAACAGAGGCATATTTAATTGGGTGAAGTAAGGTAACATCAGTTGTTGTAATGTCAAATATACCGACATTCACCTTTATCTATTTATTTTCAGTAATATTCACACAATTGACGGAGTACTCAAATAATTGGAAACAGTGCCACTCACACAAAAAAAACTGACATCGTCAGTTGGCACACTTTTCAGAGCCAAACTTGCAACAATAAAAAAAAGTTGTTTCAGTTGTTTGTTGGTTTGTCCTCCAATCACGCCGCAATACAGCAACAGAGTAACGTGATTGTTGCACGGGTATAATTGAAAACCTGGTGACACAGGCAACTTTCATCCCGGAAAATTAAGGGATTCCCACTGGATGGTAATTCTATAATCTGTAATTTTATGTAAGCAATTTTTCTCCCAATTGAAAACCATAATTTCCTCGAAAAATATACTTATCATTAACTCACCACTGCGACAGAGAGGTCGGGAAATCTATAAATATATTAACGGAAAAACTGTCTGACTGACTGATCTATCAACGCACAGTTCAAACCGCTGAACGGATCAGGCTGAAAGAGCAATGGCGAAATTAGTACAGATCACATCTTGATTGTACACAAGTAAGGTAAAGACGAAACGAATATGCTTATTTTTTAATATTTTATCAAGTATTCACCTTAATTAATTGAACCTAGGTAAAAAAATATAATATTTAGGGAATCTTTTTTGATTATTTAGCTCCCGTTTCTCAGTTTAGTGTTACCATTTCATCTACCTAGTAGCTAGAATAAATCTAAATTGGTAGGTTATTTTGTATCGTTTTAAGAATTGTAATTATTTTATCTGATTGATGTTCGCATAAACAATAGTGCCCATTTTTAGTGGACTTTCTGTTACTTTAGAGCATTTTTTTTTTAATCTAATAATCTCTAACAGAATGGTAATAAATGAAAGAATATTATGGCAGCACTGATGCTGATGGTCTGTGTTTATGCCAATTAATGTTATATGGGTCTGTGATTCTATGGATAACCATAGAAGTTAGAACCACAGACCACATATAAATGTGGTCTGTGGTTATATGGCTAAATACACGGCGAAAAAGTCGCGATCATCTGGTACCTACTGTATATTAATATAAATCGTGGTTTTCCTAAAAACTACACTCAGAATAAAAAGTAAAAAGCTGTAAACAGTAGTTTTAACGGAGTTTTGACATTTTCAAAAGTGACATTATCACATAACCTGCAAAATTTTAAAACGAAATATCTTTTTTTTCTAGGTTCATTAAAAAAAATCTTGCTTCTGAGAGCTTTGTATTCGACGCTTAACTAAATATATTTTTTTCACACGTGTACATTATTTTTTTGTTTCAATACTATTGATGTATGGAACTTCGCCGTTGCTCTTTGGCATACAGATAACGAGAGACATAATTTACAATTTAATTTCAATTTTTTTTAATCTTCCAGAAAAGCTTAGCATTTAATCACACAAATATAATCTACATTGTCATACTTCCTTCGCAAGCATCCACTTAGAAAGGATTTTGGAAAATTCTTTAAAGTGTAATTTAGGCATTCAAAAGAAGGATGGCCAAATATGACCTGACCAAAAATGAAAGCGACCATTGATAAATACAATGGCAAAATATAGGTGATTAAAGGGGCATTTAAGTACAACTATTATATTTTTTTATTAAAGCCGGAATAAAAAATAAAATAATTGCAAAATACCATATCGGATCGTATTAATGTTTCTGAACACACCTTTAGATATATTCTTTAATCTGTGCACCATAATTCATCACTACGTTTCGTTTCATCACGTAATCTAATGCAGTTATCTACAGTTTTTATCTTGTCTATTGTGTTTCATGTGTGAATAATTTTGTGTAACAGCAAAAATTATATGAAACGGATCGCAGACGTCAACGTCAAGTGACAGCTGTCATCAGTCAAAGAGTATCGTCAAAACTCAAATCAAATTCAAAATCTGAAATCACGAGGGTTGCCAGTCCTATAAACATCCTTTTCTATGGATGCACCATTGTTCTTAAAAACATCGATGCTTCTACGGCAAACATCAAAAATGAACTAACTAAAAACCAACATCGAAAAAGCAAAAATGGCTTATACTCCAAAATAAATAAAAGACATAATATACTGGAGTACCTACCTATTATGGTTGTTTTTAAATAATGGCGCCGGTGTCGTATTCAATCCTAACCTCAAAACCAAACATGAATTTACCAGCAAATTCCGGCTTTCAAAAAAATAAAGAATCATTAGATTTAATACACTGCTATATTATCAATCGATCCGACCTTAGGTCATTTATGGTCGCGACACTTTACAATCAGGTCACAGTTTGTATGAAGCTGACCGACCTTCTTTGTATGAAAATCGAACTTAACGTGAGTGAAGCTGCGGGCAAAAGTTAATCCTCTATGTTTTCATTACCCTGTGCGTCTCATACTCAGGTCAATAAAGCAGGGGTGGCCTGTAATACACCGTACGCAATAACTTGGCGCTTCCGTACGCGGGAGACGCTCAAAACACAATATCAGCTTCATTGAATACGTATTTGTACCCAAATGGTATTGGATTAAATTCCGGGGAAGAAAACATCGAAGAAACCTGCATACCTGGAGCATATAAGTACGGTCGCGGTCTGAAAATGTTTACCAGTTTTCAAATTGGATTCTTTATCTTTAAAACACTGCGTGCAGTAAGGTCTACAATGCTTGAGCAAGGTCAGTATAAAGTTTATTTAAGTTTTTAAAAATCCAAGGGAACAAAAAGAGTATTAATGACTTTTATAATAAAACTAGCTGATGCCCGCGACTTATAAGAGCATTGATATACTTAAATATAATTATGTAGGTACTAGGTGGGCCCTTTCATGGAAAAAAATTGGGCGTCCGACCTGTAGAGCGCGCTCCACACTTGTATAAGCATGTCCTTGTCCCCGCCGTAGCGCTGTCCCGCTTTTCAGACTAGATGGCGTTAGTAAAATAAGTCCACATTCTTCACCCGTCTATGTAAATTGAGGTCGTTGTTTAAGAGGGGAAAATAATGAAGGTGTCTCACAGTCGATGCGCATCGGTGGGCAGTCGCCGGGGCGCGTGCAGGAGCGCCCTGTGCGCGCAGTCAGCCGCGTTGGGGCGGCACGAGCAGGCCCAGGGGCAGGCGACTGCAGCGCCGAGCAGTGCCGCCAGCAGCACCAGGATCGCGCGCCGCATGACTGCTTCTGATGCGCTTAAGTCATCTGCAACAAACGAACACACGTCAAAACGTCTGTAGAGTTTACAATTTTAAATATCTGTAGAGTTTACAATTTAAAAGATCTGTAGAGTTTACAATTTTAAAGATATGTAGAGTTTACAATTTTAAAGATCTGCTCCCCGATTGTGTAAGGAAATCGTAATCGTTTGCCAAACGTATGATTCGTCCTGTTTATGGACTTCGTAGATGCCTGCACGTCAAAAAGCATGTATGAACTCCTTAAAAAGTTCGAGTAATACGTTTGAAGCTGTCAAATGATTACGATTTGCTTAGACAATTGGGCCTCAGAAGTAGCCTGTATTTACAATTTTAGTGATATGTAGAGTTTACAATTTGAAAAATATGTAGAGTTTACAATTTAAAAGATCTGTAGAGTTTACAATTTTAAAGATATAACATAGGCTATTTTTTGTATCGGAAAATTAAGGAGTTCCCGCGGGAATCACAAAGCTTAAACCACGTCGCGGGCATCAGCTAGTAATAGAATAATTTAGAAAATCATTTAAATTCAGATACAGACTATTTCTGTAATAACATTTAAGACGGTCGGAACGTAAATCATAAAAATAGCACCCTTACCGCCCGAGTGCGATAACCTGTAAGTGCGGGTTCGATTCCCGACTGCGGCTTATCTGCGGGATGCTCTGCGTTTTATCATAACGACTTGGAATTGCACCGGCACTTGTGTAGCAACCGTATGGAACGGAAATATTTTGTTTAAAGACGCCTGTACACCTGTGCTGTAGTCTATACTTATTTTCTTTGTTATTACAAAACTAGCTTTTTTCTTTGCTCACGTTAGGCTCAATATTCATACACATTTTAAAGCCTTATTTTACCCCCTTAGGAGTTGAATTTTCAAAAATCCTTTCTTAGCGTAGGTACGTCTAGGTACGACATACTAGCTATCTGTATGTCATATTTCAGCCCGATCCATACAGTGGTTTGAGCTGTGCGTCGTTTGAGTCAGCTAGCTGATGCCCGCGAATTTGTCCGCGTGGAATAAGTCTTTTAATTCCCACGGGAATTCCTTAATTTTCCCAGAAAAAATATGTCTATGTCACTCTACTCAATTATACCCATGCAAAAAATCACGTCGATCCGTTGCTTTATTATAGCGTGATTGAAGAACAAACCAACAAACAAACACACTTTCGCATTTATAATATCAGTATGATAATAGCTAAAATTTTCAAAAGATAATGTAGGTAGGTACAGCAAACGTCCAATTATGATAGATAGGGGTAATGAGTTGAACCTCCACATTTCGTCAAACACTTTCTACTTTAGAGTTTAGATAAGTAAAGGCGCTAATGGTTAAACGGTTAAATAACAACAATATGGTGGCAAAAATCACACAAATAACAAGATCAAATCTTGTTTTTCATAAACGGCATAATTATTCAATTTCATGCTCTCATTACCACAAGGACGTTCCCACACTAATTGCCAATCAACCCAATTAATTACCACGCATGGAAACGCAATCGTCCATTTCACTGAGCTCAAATTAAAAAAAAAACAAAAGCACAAAGAACCGGCTTCCAAACCGTACAAATGAAAAAAATAAAAGAAAAAAGCATTGAGCTGTCAAACCCCATTGTTCGAAATTTGAATTCACACCTGAATGCCTTTGTGTCAGTGTCACAGATAGTATTGTGGCGACTGTCAAAATAGTGACTTACGAAAATGGAGCATAGTTTATTGTTTATAAGATTTATTTTTGTTTGTTTTTTTTTGACGTCAGTTTTTAGAGTTCCGTTAGGGTGGAGAAAAACTTGCATAGGAATAGTTTTGAGCTTAGCGATGCCTTTCTACCAGAGATGTGCTACGTTACTAAGCTTCACCTTACTAGGTACGTATATTGTGTAGGTATCAAACTAACCAATTTTTTTTCATAGCTTAGGTCGCTAGATGTGAGATGAAACGCTCCTATTGGTGGGTTTGATACGATTCCTTAGCTTAGCAATGTAGCACGTCTGTGGTGGAAAAGCACCCTTACTCAGGCCACAGCGGCCAATCTCCTTGGAGATAAGCCACCTGAGCAAGAGATATTATGGTGCACAAGTGGTGCACCAGTACAGAAAAACTCTTTATTCCCTCACTCTGATATCCCGATGGGGCGGAAAATCTAATTCGATGGAAAAGACACCCCCGCAATCACCCTAAAGCGCAGTTTCCACCGCGAGCTCCGTACGGACTCCGTTTAACTCGCAAAGGAAAACTACACACCAGCACTTTCACCAAAAAGAGCTTGCGAAAAGGACTGAGAGAGCAAAAAGAGTTCAAAATGAGATACCTATTTTTAATTTTTCATATAACCTGCATTGAAAATGCGAGTTTCAATGCCAGTTGAGCCACCCGAAACTAGTCAATTTCAGACGAATCCATCATTCAGCGGGTCGCGCTGCAGCTTTCCTTTCAATTTTATCAGAGTATCTTTTGTTTATTTCAAACCTAATTGTAATTGTCATTTTAAACATCAACAAAACTGACAGATCTTGTTTCACCCCACACATTATACTATTGTCTGCACAGAGTCCGTTCCGTTTAGCAATTTCCCGCTCATTACCCTTGCAGTGAAAACCACTCAAAAATTATTAGTTTGAACTTTAAACGCGTTAGATGTTTCATGTTTCTACGGAACTCTTTACTCAAAATTCGCTCGCGCATTTCTTTTGATAGATCCAAAATAGAACCCATCAAGTTTTTACGAAAATAAAAGGATTGGTTTCCAAAATCCGACATTTCATTTACACAAGTGTATATGTATTCTCGGAATCTGTTTGTCCGTCCGTCACAATCGGTCGGCCGATGTGGGTCGTTTTGGAAAGCTACCGGGCGGTTTTGTTGATTTTGAAAAGCAAATTCACATTGGACAAACAATGGGGCTTTGTTTTTGGGATAAAACATTTCGCATTTTGCGTTGGCAAAATATTTGTGAAGTCTCTATGGTGATGCTAAATTACGTAGTATTCTATTAGTTATGATTTGTGTCCTATTCGAGAGGTCCAGGGTTCTAATCTCCGGCCATCGATTTACCAACCTATCTCGGGCATGTACCTAACTAAGTGTGTTTTAAGAAATCAAATATCGAGAATCTTTGATTCAACGAAAGTTTTCGCCCAACTATTATTGAATATTATTGAATGGGCCAAAAGACAAAAAAGTCTGTAAATTATCAAAAAATAAAAAAAATAAAAAAAACAAAAAATATATGCAAAAGTGTAAAAAGTGTACATAATTATAGAGGTACTTTTTGTGACAATATATTTTAGACCAGGTGATGCCCGCGACTTCGTCCGCGTGGTTTAAGTTTTATTCCGGCGGAAACTCCTTAAATTTCCGGGATAAGCGGATAAGGGAGGGATTCCGGGTAGCCTAATGTCACTCTCAAGGTTCTAAACTATACCCATGAACAAAATCAAGTCGATCCGTTGCTCCGTTGCGGCGTGATTGAAGGACAAACCAACAAACAAACAAACAAACAAACATACATACACACTTTCGCATTTATAATATTAAGTATGATTTTCCACGAGATTTAAAAACCTAAATCGACTCTGATGAAGTCGTGGGAATCATCTAACTGAGTAAACCTTTTTTTGGCTTTACCAAAGATAGATAAAGAAAAATATGGTAACCAATTACCAGTAACTGGTAAAGGAATTTCTTAAGGCTTCCTATAATTACCAGATGCTAAATTGAAGCCCGCCTCTTTGTGATTCGTTTAATACAAAATGGCGGACACGAGAAAAAAAAAAGCGGAAAAATATTACAACCTTATACAAACCTACCAACCTGGCCCGGTGGCCAAAATTGGAACTAATTTTTTAACTCTTTAATTTTCGATAACACTTATGATAAGTCAAGACTCAACCCAGAAAGCTGATTCTACTGAGAAGAGCCGGCAAGAAACTCGGCAGGTGCTCTTTTTATAAACAGAAAAATGTTACACTTTGTAAATAATATACAATGCATACGTTACGCAACAAGTATTACACTGACTTGTGGGCTGTTGGATGTGAAGCCGGTTGCTCCCGTGCAATTGTTTCCATGTAACTTTGTCATTTAGAAACAAACAAAGCTGCGCTATACACTAGTATACAGCTAGTTCCTTATGGAAAACCATTCCCTTTCAATAATTGGTCCCGTGAGAAAACTTCTTAACAACTCAATGGTCCATGAAATACTTGCGTTTTGCATTGAAAAGATCAATTAGAATTTCTCACTTATGAAAGAGCACTTCAGTCTGAGTGCACTTTCAAAAATTGCAGCATTTCCGAAGAGGGAATCGAACTTCGAACCGTTTTGGAGATGGTTTGAAGATGAAAGGTGTTCAAGTTAATAATTGTAAATAGCTAGCTGATGCCCGCGACGTCGTCTTCGTGGATTGAAGTTTTTTGGTTCCCGCGGGAACTTTTAAATTTTTCGGAAAAAAAAGTAGCCTAGATATGTGCTATTATATAAATAGCAAAGGCGCAAATAAAACTGTTCTTTAAATAGGAATGTCTTAAATTATATTCAAAATCCACAAAAGTCCTAAATTCTAATTAATCCTAAACTTTTTTTTATCTACTACAAGTCAGCCCTTGACTGCGATATCACCTGATGGATGATGATGCAGTCTAAGATCGTAGCGGGCTAACATGTTAGGGGCGTGGCAGTTATAATTAACCCATACCCCTATTATCGGTTTCTACAGGGCATCGTACCGGAACGCTAAATCGCTTGGCGGCACGTCAAAGCCTGTAGGGCAGCCTTCCATTAGGCCAGACCAGGAAAAATTCAGAAATTATAAATTCCCAAGTTGAGTCTGCCGGGGATCGAACCCGGGACCTCCGAGCGCTCTTAACACAGCGCCAGGTCGTTTAAAAACTAAAAACCGACCCGAATCTCACCCGATGTGAGGTGTAGCTCAGATGTGGTGACGAAAGCTTTAAAATGCGTAATTGTAATTACTCCTGATATCACGCATCAGGGTGGGCCGCTGAGAATATAATATTATAACAAACTCCACAATTTATTTTTAAAAACATCACTTTTTTGGTGTTGAAATCCTGGGGTCGTGGGGCGAAGATGCTAGGGATCTATCTTCTCGTCTCACAGAGTCCACAGGTGACCGGAAGTTTGGCTATTCAGCGGGGTAAACGCAGCCAGCGTTCTGGGCACATTGCCTCATTGCAGCGGCATAGATGATATTTTTAATTTTTAGTTTTTAATTTAGATTTTAATGTATTTCATATTTTTTAATTCAAATAAACTTTTACAATCTTTTGAATCGATACGAACAAGGTAGTATATAGGATAGGTACTAAGTGGGTAACTGGTAAGTGAGTTTCGCAATAGTTCATACTAGACCCGGCGGGACAGCTGGACGCGGACGCGAGGGCTCTAATAAAGTGAGATGGACGCGGGACACGCGCGCCCGTTGTGCGGACACTCACCGACAAATGTGTTAATGAGTTCAAATACTAATGGAAGTTAGTAATGCAAGGCTTCACATGTCCCGCAAATTGATACTTTACCTATATCCATACTAATATTATGAATGTCAAATTCAAAATATATTTGTTAAATTTATAGGTACAATGTACACTTAATATTGACGTCCAGTTAGGTACTCACTTAGAAAATATGATGGTGATACTCAATTACGGTATCTTAAAACTAAGGCTACGAGGGTTCCAAACGCCCCTGGTCTGAAAAGAGCCCACACCAAACTCAGCCGGGTTTTTTAAAATTATCAATGCTACGATTTAACGGCCCATCTTTTCAACCGATTGGAATGAGGTATAGTGATAGGTAGTATCCCGGAAAATTAAGAAATGCCCTCGAGAATAAAAACTAAATTCTCGCGGAAAGTCGCGGGCATCATCTAGTAGGTAATATTATAAATACGAAAGTGCGTCTGTCTGTCTGTCTGCTACGCTTTCACGGCCCATCTGTTCAACCGATTTTGATGAAATTTGGTATAGAGATACCTAGGTTGTATCCCGATGATAAAAAACGGCCTAAGTCGCGGGCATCATCTAATGTCCTATGAATCTATACGAGACCAAATGACTATTGAGATCCATAATAATATGCATATTTCGTCACTACTTTAGTTTTTTTTCACTAATTTACTCCAAGAAGCTTCGCTTCTATACAACTTTCGCAAAGGATACTCTCCAGCGCTTGTGTTCGCGAGTGTCCGCTAACACAATACAGTTCTCTGATTGCCCGCCACATTCACTTAATTGTATCCCACTTGTGTGTTCCCAGCCCCTCCCCCTCCCCTCTCCCCCTCCTCCCCACCAGCAATACCTAGGTCCTACATCACACTGCGGATACTCAATGCAGTTAGTGTTGCGATTCTGAGCCTGAGATCTATAAAGCGTACTTTGACTTTGCGCGAACTTTACTTTCGAGCTAAGACTAAAAACTAAACTAAAAAAATACGCGCTGAATTGAGAACCTCCTCCTTTTTAGGTTTCCGTACCAAAATGGTAAAATGGAACCCTTATGGTGCGACTTTCTCCGTCTGTCTGTCCGTCTGTCCGTCCGTCACACTCGATTATTTCAGTAACTACCGAAGCTATCGACATGAAATTTGGAATAGTTGTGTATATTAGTGGCCCAAAGACACTGGAATTAAAAAAAATGGAAATTATTTTTGTTCTTATTTAAAAAGGGGGGAAAGTCGGAGGGTTGAAATTTAAAAGTGAGATAACTGTACTGTGTGGGGTATCATATGAAAGGGTTTATTTTGTACATTCTAAAACAGATTTTTAATTATTTTTAGTCATGATAGTTTTTGATTTATCGGGGAAAAAGTCTAAAAAAATACCGTCCCCCCCCCCCCCCCCCCCCCTTATCTCCGGAGTTTACCAATCGAAAAATCTGAAATAATTATGGTCAATAGGAATTTATGTATATTTTACAGGAAAACTATAGCCAATGCTCTAACTAGCATAGTTTTTAGGGTTCCGTAGCCAAATTTGGCAAAAACGGAACCCTTATAGATTCGTCATGTCTGTCTGTCTGTCTGTCTGTCTGTCTGTCTGTCTGTCTGTCTGTCTGTCTGTCTGTCTGTCCGTCCGTATGTCACAGCCACTTTTTTCCGAAACTATAAGAGCTATACTGTTGAAACTTGGTAAGTAGATGTATTCTGTAAACCGCATTAAGATTTTCTTACAAAAATAGAAAAAAAACAATAAATTTTGGGGGTCCCCATACTTAGAACTGAAACTCAAAATTTTTTTTTTCATCTAACCCATAGGTGTGGGGTATCTATGGATAGGTCTTCAAAAATGATATTGAGGTTTGTAATATCATATCTTTCTAAACTGAATAGTTTGCGCGAGAGACACTTCCAAAGTGGTAAAATGTGTGTCCCCGCCCCCGTAACTTCTAAAATAAGAGAATGATAAAACTAAAAAAAATATATGTTGTACATTACCATGCAAACTTCCACCGAAAATTGGTTTGAACGAGATCTAGTAAGTAGTTTTTTTTTAATACGTCATAAATCGTAAAACGCAATTTACCTTTATTTCAATCAACTCAAATATTTAAAAAAAACATTTAATTTAAAACTTACTACAGGTTTGTACGGAACCCTCGGTGCGCGAGTCCGACTCGCACTTGGCCGGTTTTTTTTTATATTAACAGTAAACCTCGTACTCGTCGTCAAATAAACATATTGGTTTTTGCCTGATTGTTTTGCTTCAGTACCTACTTCTTGAATACGGAACCCTCGGTGCGCGAGTCCGACTCGCACTTGGCCGGTTTTTTTTAGTCGGTTAGTGACAGCTTAATTTATATTGCCATCCCTTTCATTATACTCCCTGCGGTAAGGGGTAACACTAGATATAGAGCTGTTATTTAGTTTAGTTTGGAGATTGTGTGAGAACGTACGTTTCATTCCGACACCGGAGGATCGTGCATTGTCGAGTCAACATCCCGATTGTGTAAGGAAATCGTAATCTTAATAGTCTGTCAAACGGATAATTCGACCTGTTTAAGGAGTTCATAGATGCCTGCACGTCGAAATAATTTAATATAAAAAATTCTTTTTAAACAACCGACTTCAAACTCCCGCGCCAACTTTACAACAACAAGCACACGCTATACACAGTACTTATTTTATTGTTGATATTTTAAAAACCGCTCGACCGATTTCGATAAAATTTATATGGGACCACTTGGGAAGTATGCCCTTTCAAATAAAAAAATAATCATCCAAATCGGTCCACCCAGTCAAAAGTTCTGAGGTAACAAACATAAAAAATAAAAAAAAGATACAGTCGAATTGAGAACCTCCTCCTTTTATTGAAGTCGGTTAATAAACAATACGAGTAAACGTTTTAGGCTGTCAAATGATAACGAATTGCTTAGACAATAGGGCCTCTGAAGATGCTCCGGTGTCGGCTAGTGAAACGTACGTTGAGAATAATTTGGAAGATTTGTGTGGTGGTGAATTATATCGCAAGATACACACTGTACCACATAATATATTTACCCATTGTGACGGATTTAAGGAAGCTGGTGTTGAAAGAACCAGAAGTTTAATTCGCTATAATAGCGAATTAAACTTCTGGTTCTTTCAACACCAGCTTTCTTTAACATGTAATAATAACTTACATTCCACGGATTATTTTATTGATTGTATTGCATCTATACTAATATTTCTGTACTTACTCAATATTATGAATGCAAAAGTTTGGATGTTTGGATGTATGGATGGATGTTTGTTACTCAATCACGCCCCAACGGCTGAACGGATCTGGATGAAATTTGGCCCAGAGATAGATTATAGTCTGAAATAACACATAGGCTACTTTTAATCCCGGAAAATTAAAGAGTTCCCGCGGGAACCAAAAAACATTAATGCATGCGGACGAAGTCGCGGGCGTAGTGATATTTATCTCGTATCAACCCGATCAAACTCCTGAGCTTTTAGACCACGTTACGAAACACGCCGTCATCTGACGGCCGTCATAAATCACCGCAATCTCGCACCAACGAGATAAGTGACGGCGATGACGGATGGGGACGGGCCCGGGTTCGATTCCCTCTAGCATTGTGTCACAAATGACACCTGTACAATGAGATTTTTTCTTAAATCCGGGTTAATCGATTAGAAATGCCTCAGCATAAAGCGACTGTGTTAAGTAACGACCTCTCTGGTGCAGTGGTGAGCGCTGAGAGAGAACCCGGGTTCGATTTCCGGCAGGGTCAATTGGCGAATTTGTTATTTCTGAATTTTCTTTGGTTTGGCCTGGTGGGCGGCTTCAGCCGTGGCTAGTTACCACTCTACCGTGCAGCGATTTAGCGTTCCAGTACGATACCTACCGAATAGAAACCGATTATTGAACACGCAAACTTTATTACTGTACCTACTTACGTGCGTACGTAGAGTAATCCCGACCGAATATCGGCTATGGCGGCCTATTTCCAGATGGCTAATCTCTCTGGAAATAGGCCGCCATAGTGTGTGCGCTACACAAGTGCACTGTGTTCCTTTACCCCGATGTTAGCCCGAAGGGACGGAAAATCCGACACAACCGGAGAGAGATCAGGCGCAGGACCGACGGCTTTACGTGCTCTCCAAGGCACGGGGGTGGAACACCGCCAACTTCCTAACTCTGGGCTAGTACTGAGAATTTCTCGTCAAAAAACTCCAATATTGTTATGGCCCGACCTGAGACTCGAACCCGGGAGCTCGTCGGCCGCAGTCGAACGTGCTAACCACTAGACCGACGAGGTAGTAAGTTACGAAACTCATCCCGTCCGTTGACGCGATGAATCACAGTAATCTTGCATCAACGAGATAAGTGTTGCTGATGACGGATGGGGATCTCCCTTGCATCTCTCCGCAGTGGGTCACACCCCGGTGGTCTAGTGGCTAGCGTATTCGTCTGCAGACAACGAGATGCTGGGTTCAATGTATTTATGACGTCACAAGCAAGTATTTCATACAAAATCCCATAGATAACATTTATTGAAAAAAATACTTAAAGCTAGCCTAACCTAATTAGTATATAAATCATGCCCACGTGGCAAGAATGCTGGCTGCATTTCCGCGCTGCACAGCCAGGCTGATCCTTTGCGCAAAAAATGAGCCAGCCCTTCTGTCCCATAGATACTATAATTGATTTGTTTAGTTGTAAAATACCGAATTCCTTGACTAAACAAATCTGGGTAAGAAATGTTGATTACCAGCATTGAACCTAGATCTAATAACCGTTTGAACACCGAGTATTCTTACCACTGAGGCAGAAAGGTGAAAGCAAAGCACTAACAATGTACACATAAGGTCACTTTCTATTTTATTACATGTACACCATAAAGGACAAGTGTCAAACGACACGGTCGTTCCCACGATAAGATGACGACTGTCGAGTTAACTGTCGATAGTCGATAAACTTGGATGAAATAAACACATAGGAAAACGTAAGAAAAATGTTCGGCTAACTTTTCGGGGCGAGGGAACTTTTTCTTTGTCATTTTTTCTGCCCAATTATTGACATGAAAAAGTCGATCACTATGACAACACAATATCATAATTAAATGGCGAAACTGCCCAGTAGAAGGGTAAGGCGAATATGGCCGATATCACGCGTGCCGCCGTCCAAGTCGATAGTCAGGGTTCCCACCTTGAGACTCCACCTAATGATGTGTTCATCTTCTAAATGGACATAATGCAAAGGCCTATTAGAATCCATAGATACGAGTACTGAGAAATGCAGGACTTTCATACAAACTTTCGTTCCTTATTTCATCCCTTTATAATATCAGAATTAGATTGTAATAATAATACACATTTTGTTTCAGAATAGTGAGGCGGCTGGTCCGCAAACGAATAATAGAGCGGCGCAGGCGTAAAATAAGACTGCGCCGCTCAACAAAAAATTTGTTGAGGGAGATGTTCCGATTAATCAATCAATAGTAAGTAGTTAACCAGTAATAAAGTAGGCTTACGAGGTTGATTCCATAGATCCATCCAGAGGTCCATAGATTAACCCTTACAACAAATAAAGAAACACACGGTCGAACGCATAATGTATGAAGTTACCTATAACTGGCCGGTTACGTTTTGGCGGCATTGCGCGGCGGCATTTGGGCACTACTTGGTTATTTATGTCGAACCCTAACCTAACCTACAAGAAAGAGACAAGAAATCGTAAATACAATGAATATTTCAAAAATTGACACTAAAAACATTGAACGGTTCACAATCTTTCGACTGTTTACAATCTATCGAAAAAAAAAAGCGTTAGATTACAATCTTACGGTCTTTACTATCATCGATGATAAATTCGAGGCATTTTATAAACTAGCTGATGTCCGCGACTTCGTCCGCGTGGATTAAGGTCTTCTGGTCCGCGATAAAATGTCGCTTATATGTGTTATTCCAGACTATAATCAGAGTCAAAGTCAGATAACGTTTATTCAATTTAGGTAGGTATACTACACTTATTGACGTCGAGTTTTTTGTAATATATAATGGTGATAATCAGTAACGGTATCTTAAAACTAAAGCTACGAGGGTTCCAAACGCGCCCTGGTCTGAGAAGAGCCCACAACAAACTCAGCCGGGATTTTTTTTTTCATTATCACCATTTCACACATCATCTTAACTGAGGAACTACTTGTAATGCCTACTTCTAGGCTTAGTAAAACTAGCAATTCATTTCTTGGTGTAATGTTGGGAGGCCCAATTAAAAGACGTGTTGGTGCTTGTCGTGCTTTAATATAACTGAGTCTTAAATTAGGTGCATTTATAATATAAACGTGGCAAGTGCCGTGGGTCACATACTACACCTAGGGCACTTGAAAAAAAAAAGTAATATTAAACGTTTTTTTTTTTAAAATATAGTAAATAAACAAGTGCTTAAAAATAAAGTACAAAAATGGGTGCAAGAGAAAAAATACTTAATTGTTAAGCAATAAAAAAAAATAGTAGGTAAAAATAAAATCATTGTTGTCAAGTCCAAGTCTTTCTTGTCATGATACGTATCATGTTTGTAATTATTTCCATGTAATGGTAAATAAATTATAGCCAGTTATTCTAATAATTCATGTCAAGTAAGGTATTTATTTATCCGTTATTGATCCGTTACATACTTACCTATTAGGTATATGCGCACGCGATGTATTTGATCAAGTCATATTAATTATTCTCAACATCCTTCAATCTTAGTATTTGTTCATAAATTCTTGGTTAACCTTTTGATCTCATTAAAACTCATTTATTTATTTATTCATTTATACTATACCCCTATGCACAATTACTCTCACGCAGACATCTACAGTACAACATGATCGAGATAAAAGGCGGGTATACATTCCTTATACAACACCTTATAGAAATAGTTATATCGAATAATTAACTATGCCATATTATGTTCGGGTGATCAATCCGTCCATCAATGGTAAAGCTAAGATCGATAAACTTCCAGACACTTTTCTTTTTCCTATCTCTAAAAAAAAACTACTTGCCTCTGTGTTATCTAATAACACTATCAATCTTCAAAAGATCCATTCCATATCCTTTCACAAATATTTATACCTTCACCTAATCCTTTCCAATTCCATTAATACAACATTCCTAAAATGCCATTATTTCTTTCATATTTATTATATTTAAATTAATATATTCATTTATTTTCGTGCCTTTTGCTCCATTCTTTCACGCAGACGAACTAGCGTACGGCATGATCAAGAGATGGGCTGGTCACTTCATCACTTCTCATATCTCTCATTAATAATTGTAATATAACTTCATAATCTCACTCCATCTATTAATTCCAACAAAAAACATTCCAAACCTTATATTCTTATTAAATTAACCAAACCCCAACATCTTCTGCTAAAAATAAAATACATTCTCAAAATTCAGATCTTGCAGATCATCACTCTTTCCATATCCAAATCCCTAAGTACATTTATAAAAATTCATACTGTCATAAGTAAAATCCCTAGGAACTCCTATATAGTGTTCCTTATGTCTCGTTAGTCCATAATTATTTGTCTCTTATTCATCATCACCAGCAGTTAATCTATATTCCGTCATCTATTTCGTTGCTAAAATGCTTTCATATAAATATTCAATATTCAAAATAAAATTCAAAGTTGGTAAATCAAATCAAAACATACCCGAAATCAAAAGTATATCATCAATACAATAATATAATTGTTTCATTGTTCTCGAATTCAAGAATTTGCAATCAAGCTATTGTAATACAAAACGCTTACATTCGCATCAGCTTTTCTTTTGAATTCGATATGACTTTGTTCATCTCAAAAGTTGCGACATGAAATTCTTGATCTCTAATATTATACCTAAGGAATGTGTTTTCAGAAAAGTAAAAACTAACAGAAATTAAAAATTTCAACTACTTATGCAATGATCTCTTTACTCAAAACAGATTTTATCTTTTTCTGCCATAACCTAAATGATTAAGTAACTAATTGTAAAATAAATGAATACCTAAGTTTATTTCATTATTATGTTATTTATATTTCCAACAATCAACTAACTGTAAATGAGTATCCATCGAGTATCGATACACATAATGACTGAAAAACTATATTATAATAATTGGCCATAAAATCACTGATTTTCGATTATTTTATAATGAAAGTGACTATTTTAATACCTAAATTCAAGAAATTTAAAAGTAATTATGATCCTTCAAAATTAAAGCATAGCTGAAAGTCAAAGTTACTGAAAACTAAAACATAAAAAAAAATATATAATAAACATACCCAAAATACTGCTACTGGTCCAAGAGTACGTCTTAACCAAGTTTTTGGAGTTGCCTTGTTGTTCCTATATTATACTATTTACTTTTATATTTTTTATAAAAATTGCGCTGGAAAAAAAACACATTTTAGGATATGTAGTAGTATCATGCAAATAAAAATATAGTCATCAGTCAGGTCAGGTCACATGATGCAGTCAACACAAAGAGAAAAAATTATTACGTCGTTACAAAATAAAAAAATAGAACGTGATATCTTTCTTTAAATCTGGACACCGATAAAAAATATTATTAGGTTTTCGAAGTTCAGTAACCAGTCTCTAATTTACAATGTTCACTTTACTTCAAAATTTGCCACACAAAAAAAAACACAATTTGGGAGATAGAAATTTAGGAAACACTTTTAGTCTTTATCTTTTTTCTCTTTTCGTAGGAATGCTTCTTTTCTTAGGAAAACTTGTGGTTACCGCTGTAAACTCGTCTTTGTCTCGAAGATATATATAAAATCTGGACGCCGTCGCTGCAGTAATTGATATATAATATTTACTCCATGAATAAATTTTAAAAGGGTTTCAAATTCATTACTGTGACGAAATATTTTCTTCTCCTTTTCTTGTCAGGTCAGGGTAATATTTTCATGTCCAGGGCTTCGGGAATCCATTCTTCCACGAATTTCAAAATTTTAATTTAATCCATTCTATGGATGTGGACGCAGATCTCGGTGCCCAGCGCGCATGGTGCAAGCGCGCGGGCACCGACTGGCAGGGTCGCCATGTAATGTTGGGAGGCCCAATTAAAAGACGTGTTGGTGCTTGTCGTGCTTTAATATAACTGAGTCTTAAATTAGGTGCATTTATAATATAAACGTGGCAAGTGCCGTGGGTCACATACTACACTTGGAAACAGTGTCCGCTTCTACGACACTGAAGCGGAACTAGTAGAAGCGGACACTGTTTCCAAGAAATGAATTGCTAGTTTTACTAAGCCTAGACGTAGGCATTACAAGTTTATTTTTATTTCTAGTATACTAAATTTTCAAATATATATTGGTTGTGCACTGTCATTATATTGATTTCTATCTCTATGCCAAATTTCATCCAGATCCGTTCAGCTGTTCTTGCGTGATTGTATAACAAACATCCATCCCATCCAAACTTTCGCATTAATAATATTAGTATTGATGGTCTAGTCTAGTGGTTAGCATCCTCGATGTGGCCGATGAGGTCACGGGTTCGACTCCCGGGTTATGGAATTTTTTGGCAAGAAATACAGTGCCTCGGAGAGCACGTAAAACCGTCGGTCCTGCTCCTGGCCTCTCTCCGATCGTGTAGGATTTTAGATGAGAGTAAAGGAATAGAGAGTGCACCTGTGTATGCGCACACACTTGTGCCATATATTCCCCCGTGCAGATGGCTAATTTCTCTGGAGATCGGCCGCTGTGGCCGAAATTCGGTCGGGATTATGATTAGTATCACAGATCTATAAAAATTGCTGTGAGTTTATAACTTCATCATCATCATCATCATCCTCAACCGATAGACGTCCACTGCTGGACATAGGCCTCTTGCAAGGATTTCCACACGCCTCGGTCTTGCGCCGCCTGGACCCAGCGGCTCCCTGCGACTCTCCTGATGTCGTCTGTCCAGCGAGTAGGGGGTCTGCCAACGCTGCGCTTTCCCGTGTGTGGGTCGCCACTCCAGCACTTTGGGACCCCAACGTCTATCGGTTCTTCTAACTATGTGCCCCGCCCATTGCCACTTCAGCTTCGCAACACGTCGAGCAATGGCGGTTACTTTAGTTCTTCTGCGGATCTCCTCATTTCTGATTTGATCGCGCAAAGAAACCCCGAGCATTGCTCTCTCCATCGCCCGCTGAGTGACCCCGAGCTTTCTTATGAGGCCCATAGTTAGCGACCAAGTCTCGCAACCGTATGTCATCAGCATCACTGGCAACACGCACTGTTCGAAGACTTTGGTCTTCAGGCACTGAGGAATCTTGGACGCGAAGACATCTCGAAGCTTCCCGAACGAGTTTAGATATAACTTGTACCTCCCTAAAAGCTATTTTATAAGTATATTTTAGTACCGGAAAAAACACTCTCAAAGTCTCTGGTATAGGTATGATATATTTCGCACATTTAATAAGTATCAACAAGATGGAGCTCTTTTTAAGAAGTCGGTTAAAAATTAACACGTCTATAATAAAGACGTGCGGACGTGGGAAATAGAGTCGTCCTAAAACAAACCTAGTACCTATTGTTTGAATAACAAGTATTGCTCGTGTACACTCACACTCACACACACTCATACTAATATTATAAATGCGAAAGTGTCTCTGTCCAAAAATTAAAAATTAAAAAGATCTGTCTGCTACGCGTTCATCTATTCAACCGATTTCGATGAAATTTGGTACAGAGACCTATGTCTGTACCAAATTTCTAGCTGATGCCCTGCTAGCTGATAGCTGAGGGATTGAGGTTTTTTGGTTCCCGCGGGAACTCGATGTAATTTTCCGGGATAAAATTGCCTATGTGTTATTCCAGACTATAATCTATCTCCGTGCCAAATTTCACCCAGATCCGTTCAGCCGTTCTGGCGTTATTGAGTAACACATCCAACCATCCATCCAAACTTTCGCATTTATAATATTCCACTACAGCCCATTAACACTGCTGGGCATAGACCTCTACTCGCCTCAGTGAAGGAATTAGAGCTAAGACCCACCACGCTGCTCCAATGGGGTTCAATTTATAGCATTAGTATAGACTATTTGATATACCTACTAACAAATTTTGGCTCCCCAGGGCCCCTGGGCCAGGGGCTACGGTATGCTTCAGAAGTACCACTGTCATAACACTCCTCTCTCAAGAGTACAGGAAGCTGTCAAGAAGCAAGAGGCTATCCCGCGGAAACGTCTATCAAACTCACAGAGGATCAGCGTAATCCGTTCAGCCCGGCTTTGCACTGATTTTAGTAAGTTTAAGGATTATTTTGAGTTGGTATCATCGACAACAAAACTTTTTTTAAGAGTTTATGTGGTGAATTTATTATAAATAAGTAATTCAATTAATTGACAGTGCACATAGTACAGTAGACTTTACAGTACTATGTTACGTTTTACCGCTGATTTTTAAAAAACTGTTAGCTAGCTAAAGGCTCCTGTAAAGTTTACAAAAATATCTAAAAAAAACCCTTTCTCCTCTCCCTGGAATATGGGATTTCTTTGTTTTTTAGTATAGGAATTCTTTTTCCGGGATGAAAACCATATTTCTATACCAAATTTTATCAAAATTGGTTGAACAAATGGGCCGTAAAAACGTAGAACAATAAGTTGTACTTGTAAGGGTTGCTGTCCATCCAAATTTAACAATCAAACATTTCAAACAATCAGAATTCTGTATGCGACTGTACCAGCCACGGTGGCCCAATTCATTGTCAAATGTTTGCGTTGTCGCATAATACACATAATACGCATGTAGAACAAGCTTAGCATAGATAGATAGATAAATAGATTCGCATTCAGCGTGTCTTACAGGTTAGCTCCGCTGGCGCAGTGGCGTGCGCTGTCTAAATCGGAAGGTTCCGGGTTCGACAGTAGACATCCGGAAGCTGCGTTACTTCCGGCCGAAAAACGATTTTAGCTACTCACAAGTCATGCCTGAAGACATTAACTTCGGCCCATTAACGTCCCACTGCTCGGCACAGGCCTCCACTCTCATAGGAGAGAGGGTAGTAGAGCTTAGACCCACCATGCTGCTCCAATGCGGGTTGGCGGGCTTTGACGACTAATATCACATGTTAGTGATAATAACCGGGACTAGGGCATGCTACCGGGAATTACCGGTATCAAAGGTACCGGGAATTCCCGAGTCTTCTGAATCCCGGTTCTCCACACCACAAAACCGGTACTTTTGATACTTTTGAGACTCGAATTAAATAGATTACTTCTCTAATTAAGTGCGGATATTTCTGAATGTAACAAGAACTTCGTTCACTACACTGTATTTTATGATCACAAATTCGAGGTTTTAGTATAAAAAATCCTATTTTTACTTTGAGTATTTATACTTATTCTTTCTAAATATTATTTACCAGCTTTTTTGAAGATCAATTAATTGATGAATCTGTCACTCCAATAAAATTATTTTGTTCTGCTTTAATGAGTTACAGTAGATTAATTATGCTACTCTGATAATCGTATTATATTTCAGTTCAAAGTTTAGTTTCAAAAAAAAATAAAGAAAATTGAATGACTGGGTTTACTGTAATATAAAATATACCTCACTAGCTGATGCCCGCGACTTCGTTCGCGTGGTTTAAGTTTTTTGTTATTCCCGCGGGAACTCCTTAATTTTCCGGGATAAAAAGTAGCCTATGTCACTCTCCAGGTCCTCAACTATACCCATGCCAATCACGTCGATCCGTTGCTCCGTTGCAGCGTGATTGAAGGACAAACCAACAAACCAACAAACCAACAAACAAAGTGACTTTCGCATTTATAATATTAGTATGATAAGCACCAGGATTATGGCTGCTAAATTTTGATTTTTGACTCCACTGTCATTGACACCAACGGCAGAGGGGAAGAATTCATAATTTTCTAAAATGCTCAGCGTTTTTCCGTTAAATCTTATATACCAAGATAATTAGTGAAAAAACCAAGACTGTGGTCAGTCCAATCTTGATGAATCTTGATGTATTGGATTCTGGACAGTAAACTGGAGGCTCTTAGTGGCTGATAGGAAACATGATAGGAAGATCCTATAGTGAACCACACGCACGGAGAGGACGGTGGTTGGAGACATAGAAATACTAAGAGGTACCGAACCCAGTATCCCCAACCCACCCAGAACCCAGAATCGACCAACCGATCGACCAACCAATTGACCAACCGATCGACCAACCAACCAGCCAACCAATCAGACAACCAATCGGCCAACCAATCAGCCAACCAATCGACCAACCAATCAGCCAACCAATGAACCGATCGACCAACCGATTGACCAACCAATCGACCAACCAATCGGACAACCAATCGGCCAACCAATCGGACAACCAATCGACCAACCGATCGACCGACCAATCGACTAACCGATCGTTCAACCAATCGATCAACCGATAGACCAACTGGTCGACCAACCAATCGACCAACCGATCGATCAATCCAATCGTCCAACCGATCGACCAACCAATCAACCAACCGATCGAACAACCAATCGACCAACCGATCAACCAACCAATCGACCAACCTATCGACCAACCGATCGGCCAACCAATCGACCAACCGATTAGGTCATGCCGTCGATACTGCTTCTGAGTACCGGGAATTCCCGGTACTTTCGATACTACCATAAATTATCACAAAACAAGGCATACATTACAGTAAGTATGAAATAGACCAACTATTTGACATAATATATAAAATGTCGCGTAATATTTCCACACAGGATCATAAATTCATGGTTTTTAATGAACTTGTGCAATAATTCGCATCGTTCCAAATTTCAAACTTTTATTGTAGTTCAATGCGAAGGGCCGGCGTATAGGTTTTACAGTGATAGCGTGGGACATCTTGTCTGAAAATACACTTCGAAAAGCTGTTTTTTTGTATCGTGATAAGCTTATAATTTTATTTTTATAGCAATTAAATGCCTCAATCAATTTATAATTTATACAAGCAGTTTCTAGAAAAAAGCCTTGAGGGACAGAGGGACAACAAAGTGATCCTTAAAGGGTCGTTCTTTTTAATATGGCATACCTCATACCTCAATACCTCACCTCAACGAATAACAAATCTATCAATTGGTCAATTGGTTGGTCGATTTGTTGGTTGATTGGTTGGTTGATCGGTTGGTCGATTGGTTGGTCGATCGGTTGGTCGATTGTTGGTCGATTGGTTGTTCGATCGGTTGGTTGATCGGTTGGTCGATTGGTTGTTCGATCGGTTGGTCGATTGGTTGGTCAATTGGTTGGTCGATCAGTTGGTCGATTGGTTTGATCGATCGGTTCATTGGTTGGTCGATTGGTTGGTCGATTGGTTGGTCGATATGTTGGTCGATTGGTTATCCGATTGGTTGGTCGATTGGTTGGTCGATCGGTTTGTCGATTGGTTGTTTGATCGGTTGGTCGATTGGTTGGCCGATCGGTTGGTTGATTGGCTGGTCGAACGGTTGGTCGATTAGTTGGTCGATTAGTTGGTCAATCGGTTGGTCGATTCGTTGATCGATCGGTTGGACGATTGGTTGGTTGGTTGGTTGGTTGATCGGTTGGTCGATCGGTTGGTCGATTGGTTGGTCGATAGGTTGGTCGATCGGTTGGTCGATGGTTGGTCTATCGGTTGGTCGATTGGTTGTCCGATTAATTGATTGATTGGTTGGTTATTCGATCTAATGGCCGATTGGTTGGTCAATTGGTTGGTCGATCGGTTGGTTATTCGATCGAATGGTCGATTGGTTGGCCGATTGGTTGGTCGATTGGTTGTCCGATTGGTTGGTAGATTGGTTGGTCGATCGGTTGGTCGATTGGTTGTTTGATCGGTTGGTCGATTGTGTAAGAGACAATCCAGAAGTAGGTATTTATGAGACACTTTAATATATTTGTACTCTCATTTGGAACTTGCACGAATAAATGGTTAAAAAGAACTACATATTATTAAAAAGATGATAAGGATTAAGGATCACTTTGTTGTCCCTCTGACCAAGCCTCAAGGCTTTTTTCTAGAAACTGCTTGTAGTAAATTGAGGCATTTAATTGATAGCAATTATACATTGATAGATACAGTGATAGCGTGGGATATCTTGTCTGAAAATACACTTCGAAAAGCTGTTTTTTTGTATCGTGATAGCAATATTTTAGAAGATAATTTTATTTTTAATACATTAGTATTTGCCTTGTTTGTGATAATTTATGGTAGTATCGAAAGTATCGAAAGTACCGGGAATTCCCGGTTCTATGCCAGTATCGGTCCGAAAATTCCCGGTACTCAGAAGCAGTATCGACTGCATGCCCTAACCGGGACCGACGGCTTAACGTGCTCTCCGAGGCACGGGGGTGAAACATCGCCAACTTCCTAACTCCGGGCTGGTATAATTGAGAATTTCTGTTCAGAAAAACGCAGTACTATGGCCCGACCCGGGATTCGAACCCGGGACCTCGTCGGCTGCTGTCATACATGCTAACCACTAGACCAACGAGGCAGTTATATAATCTTATGTCAGTATATTTGTGTAGGTTTATGATAAAGTATTTCATTTAAAGCATTTTCATTTCATTCCACCTCATATTTTGTTGTACCTATTACTAGTACCAAGGCTCACTGGTAGAGATCTCATAAAGAGTTAAGTGCTTCCTTGTCCACTATGTTTCTGTTTTTCTACGTATTTTACAACTCTTTGGTACAATTAAAAAAAAAAACGAAAAAAGTTAGATGACACTCTTTTTAATCCACTACAAGATAGCCCTTGACTGCCAGTAGATCGCTAGTAAGTACCGGAACGCTAGATCGCTTGACAGCCACGACCGAAGCCTCCCGCCAGACCAGACCAGAGAAAATTAAGAAATTATAATTTATAAATTCCCAAATTATCCCTGCCGGGGATCGAACCCGAGACCTCCCACTTTTAAATTACATACATGTACTATCCCCAGTATCACATTATATCAAAACATGCAAAGATGTAGATTGTAGATCAAGTAACTACCACAATATTACACTTGAACACATAAGGAATGCATTAAAAGCCTTTCATTCAAATACCACCTTTACATGTATTTAGCATTAAATTTATAATCCCTTGCGCGAACATAGTTTAGGGAATTAACGATTGTGTGCATACGATTTTAAGTTCTAAACAAATTAACTAAGGTTGAAATTCGCTTGTATGATGATAGGGCACTATTGGGTGCTTTGGTCAAATCTATGGCTAACGAATGCCTTCCATCTGATCTACGCGGGCAGGGGTTGGCAACATTTGGAATTCAATCATTTAAAAAAATATATAGCATAATATTATTGCTTAACTATTTGAGAGGTTCTTGGGTCTATTCCCGTTAGGTTTGTATTAATTTTGGTCAGTGTGTAGTCAGGTCGCCCTGTACCATTTTTTTGTTTAAATAAATTCTGTTACATTCTTGTAGAGTTTAAACGCCGTTTAAAATTATTAAAAATATTTTTATTATATGATGTAACTAAAAATTTATGCTTTTCGCAATTATTCCTTTATCTGTGCTATAATACGTTGCTTCGCACCAAATTTCAAGAATTTGAGTTCACGGGAAGTACCCTGTAGGTATTGATTCCCTTGCGAGTGTCGAAAATTTGCAGCATAAACGGCTGTATCTTTTAATTGCGTTGGCTTAGAAGTTTGATTTTTTCATAGCTCCAATAGCCGGCCACCACATCGTAGACGGCCTACCACGTCACAGTTCGTACGGAACCCTTGGTGCGCGAGTCCGACTCGCACTTGACCGGTTTTTTAGTGTAATAGCACACACCGGGTATCCGCTAGTAAAACATACATTCTCTACTGATCGAAATCATAAATGTTCTATCCGCTTTAGAGATAAAACTTCCCTAAATTTAAATTCAGTTTAGGTTTTGATAGCCCTGAACTAAAAACTGAAGCAAAAATAAACAAAACAAATTTGTCAGGAGCAAATTTGTATTCCAGGTGGTCTCTTGGCGCCGTACACACGCACAAACACATGAAACATACATACACGCCCACACAGATACATGATACACGCAAGTCGTGAGATGCAACTCTGTTTTTTGCTTTCTCAAAACGTTGAGACAAAATGTTGTCACGTTCGGACGCTTTTACCACGAGAGTGCTAAATCATACTAATAATATAAATGCGAAAGTGTGTTTGTTTGTTGGCTTGTCTTTCAATCACGCTGCAACGGAGCAACGGATCGACGTGATTCTTATTTTTTCTACTCATTAGTTGAGGACCTGGAGAGTGACATAGACTACTTTTTATCCCGGAAAATTGAGGAATAAATAAAAATTTTCCACGCGGACGACGTCGCGGGCATCATCTAGTATTATAATAAGTAACATTCAAATATCGATTGCTTGTTCTAAAGCTTTTAACGACGTGCATTATGTTTTTCTGATTCCCGGGGAACTCCTTTATTTATCGGGATAAAATATAGCCTATGTTCTTCCCTAGTCCATACGATACCAAATTTCGTCAAAATCGGTTAACAAGATGGGCCGTGAAAGCGTAGCAGACAGTCACACTTTTGCATTTATAATATTAGTATGAATGTAGGTAGTTTGTGAGTAACGAAAGGACATAGTACGATCTAATTAACAGAGAAAACATGAACCGCGTCATGAACATGAACCGAGCCGACTTTCTTGCTGGTTCTTCTCGGTAGGAATACATTCCGAACCAGTGGTAGATTCACTCGACGATTCAAAAGTAATTGTAAAAGTTTATTTGTTTATTAAACATTGGAATTTTGAACCAAGTGTTTCCAACCCCTGCCGGTAACCCGACCCGCACTTGATACCATCAAACCCGACAGTCATAGCTCGTTTAGAACATTTTTTTGTGGTTTATTTACGATCATTACGCACCGAAAGTTTTTATTATTATATTTTTTATAGCCTTCTTTCATTGTGTAGTTGTGATGACGGACACACAAACAGATAAACAGACTACTGGTCGTTAAATTGTTGTTTATCTTCTGATGAAACATTTGACAACTATAGTCAAATCAGCACCTTTTTTTTTCAAACGTACTCGCGCACTAAGGGCTCCGTACCACCACACAATGTAAATTATTTTAGTAAATAACAAGAAAAATGTCATAACACGTAATTAGCTGAGAAATAACTGTTTAATAAAATCGCTAAACTGGTAGCGCCTGACAAACAATTCGACACGCTACGAGTACGGAACCCTAATTAACGATTTTCGGTTTTTTTCCTATACACGTGACCTTGCTTCTTGCCAAATTTCATGATTCTAGGTCATCCGGAAGTACCCTATAGGTTTTGATCACTGATTTATTGTCGAGTGTCAAAATATGCGGCATAAGCGGCCGTGCCGTATCTTTTGATTGTGTTGACTTCTAGGAGCTTGTTTTTACAGATCCAAGGGACCGTAGATCTAAGTATTTGATATTAATTTCAACTTGATACCTCAACACGTTTTCGAGAAAAAGGGTGTTCTGTGACAGACAGACAGACGAACAACGAAGTGATCCCTTAAGGTTTCCTTTTTTCCTCTTGAGGTACAGAAATCTAAAAGCTCTACGGAACAAAGGTGATTCAAAATTACGGCCACATCTGCAGCTACCACTAATTATAAGTAGGTACAAATCGTTTAACACCCATCCCGTGAGCGCTTCCACCCCACGACACATTAACGATGGCGGAACCGCGGACGACGTAGTGATGTACCGACATACATCAATATAATATTATCGATTATGCCCGCGACTTCGTCCACGTGAATTGAGTTTTCTGACTCCCGGGGGAACTCCTTAATTTTCCGGGAATAAAAGTAGGTACACTGTGCCTTTCCCCGGGATGTACCCTTCCTCTATATAAAATTTCATCCAAATCTGTTGAAAAGATGGGCAGTTACAGCGTAGCAGACAGACACACTTCCGCGTTTAAAATATTAGTATGGAATCATATACTTTATAATATTATCAATGCGATTGTGTGTTTGTTTGTTGGTTTGTCCTTTAATCACGCCGTTACGAAGCAACGGATCGACGTGATTTTTGGCATGGGTATAGTTGAGGACCTAGAGAATCAAAAAAACTTAAACAACGCGGACGAAGTCGCGGGCATCAGCTAGTTTTAAATAAAAGTTTTGATAAGCCCAGCACAAATTCTTGTACCTGGTGGCGCCACTATCACACGCACAGATAAGTTTGCCAAGCAATGATATCTAGTTCTACTGTATTCGCAAGAGCGCCATCTTGTGGTCCTATTAGAAAACTTGCAAAATATCGAATTTTTTCTAGGAAATCCGTCTAACTTGGAACAAATATTAGCAGTTTAATCAAATTCAATTACGTTTCCTATTAAACCCATAGAAATACTTTGATTTTTAAATAGTACCTAATAACTAAGAAGGGAGGTGCCAAATTTTGTCTTGATTGAGCCATGAAAACCGTGTGTGGTGGCGCGCTCTCCAAAAGGCCTTTGTCCAGCAGTGGATGAATCCAGGCTTTTGTATGCATGAATGGATGAGCCATGAAAAAAAAAGGTAAAAGACAGACAAACAAACCACAAAATCAAATTTTAAAAACTCGAAGAATTGGTCACATCACTAAATCGTCATCGTAATTACATCGACAAACTTATCACCGTGTCACGGCACTAGTGTTAAGTGATTTACGCATTCCTTTGTCTCCTTTTGTCTTGAACAAATAAAAAAAACTAAACCACTAGGGCGGTAATACTCAACTTTCACGATCAGTGGGCACTGCCATCGCTTACAGCAATCCTTACTATAATATAATAAACGCGAAAGTTTGTATGTACGGATGTATAGATGTTTGTTACTCAATCAACGGTTGAACGTAGGCATAAGGATGAAATTTGGTACAGAGATAGATTAAAGTCTGGAATAAGACGTAGGCTACTGTTTAATCCCGGAAAATTGAAGAATTCCCGCGGGAACCAAAAATCTCAATCCAGGCGGACGAAGTCGCGGGCATCAGCTAGTTATTTTTTTATAAAACTTATTGATGTTTTATGCGCCGTCCCTAAAATAAGGATTATAATTCTCAAATAAGAATACAACAATATCAAAATAATACTGCTTTATGCGATAGTAATAAGTCCCAAGTATTTTATTGATCAAGAAGTAAGTCTTTTTGTCTGTCTGTAGGAAGCCTATTCGTCTGAGAATCCATAAGTCATCATCGAATAATCTCAATCATGTCACTAGAAATCTGCTTGTTACTAAGCCTTCTTATTATTTCTATGATCTCAACATTCACACACACGCACACACACATATTCACACACACATACACACACACACACACACACACACACACATACACACACACACACACACACACACACACACACACACACACACACACACACACACGTACACACTTATTTACTATACATTGCATACTTAATTAGGTACATTGCATTTCTATATTATACGAGTATATTAACTCCTCTGTTATACCAATGGAAACTAGGGATTAGGTAAGAACATGCTGATAAATGAATAATAATAAAAATAACTTTTGATTTTTATTTCACCAAAGGTCAAATTCCATAACGTTTTATGCATACCAACGCTATGTTGCCTTATAAAGCCAAAAGCTCTGTAAAAGCTCTGGACACTTTCAAACAACTTAAGCCTTTGCCGGACAAAATAAATAGCTCAGTCTTACGCTGGGCCATGAGTCTGTGGCACAAGCGATGTATAAATAATATAATATGACAACAATAAATGCATGGAAACCTTGAAAGTTTAAATCATAAAGGAGACATAAAAATGTAAAGGGCACGCTACACATTCTTTGTTGTCTTTCTGGCCGCTTTTTATTGTCGCTTACGCTGCAAAGTCATGGCCCAGCGCACAGCTTTCGTTAGCTTTAAGCCCAACCGCAGTAAAGCGTGAGCTCCTTTTAGTTTTATTTTTCTAACGACAGTGCAGTGACGATTGCTATAAGCTTTGTTAGGGATGTGTTAAAATTGTATCGATACTCAACAAAACATAATTGAAAAATATATTTCATTCTTTGATTTTCACGTACGACATCCTATAGTCATCATGAGTCATGACTCTATCAACGGTTCAGAAAATAAATTCTACTTAGCAGAGTAGGTAGGAAACTATAAACGAATTAATTTCTTTTCGTGTCCTCGGAGAGCACGTAATGCCATCGGTCCTGCGCCTGATCCCTCTCCGGTTGTTTCGTATGTTCCGTCGGGCTATGAGAGTAAAGGAACAGAGAGTGCACCTGTTTGCGCACACACTTGTGTACTACAATCTCTCTGGAGATTGGCCGCCGTGGTCGAAATTCGGTCGGGACCCAATTTTTTTATATAATGTATTGGGCTGGGTATCGATCAGTGAATCAGTGAGTGAGTGAATGTCGACTTTTCTGTTCGTAGTCATACGAACAGTAATTTTAACCTCCAAATTCGGTCACCAATCCAGTTACGCAACTCGTCGCGCAACTTGTCCCATTGCATAAAAACAATATCTTATTGAAATCGATAAAACAACTTGTAGACATTGCGTAAGTGTCGGTTTTATCGATACGACCCCATCACTATTGTGTGTAATGGAAAGCTGCCCGTGCGCATGTGTCGAGGCTTTGTGCCTAAACAAGTTTTATACTTATTTTGGAATTCGTTCACTATCTAGAGCATGTTTAGGATAAGGGGTAGAAATTTACCTATGCTTTTTACACGACTGCCGTGTCAAAAAAGGGATTGTAATGTTTTCAGGGTATGTAGGTACAACAGATTTGAATGTATGGGGTATCGTTAGAATTCTTACATCATCCCGACGCCCGAGTGACACTGGCTGTAAATTTCTTGAAAAAAATTCTTTTTGGCGAGGCACTTAGTGTATTTTAATTCTTTTAATTAATTACTAGCTGATGCCCGCAACTTCATCCGCGTGGATTGAGGTTTTTTGGTTCCCGCGGGAAATTTAAAATTTTCTGGGATAAAGAGTAGCCTATTTGTAAAACCATACTATAATCTATGTCTGTGCTAAATTTCACCTAGATCCGTTCAGCAGTTCTGGCGTGATTGAGTAACAAACATCCTTCCATCTATCTATACATCCATCCGTCCATCCAAACTTTCGCATTTATAATATGAGGTAAGTATAGATCTATTGTAAGTATGAAGATCAATAATTATTTGAGAACAAAATTACTCAACCGAAAATAGAACCCGGAACCTCGAATGGCGGCTCTTGAGTTATTGACACAGAGGTTAAAAGCTACTTAATCCAATATCAAGAATGCTTAGAGATTCAATAGAGACCAATTCTAGCTACCCCATACTTATTAAATTTATTAATGCGGGTCAATGACCGGTCGAAATTTCAATAAAGGTGGTATTTGAACTGTATTGCTAGTAGTTTTAAGGATCATTTTCGTACCTACTTTCTCGATATTACATTGTAGAAAGCACGTGTGCAGAAATTATCATAGTGTGGATTAGGCTTTATCGTCTATTATCATGTACTGAGATATTCACGCGACTTTGCGTGGGATTTAGGTTTTCTATACTATCTAAGCTTGGTATGTATATGTACTATTAAAAAAACTAATATTTTTTATGTTGGTAATGAATTGTTTCAGCAGCAAATTAACCTAATTGATATTAATATAGAACTAATTAATTTAAGATGCTATGTCAAATGGTGATAGTAAAAAACCCGGCTGAATTTGTTGTGGGCTCTTCTCAGACAGGGCGCGTTTGGAACCCTCGTAGCTTTAAGATTCACGTTTTATACTTTGTATAATCGACGTTCAAAAAGTGCACTGTCTATAACTATACTATTTATAGGTACCAATTTTGAAATAAATGCTTATAGTCCCACCAACTTATCTGGCCCGGTGGCCAAAATTGGAACTATTTTTTATGCCTGTTTAGTTTTTGTTTTTAATATACATATTCAGATAAGTTTGTGGGACTTTAATTGGATTTGAGTAATAATAATCTTATATCAATAAAAAGAATAAACTTCAAACTACACTAAAACTTCTAAAAGCGGTTAAAATTTGCTTTTTAAAAAAAAACTAAAAAAAAATTAAGTCCCACACCAAGATGTTATCGTAAAACATTGGAACGAACAAATAATTAAAAACATAACCGCAAAATACTTTAGCAAAAAAAGGGTCAACAGGTGTCCTTTTCTTTCGACCCTGGCTGGAGAGGGACAGCGATAGGGTCAATTGTACCCCACGAACTAGAGGTCTTTGATAATGATCAAAATATGTTGGGTAAGTCAAAAAAGCTTTTAATTTTATGATGAAATATTATAAATTAAAATATTTTAATGGAATTTAATAGTAACCTTAGATATAGAGGTTAGAAATTCAGAATATTATGTAGATTTACAAGGTACTACATCTCATTGTAAGTTTTTGAGTTTTCTTCGAAAAACTATTAAGTACTAACTGACGTTCGCGTAGATTGAGGTTTTTTGGTTCCCGCGGGAATTTCCCCCATTTAATTTTCGGGATAAAAAGTATCCTATGTGTTATTCCAGACTATAATCTATCTCCGTGCATCCAAATCCGATCAGCCGTTCTGGCGTGATTGAGTAACAAACTTCCATCCATACATCCATACATCCATCCATCCAAACTTTCGCATTTATAATATTAGTAAGATAAGAAGTAAGATTAGTATAGATTTGGTAATAATTGGGCTAATTTGATCAATCGCTAAATAATGTGTTCTAACTTAGGAGATTTTTAGCGCCGTTTGATATGTTTTTGGATATCTGCCATATTTATGTATTTGTAAGTATCAAATTTATTTATTTATTTAATAAAATAAACAATTTATTCAACCAGAGCACTTACATTTAAGAACATAGTTTCAAAAATAATCTAATTATAAATAAATTATTGTACTCGTATATCAAACCCAGGTCCCGTAGAGTAACGATAGTATATTTACAGATTAGTCTCATCCCTAGGCTATGGCAGCACCCCATTTCAACTGTCATTTCATCCCTCATCAATTAAAATAGACACGCCTTTCCATTAAATTCCTAATTCATATACAAAGAACCATTGTTTCAAATCCAACAAGATCTAAATCACAAAATTCCACCACTCTATCGGTCACTCAATGGGAAACAGCACGTGTCCGCTCTCAGCGCGGCCATTTTGGATCATTTTAAAACAATTTGAACCTTATGTGAATGTTTTAAGCACTATTTTAAAATTAAAACTAAACATTAATAGGTATGATACGATTTTAAACACTATTTTTGACACATCAAAAACTATTTTTCAACGACTAAAGGTATTTTTTACCCACAGTAAGTAGTTACAGGGTTGAATGATTGTGAACGTTAGTTTGCGTCAAAAAGAACTAATTTTCAGTAGCATAGGGGTCGGTTGTGCCAGGGGTTGAAATGCTTAGGGTTGGGGGTTAAAGTGGTTTTTGATTTTATACTCGCAGCGTTTAGGAGTGAAACGTGTCTAGCCGGGAGGCAGCGTAGACATGAAATTGCGTGAATTATTTATGCATTGCCCTGCCGTCCACGGGCACTGAAATATTAACTAACAAACTAAGTAGGTAACTATTTATCCACGTCAGCTAGATAATATCTTCTATAGTTTCTTACTTACTTAAAGTTTAATTTCTTTCCGGTCGTGTCGGATTTTCCGTCCCATCGAGCTATGAGAGTGAGGGATTAGATCATTAGAGAGTGCATCAGTGTTTGTGATGGTTGATCTCTGTGGAGATTGACCGCCGCGGCCGAAATTCAGTCAGGAGGGGTCACTACCATCTTCTAAAGCAGCAGGGCGACCGCGTAACTTTTGCATCAATCCAAACATCGCAATCACCTCTGATTAGTTAACACTCTTCCACTATTGGACGAAATCCATTGACGCAGCAAGAATACCATAAATTCAGCCAATCGGAGGTGATTGCGATGTATCAATGATTGATGCAAAAGATAAGCGGTCGCCCTGCAGTATTACATCAAAATGACAGTTCTATGTCACGTACACTGACGTCCCTAAAATAAGGAATATAACTCTACAACACAAACGCCAACAATATTACAACAATATTTCGTAGGAAATAAAAACCGGCCAAATGCGATGTGTCACCACACAGCACACTCGCCCCCCAAGGGTTCCGTAGCTTGAAAATAATTGAGGACTTACTTAGAGATTTAAGACCTCAAAATTATGATTGTTTGCAATAAAAAACTATAGGTACTTACCTAGTATTTTATTTTTCCTGCAAAGCTTAAAAGCTCTATGAACTCTTGTAAAACTACCTATGTGAGTACTTATATATTACTAGCTGATGCCCGCGACTTCGTCCGCGTGGAATAAGTTTGTTTACTTCTCGTGGGAACTACATAATTTTCCGGGATAAAAATGAGCCTATATCGCTCTCAAGATCCTCAGCTATACCCATGCCAAAAATCACGTCAATCCCAATTTTACTCTAAAAGTATGACGTAGAAATATAATGACGTAAGCAATAAAAAATTCAAAATCCAAATCCAGTAAACCGTTACCCCGGGCCCTTCCATCAAGATACAATACATTGCGAACTGCACACAGCATAGGGTTGGGACGGCGGACCTGTCCCGATAAATATGAACGTCCCGGAAAAATACATTCAAATCCCGATTAAGGTATTTAAAAATACAATATTCTTTGTTACATAGGGGAATGAGCATACGCTTTTATAAAAATTGCCTTTATCTTTTTCTGGTACATATTTTATTAAAGTATGCTCCAGAAACTGAACTCCAATAAACTGTTGAAGATTATGATGATAAAAGAGAGTGGACAAGACTCGCTCCAGCTATGCATACTTTGATACTTTGATGATTTTATTACTTATTCAATTTTTTTTTTTAAAGAGCTACCACCGACTTTTATTCTGTTTCTTTTCGGTGGGAAATGGGAATTGTATTCCGAGCCAGTGATATATATATTCGCTTGATGATTGAAAAGCACTTCGGCGTTTGCGCTCCTGAAAAAGTGAGTTACGAAATAATGATATTCTACTGCGCTTAATTAGCTTTTAAAATTTGTTTATTTTTGTATAGTCCCGTGTCCCGACTCCTGATTTCTAAAGTATCCCAATTTCTAATGTCCCGGATTTTCTGTCCCGATTTTCTCAACATTGCTTCCCGAGAGCAAATGCAATCCTCTGTAACAAAGGGAGCTGGGACTGTGAGTGTTGCTAAAGTGAGTGACAGCTGATAGGCTGTATGCACACTAGCCAACTTGATTATGTTATAATATGCACTTTTAAGGTTGTAATACACTTACTATAATAATTGTTGACATTCGCCATCAAGCAAGACGTTTTTATATTGACTTAGTCCCGATATCTATTCAACTCTGACTGTCGTGAGAATATAATATTATTAATCAAAGTTGAGTAGGAATCGAGCCTGAATGTCAATGGTGACTTTTACACTAATTTGTTTTGTGTCCCGCATTTCCTGTCACGATTTTCGCTCAACATCACTGCATGGCCCCCGAGAGCGAATGCAAATATGTCCTCTGCAACAAAGGGAGCTGATTAGCTGACGGTTTGTTAGGCGGGACTGTGAGTGGTGACGCGTGCCGGCTGTTAGGGCCTGTACACACTAACAATAAATACAAATGCGAAAGTGTGTCTGTCTGTCTGAGGGACGAGTGGCCTCGATGTGATAACGCATATCAGTCGATTGTCATTGTTAAGCAACGTTGGCCAAAGTCGGTAACTGGACGGGTGACCGATTTTGGAGCTTCAAATTTGGCCTTTACGTTTCCTCCGTGCCTCGGAGAGCACGTTAAGCCGTCGGTCCCGGTTGTTATCACTAACATCTGATAATAATCTTAACAAAAACCTAAGAGTTTAAATACTCTAAGTCTCTTAGCATCGAGTCGTATGCGGAAGGAACCCGCGCAAGAAAACTCCTACCATTATTTGATTAACGGAAAGGGGTCACGATCCTCAATAATGAGGAATACGACGCAGAGAGGGAGAGTCTGCCTGCTACGCTACCCGTCTGTTCAACCAATTCTGACGAAATTGCTTTGCGGAAGTCCATGATAATCAAGGAACAGGAACCTCAAATCGTAATAATCCGCCAAAGCAGACAAATCTTTGAGGTACAGCGTATTAATTAATTATGGCCATTCTGCCTTAACGCGTAAAGCAATACATTTATGCAATATTATTCAAAATGACAGTTCGATGTCACGTACCTTGACATTCTTAAAATAAGGATTATAATATTCTAAAACATGGAAATCAGCTATAATGAAACAATTATAAAGGATTACATACAACTGTAAAGGTTGGCATTATGGTCATTTTTAACGTAAAAAAAATTCCAAGTTTTGACAGATTTAAGTCGTTCCAATTTCTGCTAGCTAGCAAGATTCTGAAATTTTTAAAAATGTTTCGAATTTTTTAGGTAAACTTCCCGATTGTAAGGAATTTCAATGAAGACTTAAAATAAAATTCATTTTAGGATGCTTCTTCGAAATGTTGTAAAAAGCGTGTCCCAAGCTGGAGAACGTACCTTAAAACTAATTCAGGCTTATGCAATTTTTTTTGTAGACACTAGACAGTGTCCTCTATATCATCCATCAAGAAAAAGAAGATAAAAGAGGTGAGATCCATCTTTAAAAAAATCTTAAACCTCAAATTTCTCACTACCATGACTGTCCCACTGCCTAAGTTGTTGGGAACATTATTTTTTTTCTCAAAAACTATCGATTAAAAAAAAATAAAAAAAAATATATATTGTTAATAAATAATAAACCTATAAAATTGAATGTAACATGTAACAAAATAACGAAAAATGAAAAAATTACGAGATACTAAAGTCTGTCCCACGACTTTTTCCTAATTTACGTGACCCGATGCAAACACTATGATAACAATGATAATATATGTACTGCATCCATCATGATAGCATTAATACGTAAGGCTTTTGTGTTTGAAGAACTTATTGTAACAGGTTAAGCGCATGACTAAGCGTTTTGAAGGTATTGGGAAATAATGTTGTTATTCTGCACTTTGTCAACTTTCCTATCTAATTCATAAAAAAATCACCACTTTTAAAATACACGTTAGATTTTCTTGTTATTTTTTCTTATGATGTAAAACGTGTTTTTAATTCACATAAATAGCCTGCAAAATTTAAAATAAATCTGTTAATTTTTAAATAATTTAAAAATCGCGAAATCATCATTACCATGATTCTAATTACCACAATTACCATGACCATTTTGAATTATTTTAAAACTAAATCAAAGATTTAGTTTTCTGAAATTTCTTTATTTTTAGGAAAGGTTTTAATTATTAAAAGCTTAAATAATTATTTGCAATATATTTAGACGTTAAAAAAATTAAAATGAATGAAATTTAAAAAAGTTTATAAAAATGGCAACAAGACACAAATATAAGCATTTTATAATAAAATTAAAAATATTTTGAGCATAGTATTTATAAATAACTGGCAAATAATATACATTATACTAAAAATAATTGAAAAACATAAAATTTAGGCTGAAATAACTATGTAAATACAATAAATTCAGTAAAATATCAGTAAAAATTAGAAAATTATAGATTAAAAATATAATTCTTAATTTTATAAATATTAAAAATATTTTAAAATTTGCTCTAAAGTAATACCTAGTGAATGCAAAAAATTGCATCAAAATCCATTCAGTAGTTTTTGATAAAACATCAAAAGAGTAAATAGAATAAATGGAACGTCAACAGCAGTCCATTTGGTGCATGTCATGAATCTGTTTTGACTTTTGAGATAAAATGTGGTGAAAAAAACAGACAGGGACTTAATTAAGTAGTTAATATGTATCCTAGCCATCAACTGATGACGTCCACTGCTGGACATAACGCTTTTATAAGGACTTCTGAGCCTTGACCTTGCGCTGAATCTAGCGGATTCCTGCGACTCGCTACATGTCATCCATCCATGTTGTGAGGGAGCAGTCCAGCACCTTGGGACCCCAACCTTTATTGGTTCTTCGAACTATCGAAGTCGAAAAATACATCTCCAAGCTTTTTGAACGCTGCCCAGTCCCAGTCGAGTCGAATTCAGCTGGAAACTTATTTTTCAAAATTTGACCTACATAGTTGAACCGCGTGTCCAAGGTATACAAACTATTACAAAAGGGTCTCAATGATTTCTAGGTGGACTGATACGTGAGTATTAGGCATGATTTTGTCTTTCTGATGTTAATTTTTCAGCCCTCCTCGTTGCGGTTGGATTAGGTATCATAGTCTGGTCCAGTATTATGCACTGACAGGATTGTATTGGGAACTCTGCATCAATTTTAAAAGATTCTAGTTTCCAACGCTAAGCAACGTAGCCTGGGTCCTACTCGGTCTTCCGTATCTTCAGCAGCGTATGGACCTTGTTCGGGTCATTCAGAATTCGACTTGTAAGTGAGATTTATAATTTCCTCTCGAGAACAATTATTTATAATAGGCATGGCTCAACGGCAAGATGAGGCAAGCAAGAATAAAATTCTTCAATTGAAAAATTGATAATTTTGAAGAACCCTACCCTAAACGTATAAGAATGGATACATGAAATTGAGCTCTAATTCAATGCTGTTATGGTTTATTTTACTTTGAAGCCGAACTTAGACGATTTGATCGGCAATCCTTACATGATTGGACCGCTAAACACGCACACTCTTGTACGTCTGGCATTATGGCCGGCCAATTTACCGGTTTTTGACTATATTTTGTCAATTTTGAGTGATCAGGTCAATTTAGCTGCCTATGGGACTTCTAACTATATCTTCATCAAGATTTTATACCTCATCATAGCACTTTTCCCTTCTCCCAAGATCTTAGATTTACTATGATGAAGGATACTATCACACTCAGTTTTCAGTCGCGTCAGGTAGCTATGTTGGAGAGACAGAACTCTCGGGACCATTACTGATCTCGTATTCCGATGGATGGTATCTTTTATACGCCTGGTATGAACGTTTCATAATTATTACGTTTGTGTTTGGATCTACCAATTAATCTTTTGCTAGGTAATTGTAAAGACTGCAGTTCAAGTTGAAAGTTTTAGGGGGTTTGAACGAGAAGGTCGGGGGCCTGAAGGGCTTGAAGGCTGTAGGAAAGGACGAGGCTGGTGACCCAGCCTCGTCCTTTCCTTCAGCCAGCCAGAATTTTATGGTGAATATTCTTGGTCAAATCATCTTTCTCTTATTGACCCAGGTAAATTTACTCTTTGGCCACTTATTAAGCTTCTTCTTCAAGAATTCAGCTAATTGTCATTATAGGAGGTTAGTTTTGCACGCCTCAGCCCATAAAAATAAATTCTCGTTTTATAAAGATACTATAACTCAGCGAGGATCATGATCTGAATGAATTTGTGGGATAGTTACTTCCTAGAATGAGTGCAAAGATCTAAGATCCTCGATTTCGTCCTATGGATTTCTAGAATTTCTCATCACCATGTCTATATTAAATTACCATAACCTTAATCCTAATCACCATACACCATAACTCATTACCAAATCATATTTTATCACTACCATGCACACCATAATTACCAAACACGCTATTTCTCCAAGAAAACTAGGTTCTGATACAGGCCTTCCTCATCACTGTGTTACATGAAGGTACCCCTTTGTCAAAGCATACTTAAAAAATCAAAAACTCAAAAAAAAAATTTTTTTTTTCGCCACCCGATTTTTACCTCATTTCAGAGAAGTGCCCTTTAAAACTGAAGCCGCAGCTAATAGACTCCCTTTATCCCAATGAAAACATTTTGAGAGACGAAACAACAGCCAAAATAAACACGACGTGTATTTAGTTTAGAAGTTATTTGTGCGCGGACGGATTGACGCTGTACTTCCGAGAAAATTCTTCATTTTGGAGGGAAAAATATTTTGGCGGGTTTGAATTGAAATAATATTATTGTGTTAGATTAGCGTCGTCTATAAAAGAGGGACGAGTGGCCTAGTTGTGGCAACGCATATCAGTCGATTGCGATTGTTAAGCAATGTTGACCCAATACGGTAACTGGATGGGTGACCAAATTTGTTACTTCGAATTTGGCCTTTTTGGTGTCCTCCGTGCCTCGTAGAGCACGTTAAGCCGTCGGTCCCGGTTATCTTCTTACTAACATCTGATAACACCGCCAACTTCCTAACTTCGGGCTAGCACTGAGAATTTCTAGTCAGAACACTTAATTATGGCCCGACCCGGGAATCGAACCCGGGACCTCGTCGGCCGCAGTCGAATATGCTAACCACTAGACCAACGAGGCAGTTTCAATACACACCTGCCACTAACTACATCGTCAAATCGTATCTAACCGAGCACATAATTAGCATTGCTATACTAATTACTGTATATTTGTTTCCATTGGTTTCGCTAATATCTCCCAAACTGTTAATTTCTAATCTTTTTCCCACAAGAATTAACAAATTAGGATCTTTCTTGTGTTAAAAAAAGTGTGTGTGTGCACTTCACACACATCCGAAGTGAAACTTCAGAACAGTAGCCTACGAGAGAATGAGTTAATTATATAACTTGTATCCTATCTCATTCACTCGCAGGCTAAATCCTATTACGAATATGTTCGTCTCTTTTTAGTGTCGCTTTTTCGTTTCATCGAATTTACAAATCACAACAATTCTAAAGAAGTTTCACTTCAACAAATAACTTTTTAGTGATAAATAAGTGAGTCTTCCAAAGTGCGTAAAATGCACTAACTTTTTGCAGCTAAAAAGCATATTTAGCTGCAAAAAGTTACAACTACATGACCGAGGAACGAACCCGCGGGGCCGCGACCAACTAAAGATTAATCCAAATCGGTTCAGGCATTTAGAAGTACCTATGTTGCAATAAAGAAACTTACATACAAACATAGACATTAGATAATATTAGACGTCCTCCCTGGCGCAGTGGTGAGCGTGGTGGTCTTAACGTGCGGAGGTCCCGGGTTCAATCCCCGGCAGGGTCAATTTGGGAATTTATAATTAATTAATTACTGAATTTTCCCTGGTCTGACCTGGTAGGAGGCTTCGGCCGTGGCTAGTTACCACCCTACCGGCAAAGAAGTACCGCCAAGAGATTAAGCGTTCCGGTACCATGGCATGTAGAAAGTTAGAAACCGCATAGGTGGGCTTAATATAACTGCCATGCCCCTAACAGGTTAGCCCGCTACCATCTTTAGACTGCATCTTCACACTCATCAGGTGAGATCGCAGTCAAGGGCTAACTTGTCTTAATAATCATAATCATTTATTAGCTGATTGTAAGAAAGTACCTACATAATAAGTTGTTACAGTAATAATCTATATCTATACTCTATACTAGGTTTAATATTATAAATGCGAAAGTTTGGATGGATGGATGTATGGATGGATGTTTGTTACTCAATTACGCCCGAACCTCTGAACGGATTTGGATGAAATTTGGCACTGAGATAGATTATAGTCTGGAATAACACATAGGCTATTTTTTTATCCCGGAAAATTAAGGAGTTCCCGCGGGAACCAAAAAACCTCAATCCACGCGGACGTAGTCGCGGGCATCAGCTAGTAGTACCTATATAGTAGTATAGTATGTCTAAACTAGTAGGTTTTTTTTATTGAAAATAATACAATAGAACTTAATGCTAGCTAGCCTAACCTAATTACTATAATACTAACCTAATTACTAATGTCTAAACTAATATTATAAAGAGGAAAAATTTGTTTGTTTGTTTGTTTGTAAAGGATAAACTCAAAAACTTCTCAACCGATTTTAAAAATTCTTCCACCTATAGAAAGCTACATTATCAGCGAGTAACATAGGCTATAATTTATTTTGAAAAAATTAGAGATCCTTACGAAAATTGCAATAATGTGAATTAAGTCGGAAAAATTCACCTAATTTAACTTTTTACGTTAAACCTCTATTCGTCTATTAATTCAGACTGTCTTTTATGTCATATTTGTCAAGACACTTTTATGTCATATTTGTGAAGACAATAATAAATACAAGAAAACTTACCAACATTTTTTTAAACATTTTAATATCTAACTGCTGTAGACAGACTGCGAAAAGCCTAAAAGATCAAGGTCTCAACTTTCTAAACATAGTTCCCAGGCGAGGGCAGTGAAAATACGTCGTATTGGAGAATCTTCATTTGAAAATGAAAATCGTCTTGCCTGTCAGAGAGAATACGTGTCGCAATCGCGTGCCACCTGGGGATTAAAAACGGATACCGATGGGTGCTTATAATATAATATAAATTAATGTAAACCTCATCTGTAAGTTGTTTACTTTGTTTTTTTTTTCACGATAAAATTACAAATTACAATTACCCGTGCGTAGCCGGGGCGGACCGCTAGTAAAAAATAAAAACCTTTTTTAGACAGTCGTGTAAAAAGAGGCGTCGCTGTCAAACTCGTCAAACAGTACGGTTTCGTTTTTTTTAAGGTTTCCAGACTTATACCTTTTTAAACCCTTTCGCCTTTTTGCGGTTAACCGAGGGTTAGCTCTTTACGACTTACGTGGTAAAGTTAATTTCGTTTTGAAAGTTGATATTTTGTACAAAAATGATAAAAATAAATAAAAATAAAATAAAAGACGTACAACCAAGCAATTTAGCGTTCCGGTACGATGCCGTGTAGAAACTATAAATCGAACTATAAATCGGTTTTATATAACTGCCATACCCCTAACAGGTTAGCCCGCTACCATCTTAGACTGCATTTTCACTTATCATCAGGTGAGATTGCAGTCAAGGGCTAACTTGTAGTGGCGTAAAAAAAAGTTACTTTCCCCAGGATTTGTTCCCGGAAAATTAAGGAGTTCCCGCGGGAACCAAAAAACCTCAATCCACGCGGACGTAGTCGCGGGCATCAGCTAGTAGTACCTATATAGTAGTATAGTATGTCTAAACTAGTAGGTTTTTTTTATTGAAAATAATACAATAGAACTTAATGCTAGCTAGCCTAACCTAATTACTATAATACTAACCTAATTACTAATGTCTAAACTAATATTATAAAGAGGAAAAATTTGTTTGTTTGTTTGTTTGTAAAGGATAAACTCAAAAACTTCTCAACCGATTTTAAAAATTCTTCCACCTATAGAAAGCTACATTATCAGCGAGTAACATAGGCTATAATTTATTTTGAAAAAATTAGAGATCCTTACGAAAATTGCAATAATGTGAATTAAGTCGGAAAAATTCACCTAATTTAACTTTTTACGTTAAACCTCTATTCGTCTATTAATTCAGACTGTCTTTTATGTCATATTTGTCAAGACACTTTTATGTCATATTTGTGAAGACAATAATAAATACAAGAAAACTTACCAACATTTTTTTAAACATTTTAATATCTAACTGCTGTAGACAGACTGCGAAAAGCCTAAAAGATCAAGGTCTCAACTTTCTAAACATAGTTCCCAGGCGAGGGCAGTGAAAATACGTCGTATTGGAGAATCTTCATTTGAAAATGAAAATCGTCTTGCCTGTCAGAGAGAATACGTGTCGCAATCGCGTGCCACCTGGGGATTAAAAACGGATACCGATGGGTGCTTATAATATAATATAAATTAATGTAAACCTCATCTGTAAGTTGTTTACTTTGTTTTTTTTTTCACGATAAAATTACAAATTACAATTACCCGTGCGTAGCCGGGGCGGACCGCTAGTAAAAAATAAAAACCTTTTTTAGACAGTCGTGTAAAAAGAGGCGTCGCTGTCAAACTCGTCAAACAGTACGGTTTCGTTTTTTTTAAGGTTTCCAGACTTATACCTTTTTAAACCCTTTCGCCTTTTTGCGGTTAACCGAGGGTTAGCTCTTTACGACTTACGTGGTAAAGTTAATTTCGTTTTGAAAGTTGATATTTTGTACAAAAATGATAAAAATAAATAAAAATAAAATAAAAGACGTACAACCAAGCAATTTAGCGTTCCGGTACGATGCCGTGTAGAAACTATAAATCGAACTATAAATCGGTTTTATATAACTGCCATACCCCTAACAGGTTAGCCCGCTACCATCTTAGACTGCATTTTCACTTATCATCAGGTGAGATTGCAGTCAAGGGCTAACTTGTAGTGGCGTAAAAAAAAGTTACTTTCCCCAGGATTTGTCAAGATCTGTTTAACGGATACACAGACAGACAAACAGACATTTATAAGTATGACTCTGTTAAACAGCTCTAGCTTGACTGCGTTCATTAGGATTAAATATTTTTTGTCGTAACCCAAGACACTAGCCATGTCGGTCAGGAATTCGATCCCGGGTGAGGCAAAAAACGGATTAGGCGGGGTCATTTTTACTCTAATGAACTTGAGAAATGTTTGTTTCGTTACTGACAACAGACAAGACAAAATAAAACCTAAAAATAATTTCTTTTATTTCATTTTTGAAGTGAAACTTCTTTAGCACCGTTGTGATTTGAAAATTCGATGAAACGAAAAAGTGACACCAAAAAGAGACAAACATATTCATAAGTAGGATTTAGCCTGCGAGAGAATGAGATAGAATACAAGTTATATTTATTTCATTCTCTCGTTGGCTACTTTTCTGAAGTTTCAGTTCTGCCGTGCGTGAATTGCACACACACACTTTTTTATTTTGAAGGTGGAACTTGGTTACTTATGGCAATTTTTTTTTGTTTGAAAAAAAAAGAAATATTATTCATCTATATATTTATCTATCACTCGATCAATGTGTAATTTTAATTGGACCCTTTTATATAAACCGGCCGACAATTCGTTATTCATACTAATATTATTTATAAATGCGAAAGTGTGTCTGTCTGTCTGTCTGCTACGCTTTCACGGCCCATCTGTTCAACCGATTTTGATGAAATTTGGTACAGGGATAGGTTGTATCCCGGGGAAGGACATAGGCTTTATCCTATACTACTTTTTATCCCGGAAAATTTAAGAGTTCCCGCGGGAATCGAAAAAATTTGGTCCACGCGGACGAAGTCGCGGGAATCATCTAGTTTCTCATAATAGCACAGACAAATAAAATTACAATCTGTGTAACAACCATAAATTAATGCAGTCATTTTATGGTCGTAAATAAGACCGATCAAGCCAATAGGCTAACTAAGTAAGTGCTTACTTAAGTAAATTATGACCTGAAATAATTTATTGATGGCTACTTACATGATGATAATAAAGCTATGTACTTTATTTTAATTGAAAATTGTCGTTTGAGATATTGCTTACAAATATATCATCATCATATCCACCCATTGCCGCCTCTCTTCTGAGCACGAGTCTTCTCTCGGAATAAGAATGGTTTGGCCTAGTTGACCGCGCTAGCCAAGTGCGGATTATATCTTGATATTTTAGACAAAAAAGTTTTTTTATTGATATATTTGATATTTGATTCATGGTCCACATATTATTTACCACAGCTGATATTATGTAGACCAACACACAACATTTAAGTTTTGCCGTCCATGCAATAGCACATAATTTCATGTTAAAATCGTTAACGCCTTGTGCTTAATTTCCTATTTTATTCTAAGTTTTATTCTGTCTTAATAGAGTAAATCTTAGGATCGCGTCGTTAAAAAAATGTAATTCCCAATCGTATCTTTATAGGCGTTGGACAGTGTTGATCAGAGTATTTTATCATCACGGATAAATCATAATTTATTAGTCTACGCTCATTTAAAAAGGCGTTTATCTTAAATTTATGATCAGATTCTTTTATTTGTAGTTACATACCTAATTTACATCGTGTGTTTTTATGATTTATTGGATGGGAGTATGCCAGGGCGTTGTAGAGCCTATACTGTTAAACTTTTTAACTATAAGTATTTTTTCTAAAGAAAAGTACGTCTACCTGGGCAAACAGATCTCTTAACAAAGAAAGAAATATTGAAGAAGTAGACCGCAGAATAGCAATCACCTGGAATAAGTACTGGGCCCATAAAGAAATATTCAAATCACAGCTCCCGCTGCCGGCTAAGAAAATAGTTATGGATTCAGAAATACTACCATGCCTTACATACGGTTGCCAAACGTGGACATTCGATCTCAAATTCAGAAACGAAATCCAGACTACCCAGAGAAAAATGGAAAGAAGTTACAAGCATAAAATTAAAAGACAAGGTGAAAAATGTGGACATCCGCAAGAAAACAAAAGTCACCGATGCCTTAACCTTTTCGCTACAAAGTAAATGGAAGTGGTCAGGTCACGTGGCTAGATATATCGACGATATATCTAGCCTTATGGTCCATAAAGACCAGTTAAATGGCCAGGACCAAGAGGCACTAGAGCGAGAGGCAGGCCATATGCCAGAAGGTCAGATGAAATAATGGCGATAGCGGGTCGAATATGGCTCGATTCAGGTAGGGACAGAGCTAAGTGGAAATTCTTTGGGGAGGCTTTTCCCCATACCATTTACCAAATACAAACACTAATTTTTATTAACATTATAAGTCATGTAATAATAATTTATTGTTATTTATTTTTTATTCTGTCTTAAATTATAACTTACCAATCATAATTCTTTTTAAAAAAATATTATTTATAATTAATGATGTGTAATTAATTATACTTAACTTTGTATGGAATTAAATAAAGCTTAATTCATTCATTCGTTCATTCACTATGTATTTTTATTCCATGCCCACAGTTGGACAAAGCCGTATCTTAGAAGAAATTGTGATATGGAGGCTTACACTCACTATGCTACACTGGTTGACTTGTTACAAATTTACCAATACTACTTGATTGAAAATCCCAGGGAAACCCATTGATTTTCCGGGATATAAAGTACCTATAACTTTCAGATCCACAACCCATACCCATGCAAAAACTCACGTTGATCTATCGCTTGAAAAACTTTTTGTTGAAAATATATGAGTAACTAGGTTTCTTCTGAAGACAGCTTCTACTTAAATGTACTTGCAAGGCCTGAGAAAACAAAAAATATTACTTCTATAATAATTTTAGGGATATTATTACTTCGATAAAAAACGAGGGAATAATTTTATCCGGTGTTCACATATTACTAAAGGCACATTTCTATGATTTATCGTTTTGGGGTACGCCAAGGAACCATTCTTGTGCCTTTTAAAAAAAAAATTATGGATACCGATGACTTACTTAATAGTTGTGGGCGAATTTAATCTAATTGTATAGATATTACAATTATTATCATGTAAAAACTACAACAATCTGTCCGTATATATTTTTTTTAACCTAGAGTCCAAAGAGTCAAGAAGGATTTCCCCAGTGCATTTTAATTTCAAAAAGTCCTGCCCAACTACCTTTTTAATGGAAGGAACTGCGATCTCCAACAATGAAAAATCCTTACTAATATTATAAATGGGAAAGTGAGTTTATTTGTATGTTTGTTCCGCTTTCACGCCGTAACTACTGAACCGATTGCTTTGAAATTTTGCAGACGTAAAGTTAGAAGTCCGGATTAAATAATAGGGTACTTTTTATCCCGGAAAATTAAAGAGTTCCCGCGGGAACTAAAACTCCTCAATCCACGCGGACGAAGTCGCGGGTATCAGCTAATATGCATATAAGAGCGTTGAAAGTAATTGAGAGCCCAAGTAATTCAAGCCCGGTAGCAGGTATCATGCAACTTGCATCAATGATTGTTACAAACTCAATTGTTGCGATTGGCTGAATATTGTATTCCGCTGCGGCAAAAATTTTGGTCAAAGCAGAATAGTGTGAGCCAATCAGAGTTTGCGATGTTAGACTGTCCCCGGGATGTCTTGCTGTGACAGCACACTGCGTTAGAGATGTTCACATAATAATTCGTAGCACATTTTTCTATGATTTATCGTTTTGGGGTGCGCCAGGACAGCTTTCTCGGGCCATTATTGTTAATTATAGATACCGATGACTTACTAACTAATTGTCAGCGGGTTTTATGTGATGTTTATCTAAATTGGTCGGGTTATCAATGACTTGGGATCCGGTGAGAATTCCAGGTAATGTTACGAGATTAGAGATAAGTTTTTTTAGGAAGGATCAACTATAAAACTATACTTATAACTATACTAACTTTCCTTTTTGTAATACATAGTTTAATTCAAGCGTTATGAGCGTATTTTGATAGGAATAAACGCGTTTTAATCGATGGCTTATATAAACATTTAAGTTTTTTTAATTGTGCCAGATGATGCTCGTAACTTCGTCCGCGTTTATAATGTTTTTTTCAAATCCCGTGGCAAGATTTGATAATCTGGGAAACAAAGTAGTCAAGTTAACAGACAGACAGACAAACATCTAATATAATATTGGTATGGAATGTGAATTTAATATGGTTAGTATTTGTATACATTAGTAGTTCCTCACACAAAATTAGCCCCAACCTGGATTAAGTTTTAAAACACATTTCTTAAAATCTAAATTCCTTTTACCATTCTCTTATGGAATTTAACACTGGAACCTAACATCTACAAAAAAATACCCTTTCATATTGACATATTTGCTTATCGAACCGGAAAGAAGGTAAGTATTGTGCACCGAAATTTCATCGATATCGTGTTCAAATATTGGCTCGGCACTGATAAACCCGACCTTCAACTATCGACAGTCGACAAACAGTTTTCTCATGTCACGGCACTATATACACCCAGAGACAGCTGTACAATTTTCTTTTTTAATTTTATCTGAACTTGTTACATAAAATGAGATAGATAGATAATAAAAACTTCATAATTAAGACTTTGCGATTCATACTCAAAAGATTTTTATTCAAATAAACTTTAATAAGTGCTTTTGAATCGTCGAGTGAATCTACCACTGGTTTGGAATACCATACATACCGAGAAGAACCACCAAGAAACTCGGTGGATGAAAATAATTTACAATTACATAAATGTGTAGATACATAGTAACCGCAGTCCTAAGCATTGCTGGACTGAATAAAATTTTATGCTTTTATCATTTACATAACCTTCATTAGTAGATGTTTTCGGGTAAACTTTTTTCAGGAGCATACTTTTAATGAATTTATTGAACTTGTGTACAAAGTTAAGCTTAAAATACTTAGGTTGTGGAATTTTGTTAATTGATAATAATTTAAATAAATAAATCATTTATTTTGCAAAATTGTGGGTAAAAACAGCTGTAAAAGTAGAAACTTCCCGTACAAAATCTACTGTCAGAGACAGTGTCCAAAATCTATATTACGTTACAAAATTTAAAATTATTAACAATGATTTTACAATATAATATATAATTTCAATTCAAAATCTGCCTTCCTGCTGCTGTCTGCATATTAAAAAAATATACCATTTTTTTATAAATGTCAAATCAATAATTAATAGGTATGTCAAATAAAAAAAAACGGGCAAGTGCGAGTCGGACTCGCGCACGAAGGGTTCCGTACCATTATTAATAAATAATTACCTTTGTTAATGAACCGCAAGACTAACTTTGTTTGTAGAGGTTTATTGTTAATATCAAAAAACTATGCTAGTTAGAGCATTGGCTATAGTTTTCCTGTAAAGTATACGTAAATTCCTATTGACCATAATTATTTCAAATTTTTCGATTGGTAAACTCCGGAGATAAGGGGGGGGGGGACGGTATTTTTTGAGACATTTTCCCCGATAAATCAAAAACTATCATAACTAAAAATAATTAAAAATCTGTTTTAGAATGTACAAAGTAAACCCTTTCATATGATACCCCACACAGTACAGTTATCTCACTTTTAAATTTCAACCCTCAGATTTTCCCCCCTTTTTAAATAAGAACAAAAATAATTTCCAATTTTTTTTAATTCCAGTGTCTTTGGGCCACTAATATACACAACTATTCCAAATTTCATGTCGATAGCTTCGGTAGTTACTGAAATAATCGACTGTGACGGACGGACAGACGGACAGACGGACAGACAGACGGAGAAAGTCGCACCATAAGGGTTCCATTTTACCATTTTGGTACGGAACCCTAAAAATATGTCAAATAAATAAATAATTCTTACATCAGCCTTATCAAAATTATTTTTTTAATATCTATCTATACTTTTATACTAATATTATGAATGCAAAGTTTGGATAAAAAAAACTTATGCGTTATGCCCATCCACGCTCCGCTCCTCCATTCGGCGCCGCTTCATACACTACAAACGTGTCATCAGTCAATATTGTCCTGTCATGTCGTGGAGCGAGTCGGATTGAAGTCTTTATTTCGGAGCGACTTGGACAACGTGCAATAAAAATTACGGCTCAAGTAAAACAGGGAACTCTGGGGGCCATATTAATAAACAGACATCAACATTCTACTATTTTTTACTCAAATACCCTCAAATTAAATTTTCAAATTGTCGGCCCGCGGGCCCTTCCTGAAAATCAGCGTTGCGGTATGTTAGGTAGGATACATACCTACCTTCCAATACATGACACAGACTGAAGAGGTGGCCCATTGACCATACTTAAGTAAAGTAAAAGTAAAATATAGGTACTTTATTGTACACCATTAAACGAAATAAAAACGCAAAAACAATCATAATGTGTATGGCACCACAGGCGGCCTTATCGCTTGTATAGCGATCTCTTCCAGGCAGGGACCGAAAGGTTAATCCGTATAAGGGTTTTTACCGGGTTAATTTTTAGGGTTAGGTTAAAAACCCTACAATAAAGGTTAACCCGTATTATTGGGTTAATCAGCCTATAGGAACCGGTTCACACGTAAGGTTCATTTTACTACTCGGTGTACAAAAATCACAGACCATACAACCAGTTGACTGAGCATAGCGGGCCGCCTCACCAGCCAAACGTTAGCAGTATGACTGCTAACGCTACGTTTTGTGCCTAAAGTCGCCCTCAGTCCGTATTCGACAGTGCTCGGGAATTGATCGAGAAAAAAGACGAAAAATATGCCTCTTTGCAGCATTAAATGGTGTGGAAAGAGAAGCAATACCTCCAGCTATGCAAAGGATGGGATAGCATTTCCTAATTAAGTGTAGTTAAGTAATAATAAATAAAAATCATTAATACGCATAAAAATAATGTCTTTCAGTTTTTCTTTGTCTTTCACATGTAGTTCTACATATCTCCGTCTCTTCCACGCATTTCCCAGTGTAGCCTGTGCAACTATCGATATGTTATATCGATAGTTGAATGCCAATACATTAATTTATTTAGTAATTCCGAACAATTCTGAAGTAGAAGAGCAGGGTAAAGGTTTATTATTTATTTGATTGTTTACTACTAATATTAAAAAGTTTCTGTTGAAAACTTAAGTTCTTTAGTATACATACTAATCCATACTAATATTATAAACGCGAAAGTGTGTCTGTCTGTCTGCTACGCTTTCACGGCCCATCTGTTCAACCGATTTTGATGAAATTTGGTACAGGGATAAGTTGTATCCCGGGGAAGAACAAAGGCTACTTTTTATCCCAGAAAATTCAAAGGTTCCCGCGGGAATCAAAAAATTTATCTGTTCAACCGATTTTAATGAAATTTGTACATAAAACATGCGCAAGAAAGTGATGGAGATAACAGTCGCTCGGTTTCGCGCGTTGCGAGTTTCGACATGACTCCAGTAGTAGCTACGCTCTTTAAGCAACGTTATTTGGTGCACTAATCACAATATTGTATTTAACTTTGTCAAGTGTTTAACTCTATCATTAAGGCGCTGTGGATAGCTAAGTATAGTTAGCTAGCTACGTATTTATCTTTTTAAATAATTATTCAGTGAATTTATAAACTGACTATGCCGAAAATTAAGAAGGACTCCGTTCACCGGTATTTTACTTTCAACGAGGAAAGTAATTATAGTCAATGTAACTTATGCAGTGCTAAAATAAAGGTAAGTTCTCTACTTTCTTTATTCTATTAATATTTATTTTATACTAGATGACGCCCAGACTTCCATTCCCATCCATCCATCTTCACAAACTTTCGCATTTAATAGTAGGACAGTAGGATTTATGTTGGACAATGTACCTACAACGAAATAACAAAATAGTAAAACCAATGATGGTTCGGGACTCGGGTTCGAGATAATACCTAGCTAGGTCCCTAGGTACTTACTCATTATGTGGTTAGGTATAAAGTCTGCTGTACATCAGTATAGCAAACCTTAGAATAGCACGGTAGAGTACCTACTAACTATCCAAGTAGCAATATAGAGAGTACAAGTAGAGTAGAGTAGGTACTAAAGTTTGGATGAGTAGAATAGTTAGCGCCGCGGGCAAGCTACTCTATGACTTTTTCCCCTCACTCCAGCATCCATTCTACTATACCGCCTACTCTACTATATCTACTACTCGATGCAAGTGCACTTACGCAAAAGAGTAAAACTTACTCAAACTTGCATGTGGGCGTGTCATTGTTTATTGTTTAAGTTAATTATCCTTACTGATATGATAAATGCGAAAGTGTGTTTGTTTGTTGGTTTGTTGGTCTGTCCCTCAATCACGCTGCAGCAGAGCTACGGATCGACGTGATTTTTTGCATGGGTATAGTTGTGGACTTAGAGAGTGACATAAGCTACTTTTTATCCCGGAAAATCTATTAATTCCTGCGGGATTATAAAAACTAAATTCACGCGGTCGCGGGCATCAACTAGTGTACACATAAATAACATGAAGTGTGCTGAATCCGAAACTATTGTAATTTGTCCTCCCTCGAGGACCTGAAATAGATCTGTAGCATTTCTTACAATAATATCTCTCAAGTGACATATTATGTAGCGTTCTATGAAACACTAATTTCTCTACTAACAAAAAATTTAGGTAGGTACGTATAAACATTTACTCTACCTACTGAAGCGAAGTGGTATATAGTATATAGTACGCTAGTTCACTCTACAGTTTACTCTACCCGTGTACAGCAGACTAGTGTAAAGCATTGTGCTTTACACTTGCTTTAAATTCAGAAAGAAGACTCTGATTTGACCAGAATTCAGATTTATTCACATATAGGCCTTTTAGTAAATGGACGGCAGAGCGGATTTGCCTGCAATGTATTGTATATAAATACTCATTAAGCAGAATGAACGCACAATGACTAGAAAATACATAAAAAAAGGAAACTGAAGACAAAAAAATCGACGCCATTTTGATATTATTTGTTATGGGACTGAATTCTTTCAAAATCGATATTAGGGGTTCCATTTGATCTTTAAACTTTTGACAAATAATAGAATTTGACGCGTAGAATTTCATTCAGTAGTCAAATTATAAATTTTGTTTCAGGGTCAACATGCTACTAATTTAAAGAACCACATGTCAGTCAAGCATAAAGAGCAGTTTCAAGATGTTCTTTCAGTAAATAAAGAAAATACTGCTCCCGTAGGTCAAAAAAGAAAAGACACTGCTATTGACATAATTAAGATGAACTGTTTAAAACTTGTGACTGTCCATGGCAGACCTTTTCAATTGATAGAGGATAAAGCTTTTCAAGATATTATAGGTCTTGCACAAGACAAGAACGAAGCGAGTACAATCAATATACAAAATATCAAATCGATGATTGCTGACAAGGCCTACGAAATAAAACTGAAAATTTCAAAAGAACTAAGAGACAGACTTGTATGCTTAAAGTTAGATTCAGCAACCTATTTAGACCGTGCTTTTATTGGCATAAATGTGCAGTATATTAAAAACGGCATTATAACCATACGCACTTTGGCGACAGAGGAAGTTTACAACAGACAAACCGGAGAATTTTTAAAAGACACCCTTTTGGACGTGTTAAATGAGTATAGAATTGACCTCTCGCAAATATATTGCATAACTACTGATAATGGGAGAAATTTTAAAAAAATGGCTACTCTCTTGGGTGGTTCATATGATTTAATACACACAAACAGTAGCTCAGAGGATGGAGAAGACGACATTTCAGACACGGAAGAAAACACATTCATATTAAGCGATGAACAAATTAATAATCTTGTTACAGCTTTAAATGAACATACAGACTCATCTTTTAGGCCAAGAACTATGCTATGTGCAGCACACACACTGCAATTAGCTATAAAAGATGGGCTAAAAGACAATTCAAACGTGCAACATGTGCTGCATAGTGCCCGAGAAGTTGTTAAGATATTAAGAACACCAACAATTAGAAATGTCTTAAGGCAAGCTAATTTAAAGAAACCAATAATAGACTGTCCTACTCGATGGTCTTCGACACACAATATGTTGGTAAGATTACTAACTTTTAAATCAATTTGCCTTGATGACACCAACATGAGAACTAGACTAAATGAGTCTAGCTGGCAAATAATAAGTGATTTAGTTGAATGTTTAAAACCACTTTATGACACCACTTTGAATTTACAGAAAGAACAGCTGACTCTTTTCATAGAATGGTTGACATGTAAAGGCCATTTAGAGCAGTGTCGGACGCAAATAAGCCAAACAATGTTACAATGTATGAAAGCGAGGGAAGTGCATTTGTTAAATACAAAACCTATGTTGGAAGTTCTCTACATGGATGTTAGGCTAAATATTATCCTATCTGATGCAGAAGCTGAAAAAGCCCAAAACTTCTTGCTTGAAACCTTAAAACAAATAAACAAAATAAAACGCCCAACGGAGACCATCAATGCGTCTGCTAGTATTGGAACTTCTACAACCAACGATGAATCCATTGCAAGCTACTACGCGCAAAGTGCTAACATGTCATTTGCAGAAAAGATATTGCATGCAACAGAATTGCAAAGAGGTATAGAGCGACAACATGATAGCAGATCAATCGACATTGTTTTGAAAGAAATCAGGAAAATCCCTAGATTACTCAGCACAGAGAATATTCTCCAATACTGGAACAATAAACATTCGTCATAATTATCAGAGCTAGCACTGTGCGTACTGGCAGCCCCAGCAACTCAAGTCTCTGTCGAGAGAACTTTTTCCTCAGTTAAATTTATTTTATCGCCCCTTAGGACAAATTTGAGTCGAAGTGCTGTAGAAAATATTATGGTGATTAGAAGTAACCAGGATTTGTTTGATTGAAAGTCGAATAAACATCTTTTTCAAACATCTTTTATTCTCCTCCTTTACAGCTCTCCATTAATAAATGCATTATTTTGTGGATACACTTGTGGCGTCTATTTCTTTCAATCTTACACAAAGCTTTCGCTACACTAGATGAAAAGGTATAACACTCGTGTATGTCATCTTCAGTGTTGACAGTTTTTTGATTATCTGTATTTATGCCATAATTCGATTCTTCAGCGTCAGATAAATCTGGAGTAGTCGATGCTTCATGGTCCATTAAAGGAGTGATCGGGGGTTGTGGCAATTCTTGTGGTATTTGTTGATCTCCTGAATGAAGCGTTTCATCGCTCAAGCTTTCGTCAGATTCGGGTATAGTTATATTACCTGTAATTAAGAAAACGTATAAAATAAGTATCACAATATAAACTATATTATGGACCTATTAGCGATCGATGATCTAAAATCATTGATCACAAGTAGATCCATGTGTCGGTCGTGTACGGTACGAATTAAATTAATTAACGGTAATTTAGACATCAATTCGAATTATTACATAACATAAAAAATTATACGCCTCGAATTGTGAACCTCCTCTTTTTTGGATGTCGGTTAAAAGTTGGCCGTTACGGGACGCCTGGCAGTCAGCATCAGCTGGCTGGCAGCAGAAGTATAGCATCAAAGTCGATGTAGAATTTATAATTGACGAAAACCAATAAAGTTATGGACTTAGACTAAAATAAATAAAATAAAACCCTACCCTACCTACCTATGTACATTTTTAAAATTCGACGTTTTTTTAAGTTCTCAATGTCCATCCTCCTAATTACATATTCATTTCCCTGTGCGTCGCCACGCTAACACTGTCGATTGCCGTCCGTTTACTAAAAAGCCGTTAAGTGGATAAACTAATTTTGAGTTACGACTTATTACCGAAAACATGAAAAATAATATCCTAAGAAATTGTTTAGACATACAGCTATATTTAATATACCAAACAAAGCATTAAAATGCCCGAAGACCAAACTTGAAACTACATCTTTGCACAAGTAAGCTAAATGTAGGTATCTTTACGTGCCATCAATTTTGAAGGAAAATTGACATGTTTTTGGTTCGTTTAAATTAGTCGTAATTTAAAATTAGTTTATTCACTTAACGGCCTTTTTGTTAACAGACAGGCAGAACAGCCTTCCGATCCGCCACCGTATGACGTTTTACATCAATTTGACCTTGAAAGTGCCCTTTTAGAAAAGACTGTTTTCCTAGGCGATTCAAGTGTTCGATATAGATATCTATACTGACTGATGCTTACGACTTCGTCCGCGTGTTAAGTTATTCCTGCGGGAACTTTTGATTTTTCCATTGATATATCTCCATTCTCAGCCAAATCCGTCCAAAAGTCATTGAGTTATAAATGGCCTGTACCTTATCCAACTTTCTTTTATATAGGTATTTAAATTAGTTGACAGAATAGGTACTTACCCATAGGAAGTTTTGCACATTTGTCCTCTTCGTCTTCAACAGGTTGATAATTTGAATTGTAAAAATATTCTTCCATGTCAGTTTCGCAAAATCCAGATGTGCGCAAAATCCAAATAATTGGGAGTAACGAGTTACGAGCAGCCTATGAATTGCAGCATCAAGCATGTGAATTAAGTTATCACGACGACGCGCGACGTGGCAGTGACAAAGTACCTATAGTTGTGACTTGCGGCGCGGCTTTCCTATTATCTCTTTCTTTCGGATTAATCAGCAATATTTTAAAGATTAATCTCTATAGTATACGGGTTAACCCATATAAAGGGTTAATCAAACAAAGGAGTTATGCGTCTAACCGGTTAACCTTTTAACCCGATTAATGGGTCCCTGCTTCCAGGCAACCTTAGGGCAGAGGAAACTTAAAAAAGAAGTTAAAAGGTACATACTTACACAGTAGATGGCTACGATAGTTAATTAATTTGTATAAGGTGGTCAATAAACATTTATTTATTTATTTATAAATGAACTTTTAAATAAATAAATCTTTGTTGGGAATTACCAAGGACACAGTTAAAATACAAATTACTAGTACAACATTTAGAAACTAAACTGTGACATAAAAATAGCAAACTCTTAAAAAGTTCATCAGTGCCAGGTTCATGGGTAGGTACCTACCTGCCCCCCTAGTCAAGTGTTTTATATTATGGCCAATAAAAATGCACTGAATTTTGAATTGCTTTATATATTTCTGTACTTTACAAATATTTAAACAAGATACAAAAAAAAATTATAAAGAGAACGCACAATATCAAAGTGAATGACAGATGGTGAGTGGTGACAGAGCTGAGAGCTCCATAGAGTAGGTATAGACTATAGAAACCTACCACATATAATATTAGAAATGTCAAATTAGGATGGAGTTACAGGTTGGAGTGCACAACATCTATTAAGTTTAAAGGTTATAGCCATCGATGTTATAGCCACGAATCCGGAGCTGTGTCCCTATTAATGATTAATGCGTTTGATCGCACACACCAAGTTACATACGTTTGATGAATATTGTCGTTCAATAATAATCTTTTCACACCACTCGCTCAACAACGCCTTATTACATGGCCTGTTATCTAAGGTTAAAGTAAGACATTAAATCCCTAGGGTTATAATTTTGTACTGAAGTCCATTATTCCCTAGGGTTATAATGTGATTTGAATTTAGAATCATCGCGCATCTGAAGCAAGATCTGAAGGAAATTCTATTCATTCCAAAGAGGTTTTATTCATAATTCTTATTGCTATATCTATAAAGTCTAATTTCGGTAAACAGAATGTGTTCTCAGCAGGCGCGGCCAACTCGATTTTCAAAAACCGAAGCCGTGGCCCACTAGATTCGCACTGACGACATTTGTTTGTCAAATCGAGTAGGCCACGCTAGCTGAAAGAAGTGGTTGTATCGCGAGGTGTGAAAAGTAGAGTATTCACCGTAGGGGTAATGCTGTATTAATCTTGGGCGCCCCTAATTCCCGCGCTACTCTCAGGATTCTAGATGCAACACCCTCGCTACGCTCGGGAGTTACTCTAAAATCCCTCGTTCCGCTTGGGATTTATCCCGGCGCCCGTGACATAATACATCGCATTACCCCCGTGGTGAATAATCTACTATTAGCGAAAGCGAATGAAAACGCTAACCATAGATTATTCACTTATTTTTTTCTCCCCGCTAAAGATTATAGAAAGAGAATTGAAATATTATAGAAAGAGTTTCTTCCTGGTTCTTCTCGGTAGGAATGTCTTTCCGTACCAGTGGTAAATTCACTCGACGATTCAAAAATACATGTAAAAGTTTATTTGAATAAAAATCTTTTTGAATTTGAATAGACACGAAAAGTATGTAACTTGACTATTATGGGGGCTGATTATTATTATTTAAAACTCTCACCGTAGTATTTAATTTCTTTTATTTATTTGCTCAGTCTGAAGATTTGCTAGATAATATTTTAACAATCTGGTATGGAATGGCATGCAATATTCAGACATACCTAGTTATTGTTATTCTTAGCATAATACATAAACAATACAATAATAACATTACAATGTCAGTATGTCGTGGTATGTACTCGTTACTTACATTTAAATATAAGGGTCGAGTAATAACTACGAGTAATAACTATAATTAATATCCTTTCGTCTGATTGCAAGATAATTAATTGTTCATAACTTCTGCTGGTGATATTATTGTAGTAACAGACTAGTAAAGTTGAAATTAATTTCGTCTGTCCAATGATTTATTGATGTATTGTAATATAGTATATACTTAGTACTTAATAGATCTCTCTCTGCGTCGTATTCCTCATTACTGCGGGTCGTGACCCCGTTCCATTAATCATATAATGGTAGGAGTTTTCTTGTGATAATAATGCGGTGGGTTCCCACGTTCTTCGGCATACGACTCGACTAAGAGTATTTAAACTCATTTTTGTAACGATTACTATCATAGGTATATAGTTAGTGATAATAACAGGGACCGACGGCTCTCCCAGGCACGGAGGAAACGAGAAGGCCAAATTTGAACCTCTAAATTCGGTCACCCATCCAGTTACCGACTTTGGCCAAAGTTGCTTATCTTATAGGCCACTCATTTTTAACTCATTTTATCATCATTATATTTTAAAGCCAGTTTTATATTATGTCAATTGCCGGCTCACTATTGAGCACGGGTCTCCACTCAGAATGAGAATGGTTTGGCCATAGTCCACCACGACCCGGGAATCGAACCCGGGATTTCGTCATCATGCTAACTACTAGACCAACGAGGCAGTTACATTAAGTACCTACCTACATAATAGTAACAAAGATTTGCAAAGTACTAATAAATGCCTGAATCATTTACGATGTAACTCATTCAGCTTTATCAATTGAGTTGACAGCGCAAATTAATTTATTAGACGGGGTCCCGGGTTCAATTCCCTGTTCGTGTAAAATTACAATTCTGATGTTGATTTGTAACTTTTGACTTTAAATTGGATATTATTTAACCTTATTTACATACTTATTACTTCTTACAATTCTATTTACTTCAGGACTTCGTCCGCGTGGTTTAAGATTTTTGTTATTCCCGCAGGAACTCCTTAATTTTCCTGGATAAAAAGTAGCCTATGTCACTCTCCCGGTCCTTACCTATACACTTAGATAATAAGAATTCATTGCCTATACAACAAAAAAAGAATTACCGAAATTGGTCCAGACCAATGAATAGGTCCAGACGTTCACGCGTGATGCCGTGACCAAGGGAAATAGGGATTCATTTTTATATATATATAATACTAGATGATACCCGCGACTTCGTCCGCGTGGATTTATGTTTTTTGATTCCCGCGGGAACTCTTCAATTTTCCGGGATAAAAAGTAGCATATGCCCTTCCCCGGGATACAACCTGTCCTTGTGCCAAATTTTATGAAAATCGGTTGAACAGATAAATTTTTTTGATTCTCGCGGGAACTCTTCAATTTTCCGGGATAAAAAGTAGCCTATGTCCTTCCCTGGGATGTAACCTATCTCTGTAACAAATTTCATCAAAATCGGTTGAGTAGTTGGGCCGTGAAAGCGTAGCAGACAGACAGACAGAAAGACAGACACACTTTCGCATTTATAATATTAGTATGGATAATATAATAAGATATATGATATATTTATATATTGATATTTACTAGCTGATGCCCGCGACTTCGTTCGCGTGGATTGCGGTTTTCGGTTCCCGCGGGAACTCTTTAATTTTCCGGGATATAAAGTAGCCTATGTGTTATTCCAGACTGTAATCTATCTCTGTTCCACATTTCATCCAGATCCGTTCAGCCGTTGGGGCGTGATTGAGTAACAAAAATCCATCCATACATCCATTTAAAATCCATACATCCATACATCCTTACATCCATACGTCCATAATAATTCCATACATCCATACATCCATACATCCATACATCCAAACTTTCGCATTTATAATATTATAGTAATTAATAAGATAGTAAGAAGTATGGATTCTGCATTTTTCAATTGATTAAAAACGTGTTTTTAGTACATGAAGTTATTTGTTTATTTAAAAACCTATCAAACCCGGGATGATTTCTATAATAATTATGCGTTTCTAATTAAAATCTAATTTAAACGCCACTAAATCCCGGGTAAAGACTGTACCTCCCGGATTTTAATTCGAGCCATTAATGGGTCGTAAACAATATTTTATTACCATTAATGACCCGACAGCTCTACGGGGTGCCCTGCGTAATTACTAATTTATACAGAGTGCTTTAAAAATTTAGATTTGGCGACCTCCCGGCGCAGTGGTGAGCGCTGTGGTCATAAAAGAGGTCCCAAGATCTATCCCTGGCAGGGTTGATTTGGGAATTTAGTCTGAAGTTTCACTGGTTTTTAGGCTTCCGTACCTCAAGAGGAAAAAAGCAAACTTCTAGGATCACTTCGTTGTCTGTCTGTCAACCACCTTTTTATCGGGAACGCGTGGAGGTGTCAAGTTTAAATTTATATCAAATAGTTCGGCCTACGTCAATTGGAGCTGTAAAATCAAGCTGATAAGTCAATGCAATAAAAAGATACGGCCGTTTAAGCTGCATATTTTGACGCTCCAGTAAATCAAATCCTTAGGGTACTTCCCATTGACCTAGAAACATGAATTTTGGCAAGAAGCAAGGTAAACACAATAAAAGTGCAAGAAAAGAATCGAAATTAACGTGAGTGAAACTGCTGCCAAAAGCTAGTCATCATACTTACTAATATTATAAATGCGAAAGTGTGTTTGTTTGTAGGTTTGTCCTTCAATCACGCTGCAACAGAGCAACGGATCGACGTGATTATTTGCATGAGTATAGTTGAGGATCTGGACAGTGACGTAGGCTACTTTTTATCCCGGAAAACTTAGGAGTTGCCATGGGAATAAAAAAAAACTTATTCCACGCGGACGAAGTCGCGGACATCAGCTAGTATTTCATAAAGTGTACTTCCGTGCTACTAACTTTAAATTATTGGCTTCAGAGTTTGATTTTAACTTTGTTTGCAATGACCAGTAGGGCTAGCATGCGCACAACGAGTAAAATTATGTTATCTCTATTTGTCTACCGAAGCTAACATAGTTACACATAAGACTGTTCTCGTTACGTCAAAAGTAGTATTTGTTATCTGTTGTATTTTTCTCTACGAACCCTTACATGCCGATCGTCGATTATCTTTTACTTGTAATATACCGCATTTTGTGCGTTAGGGTAAGGAAATTTAGCCGGCAGCGACAACATCTCTCTCTCGTCGCGAGGTATCTCGTTGTACGCATGCTAAACCTGAGGTAACGCGATGCAGCGATCGGCAATAATAATTGATATTACATTGCACCAAACACATCTCTGTGTGCCCAAATATCACGCTAGTGACGGGAACACTATCGATATTTTATGAGCTATCTATTTATCTATACTAATATTATAAAGAGGTAAAGTTTGTGAGTTTGTGACGTTGTAGGGGGTAATCTCTGGATCTACGGAACCGATTTTAAAAATTCTGGTACCAATAGAAAGCCACATTATTTGTGAGTGTCACAGGCTATATAATTATTAACCCGAAAAATTAGGGAGTTCCCGGGGGAATTTAAAAAGCTTATTTCACGCAGAGGAAGTCGCGGGCATCTGCTAGTATTTTATACTTATAATGTAAAAATGTACGATTATATTATTAGACTTAATGATGCCCGATACTTCGTCAGGGTGGATTAGGGTTTTTTGATTCCCGCGGATACTCTTTAATTTTCCGGAATAATAAGTGGCATATGTCCTTCCTCGGGATACAAACTATCCCTATACCAAATTTCATCAAAATCGGTGGAGTATATGGGCCGTGAAAGCGTAGCAGACAGACGGACACACTTTCGCATTTATAATTGCACCAAACACATCTCTGTGTGCCCAAATATCACGCTAGTGACGGGAACACTATCGATATTTTATGAGCTATCTATTTATCTATACTAATATTATAAAGAGGTAAAGTTTGTGAGTTTGTGACGTTGTAGGGGGTAATCTCTGGATCTACGGAACCGATTTTAAAAATTCTGGTACCAATAGAAAGCCACATTATTTGTGAGTGTCACAGGCTATATAATTATTAACCCGAAAAATTAGGGAGTTCCCGGGGGAATTTAAAAAGCTTATTTCACGCAGAGGAAGTCGCGGGCATCTGCTAGTATTTTATACTTATAATGTAAAAATGTACGATTATATTATTAGACTTAATGATGCCCGATACTTCGTCAGGGTGGATTAGGGTTTTTTGATTCCCGCGGATACTCTTTAATTTTCCGGAATAATAAGTGGCCTATGTCCTTCCTCGGGATACAAACTATCCCTATACCAAATTTCATCAAAATCGGTGGAGTATATGGGCCGTGAAAGCGTAGCAGACAGACGGACACACTTTCGCATTTATAATACTAGATGATTTCCGCGACTTCGTCCGCGTGGACCAATTTTTTTTATTCCCGAAGGGAACTCTTGAATTTTCCGGGATAAAAAGTAGCCTATGTCCTTCCCCGGAATACAACCTACCCCTGTACCAAATTTCATTAAAATCGGTTGAACAGATTTTTTTTTGATTCCCGCGGGAACCTTTGAATTTTCCGGGATAAACAGTAGCCTATATCCTTCCCCGGGATACAACCTATCCCTGCATCAAATTTCATCAAAATCGGTTGAACAGATGGGCCGTGAAAGCGTAGCAGACAGACAGACAGACACACTTTCGCATTTATAATATTATAGTATGGATTAGTATGAATGTACAGAAATCGTCCAGTTACAGTTTCGTTGTTTAAGGTATAGATTTACTAGTTATGTAACCTTGACCTAGTTAGTTGACGTGTTAAAAGTTAATTTGTACTGGACATAAGTAAGGACCGCCGTTTTTAACACATTACAGATTTTAATCTGTGATTATTTCCTGATTTTGAGTATGAACTTATAAAGGATTTAAAAATTCCGTTCTATTCCAATGTTTTTTGAAAACAAAAAATAAGCTGGCTTTGTAATTTTTTTCATTTTAAATTTGGTACAGAGACAGGTTGCATCTCGATTCCGGGGATCGCCTTAGGCTACTTTTTATCCCGGAAAACTAACGAATTATACTCTCTATTCTATAGATTTCTAAATCTACGTTACATACTAAGTCGCGGGCTACATCTAGTTTATAATATTAGTAAGATAAAAATCGTTAACGCGGGCATCACTAGCGATTTAATAAATAATTTGTCATCTTCACTAGCGTGGGGTGTAGTTGTACAACTTTTCTAACGTATAAATTATAATCAATCATTTCTTATGACAGCGTACGAAGCGTCCATGACAGAATATCGATAACATTTCACTCGGGCACATCACTAGCGCGATCGCGCTGACGCTGCAGCGAGAAGATAACCTGTTCAAATAGTGATGCGCATTCAATCTACATAAATTATCGATTAAGGCGCTTGCACAAATACTGATAATGGTGCTAAGAGCTGGTGGTAGGTACATTTTGCAGAGGTATATTATTTTGTGGCAATTATCGGAGTAGGCAATTAAGTATATTGATTTATGGTCGCCGCCGCCCATGAACATTTGCAGCACCTGAGGAACCGCCAATGCTTTGCCGGCTTTTGAGATATTTGTTTATCCGCCCTTTGAATAGCCCTATATTGTAGTCATGACATAACATAGAAGAATATTATTATTATTATTAGAGAGTATTTTGTAATTTGTGCTATTTTGAGTTTAGTTAGTAATCTTTAGTCATAATTTCTCATTTGTGTGTTCTTTTTTATGTAAGTACTGCGTGAAGCTATATAAACCATTATTTATTTTATTTTATTTTTAAGATGGAAGCTGGTTCCATAATTTGCAGTGGCAGTGGCAGAATAAATGATAAATGATTTATTTATTTCACATATGTCAACTTGTGTCACTTATGAAACGTTAAGACTCTACCACCGGTTCGGAAAATTAATTCTACTAAGAAGAGCTGGCAAGAAACTCAGCAGTTGCTCCTTTCTTCAAAAAATAAAGAGGTTACAATAAATATAAAATACAACACATACGCTACGAATCCAAGTATTACACTGACTTGTGGTTAGTGGGTCACTGGATGCGAGGCCGGCCAGCCGAAAAGATTTGGAATAACGGTTGGTGGAAAAAGACCAGGCATCCAGGTGGTGAGGATGTTTGTTTCTGCGACGAAAGGTGCGACTACAGAACACGGAAGGTTAGATTGTATAACTCTTCAGAACACTCAGTTTCTCTTTTTAAAAAGACAACACGTAACGTGTTTTCTTTTCAACTTACTATAAGCTATACTAGTAACATACGTTACGTAATAAGTATTTCACTGACTGGATGCGAAGATGATTGCTTCCATGCAATTTTGTCATTAAGTAAATTTGTAGTAAGTAGTACCTAGTACTATCATAATTTTTTACTGCTACAAGTCAACCCTTGAGACTGTGATCTCACCTGATGATAAGTGATAATGCAGTCAAAGATATTAGCGGGCTAACCTGTAAGGGGTATGGCAGTTATATTGAACCTATACTACTAATCGGTTTTTACACGGTATCGTACTGAAACACTAAATTGTTTGACGGCCATCTTTGGTGGTAGGGTGGTAAGTGGTTACTAGCCACAGCCGAAGCCTCTTAGCCGGCCAGACCAGAGAAAATTTAGCTCTGCCAGGGATCGAACCCTGGACCTCCCACGTTAAAACAATAGCGCTCAACACTGCGCCAGGGAGGTCGTCAAAGCTTTTAGTTACAAGTTTTAAAACTTTATAAAATACCTCATCACAGTCCCCACTAGCTCTCCGAGAATATTGTATGAGTATGGACGCACATAGAGGGAGTGGGAGGTGCCTAATGGAATTCAATTTAAATTCATAGTGTTTTATGTTTTTGTAAAGGCAATCGCCACTTTTATTGCTAATAAAGTTTAACGAGCCATTCTGAGGCGATTCTGTAGTTTCGAATAGTAAATACCTACATCAACATGTAAAGTATTTAACTAAGACTTAATTGTAGCAAAACAAAATAAATTCCTCCTCTCCGAATAAAAAAGGTTTTTTTTTATCCAATAGGTACAAGTTAGCCCTTAACACTGCATTCTCACCTGATGGTAAGTGATGATGCATTCTAAGATAGTAGCGGGCTAGCCTGTTAGGGGCATGGCAGTTATATTAAACCCATACCCCTAGTCGGTTTCTAGACGGCATCGTATCGGAACACTAAATCGCTTGGCGGCACGTCTTTGCCGGTAGGGTGGTAACTAGCCACAGCCGAAGCCTCCCACCAGGCCATTAATTTGCTGTCAGGTTCAAGATAAACAAAACATTATCTCGAAGAAAATAATGTACTTAAACAGCATCTGAGTTTCCGGCAAAATGAGATTGTCAGTCTAGATGTCATTTCCTGTCTAGACTCGCGGTGTCTTCAGGTGTATCGATAAAAAATCCGTTAATGTTATCATGCCTAGTACGTAGGTACCTATTTATAGAAAAAAAAATGTGTGATTCCCACGAAATACGAACTTCTAGTACCTAAACGTTACGTAAACGTTATAAAAAATATATAAGTATACTCAGATAAATAAATTGTATTTGTACATGAAGATAAAAATACGCGAAAAGCCAATTTGCTACATGAATATATTATTTTGTAGTTATGTGAATAGTAATCCTACTATTTACCTGTATTCAACAATCTTATCTGTGCGTTGGGTGGAGGCGCCACTGTCTTTTAAAAATCAAGATTTTAAGATCAACACAAAGTAGATTCTGTTAGTTCCGAATTACGCCACACGCACCAATAAGTTCGTCGGAGTGTACTAGATAATTGGATATATATTTGTGAAAAATTATATCTTATGTCATTATAATCCTATTTCGCGACTCCATTGGTTTCTAATGTTTTTGTTTGTTTGTGATTGCCAGTGCTTACACGCCCGGTTGGTTCTGCACAATCGCTTTTAATACAGCAGCGTTTACATCTATATATATAAAATTCAAAGTCCTTACTGACTGACTGACTGACTGACTTATATATCAACGCACAGCCTAAACCGCTGGTCCTAGAGACATGAAATTTGGAGGGTGTGTTCTTTGTGAAGAGTAGGTATCCACTAAGAAAGGATTTTTCGAAATTCCACCCCCAAAGGGGTAAAATAGGGGTTGAAAGTTTGTATGAAAGTCCGTCATTTTTCAAGTTATATCCATGAAACTTGGTATTTCAGCTACCGGTTCAAAATGAAGAAAATACGTGTTTCGCCATTTTTGAAAATTCTACCCCCAAAGGGCTGAAATAGGGGATGAAAGTTTGTATGAAAGTCTTTTATTTTAAAAGTTATTTTTCAAGGTAAATCTACGAAACTTGGTATTTTGGTTTTCGGTAAAAAAATAAGAAGGACGTGTAACAACTTTTAAAAATTCCACCCCCAAAGGGATTAAATAGGGGTTAAAGGTTTAAGAAATTCCGTCGTTTTTCAAGCTATAGCCATGGAACTTGGTATCTATATTATGTGCTTCCGATTAAAAAGGATGAAATACGGATTTCACAATTTTTGAAATTTCTATCCCCAAGAAAGTCAAATAGGGAGTTTGTCCTTCAATCACACCGCATCAGAGCAACGGATCGGCGTGATTTTTTGCATGGTTATTGGGTATAGTTTAGTACCTGGAGAGTGACATAGGCTTCTTTTTTCCCGGAAAAGTAATTAGTGCCTGTGGGAATTTGAATTCCCACAGGCACTAATTACTTTTCCGGGATAAACTTATGCCACGCGGACGCGGACTTATGTTTATGGTTTTTTAGGGTTCCGTAAAGGGTTCCGTACGAGAAAAAGTTACGATGCATCTTGGTTGGTCACAACTAGGTCACTCGTGCCCAGTAGGTAGAAAGAAAGAAAGAAAGCACGTGTATTATTCATATTATAGCCAATCCCAGTATTTCGGTCGTGTATAATTTGGCCCCCTCGAACCACTCGGCGGCGGTTCCGCCCGCATCGCTCTCGAGTTGAAAGATTTACTCCCGTTTTTTAATTATTTTTTAGTGCATTACGATTTGTTTACGTGTAATTTTTAATGAGGAGACTAAATTTAATTACTTTTTCTAAAAAATGATATGAAAGGTGCACATTTCATACCCTGTAAATGACTTCGAAAGTTAAACTTCCCGGCCTAGGCCAGTAAAGAATGTATGTATTTTCATGACATATCATAAGTTTGAATTTGGAATCTTTCTTCTTGAATATCTTGTGTGGTGCTACACAGTTTTAAACGGCGGTTTGAAACAGAGGTTTAAAACAGTGCAGATAGTTGTTATGAAATGTTCTTTGGCCTAAATAGTTCTCTACCGTATTACGCGTTCAGCACTCACAGCGGAAAAAAAATAATTAAAAGTATAATATTTTTATCTGTATAATATTGAAAGACTGGAATTAACTACATACCTAATCGTTATAATTTATTATTTTAAAGTGACGAAAAAATGAGTTCGAGTGAGGATATTATGGATTTAGATTGTACGCCTCCTTTTCTGAGAGCGGAGGCCGAATTAGCTAAAAATAATTTGCTTCCGCCGAAATCCAAAGAAAAGTCACTTGTTTCATTTTTTAGAAAAGCACTATACACACCTCGACCGGGAGAGTATTTCTGGTCTAGTATATAGCCGGCCTCGCGTAGCTCGCTGCTCGGCCGTCTAACTAACACTCGACCAGAAAACGCGTACTTCCCGGTCTCGCGATGTAATGTACTATTGTAGCGAAAACCTAGAAGGAATTTAAATACTAGGTAATGAATGATAGCCCTATTTACTTACATAGATACTTATTTGCTTCTGCATATTTTTATAGAACTTTCTTAAATTCATTGACAAAGTATGCAATGAAGTATGTAGGTAAGTACTTAATTTTGGGAGTTTTTCCCCGAAAATATACTTTTTATGTTTTATTTTTGTATTTCAGATAATTTTTCAAACTGTTGGTTTTTTAAGAAAATATAAAATCAATGTTTTTGCTACCAATTCCAATTCCAATTCCAATCTAGCTTAAGGTGTCCCACGACCGGGCAAATGCCTCCCTCCGATTTTTCCATGACACTTTACAGAGGCGTCTCTAGCCCATGTAGCGCCAGTGTGCAAACATTACCCGAGCGCCCCCTAGTAAGCGCGCGGTCAAAATGGAATGGGTACAAAGTACAAGTTTATTTTTAACCGACTTCCAAAAAAGGCGGAGGTTCTCAATTCCGCGCGTATGTTTTTTTCTATTCTAAACAGACAACAGTTGAATTCGCATTATTCGCAATATGATTGGCAATCATTGAAACAGGTGGCACCGGTGCCGGCACAAGCGATGCGACACTACCTACTACACCAAATATAATCTTTAATTATGGGTTTAGGTTTATTTCGTGTTGAAAAAAAAGTTTAGCGCCTTGCTTTGCTATAATTCGACAAATATAAGAAGAGCTCCAGATACTCTTCATAATGTATGCAAATCGGAGCTCTTTTTACGATGGTCATTGGAAGTGCCGCGGCCGGCCAACGCGCGCGCCGAGTGGGGCTCCGCAGCGAGCGGCGCTCGGCGCCCCCTACACCGCTGCGTCCGTGTGCAACGCACACCCTGCACCATAGGTAAAGACGCCTCTGACACTTTATTCTGTGCTTCTATATGGGCCACTGAGCATGAAATTTGTCTAGTTCATCACGCCACCGTAGCCTCGGCCTACCACGCCAGCTGGCGTTGATGAGTTTGGGGGGTCCAGAACGAAGCAGATCTAGCCCACAAGTCTACTGGCATACGACTCACATGACCAGCCCAGTCCAACTTGAGTGAAGCCGCTGCTCTTTGTGCTATTAGTTTTATTAGTTATCTATTAGTTTTATGCTATTATTTTGCTACCTATGATGCGAAAACTTTTCGATTCCTTACCTATTTATTTCTTTTGTTATTGAAACAAAAAGTCTTATTGCAGACCAAACAACATTATTTTGGCTTCGAAACATTAATTTTCTGCCAAAAATGTGAACAATTTGTCCCAAAACAGAATGATTAATGTTTGGTTGATACAAACAGACAGAACAATTTAAATTTATTGTGTTTTTGTCTGGTTTTTGTAAATTACAATTCACAAACACAATATTGTGATAATGTCACTGAGTGCAGACAATAAAATAAATTAAATACTTGATTGGTCCTTAATTTTATTTTTTTAAATACACCACAAGTTAGCCGTTGACTGCAATCACTCCTGGTGATAAGTGATGATGCAATCTAAGGTGGTATCATGGTAGTGAGTTGAAATAATGGCAGTTATATTGGACCCTTACCCCTTATTGGTTTCTAGACGTCTCCCCTTCTGCGTCGTATTCCTCATTGCTGAGGGTCGTGACCCCTTCCCATTAATCACATAATAGGGTTTCTTTGGAATTTTTTTGGGGCACTTTTGGTTTTCTTGGAATAATAATGCGGTGGCTTCCTTTTCCGCATATAGACAGCATAGCACCGGAATGCTTACTCGCTTGGCGGCACTTCCATTTCGTTAACTAGCCATGGCCGAAGCCGGCCACCAGACAAGACCAAAGAAAATTCAGAAATCATAAATTCCCAAATCGACCCCGGGGATCAAACCCGGAACCTCCCACTTATACGACACCACAGACCACCTGGGGTACACGGGTAGAGTAAATTTAGGAGTTTATAATTTTTGAATGTTCTCTGGTCTGGTCTGGTGGGAGGCTTCGACCGAGGCTAGTAACACTGACCACCCTAGCGGTAAAGACGTACCGCCAAACGATGTAGCGTTCTGGTACAATGCCGTGTAGAGACCGACTAGGGGTATGGGTTTAATATAACTGCCATACCCCGCTACCATCTTGGACTGCATCATCACTTACCATCAGGTGAGATCGCAGTCAAGGGCTAACTTGTAGTGGAAAAAAAATACGCGCCGAATTGAGAACCTCCTCCTTTTTTGAAAGTCGGTTAATAAAAAAGAGGCACAGAGTTGTGTAGGTACGAAATATCGCTACTAAAATTTGGAAGATTTGAGACTCTACAGATCACTAAAATTTGTAAGAGTAGATACTCTAAAGAGGACTAAAACGTGGAAGAGTTGAGACTCTAAGGAGTACTAAAATTTGGAAGAGAAGAGACTCCAAAGAGTTAGAGTATTACAATTTGGAAGAGTAGAGACTCTTCAAAATTTTAGTACTGTACTCTACTAGTGCGCTGTAAAGTGAGTGAACCAATCAACGTAGACAGCACTGTTGTCCTACGTTGGTATAGAATATAGATAGTAGCTAGCTAGTGCTCTACCGTGCTTCTACTATGTTTACTGTACCTGTGTACAGGCCACATACTCGGAATATAGGTACCTAGTATGGAAGTGATAACTGGATTATATTTAGGTGTTATTTCTTGAATTATTGATTCCATTAATCCTCAGTCACGAGATCCTATTTAAATAAGAAAAACCCGAAAATATTATTTTATTTTTTATAATAATATTGTGATTAGGTAAATTATAGTACACTACACGTACTACTACTTTATTAAAATTACTAAAGAAAATAGATAGTTAATTAATAGGAATTAGAGTTAGAATTTAGCAAAAATATTGCTTAGGCATCTTAAAATCTATCTTACATTGAAAGTAGTAAGCTTAGTAAGGTAATAAATTAAGTTTCTAGTTTCATCATCATCATCACTACAGCCTATTAACGTCCCACTGCTGGGCACAGGCCTCCACTCTCATAGGAGAGCGGGAATTAGAGCTTAGACCCACCACGCTGCTCCAATGCGGGTTGGCGGGCTTTAACGACTACTATCATGTTAGTGATAATAACCGGGACCGACGGCTTAACGTGCTCTCCGAGGCACGGGGGTGAAACACCGCCAACTTCCAACTCCGGGCTGGCACTGAGAATTTCTTAATTGAAAAACCCAATACCCAACTTTTATGCCCGACCGGGAATCGAACCCAGGACCTCGTGATCCGCAGTCGACTATGCTAACCACTAGACCAACGAGGCAGTTGGTTTTTTTTTTCTTTTTAGTTTTAGTTTCTAGTTTACTTAATATTAATTAGTTAATTTACAATTTTTTCCGTTCAAATAATTATAATCCTTCATCAAAATGTATAGTTTAAAAAAATATGGTATTATTTAAACAAATAAATTTGGGGTTGCAATTCTAAAAAAAAACTCCCCAATTTAACGTTGTATGTAATGTAATGTTGATTAAGTTAATCAACATACACCCCATTTATTCTAATTTTAAAAATGGTAATAAAAACAAATAAATGACAGGCAAAGGCTTATCTTCATTCATCCTAACAAAAAAAATTGTACAAATAAATCCATAATCTAGGGAATTTTTTATCAATATTTTGACACAGCTAAAAGCACGAACGGTACGCCGCGGCGATATTTAATTAAAGCCTTCAAATAAGTTCAATTGGAAACCAATAACGAAATATAGAATACCACTCACCCTTTAGAAAATAGTCGAAAAGAGATCTCAGTTGATGCCTAATCACACTAATCACTTGTAAAACACTGAAAACTCACTGTATACGTATATTGACACGTTAGGACCGGGTCGGAACATACAACTTTCACGAGTAAAAGCTGACCGCGTACTGGGAGCAGGAATTTTGTTTTGCGGAGTCTTTGGGAGCCCGGTGTGGCCGTGTAATGTCGCTAGGGCACCCGTATTTGCGCCCCTAAGCTCCATCTCATTCTTAGCGTCGTATGCCTAATTTATGAGGGTCCTGACCCCTTTCCATATGAGGGAAATCACACAACGGGCAATTAATAAATTTCTGGAAGATAAAAAGTTCATGCGCATATATTTACGCAAAGTTGCACAGACTACTGCGACAGGACATGAGACCGCTTTGCACGGACGTTATGGCCTGTTTGATCCGTAGTGTGTTTTCACTCTTAGTCACATAATGGTTAGAGTTTTTCTTGTTAAATAATGGGGTATCAGTATGAGAGAGTCCTGACTAAGACTGAGTCTGAAACTAGGAGTTTTTTTTCATACAACTCCACACTTAGTGCCATTTCAAAACATAAAAATATGTTTAACGATTATTATCAGATCTAAACCAGATCGTTTAAGCTATTACAAGACACGAGAAAAGTGTAAAGCAAAATTTGGACCTCCAAAGCCCATCAAACCTCCAAAGTCGAGCCGAACCTTTGGACGTAAAAAGCTGATATTTTTCTATAAAAAACAAGAAATTGTAGTCTTGTGCACCCAACCAAATGTACCGGTGACAAAAAGAAGGTGTCGCGAACTAGTCATGAGAAATTAGTGTAGTTAGAAAAGGCAAAAAAATGTCCAGCGGGGAAATTTCACACAGGCTGAAACGGTGATAATGCTTGTGACGCATTTGCAACGTTATTATAATTAATCATCATAGGAGCCAAACACATTTAAGGAGTTATAGAGCCTGGAACTCCGTTATTAAACTGTAAAACGGCTTTTTCAAATCAATAGTGCTACCGTACATTTTTCGCGATAAGTACCTGAGACCCACAACGCTTCATTTATGGATTTTGCCTGTAAATTATTGTTTTCAATGGTAAAACGGTTACAGTTATGCATTGTTTACTTAATGTATTGCTATCAATGAGTTTTTACCAATTTAAGAATGTAATTAAAATTTTAGTTTATTTTATAGTAGAGCACATTTGTAGGAATTATCTGTAAGATATTTGCAAGGAATCTGCTTTGGCTAGTTAGCTACCAGCAAAGACTTGAAGTCTAGGGCATGATTGAGTAATTTATACATTCTCTAGAATTCAGCTCATTCCCATAACATAAATAAATGATACCTGTATGACGCATGTACATCTTCAATAATTTTATAGAATCGTAAAATTACTTTGTTTCAGACTAATAATTTAAGTCCAAAACATTAAACAACTTCCAGGTAAACTGATGCGATAGATAAGACAGTAAAATTACATAAGCATAATTTACAGTTAAGTAGGTAGGTATATAAAGCTATAAAAACTTAAACTATAGAAACTGCCTGGTGGGAGGCTTCGGCCGTAGCTAGTTACCACCCTACCGGCAAAGACGTGCCGCCAAGCGATTTAGCGTTCCGGTACGATGCCGTGTAGAAACCGAATAGGAGTATGGGTTTAATATAAGTATAACTGCCATGTCCCTTACAGGGTAGCCCGCTACCATCTTAGACTGCATCATCACTTACCATCAGGTGAGATCGCAGTCAAGGGCTAACTTGTAGTGGATAAAAAAACTGCCAACACAAACATCTCAAATCCAGGGAAAATTTCTACCATTGCAACCCAGGCAATGATACCTGTATTACGCAGACACGTGCGTTCCTTTCACAAGGAATCGTGTTACATCAAAAGGGCGCTACTCACACACGCATACCGTGAAAGAGATGTTACGTACTAGAGCGTGCAAGATTACCTGATACCTCCCTGGCACAGTGGTGAGCGCTGTGGTCTCATAAGTGGGAACATCGGGTTCGATCCCCGGACGTAAGGTCAATTCGTGAGCATGTATGGCTTTTTGTAATGTAGTTTCTTGTGATTTCCATAAAAACTGATAGAGCTACAAAAATGTTGTCTGAAGCAAAATGAAAGGCTATTAAATTAACTATAAAATGATATTTAGTTTATTTTGATAAGAGTAATAGTTTTGGAGATATGCTTACCTATTGTGTAAGATAAAGAAAATAATATGCAAATACCGTGTACGTTGTTTTTAATTTTTGAAAAAAAAATTACAGAGTTAGGAAAAACTGATTGAAGCAATAAGAAACATAGTTAAATTACCTACAAAATAGTATTTAGTTCATTTTGATAGCACTAATAATTTCGGAAATATACCTGTCATAGTTAACATGAAAGCAATATTGCTCAAAATTTTATATGTTTTCTGTAATCTCTAGAAAACTATTAGAGCTAGGCAAAAAACTCTCAGAAAAAAAATAAACACCATTTATCCACTTATTTAAAAAGAAATAGTTTTTAAAGATAGGACTAATAATTTCGAATATATATCCATGTAAAAAATTGCTAGAATCCTTTGTTATTTGCAATTTCCACAAAAACTATTAGAGCTGGAAAAAATCCTCGGAAGAATAATTAATTTCACTAAATTACCCACAAAAAAGTCTCATGGTGAATTTAGATAGGACCCATAGTTCGAGAGATATGGCAACCTATATTCCAAGTTTTTTTTTGATTTTTCAACAACCGTGGTAATATTTTTGAATTTTCACAGAAACTACTAGAACTAGGAAAAAAAATATTAGAAGCAAAAATGAACTTCATTAAATTATCTTCAAAATAGTTTTTAGTTTATTTTGATAAAACGAATAGTTTCGGAAATATGGCTGCCTAACTGGAAAAAAAACTAAACCTTTGTAAAATCCGTAAATGTTTATTGTAATTTCAAGAAAAAGTATTAGAGTTAGGAAAACAGCTGTCAGGACTTAGTACAAAGATTATTAATTTACCTATAAAATAGTGTTTAGTTTATTTTGATAGGACAAATAGTTTTCGAAATATACCTTGCTGTTGTGTAAGAACCGGTGGTAGTCATGTAGCCTTAGCATAATTCTACATAATAAATAGAAATTTACCCATAAATGTAACATATTTTTATAACATCCCCTCCTCCCACAACCCCCTTCTCCCCTTCCACAACCCCCCTCCACCTCCCACAGCCCCCCTCCCACCCTCCATAACCCCTTGCCCTCCATCACCCACAACCCCCTCCTCCCTCCCACAACCCCCTCCCCCCTCCCACAACCCCCCTCCCCCCATTATTTACGAAGTATGGTGTTGTTTTGTAGATAGACAGATAAAGATGTCATGATTATTACTATTAGTTTGTTGTATTATAGCATCGATGATTTTCAAATAAAATGTCATGCACATTTTCGATCGTAATATTTCCGAAAGTATTAGGTCTATTGAAATGAAATAAAAAACATTTTGTAGACAATTTTATGAACTTTCATTTGTTCTTGTGGTTTTTTTGCTAGCTCTTATACTTTTCGTGTAAATCACAAGAAACATAAACAATTTTTCAAAAAAATAAAAAATACGCAAAATAAGCCGGCATATTTCCAAAACTATTTGTCCTATCATAATGATTTAAATGCCATTTGGTCTAAAATGGTAGTGGGCTAACTTGTAAGTTGTAAGGGATGTGGCAGGCTTCAACCGCTAAGTACCTAGTTACCATACTGTAGGCAAAGATACCGCCTAGCGATTTATCGTTCTGGTGGTGTAGCGTTCTGGTATGCGCGTAGCTATAGTAGGGACCGATTTTATGGGTGGGTTTAATATAACTGCCATACCCGTATCAGGTATACAGAAATAAGTCCCGAGATATAATTTTCCGAGATAAAAATTAGTCTATGTGTAATTCCAGACTATAATCTATCTCTGTGCCAAATTTCATCCAGATCCGTTTAGCCGTTATGGCATGATTATGTAATATACACCCATCCATCCATCTATCCAAAATTTTGCATAATATAAGTAGTATAGCTAGAGGTCACGATTCTTTGAAACATTTTAAAACATACACTGTGTGTTTTTTTAACTGGGAAAGTATGGGCAAATTCGAAACCATAGAAAGTGTAGGAAGGTCTGCTCCTCCAAAGAAATCATCTCTCTGTCCGCAGAAGAGAGAGACGGGTAGACTGATTGACTGACTCTCGTCACTCTACAAACGGGTTTGGGGTTCGATTCTCGCGTTAGGAAATATTTCCGGACGTTTACTTGTACTGGTTCAATTCGATTTTGTAATGCTGAGTGATAAAAAGTGCTTTCTTATCACAACTACTTTGATTATTATCAATATAAACTATAACTAAATGATGCCCCGCGACTTCGTCCGCGTGGATTATGGTTATTGATTCTCGTGGGAACTCTTCAATTGTCCGAGAAAAAAGTAGCCTTTGTCCTTGGGATGCAACCTAATCCTATACCTACCAAGTTTCATCAAAATCGGTTGAAAACGTAAAGCTTAGCATACTTTAATAGAATTCAGACAAATGCAAATTAAAAATTTTATAAAATTTCGCATCCCGAGGCTAATTTCTAGACATAGGCTAATTTTCATCTCAGAAAATTAAGGAGTTCCCGCGGGAATCACAAAAATCTTAATCCACGCGGACAAAGTAGCGGGCGTCATCTATAATACTTATGCTAGATGATTTACTGTATTTTTAAGTTGTAAGCCAAATATTTGCCTATAATAGAGCGATTCGCTAGTTCGTAGCAGAATGATGGGAGGCTTCGGCCGTGGTTAGCAAAGACGTACCGCCAAGCGGTTTCTACACAGCATCGTACCGGAACGCTACATCGCTTGGCGGCACGTCTTGCACGGTAGAGTGGTGACTTGGTGACGAGCCACTGCCGAAGCAGCAGGCCAGAGATAATTCAAAAATTATAAATTACCAAATCGATCCTGCCGCGAATCGAAGCCGGGACCTCCCACGTGAAGAATACAGCGCTCAACACTGCGCCAGGGATATTTCTCTTCCTTCTTTTCCTTATCTGCAGGGCTAGCATGCGCACAACGAGTAAAGTTATATCTACCCTTTTTCTCGCGTTATCTCTACTTGTCAACCGAAGCTAACATGGTCACACTTATTTGACTTGTCTCGTTACGTCAAAAGTAGAGATAAAAGTAATATTTATTATCTGTGGTAAGTATTTTTCTCTATGAACCCTTATATCAGAGGCAAGTAACCTAAAGGATGCCTTACATGCTGAGTATTTTTTTTCTCGTAATTAACCGGATTTTGTGCATGTACCTAATGTTTTGTGACGTCAATTCTCTTTCCCTCGCGAGATATATCTCGTTGTGCGCATGCTAAGCACAATGGTCTCACATACCTATGCCTTGTCTCGTTACGTCAAAAGTAGAGATAAAAGTAATATTTCTTATCTGTGGTAGGTAAGTAGGTATTTTTCTATGCGAACGCTTACATGCTTACTATTTTTATTCTTGTAATTTACCGGATTTTGTGTATATGATAAATAGGGTAAACGAGAAATTCGCCGGCAACGATGACATATCTCTCTCTTCGCGAGTATCTCGTTGTGCGCATGCTAAGCCTGCTGAACTACATTGGTTGGTAAATAGTAAATACGTAAAATCCGAGCTATTCGTCCCAAAATACCGTAATGCGTAAGGCTGAGTAATGGCGCCAACATTTTCGCGCGCTGCCACTGACAGTTGACGTGTGGCGGCCATTTTGGTAGGATTTATTGCTACCATAAAAATGTATGCTACGAATTTATGCAATCGCTTTTCGCCTTTGTGTTAAATACATGGCGGAACCCATAAAATGCATTTATATGAATAATTGATAAATGGTAATTAAGTACTATTTTATGTTCATTTATCCAATCCGTACTAATATCACAGCATATTATGTACTTACCTATCTATCTATATTCTGTACCTACTGATGTTATAAATGCGAAAGTTTGGATGAATGTTTGTCATTCAAATTGAATAACAAACATTCATCAAAACTAATTCAATCACGGCAGAATGGCTGAACGGAACTGAATGATAGTCTAGGCTAATAACACATAAACCTACTTTTACTGATGCCCGCGACTTCGTCCTGCTTGGATTGTGGTTTTTTGGTTTTCTTTACTCGCGGGAAGTCTAACTTTCCGGGATAAAAAGTAGTCTATGTGTTATTCCAGTCTATAATCTATCCCTACCAAATTTTATCCAGATCCGTCCAGCCGTTCTGGCGTGATTGAGTAAGAAACATCCATCCGCAAACGAAGTCGCGGACATCAGCTAGTAGGTCATATATGGCGATGCGGTACACGCCCACTTTGGCAACCTCCCTGGCGCAGTGTTGAGCCCTATTTCCGTCTTAACCTGGGGAGTCCCGGGTTCGATTCCCGGCAGGGTTAATTTGGGAATTTATAATTTCAGAATTTTTCCTGGTCTGGCTTGGTGGGAGGCTTCGGCCGTGGCTAGTCACTACCCTAGCGGCAAAGACGTGCGCCAAGCAATTAAGCGTTCCGTACGATGCCGTGTAGAAACCGATTAGGGGTATGGGTTTAAATATAACCATACCCCGAACAGGTTAGCCCGCTACCATCTTAGACGGCATCATCACTTACCATCAGGTGAGATCACAGTCAAGGGCTAATTTGTAGTGGTATAAAATAGAGTAACAACTAGTCACTTTTTAATGAAACAAACAAATAATCTGTATTTTTTTATTAATTATATACTTACTCAATAATAAAAAAAATCATTTCAGATGGAATATTTAACACAATATTAATCTAAGTAATAAAATAGTATAGTCCCACAAACGTATCTGACCCGGTGACAGCGTTGATAATATCTATCAAAAATATAACAAAACAGGCATAAAAATTAGTTCCTACTAGATGATGCCCGCGACTTCGTCCGCGTGGATTGATGTTTTTGGATTCCCGCGGGAACTCTTCAATTTCCCGGGATAAAAAGTAGCCTATGTCCTTCCCCGGAATGTTACCTATCTCTGTACCAAATTTCATCAAAATCGGTTGAGTAGTTGGTTGAAAGCGTAGCAGACAGACAGACAGACACACTTTCGCATTTGTAATATTAGTATGGATTTTGGCCACCGGGACAGATATGTTGGTGGGATTAGTTGACTTTCATAAAATGTATGCGTTATATTTTATGAAACATATTTTTTTCATTTGTTATTTCATTTGTATTGCCTAACTAATTTATTAAACCTAGTTTACAATGTGCGTATTCTTGCAAATGACAAATTATTGAGTAATTAAAACACGTTAAAAAAGTGAGCAATTTATTTACTTTCCTAAAAGTATTAAAGATTACTAAAATTATGAATTTTACTATAAATAATTACAATACATTTATTTTTGGTGTCTTTACTAGGCTAAGTCCATAAAGTTAGGTAGGCAATATGTCGTGGTATGGTAAATTTGCATCGGTGACTTTCATATAGTACCTATTTGTTAATCTGTTATTCACTGGTACTATTACTTCAATTTATTACTACAATTGGCTTGTCCCCATGGTGTATTACACCTTGTAAGATTAAGTGTATTACGTTATATGTAATTTACTGATGTTTTTAATTAATTACTTGACTACACTTTATATTGTGCGTCTTTCTGTGGTATATTACAACTTCTAGGCTACGTTCATAAAATAAGTAATTTGTTATTTACTGCTGTTACTTTACTTTTACTATAATTGAGTATTTAATCTGTTATTTACTGGCGTTAAGTTACTATTACTATAATGTATTACTTTGACTACAGTTTACAGTGTGCGCATTTCCATGGTATGTTACAACTTGTAGGCTACATTCATAAAATAATTAATTTGTTATTTACTGAGCTGTTACTTTACTTTTAAAATAAATAAGTATTTAATCTGTTATTTACTGGCGTTAAGTTACTATTACTATAATTAATTATTACTTTTTCTACAGTTTACAGTGGGCTCCCTTCCGCGGTATATTCGTGAAAGGCGTCGGATGCGGGTACAGTCGCCGGCGAGACTTGAAGTCAACTAGATCTTCAATTTTCAAAGGCTGCAACAAAAAGTAATACGTCAATTTAAAAGAAAACCGGCCAATTACGAGTGGTTTTTTTATTCCCGCGACTCATCCGCGTGGATTGAGGTTTTTGGTTCCCGCGGGAACTCTTTAATTTTCCGGGATAAAAAGTAACCTTTGTGTTATTCTAGACTATAAGGTATCTCTGAAATTTCATCCAGATCCGTTCAGCCGTTCTGACGTGATTGAGTAACAAACATCCATCCATCCATCCATCCATCCAAACTTTAGCATTTATATAATATTAGTATAGAGTATAGCTTCTGGAATAACACATAGGCTACTTTTCATCCCGGACAATTGAAGAGTTCCAGCGGGAACCAAAAAACCTCAAACCACGCGGAATTCGTGGGCATCAGCTAGTCTTATTAATGTAGTAGTTTGATGGTTTGTCCTACAATCACGCCGCTAAAAAACAACAGATCTACGCGATTTTTTGCCTGGTATAGTTGAAGAACCAACATAATATAGTTTAGTTGCTTAACTTACCTCCCGTGTCTTCTCTTTCTTGTTTTCGGACTCGTACTGTTTCCCGGCGCCGCCTTCCGCCGTCGACACCACGTATACTGACAACTTTTGTCTGTCCGTAGAGTTTGGACTTACGTGTTTCTGGAACAATTATAACCCCATTCAAAAAAGAGAATCTTTAGAAACCTTAGTATGTTTTTTTATACGACTGCCTGAAAAAAGGAGTATATTGTTTTCAGGCTTCATGTATGTATGTATGTATGTATGTGAGTTTGTATATTCCACCAAAACTTCTATACGCCTGAACCGATTTTGATAAATGAGGTATCGTTAGAATCCCTAGCTTATTCCGGGTGACATAGGCTAGCAAAATTTAATAAAAAATTGATGGGGTGACCATGGTCCCGCATTAAAGACTAATGTTGATTTTTTTTTTCGAAAATAAGATTAACTATAATATAATCATCATCTAGAAAATGATGAGTAGTTCCAAAAATATATGACACTATAGTTCAATATCCAGTGATTCCCAAAAAAATATCATTTAATAAAAATGTGAATAAGATTCCATAGGTAATTAATGACTGTGGTATCGTTACGTAGTAGATAGTTACGGGCTACGGCAGAGCAGTCGTATTTATTAATAATTTTAATTATTCTTAATTTAGTCGATATGTGTTTTTAGTAAAATCTAGCATTATTGCTAGATTTTACAAAAACAACAAAAAAGCTTTTTTTTTAATTTATGTCCTGGATAATGGAGAAGTTTCCTAATTATTAGGGTTACGTACCTCAAGAGGAAAAAAGGAACCCTTATAGGATCACTTCGCTGTCTGTCTGTCTATCAACCACCTTTTTCTCGGGAATTCGACACTCGCCAATAAATCAAAACCTATAGGGTACTTCCCGTTGACCTAAACAAAATATGAAATGAAATGAAATGAATTGAATTGAAACTTCTCCATTCTATGTAAGTATAAAAAAAAACTCAAAATATACACAGACGCATAAAATTTGATCGCATTCAAGTACTTGTATTTGTAGATAAACTTGTAGTGGAATAAAAATAGTGTTATCGACTTATAAAAAGGACTCACGTTAAAGAAGTTGATAAGTTCCTGCTTGGTGACCGTGTTGAGTTCATCGACCTCCACGTGTGGCCGGTCGAAGTTGTACACCTGAAAATTATATTCTTCAGCAATTGGGCATTTTACTACTAGTCATTTATAAATCAAATAATAAGAAGAAAGCATGTTATTTATGTCGTAAAATTATGCAAAACGCTATTCGCTTACATTTCATTTAAGAAAGTACTTATTTGGAAAACATATATTAACACATGTTTAAGAAGTCCATTAAAAGTATGTTCCTGAAAAAAGCTTATTATACTGTTGAAGATTACGTAAATGACAAAGGAGTATGGGTTTGACTCGCTCCAGCAATACTAAGGACAGTTGTTACTTAATGTATTCTACAAATTATATTCAATTTATTATTATATTAAGTAATGAAATAGTAGATTGTTACACAAGGGACGTAAGTAAGCTATTACAGAACAAGATCCAATTTGGCGCCAGTGCGAGCGCAGCTCGCATAGGGCGCTAATGGATCGCGTGCACCCGAGATATTTAGTCACACGAGCGAGCGCAGCGAGCGAGGGTTAATATAGTTCGAGGGTGTAATAGCTACTTGCAACCGAGGTAAGCATTCTACTTTATATCATTCTTGCGAGGTAAATAAAACATTGGTAATGCAAAATCACTTTACAAACAAACTTCACAAACTTTCAGATCAAATGAAATGCCGCCATTTCCATTTTTTTTTCGTAAATAGTTTTCCATTTTTTTTTTTACGGCTCTGGGTTCCAAGGAGGTTTGCATCGTTTGAAATGTATGGAAATTAAATGCCGCCATGTTCAGTGTTTTTTTTTCAGTAAAAAGTTTTCTTACCATTTTATAAGAAAAGAGATTGTTTACCAAGGAGTTTTGCATAGCTTGAACTGTAATGTGAACATTACAATTCAAGCATAGTGCGACGTAATGTTGCCTTGAATTGCAAACACCAACTTACAAGGAGACTTTCCACCATAGTAATCCCTAGTTACTGAGCAAGTATGATATAAATGTAATTTTTTTTTTCAAAAGAGCTACCGCCGAGTTTCTTGCTGGTTCTTCTCGGTAGGAATGGCATTCCGAACCAGTGTTAGATTCACTAGACGATTCAAAAGTACTTGTAAAAGTTTATTTGAATAAAAAAAACATTTGTATTTGTGTACACTAGCTGATGCCCGCTACTTCGTCCGCGTGGATTGAGGTTTTTCGGTTTTTTTTTCGCGGGAACTCTTTAATTTTCCGGGATAAAAAGTAGCCTATGTGTTATTCCAGACTATAATCTATCTCTGTGCCAAATTTCATCCAGATCCATACAGCCGTTGGGGCGTGATTGAGTAACAAACATCCATCCATACATCCATCCATCCAAACTTTCGGATTTATACCTAATATTTATATGATTTATGATTTGATTGATTTATTTGATATCCAGGGACCTAGATAAATACAATTTGAATCCAAATAATCGCATAATATGGAGGAAATATTCTCGAATTACAAATTATTTTGGTATAAGGTTCGTATGGGCAATTCACCCTCCGCCGGCTTAACCATGATTACCGCTTGTACTGATATTTTACATGTAATGTAAAACTGCCTCGTTGATCTAGTTGTTCGACTGCGGCCGGCGAGGTCCCGGGTTCGAGTCCCGGGTCGTACCATAATTAAGTGTTGGGTTTTTCTGACTAGAAACTCTCAGTACTAGCCCGGAGTTAGGAAGTTGGCGGTGTTTCACCCCCGTGCCTCGGAGAGCACGTTAAGCCGTCGGTCCCGGCTTATCACTAACATGATAATATAGTCGTTAAAGCCCACCAATCCGCATTCAACTGAATTTATACATACGGGTGTCTCTTATGTTACGTCATGTTTTGACTTTGACTCTACCACCGGTTCGGAAAGTTCTGATGAGAAGAGCTGGTAAGAAACTCAGCAATTGCAGGAGCAGTGTGGTGGGTCTATGCTCTAATTCCCTCACTCCTATGAGTGGAGACCTGTGCCCAGCAGTGGGATGTTAGTGGGCTGTAGTGGTGATACTCACCTGAGCGGTGATCTCGCTCCACAGTTGGGACGCTTTGCTCGCCAGTCGCTTGGGCCTTTCTAGTCTTTGAGCCGCGAGAGACGCGCGGTGCTTTAGAAACTCTTCCTCTGTCATCTTCTCCAGATACTCCTGTGCAGAAATTAGGTATTTTTGTTTTATTTCTTCATTGGGTTTTTAAGTATCGCCGGGGGGAAAAAAAAGAAAGAAAATTAGTGATTCAACGAACTTACAAAGTGAAGTTCCATCATAATTATATGAGTCGCTTCATTCGAAGATATAATTTATTTAACAGGTAGTTTCTTAACCTACTAGCAACAAGCGCACGCATTAGAGACCATTTATTTTGGTATAAAGACAAAATTCTCCCACCAAGCCATCCCCTCCTGTTTACCAACAGGCAATTTCTCTCATTGGCTCATTGGAAGAAAGAAAATCTATTTACCATAACCGGTAATCTTTATTTGCTCAACATTTATAAATCAAGTACAAACAACAGCTGTGTACAGTTGTTGTTGGGACAAGCGTACGTCAACGAATGCATTGCGGGCATAGAGGTAGTATAGCCTATAGAGTGCGTGCTTCTAAGCAGGAACAGTAGGCACGGGTAGGAACATAGCATCGTTCCGTCAGCAAGCCCTTTAGTCAAACAAACGCTAGCGCTGAGAGCGGCCATCGCGAACTCGGGATCGAAATTCCGTTTTTAAACTTGATAAATGGGTAAATGTGTCATAGAAACATGCAAACATGATACTAGTTATCATAATAAACATAATTCCAACATCACATTTCACCGGTTAGTCATATTTTTTTAACTTTCATGTAAAATAGAAATACGTGTCGCGGGGGTGATACAGACGTGGGACGCAAGGTAACACAATACCGCCCGCACCGCCCCGCAACCCCGCTACGATAGCCGACTGTTCACCGAATCGAATAGTGATGTGATACTTTCGACTCGGGCGCCGGCACAGATATCGGTGTTCCCTGGGATTACAACAGAGAAAATTGTCAAAATTTAAAAAAGTTAGCGCCATATGTTTTGAAATTCGTTATTGTTGATCCGATTTCGTTCAAATTACGATTCAATTTCGATTTAGGGTTCAATGAGATCATAAATTTTAAAAGTCAGCGCCAGATTGAAATTCTTTGTTAGTTAGGAAAATTTTCTTCAAAATCGATATATTTTGGGGTTCCCTGAGATCACAAAAGAGGAAAATGTACAAAGACAGCGCCATATTCAAATTTTTTGTTATTGGGCCGATTTCGTTCAAAATCGATATTTAGGGTTCCCTGAGATCACAAAAGAGGTATCTGTTACCAAAATTAAAAAAGGCCAGCGCCATATTGAAATTCTTTGTTATTGGGCCAATATTGAAGAGTTCCCGCGGGAATAAAAAAACAATCCACGCGAACGAAGTCGCGGGCGTCAGACGGACGGACAGACAGAAAGACACACTTTCGCATTTATAATATTAGTATGGATATACGATCGATCATTAAAAAATATATCGGCTTAATCCGCGTGGAATAAGTTTTTTTTAATTCCCACGGAACTGCTTTAATTTTCCGGGATAAATATCACTCTTCATGTCCTCAACTATACCCATGAAAAAAATCACGTCTTGCGTTGCTCTATTGAGGCGTGATTGAAGGACAAACCAACAAACAAACACACTTTCACATTAATAATATTAGCATGATAGGGTACGAACATACACAAACAATACTATACCATACCGTTCAGATGTTTTATCGACTTTGCACTTGCAGCGCACTATTGCCCATCCCTATTTTTACATGTCTATAAATATTAGTAGCTATAGTTCATATAGTTCACTTGCCTACGCCGCGCACAAGGAGTGCGGTGCGATAGTACTACTCTATACCTTATACTACCTCTGTGATTGCGGGCATTGCGTCATGATTGAAGAACAAACAAACACACTTTCGCATTTATAATATGTACATTATTATATAGTATATTTATTATTACTATGCTATATTTTTATCAGGTCTAAAAATGCAAAATAACAATTTTGTGTATTTCAGATAAAATTGTATTCAACAAGAATCGAACCTGCGACCCCTCGATGAAGCTCTCTATCCTCTCCTCCAGGTATGCAGGGTGTCTGTCGCTCTGGACTATTATCCTCAGACCCTGGACGCCGTTCGATCGCCTCACACCACTGAAAACTATATAGCCGAGCTGCTCCTGAAATAATAGTTCATTATATTGCTAGTGCGGAAAGTATCTGACTTCAGATCAGAAGGTTGCGTGTACAAATCACGTCGGGGTCACCACTGTAGCTATAGTTTCTCTTCTCTCTCAACCAAAACGAGGAGTCAGATCCGCTATATTACAATACTAGCGAATACCCGCGACTTCGTCCGCGTGGTTTGAGGTTTTTTGGTTCCCGCGGGAACTCCTTAATTTTCCGGGATAAAAAGTAGCCTACGTCCTTCCCCGGGATACAACCTATCCCTGTACCAAATTTTATCAAAATCAGTTGAACAGATACATTTGTTTGATTCCCGCGGGAACTCTTCAATTTTCCGGGATAAAAAGTAGCCTATGTGCTATTCCAGACTATAATCTATCCCTATGCCAAATTTCAGCCAGATCCGTTCAGACGTTGGGGCGTGATTGAGTAACAAACATCCATACATCCATACATCCATCCAGACATCCATCCAAACTTTCGCATTTATAATATTTATTTGATAGTCGATGTGAATTTATGTATTAGATACAGACTGCTGTTTGTTGTTTATTAGCTACTAGCTTTTGGCCGCGGCTTCGCTCACGTTAGGTACGATTTTCGTACCCCTAATTTCACAACCCTATTTGGATATTTGAAAATTCCAACCCTAAGGGGTTGACTGATTTGTCAACGCACAGCTCAAACCACTGGACGGATCGGGCTGAAATTTGGTAAACAGATAGCTATTATGACATAGACATCCGTTAAGAAAGGATTTTTTAAAATTCAACCCCTAATTGGGTAAAATAGGGATTTGAAATTTGCGTAATCCACGCGGACGAAGTCGCGGGCAAAAGCTAGTATTGATAAGACCTTTACTGTTTTTTTTATTCCACTCCAAAATAGCCCTTAACTGCGATCTCACCTGATGGTAAGTGATGCAGGCTAACTTGTTAGGGGTTCCTACGGCAGTTATCTACACGGCATCGTAACGGAACGCTAAATCGCTCGGCGGCACGTCTTCGCCGGCGCATTATGCATTACCTGTGTCCTGAGCACGTGGAAGCACGGTTCGCTGAGCGCCTGCGCGAGTAACTCCAGCGTGACGTTGGCGCGCGTCTGCCGCACGCCGCACGCGTAATACAAAGACGCGCACGACGACTTGTGCACAGAGTTCTCTATTTCACGGAGATACCATGAACCTGTCGAAGATGTGATATTTGATAAATAAACTTTAAAAAAAAACAAATACTGTAATGTTTATAATAATTATTAACAACCAACTTATAATTAATAATCTAGCACACACTCATACACATGCATACTTGAACAGTATACTGTAACGAAATGATTAGATTTGATTTGAAACTATTATGTAATTTATGTTGCGAGTGCGGAAAGAAGAAGATTATAACACAGTGAAAATTTCAATACCCAATTCTTTCTGTAAGGTGATCACAATAATTTGGACATAAAAATTTATTACCGCACTAGTGCAATAATGTAATTTTACCACTGTGTTTCAGTACGTAGACAGATTTATTGTGATAGACAGCGATGTATTAAGAGCCATTTTAGGTGAAAATGTGTAGAAAAAGAATTTTTTTCGTTGATTAACAAGAAGAAAAAGTCATAAAGTTAACTAAATTATAACGAAGACAATAATTATGAACCACACTAGAGCAACTAATTAAGAACCTCTTCAGTTAAAAGTGGTATTTTAATTTTTACCTTTTTCTATTTCGACTTCTCTGTACAACATGAGTTGCTGTGCTAGTAGTGGTGTTGCGTCCTTTGGTAATCTGCAAAATTATTTATGTGCAGTATTCAAGCGGCTGCAAACATATCTTTAAAGTACATTTTATCGCACTAGTGTTTTTTTTAACATTATTATTAGTTAGTAACGGAACAAATATCGACTTGATTATATTTTTCATAATTTAATTAAGGATTTGAATAGTGACAGGCTACCTTTGTCTAGGTTAAACACAGAATTCCTCGGGATTAAAAATCTAAACCCACAATTAAGTGTAGGGTTTTCCTGACTAGAAATTCTCAGTACTAGCCCGGAGTTAGGAAGTTGGCGATGTTTCACCCCCGTGCCTCGGAGACCACGTTAAGCCGTCGGTCCCGGTTACTATTACTAACATGATAATAGCCGTCAAAGCCGTCGTCGAAGCAGCCTGGTGGGTCTAAGCTCTAATTCCCTCTCTCCTATGAGAGTGGAGGCCTGTGCCCAGCAGTGGGACGTTAATGGGTGTGTTCTTACCTTGGATGAAATAAAGACGGGATAGAAAACGTAAGAAAAATGTATGAAATCACGTTCGACTAACTTTTGCGGGGCGAGGGGAGAGGGCCTTGTCATTTTTCTGCCCAGTTATTGACACTAGTGCATGAAAAAGTCGTTCACTATGACAACACAATATCATAATTAATGGTGAAACTGCAACAGTTCGCGGCTAGAGGGGTAAGGTGAATATGGCCGATATCACGCCTAATATTTTAATTAATTATTAAATAGAGGGTCTTCCAAAACTGACTTTATCCGAACAAAAGAAAATACCACGGTCCAGTGTACAGTGTAAATACAAAAAAATCGTTTCTAAAAAAGGCAATCTTTGAGGCATGCTCATGGTCAACAGATGCACATCAGATGGTCAAAATCGTCGAAAGCACACTTTGTCTATGCCTAATCAGTCGTTAAACCATGTAGCGCCAAGGATTAAAATTTATTCCAAGAGTAGATTCGGATCATGCTACTCCCTCCTTAGTCTGTGTTTATTAATACGGAATTTAGTTAGACGACACTAAAACCTTGGATTAAAATTAAACTCGCTCTAGTCTAAGTTTATTAATAACAGTGCTAAAATTCACATCCTCGGTTAGTTTTAAGTTTGATAACTATTTTAAAATAAAGATTAAAGAAAAAAAGTGCGTTGACATTTGATGACGTCACAACTGTGAATTTTATACAACAAGTCCATACTAGAAGCGCGTTTTTAAGTTTGTTGTTTTTTTGTTGTTGTTTTGTTTTAGAGTTGCTGATTTGATTGAGTTGTCATCATACCTATCCTCCGAGGTTCTAACTCATACATATGGAGGGTTGAGGTAAGGAGTAACATATCTTATGGGAGAAAAGGTGTCCAGTGGCGCTGGAGTAGGCAAAGAGTATGGTATGAATCAAATAATCAAATAAATATTATAAATGTGAAAGTTTGGATGGATGTATGGATGTATGGATGTATGGATGTGTGGATGTTTGTTACTCAATCACGCGCCAACGGCTGAACGGATCTGGCTGAAATTTGGCACAGATGTAGATTATAGTCTGGAATAACACAAAGGCTACTTTTTATCCCGGAAAACTGAGGAGTTCCCGCGGGAACCAACAAACCTCAATCCACGCGGACGTAGTCGCGGGCATCAGCTAGTGTAGCAAATGTAGATGAACTGAAGTATGCCGAGCTAAAAAATTTAATATTATTGTCGACTAAAATAGTTAATTATTGAAAATTTCAACAACTTACGTTGTACAAAATAATGATGAATGTTTTCTTTCCTTGTATATTTCTCAAACCTACTCTAATAATATTTGGCGCTTCCTTTTAAATTTACCTTGATGCTAATGTGGCGCCCCCCTATTTAATGCATTTCGACGGACACTTTTTATATACAGAGATGTTACTCCTTATCTCTACCCTCCATACTCATACATACTTGTTCTCTATAGCGTCAGCTACTGAGAGCGCCCTCTCTCGCGTCAGATTACCGAACATGAGTCCCTCCACGTGCACTTTGCGGACCAGCTGGGCTGTGAACTCGTCCAGCTGCTCCGGAGTTATGCCTGACATAGACAGACAATACAGGTCTTACATCCTTACTAATATTATAAATGCTAAAGTTTGTGAGTATGGATGTATGGATGTTTGTTACTCTTTCACGCCAGAACGGCTGAATGGATCTGGATGAAATTTGGCACAGAGATAGATCATTATAGTCTGGAATAACACATAAAGGCTACTTTTTATCCCGGAAAATTAAGGAGTCCCCGCGGGAACCAGAAAACCTCAATCCACGCGGACGTAGTCGCAGGCATCAGCTACTAATTATATACATATTATAAAATCACCTGGTGGGAGGATTCGCCCGTGGCTAGTTACCATCCTACCGGCAAAAGATGTGCCGCTAAGCTATTTATAGCGTTCCGGTACGATACCGTGTAGAAACCGAATAAGGGTATGGGTTATTATAACTGCCGTATCCCTAACAGGTTAGCCCGCTACCATCTTAGACTGCAACATCACTTATTATCAGAAGAGATCGCAGTCAAGTTTTTTTATTCCACTACAAGTTCGTAGTGGAATAAAAAAAAATACAAGACTCACTTTCAGCCGCGTCCACCAGTTGGCACCTCGTCCACACCAAGTCCGATAGACTCAGAGCCTGTTGGTATACCGCGTGCTGGAACAATATAATAATCAGCTGTTAATACCAACTTCTCTTATCCATCGATATATATGTAGATGGGCCCGTTCATAGACAGAAGTTGGGCGCCAGACTTGTGGTGCATGCACCTCACCTGTATAAGCCTGTCCTTGTCCCCGCCATAGCGCTGTCCCGCAGCGCTATGGACAAGGTTTCAGACCAGATAGCGTTAGTAAAATAGGTCCGCATTCTTTTTTCGACAAGGCCCGTCTATGTTAATTGAGGTCGTTGCACCAAGTTTTTTTCGCCTCATCATAATCTTCTGACATGCACTAGACAAAGTCGCCAGAACGTATACGTCAGATTTCGTCCGCGTGGTTTGAGGTTTTTTGGTTCACGCGGGAAATCTTTAACTTTCCGTGATAAAAAGTTGCCTATGTGTTATTCCAGATTATAATCCATATCTGTGCCCAATTTTCATCCAGATCCGTTCAGCCGTTTTGGCGTGATTGAGTAACAGACATCCATCCATCCATACAAACTTTCGCATTTGTATGGACGGATGGGAAAATCTTCACGAGAGTGAAGGAATAGAGATCACCAGCTTGCAACAGATTGCTTAAGGAACTCTTTAATATATATTATTTCAATACAAAATACAAAATCTATATTACGGAGTTCCTTAAGTAATGATTAATCTACTCTCAGTGCGGCAGTTAGTTCCATGGGTATGCAATCAGACACGACCGGAGAAAGATCAGGCTTTATGTGGACTCCATTTTCAGCAAGTGTAGCATGAGAAGAGTGAGGGAATAGAGAGTCAATTCCCTCACTCTAACTTGTCAATAAGACATACCTGGTAAGGTTGCTCGGCCTCAAAGTTCTTGATAGCTCGGATGTGATTCTCTTTCATGATCTCGAAGCGTTGCGGATCAGCTTTGAAGTTGACGATGTGGTCGATTATCTTCTCTAGAAGGACGTGCTGTTTGTTGTCGTAGCCGTCTATCGTTATCTGAAAGTCGCATAAGAAATGGTTTAGCAATTTCATAAAGAACAAGTGATAATCAAATAGATTGATGCTGAGATCTATGGAGCGTACTTTGACTTGACTCAGACTTTACTTAGAGTTAAAACGAGATAGACTTATGTGAGTAACATAAATCTGTCTCGTTTTAACCAAGTCTTAAGTCTAAGCAAAGTCAAAGTCGCTCTATAGATCTCACCCTGAAAATTAAACCGACTTCACCACAAACTTAACAGTCCATATTTTGAAAACTACAGAACCGATTTTGATAAAACTTGCGCTGTTCCCTATTATACTAAATATTATAAATGCGAAAGTGTGTTTGTTTGTTGGTTTGTTGGTTTGTTGGTTTGTCCTTCAATCACGCCGCAACGGAGCAACGGATCGACGTGATTTTTGGCATGGGTATAGTTGAGGACCTGGAGAGTGACATAGGTTAATTTTTATCCCGGAAAATTAAGGAGTTCCCGCGGGAATCAAAAAAACTTGAACCAAAACTTGAACGCGGACGAAGTCGCGGGTATCAACAAGTGTTGAAATAAATGTAAGCCAATAAAAAAAAGAATGGTCACAATCCGATTAATAGAGTCGGAGAAAACCGCGGACAAACATAGGTACATACATACATACACACAACTATGAAATTTTGTATGTTTGTTTGAAAGTTCTTATAGAAATTATATGTGAATATTTTGCAGTTCCAATAATATTAAACACATACGAGTCGAATTGTTAACCTTCTTTTTTGAACTCGGTTAAAAATAATAACTTTTTCGATATCTTTGGGAGTCCGCCATATTGAATTTTGAGTGACATCACTTAGCTAACCATGCATTGTCATCCAAACCCAACTCAATCGGTTGGGGATAACTATTTTAAAATTCAGTTGCAAGATTTGATCTAAACAAACACACATACATTGTGGTCAATTCTGTATAACACAATCTCTAAACTAAAATGACAGCTTTAAATCTAGTTCTGTCCCTTTGCGCAGGGAGTATTATAGAAGGGTTAGCAATATTTTTAATGCTGTCATTTAGTTTAGAGATTTTGCACTACAGAATCAGCCCCATTCATCGATATATATGTAGGTACTAGATGAGCCCTTTCATAGAAAAAAATTGGGCGTCCAACCTTTAGAGCACGCTCCTAACCTGTATAGCCCTGTCCTTGTCTTCACCATAGCGCTGTCCCGATTTTCAGACTAGATGGCGTTAGTATAATAGGTCCACATTCTTTGTTTGACTGGGCCCGTCTATGTAAATTGAGGTCTTTGGCCCCATTGCAAGTTAAATAAAGTTATAGTATAGCTTTCATTTAAAGCATTAAGTTATAGTATAGCTTAAAATTAAATTATTTTGGATTTTGTTTAAATATTGTAATAATAATTTAATTTACCCAATAATAATTTATTTAACCTAGCCTACCTGAAATTTGCACACCATTTAGTTGAATGTTCTGGCTTCTCTTTGACATTTCTTACCATCAAATACCATTGTATAACATTCTTTGCAAATAAATGATTATTATATTTATTTACGCGTTCGCGTGGATTGAGGTTTTTTGGTTCCCGCGGGAAATCTACAATTTTCCAGGATAAAAAGTAGCCTATGTGCTATTCCAGACTATAATCTATCTCTGTGCCAAATTCCATTCTGATCCGTTCAGCCGTTCGGGCGTGATTGAGTAACATACATCGATATGTCACCGTAAGATTGTAAAAACCGTTAGATTATAATCTAACTCGCGAAATTGTAAACTGTCGAATGATTACAATATAACGGATTATTTTTCGGTAGATTGTAATCTGTTAGGTTTATTAACCCGACATAACCTAAGTGCCCGGCACGGCCGGGCACTACTTGATTGTTTATGTCGAACCCTAACCTAACCTACAATAAAGAGACAAGAAAACGTAAATACAATGAATATTTCAAAAATTGACACTTAAAACATTGAACGGTTCACAATCTTTCGACTGTTTACAATCTATCGAAAAAAAAAAGCGTTAGATTACAATCTTACGGTTTTTACAATCTTACGGTGACAGATACATCCATCCAAACTTTCACGTTTATAATATCAGTATAGATATAGATTTATTTATTTACTCACACTGAGTCCATATTTAGCGTTGCCCACACTCCACCGCAGCCCGGCTAGTTCTGCGGAGTAGGCGAACTGTTGTAGAGAGTCCCTCAGCAGCAACACCCATACTGAGGTCAGGTTGCAGTTTATAGGATCCGCGTACGCCAGGGGGCTACGAAATGTGAATTATTTAAAAAACTCAATTTAAAAAAAACCACTACAATTACTTGTACAACGTTGAAAATTTGCAAGCTTTTGTAAAAAAATAAATTGAATCGTTAAGTGAATCTACCACTGGTTCGGTATGCCTTTCCTACCGAGAAGTACCAACAAGAAACTAGGCGGTTGCTCTTTTCAATTAAATATCACTTGCTTTAAACGCTGAAGGAAAACATCGTGAGGAAACCTGCACGCCCGAGTTTTTCATAATGTTCTCGAAAGTGTGTGAAGTCTGCCAAGCCGCGCTTGTTCAGCGTGGTGGACTATGGCCAAACCCTTATCTTTCTGTAAGGAGACTCGTGCACAGTTTAGTGAGCCGGCAATGGATTGAAGCGTTGATGATTAAAAACTTTGCAACTGTTTAAAGTCAAAGTCACAAGATTGTCACCTATTGAACTCACCTGACCAAATCCAAAGTGATGAAAGCCTTTGGCAGCAAGAATTCACTGTCCCGTTTGTACCACAGCCTCATCAGAGGGGTGTCCTGAAAACCAAAAAAAAAACTTTTGGAATCGATTTCGATTAAGAAAAAACTAATTGAAACTATACCTACTCAATATAAAGACTTATTAATTGACTTCTTTTATTGTATTTAATGACTTATTTAATATCTTAGTCTTATTGACTACAACTATTAGATTTCACTAGTGGTTCGCCCTGAACTGAGACCTCGCGGTATCCATAAGATAGTTTTAACTATATATTGTAATAGTTTTTTTATTCCACTATTCTAACGTCCGGTCTATTATTGGTAAGCACAAACGAATAAACTTTTTATAGAGCGTCATCTATTGACATCATTGTGAAGTTCTGTTAAAAATACTGAAGCTCATTAATAATTAAATAATTTTGTTTCCTTACAATATTTATCTAATTTTAGTATTTGTTGTTCAAGTACAGGATATAATTCAAATAATTGATCAAGTTTCAGGCCCAGCCTTTCAGAAAATTGAGAGTTCTGGGGTCAAAAGTGAGAGATTAGGGTTCCGTAGTTGCCCGGCACAACGAAATAAGGACGTAAAAATGAAGTAGCATGAAATGAATACCTTTATAATGGCGGGCGCAATGGCATCAGCTGTGGCGTCAGGGCTGGTCTCCAGGTCCAGCTTCTCGGGGATGAACTCGTTGGGAGGAGGCAGGTGAAGCTCCTTAGGGGCTTTCGCTGACTTCCACTCCTGGAACAGTTATACTCATCATCAGTCTTAGGGGATACCGTCTGGTACAGCCAGTTCTCTTGGGATTATAATTGGGTATATTTTATAATTTAATATAAAAAAATATTTTTAAACAACCGACAATTCGATAAAATTTATATGGGACCACTTGGGAAGTATGCCCTTTCAAATAAAAAAAGAATCATTTAAATCGGTCCACCCAGTCAAAAGTTCTGAGGTAACAAACATAAATAAAAAAAAAACATTCGAATTGAGAACCTCCTCCTTTTTTTGAAGTCGGTTGAAAATACAGTTGCTCGAAAAATGCACCTATAGCGGCAGTAAACAGGGCTTCTTTATTTTTTTAAATGTTTGTACGTCCACTTCACTTCTAAATAAAAAGTTTTCTTCCAAGAAGGTAATATCCATAAAGTATTGCATAGTGATATAATGACATTGTATGTAGAAAACTTTTATATTTAAACTAGCTAATGCCCGCGACATCGTCCGCGTGGATTGAGACTTTTCGGTTCCCGCGGGAACTCTTTAATTTTCCGGGATAAAAAGTAGCCTATGTGCTATTCCAGACTATAATCTATCCCTGTGCCAAATTTCAGCCAGATCCGTTCAGTTGTTCTGGCGTGATTGAGTAACAAACATCCATCCATCCATAAATCTATACATCCATCCATCCAAACTTTCGCATTTATAATATTAAGTATAGAAGTATTACTATAGTATATTGTGCTTTCAGTTAAAAAATAAGAATTTTATGATCTTCACCGTTTCTTCTTTTTTGAGAACCTAATTCCACGCGGACGAAATCACGGGCATACGCTAGTCGCTAAATCATAATTCATTTTTGACATACACATAATCCCAATAATTGTAAGGAACTCTAATAACGTACGTTAAGTCTGTCCTCCTCGATGTCCTCCTGTAGATACTTGGTGCCGTACCACGGCTCGAGCTGCGTGCATTTCTTCTCGAAACATCTGCAACAATTAGTATTCTCTAAATATAAAACATTTTCAAAAAAAAACCTTCATTGGGCTCAAATGTTCTTTTGGATGGATGTTCTTGTTTGGGACACCGATTTCTCCAAAGGAGACGGTCCAGATTTGTATGGGGCGTGGGACTGGACTTGTACCAGTAAGTAGTGAAAAGAAAGAAAATATTGAACCAGCTTTGATTTTTTTAATCTACGAATTCGTGCTTATTTCTTAGTGGAGAAATTATTTAATCTTTCTACGATTAGCGACACTAAAAATGAGTAGGTGAGGTGGTGGATGGTGGATTCATATTTTTGACGTTTTCTGTCATGTGTCAAATGTTATGAGGTCATTGATCGCCACTGTTGCGGAATGTAAGAAAACTATAGTCCCACAAACTTATGACATTGGACACATTTCGCGCCTACTGCCTTATAGCTCTACGGCTGAAGGGCGCCATCTTTGAAACATATCGAAAAACTTGAAATACATTTTATATTTTGCAAGTTACTTAGTTTTTCTAATTTATTTATTTTAGTAAAATCTATGTATTTTCTTTTATTCATGATAAAGTGTACGAAACTATACCGGAGGCCCAATTGCATAAGAAAATCGTAATCATTTGACAGCTTAAAAGTAAAATCTATTACTCGAACTGTTTAAGGAGTTCATACATGCTTTGTGAATTGTGACGTGCAGGCATCTATGAACTCCATAAAAAGGTCGGACTATCCGTCTGACAAACGATTACGATTGCCTTACACAATCGGGGGGCTGAAATGAACCTTCTCCTTTAATGAATGAATGAATATTGTTTGTATTTGTGCCTGATATGTTGTTTTGGCACCAACGACCACAATTTACATAGACTAGCCCTGTCAAATAAAGAATATGGACCTGTTGTACTAACGCCATCTAGTCTGAAAAGCGGGACATCGCTATGGTCGGGACAAAGACAGGCTTATACAGGTATGGAGCGCGTTCCACAGGTCGGACGCCCATTTTTGAAATAAAAACTTCTTTAGGCGCGTTTAGCACTTTTTGTTAGGCCTAGGGGGTAAACTTGTGGATTCGCGTCACCTTCACTGACATGCACGCGAACAGCGACATGCTCGAACGTTGTTCTACATTCGAAATTAAACTTTAATGCCTTAGTTTTAAGGTTTATATTTTAACTAGCGAATGCCCGCGACTTCGTCTGCGTGGTTTGAGGTTTTTTGGTTCCCGCGGGAACTCCTTAATTTTCCGGGATAAAAAGTAGCTTATGTGCTATTCCAGACTATAATCTATCTCTGTGCCAAATTTCAGCCAGATCCGTTCAGCCGTTGGGGCGTGATTGAGTAACAAACATCCATACATCCATCCAAACTTTCGCATTTATAATATTTATTTGATTATTTGATTTGATGATTTGATTATTTAAAAAAATATTTTAAATATTCGTTTTCACTTCTATCGGCAGCCAATTTCTTTTTCTGTGAAAGGGCCCATCTAGTACCTACACATATATCGATGTTTGGCACTCACTTGGCAACGACGCCCACTCTAACATTGTCGGGGGTGAGCAGAGCCAACAGCTCGTCGATGAGGTCCGGCCTCCACTCGGTGAGCAGGTAGTATGCGCTGAGGATGTCTCGCATCGGGAACTCCTGGGGGGAAACTGTAGCGGTCACCACTGTCACAACTAGATGGCGCTGATTGTATTGTATCTTTTTTTTAATTATCGAAATAAAAATTTGGTACTATTTTGGAGGGTAGCACTGCGAAAACCCACTTAGGTTTAATTTGCGTGCAATTCCGTTCTCAATATTTGAAACATATTTTCACATTTTTTCACAAACTATATTAGTGTAAATATATGAAGAAACTAAAACTAAACTACCAAAAATTTGCTTAAGAAATAATATTTCAACTTATATTTTAAATTTCAGTTTAATTCTAAAATTATTATCATGAAGACTACGTATTTACTAAGCGAGGGATCATGTACGCGCTAGTGCGCCATATTTGTTCTTAGCTGACAGGAATCAGGATTATTAACCTTTGTTGAGATACTTTACGAATACGTACGAATTTTATAAGAAACTATATTTTTAACCGACAGAAGTCTAATTCGGCGCGGATCTCTTTTTTTGTGTATCAAAATACAAGAATTGTTCTTTTAGAAGCTGGTATTTGATCTACATCACGGGATAGATAATCGACTGAAAACTTATAAAACACATACAAGCCTGCATCGCGATATCGAAGTTTTCTGAGAGTAGCGTAGCGTACAACCTACAACGGTTGGACGTGAAGGGTCCCACACCAGGGCATAACACCAGCCCAGAGGAAGATCTTCCTATTGTTGCGGATGAGTACACATTCACCTCACTCAACCCACAATACTATCAAAGTCATTCTTAACTGGCGAAGAATTACGAGTCTTCTCCAAATGACTCTCATGCTGAGATCTATAGAGCGTACTTTGAATTGGTTCAGACTTTACTTAGAGATAAAACGAGATGGACTTATGTGAGTAACATAATTCTGTCTTTATTATTTAACCATGTCTTAAGTCTAAGCAAAGTCAAAGTTCGCTCTATAGATCTCAGCATCAGACTTTTTTGAGGCGGAGCGAGAGAGTCACGAGTAATATAATGATTTACCTGCAACAGATGCACGTGTCCAACGACGAGCGCGCGCGGCTCCTGCGCGTCTTTGAAGCGGAACTCCATCGCCATCAGATCCCTCTGCTCCTCCCAGATCCAACGCTTCGGACCCTCGGCCCTCAGCATCGCTATGTACTGACAAACAAACGACATCAACGTTTTAATAATTATAAAATTATTACGAACTACATGATGCCCGCGACTTCGTCCAAGTTAGATTTTTTTATTGCCGCGGAAACTCCTCAATTTTCCAGGATAAAAAGTAGCCCTCCCCTACCTATTACCATTACAAATTTCATCAAAATCGGTTGAAAAGATTGAGCTGAGTAGAAGAGTTGAAGAGCTGTTAAAGCCTAGTGACAGACAAACAGATGGACAGACACACTTTCGCATTAATAATATTAGTATGGATTTATTAGCAACACTAAATGTGATAGCGACGCTGTCACCGGGTCAGGTAACTTTTTGAGACCATAAGTTAGTAGATTATAATTAGTAATTATTTATTGACACTCAAAAATAGTTGCGCGAACAGTTTAAAATTATTACTAAATTATTATTAGTATTGCAAACTATGCGCTTGCTACACCCGTTACCTTTGTAGCTTTTAACCTTTAACGCAAAAAGAGGGGTGTTATTTTGTGTATCTGTCTGTGGCATCATAATTCCCAAACCGGATGAACCGATTTTGATTAAAATTTTTTTAGCTGAAAGGTGACTTGATCGTGTGTTCTTAGGTATGATCCAAGATAATCTATTCAGCCGCTTGTAGTGTTGTCCAATTAAAAATTCTAGCATACCTGGAACACAAGATGGACGATTTGGTCTATATGCTTGACGCCATCTTCGGTGAGGTCGACTTGTACGCCGAAGAAGCCGAAACCGCGTGCTCCAATACGAGTACCGCCCACTAGACTGCAGAACACTACATGTTATGACTTCTGCTATAAAGGGTTCTTTGACGAAATTAACTATTATATAATAAAACAATAAATAAAATAGCTTTTTATTATTCCTCACATAATAAACATTTACATACTAGCTTACTTTACACTAGCTAATGCCCGCGGCTTCGTCCGCGTGAATTGAGTTTTTTTTTGTTCCCGCGGGAACTCCTTAGTTTTCCGTGATAAAAAGTAGCCTATGTCACTCCCCAGGTTCTCAACTAAATCCATGATAAAAATCACGTCGGCGTGATTGAAGGACAAACCACCAAACAAACACACTTTCGCATTTATAATGTTAGTATGATAACTATTGAAAATATCAATAATTATAAGAGTTGACAGGGAACGTGGATATTACATCTTTTGGCAGGTTGTCTATCAAAAAAAAAGAATGTCATAGGACTCATAGGAACATCCATTTTAGCCTTAAAAACCTCCCAGTCGGCCTGCTGCCCCCGCCGGGAATCGAACAGCTCACCTGTTACACCAGCCGCGGGCCTTCAGCTCTGACAGCAGGCTGCCGGGACCCTCGTGGCCCAGCAGGTGAGATATGTAGTGGCCCGGCTGCAACAGAGCGAGAGCGTTTAGAGGGTCTCCCCAAATCCACCCAGCATTCCGTCGGGAAAGCTTGAAAAACTTATACGATACTAGCTAATGCCCGCGACTTCGTCCGCGTGGATTGAGGTTTTTCGGTTCCCGCGGGTACTCTTTAATTTTCCGGGATAAAAAGTAACCTATATGTGTTATTTCAGACTATAATCTATATCTGTGCTAAATTTCATCCAGATCCATTCAACCGTTGGGGCGTGATTGAGCAACAAACATCCATACATCCACACATCCATCCATCCAAACTTTCGCATTTATAATATTTATTTGATTAAGGGTGAAAACCGTTTTTCCGTCGATAACCTTCGAGTCGCGTCGGCCGAGGCGAGCGACGTCGTTTTCAACCTTAATACAGCATACATATCGCTCCGCCTCAAGAAAGTCCATAGGTCGTACGTTTTACCATAAACACAATCTTCAGCAGTAATATTATACTATGAAAAGCAAAATATTCTAATAATTATATTTCTATATTTATACTTCTATATTAATATTATAAATGCGAAAGTTTGGATGGATCGATGGATGTCTAAATGTTTGTTACTCAATTACGCCGGAATGGCTAAACGGATCTGGATGAAATTTGGCACAGAGATAGATTATAGTCTGGAATAACACATGAGTGCTTTTTACCCCAGAAAATCAAAGAGTTGGATAGAAGCAGGCGTTACTTTGCGGAAGTCCATGATAATGAAGGAACTAGAAGTTGAATTCGCTATAATCCGCGACAATAGATAAATCTATGTGGTACAGTGTGTATCCCGCACTTATAGCCCGCGATATTCACCACGCCACAAATCAAGGAAATCACGCGCGTACTGAAAAGCCTCAATCCATCAGCTAGATTGGAAATAAAATCAGTGTAAAAAATAAGTGGAAATAAGAAAAATAAGTGGAGTCCCACAAACTTATGACATTGGACACATTTCGCGCCAACTGCCTTATTTTAGCTCTATGGCTGAAGGGCGCCATCTTTGAAACATATCGAAAAACTTGAAATACATTTTATATCCCTTCCTCTGGGGTAACTAAACTCACCCCACTCTTGTAGTGTTTCCTGGTGTCTGGTATGGGGAAGTCAATGGAGAGGGAACGCAGATCCTTGACGGGGGTGCAATACGCCCTCTTGCGGCGCAGGGGCGGGGGGAAGGGGTGGTCGGGCCAAGAGGGCGCGGTCACCCCTCGGTCCTCCACCGCTGAGAACAGCTTAACCACCATCTCTTCTAACTCGTCCAGGGATTCTGAGGGTACAAAAAAAAGTGTACTACCTCCATTTTAGGTTAAAATAAAAAAGTATGTGTGTGTGCAATTCACGCACGGCAGTAGTGAAACTTCAGTACAGAACAGTAGCTTACGAGATAATGAAATAAATATAACTTGTTTTCTATATCATTCTCTCGCAGGCTAAATCCTATTATGAATATGTTTGTCTCTTTTTGGTGTCGCTTTCTAAAGAAGTTTCACTACAAAAGTAAACTACCTCCATTTTTGATTTAAAAAAATGGCATACTGAATTGTAACGTTATCAAAGTTCGACGCTCGTTTTTACTTCAATCGATAGTTTAAAATTATTAGCCCGGAGTTAGGAAGTTGGCGGTATTTCAACCCCGTGCTTCGGAGAGCACGTTAAGCCGGTACTGCGCCTGATCTCTCTCCGATCGTGTTGGATTTTCCGCCCCGTCGGGCTATGAGAGTAAAGGAACTGAGAATGCACCTTTTTTAGCACACATGTGCACTATAATATCTTCTGAGGTCAAAGTCAAAGTCAAATAATGTTTATTCAATTTAGGTAAGTACACTACACTTATTGACGTCCAGTTATTTATAAAATATAATGGTGATAATCAGTATCTTTAAACTAAAGCTACTACGGTTCTAAACGCGCCCGCCTGAGAAGAGCCCACAACAAACTCAGTATTTATAATATATTCCTACATCCATGGTACAGCCTGTAGAGTACGTACCTTTCCCCATAACAACGAGAGTCATGATGTTAGCGGAATACCATTGCTTGTGAAACTTCAGCAGCTCTTTCCTCACGTCGATGCCTTTCTCTTTGGGTATCCTTTCTAACGTGTCCCTGTTGCCTGAAACGAGAAATATTTTTTTTTTACCATTGAAAATGGTTATCAGATGCAAATCGCCTGAGACGTATTTTTGGCCATAGCTCCGAGGATTTTGGGAGGATCGAGATGGGAATAGTACCAAGAGTTGAGGAATTTATCGAGACACGTGTGAGCGTTTGATTTTTGAAAACCGGCTGGTGACTTTTTTTGGAATTTTGAAAAATGTAAATAAGTCGGGTTTTTGGGAGGTTTACTAAACTGTAAATATTTCGGAAAAAAACCGACTTAAGAAAAAATGAAAAACAGGGTCCTAGGGTATTAGTATAGTTTAGCTACAAAATGGCGTTTTTTTTTTGAAAATCGGTTAATAATTGTGAATTAAAAAAACTTAATCCAAGCGGGTATCAGCTAGTCACGATATGTAAACTCGAGCGCAGCGAGCGCGCGCGCCGCTCACCGGTGCCGAACTTGTGGAAGGGATGTTCCGCGCTGGCGGTGCTCTTGTTGAGCTGGTCGAGCCTCCACATGTCTGATGAGGTGTTCTTCTCGTGCTCAGAGTTCACCGCGCTCAGCTCTCGCCCCGTGGCTGACTCCGTGAACAGCGGCGATATGAAGAACTGGGCGAAACTGGAACGAAACCAACCATTTTGAAAGATATACTCGAATGAATGAATGAAAGAAAAATTCTTTATTGTACACCAAATCAAGAAACACATACTTGTTAAAAATAAAACTAAGTAATGGTACAATTTGCGGCCTTATCGCTACATCTAAAGCTAAATCTAATTTGTTATGCTATATCAAATTTGATAGTTTCTTAAACTAAATATTGTTATCAAATTAAAAGGTTTTCTTTCTTTATCGCTTAACTTCTTGCCTTGACTTTACTCGAGGCCACGACTACACTAGTAAGGAGATGACAATAGTCAATAGTCAATAGTCAATAGTCAATATCATTTATTCAATACAGGTACACTGTAGGTACACTTATTGACGTTAAAAATTACTTACTTAAAATAAAATATATACATGATGGTTATAATCGGTTACGGTATCTTAAAACTAAATCTACGAGGGTTCCAAACGCGCTCTGCTCCGAGAAGAGCCCACAACAAACTCAGCCGGTGTTTTTTTTTATTATCACCATCTCACAAATCATCTTAATTAAGGAACTATCATTACCATTATACTATCAACCATCAGAGCAAATTATTGCCAAGCTTCCTTGTCGTTTAGGTGATCCTTTACATGGTAAAAAGATTTTTCAATGAGTTTACGTTTTACATTAACTTTGAACTTATTCAGAGACATCTTCAACATGTCTTCAGGGAGCTTATTGTAGAAGCGGAAACTGTTTCCAACAAACGAATTGCCAATTTTACTAAGCCTAGAAGCAGGCATTACAAGTTTATTTTTATTCCTAGTATTGACATAATGACAATCACTTTTCTTCTTGAATTTATTATGTCTCCTGAAGATACTCCGGTGTTGGAGTGAAACGTACGTTGAGAGTAATTAGGAAGTTTTTCTGTGGTGTGGTGAATATCGCGGGCTATAAATGCGGGACACACACTGTACCACATAGATTTACCTATTGTCGCGGATTATAGTGAATTAAACTTGTAGTTCCTTCAGAATCTGCCTTGTTAACGTACAGGTGTATTTTATGATACGCCTTATTATGACTCTACCGCCGATTCGGAAAGAAAATAAGTAGATTCTAATGAGAAGAACTGGTCAAACAAAAGCGTCGAAACCTCCGCCTCCGTTTTTGAATTTGCTTCAAAAGACTTGAACTAAAGAAAGAGAAATGAACTACTCTAATAGTATTAAGTGATATTGTGCGATCCAGGCGCGTATGGAACTCGTAGCCATAACGCGGGTTCCGCATGCTCTCCCAGGGTTCCCTCTCCAAACTTACATATCCAAAGCCCGGCTCAAGTGCTGCGGCAGAACATCGAAGTAATACGTGGTGTGGTCTGATGAAGTTGACGCGTTCGATGATCCACCGTGTTCCGATAAGAACTTGTTGTATTCGTTCTCCTGCAAAAGGGTACAACATTTTTTTTATTCAACTTCAAGTTAGCGATCTCGCCTGACGGTAAGTGATGATGCAGTCTAACATGATAGCCACCAACCTGTAGTTAGGGGTACAGCAGTTTTTCAATCAATCAATATTTATTTATTCAAATTAGATACACTGTACGCTTTCTGACGTCCAATAACTTATTGCGATTAAAGCTTAAAATTAAAGCTATGAGGGTTCCAAACGCGCCCTCGTCTGACAAGAAACCACAACTGGGTATTTGACAAATAGTCAAATCAGCAACTTTTTTTCAAACCACAAAACGCGTCCTTAGGATTTATATGAAATTCTGAAATGTGACGTCATTAAAGTTGGACACACGTTTTTACTTTAATCGATTGTTTAAAATGGTTATTCAACATAAACCTATCAGGGGACGTGGATATTACGACTTTTGGGAGATCCTCTATTTAATAATCACTAAAAAATAATTTATTTGAATAGTAGTCAAATATCCAATTGCAAGAACTGTATTTGGGCCAGATTTTGAAACAATATTTACAGGAAAAGTAATTACCTCAGGGTATTTCTCAGTGCCCAGAAACAACATGTGTTCACAGAAGTGCGCCAGCCCCGGCAACTCATCCGGGTCGCTCAGATAACCTGACGAACATGTATCATTTGTTTGGGTATCAAATCAGAAGTGCTCTTTTGTTAACCACTATTAGTTAGCACTTGACTGCGATCTCACCTGATGGTGCAGTCTAAGATGGTAGCGGGCTAACCTGTTGGGGATATGTCAAATCAGAAATTCTTTAATGAAAATGCTCTTGAAATAATATACGATCGAAGATTATATAAATGACTGCCTCATTGGTCTAGTGGTTAGCATACTCGACTGCGGCCTACGAGGTCCCGGGTTTGAGTCCCAGAGTCGGGCCGTAAGAAGTATTGGGTTTTCCTCATAAGAATTTCTCAGAACTAGCCGAGATTAAGAAGTTAGCAGTGTTTCACCCTCGTGCCTCGGACATTAAGCGATGGCTTAATGTCCTGCGCCTGATCTCTCTCCGGTTTGGAAAGCAAATTCTACATCCATCCATACATCCATCTATCCATCCATCCAAACTTGCATACATAATGCTCGTATTATTATAGATACAGTAGCAGTACTAAGTTATTATACTATTCTGTGGGGCGCTGGACCCAAAGGGCGTGACATACATAGTTCGAAGTACCAACAGGTGTTGGGGTCCCAAAGTGCTTGAACGGCGGCCTGGCACCGGTAAGCGCAGCGTTGGTCGACCCCCCATTACGTAGTTATTGTATTAGTACAAGCATAATTCCAACATACCCACATTGACGTCCATGGCTGCGGCTGATTTGTCCGTTGTTGGGTCACTGACTAGTAACACCTTAAGGTTATTTGTTAACTGTAGGCCTCTGGAAGTAAACCACAAATTCAGTAAATAAATGTATCCAAAATTCCAAACTAATATTATAAATGAGAAAGTGTGTCTGTCTGTCTGCTATACTTTAACAGCCCATGTTTTCAACAGATTTTGATGAAATTTGGTATGAAGGTAGATTACATCCTGGGGAAGGACATAGGACATACTTTTTATCCCAGAAAATTATACCCAAACCCCTAGGCGGTTTCTATACGATATTGTACCAGAACACTAAATCGCTTGGCCGGTAGGGTGGTAACTAGTTACGGCCGAAGCCTCCCACCAGACCAGACCAGAGAAAAATTTAGAAATTATAAATATCCAAATTGACCCTGCCGAGAATCGAACCCACAGCGCTCAACACTGAGCCAGGGAGGTCTTCAAATTATAATTATTATTCTTTTAAACAATTTCACCTGTACTCTCTTTTGTCTTCCTGACTCTTGACGATATCATTGTATTTCTTGAGCACCCCTGTAGGGCTGTCACTGCCGGAGCCCGGACGGGCCTCCGCAGGGCTTTGCCCCCGGCTCGGTGACCGTGGCACGCACTGTGGCACCGTCATATTGGAGTATTGACGTTTATGTGTGAAGGTGTAGCTGGAACGAGTGAAGTTTTAAAAAATTTGACTGCCGGGCCATATTGAACTTTTCTTTTTATCCGGCTGAATTCGTGGGCTCTTCTCAGACCAGGGCGTGATTGGCACCCTCGTTGCTTTAGTTTCAAGATTCTGTGTTTAATTATCACTGTCACGACCAAACTCAGTTTTTTTTTAATTATCACCATCTCACAAATCATCCTAAACTAAAGAACTATCAGGGCCGTAAGAGCAAATTATTGCCAAGCTTTGTTATGAGTTGTTGTCATGAGTCCATGTCATTGTAAAAGCTGATGTATTTGCTTCATTTGAATTATTCTTATATATGAGTGAGTGCTAAAAAGTTGATAATTGATATCTACAATTGATAATATGCAGCAGCTACTATTGGCCCGCCAACCCGTATTGGAGCAGCGTGGTGGGTCTAAGCTCTAATTCCTTCTCTTCTATGAGAGTGACTCCTGTGCCCGCAAAGCAATGGGACGTTAATGGGCTGTAGTGGAACTATTAGCTAGGGTTGCCAACATTTCTTCACCCAAATATAGTATTTTCAGACTAAGCTATAAAAAAATATAGTACACTTCAAAAAAATATAGTATTTTATGGAAAACGCAAAAAGTAGACAAAGAAAATTTTTTTTGTAAAAAGTATATTTATTTGCACTTCTTGCATTTTTTAACAATTTTTACGACTTTGACTTCTCAAAAGAAAGAACAGTATAATTGGAAATAATTACCAAAATCCCAAAACTAAAATAAAACAGACCAATGACCAATCATTCGTTTGACTTTGACAAGTTCGAAACGCAGTAAGATACTCGTAGATACGTTCCAATCCGCTACAAGCTATTGCATCAGTCAAAAGTTAATGAAAAAGCACTTTCATAAATTTTTTAAATAAAGGATTTGTTTGTTAGATTTTGGTGTTGAAAATATAGTATTTTTGCGTACTATGTGCTTCTTCAACAGTATATATAGTATGTGCTTCTTCAACAGTATATAGTACGCAGACCCGAAATACAGTACAATACTATATATTATAGTACGGTTGGCAACCCTACTATTAGCGGCAGTTGTGTTGAGTTCACCAGGCACTGTTTCTATTAGAGCTGTAGCGAACCGTATGTATTCGGTACTGAGTAACGGGTGCGCCATCCAGTACCGAGTAACGAAACGTTACTCACGAATGCATTTCGTTACTCGCATGCATTTTGTTACTCGCATTTTTCGTTGTATGGGTGAATTTAAAAACTTACGTTATAAAGAACCTATTTGTGGCTTTTTCATAGCATCTTATGAGGTATCAGAAGTAACGAGTAACGTAACGATACGATAGTAACGAGTACTAATTGTTATAGTAACGAATACATACGGGTACGCTTTTTTTCGTTACTTTTACACCTCTAGTTTCTATTAACTTATCTTAATTGAAATGCAGATTCCATTGAATATAACCTTAAGGTACTATCAGAGTTAGATTTTTTTAGGAGATTGTGAATAAAGTAAGTTATAATAACTCTGTCTGTCTTCATTATCATTTCAACAAGTTGATATAAGCTTGTTGGCAAGGTAAAAATGCTATTGACATTATAACTTACCTTTTTGAATAGAAGTATAAACTACAAGAAAATAAATCAAAACACTTGTACAAACAAAGAAGAAAGACAATTACAAGCACAAATAACGTGATTAGTGAATAAAAATAAAAAACACAATAAATTTTTAATCAATAAACGAAACAGTTGTTACTAAAATCCTAACCTATTGATGCTGGCTCGATATGACACGGGAGGTGAAAAACTGTGAAATCCAAGCAGTAATAACCTTCTGGATGCCAGCTTGGAAAATTACACTTAAAGTCTTAATTAATTTATTTAATTCGTAATTATTTATATAATTTGCTTATTGCAATAGCAAATAGCAATGACGAAATTTTGCAATCATTTGACAAATGACATTAACAAACAGCTGACAGTGACACTTGGTAATCCATAGACAATACTCTACATATTTGTTGTTTACGACAACTTTTCAAGCTACGGATTCTTGCTTTTAATGCATCAGACAGCTAACTGTCAAAGTAAAGTCCAGTCAATTCTAGATTAGGTATTCGTCTGTGTTTTCTACTCTTCTACGGTGTAGTCTTTCTCTGTCTACGCTACGGTTTAATCCAAATCGCGAAAGTTCGGGAATGTTCGGTAAAAATGGGGCATTAGCTGGGATACCAGCACATCTACACAAAAATCTCCCCATGTTTACATAATAACCATGATCTAATGTTATTAACTAAAGTCATGATCCACTGTAATATGTTAGCAGGAATACAGAAAAGGATATCAAACATGAGAAAGAAAAAATATTTTTTTACTAGATGATGCCCGTGACTTCATTGGATTAAGGTATTGTTTGTCAACTTTGCTTTTAAATTTGAATTGAATTTTTAGTAAAGATAAAAGATTTATTTGTTGATGAAGGTCTAATTAAACAGATATTTGACTCATTCGATGTATTTCACTCGGTTCGTTCTTTGGCGGGGATACGCCATATTGGATTAACATAAATACGCGTATTTTGACGTTTGAAAGTAGTCTCCTACCGGCAGACCCAGCGATTATTGAATACTATTGTGTTTAGATCGCAATTTGATTAAGAGCTTAGCAGTAAAAACTGTAGCCTGATCAAATGATTAATTTATTGTTGTTGTCATGCTTTGGCCAAGCTTTATACTTAACTGTTTACATTAAATATCTCGTAAAACCGCTACACGTTGTGACCATTCGCTCGTGGAAGTTTTAAAGAGAGTACAAACATATTTTAAAAGTAATTTTAATTATTTGCCCACTTCTGGAATTATGCTTACATGTTAAGGTAAGGTTTCGGTCGCATGTACTTTTCTTTCATCCGTCCCTTTCCAGACCCGTCGTTGCGGTAAGAAGCAGTAACAAACATACAAATTGACAAAAATTCAAACATCACATCTTGCAGCGGGAAAATCTAATAATCTCATAGTAAACCAGAAATTGGCTACTTGACAGCTGTAACTATAAAATATGAAATATGTTAGATTTGGTAGCTTGTAGGTTAACAATAATTATACAATATGTGTTTTGCATTAAAATAAATTGTAAATATTTTGTTTTTGCAAAACAAATTTGAGATTTTTATCTGTGGATTACAAGAAGCGAAACGCGGGCGGTTATGATAGAGCCCCGTGTGACGTCACATTTAAAAAAAAAAAGGTTGTGTGTACTAATTTTTACGTATTGTTGAGAAAATGAACACTAATATATTTCAATTTGTGATTGTAAGAGGAATGGAATGCTATACAGCTGATAGTGCAAATCTGCCTAAAGTCGATTCATTTATGGTTGCAAACTTATTTGCGTGTAAATTTTTGCTCTGCCGAATTTCCTAATGTAAAATCTTACATGTAATTGCCGAAATACACAAAGTAATAGTAATTAGGTCTCGTGTTTAAGACCTAAGAAAGTGCTGCTGTAAAGTGACAGAAATATGTAATATTGTATATAGGAATGTGTTTATACAATTTGACAGGATACTAATTAATTATTATTTATAGTATTTCTACACACGTCTTGTAGCTTATAATTTTCACAATAGCATCAAAAAAGCTGTAAACTTTCCACTCAAAATCACTTATAACTCGGTGCGTCGTAGTTAGCTTTGTTTTATTTTGAGCTATGACGTCACAGCTAGCAAAAGTCACGTGACTGGCTGTTTTCGCGCGAATTTAAAATTAATGTATTAAAAATGTATTTTTTTCTAATAAATAACGCTTGTTTGAGAAAAAGATAATTGTAAGAGATAAGATGAATCCACGTACATTTTTAGGTACTTTTCTGAAAACTGTCAAATAGCCAATTGTACGTGGGCTTTGTCACGGGCGGCTGCTAGTTTATAACATTAGCTAAAATATATCAAGAGCTTACTTTAAACATCTTAAGTCAACATTAATTTTTATCATTTTAATTTTCAACTGTTTCCAAAGGTGTTTTCACAAAGTAACTAAATAAATTTCGAAGGCAATTTTCCATTATTCTAGTTTTCTGTAGGCTTTTTAATGCCTGTTTCAGTAGGAACTTTGTGTTAGAAGTAAAGTAAATATTGAAGTAGGTTGTTATATGCGTACTTATTTTCGTTTCCTTTCTAATCGAATCTAAATTAGCATGGGCTTTTTCCTTGTCCTTAGAAAATACGACGACTGGGAAAAAGCCAATGCTTTATTTCTGGCGATATTTCCACTTCAAGCCACTCAATGGTTAAAATAATTCGGCTAAACTTAGTCAGCTGCAAGGCCAATATCAACTTCTATTTATTAATTAAATTTAAAAAAAGTAGCATGGTCTTTCACGCGAATCGACTTCTATACTTCAGTACTTAGAACGTGCTTAGAACGTACTTAGAATGATCAAAACAGAGATCCTAAGAAATAAATCTCCAAGATTTATTGGAGCTTTACTGCCTCCTGGCAACACTTTTCAACATACCTCCTCCCTCTTCATTTGACAGAACTAGGACGCCTTTCTCATTGGCTATCGTGATTTATAGGCCATCCTTGTTTTACAGACTAAATCGATATATTGCTGCCCTTGTCATTCCTTTTCTTGCACGTTCATTGGTCGAATAAAATTATGACTCTAGAAATGTCTACTACAATGTGGAATTCTATTGGTGGATTGGGGTCGTTTCGAGAAGTTTCAGGAAAAATCTCGGCTGGGGTCGGCCGACTATATAAGCAACCGGTTAGCCCGCGAAAGCATGTATTACTCAAATAAACGAAGCGAAGTGAAGAAGTGAATTCGGTGGAAACACCCTACAAAAAAAGTGAACTATTTACGTGTGTGGACTTTTAAAGTGAAATTAAGTGAAAATGCCAGCTATTGGAATTGATCTTGGTACGACGTACTCTTGTGTCGGTGTGTGGCAGCATGGAAACGTGGAAATCATCGCAAACGACCAGGGAAACCGAACTACGCCATCCTATGTCGCGTTCACGGATACTGAACGTCTGATCGGTGATGCTGCGAAAAATCAAGTCGCTTTGAACCCGAATAACACAGTTTTCGACGCAAAGCGACTGATTGGGAGGAAATTCGACGATCCCAAAATACAACAGGACATGCAGCACTGGCCTTTCAAAGTCATTAACGATTGCGGTAAGCCAAAAATACAAGTGGAATTCAAAGGTGAAATCAAGCGTTTCGCTCCTGAAGAAATTAGCAGCATGGTTCTAACTAAGATGAAGGAGACCGCCGAAGCTTATATCGGGAGCACAGTTCGGGATGCAGTTGTAACCGTTCCAGCATACTTCAACGACTCTCAACGTCAAGCTACGAAAGACGCAGGCGCTATCGCCGGTTTGAATGTTCTACGGATTATAAATGAGCCCACAGCGGCTGCATTAGCTTACGGATTGGATAAAAATCTTAAAGGCGAACGCAATGTATTAATCTTCGATTTGGGAGGTGGCACATTCGACGTTTCGATCCTGACCATCGACGAAGGCTCCTTATTCGAAGTTAAAGCTACCGCTGGTGATACCCATTTGGGAGGTGAGGACTTCGACAACAGATTAGTCAACCACCTGGCTGATGAGTTCAAGCGAAAGTACAAAAAGGACTTAAAAGGCAATTCAAGAGCTCTCCGGAGGTTGAGGACTGCCGCTGAAAGGGCCAAACGCACATTATCTTCAAGCACAGAAGCAAGTATAGAAATCGATGCTCTGTATGAAGGTATTGACTTCTATACGAGGGTATCCCGAGCGAGATTTGAAGAGTTAAACTCAGATTTGTTCCGTGGAACTCTAGAACCGGTTGAGAAAGCTTTGAAAGATGCAAAATTGGATAAATCTTCAATCCACGATGTGGTCCTAGTGGGAGGTTCGACCCGTATCCCTAAAATCCAGAATATGCTGCAAAACTTCTTCTGCGGGAAGAAATTGAACCTTTCCATCAACCCGGATGAAGCTGTAGCTTATGGGGCTGCTGTACAAGCTGCTATCCTGAGCGGAGAACAACACAGCAAGATCCAGGATGTACTACTAGTCGATGTCGCTCCCTTGTCCCTTGGAATTGAAACCGCTGGAGGTGTCATGACTAAAATAATAGAACGGAACGCTAAAATCCCTTGCAAGCAGAGTCAGACCTTTACAACTTATTCGGATAACCAACCTGCTGTGACCATCCAAGTTTTCGAAGGTGAACGAGCTATGACTAAAGATAATAATCTACTCGGCAAGTTTGACCTAACTGGCATACCACCTGCACCACGTGGAGTGCCAAAAATTGATGTAACATTTGACTTGGATGCGAATGGCATATTGAATGTATCCGCTAAAGAAAATAGCACAGGGCGAAGCAAAAACATTGTCATTAAAAATGATAAAGGAAGGTTATCCCAAGCAGAAATTGATCGCATGCTGTCAGAAGCAGAGAGATATAAAGAGGAGGATAACCGTCAGAGGGAAAGAGTAACATCTCGGAACCATCTAGAAACTTACATATTTGGTGTGAAACAAGCGTTAGATGAAGCAGGGGACAAATTGAGTGAGCAAGATAAAGAACAAGCAAGAAGGGAGTGTGATGAAGCTCTGAAGTGGCTGGATAACAACTCTTTGGCGGAGAAAGAAGAATATGAAGATAAGTTGAAGAATTTGCAGCGAACATGCTCTCCGTTGATGAGTAAAATGCATGGTGCTGGTAATGGAGGAGGCAACCCTGGCTACCAACAACAAGGAGCTAATGGTTATCCACAGGGTGCCCCAGGAAGTTTCCCTGGAGGATTCCAGCAAGGTGCCCCAGGAGGTTTCCCTGGAGGATTCCAGCAAGGAGCACCAGGAGGTTTCCCTGGTGGATTCCAGCAAGGAGCACCAGGAGGTTTCCCTGGTGGATTCCAGCAAGGAGCACCAGGAGGTTTCCCTGGTTATCAACAGCAGCAGCAGTATTCAGGACCAACTGTAGAGGAAGTCGACTAAAAAATAATCATCATAGTCTTTATAATTTTAACCTACCAACTGATTAGTTCCTAATACTTATTAGACTGATTAGTTTATAATTTGTTTGTTATAATATTGTGTTGATTGTGTAACAGGTGATCTGTATTCAATACTCAATAAATTGAAAATTAAAATGAAATTTGGTTTTTTATTTTTCACTTATTTCTAAAATAATATTGATAAGTATGATAGGTAGGTACTTTATCTAAAAGATTGTGGCAAAGCCTTTGTTGGAGGATATAATATAAGCCTACTCCTAGCCAGCAAAGAGTATTATCCTTACTAATATTATAAATGGGAAAGTGAGTTTGTTTGTATGTTTGTTCCGCTTTCACGCCGTAACTACTGAACCGATTGCTTTGAAATTTTGCAGACTTAAAGTTAGAAGTCCGGATTAAATAATAGGGTACTTTTTATCCCGGAAAATTAAAGAGTTCCCGCGGGAACTAAAACTCCTCAATCCACGCGGACGAAGTCGCGGGTATCAGCTAGTAAATAATAAGCTGTCCAAAGGTTCTGCCACAATTTTTGTTAGTGTTAGGCCAGTGCCAGACGAGCGTATATTTTGAGTGGTAAGTTGCCAAATTTCTGCTCTTTCTATGGCACACATTTATTCAGAACTAGATGATTCACGCGACTTCGTCCGCGTGGACCAAATTTTTTCGATTTCCGCGGGAACTCTTAAATTTTCCGGGATAAAAAGTAGCCTATGTCCTTCCCCGGGATACAATTAATTTATTTATTTTGTATTTATATGTTTATGTATTGTATATATTATGTTTTAGTAAGTGTAAGTAGTATAACTACATACTTATATTAACTTTTATAGTAAGTATATAAATTTTTGAAGTAAATACTGTACATTTTCTATTTTTTTAAATTCCAATATATTTTATTTTTGTACCTATACCACTTAACAATTTCACCTTACTCACTATCAAGGAAGGCTGGAAGAGATTTCTTTTTAGAGATAAGCTTTACCTTTGTCCACTTTTTTAAAATTAGGTTTAAGACAATATTTTGTACAAGAATTATAAAATAAAATAAAATAAACCTATGCCTGTACCAAATTTCATCAAAATCGGTTGAACAGATGGGCCGTGAAAGCGTAGCAGACAGACAGACACACTTTCGCATTTATAATATTAGTATGGATAGTATCCACTATCCAAGTAAAATTAATCATAATCTGACAAATGGGAATAAAAATTCCGCTTGGTAAGATTAGTCTAACCACCAACCTGAACTGACCAATGGGAAACACTGGTTACTCAATACTCATACTGGTATATAATTGTCTCTGGCTAAATCTTTGGACCAACTTTGGACGTCAAAATCAGCTGTGGACTGTGGTGCACTCTCGGTAGAGAGTAGTATATTCTTTGGTGGTGCACATGTTACTTCAACTTTTCTGTTTGTGTTTGTACCGGTTTTATTCATATAATAATAAATTAATTAACTCTTCATGAGTGCAAAATGGACGAGTGGGAAACCGTAATACAAACTGATCAGGACAGAAGTGATCCGAAAATATTCTGCAAAGTTTTGCGAAGCGCTGAAATCGTGTTGGCTGGGGACTTAGCACCATTTGAGACAGGTATTTTTTTATTTAATAACTAGAATATATTATAATGCTATTAGTTAATATAAATATTCTAGTAAATAAATAATGATACTCGTGAAAAAAATAGGTAGGTAAGTCTATATACATCCCCGAGATGCAACCAACCTCTGTAACAAATTTCGTCTTAACCATCTTAAAGATGAGCCAGAAATTGTTATCTAACACACATAGCTACACTTTCGCATTTATAATAGTTTTCTAGTAACTATTCTGCTAGAAAAGTAAGTCTTTGACTGCGAATTTTGTTGTTGTGTCAACTGTCGACCTATAGACAATCACTAGTAGGTATGTGGTCCAAGGTTCGATTACCAGGTTGGGCCAAAAGTAGTTAGGCATTGGGTTTCTGTGCCTTCCTTGCATTCCTTCTCAAGGAGGCAACCTGTCTCTGCATCCAAATTGGTCGAACAAATGGGCATTGAAAATGTAACAGACTGATAGACACACTTTCACATTTATAGTATTAACTAGCTGATGCCCGTGACTTCGTCCACGTGGAATTAAGTTTTTGGTTATTTATAATATTGGTATAGATGTGGAATTACTATTTCAGAATGGATCCTATCAACCCTGCTACACAAACCAGTGTATCTTCTAAAGGTGGTAGCAGACAAACGGACTGATAGTACTTGGGATATATTTGTCCGTGACGCTCTGAAATTGCTCGGAGAAATTGTCATAAAGCATGCATGCACTGAAAAATATTATGAGCAGATTGTGCAGGTACGGAAATGATGTTTAGAAACTTAAATAAATTAAACCGGAGATTTGAATCTTACATGATTTAAAAATGTCCAATATTTTTATAGTCAGCAATTGAAATAGGTAGTGTAATTTGAGTTGAAAGACCTTTTGTGGGGCAAGGGGAGAGTGCCTAGTGGTTTTTCCGCCCAATTATTGACAAAAAAGTCGATCACTGTGACAACACAATATCATAATTAATGGCGAAACTGCCACAGTTCGCAGCTAGAGGGGTAAGGCGAATATGCCCGATATCACGTGTCCCGTGGTTGATTCGTCCAAGACTAATTGGTAAATGTTGTGATTTCAGCTGTGCTTACTTCATTACGAGCCCCTCATCAAGCAGCAAGCTCTGTCATGTCTCACCCGAGTGGCCCTCCGGTCCCCCGCAGGAGCTCAGAGCTTCACCAAACACCTGTCTGCATTGCAGGAAACTGCCACTTGCAAAGCGCCACTTGCTATTTTAGTTGGTTAGTGCCTGTTTTAACATACCTATAAACCCTGTATAGTTAGTTACAGGTTAGGTACAGTAAGTTACAGCAACTAGCTAAGAAATTCCAACTGGAACTTTAAGTGCAGAAACCTGCCCAGTAAAAAGAAATAAAGGTGTAACTAACTACGAAGTGTCTTCTAGAGTATACAGTGAAATGTTTAAATATTTTTTGTGAATTTATAGAGTTAATTAAAAAGTAGTAGAACAAGTTTTCAGTATTATGTAGAAAAGTTGCCTCTAAGATAACGATTAAAGTAATTTTTTGATTAAAGATTAAAGTAACTTTGATGAAAATAAATCTTGGAAGTTGAATTCAATCAAATTATAACTGCCATATGGATTTGAAACTTTGCAAACGTATGTTTCAGGTGCAATATGCGAACACCACCCCAGCGTGGTCGCGGATGAAATCACAAAGATATGGCGGGTCTACCTTATCAACTTGGTTGATTCCAACAAATACACTGTGAGTTGTAATTTTTTTACAACAATTAAATAAATATCACAAAATGAGGGTATTTTTCAATATCAACGAGTTTAACAAAGATAAGGAAAATTGACGCGTCAGGCTCGCCCGACTTCAATATAGTGTGTCGAAATCAAAATTATTTTTTACTTTACAGTGGCTTTAGAAGTCGGTTTTTTGGAAAGAATTTTTATTAGAGCTTTTATTTAACTTGCAATACTTTGAGCTCAAATTTTGCGTACAAGATTAATTTGGATGACTGCGTGGTTAGCTAAGTGACGTCATTCCAAATCCAATATGGCGGACTCCCAAAGATGGCAGACTAGATATTTTTATGCACCCCCAATCCCCATGGTATCAGTTAAAAGGGTATAGCAGTTATATTAAACCCATACCCTTAGTCGGTTTCTGCATGGCATCGTACCAGAACGCAAAATTGCCGGTATGGTGGTAACTAGCCATGGCCGAAGCCTCCCAGCAGAATTGTATTGTTGCAGGTGACGGTGACCAAAGCGTTGCTGGAAGGCGTCAGTGGTCTCTTCAAGCACTTCGGTACAGAGCTACCTACGATGGAGCTCAATGAGTTCTATGACAAGTTGGTGACTTATCTAGAACTCTCCAAGTGTGAGGAAGGTAGGTTTACTTTTTTAAAACTTGGCACCTATACTAATTTTATAAATGCGAAAGTTTGGATGGATGGATTTATTTATTGAAAACACACAGTAACATAACATTCAATAGGTAATACAAATCCATACCATTATTATAAAATGTGAAAGTGTGTCTGTCTGTCTGTCTGTCTGTCTGCTACGCTTTCACGGCCCATCCGCTCAACCGATTTTAATGAAATTTGGTACAGGGATAGTTTATATCCCAGAGAGTAAAATTAAAAAAATTTAATTTCATTTATTCGGGCAGACTATAATCTATCTCTATGCCAAATTGCATCCAGATCCGTTTAGCCGTTCTGGCGTGATTGAGTAACAAACATCCATCCATTATTCATTAAAAACTTAAACAATTGTGCAAAAAATTCATTGAAATCTATTATGGTTTAAGTGTTATATTATACTAGTGATGTCCGCGACTTCGTCCCGCGTGGTTTAAGTTTTTTGATTCCCGCGGGAACTCCTCAATTTTCCGGGATAAAAAGTAGCCTGTCACTTTCCAGGTCCTCAACTATACCCATGCAAAAAATCACGTTGATCCGTTACGGCGTGATTGAAGGACAAACCAACAAACACACTTTCTCATTTATAATAATATATTAGTATGATATGATTTTTCCAGTGACTTTAAAATTCTTCGAGAAATACGCCTCCTTGTTCCGGGAGAGAATAGCTAGTGATAAGCGCGTGCGCACACTGGCTTGGCATTGCAACAGCGTGTGCGCACGGCCTACTATACTGGCGCTGTATAGAGTGGCGTTTGACGCTATCACTGATGTGGAGTCTATTCAGGTATATTATTCTGTTTTTGTTGTTAGTAACCCGCCCGCCAACCCGCATTGAAGCAGCGTGGTGGGTGTAAGCCCTTATTCCCTCTCTCTATGACAGGCCTGTACCCACCAGTGGGACATTAATGGGTAGTGGTGGTTGTTATTAAAACAAAACAAGGTATTTCATCATCATTTTGTGGCATATATCCGCAAATATGCTAATAGATGGCGCTACTGGTTTATTTTTATTTTTTAACCACTACAAGTTAGCCCTTGACTGCGATCTCACCTGATGGTAAGTGAAGATGCAGTCTAAGATGGTAGCGGGCTAACCCGTTAGGGGCATGGCAGTTATATTAAACCCATACCCCTATTCGGTTTCTACACGGCATCGTACCGGAACGCTAAATCGCTTGGCGGCACGTCTTTGCCGGTAGGGTGGTAACTAGCCACGGCCGAAGCCTGCCACCAGGCCAGACCAGGGAAAATTAAAAAATTATAAATTCCCAAATTGATCCTGCCGGGGATCGAACCCGGGACCTCCGCACGTTAAGACAACAGCGCTACACACTACGCCACGGAGGTCGTAATAATTGCGTGCGAAGAACATACGAACCACGTGACACCGTCTGAATCGCGCTATCGAAGTTTTCGCCCCCGAGTTTTCCTATATTAATCCATACTTCCATACTATCCATATCAATACTAATATTATAAATGCGAAAGTGTGTCTGTCTGTCTGTCTGTCTGCTACGCTTTCACGGCCCATCTGTTCAACCGATTTAGATGAAATTTGGTACAGGGATAGGTTATATCCCGGGGAAGGACATAGGCTACTTTTTATCCCGGAAAATTCAAAGGTTCCCGCGGGAATCAAAAAATTTATCTGTTCAACCGATTTTAATGAAATTTGGTACAGGGGTAGGTTGTATCCCGGGGAAGGACATAGGCTACTTTTTATCCCGGAAAATTCAAGAGTTCCCGCGGGAATCGAAAAAACTTGGTACACGCGGACGAATTCGCGGGAATCATCTAGTTTTTAATAACTAGACGATACCCACGACTTTGTAGTTCGTACGCGTGGATTAAGGTTTTATTTATCCTCTGCATATTAGTCTATATCACTATACTATTACTATACCTATTGCCCATGTAAAAAATCGCGTCGATTTGTTGCGTGGGCAATAGGTATAGTTGAGTGTTGAACCGTGATTGAAGGAGAAACCAACAAAGAAACACACTTTCGCATTTATAATATTAAGCATGATAAAGTGAACACTATTAGCCATTTTGAACAAATATTTGTATCTTATGTTTATGTACCTAACCTATGTAAATATGTTGCATAATACCATATTCTGGACAAATAAAGAAACCATGTTGATTATGTGAATGATTTTGGTTTTTGACCTATAGTAATATTTATTCCAGAAAATTCTAGAATCGGAAATCTACCCGCGTACAAAGTCTACCCGCTTCTACGAGCGGTTCACGGCGCTGCGCGTACTGACTGACGCGTGCGCTCGCAATATACTGACTGACCTGAGCGAGCACGTGGACTTGCAGGTTTTAGAGGGCCATCTGAGGAATGGCAACGTTGATTACGAGACCTGTGAAGCCGTGAGTGTGTTTTATAAGTTTTACCGTACACGATATCGTCCCCGTGTACGATATCGTGTACGTTAAGGCATGGGAATGTTGACTACGAAACCTACAAAGCCGTGAGTGTGTTTTAAAAGTTTACCGTACACGATATCGTCCCCGTGTGCGGTATCGTGTACGTTGAGGCAGGGGAATGTTTCGTATGAGACCTGTGACGCCGTGTGTTTTTATAAGTTTTACCGTACGCGATATCGTCCCCGTGTACGATATCGTGTACGTTAAGGCAAGGGAATGTTGACTACGAAACCTACAAAGCTGTGAGTGTGTTTTAAAAGTTTACCGTACACGATATCGTCCCCGTGTACGGTATCGTGTACGTTGAGGCAGCGGAATGTTGCGTATGAGACCTGTGACGCCGTGAGTGTGTTTTTATAAGTTTTACCGTACGCGATATCGTCCCCGTGTACGATATCGTGTACGTTGAGGCAGGGGAATGTTGTCTATAAGACCTGTGACGCCATGAGTGTGTTTTTATAAGTTTTACCGTACACGATGTCGTCCCCGTGTACGGTATTGTGTACGTTGAGAAACGGGAACGATGTCTATGAGACCTGTGACGCCGTGAGTGTTTTTATATAGGATAAAAATTGTCCTTTTTTTAATTATTATTTTTGTACAAATAAATTGTCTTAAAACTTATAAAAGTGGACAAAGGTAAAGCTTATCTCTAAAAAGAAATCTCTTCCAGGCTTCCTTGAAAGTGAGTAAGGCGAAATTGTTAAGTGGTATTGGTACAAAAATAAAATATATTGGAATTTAAAAAAAAATGTACAATGATATTTACTTCAAAAATTGATATACTATAATAGTCCTTCCCCGGGATACAACCTTTTTCTGTACCAAATTTCATCAAAATCGGTTGAACAGATGGATCGTGAAAGCGTAGCAGACAGACAGATGGACAGACAGACACACTTTCGCATTTATAATATCGCTTTTTGTTCCTTGATTACCATGGATTCCGCAAAGTAACGCCTGGGGCCATACTCCCAACGCTAAAGGGCAAAACACACAAGGAGCGGGCGCGGGTCGGGTGGGGTGCGCGGCGGGTTGAATTCCTTGTATTTATATGGACGACATCACACAGAACGCGGCCGCGGGTCCGGCGCGTGGCGGGTGACGCTGTGTGTTTTGCGCTTTAAAGCCATATTTGTTTCATTATTGTTGATTTACAGCCCTTATTTTAAGAACGTCAAGGTACGTGACATCAAACTGAAATTTTGGTATTGCTTTAAGCGTTGGCTGTATGGCCCCTGCTTCTATCCAATACGTAGCGATCTAGCAATGGCTTCGTTGTCTCAGATATCGTGGAGCGTGCAGTCCAAAGTGCCGTTCAGTGAGCGTGTATCGCAGTCCGCCATTTTGTTTTACGATCGAATTCCCGCCAACAAGAGGACGGAGGTTGTTGTGCACTCCTTATTGAAGGCTGACGAGGAACTGAGGACTGTAAGTTTATATTTTTAAGGCTGAGTTTGTTGTGGACTCTTAAGACTGACCAGGGCGCGTTTGGAACCCTCGTAGCTTTAATTTTAACATACCGTAATTGATTATCACCATCTTTTTATAAGTTTCTGACGTCAATAAGTGTATTGCATAAATAAATATGGATTGAGTGTAATGTTTTCGGGATTCATGTACCTATGTGAGTTTCTTTATTTCAACACTAGCTAATGCCCGCGACTTCGTCCGCGTCGATTGAGGTTTTTTTGATTCCCGCGGAAAATGAAAAAATTAGCCTATGTGTTATTCCAGTGACAAATTTAATCCAGATCCGTTCAGACGTTCTGGTGTGATTGAGTAACAAACATCCATTCGTCCAACGTTTCGCATTTATAATATTAGTATAGATAGACAACTTCTAAATGCCTTAACAGATTTGGATATATTATGATGTATCGTTAGAATCCTTACTTACTCAAATTTTTGAGGGATACAAGCTATATATTTTTTTAAAACAAAAATCTGTTTGGTATAGCAGTCGTGTTTTTGAATTTTTAATTAATTAAGCCTGTATATTTTTCAACAATATTTCAGTCCACAACAAATTTCCTGATCGCCGAATCCATCCAACCCGCTAACAAAGAGCAATGTGTCAAGATATGGCAGGACTTGTTCGATACCAAGGGGAATACAGACAGCATTGTGATGGAAAACTCTATGTATATAGCGCAAGACGTTATAGAGTATGTGGCCCGAATTGTGGACAATTTTGTACAGGGGGATGAAACGGTGAGAAACTTTTCTTCTGCTATCTTAATATATCATCTATAGTAATATCTTAAAAGAGAAAGTTTGGATGGATGGAGTTATGGATGGATGTTTGTTACTCAATCACGCCCTAACGGCGGAACGGATCTGAATGACGCTAGCTGACTGACTGATCTATCATCGTACAGCTCAAACCACTGAATGGATCGGTTGAAATTTGGCAAGACATCCGCTAAGAAAGGATTTTCGAAAATTTATGTAGTTATGCGGGCGAAGTCGCGGGCGTAAGCGTTCAAAAATTGTACAGTGTACTAAACTTGAATAAAGATTTTTTTGATGAAAAAAAAGTGCGTGTGCATTTCTCACACGGCAGAAGTGAAACTTCAGAAAAGTAGCCTACGAGAAAATGAGATAAATATAACTTGTATTCTATCTCACTCTCTCGCAGGCTAAATCCTATATAATTATGTTTGTCTCTTTTTGGTGTCGCTTTTTCGTTTCGTTGAATTTTCAAATCACACCGATTCTAAAGAAGTCTCAGTGCCAAAACTTGCTTGCGGGATATTTCACACGGGGCTGGCTCATTTATTGCGCTAAGGATCAGCCTGGCTGTCCAGCGCGGTAATGCAGCCAGCATTCTTGCCACCATTCCACGCGGGCATGATTTATAGTAATTAGGTTAGGCTAGCTAGCTTTAAATTCTATTGTATTATTTTCAATAAATTACTTCACTTTAAAAAACATTACTTTTTCAGTCTCTCCCCGAAGCAATGTCCCCTCTACTGTCCCTGCTGGTCTTGGTGCTGCGTTTGAACGCATCCAGCGACTTGTCCGTGTCGCGACTCGCGCGAGTGATGCGCCGCTGTGCGCACGCGCACCCGGATGCGGCGCCGGCGGCCATCTTGTGTGGCTTGTACTCAGGAGTGATATATGAGGTGAGATAATAAGAGGGTAATGATAAATGATAAATGATTTATTTATTTCACATAGGGCAAGTTGTGTCACTTATGATACGTTAAGACTCTACCACCGTTTCGGAAAATTGTTCTACTGAGAAGAGCCGGCGGCCATCTTGTGCGGCTTGTACTCGGGAGTGGCTTATGAGGTGAGAACACAAAATGTCCCCTCTACTCAACGACATCAATTTACATAGGCGGGCCCTGTCAAACAAAGAATGCGGACATATTTTACTAACGCCATCTAGTCTGAAAAGCAGGACAGCGCTACGGCGGGGACATGGACAGGCTTAAACAGGTGAGGGGCATGCACCACAAGTCGGACGCCCAACTTGTTTCTATGAAAGGGTCCATCTAGTACCATCTAGTACATATATCGATGCCTCTACTGTCCCTGCTGGTGTTGGTGCTGCGTTTGAACGAGCGTCCAGCGACTCGTCCGTGTCTCGACTCGCGCGAGTGCTGCGCCGCTGTGCGCACGCGCATCCGGATATGGCGCCGGCAGCCATCTTGTGTGGCTTGTACTCAGAAGTGGTTTATGAGAACACACAAATATCACAGTCTAAGGAGATACGGCCTTCCCTGCCAGTCGCCAGTGACAGGGACGCAACGGAGGAAACTGGCAGAATAGGGATGATGACAACTCAAACAAATCAGCAACTCTTTATTAAACTTAAAAACGCGCCCCCAGTATGAAAGTTGGTGTGAAATACATAGTTGTGACTTCAACGAATATATCAAGATACTTTATTTCTTTATTAGATAGTTTAAAATAATTATCAAACTTAAAACTAACCGAGGAAGTTAATTTTAGGTCTTTTGCAAGACCCTCTATGTAATAATTAATCAGTAAGGAATAATTTATTTTTGATATAGACATCATCCCTATTTGCAATACAAAATTCTGTGATTGGAATAGTGGGGCCTACCTACCGTCCCGCCATCTTTATTTTTTGCGGAATAGCTGCCATCCATGAAACCTGTATTAATCAATAGATAGTTTTAAATACAAGTTATAGTCTACTCGATTATGGTGCTACCGTCAACTCTCATAGCTTTTATCTCGTAAAGCTGACGCTGAAATGTATGCATTTATTTCAGGATATCTTTTTCGATCAGTGTACTGATGAAGATATGCTACTGCAATGTGCGCTCACCCTATTGGCCATGTCAGATGACGTCACCAGCAGATGTCTGCCCAAAGACATGATAACAGCACTGGAGGTAAGGGAACAGATCTATACTAATATTAATACTAACTAATCAAATCATTTTTTTTTTATCTTTTGTTAGTAGGTATATTTAAGGATTAGTTTAAAATTTTATTTTATAGTTAATTTCCTGTAACTTGTGGTAAATATATTTCATTATAAAAATCAAATCAAATAAATATTATAAATGGGAAAGTTTGGATGGATGTATGGATGTTTGTTACTCAATCACGCCCGAACGGCTGAACGGGTCTGGATGAAATTGGGCACAGAGATAGATTATAGTTTGGAATATTAAAGAACCAAAAAACCACAATCCACGCGGACGTAGTCGCGGGCATTAGCTAGTATAATATAATAATACTTTTTATTTCAGGTAACTATCCCATATTTTGTTAGTAACAATCACTTAACCTATGTTAGTAAAAAAAACTTAACCTACACTTATTTTTACATTATTGATATTTTTAAATTACCCCTAATTTAAGAATATTGCTTATATAATAATAAAAATGTATATTTCTTTTACTCCACTTTAAGTAACTATTAATTTAGGGTGGCGGTGTTCTGATTCGTTCTTAACCAGTGTTTTTCCTTACAGATAATATTCTCAAGTAATATAGAGTCTTCCATACTGAGCAAGGCTGTGCAAGAATTGGACAAACTTTTGCAGAAAAACAGCCAATTCGACGAAAAATGCGCCCGGGTTATACAGAAAGTGGTGAAACTTTCGCAACGGATAGACAAAAAGTGTAAAAACGATAGAATATTACATTGGGATATCGTTATGTTTTTGGGTAAGTGATTTTTTTACAAGTTAGCCCTTGACTGCGATCTCAGCGGATGGTAAGTGAAGATGCAGTCTAAAGATGGTAGCGGGCTAATCTGTTAGGGGTTATGCCAGTTACATTGAATCCATACCCCTAATCGGTTTTTACACGGCATCGTCGTACTGGAACGCTAAACCCCTTGGGCGGCGCGTCTTTGCCGGGTGTTAACTAGCTATCGAAAGATGGAAAGGAGTGCGGTTATATGCATTTCCACACTAGTGCGGTAATATAGTTGCCGCCATGCAAAATGTCAGTTATTCTTTGTCAAGGTATTTTATATGACCAAATATTAAAACGATGAAATTTTAAAACTCTTCTTTCTATGTAATGAGATGACACTAGCTAATGCCCGCGACTTCGTGTAGTAAGGTTTTTTAATTCCATGGGAACTCTATTTTCCGGGGTAAAACGTATCCTATGTCACTCTCCAAGTCCTCAACTATATCCATGCAATGATCCGTTGCTCTGTTGCAGCGTGATTGAAAAACAAACCAACAAACAAATACTTTCACATTTATAATATAAAAAAAATATGATGTTTTTGTGTTTCAGGTAAATATGGAAAACAGTACGATTTCGATGATCAAATCGCCAATGCTGATAATTTGCTAATTTACAAATTGAAAAATACCCTCAGTTTGGATATACCCAGTGAAGACGGAACGCTAAAGGTAAACTGCAAGGTATTTCAATTGATAACAAAATATTTATTTATAACTTCCATATTCGATCCTGTGGCATCGTAGCTTCCAAACGGATGATCCGATTTTGATATAATTCTTTTTTTTTAAAGATGACTTTGAGTGGGTTCTTATAATAGCTATGATTTGCTATTTCTAGTGGTTGATTGATTCAAAAAGAAAAGGTTCATTTTTGGTGGACTCTTTGTACACTATCATGAATAGAGGAAAAAACATAGATTGTGTTAAAAATATAATAATTTAGAATAGTAAAGTAAATAACGTGAAATGTATGTCAACTTTTCAATACGTTTCCAAGATGGCAACCTTCAGCCATAGAGAAGGCATTGGGCGCGAAATGTATCAAATGTCATTTCTGACAGTCACTGTCAAAATAACGTGTTTTTCTTTTCAAAACGTCAAAAAATATGAATCCGCCATTGCTACTTACTTGTTTAGTGTTTTTTATCGTGGAAAGATTAAATAATTTCACCACTGAAATTACGACGAATTCGTAGATTTGAACAATCAAAACTGGTCTAGTATTTTTTTTCTTTCATTTCTCTACTTGTAAAAGGACCGGACCCACATCCCATACAAATCTGAACCGTTTCCTTTGGTATCCTGTTAGTTAACTTTTAAAATTTATTTACGCTTTTTTAATTACTAATTTTCAGATTAATTTGCAAGGAATCCTGCATTCAGCCATCATACAAGAAGACACTGATGCTTTAAATAAACTACTGACTGTTATTTGTGCTGAGTGTAAGTAAAATTTGTAATATAATTAAAAAATCTTTGCCATAATGTGCATTTTTTTTTCAGAAAAATTCGAAAGTTTGACGACCTCCTTAGCGCAATTGTGCGCGCTGTTGTCTTACAAGTCGGAGGTCTCTGGTTCAATCCCCGGTAGGGTCAATTTGGAAATTCACGAATTACTCTGGTTTGGATTGGACTGGTAGGAGGCTTGGGCTGTGGCTTGTTACCACCCTACCAGCAAAGACGTGCCGCCAAGCGATTTAGCGTTTCGGTACGGTGCCGTGTCGAAACCGGTTAGGGGTATGGGTTTAACTTTAATGTAACTGCCAGAGTTATGGCAGTTAGCCCGCTACCATTTTAGACTGCATCATCACTTACCATCAGGTGATGTCGTAGTTAAGGGCTAACTTGTAGTCGAACTTGACCTGGAGGGGGACTTAGGGGACTTACTTTTAATCCCGGAAAATTCAGAAGGCAGTTCCCGTGGGAATCTAAAAAAAAAATTCCACGCAGACGAAGTCGCGGGCATCAACTAGTGTCTTATATTATATCATTTTTCTTACTCCCGTTTTAGTGGTAACAAGACAGGATCCAATCTTGCAGACGGCACTAGTGAGAGTCGTTCTGTCCCTCTCGCACTGCGAGGGAAACGATGACGTCATACACGCAGCTGTCTCGCTCTGTGACGGAGGTTGTGCCAATGAGATGATGCGGGTGAGCAGTATAGAGCATCTATACTTATAAATAGAGCATAAGTAGAGTGATAGTGAGTAAGGGTTTCTGTGGGAATAAAAAAACCTTAATTAAAGCGGACATAGTCGCGGCCATCATCTATACAAGTATACTAATATTATAAATGTGAAAGTTTGGATGGATGTATGGATGGATGTTTGTTACTTCATCACGCCCCAACGGCTAAACGGATCTGGATGAAATTTGGTGCAGAGATAGATTACAATCTGTAATAACACATAGGCAGCTTTTTATCCCGGAAAATTAGGTAGTTCCCGCGGGAACCCATAAAATTTAATCCAAGCGGACGAACTCGCAACTTACATCATATATTATAATACAACATTTTCATGTTTCAGTACATTGCACTAGAAAAATCGCAAAAATCGCGAAAGATTCTTCTGCAAGCTATGGAAGTGCTTCTGAGATGCGATGGACAAATTTTGGAAAACATTTTGGAATACGTCGTTTCTACTGAAAATGATTGTAAGTATAATGTACTAGCTCATGTACGCGACTTCGTCTGCGTGGTTTGAGGTTTTTTGGTTCCCGCGGGAACTCTTACTAGCCTATGTGCTATTCCAGATTATAATCCATATCTGTGCCAAATTTCAGCCAGATCCGTTCAGCCGTTGGGGCTTGATTGAGTAACAAACATCCATACATCCATACATCCATCCAAACTTTCGCATTTATAATATTAGTAAGATAATGACCTCTCTGGTAATCTTTATTTGAACTAAAAAAAATCTTACTAATCCATACAGTCATTCATTTGTGTACTACTGCGGTAATTTAATGGCCGACATACACAACAGCTGTTTCGATACATACACAACAGCTATCTTTATCAAGGTGTTTTACATACAATACATTTGCTTGTACAAATTATAAAGTAGACTTTTCCCACTTTGAGCGTTAAAAATATTATCACACAGTTATTAGCCTACAAAGGAGTGTGATAATAATCATGAATGCCATATAAAACATCAGCTGTTTTGATGCAGCCATCTTTGTCAAGGTATTTTATAGTTATTAAAATATCAACAACTTTAACTACAGACATATTAAAATCTCTTACTGACATAATATGTTCAAGATTGGAATCTCGCACGCCATTGTAGTATGGTAGTTTTCTTTGTATGGAAAATGACATTATTTTTAACTCACAAATGGGTATTGTTAAACGTTGTATGATACACGTATGCTAATTGACAACTTAACTCTTGGTTCTATTAAAGTTTGCGCTTTGAATGTAATTTTCATCATTCTGCACTAGTGTCATAAATACCTATTTTCAGCATTATAGGACCCAAAATAAAATGTAATCCTGTCTTTTCATTATTTCCAGTACAAAACCAATCCCAAATAGACATAGCACAATTTTCGCTGAAACAACTAAAAGACAACAACTCACTATGCCAGAAATATCTTCCGAAAATACTTTCGATAATTTTGAGCGCAGAAATCCATCATTGCAACACTCTAAAGATGGCGTCAGACTTATTTGTCGACAAAATAGGATTGTACACGACGGATGAAATAAACGATATAATAAATAATGTGTTAAAAACACTAAATTCGGTGAAATACAAAAATATGATGAAATTAAAAGGTGCTGTGGAATTTTTCAAAAGGATTTTGGAAAATAGGGATGATGGTGGTGTTACAATGGAGGACATTTTGGATTTGTTTTTGGATATCGTCGCTAAGGAGGGGGGAGAGGGTAATTTGAGACTGTTTATGGCAATTACTACAATTTTTAGGATAGATAAAGAAAGGTAAGCACGTTATATTGTTGACTATTGTTGCCGGTGGTTACTTCTACGTTAAAGCGGCGGGGTCACGTATAGTAGAAATTTAAATTAGATTTACAACATTTTTTGTACGCACGTACGCACGCACTTTCGATTAAAGTAAAAAAGTGCCTTTAACTTTTATGACGTCACATTTCAGAATTTCATATAAATCCCATACTTAGGACGCGTTTTGACATTTGAAAAAAAGGTGGCTGATTTGACTATTTGCCAAATACCCATTTATTATAGGATGGACAAAATATTATTTATTTTCTTATTTTTATAGGATTGACAAAAATATTTTGGAAAATAATTTTTATGCTATGAAACGCCAGCAAAAATTCGGACCAGAGCTAGATTATTTCGACGCTGAATTGATATTGGATCTGTATTGCGAATATAACGATATTGTATGGAAAATCGACCGTGGGGTAAGTATCCATACATATATATCTGTCTGCTTGATCTAAGTTTTAACATTGCAAAATCGATTGATCGTTTGAGCATTCGATTACATTGGCGTCAAAGTAATATTATGGACCCAATAGCCCTTGACATAAAATAACAAATACAGTACAACCGATTTCAATTTAGAATCTGTAGGAAAGGTACACAGATAGGTTGCGTCCCAGGGAGGGACATAGGCTACGCATTTCTATCCCAGGAATATTAAAGTTCCTCCGAGAAACAAAAATCCTTAATCCAAGCGGATGAAGTCGCATCATCAGGCATCGTCTCGTATACTTAATACACATTTTTTTTAAATTTCAGGACATGTTAAATAACCTACTGTCAAAGTTAACACCCCAAAATGTCGTAAAGTTAGGCAAAAAGCTGTCAAAATGTATATCATCAGTAGGAGCTAATAATTTATACAGAATAAAAGAATGGTTTATGAGACAACCTGTAAAGGAAATAACGCAGAGCATAGAAAAATATTTATTCGTATCGGAACACGAGATATCAGTACAAGCGTTGAGAATCATGGTCAATGTGTGCACAGGTACTTCATTTTACTTTTTTTTTTCAATATCATCATCAATTTTATCTGGTCGGAGGCTTCGGCCGTAGCTAGTTACCACCATACTGGCAAAGGACGTGCCGCCAAGCGATTTAGCGTTCCGGTACGATGCCTGGTAGAAACCGACTGGTTATGGGTTTGATATAACTGCCACACCCCTAACAGGTTGGCCCGCTAACATCTTAGACTGCATCATCACTTACCATCATGTGAGATTGCAGTCAAGGGCTAACTTTAGTGGTGTAAAAAAACTCATTGCCGGCTCACTACTGAGCACGAGTTCCTCTTGGAATGAGAAGGGTTGGCCATAGTCCACCACGCTGGCCAATTATGAATAAGCCGACTTTATACACCTTCGAGAACATTATGAATAAATAAAATTTGAAAGTAAAATATCTATTTTCCATACTAACAAACTGCAAAGGCGCACGAAATTCTAATCTTTTAAATGTGTCCGCGAAAGGTTTTAAGTAACTACTTGGCACTATAAAATACCACAACAAAAATGGCGACATCGGCCATTATATTACCGCACTAGTGCGAAAATGGACACTGCCCTGCGGCAATATTTTCGTAATAGTTTAGCGGCGATGTTATGAATTTACGTGCAAAGGTGTTATACTGAAAAATTTAAACCTATTTTAACTGTAATAATATTTTGATTCCAGAAAAGTGTGAATTATCACATGAAATCATTCGGATGGAATTCTTCGATTGCATCAAACGCTGGGTCAAATGGATCTTTAAGTTGAACTGTACTGGTTATATTGAGACGGACTTGAAATCCAAAATGGCGTATTTAATGGACTTAGTGGAGGTCTCTGTTGCGTCTTTGAGTGATGAGGAATTTGTGACGCTGCTAATTGAAGGTAATAACTCTAACAGTTATAGTTCGACAAACTTATTTGACCCGGTGTATACATAAAAATGAATTGCTAAATAACAATCTTATTCATAAAAATCCCTTATTATAGGTTTACAATGTTCATTAGCTAAAATGCTCATTAGGCCTATTAAATGTTTCATAACTTTCTTTATTCATAAAGGTTCAATAAACCTCTCACAACTAAATTCTCGCTATAGGTCGGTTTCGCTTTATTAAGTTGTCATTCTGACGAATTCTTAAACAAATGGCAAAAATACTAGCCTCTATGCTCCGTAAATAAAAAAGTAACGCATGTTATCCGTTAAAAGTCTCACTGAGTTGACTACGAATCTGTCATCTGGGTTTGATTGCAAAGTTTTGTTTGTTTATTTACATATTTAATGGAAAATATGGAAGCAGGAACAACTTTAAAAGTGGCTAAAAAGAGATACAGAAGTGAGAATTGGCAAATAATAAAATATGAACTTTTACAATGTTTTACAATAATGCAATGCCACTAATAGAAACGCAATAAAATAACCTCAATAACATCTCACTTCAAAACTCACAATCAAATTATCAGCTGTGTGAAGACAAGACGTCATATTATAACAAAGTACTCTGTGACAAGACGGCCATCTTGTTCTTTAATATGGGTTTATAATGGATCTATAGTAGGGTTCGCCATGTTTTAAGTTTTAAGTTATAGAGCCGCTATTGAATAGTTATAGAGCGGTAAAGCACTATTGAACGTTTATGAATAATGTTTTTGAGAACTTGCTAATAACAAGCTAATAAAGCTTCTATGTCTTTTTATGAATAAGAGCGTTAAAATATTAACCTTAAACTAATTCCGAATGTAGTATATTTATATTTAAGAACTTTTGTCTTCGTAACAACGCGAGCATGTCGGTGTCGGTGACGCGAATTCACATTTTTACCCCCTACCAAAAAGTGCTCAACGCCGCTAAAGAAGTTTTCACTTCAAAACTAAACAGGCATAAAAATTAGTTCCAATCTTGGCTGATAAGTTTGTGGGACTATATAACAAGTGAACATAATATTTAAAAAAAAACGGGTGGTGTAGTGGGACACCAGTTAGGAACGAAGTTCCTTTTTACTTAAATATTAATTTCAAGTTCTAATTTTACGATATTAAAAAAAAAATACAATATAAACCTTAACACTAAAGCATTCAAGTTTAATTTACCGTTAAGACAATTTGTCATAAAAAAAATTCTTACTCAAATGAGTACTCAAATGAGTTACTCAAATTAGTAACGAAAATTCGTTACGGACGTTTTTTGCCGGCTAGGCCCGTCTGCATCGTCCCATAAGGAACATCGTTCCAAAAATTAAATGCCCTGCATAAATGAATAAAAATAATTAAAACCAGTGTTACTCGGGAGGATGTAAGGATTTTAACTATACCAAATAGTTAATTTTATACATCCAAATCAGTTTTTTCCAGGGGAGTCGGAAAAACTCAAATTCTTACGAGATTTCATGCCAGCTATTTATAATCGTTTGGTGAAAAAACCGTACATACTGTTGGAACCGAATATGAAAGAATGCTGTACCATTTTGAATGAAGTTGTGAGACACGCATCAAGAAAAAATAGGAAGGAGGACGTTTTGGAACTAGTTGATTTGGTAAATTCATACTAATATTGTAAATGCGATAGTGTTTGTATCTGTCTTTTCACCTCCCGTTTGTTTGACTTTTTGATGTAATTTGGCGACTTGTGGGAGTCATACCTATACTCCGACAAAATTATCTTAACACTAGCAGATGCCCGAGAATTCGTCCGCGTGAACTAAGTTTTTTAAATTCCCACGGGAACTCTTTAATTTTTGGGGTTTATATAAAGCCTATGACACTCGCAAATAATGTGTCTTTCTATTGGTACCAGAACTTTCAAAATCGGTTCAGTAGATCCAGAGATTATCCCCTACTCTTACCTCTTTATAATATTAGTATAGATAACAAGAAAGATGTCATATCAATACTTAATCAGCTGTGAAATAACAGGCTTACATATGGCGCTAAACTGGTAGCGCCTGACAAACGATTCGACACTCTATGAGAACGGAACCCTGATCAACGTTCTCGGATTTTTTCCTATACTTGCGCTGTGAGACCTTGCTTCTTTCCAAATTTCATGATTCTAGGTCAACGGGAAGTACCCTATAGGTTTTGATTTATTGGTGAGTGTCAAAATATACAAAATATGAAGCATCCAAGGGACCGTAGACTTCAGTACATATTTGATATTAATTTCAACTTGGTACCTCCACGCTTTCCCGAGAAAAAGGGTGTTGACAGGCAGACAGACAACGAAGTGATCCTATAAGGGTTCGTTTTTTCCTCTTGAGGTACGGAACACTAAAAAGAATTTATTTTACTTAGGTACCTTCAAGGCAAGAGTGAATAGGCATCTTCTAGTCAAGCGCGCTCCAACCTAGACGTCATCATTGCTTTGCACTAAGCATGATTGTCGTCAAGCGCAAGCCTGTCTTACAAAAAAAAACTTGAGAGGTGTCAAGGGACACCCGTTTGGAACGAAGTACCAAAAGTTTTAACGACACTTTTTACTATAGTTGTAAGCCGTGCGGCGTGCGCGTGTTTCTCTGTGTAAATTTTATTACAATTCCTTCACTAATTAATCGAAAGGAACTAGCCTATGTAACTATTGAAAACATAATTCTTTAAGATTATTTCGCCTTTTTATTTTCAACAACTTTAAGTCAACAACACAAGTAGTCATAGCAACCAAAATCATCTTTTCATAAAAAGTGTCGTTACAACTTTTGGTCTTAATTTTTTCCGTCTAGCCCCCTTTCGTAACGCGCGATAAGGAACTTCGTTCCAAAAATTAACATAGGACATCTTTCAGGTATGGCCAACTTATGAGCAATTGGCCACAACAGACCAAAAACACTCACTTTTGCTGGACCTGTCTCCGATACCCACAAATCTGCCCCCGGACTGCAATGTCATGAGTTGGGTGCTGAAGACTATCAGCTCTGATGATACAGGACTTTCAGACAAAATCAGATTGTTTGGAATATTGCCCGCTACTGAGGATTATAGGTAGGTACTTATTTATTTAGGACTAGATGATGCCCGCAACTTCGTCCGCGTGGATTAAGGTTTTTTGATTCCCGCGGGAACTTCTTAATTTCCGGGATAAAAAGTCCCTATGTCCCTGTCCCACCCTATGTCCTTCCCCGGGATATATCCTATCCCTGTACCAAATTTCATCAAAATCGGTTGCACAGGTGATCTTTACAATCGTGCATTGTCGCCATACGACGCCATAGAAAAATGACTAACCTATCTCCCTATGTATCTACACATTAATGAAATTGTAATTTTTTTTTGAAAAGAGCAACCACCGATCCAACCAGCACCGATTTCTTGCTGGTTCTTCTCGGTAGGAATGTCATTCCGAACCAGTGATAGATTCACTCAGCGATTCAAAAGCACTTGTAAAAGTTTATTTGAATAAAAAATACGTGTGTGCTTTAGACCACACGACTTAAGTAAATCTTAGTAACTGGCTATGAGAGAAAGAGAGAGAAAAAATGTGTGCTCGCACATCTCCCTCTTTTGCCCCACAGTAATATACGAAACGTAACTCTCTCTCTTTCTATCTTCACTAACTTATATCTCCCTCTCAACTTTCGTTCGCCTCATCCGATCACAATTTTCGTAACGCTCTCGGCGCTCATTCACCACCTTACCTCAAGTCAAGCGTGCGTAAAGAAGTTTTACTTCAAAAAAAAAATTAATTTGAATTGTGTTTTAACGTTTATGAATTATGTTTCTCAGCGCCGCATTTAAGGCCCTGTGCCCACACCTCCCGTCGCGACTGAGCGAGCTATCGGGCCTGTCTTCGTGTTGCTTCCAAGCCGTGCTCGACCGCCTCGCCGACAGTCGCGAATGCAACCGCGACAGTCGCGTCGCAGGCCAACGCGACACATTGCTCGATATCGTCATTACTCTGGCTGCAAGTGAGTATATTCTGACTCTCACTCAGTAATAATTATAATTGTAATTTTATATTTTTTAAAAAAGCGGCCATCTCATTTCTTGCTGGTTCTTCTCGGTAGAAATTTATCCCGAATCAGTGGTTCATTCACAAGCACTTGTAAAAGTTTATTTGAATAAAAAACATTTAAATTTTAATTTATACAGATTCTTCTCTACATATTAAAAAAAACAGGCATAACAGAGGTTAATAGTATTTTTAAATTAACTAAATTCTCACAAACTGAAGAGTTATACTAAAATATTAATTGAATAGACAATGAAGTCGCGGGGACTTGTTTCGCATATATTGCTCTATTCCGGCGTTATTGAAAGACAAGCAAACACACTTTCGCATTGATATGAGTACGGATAGACACTAATAAAAACGTCTTTACTCCCAGGCGACAATACAAAAGGATGGTGGAACGACGCGATAGTCGCGTGCATGTCTTCAGTGGCAGCGAGCGCAGACGCGCGACTGTCCGGCGTTTGTCGCGCGGTGTACGCGCGATGCTTCGAGGGCAGGAGTCTCGGGGTGTGCACACGTCTTATGCTGCCTTTACTGAGGTAATATTTCACTACAGCCCATTAACGTCCCACTGCTGGGCACAGGCCTTCACTCTCATAGGAGAGAGGGAATTAGAGCTTAAACCCACCACGCTGCTCCAATGCGGGTTGGCGGGCTTTAATAACTAAATATTATCATGTTAGTGATAATAACCGGGACCGACGGCTTAACGTGCTCTCCGAGGCACGGGGGTGAAATACCGCCAACTTCCTAACTCCGGGCTAGTACTGAGAATTTGTAGTCAGAAAATTAAAAAAGTGCGTCGAATTTTGATAACGTCACAAACAAATATTTCATACAATTTCGCATACTAAGCGCGTGCGTTTTGACGTTCGGAAAGATGGTTCTACTGAAAATACCCAAGTAGTGCGTGTCATTTTCAGGAACGCACCCCCGGCGTTCTGCGAAGAGTTCTTCTCGACCGTTCTAGAGGATCTGCTGGCCGCGCTGAAGAAAGCGCCGCGCGACGCGACCGCGCACTACAGCTACGAGAAATGCGTGCTCGACTACGTGCGCGCTCTGTACTTACTGCAACTCGTGTACCAGAAGGTTAGGCGCCATCTATTGTACTACTAGCGCCATCTTGTTTAGTGATCTTTGATATGTTATGTGCCTGATCGGGTTGTGCTGATAAAAAACTGCAAAACACGTATTTTTGCAGTTACAACTGAAGTAGGTATTGTACTTTAAATATTCCGTTAAAAAAAAGAGTGACTTATCTGAAAGTTGAGCGCCATCTATTATACTACTAGCGCCATCTGGTTTAGTGCCTTCCGATGTGTTATATCCTAGTGTTTATTGAGCGAAAGCATACTCGGTGCTTCGACTGAGGTAAGAGTTCTTCTCAACCGATCTAGAAGAGCAGGTGGCCGCACTGAAGAAAGCGCCGCGCGACGCGACCGCGCACTACAGCTACGAGAAATGCGTGCTCGACTACGTGCGCGCTCTGTACTTACTGCAACTCGTGTACCAGAAGGTTAGGCGCCATCTATTGTACTACTTGCGCCATCTTGATTAGTGATCTTTGATATGTTATGTGCCTGATCGGGTTTTGCTGATAAAAAACTGCAAAACACAGATTTTTGCAGTTACAACTGAAGTAGGTATTGTACTTTAAATATTCCGTTAAAAAAAGAGTGACTTATCTGAAAGTTGAGCGCCATCTATTATACTACTAGCGCCATCTGGTTTAGTGCCTCCCGATGTGTTATATCCTAGTGTTTATTGAGCGAAAGCATACTCGGTGCTTCGACTGAGGTAAGAGTTCTTCTCAACCGATCTAGAAGAGCTGGTGGCCGCACTGAAGAAAGCGCCGCGCGACGCGACCGCTCACTACAACTATGAGAAATGCGTGCTCGACTACGTGCGCGCTCTGTACTTACTCCAGCTCGTGTACCAGAAGGGCGCCATCTATTGTACTACTAGCGCCATCTAGTTTAGTGAAATTGATGTTTTATGTGCCTGATCGGGCTTTGCTGATAAAAAACTGCAAAAATCGGTGTTCTAACTGAGGTAAGTATTGTATTTTTAAATATTCTGTTAGAAGAAGGGCGACTAAAATTTACCGGAAGACTTATTAAGTTTGAGACCGTTTTAAACTATAGATTAAAGAAAACAAAAATTGGCTGTCATAGGGGCTGCCGATATTAGTGAAAACGAAAAAAAAAATTCTAATTTAAAAAAAGAAAAAAAAATACTTATAATCATAAAAATATTTCAAATAGGTACAAACCTTAAAACTAAGGCATTAAAGTTTAATTACGAATGTACTACTTAAGACCTTTTGTTTTAATAAGAATGGTGTCGATCTCGCGTATTCCACATTTTTACCCCCTACCAAAAAGTGCTCAACGCGTATAAAGGAGTTATCACTTCAAAAAAGTGTGTTGAATTTTGATGACGTCACAACTACGTATTTCACTCTAATATAGTAAATAGTTGTCATGATCCCTATTCTTAGGTGCCCAAAGAGAGCATAGAGTCCCCGCGCTCTCTTCTGTACAGCAAGATGGCGGTTGGCGACACACGCTCGTACGCCGTGAGCGCGGTGTGCAAACTGTGCGTCGCGCTGCGGACCAGTGTGAAGAGTCCCCCGGCCGCGGACGACGGTTTGAAGGAGAGCTGCAGGTGAGGCCGCTGGAGGATCTCTTGACTTTTCCGGGATAAAAAGTAGCCTATGTCCTTCCACGGAATACAACCCATCCCTGTACCAAATTTCATCAAAATCGGTTGAACAGATGGGCCGTGAATGCGTAACAGACAGACACACTTTCGCATTTATAATATTAGTATAGATTTGTGTGACAATAATGAGTGGTTGTGAGTGTTCCCTTTTAATACTATTTAAAAAAAAGTTATATAAATAAATTAAATAATTTAAAAAACAAAATCGTTTCCACTTCTATCGGCAGTCCCTATGACTGCCAATTTATTTTTTTATTTTACTAACTGATTTTACGGCCCCGGGTTCCAGCCTGTAGCTTGTTGATTATATATTTTTTGGGCGAATTAAACACTAATAATTTTTATACACACAGCTTAACAATTTATCCGTAACATCCAGTGGTAAGGTGACAACTGTTGTTATTGTCTTAGGTTGTTTCACTGCGCGAACTACAACTGCCTAGCTTCAGCTATCTGCTGTACACAGCTCAAACCGGCTATCTGCGCCACTGTGTTCAACAGAGACGTGTGGGATCATCTGATAGGGGATGAGGATATAAGGGTGCCTCTGAGATCACAGTGGGTAAGTGTGAAATATCTATATATGTATTAAATATACGATGTTTGTGAGATGTTGACAATAAAAAGACCTTGAAAGAAGAGAAGAAAAAGAGTTGCTGATTTGATTTAGTAGTCATCAAATATCAAATATAATAATAATAATTAATTAATCAAATCATCAATCAAATATCAAATAAATATTATAAATGCGAAAGTTTGGATGGATGGATGTATGGATGGATGTCTGGATGGATGTATGGATGGATGTTTGTTACTCAATCACGCCCCAACGGCTGAACGGATCTGGATGAAATTCGGCACAGAGATACATTATAGTCTGGAATAGCACATAGGAAAATGAAAGAGTTCCCGCGGGAACCAAAAAACCTCAATCCACGCGTACGAAGTCGCGGCCATCAGCTAGTCATGCATATTAGAAAGAAAGAAAAAATCTTTATTTGACAAAGTGATCTTAGTTTTTGTTTATTTCTTCTGCACAGAAATAAACTATAACTAAGCACTTAAATGCAAAATCAAGAGCTGTATTGTACAGCAGTGCAATAAACACGTAAGCCTCTCAGACAAGAAAACACTATAATAGCTCACAAATGGGGTACCAGGTGCCCTAATGCTGATATTACAGGTGAAGCTAATAGAAAGGTGTTAAAATTGAAAATCAAAGGAGCTTTATGTCTTTAAATAACGTATTTTTTTTAACTTAGAATCAACGCAACACCCACCAAGCGGTATCAATCGAAGTATCTGGTTCCCTGCTGTCTTTGCGCACGTCGGCGACGCTGAACTCTGTTCGCACGCCCGCATTTCTGCGCACGCTGTCGGAAAACCCCTTCCAGTTCGACTTGGTGGCGGACCAACTGGTGAGTTTGCTAGGCTGCGGCTCATGCATACATACATACAGTCCGGTTCTAAATTAATGTCTCGGAAGTTAGCCGCGAGTGTAAGTTCGCGCAGGTATAGTACCACAAACTTATCTGGCCCGGTGGCCAAAATTGGAACTAATTTTTATGCCTGTTTAGTTTTTGTTTCTATTTTATCCAAACTAATATTATAAATGCGAAAGTGTGTGTCTGTCTGCTACGCTTTCACGGCCCATCTGTTCAACCGATTTTGATGAAATTTGTTATAGGGATAGTTTGATACCCGGGGAAGGACATAGACTACTTTTTATACCAGAAATTTAGAAGTTCCCGCGGGAATGAAAAAAACCTTAATCCACGCGGACGTAGCGGCGATGATCGTCAGATAAGTTTGTGGGACTGTGAATGAAGTATGTTTTTATGTGACTATTTCCAGCCTCAACCGCAAGACCTACAGCTAACAGATAACTACCTCAACCAACACCCGTGTGCTGGCACTCTGACTGCCTTGCTCAGTAGAGTAAGTGCGCTCGAGAGCACGCAGTGGAGGGACGCACTCGTCGCAACTCTAGAGGGCGACGCGAGAGGGAATGTTAAATGGCTGCTGGCTCAGGTATGTCCGTGCTCCGGAAAGCACGTTAACTTACATGCTCTAAACTCAAGTCCCACAGTTAATGGAGAACTACCTTGATCAAAACTCGTGATCTGACATTATAAATAAATGAAATCAAACTCAAATATTTTTTATTCGAGTAAACTTTGACAAGTTCTTTTGAATAGTCGAGTGAATCTACCACTGGTTCGGAATGCCGTTTCCATTCTCACCGTCTAGCTTAGTATAATAGACGAAGTTCACGACACGAATTTGTTGGAACGCTGGCCGCCTTGCTCAGTAGAGTAAGTGCGCTCGAGAGCACGCAGTGGAGGGACGCAACTCTAGAGGGAGACGCGAGAGGAAACAAGGAATAAGAAGCTTAATTCGCTATAATCCACCAAAGCAGACAAATCTATGTGGTACAGGTGATGCCAACTCAATCAAATCAGCAACTCTTTATCAAACTTAAAAACACTCTAGTATGGAAGTTGTATGAAATTCACAGTTGTTACGTCATCAAATTTCAACACACTCTTCTTTTTCCCTCTCTTTTTCCCCCGACGCAAAAAGAGAGGGGTGTTATAAATTTAACGTGTCTGTTTGTGTATCTGTCTGTGGTATTGTAGAGCCCAAACGGATGGACCGATTTTTAATTATCAGTTAGAAATAATTTCTTTTTGATATAGTCATCATCCCTATTCGCTCCGGCACAACACCACACCACACAAATCTTTCAAATTATTCTCAAAGTACGTTTCACTCCGACACTGGAGCATCTTCAGGAGATGTTGACTCGACAATGCACGATTGTCAAGCAATTTCTTTACTATGTTGCATTGTTAAGTCTATGATGGTATGTTTCCAGGCTGTATGCAACAGTAAGGAGGACCTCAAGCCGCACGCTAGTGCGCTGCGCCCGGCGATGCTCGCTGTTGTCGCTAACACGGCTACAGACAACAAATTGAACGGACTGCACATTGATATTGTAAGTTTGCTTGTCATCTCTAATAGGCATGATAACTGATTTTGAAAAATGGTCAGATTATGTTCGGAAGTATCTACTATTTCGAAAAAATATCTTATTTCAGCAGAAAAACAAGGTTTGGTAGATAAAATTGGCATTTGAAATTTAAATTTCAAAATTCACGCCAAAACGTTCGGCGGTGTCATGGCGTCGTTTGTGACGTCACTATTGTTTTTACCAATGTACTCTGTGCAGTGTGCAGTAAACAATAGTGTGATTGTCAAAGCTCGAAAGCAAACAATTGTGACGTCATTCGCTTCTTGGTGTTTTATCCAATATGGCGGATTGCTGTATTTTAATGTTTTGTTTTATCCAAATAAACAGCAATCTCACTCGAAATAGAAAAATAAATACGTTTTTTATAATCCATGAATCCTAAATCATTAGATAAATTCATAATTTCATTGATTCTCGGTTAGTGTCATCATGCCTATTGACTTACTGCCACCCTCAGAGTAGATAAATCATTAATGAAGGAACTACAAGTTTAATTCGCTATAATCCGCCATAGTAGACAATGTGGTACAGTGTGTATCCCGCACTTTTAGCCCGCGATATTCACCACACCACACAAATCTTCCAAATTATTCTCAACGTACGTTTAACGACGGATATATAATGTCCTCACGACCAAATTTCGGCCACGGCGGCTTATCTCCAGAGAAGTTAACCATCTTCGCGGGAGATATTATAGTGCACAAGTGTGTGCGCATACACAGGTGCACTCTCTGTTCCTATACTCTCATAGCCCGATGGTCTCACGGAACGGAAGTGAAACACTTCCTGACGCCGGGCTAGTACTGAGAATTTCTAGTTAGAAAAACTCGACTAGGGACTCGAACTTGGGACCTTGTCTGCCGCAATCGAACATGTTAACCACTAGACCAGCGAGGCAGCTTTTCCTCACGTGCGTTTTTTTTCAGCCCAGATCCCCCGTTTTTTATCCTGCCATAAACAACTAACGTTCTAAAATGATATCGCGTATTGAATTTTTATTTGTTTTTGCAGATCGATACATTAATATTTTGGAATGAAGCTAAACAACCTTCTCCCAACTTGAATAGGACCATAGAGTGTATAATAACCACGGCCATAGACTACAGACACAACAAAAACATCTATTATATGATTTTGGACAAATTGACCAAAATGTTGGACGGGTGCGTTGAAGTCCAATGGAGTTGCTTCGAAAGACATTTGACAGGTAATGTGGCTTTACTCAAATTTTTACGCTCTGTCCAATGATTTATTTTACTTTTGGCAGCTCGAATCAATGATATTCTAATGCGTTACTGATTCGATTTTTGATAAAAACGTTTTTCTTTATAAAGAAGTTTTAATCGATTTGACACATTGATATTTATCTTTGCTCAACATTTTTTATTGTTTTATAAGCATACCCACCAAGCTTTTAAATGACTAAGTTTAATGTAAGTTTAGTATGTATAAAACTAAATAATTTATGTAAAACAGTACAGAAAATGTACATCAAACAATCAGGTATTTTGTATGAAATACTTACTTTTGAGTAGTGCCGTCATCCAAATTCGACGGATTTTATTGAAAATATTTTTTTTAGATCTTAAATCCGACACAGCAATCAGCTGCATCGATGTTCTGAAGCGCGTAACGAAATGCAACGTCTACATACCCGAGTTGTTACCCGCTTTGACCGATAGTTTTGAGAATAAGCGATCAATGTTCGAACTGACCACTTTGTTCGCGCTCGCTTTGACCGTCGCTCGAGACAGAGGGGAGAACGAGGGGGAGTGGCTGAAGAGGTAAGACAATTTAATACGCAAGGGTATCATAGTTATATCGCCCAGTTTGACTAGTATTGCGGCACGTCTATTCCGGTAGGACGGTAACTAGTCATGGTCTGCCACCATGCCAGACCCTGGAGAATTCAGGAATTATAATTTTCAAACTGACCAGAGCGGGGATCGAACCCGGGTCCCCCGCACATTAAGACAACAGCGCTCAACACTGCGCCAGGGAGGTAAAACTTCTAACTTTATCACGCATTATCAAGTCTTGTGGCTTCATTTTTACCCTCGACGAAGCGGAGACGGTATATGTGTTTGCCCTAAGAGGTTGTGTGTTTGTTTGTTTGTTTGTTTGTTTGTTTGTGCACTTTTTTGTCACCATTTTTCTCAAAAAGTACTGGGCCGATTGAGATGCGGTTTTTTGCATTAGATACGTATAGCTTGTGAGAAGGTTTTTAGATATATTTTAGGACCATAGACAACCAAGCTGAGCTGTAGTCTATGATTTTAATATTTCAACATGTTACCATTTTTCACAAAAACTACTGGGCCGATTGAGATGCGGTTTTTTGCATTAGATGTGTATAGCTTGTGAGAAGGTTCTTAGATATATTTTAGGACCATAGACAACAAAGCTGAGCTGTAGTCTATGATCTTAATTTTTCTATGTGTTAAAAATTTTCACAAAAAGTATTGGGCCGATTGATATGCGTTTTTTTGCATTAGATATGTTTAGCTTGTGAGAAGGTTCTTAGATATATTTTAGGATCATAGACAACAAAGCTGAGCTGTAGTCTATGATTTTATTTTTTCAATATGTTACCATTTTTCACAAAAAGTACTGGGCCGATTGAGATGCGGTTTTTTGCATTAGATGTGTATAGCTTGTGAGAAGGTTCTTAAATATATTTTAGGACCATAGACAACAAAGCTGAGCTGTAGTCTATGATCTTAATTTTTCAACCACTGTAACCATTTTTCACAAAAAGTACTGGGATGCGGTTTATTGCATTTAGGACTTCGTGCGATTACAAAACAGGAAACTGGTACCAAAATTTTAAAAAATCAGCGCCATTTTGAAATTCTTTGTTAATTGACCGATTTCGTTCAAAATCTATATTTAGGGCTCCCTGGGGTCACAAAACAGGAAACTGGTACCAAAATTTAAAAAAATCAGCGCCATTTTGAAATTCTTTGTTAATTGACCGATTTCGTTCAAAATCGATATTTAGGACTCCCTGGGGTTACAAAACAGGAAACTGTTACCAAACTTTAAAAAAACAGCGCCATTTTGAAATTCTTTGTTAATTAACCGATTTTGTTCAAAATCGATATTTAGGGCTTCGTGGGATTACAAAACAGGAAACTGGTACCAAAATTTAAAAAAAATCAGCGCCATTTTGAAATTCTTTGTTAATTGACCGATTTCGTTCAAAATCGATATTTAGGGCTCCCTGGGGTCACAAAACAGGAAACTGGTACCAAAATTTTAAAAAATCAGCGCCATTTTGAAATTCTGTGTTAATTGACCGATTTCGTTCAAAATCGATATTAAGGGCTCCCTGGGGTCACAAAACAGGAAACTGTTACCAAAATTTTAGAAAATCAGCGCCATTTTGAAATTCTTTGTTAATTGACCAATTTCGTCCAAAATCGATATTTAGGACTCCCTGGGGTTACGAAACAGGAAACTGTTACCAAAGTTTTAAAAAATCAGCGCCATTTTTATTTATTTTGTTATCACCATAATAAATGAATTCAGTTTAGTACAGTAAAATCTGTACTACTTGTAAGTCTAACCACAACCCGTGAACTGCTTTAGCAGCTCGCGCACAGGGCGAAATACTAGTTAGATATATATAGCTTGAGAGAAGGTTCTTAGTTATATTTTAGGACCATAGACAACCAAGCTGAGCTGTCTCTATGATTTTAATATTTCGATATGTTACCATTTTTTACAAAAAGTACTGGGCCGATTGAAATGCGGTTTTTTTCATTAGATGTGTATAGCTTGTGAGAAGGTTCTTAGATATATTTTAGGACCATAGACAACAAAGCTGAGCTGTAGTCTATGATTTTATTTTTTCAATATGTTACCATTTTTCTCAAAAACTACTGTGCTGATTTAGATGCGGGCTTTTTGTTTTAGATATATTTAGCTTGTACCTAGATGCTGCCCAGGGTATCATGATGGAGTCAGGAGGCGATCATGGGAACTCCTTAAATTCTCATCGTATACCCGTCGCGTTTGGACTCTTTTGATTTGTCCATAGTCCACCACACTGGTCAAAAAAACTACTGAGCTGTCAAAGATGCAGTTTTGTGTTTTAGATATTATGTAATTTATACGTTTGCTAAGTTCTAATTGTTGTTTCAAAGTTATACAGGTCAAAGGTATAATGGAGCTCTGCAGTTCGTCGTGGGTTTTTTTTAAATTTTTAATTTTATTACTTGTGTACTGACGCAGTGGTGAGCACTGTGGGCTTAGAGAATGGAGGTCCCGGGCTCTAGCCCCGCTCGTGTCAATTTGAAAATTATAATTTCTGAATTTCCTCTGATCTGGTCTGATGGGAGGTTTCGGTCATGGCTAGTTACCACCGAAGCACGGAGGGGAAAAGAAGAGTGAGAAGAAGGCGAAAACGCCAAATTTGAACCTCCAAATAAATCACCCATCCAGTCTGCGACTTGGGTCAACGTTGCTTACCGATCGCAATCGACTCATATGGGTTTTCACAATTAAGTCACACATCCCTTTTGAGGTAACTATAGTCCGTCAAACTTATCAGACCTGGTTTCAGCGTCGCTCGTTTATATGAAAATTATTAAAATAAAAACAAAAACTAAACAGGCATAAAGATAAGTTCCAATATTTGCCACCGGGTGAGGTCTGTGGGAATGTACCTACGGAACTAGGGTTAGGGTATGGGTTTATTATAACTGGCATACCCCTAACAGGTTAGCCCGCTATCATCTTAGACTGCATCATCACTTACCATCAGGTGAAATCGCAGTCAAGGGCTAACATGCAGTGGAATAAAAAGAAACTATAGAATAGGAGGAGAGAAATTTCGTCATTTTCTTTACCCTGAAAATAGATGGCACCACACGTCTTTAGCACCGTGCTATCCGTCAGGGTATTTCATCGTATTATTCGTTCCACTTAGTACCACTGAAATAGGTGAGTATGACATAGCTACATAGTACCTAACAACAGTACATACTCCTAACAACTTTAAGTTGATAGTGATGATTCTTGGTTAGTTGAGCATGACTTTTTGGCAGTGCAACGCCCGTGCGTAGCATTTATCAGAAACTAGCGATCCGCCCCGGCTTCGCACGGGTTAGCAGATACCCATAGGTGACCAAGAAACGAGAAGCTTAAATTAAAAAAAGCGTTTATTTCTTACCCATTTTGACTTGGTTATTAATGACTAATTGATGCCCGCGACTTCGTCCGCGTGGATTAAATTCTTTTGATTCCCTGAAATACAACCTAACCCTGTACTAAATTTCATCAAAATCTGTTGGACAGGGGGCCATGAGAGCTTAGATGACAGACAGACACACTTTCGCATCCATACTTATTATTATTATTATTAAATTCTTTATTGCATAAAAAATGGACATATACATTATACAAAATTACAAACAAAAGGCGACCTTATCTCTAAAGTGATCTCTGCCAGGCATCTCTTAATGTTATAAACTAGATGATGCACGCGACTTCGTCCGCGTGGATTAAGGTTTTTGATTCCCGCGGGAACTCTTGAAGCCTATATCACTCTCCAGGTCCTCAACTATACCCATGCCAAAAATCACGTCGGTCCGTTGTTCCGTTGATTGAAGGAAAAACCAACAAACAAACACACTTTCGCATTTATAATATTATTAAGTATGATTATTACTATTAGGATCAAAATAGAGTGTATCAGTGCAATCGTCCCCCAGGTACCGCTCGGTGCTGGACAAACTGCGCCGCAGCGATCACGCGGAGTACATCAAACTTCTACTCGCAGCGCAGAGAGTATTCCCTGGATGCTGCGACGACGCGCATTTCAGGTGAACACTTCTTTTTGAAGGATACTTCGTTTTGAAACAAAATTTCTTTAGAATCGTTGTGATTTGAAAATTCGACGAAACGAAAAAGCGACACAAAAAAGAGACAAACATATTCATAAATAGGATTTAGCCTGCGAGAGAATCAGACAGAATACAAGTTATATTTATCTCGCTCTCTCGTAGGCTACTGTTCTGAAGTTTCGCTTCTGCCGTGTGTGAATTGCACACACGCACTTTTTATTTTATTTTGAGATTATATTCTAAGATAAAAAAAGTGTGTGTGTACTTATGTACGCACGCAAGAAGATATACTTTTTGATAGCAAATAATAAATATCTTGATTATAGCTGTTATAGTTATCACCCAACATACAGTAAATGTATTTGTTTTTATTTTGTTGGTAGGCCTGTTTCCGCAAGACTTTATAAGTTGACCAACTAACTTCAGGGTGTCGAATTTGGGTGTCGGTGTGCGCGCGCATCGTAGAAATTCACTCAGATAATTTTTCCCTAACGCGCCATAAGAAGTATAACTTCAAAAAAATCATAAATAAAATAAACTATATTATTTATTTCAGATCTATAACGGATCTGACCCCCAAGATCACCGGGCGGCCCAAAACGCAGTGTTTAGAGATCCTCTCCACATACGTCGTGAATGTTCGACGTAACGAATACGTTGCAGCGATGTTCGATACGATCGGACTTGTCGACATCACTGCCAATAAGGAGGCTTTGGTTTTGGTGAGATTATTACTGAATACTAGCTAATGCCCGCGACTTCGTCTGCGTGGATTGAGGTTTTTGAGGAACTCTTTATTTTTCCGGGATAAAAAGTAACCTATGTGCTATTCCAGACTATAATCTATCTCTGTGCTAATTTAATCCAGATCCTTTCAGCCGTTGGGGCGTGATTGAGTAACAAACATCCATCCATGCATCCAAACTTTCGCATTCAATGCTAAATTATAAATTATATTAATATGATGTCCTCCCGACCAAATTTCGACCACGGCGGCCATCTCCAGAGAGATTAGCCATCTGCGGAAGATATTATAGTGCACAAGTGTGTACACAGGTGCACTGTCTGTTCCTTTACCATACCGGGCTATGAGAGTAAAGGAACAGAGAGACGGAAAATCCGACACGACCGGAGAGAGATCAGGCGCAGGACCGACGGCTTATCGTGGTCTTCGAGGCACGGGGGTGAAACACCGCCAACTTTCTAACTCTAGCTAGTACTGAGAATTTCTTGTCAGAAAAACCCAATATTTGTTATGGCCCGATCCAGGACTCGAATTCGGGACCTCGTCGGTTGCAGTGGAACATGCTAACCACTAGAGTTAGACCAATGAGGCAGTGCTAAACATACAGAGATGGTTTTCCATAATAAAGTGTACATATCAAAACTGCCTCGTTGGTCTAGTGGTTAGCATAGTCGACTGCGGATCACGAGGTCCTGGGTTCGATTCCCTGTCGGGCATAAAAGTTAGGTATTGGGTTTTTCAATTAAGAAATTCTCAGTGCCAGCCCGGAGTTGGAAGTTGGCGGTGTTTCACCCCCGTGCCTCGGAGAGCACGTTAAGCCGTCGGTCCCGGTTATTATCACTAACATGATAATAATCGTTAAAGCCCGCCAACCCGCATTGGAGCAGCGTGGTGGGTCTAAGCTCTAATTCCCGCTCTCCTATGAGAGTGGAGGCCTGTGCCCAGCAGTGGGACGTTAATAGGCTGTAGTGATGATGATGATGATCAAAACTGGGCTAAAGTAGGCCCATTTTCGTCGACGGAATAAACTTAATTATTTTTTAAATTTTTGGTGATTTATTTGTTTTTTCTTTTAATTATTGTAACATTTTTTTCATGGGATGTTGAGTTGCATCTGTTTATTTTTTTATTTATTTTTCGTTGCTAATTTAACCCAGTTTGGTATGTGCGCTTTAAAGAGAATCACACTGTATATGCCAGGTCTTACTACACCCATGCAAAAAATCTAATCAATCCATTGCCCTGTTGCAGCGTGATTGAATGACAAAGCAACAAACACTTTTGCATACTTTATACAGGTAGTGATTTATCATTTCAGGCTAAAAACGGCCTCCATCTGATGGAATCTCATCTCAGAAAGCGCATAGTGAGTCAAGTGGCTGACACATGCTCACAATTACCGGTTAAAGTGAGGAGCGAGGCGTACGGCGTGCTGGTCAAAGCTTTGGAATGTGAGTCAAAGTTAAAACTAATTTTAGAATCGTTGTGAATTGAAAATTAAATGAAACGAAAAAGCGACACCAAAAAGAGACAAACATATTCATAATAGGATTTAGCCTGCGATAGAATGGTAGAATCATCGATATATATGTAGGTACTAGATGAGCCCTTTCATAGAAAAAGTTGTGCATCCGACTTGTGGTGCATGCCCCTCACCTGTATAAGCCTGTCCTTGTCCCCGCCATAGCGCTGTCCCGCTTTTTAGACTAGATGGCGTTAGTAAAATACGTCCACATTCTTTGTTTGACAGGGCCGGTCTATGTGAATTGAGGTCGTTGTCTATCATCAATAAATATTATAAATGAGAAAGTTTGGATCGATGTATGGATGTATGGATGTTTGTTACTCAATCACGCGCCAACGGCTGCACGGATCTGGCTGAAATTTGGCACGGAGATAGAATATAGTCTGGAATAGCACATAGGCTTTTTATCCCGAAAAATTAAGGAGTTCCCGCGGGAACCAAAAAACCTCAAATGGATGTTTGTTACTTAATCACGCCAGAACGGCTGAACGGATCTGGATGAAATTTGGCACAGGGATAGATTATAGTCTGGACTAACACATAGGCTACTTTTTATCCCGGAAAATTCAAGAGTTCCCGCGGGAACAATAAAACCTCGATCCAGGCGTACGAAATCGCGGGCATCAGCTAGTTATAGATACCGGATAATAAAGCGACTTCGTCCGCGTGGAATGTTTTTTAATAGCCGAGGGAACTCCTTAATTTTCCGGGTTAATAAGTATCCTATGTTCTGCCCCGGGATACAACCTATCCCTGTACCAAATTTCATCAAAATGACACAACAAACTCAGCCGGGTTCTTTTTACTTATCACCATCTCACAAATGGAACTTTCAGAGCCATTAGAGCAAATTATTGCCAAGCTTCCTTGTCATATTTTTCTTACGTTCCCCATCCCGTGATTATTGAAGTAAAACTTCTTTACGCACGCTCGACTTGGGGAGTAAGCTGGTGAATTCGTGACGAGAGCGTTACGAAAAGTGTGATCGGGCGAGGCGAACGGAAGATGAGAGGAGATATAAGTTAGTGAAGATAGAAAGAGAGAGAGTTACGTTTCGTATATTACTGTGGGGCAAAAGAGGGAGATGTGCAAGCACACATTTTCTTTCCCTCTTTCTCTCATAGCCAGTTACTAAGTTTTACTGCAGTCGTGTGGTCTAACACACACACACTCGTTTTTTTCATATTATTTGTATCTTACAGTGCTCCTTTCACCGAAGCCCTCGGAACCAAGCGCAAAAAGGCTTGCCCGGGAATCGAACTCCATACTACTGTCACATATGGACGTTTACACTGAAATCGTATGCACGGGAGTGGCACAGGGGTTGGTGGAGAGAGACGGCGATATATCCAAACACGTGAGAGAGGGAGTCGGCAGATGTCTTAGCTCGGATTCTGGAGTTAGGTGAGTATTTGACAACACCATAAAATGTACTAATAACAAACTAGCTGTTGCCCGCGACTTCTTCCGCATTGTTTAAGTTTCTTTTTAATTACACGGGAACTCTTTAAATTTCCGGGATTAAAGTAGCCTATGTCACTCTCCAGTTCCTCAATTATGCCCACACAAAAAGTTTTGCTCTGTTGCGGCATGCCGCATGATTGAAGGACAATCCAACAAACACACGTTCACATGTATAATATTAATATGGATTAGTAGTATGATACGAACGTACGAAAGCCCGCTATCATCTTAGGCTGCATCATCACTTACCATCAGGTGAGATTGCAGTCAAGGGTTAACTTGTAATGCAACAAAAATAAAATCTCAACGAGCTGGTTCTTCTCGATAGGAATGGCATTCCAAACCAGTGGTAGATTCATTTGACGAATCGAAAGGACTTATAAAATATGAGTTAATTTAATTGACCAAGCGAAGCGAAGGTCTCTGAGTCTAATTGAGTGAATTTGCACTTGTCCGTCCGTCCGTCCGTCTGTCAGAGCCTTATAACTTCTGAACGTAATTACTTCAAATTTAAATATTATATAATATATAAACTGATGGCCTCCAGCCGAATATGGCTTAAAAAAGCGAATGCAAACGAAAATATTCTTTATAGCGTTACATAGGGTTGCGGTATATCATTTTAAAGATAATTAGGAATAGAGTTCAAAAATTTTTTTTTTATTATTTTTCTCGTAATATTGACCAAATGGTCAAAGTGGAGATTTTCTAACGTCCAAAGTTGACCTCAGAACTTTAAATTTTCTGAAATGCTGCCCCTGAAACTTGATCAATTATTTGGAGTATATCCTGTACTGAACAACAAATAAATATTATAAGGAAATGAAATTATTTCATTTTTAATGAGCCTTAGTATTTACAACAAAACTTCACAATTATGTTAATAGATGGCCCGCGAGGTCTCAGTTCGGGGCGAACCACTAGTTATAATAATGATAATTTAAAAAAACTCGTCTGAGTATGTTGTGGGCTCTTCTCAGAACAGGGCGCGTTTGGAACCCTCGTAGCTTTAGTTTTACGTTAATTATCACCATCACGTCTTATACTTTGTAAACGTTACGTTCAGGAGGTGTACATGTGTAAATATAATTTGAGTTTGAGTTTTTGAGTTTAAGTTTCTTCTAGGTTATGCGAGAGTTTCCTATTGGCAATTGTTTTACCATTGAAGAACACGTCGAAACAACTGGAAGGCGACAACTTGGCGGCCATGTTGGATTTATTCCTCCAACGGATACGGGAACAAGACAACTTCCTGAAGGCAAAGCTACGCGACGAACCTATAGAGACGAGGTATATTTTGCTTTTTTTTATTCACCAAATGATAGTAGACTAAGTTTTTTTGATTTCCGCGGGAACACCTAATTTTTCCGGGATAAAAAGTAGTCTATGTCCTTCCCAGGATTAAACCTATCCCTGTACCAAAACTACCACCTTATCAACCGATTTCATCAAAATCGGTTGATAAGGTGGGCCGTGAAAGTGTAGCAGACAAACAGACACGCTTTCGCATTTATAAAATTAGTATGGATTATTGGTCATGTTCAATGCAAATAATCGTCGATGAAAATGGGCTTAGTTTATTTAAACCATTTCGTATGTGTATTTTATCGAAAATCAAACTTTCTTTTAATTTTTACTTGTTTTGTTATTAGGCAAATCATTTCGGTTTCAACGTCAACTAAAACATTGACTACTGGAAATCAAATTATTAAACAAGGTAAGAAATGAAATCATCCCCATATTCATATTAATTTTCTTATTCATATTGATATATTTTGCATTCCAATACAATTCTTATAGTAATTTACATAATGTCAATAGAATAGTTCTTAATACAATATTGGAACCCCGGTGGGGCACAAAAAATCAGTGGTAGTAGATTCCATTCCTTACATTCCAGTCATTTTCTCTCTGCGTCGTATTCAAAGAAAAATTGTTTTTTCCTCATTGCTGATGGTCGTGGCCCCATTTCATTAATCGCATAATGGCAGGCATTTTCTTGGGATAATAATGCGGTGGGTTCCCAGGTTCTTTCGCATAACCATTTTAGTACGGAACTCTAAATATATACTGTATATTTTACAGAATCGTCCACAGCCAGTTTGGATGTCCAAATCTCTCTGGATAAATTGCTGACGTCACTTCTACAATTTTTAGAGGTGAGTCAAAAGAAAAGAGGTTGACCCCTACGAGGTTGATAAGATAAGATATTTATTTATTGCAAAAATACACGTGAAGAGTTCTTACATTTATAGAATCAGCGTACTACCCCTTGACTGCGATCTCACCTGATGGTAAGTGATGACGCAGTCTAAAATGGTAGCGGGCTAACCTTTTTTTTATCCACTACAAGTTAGCCCTTGACTGCGATCTCACCTGATGGTAAGTGATGATCCAGTCTAAAATGGTAGCGGGCTAACCTGTTAGGGGTATGGCAGGTATATTAAACCCATACCGCCTAGTCAGTTTCTACACGGCATAATACCGCGCCATCTAGTCAATGTATAAATTGAGATAAATGAGAGAAACACTTTTTTTTTTACTAGATGATTCCCGGGACTTCGTCCGCGTGGTTCAAGTTTTTTCGATTCCCGCGGGAACCTTGAATTTTCCGGGATAAAAAGTAGCCTATGTCCTTCCCCGGGATACAACCTATCCCTGTACCAAATTTCATCAAAATCTGTTGAACAGATGGGCCGTGAAAGCGTAGCAGACAGACAGACAGGCAGACACACTTTCGCATTTATAATATTAGTATGGATTGTACACCAAAATACAGGAGAAATACAGTTAAACAATAAAAAATCGGTACAAATGGCGGCCTTATCGCTGAAGCGATCTCTTCCAGGCAACCACGTTTTATAGTAATTAAGACGTTGTAGATATAATAACTTTTATCTTTTTTTATTACAGAAAAATCCGATAGCAGCTACATCCATCATCGTCCAATTGATCAAGACTTACAGAACGAAGCGTCCCGGTTTCGATTTCGACTCTATAATGAAAGAGAATATAACGAAATGCCTCACCATCGTATGCCCCATCACACCTTGGGTTTTGGAGATAGCCAGAGAAATCAACATATGGGATTCATCGTAGTAAGTTTGTTTGTCATCCTCGTAATAAAAGGGAGGTCCCTGGTTCGATCTCCGGAAGGGTCGTTTCGGGAATTTATAATTTCTGAATTTTCCCTAGTCTGGTCTGGTGTGAGGCATCGGCCGTGGCTAGTTGCCACCGTCAAAGACGAGCTGCCAAGTCATTTAGCGTTCCGGTACGATGCCGATAAAAAAAAAGTTGAACACGCAGACGAAGTCGCTTGCATCAGCTAATTCTTAATATGTAATAGGAAACGTCATGGAAAACGTGTCTGATTGACTGACTGATCTATCAAGGAAATTCAATACACAGCTGAAACCTCTGGGGGGATCGGGCTGAAATTTGGCATACAGGTAGGTATGACGTATGCATCCGCTAACAAAGGATTTTTGAAAGTTAAACCCCTAAAGGGGTCAAAAAGGGTTTGAAATTTGTATGAAAATTTAACTTAACGTGAACGAAGCTGCGCTCATAGGCCAGTAATAATATGTTTAATATTATAATGCCGCTTCGTATAAGGTTTTTTTTATTCCCACGGAAACTCCTTAATATTCCGGGATAAAATGTAGACTCACTCTTCAGGTCCTCCACTACACCCATGCAAAGAATCACGTCGATTCCAACCTACAAACCTACAATTCGAAGGACAAACCTACAAACAAACACACTTTTGCATTTATAACATACTAGATGATGCCCGCGTGGATTAAGGTTTTTTGATTCCGCGGGAACTCTTGAATTTTCCGGGATAAAAAATGCCTATGTCCTCCCCCGGGATACAACCTATCCCTGCACCAAATTTCATCAAAATCGGTTGAATAGATGAGCCGTGAAAGCGTAGCAGACAGACAGACAGACTTTCGCATTTATAATATAAGTATTTAGTATGGATATATTTATAATAATATTCGTATAGTAGAAGTATGGATAAGTATGATAGAGTAAGCTTTATTATAAACGTATGAACTATCACAGACATACATTTATCAAAAAAATTATAATCACCTTTGATTAAGGTGTGTGAAGTCTACAGTTTAAGTATTGACACTGGAGTCTTTGACGCGCGAGAGGCATCCGCTAGTGCGAGCTATTAACGTACAGCGCCATCTAGTTTAGACTATATGAAACTAGGTAGCCTTTATGAAATATATTTTATAGGGGCCCGTAGCCTTCAAGGCAGGCCCTAGCCAACACACGGCTCAAAGACAATCACCGGGGAACAATGTTAACCCGCGCCCCGCCCGGGTAATCCAGGTGAGGCCAGGCCTCGAAGCCCGTACCCCCGATTCGACCTCACGGGCCAACCGGAGAAGACCTCTGCTGTGATATATTTTATCGATACTATCAATATAATTAATGCGAAAGTGTGCCTGTCTCTGTTTGTCTGCTACGCTTTAACAGCTCATCTGCAGTTCAACCGATTTTGATGAAATCCTTACTTAATATTGTAAACGATAAAGTTTGCATGTATGGATGTTTGTTACACTTTCACGCCAGTACGGCTAAATGGATCTGAATGAAATTTTGCACAGAGATAGATTAGAGTCTGGAATAACACATAGGCTATTTTTATCCCGGAAAATTAAAGAGTTCCCGCGGGAACAAAAAAAAAACACAAATGGATGTTTGCTACTCAATCACTCCGGAACGACTTAACGGATCAGGATAAAATTTGACACAGAGGTAGATTATAGTCTGGAATAACACATTGGTTACTTTTTATCCCGGAAAATAAGGCCGTTCCCGCGGGAATTAAAAAAAAAACTTAATCCACGCGGACGAAGTCGCGGGCATCATCTAGTATTTAGATAAAAATATTATAGATAAATATTATTTATAATTATATAATTTTCAGTTTAGGCGAAATGATAGAAAAGTTGGTACAAAACACTAAGAACACGGAAGGCGAAGGTATATGCAAACTATTATACGAAGACTATAAGATACGGAGCAGCGGGCCGGAGCTGTTTTTGATGGGGTATGTATTATTGATAAGTTTTTTTTTGTCAAAAGAAAATGTGCAAAATTAGTGTTTTACCAGAAAGCAGTAAAAAAAACCCGCTGAGTTTGTAGTTGGCTCTTCTCAGACCAGGGCGCGTTTGGAACCCTCGTAGCTTTAGTTTTAAGATACCATAACTTGGTACGGCTAAAGTTTACGGTGTATCTGATTTGAATAATGTCCTCCCGACCGAATTGCGGCCACGGCGGCCTATCTCCATATAGATTAGCCATCTGCGTGGGAGATATTATAGTGCACAAGTGTGTGCGCAAACACAGGTGTAATCTCTGTTCCGTTACTCTCAAAGCTCGATGGGACGGAAAATCCGACACGACCGGAGAGAGATCAGACGCAGGATTGACGGCTTCACGCACTCTCCGAGGCACGGGGGTGAAACACCACCAAATAACTCCGGGCTAGTACTGAGAGTTTCTTGTCAGAAAATTACTTAATACTTACTACAGTAAATTCTTGCTATGGCCCGACCCGGGACTCGAACTCGGCCGCAGTCAAACATGCTAACCACTAGACCAACGAGGCAGTCCACCTATTTTGAATAAATACATATTGATTGATTGTGCCTCGTTGTGTTGTACTGCCTCGTTGTTCTAGTGGTTAGCATAGTCGACTACAGATCACGAGGTCCTGGGTTCGATTCCCGGTCGGGCATAAAAGTTAGGTATTGGGTTTTTCAATTAAGAAATTCTCAGTGCCAGCCCGGAGTTGGAAGTTGGCGGTGTTTCACCCCCGCGCCTCAGAGACCACGTTAAGCCGTCGGTCCCGGTTATTATCACTAGCATGATAATAGTCGTTAAAGCCCGCCAACCCGCATTGGAGCAGCGTGGTGGGTCTAAGCTCTAATTCCCGCTCTCCTATGAGAGTGGAGGCCTGTGCCCAGCAGTGGTACGTTAATAGGCTGTAGTGAGTGAGAGAGTGAGATTGATTGTGAGATGCCTAATTATTATTATCATCGCAGAATACTGGACACCGACGTCGAGATGTCTGAAGAAACTCCTATATTTTCCTTAAAAGGTAAGTTAAATCCTCACGATCAGAAAGACAAGTAAATCGTCAATTTAAACACATCATTAAACATCATTAAACACATCTTCCATCTTCTGTGTTCCCTCAATATAATAATAATATGGGGCTCTTCAAAGGGCGGATAAACAAATATCTCAAAAGCCAGCAACGCATTGGCGGTTCCTCTGGTGCTGCAAATGTTTATGGGCGGCGGTGATCACTTTCCATCAGGTGACCCGCCTGCTCGTTTGCTCGCTATACATATTAAAATTTAAAAAACTCTCTCTCTCACACACACACACACAGGCGCGCGCGCACGCACGCACACACAGCTCAATTTGCCTTTAATAATAATAATTTTGCCTATAAATTTGGCATGCAATTCTGTGGCAGATGTGTTATTGATGTTATTCAATATGAGCAAGATACATATTTTTTTTAATAAATATAATTAGGACGACCTCCAGCTCGCTGGTCCGATGACCTAAAGAAGGTGGCGGGAAGCGGGTGGATGAGGAAGGCGGAGGACCGTGTTTGGTTGCGCGCTCTCCAAAAGGCCTATGTCCAGCAGTGGATACATACAGGCAGATGGATGGATGGATGGAAATATAATTAGTATTAGTTTTCAATTTGCCATTTAACGCGGTCATAGCGCCAGTGTTTTGGGCACCATGCCCATTAACTTGGACGGCGTGTATTTATTATAATTTACTAGATGATGCCCGCGACTTCGTCCGCGTGGATACAACCTACCTCTGTACCAAATTTCACCAAAATCGGTTAAAAAGATGGGCCCGGAAAGCGTAGCAGACAGACAGACAGACAGACAGACACACTTTCGCATTTATACTATTAGTATGGATATTATGGATAGTATGGATATGGACAGAGATAGTATGGATTTATAATATGTATTTAATAATATTTCGCATTTATAATATTATGTTTATTATTCTGAGCATAATTCGTAAACAATTCAATAATATTTTTAGACACGATGTCGTGTTTCGGGAAGATGTCAAATTGGGATGATCTGACGTTACGGGAGCGCAGATCTGTCAAATGTTCCCTGCCAGCGATGTGGACGGCGCGGGGCGATTTCGACATGTGTCTCCAGGATTATGATTTCACAGGTATACTCAAACTCAAAACATATTTATTCAAAACTAGCTGATGCCCGCGACTTCGTCCGCGTGAAATAAGTTTTTTAAATTCCCACGGGAACTTCTCAATTTTCCTAGATAAAAAGAAGCCTATGTCACTCTTCAGGTTCTCGACTATACCCATGCCAAAAATCACGTCGATCCGTTGCGGCGTGATTGAAGGACAAACCAACAAACAAACTGACTTTCGCATTTATAATATTAGTATGATGATATGTATGATTTCAGATAGCCCCACGTGGGTTAAGGCGTTGGTCGCATCGTACAGAAATAGTGATAAGAACACCTTCAAATGGATGACAGAGTTGGACAGGTGGCCGCGGAAACTCTTCGATATATCGGCCGTGAGTGAATAATCCACACTTATATTATAAGTGCGAAAGTGTGTCTGTCTGTCTGTCTGCTACGCTTTCACGGCTCGTCTGTTCAACCGATTTTCATGAAATTTGGTACAGGGATAAGGTATCCCAGGGAAGGATAAGTATAGGGTACTTTTCATCTCGGAAAATGAAAGAGTTTTCTTTATTGGCGCATAGTTGAGCGCTGTTGCCTTGGGACGTGGGAGGTCCCGGGTTCGATTCCCGGCGGGGTCAATTTGGGAATTTATAATTCATGAATTTTCCCTGGCCTAGTCTGGGGGGAGTTTACGGCCGTGGCTAGTTACCGCCCTACCGGCAAAGACGTGCTGCCAAGCGATTTAGCGTTCTGGTACGATGCCGTGTAAAAACCGATTAGGGATATGGGTTAATTATAACTGCCATGCCTCTAACAGGTTAGCCCGCTACCATCTTAGACTGCATCATCACTTACCATCAGGGATATTGCAGTCAAGGGCCTACTTGTAGTGGAATTTAAAAAAAAAAAAATTTTTATCTCGGAAAATTTAAGTTTTACGGTTTTTTCCTTACAAATGATTTTGTGGCGGTCTTCGCAGTCCGCACATAATCCAATAGATGACATTACTAGTACGATGCACGCGACCACGAAGAGCCTGAATCGCGATCACGAAGTGTTCTCTGAATTACACTATATATACGACCTCCAAAGATGAACGGTCGGACCAGTGGTCCCCGAGCACAACACCCGCTCGGAGGATGATCATCCTTTGTTACGGTCTAGCCATATCACCTGCTCCCGTACAAGTTAATTAGATCTGTATTTCGTTGCAGCTAATGGAGAGCACCAGCTGGGATCGAATCCGCGACTCGTGTGACGTCACAGGGGATGCTCTGCCCGCCTTCATACACCACGCCGACTGTTTGGCTGAGTGGGCCTTCAGGATTATGCTGAGGTGAGTGAGTGAGTGAGTGAGTGACTGACTGACTGACTGATTGATTTGCTGCCTGATTGACTTATTTGACTGACTTATACGGCCGGTTTCTGAATTGAGAATTTCATGTTGAGTCTGTCTCAAAGACTAATTGAGGACTAATTAAGCAAATTTTTGTTTCTCAATTGATATTGAGCCGGTTTGTTTTTTTGCATTCAAGCAAAAACAGCAAGTTCCAACTCTCAAACCTTACACAATATCAATTCAGAAACAAAAATAAGCTTAATTAGTCCTTAAGTAGGCTTTAAGACAGACTCAACATGAAATTCTCAATTCAGAAACCGGCCGATAGTCGCGGTCAGAAAATGTTAACCACCTGTGAAACGTGATGTATTTATACTAATATTTTATATAATAAATGTGAAAGTTTGGATCGATATTTGTTACTCAATCACGCTGAACGGCTGAACGGATCTTGATGAAATTTAGCATTGAGATAGATAACTGGATTAACACATAGGCTACATTATATTCCGGAAAATTAAAGAGATACCTCGGGAACCAATAAACTAGAATTTCAAACTCAAATTTCATCTAGATCCGTTCAACCGTTCTGCCGTGATTAACAAACATCGATCTATCCACCCATCCATACATCCATCCATCCAAACTTTCGCATTTATAATATTTCTATCGAATACGGAATGCGGAAGGACGTAGGTTCCCACCGCATTATTATCCCAAGAAAACTCCCACTATTATTTGATTAATGGAAAGGGGTCACGACCCTCAGCATGAGGCGACGCAGAGAGAGAGATCGATCAGTACAAATGAGGTTTCTCAGACAGTTTTAAAAGAAAAATTATGACAAAAGTTTTTAGGATCCAGCATGACTACAGAACCCTACATTATACGTCTAGCATACATTTAACTTTTTTATAAAATTTTAGATCAACTTACCTACAATCTCTAAACATTTCGAACGAAGAGATCGAAAAGCTGTCTCACTCGCATGAACTGTCGTGGTGTATATGTGCGAACGAGAGGGGCTTATACAAACAAGCCTTGGAGTGCTCTAAACATGTCACGTAAGTTCTTTTATCTTTTTTTAACTAAAATAAAAGTGAGTCCTTCCAGAAAATCAAGAGAGTTCCCTCGGGAAAAAACAATAAGCCACGCGGGCGAAGTCGCCGGCATCACCTATATTATAAATGCGAAAGTTTGGATGGATAGATGTATGGATGGAGGTTTGTTACTCAGTCACGCCAGAACGGCTGAACGGATCTGGATGAAATTTGGCGCATGGCTAGATTATAGTTATAGTCTGGAATAACATAGGCTATACTTTTTATCCCGCAAAATGATAGAGTTCCCGCGGGAACCAAAAATCCTAAATACACGCAGACATCAGCTAGTCATTTGTCCTGACTGACTGACAGACAACTTACAGCCCAACCGGCTGAACGTAGACATTTGACATTTAGGAACGTCCGAACCAGTGGTAGATTTATTCGACTGTTCATAAGCACCTGTAAAAAGTCTGTATTTGACAAAAAACATTTGAATTTGAAATTTTGAGAGAATACTCCTTGAGCAACCAAGAAGGTCTACTAAGGAAGGAATTTCCGAAATTCCACCCCCAAGGAGGTTAAATGGGGGGTTTCATTTATAAGAAAAATGAAGATTTTTTTGAAATTTCTTTTTTTAGAACCTCTAAGGTTGTCTGGTTGCTTGGGCAATAAGACCGTCTTTGCACTCTTCTGTTTTATCTTTTAACCTTTTTGTCATTGTTTTAAGTAATAAGAGTAAGAGTTTATCTATCTATCCAATAGATAAAGATAACTCCTAATTGAGATCTCAATGAAAATGAATTAAATGGTTTCAGTGGACTATACGAAAGTGAAACTCTGAGGTGGTTACATCAAAAAGTGCTGGCCCTCAGAGGGATTGCGCTCGAGACAAACGACAGAGGCGGGTTGGAGGACGCTCTCCATTTTGCAGGTATGTTTTATTTTCTGTATCCACAGGGTTAATTTTAAAATACAATGAAATTTTTGGAATTTGCTTTTCTTTTTCAATCAACTTTTGTTCTACGACTTGCAAATCGTACTAATATTGTAAATGCGAAAGTGTGTTTGTTTGTTGGTTTGTCCTTCAATCACGCCGCAACGGAGTCACGGATCGACGTGATTTTTGGTATGGGTATAGTTGAGGACCTGGAGAGGGACATAGGCCCGGGTATCAGATAGTAATATATAAAAAACCAACGCCGAAATGCATTGCTCTGCTGTGGCCTATGTGTTATTCCAGACTACAATCTATCTCTGTGCCAAATTCCATCCAGATCCGTCAGCTGTTCTGGCGTGATTGAGTAACTTACATCCATCCATCCATCCAAACTTTCGCATTTATAATATTTGTATATATTGTTGCAGAAACGTATACGGCAAAGTTCATCGACTGCTCGACGTTCGAAGACGTTATCGGTATGAATGACGTCACACTGCGGTTGAAACGAGACGCCCAAAGTAAGTTTTTTTATCCACTACAAGTTAGTCTTTGACTGCGATCTTACCTGATGGTTAAGGCGCTGTGAGCTCTCGAGATGAAAAACACAGGCGCGGGGGCGTGAAATCGAGCAAGCGCATATCGCAAAAAATGCATGAAATCATTTGTAAAAAAAATTATATTTACTTTTCAATACAAATGAATCCGACAATGTGTTTGATTTAGAAATATGATTTTTATCTTATATTTCTAGACCTAATTATTGGTTTCAATTAGGAGAAAAATTGCTTTAAAAGGTAAATTAAGAGGTATGTTTAAAATAAATTTCAATGCAGAGATTTTTTTAAAATTGTGTTTTGAGATACGTCAATGTCTGCTTCAAGGTCTTGAAAACAGCAAATTATTTTTACAAGCATACATTATGTCACCGTTTGATGGATACACTGCTTTTAAAACCCCCTTTTACGCTACACAGGGCCTTAATGATGAACCACCAATTTTAGGACATAGTTCTTTTTGGCACGATAAAACGCGTGGAGCTGGAAAAATCGTACGTGACAAAAAAGCGTTAACCTCTGCCTCTCTCTCACTCTAGCATAGATGGAGAAAGACATTGTACTTGTATGTAATTGTTATAGTTAGTGTTGAACATTTTGAGAACTAGAGTAGCTCAACAGGAAAAGCCCCACGTCGCAGGTTCGATTCTCGTTCACGAAATTCGCCATTTTTTTCACATTTACTTAATTTTATAAATGCGAAAGTGTGTCTCTGTCTGCTACGCTTTAACAGCCCATCTTTTCAACCGATTTTGATGAAATTTATAGAGATAGGCAGCATGCAGGGGAAGGTCATATAGGACTACATTTTTAGTCGCGGGCATCACTTAGTTATACAATATTATAATTTAATTATTTTAGTAAGTAATTTTTTACATTATTGGATTCTTCTAGTATTGAAACACGAAGATGTATACCAGCTACGAAATGATATATCGTCAAAATTGACAAATGGGCAAATTGTACCGAATGTATCGAAGTCTAAAAAATCTATGGAATCGATTTGTGTGACTGCTTTGGGTTATTATAATGAACTTTGGGACACGCGCCAACGTAAGAAAATGCTTTTTTTTTTAAATTCATTATAGGCTTACGCTTGACCACAATCACACCTGATGGGAAGTGATGATGCGGCTTAAGATGGAACGAGCTTTTCCTAAAGCTTTTTCAATACATTTGCTCGAAAAATGCATTTACAGAGTTACAATAAACAGAGCTTGTAAATTAATTTTTGAAGTGGAAACTTGTTTATTCGCGTTGAGCACTTTTTGGTAGGGGGGTAAACTTGTGGATTAGCGTCACCGACACCGACATGCTCGCGTTGTTACGAAGATAAAAGGTCGTAAATATGAATATACTACATTCGTAATTAAACTTTAATGCCTTTAAGGTTTATATATTTTAATTAGTTTTCACTTCTATCGGCAGTCCCTATGACTGCCAATTTTTTGTAAAATGTGTTTTTTTAATTTTAGCTTGTTTTATCCCGGAAGACATATTGGAGATGTCTGTCAACCTGATTGAAGATTGTAAAACGCAAATTTATTTTTGAAAAAAAAATCTCACTGAGTGTGCAAAAGTTACTTTTCTTCACTGGATTTATGTAACCCAACGCTCACAAAGGCGCCCTTTTTGAGCTAGTGTGGTAAAAACCATTATTTTATTTTCAGCTGGGGTGGAAAGAAGTGATTTACTATCCCTCATGATAGACATCCTAGATCTTTTCGCGAAACTGGATCTAGGTGCGAAAGGCAGACTTTTAGCAGATATGATTCTAGACAGACTGGATGACGTTTCAAAGTTACAAACACATGTTTATGAAAAACTCCTGGACGCGGTAAGATATCAATCAATACTAATCTAAGATATCATTCAATATTCTCAGTAGAATTACTTTCCGAACCGGTGCTAATCTTGATAAATGGCACAAGTTGTTCCAAGTGAAATAAGTAAATCATTTCATATATAAATTATTTCACTTCATATAATAATATTACGAACTAGATGATGCCCGTGACTTCTTCCACGTGGATTATGTTTTTTTGATTCCCGTGGGTTTTTTTTAATTCACGTGTATTCCAGACTATAATCTATCTCGCCAAATATCACCCAGATCCCTTCAGCCGATCTGGTGCGTAACAAACATCCATCCATCTATCCATACATCCATCCATCCAAACTTTCGCATTGATATAATATTATAATCTAGATAATCTAGAATCTAGATATACCCGTTTGAATACACAATACATATTATTATTAACTTTTTTTTCAGCTGGAGCTACTAAGACCTCAACTAGACGAAGTTTCCATCGACCAGCTAACATCCAACGAGAGTATGTTCCCAGAGAGTATGCGAGATCGCATAAAGGTGCTTTCACATGTCACCGAGATGGGTAAATACAGAAACTGCCTGAGTTTGTTGGCTGACCCGGAGTATTCGCTGTTGCAGTGTTGCAGGGGCCTAAGGAACGCTTTGGAAATGGATGGTGAGTGTTTGGAATCAAATTATTGTGAAACTAGATGATGCCCGCGCCTTCTTCCGCGTGGATTAAAGTTTTTTATTCCTGCGGGAACGCTTAAAATTTTTGGAATAAAAAGTAGCATATGTCCTCCCCCGGGATACAAACTATCCCTATACCAAATTTCACCAAACCCGGTTGAACAGATGGGCCGTGAAAGCGTAGCAGACAGGGATAGGTTAAATCCCGGGGATACAGCTTAGGACATAAGCTACTTTTTACCCCGGAAAATTAAGGAGCTCCCGCGGGAGTTGAAAAAACTTAGTCCACGCGTACAAAGTCGCGGGAATCATCTAGTATTTCATAAACGGCAGCAATTATTTTTTGGAAAAATTTCGAAAAGTCATTTAGATTTGTCCTGATAGGAGGACAAACGAAAAAATAAATCTCGCATTTTTAATATTAAGTTGAATGTGTATGAATTAAAAATTTTGGTTTTTTTCAGACAATACAGAATGGTCACGAATTTTCACCAATATGATGGGCGCCATTTTTAACAACCAATACGCCGGCCCCGACTATAGAGTACTGTTCAAATACAAGAAGATGTTAACCGACTTAAATTGCGCAGGTATCCTTAAAGTTAATAAATAAATAAATAAAATCCATGCTAATATTGTCAATGCGAAAGTGTGCCCGTCTGTATGTCCATCTGTCTGTCTGTTTGTAGACTAAGAGATAACTGTACTTTTGGTAACTATCGCTAGAAAAGCTGATTCAGTAATAGGTGGGTGCTACACTCTGCACTGATGACGATAGTGAAATTCAGCCTGCATGCTGGTGGGCCTTTCACTAGATATGGTCGATCAAAGACGTGAAAGTTACCAAAAGTGCAGCTATCTCTTATAATATTGTTTGTTGGTCTGCCTGCTACTCTTATACGGCCAATCTTTTCGACAGATTGTAATGAAATTTGGTATAGAGATAGGTTGCATCCTGAGGTAGGACAATTTTTAATCCCGGAAAATTTAGGAGTTCCCTCGAAGGAGTGAAAAGATGGGATGTTAAAGCATAGCAGATATTTTTACATTTATATTTGTATGGATTTTAAATTCGGCCTGCTTATTTAATGACTTTGAATTATTATAATCAGGATTTTAAGACATAAGGGAGATAATTTTCAAATTATTTTGTAGATATCAGCAAAGAACATAAACGCAAAGCACTCTTATCAATACAATCAGAGTTAAAAGAGACAAGAAAGGACACCCTGTATCTCTCGCATCTCTGTCCCGCTCTGACACGAGAGCTGAAGAGGGACGACAACATGTCAAGATTGTTGTGCTTGAAGAAAGGAGTATATGTCGTCAAGTTTGAAGAAAAGGTACGAAAAAAAAAACATTTTTTTTAAATATCTTACAATAATTTTTCTTTTTTACTATGGGTTTTCTACGAATTTTTCTCTGAATAGCTCTATTGAGTACCTATATGGGGTGGATAAAATGAACGGAGCACAGATAAAAAGTATATAAACCATTGAAGATATCCAATTTCACGCGAAGGAAACATTTATTTAAAAATATAAAGTGTGTGTGTGCAATTCACACACGGCAAAACTGAAACTTCAGAAAAGTAGCCGAGAGAATGAGATATGAAATATAACTTATATTCTATCTCATACTCTTGCAGGCTAAATCCTATTATGAATATGTTTGTCTCTTTTTGGTGTCACCTTTTCGTTTCATCGAATTTTCAAATCACAACGATTAAATAATCAAATATATATTAAATATTATAAATGCGAAAGTTTGGATGGATGTCTGGATGGATGTATGGATGTATGGATGTTTGTTACTCAATCACGCCCCAACGTCTGAACGGATCTGGCTGAAATTTGGCATAGGGATAGATTATAGTCTGGAATAGCACATAGGCTACTTTTTATCCCGGAAAATTGAAGAGTTCCCGCGGGAATCAAACAAATGTATCTTCAACTGATTTTGATAAAATTTGGTACAGGGATAGGTTGTATCCCGGGGAAGGACGTAGGCTACTTTTTATCCCGGAAAATTAAGGAGTTCCCGCGGGAACCAAAAAACCTCAAACCATGCTTACGAAGTCGCGGGCATTCGCTAGTTCTAAAGAAGTTTCACTTCAAAAAATTGGCAGTCATAGGGATTGCCGATAGAAGTGAAAACTAATAGTTTATTATTTTTCTAATTAAAAATAATAATAATAAAAATATTTCAAATGTAAACCTTAAAACTAAGGCATTAAAGTTTAATTACGAATATGTACTATATTAAGACCTTAAACTTCTTCTTCTTCCTTAAACTTAAACCTTAACTTAAACTTTCTTTCTGTATCTTATACTTAAGACTTTTTGTCTTAAGAAGAACGGTGTCGATCTCTCGTATTCCATATTTTTACCCCCTACAAAAAAGTGCTCAACGCGCTCAAAGAAGTTTTCACTTCAAAAAACCTTGTTAACATTTGTACGGGAGCAGGTGACATGGCTCGACCATATCAAAGGATGATCATCCTCCGAGCGGGTGCTGTGCTCGGGGACCACTGGTCTAACCATTGAATTTTGGAGGTCGTATATAATTATAGCGTAATTCACACTACACTTCGTAATCGCGAGTTGGGCTCTTCGGGGTCGCGTGCATCGTACTAGTAATGCCATCTATTGGATTATGTGACTGCGAAGATCGCCACACATTTAACGTTTTTTTTAAATCTCAGATATCGGTGTTCGTGGACTCGATCCGCCGCCCGACGCTGGTGCGGTGCCGTCTGTCGGACGGTGGTGTCGCGCGCTTCATTGTAAAGTGTGGCGAGCGCGCGCGCCCGCACTGCGCCGCGCTCAGACTACTCACTACAGCGCGAGCGGCGACGGGGAGACAAGTCAACACTGGATACTATGTGAGATACATACATAAGGCTTCATAATAATATGTATATCGCTGTGTAATTGCAACCATACACTTCAACCATACACCCATTCTGCAAGCATACACTTCAAAATTTGTCGCTAGATGGCGTTTGACGGACTTCAAGCGCGATACTGAAATTCATTTTTCGAAGGTATGTTAAAAATACTACACTTGATATATTGTGAGATACGAGTACATACATCATTCATTCAAAGTGTGTCACTTCTTGCTGTTGCATCCATAGCGATACACCTCAAAATCTCTCGCTAGATGGCGTACGCGGAGCTTCATCGCGTAAGAAAATACCTTTAGTTGTGAATTCTACAGACAATAGGCATTATCAATGGGTTTCGTGAGATGCATTCATACACTAACACTACTATGACGTTCGGTTTACTACTACTATGTATAGCAATACACCTAAATATTACTCCCTAGATGGTGTTGTACGAAGTTCAATCGCAGTATTAAATTTTTATTACAAATCTAAGATAAGTTAATGGTTTTTTTTTTACAGGCCTTAAAGACCTTGTATCCAGGGCCATAAAATAAATTAAAAAACCAATTTTTTCGTTTGTCATCAGGTAACACCGTTATGCGACGACTGCGTCCTCATACAGTATTTAGAAGAGCACGAACGATTCAAAGCTTTGATAAACACTATGCATGATGTTGACAGTAAGTAATCCATTTCCGATACCACTACTCCATACTAATATTATAAATGCGAAAGTGTGTCTGTCTGCTACGCTTTAACGACCAATATTTTCAACCGGTTTTGATGAAATTTGCTGCAGCGGTAAGTTGCATCCTCGGGAACGTCATAGGCTTTTTATCCCGGAAAATTAAGGAGTTCCCCCGGGAATTGAAAAACCTTAATCTTCTATTTTATTTAGCATAGGACCTACAGGTGTCTGTTATGATATGTATTGTTTTGACCCCACCACTGGTTCGAAAAGCAGTTTCTACTGAGAAGAGCCGGAAAGTGTCAAGCTCAATTTATAATATTAAGTATGTATTTCAGGTGTAGTGTCCACCATACACCGCAGTAAGGACAGCGAGCTAATTTTGTCGCCCAGTAACTCCCTACAAACGTACGAACAGATGTGCTCTAAAGTGCCTGCCTATTTACTGAGGTGAGTCAAAAATATGATGACCCCCTACACAGAGCGATTCTCATGATGTAAGGTTTTTGCAATAATCAAATCAAACCAAATCTAACCAGCTATTTACTTTACTTAAGGCCTTGCGATAGCGTAAAATCGGCAAAACTGAGATTTTTAAAGCAGTGTATCCATCAAACGGTGTCATAATGTATGCTTGTAAAATTAATTTGCTGTTTTCAATACATTGACGCATATTAAAACACAATTAAAAAAAATCTCTGCATTTAATTTTTTTAAACATACTTCTTAGTTTACCTTTTAAAGATATTTTTCTCCTTATTGAATTCAATAATTTGCTCTAGAAATGTAAGATAAAATTTATATTTCTAAATCAAACACATTGTTGGATTAATTTGTATTGATCAGTATAGTTATATTAATTTTTTACAAATTATTTCTTGCTCGATTTCACCCCCGTGCGCCTATATTTTGATCTGGTGAACTCAACGCGCCTTAAAGTAAATAGGGTGTATTATGAAATATAATAAGGTTTATGCGATTAGACTCATTAAATCAATACTGCTATTCAAGATAATCATTACTGCTATTCAGAGAGACAATAGCGCCAGCTTTTTGGGCACCATGCCCATCAACTATCTTATGGACGGTGTATATTTTATATAGTAATTAGTACGTTTATTTGTAACGGCTTCATTAATATATGACAAGTTTTTTAAGTTTGAATTGTTTTTATGACGTTAAGAAAAGCTAATATTATGTCTTCCAGGGCAGCCATAGAAGCCACTTGCGTTACCGTGCAAGACTTCATAGTGAAAAAGAGGAACTTCCTGGAATCGGTGTGTGATATGACCATACTCAGTTATTTATTTGGTAAGCCTACGTTAGCTTTAGTTAGATAAAACGTTATGAACTATAAAACTTACAAACTACGTAGATTTTTAGTCTTTTGGAAGACTCTCTATTTCTCTCTCTCTGCGTCGTATTCTTCATTTCTGAGGGTCGTGACCCCTTTCCATTAATCACATAATGGCAGGAGTTTTCTTGGTATAATAATGTCCCACGTCCTTCCGACTAAAATTATACTTAAAAAATATTTATTTTGACATAGGCAACTTCCCAAGGATGATGACAACTCAATCAAATCAGCAACTCTTTATCAAACTTAAAGGATTGCGCTCCCAGGAAGTTTTTATGAAATACATAGTTCGTCATCGAATCTCTACACACTTTTATTCTCTGATCTATAGTTTAAAATCGTAACTTTTAACCGCTCGAGACGGCGCAACACTGTTGACGTAACACATAGTTTAAAATGGTTATCAAACTTAAAACCAACCGAGGATGTGAATTTTAGATCTTTTGGAAGAACTTCTATTTAGTAATCAGTAAGAAGTAATTTATTTTTCACGTGGGCGTCATCTATTTAAGTTGATATAATAAAACCTATTGGCTTAATTTGAGTTGATATAATACAGGTATAGGCGACCGTCACTTAGAGAATATGATGTACAGCATCCAAGATGGCGGCGCGTGTCACGTGGACGCGGGCGCCATCTTGCAATATGGCGGCCGGGAGCTTCCGCCCGCCAGGCTCACCAGGAATGTTGTCGCTGTGTGTGACCTTACGGGTGAGTGTTAGATGAATCTCACACATATTTACAGCATCAAAATTGAGTGTTACTCAATATAATTTTTTTCTTGCAGTGATCGAAAGTAGGTTGCAAAGTGTACTGTCCTCGATACGCGATTCACGCGAGTTACTGGCGCCAGCGATCACTGTCTCCTTCAAGTGGATGAAGGACAGCCAATTAATGGACAAGGTACGTACTACGGATGTAAAATACCCGACTGAGTTTGTTGTGGGCTCTACACAGAGCAGGGCGCGTTTAGGACCCTCGTAGCTATTGTTTTGAGCTGACGTTCATTTATAACCTATTTGGCTTTCTAAAATATTTTATTTTCTTTTACTCTAATAAATACAAAATCCGACACTACCGGAGAGAGATCAGGCGAAGGGCGGCTTTACGTGCTCTCCTAAGCACGGGGGTTATACATTTATACCTCCCAATATTATAATATAAGCTGAGAAAAAAACGTTCTTTACTTTAGATTGACCAATACTCGAGAATTTGTAATTTTTTTATATCGGTTTATTCGTAACTAGCTGATGCCCACGACTTTGTCCGCGTGGATTGAGGTTTTTGGTTTCCGCGGGACGTCCCCTTTATTGAAGTTATACTTATTATGGCACGTTAGGGAAAAATTATCAGAGTGAATTTTTACGATGCGCGCGCGCACTCCGACACCCAAATTCGACACCCTGAAGTTAGTTTTTCAACTTATAACCCTTGCAGAAAAAGGCCTACCAACAATATAAAAATAAATACATTTACTGTATGTTGGGTGATAACTATAACTATATTCAAGATATTTATTATTTGCTATCAAAAAGCATAAATTCTTGCGTGTGTACACACATACTTTTATAAGCAGCCTATGTATTATTCTAGACTATCTATCTCTGTGCCAAATTTCATCCAGAACCGTTCAGCCGTTCTATCGCGATTGAGTAACAAACATCAATTGTTGATATAATCATCAAAAATAATCTTTCTTCTCCTTCTTTCTTTTCTTCTTTTTTTCCTTCTCTTTCTTGTTCTTTGACCAGTTATTTCTTTTCTTTCCAGCTCAGTCACATCAAGGACTTGATAAATGGTTCGACTTTATCCTACAAGGTGACTATGGAAGTTTTATCAAAATCGAACCTTCAATACAAGGAGAAGTATGTTGAGCTGTTACAAGACGTATTCGCAGATTTTGATGACAAACAAACTTACAGTATTGAAGAACAAGTGAGTATGAACTTGTATGTTACTTACTTTTATATAGGTACTTGTAGTGAAACCACAGCGTAAGGATATATTTCACACAGTGGGTCGACGCCCATACAAGTGAAAGACCCGGCTAATAATAAAAACCGGATATTTTTTCATTTGCGTAAATTAAAGTTTTTTTTTAATCGCATGGGAACTCTTTGATGTTCCGGGATGAAAAGTCTTTGTACTCCGGGATGCAACTTATCTCTTGTTTTTTTATTCTAATACAGGATGGTAAATGATTATCGTAACGGGCTAACCTATAAGGGTTATGGCAGTTATATAAAACCCATGGCCATACCCCTAGTCGGTCAGTCTGTACCAAATTTCATCAAAATCTGTTGAAAAGATGGGCCGTGAAAAGATAAAAAACAAATACACAAGCTCGCATTCGCAGTAGAATAGTCAAAGCCTTTCATTCCAGTACTGTTTTTGAAATAACTAGTTGATGTCCGCGACTTCGTTCGCGTGGATTGAGGTTTTTTCGGTTACCGCGGGAACTCTTAACTTTCCGGGATTTCATCCAGATCTGTTCAGCCGTTCTGGCATAATTGAATAACAAACATAAATATCCACAAACTTTTCCACAAACTTTTATTGGAACTTTTCAATCTTGATCGTTCCCCCTTCACCGTCCTACCACAGAACAGCAAGAAATCGTTTGCGTTGGCATCCTTATGTGTTTGACGTCCAGTCAGCTCGAACGAAGCGGTTCTGCTCTACGTTTCTTATTCGATCAGCCAGGATGTGGAATACCCTCCCAGCGCATGCCCTGCCACGTATAACTTAAGTACCTTCAAGGCAAGAGTGATTAAGCATCTTCTAGGCGGGCCCGCTTTAACCTAGACCTCATCATTGCTGTCGCGAAGTGCAGATATGCGATCGCGAAATGCTTAGATCTGTGGTAAGGGAAATTAGCATCTTTAGTCTATCGTGGTAGTTTATCAGTTATCTATGACATGCCCGGAAATTGGTCTTTAGATTATGAATTCTATATTTTAAAACCTTGATAAATGAATATCGGCGTTGCCTAGCAACTCGTTGATTTTCGATCACTATAAATATAATGGATCCGTTGGAATCTTACGTTTCATTGAAATGGTGATCCGATATAGCTGTGATGGAGAGATGGTGAAATCGAAAGCTAAGTACCTAGGCAGATTACCTAAGCTATAACACTAGAATTTCTTTATGTTGTATTCCAAGGATCGGTTGTAATGATTAGTGATTTCTGAGCGCTCATTAATTACTTGGGGAAGCAATGGATGTATAAGCAATGAGTTGATTATGTTCATATGATGAATTAATTATTGATGGTTATGATGAACTAAAGCAATATCGTGACCAATGATCATTGAATGTGTATCCCTTAGATAAAGGTAGCGCGTGTGCGAAGGTAAATCCTGTCTAAGGAAGGTTCTAGATGAGGAGGCGTAGAGGGGAGTTAGATTCCTTCGTCTGGGACGGGCCTGGACGGAGAAGAAAGACCTTCAGCTAGGCCGACGGGTCTAGTTGGGGATGCCCTCGGCTGGGACGTGCCTGGTCGGGGAGGAAAAGAGCTTTCAGCTGGGCTTTCGGGCCTGGTTGAGGCAAACGGGGCCTCCGGATGTTGAGCCGTCCGGGGAAGGCACGGTCTAGAACAATGAGATCTTGGTCCGATAGTCAGTTAAGATGAGAATTTACCGGAAATATGAAATGAATACTTATTCATCCATGGCTAAGATTAACAGAATTTATATACAAGGTCTTAGGACATCACGAGCAGTGATGTCATAGTCAATGTGAATGTACAGGTCTCCGAGATACGGCACACCACGATGAGCGAGAGGAAATAGATGCGAGATGTAATGGTACGAGGCGGCAAGCGCCCGTTGATCTGTGTACAGGTATGACTCCATTGGGTTTATAGATTAATTCGGTGACATTCTGTTCCATTGAACATCTTTATATATTGGTAATAGAGTTGTCTGTTCGTATTCATATTATTCACGTAGTCGTGTCCAAAGAGATAAAGCAGATAATGGAATAGAATGGGCTCGCCGACATGGTGGAGGCGAGCCCATTCTATTCTATTGTTGATTTAGAGAAAGAGAAGAACTTCACAGAGGATGATAACAGTGTTAGTCACAAAGAACCTTTGAGTATTACAGAAGAAATAAAGAAACTTCAAGCAGAGCATTTTCCTCAAGAGTTTGCTGGAAAAGAAACTGATTTAAGTCGTAATCTCAAGTTGTTTAAAGATGTTGATGGATTGCTACGTTGTAAGGGACGCCTTCAGAATGCAGATCTGTCATTTGATAAACGGTACCCTATATATTGGTAATAGAGTTGTCCGTTCGTATTCATATTATTCACGTAGACGTGTCCAAAAAGATAAAGCAGATAATGGAATAGAATGGGCTCGCCGACATGGTGGAGATGCTGGGATATGATATTTTAATAAAGTGAACCAGAACATTCAGCACATGGAGTCATACCAAGCTTAAGTCATAATAAAGTGTCAAGTTGTTTATCTATTCAATTTATGTGAAATGTAGCAATAAATTAAAGATTTGAATAGGTTGGAGACGTTATATTAGTTTTGCCGCTCGCCACTGGAGGGAACGCTATCGCAGTTTTCGATTTACGATTGAAAGAATTGGTACAGGTAAGTTGGCAGAATTGACTTCCGAACAAATAAAGTCATAGAACGTTTGTAGAGTTGAATTTTACGTATATTTTTGCTATGACGGGAAATTGTTGATACCAACATAATAAAAATGAATAAAGTGTTAGACATCAGAGACAAGTAACATTTAGACATGAAGTGACACTATTGATTAATTTCCGGTGTGTCATTTATGTAAAAAGAAATTTGATGTCAAATGATGGAATTCACAACTATGAAAATAAATAACGGATTGAAACCAATTTAAATGTAAAAATAAATTATCCTATATAATACAAAGGTATGCAATATAATTAATAAAGGGTGCATAGTGCAGTTAGTGAAATGATAACCGTAGTTCAGTGTTCGAAAGGATTGTACATTGCATAAAATTGAAATTCTATTAAGGGTTATCCGTTCTTATAGAGAGTTCATTATTTTCAGCAGAAATCACATAATTCAACAGTTCATTATAGAAGAAATACATTGGTTACACAAAGTTGAGTAAAGATAGTAAATCTTAATAAGAGAGTGGGGTGAGTTTAACAATATTTAAATTAGTTAAAATATACATAGTGTATGTTATGATAGATTTTAAAGGAAATTCTACAGTATTATTTCAAAACAATTTCAAGTTTTAATCTGATAAACGTTATTAAGAATTCAATGCTTTTACTTTTCAATTATGATAGTACTGGCTACATATTTGTATGCATTCTAAAGGGAACTTTATAAGAAGTTAGAAAAGGAGTTGTTGCTGATGTCAGTGTTTATAATAAAAAGCTATTAACTATCTAATAGGAAGAGTCTTATCATTAGATCCGTGTACTCAGGGGAAGTAAATATTATATGAATAGAGAGTATCCATTTACGTTGGTGAATAGTTGATTGAATAAATGATAGAATAGTATATGTGCAAGCTTACTTGTATGGCAGTTAAATTATACCATTGGATAAATTGAAATAATATTCTAAGAGTTTAGAGAAAAATTAGTTTAAGATGACTGAATTTTAATTAACCCTCTAAGACAAAGGTGATGAAATAGGAGCGTTTCTAAAGCGATAAGTATTGTTCACTTCCAATGTCTGATTACAGAAATTTCATCATGGATGATATATTGTTAAAAAGGCTAAAACTACTCATTACACAGATAGGAACTCTCTCAGATCAGGCTGAAAATCTTGACTCTTTAAATGCTAACCTAATCCAAGATGCAGAAGTGATTAAGGCTAAATTACAAAATCTATTGACGAGATTAGAGAGTGATTTGACGAATTATTTTAAGATGGTAGATGATCCGGCAGTGGATGAAATCAGTGAAATTAGCGAAATACAACTGAAAGCTGAAGGAAGCTTAGCAGAGCTAGTAGTCAAGTTGAAATTGTTTCATAGCAGTATAGAGACCCCATCTGGAAGTAAAGAGAAAGGTACAATGTCATCATGCCGTCTACCCAAGTTAAATTTACCTGAATTTGAAGGGGATATTTTGAACTGGCATCAATTTTGGGATCAATTCCAATCAAATATACATAATCGAAATATAACAGAAGTAGACAAATTACTATACCTTAAGTCTTCATTAAAAGGAGAAGCTAGTAAAGTTATTGAAGGTCTAGATACGACGAACAGGAATTATGACATAGCTATTAAAACTCTTATAGATTGATATGGCAAAGGTTCTCATTTAATTGATGCACATTATTCGGCATTATCTAGAGTCGCAACCGCAGATTCTACAATAATATCGTGTCGTAAAACATTTAATGAATTGGAAAAACATTTACGAGTCTTAGAATCATTAGGAGAAGACGTGAATCACAATCATCTAAGACATATTATATTTGGTAAATTTCCTGAAGATCTCATTTATGAGTTAAAATTGAAAACTAAAGACGATTCTATAAATGAGATAAGACAAGAGTTAGAAAAAATACTTACAGCAAAAGAAGATGCTAATAGAATCACTCAAGGAAGTAGCAAAGAGGGAGTTGGTAATTATACAGTAGAAACGTTACATGTAACTCATGGAAATCAAAGTTATAAACAAAATAGAGGAGAAAGATATCAAAGAAACGAGTTTAGGAAAAATGATTGGGGTGCACAAGTTAGAAATTTTAGACCTCCAAATTTTAGGAAGAGACCTTTCATACAAAGTGGAGAACAGAAGAGAAATACGACATTCAAGGTGAGAAATATGTCAGAGGATGAAACTCAAAAGAAGAGAATGAAATCATATTGTATATTTTGTAAGGGTAATCATTTTGCTGATCAATGTGAAAGATATAAGACTTATCAGGAACGTATATCATTGATGAGAGACAGATGCTATAGGTGTCTTAAAACCGGTCATAAAGTTGATGTGTGTCGTAGTTATGGGAAAAATTGTTATTTTTGCAAGAGTCGTGATCATCACAGTGCGTTGTGTCAGAAGAAAATCCTATCTAAACAGGAGAATACAACTTTAGCGACGGTGAATAATAAATGACATACGGCTCTTCAAACAGCCGTTGTAACAGTCCGGAGTGGTGGTGAGAAGCCTAATCAAGGAAGATGCCGTGTTCTATTCGATTCAGGCTCACAAAGATCTTACATCACCCGGAAGGTTGTAAAAGAATTAAATTTGTATATAGAAAAAGAGGAAAGTTTATCTGTATATACTTTTGGTTCTAAGAGACCACAAGAGTTTAATAGTTCAGTTGTTCGATTAGAGTTAGAAACTAAATCTAAGAATTGGAAGATTATTTATGCGAATGTTGTACCTATGATTTCACAAGGGGTACCGTATGTAGAGGAACTTAATAATTGGAAGAATAAATTAGAACTTGCAGACGATGGATCTTTAAATGATGGAGTTGATATTCTTATTGGGAATGATTATTACTATTCATTTCTTCGTTTAGAGAAAGTACAGATAAATAAGGATTTATATCTAATAGATTCAGAGTTTGGATGGATACTTTCGGGTCAGATTCAACATGAGAATAAAGAAAAGGAATATATGTCAGTGGTTACATATTTTCAAACCGAAGTTGATTTCAGATTAAACAAACCTGACATGCCATTAGATCAAGGAAGTATAGCATTCCTTTGGGAACTAGAGTCAATTGGTATAACTGATTCACCTAAAGTTACTAGAGAGGAAGAAGCTATTAATAAATTTAACGAAACTACAAAATTAATAGATGGTAGATATTACGTTAGTTGGCCTTGGAAGGAATATCCACCGGCATTAACACCTAATTATGGACTGGCATACGGTCGTTTAGTAAACTTAGTTAAACGCTTAGACAAAGAAACGTTGAAATGTTATGATAATACTATACAGGAACAAATATCGAAAGGTATAGTTGAGACAGTGTTAAACAAGACACACGTGGATCATCCTGTGCATTATCTACCACATCATGGAGTGGCTCAAAAGGGTAAACCGATCAGAATTGTTTATGATGCTTCATCGAAAATTAAAGATAGTAAAAGTTTGAATGAATGTCTATATTGCGGTCCGTTGATGTTGGAAGATTTGACAAGTATTATAATTAGATTTAGAAGCCATAATATCGCTTTGTCAGCAGACGTAGAGAAAGCATTCCTTCAGTTAGGACTACATGAACAAGATCGTGATGTAACCAGATTTCTTTGGTTGAAAGATATTGAGAAACCACCGAGTAGTGATAACATTGTTTGTTTACGGTTTTGTAGAGTCCCTTTCGGGGTTATATCAAGTCCATTTTTACTAAATGCAACAATTAAATATCATCTTTCTAAAGGAAATGAACAACTACAATCAGTGGCGAAAGATATTTATGTTGATAATTTGGTGAGTGGAGTTCGAACACAGGAGGAAGCAGTACAGTTTTATAAAGATGTGAAGGATACTTTTTGTCAAATATCTATGAATCTAAGAGATTGGAGTTCAAATTCAAAACAGTTTTTAAATAAAATACCCGATAGAGATAAAAGAGAAGTTGTGAAAATTTTGGGTTTAGATTGGAATTTAGAACATGATACATTACACCTGAGATTCAAAACAAGTACAAATGTAAATTCTAAGCGCGATGTATTAAAAGTAGTTGCTTCAGTATATGATCCTTGTGGTTTAGCAGTACCACAAATTTTATCAGCGAAATTATTTCTTCAAAAGTTATGGCAAACCAAGGTTAAATGGGATACAAAACTCTCGAGTGAAAATCAGGTGGAGTGGTTAGAAATAAGAAAGGAATTAGAAACTATTAAAGAAATATCGATACCAAGATGCTACATGAAAAATATAGGAAGTGAAAAATATCATTTGCAATGTTTTACAGATGCATCGCTTAAGGCATATGCTGCTGTTGTGTATGTAACACATGGAAATAAGAGAAGTTTTGTCATCGGGAAAACACGATTAGTACCTATTAAAGATCAACAACATTTGAAAATCCCTCGATTAGAATTACTAGGAGTGCTAATAGGTTGCAGACTAATTAAGATGGTTTCAAAAGCATTTTATATGAAGATAGGACGTCAGACCTTATGGACAGACAGTCAGATTGTTATAGAATGGTGTCAATCTAATAAATTACTTCCACCGTTTGTAGCTAGACGAGTAGAAGAGATAAAAAGTAATAGAGAGCTCATGATTAAATATGTGCCTACAGAATTAAATCCTGCAGATGTTGCGACTAGACCAACAAGTTCTAAAGAAGATAAAGATAGATGGCTTAAGGGTCCACAGTTTTTATCAGAATCCAGTGATTGGAAATTTCCTATTAAGAATACATCATTAAATTTTTTTCTTTCGTCGCGGGAGGGTCTGCCGAATACTTCTAATAATACTTCTAAGGGAAAAGATTTTACTTCTAATGTTACTTCTAGTGGAAAAGTTGTTGATTTAGAGAAAGAGAAGAACTTCACAGAGGATGATAACAGTGTTAGTCACAAAGAACCTTTGAGTATTACAGAAGAAATAAAGAAACTTCAAGCAGAGCATTTTCCTCAAGAGTTTGCTGGAAAAGAAACTGATTTAAGTCGTAATCTCAAGTTGTTTAAAGATGTTGATGGATTGCTACGTTGTAAGGGACGCCTTCAGAATGCAGATCTGTCATTTGATAAACGGTACCCTATATATTGGTAATAGAGTTGTCCGTTCGTATTCATATTATTCACGTAGACGTGTCCAAAAAGATAAAGCAGATAATGGAATAGAATGGGCTCGCCGACAATTGCTTTATATTAGGCGTGATTGTCGTCAAGCGCAAACCAATCTTGAAAAAAAAAACCATCCATACATCCATCCATTTCGCATTTATAATATTAGTATAGGGTATAGATTTGATTTTTACTTTAATTTTGGTTTTTGTAACAGGTTGCGAGTCTGCTGCGTCAAAGTACGGAACCAAGAATACTCAGCGTCACGAGAACCGGATGGGAACCCTGGATTTGAACTTTAAATAAATCCATACTAATATTAGGAATGCGAAAGTGTGTATGTCTGTATGCCACGCTTTAACTTTTTCAACAGATTTCGATAAAATTTGGTAAGCTTGCATTCAACATAGAGCTACTTTTTATCCCCGAAAATTAAGGAGTTCCCTCGGGAATAAAGAAACCAACGGCGGCCATCATCTAGTATATCATAAACAATACCTATTTTTTTTATTTGATTTATTTTGATTTTCTCGAATCTGAGATTGTTTGTATGTTTTGTTTAAAATAAGTATTATAAATAATATATTATTGTTAAAAATAAATCCTTATTGGTAGTTAACTAAGCAAATGTAAAATGTGATATTGATAATACTGATAAAATAAAGTTTACTTTCATTCCATAACTATTGTGTTATTATTTTAATCCCTAGAGAGAGTTACTGCCGCACTCAGTGTGAGATCTATAGAGCATACTTTGACTTAGTTCTAACTTAAAACTGAGTTAAAATGAGACAGATTTATGATACGCACATAAGTCTATCTCGTTTTAACTCTAAGCCTGAGCAAATTCATAGTACGCTCTATAGATCTGATTCGCTTAATCATTACTTAAGGAACTCTTTTTTCAAGGACTATTAAATAATGTCATTACTTCGATTTATTACAGAGCTATTATTGAGTTTGTATGTTTGGGTGTTTGTGTTGTTGGGCAAGCCGGGCTTTTTAACATTTATACAGGTTTCGCCACTGAGTAATGATTAGCGACTCTTGACTGCGGCGCCAAATCAAAAAAAAACTTAAATGCATTGGTTTAGAGCTCAATTTCGTGTATGCATTCACTCAGAATGCGCGCGGCTGTCTCGCATTCGCAAGTTATGCTGCGCCGAATCCGATGAAGGTAGTATGTAGATTGTAGGTGTTTATACTAATAGTTCAGAATCGTGATGTCATTTAAATAAAACCTAGCATTTATTACAAAAGAAAGTTTATTAAAAAATAATTGATAAAAAATGCAATTCACAATCAATGAGCATTTTATTTTTGAGTTTTAAGTAGGTTCAGTATACTTTTGTTTTAAAAGTCAGTAAATAGGTATTTTAACTAGGTAAAGTCTACCCTAGCTCAATGGTGTGCACAAGGATTGAAGCTAGGTTAGTCAGAATACCTATTTATTAACTGTTATAATGAAAAAATGAGCATTGACTTATTTCCACTAGGGTAAGCAGTGCTTTTGTGCCTCTATGAACTGCACGCCACTGCCTAGCTTAAAGCCCTGTGCACACCACTGAGCCCTAGATTATGTTAAGGTTAAGGCCACACGACACTTTCTATCCAGGGCACATAGTTGGCGACCCTGGTGTAGATGCCAGGTTCGCCCTTGACCCCGCAGGCGCGACCGAAGGACGTCACCCCCACCACTGTATACATACAGTTGATTTGCTTGTGCTTCAGCTGCAGGGGACCGCCGCTGTCACCCTGGAGGAAACAAAATAATTATAAATTAATAATAATAATATGTAGTAGGTATGTACCTATCTTTTATATCACTGGGTACTAGCGAATGCCCGCGACTTCGTTGCGTGGTTTGAGGTTTTTGGTTCTCGCGGGAATTCTTTAATTTTCCGGTATAAAAGTAGCCTATGTGCTATTCCAGACAGTCGAATAAATCTACCACCGGTTCGGAATCTCGTTCCTAAATGTCAAATGTCTACGTTCAGCCGGTTGGGCGGTAGGTTGTCTGTCAGTCAGTCAGGACAAATGACTAGCTGATGTCTGCGTGTATTTAGGATTTTTGGTTCCCGCGGGAACTCTTTCATTTTCCGGGATAAAAAGTACCTATGTGTTATTCCAGACTATATAACTATAATCTATCTCTGTGCCAAATTTCAGCCAGATCCGTTCAGCCGTTGGGGCGTGGTTGAGTAACAAACATTCATACATCCATCAAAACTTTCGCATTTATAATATTAAAGTAAGATAATATTATGTCATACTAGATGATTCCCCGTGACTTCGTCCGCGTGGAAGCAAGTACCAAGCGTGGACCAAGTTTTGTCGATTCCCGCGGGAACTCTTGAATTTTCCGGGATAAATAAAATGTAGCCTATGTCCTTTCCCGGGATACAACTTACCCCTGTACCAAATTTCATTAAAATCGGTTGAACAGATAAATGTTTTGATTCCCGCGGGAACCTTTGAATCCGGGACAAAAACTAGCCTATGTCCTTCCCCGGGAAATAACCTATCACTGTACCAAATTTCATCAAAATCGGTTGAATAGATGGGCCGTGAAAGCGTAGCAGACAGACAGACACACTTTCGCATGGATATAACACATGGATATAAACCTTAAAAGTTAGGCATTAAAGTTTAATTACGAAAGTACTATATTTGTATTTAGGACCTTTTGTGTTCGTAACAACTCGAGGTGTCTGCCACGGTTACACAGCACTTATTAATATAAACCTTAAAACTAAGGAATTAAAATTTAATTACCAATGTACTGTATTGTTATACTGAAGAACGGTGTCGATCTCGCGTATTCCACATTTTTACCCCCTACCAAAAAGTACTCAACGCGCTTATAGAAGTTTTCACTTCAAAAAGAAAAAGAAAGAGAGGAGGAAAGCCATTTATCACCAACCTGGCAGGTGTCCTTGGAGACATTCTTGTCTCCGTAGCATATCTGCGTGTTCGCGTCGAAGCCGTCCTTCATGAGACGATGCGGGGGGAACAAGCTAGAGCATTCCGATGTCTCGAACTTCTTCAGTATCACCTGCAGGTATAAATAAAATAGCTATCATTTCGAAACGATTACATTAATTAATTTTTAGATTAAATTTACAATAATACATTATATTTAAATTACAAGAACTACATAACATATATACCTGCAGGTACCTACCATACTATTAAAAGTATGATTCTAGCCTTGTATTACCACAACAAAAATTTGAACTTTTTTTAATGTTTAAACAACAGGTGGAACACTGTAGAAAAAAAAATTCACGACCGTGAAATGTGCACTTGCTAGGAAGCAGGTCAAAAAATAACTTAAATAAATACTGATTAAACTTTTTAATGTAATTATTGTAGATATTATAATTTAAGAATTTTGTAAAAGGGCCATTAAAGTCGGTTATTATTATCTTACCTTCTGCAGCTGTTCAGCGGAGGCGCCCCTGTTCTGCGTGGCCCCCCACCCAGTGGCCAACGCCTCCTGGTAGTTGTTGGGAGCATTGGTGTCCAGGCACGCTGGTACAGCGAACTGGCCCAGAGTCATCCTGGGAATGCGACAAAGAGTATAATAATATATCTCGATTTACACCACAGAGTATTTTTTTATGTAAGGGTTACACTCAATTTATTTAATACGTGTATGACAGTGTCTCAGTGACATGTGTGACAGGTTACGTCATGTTTTACTCTACTACTACAGTTTTTTTTTACACAGCAGTTTTTTTTTATTGTGAGATAGGTTTGCGCTTGACGACAATCATGCTTAGCGCAAAGCAGTGATGGTCTAGGTTGGAGCGCGCTTTTAGAAGATGCCCATTCACTGTTGCCTTGCAGGTACCTAAGTTATACGTGGCAGGAAACACGTGCTCTGCAGGGAGGGTGCTCCACACCCTAGGGGTTCGGATCAGAAACGTCGAGCAAAAACGTTTCGTGCGAGCAGACTGGACGTCAACCACTTAAGGATGCCAACGCTGACGGTTTCTCGCTGTTCTGTGGTATAACGGAGGACAGTTATAAAGTTGCTCTTAATAAAAAGTAAGACATTACAATATTATCCTGTGTGGCGCTGGACGCAAAGAATTAGTATGGATTAGGTACGTTAACTCACTGTGTATCCGTCTCGACCAGGGCGATATCGTTGTATCTCTGAGGCGAGTTGTACCCGGGATGCTTGATGATATTCTTCACCCGGTATATCCGGGACACGTCCAGCGGGTCGTTGCGTTTCAGCATCCCTATCCGGACGAACTTTATTTCACCCCTGGGGAAAGATATGTAGGATTCGTTTACTTACTTCGTTTACCTATCTGTTGTTTAATTACACTAATATACTAATTATAGGTATGTATTAATACAATAATATTGTGATTGGAATTTGTAACTTTTCATATAACCTGCATTGTAAGTGCGGGTTTCAATGCCTGTTAAGTCAATTTCAAACAAGTCAATTTCAGACGAATAGGTACGTCATTTAGCGGGTAGAAAACCATCACTTTCTGCCCCAGGGCAGAATGAAGTAAAGGCTATTTTATTTATTTATTAAGGGACATACTATATTCTGCGATCTGGTACTCACACGTCTCTGGTGGAGGTGCAGTGTCCAGCCGTGAGCACAAACCGCTCGCTCAAGATGCTGCCTCCGCACAGCCACTGGGCCGAGTTGATATCGCTGCCGTAACCCAGCAGAGCCTGAAGGGGAAAATATAGTGTGGCGATTACCACAAACTAGATGGCGCTCTGAGGGTCCTCTCCGTTTGACCCGTGAGGGCCAAGCGGAGGCACGGGCTTCGAGACTTGACCTCCTCCGGGTGGGGCGCGAGGTAGCTTTGTACCCAGGTGATTGTCTTTTAGCCGTATGGTTGGCTAGGACCTGCTTAATTGAAGGCTAACTAGATGGCGCTCTGTAGAGGAAAAGGTGTAAACTAGATGGCGCTATTTGTATCTACATCACAGTATCTCGTACTAACAAGTATTAGTAGATGATTACCGCAATTTTGCCTAACCCTGTACCGAATTTCATCAAAATCGGTTGAGCAGATGGGCCGTGAAAGCGTAGCAGACAGACGGACAGACAGAAACACTTTCGCATTTATAATATTAGTATTCAGTATGGATAAATGCAAAAGTGTGTTTGGTTGTTGGTTTAATTACGCCGCAACGGAATCGACGTGATTTTTTGCATAGGTATAGTTGAGGACCTGGAGAATTAAGGACGAATTGCATGTGCACAGCCTTACAATGTCGGCGTTCGAAATTCACTGTTTTGGAACTCTCGGGAGGTCCCGACCAAAAGCGAGTCGTAACGGACATTCCCATGGGTTCGTACGTCTCGCGGGACTTCGCCACATAGTGAACACTTACCATGTGAGGGAACTCGTCTTCAGAGGCAGCCACGCCTCCAACGATCAGGTCCTTCGCATTATGCTTGCAGCGGTTCGAGCGCGCCTTCATCCCCGTCAGAGCGACGCTCTTCTGGCACGGATACACAAGCTTCTCCTGATATTCTATGCATTCTGAAATAAGTGTGATACACTCTCGATAAAAGTCAACTTTCGAACGAACAAAAAATTAATCAAAATCTACAATTAAACTACAAATGCCCGCGACTTCGTCCGCGTGGATTAAGATTTTTTGATTCCGCGGGAACTCTTTAATTTTCTGGGATAAAAAGTAACATGTGTTATTCATCCAAATCCGTTCAGCCGTTCTGCCGCGATTGAGTAACAATCCATCCATCCATCAAAACTTTCGCATTTATAATATTATAGTACAGATGACTGGCTTTCTACGGACATTGCAAAGAGGAGCCCAATTCTCACTTCCGTCAAAGGCACACCAACAAGTGGTTGGACGACCTATGCGCGTGGACAGGGCTTAGCTATCTAAGGCTAAAAGCTGCGGCTCAAAATAGAAAAGATTTTCGCGTGATGACCGCCAAACTTTGTTGCTATACATATACGAGTATATATCTAACTTGTTAGTTTCTTATACAAAATATTGTGATTGAATAAAAACGTTTTCTCTCTTTCTTTCAAATTTCTTTTTTTTTTTTTTTTTCTACTATTGAGTACCAATGGAGGGTGCTCAATATAATTACAATCTAGCCAAACTATTTGACTAATAAGTAATTTTTCTTTAACCTAAGCTTATAATCAACTTATGTACTAAGAAATTATCCAGTGACGTATCTTAGTCTTTCTTGTTGCAAATAGACACTTTGTTCATGTGTTCTTTTAGGCAGCACTTCACTACACTATCACTAGTCACTATGCACTAACTCAAAGGGTTTTGTCCTTTTTAGTCTTCTCACTAATTGCGTAACGTCGAGCAACTGGATTGCCTCAACGTTAACGTGATGATGAAGCCGATGGTCATGGACTTCTGCAAATTTGGTGATGACTTTGTCGACGTATTCAATTTTCAGGTCCCGATGAATTACGTCATTTCTAATGTACCAAGGTGCATTCACGATGTTGCGAAGTACTTTGTTTTGAAACCTTTGTATTATTTGTATATTGGTTTTTTTAGTGCAGCCCCACAGCTGTATGCCATAAGTCCAAATAGGCATTAGGACTTGTTTATATAATAGAATTTTATTGTGTATTGACAAACAAGATTTTCTGCCAAGTAGCCAATACATATTTTTATAACGTATTTCTAGCTGTTCTCGTTTCTTTTTAACATGCGTTTTCCACCTCAGCTTTGTATCCAGAGTCATACCGAGGTATTTAGCTGTATTAGCATACGTTATCTGTTGCCCATTAATGTAAATCGGGTGATATTTCGGTGTTTTATTTGTGAAATCAATATGGACCGATTTTGATTCGTTCTACTTAATTCGCCACCTGGTCGTCCAGTCGTAGACTTTATTAATGGAAGCTTGGACTTTTGTGACTGCTTCATCGTGACTTTTTCCAATTCCTATTATGGCAGTATCGTCAGCGAAAGTAGCAATCACATTGTTTTCTGACACCGGGATATCACTGGTGTACAAGAGGTACAGGACCGGACCAAGTACACTTCCTTGTGGAACCCCAGCTTTTATTTCCTTCAATTCCGAATATGCATCTTCTTGACGAATTCTGAACATTCTATTAGTGATATATGATTTCAAAATTTCTGAAAATGCTTTGGGCAATATCATATTCAGCTTATATATAAGTCCTTCGTGGCATACTTTGTCGAAGGCTTGCGCTACATCTAAAAATACAGTAGTGCAAACCTTTTTTTCTTCCAATGTTTGCTCAATTATGTTAACTATTCTATGAACCTGGTCAATTGTAGAATGCTTTTCTCTGAATCCAAATTGGTGGTTTGGTACGAGATTTTTATCATCTATTATGGGTTTAATTCTCTTAAGCAATAGCTTTTCAAATAGTTTGGACATTATGGGTAGCAGTGAGATTGGCCTGTACGACGTTGTTTCTTGGGGAGGTTTCCCTGGCTTGGATATCATAATAACTTCAGCAATTTTCCATAAATCAGGTACATACTTAAGTCGAAATGCTGCATTGATTAAATTAGTAAGCTTCACAAGGGCTTTGCGTGATAGATTATTTAAAACTTCTCCGGTGATAAGGTCGTAGCCCGGTGATTTCTTTTGACTCAGGTTATATTTAATTTCTCGTAATACTTCTTTTGGTGTGACGAGTTTTATATCGATGTCTTCCCCTATTGGTTGAGTTTGCTGGAGGTCATTTTGATGTGCGTGACCATCGTTTGGTTGGAATATACTTTGAAGATGATTTGCAAATAATTTAGCTTTTTGTGTATTGTTAATTGCCCATTTGCCGTTAACATCCCTGATTGGTGATCAAATTTCTTTGTGAAGAAGGTTATCAGATGCAAATCGCCTGAGACGTATTTTTGGCTCCGGACTCGTGTCTCCCCTATTTGTCCCCCGGGGGACATTATTGTCGGGGAGAAATTAGGATTTTTCAGTCCTGGTGTCTCCCCTAGTCCGGGGGAGAAAACTTATTTTGGCCATAGCTCCGAGGATTTTGATGATGAGGAGGATCGAGATGGGAATAATACCTACCAAGAGTTGAGGAATTTATCGAAACATGTGTGAGCGTTTGAATTTTGAAAATCGACTGTTAACCTTTTTTGGAATTTTGAAATATGTAAAACAGTCGAGCTTTTTGGGGGGTGTTTGTTTACTTATTCATTCATTTATTCATTCATTTATTTTGCATTTAACGTGAACAATACAATAATTGACATGTCACGCCGTTAGGGCATATGCAGTTTGAGTGACAGGAGCTTCGAAATTATTATTTTTATGTGTATAATTATTATTATTTCTCAGTTGATACTTAATAATGTCTTGAAATTATCGGAATAAATTATTTATTTATGTCATGAAAAAACGTAGTTGCTTAGTTAATGGAGTCAAGTTAAAAAATAATAATTTCGAATAACAATTTTGAATAATAATTCTATGTATTTACTTATTACAAAATTTTGACAATCGATCTACTATGTGACAATTCAATAATTACAATGGGCAAAAATAAAATAAATAAAATGCCATAAACAATTTTAGTCATACATCACAATTCACAATGTCAATTACAAAAGTAAAAGGATTAAAAAGTAAGAAGAATATGTCTAAATAATAAATAATTAATAAGTCACTAAGTAGGTATAATTATGAAAATGTCAAAATATTATGATGTACAATATAGCAATGGTTAGCGGTTTATTATTCTGTAAGATATTCATTTATCGTATAATAGCACTTATTTATTAAATATTCCTTTAACTTGCGGTAAAAAGTAGGATCATTTGCAATTTTTTTAATGCCATCTGGTAGTTTATTATAAGTATATTGTTACTGCTCTCGAAAGCGGGCTTTTAGCAAACATAGTCATATTGCATTTAGGTATCGCCAAACGGGTTTTATCCTTATTCCGAGTGTTGAAGTTTTGATTTCGTTTAATTTCCTTAAATAGGTGTGGATTTTTTCGTACGAATGTAGAAATTTCATAAATGTATATACATGACAAGGTTAATAGTTTTTCTTTAATAAAGAAAGCGCTACAACTTTTACGTCGTTTTAATATAACTAGAATGCGAAGACATTTCTTTTGCAGGACGAACAGTTGATTGAAGTTTGTACTATCCCCCCAGACAACTAGCCGTAACGAAACCAGGCATATGCGTATGAGTAATATGTTGATAGGGCTGTCTCAAAATTGGTTTTCCTTTTTATAACGCTTAGGGTGTGGCGTTACCTCCTTGCTAGCTGGCAACGCACACAAGCTACGCGTTCGGAATTCGAACTTGCTTTTGGAACGTTTTTCGGATCAAGTTTATTATTTCCACATAACATAGGCGGTCAACACCACCCTATATTGGTGACTCTATATTGCTGACCCCTATAAGGGCATAGATGAATTTCGAGATTTTATTGGTTAAGTCTTCTAAATGGGTTTTCCAGTTTATATGGGTGTCTATAGATAGTCCTAGTAGTTTAAAATGGTTTACCTCTTCTATATCTACTTCATCTGATTGCAGTTTTAGACATAATGGTTGTTTTTGGTATGGTCTGAATTGGATAATTTTAGTTTTTTTGAAGTTTATTTCTAAGTTTATAGTAATAAGACAGGTTTTGACGTTATTCAAAGTTTCGTTTAACAGCAAAATAGCGTCGTTGCTATTTGTGCAATTGAATATAATGGAAATATCGTCCGCAAACATGATACATAAGCCTTGTTGTACTATATTTGGTAAGTTATTTATATATGCTAGAAAAAGGACACACCCTAAAACGCTTCCCTGCGGTATAGATGAATTAGTTGTTATTATATTAGAGGCAACGTTTGTGAATTCCGCTTTTTTTGTATTATATTCTTCAATTTCAACGTATTGTTTTCGATTTGATAAATAAGGTGCAAACCACTTATGCGTATTACCGCGTATTCCCATTTGGAATAATTTTTCGAGTAGAACTTTGTGGGAAACTTTATCATATGCTTTCGTCATATCGAGTAGCAACCCTACTGCGTATTTCTTATCATTGATGTAATTCAGTATCTCTTGGACATATTTGGCCACTGCGAGTGTGGTCGAGTGATTTTTTCGGAAGCCGTATTGGTTTTCGTTTAGTAGTTTAAATTTTTCGAAAAATTTGTATATTCGGTTTGTCATAGCTTTTTCAAAGATTTTAGAAATACTCGGAAGCAATGGGTCGGTATTGGCTTGGGTCCTCAGGGTTTCCTCCTTTTTTTAGAATTGGTTTAATTTTTGCGATTTTAAGTAGATCCGGAAAAACGCCTTCTTCAAAGGACTGATTTATTAGCATCGTTATTGGTGATGTTAGCTGATACAAACATGCCTTTATTAGAGAAATAGGTACATCTTCGCATCCGAAACTATGTTTATTACTCATTTTACGCACCATGGCAATGACCTCCGATTCAGTCACCGGGCTGCAATAAAATGAGTTTAGTGAAGACATACGCGCATCCTCCTCGGAGTGATGCCTTTGAATGGCGGGGGACACGCTGATCGTATTTTTTTGTTTATCAGGGTTTCCTACAAAATATGCAAAATAGTTATTGAAAGTGTTCGCTACTTCGGCCGCCGAGGTGATTTGCTTGTTTTGAATGAACAGAGTGATGTTGCGTTTTAGTTTCCCGCTTTTTTTATTTGTTATTTCTTCAACGAGTTTCCACATCGTTTTGTTTTTATTTTTTGATAGTTTTAATCGCTGTATATAGCTTAGTTTATCGCAGATTTTAACACATTACCTAATAACTTTGAATACCGTTTAAAAATACTTTTTAAGGTTTTGTTGTTTGATTGATTCAGCATTATCTTTAATATACGCTTATTTTTACATGAAATTCTAAGGCCTGTAGTAAGAGTTTTTTTTTGAGTTTTTTGGTATATGTTTAATTCTTTTTTTCGGTATATGCTTATTTAAATGTTCACAAAGTGTTTGAAAAAGTATTGTAGTTTTCATTCACGGTTTTGTTTTTTGATAAGGTTTTTTCCCAATTAATGTTTTGGATAGATTCTTTAAAAAAAGTTATATTTGTTTTATTGAATATTCTTGTAGTAAAATAATAGGCATCAGAGATTTGGCATTTTAAGTTCGGGGTAATTATATTGCATTCTATGGCTTTGTGGTCGGAAATACCATGATCAACGACCGAGATATCAAGGTTATTATTTATGTTAGTAAATAATAGATCGATGCAAGTTCACGAATTATGTGTTTCTCTAGTAGGTACTTTAATCTGCTGTTGTAAATTTTTTTGTAACATTATTTGGCTCAGTCGTATGCTATTGTTTGTTTGGCTTAGGTAATTAATATTAAAATCTCCGCCTATGGTAATTTGTATGTTATTTTTGTTCGAACGTATAGGATTTTTATTAAGTACATCTTCTAAAAATTCGAAAAAGGTGTCAATATTTCGATCGCACCTGTAAATATTAACAATTAAAACATTTAATTTCGCTATCTCTATTGCACAACATTCCACAAAGAACTCACGTGATAGTGTCGTAATGTCATCCCTTTCCTTGTATTTGATTCCTTTCTGCAGGAGTATTGCGGTTCCACCTCCTTGGAAGGTTTTCCTGTAAAAGCCTGATACAACATCGTAACCATCTATTTTAATTAAGTCTTTTTGGTCTGCTGATATCCAGGTTTCAGTAATACAGGCTACTTGGATTTTATTATCATTCAGAAGGCTACTCACCAGATAGTATTTATTTTTTAAGCTTTGGACATTTAGGAAAAGTATTTTATAAGGGTCGAAAGGTATGGTTCTTTGATGTTTCAGTTTTCTTTCCAGGCAGAGGTTCCTGTTGAGGTTCCGGTTTGATAAAGAAATTTGTTCTATTTGGCTAAAATTAGTTTCAGGTGTGCGCTGGCACAGATCATAAGTCATTATGCTTTCTCTTCCGTTTATTATTAATTTATTATTTCGTATTATTGCGTGTTTTCCTTGTTGGCGTGCTTCCACGAGTCTTTTCCTTAGTTCTTTTCTTTCTTGTAAAGTTTCTCGGTTTAGTAGTTTCGATATGTTTACGCGTTGTCGAATATGTATTTGGTCATTCTTTTGCTTATAAGTTCTATCACTAGTGGTCTTCTACTACCTTTTTTTCCTAATCTATAAGTTTCTTCTATATATCCATCCAAGTTGACGTTAAGGATTTCGTTGAATACGTTTGTCACTTTTATATGTTGGTCAATTTCAGTTTCGTGGTAGTTTTCTGCTAGGCCATATAGCTATTTTCTTTGTATCGTTGTTATTATTTGAGTTATTTTGAGTTTCGTTTTGTAGGTATTTAATTTTCTCTTCTAAGTTCTTGTTTTCAGCCTCCAGTCGCTGGATTCTTCCATTTAAGTTCACAATCTCATTTTGTATATCGTCGGTCTTTTTAGTGATTTCGGTTTTTAATTGTGACGTAAATTGGCTTACTTCTCTGTGGAGTGATTTTTTTAACTCCGTTAATAATGCTTGTTTATTCACTTCAAGTTTTTCGTCCAAAAGTTTGCTAATTTGGGCAATCGTTAATTGTGGCGTGGATTGGGTTAAAATTGTAAATATGTCACCGTAAGATTGTAAAAACAGTTAGATTATAATCTAACTCGCGATATTGTAAACTACCGAAAGATTACAATATAACGCATTATTTTTCGGTAGATTGTAATCTGTTAGGTATTATTAACCCCATAAAACCTAAGTGCCTAAGTGCACTACCTGTGGTTATATATGTCGAACCCTAACCTAACCTACCAGAAAGAGACAAGAAAACGTAAATACAATGAATATTAAAAAAATGTACACTTAGAACATTAAACGATGATTAAACGGTTCACAATCTTTCTCGACTGTTTACAATATCGCGAGTTAGATTATAATCTAACGGTTTTTACAATCTTACAGTGACAAATATTTCGGAACAAAAACCGACTTAAGAAAAAATGAAAAAGCGGTCCTATGGTATTAGTTTAGCTACAAGAGCTGATGATACTAAATGAGAGCTTACTGTCCAATGCCTTGGAGCCAGTCTTGGGCAGGGTCTGGTTGGCTGGTATGGGCGCGCAGTCATCCGCCGGCTGCTTCGCGCCGTTGGTGTTCAGGACGTAGTCATACACCGGCGGTATGTACTCCGTTGTGGCAGACGGCCTGGCACATACAAGCAAAAGACAAAATCTAAATCAAATATTTTTGAAGTGAAAACTTCTTGAGCCGCGTTGAGCACTTTTGGGCAGGGGAACATCTTGTGAGATTGCTCACCGAAATGCGTAATAGCAGTATATCTGTAGCTATACAGCCTACAGGTGACGTATTGTGCAACATTATTGCTGTGTAAGTATATCTTTAAAAGTAAAATTATTTTTTTATGATATTTGTTCAAAACAACACAATATAATAACAAACATTAAATAACATTAAAATCTAAATTAAAAACTAAAAACTAAACATTTAACTAATTATTGAAAATAATTTCATTTTTGTGCCTTTTGGTGTTGAAACCCTGGGGTCGTGGGGCGAAGATGCTATCTTCTCGTCTCACAGAGTCCACAGGTGACCGGAGGGCTTGCATAAACCTCGGCCAACATATAAGTTTGGCTATTCAGCAGGGTAACGGAGTCAGCGTTCTGGGCTCTCTCTCACTCACTCACTACAGCCCATTAACGTCCCACTGCTGGGCACAGGCCTCCACTCTCATAGGAGAGCGGGAATTAGAGCTTAGACCCACCACGCTGCTCCAATGCGGGTTGGCGGGCTTTAACGACTATTATCATGTTAGTGATAATAACCGGGACCGACGGCTTAACGTGCTCTCCGAGGCACGGGGGTGAAACACCGCCAACTTCCAACTCCGGGCTGGCACTGAGAATTTCTCAATTGAAAAACCCAATACCGTTCTGGGCACACTGCCTCATTGCAACAGGATAGATAATATTTTTAATGTTCAGTTTTTAATTTAGTTTTTAATTAAAGTAAAATTGAATGGATTTAGTTTTCACTACTATCGGTAGTCCCTATGACTGCCAATTTTGTATTTTTATAATTCAAGTAGACTTTTTACAAGTGCTTTTGAATAATCGAATGAATCTACCACTGGTTCGGAATGTCGTTCCAACCGAAAAGAACCAGCAAGAAACACTGTGGTTGCTCTTTTGAAAAAAAAAATTGAATTACATTATTGTGAAGATACATAAATATGTTGCCTGAAATAAAATGAATACTTAATAATAATAAGTAGCCGCAGTCCTCAGCTTTGCTGGAGGAAATCAAATCCATGCTTTTTTATCATTTATATAATCTTCAACAGTCAACGACCTCAATTTACATAGACGGGCCCTGTCAAACAAAGAATTTGGGCGTATTTTTAGCAACGCCATCAACGTCATCTGGTCTGAAAAGCGGGAACTTGCTTGCAACATCTTGAATGAAAGCTTGAACACGTATGGATCGGTCATAGAAAATAATATAAGCCATAGCCATAGAAGCCGTAAGGCCAGTTAGTAAAAAAAAAATCATACAGTTTGCCGCGGAAATTAATTGATTGCGTAATGGATAAAAATATTAAATAGGAAGATTAAATAAGGTTTTTTGGAAATGTATAATTGTGACTTGAAACACTTACCTTAAAAAAAATTGTACAGTGCCAAACTAATAAGACTTTAGATGTTAACCTAAAACAAATTATCTACATGACGAGCGACCGTGACAGCGCTACGATGGGGACAAAGACAGGTTAGGAACGCGCTCTCAAAGTCAGTCGCCCAACCTTTTTCTATGAAAGGGCCCATCTAGTACCTACGTATATATCGATATTAACAGTAGGTATAATAAGTCGATAAGGTAATTTTAGTTTTAGTTTTTAAAAAAAAAACTGCAAGCAACTGCTGAGTTTCTTGTCGGCTCTTCTCAGCAGAATTAATTCCGAATCGGTATTAGAGTCCAAACATGACGTTACAATAAGAGACACCTTATTACCAGACAGAAATGCGCTACATGTTTTAAATATTTTTTTTTTTGGTTTGAGTTTGAGTTTGAGAAAGGAGTTAGGTACAGATTAGCAGTTTTTCGGCTTGCATAAGCTCGTTTTCGGTTTTACTCGTTGAAAGACGAGTGGCCTCAACGCATAATAGTCGATCGCTAAGCAACGTTGACCCGAGTAACTAGATGGGTGACCGAATTTGGAAGTTCAATTTTGGCTTTCTCGTCCCTTTCGTGTCTCTTTTATTCAACAAATTATTCTGACACAATCTAGCAGTATAGTTTTATTTTGAGGTTAACTTGTCTATAACCGATCGCATTCGGTCGGTAACGGTTAAAGTTAAAGTCAAAGTCAAAAGCTAACGAAACGTGACTCGTGCAACCCAGTTTGTTTGTTTTGGCTGTCAAATTTAACTTTAACGTTAACTTAACTATAACGTAACTATAACCGCGTCTCAGGCAACCCACCCTAAGAGCACGTTAAGCGCCGGTTATTATCACTAACATAATAATCGTTACAAAAATCTAAGAGTTTTTTTAGCCGAGTCGTATGCGCAAGGACGTGGGAACCCACCGCATAATAGGCATGATGACAGTAACTAAGAATCAATGAAATTATGGATTTATCTAATGAAGTATGTATCATGGATTATAAAAAAACGTATTTATTTTTCTATTTCGAGTAAGATTGCTATTTATTTTGATAAAATAAAACTATAAAATTCAGCAATCCGCCATAATGGATAAAACACCGAGAAGCGAATGACGTCACAATTGTTTGTTTTCGAGCTTTGACAATCACACTATTGTTTACTGCACACTGCATAGAGTACATTGGTAAAAACAATAGTGACGTCACAAACGACGCCATGACACCGTCGAGCGTTTTGGCGTGAATTTCAAAATTTAAATTTGAAATGCCAATTTTATCTACCAAACCTTATTTTTCTGCTGAAATCAAATATTTTTTCGAAATAGTAGATACTTCCGAACATAATCAGTCAATTTTTCAAAATCAGTCATCATGCCTATTATGCCCACCCAAAAAAAGAGAAAACTCCTACCATAATACCATTTGATATGCCTCTCTGGTCTAGTGGTTAGTATGATTGACTGCGACTGATGAGGTCCTGGATTCTGGGAATCAAATCCAGGACCTCATCGCAGCCCCAGTCGGTTCATAAAATATTAATTGGGTTTTAGCAAGGGTAATAGATATAGTAGGTATGGCTATTGTTCGAACATGAGATATTTATGAAAAAAAGTGTGCAATTCACACACGGCAGAAGTGAAACTTCAGAAAAGTAGCCTACGAGAGAATGAGATAAATATAACTTGTATTCTATCTCATCCTCTCGCAGGCTAAATCCTATTATGAATATGTTTGTCTCTTTTTGGTGTCGCTTTTTCGTTTCATCGAATTTTCAAATCACAATGATTCTAAAGAAGTTTCACTTTAAAAAGCCTTACCTCTGAGTGGAAGTGGTAGCGACAGGTATCCTGACGGTGGTAGGGGGGGTAGCCCTGTCCATACAGCACACCACCGGGTCGCCCCCAGAGAACGAGCACAGCTGCGACAGACGGACAGACAGACAGTCAGCATCACAACATTCTAACTCTTATTCTTCACTGGTTGATGCCCGCTACTTCGTCTGCGTAGTATAAAAAGTAGCCAATTTCATCAAAATCGGTTAAAGAGATGGGCCGTCAAAGCGCAGTAGACAGACAGACAGACACTTTCATATTTAGAATATTAAAATAAAATGTTTAATAATATAATATTATAAGCATGGAGTTAGTTGAATTCCACGATGTAGAGGAAAAACCCTAAACGTCATTAAGTATGAATATTATATTGCAGTTGGTGACTTCGGTCGTTAGGAGAAACTGGTTCCATACTTGATACCTACTTAAATATTATTTAGAGCTAAGCAGGGTTGAGAAAAAAATTAAAGCTTAAATTACCTACTATAATAATAATGAATTAGGCATCTTACACTTACTAATATTATAAATGCGAAAGTTTGGATGGATGTGTGGATGTATGGATGTTTGTTACTCAATCACGCCCCAACGGCTGAACGGATCTGACTGAAATTTGGCACAGAGATAGGTTATAGTCTGGAATAGCACATAGGCTACTTTATATCCCGGAAAATTAAAGAGTTCCCGCGGGAACCAAAAAACCTTAAATGGATGTTTGTTACTCAATCACGCCAGAACGGCTGAATGGGTCTGGATGAAATTTGGCACAGAGATAGATTATAGTCTGGACTAACACATATGCTACTTTTTATCTTGGAAAATTCAAGAGTTCCCGCGGGAACAACAAAACCTCGATCCACGCGTACAAAGTCGCGGGCATCAGCTAGTAAATTATATTTGGAAAGAAGCAGGCGTTACATTGCGGAAGTCCATGATAATGAAGGAACTAGAAGTTTAATTCGCTACAATCCGCCACAGTAGGCAAATCTATGTGGTACAGCGTGTAGCTTGCGATATTCACCGGCCAGTAAGCCAGCAATTCGCACCGGCACAACACCACACCACACAAATGTACCAAATTATTCGAACGTAAGTATATATAACGTTTCACGAATCATCCAAATTAAGAATAGCGAATTAAACTTCTAGTTCCTTCATAAATAATTATATTGCTTTTATAAACATGTCAACATCCCACGGAGCGCTCAGGGGGTCAAGCTGGCCAACATTGGAACAAATTTTTATGACTATAGTTTTAGTTTTTATTTTATTTTCATACTAGACATTCATCATCAGCCACTACGCATCCACTGTTGGACATAGGCCTCTTTTAAGTAGCGCCAACGTGCTCTTTCCTCGGCTTTCCGCATCCAATCGATGCCAGCCACCCTCCGGATATCATCGCTCCACCTTGCTGGGGGGCGCCCTACGCTCCGTTTACCAAGACGCGGTCTCCACTCGAGGACCTTTCGACTCCAACGTCCATCGGTCCTCCGACACACGTGACCAGCCCACTGCCACTTCAGCGTGCTAGCCCTAAGAGCTATGTCGGTCACTTTAGTTCTTTGGCGAATCACTTCGTTCCGGACTTTATCCCTCAAAGAAATTCCGAGCATAGCTCTTTCCATAGCACGCTGAGCGACCTGCAGTCGGTGTACCAGTCTCGCTGTCAGTGTCCACGTTTCGGCACCGTAGGTCATTACTGGTAGGACGCACTGGTCGAAGACCTTAGTCTTCAGGCACTGCGGTATGGGCGACGAAAATATACTAGACATTATAATTGCGAAAGTTTGGATGGATGTTTGGATAATTGGAAGTTTGTTACTCAATCACGCCAGAACGGCTGAATGGATCTGGGTGAAATTTGGCACAGAGATAGATAATATTCTGGAATAACACACAGGATACTTTTTATCCCGGAAAATTTAAGAGTTCCCGCGGGAACCAAAAAACCTCAATCCATGCGGACGAAGTCGCGGGCATCGTACATGAACGTAGCGGAATGAACTGTTCCAGCGGCTAATTAATAAAATTGTTAAATATAGTTCTATTATATATAATTACGATGTTTGTGAGATGGTTATATGTAATAAAACCCGGCTGAGTTATATGTAATAAAAATTCGGCTGAGTTTGTTGTGGCCTTTACTCAGAGGGCGCGTTTGGAACCCACGTAGCTTTAGGTTTAAGATACCGTTATTGATTATCACCGTCATGTTTTATAAGTGTCGGCCTTCAATAAGTGTAAAGTGTACCTAAATTGAATAAATAAATATTGATTGATTGATTTCGCCCAGAGTTAGGAAGTTTGCGGTGTTTCACCCCCTTGCCTCGGAGAGCACGTTAAGCCGTCGGTCCGGGTTATTATTACTGACATGATAATAGTCGTTAACGCCCGCCAACCCGCATTGGAGCAGCGTGGTGGGTATAAGCTCTAATTCCCTCTCTCCTACGAGAGTGGAGGTCTGTGCCCAGCTGTGGGAAGTTAATGCAGGGTTGTAGTGGTGGATTAATTGATATCAGTTTACCTGCGGTGGCGGTCTTTTGTTCCGTATAGCGTCGAGGGCAGTCTGGCATCTCCTTATGTTCAAGCAGACTCCCTGCATCCCATTGCTTCTGTCGGTACATCTGTCACCTGCGAATTAATACAATGGCGATTACGATGTTGCGGCAACAGGGTATCTGACAACTTTTTTCGAATTTCAAAACGCGCTCCTATACCTCGTAATATAATGTCTTCCCGACCGAATTTCGGCCACGGCGGCCTATCTCCAGAGAGATTAGCCATCGGCGCAGAAGATAGTAGGTATGTAAAGTGCACAAGTGTTTGTTCAAACACAGGTGCACTCTCTGTTCCTTTACTCTCATAGCCCGATGGGACGGAAAATCCGACACGACCGGAGAGAGATCACGCGCAGGACCGACAGCTTAGCGAGCTCTCCGAGGCACGGGGGTGAAACACCGCCAACTTCCAATTTCCGGGCTAGCAGTGAGAATTTCTTGTCAGAAAAACCCACTTACTTGCTATGGCCTGACCCGGGACCCAACCCCCGGACCGCGTCGGCCGCAGTCGAACATGCTAACCACTAGACCAACGAGGCATAGCTAATACATATAGTATGGTATTTGTTAAGGGCTTACTTGTAGTGGAATAAAAATAAAACTAATCTAAGTTGCGTCTGTTAGACTGGCTAATCAGCCGTTTGCGACAGGTTTTAAGGTTGACAACCCTAACAAAGTATCATAATATTAAAGGCACAGTCTAAGTAGATACGTTCTTCACTACCAGTCGTTCGACGGAGGCGTCTAGACAGAGCAACGCTGCGGGGTGACCGAGACGTGACGGAGGAAACTAGCAGAATTTTCAATACAAAATTCTGTCGCACAGAGTGAAAAAAAAAACGAATTTAACAGTAAAGTGACTCACTCTACTGTTTTAATTGCGTGATAGGCTTGCGCTTGACGACAATCATGCTTAGTGCAAAGCAATGATGAGGTCTAGGTTGGAAAGCGCTTTCCTAGAAGATGCCTATTCACTCTTGCCTTGAAGGTACCCAAGTTACACGTGGCAGGAAACACGTGCGCTGGGAGGGTGTTCCACACCGTAGCGGTTCGGAAACGTCGAGCAAAAACGCTTCGTGCGAGCAAATTAGTCGTCAACCACATAAGGATGCCAACGCTGACGGTTTCTCGCTGTTCTGTGGTAGAATGGAAAAGGAGGATCGAGGTCGTGAAGTTCTTGTTGTATTCAGTATCCTATCTCTTTCAAGCATAGGTGAGAGTACCGTACCTCTAGGTAGGTTAGGGTCTGTAATTCGAATGGGCGTCGATCTTGGACAAATTAACCACGGGACGTGTGATATCGGCCATATTCGCCTTACCCTTCTAGCCGCGAACTGGGCAGTTTCGCCATTAATTATTATGATATCATGTTGTCACAGTGATCGACTTTTTCATGCACTAGTGTCAATAATTGGGCAGAAAAATGACAAGGCACTCTCCCCTCGCCCCGCAAAAGTTAGTCGAACGTGGTTTCATAAATTTTCTTACGTTTCTTATTCCGTGTTTATTTCATCCGAGGCGTTGACCCACTGTATGAGTATTTACTGTGATATATAATGGTTATCATAAATATAACATAAGGTCAGTAAATTATGCAGAGGCGCCAAGAAGCCGGTTCATATTTATAAATAGACAATTAGGTAAGTTTTTTTTTCATTTGGACGGTGTATATTTTTTGTAAATATAATTAATATTAAAAAAAAATGTAGTAGGTTATTTTTTAACAATAATTTTTAATTATTGTAGGTTTTTAATTATTGTAAATATTCATGTTAAATCTATTTTCCACTAAGAACTAGTCAATTCTACATTATAGATTATTTAAATAAAGTTTAGTAACGTAAACATTTTTTTTTAAAAGAAAACGTAAAGTAGAACCTCCTCCTTTTTAGGGTTTTGTAGTCAAAGGGTGCCTACGGATATTACTAAGCTCTCGCTGTCTGTCCGTCTGTCGGTCCGTCCGTACGTTTGTCTGTCAGCGGGCTGTATCTCATGCACCGCAATAGATAAACATTTGAAATTTTCACTGAGTGTGTATTTCTATACATATTTCATAATTTTCAGGGATAAAAAGTAGCCTTTGTCCTTCCCCGGGATGTAAATTATCTCTATACCAAATTTCAGCAGACAGACAGACACACTTTCACATTTATAATATTAATATGGATTGCATTTAAGTTTTAATATTATTTTATATTTAAAATAGAATAAAAAAAATACATAGGTACCTTCTTCACTTTGTCCTTTAGCACAAGTCACAAAGAAGACTACAAATATTAATATTTTATATGCCATTTTTAGCATATTTAATGCTAATCTGAAGTAAAATAGAATCTCACTAAGTAAAACTATGTACAATAATATATTTTATTAACAAATTAACATAAAAATTACATTACGAATTTAAAATATCTAAAAGTTTTGCGAGAAAAACAAAATAAAACAACTTTTTTTAAATCTTGACACGGCCTTCTGTGGCCGATCAGTCTTTGGACTGAGTTTCCTTAAGTATATTTACTTACATTATAGTCTTAAGAACTGAGTCATTTGTATTCGTCAGTTACGGTATGTCAGTCTTAATTAGCTAAGAATAGGACGGGTTTATGAACTAGCTGATGCCTGCGACTTTATCCGCGTGGATTGAGGCTTTGTTGTTTTCGCGAGAACTCTTTCTTCCGGGATTAAAAGTAGCCTATGTGTTATTCCAGACTATAATCTATCTCTGTGCCAAACATCTAGTAAGTAGGGTTAAAATCCATACTTCCATACTAATATCATAAATGCGAAAGTGTGTCTGTCTGTGTGTCTGCTGCTACGCTTTCACATGCTCAACCGATTTTGATGATTTTATCCCGGGAAATTAAAGAGTACCCGCGGGAATCAAATAATCTTAATCCACGCGGTCGAAGTCGCGGGCATCATCTAGTTTACAATAAGCTGCCAAAAGACACCAATTAAATTATTTAAAAACTAGCTGATTCCCGCGACTTCGTTCGCATGGAATAACTTTTTTAATTTCTACGGGAACTCCTTAATTTTTCGGGATAAAAAGTAGTCTATCCAGGTCCTCAACCATACCCATGCAAAAATCACATTGATCAGTGCCAACATTTTGGAGGACAAACCAACAAACAAATACACTTTCGCATTCAAATTTTTTATTTTTTATTTTATTCAAATAGACTTTTTACAAGTGTTTATGAATAGTCGAATGAATCTACCACTGGTTCGGAATGTCATTCCTACCGAGAAGAAACCTACATTAATGATAATATTAGTATGGTACATGACATGTGACACCAAATGTACCAGGGTAGCTTAAAGTGAATGGTAGTCAGAATAAAACGACGAATAACGACATTTCTACTTCGGCGTTTCTCTAACCGATGCAATATGATTTAAAAAAAACCGGCCAAGTGCGAGTCGGATTCGCGCACCGAGGGAGGGTTTTTTTATTCCACTTATCTATTTTAACTTCAATTTAATACCTCTACGCGTTCAGGCGGAAAGGGGTAGTAAGTTTAAAATTATTAAAAATATTTTTATTATATGATGTAACTAAAAATTTATGTTTTTCGCAATTCTTCCTATATCTGTGCTATAAGACGTTGCTTCGTACCAAGTTTCAAGATTCTGAGTTCACGGGAAGTACCCTGTAGGTTTTGTTTCCCTTGCGAGTGGCGAAAGTTTGCATAAAAATATTTTTATTATATGATGTAACTAAAAATTTATGTTTTTTGCAATTCTTCCTACATATGTGCTATAAGAAGTTGCTTCGTACCAAGTTTTGAAGATTCTGAGTTCACGGGAAGCACCCTGTAGGTTTTGATTCCCTTGCAAGTGTCGAAAATTTCCATAAAAATATTTTTATTATAAGATGTAACTAAAAATTTATGTTTTTCGAAATTCTTCCTACATCTGTGCTATAAGACGTTGCTTCGTACCAGGTTTCAAGATTCTGAGTTCACGGGAAGTACCCTGTAGGTTTTGATTCCCTTGCGAGTGCAAGAAAATTCGAAAATTTGCAGCATAAACGGCTGTATCTTTTGATTGCGTTGGCTTAGAAGCTTGATTTTTTCACAGCTCCAAGGAACCGTAGACCTGAGTATGTGATATGAATTTCAGCTTGATACCTCCATGCGTACCTGAGAAAAAGGACGGACAACGAAGTGATTCTCGTCGGTGCCTTCTTCGGTGATGAATGCATTCCAAGGAATGGGTTGGTGAGCTGACGAGGCTGTTCCCTGGAAGTAGACCACGTTCCTGATCCATGTATTCAGGTGACCCCAAATTCATATTCAGCAAGTAAGGAAATTTTCTTTTTTTCCTTTCCGAACATTTAGTGGTTTTAAATTCAGTGTTCTTCAAGTAGTGAGTCAGATTCCGTGAACCCAAATTCCGCTGAGCTAAATAAAAGAAACTTTAAAATAGTAAATTCAAGGTTTTTTTTTTATAATAATCTATCTGGACCCCAAGCGATCCTGATAAACTTAAACCTCAATTAACTTATGTATCTGTGTATCTTGGGTGTTTAATTAAGTAGCCTTAAGTTACTTATTAAGATTTAACAAATAAGGTGTATTATATATATACCAACAGTAAAGTTTGCCTGAACAAGAACTTGTATTATTCCATCTCCCTAGATAGGTACATTTTACCATTCTGTAACTTTGTAAGTGGGTGATTACTTTCGAATCCGGGTAATTTCCATTCTGCCCTAATTGCCCCCCCTTACAAATGGCGCCCAACGTGGGGGCCAAACCGGAACGCTTATAAGGGTTCCGGTTTTTCCTTGAGGTACGGAACCCTAAAAAATGGCAGTCATAGGGACTGCCAATAGAAGTGAAAACGAATATTAGTTATTAGTTTTAACACATTCGCTGCGGCAGCATTGGATCTAAACTTTCGGCTAGTGCGTTACGAGACAAATACTGCCCGTATCTATATTTCCTGCTGTGCGTTACGACCTCTATTTTGCCGTACCGGAACCTGGACTAAGTCCATACAGACGTGGAAACTCCTCATATAAATGGTTTTTTTGAACAGATCAATAGGCTACATCCTTGAGTATACCTAGCTGCGGTAGCCCCGGGTCTTCTATGATATTTCGAAAGATACAGAGATTTTTCAAAATCAGTCATTTACGGCAATATGCCGTATAGCATAGAAGTTAAAAAAATTCTAGAGATGGGGGGTTTACTTCTGAAATGACAATCGATATTTTAAATATATTCTTTATGAAAGACACAACAAACGCAACATAAATCTTCATAATAAGTCAACATAATAATTATTCTTACAAGTATCGGAAATTATAAAAAAAAACAGTCAGATGTAGGTACTTAGTAGAAAAACACTAATTAATATAAAATGTAAATAGGTTTTTTTAAATTTTGATTCATTTTAGGGTATCAAATTATTATAATTACTTTTTTTTAATCTATGATGAGATCACACAATATTAGGAAATTTAATTTAACGAAATAAAATAAATTTTGAAAACTAGGTATGGTTTCATCAACGTTTTATATTAGCCTTCTATATTCTATAGAAGTGCTAGTAACTACATAGGTAGTTATCACACTGAACAACTTTCACACTTGACATCGATAGTTTTTTGCATAAAAAATATCGAGCGCTTACGTACGTCTCACTTACGGCCAACACTAGTGCAAACTGAGTGGCCGCGCGGACGCATGCAGCGAGGCACGGGGTTGGGGGGGTACGGCAAGATAGTCGCCGTACCGCACTGAAAAATAAAAAAATACTTACCTTACTGTGCGTTACGGCAACTATTTTGCTGTATATAATTAGTGTACGGTTCAATAATTTATTAAAAATACATATCATTACATTCTAAATTAAATCTAAATTAAAAACTAAATTAAAAACTGAAAACTAAACAATAATATTAGAAATGAATACTGAACGTCAACTGTCATGCATGCCCGATCATGGCTATGCGAGAAATAAATCTGAAATAAATATTTGCCACATGTTGAGATCAGGAATTTTGAGGGAATTGTCGCCGTTGAAGATTGTGTCCTATTGTGGTGTGGTGGTCCTGGTCGGATTTTCCAGGCTGTGATCTTTGATTCATACCAATTTTATTCTCAATTGTCAACCATCAACAAGGCTCAAGTAACACGTTACGTTAAACATCACCTTGGTAACTTTGTTTAGCTCCAAGCGGTGGTTGCTATGGTAGCAGTCATTTTGCAGGCTTTGGATTGGCCCTTACCGAGCTTTTATCGCGACTGCGTCTGCTGATCCAATTACGGCACGTTTTCGTCGTCAAGTCAAGATGTGTGATGAGGATGACAATGACACTTTTGTATTTACTTTTATTATTTTGTGTATATAGTATGATTGTTATTTTGCTTTAATAGTTAAGCTTTCTATTTTCTGTTTGTAAATAGTAGCTGTTAAGTTTTTAATGTCGCCAACTGGTGCCATCAGCAGTGTTGTCGGAACCAGCGCCAGTCAACCTTCAGCTGCGCAGATAACTTGCTCCCACTGTTCCCGTGTTTTTAATAGTGAAAGAGGTTTAAGGGTACATTGTGGGAAAATCCATAAAATCCGCAATGTGTCTTTACCTATTACAACCCAGTTTACTCCACCAACACCAGCCATTATACCTAATAATAAACCTTTTTGGGAATACCTCTCTAATTTAAAGAGTAACACTCCCATTCTAAAGAGAGTCCCCCGTGGCGCGAGGCCGACGGTTGCTCAATGCCTAGCCAAATATGTCCATTGTGCTGCCAGAGAGAACACAAAGAGTGCTTGGGAACAGTTGTTAACTTTCTCTTACAAAGTTCTACACGTGGAAAAGAATTTGGCCGTCAAAAAAAGTCTTACAGCTCAAATTAAAGAAAACTGTACAATTTTAAGCACTTTCGATCCCAAATTATTAAACCCTAATTTCCATAAACACAAAGAATCCTTTCAACATGTAGAGTCGAAAATAGGCGATGGTGACATTAGTGGGGCAGCCAGAATTCTGTTTAGTAGCGATGTGGTCGCGCCTTACTCTCCAGAGACTCTTGCAGCTCTGAAGAGTAAGCACCCGGCCCCATCGGATGGCCTCTCTTTCCCAGACTCGCCCGATTGCAATTGTCTCAGTCTATCAATTACCTCACGTGAAGTGATCGCAGCCCTGAGCTCCTTCAGATGCGGCTCCGCCGGTGGGCTCGACGGCTTGACACCTCAACATCTCAAAGATTTGACATGCCAAGGCGCTGGGGAAGCTGGTGAGTTGCTTTTGAGGGAGCTCACGGCCCTGATCAATTTAATGCTCTCCGGCAATGTGGACGAAGGCATCACCGACATTTTGTACGGGGCCAATCTCTGCGCCCTGCGCAAAAAAGATGGGGGTATTCGTCCCATTGCCGTGGGGTGCACTTATAGACGGACGGCAGCCAAAATTTGTTGTGCCCACTACCGTGAGATTTTGACCAGTAAGCTACAGCCCATACAAGTGGGATTTGGCTCTAAGGGGGGCTGTGAGGCTGCCGTTCATGCTTTATCGACTTTTGCATATAGCCGGGAAGGAGAGGTCATTCTGAAGGTTGACATTAAAAATGCCTTCAATTCCGTGAACAGGGATACTTTGCTGGCAGAAGTTCAAAAAGAATTACCCGAAATTTTTTGTTTTCTTTGGCAATGCTACAGACTACCATCAAAATTAATCTACAAGGACAATCTTTTGGTTTCTGCTGTCGGATGTCAGCAAGGTGACCCTCTTGGACCAGCCATTTTCAGCCTCGCGATAAATCCAATAATTCAGCAACTAAATTCTAAATTTAATGTATGGTACTTAGATGACGGTACCCTCGGAGGTGATGCCGAAATAGTCCTAAATGACTTCATTTTCTTAAGAGAGAAATTACAATCTATTGGATTGGATCTCAATATCTCGAAATGCGAACTGTTCGTACAGGACATCCCCAATAGTCAAGCTATTATGTCAAAATTTGATGCACTAGCTCCAGGCATTAAAATTGTCGATAAAAGTTCTCTTCACCTCCTTGGGTCCCCGATATTCGATGAATCCTTCCAAGAATTCATCGATGTTAAAATTCAAAATTTTAATAATATTTCGGATAGATTGTTTAAAATTAATGTGCATGCGGCTTTTACCATAATCAGATACTGTTGTTTTGGCCCAAAATTTACTTACATTCTCCGTTCTTCCCATTTATGGGAGCATCCGCATCTCTTAGAAAAAATTGATTCAATATTGAGAAATACACTCAACGCTATTTTAAATGTGACATTAGACGACCGAGCTTGGACTCAAGCTACCCTTCCTATTCGGTTCGGGGGTCTCGGCGTCCGCAAAATTTCAAGTATTAGTTTACCAGTGTTTTTATCATCAGTCCACAGCACTGAGATATTAACTAGGGATATCCTATCGGGTTCCCTGTCTGTTTTCGAGGTGCCGCGTTTGGCAGATGCAGTAGACGCTTGGAAAATGGCCTGTCCAAACACGGAATTACCCGCCTACCCGGCCTCCCAGAGACGGTGGGACGAGCCGCTTTGCAGATTGATACGGAAGAATTTACTAGATACGTCACTCAATCCTGCGGAGCGTGCTCGCCTGCTGGCTGTGGGGGAATGGGAGTCGGGCCTTTGGCTCCAGGCGCTGCCATCGCCCGGTATAGGCACTATGCTGGACGATGTCACGTTCCGGCTCATTGCTAGTTTACGCCTCGGTGCGTCTTGTGTTGCCTCGCATCTTTGTCATTGCGGAGTAGCTGTCGACAGCCTCGGGCACCATGGCCTATCATGCTGTAAAAGCACGGGCCGCATAGCCAGGCACGCCTCTATCAATGACATCATCCGCCGTGCTCTTTCCACCGCCGGCGTACCAGCCGTATTGGAACCCAATGGTTTGGTGCGTGACGATGGGAAGAGACCCGACGGTATGTCTTTGCTGCCCTGGAAGTTGGGTAGGCCTTTGGTGTGGGACGCAACCTGCGTCGATACCCTTGCGCCATCCCACCTTCCAGCCACGGCAGGTTGTGCCGGCGCAGCCGCTGCAGCAGCGGAGACCCTCAAGCGGCGCAAATATACCAACCTCATAGGTAACTATGAGTTTGCGCCGTTTGGGGTCGAAACGTTGGGCCCATGGGGTCCGAATGCACATTTCCTTTTCAGAGAAATTTCTCGAAAACTAGTCGACGCTACACGTGACCAGAGGGCTGGCCTATTCCTTGGCCAGAGGTTAAGCATTGCCATCCAGCGTGGCAATGCTGCCAGTCTTCTGGGCACGTTGCCCGATGACGGCGATGCGGAGGAATTCTTTGATGCATTTTAGCAAAATGTTCTTATTATATAGATAAAAAAATTTATTGTATCGATTTTAAAAATTAGTTACTAATATTTAAGTCTTATTAGTTTGGCATTGTACAATTTTTATTTTAAGGTAAATAATATTAGTGTACACTATTATTATATTAAAAGCTACCATATTGAAAAAATCACTGTCTCTTTCCTACACGCACGGGAACATAGTTAGATCACCCCCGCACGGTGCGCAAAACAAGGATAACTAGCTGCCGCACTGGCTGACCGTCAAATACGGCAAAATACTTACGCAGCGAATGTGTAATAATAAACGGCGCAATTTTACGAAAATCAACCCTACCCACCCATTTTAAAGCTTATTATTTCACAATCGGGTTCCTGATGTTATGAGTTACTTACCTAGCTAGTACCTAATCATATCTACTTACTTACTGCCAAATCAATTCTGAGTACAGTTCAAGTTTGGGATCATGGTTCTGGGGCCATACTGCCAACTCTTATAGCAATACATAAGCAATATTACTCAAAATGACAGTTTGTTGTCACGTACCATGACATTCCTAAAATAAGGATTTAAATTGTAAAACATGAAAGTCAACAATAATGAAACAATATGGCTTCAAGCGTTGGCAGTATGACCCCTGACTTTTTCAAGCGTAAATATTATCATGATTGGAGTTAATAGTTATTAACATTCTATTTCATACAACTCTCGTTTCTTGTGAAGAAGCTGCGTTATATTTATTGGTGAGCCACCTTTAGTATGTGCCGTGCAGTAGACAGTTCATTTTTTTTTTTTACAGAAAGGTATTAATGTAATAAACGTAACGCCAAAATATTTTCCGTCGAATCGTAATAAGTAGTTTTCGAGAAATTAATTTTTGAAATTTCGAGGTTAGTTTTCCCGAAATTGATGCAAATCTCTACTTATTTGTGTGAAGGATAGTGTGAGGGAATTAGGTAGGACTAGGCTAACCTACATAGGCTGCATCCGCCCCCCCTCCCCCTTCCCCACTAATTTTTTTTTAACTGCCCATAAAGACGATCACCAGAAATCCTTACAGTTGTGATAGAAGGCTGTGATGGAATCAGAGCAGTTTAATATGTGCTCGCTTAGGTATTTATTGGGCTAATACTACGAACTTAAGTTAAAAAAAAAATTGTCAAAAGGTTAGGTTAGGTTAGGGTTGAATATAAATATTCATATATTTAAGTGCTCGCTTAGGTATTTATTGGGCTAATACTACGAACTTAAGTTAAAAAAAAAATTGTCAAAAGGTTAAGTTAGGTTAGGGTTGAACATAAATATTCATATATTTAAGTGCTCGCTTAGGTATTTATTGGGCTAGTACTACGAACTTAAGTTAAAAAAAAAATTGTCAAAAGGTTAGGTTAGGTTAGGGTTGAACATAAATATTCATATATTTAAGTGCTCGCTTAGGTATTTATTGGGCTAATACTACGAACTTAAGTTAAAAAAAAATTGTCAAAAGGTTAGGTTAGGTTAGGGTTGAACATAAATATTCATATATTTAAGTGCTCGCTTAGGTATTTATTGGGCTAATACTACGAACTTACGAAATATAGATAAAAAAATTTATTGTATCGATTTTAAAAATTAGTTACTAATATTTAAGTCTTATTAGTTTGGCATTGTACAATTTTTATTTTAAGGTAAATAATATTAGTGTACACTATTATTATATTAAAAGCTACCATATTGAAAAAATCACTGTCTCTTTCCTACACGCACGGGAACATAGTTAGATCACCCCCGCACGGTGCGCAAAACAAGGATAACTAGCTGCCGCACTGGCTGACCGTCAAATACGGCAAAATACTTACGCAGCGAATGTGTAATAATAAACGGCGCAATTTTACGAAAATCAACCCTACCCACCCATTTTAAAGCTTATTATTTCACAATCGGGTTCCTGATGTTATGAGTTACTTACCTAGCTAGTACCTAATCATATCTACTTACTTACTGCCAAATCAATTCTGAGTACAGTTCAAGTTTGGGATCATGGTTCTGGGGCCATACTGCCAACTCTTATAGCAATACATAAGCAATATTACTCAAAATGACAGTTTGTTGTCACGTACCATGACATTCCTAAAATAAGGATTTAAATTGTAAAACATGAAAGTCAACAATAATGAAACAATATGGCTTCAAGCGTTGGCAGTATGACCCCTGACTTTTTCAAGCGTAAATATTATCATGATTGGAGTTAATAGTTATTAACATTCTATTTCATACAACTCTCGTTTCTTGTGAAGAAGCTGCGTTATATTTATTGGTGAGCCACCTTTAGTATGTGCCGTGCAGTAGACAGTTCATTTTTTTTTTTTACAGAAAGGTATTAATGTAATAAACGTAACGCCAAAATATTTTCCGTCGAATCGTAATAAGTAGTTTTCGAGAAATTAATTTTTGAAATTTCGAGGTTAGTTTTCCCGAAATTGATGCAAATCTCTACTTATTTGTGTGAAGGATAGTGTGAGGGAATTAGGTAGGACTAGGCTAACCTACATAGGCTGCATCCGCCCCCCCTCCCCCTTCCCCACTAATTTTTTTTTAACTGCCCATAAAGACGATCACCAGAAATCCTTACAGTTGTGATAGAAGGCTGTGATGGAATCAGAGCAGTTTAATATGTGCTCGCTTAGGTATTTATTGGGCTAATACTACGAACTTAAGTTAAAAAAAAAATTGTCAAAAGGTTAGGTTAGGTTAGGGTTGAATATAAATATTCATATATTTAAGTGCTCGCTTAGGTATTTATTGGGCTAATACTACGAACTTAAGTTAAAAAAAAATTGTCAAAAGGTTAAGTTAGGTTAGGGTTGAACATAAATATTCATATATTTAAGTGCTCGCTTAGGTATTTATTGGGCTAGTACTACGAAATTAAGTTAAAAAAAAAATTGTCAAAAGGTTAGGTTAGGTTAGGGTTGAACATAAATATTCATATATTTGTCGGGGATACATTATTTTCTTCCTCTGCATCGGCCATAGTTTGTGGGCATAGGAGGGTAGGTGTCGGTAGGGATAATATGAACGCGGATAGAAAATCAAATCGACTGTAATTCAATTTTAGGAAACAAAGAAATCACTTTAACTAACTATCTAACTAAATATAGCTATAGCTTAGGGCTACGGAACGCGAGACAGTTTCTACGACCACTCAGCTCGATCGACAAAACAAGACTGAGCTCCGACAATGTTGTTCGCTACATCGTAGACTCCGTCGAGCACCAAGAGATGGCGCTGGCGTCCCGACTAATCAGTTTAGTGTTTGTGTCCACCGGTGTCGCTAATCATTTCCGACACGGCCATCCTGCTGACACACGTCCCAGTGTGTTATTCTGAAACAATAAAAACAACCACAGTATCACTTCAACTCGGCTGTTCCTGACTAATTAAGACTCTACTTCAAGTACTACTCTATGATCTCAAAATAAAGAAGTTTTCAAACTATATCGTTTATTTAAACTTTAAACCTTAATCTAGCAATCTTAATTTAATCTTAACCGAAATCATCATGATCATCAAAAACTAACTAACATTCAGAGATTCGACATAGGGAAACAATAATTTGCCAGAGCCATGTACCATCGTATTATTGCCAAGAAATCAGTTAACACAAAACAGCTTTCGCATGTACTCCATCACCACGGCCTTCACTAGCCGACCAGCCAATTACAATTGCTGCCATGTGATCACCCTGACTCACACTACGGTCTCTGCAGACCCCGACCTACGCTAGAACTACACGCGCACCGCGCACCCACGGACTACTTGAGTTGCCCCAAGAGACACCGATTTCTACCGGGCTACGGCTACGAAATAGCAACTAGTACGGTCGATTTTACTACGGCTGATGGAATACCTGCGCTACGCCTTGACCAATCAATTTTTAGACTTGCTCATTGCGATCCTCACTACTTTCTACTTCGACTGGTACATGACCCACAGGCATAGATCTTAACCTATCGTGTGCGTACTTGTAAGTGCGCCTTGAGTTTAGAGCCTTTAGCGAGTAACGATCACCGTCCAAAATCTCAACTACCTTGAACGGACCTTTGTACTTCGGATCTAACTTTGTCTGATTTCTCTCTTCGTTAGCTAACAACACGTAATCACCAACCGAAAACGGTGCAATTGCAGCCTTCGTACTATCAAACCGTTCCTTATCATATTCCGCGGATTTTTCAATGTTACTAGCTGCAATTTCACGGATTTCGCCAATGTCTACTTCGGTTTCGGTTTCACTACACATTAACGACAAGGGCCTCGCGACTTTACCTATTAGAAGTTCGAGTGGGGAAGCTTTAGTAACGCGGTTCATGGTACAGTTAATCGCGAGTTGAACTTCACCGATAGAGTCTTGCCAGGATTTATTTTCGCTAGTCTCTACCGCAGTTAACATTGATTTTAGCACACTCATAACACGCTCTACCTGTCCATTCGCACGTGAGGAGCCTGTCGCTATGAGATGCAATTTAATGTTTTTGCTGTCACAAAACTCACCAAACTCTTTACTTGCGAAGCATCTGCCTTGGTCGGCTATGATGCGCGTAGGAGCTCCAAAGAGAGCAACGCTTTGATTAACCGCGCGGATACTACTTTTACTGTCAATATTGGTAGTATGGTAGAGTAACACATACTTCGTAAATGCGTCTATTAAAACAAAAATGTACTCCTTGTTATCATTTTTGCCACTTAGTTTACCTGTCGCGTCTATATGAACGGTGTGCCAAGGAATTGTCACTTTTGGTATCGGGTGCAGTTCAACTTGGATTTTCCCAGAGTGGGATTTCGCTACCTTACATGTAACGCAACCCTCTACAAATTTCTTGACATACTGAGACATTGCCGGAAACCAGTAAAATTCAAAAAGCTTTTCGCGTGTCTTATCGACGCCTAGATGAACAAGAGAGTCATGAATGTTGTTTACAACGGACCACCTTAAAGCACGCGGTAGGTATGGTAAACATTTAGTTCGACCGTTACGTTGAATTTTACGATGCAGGATCCCTGAACGCAACACATAGGTTTCCGCTATTTCCTCATTCATTTGTCCGTTTTCTAAATCAGTTACGATTTTAGAAACCTCTAGGTCACGTTGCTGTTCGGCTTGAAGCCAGTTCGGTGAAAGCTCAGTGAGTTCGATGCGCTTCTGTTCTACGCGGGGGACTGAAGGAATCGACGACAGGTCGGACGGCAATGGATTCCTTGAAAGGAAGTCTACATGAGACATACGTTTTCCTTCTCTATACACCACGTCAAAATCAAAGGACTGAAGGAAAACCCACCATCTATGTACTCTAGGAGAGAGCTCTACTTTGGTTTGAGAGGATTTCAACGAGTTACAGTCTGTCACGACAGTGAATTTCCTACCATGAAGGAACTGTCTGAAGTGTTTGATGGAATTCACGACGGCTAAGGTCTCCAGCTCATAAGAGTGGTACCTACTCTCTGCCGGGGAAGTGCGTTTGCTGAAAAACGCTACGACATGACGCTTGCCGGCCACGACTTGAAAGAGAATGGCTCCATAGCCTAAACTGCTAGCGTCAGTATGTAGTTCCACCGGATATTGGGGGTCAAAGATCATCAAAACAGGGTCACTAGTCAAATTAGAGATTATTTGCTGTCGTATCTTTTCATGTTCGGGTTTCCAAGTCATATCACCTTTAAGAGATGTCAGTTTATAGAGCGGGGCCATAATTCGGGAGAAGTTTTGAATGAATTGTCGAAAGTAGGAACTAAGTCCAATAAATTGTCTTAGCTGTGTCACAGTCTGGGGAGGTGGAAGCGCTGAGAGTGCTTCTGATTTTCTGCGGTTAGGTCTGATTTGACCAGCCTCTACCTCAAAACCCAAGAACACTACCTTCGTCTTAAGGAAGGAGCACTTCCTGAGGTTTAAAGAGAAACCAGCCTTGGTCAGAACCTCAAGCACAGTGTTAAGCCTCTGAAGTCCTAACTCTACATTAGGAGAGACGATGAGTACGTCATCGACGTACACTATGACGTAGTCGTTAGCCAAGTCACCTAGGGCATTCACAATGGCTCTCTGGAAGACTGAAATGGCATTTTTCAAACCAAACGGCATGGTCAAAAACTCAAATTGTCCCTCATTTGTGATAAAAGCCGTACGTTCCACGGAATCCTCATTAACTGGAATTAAGTGGAAGCCACTAGCACAATCTAGCTGGGAGAAATAATTCGCGCCATTCAGACGAGCTATTTGGTCCGATATCAACGGTAATGGATACCGATCAGGCACAGTGTTGTTATTGAGCTCACGGTAATCTATTACCATACGATCAGAACCATCTTGCTTCTTTACCAAAAGAGCAGGGCTAGCAAATGGAGAACAGCTAGGTCGTATGATGTTAGAGTCCAATAATTCCCTTACTCGATCACGAACTACGCTTCGTTCCTCGACAGACATCCTATAGGGTCGCCTTTGTACGGTACGATTCGGATCAATCAACCTAATCTTAAGCTCACCCGTATTTACTCGTGTAGTAGGCATACCGGTTATGAAAAACTCGGAAAACTGACTTAATGTTTTCAAAAGCTCAGATTTATCATGACCTCCGACGTCAGTTTGTATCGCGTTTAAATCAGGCTGTGGCTTATCATTGTTACGAATCGAATTAACGGTTTTGCTTAATAAAAAATGGTTAGCAGTCATATTCGCGGAAAAGCCTAACTTTAGAATTTCACGTCCTAACATAACATCGCTCTGAAGGCAACTGTCCGGCAAAACATGCAGCAAAAGCTCAAGAGGATGATCGTCAATCGTTACACAACATAAGATTTGTTCTGTGCTGACTACTCGCGTTTGACCAATGCCAATCATTGAAACTACGTTATTAAATCGCTTGCCACTCAATTTAGTAGCCACATTTTCTTTAACAAGCGAGCACTCAGCACCAGAATCAAAAGAAAAACAGTACAGCTGACCTTTATGCTCCATTGTCCCTGAATGCGATTGCACGACGCAGACGTCCACGCGCCGCTCAGCATGCACCGCACTCGTACTGCTGCCGCCACCCGCTTGGCTGCCGCTACTGCTGCCGCTCAGGCACCGGTTCGCGATGTGGCCCGGTTTGCCGCACTTGTAGCACACCAGGGGCTTCACTGCAGGCTTTTCGGATGCTTGAGACGACGTTGAGAACGCAGAGTGACGTCCTTGCTGTCAGTAGGTTTGCTCCTACACTCAGACCTCTTGTGACCCGTCTTTCCACACGTGTAACATTTGAGCGTAGAAATATTGCTTCGCTTTGCTTCCGATACATGCGATGATTCACCGAGGGTAACAGCTTTTCGTTTCAAGTGCGAGAAAGCATGTAATTCTTGCTGTAATTTGTCCCTCGTTGTTATTTCAGTTGTAAAAGCCAATCGTTGCAACCTCGTATCAAACTGTGATATGTGAGCTAGAACGGTAGCGACTGCTATTTGTTCTTTGTTCGAATCCTTCCAGCGGTTAGATAAGGAGGTAATCAAACGACTCGCATACGCAGCTAGCGTTTCCTTATCATTGGGTTTGTCGCCGTTTAGACTTATGAGGGTACCCGCTAGTGTTTCAGATGAAACAAAACGCGACGTGAACAGTACCTTGAACTCGCTCCATGTCATTCCTTGATATGCTACCTGCGATAGCCACGTAGATGCAGCTCCCTTTAGTGCCTTGCTGATAGCAACCACAAGTTGACCGCCGCTTAGTGGTTTTTCGGAGAAGCACAAATCCGCTGTCGCGCACCACGATCTCGCGTCCGTGTCTGCCTTATCAGGGTTAAACTCTGGTAAATCAACCCGATTACTCGCCTGAGGTGACTGAAGGGCTTCAATAAGGGCTCGCATGTTTGCATTCTGCATCTCGAACATTTTGCGCCAAAGGTCACCTTCGCCACTTTCACTTCGAGTCTGTACCGGCACTGATCCCACATCTGATGTCGGGGATACATTATTTTCTTCCTCTGCATCGGCCATAGTTTGTGGGCATAGGAGGGTAGGTGTCGGTAGGGATAATATGAACGCGGATAGAAAATCAAATCGACTGTAATTCAATTTTAGGAAACAAAGAAATCACTTTAACTAACTATCTAACTAAATATAGCTATAGCTTAGGGCTACGGAACGCGAGACAGTTTCTACGACCACTCAGCTCGATCGACAAAACAAGACTGAGCTCCGACAATGTTGTTCGCTACATCGTAGACTCCGTCGAGCACCAAGAGATGGCGCTGGCGTCCCGACTAATCAGTTTAGTGTTTGTGTCCACCGGTGTCGCTAATCATTTCCGACATATTTAAGTGCTCGCTTAGGTATTTATTGGGCTAATACTACGAACTTAAGTTAAAAAAAAATTGTCAAAAGGTTAGGTTAGGTTAGGGTTGAACATAAATATTCATATATTTAAGTGCTCGCTTAGGTATTTATTGGGCTAATACTACGAACTTAAGTTAAAAAAAAATTGACAAAAGGTTAGGTTAGGTTAGGGTTGAACATAATGGGGTGGTAGGCCAGGTAACCTCCTAGTGTGCTTGGGCACTGTTGGTCCTTTTGGATACGTCCGGAGGGAAGAGCAGAGCTCGGGCCGGTGCACCCCGGTAACATGGTTAATAATTTCCCTTCATGGGATATTGTTAGCCATGACTAATAACCTGGCGGGGGGGATGGTTCCCTTCACTTGTCCCTTGGTTGAGTGGCGGGACTAGTGAATGGAACCTGGGGGGGGGGGGGGGGAGGGGTGAACCCCGGGGCGGGGAGGAGGTGGTTGTTGAGGGGAGAAGGAAGTGGTTGGACCACTACTTTAGTGGGACGGTCTTGCCTTAACCGGCCGGACTGTGAGGAAGAAAACCTCGGTAAAAAATTACCCCGAATCCTAAGCGGCGGCGCACCGCGAGGGGATGCATGGCTATTGGGTGGTATAGTCTTTAGTGCGAACCACGTCAGGGTACCGGCCGACCCCCGTGACGTAGTAGGCTTATCCGGGTACAGGGGGCACTGCTCGGACGGACTGTATATTTCCCCCACACTCGTGGGACTAAAATGGAAATTTTTTTAAAAACTAAAACTCAAACCCAAAACCTTGACGTAGATGTAGAAGGAGAGAAGGAGGAGGAGCGGCCAAAAAGTCAAACCAGAGACGGCTCAAGGACCCGAAGTCCTCTATTTCGAGTCCCAATTTCTGTTTGTTCGGGGTCGGATTCAGAGGGCTCCAGAGCCTCGTCGAGGTCCGGCTCTGTAGCCAGCCGTGGCAGGTCACAGGCCAGAGGACGCAGCACTGGCACTGGCATTGCTAGTGCCCGAGCCAAGCTGCGGGAGGTGAAAGAGGAGGCTCGTGAGGTACAGTTTAATCAGTATCTACGAGATCGGGTCCACCGTAAAGTGACGCCCACACCATTGTCGGACCCCGAAGAGGTGGCTGAAGTCCAAAGTACCCAGGATCCAAATACTATGGATGCTGAGGAGCTACGGGCCCTTGGTGGGCACAACGTGGTGAACATTATCCAGGTCGCCAGCAAGTCGGGCAACCTAAAAGGCACCTGGATAAAACGATTGAAAGACGCGGCCAAAACACTGCAGGAGGTAGTGGACACTCTGGCAGCCAGAAGCGTAGCCGAAGAGACGCGTCGACTGAGAGCCGACAACGAACGCCTGCGCAGCGAGGTTGAGGGCCTCAAAGCCGAGCTGAAGGCTCATCGGCGCGAGTTCAGTGAGATGAGGACGTCTATGGCAACCAATGCAAGGGACGCTCCCGCACCCAGTCTGAGTGGCGACCTTATCGAGGAACTGAGGGCCTCCATTGTTTCTTCGGTGGGTGGCATGTTGGATGCTCGGTTTGCCGGGATTGAGGAGCGGCTTTTACCAGAAAGAGTGCATCGCCCACCGTTGTCGTCGGACCGGAAAAGGCAAGCGGCACCGGTAACGCAGTCGGTGGCTTCTTCGGTGGCAGCCCCAACTGCATCGAAGAACCGAAACACCACTGCGTCCCCACCATCTGCCGGAACCTCAGAGGCTACTGCAGGCCCGAGCCGAACTCAGGCGACTACTGACACTGACTGGGTGACAGTTGTGAAGAAGGGAGGGAAAAGAAAGAAGAAAGCCTCTCCCCCTGCTGCGCCGACGGCCACTCCTGCGGCTACACGAGCTAGATCGACCAGGCCAAAACTAGCCTCCCGAGATACCGCCGCGGTCATAATTACGTTACAGCCGGACGCGGCAGCGAGAGGTGTTACCTATGCGCAAATCATAGAGCGGGCTGAGCTGAGCGTTAATTTGCAGGAGCTTGGCATAGGCGAGGGCATGAAGATTAGCCGATCTGCTACCGGTGCCAGATTGCTGGAGCTGCCCAAAAACCAGACCCAGGAGCAGGCCGAACTGTTAGCAAACAAGCTTCGGACGGCGCTCGACGGCGTAGCTGACGTCGTTCGGCCCTTCGAGTCCGCGACCCTCAGGGTTACCGGACTCGACGACTCGGTCACGAAAGAAAAGGTGGTTTCTGCTGTCACACGAGCGGGGAATTGCTCTGCTCAGTCGATAAGAGTTGGAGAAGTGCAGTCTGGTCCCAGGGGGATGGGTACAGCAATCGTGCACTGTCCCGTCGAGACAGCCAAAGTGCTGTCCAATGCCGGCAAACTCTTAGTCGGATGGAGCTCAGCACAGGTTCAGGTGCTTGAGCGACGCCCCCTCCGGTGCTTTAAGTGTCTTTGCATTGGGCACACAAGGCCTGTCTGCCCTTCCACGGTAGATAGGGGTATTCTGTGCTTCAGATGCGGGGGCAATGGCCACAAATCGGCAGAATGTACCAAAGAGATGCGATGCGCAGTATGCGCAGATGCAGGGGCACCCGCTGCTCACATTATGGGAAGCAAAAACTGCCACCCTCCCAGGGATCCGGGGGTTCCAAGGGATCGGCCAACTGCCAGCGCTGGGCGTAGTCAAGCGCAAGAGGAAGCTGATATGTCATCATGAACCAGTTGCGCGATATCAGCTTCCTTCAGTCGAATCTGAATCATTCGGCAGGCGCCCAGGACCTCCTGGTGCAGTCCATGGCGGAGTGGAATATAGACGTAGCCGTGGCTTGCGAGCCTTACTACATTCCTGCAAATTCTCACTGGGTAGGGGACCTGGATGGCTTGGTCGCAGTCCTGACGGGCAACAGTGACGGTCCCTCCCTCTTAGCTCTAGAAAGAGGCTCAGGATTTGTGGTTGCGAGATGGGGGGAGTTAGTCATTGTGGGCATCTACTTCTCGCCCAACCGCAGCCTGGCGGAGTTTGAAACCTTCCTTGACTCCGTTAGGGAAGCCATCATCAGGCAGTTGAGAATTGGACACGCCATCGTCTTGGGCGACTTTAACGCCAAGTCTCGGGCGTGGGGGAACCCCAGCACCAACGAGAGGGGGAGGGCTGTGCAGGTCTGGTCCCTACTTTCGGGTCTGTCCCTTCTAAATAGAGGGGCGGCACATACCTGTGTGCGGCAACAGGGCGGATCTATTGTTGACCTTTCTTTTGCCGTGCCTGCAGTCGCTGGCAGAGTCTTCAACTGGAGGGTGGAGGAAGATGTGGAGACCCTCTCCGACCATAGGTACATCCGTTTCGGGGTTTCCAGTGCCTCAGTTTCTGCAGCCCTTCCTAGGGGACCAAGTCATTTTCCGCGGTGGTGCGTCAGTCAGCTGGACCGGGAGCTGGTCAAGGAGGCGGCCATTGTTCAGCGGTGGTCGTCTTCCGGCAATGGTGCTGGTGCTAGTGTGGAGGAGCTCGCGAGTTCCCTGCAAAACGCCCTTGCGAACGTCTGCAACGCAGCCATGCCGAAAGCCCGCCGACGGCCACGCCGCCGCTGCGTGTACTGGTGGTCGGCGGAAATCGCGGAGCTTCGCACGGCTTGTGTAAGGGCTCGTAGGGCATACGTCCGAGGCCGCAGACGGAATGGACTCGACCCAGATCTAGAGAGTCAACTGCACGATATCTATCGCCAGGCCAAAAAGGCACTGCAACTGGCCATCAGACAAGCCAAGGAGGCGGCCCGCGAGGAACTGCTGCAGACGCTGAACAGGGACCCGTGGGGGCGCCCCTATCGTATGGCACGCAACAAACTCCGTGCCCAGTGCGCCCCGATAACGGAAACCCTACAGCCGGATGCCGTACTGCGCCTGGTGGAGGGACTGTTCCCGGACCCCCCGGGTCATACCCCCCCGGTCATGGCCCCTCCTTCTAGGATCGCATCGGAACTCTATATTCCTCCTGTCACGGAAGAGGAGATGGAGTGTGCCCGCGAATGTCTCAGAACAAAAAAGACGGCACCGGGGCCTGATGGTGTTCCAAGCAAAGTGGTGTTCATTGCATTTGAATACCTGGCGGAGCGGCTTCGGGAACTGTTTAATGAGTGCCTGCGCTCTGGACAGTTCCCGAATTCTTGGAAGGATGGAAAGTTGTGCCTGCTGCGGAAAGAGGGTCGCCCGTTGGACTCCCCTGCGGCATACAGACCCATAGTGTTGCTTAGTGAGATGGGCAAGCTCTTCGAGAGAATTCTTGCCACCCGTCTCACATCGCATATTGAGTCTGTAGGACCGGGATTGTCTGAGGTGCAGTTCGGATTTAGAGCGGGCCGCTCGACGCTAGATGCCCTGGAAGCCCTAAAAAGCCTGTCCACTGAGGCAGTAGAGGAAGGAGACGTTATACTTGCAGTCTCTCTCGACGTCACAAATGTCTTCAACAGTCTCCCTTTTGAGACGCTACTGGAGGCGCTTCGGTACCATGAAGTGCCACCCTATCTCAGAAGACTGTTGGAGGCGTACCTTCAGGGAAGGGATGTCTTATGGGAAGGGAACGATGGCCGACTGTACAGGCGCCGTGTGAGTTGCGGAGTCCCGCAGGGCTCGGTTCTCGGACCGACCCTCTGGAACATCGGTTTCGATTGGCTCCTGCGGGGTCCGATGCTCCCAGGGATGAAGGTGTTGTGCTACGCCGACGACACACTAGTCACTGCCCGGGGAGAGACATACGAGGTGGCAGCTCGCCTTGCTGAGATCGGTACGTCCATGGTGGTAGACAGGATCAGGATGTTGGGCCTAAGGGTTTCAGTCTCCAAAACTGAGGCCCTCCTCTTCCATGGCCCACGCAGGGGACCACCTCGGGATGCGCGAATCACCGTCCAGGGTGCAACTGTGGGGATAAAGGGTCACATGAAGTACCTGGGCCTGATCCTGGACGGCCGATGGAACTTCGGGGCACATTTCCAGCAACTGGCCCCAAGGCTGATAAATGCTGCTGCTGCCCTCGGAAGGCTGCTGCCTAATATAGGGGGACCGGATTCGGCCTGTCGGCGACTCTATGCCGGCATAGTGCGGAGCATGGCTCTGTACGGGGCGCCCATATGGGTGCACAGCTTGGTGCCGAAAAATAAAGCTCTTCTTCCGGCACCGCAAAGAACCATCGCGTTGCGTTTGATCCGAGGATATAGAACAGTGTCCTGGACGGCTGCTACGCTCCTGGCGGCCGACCCACCCTGGGAACTTCAGGCCGAAGTACTTGCCGAAGTATACCGATTTAAGGCGGACGCTAGAGCTCGAGGTGAGCGCCCTGGAGCAGAAGAGTCGGAGCGAATCAGGACCTTGGCCCACTCGGCTCTAATCGCTAGATGGAGGGAAGACCTGCAGTCTCCCGCTGCCGGTGCCTGGACGGTGGATGCGATTCGACCTCACCTCGAGCGTTGGATCAAAAGACGCCACGGTACGTTAACGTATCGGCTGGTGCAGGTACTTACAGGACATGGGTGTTTCGGTAGGTACCTGCACCAGATTGCGAGGCGTGAAGAGACGCCTGCCTGCCACGAATGTGGTGCACCAGCTGACACGGCGCAGCACACCCTTGCGGAATGCGCAGCCTGGGAGCAGCAGAGGCACACATTGTCATGCATCTTGGGCGGAGATCTTTCGCTTCCGAACATAATAAAGTGCATGATCGGAAGCGAGGCCTGTTGGACGGCAATGGTGTCCTTTTGTGAGCAGGTGCTCTCACTGAAGGAGTCGTCTGAGCGGGAAAGAGAAGAGGCACCCGACGCTCATCCAATGCGCCGTAGACGCCAGGGGGGCAGGAGGCGCCGATATGCGCACCCAGTTGCCCCGTAGAAGCAAAAATTAAGTGGCTCCAACGTTGAGACGACACAGTAGTTTGCATTCATGTGTTCCTGTGCCGCCACATTAAACGAAAGACGGGTCCGCTGGGTTTTAGTGGGTAGTCTGTTATGTCAGTGAGTCCCACATACCCCACCGGAAAGAGTGCAATCCGCTTGCATTTTTTCCGGAGGGGATGCCTAAACGCATTTCCCAGCGTAAAAAAAAAAAAAAGGGTTGAACATAATATTCAGGTAGTGCCCGGACGCAGGCCGGGCACTTAGGTTCCTAGGGGGTTAATACACCGAACTTAAGTAAAAAACAAATATGCCAATGATGGCCAATGATGCTGGAAGTTTTTTATAAATCAGGGGTGCCATATTGAAAATGCTTTTACCAACCTTTTACCTTTTACTTTTATTTTATTAAAGCGATTAGCATGCATGGACATAAGGCCCTGACAGGGCAGCTTTATCTTTGCACATAATAGATATCATCATACCTACTGATATTATAAATTCGAAAGTGTGTTTGTTTGTTGGTTTATTGATTTGCTGGTTTGTCCTTCAATCACGCCGCAACGGAGCAACGGATCGACGTGATTTTTGGCATGGCAATAGCTTTGAGGAGGAGAGTGACATAGGCTACTTTTTATCCCGGAAAATTAAGAAGTTTCCGCGGGAATCAGAAAAGCTTAAACTACGCGGACGAAGTCGCGGCCATCAGCTATTACAATATACTTAATAATATAGTCAAAACAAAATTTCGGATAATATTTAACATAAATTAAATAAAAAACACGTTAATTATTGAGCCGAAATTTTGTTTTGAATATATTAATAAGTATATTGCAATTAAATTAAATAAGTTTAATTATTTTCGATCATATTATTGGGATCTATTAATTTAAAAATCTTTTACGTTATAACATTTTTTTTGAATTCTTTTAATTTACTTTTAAATTTTTTTTTATCTCGTCTGTAATAAAATTTGGAAGTTTATTACAAACTATGATGCCCGCGACTTCGTCCGCGTGGATTGATGTTTTTTGATTCCCGCGGGAACTCTTCAATTTTCCGGGATAAAAAGCAGCCCTGCCCCTCCCCGGGATGTAACCTATCTCTGTATCAAATTTCATCAAAATCGGTTGAGTAGTTGGGCTGTGAAAGCGTAGCAGACAAACAGACAGACACACTTTCGCATTTATAATATTAAGTATGGATATTGTTTTTAACATATGTTGTTGTTTTTTAGATTTCCAAAGGTTACATCAGCTACCCAGACCCACACTAAGTAAGAGTGATGGCAGATTTGGCTACGTGGAAAGGACCGGAGTTTAAAACATGGATTTTGTATATACTGTGTTTTATTAGTTTGCCGAGCATAACTGCTTACTCTAAGGTTCCTTCGTCTGTTAGCATTTACCCAGAAGGAGACATCATCATTCAATATGGCAATCCATTGGAGATATTTTGTGTCGCAGGGCCAAATTATTCCACCAATGATATCAAGTTTATAACTGGTGGAAAACAAATTGACTCTGAGATAGTCAACAGCACTACGAGGAGGTTGTACATCGAGGAACCTGAGAAGCAGGCAAGAACATACTATTGACGGAATAACAAAGATAATCGGTGGTGTCCCGGGCGAGTTATCATCGATACCATTCCAAGCGATGTAAACGATTTCAAATGTGTATCTCAAAATTTAGAGCGAATAAATTGTTCGTGGAGCAACCCTGATACATTTTCGTATATGAATTACAATGTGAGTTTTTATGTGAAAAGTAATCTGGTGAGTCCATACTGTATAGCTACAATAATTGGATCTACAAGTTATTGTGTATGGCATGTATCAAGCACTCCAAGATATAGGCAACAAGAAGAGGAGCAGGTATTTTACTTTAAAGCTTGCAATGTGTTTGGGTGCAACATCCAGAATTTCACTATAGATCACTTTGCCGTTGTCAAACCTGTCCCTCCTTATAGATTAACAAAATTGAGTCATGATGCCCACAGTGTTCTCCTTACATGGCTAATGGATAATAACGTGGTTGATTATTTGAGCTGCGGCGTAGATTACGCAATAGAGTACCAGATACCAAAGCTAGATAAAGGAACACATTTTCGCTCCGTAGAAACTTCTCATTTACCCAAAAGAAATAGAACCTATGCATTCAATTTAACGGATCTACCGTACGTTCATATGCAATACGAAGTTCGCATACGTATTAAATCGACGAAGGCGACGGAAAGACAATTCTGGTCCGAATATGAATACCTAACGTTCACAACATCCAGTGAAATACCGAAGAGACCGCCTACTATAAAAGCGGGAGCATTTGAACAAATAATTCTCAATGAAAACGAGAGAGTTGTAAACGTTTATTGGCAGCAGATAGAAGATCTTGAAGAGGCTGGTCCCGATTTTACATACAAAGTACTGGTGAACCAGGGTGATACGCCTCGAATAATCTTCGTTGATGAAACTATGAGACAAGTTTCTTTTAATGCAAGTCATGATGCGGCGGACATCACTGTCTGGTCAACCAATATAAATGGATCATCTCTTAACAGCAGTCAAATCTACATACCACCAGTGAAAGACACCCAAAACTTAAGGATCTCTTGGTTTTCAAAATTGAATTACGAAAATGGAAAATATTTCCTGACATGGGATAGTTTAGATAATATTAAAAATATAGATAATTATACACTTCTCTGGTGTGAACACAAAAATCAAATATGTATTGGTCGAATTTTCTTTGCTGTTCTGGACTCGAAAACTGCCACGCACGTTATTGATTTACCAATACAAAATAGGTATCAGTTTGGGATATCTGCAAATAAAGGGGCTAGCAGTGGCGGTATAACCTGGGCGAAAATATATGGCACCCATACCCATTGGTGCGACTGTAACACACACGGTACACGGACTGTAGGTTACACGGTAATAAATAATAAATAATATTATATAAGTCTTACGTGGTAATAAATAATATTATACAAGTCTTACGTGGTAATAAATAATATTATACAAGTCTTACACGGTAATAATAGTAAATTATGGTACAAGTGAGTAATGTTGGTGATTACCGCTGAGGCGCCATTGAGACCCGAGCCGTTAGGTGAGGGTCTTAAGATAGCCGAGGACGGTAGGTAATCATCAATACACACGTGTATCATACGACATTTTTCGTGCACTTGTGAAGAAAATTATACTAAAAAGTAATTTTATTTTAGTAGATAAAAAGTTTATTTAGAGAAACAATTAGTATTTTTTTTGCTTTTGGTGAACGCAAACTTTCATACTTCTAAGTAACAATTTCATAGAATGGACCGTGTTTAGCGAACAACCTCGGTATTTTATTTTTCGTGATAGGTATCTCCACTAAAAGCCATGGTTCTCTACGTCTTTTACAGTTATAGGTATTTGTTAATAGACATGATGACAGTAACCAAGAATCAATGAAATTATGAATTTGTCTAATGAAACAGGATTCATGGATTATAAAAACGTATTTATTTTTCTATTTCGAGTGAGATTGCTATATATTTTGATAAAATAAAACTATAAAATACAGCAGTCCGCCATATTGGATCAAGAAGCGAATGACGTTACAATTGTTTGTTTTCGGGCTTTGACAATCGCACTATTGTAGTACTAGTTATTATTCTGTGCTATTGTTTACTGCACACTGCACAGAGTACATTGGTAAAAACAATAGTGACGTCACAAACGACACCATGACACCGCCGAACGTTTTGGCGTGAATTTTAAAATTTAAATTTCAAATGCCAATTTTATCTGCGAAACCTTATTTTTCTGATGAAATAAGATATTTTTTAGAAATAGTAGATACTTCCGAACATAATCTGACCATTTTTCAAAATCAGTCATCATGCCTATTCTTGTATCCTACAAGCACCAGTTACACCAAATATTAAAGAGACCTGGAAAAAAGAAACAATTATTATATAAGCTCAACACACAACACAACACAGGCTGAAGTCGCGTTGATATTTAAAATAATTTTAAGTAACCCATCTATTGGTTATCGAGCATCTTTTATAAATTTATCAATATCGTCAAACGATAAAACCTTTGATTTCTTGCTTCTAAATCCATCGGATATTCTCTTTAGATAAGCTGACAAGTATGTGTTTAAGTCCACTCCATTCTTTGTTCGGACCTTTTTCTTCTAAGATCATTGGTTCGGTGGTTCGGACTGTACTTTTTAACATTGAGTATATATGTCACCGTAAGATTGTGAAAACCGTAAGATTGTAATCTAACGCTTTTTTTTTCGATAGATTGTAAACAGTCGAAAGATGATGAACCGTTCAATTTTTTATAAGTGTCAATTTTTGAAATATTCATTGTATTTACGTTTTCTTGTCTCTTTCTTGTAGGTTAGGTTAGGGTTCGACATAAATAATCAAGTAGTAGTAGTAGTAGGGCACTTAGGTTTTATCGGGTTAATAAACCTAACAGATTACAATCTACCGAAAAATAATCCGTTATATTGTAATCATTCGACAGTTTACAATTTCGCAAATTAGATTATAATCTAACGGTTTTTACAATATTACGGTGACATATACACCACAAAGAGCTAGATTTGTACTTAGAAGATAATCCTTTAAAGTACGCCATGAACACATTTTCTAAAAAAGGCTGCGTATTTTTGTTGTTTTGCCATTGTATGAAATTTTGGTACGCTAATAGATGTTTTTCCTTAGAGTTTTCCGGTAGTAAACTTTCCATAACGTTAAGGGCTTCACATCTTATATCGGGCGGTGTACAACATATAAATCATTTTATTCATAATTAGTACTTGTAGACATTTTAATTACTAACTACTACACCTGCCGTTGTGGAGTTAGGTTTGAGTTGGAGTGTGACACTCTCAACTCTTTGATTTTCCGGGATAAAAAGTAGTTGTGTTAATCCAGTATATAATCCATCTCCATTCCAAATTTCAGCCAAATCCGTCCAGTGGTTTTTGCGTGAAAGAGTAACCTACACCCACATATACAAACTTTAGCCTTTATATTATTCCCGCGACTTCGTCCGCGTGGATTGAGGTGTTCTTGTTCCCGCGGAAGCTCTTTAATTTTCCATTCAACCAAACTTTCGCATTTATAATATTAGTATATATGTTAGTAGGTATAGAAATAGAATAGAACTTAAAGCTAGCAGCTAGCCTAACCTAATTACTTTAAAAATCATGCCCGCGTGGAATGGTGAGATTATTAGATATATCGTCGACCGTTATTTTTTTTTTTTTTTTTTTTTTTTTTTTTTTTTTTTTTTTTTTTTTTTTTTTAATCGCTGGGAAATGCGTTTAGGCATCGCTCCCGGAAGCAGGCAGTATGAAAACCACGATGCTTCCGAGAGGGTATGTGGGACTCACTGGCACTCCAGAATACCCACTAAAACCCAGCGGCGCTCCTGCGCATCGCCTTAAGGCTGGGTTACGGGAACACTTGCGCAATCATCCGCGACCCAGCCAGCGACATCCGCCCAGGCGGATCCTCCCCCGGAGGCATACTGCCCCGACTCCCCCTGGCATTCCTCCGCGACTGAGGTTCGACGGGCGACAACGACGACGACGACGGGTCGGCCGCCCGGAGCCCTCGTCAGAGTGGAAGTCTCCCGGAAGCTGAAGCGTTCCTGCCCCCTTCGGTTATTTTTTAACGAGGTTTTCTTCCTCGCGGTGCCGCTTCCGGCAACTACCGGGCGTTCCCGCCCCCCGCCCCCCTGGGTTCCTCCACTGTGCCCTCAGCTAATCAGAGGGACACGCGGAGAACCTCCCCCGCCCCCCGCCAGGTTATTAGCCATGGCTAACAATATCCCATAACGAGAAATTATTAGCCATGTTACCGGGGTGCACCGGCCCGAGCACTGCCCTTCCCTCCGGACGTATCCAGAAGACAATTGGCTACTTTACAGGAAAGTAAAGAGTTAATTTTAATTGATCTAATGGACAATTATTTTCACAATTTTATTTAAGTTCATAAGACTTAAAATCCTTTCAGGAACAAACAAATAAGTTTCATATTGATGTAAGGGTCGGGTTCTATTTTTACTTTTGTCCTATACGCCATATTTCTCTTTGAAAATTGCTTTAAAATCATAAATTTTCTGTGGCGTATCGGACATTTTTGAAAGCTATTAAAATGTTACCTATACAATTCGATAGAGCTCAAAAAACTGTATCGGACTGCATTCAAAGTTCATTTTGAGCAAAATGTCCATTACCTACATCAAGTTAGATGACGGTCAACGATATGTGATATGATCTAAATGTGATATTAATTTTACCGGAAAATACCGAATCTACTCGATAAAACTGAAAAATACATTTAAATCTATTTAGCCGTATACCTAAATAGATTTATGTTGTATGTCGCAAACAATAAACAGGAAAATTGAGGAATATCATATACTTTAAATAATATGCCTAATACCTATAAGTAGGTATCATCATCATCATCCTCAACCGATAGACGTCCACTGCTGGACATAGGCCTCTTGCAAGGATTTCCACACGCCTCGGTCTTGCGCCGCCTGGACCCAGTGGCTCCCTGCGACTCTCCTGATGTCGTCTGTCCAGCGAGTAGGGGGTCTGCCAACGCTGCGCTTTCCCGTACGTGGTCGCCACTCCAGCACTTTGGGACCCCAACGTCTATCGGTTCTTCTAACTATGTGCCCCGCCCATTGCCACTTCAGCTTCGCAACACGTCGAGCAATGTCGGTTACTTTAGTTCTTCTGCGGATCTCCTCATTTCTGATTTGATCGCGCAAAGAAACCCCGAGCATTGCTCTCTCCATCGCCCGCTGAGTGACCCTGAGCTTTCTTATGAGGCCCATAGTTAGCGACCAAGTCTCGCAACCGTATGTCATCACTGGCAACACGCACTGTTCGAAGACTTTGGTCTTCAGGCACTGAGGAATATTGGACGAGAAGACATCTCGAAGCTTCCCGAACGCTGCCCAGCCGAGTTGGATTCGGCGGCTCACCGCTTTCTCGAAATTGGACTTACCTAGCTGGACCATGTGTCCCAGGTATATATACTCGTCTACCATTTCGAGTGCAGAGCTCCCAACCATTACTGGGTGGAGCGGAACATGAGCATTAGACATGATTTTCGTCTTACTCATGTTCAATTTAAGGCCCACCTGTTGGGAAACTCTGCTGAGGTCATTGAGCATTGCATTAAGGTTACCCAGAGTCTCTGCCATGATGACTATATCATCGGCAAACCGAAGGTGAGTGATGTACTCGCCATTGATGTTGATGCCAGATCCGTTCCAATCCAGAAGCTTAAAGACGTCGTCCAACGCAGCGGTAAAGAGCTTCGGGGAGATTACATCTCCCTGTCGCACTCCCCGCTGTAGTTGGATTGGCCTCGTAGTCTGGTCCTGTATACGAACTGACATTGTGGCGTTTTCGTACAAACACTTCAGCACATGGATAGGTATACCGGTAGTCTATCCGGCATCTCTGCAGTGACCTCAACACAGCCCAAGTTTCCACCGAATCGAAGGCTTTCTCATAGTTCACAAACGCTAAGCATAGTGGCCGGTTATACTCTTCAGTCTTCTGTATAATCTGCCGCAGCGTGTGAATGTGGTCTATGGTACTAAAGCCTTTTCGGAATCCGGCTTGTTCGGGAGGCTGGAAGTAGTCGAACCTACGAGCGAGACGATTCGTTATGACTCTCGAGAACAACTTATAGACATGGTTGAGCAGCGAGATGGGTCTATAATTCTTCAACAAGGTATTGTCTCCCTTTTTGAAGAACAGAACCACCACGCTCCTGTGCCATGCCTGTGGCGTTAAGCCCTCGTGAATGACGGAATTGAACAATCGCTGAAGGACCTTAAGTATCGGTTTTCCACCCGCTTTCAGGAGTTCTGCTGTGATTCCGTCCTCACCTGGCGCCTTGTTGTTCTTGAGTTGCTTGAGAGCCATACTAATCTCGTACAGGCTGACGTCCGGGATATCTTCGGTATAGTGTCGGGTCAATTTGGCTCTGGGATCTCTAGCCACATCCTCAACAGGCTTTTGTGTTGTGGTGTATAACTGTCCATAGAACTTCTCCACCTCTCCCAAGATCTCAGGTTTGGATGAGATGAGACTACCATCATTAGTTTTTAGTCGCGTCAGCTGGCTCTGTCCGATAGACAGATCTCTTGCGAATACTTTGGAGCCCTTGTTACGCTCGATGGTATCTTTAATGTACTCTGTATTGAAGTTTGGCAAGTCGCGCGTTTGCGCTTTTGAGCTCTGCCTATTAATCTGCCGGTAAGCAGACGCGTCTGCTGAAGACTGTAGTCTCATCTCTGCTCTCTCATCCATGAGTTTGAGAGTGTGGTCTGAAAACATTTCAGTTCTTTTTGGACGGTGGGTCTTAAAGAACTTGGACCCTACCGTCTGGACAGTTTCCACCAGACTGTTGTTTAGGTCGTCCACAGACTCGCAATCTGCTAGGCAATCGAACCGGTTCTGCAGTTCCAGTTGAAAGCTCTCGGGGTTTTGAATATGAGCACGAGAAGGTCGGAGAGTAGACTTCACCAGTCTGGCCCTTTCCAGCTTGATGTTAAGATTCAATGTGCCTCTTACCATGCGGTGATCACTTCCGGTTTTTACCCTGTTGATCACAGAGACATCATTGAATATTTGCCGCCTGGTCGACATGATGAAGTCAATCTCATTTCTCGTGGAACCATCAGGGCTTATCCAAGTCCACTTTCTGTGGACGCTTCCTGAAGAAGGAGTTCATCATAAAGAGGCCCTCCCTCTCCATGAAGTCGGCCAGCATTTGGCCCCTGTGGTTCCTCCACCCACATACAAATTAATATATTATTATTTAATTATAAGTAGGTATATTGCGGTCAAAATCACTGAGGTTGGGTATGTACGTGGTAATTATAGCTATTTTATCATAACTTACGCTACTGTAATATCTTGTTTTTTAAAAAGAGCAACTGCTGAGTTTCATGCCGGCTCTTCTTAGTAGAAATCTTTTCGAACCGATGGTAGAGTCGAAACATGACGTAACATAAAAGGCGCCTGTATACCCTACATGTTATAAATAAATTGAGTATTAAGTACGGTAAAGTTGAATATTGCCAGCTCACTACTACTATCCAGAATCAAAATGAGAAAATTTTAGCCGTAGTCCACCACGCTGTCCAAATGAGGATTGGCTGACTTCACATACATTTGGCATGCAGGTTTCCTTAGGGGTCGAGCAATGACAATATATAAACCAGTTTAAGACTGTTCACTTCATAGATTCAATCAAAGCTCGCTAAATGCGCATTAAAGTCGCCTGTGCCTTGTAGTTCTTCGCACAATCTGAGATGGCGTAACTGTGCAAGCTGTTTGTTAAAATTAGTTGAATGTTTTGCTATTTGCTGTGATTTCACCAAATTTTTGTATTTTGATAATTTTATATAAATAATTAATACAAATTGAACCAAGAAAATACGATATTTCACCGATTTTACTATAATCATATAAAGAGCGAGCCTGGTAGCGCCATCTAACGATAGTATTAACATAGAATTTTTTTTATAAGGGAGTTAGCAATCTATACCAATTGGTATTATAATTAATCTATGGGGTCGAGTGAAGGACTCGGGTGAAGTATGTCTGTTTGTTACGCTTTAACGGACCATCTTTTCAACCGATTTTGATGAATTTTGGCATAGGGATACTTCATCCCGGGGAAGGACAAAGGGTAAATTCAAGAGTTCCCGCGGGAATCAAAAAACCGTAATCAACGCGGACAAAGTCGCGAGCATCACCTAGTAATTTAGTATTTTTTATTCTAATGATAAAATAACTTGAATGAAATAAACACCAGTTAGGAAATGTAAGCAAAATGTACGAAATCACGTTCGGCTAACTTTTGAGGGGCGAGGGGAGAGTGCCTTGTCATTTTTCTGCCCAATTATTGACGCTAGTGCATAAAAATGTCGATCACTATGACAACACAATATCATAATTAATGGGGAAACTGCCACAGTTCGCGGCGAATATATGGATTATATGGGCGATATCACGCGTCCCGTCGTAATGGAATTAACATTCGTTTTTATCCACTACAAGTTAGCCCTCACCTCAGTCTAAGATGGTAGCGGGCTAACCTGATAGGCACCCATACCCCTTCGGTTTCTACACGGCATCGTACCGGAAGGCTAAATTGCTCGGCGGCACGTCTTTACCAGTAGGGTGGTAACTAGCCACGGCCGAAGCCTCCCACCAGGCGAGACCAGGGAAAATTCAGAAATATAAATTCCAAAATCTTGCCGGGAATCGAACTCGCGACCTCCGTTAAGACAACAGCGCTCAACACTGCGCCAGGGAGGTCGTCTCGGTGTCATGCTTAAAAAAGAGACAGTGCTGAGCGGGAACGAGAACGTACCAATCCCTGATCAAAATATACGAAGGGACTTCGGAGTCGCGAGCGGCTGAAAGTGGGACTTTGGCCGCTCATTCTCCATACATATGGCATATGCGACTCCTATGACTTCATGATTGATGCATGAAATCAGGGATTACATCATCCAGGACGAGCCATCATCGAGGAATGGGCATTGCGCAAGGGAGTCTCCGGCGCATGTTCTTTGAGAGTTCCCAGAGATAATGTGAGGAATGAGGATGGCCACCGAAAGGGGTTTTAGTGGGTAAAAATCCCACATCACCCGCACTCTCCCTCAGGAGATCGGGTATCTGAAGAAGATTTCCCCCTCTTTAAAAAAAAGGGAGGTCGTCCAAGTAAAGTATGGACTTTTGGCCACTTTGTAGGTATGTGGTCACTGTGGTGGTATTTTAATAACCACAGGCCGGTCTCGTATCTGAACTTTATCTTGTTTACCTCTAAGTAATACGTAGGTACCTGGTCTTGGTTTTCCTCATCGAATATAGTGGCTACAAAGCAAGCAACATTGTTATTTATGCACAGCGGGTAGTGATGGGCACGTGAAAAAAATATCGATACTTTGAAAGAAGAGAGAAATAAATTTTTATTCGGGGATACCACTACAGCCTATTAAAGTCCCGCTACTGGGCACAGGCCTCCTCTCTCATAGGAGAAAGGGAATTAGAGCTTAGACCCACCACGCTGCTCCAATACGGGTTGGCAGGCTTTGAAGACTATTATCATGTAAGTGATAATAACCGGGACCGACGGCTTAGCGTGCTCTTCGAGGCACGGGGGTGAAACACCGTCAACTTCCTAACTCCGGGCTAGTACTGAGAATTTCTTGTCAGAAAAACCCGATACTTAATTTTGGCCTTTAATAATTGGGACCTCGTCGGCGGCAGTCAAACATGCTAACCGCTAGAGAATAGACCAACGAGGCAATTTGGGGATACAAGTAAAAGATATAACAAGCTTTATAAAGAAAAAAATCGCGAAATGAGACTTGCCCCCTTGCGATTGTGATGACTGGTTTTGAAAAATGGTCAGATTATGTTCGGAAGTATCTACTATTTCGAAAAAATATCTTATTTCAGCAAAAAAATAAGGTTTGGCATTTGAAATTTAAATTTTAAAATTCACGCCAAAACTCTCGCCTGTGTCATGGCGTCGTTTGTGACGTCACAATTATTTCTACCAATGTACTCTGTGCAGTATGCAGTAAACATTAGTGTGATTGTCAAAGCTCAAAAACAAACAATTGTGACGTCATTCGCTTCTTGGTGTTTAATCCATTATGGCGGATTGCTGTATTTTATTATAGTTTGATCCTATCAAAATAAATAGCAATCTCACTCGAAATAGGAAAATAAATACGTTTTTTATAATCCCTGAATCCTATTTCATTAGATACATTCATAATTTCATTGATTCTTGGTTACTGTCATCATGCCTATTCGACTTGTTTAACGAGTTCCTAGATGCGCGCAAGTCAAAAAGCATGTATGAACTCTATAAACAGTTCGAGTATTATGTTTTAAGCTGTCAAATGATTTGCTAAGATAATTACGCCACTGATCCCCAAAATAGTCGTCACTCAGCATTAGCTATATCTGTTAGGATAATCACTGACCAGTACCTATCAGAAATTTTTAAACAATACCTATCGATAATAGGAATGATGAACTTCCAGTATGGATGCGTGTGTGGAATGCATAGCTGCTACTTTATCAAATTGGAACTCACTTATTTTCTTTAATCTTTAAAAAAACAAACCGAGGATGTGAATTTGAAGACCCTCTATTTATAAATCAGTAAGAAATAATTTATTTTTTACATCCCTATTATCGAGTAAAATATGTATATCTATATAGATGTCATTTTTTGTCAAGCATGATTAATATAATCCATAGAAAAAACCAGGCATGCAAAAGTATCAATTATATTTCGCGTTTAAAAAAAACGACGATATAGTATATCGATAAATTTATGAGAAAATATCGATATTTTTTGCTCAAACCGGTCCCCGGTCAGTTACTATCTATATGTATTATCTGAGGGGCAGTTCATTTATACACAGTAGTCTTTGGGTCAGTTTTTGCTGGTTTTTGCCTTCATCTTGCGAAGGTACCACGCGTTTCATGATTAATATTACTAATCAAGTAACAAAATATATTATTGTAGGTAACTTAAATTATTAATATGACTCCAGTCTGACCGAAATGATATCTCAATAAAAAAGTGTATAAATATAATTGCCAAAGGGGAAAAAGTGAGTATTTATACGTAATAATATTAAAAATGCGAACGTTTGGATGGATGCATGGCTGTTTGTTAGTCAATCACGCCAGAACGGCTGAACGAATCTGGATGAAATTTGGCACAGAGATAGATTACAGTTAACTATAGTCTGGAATAAAACATCTATACTTTTTATTTCGAAAAATTAAAGAGTTATCGCAGGGACCAAAAACCCTTAATCCACGGGGATGAAGTCGCGGGCTTTCGCTAGTAATATTTATGTATATAAATAAATAGCTTTTGCCCGTAGCTTCGCTCACGTTATTTTCGATTTTCATCTATATCTATACTTACTTAATCAAATAATAATCTATATATATAAAATTCAAAGTCCTGACTGACTGACTGACTGACTTATATATCAACGCACAGCCTAAACCGCTAGGGTTAGAGACTTGAAATTTTGATAGTAGCTTCCTTTTGTGACGTAGGCGCTCACCAAGGACGGATTTTTCAAAATTCCACCCCTAAGGGGGTGAAATAGGGGTTGAAAGTTTGTATGAAAGTTCGTCATTTCTCAAGTTATATCCATGAAACTTGGTATGTGAACTGTCGGTAAAAAATAAAGAAATACGTAATTCACAGTTTTTGAAAATTCTACCCCCGAAGGGGTGAAATGGGGGAGGTAAGTTCATATGAAAATCCTTCATTTCTCAAGATATTTCTGAAGTTGTATCTACGAAACTTGGTATTTTGGCTTTAGGTAATAAAGAAGTACGTGTGGCACAGTTTTTCAAAATTCCACCCCCAAAGGGGTAAAATAGGGGTTGAAAGTTTGTATGAAAGTCCTTCATTTCTCAAGTTATAGCCATGAAACTTAGCCTTTGGGCTTTCAGTTAGATATTCAGAATTACGTGTTTCACCATTTTTGAATATTCGACCCCCAAAGGGGTGAAATAAGGGAAGAATGTACTTCATTTATCAACAAATTTTTCAAGTTATAACAACGAAACTATGTATTTTGGCTTTCGGTATAATATAAAGATGTAGGTACGTGTTTAACAGTTTTTCAAAATTCTACCCCATAAACGGGTAAAATAGGGGTTGTAAGTTGGTGTAAATATTTTTCAAGTTAGAGCCATGAAACTTGATATTTGCTACCGGTTTAAATTATGAAATACTATCCCAAAGGAAGTTAAATACTCCTTCAATCACGCCGTAACAGAGCAACGGATCGACGTGTTTGTTTTCATAGGTTCTTTTTATCCCGGAAAATTAAGGAATGCCTATGGGAATTAAAAAAAATTATGCCACGCGAACGAAGTCGCGGGTGTCCGCTAGTAAATATTATAAATGCGAAAGTTTGGATGGATGTGTGGATGGATGTTTGTTATTCAATCAGGCCCGAACGGCTGAACGGATCTGGATGAAAACTGCTGTATGTCTATTTTTTTACCGATTTTCAAAAGAGGAGGAGGTTCTCAATTCGGCGCGTATTGGAACGAAGTTCCTTACGCGCGTTACGAAAGGGGGCTAGACGGAAAAAATTAAGACCAAAAGTTGTAACGACACTTTTTATGGAAAGATGATTTTGGTTGCCATGACTACTTGTGTTGTTAATAATAAATAATATATAATATAATAAAAAGGCGAAATCATTTTAAAGAATTATGTTTTCAATAGTTACATAGACTAGTTATTCGTTGCATCCGGGTGTCCCTTGACACCTCTCAAGTTATTTTTTTTAGTCCCGCGGGAACTCTTCAATTTTCCGGGATAAAAAGTATGTCTATGTCTTTCCCCGGGATGTAACCTATCTCTCTACCAAATTTCATCAAACCCGGATTTAACGAAGTTCCTTTCGATTAATTAGTGAAGGAATTGTAATAAAATTTACACAGATAAACACGCGCACGCCGCACGGCTTACAACTATTGCAAAAAGTGTCGTTCCAACTTTTGGTACTTCGTTCCACCGGGTGTCCCTTGACACCTCTCAAGTTTTTTTTTAATGTATGTCGGTGTATATCTCCGTGCGTTTGCGTTTGGGTGCGTTTCTGAACCTATTTGATTTTTTTTTCTATGAGTCGTTAGAGGAAGCTCTCGAGGTGGTCCCATTATAATTTAATATAAAAATTCTTTTTAAACAACCGACTTCAAACTCCCGCGCCAACTTTACAACAACAGGCATACGCTATACTAAGTACTTATTTTATTGTTGATATTTTAAAAACCGCTCGACCGATTTCGATAAAATTTATATGGGACCACTTGGGAAGTATGCCCTTTCAAATAAAAAAAGAATCATCTAAATCGGTCCTCTCAGTCAAAAGTCATGAGGTAACAAACATTTAAAAAAAATACAGTCGAATTGAGAACCTCCTCCTTTTTTTGAAGTCGGTTGAAAAATTCGGACTCCAAATATTCAACCCTGACACTAAAAAGTTAAAAATAAAAAAGACGTGTGGCACTCGGAGACTGCCGCGGTAAAGCTATTGCATAGCATTTTTTATCAACTTTATATCTTCAACAACTTGAAGTCAACAACACAAGTAGTCGTAGCAACCAAAATCATCTTTTCATAAAAATAGTCTTTTTATTTTCAACAACTTGAAGTCAACAACACAAGCTATTGCATAGCTTCTATCGCGGGCCTTGAGCGTGGAGACCGAATCCAGAAATACCGTAACGAAAAAAAACCTAACACTTTGGTTGCTATGACTACTTGTGTTGTTCTCTCTAAAATACTATTGAGGTTTTTTGATTCCCCTTGGACACCCGGACTATTGAAAACATAATTCTATAAAATTATTTCGCCTTTATATTTTCAACAACTTGAAGTCAACAACACAAGTAGTCATAGCAAGTTGATAAAAAATGCTATGCAATAGCTTTACCGCGGCAGTCTCCGAGTGCCACACGTCTTTTTTTATTATTCCACTACAAATTAGCTCTTGACTATCTCTCTCCTGATGGTAAATGATGATCTATTATAAGATGGTAGCGGGCTAACTTGTTAGAGGTACGGCAGTTATATTATGTACCAGCTGATGCCCGCGACTTCGCCCGCGTGGTTTAAGTTTTTTTGATTCCCGCGGGAACTCCTCAATTTTCCGGGATAAAAAGTAGCCTATGTCACTGTCCAGGTCCTCAACTATACCCACGCAAAAAGTCACGTCAATCCGTTGCTCCGTTGCCTCGGTATTGAAGGACAAACAAACACACTTTCGCATTTATAATATTAGTATGATTAAACTCATACCTCTATCGGTTTCTACACGGCATCGTACCGGAACGCTAAATCGCTTGGCGGTACGTCTTGGCCGGTTGGTAGCCACGGCCGAAGCCCACCATACCAGAAAAATTCAGAATTTATAAATTCCCGAATTGACCTTGCCCGGAATCGAAACCGAGACCTACCACAATAAGACCACAGCACTCACCATTGTACCAGGGAGGTCGTGAAAGTTCCGTATCTCAAAAGGGATGACTGGCCGAATTGTTACGCATTCGACTATTGGGATTGTACCTAAAGCAACTTTGATCCAAGTCTGGATGGGAGACCGAATTTGAAGGTTCTTTTCCTCCGTGCCTCGGAAAGCACGTCATTATAAGCCGTCAGTCCCGTTTATTATCATACTAATATTATAAATGCTAAAGTGTGTTTGTTTGTTGGTTTGTCCTTCAATCACGCCGCAACAGAACCGCGGATAGACGTGATTTTTGGCATGGATATAGTTGAGGACCTGGAGAGTGACGGCTACTTTTCATCCCGGAAACTTAAGGAGTTCCCGCCGGAACCAAATATCCTCAAGTCACGCGGACGAAGTCGTGGGCATCATCGAGTGACATGATATCTCCGAAAAAAGTGCGTGACCGGGAATCGAAACCACACGACCTGCATAGAAGCCGTTCATCTAAACCACCACTGAGTATCAAACACTATTTAACAACTGGTTTTACACTTGAAATTTTATTTCTTTCCAGGTTGTATATAAAAATCCGGAACATGGAAGCTATGACACTGACAAGGTATGTTTGTATTTTCATCATGCTGCACATGTATAAATATTTATAAAATACCTATTCAACGACCTTTCACTCAAATTTTTTATTTTCTGTTCTTTTTCAAAATTTTTAAGTTGCCTCTATATTTTGACGGTTACTGTTCAAAAAATGATAATAAATTACTGCTGTACAGGGGCCCCATACTGCCAACGCCTAAAGGCCTAATGTTCCACTATTGTTGACTTTCGTGTTTTAGAATTATAATCTTTATTTTAGGAACGTCACATCAAACTGTCATTTTGAGTAATATTGCAGTATGTATTGCAGTATTAAGTATCCATAATATATCCATACTAATATTATAAATGCGAAAGTGTGTCTGTCTGTCTGTCTGTCTGCTACGCTTTCACGGCCCATCTGTTCAACCGATTTTGATGAAATTTGGTACAGGGATAGGTTGTATCCCGAGGAAGGACATAGGCTACTTTGTATCCCGGAAAATTCAAAGGTTCCCGCGGTAATAAAAAAATATATCTGTTCAACCGATTTTAATGAAAATTGGTACGGGGGTAGGTTGTAGGTATCCCGGAGAAGGACATAGGCTACTTTTTATCCCGGAAAATTCAAGAGTTCCCGCGGGAATCGAAAAAACTTGGTCTACGCGGATGAAGTCGCGGGAATCATCTAGTGGATGATAAATCTATGATTAATAGGAAGATCCAAACTAGTGTCATAGAGGTACAGTCCCATAAACTTAAATCTGACCTGGTGACAGCGTTGCTAGTAGATATCTTTTATCTATACTTAATATAATACCTAAATGCGAAAGTTTGGATGGATGGATGTATGGATGGATGTTTGTTACTCAATCACGCCAGAACGGAAGAACGGATTTGGATGAAATTTGGCACAGATATAGATTATTGTCTGGAATAATACATATGCTCCCTCAATCTATCGGACGAAATCGCGGGGCGACGTCTAGTGGGGAAATATAATGCCAGAAACACAGAGGTAGTATACCTCTATGGCCAGAAATGACATGTCCCAGTTCAGTATGGAGGGTGGTTTTTTATTCTGAGTGTTAATGAACCAGAACCAAACTGCCATCACGTGAAAGAGAAAAAAATATAACATTAAACTCCATTTAAATAATAATTTTAGAAAACCCCGTTTTTTTAAAAATTAATTATGAAAAATATCGTTTGTAGAAAATATTTTTCGATGGATGTCAACACTAAAACTTTTTCTACAGTGCGTTCCACTAAGCGCCCACAACGATCAAAATGCTCTTTTAGTCGTTCCACATAGCGATCGCGGTCGTTGTGGTCGCGGCGAAAACTTCACTTATGACGTCATGACTTACGCTCACGCGAAGCTCGCGACACCCCATCTAAAAAGGTGAGAAAATTAGCGGCATTTTCAAAACTCAAAGCATCAAAGATGGCAACTGTTAAACTTACGTTATTTCATGCGGAAAGAGATATTTTAGTAGAAGTGAATGTTTCTGCAGCTCATGCTCAACGTGCCTCCACAGGTATAATTGACTAGTACAAATATAATTAATATGCATGTATACATTTTTCCTTGATTGCCAATAATATAAACTAACTTTAGAAATGAAAATTAAGTTAGCCTTCTTTAAGTTAATATTCTTATTGAAAAAATTTAATTATAAATTTTCAATATAAATCGATTTAAACAATAATTATTTCAGTTTATTTTCAAGGCTTATACAGATTATAACCTAACCTCTTAAATCTTTTGCTTTCTTTTTACTAACTCGCCGTTTGTATTATTTACCTCCACGCTCAAAACGCTCTAGGTATAATCCATACCACTTGAGTTTACGACAGTAACGTAAGAAGAACGGGAAAAACTGCGGTCGTGAGCGTGATCGTTGTGAACGCTTAGCTTTTTTTTTTCTGGTCGGTGACGCTTAGTGGAACGCACCTGTAATTGTCACTTTAATGTCATACATAACTACTGACATTGACATTTGACAATCATTCTATGACATACGTGACAAAGACAATGAAGTTTTTTTTTTACTGTTGATAAGATTCAGGCAAAGATCTAAAAAAGCCACAAAATAAAATAATATTTTTCTCCAAAATGGGGTCCTTTAAAAATGTGTAAATTATTCTTTATGCCATATTTTTGGATCTCTATTCACGTGTATTAAATTGATCTTGGTTCATGTTCAAGGCCCAATCTTGGACAAGTCCTTTTTAAATGGCTGTGTTTTTCTAGGTTGGCAACATTTTTATTTGTACTGAGCGCATGCGTGGTGCACGCAAAATCGGATGGAACTAAAAAACTGGATCAAATCTACGCGGAAAGCGACTGTGAGTATAAATAACATAGAGTCTAGAATCGGTTATCTGAAGAAAAATACTTGCTTCCTTCTTCTTGAGGGACGACTGGTCTTCCCCCCGATTGTAGAAATCGTATCGTAATCGTTTGTCAAATGAATAATCCGACCTGTGTAAGGAGTTCATAGATGCCTGCATAACAAAAAGCTTTGTATGAACTCCTTAAACAGTTCGAGTAATAGGTACGCTTCAAGCTGTGAAATGATTACAATTTGCTTAGACAATTGGAGTGTTATGATGAAGGTTGACGCAATCGATTGATATGCTTCGTATATCAATCGTTCTCGACTGCCTCGTTGGTCTAGTGGTTAGCATGTTTGACTGCGGCTGACGAGGTCCCGGGTTCGAGTCCCGGGTCGGGCCATAATAAGTGTTGGGTTTTTCTGACTAGAAATTCTCAGCACTAGCCCGGAGTTAGGAAGTTGGCGGTGTTTCACTCCCGTGCCTCGGAGAGCACGTTAAGCCGTCGGTCCCGGTTATTATCACTAACATGATAATAGTCGTTAAAGCCCGCCAACCCGCATTGGAGCAGCGTGGTGGGTCTAAGCTCTAATTCCCTCTCTCCTATGAGAGTGGAGGCCTGTGCCCAGCAGTGGAACGTTAATGGGCTGTAGTAGTGGTGGTATATCAATCGATTGCGATTGTTAAGCAACGTTGACCCAAGTCGGTAATTGGATGGGTGACCGAATTTGGAAGTCCGAATTTGGCCTTTTTTTTTGGCTAAACAGCTTTTTACTGGCTGGTTAAACTGTCGGTCCCGGTTATTATCGCTAACATGTTCGTTACAAAATCTACTACTGGTTAAGAATGCCTGTTCCTACTGAGAAAAGCCAGCTGGAAACTCAGGAAAATTTTCCTAAAATTATTTCCTAAAACCTGTGTCACAATTACACTTTTTTTTTTCAATGACAGGAAAGGCTTTATTATTAAACTAGCTGATGCCCGCGACTACGTACGCGTGGATTGAGGTATTTTTGTTCCCCGCGGGCACTCTTTAATTTACTGGGATAAAAAGTAGCCTTTGTGTTATTCCAGACTATAATCTATCTCTGTGCCAAATTTCATCCAAATCCAGCAGTTCTGGCGTAATTGAGTAACAAACATCCATCCATCCATACATCCATCTATCCATCCAGACTTTCGCATTTATAATATTAGATAGATATACTAAAATCTAATGCTGCAAGCTTCAAGGGCTGACGGGTACCTTTGGCCCAGGGGCAAGCAGGGGTGGTCTGTTTGATTAGGGTTTTATTTTTATTTTTTGTTAGTAGGTTATGTAAGGATTTGTTTTAAATTATTTTATAGTTAGTTTAATATTTCACAATAGGGATGATGACTATGTCAAAAATAAATTATTTCTTACTGATTATTAAATAGAGGGTCTCCTAAAAGACCTAAAATTCACATCCTGCGTTAGTTTTAAGTTTGATAACCATTTTAAAATATAGATTAAAGAAAATTGAAATTTTATGACGTCACAATGGTGAATTTCATACAACTCCCATACTAGAAGTGCGTTTTTAGGTTTAATAAAAAGTTAGTTGTTTGACTATTGTCACAAATATTATTTTTTCAGCCAAAAAAGTGACAGCTGACAGTCTAAAGTGCGAGGGCATAGAGGGAAGAGTGGCGGATTGTTCGGAATGCTTCACTTGCGACCACGAGGCCGTGGCGCGGCACAGAGATATGAAGCACGATATTACAGAGCTGAAGTAAGCATCTTCTGTTTATCTTCTGCGCATCATCTCACATAGATTGTACCTGCGACCACGAGGCACAGGGCAATATTTACAGAGCTAAAGTAGGCATCGTCTGGGTACCTTCTGTTTATCTTCTGCGTATCATCAGCATAGAAGGAGAGAGTACCTACCTGCGAGTTGCGACCACAAGGCACAGAGCTAGCAAACACGACATTACAGAGCTAAAATAAGAATTTCATAGTCAAAGTCAAAGTATGTTTATTCGAAATGTAAATAATATCTTAAAACGTTAATAAGTTTTAAGTAATATCTTAAAACTAAAGCTTCGAGGGTTCCAATCGCGCTCTGATCTAAGAAGAGCCCACAACAAACTCAGCCGGTTTTTTAAATCATCACCATCTCACAAAACATTGTAAATTGATTAGATCTATAATTAATTATCAATCAAATAAATTAGCCGCTGGAACAATTCTTTCCATGTTTTTTTATCATTTAAATAATCTTACTCGTACCATTGTAATAGAATTTTTCAACACTTATTTGTACAAAAATTATTTCCTATTTTCAGGCTGAACGACGCGAATTGTACATCGAGTGTAATAATTTGCTGTGTGTCTTTAAAGGATCTGAAATTCAGGTGAAAAATCGATTTTTATTTCGTAAGTAAACATACTCAGGGGGAAAACGAAACGTGTTCCGAAGAGGTTGGAAGTAAATAGAGTTCCTAAGTTACTATGTAAGTTGTAACTGGGAATTATAATCATACTACATAGGTACTAATATTATAACCTAGCTGATACCCGCGACTTCATCCGCGTGGAATATGTTTATTTGATTCCCACGGGAACTCCCTAATTTTCTGGGATAAAAAGTAGCCTATGCCACTCTCGGTCCTCAACTATACCCATGCCAAAAATCACGTCGATCCGTTGCTCCGTTGCAGCATGATTGAACAGACAGACAGACACACTTTCGCATGTATAATATTAGTATGGAGGTATGGATGTTGGAAATTTTTCTATTTATATTGACCCCTTGCATAATACTCCCTGCTGAAAAAGGCAGCACTAAATTTAGAGATGGAATTTTAGTTTAGTCAAAGATATTGACTGGACTATTTTTGTTCCTTAAAACTATTTTTTTCTGTTTCTCTCTTTTTGTTTCTCTCTTCTGCTTCTCTGACTCAGTATCGTCACAGAATAATTGGGAGCGATACAAAAAAAGTGTGTGTGTGGTTATGTACGCACGCGAGAAGTTATACTTTTTGATAGCAAATACTAAATATCTTGAATAAAGCTGTTATCAGTTCTCACCCAACATACAGTAAATGTATTTATTTTGTTTTTATTGGTAGGTTTTTTTCTGTAAGACTTATAAGTTGACCAACTAACTTCAGGGTGTCGAATTTGGGTGTCGGTGTGCGCGCGCATCGTATTCATTCTGATATTTTTTCCCTAACGCGCCAAAAGAAGTATAACTTCAAAAATCTTCTGTTTCCTCTGTTTCTAGGGATAGTGACAACGTGGACCGCATCTCGTGTGGCCAAAGCAACCCGGAGGGCTCTCCTCGCGCGCTGAGGGCCAGCATCCGCTCCGTGCTGCAGGGAGAGTACCCCTGGAGGGCTTGGATATATTAGTAAGGGAACTGCTTCTTTTTTTTTTATTGAAAACAATACAATAGATCTTAAAGCTAGCTAACCTTAGCTAACCTAACCTTTTTTTTTTTCTCTTTTTTTTGCTTGAAAAATGCATTTGCGCATCCCGCACAAGGCGGGTATGTGCGGCTCGCAAATGGAAGCAGAATACCCACTAAAAACCAGCAGCACAGTCCGCGTCTAGAAAAAGAGGTCTCAGGGTCCCAAGACGTATTGGATTCGACTGAGCCGTCGCGACGCTGAACCGACCATAGGGTCCTAGACACCTATACTAAGGCGGGAGAAGGTGAGCAAAGCGTCGCCTTCTTCCCCCCTGTCGTCTTCTGCGGATCAGTGGAGCGTTAGTAGCAGTCCAGCTCTCGTTCCCGTTCCGCAGCCTCCTTCAGCTCCATAATTACTATATAAATCATGCCCGGTGGCATAAATGGTGGCAAGAGTGCTGGCTGCATTTTTGCGCTGGACAGCCAGGCTGATCCTTTGCGCAAAAAATGAGCCAGCCCTTCTGTCACCAGTTGAGGCAATCAACCACAGTGAAATAACTCACAATTTTTTTTTTGCCACTAAGACTCCACGGCCCCAGGGTCTCCACGGCAAACGGAACAAATATGTAACTCTATAGGAGAGAGGCATACTTCCGCCGCTTGCCGGTTTTAGCCTTTTCTGCTGCGGCTCCCGGCCTTGATGCTTTCTCCCTGATATGACACGGGGCCAATGTGTCACTGCTTGTTAATTCTTCTTATTTCTTTACCCCACCTCAGAATTTCCTCGCTCCTACTCCTCCATTCATATTCGAGATTGGTTAGAAAGAAAAGCGTGTGTGTGCAATTTGTGAAACGGAAAAACACGGCAGAAGTGAAACTTCAGAAAAGTAGCCTATGTGAAAATATAAATAAATAAATAAAAATAAATAAAATAAACAAATAAAATAACTTGTACCTATTCTATCTCATTCTCTCGCAGGCTAAATCCTAGTATCAATATGTTTGACCCTATTTAGTGTCGCTTTTTCGTTTCATCGAATTTTCATATCACAACGATTCTGAAGAACTTCAATAAAGAAAAACAGTTTATTCGCAGTGAATAAACAAATACATACATACATTCACAAATACATACTAGATACAAATGTAACACTTTCGTCTGTGACAACACCCAGAAACGGTGCTCAGCGATTTGCCCTGCGTCATATTATGTCCATAAATGCATACAATGCAAGAAATAAAATAAATAAATAAATAAATGTTTATTTAGCTTTACACGGAAAAGAAACACAGAAATGAGAAATTATAACTACAGAGTAAATACTTACTAAACTTACTTACTAAAAATACAAGATGTATTTTACAAAACGATTACAAACATAAATTACTCCGTGTAAACGCTAAAAAGGCTGCTACCTCAGCATGTTGCTGCAATACATATAATATATGATAACTGCAGCGCTGATTTTCAGGCAGAGCCTTATGTGGCGTCACGACTAACGACCCAGAAGCGACCAGCGCACACTTTTCTCAAAACACGGTGCTTAAGGTAGGCAACAAAAATAGGATAAAAAATTAGGTGGTAACAGAAAATTTACTTTATATAAACTAAAGAATGTAAAATAATATAATAAGATATACTAGATTCATACATAAGTACAATATTGATAACACAACACATTATACATAACACATAACACATAACGCCTGTAAGACCTGAAACTATCTTCTACGGTCGTGCTTTTTGCTGTTCTAAAAGATGGTTTTTTATTTCGAGCTGGGGGAGGGAGGTCATTCCAAATCTTACAGGCGGCATGCTTAAATGTGCCCCGGAATGCAGCAGTTACGCTGCTGTTAAGACGCTGATTTTCATACAAACTTTCAACCCCTAATTTACCCCTGGGGGGTGGAATTTTGAAAAACCCTTTCTTAGAGGATTCCTACTCTTCACAAAGAACACACCCTCAAAACATTTCTCTACGACCAGCGGTTTAGGCTGCATCTTGATATATCACTCACATTGGTTTACTTAATTAATATATATATATATATATATATATGTATATATATGTTTAGGGTTCCGTACCTCAAAAGGAAAAAGCGGAACCCTTACAGGATCACTTTGTTGTCCGTCCGTCTGCACAGATAAAGGAAAAATTGCGCAAAGCATGAATGAATGAATGAATGAAACACTTGGCTGGTTTTTTTATTCTTTGTAAATGTAACATATATTGTTCTGTTATGTTGTTTATTTTTAATGTTAAGGAAGAGCGGAGCTCTTAAATAAAAGAAGGCTCCAATATTTTATTTGTTGAAACAATGTTGCTTGAGAAAATAAACTACTTATTTTTATTTTTATATCAGACAGTCAGTCAGGACTTTGCATTTTATATATTTATATTACACTAGATACACTAGATGATGCCCGCGACTTCGTCCGCGTGGATTAAGGTTTTTTGATTCCCGCGGGAACTCGTTAATTTTCCGGGATAAAAGTATTATTTGTCCTTCCCCTGGATACAAACTATCCCTATACCAAATTTCATCAAAATCGGTTGAAGAGACAGTTTTTTTTATTCCCGCGGGAACTCCTAAATTTTTCGCCTTTTAGCCTATATCCTTCCTCGGGATACAAACTATCCCGATACTAAATTTCATCAAAATCGGTCGAAAAGATGGGCAGTGAAAGCGTAGCAGACAGACAGACAGACACACTTTCGCATTTATAATATTAGTATGGAAGTATGGATTGCTTGTCTCCAGCTTGCAGAAGCCTGACGAGCCGCTGTGTGCCGCAACCTACGTCAACAAGGAGAGTCGCACACTACTGACGGCCGCGTCTTGTGTCGAGGGCCGCCGAGCCAACTCGCTGAGGGTACACTTCAGCCGCAGCCCATTCTCCGAAGCTTTCGCTGTGAAAAAGATTGACATCCACGAAAAGTATGATAAAGGTAAATGTTTATTTCTAAAAAATGATATGAAATGTGCACATTTCATACCCTGTAAATGAGTTCGAAAGTTAAACTTCCCGGCCTAGGCCAGTTAAGAATGTATGTATTGTCATTACATAAATCATAAGTTTGAATTTGGAATCATTCTTCCTGAATATCTTGTAACTCTTTGGCCTAAGTTTAAATTTGGAACTCTAAGGTATTTACGCGATCAGCACTCACAGCGCAAAAAATAATAATTTTATCTTTATAATATTGAAAGGCGGGAATGAACTACATACCTACCTAATCGTTATAATTTAGGTATTATTTAAAAGTGACGAAAAAATGAGTTCGAGTGAGGATATTATGGATTTAGATTGTACGCCTCCTTTTCTGAGAGCGGAGGCCGAATTTGCTAAAAATAATTTGCTTCCGCCGAAATCCAAAGAAAAGTGAAAAATTCACTTGTTTCATTTTTTAAAAAAGCAATATACACACTTCGACCGGGAGAGCATTTCTGGTCTCGTGTCTAACTAACACTCGACCAGAAAACGAGTACTTCACGGTCTCGCGATGTAATGTACTACTTCATGCAGGACTATTGAATGCGCCCTGGTACATCAGAAATGACGATATTCATCGGGACCTTAATATTTAATTTATTGAAAAACCAAATTTGCCAAAGCCCACCACCATCGGTTAATCCAGCTGCTCGCAGCTGATTGATACGCAGCTTGGTAGACTAACGGCCGGTTTCTGAATTGAGAAGTTCATGTTGAGTCTGTCTCAAAGACTACTTAAGGACTAATTATTAATTAAGCAAATTTTTGTTTCTGAATTGATATTGGGCTGGTTTCTGAATTAAGCATTCAAGCAAAAACAGCAAGCTCCAACTCTCAAACCTTACACAATATCAATTCAGAAACAAAAATTTGCTTAATTAGTCCTTAAGTAGTCTTTAAGACAGACTCAACATGAAATTCTCAATTCAGAAACCGACCGTATGGCTGCAAGAAATATCTAAGAACCTTCTTACAAGCTATACATATCTGATGCATAAAACAGCATCTCAAATGGCCTAGTACTTTTTCGGAAAATTGTAACATATAAATAAAAAACCGGGCAAGTGCGAGTCGGACTCTTGCACGAAGGGTTCCGTACCATTATTAATAAATAATTACCTTTGTTAATGAACCGCAAGACTAACTTTGTTTGTAGAGGTTTATTGTTAATATCAAAAAAACTATGCTAGTTAGAGCATTGGCTATAGTTTTCCTGTAAAATATACGTAAATTCCGATTGACCATAATTATTTCAAATTTTTCGATTGGTAAACTCCGGAGATAAGGGGGGGGGAACGGTATTTTTTTAGACATTTTCCCCGATAAATCAAAAACTATCATAACTAAAAATAATTAAAAATCTGTTTTAGAATGTACAAAGTAAACCCTTTCATATGATACCCCACACAGTACAGTTATCTCACTTTTAAATTTCAAACCCTCAGATTTTCCCCCCTTTTTAAATAAGAACAAAAATAATTTCCAATTTTTTTAAATTCCAGTGTCTTTGGGCCACTAATATACACAACTATTTCAAATTTCATGTCGATAGCTTTGGTAGTTACTGAAATAATCGAGTGTGACGGACGGACAGACGGACAGACGGACAGACAGACGGAGAAAGTCGCACCATAAGGGTTCCATTTTACCATTTTGGTACGGAACCCTAAAAACCACGATTGCAGTGCAGCTTGGTGGAATATGACCCTAAAACATATCTAAGAACCTTCTCAGAATTTATGCCTAATGCAAAAGCACGCATAATAATCGGTCCAGTAGTTTTCTAGGACAATGGTAACAAAAAAGTGCACAAACAAACAAACGCACAACCTCTTAGGGCAAATATATATTATACCGTCTCCGTTAAGTTGTGGGTGAAAACTTGAACTTTTTCATTCAGTGTTGTGAAATAATGTGGCTATTTGTTTTATTAAAATGATGGAGACTGTTGGTGAAGACGTCTTTATTCGGTGGTGTCTTAATTATTAATATCGTCTCTTTACATACTAACAAAATTAACAACGAAACCTTACTTGCTATTGTTAAAATATTATTTCTTAATCTAACCTACTTACATTTTCAATGGACCTTTCTTTCAAATCGATGAGTATGACAACGTACATCGAGTTATTGAGGAGTTGCATCTTTATGTTGAACTGAGTACATTTTACAGTTGATCTGGCAACGGGTTGACAGTTGACACTTGAAGTGAGTGATGGCTGATGTTCTATTGTTACAGAGACCCACGAGAACGACATAGCAGTGCTGAGCGTAGAGCGGGTGCCGCAGTGGACGCAGAGGGCGTGCCTGCCCTTAGAGCCTGTGCTGTTAGGCACCGCCTGCGTGGCCGTCTCTACCAACGACTATAACGTAAGATTACTATTACGAATATTACGTAAGACTATAATTACATAGCAGTGCTAAGCGTTGAGTCGATGCAGAAGTGGACGCAGAGGGCGTGCCAGCCTATAGAACCTGTGCTGCTTTGCACCTCCTGCGTCGCCGTATCCCCTAACGACTATTACGTACGATTATAGTTACGACTATTACGTAAGGTTATAATTACGACTATTACGTAAGACTATAATTACATAGCAGTGCTGAGCGTAGAGCCGATGTAGAAGTGGACGCGGAGGGCGTGCCTGCCCATAGAACCTGTGCTGCTTGGCACCGTCTGCGTCGCCGTCTCTACCAACGACTATTACGTAAGACTATAATTACATAGCAGTGCTAAGCGTAGAGTCGATGCAGAAGTGGACGCAGAGGGCGTGCCTGCCCATAGAACCCGCGCTGCTTTGCACCTCCTGCGTCGCCGTCTCTACCAACGACTATTACGTAAGATTACTATTACGACTATTACGTAAGATTATAATTACGACTATTACGTAAGATCATAACGACATACTCGTAGCAGTGCTGAGCGTAGAGTTGGTGCCGGAATGGACGTAGAGTTATCTTAACGTGGGAGGATCCCAGGCAGGGTCAATTTGGTAATTTTAATTTTAGCATCTTGCCCTGAATAGTCTATATGTTATATGTCTATATATAAGTATGTAGCTTTTGCCCGTGACTACAGACTTCAACTTAATTTTGATACACAGGGGTCTAATTATTTGGCCTACAATCTTGTATAATAATCTAAATGTATAAAATTTCAGCTTGTATAATAATCTCGATTACGCTTGTAATTCCAGCTGAACCAGGTGATACCGCGCCAGTCCAAGTGCATGGAAAATGGCACGCTCCACGATTCGCTGATGTGTACCGCGACCCACAAGGACGACTTCAAACCCGAGTTCGGAGGTGGCGTGTATTGCGTGGCCGAGGTAGGTGTTTCGTCATCTTTAATGCTTTTTAACGTTTAAACTATCGTGAATGATATCTGATATGATATCATTATAACTATACATAACTATCGGATAAACTCATGTGTTATGTCGGAAAATGCCCTCAACACACCTCGCAGAGAGTTGTACGATACGCGGCCCGCAGTCGAGCAGCGACCGCGTCGCGCGAACAGGCTCATGAAACTCTTTAATTTTCCGATAAAAGATAGCCTATGTCCTTCTGCGGGATACAAACTATCCTCATACCAAAGGAGGTAGCGAGCTCCCATATAGTGTTTGACCCAAACTTGAGGTTCACATTCACGCATCAAACTTCTCATACTTTTTATACTAAACCAGACTAACAAAAAAGTTTATGAAAGTCAATCAAATAAAGTTGGGAGAAAAAAGATATTCGTAGTAATAGTTAAAAGTGAGGTTAGATTTCTATTTCATGGTTTTTAAGCCAGATGACTATTGAATAGCTTTGAAAAATCTTTCAGGCACTGCAGATCATTATCTGACTATGTACCAATTAATAGTGATACGCTTTCCTACCTACATAAAAACAAGTTACCTACCTGCTGGGTACTATTGTATCGACCGAATGACACCAACGATGACAAAGTTATTTATGAATATTTTCATTGTGATGATTAAACTATTAATAGCATAATATGTACCTAGTACCTACATTATAAAGTTAGACTGATATTATTTTGCGAAGACTGCTTTATATCCAACTAGTTTTGTTGTTAAATATGAGTACCTACTTACTATAACTAAACTAAGACTAAAACCAAAAATAAATGTGTACCTATTAACTCTAATGAGAACGATATAAATTATTATCTAGGTAAACTATAAAAACCTTTTTATTTTAATCCTATCTACGAAGTTTAGCAATGATAACATTAATAATATATTAGCATGTTAATGATTGTCCTAACAGATAGTTGGATTGAAGTACAAATATGTATGGAAAGAAGTATTTTGTAACAAAAAAAATACACTTAGTTTCTTTATGCTAAGTAGAGTTGTGTAACTGCCTGAATTTCAACTCGAGTTAACGTGTTTTTTCCGACACATCTCTACTACGGTCCAATCAAATGTCATTCACATTTGATTGAGTTGACAGTAATTGACATTTGACACGTTAGTTTCTACTTTTATACTCTGCCGGGTAACCGCGTATCTTTTGCATCAATCATTGATACATCACAATCACCTCCGATTGGCTGAATTTATGGTATTCTTGCTGCGTCAATGGATTTCGTCCAATAGTGGAAGAGTGTTAACCAATCAGAGGGGATTGCGATGTATCAATGATTAATGCAAAAGACACGCGGTCGCCATGCGGGTATCTATACTCCGTATTGTCATTAGAACGACTTTTTTATTGTTTCGTAATAATTTTTATTTTTGATTCCCATCTTCTAAAAATTTGATGTTTACACAGAAAAATACTTTGAAATATATTAAAAAATATAAAATGATTTCTGAATCTGAATGGTTTTTAAATTAGCTGGGTCACACTTCGCCGATCTCCTTTCATCAAAATCGGTTGAACAGATGGGCCGTGCAAGCGTAGCAGACAGACAGACAGACACAGACTTTCGCATTTATAATACATATTATGGATTAGTATGGATGTACGTTTCACTCCGACACCGGAGCATCTTCAGATGTTGACTGGACAATGCTCGATTGTAAAGAATTACTTTATTAATTTAATTGAGTAGTCTTATTTTAAACTTTCTTTAAGCATTGTAAAAAGGTAAATTGTATATGGGCAAAAGTGTCTACAAATTTTTTTTTTTTTACTGACTACAATATTTTTTTCTCCAGCAATCGACTCTACACTCAGTAGTGGGAGTGCATTTGACCACTGCTGAGAATGGGCTAGCGGCTCTCAACACCAACGTATCGCACTTCGTTGATTGGCTCAGCAACAAGTTTGAGATGTATCGAAATATGTAGAACTATAGATTTTATTCTAAAATAAGGAAATTAGTCCCTGAATGAAATACGATATTTTTTTCAAAATACTGACATCGGAATTTTAAAAAAAGTTTATTTTTCTCCAACACAATTATTTTATCACATAAAAGGTTAGAGTCTTCTTTTAAGAGTTAAATTACCCCTGTGGCAGAAGACTCTGCTCTTTTATAATAATAATAATAATAAAAATATATGAAATGGAGAAGAAAAAGTTTTATTTCGTTCAAAACACCACTATAGCAGTTGTTTACATCATATTGTCGCAATGTGACGCAGCCTGATCATATTTTAATTCACCGATTCCCTCAGCTGTATGAGATGCATTTTATACTTAAATATATTCCTGAATGAACTAAATATGATATTTTTTTATCAAATAAATACTTTAAAATGGAGGAGAAAATGTTTAATGTCGTACAAAACCTCCTGAGTACGTCACATTGATGCGATGTAACGTAGCCTAAGCTTACATATGAGTATTTTCATACATCCTTGCAAACTAAGATATGTTTTATTAAATAAAGACTTTAAAATGGAGAAGAAAAAGTTTCATTTCGAAAAAACCTCCCGACCTATGAGTATTTTCATATATCCTTGCAACCAGAGCTTGCAATATCTACCTTTTTAGAAGGTAGATTCACTCGACTATTCAAAAGCACTTTTAATAAGTTTTTTTTTATCCACCTGTTAGGGGTATGGCAGTATTAAACCCACACCCCTGTTCTGTTTCTACACGGCATCGTACCGGAACGCTAAATCGCTTGGCGGCACGTTTTTGCCGGTAGGGTAGTAACTAGCCAGTGGCTAGTAGTCACGGCCAAAGCCTCCCTCCAGGTCAGACCAGGGAAAATTCAGAAATTATAAATTCCCAAATTAGGGTCAATTTCGGGGATCAAAATTCAAAATTCAAATGATTTTTATTCAAATAGACTTTTACAAGTACTTTTGAATCGTCGAGTGAATCTACCACTGGTTCGGAATGACATCCCTACCGAGAAGAACCAGCAAGAAACTCGGCGGTTGCTCTTTTGAAAAATAATAATATCCAATTTCATTAATTTGTAGAATACATTAGGTAACAGCTGTCCTTTAGCATTGCTGGAGCGAGTCAAATCCATGCTCCTTTGTCATTTACGTAATCTTCAACAGTATAATAAGCTTTTTTTAGGAGTATACTTTTAATTCAATTCAATTCAATTCAATTCAATATCATTTATTAAATATAGGTACACTGTAGGTACACTTATTGACGTTAAAAATTACTTACTTAAAAAAACACGATGGTGATAATCAGTTACGGTATCTTAAAACTAAAGCTACGAGGGTTCCAAACGCGCCCTGGTCTGAGAAGAGCCCACAACAAACTCAGCCGGGGGTTTTTTTTTCATTATTACCATCTCACAAATAATCTTAACTAAGGAACTATCAGAGCCATTAGAGCAAATTATTGCCAAGCTTCCTTGTCATTTAAGTAATCCTTCACTTAAGATTTTTCAATGAGTTTACGTTTTACATTAACTTTGAACTTATTCAGAGACTTCTTCAACATGTCTTCTGGGAGCTTATTGTAGAAGCGGACACTGCTTCCCACAAACGAATTGCTAGTTTTCAAAGCCTAGAAGCAGGCATTACAAGTTTATTTTTATTTCTAGTATTGACATTATGACAATCACTTTTCATCTTGAATTTATCAATGTGTTTATGCACGTATACTAAATTTTCAAATATATATTGGTTGTGCACTGTCATAATATTGATTTCTTTAAATTTATCTCTTAGTGACTCTCGTGGTCCCATATTATGTATGGCTCGAACAGCCCTTTTCTGCAGTACAAAAACAGAATTAATATCAGCAGCATTACCCCATAATAATATACCATATGACATAATGCTGTGAAAGTAGCCAAAATAAACTAATCTCGCCGTTTCTATATCTGTCAACTGGCGGATCTTTTTAACCGCGTATGCAGCAGAACTAAGTCTGTTCGATAAGTCATCTATATGATGGCCCCATTGGAGTTTAGCATCTAACGTTATTCCGAGAAAAACAGCGGTATCCACTAAATCTAATTCCTCATGATCAAGCTGTACAGTGGTTTTTACCTGTTTGACATAAGTTAATGTAAATTTGATACAATTTGTCTTTTTACCATTGAGTAGTAGGTTAGCTTCAAACCACTGTACCACTTTAGTGAGAGAATTGTTTACTTCGTCAAGAGTAGTTTCGTAACGATTTATTTTAAACAAAAGTGATGTATCATCAGCAAACAATACTATCCCATGATTCTCCTTGGCAAGGTAAGGAAGATCGTTAATATAAATGAGGAATAGAAAAGGCCCTAAAATTGAACCTTGTGGAACCCCCATTTTTACAATCGATCCGGAAGACCGCTTTCCATTGACGTCTACCTTTTGCATCCTATTTTTTAAGTAGGAATTCATCATATCCAGTGCTACACCCCTAATTCCATAATGGTGCAGTTTTCTGACTAATGTTTCGTGATCAACACAATCAAAAGCCTTGGATAAATCACAGAAAACGCCAAGTGCATCACGTGACTCCTCCCAGGCTTCGAATATATTTTGAATTAACTCAACACCAGCATCGATTGTTGAGCGACCCCGTGTAAATCCAAACTGTTAACTATGTAATAAGTCATTATTACAAAAATGTTTAAGCAATTGAATTAATATTAATTTTTCAAATCTAAATATATAAAAGAAGACACTGACTGACTGACTGACTGACTGACATATCAACGCACAGCCCAAACCGCTGGGTCTAGAGACTTCAAATTTGGCACACAGGTTCCTTATGAGGTCTAGGGGTGCACTAAGAAAGGATTTTTCAAAATTCCCCCCCTAAAGGGGTGAAACGGGGCTCCAAAGTTCGTATTTTACCAAGCTTCAATACTCCTTCACGCCGCAACTACTGAACCAATTTGGCTCAAATTTGGAATGGAGATAAATTGCATCTTGGGTTAACACATAAGCTACTTTTCATCCCGGGAAAATCCATGGTTCCCGTGGGATTAGTTAAAAACCGAAATTCACGCGGAAAAAAATCTTCACGCCGGAAGTACAAGACCGATTTAGCTGAAATTTGGAATGGACATAGATGATATCCTGGGTTAATAAAAAAGCTACTTTTCATCCCGGAAAAATCCATGGTTTTTGCGGGAAAACTGAAAAATTGATATTCACGCATGAAAAATACTACTTTACGCTGCACTTACTGACCTGATATGACTGAAATTCGGAAAGGAGATAGATTTTATCCTGGATTGATACATAGGCTACTTTTCATCCCGGAAAATTTCATGGTATATCAAAGAAGATACTGACTCACGCTCTCACTGACATATCAACGCACAGCCCAAACCGCTGGGTCTAGAGACTTCAAATTTGGCACACAGGTTCCTTATGAGGTCTAGGGGTGCACTAAGAAAGGATTTTTCAAAATTCCCCCCCTAAAGGGGTGAAACGGGGCTCCAAAGTTCGTATTTTACCAAGCTTCAATACTCCTTCACGCCGCAACTACTGAACCGATTTGGCTCAAATTTGGAATGGAGATAAATTGCATCTTGGGTTAACACATAAGCTACTTTTCATCCCGGGAAAATCCATGGTTCCCGTGGGATTAGTTAAAAACCGAAATTCACGCGGAAAAAAATCTTCACGCCGGAAGTACAAGACCGATTTAGCTGAAATTTGGAATGGACATAGATGATATCCTGGGTTAATAAAAAAGCTACTTTTCATCCCGGAAAAATCCATGGTTTTTGCGGGAAAACTGAAAAATTGATTTTCACGCGTGAAAAATACTGCTTTACGCTGCACTTACTGACCTGATATGACTGAAATTCGGAAAGGAGATAGATTTTATCCTGGATTGATACATAGGCTACTTTTCATCCCGGAAAATTTCATGGTATATCAAAGAAGATACTGACTCACGCTCTCACTGACATATCAACGCACAGCCCAAACCCCTGGGTCTAGAGACTTCAAATTTGGCACACAGATTCATTATGAGGTCTAGGGGTGCACTAAGAAAGGATTTTTCAAAATTCCCCCCTTAAGGGGTGAAACGGGGCTCCAAAGTTCGTATTTTACCAAGCTTCGATACTCCTTCACGCCGCAACTACTGAACCGATTTGGCTCAAATTTGGAATGGCGATAAATTGCATCTTGGGTTAACACATAAGCTACTTTTCATCCCGGGAAAATCCATGGTTCCCGTGAGAATAGGGAAAACTAAAATTTACGCGGGCGAAGCCGCGGGTATCTGCTAGTATTTTACTAAAAGTGGGTAGTACAGATATAGGTCTAAAGTTAGCGGGGTCATTGGTACTACCTGATTTGAACAGAGGAATTATTTTACTGTGCTTCATTAAGTCAGGAAACTCACCACAATCAATACAATTATTAAATATTAAAGCTAACTCGGGTGCAACGATATCAATCAATGATTTTACAACGTTAACGGAAATGCCCCACAAATCATTTGTCTTCTTATTGTTAATTAATTTGAAAGCTTTAATAACGTCAGAGCAGTTAACGTGACAGAATTTGAAAACGTTATTACATTCAGCCACGTTATCCTCCAGTAAAGTAATGGACTTCTTAAACTTGTGTAAAGGCAAGTTTAAGATAGGTTGTGGAATTTTGTTTTTTTGTTATCGTGATCGGATCGAACCCGGGGCCTCCGCACTTTAATACAACAACACTCAACACTGCGTCACGGAGGTCGTCAAACACTAACTCTTCAGAACTTGTAGTTCTTGTGTACTTGTAGAGTCGATAGAACATACTAAGAGAAGTGTCCTTATGCATGTTCTGGCACGTACTTAAACCAGTTATTTGAAATCAGTAAAAAAGCTAATACAAAAGCCATTAACACATCGAATGCCCAAAGGCTTTCTTGCTCATACTCTGAATGGGAGGTCAACAGCGTTAATGCATTAAGAAAAACTATTTTCTCACTTTCATATAGCCACTTACTCTATTTAGAAAACGATTTGCCCTAATGATAGAGTAACATAAACATAAAACGATATTTTTATGTGTTAACTAGACTAGGACACCGACATCGGCTAAGAACAGGTACTCAAGCTGTCAAAATATGTCAATGGCAAAAACCGGTCTTTTAACCAAATTTATAACAAAATCTTCTTTGGTCTTTTCTATAACAAAACTCCACAACCTATTTTAAAGTTGCTTTAGATATGTCACCGTAAGATTGTAAAAACCGTTAGATTATAATGTAACTCGCGATATTGTAAACTGTCGAAAGATTACAATATAACGCACTGTTAGGTATATTAACTCGACAAAACCTAGGTGCACTACCTGGTTATTTATGTCGAACCCTAACCTAACCTACCAGAAAGAGACAAGAAAACGTAAATACAATGAATATTTAAAAAATTGTCACTTAGAACATTGAACGGTTAGTTAATCTACAATATCGAGAGTTAGATTATAATCTAACGGTTTTTACAATCTTACGGTGACAGATACACTACTAAGATATATTCATTAAAAGTATGCTCCTGAAAAAAGCTTATTAAACTGTTGGAGATTACGTAACTAAATGATAGAGTAGCATGGATTTGACTCGCTCCAGCAATGCTAACACGGTTACATGTGTACACATTGATATTTAAATAGTTATTGTAAATGAATTATTTAAAACTAGCGAATGCCCGCGACTTCGCCTGCGTGGTTTGATATTTTTTGGTTCCCGCGGGAACTCATTAATTTTCCGGGATAAAAATCGCCTATGTGCTATTCCAGACTATAATCCATCTCTTTGCCGTTCAGCCGTTGGGGCGTGATTGAGTAACAAACATCCATATATCCATCCATACATCCATCCAAACTTTCGCATTTATAATATTAGTAAGAAGAGCAATCACCGAGTTTCTTGCTGGTTCTTCTCGGTAGGAATATCATTACAAACCTGTGGTAGATTCACTCGACGATTCAAAAGCACTAGTAATAAGTTTATTTGAATAAAAAAAAATGAAACTTTATTAATACTTGAGAATATGTTCTTAGCTGATATCGGTGTCCTAGTCAAGTTAATACTGGCCCAAGATGATGGCTGCGACTTCGTCCGCGTGGATTTAGGAATATCTCGGAACTCTTTAATTTTCCAGTAGAAATAAAAAAGAAGTCATTTTTTTCATTTTTAAACATTTAATAATATTCTGGCACATTTCCCAATTCTTTGACTTGGAATGATTATTCTTTCGATTCTTAAGTCTTTTCTGTTTCAAAATCTACTAGACCTTCCTTGTCCTGAGAATCTTCAATTTCGGGTCCCTTTTTAAAATTAGGTTCCGATTTGATTTGGGCGTTTTCCACAATTACCTTTATATTGTTCTGCAGCTTTTCTTTATCTGTAAAGCAATAGTAGATTGTATTTTAGGGGAGCAAAATAATATTTTTACGGCGAGGGCGTTTTTTTGAATCCAGAGCGAAGTGAGGGATTCAAAGTACGTCGCCCGAGCCCAAAAATTTGGGCCCGAATGATACACTCTACTTTTCATCACCCTCTATGAGAAAATAAAACTACAAATCCATCAGACATCCTCTTCAGATACGCTATTAATTTCGAATATGTGTCCAGTTTTACGTCGTTATTAGAACTGACTGTTGATTTTAGCATTGAGTAGGTACTCCAAAGAGTGGAAGGTTGTTTAGTTTTGGCTAAGTACTGGAAGTAGGCCAAAACACAGATTCTGAACAATTCTTGGTGCCTCTTGCATTTCTCCATTCAATGAAATTACCATAGGCTTTCATATATTTCTCCCGGGATTTTGCAAGTAATAGTAATAGAAGAATAGTAATTTCTTGCGTCAGTTCTAATACTTTCAGGGTTAATTCTATACTTGCACTGTCATTTGAAGAACTCATTTTTCAAAATAAAACCATGAATTTTTAATAATCCGTGAAAATATACGAAAACGCGGCCTGTAGTTCGCGCATTTTTAATTTGGTTTCCTTTTTTTTATTAAAAAAAAAAAGAAACCAAATAAAAGCCGGCGGCGCGACTATGAGCCGTCGTACCGATTTGTTTAGCGCTGAACACGATGTTCCAAATTCAAAAAGTGCGCGGAAAAGATAATTCCGGCGCACTTTTTGTAATAAAGAGGATTAAAAACTCATTTCTGCCCGCTAAAAGTTTCTTATAGAAAACACCACCTTTGGGTGCACTTAAAGGCGAACCAAGTCGTCCTTTTTGAATAGATGGGATGAAAAACTTATTCTAAAACTTTATTTACTTACTAAAAAGAAAAAAAGTTGGGTAAAATCGGCGTAGGTACATTGTTTTCCAGAATTTGTTAGTAAAACCAAAAATTGGAAAACCTTGTACAATTTTTTCAACATACATTAGGTACTCCTAACTAACTGGGTGAAATAGTCTAACTCTAAGCTATCAAATCTAATTTAATTATTTTAGATTCTTCGTTTTGCAAATAAAATAAAATAATGAAAAACTGCAGATATAAATTGCAGCACTTTTTTTGAAATTTATGTCTAAAACTGAGGGGCTTTTTAATATATTAAAATAGATTTTTATTATTTGAATAAATAAAAATCTATTTTGGAATTTGCAAAACCGTGTCAAAATATTATTATGTACCCCATTTAATCTGGTAGACCTGTTATAAATTTTGACCCCCCAAATGAAGTCTGCCAATCCCCACTTGGCCAGCGTGGCCAAACTCCATCGATGGATTGTATAAGAAAAAAAAAATTGGCAGTCAGAGAGGGACTGCCGATAGAAGTGAAAACGAAATTTTTTGTAATTTTTTTTTAAATAAAAATTATTAAAAATAACACTAAGGCATTAAAGTTTAATTTCGAATGTGGTATATTTATATGCTCGCGAGCCTGTCGCTGTTCGCGAGCATATCGGTCACGGTCACGCGAATCTACATTTTCACCCCCTACCAAAAAGTGCTAAACGCGCCTAAAGAAGTTTTCACTTCAATAATTCCTTTTTTGATGATGAAGCTTCACAGTTTCTTATACCTGGTAGACAATCGGAAGGGCAAGGGCATATGGTAGATACATCTGGAGTCGTGATGCGGATGTTAGCGTAAGAGTGCTTCAACACAAACTTTTCGCTGTCGCAACCGCATTTGCCGCACGATTTGTATCGCCTCACCACTTCCTTTGTACTATGGAATCCTGAAATATTTAAAGAGAGCTGGCTTTGTCATCATCAAACCCAAAGATTCCGAGTTTCAGAAGATGGGGTTGCTTTAGAAAACGTGAGCATAATTTCATTTAAATGAGGGTGAAGGGATGGAGGTGAATCGATCATGGGGCCCATATTTTTTAAGTAGCTTAGGTTTGGTATATTAACTCAAACGAACCTAAGTGCTTGGCCTGTGCCATTGAAAAAACATGATTTTCATATCAAAAATCCAGATATCCCAGAATATCATTTATGTGCAGTAGAAACTGTTGTGGAGGGAACAGACGCCCTGAGTGATACCAGCATAAATAACCATTGGGCTAGTTGAGCTGTGAACGACAACCGAAATGATCTTTCTATCAGAAAGTCAGATATCGATTTGGAGACACAATTAAAAATGCCGGGAGCTTACTGAGGAGACCAGACCAGCCAGACCGAGTCAAATGCCTTTGAGCAGTCCATAAACATTTGCAGTACCGGAGGAACCGGCAATGCGTTGCCGGCTTTTGAGGAATTTGTCCGCCCCTTGAATAGCCCTTATTGGAGTTTTGAGGGAACATAGAAGTTGGAAGCTGGTTCCATATACGTAGGTACACTGCAGGAAAGACCTGCAATAACATACTGTGCCGCACACTGGTGGAATTGGGACCTTTTTGTAGATGAAGAGTAGAGTATAAACAATTTGAATAAAGATCTTTTGTCTTTGAATTTGTATAAATACCTGGTGGGTTCTTGCTAAAACTTTGTTGCATTTCACGACTCCCTTGCCCCTCACCAACTGGCCAACCCGTGCCCTTTTTCCTCCCACTCAAAGCACCAAAGACCTTTTTGACAGACGCTGTAAACCCTTTTTTAGCTTCAGGCGGGCTTAGGATGGAGCACAGGCATTCATCCGCAGGTCCAGACCCTTCTTTGAGTCTTTGAAGGGATTCTTCGTCCAATTTCTTTATTTTAGCGTAATACGACATATTTTTAGATTATGTGGATTTAAGCCATATAGCTACTTTATTGTATTACTGTGCTTTAAGCCAGCTTTAATGCATGATTTTAGCAATTATAATACTTGCCAGGCTTTTAGGTTTGAGCCATGTTTGAGCAGATTTGGGTTTCACAATCCACATAATTTTTTAAGCCTCGCTTAAGCCAGGTTTAAGCATGTTTTAAGAGGAAACACTTATCAGTTTGTTGGGTTTCAGCCATGCTTGAGCAGGTATTAGTTCCACATCCATTTAAATAAGCTGTTTTCAAGTTTTATGTTTTATTATATAACGGAATTCAACTTCATGAGACTTCAGTTCGGACTTGATGTTATTTTGGAAGTCCCATTAAAAGATTTCAGACAAGTTTCATTTATATTTTTATAGTTTTCATCTGAAAGAACTATTCTGAAATAACTTTGTAAATAAATATAATATTTTTGACAATCAAGTGGGTAATAAAGACCACAGACTACAATGATTGATTTTCACTATCAAAGAAGACAAAAATACCGTTAGATTATAATCTATCTTCGCGTGATTGTAAACTGACGAAAGATTGTGAACTTATTTTTCTTTTTTTTATCAACTACAAGTTAGCCCTTGACTGCGATCACACCTGATGGAAAGTGATGATGCAGTCTATGATGGTAGCGGGCTAACCTGTTAGAGGTATGGCAGTTATATTAAACCCGTATCCCCTAATCGTTTTCTACACGGCATCGTACCGGAACGCTAAATCGCTTGGCGGCACGTTTTTGCCGGCAGGGTGGTACTTAACTAGTCACGGCCGAAACCTCCCACCAGGCAAGACCAGGGTAAATTGAGAAATTATAAATTCCCAAATAGAGTAAATTTGGCCGCGGTGAGCTTACACGAAATGAACGGGAAAATATTGAAAAGTATTAAAATATTGACTCCTTTCTTAGGATATCAATTAACTTTAGTAGCAATGTTGCACTTTTATAATAGAAAATGCAAGGAAAATGGCGTCGGTCGGTGAAAACGACAGCTTGAAATAGATTTAAATACAAATTATAAATGTATAACTTTAGAAACCGCAAGATCGATCAAATACCTCTTTAACTCAGTGTTAAAAATAGGATACTTAGATAGATTTATGTAGTTAATTAGTTCTCTCTCTGCGTCGTATTCCTCATTACTAAGGGTCGTGACCCCTTTCCATTAGTCAAATAATGGTAAGAGTTTTCTTGGGATAATAATGCGGTGGGTTCCCACGACCTTCTGCATACGACTCGACTGAGAGTATTAAAACTCTTAGGTTTTTGTCACGATTATTATCAGATGTTAGTGATAATAACCGGGGCCGATGGTTTAACGTGCTCTCCGATGCACGGAGGACTTCTACTGTTCCATCTAAATGCTACAGTCTAGATAAGGTAAATACTTAGTTAAGTAACTAATACTAACTTTTAACAGTTTTGTTTGTTAGGATTAAGTTCAAAAGTGCGTAGCGCATGTCTTTTGATAGGAGTTAGGACTTTTAGAGGGTTCCTAAGTTACTAAGAAAACAAAGGATTTTCACTGCGTAAGTATCTCCTTACAGTGGGTCGACGCCCATATAAATAGCAGATCAACCTACCTACTACACCTACCTGGACCTTCGTATACTTACACCTCCATCCACCTCTTCACCTCTCTCTGTTATCAACCCACTAGACGATCCCCGCGACGTTGTCCGTGTGGATTGATCATTGAGGTTTCTTTGGTTCCCGCGAGAACTCTTTAATTTTCTTGAATAAAAAGTACCCTATATTGTGTTAATCCAGGGTAAAATCTATCTCCATTCCAGCCAAATCCATCCAGTAGTTTTTGCGTGAAAGAGTAACAAACATACATAGGTACATACAAACTTTCGCGTAAAATATTTGTGTGCTATGATGAAGTGTGATTGCCAACTCAATACTGAGCTCGAGTCTTCTCTAAGAATGGTAAGGCTTTGGCCATAGTTCACCACACTGGCCAAGTGCAAATTGACAGACTTCACACACCTTCGAGAACACCTTCGAAGAACTCTCGCGGGCATGCAGGTTTCCTCACGATATTTTCCTTCACCGTTTGAAGCAAGTAATATTTAATTTATTAAAACGCACATACTCGTAACTTCCAAAAGTTGGAGGTGCGTGCCCGGGGATCGAACCCGTGACCCCGTACAGGAGTTCGGGTATCTTAACCACCAGGCTACCAGCCTAGCATCGCTTTTTTGTGCAATAATGACTAATATAAAAGAGTTAATAATAAAAGAGTTTTTGGTCTTCGGCTTATTTAATTAATTTTTAAGTTTTAGTTAAATTTTCTAAATTGAGAGAATCAGTCATCTGTCAGAGCATAACATTTGACAAGTGACAGTGTAACGTTCCGTTACTACTGAGAATTCTGCCATTTTACACGTCACCGTCATTTAACTGGTAAAAATTACCGTTTTTTCTTAGATTGTGCTATTTTCTTTTTGAAAACTTCGTAAATGTACCTAATTAAATCTATCTAATATCGGTCTTAGTTACCGATAAGACTCCCACTACCAACTGGACAGTTAGGGCCTTTTGTAAAGACTTACTTAAGTCCAGTAAGACAAACTTTTTTTTTGTATCCACATACAAGCCCTTGACTGCGATCTCACCTGATAATGCAGCCTAAAGGTACAGATAGACATGCTACTAAAAAAGTATGCTGATAAGCATGCGTACAACGAGTATGCTCTTTAGCTATGTACATTTGTTTAAAAAAAGCATGCTCGTTTTAATAATTTACCTAGATCGATAATAGCATGCTCATAGGCAAACCTGTTCAGACGCACTTAGAGCACGCCCCCTTCCACCCACGCAGCAGGTAGCATGCGCGAAAATCGAACAGCGGTCGATAATAATAAGCGTGCTAATTTCTAGCAACGCTTTGACATACAAACTAAAGTAGCATTTGCTCATCAATGGTATGCTTTCGTGCTAGTAATGAGCATGTCTATCTGTACCTTAAGTTTACCGTCGCTTCAGGGAAGCCAGATCCAGAATCCCTACTGCTTCATAATAGGGATGATGACAATTCAATCAAATCAGCAACTCTTTATTAAACTTAAAAACACACTTCTAAGTATGGAAGTTGTGTGAATTCACAGTTCCACGTCATCAAATTTCAACACACTTTTTTTCTTTAATCTATATTTTAAAATGGTTATCAAACTTAAAACTAACCGAGGATGTGAAGTTTAGGTCTTTTGGAAGACCCTCTATTTAATAATCAGTTAGAAATAATTTATTTTCGATAAAGGCATCATCCTTATTTTAATAGATGATGCCCGCTTCTTCGTCAGCGTGGAGTAAGATTTTTTGATTTCCGCGGAAACTCTTTAATTTTCCGGGATAAAAAGTAGCCTATGTCCTTTCCTTGGATACCTACCTCTGTACCAATTTTCATAATTGGTTGAACAGACGAGCCGTTAAAGCGTAGCAGTCAGACGGACAGACAGACACACTTTCGCATTATTATGGATTTTCATGTGTGTTTATTTTATTTTAAGATTTTTTTATTTTATATGTTATATCATTATGTATATATTTCTATGGGCCTAGTTGCCTGGTTTAAAAAACAAATAAATAAAATAATAACTGTAGTAAACATCATCTTTTTCATTATTTTATGGAGATCGTCAATTTTTCGCATTATTTCACGGATATTGAAATTTGGGAGGCGTCATTCTCCTGAATTTAACACGATATAGGGGAACAGTTGCGCAGCACACTCACAATCACCATGCTTTGATACGGACTTAAATAATCCAATATGCATACTTATCCATACTAATATTATAAGTGCACTGCATTAATATGGACACTGCCATGATTAGGCCACAGACGAATTTAGAACATAAATGAGGTACCACATGATAGTGGCGCCAACTTTTTTAACAGTTTTAATTGTTTTATTACAGTTTTAATATTGTTTTTAATACTTATTTTAAAATGTGATAAGCGATATAGTAGTTTAGTTAATTAATGTATAATATTAAGGGATAGTGTTTGTAAGCATAGTTTTAAATCTAAGTAAGTAGTTAATTAATTAAATTTATCAGCAGTGATCAGGTTGGCGGGCCGCCCGGGCCGGTCCGGGGCGTCGAAAACTATTTTTAGGGATCGGCTGAAAATCAGCGCTGTTATGGTGTTTCTACACCATAACAGCATTACGCTGAGCTGATGCCCTTTTTGGAGTTATCTTGTCACAGTATAGTTCATAAGTTTTTTACTAGTAGGTACTTAAAGTTTCTGTTTGTATTTTCTCTGTGTCTGGAAATTCCAAATAAAGATTTTATTTATTTATTTATTTATGAATCTGGTTTGTGGTTGCGGGCACTCCCTTCTCCCAACACTGGCACGCTTATTGATTCGTCCACTTTCCGGATAGGCGTCGCCCTTCGTTTGGGAGCACCTTGTTGTGCACCACACCGCTGTCACTGTGGTGTTGTCGTCGACCAGCTCGGTCACCACGGTCTTTCCTGCGCGAGGAGCGCAGGTAGGATTCCCCGACACGCCAGCCTTAATTATATCATCCGCCGTGCCCTTACCACTGCTAATTGTGCGGCCGTTCTTGAACCGAACGGTCTAGTGCGTAGTGATGGTAAGAGACCGGACGGAATGACCCTGATTCCATGGAAAATGGGGAGGCCTTTAGTGTGGGATGTGACTTGTGTCGACACACTTGCACCGTCCCATCTTCCTGGAACCCAAATTGGAGCTGGTGCAGCGGCTGAATCCGGTGAAAACCTCAAAAGGCGAAAATATGTATCCCTGGACAGTGGTTACATATTTGAGCCTATTGGGGTCGAAACTATGGGACCGTGGGGACCGGGAGCAAAGAAAGTTTTTAAAGAAATTTCTCTACGCCTGGTCGATGCAACGTGTGACCAAAATGCTGGCCTCTACTTTGCCCAGAGAATTAGTATTGCGATACAACGAGGCAATGGGGCTAGCATTTTGGGAACAATTCCCTCTGACAGTGGTCTACTAGATTAATTTGTTTTAACATTTTATTTTAATTTAATGTAATAGTTATTATTTACCTATTTTGTGTATAATTCAAATAAATAGTTATTTAATTAGTATTTATTCATTTATTTATTTATTTATTTAAGTGCATCATCACCACTTACCTTCAGGTGATATCGCAGTCGAGGGATAACTTATAGTTTGAAGTGAAACTTCTTATAGAATCGTTGTGATTTGAAAATTCGATTCGATGAAACGTAATAAGCGACACCAAAAAGAAAAAAACATATGCATAATAGGATTTAGTCTGCGAGAGAATGAGATAGAATACAAGTTATATTTATCTCATTCTCTCGTAGGCTACTTTTCTGAAGTGAAGTTTAAGAGGTGAAGTGAAGTTTCACTTCTGCCGTGTGAGACACACACACTTTTTACCATTGAAAATATATGTAGTTATCAGATGCAAATCGCCTGAGATGTACTTTTGGCCATAGCTCCGAGGATTTTGGGAGAATCGAGATGGGAAATTGTACTAAGAGTTGAGGAATTTATCGAAACACGTGTGAGCGTTTGAATTTTAAAAATCGGGTGGTAACTTTTTCGGTATTTTGAATAATGTAAAAAAGTCGGGTTTTTTGGGGGGTGTTTGTTTCATCATCCATCATCATCACTACAGCCTATTAACGTCCCACTGCTGGGCACAGGCCTCCACTCTCATAGGAGAGCGGGAATTAGAGCTTAGACCCACCACGCTGCACCAATGCGGGTTGGCGGGCTTTAACGATTATTATCATGTTAGTGATAATAACCGGGACCGACGGCTTAACGTGCTCTCCGAGGCACGGGGGTGAAACACCGCCAACTTCCAACTCCGGGCTGGCACTGAGAATTTCTTAATTGAAAAACCCAATACCTAACTTTTATGCCCGACCGGGAATCGAACCCAGGACCTCGTGATCCGCAGTCGACTATGCTAACCACTAGACCAACGAGGCGGGTGTTTGTTTACTAAATTGTAAAGAATTCTAGGGTTTTCGTTTAGCTACCAAATGGAGGTAACATTTTGAAAATCGGTTAATAATTACTACCCGATTGACCTGTAGGTCCTTTAGAATTAGATTTGGAATTGTAGAAAAACGGGTAGGTATTTCCCCGTAGCTTCTATGAGTATTGACCGATCGTCATGGTAATGGTGTTAAAAGATGCGGATGCAGGCGAGAAGTGCATTCGAGTTGGGATTTTGAAAATCGCTTAGTAATTTTTTAATAATTTTGAAAAAGAGATTTATATTTCAGAATTTATTTTCGTAATTTTTAGGGTTCCGTACCTCAAAAGGAAAAAACGGAACCCTTATAGGATCACTTCGTTGTCCGTCCGTCTGTGTGTCAAGACCCTTTTTCTCAGGAACGCATGGAGGTATCAAGCTGAAATTCATATCACATACTCAGGTTTACGGTTCCTTGGAGCTGTGAAAAAATCAAGCTTCTAAGCCAGCGGTCGGCAACACGCGGCCCGCGGGCCGTGTGCGGCCCGCGGACCGCGTTCTTGCACTCGCAAGGGAATCAAAATCTACAGGGTACTTCCCGTGAACTCAGAATCTTGAAACTTGGTCCGAAGCAACGTCTTATAGCACAGATATAGGAAGAATTGCGAAAAACATAAATTTTTAGTTACATCATATAATAAAAATATTTTTAATAATTTTAAATTTAGTACCCCTTTCCGCCTGAACGCGTAGAGGTATTAAATAAAAATTAAAATAGATAAGTGGAATAAAAATACTATAACTTTTGAAGGTTTAAAGGTTTGTACGGAATCCTCGGTGCGCGAGTCCGACTCGCACTTGGCCGGTTATTTTGTATTCATTTTCAATATTCTGATTCTTGCGGGGACCGCTAAATCTGTGAATTTTTTGTTATATCAGCCATATAGCGTTCCTGTACGAAGTCGTGTAGAAACAGATTAGGGGTAAGGGGTAAATATAACTGCCATACCCCTAACAGGTAAGCCCGCTTCCATCTTAGACTGCATCATCTTACCACTGGGCGAGATAGCAGTCAAGGGCCAACTTGTAGTGGAATTTAAAAAAAATAGTAGACTCGTTGGTCTAGTGGCATGTTCAACTGCGGATGGAGGTCCCGGGTTCGATTCCTGGGACGGGCTATTAAGTATTGGGTTTTTTCCGACAAGAAATGCCACTACCCTAGAAATAACGATAGGTAGTTTTATTTTATTTAAAGAGAAATATAATACAAAAGTAATACGATGAAGGAATCCCACAAAAATAAACTTTAAAAAGTTTTTCACAATTTGTTTTACAGGTTACGAGTAGGTGTATAATTTCATTCAATGCGCACTTTTTCATAAATATTTTTATTATTATAGCTTTTATTTAACTTGCAACGTTTGTGGGTTTGTTTATTCATAGGGATGTATGTGAGTATCTTTATTCCACCACTAGCTAATGCCCGCGACTTCGTCTGCGTGGTTTGAGGTTTTTTGGTTCCCGCGGGAACTCTTTAATTTTCGGGATAAAAAGTAGCCTATGTGCTATTCCAGACTATTATCTATCACTGTGCCAAATTTCATCCAGATCCGTTCAGCCGTTCGGGCGTGATTGAATAACAAACATCCATCCATACATCCATCCATACATCCATCCATACATCCATCCATCCAAACTTTCGCATTTATAATATTTATTTGATAACTTCTAAATACCTGAACAGATTTGGATGTATGGGATGGATTTGGATATGTCACCGTAAGATTGTAATCTAACGCTTTTTTTTCGATAGATTGTAAACAGTCAAAAGATTGTGAACCTTTCAATGTTTTAAGTGTCAATTTTTGAAATATTCATTGTATTTACGTTTTCTTGTCTCTTTCTTGTAGGTCAGGTTAGGGTTCGATATAAATTGCGGCCGGGCACTTAGGTTCTCTCGGGTTAATAAACCTAACAGATTACAATCTACCGAAAAATAATCCGTTATATTGTAATCATTCGACAGTTTACAATTTCGCGAGTTAGATTATAATCTATTTCCAGGATAAAAAAATCCTTGCTTAGGATACAACCAAATAAGACCAAATCGGTTGAACGATTGACCGTGAAAACATAGCAGACAGACAGACAGTGTTTGCGTGGATTGAAGTATTTTGGTGTCCGCGGGAACTTTTAAATTTTCCGGGAGAATTAGCAGCCTATGATATTCGCTGGGATGTAATCTATCTTTGAGGTACCAAAAGTCTAAATCGGTTGAACATACGGACAGACATACTGACTTTCACATTTACCATACTCACTACGACGTAGCAGTGTCTACGGCGTAGCAGAGTTTTTAAAGAAAGCATCTACGTCGGTCTAGTGGTTAAGTGGAATGTACGACTGCGGTTCGATTCCCAGGTCTAGCAAACTATAGTAAAAACAACCCTGTCATGAAATATTGTGTGGAGATGGTCTTATAATTTGGAGGTCCCGGGTTCGATACCCGGAGTTAGGAAATTGTTTCACCCCCGTGCCTCGGTGAGCCCGTATAGCCGTATAGCCCGTATAGCATATGGCTGTATAGCCATCGGTCCTGCGCCTGATCTCTCTCCGGTCGTGACGGATTTTCCGTCCCATCGGGCTGAGACTAAAGAAACAGAGAGTGCACCTGAGTATGCGCGTACTACTCATTCTATACTTGTTCACTATAAAATCTCCCCCGCAGATGGCTAATTTCTCTGGATATAGGGCACCGTGGCTGAAATTCGGTCGGGAGGACATTATTTTTTTTAATTACTAGCTGATACAACCGCAACTTGTCCGAGAGGAATAAGTTTTTTTTAATTCCTACGGGTAGGTACTCCTTAATTTTCCGGAATAAATCGTAGCCTGTGTCACTCTCCAGGTCCTCAACTATAACTTATGCAAAAAATCACGTCGATCCGTGGTTTTTTTGCGGCGTGATTGAAGGACAAACCTACAAACAAACACACTTCCGCATTTATAATATTAGTAAGTATAGATTATTAATTAGTAACTAGCCACGGCCGAAGCGTCGCACCAGACGAAATTGCACCGTGCCATCAAACCTACCGTATAAAAGACCACTTTACACCTAGAGGTATTCTCTTCTAGTTGACCTTTGGTAGCGGGGACGGGGTTGAAAGACAGTGCATATGTCACCGTAAGATTGTAAAAACCGTTAGATTATAATCTAACTCGCGATATTGTAAACTGTCGAAAGATTGTGAACCGTTCAATGTTCTAAGTGACAATTTTTTAAATATTCATTGTATTTACGTTTTCTTGTCTCTTTCTGGTAGGTTAGGTTAGGTTAGGGTTCGACATAAATAACCATGTAGAGCCGCAGGCCGGGCACTTAGGTTTTATCGGGTTAATATACTTAACAGATTACAATCTACCGAAAAACAATGCGTTATATTGTAATCTTTCGACAGTTTACAATATCGCGAGTTAGATTATAATCTAACGGATTTTACAATCTTACGGTGACACATATAATATACAGAGAAAAGTTGGGGAAAGAAGAAACATATTTAGGTAGTAGGTAAAGAAATATATGTAGGTAGTTTATTTAGTTTAGAACTGTCTTTTTTCCTTGGAATATTTTGGCTACTATTACTGTTGATGGGTTATTGCAGTTAATAAGGTATAAAAACGTACTCACAAGTGCGTAGGAATAGTGCGGGGTGGTAAGGGCGAAACTGTATTCTGCTCTGTGAACAGCGGGACGCGGGCTTGGGCACACGGCATGAGTGGAGACGACGTGTGAGAAAAATAATTAAATGAATGTAAATCCTACTTTTTTAAATATTATAATTATTGGAAAGTTTGAATCACATAATATTATCATATCATATTTCGTATATCTAAATTACGCCGTAATTATATAATTTTGTACGCCGAACGGCTAATATGTTTGGACTCTGTAACTAAATTAACCATCTTATTATATGTACACATATTATGTATTAAGGTTCAGGATCTGAATCTGATGGATGGGTGTTTGTTACTCAATCACGCCAGAACGGCTGGACTGATTTGGATTAAATTTGGCACAGAGATAGATTATATTCTGGAATAACATATTAGAAGCTTTTCATCTCGGAAAATTAAAGAGTTCCTGTGGGAGCCAAAAAACCTCAATCCGCGAGGACGAAGTCGCGAACATCAGCTAGTAATAGAAATGTGAAAGTTTGGATGTTTGTTTTGTAAGTTTGTAATGGATGTTTATTACTTCTTCAATTTCTTCTTCCCAACGAATGAACCAATTTGGTTAAATATATATAGCCTATACCCTATCACACTAATATTATAAATGCGAAAGTGTGTATGTTTCTTGGTTTGTCCTTCAATCACGCCGCAACGGAGCAACGGATCGACCTGATTTTTGGCGTGGGTAGTGTTGAGAACTTGGAGGGTGACATAGGCTATTTTTTATCCCGGAAAATTAAGGAATTCCTGCGGGAATCAAAAAAACTTAAACCACGCGGACGGAGTCGCGGGCATCAGCTAGTAAAATATAAAATATGATTGGAAATTAATAATTTACACACACATAATTTCTGTGTCAATTATTAATTACACAATTAATAATTGACACAGAAAAAAGGCTAAAATCTGAAATCTGAAAATGAAAGAGTTCAAGCGGGAATTAAAAAACTTTAATCCATGTGGACGAAGTGGCGGCCATCGTCTAGTATATATTTTTTTAATCTGTCTGTATAGAAATGTACAACAAGATAAATTCAAAGTTAAATCTCAAAAAAGAAATCACATATTGCAAACGAATAAAAAAAAATACTGGCATAGTTACTTAAAAATATTTTTTTAGCAACAATCGTCTCTACGCCCGTCCCTAGCCAGTTGTTCACCGCTCAACCCCTATATATAAACGTGTTCAACCACCACCAGTGCATTCCCTGTTCGACTCCCGGACGAGGTAAGTGCTGAATCTAGTTCTTTTACATTACCATTCTATACATACACTGAAACTAGTTCGTACACGCTGCTGTGTCCGATACTTACTCAAAAGTAAGTTTTTATTTATTTATTTATTTATCGTAAGCTATAACGTCTACTATGTGTATCTAGTATGTGTTTATTCTTTTTTTATACATGTCTAAGATATTGAAGACTAGTTAGTACACGCTACTGTATCCGATAAGTTTACTCAAAAGTAAGTTCAAAATTCTCCTAATAATGCCAGCCCATTGATCCACGTGGATATAAGTTTAAAAAAATTCTGTGAAAAATAAATTTTGACGACCTCCATGGCGCAGTGGCGCGCTGTGGTCTTATGTGTGGTCGATCGCTTGCTCTGTACAAAACAAAAACAAATCTGCCCCCAGAAACCGTAGGTAAATTTTAGCGTGATAAAAAGTAGCCTATGTGATATTCCAGACTATAATCTATCTCTGTGCCATATATCATTCAAATCCGTTCAGCCGGTCTGGCGTGATTGAGTAAAAAATATCCATCCAAACTTTCGCATTCATAATATTTTTATTTAATAATAATAATAATAATAATAATAAAAAATACTCATAATTGGAAGACACCAGGTTCTGATCATATCCACAATTATTGGTACAAAAAATTTACCACAACACATCCTCTATTACACAACCATTTAAATATGTTTATTCAAAACCCAAGTTCAATGCCAATATACATAACACAAGGAACAACTTTTCTAATTCCAAAAGACACCAGCGATACACAAAATCCAGCCAAATACCGACCAATAACGTGCTTACAAACCATATACAAAATACTTACAGCTTGTATAACCAAACTTATAGATAAACATATCACCAGTTATGATATTATTGCCCAGGAACAGAAAGGATGCCGGAAGCGCAGCCAAGGCTGTAAGGAGCAGCTTATAATAGATTCCGTTACAATGAAAAAAGCTCACACGCGTAAACAGGATATCTGCACAATGTACATAGATTACCGTAAGGCTTTCGATTCAGTACCGCATAGTTGGTTAGTTCAAACTTTACACCTCTACAAAATTCATCCCACACTAATAACTTTCCTCTCGTACACAATGCAATACTGGAGAACTAAGCTTAAAGTAGGAAAAGGAACATACACTATAGAAACTGAGGAAATACCAATTAGAAGAGGAATATTCCAAGGAGACGCACTCAGCCCTCTCTGGTTTTGCCTTGCACTAAATCCTCTGTCACACCTCTTAAATAAAGTTAACTCTGAGTCGAATATGACAAAAGATCAGCCAACACTCTCCCACCTCCTTTACATGGATGACATAAAACTATACAGCAACAATGTAACTTCCCTACACAAACTCGCAGACATAACTCAACAATTTTCCAGAGATATACATATGGAATTTGGCATCGATAAATGCAAAACATTTACATTTAAACAGGGTAAACTACAGTTAAATGACTACGTCCTAAGTACAGGTGAAACGATGGACGCACTAGACCAAAACGAGTCGTATAAATATCTAGGCTTCCAACAAGATAGACAAATTCGCCAAAATGACACGAAAAAAGATCTCACTCGCAAATTCAAACACAGACTCAACTCCGTACTCAAAACACAGTTAAACTCCCGTAACACCACAAAAGCCATAAATTCTTACGCTATCCCGATACTTACATACTCATTCGGAATAATAAAATGGTCACAAACTGATCTGAAAAAACTCCAACGCATTATTAACACCACCATGACTAAACACCGAAAGCATCACCCACGTTCATGCACAGAACGATTAACACTTCCTAGAGAAGAGGGAGGCAGGGGAATAATAGACATAGCTAATCTACATAACAGGCAAATAACATCACTAAGAAAATTCTTTCATGATCGAGCAGAGGATTCTGTGCTACATAAATTAATTGTAACCTCTGATAAAAACTTAACACCCCTTAACTTACTAGACAGGAACACCCAAGCAAGTGAGCGTTTAACTGACAATAAAGACAAAATACAAGCATGGACCCAGAAGTCTTTACACGGAAGACACCGCTGCGATTTAAAGCAACAACATGTCGACACCGAAGCGTCGAACGAGTGGCTTAAACGAGGCGATCTATTCCCTGAAACTGAGGGTTTCATGCTTGCCATCCAAGATCAAGTTATTGATACAAAAAACTACCAGAAACATATTATCCGTAATCCAAACGTTGTCGATACATGTAGACGATGCCATAGCAGTACAGAAACTATACAGCATATAACCGGTGCATGCAAATCCATAGCACAGACAGACTACAAACATCGCCACGATCAAGTTGCAGCCATAATCCACCAAAATCTAGCGTATCAGTTTAAATTAATAGAAGAAAAAGTACCGTACTATAAATACCAGCCACAGTCAGTTCTGGAGAACAACAGCTACAGGGTTTATTGGGACAGAACCATAGTGACGGATAAAACCATATATTATAATAGACCCGATATAACTATACTAGATAAACAAAATAATTCAGTCCTCCTAATAGATATTGCTATCTGTAATACACACAATTTAGCTTCTACATACACAGAAAAGATTGCAAAATACACAGACTTATCTATAGAAATTAAAACCCAGTGGAAAGTGAACAGCACCAGAACTGTCCCTGTGATTATTTCATCCACAGGAGTTATACCTAAAACACTGCATAATAGTTTGAAAGCATTAAATATTAATTGCAAAACCTATTTGCTTCTACAAAAGGCCATAATCCTAAATACATGCCGCTTAGTACGTAAGTTTTTAACACAAGAGTAGGTAACCCTAATTATGCACTTGGCTCCGGCCCGTGCATTATTATTTTCACCTTCATTTAATGAAGAGAAAAAAAAAGAAGTTAAACCAAAATAATAATAATAATAATCTTTATTTAAAGGTAAAAACCCAGTACAATAAAATTCCAATTATAAAAAGACTTACAACTAAATATGATATAAAATAAAAATGCAGAAAATATAAACATCATACGTACAATCCATACGTAGTCTTTCACATAGTTAAAAATGAAAACATGACGATGCATGCTATTGGTCTATTTTTTATTCGCATCCTGGTGCACTGACAGCCAGTGTTTGGAGATTTATAAGCAATTGCATAGCTTCTATCGCGGGCCTTGAGCGTGGAGACCGAATCCAGTAATTCCGTAACGAAAAAACCTAACACTTTGGTTGCTATGACTACTTGTGCTGTTGACTTCAAGTTATTGAAAATAAAAAGACTATTTTTATGAAAAGATGATTTGGAATATAAAGGCGAAATAATTTTAAAGAATTATGTTAAACATAATTCTACCATAGATAATTCTACCATAGATAATTATGTTAAACATAATTCTTTAAAATTATTTCGCCTTTATATTCCAAATCATCTTTTCATAAAAATAGTCTTTTTATTTTCAATAACTTGAAGTCAACAGCACAAGTTAGTCATAGCAACCAAAGTGTTAGGTAAATTGATAAAAAATGCTATGCAATAGCTTTACCGAGGCAGTCTCCGAGTGCCACACGTCTTTTTTTACTAATATAGTAATAGTAGTAAGTAAGACTCCACTATAAGTTAGCCATTGGCTGCGATCTCGCCTGATGGTAAGTGATGATGCAGTTTAAGATGGTAGCGGGCTAACCTGTTAGGGTCATGGCAGTTATATCAAGCCCGTATCCCCTATTATTAGTAGGATACCACCATATTAGTAAGATAGGTAGCTTATTTTTTCATAAATCAACCTAGCCGGGAATCAAACCCTCTCCCCCTTAAGAGTTGTCATCAAATATGAATTTTCCTAATTCTTTCAACATCACCCTCATCCCGGGAATATAATGGCGTCTGTAATCATTTTTTAATCGCGTGTCAAGCTTACTTGTTTTGAATTTAAAGTAGACCTTTCTTGTATCAAATGATGTCTGTAATTAAAGAACAATTATAGTTTTTACTTAACTGCCTCGCTGGTCTAGTGGTTAGCATGTTCGACTGCGGCCGACGAGGTCCCGGGTTAGGGGTTGGTTACCACTTTCCTGGATAATTATGGGACCGATCATAATGCGGTTTTTTTCATTAGATACGTACTAGCTAATGCCCGCGACTTCTTCCGCGTGGATTGAGGTATTTCCATTCCCGCGGGAACTCTTCAATTTTCCGGGATAAAAAGTAGCCTATATGTTATTCCAGACTATGATCTATCTCTGTGCTAAATTTCATCCAGATTCGTTCAGCCGTTGCGGCGTGATTGAGTAACAAACATCCATCCATACATCCATCCATAAATCCATCCATCCAAACTTTCGCATTCTTCTTTGAATTGAAGAAGGTTCTTTGATATGTTTTCAGGCCATAGTCCACCAAACTAGCGGTGCAATCGGTATTTAAATTTTTCAAGTGAAAACTTCTTTAGCGTTGAGCACTTTTTGGTGGTTGGTAAACTTGTGGATTCGCGTCACCGACACCGACACCGCGTTGTAACGAAGACAAAAGGTCTTGAATATAAAATAACGTTCTGAAACTCCATCACTTCATTTTATATTTATACAAGGTGATGCCCGCGACTACCTCCGCGTGGATTGTGGTATTTTTGGTTCCCGCGAAATCTCTTCAATTTTCCGGGATAAAAAGTAGTCTATGTGCTATTCCAGACTATAATCTACCTGGGTGCTAAATTTCATCCAGATCCGTTCAGCCGTTCTGGCGTGATTGAGTAACAAACTTGCATTTGGGGTATTTTGGTTCCCGCGGGAACTCTTTTATTTTTCGGTATAAAAGGGATGTAAAGCAATAAGGGATTTATTTAAAAAAAAAACTGACTAAGTGCGAGTCGGACTCGCGCACCGAGGGCTCCGTAGTAAGTTTAAAATTATTTTTATTATATGATGAGTAAAGGGGTAGGAAGTTTAAAATTATTAAATATATTTTTATTATATTATGTACCTAAAAATTTATGTTTTTCGCATTTTTTCCTTTATCTGTGCTAGAAGACGTTGCTTCGTACCAAATTTCAAGATTCTGAGTTCACGGGAAGTACCCTATAGGTTTTGATTCCCTTGCGAGTGTCGAAAATTTGCATAAAAATATTTTTATTATAAATAATGTGACAAAAAATTTATGCTTTTCGAATTTTTTCCTTTATCTGTGCTTTATGAAGTTGCTTTGTGCAAAATTTCAAGATTCTGAGTTCACGGGAAGTACCCTGTAACACATGAGTAAAGAAACCTGTAGGTTTTGATTCCCTTGCGAGTGTCGAAAATTTGCGCACCCTATAAAAAGTAGCCTATGTGTTATTCCAGACTATAAAATCTATCCCTGTGCCAAATTTCAACATCCAAACAAACATCCATACATCCAAACTTTATATTATTAGTATAGATAGATTTTAAGCATTCATAATATTATTAGTATCTACCTATAGATAGTAATAAAGTAAAAGTATAGATACAGATCGCGCGCGAGTTGAATGCAGAGTAAATGTATGTGCCACCATACATTTACTACTCCATAAATTGGACGGTCTCCATGGCGCAGTGGTGAGCGGTGGTCTTTTATGTTGGTGGTCTCCGATTCGATCCCCGACACCAAGCTGTTGTAAGCGTTCTTATATTTTTTGAAATTTCTATCAATTATATAAGTACTTATTATTCTTTACTAGCTGTTTCCCGCTACCTCTCGTACAATTGGTGATTTCCCGCTATAAAAATTTTTCGCCATACAGGGGCGAAAATCAGTCGCTAATTTGAACCCCCCATGGCGACGTAGGCATCCGCAATGAAAGAATTTTTCAAAATTCAACCCTTAAAGTTGTGAAATAGAGGTCTGAAAGTATGACTTATCATAAGTGACATGAGTGGTCCTTGGACCACGTGGACCATTTCCTTTTGTTTATGAAAATTGAACTTAACGCGAGCGAAGCCGCGTGCTATAGCTAGAAAGTATACCTATATAACTCTTTAGAATTTCTAATTTCTTATCCCCTAGTCCGCCCTGGTCACAGCATTGTCCGTGGCAAATTGTACAAAAGTCGACAAAAATAACCTTGGCAAGTTGATTAGGGTTCAGAAATGTTGGAACTTTAGAAATTTAAACCTGGCCAAAGTTTGCGACAAAACTGACATCTCTTTACAGAATTCATCCCCCAGGCGTGCACGTCAAAAATATTGTTTTAGAATATTTAAAGTGCCGAGGTCCTTAGATAAGCGAAATGTCAAAATAAGCGATTATTCTCTAAGGGTCGGGTATACCCTCAGGTATACTTACCTAAAGCAAAAGGTTCATTTTAGGCCAACTCTTGTACACTCTACAATACATAGATTGTACTAAAAATATAATTATTTAGTAAAAACAGTAAAGTAAATAACAAGCAAAAAATAAAAATGTATTTCAAGTTTTCGATAAGTTTCCAAGATGGAAACTTTCAGCCATAGAGAAGGCAGCAGGCGCAAAATGTATCAAATGTCATTTCTGACAGTCACGGTTAAAATAACGTTTTTCTTTTGAAAACATCAAAAAAAATTAATCCGCCATTTTTACCCACTCATGTTTAGTGTTCCATAACTTGGAAAGATTTAATAATTTTACCACTGAAATTACGACGAATTCGTAGATTGGACCAGTAAAAACTGATCTAGTATTTTATTTTCCTTCATTTCTCTGCTTGTACACGACTTGGCCTACGCCCCATACAAATCTGGACCGTCTCCTTTCATATTTGGATGATAAATAGGTACCTACTCCGTCTTTCTCTCACTTCAATCCACCCACTCACTGCCACCACTATCGCCACTACATCCCATTAACGTCCCACTGCTGGGCACAGGCATCCAATTTAATTAGAATTTGGGAATTAGAGCTTACACTCACCACGCTGCTCCAATGCGGGTTGGCGGGCTTTTTCAACTATTATCATGTTACAGTGATATTAACCGGGACCGATGGCTTATGGTGCTCTCTGTGGCAAGGGGGATACACACCGCCAACTTCCCAACTCTGGGCTAGTAGGTACTGAGAATTTCTTATAAGAAAACCCCAATACTTAATTATTGCCCAACCCGGGACTCGGGACCTCGTCGGTCACAGTCGAACATGCTAACCACTAGTGACTAGACCAACGAGGCAGTCATTGTAATGCGAAGGTAAAATACAAAATGGCGATTTTGAAGTTGAAATCAATGTAGAGGGCTCAACACTTCAATAGTCATCAACTAAAACCTTCTTCGAGTGACGTCACACTGCCTACTTCAAAGATTGTCTCTTTGATAAGCATTTTTTGTTCACGATCAACCGACTACCTACATTTTAAGTAAGATTCTAGATTTTCAGAGCGTGTGACCTAATTGCGAACTTGTATTATCATACAATAGGGGTGAAATGGTGACGCCTGTGTCAAAAATAAAATATTTCTTATTGATTATTAAATACCTCGAATTACTGCCTAGTGGGTCTAGTGGTTAGCATGTTCGATTGCGGCTGACGTGGTCCCGGGTTCGACTCCCGGGTCGGGCCATGATTAAGTGTCGGGTTTTTCTCAGCTTTTCTGAGTAGAAATTCTCAGTACTAGCCCGGAGGAAGTTGGCGGTGTTTCATCCCCGTGCCTCGGAGAGCACGTTAAGCCGTTGTTCCCCGCTAGTATCACTAACATGATAATAATCGTTAAAGGCCGCCAATCCACATTGCTCATCTTTCCTCTCTCCTGTGAAAGTGGCGGCCTGTGCCCATAAGTAGGACATTAATGGGCTGTAGTGGGAAATAAAATAAAATAAAAGCATAACACAGACATAATTGAAGATACTATATTAGGTTACCGCACCTATGATATAGCGGATGTACATACTCGTATAATAAAACTGTATTACGTAGCAATGCTGTCATAAAGAAACATTTATGATAAGTATAATTTTGGGAGTGGCTCCCGAATTACCTACACTGATCCAAATACCATTCTTGTTTCTTCGTGGGCAGTTCATTTACTTCAATAATATACAGCGTTATGGTAAATCTATTCTTCTATACTAATATTATAAATGCGATAGTATGGATGGCTGAACGGAACTGAGTGAAATTTGGCTCTGATATAGATTTTAGTCTGGAATAACACATAGGTTGCTTTTTATCTCGGAAAATTTAAGAGTTTCTGCGGAAACAATCCACACGGACGAAGTCACGGGCATCAGCTATTATCCTTAAATGCCTCGTTGGTCCAGTGGTTAGCATGTTCTCGGTACTAAGTACTAGCCCGGAGTTAGGAAATAGGTGTTTCACCCCCGTGCCTCGGAGACCACTTAATGTCATCGATCCTGCGCCTGAGATCTTTCTATCGTGCCGGACCTTTGTACTAAAAGATAGACTAACATTTCTAATTTAGCAGTTACCAAACTTAAGAATAAGTTATATAATTCGATTATAGAGCTAGCACTCACGCAGACGACTGATTTTTGTCTGAAACCGTACGATTTTCATCTTTTGTTTTTTCCGATATTCTGATAAACAGGTACGTACCGTTTTTTCAAAAACTGTATAAAAAAACATCATAATGATTTCAAAATACCTATTCAATGAAGTAAATATCTCCTCGAAGTTTTTGCTCTCTCGATTTTCATATTTACAAACAAAAGAATTTCTTATTTAAACAAAATATTAAGTAGATAATTCTAGAATCACCAATGCGCAAAGGAGATCGTCATTCGTCAAAATCACTCGTAAAAGAGACAACCAACTTTTATAGAAACCTACGCTTAGTTTAAGTTTTAAATCGATTGATCGTTTAAGCATTCGATGACATTAACGTCAAAGTAAAATGCACCTTAAATCGATTGAATTAGAGCTTAATTTCATGTATGTTTCGATACGTTTCCAAATTAAAATCAGTTGTACTGACTTAAAACCAAGGACTTTCGGGTTCATTTTAATTTGACGCTACTGTCATCGAATTCTTATACGATCAATCGAATTAAAACGAAGTAGGTAGGTATACAGGGTCGTCTGCGTTAGGCATTAACAAGTTGACTCTATCATTTAGTTAGTTAAGAGTTTGTCCCTTTAGTTATATATGGACTCCGTACAAATAATATTTGTCTTGCGAATTACAGGATCTCCTAATTGTTACAAGTTATTTGAACAGAATTTCAACGTTTTCTCCTTAGCTTTACTGTATTTTTTAAACCACTTCAATGAAGGAGTTTGCCAATTTGATTCAATTATATCTGTCCAACCATTTATTTTACTTTTGACATAAGCACGCCTCAACAAAGTCCGAAGGTCGTTCGTGGGAATGGGCATTCTATTCTATTCTATAACAAAATTCCACAACCTATTTATAATAAACTTGCCTTTACACAAGTTTAAGAAATCCAACCAGTGGTAGATTCACTCGACGATTCAAAAGCACTTGTCAAAGTCTACTTGTGTTTATTGCGAGATAAGTTTGCGCTTGACGACAATCATGCTTTGCAAATAAAAAAATGCTTAGTGCAAAGCATTGATGAGGTCTAGGTTCAAACGCAGAAAAAAAGTCTATTTGATTAAAAAAGTTTTATTTGTATCTTTACTTACCGATATTTACATATTCTTTGACAGGCCCGCCATTTTCCCGTGCTGTCAAATTTGCCGCCATGTCGGCCGCTTGCCGCGTTTCCTTGCTGCTGCTGCTTGCTGCACTTACCATGGACTTGTGCTGCTCAGCTTCGGTAAGTATACCTACGGGTCATAATCATAATTCCGAAGCAGTGGTAGATTCATTCAGCTATTCATAAGCACTTGTAAAAAGTCTTACGTCGTACGCTCCAACAAGCAGTGCAAACTTAATTGAATAAAAACATTTGAATTTTGAATTTTTTTTATCATTTAAATTTGCTGATTGTAGGTAAGTACCTACTTTACAATAATATAGTTCCGAGCCACAATCTGCCAATCATATGGCAATCAACATCAATTTGAAAATGGTATATATCAATTTGAATGATAAATTCAAATTCTATTTATTCAAATTAGGTACATTGTACGGTTCACTAATGTTTCGCAAAAAACATTTAACAAATGATCATTTCACAAAAAAAGTTTCAAAAACTAATCATTTCAAAAACGTGGTATTCCGCAAACATATATTTTATTAAAAGATGATTTGTCAAATACTCATTTCACAAATATTTTACTTTGCAAACGTGCTGAATCTAAAAAATTGATTTACTAATTTATTATTTTATAGGTACAATAATTCATTCTTCAAATTCGTAATTTTACAAAATATTAAAATATAAATTGTTATTTGAAATATATAGATCGCCAGCAATTTCGTCCGCGTACAATCTCTGATTTCATATGAGATTATGAGATTTTTTATGATATGAATATATATTTAACGGGTAATGCTAGAAGATGTAGTAAGCCTAGGTTTACACGAGTTTACTTAGCCATAGCTTATCTTGCCATTAGCCATAGTTTAGCTTGGGTTTACCCAAACGTTTTGGGTAAAGTTCGAATAATAACTAAAATAAATTTTAATTCGGAATTTACCCATTCTTACCTAGGTCTACCGAACTCTGGCTGGATAATGTTAGGGATATGGGTTCTCTGATCTCTCCCTCTCTCTCTCACCACCTCCAAGGCCCGGTCGATCCTTATTTCGTGGTTGGTATAAAAAGGAAATAACCCCCGCCGCTAACTTTCAGACCCCGCCATCCTCTTCGTCACCTAAACTATCCGAGTCGGAGTGCCCCCAGTCCCGAGCTCGCTTCGCTCGCACTTGCATGAGCGGGAGCAGTGCCTAAAAAGGAAGTGGAGAAGCTAGGAAAACCACTCGACCTTCGTTCAGGACCTCCTTCGCCAGGTTCTGGCTACGCTCTTTGCAAAAACACTCTAGGGGTAGGACAGACAAGACATGCGTGGAGTCTGAGTGCTCAGATTTCGACCCAAGAATGTTAACTTTTTAAAACGGGCTACGCCAGAAGACTCTTAAAGTATTTATCAAACAATTCATTTTATCAAAAAAGAAATATGCTTTACGTTGTTTTATTAAATAACACGATTTATAAATCAATTGTTTGTCAAATTATATTTTATGAAACGATAATTTGTCTGTAAATTGTTTTGTCAAGTGAATTGTTAGTAGGACCAAAAGTTTTATAACGATTTGGGAAACGTTGTTTGTGATATGAAAATTTGTTATTTGTTTTCTGCCAAATGATTGGTCACCACATTGTACACTTATTGACGTCCAATTAGGTACTTATAAAACATGATGGATGATGGTGATAATAAGTTACGGTATCTTAAAACTGAATCTTAAAACGAGGGTTCCAAACGCGCCTGGTCTGAGAAGAGCCCACATCATTACTGTACAATATTTTTCAACCAGATGTACATTTTTCAGATACGAGGCTACGAACAGAGGACGAACGAAGAAGTCATGGCGTCTCCACAGAAGCGGCCATTCTGCAACGCCTTCACTGGTAAATACTACAATCTAATATCTATAGCCATACTAAACGACCCCACAAGCTCAGTGTCCCGGGTTCGATCCCCGGCAGAGTAAATTTTTGTGAATTTATAATTTCTGAATTTGCTGAATTGTTTAACTGATGATGCAGTCTAAGATGGCAGCGGGCTGCCTGTAGGCTGTTAGGGGTATGGCAGTTATATCAAACCAGTGTCCCTAATCGGTTTCTAAACGGCATCGTACCGGAACGCTAAATCGTTTGGCGACATGTCTTTGCTGGCAGGAAGGTAAATAGCCACGGCCGAAGCTTCCCATCAGACCAGACCAGAGAAAATTCAGTAATTATAAAATCCCAAATTGACCCTGCCGGGAATGGAACCCGGGATCTTCCACGTTAAGGCAACAGCGCTCAACACTGCGCCAGGGAGGTCGTCAAAAGTTTCGGGCGAAATAGCAATTCGCGGCCTCGTATAATTAAAAAGACCTCAAATAGCGCCTCGTCTTATGTTCCTTGGCCTCGTACTCGTCCTCGTCAAATCACTTGGCAAGTCCTCGGCTTCGCCTCGTTCTTCCGATATTACCTACTCAGCCGTAAATTGCTCTATTTCCGGCCTGGGCAGCAATGTAGGTACTATTTTGCAAATATTTTTACCCTCGATGAAACGGAGACGGTATAATATGTGTTTGCCCTAAGAGGTTGTATGTTTGTTTGTTTGTGAACTTTTTTGTTACCGTTTTCCTGGAAAACTACTGAACCGATTAATATGCGGTTTTTTGCATTAGATAAGTATAACTTCTGGCAAGGTTCTTAGATATGTTTTAGGCCCATAGATAACCAAGCTGAGCTGTAGTCTATGATTTTAATTTTTCAATATGTTACCATTTTTCTCAAAAAGTACTAGGCCGATTGAGATGCGGTTTTTGCATTAGATATGTATAGTTCGTGAGAAGGTTCTTAGATATATTTAAGGACCATAGACAATCAAGCTGTGCTGTAGTCTATGATTTTAATTTTTCAATATGTTACCATTTTTTTAAAAGTACTAGGCCGATTGAGATGCGGTTTTTGCATTAGATATGTATAGTTTGTGAGAAGGTTCTTAGATATACTTAAGGACCATAGACAATCAAGCTGTGCAGCTGTAGTCTACGATTTTAATTTTTCAATATGTTACCATTTTTCTCAAAAAGATATGTATAATTTGTGAGAAGGTTCTTAGATATATTTAAGGACCATATACAATCAAACTGAGCTGGAGTCTATTATTTTAATTTTTCAATATGTTACCATTTTTTTTTAAAGTACTAGGCCGATTGAGATGCGGTTTTTGCATTAGATATATATAGTTTGTGAGAAGGTTCTTAGATATATTTAAGGACCATAGACCATCAAGCTAAGCTGTAGACTATGATTTAAATTCTTCAATATGTTACCATTTTTCAAAAAGTACTGGGACGATTGAGATGCGGTTTTTGCATTAGATATGTATAGTTTGTGAGAAGGTTCTTAGATATATTTAAGGACCATAGACAATCAAACTGAGCTGTAGTCTATTATTTTAATTTTTCAATATGTTACCATTTTTCTCAAAAAGTACTGGGCCGATTGAGATGCGATTTTTTGCATTAGATATGTATAGTTTGAGAGAAGGGTCTCAGATATATTTCAAGACCATAGGCAACCAAACTGAGCTGTAGTCTATGATTTTAATTTTTCAATATGTTACTATTTTTCACAAAAAGTACTGGGCCGATTGAGGTGCGGTTTTTTGCATTAGATATGTATAGTTTGAGAGAAGGCTCTCAGATATATTTTAAGACCATAGGCGACCAAACTGAGCTGTAGTCTATGATTTTAATTTTTCAATATGTTACCATTTTTCACAAAAAGTACTGGGCCGATTGAGGTGCGGTTTTTTGCATTAGATATGTATAGCTTGTGACAAGGATTTTAGATATAATTTTAGAACCATAGACAACCACGCTGAGATGTAGTCTATGATTTCAATTTTTCAATATGTTACCATTTTTCACAAAAACTACTGTGTTGACTAAGATGCGGTTTTTTGAATTAGATGTATTTAGCTTGTACCTAGATGCTGCCCAGGGTCTCATGATGGAGGCAGGAGGTGGTCATAGGAACTCCTTAAGTTTTCATTGTAAACCCGTCGTGCTTGGACTCTTTTGATTTGTCTTGACTTGCACTTTGTACCTAGATGCTGCCCAGGGTCTCGTGATGGAGCCAGAAGGTGGTCATAGGAACTCCTTAAGTCCTCATCGTAAACCCGTCGTGTTTGGACTCTTTTGATATGTCTTGACTAGCACTTTGCACCCAGATGCTGCCCAGGGTCTCATGATGGAGCCAGGAGGTAGTCATAGGAACTCCTTAAGTTCTCATCGTAAACCCGTCGTATTTGGACTCTTTTTTTTGATTTATCTTCACAAGCACTTTAAACCTCGTTAAGTGATTACAGTTTGGTTTTTAATCCATGATATTTTTTTACGTTCTTTTGCTAAGTTCTAATTGTTGTTTTTCAAAGTTATAAAGCCCATAATGGAGCTCTACAGTTCGTCGTGGGTTTTTTAAAAATTTTAATTTTATTACTTGTAATTTTTGTATTTACTTAAATGTGCTTTTCAGGTTGCGGCCGGAAACGCTCCATACCCAACAGAGCAATACCGGAGTTAGTACGACAGCGACAGGTATGACTGCTCAGAATAATGTGAAAATGTGTCTGTCTGTCTGTATGCAACACCTGCAACGTCACAGAGTTGCCAGTTGCCACTGTATTTTTCAAAAACCTAATACAAAAACTGACTTCAAAAGTATACATGTAGGTACCAACTTAAAACTAAAAAAAAAACATTATCTGGGTATATAATTAGTTTATTGTTGATTTTCTCAAAAAACGCTGAATCAATTTGGATAAAATTTGTATGGGACCACCTCTGAAGCATGATCTACCAAACAAAAAAAGAATCATCAAAATTGATTCATAATTGGAATGATCGTTTAACATACATACAAAACAAGTGAATATTATACTTAAAATTATTAAAAAATACGACTGCTCTGCCTTAGACCCACATACATACACGACCCCTGAAAAAGTACACTCCTTTTTTGGGCAGTCGTGTTATAAAAAATCCCCCTCGAATGGAAGTACGGCTACCACTGCTACTACGTAACGATACCACAGTCATTAATTTTGAATCTTTGGAATCTTATTCACATTTTTATTGAATGATGTTTTTTTGTGAATCACTGGATATTGAACTATAGTGTTATATATTTTTGAAATCTACTCATCATTTTCTAGATGATGATTATATAGTTAATCTTATTTTCAAAAAAAAAAACTTTAGTCTTTAATGCGGAACCATGGTCACCCCTACAATTTTTTATTTTTATTTTACTAGCCCATGTCACCCGGATTAAGCTAGGGATTCTAACGATACATCATTTATCAAAATCGGTTCAGGCTTATAGAAGTTATGGTGGAATATACAATCTCACATACATACATACATATCTACATGAACCCTGAAAACAATATACTCCTTTTTTCAGGCAGTCGTATAAAAACACACAATCAAGTCGATTTGAGAACCTCCTCCTTTTTGAAGTCGGTTAATTAGGCCCACTGTACACTTATTGTCGTCCAAATACCTACATAAAACCATGATGGCGATAATTAGTTACGAGATCTTAAAACTAAAGTTACGAGGGTTTGTAATCGGTTGAAAAGATGGGCCGTGAACGTGTAGATGATAGACAGACATAATAAAGACAGACACACTATCACATTTTAAGTATGTAGTAGTACCTAATATCAGTAATCAATTATTATCAGTAAATTAGTATGGATTTGGCGACCTCCATGGCGCAGTGGTGAGTGCTGAGGTCTCATAAGTGGGAGGTCCTGGGTTCGATTCCCAGCAGGTTCAATTTTGTGAAATTATAATTTCTGAATTTTCTCTGGTCTGGTTTCGGCTGAGGCTAGTTACCACCCTACCGGCAAAGACGTACCGCCAAGCGATTTAGCGTTCCGGTACGATGCCATGTAGAAACCGACTATGGGTTAAATATAACTGCCATGCCCCTAACAGGTTAGCCCGCTGCCATCTTCGACTGCAGCGTCACTTACCATCAGGTGAGATCGCATTTAAGGGCTACCTTGTAATGATTGGGGGTATGGGTTTAATGATGGTCCAAATAGTGTACGTGACCCTGTATAGCTGCCATACCATACTTACCATATTAGGTAATCAATGTTAACTATAAAAGGCTGAGTGACTGACACACAACCTACAACCCAAACGGCTTAACGTAGAAATTTGAAATATAGAGAGAATATTCCTTGAGCGCCCTAGAGGTGTACTAAGCTAGGAATTTTCGAAATTCCACCCCCAAGGAGGTTAAATAGGCGGTTCAAATTATATCCATGAAACTTGTGCTTTCGGTAAAAAATTAAGAAATCTGTCACAGTTTTTTGAAATTTCTTTTTGCGGACGTAGATGCTGGCAAAAGCTAGTTGATATAATAAGGCCCGAGTTACAACCTCAAGCGCAGTACAAAGTCAAATCAAACCGAGTTTCTCTTATTTTTGTATTTCCCCAGTACGTCGATGAAGACACCTTTGGACCACTCATGGACTCCGACAACGCGATCGAAGAGCTATCCCGGCAGATCCTCTCCGAAGCAAAGCTCTGGGAAGCGATCCAGGAAGCCAGCGCAGAAATAGCAAGAAGGAAGCAGAAGGAAGTGTACCGCAAGTAGATGTAATGGATATGACCCATAAATATAGGACTTACCTACTTACTTACGTGTACGGTTTTACCAGGACTTTTAAAGTAGCGTTTCTATATTATATTAATAGACATTAGACCAAAAGTTGCATAAAAATAGTGAATTTACTGAGTTGATCAAAGTGAAAAATCAAAATTTGTATGCTGAAAATACCAAAATATTTGTTGGCAAAGTGATTTTGGGAAATGTGTTATATAAATATTTTTTCATTGAAAATTAAACAGTTAGACTTTAACTTTCCAAGAAGTAGCGCAGAAATAGAAAGAAAAGCAGAGGGAAGTGTAGGGTACCGTGAGAAAAACACTGGATATGACCTTTTTACCTTTAAAAATAGTAAATAAACTAATAACACAGACTAACTTAACAAAGTTGCCAAAAATAAGAATTACATTGCCCAATAAATCACTTTTTCCAATTTATCACTTTGACTGCAACTAACTAAGTTCTAACAATTAGAATTAGAAAAAAAATTGATTAATACGTAAAATGTTTAAAAAAAAGATGAAAACCAATGCAATTTGTGTGTTTTTTTTTAAATAGCCTTGCGTGAAAAACTGAAATATCATATTGTTATATTAACTCCCAAATGAATAAAGGAAGTATTACACTAATGAAATATAATATTATCGTATAGTTGATTAATATATTATAATGGAATTTGATACAATAAATTACCTAGGAGGTGACATAAAAACTGTATATACCTATTTTTTAATTGTAAGCTAGTTTCGTAGAAGAAATACAACTGTTTGTATTAAATGCAAATGGGGAAGAGGTTGAAATATAGCAAAAATAACATTAAAATTAATTATTTTTTAATGATGATTTAAAAAACAATTCAATTATTAATAAAATAATTAATTAGCCTTTGACATAAAATTTAATTATATTTTTAGACTTAAATTATGTATCTACCTACTTATTATTTTATCATGATTATTGTTTAATTATTTTGACTTTTTTGGTTTTGGTGATGAATCAAATTTTAAACTGTTTTTACTTTTGAAAGATGTTGAAAAGAAAATACTCATACGAATTAATATTTACTCATTTTGGAACTAAGTTATTCCTGATAAGTATATTATATTGTGTAAACGTCAACTAAATACGTAAAAATTGTTAGTGAATTTTAGTTAATTGATATTGGTATTGATTACACTCCCTTAAGTTTAGGAACTATGTTAGTCTGTAAGTAATGTGTATTGATGAACAATTCAAGGGAAGGTATTAAAACAGGACTTCAATGTTATTTCGTTTATTATTTTCCAAAATTTTCGCAATCCAGAAAATTACATTCTTAATATTTTCTAATTCAAAATCTTTATTTTTCAATATTCCAAAGTTTATCCGGAAATTTCCAAATTGAGATTTTTTTTAAAGTAGGTAAATCTTTTTAACAAGCAATAATAGGCCCCTGATAATCCAGGGGCCATGTCGCTAACGCAAGCCATAGGGTCCGTTCACACAGACCGGCTCGGAGAGCATCGGCCTGCTTTTTTCTTTTCACACAGACCGGGTCGTATACGCTTGGAATTGGCCGGAGCGGAGCCGCCAACTATTTCACATCGACCGGCTGGAAGAGATCTGAAAGCGGGTGCGGTTGGATGTGCTCGGAGCCGGTCGGATGCGCTCGGAGTCGGGTGGATACACTACAAAGGCAGTGCCAGTATTCCGCGCAGTCTAAGTTTTGTTTTCGGTGTGTTAACGTGTGCTTTTCGAAACATGGATTTAGATAGCTCCGACGAAGAAATATATTTGTTAGCAAGATTACTTGAAATAGAACATAGGAAACGTAAGCGCAAGCGGAAACAAATATGGGTAAAACATATTTGGAAAAACAGACTAATCCATGGGGAGTTTCACACCATTTTCGAGGAATTGAAGAGAGATAGCCTAAAATTTTATGAGTATTATCGTATGGAATATTGGCAATTTTTGAAATTGACAGATTTGTTAAGAGTACATATAACAAAAAAGACTACAAATTATCGTTGCACCATTACAGCCGAAGAAAGGTTAACGGTAACTTTAAGGTAAATAAAAAACAATTATTTATACTAATCATGTTATTTAGATCACAAAATCACAGCCCTCCATTTATTAAGCATTGTTTACGTTAATGAAATGTAAATTACTTATACTAATCATGTTAAATAACACAAACATCTAAATAGATCACAAAATCACAGCCCTCCATTTATTAAGCATTATTTACGTTAATGAAATGTAATTAAATAGTACAGATTTGTGTGTGTTTAATTATTATTATTATAATTATTATTGTTTTTGATTGTTTATTATTTTGTATTTTGTGTGCTGGTATTGTACCCGTAAGTAGTCTGATCTGGATAGTTTTGAGGAATATAGGTTTCGTTTGACACTAGGTAAGTAGATTGATTAGTCGATGGCGGTGAATTTATAGACAAAGAATAATTCAAATCTGTACTATTTTCATACAGACTTAATTCAGCTTCATTAACAATGTTAAACACGCGCCTTTTAATTCGTGCTTGGACTTCTTTTGGGAATGTTTCCACTGTATCTGACATAGACAAAAAAAAATTACGTAATGCCTTGTCACGGGGTGTAGTATTTCTTTTTTCTTCAAGATACTCTTCGAAAACCGTAGCAACATCTTTGCTTAAGCGTGGTCTCTTTTTCGAGCCAGAAGTACTTGCAAGCGATTCAACTTCAGAATGGTCAGAACGTTTAGATGATGTCGATGGTGGTGGTATTGGTGTGCCAGGCTCTGAATCATCCGATGATAATGTTACATTAGATATTTGGTTTCGATTGCGAAAAAATGGTATTATAAAAGAAAGTTCTTTTTCAAATTTTATCAATTTGGACGTAGTTGCACCATCGCCACTCTTGCCTTTTCGGTTATAATAGGCTTTTCTGAAGTTATCTCGCAGTTTCTTCCAACGATCCTGGCACTGCGTCACTGGAAAGAACAGAAATGAAAAATTAATAACAATACTTTTTTATTTTATAGTTCGTTTTGGTACGGCAGTCTTATATTTCTATTTTGTGTGTTTGTTTTATTTTTACAGATTCCTCATCACTGGTTGCAGTTTCAAAAACTTGTCATTTAATTTTCGAATGGGAATTTCTACAGTTCATTCAATTATTCATGAGACAATCAGAGTAATTTGTGATGTTTTGATGCCCATAGTTATGCAGATGCCAGATGAAGAAATGTGGGAAAAGGTTTCACGTGATTTCTTTAATATTTGGAATTTTCCTAACTGTTTGGGCGCTATAGACGGAAAGCATGTCAATATACAGGCACCAGATAATAGTGGAAGCTTATACTATAATTATAAAAACTTTTTCAGTACAGTGTTACTAGCTGTGGTCGACGCGAAATACAGTTTTTTAATTGTTGATGTCGGATCATATGGTAAAAATAGCGACGGCGGAATTTTACAGAATTCAAAATTTTGGAAAAAACTCAACACCAATAAGTTAAAGCTGCCCCCAAATAAACCTCTACCTAGTACCACTGAAAGCTTACCACATGTTTTTATAGGAGACGAGGCATTTCCTTTGAGCAATAATATATTGCGGCCGTATCCAAGAGAACAAGCAAGAACAGAATTATCAAAAAAAGTATTTAATCTGCGTTTAAGCAGGGCAAGAAAAGTCGTAGAATGTGCATTTGGAATGCTAACTCAAAGATTTGAAATTTATCAAAAACGAATGAAAATTCAGCCGAAGTACTGTGATTTAATTATATTAGCAACTACATGTTTACATAATTTTTTAATAGAAAATCGGACGCCAGGACAAGAGAATGAATTTCACAGCAATATAAATTTATTAACAGCAATAACAGACAATAATAATGAAAACAGTTCTAATAGCGACGCAGTTCTAACCACAAGGAATAAATTTAAGGATTATTTTTCATCAAGTGGTGCTTTAGATTGGCAAGATCAAGTGGCTACGCGAGTTTCTTAAGTTATATTTAATAAAAATTGTCTACTACATAAGTATATTCTAACGATCAGATACTCAAACGAGTTTTTAAAGTAAGGGCGCATTTAAACTCATATTATTCCTATTTTGACTTTGAATCTAACACGTCGCAGCACGAGTTTAAGAAGCCCTTGCTTTAAAATTCGTTTGAGTATCTGGGGGTAGGTGTAAAACAATGAAAACCTTACTTACCACTTATTCCGAGACATTTGCTAATTTCCTCCCATGCATTGTCTTTCATTATCCGATCGCTATATGATGGCTTGGTTATGTCAAATAAACACTCATATTTTGACACGAGTATTATTAATTTTTCATCATTCATCTTTTCGTACAAGTACGCACAACTATTACGTTCAAATGTTGCTATCAAAATGGCGGTCGGCGCGGCCGCAGCGGGCACGCAATCGGAGCCGATCGGCTACGCGATAGAGAAAGAGCACGCAATCGGAGCCCATCGGCTGCGCGAGCGAGAAAGAGCACGCAATCGGAGCCGACAGGCTGCGCAAGCGAGAAAGAGCACGCAATCAGAGCCGATCGGCTGCGCGAGCGAGAAAGAGCACGCAAGCGGAGCCGGTCGGCTCCTTTTATTACTTCACACGAAGCGCGTTCAGGCATTTTTAATGACAAAAAAGGTGCAAATGCAAAAATAAACTTTACTACAATCACTCAAAACACTGTTTCCAACGTGATAAAAATCTGCTCTCCTCTCCGAGCCGGTCTGTGTGAACGGACCCATATTGTTTCATTATTATTAACTTTCGTGTTTTAGAATTATAATCCTTATTTTAGGAACGTCAAGGCACGTGACATCAAACTGTCACGTTGAGTAATATTGCTTATGTATTGCTTTAAACGAAATTGCAGTTGATATAAACACAATGGTTAAGGCCCACTTGCACAAGGACTCCTAAATTGATTTAATTCTATCCCTTTTTGGCAACTGAAATATACATTTGCCAAAAAGGGACACCATTACAAAATTTAACGAAATCAGTTTAAATTTCCTTGTGGATTCTAGGTTGCAAATAAGTTTTCCAGAAATTTCATAATTCAGAAACTCAATTTCCCGAAAATCTCGAAACCATTTTCCCTATATTCTTAATACGAATTATTCAGACCACACGTTATCCATAATCCAGGGAAGGTAATGGGTTACCCTGGTGTAGATCCCGGGGTGCCCCTGTCCGCAGTTACTGGGTCCCCGGGACACGACGCCCTCTATTGAGTAACTGCATGGTATGTTCTTCATTAGCGCCATCAGGGGACCACCGCTATCGCCCTGAAAGTATTAGAAACGAATTAAAAAACTATTCAATTTTTTAAAACCGGATATGTGCAAAGAAATCGGCCAAGTGCGAATCGGGCCGTGCAATATACTTAAGTAGCAAAGGCTTACATAATAGCTATTTATGCAACTGTATCGTAATGACTAATTACGTACAGTTGCATACAAGATTTTATCTACGACAAGGACGTCTTTATAATTTTTTACTTTATAAATTAATAAAAAAGTCAAATCAATCAAGTGCCAGAACCCAGAGCCGCTAAGCTATAGGTATCCTATTTATGAAGATAACCATATCGATACAGCTACGACTCATAACGATACAGCTCCCATACAACGAACTGTATCGTTATGAGAAGCAAACACGAAAGAGGGTTCAATTCGATATAGTTGTCAAATTCGAAATTGGAACTTTTCGATGCTGGAGTAGATAATAGCTATTTATGCAACTGTATCGTAATGAGGGTCATTTTAATTCGAGTGCTGTTTTTTGATACGAGGCTTGCCGAGTATCAAAATAGGATAGTACGAGAATTAAAATGACTAATTACGTACAGTTGCATACAAGATTTTATCTACGACAAGGACGTCTTTATAATTTTTTACTTTGTAAATTAATAAAAAAGTCAAGTGCCAGAACCCAGAGCCGCTAAGCTATAGGTATCCTATTTATGAAGATAACCATATCGATACAGCTACGACTCATAACGATACAGTTCCCATACAACGAACTGTATCGTTATGAGAAGCAAACACGAAAGAGGGTTCAATTCGATATAGTTGTCAAATTCGAAATTGGAACTTTTCGATGCTGGAGTAGATAAAAATTATTAACAACTTATGGTTATATTATGATGTACCTGTCACCGTAAGATTGTGAAAACCGTTAGATTGTAATCTATCTAGCGAAATTGTATACTGTCGAAAGATTGTTACAATTTAACGCATTATTTTTCGGTAGATTGTAATCTGTTAGGCATAATAACCAGATAAAACCTAAGTGACTACTGATGATACTAAGCTACCTGATTTTTTATGTCGAACCCTAACCTAACCTACAAGAAAGGACAAGAAATTTACGTTAATACAATGAATATTTCAAAAATTGACACTCAGAACATAAAACGGTCCACAATCTGTCGACAGTTTACAATATCCCTAGATAGATTACAATCTAACGGCTTTCACAATCTTACGGTGACATACCCATCGATATATATGTAGGTACTAGATAGGCCCTTTCACAGAAAAAAAACCGGCCAAGTGCGAGTCGGACTCGCGCACCGAGGGTTCCGTACAAACCTGTATGTATATGAGTAAAAGGTATAGCATTTTTATTCCACTTATCTATTTTAATTTCAATTTAATACCTTCCGCGTTCATGCGGAAAGGGGTAGTAAGTTTAAAATAATTAAAAATATTTTCTAAATGATGTAACTCAAAATATATGCTTTTCGTAATTTTTCCTTTATCTGTGCTATAAGACGTTGCTTCGTACCAAGTTTCAAGATTCTGAGTTCACGGGAAGTACCCTGTAGGTTTTGATTCCCTTGCGAGTGTCGAAAATTTGCATAAAATTATTTTTATTACCTATATTATGATGTAACTAAAAATTTATGTTTTTCGCAATTCTTCCAATATCTGTGCTATAAGACGTTGCTTCGTACTAAGTTTCAAGATTCTGAATTCACGTGAAGTACCCTGTAAGTTTTCATTCCCTTGCGAGTGCAAGAAAATTCGAAAATTTTCAGCATAAACGGCTGTATCTTTTGATTGCGATTGAGATCGCGCTCCACACCTGTTTATGCCTGTCTTTGTCCCCGCCAAAGCGGGACAGCGCTAGTCCCGCTTTTCAGACTAGATGGCGTTAGTAAAATAAGTTCACATTCTGGGTTTGACAGGGCCCGTCTATGTAAATTGAGGTCGTTGGATGTATCCGACTTATTTTTTTTACTCCATTACAAGGTAGCCCTTGAATACGATCTCACCTGATGGAAAGTAACGATGCAGTCGAAGATGGTAGCGGGATAACCAGTTAGGGGCAGGCAGTTATATTTAACCTATTATAGTGGGTTTCTACTTTCTACACGGCATCGTACCGGAATGCTAAATCGCTTGGCGGTACGTCGTCGCCGGTAGGGTGGTATTTAGCCACGGCCGAAGCCTCCCACCAGACCAGTAGTGGAATCATGTAAGGATTGTCGATCAAATCGTTAAAGTTCGTCTTCAAAGTAAAATAAACCATAACATTATTGAATTAGAGCTCAATTTCGTGTATCCATTCCTATACTTTTAGGTATGTACGGTACCCTAAACGTATAAGAATGGATACACGAAATTGAGTTCTAATTCAATGCTGTTATGTTATATTTTACTTTGAAGCCAAACTTAGACGATTTGATCGGCAATCCTTACATGATTGCACCTCTGACCAGAGAAAATTCAGAAATTATAAATTCTCAAATTCTTCCTCCCACTTTAAGACAACAGCGCTAAACACTGCGCCAGGGAGTATTACACTCAGGTCTTACCTTGCAAGAGTCGGCGTGGTGGGATTTGGTGGTAACCTTCTGCCCTACTGCGCATATCATAGCGTCCTCCTTCCACACGAAGTTCTTTCCTTCGAACTTATTTGAACATAGAGATCGGTCTTCTAGTAGTTCTGCCTGAAAATAATAATAAAACACAAAAAATGTGTCTATCTATGTCCGTTAGACTTTGAAACCTTCCAACCGATTAGAATTGTTCAGAACCCGAAGAGACGCGTAAGGTCTCTTCGGATACGTTGTCTAAATAAAATAAAAAAAAACTGCTAAATTTCGTAACACGCAAAGATGACGTTCACTCACAACAGCGCGTTACGCGAGATTTAACCATCATCGGCCAGCGGCAGCGCGCTACCGGCAAGCAGGCGCCGCTACGAGTGCTACGCGGCGCTGCGCGCGATCGTGTGATATTCATAACGCCGTAGCGTCATGGCGGCTCCTCACATGGCACGTTATCCGCGCTATGGAACAATAGCGCACTATGATATTGCGCTACGTGTTAAATTAACCACCTCTACAACCGATGTGCCCCAAACCGGGTTCATTAGAGAGACAATAACGGGAAGATGGTTGTTTTCCTTTTCGACGAACTTATCTGACCCGATGACAGCGTCGCTAGTGTACCTACCAATATCTATATTAATAAAAATGAATGTTGCTAAGCGCAAAACTCGAGAACGGTGGCAAATTTTTTTTTGTATAGTTCCCTAACTTCCACGGAATCTTCTATATATATAAAAGCGAAATACCACTCACTCACTGACTAATCACGATATCTCAGGAACTATAAAGCGTACAGACTTGAAATTTGGAAGGTAGATTCCTTCTATAGTGTAGACGCCAGCTAAGAAAGGGTTTTGAGAAAATCCACCCCTAAGGGGTTAAAATAGGGGTTGGAAGTTTGTATGAAAGTCCTTTGTTTTTGAAGTTAGAGACATGAAAATTGGCAATTGAGTTATTAGTTATAAATAATAAAGACCTGTATAAGCAATTTTACGAAAATGTACCCCAATAGGGGTGAAATGAGGGTTGGAAGCTTACATAAGGGTTCCAAGTTTTTGAAGTAAGAGACTTGAAAATCGGGATTTAGGTTATTAGTTTTAAGTTATAATAAACTGTATAATGCAATTTTAGGAAAATCTACACCAAAGAGGGTGAAATGGGGGTTGTAAGTTTGTATGAAAGTCCTTTGTTTCTGCAGTTAGAGACTTGAAAATCGGGATTTAGGTTATTAGCTTTAAATAATAATAACCTGTATAAGCAATTTTACGAAAATCCACCCCAAAAGGGGTGAAATGGGGGTGAAAGGTTACATACAAATTTTATGACTGAAGTATAGACATGAAAGTTATCAGTTTTAAATAATAAAAAAACCTGCATAAGCTATATAAAGCCTCTATAGATAGGCTGTTTGCAGCGAGAAAATTTCATAATCTCATAGGAAATCAACAATGGTACGCGGACGAAGTCGCGGGCGACCTCTAGTGTCTTTATATACATACCTATATTTAAAAAAAATTGCGTTTAATTTAATTTTTAATTTGGTACGGAGATAGTTTACATGCCGGGGAATGACATAGGCTACTTTTTATCCCGGAAAATTGAAGAGTTCCCAAGGGAATTAAAAAACCGTCATCCGCGCGAAGTCGCGGGCATCATCAACTTCCGAACGACTGCACCAAATTGGATAATTTGGTGCAGATTGTGAGAGGTGCCAAAAAAAAAGATTTTTTGTGTTCATTATAGTCAGGACAAGGTTTGTATAAAAAAATTAAGAGTTCTCGCGGGAATCAGCAACCTCAAAATATGGATGTTTGTTACTCAATCACGCCAGAACGGCTAAGCGGATCTGGATGAAATTTGGCACAAAGATAGACTATAGTCTGGAAAAACACATTGTTCTTTTTTATCCCGGAAAATAAAAGAGTTCCCGCGGGAACCAAAAAACCTTAATCCACGCGGACGAAGTAGCGGCCATCGGCTAGTGAAAAATAAAAATAAAAACAAAAATCCAACAGGCATAAAAATTAGTTCCAATTTTGGCCATCGGGCCAAATACGTTTGTGGGTATAGACAGGCGTCAGGCATATAGAGTGCTTACAGTCAGTAGTAGTTCAGATCTGGCCCGGGACCCGGTCTCCCCCCAGCCAGCAATGATTCTGTCCCTCTCTATCTCCCTCCCGGGCACCGGCAGGCAAGCGGGACGGATGAACTCCGAGAAACGTACCCTGGAACCAAGGAAACATCATTGGGACCGAACAATCGGAATCGTAATATTATCACGTCATAGGTACTAATTGTATTTTAACATTTAAACCACCGTGAGGGATGGTGTTGATACCCATTCAATACTCCTCGCAGAGAGCTATATGGCAGGCAGCCCGCAGTCGTTTAACCACGTTTAACTGCCGCGTCGCGCGAACAGACTCATGAATGTCAGCTTTGCGTTTAAAATTGAATTGACATTTTTGAAAAGATAAAAGATTGTGTATTTGTTTAGTGATGAAAGTTTAACTAAACAGATATTTGACTTATTCGATGTACCTATTTCACTCGGTTTGTTTTTTGGCGGGGATACACCATATTGGAATAATTCACATAAATACGAGTATTTTGACGTTTGAAAGTTAGTCTGCTCCCGGCAGACTCAGCGATTATTGAATACTTTTGTGTTTAGATCGCAAATTCATTTAGAGCTTAACGATAGCAATCGTGGCCGGATCAAATGAATATTTTCTTTAAGTTTAATCAAGTTTTTACATTAAATCTCTCGTGAAACCGCTACACGTTGGGACCATTCGCTCGTGCAAGTTTTAAAGAGAGTACAAATATATTTGAAAGTAATTTAAATTATTTGCCCACTTCTGCTATTACGCTTACATGAATAAGGGACCTGTCTTAAATTACCCTAGACCCCCAAACTAGGATGTTGTATATGTAGATACAAATATTATTATTTTCAAGACCCGAATAATTTGACGCACACACACACACGCGCGCACGCTCCCACGCAGCCTTAGATGCGCAGACGCTTTATTTTAGTACATTCCATGACACAACACAAGTTTATGTTGTCCTTAAATCATTTCATACAACATTCCAAAACATTATCCTCCAAAACCACTAAACTAAAGCGCGCGTTTTAACGTCGCTGAAAAACAAATTCATATGATTTGCCTTTGCAAATACTTATTTTTGATGGCATGGTGTGATAAAAGTTAGGTGTTGTAGAGGGTGCCATTTTGAGTGTCTAACTTTTTTAATGCCTTTCCTTTCCTTACCGTCTCTCGAGTTCAACGAGTGCTATGTCATAGTTCAGTGAGCTGGCCTCATAATTGGGGTGGGGGATCCTCCTCACTATGTTGTAGAGGGCGCCATTTTGTGTGTCTGTCTTGTTCACAGTCCCTAGCAGAGCGAATTTGATTGAGCCGCTGAAAAAAATTTTTAAAGTGAGAATGAATATGATAATGTTGCTTTCACTCACAAAGGTTGTTCGTTGCACACATACGTTATCAGTATTGAAATAATTATGCAATTTTGCATTTAGCTCCAAAATTAACGCCATTAAATTGAGGGTTTATTTTTAAACTACCTCGTTGGTCTAGTGGTTAGTATATTCGACTGCGGCCGACGAGGTTCCTGGTTCTAGTCCCGGGTCAGGCCATAATTAAGTGTTGGGTTTTTCTGACTAGAAATTTTGAGTACTAGCCCGTAGTTAGGAAATTGGCGGTGTTTCACCCCCGTGCCTCGGAGAGCACGTTAAGTCGTCGGTCCCGGTTATTAAAACTAACATGATAATAGCCGTCAAAGCCCGCCAATCTGCAATGATCGTGTCTGTTCTTGGAGGATGCGCATAAATCTATGTAGCTGTTACCGTAAGATTGCAAAAACCGTTAGATTGTAATCTAACTAGCGAAATTGTAAACTGTCGACAGATTGAGAACCGTTCAATGTTCTTAGTGTAAATTTTTGAAATATTCATTGTATTTACGTTTTCTTGTCTCTTTCTTGTAGGTTAAGTTAGGGTTCGACATAGATAAATAATCAGGTAGTCCGAACTTAAGTTTTATCGGGTTATATACCTAACAGATTACAATCTGCCGAAAAATAATGCGTTATATTGTAATCTGTAGACAGTTTACAATATCGCTAGTTAGATTACAATCTAACGGTTTTCGCAATTTAACGGTGACATATAAGTAGATGGAAGTTTCTTACTCAATCATGGTCCAACGGCTGAACGGATCTGGATGAAATTTGGTACAGAGATAGATAATATAACACATAAAATATATGCTACTTTTAATCCCGGAAAATTAAAGAGTTCCCGTGGGCACCAAAAAACCTCAATTCACGTGGTAAATTGAATTGAAATATTGGAGCAACATGGTGGGTCTGGCAGAAGAACTAAAGTAACCGACATTGCTCGACGTGTTGCGAAGCTGAAGTGGCAATGGGCGGGGCACATAGTTAGAAGAACCGATAGACGTTGGGGTCCCAAAGTGCTGGAGTGGCGACCACGCACGGGAAAGCGCAGCGTTGGCAGACCCGCTACTTGCTGGACAGACGATATCAGGAGAGTCTCAGGGAGCCGCTGGGTCCAGGCGGCGCAAGACCGAGGCGTGTAGAAATCCTTGCAAGAGGCCTATGTCCAGCAGTGGACGTCTATCGGTTGAGGATGATGATGATGATGATGGTGGATCTAAGCTCTCTCCTATGAGAGTGGTGGCCTGTGCCCAGCAGTGGGACGTTAATGGGCTGTAGTGGTACTCACTGTGTTGGAGACAGCAATACATGGGCCGCAGTAAGGATAAACTTCTCGCTGATGAGGGAACCTCCACCTATCCAAACCACGTCCTCTGCCTCTGTTGTTACCACGTTACGACACCCAAGCACAGCCTGCGGAGAACACTTTAATTGTTTTTTTTTATCCACTACAAGTAAGCCCTTGACTGCGATCTCACCTGATGGTAAGTGACAATGCAGTCTAAGATGGTAGCGGGCTAACCCTGTTAGGGGCATGGCAATTGGCAGTTATATTAAACCCATACCCCTATTCGGTTTCTACACGGCATCGTACCGGAACGCTAAATCGCTTGGTGGCACGTCTTTGCCGGTAGGGTGGTTACTACAACTAGCCACGGCCGAAGCCTGCCACCAGGCCAGACCAGGGAAAATTCAGAAATTTTAAATTCCCAAATTGATCCTACCGGGGATCGAACCCGGGACCTCCGCAAGGCAACAGTGCTCAACACTGCGGCACGGAGGTCGTCAATCGTATTCAGCTACTACTCAAACAAATTATATACTACCTCTCCCATAAAGTCGTAATATCCACGGCTCCTGTTAGTTTTATAACCTTTTAAAACTATCGATTAAAGTAAAATAGTGCATTGAACTTTGATGACGTCCAATTCAAAATGTCATGCAAACTCTTTAATAAGCACGCGTTTTGACGTTTGAAAAAAAATTCCGGGATAAAAAGTAGCCTGTATCCTTCCTCAGGATGTAACTATCAAATTTCATAAAAATCCGTTGATTAGTAATCGGGGCGTGTGCGTAGCAGACAGAAGACAGATAGGCAGACACACTTTCGCATTTATAATATTAGTATAGATACTTACTGCAATAAGTTTATTTCCAAAAAAAACGGAGTCAGACTCGCGCACATAGGGTTCCGTACCAATACCACCACACAATATAAATTATTTTTGTAAATAACAAGAAATATGTCATAACCACGTAAAAGCTGTGAAATAACTGTTTTAACTAAATCGCTAAACTGGTAGCGCCTGACAAATAATCAAATAATTCGACACCCAACGAGCACGGAACCCTAATAATTAATTAAGGTTCCGCAGTAATGGCCGCCATACAAAACTGTTGAAATGCCGTCATCTTTATCCAAGTTTTAAAAGTGAAAATTCTTTAGAATCGTGATTTGGAAATTCGATGAAACGAAAAAGCGACACTAAAAAGAGACAAACATGCATAATATAGAATTGAGCCTGCGAGAGAAGTTATATTATTTATCTCATTCTCTCGTAGGCTACTTTTCTGAAGTTTCGTATTTCGTATCGTCCGGATTGATTGGCGGACTAATAGTGCGGCGGCAGATACATCATACAGTAGGTACCTATTCAGTCTCACCATATGCGGGAACTCCTTAGCATTGGCCTCCGACCCTCCCGCGATGCGGAAGGTATCGTCCCTCCCGCAAGTGTTAACTCTGACATACTCGTCCGGTTTGCCGACTCTGTTCACACATTTGTAGAAATACTGCTGGTAGTCGAGGCATTCTGAAAAAAGAAGAATAAAAAAATCATGAAAATCGGTTGATTAGTTTCCGAGTGCTAAGCAACGTCTCCTATGAGAGTGGCGGCCTGTGCCCAGTAGTGGGACGTTAATAGGCTGTAGTGATGATGATGATGATGATGAAGCAACGTTGACCCAAGTCGGTAACTGGATGAATGATGATGATGAATGATGATGGTCGAATTTGGAGATCCAAATTTGGCCTTATGCGGAGGAAACTCCGTGTCTCGGAGAGCACGTTAAACCGTCGATCCCGGTTATTATCACTAAAAATATAAATATCTGATAATAATCGTTACAAAAACCTCAGAGTATATATGTCTTAGTCGAGTCGTATGCGGAAGGACGTGGGAAATGGGAACCCATCGCACTATTATCCCAAGAAAACTCCTACCATTATGTGATTAATGAAAAGGGGTTACAACCCTCAGTAATGAGGAGTACGACGCAGAGAGTGTTTCCGAGAACATCGTTAACAAACATACATACCTACTTACTTACATACCTACCGCTCAAATACAGACCAACCTTTTTGAAGTCTGTTATAGCCATGGAACCAATAAGTACTACGACACTTATTAGTTCTATGGTTATAGCAATATTACCGACTTGGGTCTGTTAAGAATGTACCTAGTCTGTGACCATGAAGTCAATCAAATGGTAAAAACTCTGTGCGCTTTCATAAGACACGTAATTATTAATATGGTGTGTTTTAAGAAGAAAGAAACTAATTTAATAGGGTCAACGTTTCATAACAATCGCAATCGATGGTCCCCCAAAATCTTAAAAGGAATTAAAAAAGATGAAAGGAAGCACATACTCTGCCAAGCGAAATTCTGTACGTCCGTGTGAAGCCTGGGCCGCCTCAGCTTGGGGCAGGCGTCTGGATCACGAGGTGGATCCGGTTCCCTCGTCTTTGGACAGCATAGCAGAGGCTGGGCACCGGTGTAGCGGCAAGTCTGTATAATAGACACGTAGATATAAGTAGAAAGATAAGGGTACTACAAATATTTTTGTCCAACGATTTATTTTACTTTTGGCAGCTCGATATAATGATATTCTAATGCGTTTCTGATATTAGATTTTTGATAACAATCGATTGTCTTTATGAAGATTTTTTAATCGACACATTAAAATTCATCTTTGCTCAACTTTTTTTTGTTTTAAAACATACTCAAGCGTTTAAATGATGTTTAATAAGTGCACAACTTGTGCCTATTTTGAACAAATACCTATTTTGAATACAAACATTCTATTTTATAACAAAACTAGTGAACCCGGCAGACTGTCCTGCCCTGAACCTCGAACCCAATTGCAGCGTCCCCTACCGGGTCCAATTGTGAATATAAACCATCCCGAGGTCCAAACAAACACAACAAAAAAAGAATTAGCGAAATTAATCCAGCCGTTTATGCGTGATGCCGTGACCAAGGGAAATAGGGATTCATTTATATTTACCTACACAGATTCCACAACCTATCTTAAACTTGCCCTTATACAAGTTTAAGAAGTCCATTAAAAGTATGCTCCTGAAAAAAGCTTATTATACTGTTGAAGATTACGTAAATGACAAAGGAGCATGTGCATGGATTTGACTTACTCCAGCAATGCCAAGGACAGATGTTACTTATTGTATTCTACAAATTAATGAAATTGTAATTATTTTTTTTGCGACCGCCGAGTTTCTTGCTGGTTCTTCTCGGTAGGAATGTCATTCCGAACCAGTGGTAGATTCACTCGACGATTCAAAAGTAGGAGTTGTAAAAGTTTATTTGAATTTAATTTTGTTAATGGATAATCATTATCATACCTACCATATCTTTGGAGCGCTTGATGCCGTGGTTGGAATCGAAGAAGTAGTCCCTGAAGACGCCCGTCCTGTAGAAAATGTCTGAGGTGGGGCAACACACTATCCTCAGGTCGCCTTCCCATTTGCACATCTGAAATTAAGAGGAAAACCGCGAAGGAAAATATGACTTCTTTTTTTAAAGTGCCCAAACCCAGCCCAGTGAGCACAGGCAGTGAGCTCAAACCCCTCGCTCCCCGCGCATGCTCCGCTCGGCTCTGTAGTACACTGTACCTGCGCAGACGACTGCCATTTTGGGTCAACTTACGGGACGCAATTTATACTTACGGGCGGTTTCTTCTCGTCCTCGTAAAGTATCTTCCTCGCAAACGGACAGTCATTGATTGATTTGCAAATACCGGCTGTGTTGTTGAACTGGCATGGATCACCTGAGAAATATAACATTCAAATTCATCTATACTAATACTAATATTATAAATGCGAAAGTTTGGATGTATGTATGGATATTTGTAAGTCAATCACGCCCGAACGGCTAAACGGATTTGGATGCAATTTGGCACAGAGATAGATTATAGTCTGGAATAACACATAGACTACTTTTTATCTCGCAAAATTAAGGAGTTCCCGGGGGAATAAAAAACTTAAAATCCACACGGACGAAGACGCGAGCATCATCTAATTTTCAATAAAATCTTTGACTTTGACTTTATAGTACCGTGGTATAGACCACGGTCGTGCACTGGTGTGGTATGCAACCTGCGTTGGTAATGGAGAAGTTTCATGATGTTGTGAATATCATATTTAACACAACGGAAATAAAATATAGATTAAAACTAATAAATCAGTGCATCAATCCATCCATCAATAAATGAGTGAGAAATGACGATTTAAAAGTTTACACACCGATTGCTGTATCTTACTGGAGTGAGAAATGTGAGTGAGTTTTAATACCTAGCCGAGATTTAATACTTCAAAATTATCTTTACACACAAATTAAGTGAGTTTAATTCAATTAAGTAACGTGCATTTATTTCTTTTATTCGGCTTTAAGCGAGAAACTCTGTGGTTGCTCTTTTGAAAAAAAAAAAAATATTTACAATTGGATTAATCTAAACATACATAAGTAACAGCAGTCCTGGGCATTGCTGGAGCGAGTCAAATCCATGTCAAATAGGCATGTAGGCAAGCGCGTTCCAACCTAGACATCAGCATTGCTCTGTACTAGGCATGATTGTCGTCACGCGCAAGCCTATCACGCAATAAAAAAAAACTCAGCCATTACTAAGGACTACGTTTTTGCGGCGCTTGCTTTTGAGACTCTGTGCACACTCTGGGCCCATGGTCATCGGACACGAAGAATTTTAAGTATAAAATATGTCGTGTCCCAAAAACTGATCCACGCCTCTGGTGACCAAAGTGCCGGCGCTTATACAGCCCAACGGCTTAGCCTCGCCATTGAACGAGGTTATAGCGCCAGTGTTTTGGGCACCATACCCATTAACGATCACTTGGACGCGTGTAATTTTTGTAAATATAATTAGTAATAGTTTTTTTTTTAATTTATCATTTCTTTATTTATTGTTTTGTATCCTAATTATATAAGCGCATTCAACTCGCGCGCGTACTATATGTTATGACTAGCAATCGTAGTTGTATCATCCATGTATACGGTAGGTAGGGATTTTTTAAAAGCCGTTTGTAGGTACATAAAGTTTATATATAAACGTCTAAGCTAAATGTTCATAGTCTACCTATTTGTTATAGAAGCTTAGAGACTAAGAGGTTTCGAGAGGATTCGAAACTGTAGAGTAAAGTCTGGATAGTAACCCAAGAGATATACCTATATGGCCAAATCCGCTGCATATTTTAACTTGAAAATAAGAATATAATGGGGCTGAGTCCTCTATCCATATTCCATAACCTTCTAAGTAAGCGTCTTGTATAAGGAAAACATGTTTAAACTCAAGTAGGTATAACCTGTTATTCGGTACTCACCTATATTAATGCACAATATCACATCGAAAAAGAATAAAAACAACACATAAACACATTTGTAAACCATTTTTATACTGTAAAGTATACTTTTCTATGAAAACAGTCAAGTCACGTAAGTTTAACGTCTAATACTATATTTATTAGTTAACTTTTATTTACTAAAGTCAAAAGTTATCATTTTTTAATCGATACCATTCAAACTAGATTTTATCAAAGCTCTACACGTCTTCTCTTATTGAACTTTTACATTTAAATAACTCCTTCAGTAAGAAAACCTGATATGTGCAAGGCGTTCTGTAAAAAAAAGAAATCGGCCAAGTGCGAATCTGATCCTGCAATGCTTAGTCCATACTAATGTTATAAATGCGAAAGTGTGTCTGTCTGTCTGTAGTTACGCTTTCACGGCCCATCAGCTGTTCAACCGATTTTGATGAAATTTGGTACAGGGTTAGTTTGATACCCGGGGAAGGACAGGCTACTTTTTATCCCGGAAAATTAAGGAGTTCCCGCGGGAACCAAAAAACCTCAATCCACGCGGACGTAGTCGCGGGCATAAGCTAGTCTATTATAAATTCGAAAGTGTTTGTTTGTTGGTTTATTCGTTTGTCCTTCAATCACGCCGCAACCGAGCAACGGATCGACGTGATTTTTGGCATGGGTATAGTTGAGGACCTTGTTGTTGTTTGTAGTTAGTTTTAGTAGCTAGGGTTAAAAGTCCGCTTTTTCCGCTAGCTTGGTCATGAAAAGAGGTCTCGGACCTTAGCTTTAAAGTTTAAACCCAGGCTTTGCCTGGGGAAAAAACAAATTTTCAATATGCCATCTAAGTTGTTTTAACCAAAAGAAAAATATTTCCGCATCAATTTATGTTCAATTATATTATTTTAAAGTAGAGGTCGGGATGGGTGGAACCTTCCGAAAACAATAATATTGTATTCGAGGATGTTTCAATAGGTAAGTAATAAAAATGGAAAAATGTTGCGCACGTGACACGTATGCACAAACCCTCTTGTTAAACTTCGGTTCCTTTTGTTTCAGGGTTTTTTTTTTGTTTTCTTTCTTCTTTATCTTCTTTGTCATCATGTTGGGATTATGATTATTATATATATTGCCGTATCAAGAGTTTTCGTTGAAATTATACTGTTCCTGGGTTCTACATCATGACAGATGCATTCCGAAGATTTGGAAATGTGTAGAACAAGCCAGACTCCCTGAAGGGATTCACACGTTCCTAATCCATGTTCCCAGGTGACGAAATTCGCCATTCTCCAAGTAAGAAATTTTTCTGTTTTCCAGACAATATAGAGAGTGTTTGTTTTCTTTAGTGAGTCAAATTCTGCGAACCCTATAAGTTCACCGCTGAGCTAAATAAAAGATGTAAACTTGTGAACTTTTATATCAACAATTTCTATGCCTATGGCTAGTTAACATAAAGAATATCTAGAATTATCTATCCGGAACATTTCGAATCATATTAAATCTCATTAAACTTAAGAATCTTTGCGAACACTAGACTAAGTAAGACCTATTGTTTATAGTGTAAGGTGTACTATCCAATAAACGTAAAGTTTGCCTGAACGTACAGAAAAATTTCATTTATAGAACCTCCAAACAATAGGGAAATTGATTATTAGTCTACGCTCAAGGCTGGATAGATATATGTTTATCATTCTGTAACTTTGTAAGTGGGAGATTGCTTATGAATCCGGGTTGTTTACTTTCCGCCACAATTCCCCACCTTACAACCTGGAGAGTGACATAGGCTACTTTTATCCCCGAAAATTAAGGAGTTCCCGTCGGAATCAAAAAAACTTTAACCACGCGGACGAAGTCGCGGGTATCAGCTATACATATATTTGTCGGTGCATGTATACCTATGTTTATAATATTATAAGTAATAAGTATGGATAATTTATAAGTTGTAGGTAATGCTCAAATGTCGTGCCTACCTACAGAGCGATAAATTCAGGAAAACAGGAAACCTCCAACTTATATTATATTGTTTATACGAATGCTTAAAGTTAAACAATAGTTTAATTAGGTACTTACCGCTGACTGATTACAAAGTTACAGCCTAGCGAGGAAAATCAAAACTTGGTAAGCGACAAAATATCAGGTACCATACTATACCATACTGCCAACGCTGAAAGCCATATTTGTTGACTTTCGTGTTGTAGAATTATAATCCTTATTTTAGAAAAGTCAAGGTACGTGACTTCAATTTGTCATTTTGAGTAATATTGCCTAAATATAGCTTTAATCGATGGCAGTATGGCCCCTTATCAACTTTTGCTTGAAACATCTCACAAAAATCACCCAAGATTTTGTGAAATTTTGACATTCCTTTACACAAGTTTAAAAAACATACTCTTGAAATAACCCTGTGCGTTCCGCAATCGGGTAAAAAAGGAGTCCTTCCACACAATCGGGAATTATAATATACTAGCTGATGCCTGCGACTTCGTCTGTGTAGTCCGGGGTAAACAGATGCCTATGTGTTATTCCAGACAATAATCTACCTTTGTGCCAAACGACATGGTCGAAAATTGTATGGAAGTCTGCCCCAGAATGTCCAGAGATGAAATCCAGATCCGTTCGGTCGTTCGTGCGTGATTGAGTTACAAACATCCATCCATCCATCCATACATCCAAACGTTCGCATTTATAATATTAAAATTGTACCTTCAAATAAAATTTCTATTATGTTTCCTAAGACGTCCGAAGTTCATTATGAAGAGAGTACATCGCCTTTTCCACGCTTTTCCGCTAGATGTCGTTGATTTCCGTCACGTAACCCGCGCCAACCACGCCACCCACGGCATTTCTGTGAACTAATATATTAGTAAAGAAAAATGTTAAAAAAGCATGGAATTATTTATTAATATTACTTTTACTCTTTGTGCTCCTCTGAAAGCGACTAGCTAAATAATACTTTGTACTAATAAAGTTTAGTTATTTATTCTTCTTCGAACGCATTTACTAAGTTTTGATGTGAAGAAGTAGGCAGGTCATAAGTCGAGACTGTATATCTTTTCTCGGTCATGTTTTGTGGTAATGTCTCTTTTATATAAAGCTTTGTAACAGAGCTAGTGTTAGTTAGTCAGTTAGAATGATTATAATAAGTTACTAACAATATTTTAGTGTATTTTAGACATGGCTCTGAGGTGTTTTGCGTTTTTGTGTTTAGTTTCATTTAGTTTTAGTCATATTATAAAAGAAGGTGCGTTTTCATTTATTATTTTTAATTTCTTAAGTTTTCCCTCGACAAATTATAACTACAGGTTTTTGGAAGAGATTATTTGACGACCTCCATAGTGCAGTAGTGAGCGCAGTTGTCTTATTAGTGGGGGACCCGGGTTTGATCCCCGGCAGGGTTAAATTGGGAATTTATAATTCTGAATTCTGACTTCGGCTGCAGCTAGAGACCACCCTACCGGCAAAGACGTACCGCCAAGCGATTTAGCGTTCTAATACGATGCCGTGTAGAAACCGATAGGGGTATGGGTTTAACATAACTGCCGCAGCCCTTACAAGTTACCCCGCTACCATCTTCTGCATCATCACTATTACCTACCATCAGGTGAGATCACAGTCAAGGGCAAACTTGTAGTGGAATAAAAAAAAAATCCGCTCTGCTCCACATTAAGATGCCCTTTGACATAACACTGCGGAAGTAGATAGACAGTTTTTTTTTTTTTCTAGCTGATGCCCGCGACTACGTCCGCGTGGATTGGGGTTTTCTGGTTCCCGCGGGATCTCCTTAGTTTTCCGGGATAAAAAGTAGCCTATGTGTTATTCCAGACTTTAATCTGTCTTAATCAGTCTCTGTGCCAAATTTCATCCAGATCCGTTCAGCCGTTCAGGCGTGATTGAGTAACAAACATCTATCCATACATCCATCCATCCAAACTCGCATTTATTATATTTATTTGATTATTTGATTGATATTTGATATTTGACTTATAAAATTAGCATAAATTTGTGTTACAAACAGTGCCACAAAAACCACAGTCGGTTTTACTGAGCACCGTGTTATACATAATAGGTAAGACATAAATGCTTTATTGCTACACAAAACATCAAAAAGAAATAATAGAGCTAACAAACAAAAGAAATAACAGAGAAAGATTATAGTCTGGAATATCACATAGGCTATATTTTTATCCCGGAAAATTAAAGAGTTCCCGCGCGAACCAAAAAACCTCAATCCACGCGGACGAAGTCCATTCATACATCCAAACTTTTATTTATTTATTTATTTATTGTATTTCGGTATACCAACGGCGAGTACACAAAGCTTAAATTAAAAAATAGTACATAAGGTCTATAACAGTGTGGCACGCCACTTATAGGTATACACAGCTATTGAATAATAAAATATTATAAAAATGAAACAACCGATCACAAGTACTTAACTACTTACATGATAAAAAGAGTATAAACCAAAGGAACAATGTACCTACTATTACTACTATGATAAATAAATTAATCTACTAATTTTGCAAGTACAACCAAAAAACTTACTGACTAAAAAACAAACTAAAAGCTGGCCGATCTGTCCCTCAAAGCAGAGACCGCTGACGCTATAACTTTTTTTAAAGTATTTGGACCAAGTTTGTTTTACCTAAATTAACCCGAAATGTTTTCCTACAAGCTGATCTTCTTGACTTCTTTGGAACAGTGAAGGTTAGAGTTTGTAGTAGGTCAGGAGCGTCTACTGTACCGTTCACGAGTTTATGCAGGAAAGACATGTCAGTAATACATCGGCGATCACTGAGGGAAAGCATGTGGAAGTGCTCAAGCCTAGCCTCGTACCCGGAGCGATAGGGACAGGTGCGATCGCGGTAGGCCAAATATTTAGAAAAGTTCCGCTGTACCCTTTCGACCCTGGCAACATGGACTTTGTACATAGGGTTCCAAATTGACGACGCGTATTCAAGCTGGCTGTGTACCATGGTATTGAACCGTAATTTCATCGTACTAATGTTATAAAAAGTTTTACATTGTCGTTTTATAAAGCCGCTCGACTTGGATGCTTTTTTAACTATGTTATCCACATGCTCCCTAAAGCTAAGTTTCGAGTCAATTAGGACACCAAGGTCTTTTATGACATTAACCTCTTCTAAAAATATGTTCTGGCCAAGAGTGTAGGATGACGGGATGATATGCTTATTCCTGGTAAACTTTATATGGAGGCATTTTGAGGTATTTAGGAGCATGTTATTATTAACACACATATTCACTAAAGCATATAAATCCGCTTGAAGCTTCGAGGCATCATCAAGTGACCGTATTTCCATGTAAATTTTCAAGTCGTCTGCGAAAAGAGAGAATTTACAATACCTGAAGATACTAGGGATATCGTTAATAAAGATTAAAAAAAGAATTGGGCCCAGGTGGGAACCCTGGGGCACACCGGAAGTTGGTTTAACAATATCAGACTCATAACCTGCGACTACTACTCTTAATACCCGGTCACTAAGGTAAGACTTGAACCATCTTCATAATGTCCCATGTACGCCATAATGTTTTAGTTTTCTTAAAAGTACATTATGGTCCACCTTATCGAACGCACTACTGAAATCGGTGTATAAGGCATCAACCTGGACTCGTGAGTCAACAGACTTCGAAATATCCGAGGCGAACGACATTAAATTAGAGACTGTTGATTTATTCTTACGGAAACCGTGTTGAGCGTTGGACAATAAGCTTTTAGTATGCCAGTTAATAATAGGACAGATAATGGATTCAAATAATTTGGCAAAGGCAGATAATATGGAGACCGGACGATAGTTTCTGACGTCGGATTTATCACCTTTCTTATGGATAGGAACCACGTTAGCGGATTTCCACAAGCTGGGAAATTCGCCTGCAGCTAGAGATCTGTTGAAAATTAATTTTAACGGGAAAGTTATACGTCCTTTTTATAAAAATAGGTGGGATTCCGTCCGGTCCTGCTCCTTTACAGGGATTAATTGATTTAATGGATTTTAGAATATCTTTTTCTTCGACTGTAACGGAGCTTATACTATTGAACCCGCAATTTCCTTGGACAGAATCAGGACGGGACCGAGAGGTGGAATTGACACTGCTCTCAGTGAAGACAGATGAAAAGTGACAGGCAAACAAATTTGCTACTTCCTTACCACTATTTGCACTTGTATCTAATAACTTCATTTCAGAGGGAATATTAGAACGACCACCTTGTTGTGCTTTCATATAAGACCAACATTTCTTAGGATTCTTTGATATAGAGAGTTCCGCGTTTCTTTTATAAGAAGAGTAGCATTTATCTACCAGGTTTTCTGCACGCTCACTCAGTATGTCATATTCCAATTTATCCCGAGGATTGTTGTATAATTTAAACCTTCTCCTAATTTTCTCTTTTTCATTTAAAACTTTTATTAGTCCTTATCTAATTCACAGTAAAATAATCTCACCATCTCATCAACATTTTTGCATGTTTCAAACAAATCCATCCAACTTCAACTTATCATTAATTTCAGAATAATCAGCTTGTATAAAATTGCGAGTACAATATTCTTGGGGTTTTAACATCGTCGTGGAGTAGAATTCACAGTCTATTTCAAGAGGCGGGTGATGATCGTCAATTTTGCTCAGTTTGTCTATGCTTTGTGTGACAATCGGACCAGTAAAATTACTAAATACAAGATCAAGAACTTTGTAATTTTTATTTCTAATATTATTTAATTGCATTAAGTTGTTACATGACATAAAATCTACTAAGAAATAACCAAGATTGCAATGATAATTATTTGGTTCATAATGTCGATAAGTATCATCAATATTGGGAGACCATTCAATAAAACTCAAATTTAAGTCACCAAGCACCAGTGTATCAGCTTTGGTGTTGTCCATTGCGTCAGTTACACTATTAATAAAGTTCATTAGGTAGTTACCAGATACTGGAGGCTGAACATAAACGGCGCAGATGGTTAAAGACCTAAGTTTGTTTCCGTCCTTGACCTTTAAGGAAACCCACACATCTTCACATGAGCTATTCCATTCGTGCAGGCTAATTGAGTCGTGAAAGTCGCAATCATAACTCCACAAGCTTCTTGACCAGCAAGGGAGGTATCGCCACGATCTCTACGATAGATTGTATAATTTGAGTTAAATATTTCAGAATCTCGTATAGAGTCATTTAACCAGGTCTCAGTTAGGACTATAACATCATAAGGATTGCACAGACAGGCCCGGTTAATGTCGTCTAATTTAGTTCGCATACCACGAACATTCTGATAGTAAATTCTGAACATAAAATCTGAAATGTACGGTCTAATATCAGTAGTTTTACAATAGATTAGGATATAGATTTAAGTGACTCCTTATCCCTTATTTGTTTTGCAGGTGATGTGACGTTCTTGCGGATGAAGATTCGACCATTCCTTATCCAATTGTATTTGTAGCCTTTGTCGCGAGCAATTTTCCTAGTTTCAGCGTGAAGCGCTTTGAAGTATGGTGACAGGTGCTCAGTCACGTAGACTGGGGATTTAGTGGCGCCGTAGCCAAGGTGCTTGGAGTTAAGCTTATCGCTTGGGTTACTTTTGTTGAATTTAGCAACTGCTGCTAAAATGCTGTCCCGGGTCTTCGTATTAGGCAGTTTAACGATAACCGAACGCGGCCTGTCTGTCGACGGGTCCAGTTTGCGGACCCGGGTGCACGAGAGATTGATATTCTCCTGTATTGGGTGGGATATTATCTTCCCCATTTGCTAGAGCGTATTCACCAAATTTTCGGATTTATTTTCAGGAATCCCGTTAATTTCCAAGTTATTTTCTCTGGAGTGTTGCTCCAAAATACAAAGGCGAGTGTTGAGATCATTTACCGTTACTTTTAACTCCTCGTTGGCTTTAATCAGTTTCGCATTCTCATCTTTCAGCAATGTAAAACTCTTCTTAATGTCGTCGAGTTCATTAGATACGTAATTAATAGACTTTCGCATCCATACTAATATTATAAATGCAAATCACGAGGATGAAGTCGCGGGCATCAGCTAGTACTAAATATTTCAGGCGTAGCTAATGAGGACCATTACCATTTCAGGTACAGTGTGCTCAATTAAGGTAGAAAACATCAGTGTTGCGGGAGTATGCAAGAAGATCAGCAACTGTTCTTACGCTATGAAATTTGTCTACGAAGACGAGAAAAAGCCACCGGTAAACATAAATTGGATGAGTTTCCATTTTTTTAAATTTATTATGAAAATTAAGACAAAATAAAATAAAAATATGACAGAATCATTAAAATATCTCAACAAATGAAAAGTTATGGAATTTTTAAAGTTGCGCTTGCATTACGGTCGTGTGACCTTAACAATCGACTTTATAAAGCCGAATAAAAGAAAGAAATGGACTTAACGTAACTTAATTGAATTAAAACCACTTAATTTGTGAGTTAAGATAATTTTGAAGTATTAAATCACGATTATTTAAAATTCGCTCACAAAATTTCTCACTCGAGTAAGATACGGTGCAATAAACTTATTAAATAATTAATTTCTCAGTCATTTATTGATGGATTAAAAAAAACACTAATTTATTAGTTTTAACCTATATTTTACTTCCGTTGCGTTAAATATGATATATCCACAAAATCATGGAACTTCTCCAATCTATACATCTTTAAATAAATTTAAATTAAAAACAATATTTAAATTACAATGTGACAAAACTAAGGACTTTACAAATTTTATAGGGGTGGTTGAAATAAAAGTCCGTGTTGTATAATTTACTTTGTATTCGGAGTTAAAAACACACGTGCTATTACAAAAGTTTTGCGTGTTAAAGAGCATGCGCGGCGCGTGGGATGCTGCGCGGATCGTGGCGTGGACTGGCTGATGGCTCACGGCTGGCGGCCCCTCGCCTGTCAGGGGAGGGGTGGTCATTCCCGGAATCCATAGCCGGAGTCTGTTGGGAACGCGAGAGGCGTGTGTGAGATATGGGGAAAATAACCAGCTTTTCTATCAATTCATCTTTGAACAAAACAAAATATTTTAGCAAACCGTGAGAATGTTCCCTTTTCTAAAAACAATAACATCATAAAACTATTTCGTACAAACTGGCATATTGTTTCGGAGCCTTTTGTCTTACTTTAAATGTCAGTCTTTTCTAATCTATTGTTTATTGCTGTATTTTTGCGAAACGGTCGGCTTTGTTAAAACAGCTCGCAATAAACTCTTTTGTTGTATTTTGTTGCCTTTAAATTCCTTATCTTCAAAACAGGCCATGGGAACACTGTTGTTTACAAGTTTTAAGTTTCGGTATGTAGAAGGGATTTCCGTTTGGATCGTATAATGGTTAGTCAGTCTGTTTTGGGACGTCAACCGTTTCGTACATCGATATAGTATTGGCTGATAGTCAGAGTGATCGTGTTTGGTGTTGTAATAAAAGCTAAGTATTATTGTGTTATTCTTTTAAAGTAGAGTAATAAGTGTATGTTAATGTTTATAAGTGAAGAGAAATGTTGTGATATTGTAATAGCGTGTTTTTTCTTGGCAGTGTCTTTTTCACGCTAATATAGTTCCGAACTGCCGTAGAATCATTTAAGAATAATTTTCATGAATATACAGTTTCCAGTATTATTCTGACTTCTGTTGTTTTATTATATTTTTCCTGTTATGGTTTCATTAAGGTAGAGTCCCTCCTAAATATAATTTCAGTATATTAAATCAGTTCATTAAACTATACTTTGATAGTGTAATTAAAGTGATATAAATTTCCTACTTCACTTTCAATGTTTCAGTTATAATGGTTGTTTTCAGTAAGCTCACTATATAAGGTCACTGACCTTAAACATATTACACAATATTACAGGAAAAACATGGTCTTCCTTCCAGTCTTAGTTTTCAAAGTATTTCCATCCTGACAAAGTATCAATTCTCATAGTTATTACTCAGATATCTCTTTTATAATCTTTCACGTGCATGCTCTTTAACACGCAAAACTTTTGTAATAGCACGTGTGTTTTTAACTACGAATACAAAGTAAATTACGCAACACGGACTTTTATTTCAACCACCCCTATAATTGGCGCCCAACGTGGGGTGCCAATTACAGGGGTGGTTGTAATCAAAGTTGTCACTGTTTTAGATGTGCGACTGGGATGACGACGTTAGGATAGTATGCTGCCCCCCAAACAACTTCATCTTTCGAACCGGTATCCACGGCCAATTTTACGACCCTACCAGTGACGGCGTTAAGAGGTCCAAGGCAGTGGTAAGTGAACAGCTATGACCATCATAATCATTTTTTTTGAAGTGAAACTTCTTTAGAATCGTTTTGATTTGAAAATTCGATGAAACGAAAAAGCGATACGAAAAAGAGACAAACATATATAGACATACCTTTATATTTAGCATGAGAGAGAATGAGACAGAATACAAGTTATATTTATCTCATTCTCTTGTAGGCTTATTTTCTGAAGTTTATATAACATGGTAGGTTTTTTTTTTTTTTATCCACTACAAGTTAGCCCTTGACTGCGATCTCACCTGATGGTAAGTGATGATGCAGTCTAAGATGGTAGCGGGCTAACCTGTTATAGGGGCATGGCAGTTAAATTAAACCCATACCCCTATTCGGTTTCTACACGGCATCGTACCGGAACGCTAAATCGCTTGGCGGCACGTCTTTGCCGGTAGGGTGGTAACTAGCCACGGCCGAAGCCTCCCACCAGGCCAGACCAAGGAAAATTCAGAAATTATAAATTCCCAAATTGACCCTGCCGGGGATCGAACCCGGGACCTCCGCACGTAAAGGCAACAGCGCTACACACTGCGCCACGAAGGTCGTCAAGGTACTTATGATTGAATAAATCATGTCCACTATTTTGATATAACTAGCGGTAACACCTAGGTACGAAAGATAATATGTAGCTTTGATTTCGAATTAAGTAAGTATCCATACAGTCTTTGATCCAGTAAATACTGTGAAGAATGAACACTATTAACAGTATTATTACGATGCTAAGTTGTGATTCATAAATAATTTTACATTACATTTCATGTTCAATTTAAATTTCTTACAATAAATTGTTAATTTTACTTTAGAAATTATATTTTGGCAACATTGAGTGTTGCAGGATGCAGAATTTATTTTGATTAATGCTGAGTTATTTAATCACCAATCGTAGCTTTTCAATATATAAACTGTAATCATAAAAATTCAGGAAAATGTTGGTGGGTCGGTAACACAAAAATAATATAAAAGTAAGCGAAAATAGCGTCAGGAGTTGAGTCAGTATTAAAATTTTGAGGAGTTATTACAAGTGGATAAAGTGTATATTATTATTGATTGTTTTGCTGAAGAATAAAGGTGGATTACGACATTTTGCTGAGATAAGTATAAATCTATATAATAAGTTTCTTCTGAATAGAATGGCTTTCCGAAACTGTGGTAGATTCACTTAATGATGACTAGATTTAACATTGAGATTAATAATTGCAATATTGATGTGCCTCCGGAAAACATACAGCATTGTTATGAAGAAGCAGTCTGTACTTCACCGAAATCTGCGGTCTATCCTTTAACAAAGTAGTGCACCTTACCGAATATAGATGGCGCTAGTGTCTCACCCAGCAAGGCAGCGGGAACCCGCTGTCACTTTGAACGTCATAGCGTTGTGTACTTTCGCCGCGTGCGCGTCGAATCTAAAAAAATAACTATCAATACTATTAAAAAGTATAGTATTACATTGAATAAATTCAATATTTTCAATCGCGCAATCAAACCAAAATAAATTTGGTTGTGTCGCACACTGGGCCCTGCATGCACGAACTAGGTCGATGAGATGACGGGAACCCATCGATCTAGTGCTTCAGACACACTGACGCTTGAGAGGGACCCCGAGCTCGAGGACCTCGGGTTCCACCAGCGATTCGAGTAGTGTGCAGGAACGAGAGGGACCTTTACCAAGGACAAGATTCACAGGTAACAGTCGATTCTCGGATCGACGCGTTACTCTATCAGGTGAGTTTTGTATTACAAATTACGAAATACATAATGTGTACCTAATGTGAATGATTAATAAAACCAAAATTAGTTACTTACCAATTAAAAGCCATAATATGTAGCGAACGAACGTTCTTAATGAATCCATCGACAACAGAATCCAAACCATTGGATCTAGGCTTTGGTAAAACTTGAGTCCTTAGCTGACGGATGTAAAACGTTTACGTCAGTCAATTTAATTACAATATTTGAACTCGCATACGTAGCTGAACATTTATAATTATAGAAAATCAGATTAATTTATTTGCATTTAACAAGAACAATATTGTACAATAATTTACATGTCACCCCGTTAGGGTACATGTGCAATTTGAGTGACGGGTTACGCGCTTAATTATTATTTAATTAAGTATACGGTATAAGAAAAATTCTTAGCCAAAAACCAACTGTGTTAAATCCAGTTACCCTCCTTAATAAATTTAACAAATTGCTTTAAACAGGCCGAATGTATAGAATTAAGGGGTATCAGCCGATAAAAGTGATCAAGTGGATCTTAACAACAAGATTTATTTATTTTCTCATAATTATAGATAATTAAAAACTAAGGAACGGAAATAACTGCGTTAGTATGAAACTGCGTTGCAGCTGATACCTCCTAGTTCACTGGGTTTACCTGTTTGATACCATTGCTGCTAGTAGTTGTAATCCTAACAAACTCCTAAAGGTAGTTAACACATAAAAAGAGAGAAAATTAAACACTTCTTAAAAAAGAGTTAGATTTTCTTGGTTATCATATGACGAGCTAAGGGATGAAACCGACACAAGAGAAAATTCAAGCAGTCATCGATTATCCCAAACCAAAAACTGTGAAGGAATTACGTCCTTTAATTCCTGGGCATGATCAACTTTTACAGAAATTCAATCAAGCAGGCCGCTAAGCATCAAGCCCCACTTAACATATTTTTGAGGAATTCAAAAAAGAACGACAACACACCGATATTGTGGAATTTAGAGGCCGAACGTGCTTTTCAACAATGCAAGCAAGATTTGCGCGACGTCGTCACTGTGTCATTTCCTCATGCTGATGCAGCGATTGCATTAATGAGCGACGCAAGCTTAAAATGCATGGGAGCAGTTTTACAGCAGAAGGTCAATCAGGAATGGAAGCCGATAGCATTTTTTTCAAAAACCTTATCTGAAGCACAAGTCAAGTACTTCACTTATGATCGCGAACTTTTGGGTATATATATGGCGACGAAACATTTTCGTCGATTGATTGAAGGTCGCAATTTTACAATTTATACCAACCACAAACCATTGGTTCACGCCTTCGACAAGAAGCCATCAATGGATGACACTCCGAGAAGAATAAGATATCTAGATTACGTATCGCCATTCAGTACCGATATACGGCACGTGAGTGGATAAGACAACGTTGTGGCTGACGCTTTGTCTCGAGTTGTAGAAGCTATAACTTTACGCACGGTTATCGATTTTTCTGATTTAGAAAAAAACCAAGAGGGTGACGCTGAATTACAACAACTTATGCAAAATAAGTCGTTGCATATGAAGCGCATAGAAGTTCCAAAAACAAACAGTAAAATATATTGCGATATTTCCACTAGAGTTACTCGACCGTATATACCACAGCAAATGAGAAGGACTATTCTTGTCAAAAATAGTCCTTCTGAAAACCTGAGCCATCCAGGAAAAAATACGACAGGTTGATTGGAAGAAATTACATCTGGCCTAACATGAATTCAGAAATAAACAAATGGTGCGACACATGTTTACAATGTCAGCAATCAAAAGTGCATAGACATACAGTTTCGCCACTCGCCAAATTTATACCTGCTGCGCGTTTTTCACACGTATATATTGATGTCGTAGGACCATTACCTACCTCTCAAAACAAAAGGTTTTTAGTAACAATGATAGACCGCTGTACGTCATGGCCTGAAGCTTTTCCAGTTTCGGATATAACAGCTGAGACTATCGCCAGACTGGTTTACGAAGGGTGGATATGTCGTTACGGTTGCATGGATATCAGCACGGACCAAGGAAGACAGATGGACTCGGAGATATTCAGGAATCTCGCAAGATTAATGGGAATTGAGAAGTTCCGAAATACACCATACCATCCACAATCTAACGCAAAAGTTGAGAGATTACATAGAACAATTAAAACAGCGTTAATGGCTCGAGCAAATACGACGAATTGGACAAAAGAATTGCCGTCAGTTTTATTTAGCAAACGCTCCAGCTATCGACAAGATACTGGGTTCAGCGCTGCAGAACTTGTTTACGGCACAACTACCAAGTTACCGGCAAGCTTTTTCGGTGACAAATCGAAAACCACATACCCCGAATTCATTCAAGGGATCAAGGAAAATATTAGTCGAGTCACGAGTATTCCGCAGCGAGAGAGTTCAGATCGGAACGTGTTCGTGCATCCACGTTTATCAGACTGTTCACACGTATTTTTGAGGTGCGATCACCGAGTAGTAAACCTATTGAGAACTAATAGCCACATTTTCGCTTTGAAACACATCTCACCACTTTCAGGTGGGGGACGAGGTAATAAAAGCATTTCTTATTGGCTGGCTCAAGGTCAACTTTACAGAGTTATAACTACAAAGTAAATGTTACCGCGGCACTTGGGCTGCCCGCTGCGCGACAAAAATGTATCGATAAAAATTACCAGTACCTCTTGGAAAATCAATACAAATAATTTTATTCAAACAGCAAAATACAACCATAAGTATGATTATAGATAATTATCTGATATATGATTTTTTTTTTTAATTGCCCAAGTGTCCAAGTTCTATACTTAAAGAACTTAAGTTTTCAACAACAACTTTTAACCAAATAAATAATAAACCTCTAACCTGTTCTTCTACTTCAGAATTGTTCGGAATTGTTCGGAATAAATTAATTTATTGGCATTCAAGTAGTCTAAGGCTATCGATATAATTTATCGATAGTTGCACGGGCTGCACTGGGCTATTCGTGGAAGAGACGGAGATATGTAGAACTACATGTGAAAGACAAAGAAAAACTGAAAGACATCAACGGGTTCCTTTTCATTTTTGTAAATATTTTTATTTTTTTGCGTATTGATGATTTTTATTTATTATTACAAAACTACACTTACTTATGAAATGTTATCCCATCCATTACATAGCTGGAGGTATTGCTTCTCTTTCCACGCCATTTAATGCTACAGAGAGGCCTATTTTTCGTTTTTTACTCGATCAATGTCCGAGCACTGTCGAATACGGACTGAGGGCGGCTATAGGCACAAAACGTAGCGTTAGTACTGATACTGCTAACGTTTGGCTGGTGAGGGGGCACGCTTTGCTCAGTCAATTGGTTGTATGGTCTGTGGGTGCGATAGACTTCGCCCAAGTCTAACTTCTCCATATGAAGGACCTTTTCTCGTCATCAGGCGGAGCAGTAAAGTATTTACAATTGAAAGTAACGGCAAAGAATTGAACGTATCGATAGATCGACTGAAGCCAGCATTTTTGCTAAACGAGGAATTTGAGGAACATGACAATACAGTAAGAGACGATTTATCGACCGAGCACAGTGGATTTAAACAGCAGAAGATTACACGTTCAGGGCGCGTATCTCGCCCCACCGCCCGTTTTGCCTAGATAGTCATAATGCCAATTCTGTATATTTTTTCTTTTTTCAAGGGAGGAATATCTATGACACTTACCAATACGTGACCATAGATATTATGTAGGTTACACATTTATTTATTACTATTTAATTATATTTAGTTCGAACTTTGTCACGTAGTATAAATAAGCAGTATTTTAGTTAGCACTTTATGATCATTACAAGGTTTTCCCCCACTCAAATGTACCTAATTTCTTAGTATATAAGTCTTACATTCATCTGTAAATATATGCCATATTAACACCGAGTCTGTGCATATAATTTCTGCTCCAACTCACATCAACCTACAAGCAATCCGCAACAAATAGGTACCAATTATAAATAGGCATTTGGTGTAAATACAGACAGGAAAAACCCTTCAATAATTATTTTAGTTTGTTTACACACTCACATCATATTGTGAGTCACATGATATTATACATTTTGTAAGTAATAATGTGGTTGACTTTATAAATTATCATAAAGAGAGGATCTAACCCGTACTCTAAGGCGCTATACCGGCGCAGTATGATAAAAATGTTGTATCTGACCTATGATAAAACGTAAAGGAAATAATACTTAGGTACTTGATTATTTCACTTATATTTCTTTCTTTTGACTCCCGTATTAGGAATTAGGATACGAGCCATAATATTTCTAAACTAATATTATAAAGAGGAAAGATTTATTTGTTTGTAATGGATAAACTAAAAAACTACTTGACCGATTTTAAAAAATCTTTCACCTATAGAAAGCTACATTATCAGCGAGTAACATAGGCTATATTTTATTGGTGCTACCCGCGCGACGTGGGGGCGGGTCGCTAGTTTTATGTAAACACACATAGCATAAACTCAAAATAATTATACTTACATCATAAATATAATCTTGAGGACTTGGAGAGTGACATAGGCTACTTTTTATCGCGGAAAATCTAAGACTAGATTTTGAATAACCTAATTCCACGCGGACCAAGTCGGACATCAGCTAGTCTAAATGTATAGAATATAATAGATTTTAATTTATTAGCAGACCCAACACATAATAAACATAGATCATGGATGCTTCTTTGAAATGTTGTAAAAAGCGTGTCCCAAGCTGGAGAACGTACCTTAAAACTAACTCAGGCTTATGTAATTTTTTTTGTAGACACTAGACAGTGTCCTCTATATCATCCATCAAGAAAAAGAAGATAAAAGAGGTGAGATCCATCTTTAAAAAAATCTTAAACCTCAAATTTCTCACTACCATGACTGTCCCACTGCCTAAGTTGTTCGGAACATTATTTTTTTTCTCAAAAACTATCGATTAAAAAAAATGAAAATAATATATATTGTTAATAAATAATAAACCTATAAAACTGAATGTAACATGTAACAAAATAACGAAAAATGAAAAAATTACGAGATACTAAAGTCTGTCCCACGACTTTTTCCTAATTTACGTGACCCGATGCAAACACTATGATAACAATGATAATATATGTACTGCATCCATCATGATAGTATTAATACGTAAGGCTTTTGTGTTTGGAGAACTTATTGTAACAGGTTAAGCGCATGTTTAAGCGTTTTGAAGGTATTGGGAAATAATGTTGTTATTCTGCACTTTGTCAACTTTCCTATCTAATTCATAAAAAAATCACCACTTTTAAAATACACGTTATATTTTCTTGTTATTTTTTCTTATGATGTAAAACGTGTTTTAATTCACATAAATAGCCTGCATAATTTAAAATAAATCTGTTAATTTTTAAATAATCAAAAAATGCCGAAATTATCATTACCATGATTCTAATTACCTAAATTATTTTAAAAATAAATCAAAGATATTTCTGAAATTTCTTTATGTTTAGGAAAGCTTTTAATTTTTATAAGCTTAAATAATTATTTGCAATATATTAAGACGTTAAAAAAATTAAAATGAATGAAATTTAAAAAAGTTTATGAAAATGGCATTAAGACACAAATAAAAGCATTTTATAATAAAATTAAGAATATTTTGGGCATAGTATTTATAAATAACTGGCAATTATACTAAAAATAATTGAAAAACATAAAATTTAGGCTGAAATAACTATATAAATACAATAAATTCAGTAAAATATCAGTAAAAATTAGAAAATTATAGATTAAAAATATAATTCTTTATTTTATAAATATTAAAAATATTTTATAATTTGCTCTGAAGTAATACCTACTGAATGCGAAAAAGTTGCATCAAAATCCATTCAGTAGTTTTTGATAAAACATCAAAAGAGTAAATAGAATAAATGGAACGTCAACAGCAGTCCATTTGGTGCATGTCATGAATCTGTTTTGACTTTTGAGATATAATATGATGAAAAAACCAGACAGGGACTTAATTAAGTAGTTAATATGTATCCTAGTCATCAACTGATGACGTCCACTGCTGGTCTGGCTGTCCACACATAACCCTTTTATAAGGACTTCTGAGCCTTGGTCTTGCGCTGAATCTAGCGGATCCCTGCGACTCGCTACATGTCATCCATCCATGTTGTGAGGGAGCAGTCCAGCACCTTGGGACCCCAACCTTTATTGGTTCTTCGAACTATCGAAGTCGAAAAATACATCTCCAAGCTTTTTGAACGCTGCCCAGTCCCAGTCGAGTCGGATTCAGCTGGAAACTTATTTTTCAAAATTTGACCTACATAGTGAACCGCGTGTCCAAGGTATACAAAATATTACAAAAGGTCTCAATGATTTCTAGGTGGACTGATACGTGAGTATTAGGCATGATTTTGTCTTTCTGATGTTAATTTTTCAGCCCTCCTCGTTGCGGTTGGATTGGTACCATAGTCTGGTCTAGTATTATGCACTGACAGGATTGCGTTGGGAACTCTGCAACGATTTTAAAAGGTTCCAGTTTCCAATCATATTGTCCACAAACGCTAAGCAACGTATCCTGGGTCCTACTCGGTCTTCCGTATCTTCAGCAGCGTATGGATCTTGTATCGGGTCATTCAGAATTAGACTTGTAAGTGAGATTTATAATTTCCTCTCGAGAACAATTATTTATAATAAGCATTGCTCAACGACAAGATGGGACAAGCAAGAATAAAATTCTTCAATTGAAAAATTGATAATTTTGAAGAACAGGCCTCCAATTATGTAAGCATTTTCGATCAAATCGTCTAAGTTCGGCTTTAAAGTAAAATAAACCATAAAAGCATTGAATTAGAGCTCAATTTCATGTATCTATTCTCATATGTTTAGGTATGTACGATACCCTAAACGTATAAGAATGGATACACGAAATTGAGCTCTAATTCAATGCTGTTATGGTTTATTTTACTTTGAAGCCGAACTTAGACGATTTGATCGGCAATCCTTATATGATTGCACCGCTAAACACGCACACTCTTGTACGTCTGGCATTATGGCCGACGAATTTACCGGTTTTTGACTAGATTTTGTCAGTTTTGGGTGATCAGGGTCAATTTAGCTGCCTATGGGACTTCTAACTATATCTTCATCAAGATTTTATACCTCATCATAGCACTTTTCCCTTCTCCCAAGATCTTAGATTTACTATGATGAATGATACTATCACACTCAGTTTTCAGTCGCATCAGGTAGCTATGCTGGAGAGACAGAACTTTCGGGACCATTACTGATCTCGTATTCCGATAGATGGTATCTTTTATACGCCTGGTATGAACGTTTCATAATTATTACGTTTGTGTTTGGATCTGCCAATTAATCTTTTGCTAGGTAATTGTAAAGACTTTGCAGTTCAAGTTGAAAGTTTTAGGGGGTTTGAACGAGAAGGTCGGGGGCCTGAAGAGCCTGAAGGCTGAAGAAAAGGACGAGGCTGGGTCACCAGCCTCGTCCTTTTATGGTGCCAGCCAGCCAGAATTTTATGGTGAAAATTCTTGGTCAATTCATCTTTCTCTTATTCACCCAGGTAAATTTACTGTTTGTCCACTTATTAAGCTTCTTCTTCAAGAATTCAGCTAATTGTCATTATAGGAGGTTAGTTTTGCACGCGTCAGCCCATAAAAATAAATTCTTGTTTTATAAAGATCCTATATCTCAGCGATGATCATGATCTGAATGAATTTGTGGGTTAGTAACTTCTTAGAATGAGTGCAAAGATCTAAGATCCTCGATTTCGTTCTATGGATTTCTAGAATTTCTCATCACTATGTCTATACTAAATTACCATAACCTTAATCCTAATCACCATACACCATACCTCATTACCAAATCATAATTTATCACTACCATTCACACCATAATTACCAAACACGCTATTTCTCCAAGAAAACTAGGTTCTGATGCGGGCCTTCCTCATCACTGTGTTACATGAAGGTACACCTTTGTCAAAGCATACTTAAAAATTGGTTGCCTGTAAAGTCGGTATACGGGCGAAAGTTTTACGTGACAACGACTTTGAGTGGTAAAATAATTTTAATGTGAATATTCATTCGTATAGTAGGAAGAAGGATGAAATAATAGTAACAATTTAAAACATTTATTTATACAAAGAACTTTTTATGTCTGTCTCTCTCGCTCGTAGGCGGGCTAACCATGCCCGAGTGGAAGGGACGCGTGCCTCTCACTCGCTCTCATTGTGAGCGCATAACGTGAGCGGAGCGTAACGCAGTTTGTTGAAGTGTCACCCGGCAAACCAATTTATAAAACGTTGTCACGTCAAAAATCAAAAACTCAAAAAAAAAATTTTTTTTTCGCCACTCGATTTTTACCTCATTTCAGAGAAGTGTCCTCTGAATGCACAGATAGTACTTAAAATCTTATATAATATATAAAATTCAAAGTCCTGACTGACTGAATGACTGACTGACTTATATATCAACGCACAGCCTAAACCGCTGGTCCTAGAGACATGAAATTTGGACTAAGAAAGGGTTTTTCGAAATTCCACCCCCAAAGGGGTAAAATAGGGGTTGAAAGTTTTAAGTTTGTATGAAAGTCCGTCGTGTTTCAAGTTATACCTAGTCATGAAACTTAGTATATGAGCTGCGGGTTAAAAATGAAGAAAGATGTGTTTCACAGTTTTTCAAAATTCAACCCTAAAGGGGTAAAATAGGGGTTGAAAGTTTGTATGAAAGTCCGTCGTTTTTCAAGCTGCTATAGCAATGAAACTTGGTATTTGGACTTCCACTAATGATGCAGAAATACGGATTATACAGTTTTTGAATTTTCTATCCCCAAGGACGTCAAATAGAGAGTTTGTCCTTCAATCACACCGCAACAGAACAACGGATCGACGTGCTTTTTTGCATAGGTATAATTGGGTACTTGGTGAGTGACACAGGCTACTTTTAGCCCGGAAAAGTGGAAAAGGCGTGCCTGTGGGAATCAAAAAACTTAAGCCACGCGAACGAAGTCGCGGGCGTCCTCTAGTCTAACATAATTATTAACGTGTAAAATGTGTCATGCCAACGAAAGGCATGAAATATAAAATGAAAAGTTGACTGACTGATCTATCAACGCAAGCTCAAATCACTGGACGAATCTGGCTAGCATTAATTGGCATGACGTAGACATCCGGGTGTTAAGAAAGGATTTTTGAAAATTCGACCCCTAAGGGGGTAAAATAGGGGTATGAAATTTGTTTGCCCAAGCGGCTGATGTCGCGGGCATCAGCTAGTTTACAATATTAGTACCTATGGGTTTTATCGTGTTCCAGACTTGCCGCTACGATGGTAAGCAGCACCTGTGCTGCCCAAACAAGCCGGATATCCCTCTGCCGGACGAGACAGGCTGCCCACCGCTGGACATCCCAAGTCCACGCTCACGTCTGAGCCCTATTCAACGTATAGCATGGGACAGTAAGTCAACGTCCTCAATCATTTATTAATTTATTTGTGCATTAAGTTTTGTCTAATTCCCGAGGGAACTCCTTAATTTTAGCCAAGATAATTAATAATAGCCTATCTCCTTCCCCGGGATGTAACCTACCTCCATACCATAAAAATCCGTAGAAAAGATGGGCTGTTAAAACGTAGCAGACAGACATACGGACACACTATCGCATTTATAATAGGTAATAATACTTGATGATGCCCGCGGCTTCGTCCGCGTAGCGGCGTAGATAAAGACTTTGATTCCCGCGGGAACTCTTGAATTTTCCGGGATAAAAAGTAGCCTATGTCCTTTCCCGGGATACAACTTATCCCTGTCTCAATTTCATCAAAATCGGTTGAACAGATGGGCCGTGAAAGCGTAGCAGACAGACAGCCACACTTTCGCATTTATAATATTAGTATGGATTAGTGTAGCGGTCGTCGCAGTTCGCACATAATCCAATAGATGGCACTACTAGTAGCGTACGAAGAACATGAAGAGCCTGAATCGCGATTACGAAGTTTTCTCTGAATTACGCTGTATACCTAATACAATACAACTTCCAAAGATGAACGGTCGGACCAGCGGTCCCCGAGCACAACACATTACTTATTGTACCTATTGTTAGCATTACTGCTGTTTGTCATTATATTATCTCATGAAACAGGAAGTAGGTATAATATTTGTCAATTGGACTCGTTTCATGTCATTCGATTTAATCGGCGGGTACGGTCGCAATATTGAAATCAGTTAGAATAAACACGTGTGTTTTGACGATAGAAATTCAGCGCAGAGTACATAGAATATAGGGGTATAGAGTTAACACTCAGAGTTATTGCATTAGCGCCATCTAGCGAAAAACGACGTCCCTAAAGCCAAGCAAATCGCGCTTCATGGTATTTTCAACCGACTTCAAAAAAAGGAGGAGGTTCTCAATTCGACTGTTTTTTAGGGTTCCGTAGCCAAATTTGGCAAAAACGGAACCCTTATAGATTCGTCATGTCTGTCTGTCTGTCTGTCTGTCTGTCTGTCTGTCTGTCCGTCCGTATGTCACAGCCACTTTTTTCCGAAACTATAAGAGCTATTCTGTTGAAACTTGGTAAGTAGATGTATTCTGTAAACCGCATTAAGATTTTCTTACAAAAATAGAAAAAAAACAATAAATTTTGGGGGTTCCCCATACTTAGAACTGAAACTCAAAATTTTTTTTTTCATCTAACCCATAGGTGTGGGTATCTATGGATAGGTCTTCAAAAATGATATTGAGGTTTGTAATATCATTTTTTTCTAAACTGAATAGTTTGCGCGAGAGACACTTCCAAAGTGGTAAAATGTGTGTCCCCCCCCCCGTAACTTCTAAAATAAGAGAATGATAAAACTAAAAAAAATATATGTTGTACATTACCATGCAAACTTCCACCGAAAATTGGTTTGAACGAGATCTAGTAAGTGGTTTTTTTTTAATACGTCCTAAATCGTAAACCGCAATTTACCTTTCATTCAATCAACTCAAATATTTAAAAAAAACATTTAATTTAAAACTTACTACAGGTTTGTACGGAACCCTCGGTGCGCGAGTCCGATTCGCACTTGGCCGGTTTTTTTTTTTTTATGTTTGTTACCTCAGAACTTTTGACTGAGTGGACCGATTTGGATGATTCTTTTTTTATTTGAAAGGGCATACTACCCATGTGGTTCCGTATAAATTTTATAGAAATCGGTCGAGCGGTTTTTAAAATATCAACAATAAAATAAGTACTTTGTATAGCGTGTGCTTGTTGTTGTAAAGTTGGCGCGGGAGTTTGAAGTCGGTTGTTTAAAAATAATTTTTTGTATTAAATTATTTATAAAATAGTACCTGGGTGACCGAGCTTTGCTTAACTTATTGTGTTTTTTTTGGAAATTATATATTAAAAATAAAAAATAAACGGACTGGAGACATCTGGTGTCTGGACTCGCACCGGTGTCTTCGAGGTTGGGGCCGCTTAATTTCCCACCTGAGCTATCTTAACCTTGTGCATAATGGTGAAATTTTACCTTCTCTGATGATATTGTAGCAGTTTTTCATTGCCTGAAACACGGATATAAAACGACATTTTCTAAAAATGATCAAATTTTCCGGTGACATTTAAATCGTTTTAGATTATTTCCCCAAAGTAATTTCCAAAAGTCAAATCATATTTTGAATTAATTGATTTGGCTTTTGGAAATCACTTAGGAGACAATGAATCTCCTGGAAGGAAGGAATGAAGGAAGGAAGGAATCTCCTGCCGGCAGACTCAGGGATTATTATTGAATCTTTAAGTTTAGCCAAATTTTATCTAATTACATTAAATCTCTCGTGGAACCTCTACACGTTTAACCATTTACCCGTGCAAGTTCCAAATGAGAGTACAAATATAATATTAAAAGTGTCTCATAAGTACCTACTACTGGATTGTCCCTTAAACTATGTACTCACTTTGTAAGTATGCAACTTAAGTGTGGTCAATGGGCCCTCAGCATGAAAGGTAGGTATGTACTTACTTGATACGTTGCAGTATGTCAGGTAGTTACCTGACATACTGCAACGCTGATTTTCAGGAGGGGCCCAACGTCACGGACTATCACTGGTACCAAGTATAAGTTATAGTTATTTATCTACTCCAGCATCGAAAAGTTCACGTCTGTAAAGCTAGAAAGGTTAAGTCGGCAGAATTACTCGTTTTATATCTCTAAATTTAGTGCTCATTTAGTGCTAATTTAGTGCTGATAACAGATATTTGGTGCTGTGATAGGTGGACTAAAAATGAGAACACTGCTAACTTTTAATTAAGCTAGCAGTGTACTATTCGTGACCGCGCTATGATACAGTTGGAGCGAGAGGCACATCAGCTAATAATTTAGTGCTCAATTAGTGCTGCCTGTACAAGCAAACAGATTTTTCGAAAACATTTTTTTTTCAGTTTTTAACTATAGATTACTGCTGACTTGACGACACGAGCAATCATAGAGCTAAAAGATGACTTTAAAATCGGTATTGGTGAAATTGAAAAGAGTTGCTAATTAGTGCTCAATTAGTGCTGCCAGTAGGTACAGCAAAAGATTTAAAAAAAAAAAAAGAAAATTCTCAAATCTTAAAGAAAAACAATATTTTTTTTTTATATATAATTTTTTTATCTCAAAATTTAGTGCTCATTTAGTGCCAATTTAGTGCTGATAACAGATATTTGGTGCTGTGATAGGTGGACTAAAAATGAGAACACTGCTAACTTTTAATTAAGCTAGCAGTGTACTATTCGTGACCGCGCTATGATACAGTTGGAGCGAGAGGCACATCAGCTAATAATTTAGTGCTCAATTAGTGCTACCTGTACAAGCAAACAGATTTTTCGAAAACATTTTTTTTTCAGTTTTTAACTATAGATTACTGCTGACTTGACGACACAAGCAATCATAGAGCTAAAAGATGACTTTAAAATCGGTATTGGTGAAATTGAAAAGAGTTGCTAATTAGTGCTCAATTAGTGCTGCCAGTACAGCAAAAGATTAAAAAAAAATTTTTTTTTTCTCATATCAACTTTGAGAAAAAAAAGTTTTTTAAAATATATAATTTTTTTTTATCTCAAAATTTAGTGCTCATTTAGTGTTAATAAAGTGTTGATAACAGATATTTGATGCTGTGATAGGTGGACTAAAAATGAGAACACTGCTAACTTTTAATTAAGCTAGCAGTGTACTATTCGTGACCGCGCTATGATACAGTTGGAGCGAGAGGCAAATCAGCTAATAATTTAGTGCTCAATTAGTGCTGCCTGTACAAGCAAACAGATTTTTCGAAATAATTTTTTTTCAGTTTTTAACTATAGATTACAGCTGACTTAACGACACGAGCAATCATAGAGCTAAAAGATGACTTTAAAATCGGTATTGGTGAAATTGAAAAGGGTTACTAATTAGTGCTCAATTAGTGCTGCCAGTACAGCAAAAGATTAAAAAAAAATTTTTTTTTTTCTCATATCAACTTTGAGAAAAAAAAGTTTTTTAAAATATATAATTTTTTTTTATCTCAAAATTTAGTGCTCATTTAGTGTTAATAAAGTGTTGATAACAGATATTTGATGCTGTGATAGGTGGACTAAAAATGAGAACACTGCTAACTTTTAATTAAGCTAGCAGTGTACTATTCGTGACCGCGCTATGATACAGTTGGAGCGAGAGGCAAATCAGCTAATAATTTAGTGCTCAATTAGTGCTGCCTGTGCAAGTAAACAGATTTTTCGAAAAAAAAAATTTCGGTTTTTAAGTATAGATTACTGCTGACTTAACGACACGAGCAATCATAGAGCTAAAAGATGACTTTAAAATCGGTATTGGTGAAATTGAAAAGAGTTACTAATTAGTGCTCAATAAGTGCTGCCAGTACAGAAAAAAATTTAAATTTTTTTTTTTTAATCTCAAATCAACTACTGCTAGTATAACGACGCCAGCAGTCGTAAGAGCTAAAAGAAGACTTTAAAACGGAAACTAATGGAATTGAAAGACGTCACTATATAGTGCTCAATTAGTGCTGTCGTTGTAGCAAAGGATTTTTGAATTTTTTTTTTTTTTTCAAAGCAACTACTGCTAATATAACGACGCCAGCAGTCTCAAGAGCGAGAAGAAGACTCTAAAACGGAAACTATCGGATTTAAAAGACATCACCATTTAGTGTTCAATTAGTGCTGCCAGTACAGTAAAAGTTTTTTTTTTTTTTTTCTCAAATCAACTACTGCTAGCATAACGACGCAAGCAGTCGTAAGAGCTAAAAGAAGACTTTAAAACGGAAACTAATGGAATTGAAAGACGTCACTATTTAGTGTTAGTCGTTTTAAAGTCTTCTTTTAGCTCTTACGACTGCTGGCGTCGTTATACTAGCAGTAGTTGATTTGAAAAAAAAATAAAAAATTCAAAAATGTTTTGCTGTACTGGCAGCACTAATTGAGCACTAAATGGTGACGTCTTTTAAATCCAATAGTTTCCATTTTAGAGTCTTCTTCTCGCTCTTGAGACTGCTGGCGTCGTTATATTAGCAGTAGTTGCTTTGAAAAAAAAATCTTTTTCAAAAATCCTTTGCTACAATGACAGCACTAATTGAGCACTAAATAGTGACGTCTTTCAATTCCATTAGTTTCCGTTTTAAAGTCTTCTTTTAGCTCTTACGACTGCTGGCGTCGTTATACTAGCAGTAGTTGATTTGAGATTAAAAAAAAAAAATTTTAAATTTTTTTTGTTGTACTGGCAGCACTAATTGAGCACCAATTAGTAACTCTTTTCAATTTCACCAATACCGATTTTAAAGTCATCTTTTAGCTCTATGATTGCTCGTGGCGTTAAGTCAGCAGTAATCTATACTTAAAAACTGAATTTTTTTTTTTCGAAAAATTTGTTTACTTGTACAGGCAGCACTAATTGAGCACTAAATTATTAGCTGATTTGCCTCTCGCTCCAACTGTATCATAGCGCGGTCACGAATAGTACACTGCTAACTTAATTAAAAGTTAGCAGTGTTCTCATTTTTAGTCCACCTATCACAGCACCAAATATCTGTTATCAGCACTAAATTAACACTTAATGAGCACTAAATTTTGAGATAAAAAAAAATTATATTAAAAAAAATTTTTTTTTTTCTCAAAGTTGATTTGAGAAAAAAATTTTTTTTTTTAAATCTTTTGCTGTACTGGCAGCACTAATTGAGCACTAATTAGTCACCCTTTTCAATTTCACCAATACCGATTTTAAAGTCATCTTTTAGCTCTATGATTGCTCGTGTCGTTAAGTCAGCAGTAATCTATAGTTAAAAACTGAAAAAAAATTATTTCGAAAAATCTGTTTGCTTGTACAGGCAGCACTAATTGAGCACTAAGTTATTAGCTGATGTGCCTCTCGCTCCAACTGTATCATTGCGCGGTCACGAATAGTACACTGCTAGGTTAATTAAAAGTTAGCAGTGTTACTCATTTTTAGTCCACCTATCACAGCACCAAATACCTGTTATCAGCACTAAATGAGCACTAAATTTTGAGATAAAAAAAAATATATTTAAAAAAAAAAAAAAAAAAACTCAAATTTGATTTGAGAAAAAAATTTTTTTTTAATCTTTTGCTGTACTGGCAGCACTAATTGAGCACTAATTAGTAACTCTTTTCAATTTCACCAATACCGATTTTAAAGTCATATTTTAGCTCTATGATTGCTCGTGAGTCGTGTCCTTAAGTCAGCAGTAATCTATACTTAAAAACTGAAAATTTTTTTTTTCGAAAAATCTGTTTGCTTGTACAGGCAGCACTAATTGAGCACTAAATTATTAGCTGATGTGCCTCTCGCTCCAACTGTATCATAGCGCGGTCACGAATAGTACACTGCTAGCTTAATTAAAAGTTAGCAGTGTTCTCATTTTTAGTCCACCTATCACAGCACCAAATATCTGTTATCAGCACTAAATTAGCACTAAATGAGCACTAAATTCTGAGATATAAAACGAGTGATTCTGCCGACTTAACCTTTCTAGCTTTACAGACGTGAAAAGTTCCAATTTCGAATTTGACAACTATATCGAATTGAACCCTCTTTCGTGTTTGCTTCTCATAACGATACAGTTCGTTGTATGGGAGCTGTATCGTTATGAGTCGTAGCAGTATCGATATGGTTATCTTCATAAATAGGATACCTATAGCTTAGCGGCTCTGGGTTCTGGCACTTTTGGTTTTTATTAATTTATAAAGTAAAAAATTATAAAGAGGTCCTTGTCGTAGATAAAATCTTGTATGCAACTGTACGTAATTAGACATTTTAATTCTCGTACTATCCTGTTTTGATACTCGGCTAGCCTCGTATCAAAAAACAGCACTCGAATTAAAATGACACTCATTACGATACAGTTGCATAAATAGCTATTATGCAACAGTTGTGTAATAAGGGGTATTAAAACACGAATGCGAGTTTATCACACGACGCGAAGCGGAGTGTGATAATAGTATCGTATGAGTGTTTTAATACCTAATTATCAACAGTTGCATACAAGACTTTATCTACACTCATGATATGGATCCTCTATAACAGATTCTGAAATAGTTAGCTTACTGCTAACATTAAAACATCCAGTCCTAGTAACCTAATATCATCCATTACTGAGTTTAAACAAATAAACTAAGTATTAATGAAAGAATTATTTATTGTAGTAGTAATTAACATTTTGTATAGTGCAATTATTAAAATTCACTTGATGTTCTATAGTGTTGGAAGGTCGGCGGAATATTTATATTTACCACTTCACTATTTTTATTTTCTATGGAATTCGAAATTACATTCGACACGTGGATTTATTATGGTTATTGCAGCGTTTAAAATATCTGGCGGTGTGCTATCAAAACTTGAATCGCTCATTTTTTTGTTAACAAAACAATAAAAAAAACGAAGTAGGTATAATTACCTTTGTTAATGAACCGAAAAACTAACTTTGTTTGTAGAGGTTTACTGTTAATATCAAAAAATTACGTTTGTTGTATGGGGCCCCCCTTTAATATTTACTTTATTGATATTTAATTATTTAATATACAAGTTAATATTCTGTGAAAATTTGAATCGTCTACCTGTTACCGTTTTTAATATTGAGCAAAAAAATACGAAAAAAACACGTTTATTGTATGGGGACCCCCCTTAATATATATATTTTTTGAATTTTTAGTATTTGTTGTTATAGCGGCAACGGAAATACATCATTTGTGAAAATTTCAGCTTTCTAGCTATCACGGTCTATGAGATACAGCCTGGAGACAGACAGACAGACAGACAGACAGACAGACAGACAGACAGACAGCGGAGTCTTAGTAATAGGGTCCCGTTTTTACCCTTTGGGTACGGAACCCTAAAAATGGCGAGGAAAATTCTAATAACCTACTTTTTCTTTTACAGCGCGCGGCGTTCTGGTAGTGAAACGCGCGTGTATGACAATGTTCTTTTTTTGAAATTCGTATAGATGTTCTTTTTTGTAATTCATACAGATACCACGCATCGAGCAGATGTAGCTGCCTGTTGAGTACCCTTTGCGCAGAGGGGATCGAAAAAAAAAAACAAAGGAGTGTTGTAATGAAATTCAGTACAACATTACATCACCCGTTTGGATGATGTAATGGTTATTATGACATTGGGTGTTTTAATGTTGGCAATAAGCTAACTGTTTCAGAACCTGTTATAGAGGATTTATAGCATGGGAGAAGATAAAAAAAATTACGGTTGTCTGTAAAGTCGGTTTACGGACGATAGTTTTACGTGTTGGCTAGAAGTTCTCGAAGAAGCTCGCGTGGCGGCGTTTCAGTAGCAGAACTATTCGAACTGCTAGCTTTGACGTCTCGCGATCGTGCCTCTCTATCGCTTGTTCCGCGCTCTCACTTGCACGCTCAGGTTCCGTGGCGGCGTTCCAGTAGCAGAACCAGCAGACTGAACTATTCAAACTGCTAGCTCTGACGACACGCAATCGTGCCTCTCTATCGCTTGTTCCGCGCTCTCACTTGCACGCTCAGGCTCAGGCGGAACGTGACACTTTTTATGCGTGCAGCCGGTTTTCATCGATTTAAAAACGTTAACACGTCAATTTTTTAAAAATCCATTTATGTTTCCAGAATGTGTGGAAATGCAGCGTTATGTTCACCGCTGCGTGGCAATGGAGGGTGACAACGACTGGCCGATACGAGTGAACACGTGCAAAATACCCAGGAGCCGGTTCCGGATAACCGGCGGATATCACGCCGTGAACATGGAGTTCCCGCATATGGTGAGACTAGCAGATTGTGCACTGTCGCGGTCAGAAAATGTTTACCACTTTAATGTTCATAATATAATAGGGATGATGCCGATATCAAAAATAAATGATTTCTATCTGATTATTAAACAGAGGGTTCCAAAAGAGTTGCTGATTTCATTGAGTTGTCATCATCCCTATTGCATGCACACACCTGTGTCAAAAGGCCGTTATGTGGTTTGATTAGGCATAGATCATAGATTTTTTTACTTTTTCAGTAGGTGGCCATAATAACAGGATCATATGTACGAGTAGAAAACCCCTTTCTATATTTTAGCAAATGTCATTTTAACAAATGCGATGATGCTAATGTGTCAAACTTGAAATTAGAAAAATAATTTTATTATAAAAAAAGTGTGTGTGTGCAATTGTGTGAAGTGCAACACGGCAGAAGTGAAACTACAAAAAGTAGCCTATGAGAGTATGAGATAAATATTACTTGTATTCTATCTCATTCTCTCGCAGGCTAAATCCTATTATGAATATGTTTGTCTCTTTTTGGTGTCGCTTTTTCGTTTCATCGAATTTTCAAATCACAATGATTCTAAAGAAGTTACACTTCAAAAAGTCATTAATACTCTTTCTGTTCAATTCGAGGTTTAAAAACTTTAAAACGTTATAACCTTGCTTAAGCGTTTTAGACCTTAATGCACGCAGAGTTTTAAAGAATCTAATTTGAAAACTGGTAAACATTTTCAGACCGCGGCCGTACATTGTAATCCAAAAAAAGGTTGTCTATTCAAATAGACTTTTTAAGAGCTTTTGTATCACCAAATATATCTACCGCTGGTTCAGAATGCCGTACTTGTAGAAATACAAAAAAAGAGTTGAAAGGTGAAGGTCAAAGAATAGTGAGAAGATATATAATAGTGATGATACCTGTATCAAAAATACATTATTTCTAACTGATTATTAAATAGAGGGTGTTCCAAAACACCTAAAATTCACATCCTCGGTTATTTTTAAGTTTGATAAGTTTCTGTTCTATTCTATAACCATTGTAAAATATAGATTACAGAAAATAACTACAAACTAGATCGGCTTCAGAATTTGTGCATCCGTTTTATTTATGGACTGCGCAAATTCGACCATGTTTCTGAATTCCGTCGACAACTGAAGTGGCTCCCTATTCGCCTTGCTCATATTCTAACATTACTTTTTAAAATATTAAAGTTCTCTTCTCCACCTTATTTGCATGAGGATTTTCAGGATGCTCCTCCCCGAACAAGACCTTTGCGCTCCTGTGTAATGAAAAAGTCACTTGAAGTACCCTCATGGAACACCATATTTTACGCTAAGTCGTTTGCGGTTGTAGCAGTCTTTGGAATTCCCTACCAGGGTATATTCGTGGTAGTCCATCCGTGGGTGCATTTAAATCGAGACTGAAGCAGCACTATCTTTCTTCTTTATATGATTAGCTTTTAGATTATTATATTATTCTATGTTTATTATTGTAAATTATGTATAATATATTTATTTATTTATTTATTTTAATTCTTTATTGCACACAACTAAATACAAAAGAAACATACATACAGAAAGTACATATTAAAGAAGCTTAATCTAATAGCAGCGTGCAAAGGCGGTCTTATCGCTAAAGCGATCTCTCCCAGACAACCTTTGGTGATAGGAGTTGCGAAATCACGGGTTGTGTGGCAAGCAGTTTAAGTCCTGCAATTTATAATAAGATAGACTACATATACACTACATAAAAATATTACACATATAGATATCTACCATATAGATATCTACCATATAAATAACTATTTACATAATATTAAAATATACTACATTCTACTCCACTACATAGATATATTATGTATTATGTATATAATATGTATGTATATTAGTACTTTATTTTGTATGTACGTTATTAAGTTGTGTATTCCCTGTATATATTATACGTAAGTATATTTTTATGATATTTGTCATAAGTCTTAATAAAAAGTGTTATATTCTCTTGTTTATAAGTACCTACTCAGCTTTATCTATTTTTCACCATACTCACATTCTAGGGCTGCTGGAAGAAATCTCTTCATGAGATAAGTTGTCCTTGTACATGTCCTTTAAATTTTTATGTCTAGTTTTTAAGTTTGGTATTAAATATATAAATAAATAAATAAAAAAGTGCGTTGAAATTTGATGACGTCACAACTGTGAACTTCATACAATTTCCATACTAGATGTGCGTTTTTAAGTTTGATAAAGAGTTTTGATTGAGTTGTTATCATCCCTTTTCTTTGTGCACGTTTGCAGGCGGTACTGGGCGTGGTGGAGAACTCTGCTGATACTGATGACGACGTGAAGTGGGTTGGAGGAGGTGCCCTCATCAGTGACCGATTCATCCTAACTGCTGCCCACGTGCTGATCGACACACAGCAGTGAGTACAGTCCGTTCACAGCTGTAAGGTTGGCTAATTCAAACACAAACACATTTTTTGAAAATTCAAATAAACTTTTTAAAAGTGCTTTCGAATCGTCGAATCTACCACTGGTACGGATTTCCATTCCTACCGAGAAGAATCAGCAAGAAACTTGGTGGTTGATCTTTTTTTTTTAAAAGTTCATTTACAATTACATCAATGTGTAGATACTAGATACATAAATAACCGCAGTCCTAATTGCATTGTATTATAGCATTGTATTATAGGAGATAACTGTACTTTTGGTAACTATCGCTAGAAAGGCTGATTTAGTATTTGATGGGTCTTAGGGTCTCCACTGGCGGGAAATGCCTTTCACGGATTTGCGGATGGGCATTTCACTAGATATGGCCGCTCAAAGACGTGTTATGGTTACCAAACATAAACCATAACTAGGAAGGCTGATTCTTGTACAGTATTAAAGTATGCGCAGTACCTATTTAAACAGTATAAAAACTGACGCTATTCATCGCGCCGTTCACTAGATATCACCTCTCAAAGACGAGATAAACTTACAAAATATAAATTATTATTATCAATTATTAAATCGTATATAATATGACGTGTTGTCACGTTGATTTGCTATTAAATATTATGAAGGCGTAAAATTAATTGCTGGGCTATTCTTATTACACTTGTTTAATTATGCCAAAGGACATTGACCAAATTCGCCTAAGAATCAACATACGTTTGAAATATACAGTAATTCTTAGCTTATTTTATAACCTTTATTCCAAATATTAGAATTCAACGGACACTTCAAATTAATTAAAAGTGAATAAATGGGTATTCAATTGATTACTATACGTTTCCGTCTCTCGATTATTAACCACAGATCAATAACTTACAGGTTAAAATAATATCCAATACAACCGCTTGAGCGCTAGATCCGTATCGTAAGAAACAAGATAAAAGCAGCTTAAAGTGCTAAGTGCGCTAGTATTCTGAATCTCGCAACGCCATCTATTGAAAGTACAATAATTTAATATTTCTAACGCCATCTGTGAAGTTATCGATGAACTATGACGATACCTGCATCCTTATTAATAACGCCATCTGTAATGTTTTTGACGGACTACTGCGAATCTTGTCTTATCTACATACTGTTTACAGCTGTATTACAATTGGTTAAAGATGACATTTATTTGATCAAGCAGATTGATTGCGAAAGCTGAAATATCCTCAAAATTGAAAATATTTTTGGTAATAAGTAATTTCTTAGCAAGTGTCCGTTGTTTTAATCTGCTCATAAGCATAAAAAGGTATTAATTTGAACCCAGTAATCAATGTTTTATGACGGTTGGTTCTTAGGCGAACTTTGTATGGAAACGGAACAATGTCCTTTAGTTTTCTTAATTTATGTTAGTATTTGTGAGTAGTACCTATTTAAATATCTCCTTACAATTAATTTTCCTGTTTCAGATTGTATTTAGGATTTTAGTATTATCTCAGGCGATCTGTAAGGTGATATATTATGTTATTTTGAATACTTAAATCGTAATCCTTCCTTTCTTAACGGATGCCTACGTCATTTTCAGTCCGAATCATCCAGTGGTTTGAACAGAGCGTTGATAGATCAGTCAGTCAGTCACCTTTTTCTTATAATCAATAGACAAACGCTCGGCTTTTAGATTTTGGTACATTCTGTGTTGTAATCAAGATATCTCGATGGATTACAGACGGCCCCTGAGGTACGCCCTGCTTGGCACCCTCAACAAGACGGACATCCTGAACGGGCTGCTGTACAACATCGTGCACAAGATCGCCCATCCGTACTACATTTACGAAAAAGTGCACGACATAGCTCTCCTAGAGCTGGACAGACGGTAGGTACAGCTATTGGTAGCTACTCGCTCGAGTGGAAGTAGAACATACTATCTTTTTTACACACAATTATTTCTAGGTATTTCCTTTAATTACAAGTTAAAAGTAGGTAGGTACTACACTACACGTGAACATACAATTGTATTAAAAAAACATTCCCCACTTACAAAAAACAATTAACAAAACAAAATCGTTCAAAAGATAAAGCCTTTCTTTCTCGGGTTATATTTCCTGAAGTCAGGCGGGTATATCATAGACTAGAGGACGCCCGCGACTTCATTCGCTTGGCTTAAGATTTTTAATTCCCACAGGCACGCCTTAATTTTCCGGGTTAAAAAGAAGCCTGTGTCACTCTCCAAGTACCCAACTATACCCATGCAAAAATTCACGTCGATCCGTTGCTCTATTGCGGCGTCATTGAAGGACAAACTCTCTATTTGACATCCTTGGGAATAGAAATTTCAAAAACTGTAAAATCCGTACCTATTTCATCATTAGCGGAAGCCCAAATACCAAGTTTCATGGCTATAGCAGCTTGAAAAACGACGGACTTTAATACAAACTTTCAACACCTATTTTACCCCATTGAGGGTAGAATTTTTAAAAATGTGACACACATCCTTCTGTATTTTTACCAAAAGCCAAAATACTAAGTTTCGTAGATCTAACTTGAAAAATATCTTGTTAAATTAAAGACTACCCTATTTCAACCCTTTGGGGGTAGAATTTTCAAAAATGGCGAAACACGTATTCCTTTATTTTAAACCAGAAGCTCATTTGGGAAATGAAGGACATTCATACAAACTTTCAACCCCTATTTTTCCATTTTGGGGGTAGAATTTTGAAAAACTGTGACAAACGTACTTATTTATTTTTTCCTGAAAGCCAAAATACCAAGTTTCGTTGATATAACTTGAAAAATATCTTGAAAAATGTAGGCCGTTCATACCAACTTTCATCCCCTATTTCACCCCTTTGAGGGTCGAATTTTCAAAAACTATGAAACACGTATTTCTTAATTTTTTACCGGTAGCTCATATACCAAGTTTTATGGATATAACTTGAGAAATGACGGACTTTCATACAAACTTTCAACCCCTGTGTCACCCCTTTGGTGGAATTTTGAATAATCCTTCCTTAGTGAGCGCCTACGTCACAAAAGAAAGCTGCTGTCAAAATTTCAAATCTCTAACCCCAGCGGTTTAGGCTGTGCGTTGATATATAAGTCAGTCAGTCACTCAGTCAGTCAGGACTTTGAATTTTATATATATAGATAGGCAAAGTTGACGCGTCAGTCTCGCCGACTTCAAGAATTTTTATCAATGGTAAAATTGATGTAAAGACCACTTTTTTTAAGCGTAATACTCTCTGAGTTCGTCCGGCCGATCTGTCTGCCCGTGCCCGGACAAGGCACCCACGGCAGTGACCGGAACATCGCGGGCTGGGGCCTCACAGGCGAGCGTTCGGATGCCTCGGAATTATTATTAACCGTAATGTCCCTTCAACTTTTATTATATTAACTAATACCTATACCTACTTAATCTTTAATATATAAAAGAAAGTCGGGTTTGTTCGAACACTTATAACCCTAGAACGGCTGGACCGATTTTCATGGCTTTTGATTTGTTGTATTTTTCTTCTTCCCGAATAGAACTACTTATTAAAAACATTGGAATATTGACGAAAAAATAAAATAAAAGAAGAAACATTTTCCCTTGATTTTCCCATACAAAACGTTCATGGGTTTCGTAGTTGAGGACTTACCACTTAAACTACGCCGACGAAGTCGCGGGCATCAGCTAGTAGGTACCTAATATTATAAATGCGAAAGGTTGGATGGATGGATGGATGTTTGTTACTCAATCACGCCAGAACGGCAGAACTGATCTGGATGAAAGTTGGCACGGAGATAGATTATAGTCTGGAATAACACATAGGCTACTTTTTTATCCCGGAAAACTAAGGAGTTCCCGCGGGAACCAAAAAACCTCAATTCACGCGGACGTAGCCGCGGGCATCTGCTAGAATTAAATATACTTATCCTAATCAACAAATAATTAAGTAATTCTAATTTATAGAAAAAAACTTTTCTATCTATATTCATTTTGTTAACATAAATGTTTTACGTACATCCTTCCTAATTTATTTTTAACACTAAACTAAGTAAAATTTTAAAATAATTCTAGCTGAAACCGAATTCGGTTTTGCTAAAATGCTATTTATTAGTCCAATGTCTTATTCTTTAAATGGTCCAGTCATTTGGTGAGCACCAAATTAGTCTAAAGGGAGTTATTGTCAAAAAACTGTTTTTGGGCACCATTTTTCCAATATGGCGGCGCGAGCGGCAAAGATACGAGGTGGAAAAGTAAAAATTCAGAAAGAGCACGTAGAATTCTATACAATACACCAATATTCAAAACTCCCGAGAAACTTTCCAGGTAAAACTACCAAATGACTGGACTAAAATTTCAATCTCAATTTATGAGCCAAACTTGACTTGTTTATATGAAATACATAGTTTATGAGTTTCGAGGGTGTCAAAAGTGGCTCCAAATGGTTCGTGTAATATTACACACGGTGCTGAACAGCCAGTTCTGTTAGCTTGAAATTGGCTTGACACGCTACCGAGTGTTTAGATGGTGACAAAGCACTAATATACGTTAATTTCAACTTGATACCTCCACGCTTCCCCGAGAAATTGGGTGTTGACAGAGAGACAGACGAACAAAGAAGTGATCCTACAAGGATTTTTTACTCTTGAGGCACGAAACCCTAAAGAACAGAGATATGATTATAGACTCAAGTCGGGCTGTTGGAGTCGGACGTGTCGGAATGTAGGAGCAAGTTGGGAACGGCCAAATTCCACTACAACTCTACGACCATGATATGTGCCAAGGGGCGAATATGGAACTCCGTGACCTCGGATTCGTGTGAGGTAAGTATTAAATACATACTCATACAAGGTAACATACAAAAAAATATAAATAACGATTGCACCGCAGTTTGGTGGACCATAGTCCACCAAACTTATAATATTAATTTTTTATATCATAAACTTCTATGCCAGTGACGTTCGCTAAAAGGCGGCCACTGAAAATCAGCGTTGAGGCACCTGGTACCTCAGATGTGCGCCATTATAGTGGCTTCGTGTCTGAGAGGCCCGGAGTCCCGACACAAGCTGAGTGCCTTGGCTTACCTGTTTGTTGCACTGCTTTTCAATACAGTGTTGATATCGTATGTACCTAAGTGTTTAGTTTAAGTTTGTTTATTTTTAATATTTCTAATGTAACATACAGGAGTGCTCAAATAAAGATTTTTCTTTCTTTCTTTCTTTCTAAACTGCCATAACTGCCATTACTGCCATAAACTGCAAAAGGCCATAGCATTAGAACGTGATCATTCATTAGCTGACGCCCACGAGTTTGGAACTCCTTAATTTTCCGGGATAAAAAGTAGCCTATGTGTTATTCCAGACTACAATCTATCTGTGCCAAATTTCATCTATATCCGTTCAGCCGTTCTGGTGTGATTGAGTTCCATCCATCCATCCCAACTTTCTCATTCATAATTTGGTAGAGAGATAGGGTGTATCCCGGGGAAGGAAGGGTACTTTTTGTCCCAGAAAATTAAATAGTTCCCGCGGGAATAACAAAAAACCTAATCCAAGCGGACTAGATCGCGGGAATCAGCTAGCTTTATTATAAAAGAGTAGGTGCATTCCCACGTATAACCTTGGGACTTTTTTGAGGCGGAGCGAAGGAGTCGTGAGCCTCTTGTAATTTTATGTTTTCTTTTCTCCAGGGTGACAGCGGCGGTCCTCTAATGGCACTGTTACAAAACATCGACTGCTCTTACTCAGTAGAGGGTGTGGTGTCGTTCGGGCCACACTGCGGCACGGGGTCGGCGGGCGTCTATACCCGGGTCAAATACTATCTACCCTGGATAGTGCAACACGTGTGGCCCCAGGAATTTGCCAGGGCCACGGACTCCCGCGAGTTTGGCTAACTGTATTGTGTCGTACAAGAAAATACATTCTTTTTCGCATATTGTTTGAGTTTTTTTTTATAGAAAACTAAAACCTAATTTAAAAAATTTAATTTATGCCTGTTTAGTTTTTGTTAATATTTTATTTTTAATATTTATTAGCAGCGCTGTCACTTGTCACGACGGCCATGTTGGTTTCGCAAATGGCGCTTGTAATGTCTCCTGCTCTTATCAGTAGGTAGGATTCGTGGTATCGTTTGGGCTGCGCTGTGGCGCGTCTCCACATGTCTAATGTAGGATGATAATTTTGGCAGATGCATTATACTCATAAGCTTTATTTTATTTTTATTTATTTAACAAAGAAATTTTTAATTTTTTATTATTATTTATAAAGCATATTATTTTATTCAAATAAACTTATTACAAGTGCTTTTGAATCGTCGGGTTGACTAGATCATTGTAATAAATGAACTAGAAGTCAACATTGAGTCAACATCTGAAGATGCTCCGGTATCGGAGTGAAACGTACGTTGAGAATAATTATTTGGAAGATTGTGGTGTTGTGAATATTGCGGGCTATACCTAAGTGCGGGATACACACTGTACCACATAGATTTACCTATCGTCACGGATTATAGCGAATTAAACTTCTAGTTCCTTTATTATCATGGACTTCCGCAAAATAATACCTGCTTCTATCCAACATTGTGATAAAGACGTTACAACTTATTTTTTGAGTTTTTATATGAACAACTTGAGTAACAACTGGTGTTTTTCAGACAACTAATATTTTAAAGTGTGTATCAATAGGTACCCTTGTTTTATAGCGTCTATTTGTGAAAACCTGTCATTAGCTATAAGTTACCTAATTTTAAGACTATCTAGAACTATCTAAGCTGTTGGTGTTCCTTAAGAAATAAAATAAAACATTAGTGTCCGACCGAAACTGTTTTTTACGACCGAAACCGAAACCGAAACCGAGTTTCGGCAACAGTCTCAGTTTCGGCCGAAACCGAAACCGAAACCGAAACTTCGATCGGACACTAAATTGAACATCTATATCCATATCCATACTTCCATACTATCCATACTAATATTATAAATGCGAAAGTGTGTCTGTCTGTCTGCCTGCTACGCTTTCACGGCCCAACTACTCAACCGATTTTGATGAAATTTGGTACAGAGATAGGTTACATCCCGGGGAAGGACATAGGCTACTTTTTATCCCGGAAAATTGAAGAGTTTCAGCGGGAATCAAAAAATGTATCTGTTCAACCGATTTTGATGAAATTTGGTACAGGGATAGGTTGTATCCCGGGAAGGACATAGGCTACTTTTTATCCCGGAAAATTGAAGAGTTCCCGCGGGAATCAAAATCAAGTCGCGGGCATCATCTAGTTCTCTATATGTCTAATATAAATCTTGGATTTTATTATTGAGGTTTTTTAATACATCAAGAAACCTTTAAAAAGTTGGTCATCTTGAATTATCAAGTGGCATTTGCAGGTTTTTCAACTGTATAAACCTCATAAAATCAAATGCCTTAGCGCTAGGCTATCTTGAATTTAAAAATCTTAAAAATAAGACTTGGTAATTTTCCTAGTGAATCCTGGAATATACCGTTTCTGCTATTACAGTAGACTGTAGAAACAATATATCCCATCACTTTAACTAAAAAATGAAAATTTCAAATTCAAAATACTTGTTATGTGTTATTAACTCAAAGAAAACATGGTTGTCTTTTTAATTTTTTTCTTTTAAAGGCCTTTACATAATCATATTTTATCCACATAATTAATGGAAGCAATAAATTATTACAATTATATTAATATTCAGAGCTGACTATTTCACTTGGTTAAGTTGAAAATCAGTCTATGCGTCATAACCTTGCAATGCGTTTTCAATCATATCATCAAGGTAGCTAGGTTTATAATCGTTTGCCACGACACTCCAAAGATCGGGGTCTTCGGAGAGGAAAACTGGGAATTTCTGCCTTGAAACTCCCTCCCTGCTGCTTTGAAGACTTTGGAACTGAAAGAAGAACAATTTATTTTTTATTATATTCAAATTCAAAATTCCAATATTTTTTATTCAAGTTGACTTTGACAAGTGCTTTTGAATAGTCGAGTGAATCTACCACTGGTTCGGAATGCCATTACTACCGAAAAGAACCAGGAAGAAATTCGGTGTTTGCACTTTTGAAAAAAAATTACAATTTCATCAATGTGCTCAATCATCATCAATCAGCATAAACCCCAATCGGTTTCTTCACGGCATCGTACCGTAACGCTAAATCGCTTGGCTGCTAGTCTTTGCCAGTAGGGTGGTAACTAACCACGGCCGAAGTCTCCCACCAGGCCAGACGAGAGAAAATTCTGAAATTATAAATTCCCGAACTGACCCTGCCGGGGATCTAACCCGGGACTTCCCTTTTTTAAGACCACCACTATACGCAATGGAGCTGATTCTGTTCTGTTCTGTTAAAATGATAGCATTAAAAATTTTGCTAACTCTCTGCAGAGAGGGACAGGGTCACACAGGGTTTAGAGGGGTCATTATATGAATGAATGAATGAAATTTATTTGCTTTTAGTTTAGTTTACGAGATTCTGTTATACAGAATTGGCCACAATACCTATACCTTAACAGCATCAGGTCCTCGTTTCCTCCTCAAATAGTTAAAACAGCATGTACGGAACCTTCTGGTCCCGCAAGCGCTCACACACTCTGCACCACAGGACTGGCATGACAGATTCGATGCACAGACCACGCTTGCTAGAAGCAGTAACATGTGTTTTAGGTTTCCGCGCCCAAAAGAGGCCAGAGGCCCAATTGTCTAAGTAAGCAAATCGTAATTATTTTAAAGCTTAAAACGTACTACTCGAACTGTTTAAGGAGTTCAAACATGCTTCTTGACGTGCAGGCATCTATGAACTCCGTAAATAGGTCGAGTTATACGTTTGACAAACGATTGCTATTACGATTTTCTTACACAATCGGGGGGCTGGGCCCATACTGCCAACGCTTAAAGCCATATTGTTTCATTATTGTTGTTACTATAGTTTGCTAATTGTTGTTTTTTGTGTAAATACTAGTACTTTTGTGATTTTTATACTAATATTATATAATTTAATATAAAAAATTCTTTTTAAACAACCGACTTCAAACTCCGGCGCCAACTTTACAACAACAAGCACACGCTATACAAAGTACTTATTTTATTGTTGATCTTTTAAAAACCGCTCGACCGATTTCGATAAAATTTGTATGGGACCACTTGGCAAGTACGCCCTTTCAAATAAAAAAAGAATCATCCAAATCGGTCCACCCAGTCAAAAGTTCTGAGGTAACAAACATTAAAAAAAAAAAATATATATATATACCTATATACAGTCGAATTGAGAACCTCCTCTTTTTTTTGAAGTCGGTTGAAAAGCGAAAGTTTGGATGAATGGATGGATGTTTGTTACTCAATCACGCCAGAAAGGCTGAACAGATCTGGCTGAAATTTGGCACAGAGATAGATTAGGTATACCTAATCTGAAATAACACACATGCTAATTTTTATCTCGGAAAATGAAACAGTTGCAGCGGAAACAAAAACACCTCAATCCAAGCGGACGAAGTAGCGGGCATCAGCTAATAGAATTATAATCCTTATTTTAGGTCGTAACATCAAACTGTCATTTTGAGTAGCGTTGGCAGGATGGCCCCTGTACACGGGTAGAGTAAACAGCATTGTAGCAAAGTATAGTAAGTTAGCTGTCCAACTAACTATACGGTACCTAGTAGAGTAAGTAGAGTCAAGTAAAATCACGCTATTTGTCCTAGATGTAGAGTTTTGCATTCGTTTTTTTTCATCCACTACAAGTTAGCCCATGACATCTACAAGCATCGTACCGGAACGCTAAATAGCTTGGCGGCACGTCTTTGCCGGTAAGGTGGTAACTAACCACGGCCGAAGCCTCCCACCAGGCTAGACCAAGGAAAATTCAGAAATTATAAATTCCCGAATTGACCCTGCCGGGGAGCGAACTCGAGATATCCGCACATTAGACAACAGCGCTCAACACTGCGCCACAGAGGTCGTCAAACTGTACTGAAGTTGTTAAGCCACCATGCCTCGGAGAGCTCGAAAAGTCAGCCCTGCGCCTGATCTCTCTCCTGTCTCCTTAGCGTTCCGGTACGTTTCAGCATCGGACTATGAGAGCAAAGGAACACCCTTGTGCACTATATTATCTCTCGCACAGATGGCTAACCTCTCTGGAAAAAAACTTACCAATAAGAACTAAAGTGACAAAAACAGTTATTTTACACATTTTTTGTGAGCAGAAATGAAAACGGCAACTCAAATCTAAGATGGCCGGTTGACAGACGACGATCGAATGATGTCTTCCATTTTCCTACCCTCCTTTTTATAATAGAGCAGTGTATTTGCGATGTACTGTCAATTGTGTCAACATGGAGAAATGTTTGCTTTGCTGTTCAAATCCTTTCTTGTATTCCTATACTTTTTACCTACTGTGATGTATGACGCCAGCTAACGTATTTTATTTAGTGATCCCTGTGATCCTGTTGGATCTCTTTAGCATGGAACGTTGCATAGGCGACGAGAACGACTCACGTTGGCGAAGAAATAATTAGCGGAAAGTAAGCTGAACTTAAGTATTGGTACATCATAGAGTCTATATTATATGTATATTACCTCTATGATTGGTATACATATCGGTAGTGGATGTAAATTAAACAATGTCAATTGGAAAGATCGACCTTTTTTGATCCGGTCACTGGTAAATGACGTTTAATGGATAGAAGCAGGCGTTACCTTGCGGAAGTCCATTATAATGAAGGAACAAGAAGTTTAATTCGCTATAATCCGTGACAATAAAATCTATGTGGTACAGTGTGTATCCCGGACTTATAGCCTGCAATATTCACCACACCATAGAAATCTTCCTAATTATTCTCAACGTAATGTACGTTTCACTCCGATACCGGAGCATCTTCAGGAGATGTTGACTTGACAACAACAATCGTGCATTGTTATTGTCAAGTTAAATTTTTGTACGAATTAAACTTCTACTTATTCCTTCTCTAATTGGCGTTATTATAGTGAGAGATTGGAACAGTATTTTTTTATAAATGATATCAAGGAGAACTTAAAAGTGCCCACCATAATTACGGGGGACAACCTTTTGGTCACGCTGTGTGCGCCAAAGGAACCTACCACTATGAGTTTTACGGACTTGGTCAAGATTATGATGAATCACCTACAACTAAAACCAAGTTTTAGAAAAACGTTATACATTCAGACATCGTTAGCAGAAGAGTGATGTATCTATAATTTAACCCATTAACCACTACAATCCATTAACGTCCCACTGCTGGGCACAGACCTCCACTCTCATAGGAGAGAGCGAATTAGAGCTTAGGCACACCACGCTGCTCAAATGCGGGTTGGCGGGCTTTAACGACTATTACCATTTAACCGGGACCCACCGCCAACTTTCTAACTCCGAGCTAGTACTGAGAATTAATTATAAGCTCTCAGAAGACTTGTTGGAGATGTCTCTGAATAAGTTCAAAGTTAATGTAAAACGTAAACTCATTAAAAAATCTTATTACCATGTAAAGGATCACCTAAAACGGACAAGGAAGCTTGGCAATAATTTGCTCTAACGGTTAGTTGATAGTTCCTTAGTTAAGATGATTTGTGAAATGATATTAATAATAATTTAATATAAAAAATTCTTTTTAAACAACCGACTTCAAACTCCCGCGCCAACTTTACAACAACAAGTATAGGGTTCTTTGGCCCACCTATGTTATGTGGAAATAATAGTCTTGGTCCACGTTTACAAGTATAATATTAATAAGATACAATAGACAATGTAAAACTGTGCAATAGAAATATATCAAAAGAAGCGTTGCGCTGGACGTCCAGCAATAGAATGGTGTGTCGTCTGATGCTATAGCACAGCTCTCGCGCGCAGGGACGTTTCGAATCCAAAAACATTCCAAAAGCAAGTTCGAATTCCGAACGCGAAGCTTGTGTGCGTTGCCAGCTAGCAAGGAGGTAACGCCACATCACCCCCCTGCGGAGAGAAAAGAAAACAAGGGGAGAAAAATAAAATAAAATTAGGCAATAGGGTAAAAAGGAAACAAAGACCATGACGAAGCGACTGAGGCGAGCTAGCCACGTCGAACGGTTCGTGCAGCGTTGGGCACGAAAAGGCGTCGAGACGTGTAGAAGCAGCGCAGCATAAAGCTGAGCGCGAAAAATCGCCAGTCGATAATCGCATAGCATATCGCTAGTTGCGGAAGGGGCGTCGGTCAGATCACGAAGCGTATGGGCGCGACCGTTTCCAAAAGCTCGTGCAGCGTTGGGCACGAGGGGCGTCGCGTCGGTCGGGTTGAGTCGTGCAGCGATGGGCACGGAAGAACGTCGGAAGAGTCACACAGCGTTGGGCGTAAAGGCGTCCGACGGGGCGTCAAGCAGCGCAATGAGTAATGCGGCGACGTCACTTTGCAGAACCGACGCGAAGAATACCCTGAGCAAAGAAGAGCACGACTGATAAACCCATCAGGAGCTTACAAAGCCATAATCTGCTTCTTCTTGTTTTCTAAAATTTTGAAAATTGCTGTGGCGTTTGCTAACTTGGCTTTAAGAAACTCACTATTCGAACTGCTGTATAAAATCTAAAACATTACCACATTTATCACCATAGCTAATCTGAAATAAATGATTAAGCTGAAATGAAAAGAAAAATACACGGAAAATATTACAATGTTTACAATGTTGGAGTTGTCTGTCAGTCATTGTCAAAAACAGAAAACAAAACCTATTGAAAAATAAAAATAATAAACTATCGTCCATAAAAAAAATCTTTCACGAGTATTCAATTTTTTTTGAACAAACTTCTTGCAATGTCACATGTCATCCAATATTTACAACGTTGTTGTTTATCCTTTTGCAATAAATATTCTCGAATGCTTGATCGACGAAATATCACAATATCACTGGATATAATGCGTCATTTCTTGATGTTACTTCTCCATTAGGTCCTTGCTTACAGACGGCGTCCAGGAAAGATAAAAGCCGGGCAAAAAATTAAAACTTGCACATCGGCTGCTTTGCTCGTAGGCTGAAATGCACTTCGTCGTCAGCGATGATAGTTTCCGTATGTATTTCTTACGTCGCACATAGGAGTATTTGTATCGTAAACCCGGTCATAAGTCGATTTCAAAAATTTAATTCTATGTCTGTCAGAAAGTATGTTTCTTTTAGCTAGATAACCGGTCTACCGAATGGCAGGCTTCCGCCGCCCCTTTGCTGAGGCATCTTCCTGCAAATCTAATTATGGGGAATATGTTATAAAAACAGTAATAACCTTTGTTTTTAAAGAAATAATGCGATTTGCTAAAGTTATTTTTTTTTTTCTAAAAATAGAAACTTTAAACTGCTCTGGTATAAAGTTTCAAAAATGTCGGTTAATACAATTAGCCCGGAAACCGTCGATATGAGGCCCTCCAACCAAATGAATTGATCCACGACCTTTATTCCAACTTCTTCAAACCAGAGATACAAGATCGTTGCTCATACTGAGGATATTAGAACAGCGTATGTTCTGGAATCGTCAATAGGTACTGTATAGTGTGTAGTACATAGCGAAGTTCCTTTATTTTGCGCTCGATATTGTGATGGTACCGGCGTGATCGTCTTAGCTAGTTAATTATCGAGACTAATATATGTGAGGAACCCTATAAATATACATATCGGAAAAATAGCACTGCAGAGTTAGTGGCACTTTCGGTATCCGGTTGTCGTATTTGTTAATCATGAATTACCAGTAAAACTGATACTTAGCACAGTACGCTGGGTGAACACGTAAGGCGGACCAAATCAATCCACCTGAATTATAGTAATCGATCTAGAAGTCTTAACGCGAGGTTTACCTTAGTGATATTTAATTCACGGCATAGTAACAAGTATATACCAAGTTTGCAAATCAGGGTCGGATTGAATGGTTGCTGTATTTCCTTTTAAAGGCATCTTAGCTGACCAATGATAACCGAGCACGGGGACAGCCCCTACGCCTGCATGAGGCCCTTAAACATTGTTATTGGGGCAGCAGTCGAACCTCTTATAATAGCGCTGCGAAGCGATTTTATTACCATATCCGTAAACGGCTGGTGCTAACTTTTATGGGCATTTTAGCCCGCCCCTGGTCCATGGACTTAATTTATTTATTCATTTTATATAGTAGGTCTATGAATTGGCAAATTCAGGTTCGGAGATCGATCTGCGAGAGGAGTGTGTGTGGGTGTGCTGAACCATTGCTGCCAACTTGTCACCACGCAGCCATGTAGCCGATTACTTTGACTATATTGTCAATCACTATCAATCAAGTTATCAATATTGAATATAATCCCCAATCAACCAAAAATGCCTCACACTCCGCGAGTACGTCCCATCCCTCGATACAATAGTCGTATACCTGAACCTTTTGTTTTATGTGGCTCGGCTCGCTCTCGTCGTTGTGGACCGCCGTCTCGTTCAAATGCTATATACTTATGCTAGTGGGAAAGAACCTGTTGCTCTTTGCTACTCGTTAATATCTTATTCAAACCTATTTAACCTTTATGCCAGATGTTGTAGAAGTCGAACTTCCTTAGACTGTGTTAAGTTAATCTTGCCTCCTTTGGAGCCTTTCGATTGAGCCAATACTCGCTCTATTGTATAAAAGTAGTGAATGGATTTTGCTTACAGCAAAATCTGCTTCGAGGTTTTAACTAAGAAATTTTCCCTGTAGACCTAAATTAAACGTGATAACCTATGTAGAACCTACCTAGCTCGTCCCTTTAAGGTTAAGGATCGTGACTATAGTTTAGATATATGGGATGAAATTCATTATTGAAATGTTATCCGTGAACTATAATACAAGCCATTAAATGTTAATTATTATAGGGCAAAAGATAAGTAATTGTTCAGACCTTAATAAACTTCCAATAATAAATCTGTAAGGTTACTTAACTGTAATAATAAAAGAGAGATTGTGAATATAATTTACTTTTATTCCCTGAATTTTATTTGTATTACTCCACATTGAGTGTTATTAAAGAGAAGACGCTGGGTTTGATTTATTTACACCAAATTCGATTGTTGAAGCAATCGTATCAATTCGGTGGGAAAATTCTCGTTCCCTAGGCTTCCTAATGTAAGAGAAAAGAGAATTTCCAAAGATAAAAACTCTTACAGCCGTTTAAAACTAATATACACCTTATTTTATAGCTATATACACACATGCACACAATTTTAATTCATGATCTATAATAAAGAAAGATTTAAGGCACAGGTTTTATAACTCTAGACTAAGAATATACTTTGGGTATGTTAACAAGGTTCACAACTTAGATGATCATGTCGTTAATTTAATAAATCATTCCCAGCTCAATGTTTGGTGCGGGAGTTTCTCCAATACAACAATGTTCGATTTTTGCACACAACACGCCCCTTACCCAATCTCTTTTATACAACATTATAAGCAGAAAGATAATGGTAACTATTTGCATTGTCAATGTAACTATTGGGGACCAATTTCTATTCCCATTTTGCACCATCAACTCATACATTAAATCTAGGCTGGCGTCAGAATCCATTTAGACCGGCGTCCTACGACTAAATGCCTTTAACAATTAGCTCGACCTGTTAAATCTCTCTATGAACCTTGTTTACAGTACCTTATAATCAAATTGTGTACTTTACCGATATTCAGCAAACAGCTTCTTTCACTAAACCACTTATAATAGCCTATTCCCCGAAAGAACTTATCTAAAATATGATCTGAATCTATACAAACATTCAATTAAATGAAAGGAATAAATGAACACCGTTAATTTTACAACCAAACTTTGACCCGATTTATACTCTGAACTCTCTATTTTTATCCGTTATAAAAATTGTGGATTGGAGAACTGGTCTCTCTGACTTGCGCTCGGAGTCTGCCTTCCCCGTTCTTTTCTTGTCCTCACATCTTATCTCCTCCCAGCTTTTCCCCCAGCGAGTGCCACTGCAAAAAAACTACACACAGAATTCCGTTCTCCTCATTGGTCACATCATTTTCATGCATTTGTATTAACCAATAATCGCGAAGTCGCTTAATCCACGCCCTTTCTCTTGGGAATTTTTTGTCTTAAGGATTTCTACAACATTAAATTTTAATCTTTTCCATAGTTAGAAATCTATCAACATCTGGTGTCGATTTCTATCAACGCTGGGTTCACTTGTACAATGTAGCCAACTAGTATTTATTGCCTTCTTTAGTTTTAGCTGTCTGGCCAAATTGAAATTTTGGTGTTTTATGACTGTTTGTAAAAACATTCTTGTTAAAGTGTTTTGGGTCTGTTTATTTTAAAGCAATAAATAACGAGAATATCGGTTTACAATGACCCTTAGACTTCGCTTAAATTTTTCCTATGTTTTCGTTTCCTGAGAAATTTTACTCAGAGTTGAATTTCTAATAATTTATGGTCCCTTGCATTTCTGTATTTGTTTTTATTACGATGCGCCTGTCTCGCGTCGAAATTTCTTTCGAAATAAAAAAATTGTATAGGTATGTGGTAGGTACCACGATGACCATCTCAATATGTATTATTCATCAACATCCTATGTCCTATGAGATACTGAGTCATCATAAAAAATTGTGTAGCTTGTTTCTTGTTTACCCAGTTCTGTATACCATCAAATAGCCTTTGCGTTAACTAGCCTTGCGTCTTTATATAGGCTAGCCAACTGTGGCGTCTTTCACGAGTCCATCCTCATGCGGCACTTCTTTCTTCTGGCAATAGTTTATTGCCATCGTTTCAATCCTTCCCCGGCCCACTGCCTAAATACAGAGCACGTGCCTCTTCTCAGAACGAGAAGAGTAACTTCCGGAAATACCAGTATGTATCAGGACAGCATAAATCGTCGTAGTTTTACATGCACTGCCTGTAATTAGTGATTTCATTATCAATGTATAGCCATCATATGCTTTGCACTGCACTTTGGATTATTGGTGGATTTATTGGTTTTACCACAAGTACAAACTTAGAAAAACATGTCGTATATGACTCAAATCACATTTTTTTCCATTTCTTATTAAGGGGCCAACGGAGGACGAATTGCCCATACAAACGTAATACCAAAATAATTAATAATTCGAGAATATTTCTACCATAAATGAGACTTTATTTGGATTCAAATTGTATTTATCTAGGTCCCTGGATTTAAATTTTTTTTAAATACTTTACTAAAATCAAATGTAAGTGAATTGCGTTTTGCATATTTTTACGACAAGATGGACATGTTTTCCCCTTATTTGTTTCATATTAAAATCAACGATATCTTACGTATTAATTGGTCAGGAACATAGCATATATTGTCAAGTTACAGAATAACAACACGAAGTAAAAAGCACAATAAGTTTTCATTCATCATTTTTGGTACCATTCACGGAACAAGGCTAAATCTAAGACAAATTCTGAACTCTCTTATTGCTATCGCGCGAGCACGGGGCCGATCTGGGCGTGGCCTGCGGCCGGCGCGGGCGGCGCGGGAGGCTCGGATATCGGGCAGGCTATTCAGTTTTCAGTGGAGATTCAGTGTTCGACTATTATTGTGCGGTGCGTTGTTTGCTAAATTGTATGTTCCCAATCTAATATTTTTGACACAATTGACCTATGCTACTGACTTGGATTTGGATTTGCCCTGTGATTTGGAATCAAGTAACTTACTTACTTACTTACCTAAATATACTCGCCGGCATATTTAGCGGAACATAAAAAAAGGTCCATAATTAAAAAATATGGTTTTATTTTAAAATCTACTTACTACAATTCTTTTGTTATTTAAAGTTTCATTTGTTTTACTTAAAATGAGATCACATTAAGAACAGATTTTGCGAGTATAGGCTATTTGTGAAAAATGGTACATTTTTGAACTTTTCATGCAACCGGGAAAAGTGAAATTTAATATTAAAATAACAATTAATTAAATTAGAAAAATGGTGATTAATATCGCGTATTTCCTCCACGTGCTCTTATTAAAGTTTCTACCTGTCTAGGCATACTGAGAATGATGTTATCGATGGTCTCCTGGGATAGTCTCCGCCATTCCTCAACTGCGGCGATTTGCAGTTCACCCACGTTGGCAGGAGCTGGAATTCTGGACTTAACTTTTCTTTTCAGCAAGTCCCAAACGTGCTCTATTGGGTTCATATCCGGTGATCTCGCCGGCCGCTCCATAACAGTGATATTCATATCATTAAGATAAGCTTGAGTTACCCGAGCGGTATGCGGCCGAGCATTATCCTGCATAAAAACAAAATCGTCACCGATATATGGGGCAAACGGTACGACATTTTCTTCTAAAACTTCTCTGATATAGCGGTCTGCAGTCAGTCTCCCTCTGTCAATCACTACCAAGTCTGTGCGAGCTCCCAAACAAATGCCCGCCCAAACCATTATTGATCCAACACCGTATGCAACTGTAGTTTCAAAATTTGTCTGAATGTATCGTTCTCCTTTGCGTCTGTATATTCTTTGCCTGCCGTCAATTTGATTTAAGAGAATTCTGCACTCATCACTAAACAATACCTTACTCCATTGGTCCGCGTTCCAAAGTCGATGTTCCTGAGCAAAAGTTGTGTGTTTCTACGATGATTTACCTCGAGCCTTGGAGCCTTGGCGGGCACAAATGAACCCAAACCAGCTTCTTCGAGCCTTCTTCGTACCGTACGCTCACTTACGGTTACACCACGCACTGCTTCTAACTCATGTCGGGCTTGGACGGCCGTCAAACGGGGGTTCCTACGTACACGAAGCCTAATGAAACGATCATCCCTACTCGAAGTGCGTCTTTTTCTGCCTTGTCCTGCTCTTCTCACATAAGTACCGGTCTCCCTGAACCGTTGGATACTGCGATGGATCGTTGAAACTGGTCGAAGAAGATCTCTGGATATCACTCTGTAGGTTTGACCATTTCTTCTCATTTCGAGTGCCCTGGCAATCTCCGTTGGGGCTAATTCAGTCATCAACTCCAGAAAGATACGCGATTAAAAAAAACTAACAAAAAACAGTATTTCAATGAAATTTTAAATCAAACTCAGAAGGAAGGAATACTCGAAGTTCGCTCCAGATAAGGTGTATTTGAATAAAATTAAAACAATTGCGTAAAATGTGATGTTCAGTTGTTTTCTTAATTTGAAAATATTTCTTTTTAAATTAAATGACGTATAAACCAGCCAGCAACCTTATAAGATACTGATATCAAACCTTTTTTTTATGTTCCGCTAAATATGCCGGCGAGTGTATATACCTACTTACGACTTTAGCTTTACGACTTTTGATTTACGGAAATTGATATGTGTTTACTTGGTTACTGAAATGGACTCCGAACGCTGGGACATATCTCACAGTAAGTACCTACCTACCTATTATAGTATAATAATTTTCATACTAGATGATCATGATGCCCGCGACTTCGTCCGCGTGGATTAAATTTCTTGAGTCCCACGGGAACTCTAATTTTCCGGGATAAAAAGTATGCCTTTGTCCTATCTCTGTACCAAATTTCATCATAATCGGTTGAGTAGTTGGGCCGTGAAAGCATAGCAGACAGTCAGACAGACAGACAGACGGACAGACACACTTTCGCATTTATAATAGTGGATTTGTATAGACTCTAGTAGGTATAGCTCGCGACTTCGCGCCAATCAAATAGTCGCATCTGACGTTGACCGCAAGACGCGTCGCAATCTGATATATTTATACCTACTAGATGATTCCCGCGACTTCGCCCGCGTGGACCAAGTTTTTTCGATTCCCGCGGGAACCTTTGAATTTTCCGGGATAAAAAGTAGCCTATGTCCTTCCCCGGGATGTAACCTATCTCTGTACTAAATTTCATCATAATCGGTTGAGTAGTTGGGCCGTGAAAGAGTAGCAGACAGACAGACAGACACACTTTCGCATTTATAATATTAGTATGGATATGGATAAAATATAGCATACTAGATGATTCCCGCGACTTCGTCCACGTGGACCAAATTTTTTGATTCCCGCGGGAACTCTTAAATTTTCCGGGATAAAAAGTAGCCTATGTCCTTCCCCGGGATACAACCTATCCCTGTACCAAATTTCATCATAATCGGTTGAACAGATGGGCCGGTAAAGCATAGCAGACAGACAGACAGACAGACACACTTTCGCATTTATAATATTAGTATGGATTTTCGCGCGTAGTAGGTATAGCTATGTACGGTGACTTCAACAGTTTGTATGAGAGCTGCGTAACTATTTGTTTGGCGCTAACTACCTATACTACAGACTAGTGAGTTAAGTTACTCGCCCCGGTTTCGCACTGGTAACACTAATAATTACCTACCTAATCATAATAGTCCATACCCAATACAGCCAGTAGACCAGTCGGTCAGTCAGGACAAACGATTTTATATGTTTAGATTACTTAGTTTAAATTTAGATACCTACCTGAGTATAGTACATAGGTGCAATAAATTATAATAGGTACTACCTACTTCCTACACTGCATCTGTAATTATTAAAAACTTCCTTTTCCTACCTAGATTATCAAAGTTTGCTACAATCTAAACTATAGTCCCCAAAAATATTTCTTCATCCCACCATCTCGGAAAGAGTATTTTTACGCTTCGATATCTGAATGCAAAAGCCGTTAATCCTCTTGAAGATAAAGTAAATTGAATTTAGAACATCGTGTGCACGTTAGTAAATATCACTCGTCTATGAAGTTTGTGAATTCAAAACATCATTAAAACCTATTTACTTCTACCTCTATGTTGCCGAATTTCCATACAACCGTTTTTAATTTGTTAAAAACTCACACTCGTTACCTTCTTGGTGTACTTTTTTAATTTGCTTTGCGCGCACCATTTTCTTTCTCGTCATATTGTTTAAAATTAAAACCTTCGATTAAAAACAAGAAAATTGAAAATAAGTGAAAACCCTAAAATGAGTGATTCTAGTGACGAAGAAGTTAATTTGACGCCAACAGAATTGACTGAAACTGTTAAAAATGCGGAAATGAGCTTTCTCCCTCAACAATCACGCGAGAAGTATTTCATTTCCTCGCTGAGGTGGGATGAAAAGTTACGTGTTGCACTCGAGTGAAAAGATTTTTCACCTCGTGCTCTTTTGATTCCTTCACTGACGCTCAGGATTCTAATTTTTGAACCACTCGCTGCGCTCGTGATTCAATTTTAGAATCCTTCGCTTGCTCGGTCATCAAAATTGAGCACGCGGTTAAAAAACAACTTTTCACTCTTGTATAACAAATAACTATGGATTTTTCGTATATTGGGTCCGAACCGGATTTTGACCGAATTTTTTTTGGTAAATGCCTATATTTTAGAATAATTGATGAAACAAAAAGATAAAGTGCGTTTTGAAAAAGGCAGTTTTTTTCACCCGGCTTTGGTAACAAAAAAATTGGCCGGTCAACCCCCATTTTAACCTTCTAACTTGCTTTTATTTCAATGGCAATAGCAATTTACATGGAATTATCTTTTGGAAAGGAGAAATCGTAAATCGATTTGATAATAATCTGCAAAAATATTTACAGAACCTCGGCAATCAAGTAAAAAACGCTTATGGTCATCAGTTCCCAGAAGAAAAAGGAAACTAAAGGAAGGAAATAAAAATTTAAAGAAAATACGCGTCCTGTGGGGTGAGTAAATTTACATAGGTACAAGCTATATGGCTAATTATAAAATGACAAACAGCAGATTTTTTTACTTCAATGTTGTTTTTTTTTACTTTTATTATAATTATCTCAAATGTTTAAATATTTTTTTTAGATCACAACAACTTACGGGAAATTCGTATGATACATCAGTGCCACCTCGACATGTAGGAATCCTCATGCAATCAAACATGAATGAGCAGAGAAGGCAGGTAGCCCATCATATTTGCATTATATTCTAGTTTATCAGATGATATTATGTATAATGATGATAAATTGGTTTTTTGGATTCCCACTTGAACTCCTTTTATGTTATGTATCAACACACTGTCATCTGACGTTTAACAGAGTAGACCTATATCACTAGCTCCCGTATTAAAAATTACATAACAAAGAACTTACTACCTAAATTGTGGTAAAAGTGTTGTGTGCACATAGAAAACAATTTCTACAGTGTTGTGACCATTGTTTTTCAATCAAACTCGCGTGGAAAAGTGCTAAATTCCGTGTATTTACAACTCGATAACGCTGCCTATCTACTGACAAAAGTGGGTAGGACTTTGCTGTGTGGTGACTGGTGACATAACCGCGTCATAGCGTTCAAAAATTGATTCCAATCTACAAAATTCGCCACTTTAACAAGATCTATTCGTGGCTGTTTGGTATCGTGCGTCGACTTGTTCTACAGTATACCCGGTTCGAGAAGATGGAGATAACACACATACGACCCAATACGAGTAGAAAAAACAAACAAAATCGTGCGAAGTGTCACCGTCGCCGATTCCGATGTTTCGGTATCTGACTGTGAAGCCCCCGGAGCCCCGATAGATAACGATCCAAAACTATTGAGTCGGTTTGAAAACATCCTCGATGCTAAGCTGCAATTGATTAAACATGAAATCGTCGAAGAACTTAAAACGTCGATCTTTACCGAATTGAAAAATGAGATGGCTTCGTTAGCTTCCGAATTTTCCCAACTGCAGACATCTCATAGTCAGCTTCAGATTGAAAATGACCATCTTAGGAGTAACTTATGTACGCTGCAGGAACGTATTGCCGTGTCCGAGGATCAAGTGTTGGAACTACGCTATACAACTCTCTTATTACTCTATAAATCTTTGGCAGAATCTATTATACATTATGGGTTGTCAAGTTATGGAAGGACATTCAAAACACACCTTGACCGTATATTTTCACTCCAGTTGCGAATTCTTAAAGAAATTGTTCCACATAAATTTAAAAAAAGATACAAAGCAGATTACCGAAAATTATTTGCATTCTGCAAAATAATACCTATTCACGAGAAAACTGAACAGACGTTACTAACTGAATATTATTTTAACGAAAACCTTAAAAAAGTACAGAGAATATGTCACTCAGCTCGTAGGAGCGACAAACCAAAATTACAATTACCAAATTACAATAACCTTTACGGAAAAAGAACACTAAACTATGTTATACCCAACCTAATTAATCAGCTACCTAAATCTCTTCGAGACGTCATTACACACAAAAACATAAAATTTAAATTAAAAGACTTTTATTTGAAGCAAATACTTAGTAACTATGCATAGGCCTCAAGTAATTAACTAAATATATATTATTACTTCACTATATTTACTTACCTATTTAAATACACTACTCATTTAAATAAACTACATAATTCAAAATAAAATTACGTAACATCCTGTATCATGATATCTTATGTAAGTGAATGGAACAAAAGGTTTTTTACGCTCATTGTAAGTAAGTTTTTTTTTTTTCACCTACCTGCATTTAGCTCGTTACGATTTAGATGATGTATTATTATAATTATATTGTCACTATTTTATTATTAGATTTAAGCGTAGGTACCTTTTATTGTATTCTATAACCTAAGGTCAACGGCATTGGTGTGCGGTAAAACTCAATTGAGTTTATGTTTACACCAAATTAAAATAACTCTGTAAACATGTAAAATAAATATATAATAAATAAAAAAAATAAAAAAATTCGGTAGACAGCAACAACAGGCGAGAATGAACAACTTGGAAATTGTAGGGCTTCCACAAGTCAATAATGAATCGCCTGTCGATTTAGTGATGAAAATTGCCGAATACGCTGGCGTCGAGCTCAACCATAGCGATATTGAATTTGCACACCGTGTCCAGCCTCAAAAATCCTTACCTGGAAGATCGAAACCTACTGTGGCTAAGTTAAGAGACCGACTATGCAAAGACAAAATAATTTCAGGCCTTAAAGGCAAAAAAGGCATTTGTACCAAAGACGTCGGTATAGGTGGTACAGAGAAAAAATTTTTCGTTAACGAACATCTAACCCCTGAAAACAAACAGTTGTTTAAAAGCAACAAAAAATATAGCAAAAGATAAAGCGTACAAGTTTGTCTGGGTTCGGAACGGCAACATTTTTTTAAGGAAAAACGAGGAATCACCAGCAATGCATGCTCGTCTCGAAAAGGACTTATCCAAGATAAAGTGACTCTTTGGGTCTTTCCGCTATTGATTTCTGCTGCACTAATTTTGTTAATGATTGCTATTTATTGTACAAACCTACTACAGAGTAAACAGCAACTATGTCACACTCAACACACCTACTCTTACACTCGACTATTAGCTCACACACACTGCTTTAAACCACACAAAAATTACTATATTGCTCATTCTACTTGTATCCATCTCCACAAATCAATAACACTTCAGAATTATCGTGCCTACGCTACTTTCCTCAAATCACGTCCAATTTTATCAATACCACTTTTATTAAATATTTTGGTACATTTTCTTTTAAAACAGGCGCCAATACCATAGAAATCCTTTACCAAAATGTAAGAGGCTTACGCACCAAAACAAATGAATTCAGACAAAACATTCTTAACCAAAACTACGACCTCATTTTGATCACAGAATCATGGTTAACTAGCGGTATCTATGATCGCGAAGTCTGTGACAATAGGTACGATGTCCTGCGATGTGACCGGAATCAGGAAACGTCTACTAAAAAAATGGGTGGCGGGGTCCTACTCTGCGCCTCAAAGACACTTTATATCCAACAGCATCGGGAATGGAGCTGTTCTGGTGTCGAATCGTTGTGGGCGACTATACCAGCAGAATCTCTCAAAACTCTAGGGAACCGCAACGTTCACATCGTATTAATATACGCACCGCCAGACACGCAATTACCTGTTCGTCTAGAGTCAATCTCTTCTCGTCTTGCGGAAGTTCTGGCGATCCATCCCACTGACTACCTCATCTTAGCGGGTGATTTCAACTTACCGAACGTTACGTGGACTGATTCGGGCCCTGTGGTACAAAAATGTGGCTCAGTGGAATTACAAAACGCTTTTGTGAACCTTGTAGATATATGTAACCTCTCTGGCCTGAAACAACATAATACTATTCTGAATAGTAAACACAATACTCTGGACCAAAGACAATATATAAACCAGTATAAGACTGTTCTCTTCATACATTAAATCAAAGCTCGCTAAATGCGCATTAAAGTCGCCGGTACCTTGTAGTTCTTCGCATTATCTGAGATGGCGTAACTGTGCAAGCTGAAAAATAATTAATAACGAACATAGCTATTGCCATCTAACGAGTAGTAGTTGAATCATCAACTCGATCAAATTTACCTAGTGCCATCTAACGTATAGTTATATATCCATGACTGCCTCGTTGGTATAGTGGTTAGCATGTTGGACTGCGACCATAGATTAATTATAATACAGGTTTATATATTGTCTTTGACTGCGACCGACGAGGTCCCGGGTTCGAGTCCCGGGTCGGGCCATAACAAGTATTGGGTTTTTCTGGCAAGAAATTCTCAATACTAGCCCGGAGTTAGGAAGTTGGCGGTGTTTCAACCCCGTGCCTCGGAGAGCACGTAAACGTGTCTAATTATATATTTTTTTTAAAAAACAATCTTGATCACTTGTTTTTGTGTTTTTTTAAAGTATTTCTTATATATGTTAGTTATTCTTGTTTTTTGATTCTTTCACAAGTCAGCCCTTGACTGCGATTCAACCTGATGGTATTTGCTGATGTAGCCTAAGATAGTAGTGGGCTAATAAGAAGGGGTATAACGGCTTGGTACTTATAATAAACCCCAAATCGATTTCTAGGTACGCTAAATCGCTTGGCAGCACTTGGCTTCGCCGGTAGGGTTATAGCTAGCCATGACCGAAGGCTCTAAGCAGATCAGAACTCATGTGCCTATAGTTCTGAAGTAGGTAGACTCTAGAGTAATGGTAAATTTAGTTTTTTTATCAAGTATTTCTTGAATAATGCACAATACCTACTGTAAATATTTTTTCTTGATTATTACCTAAGTACCTACCTAAATTATATCGCCATCAACCAGACTTCTACTGTAATTAGGTAGCTATAAATAAAATAACTATCTATATTATATTTATTTACTAGATGATTCCCGCGACTACGTCCGCGTGGACCAAATTTTTTCGATTCCCGCGGGAACTCTTAAATTTTCCGGGATAAAAAGTAGCCTATGTCCTTCCGCGGGATACAATCTATCCCTGTACCAAATTTCATCAAAATCGGTTGAATAGATGGGCCGTGAAAGCGTAGCAGACAGACAGACAGACACACAGACAAACAGACGGACAGACAGACAGACACACTTTCGCATTTATAATATTAGTATGGATATGGATTTACATATTTCGGAACCCTGCATGTCGATAAATATATTATTATTAGCTAAATGGCTAAAGAATACCTAACAATTGCCAAACTTAACCTCAAAGATTAATCGTATAGCAGCAGAATCTCAGAGTCCAGAACAAGCGTAGGTCAGCAGTTAAGTAGCAGGATCTCGGAGTCCATTAGTCTTATCACGGTCACAAACAAAAAAAAAACCGGTTAAGTGCGAGTCGGACTCGCGCACCGAGGGTTCCGTACAAACATATTGTAGGTATATCCTATAAGTAAAAGTTATAGTATTTTTATTCAACTTATCTAATCTTTTAATTTGTAGCGACCCTATTCCGGGAAACAGTAGGTACTACGCCACGACGCACGAGTTCGTAGAAACGCTAGTATTAAAAAGGGTGTCCATTGGATACCGAGCGAGCCATCAGCCAGTGCTCTACTGACCGGCGTCCAGGCTGTACATATACGAGCCCGCGTCCGCGCACGCCATCGTCGCGTATATACCTAACGTTTTATTTGTTACGCCTTAACTAAGTAAGCGCGCTCAGTTATTTTTATCTTTTCATTTTTTTATATCTATGTGGTGTGAACATTATTAAAGTTTCAATAGTTTTCGAATTGACTCTCTTTTATTTGTGATTAAGCAACCCACAACTGGTGACTTTCCGACAGTTTCATTGAACAGTTTTTAGTGTAAATTCATAACTAAGTAATTACCTACGTGTTCGTTTTACGTGAGTATACAATATGACGGACAAAAAGTGTGACGGTGATAGCGCGTCCGATTCAAAACTTTTCCGTATCGGTGTTAAACCGCCACCATTTTGGCCGGATAAACCAAAACTTTGGTTCGCGCAGCTCGAAGGCCAATTTGCTTTAGCCAACGTTTCGTCCGATAGTACAAAATTCTATCATGTAATCTCAGTGCTGGACAATAAATACGCGGCGGAGGTCGAAGACATAATAATTAACCCTCCTTCGGTGGATAAATATATCACTTTAAAACAGCAGCTGATCGAGAGATTATCCGTGTCGCGCGGTGAACAGCTAAAACAGTTACTGATGAATGAGGAGCTTGGAGACCGAAAGCCGAGTCAGTTTTTACGTCATATCCGAAGTTTGGCCGGATCGGGGTATCCGGACGAATTCCTACGTACACTTTGGACGAGCCGTCTACCTAACTTATTGCAAAGCATTATAGCAATGCAAGACGGAATGCCGCTGGACGAAGTAGCCCAGTTGGCCGACAAAGTACTCGAGGTTTCTCCAGCGCATAATACACAAGTCGCCACTACGTCGTCCTCGTCATCATCCGTTTTAGACGAAATCAATAAGAAAATCGACGACTTGTCAAAGAGGCTAGACTCGATGGAGGCGGCAAGCGGACATCGCGCCGGGCGACAGGCATCGAGGCGCCGCTGGCGCGGCCGCAGCGCCCCCCGGTCGCGCAGCGCCTCCCGCGCCGATGGCCAGCAGCTTTGCTGGTACCACCGGAAGTTCGCCGACAAAGCAGCTAAGTGCATAGAGCCTTGTAATTATTCAAAAAACTAATAACGCGGTCGCTTGATGCGGCCCACGAGTGCGATTCAGTGTGCGGTCGTTTGTTCGTTACCGACGCTAAGTCTAAAGTGCAGTTTTTAGTTGATACGGGTTCGGACTTATGTGTTTTTCCTGTTAGTTTTTTAAGTAAACAACAACGTCCGAAAACCAACTTTGAACTTTATGCTGCTAATAACACTGTGATTTCTACTTACGGTTGGTTAAGTGTTACTTTAGATTTAGGTTTACGCCGAGCTTTTACTTGGCGCTTTATAATTGCTGATGTCAGTAAGCCTATAATAGGTGTTGATTTTTTGTGTTTTTATAATTTACTTGTTGATGTACGTAATGCGCGTTTAGTTGATAATACTACATCGCTTACATCAGCCGCCTTGGTCGCATCTGCGTGCACTTACCCTACGGTTAAGGTTGCGGTCACGGGTGATTCTAAATACCACGATTTACTAGTAGAGTACCCTGACATTGTGAGGCCGACTGGGTCTCCTTTAGAGCACAAATGTAAGCACCAAACACAGCATTTTATTAAAACCACTTCTGGCCCGCCCGTTTTCTCTCGACCGAGGCGATTAGCGCCTGATCGATTGAAAATAGCGAAACAGGAATTTGAAGATATGGTGCGCACGGGAGTCGCACGCCGTTCCGAGAGTCCCTGGTCATCGCCTTTGCATTTAGTACCTAAAAAGGATAAAGGTTGGCGTCCGTGCGGCGATTATCGCGCGCTTAACGCCCGTACCGTACCCGACAGGTACCCGGTACGTCACATTGCCGATTTCTCTCACAATCTCTTCGGTTGTAAATTTTTTAGTAAACTCGACTTAGTACGTGCATATAATCAAATTCCTGTAGCGCCCGAGGATGTACAGAAGACAGCGATCACGACACCTTTTGGACTTTTTGAGTTCCCGTTTATGAGCTTCGGTTTGCGCAACGCTGCCCAAACTTTTCAGCGTTTTATGGACGAAGTCCTAAGGGGTCTTGATTTCTGTTTCCCTTTCATCGATGACGTGCTGATTGCCTCGGTGGATGAGGCGCAACATATGGAGCACTTACGCATTGTTTTTCAACGTTTTAACGAGTTTGGCGTTCAAGAAATTGAGTTTTTAGGTTACTTGGTTTCTCCGGAGGGAACTAGACCTACCGGGGATAGAGTTCAGGCTATACGAGAGTTTTCGCGGCCCAAAACTATACGGGACCTTAGACGTTTTCTAGGTGCGTTAAACTTTTATAGACGATTTGTCACGGGCGCCGCTAAGATACAAGCTCCTCTTCACGGTCTACTTAGCGGCCCCGCTGTTAAAAGTAATACCGAAATAGACTGGACTCCCGATTTAGAAGACGCGTTTGAAAAATGCAAGTCTAGTATTGCCCATGCTGCCCTTCTGGCTCATCCAGATTCATCTGCCCCTCTCGCTATCGTGACGGATGCATCTGATTCCGCAATCGGATCGGTCCTCCAGCAACAAGTTCAAGGGCATTGGCAGCCGCTTGGTTTCTTCTCGCGAAAATTAACGCCAGCTCAGCGTAAGTACAGCGCGTACGACCGTGAGCTTTTGGCGATTTACGAGTCAGTTAAATATTTTCGCCATATGGTCGAATTAAAGCCTTTCTTCATTCTCACCGACCATAAACCAATAGTCTCCGCATTTAAAAAACCTTTGGATTCGTGTTCTCCGCGGCAGTTTAGATACCTCGATTTTATATCGCAATTTTCTACAGACATTCGGTATATTTCCGGAGAAGATAATGTGGTCGCAGACGCGCTATCAAGGATTGAGACTATTACACCGGTCGATGATCTATTAGATGCCTTAGCAAATTCACAGGCTACGGATTCCGAACTACGAGAATTGTTACGAAATGGCTCATCTCTCAAGTTAGAAAAAGTAAATTACGGGTCTACTAAATTATTTTGTGACGTTTCTGGTTCTAGGCAACGCCCTTACATAACACTAGGAAGTCGGTTTTCGATAACCTTCACAGGTTAAGCCACCCTAGCGCTAGGACCACCATCAAATTGGTGACTGAGCGATACGTGTGGCCAGGCAAAGATTTAAATCGTTAGATGCGCCCCTGCCATAGTATAACCGCTCTAAAATGTGTCCATCCACAAATGGGTGAGCTCACTCATTCGCAATCAGTGCTCATTTATACGCAGTGACAGTCAGACGCTGCACATCATAATTAACGCGCTAATTTCAACGTAAAAAAGTGTCTCAAAATGCCGTCGTGTGCCTTTCGAAAGTGCAATCATAACTCAAGAAACACAAATAAAGCCCAAGGTGTAACATTTCACTCGTAAGTATTTATATTTATTTAAATATTGAATTTATTTTATTCCGATGTCAAAAAATACCACGAAATAGCGGAAATTGAGCGACAGAGAAAGTAGTATTACACAATTTGTGTAAGATAAACAGAGATGACACTATTGTCTCAGTACCGTTCTAATAACCAATATAACTAGATACACGAAAGTACCACGGAAGCGGTTTGCAAAGGGATCATCTATAAATTGACATTAACAAACGACAATGCTGTGGTAGCGTCGGCATAATATTATGTTTTATAATTATTATATAAAAAAATTATTTTAAATTGCACCGTAATATTTTTTGTAATATTAAGTTCGTCAAAATATATTTTAGTTCTTACTAAATCTAGTAGCTTGGTAAATGATGGGTGTTTTATTAAAAATTGTTCAATGGTTCACCTAAGAGTAACTCATTCGGTACTGGAATAAATTTAAATAACTGAGATTACCTTTCTTAAATTACGTTTTTTTTTTAGATTTCCGCAAGACTCGCGTTGCAAAGAAAAATGGATAAAGGCAATACAACAAGACCAGGGAGATGAGGAGTGGTTACCTACGAAATTTAGTCGAGTTTGCTCTGCACATTTCAAGGAAGATGATTTTTATTTAACACCACTGGGTCGACGAAAAATTAAAATTCATGCTATACCAGCTTTTCGTCGTACTTTGCAAGATTTGAGTACTGACCTAAATGAAGAAACTGCCCCTAGTTCACCCCTTCGTGATGTATACGTGTCAGACACAGACTCTATTTTCGACACACCAAGAAAAATAAATCTTAAAAAGAAATTGAAAATTGAAAAAATCAAAAGAGAAAAATGCAGAAGAGAAATTATTAAACTGAAGAAGCAAAACAAGTATTTAAAATCCAAAAATACTTCTCTACGAGAGTTATTAAAGTCTTTAAAAAACAAGAAATATCTTAACAAAGAAAATTTTAATGAATTGACACAGAAGGCTGATGAAGCAAACAATGATTTCCTACTTTCAATTGCAAAAAAAAGGAGAGTAATTCCGACGTCTGTGAAAAAATTCTGCGCGACCTTACATTATTATTCACCGGCTGCCTATAAGTACCTTAGAGCTAAATGTAAAAACTCCTTACCGCATCCACGAACTATAGGCAAATGGTATGAGAAAGATGACGTCACCCCTGGATTCACTCAACAGGCTTTTGAAAAACTCCGTACAAAATCTGCACAGAATCAGGTTATCGCAACTTTGGTAGTCGATGAAATGGCAATACGCCAAAGGACAACCTGGAATGGTCGTAAAACTATGGGACTTGTTAATGAAGGCTTAGGCCCAAAAGATGACGTTGCAACTCAAGTTTACGTTTTCATGCTAGTATCGAATACTGAAAACTGGAAAATCCCATTAGGTTTCTTTTTTATTAACGGCCTACGAGCTGAACAACGTGCCAGCCTAATACAAATGTGTATAAAAAAGTGTTACGACGTTGGTGTCGATATTGTTGCACTCACTTTTGATGGTTGTTCAGCAAACGTAGCAGCTGCTGAAATTCTAGGTTGCAATTTTCAAGACATTGATAATTTAATAACCACTTTTCCTCATCCGGCGTCCAACAACAAAAAAGTTGCTATTATATTTGATGCATGTCATATGCTCAAGCTAGTGAGGAATACGTTCGAATCAAAAAAAGTTTTATTTAGTAACGGTGAACGAGTTGCATGGCTGTACCTAGTGAAATTACAAAAACTTCAAGAGAAAGAGGGCTTCAAGTTTGCAAACAAACTGACCGTACGTCATATTTCTTTTCGAAATCAAATTATGAAAGTCAACCTAGCAACCCAATTATTGAGTCGAAGTGTAGCAAAGGCGCTGATCTTATGCTCAGATATGCTTAATGGAAGTAGTTTCAAAGACGTTGAAGCTACTGTACAATTTATCGAAACGTTTAACAATTTATTTGACATCTTAAATTCAACCACCTTTAAACAAGGATTTAAACGACCACTTAGTGAAGAAAACGAAACTGAGATAATTAACTTTTTGAATGAAGCAGAAGCTTACATAAAGTCGCTTAAAATTTACAATAAAGTAAAAAGAATTAGAGGAAATAGAATAAAATTAACTATCAGTAAAACACTAGTCACGAAAGCAAAATGCAAAATGGGATTTCTCGGTTTTTTGATAGACATTCAAAGTTTGAAATATTTATACGCGGAATTGATTAAAAAAAATAAAGTAATGAATTACTTGTCAACATACAGGTTAAGTCAAGACCATATAGAACTTTTTTTCGGACTTATCAGGCAACACGGTGGGCACAATAACAATCCTACTACTGAGCAGAGGCGGCTCGTGAAAGATCATATTGGGAGTTCACTAAAAAAAAAAATGCTTACCAATTATTTGTAAATGAAGTCCATACGTTATATTGTTCCATTTTAACCGCCTACACTATTTACATAAATCACAGTCTTTTTCACATAAATACACAACACAATAAGTACACTATTTAAAACAACAATACCTACAGATTTTCCAGCCACTGTACAATGATCCGACGCACTCGCGAAGAAATCAAAATAAATTTACTTTCGTATTTTGTGTTTTGTTTACATCTTACCGGCATAATACGAATAAAAAAAATACTCGCGAGTTTTAACTCTTTCTTCGTGACAACAGGCCATCTCATTTAGTCGGGTAATATCGCGCATGCGTACTTCGTGTCAGGAGCGCCGCTCCATATTTACCAAACTTCTCATACAAATCTTTTGTCTCACGCGCCGCTCGCATCGAATGCTCTCTTTTACTCTCATTACATTTCAATAAGAACGTTGTACTAAACTTTCGTCTATAGGAGCGTTGTTCTAAGCGCTCCACTTAACAAAAATACCATGTGTTGATTGATGAATTATGTAGTAAAGTAGGTAGGTAGGTACTTATGGATATTCATGATTAAAATGACAATGGGAATAGATTTATATAAAAATATTTATAACGTTTATAGCAAAGTTTATTTGATTATTATACCTACCTAGTACCTATGTATTTTTTTAAATTTTGTGGGAGTTCACTGCACCAGCGCTCCTTTGAGCGAGCCGCCTTTGCTACTGAGCAATTTCGTGGTATATATAAAAAAGCACTTTGCCACCTAGAACTACGGAGCAGTTTTACGGGAAATTGCTCGCCTATAGACAATTTTTTAATATTGTGTAGTTCATCAGCTCTTGAAGCAATTAATGCGACCACTTCAGGGTTCCGCGACACTGATGCTGGCTCCACGATAAATGAGTTGCAATCAGCTGAGGACGAACAATGTCAAATTAACAGTGACATTCTGTCAACTTTATTAGACGAAGAAATAGGTATGAGTGAGATCTCACAGCAAATTGTCGGATATATATCAGGGTGGGTCGTTAGAAAAATGATTAAAAAAATTCAATGTCAAAAATGTTGCAGCACTTTAATAAGTAATCAAAAACTAAGTTTTCATAGGTTGATAACTTTAAGAAACCTAGGTGGTTTATTTTTTTCTTCGCGCGATGTATTTGATATTTGTATTAAAACAGAATCATTCCTAAAATTACATAAAAAACTACAAGGCAATAATTATTTTCATAATGAACATGATTATAAAGCCTTGCAATCAAAAGTACTGAGTTTGTTCATCAAATCCAATGTTTTCAACAATTTAAACTATCATTCCCTAGAACAACCAGCAACTTGGAACCATAAAATACAATTGATAAAGTCCGTAATTAAATGCTACGCTGATGTACGCCTTCATCATATTCATAAAAATGTTAAGAAAACAAACAGGCAAAAGTATAATAAATTGATTTTATTTCATGGAGAATAAATATTATGTAATGTTAATAACGTACTTGTATTATTATTTTTTTGTTAAAATTAAAATTGATTATTAATAACGTGTTTTATTTTTGCGTTTTTTTATAAATTATTTACATTAACAACCTTATTTCTTAAACTTTACAATTTGATGAATTTGTTGACCGTACTTCGCACGCATTAGTATGTACGCGTAAGCCACTGTAAGCGACTTGCAAACGCACACATTCAAAAATGATGCCATAGTTTTTCAAGTTGAGGGCGCATCTAACGATTTAAATCTTTGTGGCCAGGTATTAAAAAGGATTGCCGAAATTGGGCACGTTCCTGTATCGCCTGTCAAAAATCAAAAGTTTCGCGTCACGTGCATGCCCCTATTAGTGATTTCAAACTGCCTTCTGGTCGTTTTTCTCATGTCCACATTGACTTAGTAGGTCCTCTCCCTATTTCAAATGGTTATAGGTACTGTTTCACTGCCGTTGATAGATTTACACGATGGCCTGAAGCGGTGCCGCTACATGATATAACAGCGGAGAGCGTTGCTAAAGCTTTTATTTCTTCATGGATAGCTCGTTTTGGGTGTCCGCTGAAAATAACGACGGACCGAGGAAGGCAATTTGAGTCGCATCTTTTTAATAAAATAGCAGCTATTATTGGTTCCCAGCATTTTAAAACGACTGCGTATCACCCGGCTGCCAATGGTCTTGTGGAACGTTTCCATCGACAATTTAAAGCGGCTCTTATGTGTCACGCAAATGATAGTTGGACAGAACAGCTCCCACTCGTACTACTAGGAATTCGTAGTGCATGGAAGGATGATCTTTCCACGTCCAGTGCCGAACTAGTTTACGGAGAACCGCTTAAACTACCCGGCGATTTTTTCGAACCAACTGCTGAACAACAGACTGACTATACCGATTTTCTAGACAGGTTTCGTCTGCATATTAAAAAGTTACAGCCTACGCCGGTTGCTCGTCACGGTTCCGGCAAGGTGTTCGTTTTTAAAGACTTGTCGACGGTTTTGCATGTCTTTCTACGACAGGATTTTGTTAGGAAATCACTTCAACCTCCGTACGCCGGCCCATTTAGGGTTGTTGAACGGAACGCTAAATTTTTTAAGATCGAGGTAGCAGGCAAAATAGTTACCGTTTCGATAGATAGGGTGAAACCGGCCTATATCCTAACGGATAAACCAAGTAACGTGACACCGGCGACTGTTTCGCCATCGAAAGGCGTATCTGTTGCTGTTCCTCCTGCGGAGCGAACACCCGCAGATCAAACTACCTCTCGCTCTGGTCGTCGAGTGAAATTCCCGGATTTTTATCGACCCTAAAGGTCTCCGGGGGGGCTGATGTAGCGACCCTATTCCGGGAAACAGTAGGTACTACGCCACGACGCACGAGTTCGTAGAAACGCTAGTTTTAAAGGGTGTCCATTGGATACCGAGCGAGCCATCAGCCAGTGCTCTACTGACCGGCGTCCAGGCTGTACATATACGAGCCCGCGTCCGCGCACGCCATCGTCGCGTATATACCTAACGTTTTATTTGTTACGCCTTAACTAAGTAAGCGCGCTCAGTTATTTTTATCTTTTCATTTTTTTATATCTATGTGGTGTGAACATTATTAAAGTTTCAATAGTTTTCGAATTGACTCTCTTTTATTTGTGATTAAGCAACCCACAAATTTCAATTTAATACCTCTACGCGTTCATGCGGAAAGGGGAAGTAAGTTTAAAATTATTAAAAATATTTTTTTTCTTATATGACTAGATGATGCCCGCGACTTCGTCCGCGTGGATTGATGTTTTTTTTTTATTCCCGCGGGAACTCTTGAACGCGGAAGCCTATGTCCTTCCCCGGGATGTAACCTATCTCTGTACCAAATTTCATCCAAATCGGTTGAACAGATGGGCCGTGAAAGCGTAGCAGACAGACAGACAGATAGACAGACAGACAGACAGACCCACTTTCGCATCTATAATATTATAGTATGGAGTATGGATATAGTATGGAAGTATGGATGTAACTAAAAATTTATGCTTTTCGCAATTTTTCCTTTATCTGTGCTATAAGACGTTGCTTCGTACCAAATTTCAAGATTCTGGGTTCACGTGAAGTGCCCTGTAGGATTTGATTCCCTTGCGAGTGTCGAAATTTGCAGCAAATAATAATAATAATAATAACTTTTTATTTCAGGCTTCAACACCCATAACTTGTTAGTAACAATCACTTAACCTATGTTAGTAAAAAAATAACATAAAATACCTCAACTAACCTACCCTACTCTCAAACCTAAGCCTCGACACACTTACAGGTCTCTTTGAGGCCTCCTCATGAGAATGTGTGCACCATTCCAGCGCCTCCAGAGAGGGCTGTCCAGCTTAGTAGCCAACGTACTGAGGAGGGTGTTGGTGCTGCTCACTAGCCTGCACATCATAGACGCAGCACGCTTGCGCACGATCGCGTAGAAATCATCCACGCGAGCGTCCGCGAACATGGCCGACGCGCTGCAGTGTCGAGGCCTCCTCAGCACATTGTTATATTGAACACGCAGAGCATTGTAGGTCCGCTGCGTATAGTCTATACACAGACTGCACGTGTAGAAAGACGGCAAAGCAAAAACCGCTGTAGATCTTTTGATTGTGTTAGCTTAGAAGTTTGATTTTTTCACAGCTCCAAGGGACAGTAGACCTGAGTAGGTATTTGATATGAATTCCAGCTTGGTACCTACCTCCATGTGTTCCTGAGAAAAAGGGTCTGGACACAAAGACGGACGGACAACAAAGTGATCCTAGGGTTCAGTTTTTTTCCTTTTGAGGTACGGAACCCTAATTATTAAAAATATTTTAATTAAATGATATAACTAAAAATGTATGCTTTTCGCAATTCTTCCTATATATCTGTGTTATAAGACGTTGCTTCGTACCAAGTTTCAAGATTCTAAGTTCACGGGAAGTACCCTGTAGGTTTTGATTCCCTCGAAAAATCGAAAATTTGCAGCATAAACGGCTGTATCTTTTGATTGTGTAGGCCTTTAAGTTTGATTTTTTCACAGCTCTAAGGGACCGTAGACCTGATTGATATGAATTTCAGCTTGATACCTCCATACGTTCCTGAGAAAAAGGGTCTTGACACACAGACGGACGGACAACGAAGTGATCCTATAACGGTTCCGTTTTTTCCTTTTGAGGTACGGAACCCTAAAAACACAAGAAACGCACAATTCACTGAGCCGGCACCATAGATCTTACTCTTACTAATATTATAAATGCGAAAGTTTGGATGGATGTATGGATGTATGGATGTTTGTTACTCAATCACGCCCCAACAGCATAACGTATCTGGCTGAAATTTGGCACAGAAATAGATTATAGTCTTGAATAGGTAGCACATAGGCTACTTTTAATCCCGGAAAATTAAAGAGTTCCCGCGGGAACAACAAAACCTCGATCCACGCATACGAAGTCGCGGGCATCAGCTAGTTAATTATAATACCAAGTACCAACCTGGTTTATAAGTATATCGTCTTTGGCCGGCACCAAAACAAGAGGAAAAAATTATTTTAGTGTATCGTCAGTTTGTGACGCCATCTATAGGAATGCAGCATAACTGCATGGTCAACTAGCTGATTATAACATAAGAATACACAGAACGTGTTTCAAATCGAATTACTTCTGCAAGTTAATTTTGTTAAAATTAATTGAATGTAAATTTGCTATTTGCTTAAGTGATTTTATCAAATTTTTGTATTTTGATAATTTTATATAAATAATTAATACAAACTGAACCAAGAAAATACGATATTTCACCGATTCTACTATAATCATTTGTCGAGCGAGCCTGGTAACGCCACCTATCCATAGTATTACCCTAGAAAATTTTTTATATGGGAGTTAGCAATCTATACTTGGTTTATAATTAATCTATGCTCTGGACTTATTGTTTAGTAACATTGATTTTGATGTTCACCACTGCCCAAATCCCCTAGTTACGGAAGACATATACCATCCATGTCTTGAATTTAATCTCTCGAATTTATTCATCCGCAATATTCGCCCGAAACCCGTCAAAAGACCTAACTTTTTCAAAGCAGACTATGCAACTTTAAATAATTACCTGTCACAGATTAATTGGCATGAATTATTAGTAGGTGACTCAATTGATGAAATAGTAAAATTATTCTACTCCATTCTTAATGAAGCTATAAATAAATTTGTTCCAATTAAATTCAAATTTAAATCTAATTTCCCAGCATGGTATTCTAAGTCTCTTATTCATATTGTTAAGGAAAAGCTCCAAAAGCACAGGTTATGGAAGGAAGGAGGAAATCCTCGTGATTATGATGAGTTTGCTATACTCAGGGCACGGCAAAAACTAGTTCAGAGCCAGTGTTATACTTCCTACACGAAGCGTATGCAATGCTACATTCGTAAAGACCCTAAACTCCTTTTCACTTACACAAAATCACTGAGAAACAGCGAAAAAGGATACCCCGCAAAGCTTACACTCGGACACACTACTTACACTGATGAAACCTCAATTTGTAACGGATTCAGTCACTACTTCGAGAGTGTCTTTACACAACCGGCTAATTCGTACGGACAGGCAATTTCCCCTCATTTTAACCATAACGAATCCATTTGTAAAATTAATATTGGTGTAGAAGACGTTCATAAACTGCTAAAAACTTTAAAAACAAATAAAGGAGCAGGTAGTGATGGCATTCCGCCGATTTTTCTGAGTAAGTGCGCAAAAAATTTAAGTGTACCTCTCACCATAATCTTCAACCTCTCCATTAATGTCTTCAGCAGTTTCCCTGATGTATGGAAGGAAGCACTAATAGTACCTATCCATAAGGGCGGATCTAAAACTCAGATGGAGAATTATCGGCCTATATCTATCCTAAATGTGATGAGCAAATTATTCGAAACAGTTGTATACAGGCACATACGTCCCGTTGTTACTAGATCAATTCCCTACGAGCAGCACGGTTTTATGAAAAACCGATCTACCGTTACTAACTTGGCTGTTTTCACGGATTACATCTTAAAGAGCATGGATGACAGATGTCAAGTGGATGTGATCTACACGGACTTCGAAAAAGCATTCGACCGCGTGGATCACGTTATCCTTCTTCAAAAACGTTTTAGGCATAAATGGAAGCTTGCTTCGGTGGTTCACATCATACATTAAAAACCGTATGCAAGCTGTAGTTACGGGTAGCGCGAGAAGTGATTATGTGACAATACCTTCAGGAGAAGTGAAGAACTTCAAGACCCACCGTTTACAATGGAGGAACTCAGAACCGTAGTCAAGGGTTTCAACCCGAAAAAAGCTCCAGGTTCAGATGGCCTCACTGCCGACATCTGCAGTCACGCAATATCCAGTGATCCGGAGCTTTTCCTATCACTGGTCAACAAATGTCTAGAGAGTACTTCCCGACCCTCTGGAAAGAAGCCACGGTAGAAAAAAAAAAAAAAATACCTTCAGGAGTGCCCCAGGGGTCCATCTTAGGTCCTCTTCTATATAACGCCTACCTGTTTGATATTGGCAACTGCTTCCGCCATGCGCAATACTTAATGTTTGCTGATGATAAAAAAGTATTTCTCAAAATTCGCTCTATTGAAGACTGTTTTAATTTACAAAAAGACCTAAACGCCTTGTCAGAATACTATGCAAAAAATAGAATCATAGTTAATGGTAAAAAGTGTCATCACATAACTTTGACTCGGAAACGAAATTCCATTGAATTCGTCTATAAAATAAATGGAACATGCATTCCCAGTGCGACTACAGTTAGAGACCTGGGCATCCATATTGATGTTAAACTTTCAATGAATAACCATATTGACACTATTGTTAATAGAGCCTACAAGCAACTGGGTTTCATCAAACGAGTAACCCGTTCCATTGGCAATGTAAACTGTATAAAAGCACTATACTTTGCGTATGTTCGAAGTATTCTTGAATACGCGTGTAATATTTGGTCGCCTCAATACATCATACATACCCAAAGGCTTGAAACTATACAGAGACAGTTTTTAAAGTATTTAGCTTTTAAAGACTTTAAAAAATTCAACAGTTATCAGGAAGCGTGTAATCACTACGGAATTGACTCGCTGGAACAAAGAAGGTCACAGAGTGATATGTTGTTACTGCAAGCAATTTTGACCGGTTCAATTGATTGTCCTAGCTTGCTGTCAGCATTCTCACTCAGTGCTCAATCTGTAAGAACACGTCACACGCGCCTTCTACATGTTCCCAAGTCCAACACGAATTATGCTCAAAATTCTATCATTCCACGCCTAGCACGAACTTATAATAAACAGTTCTCTAATTTTGATTTATTTTTTCTATCTAAAACGCAATTTAAAAAGGAGATAATAACCCTGCACCGCAAGAACTAAATAATTAAAACAAAAGAATACAGACATAGTCAATACACACACAGTCCCGCGTTACTACGCTAACACACACACTCACACTCACACTCACACTCACACTCACACTCACACTCACACTCTCACACACACACTCACACTCACACACACACACACACACACACACACACACACACACACACACACACACACACAAATCAAATGTTTTTTTATTCAAATAAACTTTTACAAGTACCTTTGAATCGTCAAGTGAATCTACCACTGGTTCGGAATGCCATTCCTACACATTGTTACAGCCCGCATTGTTACGTGTGGTAGGTACCTATCATTTCATGTTATCGATACTAAGTAATAGGCTGGTTTTAGAGTCACGCCGACCGTCGGCGCTGACAGGCCAATATGTATGATTACTTATGAAGCGTTTTAAAATAACACCGACGACTCAGCGCTGAGCACTGTCAGCGCTGAGCCACACGCGCGCCTACGCGCCACGCGTCGGCGCCGCTGAGCACGCGGTGCCGACGCGCTTCGGACCTCACTTATCGTTACAGTGTTACATAAAACGCACGTGCCGACGGGGACAGACGGGCGCAACAATGAATCGCGATATTAATACTGGGCGTGTGATTGAAGAAGTTCGGCTGCGAAAATGTTTATGGGACGCCAGTGACATATTGTATAAAAATAAAGACGCACGATTGAAGGCCTGGAACGACATCGTAATCGCACTGTTTGAGGATGTGCAGGAAAATGAAAAAAACGATTTGGGTAAGTAAGTGCGTTTAATATATTTTTGCATTCGTAGTTATGAATAACAATACTCTTATAACTTATAGTTTCATAAAAACACAAGAAATTTTAAACGATCAAAAAGTGAGGTTATGTCAGGGTTATGTTAAAATATACATGCATCTTGCCAGGGAACTCTTCCGATGGGTGTCATAAAATATTGAGCAAACAATTCCCGTGTTACATTTCCCGACCTATTTATGGGCTCATTATTATCTATATCAATCATGCCCTCTATTGTCAAAGAATCTTCCACCCTGTAGCCATCTCGAACTCGTATAAAGTTATGCAATATGCAGCATGCCTTTACAATATTTGTGGAAACTTTAGCACTAACGGCCAAAGGAGTATGGAACACTCTGAATTTGTTAGACATTATGCCAAACGTGGATTCAATGTATCTTCTTGCACGACTTAATCGGTAGTTGAAAACTTTTTTTTTATGAGTCATGTTGCTTCGTACATATGGTTTCATTACGTGCTTCGATATACCAAACGCCCCATCGCCAATAATGAAATGGTTTACTGGATCATTTGTACCTGGTAAAGGCTTGGGACCTGGCAAATTCAAAGTGTTATTTTCTAGATTTCGAAATAAGGCGCTGTTCTTAAAAATAGATGAATCCGAGTTTTTCCCATGTGCACCAATGTTAACATATGTAAAGCAATAATCTGAATCACACATAGCCAGGAGAACTATGGAATAAAAATTCTTATAATTGTAGTACATCGATCCACCTCCCTCTGGATTTATAATTCTTATATGCTTCCCGTCGATTGCTCCGACACAATTAGGAAAGTTGGCATTGTGAAGAAATCCATTGGCTATTTCTTGCCACATCTCTGAGCTTCTGGTTGGCAGACATTCGTCGTGAAGTGTATCCCAGATTAGTGAACATACTTCATTTACAATACAACTAATAGTAGTTACTCCAAGCCTGAATGAATATTGCAGATCTGTAAATGTATTTCCCGTAGCCAAAAATCTGAAAAAAAAGAAACAGTATTACTAAGTATTTGCTTTTATATTGTTACAGAAAAACTAATCCAGCAAAGGTGGAAGACTGCTAGGGATGCATTCTTTAGATGTAAAGCTTCTATGAAAAAAACTCCTTCAGGGAGCGCTGCAAAGAAGATAAAAAAATATGTGTATTATGATGAACTATCCTTTTTGAATCCAACCGATGTTAATATAGTTACGGAATCAATGCTAGATCACTCCGACAATTCATCTACCATTAATAATACGGAAGACACCTCTAATATGTCTACATTGGAGAATGCTGAAAACACGCAATCAGAACAAGAACAAGAGCAGGGATCGACGCAAATGCCTCGCATACCAAAAAGAAAGAAACGCCAACCCCTCCAAGAAAATAACAATTTTGAAAAAGAACTGTTAACTTTGCTAAGCAATCAAACGCCAGATATTAACAGTGATGACCTGGCCTTTTTTTCTTCTTTGGGCCCAGTTCTAAAAAGCTTTGATCTTGTACAAAAGTTGCAGTTTCGTTCTAGAGTGTTAGCAGTGGCAATGGATATTCAAAATATGTACCCAAGACCTAACAGTTCATCGACAAATGACACAACGGATAATGAGGCTCAAGGTAACTATGGCACTCAGCCAACATATGATGAAGAATATGTGCCACGAATGTACCACAGACCAAACAATGAGGCTCAGAGTAGCTATCGCACTCAGTCAAGCACTCAGTCAACATATGAAGAATATGTGCCACGGATGTACCTCAGACAAAATAATTCATCGACGAATGAAAGAATGGATAATGAGACTTATCGCACTCAGCCAACATATGAAGAATATGTGCCACAGTCTGTATCAAGATACGAAACACAAACCCGCAACACTAATAATGATGGCAAATAATATGTGTCTGAATAATAATAATAAATGTCAAGGTACTAAATAAAAGTGTCAATTTAATTAAAATAAAACAAACAACTTGGTTTTTTTCTTACCTTAAAGTAACCATCAAACGTTCAGCTGGTGATATAGGTAAACGCCTGTAACTGCAACGTAGTAACTTATCATGTAGCTTTGCCAGTAACTCGTCGAAAGTTCGTGATGACATGCGAAAGTAGTTAAAGAATTTGATTTCGTCATCTCTTAACTGATTGAACAATGTAACAAAGGCCCCCACTAGCAATCTTTCAGAAATAAGTGGATGAACTTGAAGTCTTTTTCTTCGTTGTTGTTGAAGTCTTTTCTTTTTCCATAAAAAATACACGGCAGCAATTCGAACACTCATTTGATTGGGCATGTCTGTACTCCATGACGTTCAGCACGATACTAAAACGAGTTGCCGCAAACAGCTACGCGCTGAGAGCTACGCGCGTAGTCCTCAGCGCCGACGGTCGGCGTGACTCTAAAACCAGCCATAACTAGGATCGACGGCATAACGTAAATTACCTACCTACATGCCGAAAAGCCAAGGTGAAACGAGATCGACCCCTATTTCCTAGCTGTCGGCTGGTGCCGGGTACTTATGAGAAATTCTTTACTCAAACCTAAAAATGTTGTGACCGAAATAGGACTCGAACCCAGACTACGAGATTCGCAACCGAACCTGTAAACCACTGGTCACTCAGACGCAGTCATGTACCTACGCTAGTTCATCATACAATTGAATAAAAATACAAAATGCACTCCAAATCAACTTGAACTCACTACAGGCAATCTCTTAAAATTTTATGTAAGCCTGGTACATCCTAGAACGGGCGGACGCTACCTACTAACACGCGGTATCCTCTTTGCAAAACACCGGGCCTTTGATGATGCCGCCGCCGCCGCTCGCGCCGCGGGCCGACTTTGCAAAATGAATGATATTTTTAACCGACTTCCAAAAAAGGAGGAGGAGGAGGTTCTCAAATCGGTGCGTATGTTTTTTTTGGAAAATTGTACTTACACCTAATTACGAACACTTCTACCTAGTTACTGACTTACTAGGTACCTAATTACTTAATAAACAGTTACTAGGAAGTACTACGTGTTTTTTTTGGCATCGGGGGGGAAATCTTCAAAAGATACCTGATTTCTTGGGGGAGAAATCAGGTTATGTGAGATTTTTACTCACTAAAACCCCCTCGATGGTTACCCTCAGCGCTGTGTTAGCCACAACCAAGCTGTTTGTGGCTAACACAGCTACCAAAGGCAAGGTCAAGGGCAAGGGTTGTCCAAGGGTGAAACGACTGGAGCCCCCCCTCCAACCCGCTTTTGACCCTGATGTCCCTTAGCCTGGGACTATTGAATTGTTGGATCGGTGTGGTGGCCAGCGCCACCACGATGTCCTCGTCTCTGAGCTGGATCAGCTCGCTCACGGGCTCGCTCAGCGGCCTCCTTCTTAACCATTACAGTTTCACAGGAGACCACTGCCCTCCATGCTCCGACCGCCGCGCGACAGCATTGCCGCTATCGCAGCCGTTGGAGAGAGATCACTCCCCACGCGGCTGACACGACGTTCAGGTTCCCAGACAGGACATTCTTTAAGAGTGTGCTGCACATAATCACAATATCATAATACCTGAATTAGAATAACTCATTTTCACTTACTTGCCACCACCGTGACAGTTTACGCGCAACTGTTGAAATCTCAAGAACTTATAATAAAATAATGCGTTTCAAAAACAGGGTTTCCAGTCACGATTTTGATTTTACCCTAGTAAAAAATATCCTTTAGAAACCCAAAAAAAATCTCAGAACTTACTAAAGGCAAGTAACTTTTTAAACGGATTTTTTATGTAGGATGTAAAAGTCGGTAGGTAAACTTTAATTTACAATTTTCTTTGTAACTTTACTATACTTTTTCTTTGTAATAACTACAGTTAAGCTGAAATAAATATTTTCATTTTCATTACCATTTTTAGATAAGTACCTAACAATTTAAACAGATCATTCGCAGTTTTACCCAGTCGTTCTGTAAAATTCTTGTTTAATTTGTGTTATGTTTTTCCCCAACCTAAGGGTAAAATTGCGAAAAGAAACACTATCAAAAATGTATTTTCGAAAAATCTCCATCTTCCATGTGTTCCTAGTACCGTCGCTCGGCTTTGTTTATTTACCTACACTCGCTACTACGTACACAGACATACGTCTAAACCCGCCTCTACACATAGGCCAACGCGTTGGCAAGCGCGCTGGCCCAGCCACTGGCCCAATGTGTAGAACGGGCGTTTGCGCATTGGCTGTAGGTATTTGAACGTTGGCCGGCGCGCTTGCGAGCTTGCCGCGCGGTGTCGGCAACATCAAAGGACACTTGTCGCAAGCTTGGCGCACCATCCACACATTGGCCGCGCGATTAGTTTGCCCGGAGCAGCGATCAAGAGTGCACGTTTTGTTTGTTCTTGCGGCGAATTAACACCTAACTTGATGCAATGGCGAACATGAGTAGCGAGGAAACATTTAAATTTATTGAGCTCTATCAGAGTGAAAACTGCCTATGGAACCCAAAAAATAAGAACCATAAAAATAAAAATGTTGTAAGTATTAAAAGTTCTAAATAAATAAGGTTTTTGGACATGCCGTTTTCCTCACGATGTTTTACTTCAAAAAGAGCGTCCTACTTTATTATTATTCTATAAATATGAAAGTGAGTTTATTTCTTTGTTTGTTACGTTTTCACGTCTAAACTACTTTATTATTTTCATTTCGAGAATATTCAACTAGCTAATTATTTTTGTTATTTCAGATCAACGATTCTTGGAAACGTATTGCAGACACAATGGGTGTACCAGTGCATGAAATAAAGAAGAAAAAAGAGAGCTTGATGGCAACCTTTCGAACTAATTTAAAAAAAAAAATTAGGTCAGGAGCTGGAGAAGAAGATGCGTTTAAACCAATTTGGCAGTTCTATGATGCGATGGAAGTATTTTTAAAGGATGTATACGAATGCAAAAGCATCTGCAATAGTGAAGAACATGTAAGTAAAACAAAGTATAGTTTCTTATAATATGTTTATTAATAAAACATGAGGTAAATTTAAACACAATAGCACACACACACACACACAATAGTGTTTTAAACAATTTGTGCCTGACTGTTATTTCGTCTTTCGATAATATGATTCATAAAGTTTACCCTCGTTTCTAGCGCATTCACTGTACTTCTACGAGGTACACCGTTCAATGGTGTAATACCTGTCCCTCTATCGGTAGATCTCCAGGATCCTCCTCGAACTAACTCGCCATTAACATAACTGTCTGTTGTGCCAGTAGGGGTGTACAAATTCCGAGAAGTATTGCTCCTTCTTAAGAAATTGTGTAACAATATACATGTCATTGTAATTTTAGCAGCTTTAACTTCGTCAAGCGGAATACAGGTTTTAAAAATCCTAAACTTGCTAGACAGTATTCCAAAGGCATTCTCTACGACAACACGAGAGCGAGACAGTTCTTGATTGAATATTCTTTCTGGTGTACCTACAGCATGATGTCCAGGAAATGGCTTCATGATACATGTACCAGCGCAAACGCCGAATCTGCTAAAAATACATAGGGCAACTTATTGTTTCTATTAGGAGGTGGTAAATTGATGCCATTTGTTTCAATTTTTTGTCGTAAAACACTTTGATTATATACTCCTCCATCACTTATTCGTCCAGGGCAACCTATATCTACAAACATAAAACAGTAGTCACTATCAACTAACGCTAATAGCACAATACTGAAATGCCCTTTGTAATTAAAGTATTCGGAGCTAGTGAATGGTGGTGGTAGAATCATGATATGTTTCCCGTCTAAAGCGCCGACGCAATTGGGGAATCAAAAGCCCTCTGATTTAGATAACCACTCGTCCTCGGATGATGGAATCTGAAAAAAATAAATACACAACTGTAGTTAATCAAGTTTTCACAGCTCTTTCAACTAAGTATCAACATTATTTTATTTCAGAATCAAGGCGGGGAGGAAGGTTTACGAACTGATGAACTTGATGTTGGGGGAAGTAACAGTACAACCGAAGTGCAAAATAGCGATGCAGGAAACAGCACCTTACAATCTCCTTCACAGAGTAGTAACCCTGCAACTGCTTCTAATAAAGTGGGACAGAAACGTCAAGCACAAAATCCGCCTGAATTACAGGAAGCCAGCAAGCACATGAACGTTGCATTCAACACGCTTAATAGCGTGTTACAAAGTAAGCAACATCAAGAAAACAAAGAAAATGATGACGCTGGTTTGTTTTGTCAACTTCTAGCAAAACAGCTCAGGGATTTCCCTAAAGAGGAAAGAGATGAGTTAATGTACGAAATCCATGGTTTGATCATAAGCAAACGTCGTCGCAGCAGCGGCCGAGTGCTGCATCCCGTTATTTCGTCTCCTATTTACAGTCGCAGTTCATCGGCACCCGGTTCCTATTACTCGAATGATTCGCTGCCACGAAACATCTCTCCGAGCTCACACATTATTCAACAGCCTACTTCGTACTCTGATACATCTCCGCAAATAATAATCAATCGTCCTTCATCATCACGCAGTTCCCACACTAGACCAACAATGCAAGAAATATCACATCAGACATTACCGGTCGATCAACAGTCTAGTCAATACTATTATCAACAGCAAACAACAAATCGCCCTTCATCATCACAAAGCTTCCATCAAGAAATAATGCATGAGAGTCAATATGTACCCAGCAAGGTTCATGTAATATCTCAAGAAATAGTTCAACCAGGATCAACTAATATCTTGCTCGAAGCATTTGAAAACGCGTGCACGGAACAAGAATGAAGAAAAGATATACCTACTGACTACTGTTGAATTTTACTTACTTGCGAATTTGATAGCTATAAGAAGTACCTTGTTATTTTTATTAATAAAGAGTAATTGTAACGAAATTAAAATAGTTTTATTTACCTTTACGAAATCTTTCAAAACTATATTGAGAGTTGAACATACTTCTTGAATAATTTTAGATATAACTTGACTTGATATTTTAAAAGTATGGTGCAAGCTCTTGTAACTGTCACCAGTAGCTAAATATCTTAAGGTCACAGCCAGTCGTATTTTCACAGGAATCGCATCCCTCCAATTTGTATCTTGTTTGGCAACGACTGGAGATATTTTTTGTAGCAAGTATTCAAAATCGCTAAATGACATCCGAACAAAATTATCGAACTCTCCTGATGGCTCTGCGAGCAGTTCTGCTAGTTGTTTATCCATGCTACTCCTGCAACAAATAAAAAATAGATCCGCGGATGTAAACCACAAAGGTTTAAAATGTATACCTATATAGGATAATTTTAATTCACTGACAGCCTGCTAAGGCATGTATTACTCATTATAATAATCAACTTCGTGTATGAGACCCATATCGAAAGTTTTTTTGTAGTATTATATTCATCATACATTTTCAACAAAATAAGTATGGTAAATAAGTATTCTATTCTATACCTATTTCATATTATTTTATATAAATTTTTTTTTCATATTATTAATTAAAATTATTTTACCTTGTTCTGTTTCGATGTATTGATAACATCCACCATCTCTTTTTTTGCCATTTCTTTTTAGGGTTCCGTAGCCAAATTTGGCAAAAACGGAACCCTTATAGATTCGTCATGTCTGTCTGTCTGTCTGTCTGTCTGTCTGTCTGTCTGTCTGTCTGTCTGTCTGTCTGTCTGTCTGTCCGTCCGTATGTCACAGCCACTTTTTTCCGAAACTATAAGAGCTATACTGTTGAAACTTGGTAAGTAGATGTATTCTGTAAACCGCATTAAGATTTTCTTACAAAAATAGAAAAAAAACCATAAATTTTGGGGGTCCCCATACTTAGAACTGAAACTCAAAATTTTTTTTTTCATCTAACCCATAGGTGTGGGGTATCTATGGATAGGTCTTCAAAAATGATGTTGAGGTTTGTAATATCATTTCTTTCTAAACTGAATAGTTTGCGCGAGAGACACTTCCAAAGTGGTAAAATGTGTGTCCCCCCCCCCCGTAACTTCTAAAATAAGAGAATGATAAAACTAAAAAAAATATATGTTGTACATTACCATGCAAACTTCCACCGAAAATTGGTTTGAACGAGATCTAGTAAGTAGTTTTTTTTTTAATACGTCATAAATCGTAAACCACAATTTACCTTTCATTCAATCAACTCAAATATTTAAAAAAAACATTTAATTTAAAACTTACTACAGGTTTGTACGGAACCCTCGGTGCGCGAGTCCGACTCGCACTTGGCCGGTTTTTTATCACCCTTTTCTTGTACACATTTACAAAGTAATTATAAGCTGTGAATAAATATACAGCTGCAGCTGTTAGCGACTCGACATCCATTTTGAATCCGTCCGCACATTGGCCCGAACCAAACCATACTGAACGACCTTCCAATGTGTGGATTACTCACAAGCGCGTTGGCAGGCGCACCGCCAGCGCGTTAGCGAATGCGCTGGCCTATATGTAGAGGCGGCATTACTCCGCCCTACGACAATATGGCCGAATTATTAGGGTTCCATTGTAAGATATTTGCAATTATGAAATTATCAGGAAGAAACTAAGTACTTACTAGCTATAAAAAAATATTGTAATTTGTGTAGGAGTTGAAGGGATTTTTGTTCACCAATTAATCCATCATTGGGCACTGCAGGCCTACTCCTACTAAGAGAGAAATGTAGAAACTAACCTTCCACGCTGCTCCAATTGGTGGGTTCTAACGATTATTTTGACTTCAGGTTAAATACTGATAAATGATAATAACTGGGACCACCGTAGCATCGTGGAGAAAAATTCTTCAATCGACCGAAAAACTGGTTTCTTTTCTCATTGGTAGTTGGTACTTAAAAATGTCTTGGCAGAAAAACTCAACTTCTAAAAATTTTATACCACTACAGCCTATTAACGTCCCACTGCTGGGCACAGGCCTCCACTCTCATAGGAGAGAGGGAATTAGAGCTTAGACCCACCACGCTGCTCCAGTGCTGGTTGGCGGACAGAAATTTGATTGCTGACGATAGAATCTAGAACCCCAAGATCTGCATTCGATCAAAGTACTACCAAAGACCATTAATTAGAGACATTAACGACTAGTTAAAATTTAATAAAAATACGGGACCCACCTCGTGAATGAAAACGATTTATTATGTAAATTGATTCATGTTAGCCTGGTAAGTCGTAGGTATCCCGATTAAGTTTACATACGTAAAATGCCGGTGGCGTGGCTAAAGTCAGAACTGTATTACAAGCGATAATATTAATTATTATAATTGTATCGTTATGCAATTTGGCAAATCATTACAATTAACAAATCATTCAAAAACAAACTACACAGAATCATTTATTTTTGATCAAAACTTCAACGAAATAAGTCGAGAAATTAATCACAGATAATGGCGGCTCATAAATTAAGGATAAGGGACTGACTTTGACTTACCAAGTCCGAAACTAGTTGGGCATTTTTTTACAAAAATACGTGAGTTCTAGCCGGGCTTTTACTTTGAGAATTTTATTTCATGCCGAATAATGATTGCTTAGTATCGCTACTGGATTTTATCGCAACGCTCGCGCTGGCAACGAGGCTTAAAACATACGGTATTATTCGCAGGTCATTGATATTGAATCAGCTGTTTTAAGGGATGCCACCTGAATATTTATGCTAAAATTTTGAAGTCCTCATAACTCCCCCAGGATATAAGCTACACGTCTCATGACATCATCGTGGGCATGTTCTTCGTCTTGTTCTGTTTGCATTGGGTACTCGGACAAATAAACGCGAGAAGCTGATCACGTTATTTATTTCACACACTACACACACTTTACACTTTGTAGAATATTAGGCTAGTTAGAATTAACACAGTAGTTCAAACATAAATCACTTTAAACACTTTGTAGATTAACTAAGTAGGTACCTAAATAGTAGCACTAAGTATATAGCGAACGATGGGTTTGGCGCGGCGCGGCGGTATTACTGGGAGACCATGCTCCACCAAGCTCTCAAGAATCACTGTCCCGATGGGCACCAGCCCTTCATCTTTCCGAGTCATCACCCCCGCCACACCAACCCCATCCAGGCATGAAAGTATGTCAATTGACAAATTGAGTCAAATGAGGCTTTTGAATAATCGAGTACTAACAATACCTGAGCTGGCTATAGATGGCGCTTTTGAGTTAATTGAGTGATTGAATTTAAACTAGTACAATTAATACCGGATAGATGGCGCTTTACATAATAATCATTTTCATTTTAATCTCCGACACGGCCAGAACTGACAATCACGCGTCCCCGTGTGGCAACGTATCTGTCGACAAGGAAAAGAAACATTTGAGGCACCTTAGCTACAAGGTTCGGCCTACCTGACATGTTATTCAAAATGAAGCAACGTTATTCATCTGTACACAATTAATTAAAATCAAAATCATTTTTCCGAATGAAAAGTTCCCACTAATCAAAATTGATCAAAAATAACAGTCACATAACTACACAATCCATTAAAGGAAACAATAATTGCTTAATCGTACAACATTAGGCCCAACTGCCACATGCAGTGTAGCGACCATTGGTCACCCAAGATAACATCACTTGTATCCCCACGGGGATTCGCCCTCCACTGAGTAACCAACTGTAGTCTCACCAGAAACCCAGGCCACCCTAGGCCAACACAGTAGTCTCCACGAGAACCAAGCAAAACAAAGTTGCCAACCGTAGTCTCAACTGAGACCCAAGCAAAACAAAGTTGCCAACCGTAGTCTCAACCGAGACCCAAGCAACATAAAGTTGCCAACCGTAGTCTCAACTGAGACCCAAGCAACATAAAGTTGCCAACCGTAGTCTCCACTGAGACCCAGGTTTCACCACATAGTCGGATGCTCATTACACCAATACAGAGTTTGGAAGCGACACATCCGATGTCTGCAGCTACGCCTAGCCAATGTGTACGTTTAAGCTTCCTCATCAATACGATCGTCACTATCGTTATCCAACTCTAAGGGAACTCCACATTCAGGCAAACTTCGGAGCCTGTCATGAGCGTACTTGTAAGTACGATTACCAGTTAAAGATTTCAGAACATATCTGTCACCATCAATAATTTAAATGATTTTAAAAGGTCCCTTAAACTTAGGATCAAGTTTAGTCTGGTTGCGTTCTTCATTTTTCAACAAAACATAATCATTAACATTAAATCTTACAATTTTAGCTTTAGTTGCATCAAACCTAGCTTTATCATAATTTGAATTTTTAGTTATGCTCTGGGCCGCCTGCTCTCTTACGTCAGAAAGATCTATTTCAACCTCGTTATCATCAGCACTCAGCAATGACAACGGTCTCGCTACACGTCCTATTAGTAGTTCTAAAGGACTCGACTTTGTCACATTTTGTGGATTGATCGTACAATTGATAGCTAGTTGTACCTCAACAAGTGCGTCCTGCCACGTACGCTCGCTTGTCTCTACCGCAGTAAGCATCCCTTTTAAGGTACTCATCACACGCTCTACTTGGCCATTGGCTCTACTGGAGCCAGTAGCTATGAGGTGTAATTTAATATTGTGCGAATCGCAAAACTCCCTGTACTCTTTGCTAGCGAAACATCGACCTTGGTCCGCGATGACACGAACTGGCGACCCAAACAACGAAACACTTGCTTTAAGAGCTTCGATCGCACTTTTAGCATCGACGCGCGTGGTATGGTTTAAAAGAACGAATTTAGTAAACGCGTCAATGTGCACTATCACATACTCTTTTCGGTCACTTTTGCCGCTTAATTTTCCTGTAATGTCCACGTGGACTGTGTGCCACGGGACACTTATTTTTGGTATAGGGTGTAACTCTGCCTGTACTTTTCCAGAACTAGTTTTTGAAAGTCTACACGTCATACAATTTTCAACAAATTTGCGAACAAATTTAGACATCTTTTCAAACCAATAGTGTTCAAAGAGCTTCTCGAGGGTCTTCTCCCAACCTAAGTGTACGATAGACTCGTGCACCTGATTAACTACCAGCGAAACGCCCTAGGCACTATCGGCAAACAACGAGTACGGCCATTTCGTTGTATTTTACGAAACAAAACACCTGAACGTAGTTCGTAGGTTTTAGCTATCTCTGTAGGTAGTTCGTCGGTTTTAATCTTATTAACAAGCGCTTGAATTTCGGAATCGCGTTCCTGCTCTGCAAGTAACCAATTATTGGACAAAGTCGCTATGTCTACACGTTTCTGTTCTACCTTATTAAAAGTAACCGGCCTAACTGGAGCAGAAGGCTCGTGAAGGTGGTTTCTGGACAGAAAATCTACATGGTTCATCTTTTTGCCTTCTCTATAAATAATATCAAAGTCAAAGGCCTGTAAGAAAGCCCACCACCTGTGGACTCGGGGAGTTAAATCAATCTTGTTACGAGACATCTTTAAAGACTGACAATCTGTGAATACAGTGAACTTACGACCTTGCAAATAATGTCTAAAATGTTTTATGGCATTAACCACTGCTAGAGTCTCTAGCTCATAGGAGTGGTATCTAGACTCTGGACCGGTGGTACGTTTGCTAAAGTATTCTACTACACTTAAAACACAGTCAACTTTTTGAAAAAGAATAGCACCGTAGCCATCAGCACTGGCGTCCGTGTGCAACTCTATGGGATATTCAGGGTTAAAGATCATCAGTACGGGTTTGTCACTCAAAACCGCCACCTTTAAGGTGGGATTCATGGGATATGGGAATAATCGAGTACTAACAATACCTGAGCTCGCTATAGATGGCGCTTTTGAGTCAATTGAGTGATTGAATTTAAACTAGTACAATTAATACCGGATAGATGGCGCTTTACATAATAATCATTTTCATTTTAATCTCCGACATATATATATATATATATATATATATATATATATATATATACACATATATTCAAAAATATTGTGTAAAATGGTTTTTGTGATGCGTTTATTATGTCCTTTTCTTGCAGGAATTTAACACCAACAAGCACTACAACTACTGAGTCCCTTTTAATGGAAAAGAAAATAATGAAGAAATCGAAGTTCCAGAGCTAAACGGACGAAGAATAATTGATGTTAAATACTTATTTGAACAATTATCATCTATAGATCACAGTCCATTTAATTGTACTTTTAAAGATTTTAAATTTGTAAATGAGATTCGACAAGGAATGTATTCATGTTTTAATTTTGATTGTAAAATGTGTGGGAGCAAAGTAATTATAAAAACCGGCCAAGTGCGAGTCGGACTCGCGCACCGAGGGTTCCGTACAAACCTGTAGTAAGTTTTAAATTAAATGTTTTTTTAAATATTTGAGTTGATTGAATGAAAGGTAAATTGCGGTTTACGATTTATGACGTATTAAAAAAAAACTACTTACTAGATCTCGTTCAAACCAATTTTCGGTGGAAGTTTGCATGGTAATGTACAACATATATTTTTTTTAGTTTTATCATTCTCTTATTTTAGAAGTTACGGGGGGGGGGGGGGACACACATTTTACCACTTTGGAAGTGTCTCTCGCGCAAACTATTCAGTTTAGAAAAAAATGATATTACAAACCTCAATATCATTTTTGAAGACCTATCCATAGATACCCCACACCTATGGGTTAGATGAAAAAAAAATTTTGAGTTTCAGTTCTAAGTATGGGGAACCCCCAAAATTTATTGTTTTTTTTCTATTTTTGTAAGAAAATCTTAATGCGGTTTACAGAATACATCTACTTACCAAGTTTCAACAGTATAGCTCTTATAGTTTCGGAAAAAAGTGGCTGTGACATACGGACGGACAGACAGACAGACAGACAGACATGACGAATCTATAAGGGTTCCGTTTTTGCCAAATTTGGCTACGGAACCCTAAAAAGCAATAGATCTGGGCGTGAAATAAATCAACATATTGTTCATGGTATGGTTACTTCTGGTAATGGATTTGCTCAGTTGGACGAGTTTTTTGCACACGTTGAAATCCCTTGCATGTCTGACAAGCTTTTTATTAAAGAAAACGTTATCTTTGGCGATGTAATTAAAGATATTGCTTTGGAAAGTATGCACCAAGCCGGCAAAGAAGAAAGAGATATAGCCATCGCTAAAGGTGATGTGGATCCTGATGGAATTCCTTATATTACAGTTGTAGTAGACGGTTCATGGACCAAACGATCATATAGGACTAATTATAATTCATTATCTGGAGTATCTTGTATAATTGGTTTTGAAACCAAAAAAGTATTATTTTTGGGAATCAGAAATGCATATTGTTGTTTATGTGCTTTAGCCAAAAACAAAAATACTGTCCCAAAAGAACACCGGTGCTTTAAAAATTGGTCCAAAAGCTCGACGGCTATGGAAGCAGATGGCATTGTAGAAGGCTTTAAATGTAGTATAGACATGCACAAAATCAGATATAAAACGCTGATCGGTGATGGTGACAGCAGTGTTACTAGCGCTCTCAATGAATCTTTGCCGTACGGTCACTGTACATCGATAAATAAAATTGAATGCAGCAATCATTTGCTACGAAATTATTGCTCCAAATTAAAAAATTTAACAAAAAAGACCGAAAATAAATTTGGTTTGGTTCCAGTAAAATTACGGAAATCCCTAGATTCAAATATCTTGCGCTTACGAAAAGCCATTAAAGGTGCCATTTATCACACATCTAAATTACCAAATATGACAAAGGAGCAAAAATTAAATAGTCTAAAACAAGATTTGCTAAATAGCCCATGTCATGTATTTGGTGATCATGAAAAGTGCAAACCTTATTTTTGTAAAGGAGTAAGCTGCGAAAATTTTGTCCCAGAAATGAAGAAATGTGGCTTGTGGTACGCTGCTTTGAGCCTTATTGTGACAAATGTGGAAAGTCTACTATTGGGTCAAACCAATAATATTGCTGAGCAATTTAATTCCAAAATTGCAAAATTCATAGGCGGAAAAAGGGTAAATTATTGTCTGCGCGGTTCCTACGAAATGAGGTGCTACGCAGCAGCAGCAACACAAAATACCGGTAATTTAGTAAAAACGCTGGCAAAGGACACCGAAATATCGACGAAATATTTAAAAAGGAACATATGTAAAAATAAAAGGAAAGCTGACACAAACAGAGTCACAAAGCGTAGGAAAAGAAATGTCGGGCTTGCAGACGACCACTATGGAAATGTGGAAAAGGAGGCAGATCTGGACGGCGACATTTTTCATGAAAAAAAAAAGTGTTTTTGCAGGAGTTGAACCAAAGCGCGTCAAACCGCATTGAAATTCAAGCCAAGACCATAGGCCAAGGAGCCAACCAAGAATGGCTAAAACAAAGAAAAATTAGACTAACCGGCTAAAATGGTAGTATTAGTTCCGTACCAAAATGGTAAAATGGAACCCTTATGGTGCCACTTTCTCCGTCTGTCTGTCCGTCTGTCCGTCCGTCACACTCGATTATTTCAGTAACTACCGAAGTTATCGACATGAAATTTGGAATAGTTGTGTATATTAGTGGCCCAAAGACACTGGAATTAAAAAAATTTGGAAATTATTTTTGTTCTTATTTAAAAAGGGGGGAAAATCTGAGGGTTGAAATTTAAAAGTGAGATAACTGTACTGTGTGGGGTATCATATGAAAGGGTTTACTTTGTACATTCTAAAACAGATTTTTAATTATTTTTAGTTATGATAGTTTTTGATTTATCGGGGAAAATGTCTAAAAAAATACCCCCCCCCCCCTTATCTCCGGAGTTTACCAATCGAAAAATTTGAAATAATTATGGTCAATAGGAATTTACGTATATTTTACAGGAAAATTATAGCCAATGCTCTAACTAGCATAGTTTTTTTGATATTAATAATAAACCTCTACAAACAAAGTTAGTCTTGCGGTTCATTAACAAAGGTAATTATTTATTAATAATGGTACGGAACCCTTCGTGCGCGAGTCCGACTCGCACTTGCCCGGTTTTTTATATACTCGTCTAGAGAAGATAGAAGATGTACACAGGTATCGTTATGTATGCGGCTTTAGGTTGGAATGCTAGCTCAACACTTAAGTATTGTAACTCTCCAATACCGTTTTATGGAATAGACTAGCCGATGCCCGCGACTTCGTCTGCGTGGAATAAGTTTTTTTAAATTCCCATGGGAACTTTCGTATTAATAATATTAGTATGATGATACTCCGAACTTCGTTTGCGTGGATTAAACCTTATGGTACCGTGAGAACTCTTTAATTTTCCGGGATTAAATGTAGCCTCTGTCTCAATTCGAGGTAGAATACTTCCAATCAAAGTTTTAGCCTAATCAGTCCAGTCATTTTGGTTACTATTATTATTAACAAACACACAAACATCAAAACTTTTACATTTATTAGTAGTAGTAGTTATAAAAAAGTTCGGCCGTATTAGGCGTGCAAACAGCACTTTGTTATCAGAATTCTAGATGTGGGTCCGTTGCCTTTAGTGTTATTAAACTTTCGAGTACTCCTAGATATTAAAAAGTTGTTGTTAAGGCTCACAGCGTCTGTGGCAATTGCTTTCATATGTGTCAATGCTAATATCCGATGACAGGCGCTGTCAACTATCTAACGTTCATGTGTCACATATAAAAGGCGTCATTCTTGTCAATATTACTTACCGTTATTTTGTCAATTCACAAAACACAAAGAATAAAGAGTTACTTACAAACTAAATCATTTGTTTTCCATCAAAATAAATACCAAAAATCACAATAACAACAAATTTAGTTCATGCGTGAACATTTTGGCGACCGTCTAAAGAAGAATCTGCAACAAAAAAGCAAAAACCATCCGTCGGCAGATGGATGACGAAAACAAGACGAAAATCAATCACAGATAAGTGTATGGTATCCTTTTCCACTCCATACCATCTATTTAATCATTATAATATGTGAAGATTTGTGCAAATAGTGAGTAACAAATCGAGATTAACGTAATAACATTACAATATACTTAAATGTTAACCTCAACTCAGTCAGGCAAGTACTTACTTTAAAACCGGGCATTTAATGGATATATTTTAGCCTATAATAGCCTTAATAATAATAGCCTTATTTTGTTTTGTTTTTTTATTATTTTGTTTTGTTGTATTAACCTGATTTTGGTAAATTTACCCTCTTGTAGACAAATTAAACTGCAATCAAATTATAGGTTACTCAACAAACATACAAAAGCTCATAGCCCATATCACATTTAGTGCATAAAACATATTATTCAAGTTTTCATCGCTGAACATTACAGGAACGTCGCTTTGTGAGCTAGATACTTACCTACCTACCTTGTCTTATCAGCTGCTTGCGCGCGCGGCTGCCTTGACATTGAAAACGGCCCACAAGTGTCTTCCAAGTGTCACCGAATAATAGTAACGTGAAAACATTTTAATTTACTAATACACAAGTCCAAACAAACTCCATTAATTATCTTACAATACAATAACGACTGAGTTTTTCATTTGTTTGAACCTTAAGTACATTATTACATATATTTTATACTCAGTACAAGTTACAAATTTAAATTTTTATATTTCATCATTAGTATTACTATAATTATTACTCAAAATACAAAATGACTGAGTTAAAGGAGCTGTATGTAAAACGCAGCTCAGTTAAAGGCCGTATTACCAAATATAAAACATACCTAAATTCGATTACTTCTACAAACTTAACATCACTTGAAGTTGGTGAATTAAAATTAAAAACCGACAAAATTAGGAAGGTTTCTGAGTACTTTGAGGAGTTGCAAAATCGAATAGAGGTGTTGAACTCAGATAATTTATCATTGGAGCTTGCTGAACGCGACAGCATCGAGCAAGACTTCACAATTACGATAGCTACTGGTTTACATTTAATTGAATCCAATGAAAGCATTTTGAATTCAAGTCGCCCCACTGCGGCACGGGATGATCGCGGTGACCAATCAACTTCTATCATTTGTCATTATGAGATTGCCAAATTTGATGGTGCATTTTTTAAGTGGCTGGAATTCCGCGACACATTTTTGTCACTCATTCACACAAACGAGCGAATAAAGGCAATTCATAAATTTCACTACTTAGTGTCATATTTGGAGGGTGAAGCCGCACGCATTATTTCAAATATTGAATTATCGGAAGCTAACTATAGCAATGCATGGCAACTATTATGCGAGCGTTATGATAATAAAAAACAGCTTATTAATCATCACTTTAACTCCCTCTTCAGCATCGAACCTTTGGCCCGGGAGACCGAGAAGTCGCTGCGATTTTTGATCGATCATGTTTCGAAAAACCTTCGTGCACTAGCGACTTTAGGTCAACCGACCGAACATTGGGACACTCTAATAATACATCTCGTGTCATCTAAATTAGACAACGTTACTTTAGGTAAGTGGGAAGAACGTCGCAATACATTCGACGAAGTACCAACTCTTAAGCAATTCAACAAATTTCTGTCCGATCGTGCTGACATCTTAGAAACTATGAACCGAAATAAATCAGACAAATTGAAACAACAATCGCGGTCGACGGTGGCGCCATCTCGTTGTTACAATAACAACTACAACAATGAACGAACTAAAAACAACTATAACAACACTCACGAACACCAATTAAAATCTTTTACAGTTTCCAACACTACATATTCATTTCGCTGTTCTGTCTGTAAAGGAGAGCATCGCATTTACGACTGCCCTACCTTTTTGGCAATGAACATTGAGGATCGGAAGGCCGAGGTTTCTAAACTAAGGCTTTGCCCCAACTGCTTACGTTCTGCTTCGCACACACTCCGCTCCTGTCCTTCCAGAGCTTGCCGCCAGTGTACGAATAAGCTTCATAATACTCTTTTATGCTATAAACAAAACAAAAATGGGACAGCCCTTACAAACAAAAATAAATCTACAAATTTACAAAACAATAATGATGCAGTTGTCAACTGTTCTTCATCTGCTCAACACACTAATCAAATCATTTTATCCACTGCCTTGATTACAGTGACGAATCCTAAAACAAATCAAACCGAAACTGTCAAGGCCCTGCTTGACTGTGGAAGTCAATCAACATTTATAAGCCAATCCATAAAGAAAAGACTATCTCTCGACTCACAACAAATCAATACAATCAATGTTATAGGCATAGGCGATACTCATTGCAACACAGTCACAGAGACGTGTGCTGCACAACTAAATTCTATAAACAATGATTTTCATATCTCTCTCACCTGTTATGTAATGGACAAACTTACAGGAAACATTCCAAAAATGCCTATCAACATACAAGGCCTAAAGCTACCAACAGGCATAAGTCTAGCTGACCCCACTTTTGATCAGCCAGCTACTCTTGACGTTTTGATCGGTGCCGATATTTTCTGGGACATCCTAGGATGTGAACAACTATCTCTCGGCCCTGACAATCCTAAATTGAGAAGTTCCAAATTCGGTTGGCTAATAGCGGGTCCTCTGGCAAACGCGGTTATAGATATAAAAAATAATCAATGTCTAGCTAACATAGCGCATGTAGACGAAATCGATAAACAATTAAGCAAGTTTTGGGAACTTGAGTCGGTCCCACTAAAACCAAATTTGTCAAAAAATGAAATTGCATGCGAGGATCATTTTCTACGAAATACATACCGCTTGAGCACAGGTAGGTTTTGTGTGAAACTACCTTTAACGAAGGATCCCACGTGTCTCGGCGACTCCTATAACTTAGCGAAGCAACGCTTTATCAATTTAGAAAAAAGATTAAGGAAGCAGCCGGTTATTAAATCTCAATATATAGATTTCATGCGCGAATACGCAGAATTAGGCCATTTACAAAAGTCCGAAATTTCTAGACCGAATCCATCATATTTTCTTTGCCATCACGCTGTTTTCAAGGCTAAAAGCGAATCAACGAAAATCCGCGTCGTGTTTGACGGATTGGCGCGCGTTCCCTCATCAGGCCTCTCTACAAGGTGTAAGGTAAATGGTATAACATACCGGCGGCTACCCATGCCATTTTGACGTTATAAACACTATGGTAGAGTTAAAAAGTCAAAATTAATTATCAAAAACTTCCATACAAAATTAATTAGTTAATTATGGAAAATAAATTTTGACAACCCTGTGGAGTCCTTTGTTCCTTCTACACCTAAAGTCAGAACTGTACTACAAGCGATAATATAATAATTATTATCGTATCGTTATGCAATTTGGTAATTCATTACAATTTGCAAATCATTGAAAGAACAAACTACACAGAATAATTAATTATTGATTAAAACTTAAACGAAGTAAGTCGAGAAATTAATCACAGGGAAAGGCGGCTCATAAAGTAAGGATAAGTGACTAACTTCGACTTACGAAGTCCGATACTAGTCGGGCATTTTTTTACAACAATACGTAAGTTCTAGCCGGGCTTTTGCTTTGAGAATTTAACTGTATGCCGAATAATGATTACTTTAGTATCGCGACTGGATTTTATCGCAACGCTCGCGCTGGCAACGAGGCTTAACATACGTCGTATTGTTCGCAGTTCATTGATATTGAATCAGCTGTTTTAAGGGATGCCACCTCAATATTTATGCTAAAATTTTGAAGTCCACATAACTCCCCCAGGATATGAGCTACACGTCTTATGACATTTTTCCAATATATCTATACACCATCTAACATGGGTAGCCGCGGGTATGTTATACTAATTACCTTACACCTTGTATAAATGACATTCAATTAACAGGCCCAAATATTCAGGACTCTCTTCTCTCTATACTCATTAGAGCACGACAACACAAATTTATTCTCACAGGCGACATAGAAAAGATGTACCGCCAGATTCAAATTGACGAAGCACATCGTGATCTTCAACTGATATTATGGAGAGAAGATGAGTCCTTGCCGTTAGAAACACATCGTTTAAATACTGTCACTTACGGATTTGCAAGTGCCAGCTATTTGAGTACCCGATGCATTTGGCAACTGGGGGAGGAATGCGATGATGAGCAAATTAAAACTATTATTCAACACGATTTTTATGTCGATGACCTAATAACCGGTGCCGATGATGAACAAAGTCTACTCAACATTCAGAAATCTGTTTCTGAAGCTCTCAAAAGGGGTTGTTTTAACCTACGAAAATACAGGTCTAATTCAAAGGCAATTTATGAGTCCTCAAATATAGATCTCACTGAAAATTTGAGCATCAGTGAGTCTTTGAGCACTTTAGGTTTAGGGTGGAACCCTAATTCTGATACATTACATTTTACTATTGACGTACCTCTTAAAAATGAAGTTATTTCCAAAAGAATAATTTTATCCTCCTCATTCAAGATTTTTGACCCGCTTGGATTACTAAGCCCTTGCATCATAAAACCTAAGATTATTTTGCAGAGCTTATGGCTCAGCAAAATAGGCTGGGATTATCCTGTTCCGATCGACATCAAATCGTCCTGGGAAATATTTGCAAATAATTTAGACGCTCTAGTTACACTCGAAATTCCCAGACGAACGTTATGCGAATCACCAGCTACCGTAGAGTTACATTCATTTAGCGATGCGTCTCAGTCTGCGTACGGTGCATGTGTCTACCTAAGGTCAGTCAATAATGACGGAGACATCACTGTTAAATTATTGTGTGCAAAATCAAAGGTAGCACCTATAAAACCAACCACCATACCTCGATTGGAGCTAAGTGCGGCGCTATTGAGTGCGAGATTAGTACAAACTACTACTAATGCTTTAAGATGTCAGGTTAATCGTCACGTACACTGGTGCGACTCCACTGTCGTTCTTGGTTGGCTTAGAAGCAATTCACGAAACCTGAAAACATTTGTAGCTAATCGAGTAGTCGAGATATGCGAACTAACAAACGAGGACTCGTGGCGCTATGTTCCCACCGATCAAAACCCAGCGGATCTAATCTCACGAGGGGTACACCCTCACGAAATCAAGGATTTTAAGATATGGTGGTCAGGACCTTCATTTTTAACGAAAGCCGAGTGTGAATGGCCTCAGTTCAAGAATAATTCGGATCTCATCCTGCCCGAGATGAAGTCGCATGCCACTTCTACAGAGCCGGATGATTCCGTCATAAAGATGGAAAACTATTCTAAACTTACAAAACTAAAACGCGTTATGGCCTACGTACTAAGATTTGCAAACAATATTAAAAAATCCAAAACTAAAACTATTGGTGATTTAACTACAGACGAATTAACTGAAGCATTTAATTTTCTGTGCTTAATCGCACAAAAACAATCTTTTGCTGATGATTACTCCAGACTAATAAAAAATCTTCCACTTAACACGAAATCAAACATACTGTCTTTATCACCCTTTATGGACGATAAAAATCTCATCAGGGTGGGGGGTCGAATAGACGCCTCTAGTCTTAGTTATAATCAAAAGCATCCAATACTTCTACACTCATCACATCATCTCACAAAACTCATTTTTTCACATTATCACATACACCGACTACATGCGGGTCCACAGTTACTGCTTGCTTCCGTGCGGGATCATATTTGGCCAATCAATGGCAGGCGGCTCGCTAGGAGCACTGCACAGAAATGCGTTATTTGTCGTCGATTTCGAGGTAAAACACTCAACCCCATCATGGGAAATTTGCCAGCACAGCGCATAACTCCTGATTTTCCGTTTCGAACCGTCGGAGTTGGTTTTGCCGGTCCATTTATGACACTAAATAGAAAGGGTCGCGGAGCTCGACTCGTAAAGACTTATCTTTGCCTTTTCGTATGCTTTCGTTACAAATGCCTACATTTGGAGGCAGTCAGCGACTTGACTTCAAACTCCTTCATTTTAACATTGCGCAGAATGATATCGAGGCGAGGAAAACCAATCGAAATTTTTTGCGACAATGGGCGGAATTTTGTCGGCGCGGCCAAGGAGATTGGCAAATTCTTAAAACAAAATGCGGAGCCTATATTCGACTTTGCAACTCAAGAGGAAATCAAATTTGTTTTCTCACCTGTTTACGCCCCTAATTTCGGTGGTATATGGGAAGCAGGCGTGAAATTAGCAAAATTTCACGTAAAACGTGTAATGGGAAATACCCATTTAACTTTCGAGGAGTTGACCACACTATTTGCACAAGTCGAAGCCATACTAAACAGCCGTCCCTTGTGTCCATTGTCCTCATCCCCAGACGACTTCCTAGCCCTCACACCAGGTCACTTTTTGATTGGGCGTCCACTCACTTCACTGCCCGCTCCATCGCTCCTGGATCACACTACAAGCTCGCTGTCACGCTACTTTCGAATTGAGCAAATCCGACAACATTTCTGGAAGCGCTGGCAGAAAGAATACATCAGCGAGCTACAACAACGCTGCAAGTGGCGAACCAATGACGGGCCTAAGCTACAAATTGGAGATCTGGTACTAATTCATGAAGAAAACTTGCCTCCGCTCTCCTGGCGAATGGGACGAATTATAAGAATGCTGCCCGGTCGTGACGGCGTCTCCCGCGTGGTCGATATCCGAACAGCGAATGGAATACTACGAAGATCCCTAACCAGAGTATGCCCATTGCTCCCGAGCGAAGAAAGCGACAGTTGAAAGTGAATCTTTCAACGCCGGGGAGGATGTTAAGGCTCACAGCGTCTGTGGCAATTGCTTTCATATGTGTCAATGCTAATATCCGATGACAGGCGCTGTCAACTATCTAACGTTCATGTGTCACATATAAAAGGCGTCATTCTTGTCAATATTACTTACCGTTATTTTGTCAATTCACAAAACACAAAGAATAAAGAGTTACTTACAAACTAAATCATTTGTTTTCCATCAAAATAAATACCAAAAATCACAATAACAACAAATTTAGTTCATGCGTGAACAGTTGTTTTAATTGTACGTGTAATTTTTATAAGTATTTGAAGAATTCTTCACCAGGTTTCTAAATATTGGAACTGTTACCGGTGCAGTTCTAAAACGGTTTTATTTTAAAACACATCCACTTAAATAAAAACTAATTAGAATTTCCTTCTCTTACAAAATTTTACTCCATTATCTAATTTTTATTATATTATAATAGATAAATCGCATCAAATCGATGAAATTGAGATGAAATTGAGATAAAATTGAGATAAAATTGAGATGAAATTGAGATGAAATTGAGATGAAATTGAGATGAAATTGAAATGAAATGAAATGAATTGAATTGAATTGAATTGAATTGAATTGAATTAAATCAAATAAAATTTTCAGGATTCAAGACAAAGCAAAGTCAAGTCAAGTCAAGTCAAGTCAAGTCGAGTCGAGTCAAGTCGAGTCAAGTCGAGTCAAGTCGAGTCAAGTCGAGTCAAGTCGAGTCGAATCAAGTCGAATCAAATCGAATCAAATCGAATCAAATCGAATCAAATCGAATCAAATCAAATCAAATCGAATCAAATCGATGAAATTGAGATGAAATTGAGATGAAATTGAGATGAAATTGAGATGAAATTGAAATGAAATGAATTGAATTGAATTGAATTAAATCAAATAAAATTTTCAGGATTCAAGACAAGCCAAAGTAAAGTCAAGTCAAGTCAAGTCAAGTCGAGTCGAGTCAAGTCGAGTCGAGTCAAGTCGAAGCAAGTCGAAGCAAGTCGAAGCAAGTCGAAGCAAATCGAAGCAAGTCGAAGCAAGTCGAAGCAAGTCGAAGCAAGTCGAAGCAAGTCGAAGCAAGTCGAATCAAATCGAATCAAATCGAATCAATTCGAATCAAATCGAATCAAATCGATGAAATTGAGATGAAATTGAGATAAAATTGAGATGAAATTGAGATGAAATTGAGATGAAATTGGGCCAGGTAACCTCCTAGTGTGCTTGGGCGCTGCTAGTCCTTCTGGATACGTCCGGAGGGAAGGGTAGTGCTTGGGCCGGTGCACCCCGGTAACATGGCTAATAATTTCTCTTTATGGGATATTGTTAGCCATGGCTAATAACCTGGAGGGGAGTGGGGGAGGTTCTCCGCGTGTCCCTCTGATTAGCTGAGGGCACAGTGGAGGAACCCAGGGGGGCGGGGGGCGGTAACGCCCGGTAGTTGCCGGAAGCGGCACCGCGAGGAAGAAAACCTCGTTAAAAAATAACCGAAGGGGGCGGGAACGCCCAGGCGGAGCCAGGTGTGGCACAAGGAGGAAGAAAACCTCGTAAAAAAATTACTGAAGGGGGCGAAAGCGCCCGGCGTCCCTCTGCTTTCAGAGGGCACGCGGAGGAGGGAGGATCCTCTGGAGGGGAGGGTGTCCTCAGGCGAGCTCGGTGTGCACTCACCCTGCCTCCGAGCGGGCTGCGTGCGAATTAGTCTCACGCAGTCCTCGCCATCAACTCGGAACCCCTTAGGAGTGTCGGACGTGGTCATGTTTCACGACCGGCACTGGGACCGAGGGTTTTGGCTTGGTCGCCTGGACCGCGACGAACAAACCTCTATAAAAAATGATCCAATCCTAAGTTTTGGTGTGCGGCGAGAGGATGAATGGCTGAAGGATTCGCCCTGTCCTCATAGGGCATCAGTCGTTAGCGCACCCCAGTCAGGGAACCGTCCGACACCCTGACTTATGTAGGCTTATCCGGGTGCAGGGGGCACCGCTCGGATGGACTGTTTTTCCCCCATACTCGTGGGACCAAAAATGGAAAACTTTAAAAACCCTAAAACGGTGGAGGAGACGAGGAGGGAGGAGGGGAAGGAAACCTCGGGGAGGTTCTGGAAGGAGAAGGGAGGGGCCTGCAGCCTCATATCGGTTGAGAGCAAGTCCAGGTCGGGGTCTGCGTCCTCAGCGGTGCTGCAAAGATTGCCGGGGGTGAAACGGCCTCGCCTCAGCGGGGGAGATGACGTTTCCTCCGATGAGGAGAGGCCGGGGACGCCAGCCGTCAGAGGACGAGGGCGTCCTACCACTCATGGGCGTTACGTTGGCCTGGGCAAAGCTCGGGAGACTCTTGCCCTGGAGAAGAGCCAGATCACCATGACAGGTGGTAACGGGGCGGGTCGTTGTTAGAGGTCGTAGGATCTTCAACTGTCGTGGAGTTCAAGTTAATATTGCCCGATCTACAGACGCTTGCGAAGTTTCCTTTCTTTGAGCACTTTTTGCAGGTGGCTTTGTTGGCTGGACATCTGAACCTTGGATGAAGACTCCCGCCGCAAAAGAAGCAAGGTTTAGCCGGAGGTGGCGTGGTCGGGGTGGCTTGAAAAGTTCGTGATGATGGAGCTGCCGCTAGATTTTCGGATTCCTTGTCTCGTGAACTACCTTGCGATATGGCAGTAAGTTGCGGAGAGATGATACCAATATCAACTGCATCCTTCTCTGCCGTTTCCAGAGCTACGGCTTGATTAAGTGCTTCTGAGAGAGTGAGTTTAGAGTTCTCTAGTAACCGCTCGCGAATCCTTCGTGATAGTAAGCCGGATATAAGAGCACTACGAATTGCTTGGTCTTCATGCTCTTGGGCTATGACGTCTTCGAATTTACAATCTTTCGCGGAAAGTCGAAGAGCTCTAACATAGTCAGAGATCGTTTCTTCGGCTCGTTGCTTGCGATTGAAGAGAATATGTCGAGCTAGAATAGTATTTTTCGGTTTGACATAGATGTCTTCTAGAACTTTCATCGAATCTTTATAAGTGGAGCATGTTTTGATATGCTTGTAAATCGATGCCGATAAGTGGTTAACTAGTAGCTTACGCTTAAGGGAGTCTGGTACATCTTCGGTAATTTCTTCTGCTAAGAAGCTTTCGAATGTGGATTTCCAATGTAGCCATTTTGCATCGGCGACTGCGACATCAGGCTCGATGTCAAACTTATCGGTTCGCAGATATCTTGATAACAAAGATTTGTCTGGTTTTTCGTCAGGCATTTTCAGTTAAATAAATTGTGGCATAATAAACGAGAAACCAAAAGAATGATAATATGGCACGGAGGTCGCATATCACCTCACTTATTGCAAGCAAAATTAGGCTGTATAATAATGATCTAAGACATAAATTAAATGTTTTAGTTTGTTTATAAAAATACACATGTACATACGTATCTATATAATAATAATAATAATAATAAAATTTTATTAAAGGCATAAAACCCACTTGTAAGTATACATATTAACAATGTACCGTTAAAATATAAACCTAATAATAAAACAATTTAAAATAAAATAAAATAAAAATACAATCAAAACTTAAAACTATCTGGGAAGGCCCAGCTGTCATTGTAAAACAGCAGTATATTCTTTGTCATCTTACTTTCTATTTCGTGTTTGATGAACAGATAGCCAATAAGTGAATATTGGACTAGGCATACCAGCACACACCGTTTGTAAAATGGTATTTTGGGATTGCCTAATCCTCTTCCAGAAGGATGCCACTCGTGTTCTGATAACAGCATAAAAGTCAGGTACTCTCGATTCGGCAAACATACCCGAAGCACTACAGTACCTAGGCAAACCCATCAAGATGCGAAACGCATCATTATACTGCACGCGTATTGCAGTGTAGGACTTCCTATATAGATTTTCTTCTATAGATTTTCTCGGGACACTTTTTTCGTGAATTTTGCATTACACCCGAGGTCCATGTACTTATTATTAAGTCAATGTTACAGACTGAGTTTTTCCTGCCACGAATATGATAATGCGTCGCATTTGCGGATTTTTTTTCAGCAGGATCTCCGTAATGACTGACAATACACACTTATTGATTTTTTCTTGGCGTAGATATTGCTCTAGTGAGACCGTTTCACGAATTTAATGAATTTGATCAATTATGTCACCTGATGAATTTTACCTAAAAACCGACGATATTAGACAGTTATCTGGACAGGCACACTTTCGCAATTATAACAATATAACATCATTGATTTATAATATTAATAATTATGAGGGGGTCAAAAGTGGCTCCAAATGGTTCGTGTTATAATACCTTATTTCTTAAACTTGGTTCTGCCACACTATATAGGTAGTTACCGCGTGTTTTGATTTTTTGTATTTCGAATGTTTAGAATGTCATAGCATGAAATTTCATCAATGACAATATATCACTTTTTTCATTAGACACCTATTGACCTATCTTTAAAAATTTTGTGATGATTAAAGTCCAAATCCTATGTATTTTATTCGGATATACTACTAATGGATTAAATAAAAACGAAATTTACCAGCATTTAAAAGATGTACAAGTGCAGCAGAGCAGGACAATTATTACAAAGCGGATCGTTTACCGGTACAATCCATAATTATGTAACGTAGTTATTATTAGATAATTCCCGCGGGAATAAAAAACCCGCGGGAACTCTTTAATTTTCCGGAGTAAAAAGTAGCTTATAATATGTCCTTCTCCAAAAATCGGTTGAACGGATGAGCCGTGAAAGCGTAGCAGACAGACAGACACACTTGCTCATTTATAATATGAGAATAAGTAGGTAGTAAGTAATTGTAGACATTTGGTTTCAGCGCCGTGGACGATTTATTAAGGCTCAATTTCATAGAAAGGCGCAACCGAAAATATATAATTAAAATTACAACTAGACAAATTTTAGACGAAGTTCTAACCTCAAAACGGGTAAAACAGGTAAATAAAACGCTACACTATGGCGCGAGGATAAAAGGCAAAAGTTGTCAATTGTAAATGAAAAAAACAGTGAAATGAAACCTCCAAAAAAAGGAAACGCCAATTAGGTACTTTTTAGGGTTCCGTACCAAAATGGTAAAATGGAACCCTTATGGTGCGACTTTCTCCGTCTGTCTGTCCGTCTGTCCGTCCGTCACACTCGATTATTTCAGTAACTACCGAAGCTATCGACATGAAATTTGGAATAGTTGTGTATATTAGTGGCCCAAAGACACTGGAATAAAAAAAAATTGGAAATTATTTTTGTTCTTATTTAAAAAGGGGGGGAAATCGGAGGGTTGAAATTTAAAAGTGAGATAACTGTACTGTGTGGGGTATCATATGAAAGGGTTTACTTTGTACATTCTAAAACAGATTTTTAATTATTTTTAGTCATGATAGTTTTTGATTTAACGGGGAAAAAGTCTAAAAAAATACCGTTCCCCCCCCTTATCTCCGGAGTTTACTTAAAAGGTATAATCAATGAGGTAATCACGTTCCTTTCCTTTAGCATATTGACGAGAAACAGTCACAATCATTTATCACAATTACAAGTCCTTCAGTATCTTGTGTATCAAATATTTTTTGCTAAACATAGTTCACGAAAAAAGGTATAATCAATGAGGTAATCACGTTCCTTTCCTTTAGCATATTGACGAGAATCAGTCACAATCATTTATCACAATTACAAGTCCTTCAGTATCTTGTGTATCAAATATTTTTTGCTAAACATACACTAATTCCTTTATTTATGCTTACATATAGATAAAAATATATATTTTTGACTCACCAAACGTGACTTTAAAATTAATAGCCAAAATTCGTCCGATTACTAAGTGTCGTGATCGTGTAGATTGGCAACATTTATTTATTATTTATAGAATGGCAATTCTGATTGTCATGATTTTATTTAAAAAAAGAATGTTGTATAATTTGTATAGGATCAGATAAATTTCAAGACACAGTATTTAATAATAATTATTTATTAGTGTGGCAATATTAAATAGCTGGTCACACCAAATACCGAACGAAAAGTGAGGTGACGCTGGTGGTGGGGCTGATAGCTACGGCCTCTCAAAAAATTAAGGATGAGTCAGATCATCGAGGCACGGACTGGAAGTAACACCTCTACAAAGTATTATTTCAACATCTCAGAAGTGTTCAACCTAATACCCACAAAGTGGATATAATACTATATCTCTGATAATAGGTGTTATAAATTTTTAAAATTATGGGTTTTGCAGAGTGAATCCTTTTGAGTGCTTTTAACGATGCCTTTGGTAAGATTGATGTAATATTATTATTTTTGAGTGAATTGTCATGGGGCGATCATTAATGTGGGGTCACACCTTATAATCCAGTAATATCGTATGAGGGTTTCGCCAGTATGAGAGTTGGCATACTGGAATAAGTTTCACTAGTACTGGCTGTCTGAGCAGCCATTTTAGATGATTAAATGCGATACCTTACAGCTTGGTTATCACTACTGGTTAACCTGAGATATTGTTCGCTATATGAAATAGGTAAATAATTATCAGTTCTAATAAACTTAAGTATTTGTGAAATACCCTCTGGACCATTACTTTGGATGAACGTTACCTAACGTTTCATTGAGTCTTACTCTTAATGTAGTTAAATGATTATTGAATTTAAAGCGTCCTCGTGCCTTCAAATTAGTTTACTGAACGAGATTGTAGTTTTTTTTACGCACTGTATTTAGTTTCGAATTTGATTTTACAAAGATTTGATTTGAAATTTATATTAACCAGGCATAGATTAAATTACTGGTTATTCACAAAGAGAATTCATGGAGTGAATAATAGTAATAAATGAGAAGTGAATATGTCAAATGAGATACCCTCATATCAATACTAGGATGCAAAGCAATTTATTGAACTCTGATTAGTTTAATGGGTGTTATAAGAAATACGATAAAAGTTGGATCTAGTTTTAAATTCTCGATATACAGTGTATTTACTGGTATACTTATTCTATCTATGTGATCTAGATAGTTTACTCTGGTGGTAGTAGACTTGATCAAAACAGATGTATGAACAAGTTGTAGTGTTTAAAAATTAATTTTTGTAGAATAGCGTAGAGTGGCAGGGCAACTATTTTTATTAGTGCCGCGAGTGAACTTACATTACATTAGTGAAGAGGGTTGAGGCTTTCTTCGGACATTTGAAAAGAGGAGCCCAATTCTCGCTTCCAAGACTAGTTTTGGAAAGAAGGATTGCAGGTAAGAGAGTTCCAGGTCGCCAAAGGCGCAAGTGGTTGGATGATATAAAGAGGTGGACAGGGCTTAGCTATTCAAAACTTAAAGATGCGACTCAAAATAGAAGATTTGAGAGAACTTCGTTTTGAAAAAGGCACACGCGATGATGGTGATGATGATGAATAAAACGTGAGCGTGCTTTTTATTGGTTTTGTGTAGACATGAGCGTGTGTCGCGATGGTAATAAAACGTGAGCGTGCGTTTTATTTGATTTGTTTGGTAGACACGAGCGTGTGTCGTGATGGTAATAAAACGTGAGCGTGCGTTTTATTGATTTTGTGTAGACACGAGCGTGTGTCGTGATGGTAATAAAACGTGAGCGTGCGTTTTAATTGATTTGTTTGGTAGACACGAGCGTGTGTCGTGATGGTAATAAAACGTGAGCGTGCGTTTTATTGATTTTGTGTAGACACGAGCGTGTGTCGTGATGGTAATAAAACGTGAGCGTGCGTTTTATTTGATTTGTTTGGTAGACACGAGCGTGTGTCGTGATGGTAATAAAACGTGAGCGTGCGTTTTATTGATTTTGTGTAGACACGAGCGTGTGTCGTGATGGTAATAAAACGTGAGCGTGCGTTTTATTTGTGTTGAGACTTATGATAGACACGAGCGTGTGTCGCGATGGTTATAAAACGCCAGCGTGCGTTTTATTTGAGTTGATACCATCGCATGTACTGCGATATTGATTACACGTGAGAGTGCATTTTATCTGAATAAAGGTTTTTTTTAGATGTTTGATAGACATGCGAGAGTGTTATGTTGTCAATAAAATGTAAGCGTGCGTTCTATTTGAGTTGAGATGTTTGTTAAGTGTCATGGTGGAAAATATGACATGCGTTGCATGAAATTTGAGATGTTATTGTTAATAATTTTAAATTTAGTAATGTTATATCGTTTTTGCACACTGTTTCTGACAGTGGATTGTGTACTGGAAGTTTCTACTTAAACAGCTGTTTTACCCACAAATTTGCAAAATAAATTATTTATGATTGTGATTTATGATTATGATTGTGATTATGTTAGTTACACCGAAGTGTTTCATGACGGTGACACAAAGTAATTGTGCGTCATGGTAGCGATATAACATATGAGGGCGTTAAATTACTGATGATAATAAAATATGCAAGTATGCGTCAATATGAGAATATATTTTATATAGACATGCTTACCTTTTCACGTAAAATAAGATGAAAGTAAATCGTGATGATGGCCAATGGCTAAAAAGCGGTCGAAAGTATGATAGTGTATCATGATTTATTTACCTGTATGGCAAAGGAGTAGTGTATAATTGGGGATTCTGTATCACTTTGCTTCGCTCACTCCGTTCGCTCGCCGTGATACAGAATCCCCAATCAACTAGTTTAATGGGGATCCTATATCATGCACCGAACCACACTTTGTATCTGTAATAAGTCGTTGGCGTGATCTAATACGATTAGCTCGACGAAACCGAGACGCGCATTAAAATGTAAGTGAGGCGATGCGCATGACATGTAAAAGTTTGCACTTGTTGTTAATCGGATGATCCGCTGCGATCGATGATTGTTTAATGATGTATATTGGTCGTTTACAGATCTAACGTTTCTCAACTGTCATGAATTATGATGATCATTGGCGATGCTCATTCGACGTATAACAAAGTTTGATATGGCTATTTTATACCTCATGAAAAATATATTCGTATTACATTTTCGATTGTTTTTCTGCATATGGGGCATAACATTTTACTCAATGATAGAGCACATTTAGTACATGTTACAGCATGACCACACGGTCTATAACAGACGGCTACTTCTTCCGCTCGACAAATTTTGCAAAATAGTGTAAATGTTTCTTTAATATTTTCAACACATATATTTCTGTCTGCAGGTATAGAGCTTAGTACAATGTTGTTTGTAGATTGTTCACAGTCTTTTGATATACCACACACCTCTTTGATAATACTTTGTACGTATTTTTCACCCTTTACAAGTAGTACATAGGGGCAGGAAGGAAACCAGCGGGCGTGCGCTGACCAAGGGTGGTCTTCGATATCCCAGTCCTTGAGCCTGCCATCGCAAAAGTAACAAATAGCTTGATCACTTTTCCCTGTATAAAAAAAACCAGCATCAACCATTTCTTGCGGTTTTTGATTTAAACCTTGAGGCCAGGTGTCAAAACTTCGCAGTCTTGCGGTTTGAGTAGCATAACTTGGATATTTGGGATATAGTAAGTTCATTCCGTAGGTATAATATAGTTTTTTAAATAAAATATACTTAGGTATCTTTATAGCAGATCTGAGCCAATGCAATTATTTATACAATTGCAAATTATTGTGCAATGGAAGTTCATTCGTTACTAATTATTTTAGACACATTTGCCGCTATTTAAGCATTCGATTGCCAAAAATATGTAGATTAATCTTGTTAAACAATGCAATAGACGAATACAGAAATTTGGTGGAAATAGTCTTTTAACCATTGAACTATCAGGAGCCCGACGCATACCATTCCTTTTGCGGTTAGATCTCAATTTACGGCGTAAGTATAAACAAGAGCGTCTTGCAATGACGATAATCGAACACCTATGGCTGATACGGCAGTATTTAATTTATAATGTAGTCTTCATACGAGGATATAAATTTATTAAAAACACTTTTGCAAATAGAAACTCTATAGCAAGTTGCACTAACGCTGAAAGTTATATGTATAAACTTTGATTCCTAATTTATTTCAATTCGGATTGTTTAATATGAAAGAGGCTTTAGAATTCAAGCGCATAAATACCCCGGATTCATAAAGTTCGTTCTTTTCTTACGCGAGTTCTGAACAAGAAACAACCAACATCCGAAATAAAGTATGTAAGTACCTTACTATTTTTAATATTACTTTCATAATACTTCAGTATTTATTTAAAATTCTCACATCAAAAAAATCGTTTATTTTTGTTGAAATAGGTTTATTTCACTAATATATCATGCAATAGATATCAGTATCTATTCGTAAATTTATATGATTACCGAATATACACAAAAAATCTCATAAAATCGGTCAAGCTGTTTCGGAGGAGTTTTGTAACAAACACCGCGAGTTGTTTGTTAGATAATTTTATATATTAGATTAAACATTAAAGTTTTCGTATCATAATAACTAACATTATTTACATGATTTTCAGGGCATCTTTAACTTTCAATCCATTTTGCGAAGACGAGGGTTCCGACTGCACCTTAGCACCGCCACCAACTACGTCGAAATCCAAGAGAGAAAAGAAGAAGCGCGAGGTGAAGAAACCGAATAAGAAAAGGGAAAAAACTCCTGCCCCGAAAATTAATCTTTTCTCCAGCGGATCGGACTCCGAAACTGAGACGCCTCCGACCACACCTACATCTGTTAAACGGAGGAGAGCTTTAACCGAATCTGAGGTGAGTTGTCAACTTTATTTTATGCTAGTTTTTGACTCCGACTCCGACCGTGTGGTTTTTTTCAAAATCCCCCAGAAGTTTTTGATGGAATTCCTCTAAACAAGGAGGTTGTCAATTGGTATTTTTATTAAGTATACTAATTAGACCCTTTTTTTAAATTAAATATTCAAGCATTGTTTCACACTTTGCTGTATATTATTATGTGCCAATTTTATGATTTACGTTAAGGAAGGGTATATACATTAATACTTGCGATAAAAATTTCATCATGATAGTGATAACTAATTTTGAAGACAGATATTGTCTGATTTCTTTTTATTAAATAGTACAAGTTTTATTAAATTACTTTAATGTTACTATGTACTATTAAAAATTACTATGTAAAAATTTATCAAATTTAATATTTTGTTTTGATGACACTAAATTGAACTTTTTACAATTTCAGGATGAATCTACAAGCAAGCCTTTGCGCGCTGCGAAATTGAGAAGTTTTCTAAGCCAGCGCGTCGCGTCGGGGTACACTGCACAATCAGATCCTTCCAAACGAGGCAACTACTTCTTCGAGCTTCGCGTATACAACGTCGAGGAAGTGGAGAAGATCCCTAGCAGCGAACGCTGGAAACATGCGATCTGCACGTTAAAACTTGCCACTAATTTACAGTCGGCGGTATGGAAGTCACTAACTAAATTAATTAGTGATAGTAAGGATGAGCTGAAACACATTCAGCCTATTTTATACCCACCGAATGAAAAAAATAAATTGTTTTGAAAATAAAATTCTGTAGAATTTTGTTTGAGTAGGTACATGTAACCTTTTATATTATTTAGCAATAAATTTATAACTAATTCTCACGTTTTTGTCTGCAGCTAACTTTATTACTTTCTTTCCTTACAGTGAAAAACTAGAACCATACAAAACTCGAACCATACAAAATTAGAACTATAAAACTAGAACCATACATACAGAATTTTGTTTGAGTACATGTAACCTGTTATATTATTATTTAGCAATAAATTTATAACTAATTCTCACGTTTTTGTCTGCAGCTAACTTTATTACTTTCTTTCCTTACAGTGAAAAACTAGAACCATACAAAACTCGAACCATACAAAATTAGAACTATAAAACTAGAACCATACATACAGAATTTTGTTTGAGTACATGTAACCTGTTATATTATTATTTAGCAATAAATTTATAACTAATTCTCACGTTTTTGTCTGCAGCTAACTTTATTACTTTCTTTCCTTACAGTGAAAAACTAGAACCATACAAAACTCGAACCATACAAAATTAGAACCATAAATACTAGAACCATACAAAATTAGAACCATAAAACTAGAACCATACAAATCTAGATACTAGATAATTGGTTTGAAGTTGCTATAATAGTAACGTGTTACTTTTAATCTCTCAAGTTTTACGTTTATCTGAAAATAACTTGATTATTTCTTTCCTTACAGTGAAATCTTATAGCCAAAATTAAAAAAATAGAGCTGAGAAACTAGAATCATAATATTATAATACTAGAAATATACAAAGTAAAACAATACAAAATTAGATACTAGATATTAAGTCTTAAGGTTGATATCGAAAGATTTCAATAAGCGGCGAAAGTAATCTGCTACTTCTAATCTATAAAAACGTTTACTTTTTGTCTACATATAACTTGATTTCATTATATCCTTATAACGAAATTTTATATCCAAAATATTAAACCAAGAACTGAGAAACTAGATACTTCATAAATTAACTAGGTACTTAGTGAATTCTCTAAAAAAGCATTATAAAATTCAATCATAATGTTTTTCTGCAAGGAATGTAATATTTATGTAAAAAAATCTATATCATCGCATAACAGAACAAATACACATAAAAGTAATAGTTTGTTTCAATCCGGGTATGAAAATGTGCAAATTATAAGAACGGCTTTTAGAAACAGAATAATCAGTTACAAAATAAATCCAAACTCTACAACTTTGGTTCCAGAGAAGTTCTTATCACAAATATTAAAAGCTGTAAGTGAGATCATAAATATTTCACTAAAAAAACATGGTGCTATCAAGGTAAATTTTGAACTATTTGTTTCATATATCTTACCTAAAAATTTTGAAAAGTCTATTAAATCATTTAGCACGAAATATGGTACAATTGTTAAAAGTACGGATATTGATATTTTTTTACAACAAAGTGCTCAAAAGTTAATTTGTAAATGTACAGACTTCGAACATACTGAATCTGGTTGGTCGATTGATTCCGTGAGCCATTTAGAGATAAATATAAATAAATATAATCCTCTTAAAGCTGGATCATATTTGCCATTACCACCGTTTGTAAGAAGTACAAAATCGTGTTTAAATATTCGTAATTTGGATGAACATTGCTTTTTATGGTGCATTGCTGCTAAAATGTATCCTAAAAAATTTAATTCCAATAGAGTTACATCATATCCCCATTATTCGTTACTTTTTGACATAAAAAATATGACATTTCCTCCAGGAATTGAAGACATTAAAATCTTTGAGAAGAACAATCCAAATATTAGTATAAATGTTTATGGACTAGAAAAAAATACAGTTACAGGTCCCTTGTATGTGACTTTAGCTCGAAAACTTACGCATGTTAATTTATTGTATATCACTAAAAATGGTAAAGCTCATTACTGTTTGATTAAAGACTTTTCTCGACTTGTACGTAGGCAGTTAACAAAACACAAGTCTAAAATATATTTATGTGATGAATGTTTCTTATATTTTCTAAATGAAGAAAAATTGTATAATCACGATTGTGCTAGAAGACAAACTCTACTTCCAGAAGATGGTAGTAAGTTGCACTTTTCAAATTATGAGAGAACTCAAAGAATTCCTATTGTAATATATGGTGATTTTGAGAGCTTGCTTTGTAAATATTCAAACGAAAATAAGTCTCTTTTTACTGAAAATATACAAACACATGAACCATCTTGTTTCGCTTATTATATATGTTGTCAATCTAAACCAGAACTAAATGACTTCGTTAGTTATCGCGGACCTAACTGTGGTAAAAAATTTGTTGAGAGCATTACACAAGATGTTATAAGACTACATAGTATTTTAAACTCCAGCAAAACAATGCTTCCTCTTACTAGTGAACAGTAAATTTTACATAATGAAGCAAAATTTTGTTGCATCTGTAAAACATTGTTTAAAAAAAATGATAAAATAGTAAAGGATCATGACCATTTTACAGGTGAGTACAGAGGTCCGGCTCACAACACTTGTAACATAAATGCGAAACAATGCCCATTTATACCAATAATTTTTCATAATTTAAGTGGTTATGATTGTCACTTATTTATAAAAGAATTATCAGATATTATTGGAAAAACGAGCCTGATACCGAAATCTAAAGAGAAATATATTTCATTTACAAAATTTATACCTATTGATAAAACAAATACAGCTCAACTGAAGTTTATCGATTCATTTAATTTTTTGAGTTCTGGTTTGGATAAACTGGCAAAAAGTCTACATCCAAGTGATTTTCAGCATATGCATACATTTATTAAAGATGATCGCTTATTTAACTTGGTCTGTAAAAAGGGTGTATATTGCTATGACTATATGGATACATGGGAAAAATATAATGAAACGAAGTTGCCAGAACATTCGAATTTTTTTAATAAGCTCACAGGCGAAAATCTTTCCATTGAGGATTACGATCACGCTTTGAAAGTATGGAAATCTTTCGATATTAAAAACTTAGGGGAGTATACAGATTTATATCTACAATGCGATGTCTTACTGCTATGCGACGTTTTTGAAAAGTTTAGAAATATGAGTTTGAGTTATTATAATTTAGACCCCTGCTATTATGTTTCATCTCCATCTCTAAGCTGGGACGCTATGTTGTTATATACTAAAGTTGAGCTCGATTTAATTTCCGATGTCGATATTTATCAGATGTTAGAAAAAGGTATTCGAGGTGGTCTTGCCCAGTGCTCGTTGAGATACGCAAAAGCAAACAATAAATATTTACCATCCTACAGTAAAAATGAACCTAGTACGTACTTAATTTACTTAGATTGTGTCAACCTTTATGGTTTTGCTATGATGCAAAAAATGCCAATGCGTGACTTCAAATTTTTAAATGAAAATGAAATAGGAAATTTAGATATAACTCAAATTTCTAAAAAAAGTCAACGAGGATATATTCTCGAAGTCGATTTGTGTTATCCGAATAATATTCATGATGCTCATTCAGACCTACCATTTGCTGCGGAAAAATATTCCCCTGCTCATAACAAAAGCAAGAAATTAATAGCAAATTTGTATAATAAACATCGTTTTGTTATTCATTACATGCACTTGCAAGAATGCTTAAAGAATGGTTTATTGCTTTTAAAAATATATAGAGTATTGTCTTTTTATCAGGACAACTTTTTAGAGCCTTATATTTTCTTAAACACAACTCTAAGACAAAAAGCCAAGTCCGATTTTGAGAAGGACTTTTTTAAAAAGCAGAATAATTCTATTTTCGGAAAAACAATAGAAAACAAAAGGAAGCAGGTTGATGTTAAACTTGTCAACGTTTGGAGAGATAAGACAAATAATACTAATAAATTTAATGGAGCGGAAAAGTATATTAGTGCACCACATTTTCATAGTTTATCAATTTTTTCTGAAAACTTAGTAGCTATTCAATTAAGAAAAACTAAAATTGTCTTAGATCGACCAATATATGTTGGATTTACGATTCTTGAACTATCGAAAATGCATTTGTATCACTTTCATTACTCTATCATAAAAAAGATCTATGGAAATAATGTTCAGTTATGTTATACGGATACTGATAGTTTGTTATATTTTATAAAAACTGATGATTTTTATGAAGATATGAAAAATAATATTCAGTATTTTGACACAAGCAATTTTGGCGATGATAATATATTTAAAATGCCTAAAGCTAACATGAAAATACCTGGATATTTCAAAGATGAAATGGAAGGTGAAATCATTTCTGAATTTGTTGGTTTACGTGCCAAGTTATACTGTTTACGTTCTGAGATAAAAACTATCAGTAATGCAAAAGGTATCACGAAACCGGTGACAAAAAAATTAAACTTCGAGAAATATAAGAAAGCCTTATTTTCTCATGAAAATTTAAGAGACAATATGTATGTCATACGATCAAAAAATCATCAGGTTTTTACTCAGAAAATTAATAAATTAGTTTTAAATAGTGATGATAATAAACGACAAATAATGAAAAATGTTTATGAAACTTTGCCTTGGGGGCATTACAGTACGATTCTCTAGATTAATAAAAGAATTGTGTTAAAAATGCTGTTTCTATAAGTAACTTATTTTTGGTGTATCAACTGAATTTAATAGTAATATGGAGATTGAATAAATTTTATGATAATAATAATAACAGTCTACAGTGTTTTATTTCAAATAAATGAAACCACAAGTTTTTTTTATGTTTCATTTAATAATTTAATCAAATATTTACACTCTTACATATTATGCTTTTTATTTAACATTTATATCAACAAGCGTTATATCATACTTATTAATTCAATGAAATAATTACTTAACAACGACTGATATTGGTATATAAAATAAAATATAAAATAAATTTTAATTATTAGAACTCATTTATGCTTTATATTTTTACAGTTATAAACGACAATAAAAGAATATTATATTATCAATAAATTTCAGGCACGCTTAACTTTTGAATAATTCTATTAATTAAATTTTCAGTAGCATCCATCATATTATCATAATTTTCACTCACTACATACTGCACACTTAAATCTGTCTTTGCACTGTTTTCAGAGTCTTTACTATCAATTTCAAGTATTTCAATTTTTATAATATGATGTCCCTTAGCTTTGTTTTTTCGAATAACAAAAGATGAATCTGGAACTGGCGAAATCACTTGATCTAGGTTTGGAAGCTTCTTTTTAAGAGACAATTTACATTTCTTTTTAATCGTTTTCAAATTGCCAACATTTTGAAGTGCTTCATTATGTTTTTGCTCATGTACAGCTTTCAACCTATTCTCCTCTTCTTTTTCTAAAATTGCATCCACATTTTGTGCTCCGTAAAATGGATTATTAATGCTTGTGTTTATATCATCATCGGTGAAATAAAAATCCGACATGATGCTGCAACAAAAATACAACATATTATAAATAACAATAAAATTATAGAACCTAATAATAGAATAAATACATATAAATAACATAGAATAAATACAGCCAAAATATTCAAAAAGTATTAATTTTCTGACTTACCGATAAAAAGACGTGGCTGTGTTCCTTGCGAGAGATGATCTGCGAATGAAAAAGGTTTAGTAACAAATCTATGGAGTCAAGTTTACAAAACAATCGTGCATACATATTATGGTGTTCACGTGCATTATGCAATCTCTAGCGTCGTGTCGTAACCTGTTTGATTATATTTAGTTTTTACGAAATTCAACTTCAATCTCTTAATACTAGATTTCAATTTAACTGCACGTAATATTTAATATACAAATGAGGTGGCGAATCATCGGCATTCAATTATTTTAAGTTAGACAAGTAGGAACACGAGTGCGATACTTTTTTCAGTATATAAATTACTATAAGTAATGTTTAAAATTTTCATCTAACGGCAAAATGAATTAGTTATTTAAAAGCTGTATTTTAAAATTTTCATCAATCAACATTATGAAGTTGATAAAACAGGCTGAATCATTACAAATAAATTATATGGATATTGAAATACCATCAGTATGCTTTAGCAGACATAGTAAACTATTACCTAATATAATTCGATGCATAATTTGTGGGCCCTCTAACTGTGGGAAAACAAATATTATGATAAACCTTTTGTTACATGAAAATGGACTTAAATTCCAAAATGTTTATATTTATTCAAAGTCAACTTTTCAATCTAAATATTGTTTTCTACAAAGTGTTTTTCAAAATACTCCGGAGGTTAAACTTATCATGTTTAAAAATGATGAACAAGTAATTTCACCAAATGAAGCCATGAGAAATTCTATTTTCATTTTTGACGATGTGACTTGCGAAAATCAAGTTAATATTCGAAATTATTTTTCTATGGGTAGACACAAACAAATTGATTGTTTTTACTTGACTCAAACATATTCAAAAATTCCTAAACAATTAATACGCGACAATGTTAACCTTTTAATTATATTTAAGCAAGATGATACAAACTTAAAACACATATATAATGAACATGTTAATTCTGATATGAGCTGGCACGAATTTAAACATTTATGTACAAGTATTTGGAAAGATCCATTTATGTTTTTGTTGATCAGCAAAGATAGTGAATTAAACAACGGTCGATACAGAAAAACATTCGACATATTCGTGAACTTTGAAAAATAAATTTATTATAAACAAATTACGAGGCAAATTTTGTCAGTTGAACGTGGCATTCCCAAAGATACCTACCCATTTTTAGTAAATATGGAAGCAAATGTAAAAAATCAATTAATTAAGTCAATTAAAACTATTAAAAAGAAAGCAAGACAAATGCGAGAAGAAGAAGATGACTTAGAACTAAAACGACGCAAACTTTTTAAATCTATAACTGATCCATTAAAATCAATAGTATTGCACAAAAATGATTATAAAAATAAAACTCACCATGATTTAACAGATTCATTTTCACCTTCAACCACCGATAAAACTGAAAACATTGAAAACGATAATAAAAATTATCTAACACCAAAATTGAAAATTTCTTATGAAAATTCTGATAATATTGAGGAAATTCGTACTCCCTCACCAATGCCAGAAAATGCATGCAAAAATTTAAATGTACCTTTTGGCGTGCGCAATGAAAACAGTACACTGATGATTGGAAATTCAAAAGTTACGTTTTTAGACGGTAGAGATACTGCAAATAAAAATATGATGGCAAAAATAGGAAATATAAGCTATGAAGTGACGCCAGGGTTAGCAGAATTGTTATTTCAAAGTAAACCAGATTTAGCAGTGATATCTGAGCAAGATAAATTAGTCTATAAGGATATTTTATGTAATACTAGTGTGCACAAAAGAGACTACAATCCTTTAAATCAGATAAAAGGTGATAAAGGACTCAAATATACCAAAATCGTGAAACCACTATTTTCTGAAATTGAATTGAATAACAAGGAATCAAAACAGGGCGGTTTTATGCCAATTCTGAAAAAGTACAGTAAGAATACAGATTTTGTATACTGGGACGATCCCAATGAATTGGTAGATAGATTGAAAATATTAATCGCTTCAAAAGATGCTGGCAACACTAGTCATGATAATGAGATCATATCAATTATCGAAGAACTAAAGGAAGCTGGCATTATTAAATAAACTATATAAAATAACGACTTATTTACCACTTAGATCTAGTTCCTTTAATACTGCTGAACATGAATGTCAACAAGTTTGGTCATCATGTGCACAAAAAATTAAAAATTGATAATTACGACTTAGAAAATATATATGATGCTCAACATAAAATTATTAAGAATATTGGTACGCCTATAGACCCAAATGATTGTGCTACTAAGCTGTATGTCGATAAAATTATAGATGAGAAGTTTACAAGATTGAAATCAGTCGAACAAGCATTGTTACAGTTAAATTCAGAAATAAACAGTATTAAAAAAAGTATAGATTGTTTAAGTCGTAAATTTAAAAAATGAGCAAAGATAGTGTAGTTAATGAAATACATAAAAACGTTAGAAAAACTTTCCCTCGAAGACATGTTATACTTAAAGACATTGATGATGTATGGCAGGCCGATTTAGTTGATATGCAATCATTCTCAAAAGACAATTCACACTATAAATATATTTTAACAGTCATTGATGCTTTCTCAAAGTATGCTTGGGCATATCCCCTGAAACATAAAAATAAAGAAACTGTGTCTGCAGCCTTTAGCAAGTTACTAGAACAAGGACGTGTTCCCAAAAATCTGCAAACTGATTTAGGGACTGAATTTTATAATAGTTATTTCAAAAAAGTATTACAAAAATATGGGATTAATCATTATTCTACTTATTCCACCAAGAAGGCATCAATAGTGGAAAGATTTATAAGAACATTGAAAACTAAAATTTACAAACAATTTAGCTTGCAAGGCAGTTACAAATGGAATTGGGGTACCCTTGAATACATCATGAAACAATATAACTCCACACGTCATAGAACAATTGGTATAGCTCCAGATAAAGTAAATAAAAATAATAAAAAAAAATACTTGAAAGATATAAATCATTACAATTAATATCAACGCCAGCGCAGAAACGTGCTAAATTTAAAATTGGAGATTTTGTTCGAATTAGCAAATATAAAGGAACTTTTGAAAAAGGATATACTCCCAACTGGTCAACTGAAATTTTTAATATAGCTCAGATTCAAAACACTCGTCCTATTACTTACCTTCTAAAAGATGCAAGACATCGACCTATATTAGGATCATTCTATACCGAAGAATTGCAAAAAACACAACATCCAGATGTATATCTAATTGAAAAGGTTCTAAAAAGAAAAGGAAATAAGTTATATGTTAAATGGTTGGGTCTGCCATCCAGTGAAAACAGTTGGATAGATAAAATAGATATTTTATAAACACTTTATACATTAGCAATTTTCAGTCTCTTATTGTCTACGGTGCAGGACAGTTCTTTTTTTATTAAAAATGGAGAAGCATAAGTCGACTAAGCGTAAAATGAATTTGAGAAATAAATCTAATTCCTCTAAAAAAAGTAATTCTGGTGCCGGTTTGAAGAAAAGCTTTAAAAATATTGTATCTGCCGCAAAGAAGCATATTGATAAATTAAAACCTAAATGCAAGAAAGCTGCAATTGAATTAGCTATTGCCGCTGCTAAGGAACTCCTTAGCGACTCAACAGTTAATATACCGCGCATAATACCTATACCAAAGACAGGTGGTGTTTTGCCATTAGTTCCAATATTTGCAGGATTGTCTGCTGCTGGTAGTTTAGCAGGTGGTGCTGCTAGTATAGTGAAAGCCGTTAATGCTATTAAGTTAATGAAAAAAAAAATTCAAGAACTAAAAACTCATAACGAAAAAATGGACACATTGTGTATCGGAAAAGGATTATTTATTAAACCCTATGGTGATGGTTTAGGAATATATACAAAGAAGGAAAAAAACTGATTCGGCGGCTACCCAATCGTGCTCTGAGTAACTTTGATATTTTAAAGATTTCTAAAAATATTCCTCATTTCAGAGGTGTATTCATGAGAAATGAATTGCCAAAACATCCATTTAAAAAAGAGTGTGGAATAATCAACCTAGATAGTTCTCAAAATCCTGGAACTCATTGGGTAGCCTACGCAAAGATAAATAATTACATTGAATATTTCGATAGCTATGGTGATTTAAAACCACCTAAAGAATTTGTTGAGTATGTGGGATCGAAAATTAATTATAATTACGACAATTATCAAGGATTTAACTCTTTTAACTGCGGCCATCTTTGTATCAAATTTCTAATGAATTTCTGGAAAAGATAGCAAATAAATACTTGCTGCAATAAAATAAAAGATCAGTCATCCATTATGTCTATAACACTCACTATTGTGGGTAATGAATCTATTCTAGAATCAAATTACGCCCCTCCTCTTATTCTGGAAGACGAATATGAGTGTGGCTTAGTATATTTTTCTGCATTTAATTCAATTCCAAATGTCAACTATAGCAATAATGTTTTTGAATATGGAGAAAATAAAAAACGAATTCTTATTCCACCGGGTGCTTACGATTTACAAGATTTGTATGAATACCTAAAAGAAAGAGTTGAAAATTGTGAATTACAAATAAAATCTAACATTAACACATTGACTAGTTCTTTGTACTGTACGGAAATTATAAACTTTGATTCGGAAAATAGTATTGGGCCTATGTTAGGCTTTTTAAGCGAAAAATTGAAAGCAAATAAATGGCATGAATCAACAGCATCAGTAAACATTCTACCAGTGTCTGTCATAAGAATCGAATGTGATCTTGTGCAGAGTTCGTACACTAACGGTTCTCCTTCACATATTATTTATGAGTTTGTACCGAACATTCCTCCTAGTCATAGATTTATAGAATCTCCAAGTAATGTGATTTATTTTCCCGTTAAAAGAAAAATAATTTCATCAATAACAATAAAAATTTTGGATTTGGAAGGCAATTATATAAATTTTAGAAGTGAAACCATTGTCCTGCGTCTTCATTTGAAAAAGTCAAAATGATAGTATTTTCTAAAAGTAATAATTATAAAGATAATAACCCTACATTTAAAAAACTTATTACAAAGGGCACTGTTAGACAAAGTAGACGTGTAAGAGTATATAAGAAAATTAATCGGAGTAATAAACAATTTCTTAAGACTCTCGGTTTTAAAGTATGAGTCTCCTTCAAATCAACAATTTACCTGAATTCGATAACTCTATTGAGAGTTATGAGATTCATACATATAACCCATACAATAATAGTTTCAATGAAAATGATGAAATTCGGATACCTATTCACCAGCAAGATATTTACGTGTTACCATCAGATAGTTCCATTTACATTGAAGGAAAAGTTTCAGTGACTCATAAAGATCAAGCTGGCAAAGTTCAGAAAAAAAGCGTTGACTTCAGTAATAATGCAATTGCATTTCTTTTCCAAGACATCCGATATGAAATAAATGGTGTTGAAATCGATCGTATTCGAAATGTTGGAATTACTACAACAATGAAGTCTTTCATTTCAATGAATAGCGGCGAGAGTAAAGCGGCTGCTATGTGGGGTTGGAATTTAGACGGATTCAAAAATCAAAATGGAAATTTCAATGCTTTGATACCCTTGAATAAGATTTTGGGTTTTGCAGAAGATTACGATAAAATAATAATCAACTGTAAACACGAACTCATACTTAATAGAGGCAGTACTAACATAAATAGCGTTGTCATGGATAACGATGATATTGTAGACATCGATATACAGAGAATTCAGTGGCGAGTGCCTCATATAAAAGTATCAGACCAGCAAAGATTAATACTTCTAAAGAAATTAGAGAAAGATAATCCAATACAAATAGCATTTAGAAATTGGGATTTATATGAATATCCATTACTGCCAAAAACAACGAAACATTCATGGGCGTTAAAGACAGCCTCTCAATTAGAAAAACCTCGATATGTTATATTTGGTTTGCAAACTAATAGAAAGAACATTAAAAACAAAGACAGCACAATATTCGATCATTGTACACTAACCAATGTTACATTATTTTTGAATTCTCACTATTATCCGTATGATGCTTTAAATCTCAAGTTTGATGAAAATAAATATAGTATATTATACGACATGTATGCTAAGTTTCGTCAGTCGTTTTATAGCCTTCCTATCGACCCGTTGCTTGATCTATATACATTTAAGGAAAGAGCGCCTTTATTTGTCATAGACTGTTCCAGGCAAAATGAAAATTTAAAAACTGGTCCAGTTGATGTTCGTCTGGAAATTGAAACGTCTCAGGATATTCCAAGCAATACTAGCGCTTACTGTTTAATCATTAACGATCGTCTTGTAGAGTATAGACCGCTGAGTAATATAGTCCGAAAACTATCATGAAAATTATTGTTGATGTTCAAGGATTTAAAAACGATCAGAATTACTTTCTACCTAAAGAAATTGCCGTGCTGTATAATGATCGAGTTCAAGTTCTGCTAATTAAACCACCATATTCTTATGAATGGCTTACAGACACAGAAAAGAAACAGGTTAATTGGATTGAAAGGAACAGAAAAATATCATGGAGCGAGGGAATCGTACCTTACGAGAACTACAAAGGGCATCTAATACGTATTCTAAAACATAATGACATTTATTGCAAAGGTCTTGAAAAGCAGTTATGGTTAAAAGACATATTAGATAATCCTAATATATATAACTTAGAAGATCATGGATGTCCTAGTTTGTTAACATTGTATAAATTGTATAATTCGCATTCAGATATATATAGCTGTGTTTATCATCCAACTATCTGTGCACTAAAAAATGTAACTTGCTTAAAAAAGTGGTGTGTAAACAATAAAATTATAGATAACTGAATATGATTGTTTCATTTATTCAAAAGTACCTCATTATATTTTTAAGTAAGTTAAAAATATATAGTTATATTTCAGAGTAAGTTAAAGGCATAATATTCAAAAAACATCAATCAGATAACAACAATTAAACAACATAGGTTGGTTTTTTATTTTATTGTTAAAGAACTAATAGAACAGAAAGTTTGAAATCCAAAGCATGAACTAGTAATCTAATAGATTAAATATGTATTTCGTTGACCTAATATAGCGAGTGAATAGTTTACTTAAATGCGGATGACAGATTTATTGCTTGTATTTACATTGCATTCATTTATCAAGGACAGTAGTGTAGAATTGGGGAATTCTGTATCACGGCGAGCGAACGGAGTGAGCGAAGCAAAGTGATACAGAATCCCCAATTCTACACTACTCAAAGGTATAAAATTAATGATTTATGAATTTAAAATGAGAATGTCGTTTAATTTATGAATGTCAAATAGAGTTATTGAAACGTTAATCTTTGAATGAGTGTCACTAGCTGTGTATTGTGCTAGACATCCAAGTGCGTTACTGTATTGGAACATGTGATTCCATGAGTTGTGGGCTCTGGTTTAGTATATGTGCCGCGCAGTTGGCAGTTCGTATTTTTTTTACAGAAAGGCCTTGATGTAATAAACCTTGTACTAAAATATTTTCCGTCGAATCCTAATAGTTTTCGAGATATAATTTTTTGAAAATTCACAAATTTTCACCATTTCAAGACATTTGCCATAGATTACAGACTCACTGACGTTTGGTTCTCGTTCAAAAGTTTCGTTTTACGTATTGCATTCTGTTACTAACATAAAAAGTGTTACGAAAAGTAATAATTAAGTAGTAACCGTATTAAATCTACAAGAAATACCTATAGATCCATTTAATAGGCATAATTCTTATATATATTCTGTACATTTACATGCTTTTATAAATTATTATTTGAAATCATCGAGTTTTAAAGTGTACCAAATGGAAAAACGGAATTCACGCGCCATTTTGCTATTTGACATTTAAAATGTCAAAATGTTGTTCATCAGTCATCGTTCGTCCGCCTTTCAGTTGAGAGCATTTATTGTACTCCTGTTTGTGTTGACCACGTGTGACTACCATGGCGTCTTCGAAGCCCCAGGCCTCGTCGTCCGCTGCGCCAAGTGCTAGTGCTTCGTTGAGTAAAGTGCAAGTGTTGGACTCTTATGAGCCACTTGCGCTCAGGTCTCCGAGTGCTAGTGCTCCGCCGTGTGTAGTGCAAGTGTTGGACTCATGTGAGCCACTTGCGCTCACACCACCGCGTGTTAGTGCTTCGCCAGTGCAAGTGTTGGACTCTTGATGAGCCACTTGTGCTCGCAAGTGCTGCGTCTTCTCGTGTAGTGCAAGTGTTAGACTCTTATGAGCCACTTGCGCTCACATCACCGGGTGTTAGTGCTTCGCTAGTGCAAGTGTTGGACTCTGATGAGCCACTTGTGCTCGCAAGTGCTGCATCTTCTCGTGTAGGGCAACCTACCCGTGTTTCTGCCCCATTACCCTCATGCTCCCACGAGCCTGCGGCATCTAGCTCAGAAGAATCCATTCAGCAACCTTCAGGTTCCACTGGGACTAGGCAGTATCCTTATGCTGCTGAAATTAGGAATTGGTGGAATTTTGGCAAGTTGGCTAAGAAGCTGGGCACGGAGGAGCAATGCGTGCAGTTTGCGGAAGAAAGAGGTCTCCTTCCCTGTGAAAAACTATGTTCTTACCACAAGAAACCCATGACATTAAGTGCTGGGCATGGGCTGGGAGTATTCCGCTGCCGCAAAAGCAACTGCCGTATCAAAGGACACAGCAGGGCTAAGGGGACCTGGTTTGAAAATTCCAAAATTGCCCTTGTTACAGTGTTTAGAATAATGTACATGTTCAGCCATAATTTTAGCTATGAACATGTACAAAGAGAGACCTGTTCGGAAGAAGATGATTCTGTTTTATCTAAACCAACAATTTCAGATTGGTATAATTACTGCCGTGAATGTATTATAATATATGAACTAGAAAATCAAGATTATAAAACAAAGATAGGGGGTCCTAATATAAAGTGGTTCAAATAGACGAGTCGAAATTTGGCAAAAGAAAATATAATCGTGGAAGGCACATAGAAGGCCACTGGGTGATAGGAATGATCGAGGATAGGAGCGAAGACCTCAGACTTGAAGTGTGTCCCGATAACGAGAGATCTGCAGAAGTTTTGGTGCCACTCATAAAGAAGCATGTTCAGGAAGGCTCCATAATTCATACTGATTTTTGGAGAGCGTATGACTGCCTTCCTGAACATGGATATACGCATAAAAAAGTTAACCACAGTGACACGACTAATAAATTTGTGGCACCAGATGGGACACACACACAAAGAATAGAAAGCCAGTGGCGTGTCCTCAAAAGAGCATTCCACCATGATCAATCAAAAATAGATTTTGCCGATTGGCTCATTGTCTACCATTGGAGGAGGAAAATGAGACTAAACCACAAAGACCCCTTCGAAGAATTAATCACGGCAGTACAATATGTATACCCAACTTAAATTATAATATATTGTTTTATTCAATTTAAGTAGTTTAATTTATGAAACTCATCTTCCTACATAGCATTAAGAAATCCTCAGGCCAGGTTAGAAGAAAAAAAATAAGTACAAAGGTTGGGGCAGGAGCAGAGTGGAGCACAGCTCCCTCCACAGCCTTATATGTGGTTATTTTTTTTTAACAGCCCAGAAACACCGTCACTTATTGGGTTAAGTACCTATACCAAACTTTAAAAAAATATTCTCATAAGGCTAGGTTAGGTTAGGGTTGAACGCAAGTACTGAGGCCGGGCACTTAGGTTCCTATGGGGTTAATACACCGAACTTAAGTAAAAATAAATATTTGTCTAAAGGCTAGGTTAGGTTAGGGTTGTACGTAAGTACCCAGGTAGTGCCCGGCCGCAGGCCGGGCACTTAGGTTCCTATGGGGTTAATATACCGAACTATGTGCCGGGAGGAGGAGGAAGAATCCACTGACTACTAAGCACAGTTAACCCTACCGCTCCCCCTACACCTTCCTCCCCCACCCTCACTCCTTCCACCCCCACTCCATCCTCCCTCACCCCTTCCTGCCCACCCCCACCGCTTCCTCCCCACTCCCCCAGCCCATACTACCCACTCTCCACCTTAACAAGCAAATCTTACCCCGAATTTAGTTCAAACTAACCTCAAAATTTTGAAATTTTAAAAAATTCATATCTCGAAAACTATTAGGAATTGACGAGTTTGACTTGGAGGGGGGGTAGACATCCCTCCCCCCCTCCCCCTCCCCCCTTCCCTCCCCCTCCCCCTTCCCTCCCCTCTCCCCCGCGGCACATATACTAAACCACAACCGATTTAATGTATTTTATTAACTTAATTTTACGTTCACATAAAATTAAAGGGATGTACTGAAACGTAATGAAACGTCTCGATTGGAGGGATCATGAAAGAAAGTTTTCCAGTACAGAATTAAATATTACATAGCAGGTAGCTGCTTTAGTAGATTACTGTACAAGTAGCTCGTTCTATCCAGAATTACCATGGCATTTTATTCATTTCCATAGTTTCAAATGTGCCTTTAAATGTTTTTGATCAGAGGAAGTTGTAAATTCTTTGTTGAATGATTTTAGATTTAATGAATGAGTTTTATTTTGGTTATTTTAAACGACTTGGATCATTTTTTTTACAAGTAATATAATATTGTACCTACTGGTATAGCCGCAACATATTGGTATAGGTTATGAGATTGTTTGAAAGAAAAATTGATTGTATTTGTATGGAATTTTAAATGGATTAATTTGTGATCTCGATGTTACGTGACCGAGCCTCGTCATGTTTCTGATGTATATAATCTGCATGCGCCTAAATACGAATGAATTATAGTTATTTCAGTAAGAAAAATAAAACGCAGTCAGATAAAACTGGTGAATAATATTAAAGATATTATTTTAACTTTGATTAGTTTGGAGGGTTGAGGTTTCAACATAATTCCGACGTTCGGAATGATATTAGCATTAATAATTAAATAGGGAAGGAGACACATTACTTCAGCTTGCAAGAGCCAAAGGTTGCAGTATTTTTGAAATTTTAGATATGACATTAAAAAAAAATTAGTTCAAATGTGTTTCGTCAATGCTGATTAGCATTCAAGTGATTCAGGTTGACTAAATTAGTTCATTAAATCGTAAACTGCATTCAAAATTAAATGTTTGGAACGTTTATTAAGAATAGAAAATGATATTAATTACAGTCACGGCCCGCGAAGCCCGTTTAAATAAAATGTATTAAAAAAAAAAAAATATTGTAAAAACGTGCCATTCTGGAAGTCGCATTGAGTTTTCTTTCTTTATATTTATCTGAGTGATTTGAATTAATGAAGTGGATGATAAAATTTAATAAACTATTATTTGAATTGAGAATGAAGGCGCGCAATCAATTATCTTTTGCCGACTAAAATTTCGAGAGTATGTATAATACGATATAAAAATAATATACATTTACTAATGAGTGACTAGTGCCGGTCTGCTTACTATAGTTTTATCTCCATATTATTATTTTCTCTCAAATGTATTGAAGAATGTCGTGTGATGCACGGGCGTTGTGGATTTGCAAGTCCGTGACAATGGTATACCTTCACCTAGGGGCTCAGGCTTACAACTGTCAATTAAGTTGTAAAAACTTATCACTCTTATTATTAACTGACACAGAAAAAAAAAGTGAAGAGTAGGTATTAAAATGCAAAATGAATAAAACATACTCAGTATTTATATAAGTACTAAATTATTTTACTGAAGTTATATTTTATGCCTTGGTGTAGATATTAAATTCTGATTTCTGAATTTGGAGTTTTAGTTGATTTGGATATTAATTTGAAATTTCTATTGAGCAAACTTTATTAACAAAATATTATATGAAAGTGATTAAACATTGTACAAAAATTGCAAGTTGATTCTAGTTAAATTCATACTAAAGTTTTGAATTTCGATGCAAGCTTTTGATGAAAAATTTGCTTGCTTTTGCACTATCGTTAAGTTTTTGTTTAGTTTCGATGATGATTGTCGTGAAAGTTCAGGTATTGGACCAAGTTCATAGTATTGGGTAATATTCTAAGTATTTTTGATTTAAAGACTGTCTTGAACAACATAACTGAGCTGATTCGGTGTAATTTTGTGCTGCTGTCTCTTTTTGATGGGTTTATTCCGAGGAAAGGAAAGATATAGGAACTGAAGGATATAAACCAAAACAACTTGTTTTGTTCATTTATTAAAATCGTTGACCCTTACAAAGTTGAAGATCTTAAAATAGTAATAATTTAACAGAATAGGAACAGTCTACCTCCAACAGGCATACGATGTCAGGAAGCTTAGAGCAGATAATTAACATAAAGTCTTAATTTGATTCAAACAATTAGTAAATGGTACAGCAGATCCAATTGAATTGAAGAATTGATAGATTAGTCATTCGTTATCCTGATCTATGTTTGCATTGGATACAGTTATAGATTTTATTATTAACTCTGACACTGTTCAATACTAATTTCAGTAAAGTCAAATTTTATTAAAATTAGCTTCCCTTTACGTTTTGATAAAGATTTCGATTTCAATAAAGTTAAAAAAAAAAAAAAGCAGGCGTCATACATGATAAGCGGAGCTTAGGAAAATGGACCTGTTGTTCACCAAGTTGTAATCAAGATTTAGATTATACTAAGTTTTAGATTCAGCGTCAGATTCTTTTAAAGTATAAATAAATGAAACGGTACAAGAAATAAAATAAATATTGAATACTTTATTAAATTTGAATTCAGTATTAGACTTCAACTTTTGCTTACGGTGTAAGTAACATATTGTTTAGATTATGTTTGAGACTGTGACTATTCCAGACTTTGATTAAATTTCAGGTTAATTTTTTTGATTCAGCTTTAGATAGTTAATCAATAGGTAATCTTTTCCCTGTATACTTGTACAAGGAGTGATATAAAAGTTTATTTATTTTATATAAGTTTTAGATTTGGATTGCGATATTTATATTGAGAAATTTCGATTCAGCGATTTCAATCAATTTAATACCCTTATGGTTGGATTTGTTACTCTTTGAAATCTCAAGATCAAAAGCTCTATAGTTTTGGATTTTAAATTGATTTAAGGTTTTAAGTTTGATATTACTAAATTGGAGTAAATTCAGATTTCCTTTTTATTAACCTTTTGATTCTGCCGAATGTCGTGATTTACTGAAAGTCTAATAATATGCTAAATGTCATAGTGCAAGTATGAATTAATGAATATGTTTCATTATACACCACAGATTATTGCAAAGAATGAAACAAACTAAGCTTAGCAAAGTGTCAAAGATATTAGACCACACTGCTAGTAGGTTAAAAATAAACACAAAGATAACCATGAATAGATTTTAATTTCTGTTCATTCCAGTTTGTTGTGTATGTTAGAATCACATTCTATCCAGAAGAAACTGCAAGAAACTGGTATAGTTGCTCTTCAAACATTATTGAACAGCCAATGATATTAAAACATAATATTATATAAAAACGATGAACTATTAAAGTTGATTTTACAATTATATTGATTTTAATAAATTTCACTACAAGATCTGTCTCAAAATATTCCAAAAGCCTATTGTTTAGAAATCGATAATGATAACCTAACATAACCTCTTAAAATAGTATGTAATTATAATTTATACTTATCTCAGCAAAATGCAGTAATCCACCCTAATCTTCACCAATACAATCAATAATAATATAAACTTTATCCACTTGTAATAACTCCTCAAAATTTTAATACTGACTGAACTTCCGACGCCATTTTCTCTCACCTTTATACTATTTTTCTGTTACCGACCCACCAACATTCTCCTGAATTTTTGTGATTGGCTGTCATGATTACAGCCTATATATTGAAAAGCTACGATTGGTGATTAAATTACTTAGCATCAATCAAAATAAACTCTGCATCCTGCAACACTCAATGTTGCCAAAATATAACCTCCAAAGTAAAATGAACAATTCATTGCAAGAAACCAAAATTGAACATGAAATGCAATGCAAAATCACCTATGAATCACAACTCAGCATCGCAACAACACTGCGAATAGCGTTCATTCCTCACACTCGCCCATCCTGACGCCTCTTTGCGTCCCTGCAAAGAAAAATTGGTATGAATAGGTTCGATCACCGCACACATGAAAACAACCAACTAACCTTGGAGAAAAATGAACTCTATGTAGTAACGACCAATCAATCCCTTGCTCCCCACTGCTTTTTTCTTTTGTTACTTGACCAATATAAAGACTCTATTGCGAGCAAAGTAAAGTACATAGTTTATTTTCAAAGAGATTTTCACAAGATTTTATAAAGCAACGACTCATAAAATACATCTGTTTATAAGAAGAGTATACGCATTTATCAGATAGTTTCCATTAATTTCCCGTTATTCAAGTATATTATTCACTATTTATAAATGGCAGAGCTGTTCATTTATTTATTACCAACATAAACACACTTAGAAAATCAGGCCTATTTAACAAATAATCATTAAATATGACCATTTACCAAAGTACACATTTGGCCCATCTGTTTATCAAATTGTTATAGTGACAACCCTGTGACTCTAAGACAGCACCAACCCTACGGCTGACAGATTACGTTTGCACTTCATCAGCGTATAGTGTTACAGTGAGCGAAAATGTTAGATTTAGTATTCTCACGGACAACTATTTTCAACCATGTTCGCACGTTAATAAGTAATTATAAAAATCGCAACTGTAAAATTATTCAGTAAACCCTAATTATAAGAAAATTTCAGACCTTCCTCAACCTCCACCTGCCGGCCTTCATAATTAAATTTATTCACCAAATGTTTATAATTGTAATTTAATTGTAATTTACCAAATATACCCATAAGCTATTTTTTTTATCAAACCAATTCATCGAGCAAGTATACCTTTTCATCAAAATATGTACCATTTGCTATGAGCCTACTCAACAAATAATCATCGAATATGACCATTTACCAAAATACACATTTTGCTCAGCTTTAATCAAATTCATTTACAAAAGTTTTATTTGCAATCATTAAAACTATTCAAACCTTTCAGTCGCAACCATTGCAACTGTCCAAAGAAATCTGTAATAACCAGTATAACCTTCCGGAACCAAATAGTGGCAATCGTCATAACCATTTTTCCAAGTGGCAACCATATAAACCATTATAACCATTTTTCCAAGTGGCAACCATTAAAAACCATTAAAACCATTTTTTTCAACTTTCTCATATATATTCCAATAAACCATCATATATTTTTGCCAAGTAAAACCATTTATAACCATTAGAACCATTTTTTTTTGCCACAAATATTTCCAAATATCCATTTAGCCACTAACAATAAAACCATTTAGCCACTGCGGCTTTTTCCAAATCACTTAGTCGCAAACCTTGCAACTTCATTTTAATCGATTATCCAAACAGTATAATATTTTAACTTCTATTAAATCTTAAACTCGAAATTACGAACTTCTTTTAAGTTTTATTACGAACTTGTTCGAGTAGGCCTTATATTACCAACTTGTTTGGGTAACCAATTAGTAATAATCAAGACCAATCATTACCTCTAGTACAGTCTTCTTAAGTTGCCATCAGACGCGTCCAACTGATCCAATCACCGACGGAGTATCAATAGGAGGGGTATCCAAGGTAAAACTTACTTGTAGTCAAATCTGTATGTTGTAACTTGGTAACCAGCTATTTAATATTTGTAGTGCCAAGTCCAATTTTTATAATCCCAGCTACTGCACCTGGCCAGAGATTTTGACTTGAGACTTAACTCAAAAATTTCGCCACATTTAACATGCGACTTACCTTGAGTACTGTAGATACCTTCAGCAGAACTGTTTATGAGTCTTCACTCTACAATCCTTGTCCTCATCAGCATCAACTATGTGAGCACCAGCAGTATATTTCTAGTCCTCTCATCTTCAGCAGCTCGGAGATGATGAAAACAACCTCAGCAGCAGCAGTAGCAGTATATTTCTTGTCCTCTTATCTTTGGAGATTATGATGAAAGCATCTTCAACAGTTCGGAAATGACGAAAACAAAATCAGCAGCAGCAGAACTGTATGGAAGTCCCCACTTTTACACTCTGTTATCTTGTCTTCGGAGATGATAACGATGAAAGCATCTATGAGTAGATATCCTATTCAAATCCTCGACGCCGGTTATCCCGTGCATCATATTTCTCAGTCAACAATCAATCAACTTCAGTCTTTTGAAGTTTTCTGCAGCGAGTTGGCCTTGGTCCACTATGTTTACATGATTTTTGATCTGCTAACCTTGCTGTGTCAATGCGTCTCTATTAGTGACCGGATCTTTACTTTCGTCTAATTCATTACTCTGACATTCCGTTCATAAGACTTCCTATAATAACTCATATAGTTAATAACCATCAACTATAGTCTCTCCATATAGACTCTCCTATCACATTACAATAGACGGATAAATATTGACTACATTGACGAATATATCTATTTAGGGCAGATAATTTCCGTTATAGATCTAACAACAAAAGAAATTTAGAGAAGGGTTGCAAATGAATGGAGCAAGAGACTTATGACTTGGATTGCGCTTACAAATAGAGTAGTCAACGCTTGTGTCTTACCATGCTTAACCTATGGTTGCGAAACCTGGGCTCTTAATGCAATCCACGAGAAGGTACCACCACGAGGCAAGAAGTATGCTGGTAGTAAAGATCAAAGACCGACACAGTAGCCGAGGTATAAGAAAACAAACAAAAGTAACCGACATTCTAAATAAAATAGACACGAAGATTGAGATCGAAAACGTTTCGAGGTAGAGCGCACCGAGGAGGCTTTTGTCAACAAGCAATACGAAACAAGTGACACTAAAATCTGAATTAAGTATTTCACATTTGTGAATTTCATTGATAACAATAATTAAATTTTCTTAGGTAATCATATTATTATAACTATACCAACTATCAGCTCTGCTAATTCAACTCTATCGACTCTATCATATCAACTCTATCGACTCTACCATATCAACTCTATCGACTCTACCATATCAACTCTATCGACTCTACCATATCAACTCTATCGACTCTACTATATCAACTCTATCGACTCTACTATATCAACTCCATCGCCTCTACAATATCAACACTCAAACTAAATCATCTATCAATTAAAATTTTGAAAACGCAATTAATAGCAAACTTCAGTAAAAATAAGTGAAACTAAAGCCGATAGCAAAACTCCAGCGTTACAAATCTGAAATCTTTAAATTGCTGCTCAATACTTTCAACGATACTCCACGACAGTTGTGTTTCTGATTTCGGAATTGCCAGAACAGTAATCAATTTAAACGCAAAATAAACCCAAATACTTCTATCGGTGCCTCTTCTATCGAAGGTTGGCGATAATATTGGCAACTTGAACATTCGACACTGCAGATCTAAATAAGGATCGGATGATTTTATTGAACCACTAGTGTATGTGCTTCAGTCAGGATGTCCTTCTCTGTCCCACGCCCCTTTTGCCTTGTATTTTGCCCTGAATAATTAATAGTAGAGGGTCATACTTAGGGCCACGACACAAGCTCCAGTTTCCTCTCTTTTTTTCATCTAGAAGAATCTTCTTCGAACCCAAATACGACAAAATCCCCATAAAACAGCCATAATCAAAAATTCACTTCAATGAAACTCCATTTACAATCCTTTCGTTTTAAAATGAACAATATAATAATAATTTAGCAAGTCAAAATACGCTAAAAAATTGGACTGCTCACGCCATCCTGTCATAGTATTTTTGTTGACGATTTAATTGGCATTTAAGAATTAAAGTAAACAAACTATACTAAAACGTTTGCAGTGCAAGTAGTAAAACAAGAAAGTTTTATTGAGGAACTAGATCAAGAAATATGTAGCATTACTAATATCAATAGTTACGTATACGATTCGTTTTTCAAATTTAAGTATTTACTCTTAATTTAGAACATTTGCTTGAAAACTTTGCTTTTGTTAATAATTTGTTTTAAGTAGAATAATTACTTTTTGTTGATTACTTCGAAATACGTGAAATTTAAACAATAGCACAAATTATCAAATGATCATTAATACGGCACTGAACAGCAAAACTTAAACCACTTAATCTCAAAATAAGGGTATATAGAAAATAATAAAAACTTTTGAAAACCAAGATCACATATCGTACCACCATAACCATAACCATCCTGATATTAACCAATTAATAAAACTTAATATCCCAAACGACACCATGTAAATCGACCCATAAATGTATGCTTTCTTCTATAATTCCTGTATGGACCGTAATGTAAAATAATTGGAACATAAATAATACCTGTATAACAGTAAAATAAACCTGCTAGGAAAATCTAGTGCTTAGTTATTATTAAACCACCAATTGTAGGACGATCGAATTTGTATAAACATTAGATAAAATGCGGGTACCGTCCCCGCATAACTATCGGTAATAAAAATTTAATTAGATCCTACCAGTAAATCCGAATACTCATTTGATGTACTGCCTCCAAGGAAGTGGCCTCATGCTCCAAATGCATCAGGAAGTGGCCTCGTGCTCCAATTGTATGTGGGCTGTGGGATCCTACCTCTGTAGGATCCCACTTCTGAAAATGTCAAAGATATTAGACCACACTGCTAGTAGGTTAAAAATAAACACAAAGATAACCATGAATAGATTTTAATTTCTGTTCATTCCAGTTTGTTGTGTATGTTAGAATCACATTCTATCCAGAAGAAACTGCAAGAAACTGGTATAGTTGCTCTTCAAACATTATTGAACAGCCAATGATATTAAAACATAATATTATATAAAAACGATGAACTATTAAAGTTGATTTTACAATTATATTGATTTTAATAAATTTCACTACAAGATCTGTCTCAAAATATTCCAAAAGCCAATTGTTTAGAAATCGATAATGATAACCTAACATAACCTCTTAAAATAGTATGTAATTATAATTTATACTTATCTCAGCAAAATGCAGTAATCCACCCTAATCTTCACCAATACAATCAATAATAATATAAACTTTATCCACTTGTAATAACTCCTCAAAATTTTAATACTGACTGAACTTCCGACGCCATTTTCTCTCACCTTTATACTATTTTTCTGTTACCGACCCACCAACATTCTCCTGAATTTTTGTGATTGGCTGTCATGATTACAGCCTATATATTGAAAAGCTACGATTGGTGATTAAATTACTTAGCATCAATCAAAATAAACTCTGCATCCTGCAACACTCAATGTTGCCAAAATATAACCTCCAAAGTAAAATGAACAATTCATTGCAAGAAACCAAAATTGAACATGAAATGCAATGCAAAATCACCTATGAATCACAACTCAGCATCGCAACAACACTGCGAATAGCGTTCATTCCTCACAAAAGCGAATATTTGGCGGTTGTGCACCGGGAGGTTGCACAATGTCGGATGGCCGAATGTCGTGATCGTGTAGATTGGCAACATTTATTTATTATTTATAGAATGGCAATTCTGATTGTCATGATTTTATTTAAAAAAAGAATGTTGTATAATTTGTATAGGATCAGATAAATTTCAAGACACAGTATTTAATAATAATTATTTATTAGTGTGGCAATATTAAATAGCTGGTCACACCAAATACCGAACGAAAAGTGAGGTGACGCTGGTGGTGGGGCTGATAGCTACGGCCTCTCAAAAAATTAAGGATGAGTCAGATCATCGAGGCACGGACTGGAAGTAACACCTCTACAAAGTATTATTTCAACATAAGTTATGCTAACGAAATACTCTATAGTTGTAGGTTAAACAAAAAAAGTTAAAAATTTAACATTAAAAAATTATGTGCTTAAAAATCAATGAACAAAACTCACAATCCCAACAAATTAAAAAAAATATACAAAACTATGGTAAAAACAGCATTTGGCCTAGGTTGGGCCCGGCCTACCTACAACTTTTTTGTGAAAAGTCGCAGCCATTGGTGGAACTTCCATAACTCGATAGTTCGCTTTAATACAAATTGAAACTAAAGAGTGATAAAATCTCTTAAAGTGTCACATTTCCAAGGTAAAGGCTGTCAAAAGTTTCAAAACTCCAATATTAGAACGTTTGATGGCCTGTATCTCGGAAATGTGACACTTTAAGAGATTTTATCACTCAGGGCGGCTACTATCAACATTTAGGAAACCATTATGATACAGGAACATCTTGTTTCAATCTCTTTCTAATATTACTGAGAAAGCTACCATGACCATACAAAACTATTATGGTTTTACTCTTGCCTACATGATGGAAAGAACGAATGATACTCTTATCATTGTCTATTCCTTACTTTCAGAGTAAGCGAGATGTAGCTATATTTTTTCTATAGCGCTATCTCGTCTCATCGCGTTTCATTTCATGCATAAAATAACACAGTGCCGACACCTTTTTAATTAAATATTATAACTTTACAAAGTTATTTTACCTTTATAAAGTGCAATAATTAACAAAAAGTTTCCTAATATTATTTTTAATTATTTTAAACCAAATAATAATTCTTTGGTTGCACTTTTTTTAAAGGATAAAAATTAACTCGAAAATGTTTCTGATAAGTTGTGTAAAACGAAACGGATGTTATAAATGTCAATTGTCAAACAAGGCACATAAATAAATAATAGTTGAAATTTGAGGTTATCTAATATTAACAACTTTTATAATTAGATAATATGTCGGGCCTCGAGCAAGTATAATTATTGTGCGTTTATTGCTTTCTTTCTTGGATAAAACAAAAAATATTGGTAAAATTGTGGCGCTACGGGTGAAGATCGGACTGATTTGTGATGCAGCAGTGCACATAGTCATAGTGCAGTGCATTTCAAGTGGTTTGTGTGCTTTTTGCAGCAGATGTCGAAGAAAAATAAACTTTTACAAGTGCTTTTGAATCATTGATTGAATCTACCACTGGCTTGTAATGCCATTTTTTACAAGAGCCAGCAAGAAACTCGGTGATTGCTCTTTTGAAGAATAATAAATTAAAGTACAACACATAAGTAATTGCAGTCCTAAGCATAGCTGGAGCAAGTCAAATGCAAGCGCTTTTATCATTGATGATGCCCGTGACTTAGTCCGCGTGGACTAAGTTTTTTCGAGTCCCGCAGGAACGCCTTAATTTTCCGGGAAGGCGTAGCAGACAGACAGAAATACGTTTGCATTTATAACATTCTAAGTATGGATGCGAAAGTGTGCCTGTCTGTCTGCTATGCTTTCACGGCGCATCCGTTCAACCGATTTTGATGAAATTTCGTAAAGGGGTAGGTTGTATCCCAGGGAAGGACATAGGCGTAGGACAAAAGGACAATTTTATTCCAGTGGGAATCAAAAATCTTAATCCACGCGGACAAATCCGTGGGCATCTTCTAGTTAATAATAATATAAAATAATAAGTTTTTTATTTTTATGAAAACAAGTTTGATATGAATTTAACAATCTATCAAATATCAAATAAATATTATAAATGCAAAAGTTTGGATGGATGGATGTATGGATGGATGTTTGTTACTCAATCACGCCCCAACGGCTGAACTGATCTGGCTGCAATTTGGCATAGAGATAGATTATAATCTGGAGTAGCACTTAGGCACTTTTTATCCCGGAAAACTAAGGAGTTCCCGCGGGAACCAAAAAACCTCAATCCACGCGGACGTAGTTGCGGGCATCAGCTAGTAATAAATAAATATTTTTGTTATTAAATTGAATTGAGTATTATGTTTATTTCCAGAACTATAAATGCTGCTGTCTTGCACAGAGTTGTTGAATAAGGGCCTTCCGCTAAGGGCATATTTCGAGTGCAAACATACAAATTCGTATAATGTGCCTCAGGCGAGTCAAGCGAGTCTGGAGCCTGGCATCCAATATTGAAATCATCATTGCTTTTCTCAATGGATATCCTCAGTCACGTGAAACTTTTAACTGAAAATTATAGTTTAAATCAGTATATTATGTTTAGTCAAATGTGACTGGATTAGTTATTGTAAATTTAAAGTTAACTAACTGCTATGTATATATAATAAATATATTGATTTTTACATACATACTTTTTCATTTGAATTATTTTAATACATACTTCTATACCTAATATTATAAAATGGATGGATGGGTGGATGCTTGTTACTCAATCGCGCCAGAACGGCTGAACGGATCTTGATGAAATTTGAAACAGAGATAGATTATAGTCTGGAATAACACAAAGGCTACTTTTTATCCTGGAAAATTAAATAGTTCCTGCGGGAGCCAAAAAACCTTCATCCATGCGGGCAAAGTTGCGGGCATTAGCTAGTTACTGTTGAAGTTAGGGTTGTTTGTTAATGAAATTAAATCAATATACTTGAAATAGCTATTTATTTTAATAAGGTGAGCACAGAACGACATGTTAATTCAAACTTGAAGTTACTACAATGATATTACAATAGGTACATGTATGAAATGTTAAATCAAGAATATAAATCAATTCTGTATAAAATATAATATGAGTTACAGTATATTAAAATTACATCAAAAAGCCCTTTTTTTACTTGATGAGACACTTTAAGTATTTTAAAAAACAATAATATACTTAAGTTATAGTGGCTAATTCAATAGAAAAATAAACGGCTACATAAATTTTGAAAGTTAGTTCACACTAGCAGTTGTAGAAGTTAGTAAACTTAACATGACAAAAGTAAGTAGATAACCTTAGTAAATTAACTTAAGGTAACAAAATAACATTACTTCATAATATATTACATTATTTTATGCTTAAGTGGTGCATAAGACTTTTTAATCTAACCTAAACCTTAGCTTAATGTTTTAACAAGTAGGTATATGGTGGCTCTTTTGGCATCATAGACCAGTGAAGCTGGACCTACACTTCAGAAGTCCTACGAGAAGCTAACTACATTGTATAAGGTAGTGTCATCATCCACTAGCAGCACTACAACTTTGGATATAGCCCTGTCATGGAGCTTACAATTACAGGCTAATGAGTCTTAAAATAAAGGTAATATTATAGGAAACTTCTTTTCAAAGGAAAGTGAAGAATTTTGCAACCGCCCACCTACTCTTATCAAACCAACTTTATCTAAAAAAGGATGTAAGGGGCTTTAAGTGGGATGTTACATTTTGACCTTTCTGCAAGCATCTTATTTCATCACTGAAGTAAATATAGTCCTTTTATAACTTTAGGTATAGACTTAATGAATTCTTCATTTCCATTGCAGAGATGAAACCTGTATTGAAGGAATTTCCTTTACATTTGTTAACAAATCTCAACATGTAGGTAACAGACTTGCTGCAATTTTTAATAAACTTGAATATTTTGTATAGATAGGTAAAACATCAAGACAATCAATATTACTCGGACAAACATTTAAATCTGCACTATCACAGTTTTGTTGTAATGGAATTTCAATTATAAACAAATATAAATTACTTATAAGTACCTACTCTTATTTTGTAAATAATCTGGGCCATGCCACCATAATTAAATAAGCTGATGTTTTTAATATCTGGAAATATATAAGAAACTTTAGTCATCAAGTTACTGAGCACTAGAGCACCATTTAACTGATGTTTTGGGATTGTCAACTTCGAATTCAATGGTGCTATTATATACCTATATCCTGTCCCCACTGCACAACGGGTTGCTTCAAGTTTTCTAAAGCTAATGTATGCTGCCTAATACGGCTTACAATATCATGCAAACTGTGAGCTTTTTAACAGTAGGTAAATCCAAAAAGATAGATAGATAGATAGATAGACAGTTAAATACTTTACACATAAACAAGATGTTTATGTGATTATATTTATTAACAATGAGATGAGAGATGGTGTAAAAGGAAATATGATACCTTTTACTTAGTAGGTCAATTGCAGATCTGTAAGATTTGTTACACACCAGCAAACCTTCTAAAAGTTGAAGTGGTTCAGCGGCTAATAAAGTTTTTAGATAACACAATTTTTCAACGCTTGTTAATTTTCTATCTTTGTCGATCACTGTACTGAACAAATCTATAAACTGCTTGTATCCACTTATGTCCTTCCCATCGTAGGGCTTGATTATAATGGGAGGAAGATGAACCCGCTGCTTGACACACGTAGAACTGGCGCAATGTCCCTCCTGCTCCACTGTACGTTTAAGCTTCCTGAGCTTAGAGCAGAGTCCTAGGTACCGCTCTTCGATGATCCATGTCTTGTCATCCTCCTCTCCCCCGCCTTGGCAGAGAATGTCTAGTTGTATCTGTAGAAACTTCTGGTACTTTGCTTGTGAGGTTGGCTTCAACTAGGTAGGTACTTAATTAACTGTTGTACCCCTACCCTGGATCTCCACGGTCTTGTGCTGCTTGCTTCCAGCGGCTCCCAGCTACACACTTGAGATCGTCTGCTCCCCTAGTGGAGGGTTGTCCAACGCTGAGCTTTCCAGTGTGAGGCCGAAATGCAAGCACCGTGCGACCCAAACGTCTGTCAGTGTCGGTTCTTCGAAGTATTAAAGCCGTAGGTATCTACGGATCTCCTCATTTCTGATTTGATACTCCAAGCATAGTCTCCTCCACTGCCCTGGGTGCCCGATTCTTCAATACCTTTTGGAAAATTCTATAACTCACTTTTATACAGATATATCTCATTATCTTAGTTTAATGCAGTAGAATATTCACTTGGAACACCTCACAATTTCCTATTTCTTTGTTTACAAAGTCAATCCGTCGTTGATCCGTCGCAAGAAAGTAACTTTTTTAAGATTACTAAATGTGACGTAAATCCTACGTAAAACAAGAATGTTAGTGCTCAAAAAACACTTGGTGGTACGAATTGAGTGAATGATTTGTATCGCGACGTCACAAAACTGCTCAGGAAAACATTGTGTTGATAAGCTTATTTTTGGGACGTGATGGTAGGATTTGTCGCAACAATAACATAATAATATTGCTTTAAGCAGTGGCAGTAACCCCCCTGATCCAAGGACAGTTGCAAATAAATCAACGAGAATATTGTATATTCATCGTCTGGACTCCTAGAGGATTAGCCTATGAGAAAATTGAAAAAGATAATTATTTCTGGAGATCCATAGTATTCAAATTAGAAGAATTTTATTTTAAATGTGTGTTACCTGAGTAAATAGATCCTCGGTTGCCAAGGAATCTACCAATCAGGGACAGAATATAAATATTTTCAATTATATCATTACGTTAAACGACACATTCATAGTAACAAAAAATATGCGATCTGCACGTGTTAGCATTATTAGTGTTTGTCATTATATCTCATGAAACAGGTAGAAACGAGTCAAATATCTGTAAATTTGACTCGTTTCTGTCATTCGATTTAATCTGATACGGACGCCATATTGAAAATATTTATATAAATATGAGTGTTTGAACGATGGTGATCCAGTCTCCTGCCGGCAGACTCAGCGATTATTCAATACTTTTGTGTTTAGATCGCAATTTGATTTAGACGATAGCAATCGTGGTCGGATCAAAAGAAATGGTTAAGTAACAGTTTTTGTCGGTAAGTATATTATTATTTGTAAAATATGTGCATTTGATGCCGATTCACAAGCGCTTGCTGTTGGGGTGGTAATCAGTGGACGATTATTTATTTAGTAGAACTTTGTGCAATACTGACGATGTAAATTCAAACTTATAAAGAAGATTGCCGCCAGCGTTAATCCAAATACATAAACAGCATTAATAAAATACTGTAACAATACCATTGACAATGATGGAAAAAATTACGTGACATGTGAATGTAATGTTCCGTATATATTTCCGCGTCACGTCGTACATGCCACTGGTAATGAAAAACTTACAACCATCGACTACGTCCTGATCCCTCAGTTGGCAGTGCACTACATAACCTGCTGGGTATTTGTGGTGTTCTTCGACCCTGCTAAGTGCCAAGGATGTGTCTGTGGACCCTCACGAGCCGGATGGCACGTGCAACGAAGTAGCCTCTCTAACAACGCCTTTCGGACAGACATCAACAAAAGGAAATCATTTCTGCCCCGATAATTATTATTACTCAAAACTCTGTAATATGTTAGATTAGACAATAATTAAGATGTGAAGTTTGTTTGGAGAAAATAAATTGTATTAATGAAAAATACAAGTAAAAAGTGATTAAATAATGCTTGTGATAAAATTGATTGTTTCCATTACAAAATGTTACAGTAACCAGACAGACTGAGCAATTCAATCTAAGAATCACGGGTAAGTAATTATTAATTGGTAATTACTATAATTTAGTACTGAACATTAAGGGACCTCAAAAATCAAAATATAAAAAAATATATATAAAAATCAATTGCTGTTCGTTTGTCTCGCTAAAACTCGAGAACGGCTGGGCCGATTTAGATGGAATTTTTTGTGTGCGTTTGAGTGGGTCCAGGGCTGGTTTACATTCATAATTGGACCCGGTAGGGGGCGCTGCATTCGGGTTCTAGGTTAGGGCAGGACAACGTCTGCCGGGCCCGCTAGTAGTAAATAAAAATCAATTGCTGTTCGTTGTCTCGCTAAAACTCGATAACGGCTAGGCCCATTTAGCTGATTTTGGTTTTGAAATGTTTGTCGTAGTCCAAGGAAAGTTTAAACGGTAAGAAAATATGGAAAAATTGCGTAAAATGTTCCCGTGTTATAAAAAATTATAAATACTTATTAGATGAATTTGTTGTTGTGGTCGATGATGTTTGTGTTCTATTGATGCGCGTAGTCTTTGTGTCGTAATAGGGGTGAATAATAGGTTGACGGATAACAGAAGAAAGTGGAAGAAAAAAACGTGTTGTGCCGACCCCACATAGCGTGGAACAAGGGCAAGAAGAAGAAGATTATTTGTGCCGTACGTCGCCCAAGCGGCTTCTGATTAGCGTTCTATCGGCGCGTATAAGCTTGTTCTTTGAATGCGCGCCTCTCACGAGCGTTGACGCGCTTACAAGCTCGTATACTACTGAGTCAGTAGTAATAGTTAGTAGTACTGACTACTACTACTGACCGAGATCAGTGATTACTGACTAGATTTAAAAAAATAGTTTCTTTTCAACTTACAAACGAATCTAAAAATTGAGTACACCTCAAAAATCACAGAATATTCCAATAAAAAATCTATACTATCCGAGAATGTAAATATCGACGTATAGTGGCAAATACCAATCTACTTCAAAAATGCCTCTGACTGATGGTGATTTTGCATGACAATTTATATTATTTTCCTGAATTTCTTACTACTTCAATTCGACTAATAGCACAGCTTCTGCTTTGGTTGAACATAATGAGATTGACGTGTGACTCGAAAATACCAAATCCTACATCATCACATGTAGAGAGTTATTTTAAAAACTTAAAAAGGCATTTGTGTAAAATTAATACCAAAACAGACAGATATAGGACAGATGAATTTATTATAGCATGAAAGGACAATTATTACAAAGCGGATCGTTTACCGGTACAATCCATAATTATGTAACGTAGTTATTATTAGATAATTCCCGCGGGTTTTTTATTCCCGCGGGAACTCTTTAATTTTCCGGAGTAAAAAGTAGCTTATAATATGTCCTTCTCCAAAAATCGGTTGAACGGATGAGCCGTGAAAGCGTAGCAGACAGACAGACACACTTGCTCATTTATAATATGAGAATAAGTAGGTAGTAAGTAATTGTAGACATTTGGTTTCAGCGCCGTGGACGATTTATTAAGGCTCAATTTCATAGAAAGGCGCAACCGAAAATATATAATTAAAATTACAACTAGACAAATTTTAGACGAAGTTCTAACCTCAAAACGGGTAAAACAGGTAAATAAAACGCTACACTATGGCGCGAGGATAAAAGGCAAAAGTTGTCAATTGTAAATGAAAAAAACAGTGAAATGAAACCTCCAAAAAAAGGAAACGCCAATTAGGTACTTTTTAGGGTTCCGTACCAAAATGGTAAAATGGAACCCTTATGGTGCGACTTTCTCCGTCTGTCTGTCCGTCTGTCCGTCCGTCACACTCGATTATTTCAGTAACTACCGAAGCTATCGACATGAAATTTGGAATAGTTGTGTATATTAGTGGCCCAAAGACACTGGAATAAAAAAAAATTGGAAATTATTTTTGTTCTTATTTAAAAAGGGGGGGAAATCGGAGGGTTGAAATTTAAAAGTGAGATAACTGTACTGTGTGGGGTATCATATGAAAGGGTTTACTTTGTACATTCTAAAACAGATTTTTAATTATTTTTAGTCATGATAGTTTTTGATTTAACGGGGAAAAAGTCTAAAAAAATACCGTTCCCCCCCCTTATCTCCGGAGTTTACTTAAAAGGTATAATCAATGAGGTAATCACGTTCCTTTCCTTTAGCATATTGACGAGAAACAGTCACAATCATTTATCACAATTACAAGTCCTTCAGTATCTTGTGTATCAAATATTTTTTGCTAAACATAGTTCACGAAAAAAGGTATAATCAATGAGGTAATCACGTTCCTTTCCTTTAGCATATTGACGAGAATCAGTCACAATCATTTATCACAATTACAAGTCCTTCAGTATCTTGTGTATCAAATATTTTTTGCTAAACATACACTAATTCCTTTATTTATGCTTACATATAGATAAAAATATATATTTTTGACTCACCAAACGTGACTTTAAAATTAATAGCCAAAATTCGTCAGATTACTAAGTTATGCTAACGAAATACTCTATAGTTGTAGGTTAAACAAAAAAAGAAAAAAATTTAACATTAAAAAATTATGTGCTTAAAAATTAATGAACAAAACTCACAATTCCAACAAATTAAAAAAAATATACAAAACTATGGTAAAAACAGCATTTGGCCTAGGTTGGGCCCGGCCTACCTACAACTTTTTTGTGAAAAGTCGCAGCCATTGGTGGAACTTCCATAACTCGATAGTTCGCTTTAATACAAATTGAAACTAAAGAGTGATAAAATCTCTTAAAGTGTCACATTTCCAAGGTAAAGGCTGTCAAAAGTTTCAAAACTCCAATATTAGAACGTTTGATGGCCTGTATCTCGGAAATGTGACACTTTAAGAGATTTTATCACTCAGATCCAAGGACAGTTGCAAATAAGTCAACGAGAATATTGTATATTCATCGTCTGGACTCCTAGAGGATTAGCCTATGAGAAAATTGAAAAAGATAATTATTTCTGGAGATCCATAGTATTCAAATTAGAAGAATTTTATTTTAAATGTGTGTTACCTGAGGTAATAGATCCTCGGTTGCCAAGGAATCTACCAATCAGGGACAGAATATAAATATTTTCAATTATATCATTACGTTAAACGACACATTCATAGTAACAAAAAATATGCGATCTGCACGTGTTAGCATTATTAGTGTTTGTCATTATATCTCATGAAACAGGTAGAAACGAGTCAAATATCTGTAAATTTGACTCGTTTCATGTCATTCGATTTAATCTGATACGGACGCCATATTGAAAATATTTATATAAATATGAGTGTTTGAACGATGGTGATCCAGTCTCCTGCCGGCAGACTCAGCGATTATTCAATACTTTTGTGTTTAGATCGCAATTTGATTTAGACGATAGCAATCGTGGTCGGATCAAATGAATATTGTGTTTTAAGTTTGGCCAACTTTTAGTTCGTGAAACCTCTACACGTTTAACCATTTACTCGTGCAAGTTTCAAATGAGAGGACAAAAATATTAAAAGTGTTTCGTTAATACCTACTTCTGGATTGTCTCTTACACACGATAGTCAAACTAGAAACCGCAATAGGATAATTCCACAATCCATTTTTAACTTGCCTCTCCTGAAAAAAGGTTATTGTTATGTTGAAGATTATGTAAATTATAAAAGAGCGAGGATTTGACTTGCTCCAGCAATGCTTGGGACTGCGGTTACTTGCGTATCCACACAGTAATATGATTGTATTTTTTTTTTGCAAAAGAGCTACCGCCGTTTTTTTTTACTAATTCTACCTACCTGCAGTAGTAGATTCACTCGATGATTCAAAAATTCAAATGCACTTGTAAAGTTTATTTGAATGAAACACATTTGAATAATGAAAAAAACCGGCCAAGTGCGAGGGTTCTGTACAAACCTACCTACAGGTTAGTACGGAACCCTCGGTGCGAAATATAAGCAAAAGTTATGGTATTTTTATTGCTAAATGAAATCCATAACAACTAAAAATGTATGCTTTTCCCAATTTTTCCTTTATCTGTGCTATAAGACGTTGCTTCGTACCAAATTTCAAGATTTTGAGTTCACGGGAAGATAACGGCTAGGCCCATTTAGCTGATTTTGGTTTTGAAATGTTTGTCGTAGTCCAAGGAAAGTTTAAACGGTAAAAAAATATGGAAAAAGTGCGTAAAATGTTCCCGTGTTATAAAAAATTATAAATACTTATTAGATGAATTTGTTGTTGTGGTCGATGATGTTTGTGTTCTATTGATGCGCGTAGGCTTTGTGTCGTAATAGGGGTGAATAATAGGTTGACGGATAACAGAAGAAAGTGGAAGAAAAAAACGTGTTGTGCCGACCCCACATAGCGTGGAACAAGGGCAAGAAGAAGAAGATTATTTGTGCCGTACGTCGCCCAAGCGGCTTCTGATTAGCGTTCTATCGGCGCGTATAAGCTTGTTCTTTGAATGCGCGCCTCTCACGAGCGTTGACGCGCTTACAAGCTCGTATACTACTGAGTCAGTAGTAATAGTTAGTAGTACTGACTACTACTACTGACCGAGATTAGTGATTACTGACTAGATTTAAAAAAATGGTTTCTTTTCACTTACAAACGAATCTTAAAATTGAGTACACCTCAAAAATCACAGAATATTCCAATAAAAAATCTATACTATCCGAGAATGTAAATATCGACGTATAGTGGCAAATACCAATCTACTTCAAAAATGCCTCTGACTGATGGTGATTTTGCATGACAATTTATATTATTTTCCTGAATTTCTTACTACTTCAATTCGACTTATAGCACAGCTTCTGCTTTGGTTGAACATAATGAGATTGACGTGTGACTCGAAAATACTAAATCCTACATCATCACATGAAGAGAGTTATTTTAAAAACTTAAAAAGGCATTTGTGTAAAATTAATACCAAAACAGACAGATATAGGACAGATGAATTTATTACGAAGCATCTAGAATTTACTTCTGGCAAATTAAAAGCTGCAAACAGGACACTAAATCTCGAAATGAAAACAACGTTTCAAAAAAGTAATTTTTCTAGCTAGAGAAAAAGAAAGCAAAAGTACTACAGAGAGTGCAAAAGACAACTCCATATTTGATGATCATCTAACCTTAATAAAGAACTAGAGAGGATTAGCCAAAAAGACCAGGACTAAAAACATTACAAGAGAGAGAAACTTAATTCTAAAAATTATTTTGCTAAGAAATGGTTAAGTAACACTTTTTGTCGGTAAGTATATTATTATTTGTAAAATATGTGCATTTGATGCCGATTCACAAGCGCTTGCTGTTGTGGTGGTTGTCAGTGGACGATTATTTATTTAGTAGAACTTTGTGCAATACTGACGATGTAAATTCAAACTTATAAAGAAGATTGCCGCCAGCGATAATCCAAATACATAAACAGCATTAATAAAATACTGTAACAATACCATTGACAATGATGGAAAAAATTACGTGACATGTGAATGTAATGTTGCGTATATATTTCCGCGTCACGTCGTACATGCCACTGGTAATGAAAAACTTACAACCATCGACTACGTCCTGATCCCTCAGTTGGCAGTGCACTACATAACCTGCTGGGTATTTGTGGTGTTCTTCGACCCTGCTAAGTGCCAAGGATGTGTCTGTGGACCCTCACGAGCCGGATGGCACGTGCAACGAAGTAGCCTCTCTAACAACGCCTTTCGGACAGACATCAACAAAAGGAAATCATTTCTGCCCCGATAATTATTATTACTCAAAACTCTGTAATATGTTAGATTAGACAATAATTAAGATGTCGACGTAAGAAAACGTATTTGCTGTAAGTAGCAAGAATGGCGTAAGTAGACTGAATACACAGCTATATTCAGAAAAAAATTCTGCGTCGAATGGTATGGGTCTCATATCGCTACGACGACAAAAACTTTTAAAATAGGGTATAATTTTGAAAAGTTTACGTGTTCAATTTGCTGTAAGTCACTAAAAAATCGATGTTTTAACACTCTTTTAACTTACAGCAAAAGTGCGGTTTATTATTAATCATCTGATATAACTTACAGCATTCTTATGGAATGAAAGTAACATGTGAAAAGATTACTTACAGCATTCTTTTGGGGTGCAAATTAAATACAAGATTACTTACGACATTCTTTTGGTGTGCAAATTGAACATAAGATTACTTACAGCATTCTTTCAGTCTGTAATTTAAGTTTGCGATAAGGTTACAGCACTTTTCTATTGATGCTTTTAAAAATATTTTCCTTGTTACTACATTTTAGCGAGTTATAAATACTTAGAAAATAAGAAATAACACATTTTTTAAGGTAGGAATGATATAATTATTGCACATTTAAGGCATTGTTATATGACATTTTACTTACAACGAAATTGGTTACACCATCGAATTTTAGCCCGCGCTTCCTTTTATAGCTACTTACAGTAGTATTGTGGCGCAGTTGGACCGCGATCGCGGTGGTGGAGTGTTGTCTATGTAATGTAAAAAGAAATAAGTACCCAGTTTTGTCGACGGTTAGCTCACGGTGTGTTGTATTAGATTAAACTTAGTCAAGGCAAGTATAATTGTTGTATTACTTGGTTTTGAATGGTCTGTTTATTTATTTATAACTTCTTCGTGACGTGACAGAGTTAGGTATGTAATATGTTTGGGTCAAATCTTGCAAGTAAATTATGAACAACTTCTTCTTTATCTACAGAGTTAAAATTTGTCATTTGTGTTCAGTTCTCCTCTTCTCCTTGTGAGAAGAAGGCCGGTGTCCCAGCAGTGGGAACGTATAAGGCTATAACTAACGTGTTCAGTTCTGATTTTTGATAATAATACACTAAAATGGCAAGCGTGTCCATCACCAAGCGTGACGTGCAACCGGGACTATCTATTCAACGGTTAGTAGCACGAACAGGTATGAGATAACGTTGGATCTTGATAGTTGACTATGGTTCTCACCATAACCAGATGCTGCAGTCAGTCAGGTCTCCTTACGAGGGAATTCCCAACAGTAAGTTAGTAGAATGGATACAAAACTTTGCATAAGTACCAACCAACATTTTTATTTTGAGAGGTAGGTAGTCATAATTTTAATTTGGTCTGACAACGATAGTCTCGATTGTTTTTTACCATTGTAAAATAATTATTTTTCTCGTAGGTATCGAAATAGAAAGAAGTACCTACAAAACACGTTTCTACACTATAATTGTAATATCCCATAAACAATATAAAAAAACATAATAATAATTTACTTATTATAGAATGGCAAAATTGTTTGTATTTATGTAAATTATGTTTGTATGGGGTAACCTTTAAACTTCTACTACCTATTCAACTTCCAGATTATTTATCATATTTGCACCTTATTATTCTATTAGGAAATTATAAACATTAGAATGAGAACATTTTTTTATTCAGATGGCGAAACGTAGAGAGTGGATGAATGATCTGAAACTAGAGCCAAAGAAGAGACCTAAAATAGAACCAAAGAAAAAATCCAAAGTCAAAATATTGAGCCAAAAAATTTATGTTGATGGTAAACTTTTATCAAGCACGCAAACCACTAACTCAACCACAACAAGTGATGTCGATTTACTATCTGCACCAAATGAAGATTGTGAAGGTTTTTTAAAAACACCTCATCACGAAAGACACGAAAGAAAAGAATTGACTCCAACGTTTCGTAATCCGGATTCATACATCAAAGAAACAAAAGAAGTGCTGAAGAAAATTACACCATGTAAACCTTCTTTCTGTGAACAGATGTCTACTCAGAATGACGCTCGCAAGAACTGCTTCAAAGAAGACTTACATTATTATTCCCATTATGACAACTTTAATCTTGATCAGTGTCAATTACTATCGAACGATTCTTCAATCTGTGTCTCTGTGTCCATTGATCCAGTATCAGACTTGGAAACAAACTTTTTAGAAGTAGAACCACTAATCAAAGGACAAGTTACGAGCGTATCATCTCTTGTTCCTGAGAAAAACACCAGTGTCTGCGAAGATCTCGCTGCAAGCGTCCCACGAAGTACATCACCTGCTCCTGAAACGAGCACCTGTTCCCACAACGATCGCGCTGCAAGCGTCCAACAAAGCACGCCACCTGCTGCTGAAACAAGCACCTGTTCCGGCAAGGATCGCGCTGCAAGCGTCCAACGAAGTACGCCACCTGCTCCTGGAACAAGCACCGGTTTTCGCAAGGATCGCGCTGCAAGCGTCCAACAAAGCACGCCACCTGCTGCTGAAACAAGCACCTGTTCCGGCAAGGATCGCGCTGCAAGCGTCCAACGAAGTACGCCACCTGCTCCTGGAACAAGCACCGGTTTTCGCAAGGATCGCGCTGCAAGCGTCCCACGAAGTACGTCACCTGCTCCTGAAACAAGCACCTGTTCCCACAATGATCGCGCTGCAAGCGTCCAACGAAGTACGCCACCTGCTCCTGCAACAAGCACCTGTTCCCGCAAGGATCGCGCTGCAAGCGTCCAACGAAGCACGCCACCTGCTCCTGGAACAAGCACCGGTTCCCGCAAGGATCGAGCTGCAAGCGTCCCACGAAGTACGTCACCTGCTCCTGGAACAAACACCGTTTTCCACGAAGATCCTGCTGCAGGCGTCTCACGTTCCTCGCAAAGTCCATTTCCTACTCCAGGTAAAATATCTAAAAAAACAAAAAATAAATATTTTTTCGAGAAAATGTAAAAAAAAACTAGAATTTAATAAAGCTTATTTAGATTTTCTTGGTGACGATGCTGACGATAATCTATTAAATGAAGCTTTCCCATCAGAAGATTCAGGAAGTTGGAGTGAACAGGAAACGTCAAGTGAATCAGATAAAGACGATAGCCAGTCAAAGACTAAAAAGAGAAAGAAGAAGACTAAGAAGGGAAAGAAGAAGTCAAAAATTACTAAAAAGGCGGAAATGAGCGGAATAAATATCGAAAAAAGCAAACCTAAGTCCCTCATATCTAAAGAAAATAATATTAGAAGACAAAATGGACAAAGCTATTTAAATGGAAAAGGGAATCTTATAAAAGCAAAAGAGATGAAACTTAACCCCTGTATTGGAAGAAAATGTAGGAATGGCTGTGGTGAGATTCCGGAAGAACGTCGGCAGGTTTTATTCCAATTTTATTGGAATCTTCAAAACCAGCAAAGGCGTAAGGACTGGATTGCACAGATAACTGTTAAAAAACTTGTTAAAAATAGGACTATAGATAACACATCTAGGCGTGGTGTAACATACGAATACTATATTAATGATGGGGAAGAAAGGCGACAGGTTTGCCAACAATTTCTAATTGCGACATTAGATATCTCCCAAAGATTTATATTGTATACGGCAGAAACGACTACAGACGGCTTCGCAAAATTAGATGATAGAGGTAAACATGGTTCGCATAATAAAACTCCAGATGAAGTAGTTCAGCATGCTAAACTGTTTATATCGTCATTACCACTGCTTCCTTCACACTATTGCAGAAAAGAATCCAGTAGGCTTTATTTATCAGAGGATGTTAAGAATTTAACCAATTTATATGAAATGTATGTTGTGCGCTGCAACGAAGATGAAACAAAGCCGATGTCACACAAAGTGTTTTCAGCATTTTTCAAAAAAAATTATAATATAGGATTTCATGTCCCCAAAAAGGACAAATGTAACCTGTGTACATCCTCCAAAACATACGACGTGCAAACAAAAGAAGATATAGAAAAAATTAATATTCATTTAAAAGAAAAAGAAGAGTCTCAAAATAGATTCCTGTTTCATCAAACACTTTTTGAAAAAGATAAGAGTGTAATTTGTGCGAGCTTCGACTTGCAAAAAGTCTTAAATACACCACATGGTAGTAACATGTCCTTATATTACAGCCGCAAAATAGCTGTTTACAATTTTACGGTTTATGAAAGTGGTACCCGCTTTGGTTTTTGCAACATTTGGTCTGAAACTGACGCTCATCGAGGAGCAAACGAAATATCTTCTTGTCTGCTAAATTATATAAAGAATATTGATAGTAGAAAAGTAAAAACCTTGCTCCTTTACGCAGATTCGTGCTTTGGCCAAAACAAAAATAAAACCGTACTAAGCATGCTGCGATACGCATTGAAACGCTGCATAAATTTAGAAGTCATTCAAATTAATTTTCTTCTTCCAGGGCATACATATATGCCAGCCGATAGTATGCATGCAACTATAGAACGTGCAGTCCGGAAAACGACGGTATGGGCTCCATCCCACTGGGCAACGGTCATAGAAATGGCAAGGAAAAATCCATTTCCCTACAAAGTTACCGTGCTCGAAGGAAAAGATTTCATGGGGTTTGAAGATATTGTCAATAAAACAGTTAAAAAAACTACAAAAATTATGATGTCTCAGATACGTATTGCAACGTTTCAAAAAAGTAAGCCAGATTTAATGCTCGTAAAACACTCCATGGCCCCTGATGCGCCTTATATTGAAATTAAACTTGGCGACATTGGAGACACAGAACCAAAACTTAATTTATACCCAGCTAAGTTGCCAATTTCTGTACAGAAGTACAACGATTTAAAAAAATTGATTGATAATAAAGTGATACCTAGCCATTGTGCTAAAGAATATTTAGATTTGAAGTTTAATAAAAAGACAGTCGATTGTTTAGCAGACACAGACGAAGAAGACTAAATTTAGGATTATGTTCCTTGTACTGAAAAATAATTGAAATGTATGTTCTTAGAGAGCAAGCCATATTTTTATGTAACAGTAATAAACAAAATAATAAACTTACAGCATTTTATTTGTACCACACATAAAAGTATTCTTTATTTATACCAATTAAGTGGTATCAGTAATTTTTTAGAATTAGTCTTACATCTCTTTAATAGTACGTTATTTATTAAATATTTCAATTACAGCATTTTAAATGTCTGGAAATATACGAAACTTAGCTATCTCCATAGAAGTCACTACACTACTTACAACGTTCTTTAGGTCTTTAAAATGAAAAGTTAATTGCTGTAAGTAGTGAAAAGCCTACTGCTAATAACTTAAACAAAAATTTTTTCATTGCTGTTCATGAGTAATATTTTAACAAAACCGTGTTCCAAAAATCATCTTTCTGTCACTGATAAATAAAAAGATATGATTTTTTTTCTAACTTTTTTAAAGTTTTTTGGCTCTGGTGAAAAGTTGGGTTTTGGCTACTTACAGCAAATACGTTTTCTTGCATCGATGTGAAGTTTGTTTGGAGAAAATAAATTGTATTAATGAAAAATACATGTAAAAAGTGATTAAATAATGCTTGTGATAAAATTGATTGTTTCCATTACAAAATGTTACAGTAACCAGACAGACTGAGCAATTCAATCTAAGAATCACGGGTAAGTAATTATTAATTGGTAATTACTATAATTTAGTACTGAACATTAAGGGACCTCAAAAATCAAAATATAAAAAAATATATATATAAAAATCAATTGCTGTTCGTTTGTCTCGCTAAAACTCGAGAACGGCTGGGCCGATTTAGATGGAATTTTTTGTGTGCGTTTGAGTGGGTCCAGGGCTGGTTTACATTCATAATTGGACCCGGTAGGGGGCGCTGCATTCGGGTTCTAGGTTAGGGCAGGACAACGTCTGCCGGGCCCGCTAGTAGTAAATAAAAATCAATTGCTGTTCGTTGTCTCGCTAAAACTCGATAACGGCTAGGCCCATTTAGCTGATTTTGGTTTTGAAATGTTTGTCGTAGTCCAAGGAAAGTTTAAACGGTAAGAAAATATGGAAAAATTGCGTAAAATGTTCCCGTGTTATAAAAAATTATAAATACTTATTAGATGAATTTGTTGTTGTGGTCGATGATGTTTGTGTTCTATTGATGCGCGTAGTCTTTGTGTCGTAATAGGGGTGAATAATAGGTTGACGGATAACAGAAGAAAGTGGAAGAAAAAAACGTGTTGTGCCGACCCCACATAGCGTGGAACAAGGGCAAGAAGAAGAAGATTATTTGTGCCGTACGTCGCCCAAGCGGCTTCTGATTAGCGTTCTATCGGCGCGTATAAGCTTGTTCTTTGAATGCGCGCCTCTCACGAGCGTTGACGCGCTTACAAGCTCGTATACTACTGAGTCAGTAGTAATAGTTAGTAGTACTGACTACTACCGACCGAGATCAGTGATTACTGACTAGATTTAAAAAAATAGTTTCTTTTCAACTTACAAACGAATCTAAAAATTGAGTACACCTCAAAAATCACAGAATATTCCACTAAAAAATCTATACTATCCGAGAATGTAAATATCGACGTATAGTGGCAAATACCAATCTACTTCAAAAATGCCTCTGACTGATGGTGATTTTGCATGACAATTTATATTATTTTCCTGAATTTCTTACTACTTCAATTCGACTAATAGCACAGCTTCTGCTTTGGTTGAACATAATGAGATTGACGTGTGACTCGAAAATACCAAATCCTACATCATCACATGTAGAGAGTTATTTTAAAAACTTAAAAAGGCATTTGTGTAAAATTAATACCAAAACAGACAGATATAGGACAGATGAATTTATTACGAAGCATCTAGAATTTACTTCTGGCAAATTAAAAGCTGCAAACAGGACACTAAATCTCGAAATGAAAACAACGTTTCAAAAAAGTAATTTTTCTAGCTAGAGAAAAAGAAAGCAAAAGTACTACAGAGAGTGCAAAAGACAACTCCATATTTGATGATCATCTAACCTTAATAAAGAACTAGAGAGGATTAGCCAAAAAGACCAGGACTCAAAACATTACAAGAGAGAGAAACTTAATTCTAAAAATTATTTTGCTAAGAAATGGTTAAGTAACACTTTTTGTCGGTAAGTATATTATTATTTGTAAAATATGTGCATTTGATGCCGATTCACAAGCGCTTGCTGTTGGGGTGGTAATCAGTGGACGATTATTTATTTAGTAGAACTTTGTGCAATACTGACGATGTATATTCAAACTTATAAAGAAGATTGCCGCCAGCGATAATCCAAATACATAAACAGCATTAATAAAATACTGTAACAATACCATTGACAATGATGGAAAAAATTACGTGATATGTGAATGTAATGTTGCGTATATATTTCCGCGTCACGTCGTACATGCCACTGGTAATGAAAAACTTACAACCATCGACTACGTCCTGATCCCTCAGTTGGCAGTGCACTACATAACCTGCTGGGTATTTGTGGTGTTCTTCGACCCTGCTAAGTGCCAAGGATGTGTCTGTGGACCCTCACAAGCCGGATGGCACGTGCAACGAAGTAGCCTCTCTAACAACGCCTTTCGGACAGACATCAACAAAAGGAAATCATTTCTGCCCCGATAATTATTATTACTCAAAACTCTGTAATATGTTAGATTAGACAATAATTAAGATGTGAAGTTTGTTTGGAGAAAATAAATTGTATTAATGAAAAATACATGTAAAAAGTGATTAAATAATGCTTGTGATAAAATTGATTGTTTCCATTACAAAATGTTACAGTAACCAGACAGACTGAGCAATCCAATCTAAGAATCACTGGTAAGTAATTATTAATTGGTAATTACTATAATTTAGTACTGAACATTAAGGGACCTCAAAAATCAAAACACACTAGATCTAATAATATTTTTAGTTGACACTGGTGGCAGACGTTGTCCTGCCCTATCTTCCTCGCAATTTTTCCATATTTTCTTACCGTTTAAACTTTCCTTGGACTACGACAAACATTTCAAAACCAAAATCAGCTAAATGGGCCTAGCCGTTATCGAGTTTTAGCGAGACAACGAACAGCAATTGATTTTTATTTACTACTAGCGGGCCCGGCAGACATTGTCCTGCCCTAACCTAGAACCCGAATGCAGCGCCCCCTACCGGGTCCAATTATGAATATAAACCAGCCCTAGGCCCAGCCGTTCTCGAGTTTTAGCGAGACAAACGAACAGCAATTGATTTTTATATATATAGAAGATAGAAGATAGAAGATATAGAAGAGAAGATTGTCTAGGCATACAAATACAGGTACATTGCTTTGTGTGGATGTACCATTTCCGTCCCTTTGAGAATCTGTCCTTATATGCGAACAAAGGAATCGGTGATAGCCTAGCTGTTTAGACACCCGATATAAAGGGGTCGCGGGTTTGATTCCCGGGCATGCACCTCTAACTTTTCGGAGTTAGAGAGGTGCATTTTAAGAAACGTGATATTTGCTCACAGTTATATTAACGGTGAAGAAAAACACCGTGAGATAAACTTACCCGAGAGTTCTTCATAACGAATGTTCTCAAAGGTGTGTAAAGTCTGATCCGCACTTGGTCAGCGTGGTGGACTATGGCCTAACCCTTTTCATTCTGAGAGGAGACTCATGCTGATGGGAAATGATGAGGGGTTAAGATAATATATCTGATATCTGATAAATATGGAATTATTGCAGGTTTTCACAATGGGTAAAAGAGCAAAAATTAATGTTACAAAAAAGAAGCGCCAGTATACTAGTCAACATGATATGTCTATGGTTGAAATAGCTTAACAATGAATGAGAAATAAGAAATTATCGTCATATGAAGCGGAGAACACTTAGATAAGTTAAACAAAAAGCATCTACATAATCCTGGAGCTAAAAGGCGTCTTACAGAAGGCGATGAAAATAACATTGTGAGAGTTTTAATAGCCGCTGGTGACTTCGGCAGCCCCTTGACACTTTTAGATTTAAGAATTGTAGTTATTTGGAAGCAAATGGTAGGAAGGATATATTTGATATCAAGCTTCCTGGCAGAAAATGGGTATATTCATTTTTGAAGCGACATAAAACTGAGCTCATTATTCGTTCTACTCAAAACATAAAAAGGAGTCATGCAGAAAAAAATATAGAAGAAATTGCTGAATATTTTGAAAATCTCAGAATTTCCTTAGATGGAGTACCTAAAGAAAACTTAGTTAATTATGATGAAACCAATTTTACAGATAATCCAGGTGCACAACGCTGCTTATTTAGGAAAGGTGTAAAATACCCGGAAAGGTATTAAAAAATAGGAAAGGTGCCATTTCAGTTATGTTTTCCATCACCGCTGCTGGTACCACCTTACCACCATATGTTGTCTATAGAGCTCAATATTTATACAGCCAGTGGACCATAAATGGGCCGAAGGGTACACGATATAACCGCTCTTCGTCAAGGTGGTTCGATACTGTAATTTTCGAAGAATGGTTTCAAACAATAATTCTACATTGGGCAAGAACTAAATCTGGTCCAAAAGTCGTTAAAGGAGATAATTAAGCATCACACATTAATCCTAAGATTGTTAAAATCTGCGAAGAAAACAATATCCGTTTCGTATTTCTGCCTCCAAACTCGCCTCATCTGACTCAACCTTTAGACGTTTATTACTTCGGCCCATTGAAAAAAATTTGGCGAAATACTTTGACAGATTACAAGATTCGAAATCCAGCCGAAACAAGCGTCAACAAATCGCATTTCCCGGATTTGCTAAATAAAGTCATGAGCAAACTCAACTCAAAGAAAGCACACAACATAAACAGTGCATTAAAGGCCACTGATATATACCCCTTTGATCCAAACCAGGTTGTAAAACGTCTACCAGACTCTTAACCTCAATACAATAATTGTAGCATAGACAACGCACTCTGGACTATGTAAAAGAAAATCAGGCACCAAATCCGTTAAAAAAGTGAGAAGCAAGAAACTTAACGTACCTGCTGGAAAGTCAGTGACGCGGAGTAAATGCGGACTCTAAATACGAAGTGAAACTTGACTTTTAGATCAAAAAGCAAGGAATGCTGCAAAAAGGCATATTTTTCGTTTTTTTTTCTCGATCAATTCCCGAGCACTGTCGAATACGGACTGAGGGCTGTTGTAAATAGTTTATTTGAGTGACACAAATAAGACAAGTAAAGTGATATTCAAATAAAAAAGAACATAGAGTTCCTTCATACAGCCAGCACGATTAAACCTCAACATCCTCCCCTTAATCGAGAAGGCTACAAACTAAGTTGCATGACTGTACAAACACGGACACATATCAATCGACCTGACTGTACTTTAACAAAAATCATAACATACAAAACACACAAGAGCATATCACTAGTCTAAAAGTATTAAACAAAAGAGTATTAAAAAAAATAAGCACAACTTATGATATCATTAAGCCTATATCAGACACGCAACGTTGATGTTTGCAACGACCCAACCCTTTGGTCAAAATATCCGCTAACATCCTATCAGTAGGCAAATACGATAATTTAATCTTGTTACTTTCGACTAGCTCTCGAATGAAATGGTACCGGACATCGATGTGTTTTGTCCGATTATGATGAACCGGGTTCTGTGCCAACTTCTGCGCACTTTGGTTATCGTTACAAAGAGTAACAACAGATGACTCACCTGTAAGCTCACCAATCAAACGCTGCAAATACACAGCTTCCTTGGAAGCACTAGTTAAAGCCATGTACTCTGCCTCTGTAGAAGACAAGGCAACTGTGGGCTGTTTTTTACATTCCCACGATACGGGTGCATTAGCTAATTTAAAAATATACCCAGTATATGACCGTCTATCATTACCATTGGCCCAGTCGGCATCGACAAAACCACATAAAGGTTCTCCAGTCTTTCTAAAAATAAGACTGTAATCTAACGTACCTTTTAGATACTGCAGGACGCGCTTAGCAGCATTCCAATGCGCCTGCATAGGGTTTTTATTAAATTGACTCAGAAAACTAACGGTAAACAAAATATCAGGCCTAGTGTTTATTGCTAAAAACATTAGACAACCGATTAAGTTTTGGTAGGGAACATTGACAACTGGTTCCGACTGAGAACGCAGGTCAATACTTACATCCATAGGAGTAGAGACAGTTTTGCACTCCGACATATTAAAACGACTCAACGTCTCCAATATGTAACGCTTTTGATCTACCTTCACATTGTTTGTCTCCTTTTCTCTAGCAACACGTAGACCAAGGCAATAATTTAGTTCATCTAGATCCTTGACACCAAAATAAATAGTCAAACCGTTCTTCAAGTAAGATAACTCAATTCCTTTGTCATAAATCAGAATTAAATCATCAACGTAGACTGCTAAAATAGAAATATTAGCAGTACTTCGTTTTAAATAAATACCAGGCTCAGACTGTAATCTTTTATAGCGTAAGTCTAGAAGTACCTGATCAAGTCGTTTATTCCAGGCTCTCGCGGCTTGCTTTAGACCGTAAAGCGACTTGTTCAACTGACACACTTTAGACGCCTCACCTACAGCTATAAAGCCTTCGGGTTGTACCATAAATACCTTCTCGTCTAATTTCCCATGCAAAAAAGCCGTGTCCATGTCTAAGTGATGCATTTTTAAATTATTCTCTACTGCTATAGCAATTAACACTCTCAGTGACGAATAACGAACAACCGGCGAAAAGGTTTCTTCGTCGTCAATACCGTAACTTTGATGAAAACCTTTTGCAACTAATCGTGCCTTGTACCTACTAACTCTACCTTCGGCATCACGTTTCAACTTGAAAAACCACATACACGGTATTATTTTCTGACCTGTATTCTCTACTAAGGTCCAAGTACCGTTGGTGATCAAAGAGTTGTATTCGTCCTTCATTGCAGCTATCCACTTAGATTTATCAGGACGTGTAAGAGCATCAGAATAAGAGTAAGGTTCATCTGTTAACTCACCACTTTTCATCGTAGAACAACAGACACTACAGCGATAATTTACAGGCTTTCTCTCTCTCAAATTGTACCTTCTACCGGATTCCACATGCACCTCTTCTTCCTCTGCAAAAACAATAGGACTTGCGGGAAGAGGATCGGCAATGGGGAGGGGTAGTGACTCGGGTATGGCGTCAGTAGCATTGCTGGTACTTGCCACAGGATCGTTACACAAGGTTGACTCCACAGCCGAACTGCCTTGCACCTGTAAATTACTGGTATCAGAAGAGAGAACAATATTTTCACGAGGTGAATCCTCAATTGTTTTAGGATTCGAAAAACAATTCTCTAAAAATACTACGTCCCGACCTTTTATAGCTTTCCTAATATTACTAGGATCTCGAAACCTATACGATTTGTTGTCATCGCAATAACCAACGAATATGTACTGTTTTGCTTTCGGGTCTAGCTTTTGGCGATTGCAATCTGGTACATGTACGTATGCACGACAACCAAAAACACGTAAATGAGCAATGTCTGGTTTACTGTTGTACCATAACTCGTAGGGGGTACGACTTTCTAGAGCTCTGTGTGGACACCTATTTTTCAAATAAGTAGCTGTACGTACTGCATCTTGCCAGAATGTTTTAGGTAGGCCACTGTCCTGCAGCATACACCTAGCCTTCTCTACCAAGGACCTATTTGTCCTTTCGGCAACACCATTCGACTCGGGACAATACGGAACAGTAGTCTGGTGCCTAATTCCTCTAGAAGCTAGATACGCTTCGAATTCGACATTGACATACTCACCGCCGTTGTCGGTACGCAAGTTTCGTATTTTAAGAGAGGTCTCTCTCTCAACAAGAGCTTCAAATTCTAAAAACTTTTTCTTAACATCCGCCTTAGAGCGTATAAAATAAGAAAAAATCATCCTAGAAAAATCGTCAACAAATATAAGTAAATATCTACTTGATTCTAAAGACATAACATCAAAAGGACCGCAAACATCAGAATGTATAAGTTCCAACATTTTGGTGCCTTTATTATACTCAATAGTTTTGAAGGTTTTTCTACTCTGCTTGCCTTTAATGCAACACAATGGTACACAAGGGTTTTTATCTAAAGAAGAATATTCAATACCTTTAGCTTGACCACGACGCAGATGTTCCAGACCAGCGCGGCACAGATGACCTAGTCTGCGATGCCACAGGTTCGAAGTGACACTAACTTCAGTAACCATCGCGCTTTCAGGATAAATAGGTATATGGTCTAGCCTGTACAAACCACCAACGTTGCATGTAGCGTGACCTACTGTTTTTCCAACTACCTTTACATCATCGTGTCTGTACATTGAACAACCATTCTTATCAAAAACAAAAGTAATACCCTTATCAACAGCCTTATTTACAGAAATGAAATTAGTGGACAACTCGGGAACATAAAGAACGTCCTTTATACCATTCAATTTCAACTTATCGTCCTTGACAAGTAAAACTTCTCCAATAGCAGCCGAATTTACCGTTTTGTTGTTGGTTAAAGCTATATCCTTGCTCGTAGACGTAGGGTTAAAATTGGTAAGCCATTCTCTAGAACAGGTCATATGGGTGGATGCACCCGAATCCACGTACCACTCCGTAGGACTTAAGTTACCTCCAACACCAAGAGCTGAAATAAGCGTAGATTCCTTAGCGTCATCTTGACTTTTACTCTGCGACTCTTTATCTTTAACCTGACCTTTACTCTTTCTTCCCTGTTTTCCTTTCTTTCTATGTGGACAATTAGGACTCTTGTGTCCAGGCTCCTTGCATGTAAAACAAATAATATTCTTAATGGTTTTCAAATTATTCGTAGCAAGAACTGACTCTTTCGACTCACGTTTGGCGCTTTCATTCAGCAACTTCCGCTTAACTAGCTCAGACGTTACTTCGATATTTGAGTTCTCTAGGGCCATCACTAGGGGATCAAACTCTGTTGGTAAACCTCCTAGTAAAATTGCACCTATAGACAAATCATCAATTTTCCGACCTATATCTGCTAAATCCTGAGCAGTGCCAGTCACGGCATTAATATAGTCTTCAATAGAAGTAAAATTCTGCAACTCATATCGATATAACTTTCGCTCTAACGCCAATTGTCTACCCATACCTTTGTCCTCGTACGCATTAGCTAATGTGCTCCATACCTCCTTAGCAGTCTTACAAGCACGTACTTGAGTGATCGCTCCGCCTTCTAGTGTAAGACACATTTTAGTTAACGCCTTCGTATCTCTAAGATTCCTCTGGCTAACAGATGTAGTGTCCCCAGCACTATAACCCTCAATTGCTGACCATAAGTCCTCATGCAGTAAATACATGCGCATCTTAAATTTCCATTGAGCATACCCATCCTTTCCATGCAAACTTTTAATGGTCATCAAGGAAGCTCCAGAACCAGCGTATGTAGAGTTCGCGGAATTCGCAGCATCACCGGACATTGAATTGGTATTATCACTGACGGACATAGTTACGCAATAATATTCTTCACTATTCTTTAATAATTACGTAAAAATAAACTATTACGTTTTATTTTTTATCTGCCCATAACCGATTTGTTGTAAATAGTTTATTTGAGTGACACAAATAAGACAAGTAATAGTCCAGGAAACGGGGCGGTCTGTTGTATGGAGACCCCCACATTGAATCCTCAGTCGATGAAACTTGGCAGGGTTTTAGTATTGGATGATCCAAAACTTACACAAAAATATCCACCAAAAAAAAAACCGGAAGTTAGGTATTTATACCTAAAAGTACAAAAAGCTTAATATTTTGAACTAAATAATATCTCGTTCCAATTTTTTTTTACCAAACTAATCAATAGCCGTATTATGAAATGCTCGATAAAAATCCAAAACTTTATTCAAACGAAACAATTTTTTTTAAAGAGGTTTTCTTTTTCTGTCCATAATTTCAACAAAAAAATTGCTCATATTTTTTTTTATTTTCACATGTCCTTAAAATGCAATTTAGCATAAGGTGTAAGAAAATCCACCAAAATGTGCATACAAAAATAAATTTATCTCACTTCAAACTAAAATTATTTATAACTCGGTATGGAAAATTTATCCATCCAATTTTTGGAGTTTATTGGAGTTTACTCCTTAAGAATCGATTTTCATATATAAGGCGCCCGGTATGAGAAAAATATGAGAGGTAAAATCTACTGATGAATGACCTCGTTACTTTTTTGGTTACTCGTTACCTATGGTGCGCACCTTTCTAATTTGGTTGTGACGTAAGAGTGAGACGTACATAGTGTATGCTGCAAGGCGACTATACCTATATGTTATTGGGCTTGTTTGTTTCTATCAGTGTCAATGTACTTATATTGCTGTTTTTGTTATACATATCAATATAGCTATTTATGCAACTGTATCGTAATGAAGGTCATTTTAATTCGAGTGCTGTTTTTTGATACGAGGCTTGCCGAGTATCAAAATAGGATAGTACGAGTAAACTCCAGTCGTGCGTCGGAGCTGACACACACAATTTTTTTTTTCTTTACTATAGTAGGTAGTCAAATTTATACTCAAATCCTAAATATCCAACAAAATATCCACGCAAACCACCCAATTAAACCGGACGTATGAAATCTAAACTATATTTACGCGATAATTGCCCGTTTTAACCTAGGAGACGCCTAAATCGGATGCCTAAATATTTAGGACATGCCTAGGGAGAAAAAACGTTTCACCAACCCTTAGGTGATGCCTAATAAACATGGGTAACTCTGAGTTACGCCGCTCAATTGAGTTAACTCACTTTACTGAGTTGGGTGCTCTGACTCCTTTTGCAAAAGAGTCATGGCGCACGACTCAGTGGTAGCGCAGCTTAGCGCTGCCGGGCGCTGTGCAATGTAGCAAGCGCTGAGTTACAAATTGAGCTGACTGCTGAGCGCTATAAAGAAAAGTACTCTGACTCTGTCTCTGTGGAGTCTGTGGTTTGGCTGGGCCGGGCGTCTGCGCTGGGTAGGTACTTTATTCGGACTCTGTGTCTTAATAAACATCTCAATTATGTTCATATTGTGAAGATCATTTTATTTTTTAGTAAAGATAAGAAAATATTTATTTATATTTACCTAGGCACTTACTTAAAAAGTATCATCAAGACTCAAGTCTTAGCCGGCACAATGCACCATATTTCTATTGATTTAGAGCTCAATTTCGATTCAATTCGATGCGATTCCAAATAAAAGCCGGTTGTCCTTGAAGTTTTGGCTATTGGGTCTGTTTTAGTATTTTGCTTTTGAATTTGACGCCAATGTGATCGAATACTAACTAAACGATCCGATGGATCGTATTTAAAGTTATAACTATTAGATTCTACTAGTTATAACTTTAAGTACGATCCATCGGATCGTTTGTAGAATAAACTGTAGGTATTTTCGAGACCCGCGTACTCGTAAGTCGTAGTGTAGGTAGGTAGGTGAGTACTATGTAGTATGTAATCCTACGACTTCGCAGTTCGCTCGCGCTGATTGATGATAGTTTCTTACTTAGGAACCTGTTCAAAATTGAAACGTGGCTAGGTACTAGGTAGGTGATGGGTTAGCGCCATCTATAAGCCAAAATCCAAATCTCTGGCCTCTTCTTAAATGGGCACATCCACATTGCACACTCGCGCAATACGCAATTACGTAGTATTACTGCGTAATTGCGTATTGCGCGAGTTACTGCGGCAGTAACATTTACCAACTGCCAACTAGCTGCCAACTCAGTAGGTACGCAGTACGCACTGAGTGACGAGTCACGAGTGTGCGCTGTGCGGCTATGCGCTATGCTGCTCGGTGCGCCATGGCGCAATATTGCGCTAACTCAGTGAGTTGACTCAGTGTTGGCTGAGTTAGAGTTACTGAGTCAGCGCACGAATTTTTGGTGAGTTACCCATGGTTAATGCCTAACCACGTTAGGCGCCACCTAAAGTTACGACACCGATTGGGCGGTGCGTAATGCTAGGCAACCCCTAAAAAGAGGTATAATGACAACATCTGCCGCTCAGCGCTCATAATGGTTATGTTTATATTGTATCATTTCGATTTTCGTGCTCATTGGTGTTTGCTATTATTGTCTTTTTAATTAAATTAACTTTTTATACGAGTACAGAAAATCTATTAGAATTTTTGGAGTTTTTAGATCTTATCAGCCGACATTGTGATAGGTACGATACTTTTTGTTATTTTAATATAAAATCTTACTATCGAATATCAATCAATCAAATCAAATAAATATTATAAATGCGAAAGTTTGGATGGATGTCTGGATGGATGTATGGATGGATGTATGGATGGATGTTTGTTACTCAATCACGCTCGAACGGCTGAACGGATCTGGATGAAATTTGACACAGAGATAGATTATAGTCTGGAATAACACAAAGGCTACTTTTTATCCCGGAAAACTTAGGAGTTCCCGCGGGAACCAAAAAACCTCAATCCACGCGGACGTAGTCGCGGGCATCAGCTAGTATAATAATATTATAAATGCGAAAGTTTGGATGGATGTATGGATGGATGGATGGATGTATGGATATTTGTTACTCAATCACGCTCCAACGGCTGAACGGATCTGGCTGAAATTTGGCACAGAGATAGGTAGATTATAGTCTGGAATAGCACATAGGCTACTTTTTATCCCGGAAAATTAAAGAGTTCCCGCGGGAACCAAAAATCCTCAACCCACGCGGACGAAGTCGCGGGCATCAGCTAGTTGCGAAATAAAAAAACCGAATTTTATTCAAAAGTTCGAAATATATACGTCGCAGACGCAGACTACAAATACAGACTATCTGTTAAACGTCAAACACACACAAAAACTGTCAGTTTTTGTACACTTCAGAACGCTTCAGAGTGTATTGACAACACGATACAAAAATTCATAGACAAGTTTAGGCAATTCATAGCTTAGGAGTTGCCTAGTGAAAATGGATTGGTGAAACGTTATGTATTGCCTAGGGATCTCCTTAGATTAGGCGTTACTTAACTAGGCGTTGCCTTGTTCGTTGTTAGTGAAAACGGGCGAATGTATCTTAATCCTTCATCTATTGGGTATAGTACCTATAGCGTGCGCGAGCGAAGCGAAATGTGAAAAAGTGAAATCACAATCATAATATTATTACTCCAGCGTGGATACTACAGGTGGATATGGTTGTCGTCACTTGTCAGCGCTTAAGCGCTTACTGTCTTCTTTAATGCTATATTGAACACTAGTGGTCCGCCCCGGCTTCGCACGGGTAGCACTAATCATCATAATAGTCCATACCCAATAATAGCCAGCTGGCACTGGGCAGCACATCAGGTTTTACATTAGAGCTGTGATATCTTCGCACTGCCGGCCGCCCCTATTTCTATCGCGCATTAACTCATTTGAATGTTATCTTTCCAAGATATCCAACTGAATTAAATGGTGTAAGGGGCGAATTTGGTTTATATTAAATACTTGAGTTGACCAACCATTTTATTTAGATAAGGATTAATACAATGTCAGGAAAAAACCACTTCGAAATGAAAGCTTTGTTTTAGACCAAATTTGAAAAATATTATTATTACCTACTATTTTATTAATCGTTAATTCCTTATCATAATAAATAATTTGAAAATCAAAAAAAATATTATTGTGAGACAACCTTTAAAGATAGATATATGCCATTGGCACCTTTTTTAGAACTTTTTCAGAGGAACAATTCCACCGTACATTGTTTTCGTGTAACTTTTACTATTTACGCAGCGCACGCCACGGAAGCTCTCACAGGGGACGATTTTTTCGACTTCATTCACATTATTGCAAACAAACAAATCTTTCCTCTTTATAATATTAGTTTAGATAAACAATATAGCATTGCAGAAGATAAATTCAACATTAATAATAACCACTAATTACCTTCAAGGTATATTTTCATGGTTTAATTAAGGGCCCATAAAAATTGTTTTATTTTTGAGCTTTGTTTAAATAAATATTTAAATGATTTCTTCTCATTACTTCTAGAATTTGAGAAAATTTATTAATTATATTTTGTTTAAGTTAGTATATTACACGCCAGAAATTGGCAAACTGCCTAAAGCCTTACTGTAAACATATTTGTAAACTTACTTAAACATGCATATCAAAAATTCGCGGAACCGGCAGGATCTGAATCTGCGTCTCTCTGGGAATCGCGCCCTGAGCGCCTTGACCGCTAGGCCACGGTTCACTTACCTACCAGTGCAAAAATTTGAGATATGCATCTGTAATCCAGTCTTCTAACGCGACTGTTTATGCCATCCAGTAGCGATACATTGCAGTATCGAAACTATTTTCATGGCTCATATTCGATGGAAGTCATTGAACGAGGAATGACATATTTTGCGTTAAACTAAATTTTATAATTTTATTACAGTGCTTCACACACTAGGATAGTTTCTAAACTTACTTAAACATGCATATCAAAAATTCGCGGAACCGGCAGGATCTGAACCTGCGTCTCTCTGGGAATCGCGCCCTGAGCGCCTTGACCGCTAGGCCACCCGTCGTGGGTAAAACGGAACCGTATCAAAATCTTGCATAGTTCTACACTTGTAGTATCTTCAATATTCGCCATATATTTTCTATGGAAAAATAAATTTCGCCATCTTGATTTTTTTTTCCTGTTCATCAAGTAGATCTTCAGGTCCTGATCATCTTTTGCCATTGAACCACTCTTCCATCTTTTATAATTTTGGAGATAGACACCAAATAAATTTGTATTGCAGCCATCTTAAATTCGCCATTTTGAATTTTGTTCAGCTCATTGTCTATTGGATGAAGTTCGAATGACATTTGGTCGAGCACCCCCCCCCCCCACCTACCTTCAATGCTTCGATCGGTTCATTTAGGCAAATCGGCCGCCACCTTGTTTTTCCCCCTACTCCCATCACGCACCCAAACATATATCCTATACATCAACTACCCCGTTTCGGTTCTGTGGCGCCGCGGTTTGGGGTCGTAAAATCAAAAATGTGAGAACACTACAGCTCGGCCGCCATCTTATTTTTCCAATTTTTACCACTTTTTCCATTGATCGTTTACTAACTTTTTAAAAAATTGCGAGTTGTAACGAAAACAAAACAAAACGGTTGGAAAACAAAAGAGTTGCAAGAATCACGTCGGCCGCCATCTTGTTTTTCCGAAATGTCATAATTTTTCTCTACTCCCATTATATAGTAGTATACTCCCACTCCCACCCCACATTTTATCGTTTTCTGTCTCTTTCAAGGAGAACAATTATGCCGGTGTGTTGGTAGTTTATGTTTGTTTTTTTTTCATGCATCCCCGAACACACCCCCTCTTTCTTCAATACCCTGGCCGTAGTCTTCACCCGTCTCCAAGAAACCACACTTCCATCTCTTATACTCTCCGAGATAGACACTGACGAAATTTGTATGGCAGCCATCTTGAATCCACCATTTTGGAGTTTTTTAAAACTCACCGCCAATTGGATGAGTTTTCCAGTGACATTTGTTCGAGCACTCCCCACCTATCTTCAATTCCTTGGCCGTGCTCTATACTCGTCTCCGAAATCCTCAATCATCAGTTGTCTCCATATTTTTCTTCAAGTTATATTTTCTGACTTCTATACGAAGCCATCAGTGAAAAAAATTTTTTTATACAGAATTTTACAGGAGGAAAGGAGAATGGGCAAAATGTCCCAAATGTTGTAGCACTTTGTGTTGTATATCAATAAATAGATATCACCTAGACCTAGAAGAACAATTTATTCTATGACGACGAAGCTGAATTATGCGTCAGAAAAAAATTATACGCTTCTAAAGTTCTTTAGTTATTATAAAAATGTTAGCGTTATTAATTATCGTATTTTATTATAGATATCGTATATTTAACTTAAGGTAATAATAAAATAATCTAAAAAAGGCATTTAAATAAACTAGCCATGTCGCCGCACCATACCACCACAGATACCATACTACACTACAGGAGTAAAAGAGTCTTTGAAAAAGCCGCCTCTGCCTTTCGGCATGAACCGGCGGGCGGCGGCCGTTTTGTGTCGGCTTAGGGAAGCGCGCCAGTGATTTGAGTAAACAAACTTATTATCTTTATGAACTTTTTAACTTATTATTCATTTCTTCATTCTTATGCAGACTTTGTTCTTGTGTTAACGTGTTTTAGTGCTTTGATTTCTATACTGACGACTTGGCTGTCTTTGGACATTGATTCTGTTAATACTTGTTACATAATATTTTGGCTATTCTAAACTGATTTTTGATTTCTGCAAGTGAATGGACTTTGGTGAATATGGAACAACATGGAGATCTATGTGTTACTTGTGGTAGAAGTGTGCGACGAGATAGGTCTCGACATGTTTTGACTCGAGATGAGCTAGAAACAAATCCTGGATTTGCTGAATATGTACTTCAACACATGAACTTGGATCAGGTTAGCCACTTTGCAAAACTTAATAAATCATTTAAAATGGTAGATAGGTTACTTTATAATTAATTAACGGACATAATTAAAGTAATATAGATACTAAGTGTTTATTTTTTTCTTCTAGGCAGTCGTATATGACCGTCAGATCTTATGTTACCGCTGCTTGGTGGCTGCTAGACGTCATGAAAACAATCAGGAGAATGTACAAATAAATGTTGCAGATCGACTACAGGAACAGGCTAATGCTCAATCTGTGATTTTACCAGACTATAAAAGACTATCAAACACATCGAACCGTTGTATGTTTATAGGATGCACTAATGGTGATCTATCAAGGGTTCCAAAGTATATAATTGTCAACTTACTGGTATATATGAAAATATTTGCGCCAAATAGTGTACGTGTTTGGCAATATCATTTATTATCTCACATTTGTTTTGACTTATCACTAGATGGTGACGATTTGTTGAGAACTGTCGAGTCTCTTTCAGTGGAGCAAATAAATGACATGCTTGAAAGTCAACGTGTAGCATATTTGAATAAAGAAGAATTAGATTTTGATTTGGTTGAAAATATAAATGCAAATGAATTACACTTTTGCACTGGTTTAACACTAGTGCAGTTCAATAATATTATTTTGGAAACACCCTCCTTACAGAGCGGAGTAATCGTCCAAAAACTGCACTTGGGATTTTATTAATGAAACTTCGTACAGTTGAACCTAATGAAAGACTTGCGAGTCGCTTATCAATGAGTCGGCGAACACTTGAACGCCATATGAATATAGCCCGCGAATGCCTTCTATCCGATTTTGTTCCACGACACCTTGGTATAGATCATATGAGCCGAGACCAAATCATAGCTCACAGCCTACACCTTTTTATTCCAGAAAAATACATATAGTTTGCACAAGTTCCGCAACCTGTTAAAGCCATTTCTAATAGTATGTCCAGATGGCTATATATTGGAAGTCTTCGGGCCTTACGCAGCTAGGTCCTCTGATGCAACAATATTGTCTGGCATTTGCAATCAGGAAGATGCACCATTGCATTATCTTCTCCATGAAGGAGATGTATTTATTTTAGATCGCGGGTTCAGGGATGCAATACCTGATATTGAAAGCTATATGAATCTCACATGCCGCCCTCCAAAGACCGCAACGCTACTCAACTTAGCACCGAACAAGCTAATAAGTCACGGCTTGTAACCATAGTACGTTGGGTAGTCGAGGTTATTAACGGACGTATCAAACGCGACTTCAAGTTATTCCGACAGGAATATTTTAATAAAGCCATGACCCATATGTTTACTGACATACGAATTGCGGCTGCTTTGCTTAACGCATTTAGAGAATCTTTAGCAGATATAGCTCAAGCAAGGAAGATTATTAATATTATTAATGAAAGAATAAATCAGCCGAATCGTCTTGGTGACTTTGTTATAGAAAATAATATAAACAGGCGAAGATCACAATTCCTACAAATAAATGCTGAAGCGTTAAATATTTTTTTTCCCATTTTAAGTGAAGAAGATTTAATAATGATTGCGCTAGGCACATACCAAATCAAACTAGCAAGATCGTATGTCGGTGAACATTTACGTGGCGGCATATATACAATAGAAGTGCCAAGAGATAAGTCCGAATCTATCGGCTTATGGAATTGATGCAAGTAATTGTCTATTATTAGTAATAATTTATTACGAGGGCTGATACATTCGCGAAATGCGTCAAGAAAAATATATTATTCATATATTATATTGGTAAATACCAATTCGAGAGGTAGAAACGCTTTGAAAGAACTATACTGTTCATGTTTAACAGGCACTCGTACGATAGGAACGTGTGCTCACATTATGAGTATTATTTGGTTTCTGGGATTTCAGAGGCACCATACCGAGTTTCAAAGCCCGGCACGTTTTTTGGACGATGTTATTGTCATAGACCGATTTGAATAATAAAAATAGTCTAATAAAAAAGATTTTTAAACATGATTATTGTTTCATTTCATAATTATATTCCTTTACCTCACCATGATAGGTACCTATATTAAAAAATAAAGTACTAGCATAGCAATAAAAATAAAGGTTTTGACAAAAATCGTACAAAAAAGCAGATTAATTAATCTAAATGGCATTTTTTTTATTATTTTCAAAATCATTTTTTTGTCCTTCGACATTACTTAGAGTAAAAAAACGTATTTATATGTAATCAGGGGAAAAAGAACAACACTTCACTATGTGCCATATGTTGCTACAAGGGTTGGGACAAACTCCATACAAATCTGCCCATTCTCCTTTTTGGGGAAAATCTCGAAAACTACCCCAAATTAACGAAATACTTTGAATATCAAGTACAGGCTCGCGTCGTCGTAGGCATATTATCTCTGTATCGTGACGTCACCACGCTTCTTCCCCTGATTGATTAAATACAAAATATTTCTTTCTAAAATATTTTTAGTTTTTATTGCGCTTGATTATTAAGTTGGATATTTTGATAGTTGATAGGAAAAAAAATATTGTTATTATATCAATAAAAAAAATGGACGTATTTTTTTTTCACTACGAATAAAAAGGTAACTTTCGAAAAGAATATAGACTGATGGAATATTTTGTGGATTTTCAACTTTAAGTTATTAAACGGCAATAAAAGGGCATTCCAGTGAAAAAGTTTGAATGAGCAATTTTCCGATGCAAGTAACATTAAAAAAACATATTTTTAGGGTTCCGTACCCAAAGGGTAAAAACGGGACCCTATTACTAAGACTCCGCTGTCTGTCTGTCTGTCTGTCTGTTTGTCTGTCTGTCTGTCTGTCTGTCTGTCTGTCTGTCTGTCTCCAGGCTGTATCTCATAGACCGTGATAGCTAGAAAGCTGAAATTTTCACAAATGATGTATTTCCGTTGCCGCTATAACAACAAATACTAAAAATTAAAAAAATATATATATTAAGGGGGGTCCCCATACAATAAACGTGTTTTTTTCGTATTTTTTTGCTCAATATTAAAAACGGTAACAGGTAGACGGTTCAAATTTTCACAGAATATTAACTTGTATATTACCTTTCAAAATAAATAATTAAATATCATTAAAGTAAATATTAAAGGGGGGCTCCCATACAACAAACGTAATTTTTTGATATTAACAGTAAACCTCTACAAACAAAGTTAGTTTTGCGGTTCATTAACAAAGGTAATTATACCTACTTCTTGAGTACGGAACCCTCGGTGCGCGAGTCCGACTCGCACTTGGCCGGTTTTTTTTTCAATATTTGGTTGTTTCAGCTTGGAGTGTTTGTTGGATATTTCTTATTTAGCTTCCATACTTTACATGAATGTTTCCAGTGAAGAAAGTTTTTTCGGAACATTTTTCTGCACCAAGATATTAAACATAAAAGAGTTTAGGTAAAAAAAAAATACTTCAGTTAAAAATTTTTGGTGGATATTTATAAATCACCTTTAATTCATGACACTTTATCATACTGTAAAGTTTCGTCATCTGAGGAATTGCTGTTGGGGTTGACTAGCTTCCTTTCCTGGACTATAAAGTGATATTCAAATAAAAAAGAACATAGAGTTCCTTCATACAGCCAGCACGATTAAACCTCAACAAGGGCGACTATAGGCACAAAACGTAGCGTCAGCACTCATGCTGCTAACGTTTTGTTTGTTTGTTTATTTGTTCATGCACTTTTTTGTAACCGTTTTCCTGGAAAACTACTGCACCGATTAATATGCGGTTTTTTGCATTAGATAAGTATAACTTCTGGCAAGGTTCTTAGATATGTTTTAGGCCCATAGACAACCAAGCTGAGCTGTAGTCTAATATTTAAATTTTTCAATATGTTACCATTTTTCTCAAAAAGTACTGGGCCAATTGAGATGCGGTTTTTTGCATTATAAATATATGTATAGTTCGTGAGAAGGTTCTTAGATATATTTAAGGACCATAGACAATCAAGCTGTGCTGTAGTCTATAATTTTAATTTTTCAATATGTTACCATTTTTCTCAAAAAGTACTGGGCCGATTGAGATGTGGTTTTTTGCATTAGATATGTATAGCTCGTGAGAAGGTTCTTAGATATATTTAAGGACCATAGGCAATCAAGCTGTGCTGTAGTCTATGATTTTAATTTTTCAATAAGTTACCATTTTTCTCAAAAAGTGCTGGGCTGATTGAGATGCGGTTTTTTGCATTAGATATATATAGTTTGTGAGAAGGTTCTTAGATATATTTAAGGACCATAGACAATCAAGCTGAGCTGTAGTCTATGATTTTAATTTTTCAATATGTTACCATTTTTCACAAACACTACTGTGTTGACTAAGATGCGGTTTTTTTGAATTTGATATATTTAGCTTGTACCTAGATGCTGCCCAGGATCTCATGATGGATACAGGAGGTGGTCATAGGAACTCCTTAAGTTCTCATTGTAAACCCGTCGTGCTTGGACTCTTTTGATTTGTCGAGAAATTAAAATTACAAATCTGAATTGCACCCGTGCTTAGCCGGGGCCAGACCGCTAGAATTCTATATATATAAAAATCAATTGCTGTTCGCTTGTCTCGCTAAAACTCGAAAACGGCTGGGCCGATTTAGCTGATTTTGGTTTTAAAATGTTTGTCGTAAGGTTTAAACGGTGAAACAATATGGAAAAATTGCGAGGAAGATAGGGCAGGACAACGTCTGCCAGGCCCACTAGTTAGTAAATAAATTGTGATAAAATTGATTGTTTTCAGTACTACATACAACCCATACAACAGACTGACCAATTCAATCTAGGAATCACAGACCTTAGTTTTCTCAATCTTCCTCTATGGCCAAAGACAATATATAACCAGTATAAGACTGTTCTCTTCATACATTAAATCAAAGCTCGCTAAATGCGCATTAAAGTCGCCGGTACCTTGTAGTTCTTCGCATTATCTGAGATGGCGTAACTGTGCAAGTTGAAAAATAATTAATAACGAACATAGCTATTGCCATCTAACGAGTAGTAGTTGAATCATCAACTCGATCAAACTTACCTAGTGCCATCTAACGTATAGTTATATATCCATGACAGCCTCGTTGGTATAGTGGTTAGCATGTTGGACTGCGACCATAGATTAATTATAATACAGGTTTATATATTGTCTTTGACTGCGACCGACGAGGTCCCGGGTTCGAGTCCCGGGTCGGGCCATAACAAGTATTGGGTTTTTCTGGCAAGAAATTCTCAATACTAGCCCGGAGTTAGGAAGTTGGCGGTGTTTCAACCCCGTGCCTCGGAGAGCACGTAAACGTGTCTAATTATATTTTTTTAAAATAAACAATCTTGATCACTTGTTTTTGTGTTTTTTTTAAGTATTTCTTATATATGTTAGTTATTCTTGTTTTTTGATTCTTTCACAAGTCAGCCCTTGACTGCGATTCAACCTGATGGTATTTGATGATGTAGCCTAAGATAGTAGTGGGCTAATAAGAAGGGGTATAACGGCTTGGTACTTATAATAAACCCCAAATCGATTTCTAGGTACGCTAAATCGCTTGGCAGCACTTGGCTTCGCCGGTAGGGTTATAGCTAGCCATGACCGAAGGCTCTAAGCAGATCAGAACTCATGTGCCTATAGTTCTGAAGTAGGTAGACTCTAGAGTAATGGTAAATTTAGTTTTTTTATCAAGTATTTCTTGAATAATGCACAATACCTACTGTAAATATTTTTTCTTGATTATTACCTAAGTACCTACCTAAATTATATCGCCATCAACCAGACTTCTATTCTAATTAGCTAGCTATAAATAAAATAAGTATCTAGGTATATTATATTTATTTATTTACATATTTCGGAACCCTGCATGTCGATAAATATATTATTATTAGCTAAATGGCTAAAGAATACCTAACAATTGCCAAACTTAACCTCAAAGATTAATCGTATAGCAGTAGAATCTCAGAGTCCAGAACAAGCGTAGGTCAGCAGTTAAGTAGCAGGATCTCGGAGTCCATTAGTCTTATCACGGTCACAAACAAAAAAAAAACCGGTTAAGTGCGAGTCGGACTCGCGCACCGAGGGTTCCGTACAAACATGTAGGTATATCCTATAAGTAAAAGTTATAGTATTTTTATTCAACTTATCTAATATTTTAATTTCAATTTAATACCTCTACGCGTTCATGCGGAAAGGGGAAGTAAGTTTAAAATTATTAAAAATATTTTTTTTTCTTATATGACTAGATGATGCCCGCGACTTCGTCCGCGTGGATTGATGTTTTTTTTTTATTCCCGCGGGAACTCTTGAACGCGGAAGCCTATGTCCTTCCCCGGGATGTAACCTATCTCTGTACCAAATTTCATCCAAATCGGTTGAACAGATGGGCCGTGAAAGCGTAGCAGACAGACAGACAGATAGACAGACAGACACACTTTCGCATTTATAATATTATAGTATGGAGTATGGATATAGTATGGAAGTATGGATGTAACTAAAAATTTATGCTTTTCGCAATTTTTCCTTTATCTGTGCTATAAGACGTTGCTTCGTACCAAATTTCAAGATTCTGGAACGAAGTGCCCTGTAGGATTTGATTCCCTTGCGAGTGTCGAAATTTGCAGCAAATAATAATAATAATAATAACTTTTTATTTCAGGCTTCAACACCCATAACTTGTTAGTAACAATCACTTAACCTATGTTAGTAAAAAAACAACATAAAATACCTAAACTAACCTACCCTACTCTCAAACCTAAGCCTCGACACATTTACAGGTCTCTTTGAGGCCTCCTCATGAGAATGTGTGCACCATTCCAGCGCCTCCAGAGGGGGCTGTCCAGCTTAGTAGCCAACGTACTGAGGAGGGTGTTGGTGCTGCTCACTAGCCTGCACATCATAGACGCAGCACGCTTGCGCACGATCGCGTAGAAATCATCCACGCGAGCGTCCGCGAACATGGCCGACGCGCTGCAGTGTCGAGGCCTCCTCAGCACCGCCCTCAGCACATTGTTATATTGAACACGCAGAGCATTGTAGGTCCGCTGCGTATAGTCTATACACAGACTGCACGTGTAGAAAGACGGCAAAGCAAAAACGGCTGTAGATCTTTTGATTGTGTTAGCTTAGAAGTTTGATTTTTTCACAGCTCCAAGGGACAGTAGACCTGAGTAGGTATTTGATATGAATTCCAGCTTGGTACCTACCTCCATGTGTTCCTGAGAAAAAGGGTCTTGACACACAGACGGACGGACAACAAAGTGATCCTAGGGTTCAGTTTTTTTCTTTTTGAGGTACGGAACCCTAATTATTAAAAATATTTTAATTAAATGATATAACTAAAAATTAATGCTTTTCGCAATTCTTCCTATATATCTGTGTTATAAGACGTTGCTTCGTACCAAGTTTCAAGATTCTAAGTTCACGGGAAGTACCCTGTAGGTTTTGATTCCCTCGCGAGTGCAAGAAAAATCGAAAATTTGCAGCATAAACGGCTGTATCTTTTGATTGTGTAGGCTTTTAAGTTTGATTTTTTTCACAGCTCGAAGGGACCGTAGACCTGATTGATATGAATTTCAGCTTGATACCTCCATACGTTCCTGAGAAAAAGGGTCTTGACACACAGACGGACGGACAACGAAGTGATCCTATAAGGGTTCCGTTTTTTCCTTTTGAGGTACGGAACCCTAAAAACACAAGAAACGCACAATTCACTGAGCCGGTACCATAGATCTTACTCTTACTAATATTATAAATGCGAAAGTTTAGATGGATGTATGGATGTTTGTTACTCAATCACGCCCCAACAGCATAACGTATCTGGCTGAAATTTGGCACAGAAATAGATTATAGTCTTGAATAGGTAGCACATAGGCTACTTTTAATCCCGGAAAATTAAAGAGTTCCCGCGGGAACAACAAAACCTCGATCCACGCATACGAAGTCGCGGGCATCAGCTAGTTAATTATAATACCAAGTACCAACCTGGTTTATAAGTATATCGTCTTTGGCCGGCACCAAAACAAGAGGAAAAAATTATTTTAGTGTATCGTCAGTTTGTGACGCCATCTATAGGAATGCAGCATAACTGCATGGTCCACTAGCTGATTATAACATAAGAATACACAGAACTTGTTTCAAATCGAATTACTTCGGCAAGTTAATTTTGTTAAAATTAATTGAATGTAAATTTGCTATTTGCTTAAGTGATTTTATCAAATTTTTGTATTTTGATAATTTTATATAAATAATTAATACAAACTGAACCAAGAAAATACGATATTTCACCGATTTTACTATAATCATTTGTCGAGCGAGCCTGGTAGCGCCACCTATCGATAGTATTAGCCTAGAAAATTTTTTATATGGGAGTTAGCAATCTATACTTGGTTTATAATTAATCTATGTCTATGGCTCTGAAGTTTGGACGATCCGAGTGTCAGAGAGGAAGAAGATTGACGCATTTGACATGTGGTGTGGCCGAAGGATACTCCGCATACCGTGGGCCGCTAAAATAACAAATATCTCTATCCTGAAGCAACTTCGTATTAGCAAAAGACTGTCAACCACTTGATAACAAAATATTCTGGGTTTTTTTGGTCACATTTCCCGACGCCAACCTAGTTATCTGGATAAACTCGTAGTCGTAGGAAAGGTGGAGGGGGCAAAAGACCGCGCGGCCGATCACCTGGTCTGGTGGTTTTTATGTTTTGTGTAGCAATAAAGAATTTATCTATCTATCTATCTATCTATCTATCTTGTCGCTGGTCTGAACAGGTCAAGTCGCTCACGGGCCTTCCGCTTACTACTGCGATGCGAAAAGCCGAGGACAGGGCGGAGTGGAGGGTTATCGTGACGAGCGTCATGAGGTCACTTGAGTGCGAACACGACCTTCAGCAGTGAAGAATGCGACCGAGAAGAAGACTATTTACAGGCTCTAGGTATAATTTAGTAACATTATGGTCCACAAAAATCAAAACACACACGATCTATATTAATATCTTTATTTGACATTGTCTAGGCATACAAAAAGAAGTACTTACATTGCTTTGTGTAGATGTAACTTTTCTGTCACTTTAAGAATCATGTCCTTATGCGAACAAAGGAATCGGTGATAGTCTAGCTGTTTAGACAGCCGACCTCCTATAGGGGTCGCGGGATCGATTCCCGGACATGCACCTCTAATTTTAAGAAATGTGATATTTCAAATGGTACAACAATTAAAACTTACGGTACCATTCAATTAGATTTAAATTTAGGATTAAGGCGTCCATTTCGGTGGAATTTTGTTGTAGCTGATATCGGACTACCAATAATTGGTTCTGACTTCCTAAGCCATTACAACTTGTTACCGGATTGCCGGAATAGCCGTTTTATAGATGGGAACACAAAACTAACCGTCTGTGCGGTTATAGCAGATACGGAGGAAACTAGCATGCTGATGTACTGGCTGGGTTCCCGGACATAACACGACCTCCGGGATTACCTAAATTTGTAAAGCACACCACTGTGCATTACATAAAAACCACAGAGGGAAGTCCGGTCTCGTGCAGGCCGCGTCGTTTGGCGCCTCATAAGCTCATTGCTGCGAAAAAGGATAGATAGATAGATAGATAGATAAATACTTTATTGCACACATGAAAGAAAAAGAATACAGAGTAAAATTAACTATAACTAGGTATGCAAAGGCGGCCTTATTGCTTACTGAGCAATCTCTACCAGGCAACCTTTGGTGAGAGGATTGAGCGAGATGTGTAGGGTAGTGTGGCACAATAAAATACACGTTATTATTATTAGTTGAGTAAATAATATAAACATACTAGACAAAATATATATTTATACATTACATATAATTAAAATAAGTAAATATAGATAGCAATATATATTATACATAAACATAAATAAATAGTACATACATAATGCATACATAATTAACACATACCTATTATATAAATAATATTACATAAGCATAGTAATGAATTACGATAGAAATAATATAATTATTTAGTTATTATGGCACAACTTGGTTAAGGAAATATTCTTTGAGACTTTTTTTAAAAATAGTTAAGGATTTGGAGTCTCTAATATTTTTGGGTAAAGAATTCCATAACTGCACAGCATACACCGTGTAAGATTTGCTGTAAAATTTTGTACGATGGCTAGGAGTTTTGAGTTTATTATCCATGGTAGAACGCAGCTGCATATGGCGATCAACAGCACCGAGAAAGTTGAAACGTTCTTTAAGATAGCTGGGAGTATGAGGAGCATATAGGATAGAGAAAAGTAAAGAAAGAACATGAAAATTTCGTCGCAACCTAACTGGAAGCCACTTGAGACGAGCACGATACGCACTAACATGATCAAATTTCCTCAATCCATAGATGAATCGAATACACATGTTCTGTAAGCGCTCAAGCTTGTTTAGTAACTCCTCAGTGAGATCCGTGTAACTGCTATCGGCATAGTCCAGTATAGGTAAAAGGAGTGTTTCAGCTAAGGATATCTTAGTTTTGACTGGAAGGAGATTCTTCCAGCGTTTTAGAGAACCGATAGCAGCAAAGAGACGTCGGCTGACGTGGTTAACTTGCGGTACCCAGGAGAAGGAGGAGTCAATAATCAAGCCGAGGTTCTTAACAGTGTCACTAAAGGGCAAGATCGTCTTATCCAGCACAATTGGTTCTATGAAGTTAACATCAACCTTACGGGTTTGTGCTGGGTTGCCGATAATGATAACCTGTGATTTACTAGCGTTAATATTGAGGCCATACGACTTACTCCAAGAGCTTACATTACATAAATCTGAATTAATTTTACTTATTCCAGCTGTAATTTGATCTGCAGGTACAGTAGTATATATTTGCAGATCATCGGCGTAAAGGTGGAAGGGAGAGGAGAGGAAATTGGAAATTGTATTAATAAAAATAGCGAAGAGTAAAGGTGACAGGACACCCCCTTGTGGAACGCCAGCCTGAACATAAGAAAAGGAGGAGGACTCATTGTTAACACGGACACATTGCCCACGATTCCATAAGTATGAACGAAACCAGCTGACTACTTCCTGCGATATATTATTAGACTTCAGAATGGCTAACATTAAATCAAAGTCAACGGTGTTGAAAGCGTTACTAAAGTCCAACAGAACAATAATTGTAACGAGCTGGTTATCAAGCCCATATCGTATGTCGTCGCAGATCTTTGTGAGTGCGGTGACAGTGCTGTGTCCTGGTCGAAAACCTGACTGAAGAGGATTAAGGAGGTTATTATAAGATAGGTAGATACGAAGTTGAGAGGAGACTATTCGTTCAGCGACTTTGGATAAAAAGGGTAAGATGGAAATAGGTCGAAAGTGAGAAAATGACGAAGGAATAGCAGTTTTAGGGACGGGTATAACAAATGCTGAGCGCCACACATTAGGAAAGGTACTAGTTGACAAGGAGTAATTAAAAATATGACAAATAATTGGGGTCACTCTTTCTAAAGCCAATAGCACCATTTTTCGGCTTATGCCATCACTCCCAATTGCATCGGATTTAATTGCAAGAATGTGTTTTTCAACTTCATTCAGCGTAACTGATTTAAACTTAAAGGGAGGGAAATTATGGGTACCCGATGCACCTATACAGGCTATGGTGTTGGCTTTAGTTAAGCTATCCATCAGAGTCACGGTAGTGAAATGATTATTAAGATGATCTAAGTTGACGTTCTTGATGGTTTGATTTCGCTGCTTGCCAATACCTAGCGAGGCCAGAAACTTCCATGTTTTTACAGGATTGCCAGGAGTTTGAGAGCATGTTGCAATGTGGCACTGCACGCCCCACAAAAAGTTCATGGGCTTCTCCCCTGCATTTAACAACCAAAAAGGATAACACCTGGCGTCCATGCGGCGATTATCGCTCCCTGAGCGCCATGACTATACCAGACAGGTACCCGGTGAGGCATATTAACGATTTCGCCAATTGTCTCACTGGTGCAACAGTTTTTAGCACTATAGACTTAGTTAAGGCGTATCACCAAATACCAGTTCATGAGGATGACATACAGAAGACAGTCATCATTACCCCGTTTGGCCTTTTCGAGTTTCCATTCATGACCTATGGTCTGCGCAATGCGGGTCAAACTTTTCAGAGATTTATCGATGAGGTCACACGGGGTCTCGATTTCTGTTTTCTATACATTGATGACGTATTAATTTTCTCCCCAGATGTTGAAAGCCACAAGGAACATCTTCGTATTCTTTATAAAAGATTTCAAGAGTACGGAGTGGTAATTTAACTCATCCAAGTGTGTTCTGGGAGCAAAAGACGTACTGTTTCTCGGTTATGTCATGTAGTGTGGTAGAACACACTACCCAATTTCTGTGGCAAGGTTACCCACCTTGACCCATATCTATACCAAAGTCGCGCTCTCTTTACTTTATGGTATGCAGTATAATCTGTGAGCAGATTATATCTAATCCATAAAAACTAGGAACCCCATTTAGGAGATACCAACCTCAAACCCTCAGCCTATCTCGCTCACACGTGGGAGATGATTGGGCGACTGTCTCGCTCCAAACAGAAGGGCCACAACACGGACAAGGAATGCGGGTGGGGAAGCTCTTCTAGTTCGGCTCTCGGACGCGCGCACACGCAGCTTGCGCGATGTCGCAACGCGAGTGGAAGACCTGAAGCGTTTTCCAAAAAATGGCTGTCTAGTCCAGCCGTGTGTTTTTCCCTCTTTCTCCTTGATCCAATGTGATCAGCTAAACATCCTCCTTTCCGAGGATTCATTCGGATGTAATTCGCGTCACCAAAGATGGCGAATTACCCCGGCATAATATTTTTCTCTTTTTCCTCGTTTCTACGAGTTTATCTTAATTTCCCCTTTTTCCTAAAGTCGCGCGAAGAAGCTTCCGTCCGACTCTGATTCTAAAATCTAGTTTTAACGTGAACGGATCATGCATCCGATCCTCAAGATTAGTTTACTTTGAAAGTTCTTTCCGCCATGTTGAAAGAACACATTCACCTAATAGTGGAAAGTTTTTGGACATTATATTTCATTGATGTCTAGTAGTAGTAGTAGTAGTAGTATAAGTCTTTATTGCATCTTAACACATAGGTACAAAATTATGCATACAATACAGAAGACAGGAAACTGTGGTAATGCGCAAAGGCGGCCTTATCACTAAAGTGATCTTTTAAAGGCAACCCTAGTTTTAATAAGTGCGCCCCAAGTCCAATCCAGTGAATGAGCGGGAAGTGTTATTGTTCCCGTCCAGTGCAGTGATTCAGAAAGTTCGTTCAGTGTACCGCCAAGGCCTTCCGCCTTTGTTCCTGCATTCCGTCAGGCCAGGCTGGGGCCTGGTTAGCTGCCAGGCGCCATCCCTTCGGCCGGATGGTTCATCGGGTCGCCTGCCATGGGCCCAAGTTGCTCGTCGCGCTGACGAGCGCGACGAGACTCCGTCTCCATGCGTATGCGTATTCTTCGAACGGACAATACCGCGTAGTAACGTAAGTGTAGCTTTAATATACTATCTGTATTAGTCTTAAGGACCTCTTTGTGGAACCGCCATTAAACGGTCTATTTTGGTAATCACATTAGTCCTCATTTATGACTAAAACCCCTCCAACTCGTTCGCCGTGATCAGAGACTTCGTGAGATTCGCACGAACGGCCTTGTAACAAAAGTTCGTTGCTTCAACTGGCTGAGACATCTCCGGCAGTCCTGAACAAGCTGGTGAGTATAAAGCGTAAGTATCTACACACACACGCCAGCTTGTCCTCATCTCACTCTCAACCAAACTCCAACTCTTTCTCTTTTATACACGACAGTCATCAATGCTCAAGGCACCCGTCCCCCTCAGGAACGTGTCCAAAATTTACTGGATTTTCCACCACCTGAAACAGTGCAGGCCATGAGGAGGTTCCTTGGCATGTTAAACTTTTATCGCAGGTTTATCCCTCATGCTGCATGGTTTCAGGCACCATTAATTGACGCTCTTGTTTCTACTAACAGCAAAGGTGCAAAACCATTTCCATGGACACCTGAGCTGTTAAAACAATTTAAAGAGTGTAAGAAAAATCTGTGCGATGCAACACTCCTACAACATCCTGTAGATGATACTGATGCGTCTAGTATACACATTGGTTCCTGCTTACAACAGCAATTTAATGGAGAATGGGTTCCTCTCGCTTTCTTTAGCAAGAAACTCACTCCTAACCGGTCAGAATGGTCAGCCTACTATAGGGAACTTTTGGCGGTGTACGAAAGTGTACAGCATTTCCGTCATATCCTCGAGGTTCAGCATTGCACAATCTACACAGATCATAAGCCGTTGTTGTACGCTTTCGTCCAACGTCGAGAGAAACTCCCTCCCGCGCAACTTAACCAGTTATCTTTTATCAGTCAGTTTACTACTGATATTAGATATACTAAAGGTGAGGACAACGTAGTAGCTGACGTCTTTTCACGAATTGATACCATCAGCCTTGAGCAAGAGTATGAAGCTCTTGCCAAAGCTCAGGAAGCTGACCAAGAGCTGCAACAACTTTTGCGCTCAAATTCATCCAGCCTTTGACAATTGACAAATTGACAAATGTCAAAGTACCTGGCACGGATATAACTTTGGTTTGCGATAAATCAACTGGCAAATTTCGTCCTTATGTCCCACCTAATTCCCGTCGTATGGTATTTTCTAAATTGCACAACTTGAGCCATCCAGGTGCGAGAGCGACTGTTCGCCTCCTGTCTGATCGATATGTTTGGCCATCAGTGAATAAGGCCTGTCGAGAGTGGTCTAGCTCTTGCGGTGCTTGCCAGCGAAGTAGTGTCAAGACACAATTCTGCTCCGCTGGGCAATTTCGATACGCCGACTGGGCGATTTTTGCATGTCCACATGGACATAGTGGGACCTTTACCTGTCTCTGACGACTATCGATACCGTCTTACGGCAATTGATAGAGTAACCCGGTGGTCGGAAGTCTGGCCTATGCGAACTACTACCGCGGAGGAAGTTGCCCCTACGTTCACGCGTGAGTGGGTATCCCGTTTTGGCGTGCCTTCGGTCATTACAACAGATCGAGGAACTCAGTTTGAGTCCGATTTGTTTCGCCGATTAATGCACAGTTTCGCCACCAAGCGGGTTCGAACCACGGCTTATCACCCTGCCGCTATAGCATGATAGAACGCGTGCACCGGCAGTTAAAAGCCTCTTTAATGTGCCATGGTAATTCATGGACGAAAGCTCTTCCCTTGGTCCTTTTAGGAATGCGTTCAGCTTTTAAAGCAGATCTTAAAGCTATTGCTGCAGAGCTGGTATACGGAGAGACACTCCGTCTTCCAGGAGAGATTGTGGTTGCAGTTCCAGAACCACCCGGTTCTCAGGATTTAGCCGATTTTGTTTCGCAATTGCGACAGCACATGTCGATCGTTCGACCGGTGCCAGCATCGCGGCATTCTCAACCGAAGTCTTTTCTGTTCAAGAACCTAGATGAGTCTTCACATGTACTTTTAAGAGATGACGCTGTGCGTCGTCCATTACAGCCTCCATATACAGGTCCTTACAAAGTCCTGCAAAAAGCCACGGACAAGAAAACGGTCACTAGACTTTAAAGGTAAACCAGTCGTAGTTACTATGGACCGAGTAAAGCCGTAATTCCAAGAGGAAATACCCGCAACAGATTGACCGTCACCGGAAATACCGGCAGAATGTCCGGTACCGACATCGGTACCTGCATTACCAAGAAAGGAAGTTAGGATTCCTGATACAGATTACAAGACCCGTTCAGGTCGTATACGGTGCGTTTCGCAAAGCCGTTTGATTTGAAAATAATTGTATTACTTACTTTAGTATTTTATTATTTTGTACCTATTCTTCTCGGTGGGGGGGTGGTGTGGCGACTGCGTTTGGCTCAGATCGCAGTCGCCACTGTCAAGTGTCAACTAAAATTGACAACTATTGGCGCGAAAGCGCGCGCTCTTCTGTACTCACTGTCACTTTGATCGACTAACTACCTATTGTATTCTTATTGTACTAAAACTTATTATTAGTGAATACACAAGTACTTAACGGAGCTACCAGAGTTATTATTGGACCCTCGGGTCCGCCGCCAAAATGGTTTTAGTTAATAATGTAACTGCCATACCGCAGGTTAGCCCGCTACCATCTTAGACTGCATCATTACACACCACCAGGTGAGATCGCAGTCTAGGGCTAACTTGTAGTGGAATAAGAAAATAAAAAAAGGTGAGATCCGAAAGGGCTATTTAACTTGTAGTTGGAATAAAAAAAATCTAATATGTAATGGGAAATACATTATTAGGTAAGTAATAAGTTTTTTCTGGGTTTATTTGCTGAATTCCCCACTGATTAGAGTGCCAAATGTCAAATTGTGTAAGGCCTTAGTCAAAAAGCATTTAATAACTTAATGACATCTCGGTTCTGAATGTTGTAATAGCGTGTGGGGCGGCGTTTTTTAGGTTAAGAGTAGCTTGTCTGGAGCAAACTGAAAATCAGCGCTGGGTATTTCTGCCAATTCCCAGCGCATAGCTGAGTTTAAGACCAATTGTGTCAACAAACTTGTAGTGTGTAGTTGATAGCAAAACATTAATTAGTGACCTGTAAACATTTATTTCTCAAACATTCTTGGAAATTTGAGCATTATTTTGACAACCTTCTTCGAGATAAATCGAACTTGCTGTAATAGCCAAATGCATGCGAGCAGGGGCCGGGTACAGTTGTATGAAAATCCATATCTGTCATGTTTTAGCGTCCAAATAAATTACATAGTAAATTCATATCTTTCGTGTTATTTAAAAATGGAACGATCATTTACTCCGAAACATGGCAAACAAGGAGGTAGCTTATCAAAGGTTTTATTTAAATTTCGAAGTAGCTTGCAAATATAAATCTGTTTATTGAAGAAAAAAAAAATGAACATTTGAACGCGGGAAAAATTACATATAATCACACAAATTGTAGCGTTGCATAAAAACCTAGTCATTCCATTTTTTTAATACTTCTACTTAGAATGTGGTTCGAAAATCTTTTTAGCGACTGAGAAGTAAGCTACGAGAGGATCCGGCCGCTGCGACGTGAGACAGTAGGTATCCGAAAAATTCTTTCCAAAAAACCGACTTCCAAAGCCACTGTAAAAAATAATTTTGATTTCTACACACTATGTTGATTTGGGTCTCTACATTAATTAGAATAGCAAAACTGTATAAAGTTGTAAAACTACAGGTAGAATGATGGTAGATAGTAATCACTACATATTAGTTATTATAAAATAAAGTCTCCCTGCCACAGAATAATAACTAGTACTAGGTATCCCTGCCGAGTCTGTCTGTTTGTCTGCCTAAACGCGTAAACTCAAAAACTACCGAACCGATTTGCATACGTTTTATTTTCACCATTGGATGGAATGATTCAAGAGGAAGATTTATATGTTATGTGTATATTTCATTAATGTTTCTAATTGCTTTAAGATATTTAAAAAAATGTATGGTGGAATTGTTCCTCTTTTATAGCGCCTTGCCTTGCCTGCTTGCATTCCCTTGTGCGGCGGGGAACATGAAAAGGGAATGCAAGCAGACTGCCATAGAATGCCTGCAGACCCTTTACGAGACGGTCCTCTCACTCTCGGACTCTAGATCAAGGCACAAACATAATCTAGAGAAAGAGAGTCACCGCCACGCCCAAGAGATAGTGAGAATAGAACGGGCGCATAACAAGCTGCTGGTGGGAACACTAACGGATATCAACACTAAATTGTCATCAACACAAGAGACTCTGTGTGGCAACCGGGAGGAGACCCAGGCTATAGTCTAAGGCGCTGGTTTTAAGCACCAGTCCGAAAGGGCGTGGGTACGAATGCCACCGCTGTCAAATTCTTTTTATATTTTTTTTTGTACTGTGTTGTTGTCCTTATATTATATTATATTTTGTTATTAATTTAAAATTAATGTTTAATTATTATTGTGTCAGGTAATTAATTACTTTGATGATCAAATCTCGTGGCTTTAACTTACCTACATACGTAGTTGGCTAGGGTACGAGACCCAGGAGCCATACAGACAGATTAAAAAAATTAACAAAAATATGGAAAAATTAATTTCAGAGGTGGCTCGACTCAGGCCAACAACAAAATCAGTTGACTTGTAGCACCTAATCGACAAACACGAACAGACGACCCATCAAATACGGACAATATCAACACAGGCAGACGAACTAAGGAGAACAACAGACAAAGTGATTGCAGCCCAGGAAAGGATCCTGACCACCCAAACGGAAAATCAGAGCGAAACGGTACAGCCGCAGGACCGGGAGGAAAGCGTGAACAGAGGCCTGGAGGAGGTAAAAGAGGCCATTTCAAGAGCCGAAAAAACTATATGTCAAACTATAACCAGCCAACCAAAACCCCAGGTCACTGCAACACAACTCCCACAAGACATAGCGGAACACCTACAGCCAATAACGGAGCGCTTAGAGGCTGTGTCCTCGGAACTCAGAACCATTCGAGAAGCAAGGAACAAAACTCCGCCCCCCACGATCAGCATAGGGGCAGAGGTTGCAGCGGCGGAGCAGCCTATAGGACCTGGACCTGCGGCGAAACCTACTTATGCACAGGTGGCCCAGAAACCCCACACCCCCCGACCGAACCACACACTTATTGTCACGTCGACAGATCCCCAGAAAACCGGGGAAAACGTAATTTCAAATATCAGGACGGCCCTAGATTTACAAAATACTGGGGCCAAAATAGACAGAGTTCAGAAGGGAAGGAACCAAAAGATAATCCTGAGCTGTAACTCTAAAGAGGACCTGGAGAAAGTGCACAATAAAATAAAAACAGACGACGGCCTGAAAGCAGAGGTGCCCAAGGTCAACAACCCCCCTAGCAAAGGTGAGAGATGTCCTCTCTTACCACACGGATGCGGAGATCGAGGGCTATATCCGCTCTCAAAACAGACATCTCATGGCAGATCTTAAAGATAAAGATGTCTTGGTCAGGGTACGGTACCGGAAGAAGGCCAGGAACCCATTGGAATCACACGTGGTACTGGAACTCTCACCTGAGGTACACAAACGCCTCATAGAGGCGGGTAAAGTATACATCGACCTCCAGCGCAGACCGATTGAGGACCAATCTACTTTGGTGCAGTGCACCAAATGCCTCGGGTTTGGGCAAACCAAAGCCATATGCAGGGAGGCAGACCACCTCTTAAAAGAGGCCATTTCAAGAGCCGAAAAAACTATATGTCAAACTATAACCAGCCAACCAAAACCCCAGGTCACTGCAACACAACTCCCACAAGACATAGCGGAACACCTACAGCCAATAACGGAGCGCCTAGAGGCTGTGTCCTCGGAACTCAGAACCATTCGAGAAGCAAGGAACAAAACTCCGCCCCCCACGATCAGCATAGGGGCAGAGATTGCAGCGGCGGAGCAGCCTATAGGACCTGGACCTGCGGCGAAACCTACTTATGCACAGGTGGCCCAGAAACCCCACACCCCCCGACCGAACCACACACTTATTGTCACGTCGACAGATCCCCAGAAAACCGGGAAAACGTAATTTCAAATATCAGGACGGCCCTAGATTTACAAAATACTGGGGCCAAAATAGACAGAGTTCAGAAGGGAAGGAACCAAAAGATAATCCTGAGCTGTAACTCTAAAGAGGACCTGGAGAAAGTGCACAATAAAATAAAAACAGACAACGGCCTGAAGGCAGAGGTGCCCAAGGTCAACAACCCCCCTAGCAAAGGTGAGAGATGTCCTCTCTTACCACACGGATGCGGAGATCGAGGGCTATATCCGCTCTCAAAACAGACATCTCATGGCAGATCTTAAAGATAAAGATGTCTTGGTCAGGGTACGGTACCGGAAGAAGGCCAGGAACCCATTGGAATCACACGTGGTACTGGAACTCTCACCTGAGGTACACAAACGCCTCATAGAGGCGGGTAAAGTATACATCGACCTCCAGCGCAGACCGATTGAGGACCAATCTACTTTGGTGCAGTGCACCAAATGCCTCGGGTTTGGGCAAACCAAAGCCATATGCAGGGAGGCAGACCACCTCTGCAGCCACTGTGGAGAGGCGCACTTCTGGGAGGAGTGCTCAAGCCGAGCCCAAGGAAGGCCTCCCCGCTGTAAAAACTGCAAGCGGACTAAAAACAACACAAACAACTGTGACCACAACGCGTTCAGTATGGAGTGTTCGGAGAAGCAGAAATGGGACTCGATAGCGAGGTCCCGGATCACTTACCTCTGCTAAGGGCACCCAAACAGATACCAGCTCATCAAAACATATGCGCGCACCAACTGGGCAAATCAAGATCATTCAGGCTAATCTACAACGCTCGAAACTAGTGACAGCAGAGCTGCTAGAGGCGGCACAGAGGAGAGGGATTTCAGAGGCCCCAGTCCAGGAACCATACGTGGGAAGGACGGGGTCAATGAAGCAGTACCCCGGCACCAAAGTCATCCAGTGCACTCTGAACCGCCAAAAGCCAGTGAAGGCGGCAGTAATAGTCTTCGGTGACCAGTTGGAGGTCATACACGACCCCCAGCTGGTGACCGAAACGGAGACAGCCGTCCTAATCGTGGCGGGCCAGCTGAAACTAGGAGCAGTCTCCATCTACTATGAGGGTGACCAGGAAATGGGACCTTACCTGGAACGCACGCAGTCAGTCAGGGGAGCTGAGTACACTGCCTTCTTGAACAGCATGGATCTCCACATTCTAAACACCGGAAGTACCCCAACATTCGAGACACAAAGAGAGGCTCGGCTGTGTACAAGCATAGTCGACGTCACTGCGTGTAACGAATCACTGCTGGGGAGGATACAAAATTGGAGGGTGGATCGAGGCGTCACAACATCGGACCATATCGCTATCACCTTTACTTTGCAGCTGGAGACGACCTTAGCTCCACTAAAGTCGTCAACAACGCGGAGGTACAACACCAAAAAGGCTCGCTGGTCCGATTTCGCCACCCACCTAAAGAACTCCTTAGTGAAGGAAAACATCACGACTGAATCAATCGATAAAGTCGATACTCCGGAAGAATTGGAGAACCTAATCGCCAAGTACGTTAACATCATTCAGGAGGCATATGACCAAGCTATCCCTGTGATGGGCTCACGGACAGGCAACCCGAGACCGCCATGGTGGTCTGAAGAGCTCGGTAAAATGAAAAAGGAAGTTTTAAGGAGGAAAAGACGCATAAAGAACGCTGCCCCTGGGCGTCGTCAAGAGGTGGTAGACCATTACCTAGAAGAAAAAGCCAAATACAACGAAATGGCTAACGACGCCCAGACTGAGATTTGGAAAGAGTTCTGCTCTAAACAGGAGAAAGAGAGTATGTGGGACGGCGTTTACAGGGTCATCAGAAGAACAGCCAAAAGATACGACGACACGCTGTTGAGGGATTCCAAGGGTAAAACGCTCAGCCCAGAAGGCTCAGCTGAACTCTTGGCAAACACCTTTTACCCAGATGACTCTGTAACATCGGACACGCCGTACCACAGACAACTCAGGAAAATGACGAAGGGTGACAACAATCATGTGCGGGAAAGTCTGTCAGAGGATGATCCGCCGTTCACAAAGGCAGAACTGAACGCAGTACTGAGGGCACTAGATCCCAAAAAAGCCCCAGGCCCTGACGCACTAACCTCAGACATCTGCACAAAAGCCATCCATTGCGGAACCGAAGAGTTCATAGGGATAGCCAACAAGTGTCTGTCCCTACCTCACTTCCCGAAGCAATGGAAAGTAGCCCATGTCGTCATACTCCGGAAACCCGGAAAAGACGACTATACTCACCCAAAGTCGTACCGGCCAATCGGCCTGCTATAGATTCTTGCCAAAATTGTCGAGAAGATGGTGGGCCGACTCCAATGGCGAATTCTCCCAACACTCAACAGGGTACAATACGGCTTCATGCCACCGCGGAGCACCGAGGAAGCCCTCTATGACCTGGTGAACCACGTGAGATCCGTAATAGAGCAGAAGAAGATCGCTCTCATGGTCTCGCTGGACATAGAGGGGGCCTTCGATAACGCGTGGTGGCCAGCCCTCAAACACCAACTCATAAGCAGGAAATGCCCAAAAAACCTATATGCGATGACATGTTCATACCTCGAAGACCGTAAGATCAAGGTCAACTATGCCCGAGCTGAGCACGAGAGGAAAACCACGAAAGGATGCGTCCAAGGATCCATCGGAGGACCGACTTTCTGGAACATCGTTCTGGACTCATTGCTCACTCAGCTCACCGAAAACGAGGTATACTGTCAAGCATTCGCGGACGACGTAGTTCTGGTATTCTCGGGACACAAGATTGAGGAGTTGGAACAGACCGCAAATGACACCTTAGCGGAAGTGGTGGAGTGGGGGATGCGCAACAAGCTAAACTTCGCTGCACACAAGACCAGTGCAATGATGCTGACGAGGAAGCTTAAATGCGCAATCCCGGACTGTTACATGTCCAACAACAAAATTCAACTTGTGGACCAAATGAAACTGTTGAACCTCATCATTCATAAAAAATTAACCTTTCAAACGCACGTCGCCACTATATGTAAGAAAACTGCGGACAGCTGGCGGCTGCGCGCTGCGCTGCGCGGCCAAAGTAACATGGGGCCTAAACAGGGAAATTATCAGAACTATCTATGTCGCAGTGATAGAGCCTATCGTGCTGTACGCTTCAAGCGTCTGGTACCCGGCAACAGAATTCCAGATGATCAGGGATCTGTTGGACACGATACAAAGGGGATACGCACAAAAGATCTGTAAAGCGTACCGCACGGTCTCTCTCACATCGGCACTCGTTCTATCAGGGTTGCTCCCACTCGATTTAAGAATCCAGGAAGCCGCAAACCTGTACCTAGCAAAGAAACACAAATCCAGGGACTATCTTCCGCCAGGAAGGGAGCTGGAAAAATGGGTGCACTACCTAGACCAACCGCATCCATCAACGATCAAACCAATCCAGTATGAGCTCCTAGAGAAACTGGACCCCGAAACCATAGACCTCCACCAAATAACCGGACCTCAGATCTACACAGATGGCAGCAAGATCGAGGGCAAGGTAGGAGCTGCCCTAACATGGTGGGAGGAAGGTAAAGAGACCAGTTACTACACTTTGAAGCTAAACCCTGCGTGCATGGTCTTCCAGGCGGAACTATATGCGCTGTACAGGGCAATACAACAAGTAAAGCAGAGCGGTCAACCAGTAGCCAACATTATGAGCGACTCAAAATCCCTCACTTGAGTTACTAGAAAACCCAAAGCTGGTACACCACGTAGCAAAAGCGTTAAGGGAAAGTCTGGGCGACCTAACCGCAGATAGGAAGAGGGTGCGGCAGAGTTAGTTTGGTCTAAAATCAAACTAAAACCTAGGCACACAATATAAGTAGAAATTGGTCTTACAACCTTTCGCTTACCAGAGCTGCAACAATTATTCTCATCCTAATCGGCCATTACAATGCTTTTAAAGCGCACTATCGCGCCCCCAACGGCAGCTCGCGGCGTTACAATAGCCGACTCGCCCCGATTGGTGGAACGATATCGCGGGTAAACAATTGAAACTCTTATTATTAACAAATCACTTAACTACAGTGTTAAATGAGCCCAACTAGTCTCTTAAATTATTAAAACAAATCATTGTTAGATTTACGAGTAATTAAACAGCAAAATCTTTGCATAATAATAAATAGGAAACTAACTAGTACATGCGGCCAAGACTTTTAAATCTATAAACTCCTCTTTAAATCTCACGATGTTAGAAACAATTAATAAACTTTAACAATAAATTGCTAATATTATAATAAAACTAATCAGATCGGGTTGCGAGTTCGACGCCCTTCTGGCTTCTCCCCCGACATATATAATATTTATTTCAGTTCTGTGCCTTCGGCTTGACCTATCGGAGATTACCTATCTTGCCTAACAATACTCACATGCCTTCTACTTACGAACGTCGTCTCTGAATCCGATGCGAGAGCGGAGGTGGCGCAGGGGCGGCCTGCGCTCGCGGTGACGAGGCGGCGCGCGGCGGCAAGGGGAGCGGGCGGAGCTCCGCTGTGCTTTCCTCAGTACGCTATTATTTGACTTAGCATACGCACGTGTTTTCTAGTTACGGAAGTAATAACGTTGTTGTAACGTTCGTTAAAAGTGGCTTACTAAAGGATTGTCGTTACTGACTGGTAAGTCTTTATTTAATTGTCTTTGTATCTTTATGTTTAGGTGCGGGTGTTTATATTACGCTTTGGCACAGACAGTTCGCGATCGCAACTGTTGCCCTTGTTTGTCGGACATTCCATCCACAAACGGTCTTTAACATCTGGCCCTGGTTTTTTCTTGGAATTCCCAACGCCGTCAGCCATTCAGCTACGGGCGGAGGGGCCAGATAAGGGCCGCATGCTCGCATGCTCGTAATTGTGCCGCCTGTTTTTTTTTTTTTTTTGAGACGTACGGCTCAAATATTGGGAGGCGCGGCTCAAATATTGGACGGCGCGGCTCGAATGTTGGACGGCGCGGCTCAGAAATTGGGCAGCGCGGCCCGGATATTCGGCGGCGCGCTGCCTGGAGCGTGTCAAGATACTGGCTCAAGAACATCTCCCTGAGGGGATGGACCCAATGGGAAGTCTCGGGCGCGTCTAAACAACAGATTTTTGGTGATAAAATTGAACCGAACGTGCTCAACAAGCTTGTTTTTGCCTTGCCTACGGTGGGTCTTGCTCGAGCTTTCAACCCTGAGGCTGATCATCTCTCCGAGAAAGGGTACCGAGAGATGAGGTACAAGCTTCTGGATTGGGCCTTTACACGGGCGCCGATATTGGGACCACCAGCCGTCGCCAATCGAGTCAGGGGATCAGCATTAAACACTGAGTTGTTTAAACAGTCCGTTGAGGTATTACGACCTCTCTTGCATACACGCGCGGAGGCCGATAAGATTTTGTCGGGAAACCTGTCTGCATCGGAAGAGACCAGTCGTAGACGAAGGAGTTGTTCCTTAGCCACGGAAGGATCAAAGACAAAAAAGAGAAGAACTTCTCCGTCACCCTCAACTTCACAAGATTATAGGATAGACGCACTGGAGAGGAAGATGGAGGATATGTTTTCAGCCTTATTAGAAAAGTTTGAGGCGCGACCGACTTCGGAGCCAGATTCTGACAAGGAAAATGACTATGAGGAGTCAGAAGATTCTTCGAACTCAGATGGTGACTGTTCCTGGAGAGCGCCGACTTTAGATCCATAGCTTGATATTTCTTGCCAGGACTTGGTTGGGGAACTGGAGTTTGCACCCAGAGTAAAAGAGGCTGTTCCACTTATCCCAGAACCGAATCCAGATATTAAACGTGAGGGTGCCAGAGATTAAATAGTGATGGCTGGAGCAGAATCCGGTACAAGGAGGTCGAGAAACATCTGCACGCATCCCCAGTTTTCAGTGCACTGAAGGTGAACGTAGAGCTTGGAGGTCTTCTTAGTCAGCCGTCCCCGTGGCTGACCAAGCAGGAGGGAATGTTAGGTACAATTTCTCATGGACTGCTTTTACAAAGAAAAGCTCTTGCAGAGGGATTAAATGCTATCGTCAGGAAATGTCCTGGTGCAGGAGAGGAGTTAAGAATGCTCTTATCGCAGGATTCGCAATTCAAAGTGATATCGGACAATCTTCTGCAATATGTGTGCGCCCATCGGGCAGAGACGATTGAGTTGAGACGGAAAGTGTTTCGAGGCCGTAATGAAATTCTAAATGGGGCGTTACACAATATTAACCCTTCATCGACTCATTTGTTTGAAGAAAAATTGCTCAACAGCTTCATAAAAGATAATGGGGGCTTGGCTCAAGTTTTTCCTACGAATAAGTTTGCAGAAAAAAGAGACAGGACACGGGAGACATTTCGTAAGCCGGGTTTACCCATGGCATCGACGAGAGGGAAGCAGCAGGCCGGGCGCTCGCGTTCCGCAACAGCACGCGCAAATCCTTCGGGCCGTCACGTTCCCTCCAGCCGGCCAATGGGGAACTCCAAATATGCCAACAGGAATCACGGTCAATCCGGGAAGGACAAAAGGTCTCACAAGAGACGCAAGTATTGACAGCTTCCGCGGGGGACAGTTGAGCGCGTGCATACCATAATGGCTCAAGTTAGAAGTGCCAAAAAGTGTTCTGAAGATAATTTCAGGATACACAATTCCCTTTGTGATGAAACCGCCTTCCGTTCCTCTCCACGAAAATTTAGAAAGATTCGAGACAAAGACTTCACACTTGATGACCACAGAGCTGAACAGTCTACTAGCATCTGGTGTGGTAGAAAGGTCCAACACGACAACGGGGTTCTTGTCGCGTCTGTTCCTTATTCCAAAGGCAAACGGAAGTCTGAGGCAGATATTCGATCTCCGTCGGCTAAATTTTTATCTCGAACCAAAAAAGTTTCGCCTAATAAACCAAACTCAAATTCCCAATTTTCTGCAGGAAGGCGACTACTTAGGGAAGTTGGATATCAGTCAGGCCTATTTTCATATCCCAATAAAGGAAAGTCATCGCAGGTATCTCTCCTTCGCTTACGGAAAAGAATTGTTTCAGATGACATGTCTCCCGTTTGGCCTATCCAGCGCTCCATCAGCCTTTTCCCGCGTCAGCAAATGGATTGCAAGCGTCTTGCGAGAGAAAGGGCTCAGAGTTCTGGTCTACCTAGACGACTTTCTGTTCGCTCACCAGGATCCAGACGATCTAGAGAGGCAGTTGCTCTTCGCAGTGGATCTCCTCCAGAGTCTAGGCTGGTGTGTAAACTTGGAAAAATCGGTTATGAAGGCGACAAGACGGATAGAGTTTCTAGGGATCATCTGGGATACAGATCTAAATCAGAAAATTCTTCCGACTGTGAAGGTAGATCGACTACTTATGGACTTACAGGGAGTTCTGAGAGAAGAATCGTGGACTTGGCAAACGGGCTCGGCTCTCATAGGCAGGATAGGTTTCGCATCTCTCGTTACTCCGCTGGGCCGAATGTATTCCAGGAATCTTCAGAGAGCCGCTCGAAAGCTGTCTCAAGATCAGCCAAACCAGAGGGTCGTGATTTCTTCGCAGGCTCTCGACGATTGTCGCTGGTGGGTCCAAAATGTGGCAGTCGCGGGAGTAATTTTTGTACCGGAGCCGGAGATATTTTTATCAACGGATGCCTCCGACGAGGGTTGGGGCGTTCAACTCGGCGATTATCTCCTCTCGGGGGTATGGACGAAAGACCAGACAAAATGGCATATAAACAGAAAAGAGCTTTTTACTGTTCACATAGCTCTCAACGAGTTTCAGAATGTGGTTCGCGGTCGGTCGGTAATGGTTCAGTCCGACAACAAAACGGTAGTTTCGTATTTGCGAAACCAGGGTGGCACGAGGTCACTGGTTCTCCTGGAGGCGACGAAAGCAATATTACTCCTTGCGGCGAGTCTGAGCGTAACCATCCACAGTTTCTATCTACCGGGTCGCTACAATTCCATAGCAGATTGTCTGTCGAGGGGAAAGAGTTTTCCAGAATGGCATCTGAGCGAGGAGATCAGGGGACAAATTTTTCAAAAGTGGGGTATACCTCAAATCGATTTGTTTGCCACGAGTCGGTCGAAGGTAGTTCCACAATATGTGTCGATAGAAGCGTTCGATCCTCAAGCGCTGTTCATCAATGCGTTCAGCCGTCCTTGGCACTATCGGCTAGCTTGGGTCTTTCCTCCACCTCCCTTAATACCCAGGGTACTACAACATCTCAACAAATCATCGGGGACGTTCCTTGTAGTGGTTCCGCGTTGGGAGGCAGTTTTTTGGAGAAGCGACCTGAAACGCAGAGCTCTGGAAGCTCCATTTCAGATTTTCAACATAGGCGAGAACTTGATCGATCTATCTACCAATCAACCGCTTCCGAAGGCAAAAAATCTGAATTTAGAGGTTTGGAAGGTACGGGGTGGATTGATTTAGTGGAAGGCTTAGACCCTGATGACGTAGATTTGGTTCAATCAGCTTGGCGCGATTCAACTTGGCGTACTTACCAATCGGCTTGGAAGCAATGGGGCTCGTGGTGCAAACAAAATGGGATAATACCGAATAGACCTCGACCCCAGCAGGTGGCTGCTTACCTAGGTTACCTTTGCCGTGTTAGGAAGTTGGCTCCTCCCACAATTTTGGTTCACAAGTCAGTTATCGTGACGCTAGCCAATCCTACTCAAGAAAAACAACTTGCGAGTCATCCTTTAATAGCCGCTATGGTTAAGGCGATTAATATTAGAAGATGTTCTTCATTGTCATTAAAGCCACATATTTGGAATGTCGGAGACCTGATACAGTGGTTAAAATCGCACATTCCGAATAGAGATAGCATCTTTCAGGTTTCTCGACATGTAGCTTTGCTTCTTTTGTTAGCATTGTGATCAGCATTGTGAAAGGACAGAATCTTCTGTAACGTTTTGGCCTAAGTTTGGTTCCAAGACTGATAACGTCTATGGTCGCCAATCGGGTTGGCAGTTGACCTGCTCAGGCGACTCGGATTTAAGTCTGGTAAAGTGGGTCAATTGCTTGATTGACGTGTCGGAAGTCAGAAGAAAAGCACGAAGTGGTTTACATAGTTTGTTTATTACTACTCGGGGTGAGGTGAAAGCGGCCTCGAGAGTGGTCATTGCTGGTTGGCTGAAAGGGCCGTTTGAGGAGTTAGGCATTCGCTGCGGTCCTGGCTCGATTAGATCTGCAGTGGCTTCCAATAATTTTCAGCATAATGTGCCCCTGGATTGCATACTTAAGAGAGGGAACTGGAGAGGTTCGGAAAACTTTTTTAAACATTATTGCAAGCCGGTAGATAAACCGCGAATGGTGAATGTAAATGTCTTGAATGACTCTTTTACAGCAGTTTAATTCCATCTGTGGGATTGGTTTTTTGTTTATTTATTTTTTGTGGAATGTAGTGCTTAAATGAGTACCTATTAAGTTGTTGCTGAATTTTTTTGAGTTATGTTAACTTTTGATCTCAATGATAGTCATTCTAGATTTATTTAAAGTTCTTTACACCTCGTAAAGAACTAGGACCAAATATAATATTATAATATTTTATTAGAATGTAAGACTGACAGGTGTAATGTTAAATTTATGAGTGTGTTCATAAAAACCTCTGTCTATCGAGTAGCTTTGTAACTGCTTAGTAATTCTGATAATAAAGACCTAGTTTCTTAATCTCTGCAATAGCTTGTTTCATTGCTGTACGTTTTAAAAGTAACTTCTTTGGTGATGACTTATTGTCACAGTACGCTTTAAGGCGCCGGCAGACAACAAACACTTCTCCGATAGGTCAAGCCGAAGGCACAGAACTGAAATAGCACCGTTTTCCACCCCGAAGGGAAGAAAACGATTATTTCAGGTCTTGCCGAGGCTTGACCTGAGTAAGGCCTTGCCGGCTTTCGGAGATAGATACTGAGGAAAGCACAGCGGAGCTCCGCCCGCTCCCCTTGCCGCCGCGCGCCGCCTCGTCACCGCGAGCGCAGGCCGCCCCTGCGCCACCTCCGCTCTCGCATCGGATTCAGAGACGACGTTCGTAAGTAGAAGGCATGTGAGTATTGTTAGGTAAGATAGGTAATCTCCGATAGGTCAAGCCTCGGCAAGACCTGAAATAATCGTTTTCTTCCCTTCGGGGTGGAAAACGGTGCTATTTTCATTACTCATACACGGAAAGTAGGTCTGAAGTTGCCTGAGAAGCGGGTTGAAAGTAATACTTTTCAGCCCTAGGGAGAATCGTTTTCAACTGACAGCGGTCAAATAATTAAAAAAAACTAGTTGTCACATTTTTATTGGAGTTTAAATGAAACACGACATACCCGAGTGCATCCATAGACAAGAAGAAAGATAGACTTTATTCATAAAGTAAAGACAACTGATAGACATTCATAGACAATCATAGACAATACTTGACTATTAAAAAGCTAAATGCATAGCCCGCCGGCTAGGCCAAAGAAAAAAAAGGTGGGAAAGTGGCAAGCGGCAATCCGATCTTCATTTGTTTTTCGAGTTGTAGAGTTTTGTTTAGGCTTCTGTTTAACAGTGATTTTTATTGACACAATGAGTTCATCTGATTCAGATATGGATTTAACGCCTGATTTTGTGAGAGAAGAGGCTCAAGCAGTAGTGGAAAACCTTTTACCACCTAAATCAAAACAAAGATACCTAAAATCATACGACGATTTTATGAAATGGCGCGCTGAGAAAAAAGTGAAATCGTTATCAGAAAACGTTTTGCTAATATATTTCAACGAATTATCAAAGACTTATAAACCTTCAACATTATGGAGCGTGTATTCTATGTTAAAGACAACATTAAGTACTAAACACAACGTCCATTTAAAGGATTTTGAGAGACTCACATCATTTCTCAAAAGACAGTCTGATGGGTTTAAATCGAAAAAATCCAAAGTTTTCACTTCTCAAGAGGTAGAAACCTTCTTAAACAAAGCGCCTGATGAAATATACCTAGTAATGAAGGTAAGTTAATCTTTTTATTGTTTACGCACATAAGTAATTTGTATCAAATTGTAACTTTCTATACATATTTTATTTATCTCGTCTCAACCCCTTTTTATGTCCCACTGCTGGGCACGGGTCGACTCCTCTCAGAATGAGAGGGATTTGGCCATAGCCCACCACGCTGGCCAAGTGCGGGTTGGTGGGCTTCGCACACCCTAAGAACACTTATGTGAACTCTCAGGCATGCAGGTTTCCTCACGATGTTTTCCTTCACCGCAAGTAATATTTGAGTTTTCGAAAACGCACATAACTTCGAAAAGTCAGAGGTGCGTGCCCGGGATTCGAACCCGTGACCTCCTGATGAGAGGCAGAGGACTGAACCACTAGGCTATCACTGTTCTCATATATTTATACATCTATTAGAGAAATATTTTTTTTTGCAGGTAGTGTTAATATTGGCAATAAGTGGCGCTTGCAGAAGTATCGAGCTAGTAAATATGAAGGTTGATGACATTGAAAAAAAAGGTGATATAATATTGGTGAATTTACGTGGCACTAAAACCAAAGTTGACCGAACCTTCGTCATTAAAAAAGAATTTGTAAATATAATAGAAAAATACCAAAAGTTACGACCAAGTGGTATAGAAACGAACCGTTTTTTCATAAACTATCATAAAGGGAAGTGTCTTCGGCAAGTAATTGACAAATCAAAAGATTATCGGGTGGAATCCAACAATATAACTGTAACAGCTGAAGAAAAGACACCAATACCAATGTCGCCAACATTCACCCAAGAATCCCTGGATACTGTAGAAACTCAAGTTTCCCAGAAAATATCAAATATCAATATACCCGGCAAAAACCTTTCACTAACTATTACTAATTGTTCTAATTTTAACATAAACTTTAAATAAATATCTCACCAAAGTTGTTGATTTATGTAAAATAAAGTTCACTCAATTTTCTTTAGCTAATTTCTATTTTTATTTTGACTTTCCTTATATTCGTAATGAAAAGCACAGTGTTTACCTCGGGATAAAGACTTTCATCCCTAGGGTAACAATGTACTATTATTAATATTATGTTTCAGTACACCCCTCCCGCTTTCTTTTGAAAGTTTCCTCTGGAAGAGATCGCTGTTTAAGCAATAAGGCCGCCTGTTGTGCCGCATCCATTAATATGTTTGTTTTTGTCATTTAATTTGTTTGTGTACAATAAAGTATATTTTACTTTACTTTACTTTACTTACCTATTTAAAGCTTGCAAGTAGATCCAAACATACACAAGACAAGTAACACACAAAGTGTAATATAAAAAAATGGTTAATTATGGGATGGATCCTCAATAAAACATTACCTACAAAGGTATGAGGTAATCCAAAGTAAAGAAAATCAAACCACAATGGACAGTCTATACTCGAGAAGTGAAGAAACTTTTGCCAAAAGTATAATACTTTTCATTTTTCATATTCGGAAAGTAGTATTGTTTTGATCTGATTATTGGGTGGAAAATGCTGCATCCCTCCATAGGGAGGGAAAAACTCATACAAATTACTTCCCACTTATGGGCCGGAATGAACTTTCAAAATAGAACTGCTGTCAGCTGTAAAGAGTTTTTATGTAAAAAAAAACTACTAAAAAGAAATGCTGCGGCCATGTGACTTTCTAAACGGCCAGTGTGAACTTAGCGCAAACTTCTTTGAGCGGAATAAACAGCAACAATAATTACGCGGTGAGTTCCATATTTAAAATTTAAAAAGTCGACATAAATTGGCGGGATACTAATTTCTGTTAAGTATTTGTGACGGAATTCAAATAAATAGCTAATAGGTACCTAATCTTAGATTTGGATATTAAAAATGAGTTCAAGCGATTCTGAAATGTTGACACCAGATTCGATTAGAGACGAAGCAAATAGTGTTATTGAAAATATTTTGCCAGAAATATCAAAAGAAAGATATATAAACACATACAATAATTTTATGAAGTGGCGAGCAGAGAAGAATATAAGATCGTTTTCCGAAAGTGTATTTCTTACATATTTTAATAGACTGTGTAGTAAACTACAGCCTTCTACGCTATGGAGCCGATATTCAATGCTCAAAAGTACACTTAGTGTAAAACATAATGTAAATTTGAAAGAATTTCATAATTTAACATCATTTTTGAAAAGACAGTCTCAGGGGTTCAAGAGTAAGAAATCTAAGGTTTTCACCTCTCATGAAGTGGAAACTTTTTTAAATGATGCTCCTGACGAGACATATTTGGCAGTGAAGGTAAGTTTACCTAAGTATTCATGGATTTATTCTAAAAATGAACGTATTTATTACATAAATACTAAAAAATTACATGATTTTCACAGGTGGTATTGATACTCGGTATAAGCGGCGCTTGCAGAAGCAGTGAACTCACAAATTTGACAATTAAGGACATTGAAAGTCAAGGCCAATTATTACTAGTAAAACTGACTAAAACAAAAACAAATATTGAGCGCTCGTTTGTAGTACAAGAAGAGTTTACACAAATAGTAAAGAAATATCAAAAAATGAGACCTAGTGATGTAAAAACGGACCGTTTTTTTCTCAACTATCAGAAGGGAAAATGCTATAAACAAGTGATCGGTAAAAATAAAATCTCAGGTATGCCGAAGCAGATAGCAACATATTTGAATTTACCAAACTGTGAGCAGTATACCGGACATTGTTATAGACGAACGTCAGCAACATTTTTAGCCAATTCAGGGGCAAACATGACAACGTTAAAACGACATGGAGGCTGGAAATCCAGCACAGTCGCCGAAGGCTACATTGAGGATTCAGTCCAAAATAAAATTAAAATTTCAACCAAATTAGCTGAAACTATAAAAATACGCCCCAATTCGCCTCAGCCGACAACTTCCAGGGAGTATCCGCCATGTAATCCATCGTCTGATGAAATACCACAGTCTCCTACTTTTACAGATATCCAGAACAGCCAAATTTGTCATAATATATCAAACAGTATAAACATTCCAAACAAAAATGTTACTTTCAATTTCACGAATTGTCCTAATTTCACAATTAATTTTAAATAGGTACATACTACTAATATTATTATATATTATCAATAAATAGTTTAGATAAACAACTAGTTTTATTTTCCTCATATTCGAAATGAAAAGTAGAGTGTATAACTCGGGCAAAAGAATCAATTCCTACTCGGACTATAGCCGCCCTCGCTACGCTCGGGCGTCTAAATACCTCGGGAAATGATTCTTTCGACCCTCGGTTAACAATCTACTATTCCGTGCCTCTCGCTCGCTTCGCTTGATCGTCGCCCTGTCGCATGTCACCAGCGTGGTGCTCACCGCTCCTAGAATTCCAGCCACCCTGAGACCTTAATTCCTCCTTCGAGCGCTGAGGATACTGAGGGATATAGAGCACGAGAGGAACCTCCTGGACCTTGGCTTTGCAAAGTGTATATATACCACATACTCGGCGAACTTTGGGAACTGCCGAGGGAACGGGAGTGGCTGTGCGACGAGTGTGGAAGACCCCTTTATACCATCGAGAAAACAAACATTTGAAACGTATCAGTGAATGTGTGTGGTAAATATTGTGGAAAAATACAGCTAGAAGTTTGGTTAGGTTTCTATATATATTGCATTAGAAAGTAGAGCTCCCATGCCGATTGCAGCATGCAAAATTTTCGTATGTTTCACCAACACTAAATGTTCGGGGAAAATGGGTCACCTAATTTTAAAATAATATCACTATCACTACAGCCTATTAACGTCCCACTGCTGGGCACAGGCCTCCACTCTCATAGGAGAGCGGGAATTAGAGCTTAGACCCACCACGCTGCTCCAATGCGGGTTGGCGGGCTTTAACGACTATTATCATGTTAGTGATAATAACCGGGACCGACGGCTTAACGTGCTCTCCGAGGCACGGGGGTGAAACACCGCCATCTTCCAACTCCGGGCTGGCACTGAGAATTTCTTAATTGAAAACCCAATACCTAACTTGTAAGCCCGACCGGGAATCGAACCCAGGACCTCGTGATCCGCAGTCGACTATGCTAACCGCTCGACCAACGAGGCAGTTAATTAAAATTAATTAAAATAAATCTGTAAAACGAACAAAAGCAAAGGGTTCCCAAAAAAGAAAATATGGCTTCAACATCACAAATGGATGTGGACACAGAAAACAAACTTAAAGAAAGAGACGATGAAATAGAGAAAATCTTTCAAATATGTGATTTGATAATTAAGATGTTAGGTGCTGAAAATGCTAAAATGATTGAAAATGATTTGAACTCAGGTAAAATAGATATAGATGTATGCGACGAAATTGCAGGGGTGCTCATGAGTACATTTACTTGCCTCCGAAAAGAAGCTAATGATCCAGCGGGTCACACAAGATATAGAGCTTTCACAGCCAAAATAGTAGGCGTAGAGGTATCTATTGGAGGTATAGTTGATGAAATAAAGAAACGTAAGATAGAATTAAATTTCCCAATAGCCACACCAATAGTAGAGCCGCTGACCTCATTCAAGTCATCGTTTGATGAAGTGCGAACAGGAGTGACTAGATTCAAAGTAAGAGAGAGCATAGCGAAGAAAACATCAAAAAGGGATGCCTCAGGTAAAATATTGAGTCAAAAAGACAAAACAAAGGAGCAAACACATAATATCTCACAATATGGAATCAACAATCATCATGTTCCGTTACTACAGGGAATTACCTTCGCTCCTGAAAGGAGAACCGGAGTCATAAGAAGCTTAGGGCCGTTGGCACAAGCCATAATGTTAGTTCTGGAAGACAAATACTTTAATAAACTCCAATCCGCTATGATGAACAGCTTACAGATGCTCCCAATGGCAGGTGAAATAATAAATTGTTTGAAAGAGGCTCGAAGCCCTGGAAGTGCAGCTGGGATTTTGAAAGAACTAGGGGACATCCTCATAATGAGCACTGCCAGATCTACACAGAAATTTTATTTTCCTCTCTTATTTTATCGTTTGCTATGGGCTCATAAGCCAAATACATCTTCCTGGAGTTTCTCTGGTTCAAATATGCTAAAATATAGTAATGATGTTATGGAAAACAAATTAGTGGTTTTCCGAATGCGAAGTGGAGGAGATAAAATAAAAACAGCACAGACTGTGTTTCATGCTATCTTTGGAACATATCTTGACGACTTAGATGTTTGTGAACAAATAACATTGAACAGCGGCAGATGGTTTCAAAGGAAAGACATGTTTTGACACAACGACTCTGTTTTTGCTAAAAGAGGAAATGCTCCAAAAATAGAATTTGCTCCAATCAGATTTAAGTACATTTCCAAAATGGCACAAGCGCTGCAGACAAAGAGTTTAGGTAATGTGGATCCGGTTGACACCTGTAGGCCATCATTTTCTGGGGCAAGAAAGCGCAACTTTACAAACGACTTTGCATCCTATTTACATACAGGAAAGTCTATAGGTGGCTTTGCGGCGGTGGCTGTAGATCACGTCGGCGGCGGCGGTAGTAGATCACGTCGGCGGCGGCTGTAGATCACGTCGGGGTCACCAATATAGGGGTCAGCAGCCGCCGCCGACGTGATCTACTGTTATTATGATGTGGCGTTACCTCCTTGCTAGCTGGCAACGCACACAAGCTACGCGTTCGGAATTCGAACTTGCTTTTGGAACGTTTTTGGATTCGGAACGTCCTGCGCGCAGGAGTTGGGCTGTAGCAACAGACACCATTCTATTGCTGGACGTCCAGCGCAACGCATCTTTTGATATATTTCTATTGTACAGTTTTACATAATCTATATTGTATCATATTAATATACATATAAACGTGGATCAAGTTTATTATTTCCACATTACATAGGCGGTCAACACCACCCTATATTGGTGACTCTATATTGCTGACCCCTATAAGTCCTCACATTTTAAAATACAAATACCATTAAATACAAAGTAGAATCCGTTTATTATGACTCCGCCTATATTGACCAACCGCCTATTATGACGTAATTACACAACGAAGTTTGGTTTTCATATAAAACTCTTTGTAACAAAGTCGGATATAATGACTTCGCTTACAGTGACATGTCGCTTATTATGACCCATTTTTAATAAATTTTGTCCGTTTATAGTGACTGACATGACACACCTTCGGCAATGTACGTTGATTCCCGACGACGTTCGGCACGGCAGTGACTTGTTTTTAACCCCCGACGCAAAAAGAGAGGGGTGTTATAAGTTTAACGTGTCTGTCTGTGTATCTGTGTATCTGTCTCTGGTATCGTAGCTCCCAAACGGATGAACCGATTTTCATTTAGTATTTTTTGTGTCATAGATAATTTTATCACGAGTGTTCTTAGCCATGTTTCATGAAAATCTGTTCATCCGTCTGAAAGTCATCAGCTTTTTTCTAGTCGGGGGTTTTTTTTAATTTGTAATTTATTTGTTTGGAATCTCAGTGAGTAATTGATAGTTGAACGTCACACATTGTTTTTAGTGATATCCTATGTAAAAAAAAATGTCGTCTCAACGTCGTAAAGCATTTACAATTGAGGAGAAAGGCGCAACAATATGCAGATTAGAAAATTAGATGATGAAAGTCGAAGAAGAACCATTACCTACCGCAGAAGAGGCATTAAGTAAAGGCTACAGAATTATTATCACGATTTGTTCATAGCAATATTGAAAATGATAATTTGACCATGGCAATATCTTCTATACACCATAGTATTAGAGACTGTTATTACAATATAATTAAAAAACAAAAGCAGACAAAAATTACAGATGTCTTAATTTATTTAATCGTATGGCAATTGATTTATAATAAGCGTTTTATAATAAACTAAGTATTATATTAAATTTTAAATTCATATGTCAATTTTCAATGTCAAATTATTATTATTATTGGTCAATTAAGTACTATTATATGTCAATGTCCAAATTCTCCAGCCAAGTGACAAAATCAGGAGGGAGGTCAAAAAGGTCTTGCGGCGGTCCTTGATAAGAATGTGTGGGGCAGCGTCGAATTATATGTTCCATTGTTTGATCCTCCTCACCACAGCCACATTGAGCGGAAGGTTTCCACCCCCACTTGTGCAATAGGTAGTTGCAGCGGCCATGCCCTGTTCTCAGCCTGTTTAGACGGCACCACAACTTACGAGGCAGGTGGAAACCATTCGGTTTTGCTGTAGGGTCGGGTATGTGCGTTGTTAAGTCTCCAAATTACCTCCATTCCTCTCTCCAGCTCTCATCCAGGTTAAAAAGTCTCATCTGATGGGCATCAGAGTATACGGCACGACGGGATTTAAGCCGTTCTGGAAGGGGGTTGCAGAAGGTCTTGTGAACATGGAGTTGAGGGTTTGAGTTGATTTTATCGACTTCCCTCCTAAACGCATGTTTCCTTCGTAGGTGTGGGGGTGCAATATGCGACAGTACCGGGAGCCATTGGCGTGGCGTAGACTTGATGGTACCTGAGATGCAGCGCATAGTGTCATTCAGTCTTGAGTCTACCTTATGTACGTGAGCACTGTTCATCCACACTGGGGCACAGTACTCCGCAGCGGAGAAAGCAAGCGCAATGCCAGAGGTCCGCAGGCAGTCCGCAGATGCTCCCCAAGTTGTCCCACACAGCTTATGCACAGTGTTATTTCGTGACCCGACCTTCAGGGCTACTTTGTGAAGGTGTTCTTTGTATGTTAAAGATCTGTCAAGAGTAACCCCAAGATACTTTGGGAAAGCGTTATATCGTAACATTTCACCACTAAAGAACACCTTTGGCTGATATCTAGCTAGTTGGTTGTTTAGATGAAAGCAACATACCTCAGTTTTGCTCGCACTAGGGATTAGTCGCCAGGATCTAAAATAATTCGCAAGGACTTCAAGGTCATTTGTTAGGATCTCTTCTGCAGTTTGGAAATTCTTGCTTTGGGCTACTAGTGCGATATCATCAGCGTAGATGAACTTTATAGCTGTTGTAGCTGGTAGGTCGTGGATGTAAATGTTAAATAGTGTTGGAGCCAGCACTGAACCCTGTGGTAGGCCATTTTTAAGTTTTTTCCTTTTGCTCTTGCAGTCCCCTAAGAAAACTTCAAATTCTCTATCAGTGAGCATGCTAGAGATGAGGTTGACTATCTCTAAGTTTGGAATAACCTTCAGTAATTTGCAAATGAGTCCCTGCCGCCATACTGTATCATACGCCGCCGTTAGGTCAATGAATACAGCAGTAGATTTCATTTGTTTCTGAAAGCCTGCTTCAATGTGGGAGGTTAGTGCGAGACCTTGGTCGGTACAGCTACGGCCACTACGGAAACCAGCTTGCTCAGTTGGTACGGCTTCTTCCACGTAAGGTGTGATTCTAGTGAGGATCAGGCGTTCCAAAAGCTTTAGAGTACAGCTAAGAAGGGCTATGGGCCTGTAGCTTTCAGCTAGGTCTTCTGGCTTTCCTGGTTTTAGTAATGCAACCACTTTTGCTAGTTTAAATTCCCTGGGCAATCTGTTTTTTTTCAAAATATTTGTGAAAAGGGAGGTAAACCAGCTCACGCTACAGGGTCCCATATGGCGCAGGAATTCATTGAAGATGTTATCTGGGCCAGCAGCTTTGTTATTTTTTAGGCACTTGATTGCTTCCATAGTTTCTAAGATTGTAAAAGGCCTAGACAGCGTCGGGTTACCATAAGGTTTTAACTTCAGAGTTCTGAGTTCCTTCTTTATATTTTTGGTAAACACTTTGTCTCGCTTTGCCCTAGTGACCTCTACCATCCTAGCAGCAATAGAATCTGGTTTTATCTTTGAATTATGCTTCGGAGGATGCTGTTTGCCTGTCAAAGCATGTAGGGTTTTCCATGCTTTTCTGCTAGACCTCGTAAAATCCATGTTGGATACCGTTAATTCCCATTTAACTCTGCGGTTTTTGTCCAAAGACTGGAGAAGTTTTGATCCAATAGCGTGGTCCCCATTGGCTTGATATTCGTTGAATAAATTTTCACTTTCAAGACTCCATCCAGGTATGTATTCCTTCCGGTAACCTCTGGGAATATTTAGCTTTGCAGCTTTTATTATGAGTTCCACGACTTTGTGATAGTTCGAAGCAATGGGTTCTAGGTTAGCCTTGGCCACGTCTAAATACAAATTCTCACGAAACCCGTTCCAATTTGCTCGCTTAAAGTACCATCTAGGTAGTGGCATGGAATAGGACAGAGGAATTTTAAGGTCGATTTCCAAGAGAATTGGTCTATGCTGGCTGTTTGGGAAGTCTGCTAGTACCTTGCGGGTTATTGGGTGAGGCTGATCGAGTAAGTCTTTGGAAATGAAGGTCAGATCAGTATTATAATCTTTATTCCACCTGGCTGAGTGGAAGGTGCCTCTGTCTTTGGCATCAAACACCATATGTAATCTGGATACCTCAGCCCATTGTGACACAGAATCTCCATTTTGGTCGGTAGCCTCATATCGCCAGCTGGTGTGGTGACTGTTGAAATCACCGGTGTAAAGGATAGGATGATCAAACACTGGTAAGACTTCTGGGGCCCATAGGACACCAGGAGGCTTATAGACATTTACAATAGTTAAGTTGGTTACCTGTATAACAATTGTGAATATATTATTGTCATCACTCGAGTGTATGTGCTGAACTCCGGTGAGGCCTGATCTGGCGTACGTGGCTATACCGTAATTGCGATGGTGTAGAGCTTTGACCAAAGTATATCCTGGTATACAACCTCGGTTGTTAAGGTCTGAGTCGTCTCTTGTATGAGTTTCCTGGACACTGACTATATCTATTTGGTTTTCCCGTAGGATTTTTTGTAAAAAGTCACACTTGGCACGACTTATGCCCTCTATGTTAAGTTGCAGGGCGCGGACTGAAGGTCCGACATCCCTGGTCAGGGGGCTCTTAGAAGAGCCTTTATGCTTGGCGTTATTGGCCATTTTAAAAGCTTAAATAACTAAACACGCTTATTGATACGCCGCCTATTTCGTCGCTCGCTTAGCACCACCCGGGGGACACGTGCAGGGAGGTAAAAGGTAATTCCTCGTGAGCGACGGGGCATCCCCCAGTTTAGTTTAGTAAGATGTCTTAAGTACATAAATGAAAAATATACATACAATACATACATGTATTACGTGCAATTTTTATATTGATGTAATGATTCTCTATTAAAATAAGTATTTACAATAAAAGGTTGTTTTTTCCACAAATATGCTTTGTATGACGTCCGCTTAGTATGACGTGTTTGTCAATTCCTCCCACCAGGCCAGATCAGAGAAAATTAAGAAATTATAAATTCCGAAATTGACCAGGCGGGGATCGAACCCAGGACCTCCACAAGTCCACACGTTAGACAACAGCGCTCCACACTGCGCCACGGGGGTCGTCAAAACTTCTTCTTTGCTTCAACTGTTCAATTTACTTTATTATTTACTAGCGGTCCGCCCCAGCTTCGCAAGGGTAGCACTTGATCAAAATAGTCCATACCCATTAGTGGTCAGTCGGCACTGAGACGAACAACTCCACCATACGTTCTCAAATTTTGTTCAGCAAACCGCTGTGAACGCTTAGCACTTGTGTCTCCAATACGACGTATTTTCGCTGCACTCGCCTGGGAACTATGTTTAGAACTAACAACTAAGTTGAGACCTGGCTCTTTTAGGCATTTCGCAGTCTGTCTACAACAGTTAGATATTAAAATGTTTAAATTTTTTTTAGTAAGTTCTCTTGTATTTATTATGTTTGTCTTGACAAATATGACATAAAAGTGTCTTGACAAATATGACATAAAAGACAGTCTGAATTAATAGACGAATAGAGGTTTATCGTAAAAAGTTAAATTAGGTGAATTTTTCCGACTTGATTCACATTATTGCAATTTTCGAAGGGATCTTTAATTTATTTTAAAATAAAATGCAGCCTATGTTAGTCGCTGATAAAGTAGCTTTCTATAGGTGAAAGAATTTTTAAAACCGGTTCAGTAGTTTTTTAGTTTATCCATTACAAACAAACAAACAAACAAACAAACAAATCTTTCCTCTTTATAATATTAGTTTAGATTTTATTCACTGTATCAATTTCTCAAATTGTTTATTTCTTATTAGCTGATGCTTGCGACTTCGTCCGCGTGGTTTAAGTTGTTTTTCATTCCCGTGGTAACTTTTTTATTTTCCGGGATATAAAGTAGCCTATACCATACGAAGCGATTTGCTTCCTCGTTTCTTATTCGGACCGCTAGAATATGCAATGCCCTGACGACTTCCGTTAGTCCTTTCACTTTTAATATATTACCTTGAAATCAAGAGTGAACGGGCATCTTCTAGGCAAGCTCCACCTTAGGCTGCATCAACACTTCAACTTTTCAACAAAAAAACTCAACTGTCTAGCTATTATGGTTCATGAGACACAGCCCGCTGACAGACAGACGGACGGACATACAGCAAAGGCTTAGTAACAGAGTCCCGTTGACACCCTTTGGTTACGGAACCCTAAAAAAACATGGTAGCGGATGGCGGGGTCACCATTCTGCCAATTATTGTCCCCATTAATTAACCACAAGTGTTCTGAGTAAAATATTATACCTGACTAGCTTTCGCCCGCGGCTTCGCTCACGTTAGATTACATTTTCATTTAAATTACAAAGCCCTATTTTACCCCCTTAGGTGTTGAATTTTCAAAAATCCTTTCTTATCCGATGCCTCGTCATATGCCAAATTTCAGCCCGATCCGCCCAGTGGAATGAGCTGTGCGTTGATAGATCAGTCAGTCAGACACCTTCTCCTTTGATATAGGACCAAACTGTCTGTTAAGTTTCCTGTTTTGTTTGATATTGACGGGCAGCCTGGGCCGGTCTGGGACGTCAAAGTTCAAGGGGTCGACTGAACATCTACACCACATTACACTGGCTCGATGCTCTTTTTGGGATTTTATACGACAGATTATTATTGTTTATAGCATCAGGGTTTAGTCTATAAGTTTATAATAAGTTTTTAGTCCTTAAGTTTTTTCTGTATCTGGCAATTTTGCTTGTTTTCTGTGTATTTTTAATCATTACATTACATTACATTTATTTAGAAAAATAACTTTATTGAATTCATATTGCACTACTGTTTCAGATGTGCGGTTGGGACGACGATGATACCAGGATCGTGTGTTGCCCAAATGTCATTCGCAGACCTCTGCCTAGATATTGATACGTCTCTTGAAGATAAATACCCAAATCAAGATCAGGGAATACCTTCTTCTAGTAAGGACGAGCAAAAATAATCAATAAGAAATGTAAGCTAGTATGCAAAAATAATCTGAATCTGAGAGTTTCCAGTACAATTTTTACTTAAATTGATTGTTTTGAATATTCATGACCAATCATTTAAATAATTGTTGTAATCATACTCACTAAAGATACACCTATCAATCTATCTAAATTATTGAATTCTTAAAAAAGAACTCTAAAAAATATTAGAAAAATAAATATTAATTATTTAAATATTGAAATATTACTTAATTCAATATTTGGACGTCGGTAACGATAAAATATGTTTGTGCGTATTAATCTAATAACATCTTGATAATACTGTATACCATATTTTGCCAATTTAATATTTACTTTACTTTTACTTTACGTTTTCTTTACTATACCTTTTTTAACAATCATTAAACTGTAGACTGGACGATTCCTGTATATTAAATCATTTTGAAAATTTCAACTGGAGGAAGCTTTATTTTCGAGCCCTGGTTTAAACTTATTTGGTCTTATTGTATAGTCCCAAAATTAAATTCCGCGGGCTCGTACGAAGCGATTTGCTTCCTCGTTTCTAATTCGAACCGCTAGGATATGGAATGCCCTCCCGGCTTCCGTTTTCCCTTGAACCTTGAAATCAAGAGTGAATAGACATCTTCTAGGCAAGCGCGCTCCACCTTAAACTGCATCACTACTTGAAAGCAAGTCTGATTGCAGCCAAGCGCTAGCCTATATATTAAAAAAAAAAAAAACTTCTGACCCGGTGGCCAAAATTAAAACTGATTTTTATGCCTGTTTAGTTGTTTTTTTATTTTATTTTTAATACACATTAGCGGATGGCCGGCGTGTGCTACTACGCTGGAAAAAAAAATCTTCGCATTCGACACACATCACACATCTTCGCATTATATTCTTTGACGACCTCCCTGGCGCAGAGTTAAGCGCTGTTGTCTTTAAAGTGGGAGGTCGGGTTCGATTCCCGGCAGGGTGTCCATTTGGGAATTTATAATTTCCAAATTTACCCTGGTCTGGTCTGGTGTGAGGCTTCGGCCCTGGCTAGTTACCACCCTACCGGCAAAGACGTACCGCCAAGCGATGTAGCGTTCCGGTAAGATGCCAGTTAGAAACCGACTAGGGGTATGGGTTTAATATAACTGCTATACCTACCCCTTATAGCCCGCTACCATCTTAGAATTATCATAACTTATCATCAGATTGCAGTCAAGGGCTAACTTGTAGTGGTGTAAAAAAATAGCCTTTCTAATGAAACCGGTTTGGGGCACATCGGTTGGATGGTTTCAAAGTCTATAACGGACATAGGTAGAAACATTAATAGTCAACTTAGACAGCGACGACTTTGTTTCAACAAAAACCTAGTTTGGCAAATCAAGAACTAAAAATAAAAAAGCGGTAAAATGTTATAATTATTATGTAACGTTGTTAGATTAAAACCAACAACACTTTTCGCATTTAGGTAGTAGATAATTCCCGCAACTTCGTCCGCGTGGATTTTTTTAACCCGCGGGAACTCTTTAGAGTAGCGACGCTGAAACTGGGTCAGATAAGTTTGTGGGACTTGTATTTTTAATGCGATGATGATGATGTATGTGGTATATTGAACGCGTATTCTTTGTGCCGTGCGTCGTAAAGACTAACCCGTTGTCCTGGGTGAACGAACGACAAACGCGGTAAACGCGACAGAAACAAACGAGAGCTACCCTTGGGCTACGTTGTTGCGTAGATAAATCGCATCGCGTCGCGTCGCTTTAGTCGCTCACCTAGGACAACGGGCTAAGAAATATTTGCAAAGTCGATACACGGCTACCATCTTGGATGGAGTTTTAGAATTTTTATTGAAAAATTTAAAAGTTTGAAATTACTTCCTTTGATGTCTGTTTTGTTGAATATGGAGATAATTTTATGGATCTATTGATTTTCCGCGGCCTCTCGATTTTGAAGCGTCCCTTTTAAAGGTCTAGCCCCGCTATAGATGCAACGCGCGGCGCGGAACGCAGCGGCACGCATTCGTTGTATGAGTTTTTTTGGAGCTGGGCCCACTTAAGCGATGCGGCACGGAGATGACAGTGACGAAAACGAGATATTACAATTTAGAACGTTAAGAAGTATAACAAAGATAGGGAAAGTTGACGCGTCAGGCTCGCCCGACTTCAATTTAGTGTGTAGAAATCAAAATTATTTTTTACTTTGGAAGTGGCTTTTTAGCAAGAATTTTTATCGCGTTGTCGAAACTTGATTTTTTACAGCTCCAAGGGACCATAGACCTTAGTAGTATTAATACTAATATTATAAATGCGAAAGTGTGTCTGTCTGTCTGTCTGCTACGCTTTCCCGGCCCATCTTTTCAACCGATTTTGCTGAAATTTGGTATAGAGGTAGGTTATGTGCCGGGCAAGAACATAGGCTACTTTTTATCCCGGAAAATATCAAAGGTTCCCGCGGGAATCATAAAATTTATCTGTTCAACCGATTTTAATGAAATTTGGTACAGGGGTAGGTTGTATCCCGGGGAAGGACATAGGCTACTTTTTATCCCGGAAAATTTAAGAGTTCCCGAGGGAATCGAAAAAATTTGGTCCACGTGGACGAAGTCGCGGGAATCATCTAGTTTGATATAATTTTCAACTTGATACCTCTCGCGTTCCTGAGAAAAAGGGTGACAGAGAGACAGACGGCCAACGAAGTGATCCTATACCTACGGGTTTATTTTTTCCTTTTGAGGTACGGAACCCTAAAAAATAGTCAAGTAGGTAGACTACTTTTGTATTACTCTATATTCTAAGTATTCCTCTCAAGGAAACAACTTAAAGGGGTGTCAGGGTAAAGTTACACCCGCAAAATAAATATTTTAAACGCGTTTCCCACCCACGGATATGCAAACTTCGGTTTTATATAAAAACGTAGTCGCTTTAGACATCCGTCACTTTAGGTCCAACTGTCTGACGGCCATCTTGTCTTGCGTTTTGTTATTGCATCGATTCTGCGATATGTTGAAAATTATGGCTATCCTCTCGCTGATGCTCATCGGTGAGTAGATATTTATACTATTATTTGTATTGTTACACTAATTTTATTGAACCAATAACCATTTAAATACTAAAGTGTCTCATTAAAATATTTCTTTGTGACGAAATATCCTTCAAAAGAGTAATTTCTTTTTACTCAATTTTTTACACGGCTGTCCGAAAAAGAAGTGTACTTAATGTTTTTATTTGGGTTCATGTATGTATGTATGCCGTGTATGCGAGTTTCTTTGTTCCACCATAACTTCTAAATGCCTTAACAGATTTGGATGTATGGGGTATCGTACTGGCTATAATATTTTTATTAAACATCTTCTTGGCAGGGTGGTCGTGTTTTTTTTTATTATTTTTTTATTTATTTGCTTAAGCATTGATTTTGGCGCGTATTCTGTGATAGCGGCTTGGTCTCGGACGGATCCTAGGCGACATAAACGGGAAGAAGCGCCCTCTATCGACTTTGATTCAGGTAGGTATATACACGCTCAAAGAATAAACTTATACTGTATTTTCAGTGCAACTGCCTCGTCGGTCTAGTTGTGAGCATGATCGACTGCGGATGACGAGGTCCCGGGTCAGGCCATAATTACCAGCCAGGTAATTATGGCCAGGTCAATAGTAGCTCGGAGTTGGGAATTTAGCAGTGCTTCGCAGATCATGTAGAACAGTCGGTCCTACGCCTGATCTCTCTCCGGACGTGTCGATTTATCCGTCCCATCGGCCTATAAGAGTAAAGGAACAGAGAGTGCACCTGTGTTTGCGCGCACACTTGTGCAGTATAATTTCTCCCGCGCAGATCGCTAATCTCAGTGGAGATTGGCCGCCGTGGCCGAAATTCTGTCTGAGGGTTATTTTCAGGCTTTCTTGGGTATGGGTTTCACGACCTCCCTGGCGCAGTGTGTCTTATAAGTGGGAGGTCCCGGGTTCGATCCCCGGCAGGTTCAATTCGTGAATTTATAATTTATGAATTTTCTCTTGTCTGGCCGTCTGGCCTGGTGGGAGGCTTCGGCCATGGCTTAGTTCTCCGTTGGAGTTAAAAAAAATTGTCCACGCAGTAGTATACATATATGTATATAACAAAGGAATGGAGCCACACGGCTTTGAAAACTTTTAGAGGTCGTCTGTACACCATAACAGCCATCACGCTGAGGCGATGCCCTTTTTGGAGATATTTTGTCACAGCGTTAGTTCCTAAGTTGTGTCTAGTAATTTTGTTTTGTATTGTATTGTAACTGTGTCCTTGGTAAATTCGAATAAAGATTTATTTTATTTATTTTATTTTATTTTTATTTTTCCAAGTAATCAACAGCGTTAAAACTAATATTAACAAAAAATATAGCTTGACAATTAAATAAGGCCATAAATGATTACAGTCTAAGAATATAAAAAATATTTTAACAGAGTAGAAGGCAGTGCACTTGTAAGTAGAACATAATATAAGTAAAATAATAATAGGTACATATTAATAATAATAATATTTATTTAAATGCTATCTCCCTGCATCCAGGCAGCGCGATGTGGGCAGCCGGGCTGTCGTGCGACTCGTGCGGCAGCGAGTGCGCTGCTGCGTGCGGCACGCGACACTTCCGCTCCTGCTGCTTCAACTATCTGCGCAGGAAACGAGGCCCCGACTCTGTGAAGGTACAGTCTCACCGTTGAACGTGTAAATATTGGATAGAAGCAGGCGTTACTTTGCGCAAGTCCATGTCTATCAAGGAACGAGAAACTTAATTCGCTATAATCCGCCAAAACAGTCAAATCTATGTGGTATAGGTCGACCCGGTGACAGCTTCGCAATCCATATGGTCGAAATCTATGGAGTGTAGAGATAAGGAGTAACATCTCTGTATATAAAAAGTGTCCATCTAAATGCATTAAATTGGGGGCGCCACATTAGCATAAAAGTAAATGATATGACCAGTAACTGCCCTCCGATGCTGGATAATGTGCAGGATTTCCGTTTTTACAGTAAGGTTTAACAATTAAAACCGAAATTATTATGGATTTATCATTCCGAATAAGGTCAAGGTAAAAATCTCAAAAAAAAACAATACGTCTATTATTTAAATCTTGAGCATCCGCTTTCCGCTTTAAGCACTACTCCGTTTTGATGTTCCATTTTATCCATGCTTAATAATAATCTTGTAACCCTACATGAATACCATTTCGGTACCTTAGTCACTTTTTTGATCAATTAAATAGTAATGAAAAGGAAATGTATGGTTTGTTTATTATTATTTTTATTAGTTGACAAGCTTCAATGAAACGAGTTATTGATCGAACGAGCATTTTGAAATATCCACTGCGTTTAAAGGAACGCCCTTTGACATCTGTCAGCCATCTGTGGTCGAATAGTTGAACTCGCTAATCAGAACGTCTACCGCCATCTAGTGACGGAAAGCAGCAGTACAATGTAAAGTGATTTATTGAAAGAATTACACAATTCTTGCAAATATACTTAGTTTTATTATTCCAGAATTATCCTCATTCCTGCCCAAATAATGCAAAGATTAATTTTTTTCCTGAAAAACGTAGTCTAATAGTTAAAAATAATTATTTTGACTCGCTAACCACAACGTCTAGCGCCATCTAGTTCGGGAAAGCAGCCTTCAGACTCCTGAAACTTTTTTATTTGAAAACTATAAAATATAAAAATTACAATAATAAAGAAATCATTGCTGCGCATTGATTTTTGATATCTAGGCAAGCTCCCGTAGTTCGGCTGGCCATGTCCTTTAAAAGGAAGCGCCAAATATTATTAGAGTAGGGTTTGAGAAATAAACAAGGAAAGAAAACATGCATCTTTATTTTGTACAACGTTAATTGTTGAAATTTTCAATAATTAACTATTTCTCAAACATGCTTGGAAATTTGAGCATTATTTTGACAACCTTCTTTGAGATACATCGAACTTGCTGTACTAGCCAAATACATGCGAGCAGCGGCCGGGTACAATTGTATGAAAATCCATACCTGTCGTGTTTTAGCGACAAAATAAATTACATAGTAAATTCATATCTGCCGTGTCATTTAAAAATAGAACGATCTTTTACTCCGAAACATGGCAACCAAGGAGGTAACTTATCAAAGGCTTTATTTAAATTTCGAACTAGCTTGCAAGTAGAACGCTGTTTATTGAAAAAAAAAACAAATGAGCACTTTGAAATGGGAAAAATTATTGTTGTTCGTTGTTCGTCATTGATTTCAAAGTGAAGACAATGAGTGTGATGAACTTACTTTAACGCCACCTGAAATTCAAGAGGCGGCAAGAACCGTAATAGAATACTTGTTACCGCCAAAATCGAAAGAAAAATATTTGAAAACCTATGAAAATTTTGTTCAATGGAAGAATGAAAGAAAATCGTAATCGAAGTTCTGTACTACTTAGTTTTGATTTCCGCGCATTATTTGAGAAAAGTACTATACAAGCCTTGGCCACAACTAGGCATTGATGGACTTACGTGTGTGTGCCTCGGCTTTGCCTCGGCCCACATTTACACGTTCGTCCTTCAATGCCTGTTATGCTGGCCGCTGCAGTAATTTACTATTTTAGTCGACAATAATATTAATCTTTTTGACTCGGCTTACTTCACTTCAATCTACAATTGCTACATTCATACCATACACTTTGCTACACCAGCGCCACTGTGGAAGGTTTTTAAACAGTTATTTATAAAAACCACTGGACACTTTTTCAAATTTTCTCCCATAAGAGATGTTACTCCTTACCTCTACTCCATATCGGAATCGCAGGCGTCATTTAGATTCCCTTTTGATGTGATTGTGGTCAAGCGTGTATCAAAGCGTGTGAATTGTGAATTGAAATCTTTTGCTATGAGAAGTGTAATTTTGGAGCAAGTAGATAAGTTGTCATCGTCGGAAAACTATGGTCGTCCTAAGAGATTTGTAAGGTTCCCCAGCTACTTAAAATATTATGATACATCTCAAATCATAATAGTGGAGGCATAGGAGGAAGATGTAGCATGTACCTAATGAAAATATGTTCTTTGGTAAACGCTACCATGGGTCTTGGGTCTTTGGTGCGACAGCCAAGATGTCGACTAAATGAAAATGTATTTGATTGTGTTACTTAAAACTTAATTGTGAAGTGTAAACCTTTGTGATAATCATGTGAACAAAAGTAAAATAAATAAATCATCTATCTATCTATCTATCTATCTTCTATCTATCTATCTATCTATCTATCTATGTAAAACAATTTACATAAACATTGAATAACATTTATTTGATACAAAGCGTGAGCCTAAAGAAAAAATATATGTTTATTTTACAGTTACCTCAAAATCTACACGACTTCAAGCCAGAAGTACAGAAATCAAAACTACCAGCATTCGGTGTCGAAGATATCCCGGACATTTGGGGCAACATGTTGGCAAGCGATCATAGGTTTAACCCCTTTGACGATACGCTCGAAAATAGACTGCAAGCTATGTATGATGCGTAAATAATATTATACTTAAAGAAAAGGCTGCAATACTAAATATACCTCAACTGTATATAGTACACTTATAAATACATGCACCTAAAATAAAATTTCAAAGTTCTGTATACAATATTATGTACACTTTTCTAAATAATTCTACTTATTTTTTATTCTATTCATTTCTTGAATAAATGTAAGTATAATAGTCGTTAAAGCCCACCAACCCGCATTGGAGCAGCGTGGTGGGTGTCAGCTCTAATTCCCTCTCTCCTATATTAGCATTATTACTGTTTGTCATTATATCTCATGAAACAGGAAGTATAATATCTGTCAATTTGACTTGTTTCATGTCATTTGATTTAATCTGCGGATACGGACGCCACATTGAAAATAGTTAGTATAAATACAAGTGTTTGAACGATGGTAATTCAGTCTCCTGCCGCCAGACTCAGCGATTATTGAATACTTTTGTGTTTAGATCGCATGATATAGAGCTTAACGATAGCAATCGTAGCCGGATCAAATGAATATTATCTTTAAGTTTAGCCAACTTTTATCTAATTATATTAAATCTCTCGTGGAACCTCTACACGTTTAACCATTTACTCGTGCAAGTTCCAAATGAGACTACAAATATATTAAAAGTGTCTCATAAATACCTACTTCTGGATTGTCTCTTACACCTATGAGAGTAGAGGCCTGTGCCGTTAATGGGCTAGGTAATGAATATTAATTTTTATTCACACATAATGTTTTTTGCAAATAAATCTCAAACAAAATTAAAAATGCAAAAACAAAACGCAAATCGGAAACTCAGCGTACTAGCGAAAGACGACATAAAAACGGTAAAAAAAGTAATTTATAAAAAACAAAAAACCCGACTGCTTGGATACCAAAAAGAATAAAACAAGACATGAACTGAAGAATTTCATTATTATCAATTTAAATCGTATAATATTAATAAAATTTATCAAGGCGCAGTCGCACGTTAAGTTTAGCTTTAGGGCGTGCGACTGCGCCTTGATACATTTTATTAATATTATACGATTTAAATTGATAATAATGAAAAACTTCAGTTCATGTCTTGTTTTATACTTTTTGGTATCCAAGCAGTCGGGTTTTTGTTTTTTATAAATTACTTTTTTATTTCAAATTTTTTCGATAAGTATTTATCGGAAACAGGTGACGTTTTATCTGCCCGAAGTAGCACCTATTCTGTGGTAGCACCAAAGGTACTAATAAGTATTTTGTATGAGAAGTAGTTATGAGCATCGGATTAATTTATTCGTAATGACGAGCGGTGATTCATAACCATCATCAAATTTGCATATGTTATAATGCTAATATTAATTTGGTAAAGTTCGTAAATCTGCTATTTTTCCTAAAAATGTGCTTATTAATTTTCGAGAGTCCTATCGCATCGACGTCACGAGACCTCGGCAATGAACGTCGGCCACTTACGAAAATGCCCGTAGACAATGCAAAAAAGTAGGTATTTTTAAGTATTTTCAAAAACACAAATTGTAGGGTCATGTAACGTACCTTGAGACGCTTGTACCTTTGGACATAGATTATATTTTGAAAAGTAGCCACATTAAAATTACGAAATTCTACCAAACGGATAGTATTTTTCCTACTTGGCAACACCAGTGAATGGCGTGATTGTATAGGCATCGGGTGAAGTGTAAATTTGTTGTGAAGTTTTTTGTGTTCAAAAGTAAGTATTTTGATGTTTTGATTATAGATTTATATACGACATGCATGCCCATATTTCTTACAATAAATTAATTTATTTATCTTTGGCTAGTTGCGTCTATAATTCTATAACTAACAATACCGCATTCTAACCTACAAATCAAGATAATTCGTTTTTTTTTTATATTTCTATGGTTGTACCTTTGGACTCGATTCTGTCTGTACCTTGGGACACGTCCGAAGGTTCAAACAATGTTTGTACCTATGGACACTATTTCATGATGTTTCATTTCTTTTTGCCTGCAGTGCCAAGGAGTAAAACTGGCGTAAAAAGAAAAGGAGTTAGCCCAGAACGATTAAAACAAGCATTAAATTCTGTTAAAAATGGAGGAAAAGTGCGTACTGTTGCAAGAGAATTTGGATTAAAAAAGTCAACTTTACACAGATATGCCAAGTCTATTCAAAGCGGTTTTATTATAGAAACAATAAGTAGCCCAAATTATGCAGTAAAAAAGGTATTTTCTGCGGAGGAAGAAAAGCTTTTATTGGAATATATAATAAAAGCAGCTAAAATGAACTACGGATTATCAGCAAAGCAAGCATGTATTTTAGCGTATCAATTTGCTGTTGGAAGAAAACTAGCAAACATACCTGAAGCTTGGAATCGTGATGGAATGGCTGGCCGGCAATGGCTATTCAGATATCGCAGCAAATACCCTGAACTATCATTACGTAAACCAGAAGCAACGAGTCTAGCGCGTGCAATTTGCTTCAATAAAGTTCATGTCCAGAAGTTTTACAATAATTTGAAAGAACTGTATCAACGCTATGAATTTAACCCGCAAAACATCTATAATTTGGATGAGACTGGATGTTCCACAGTTCATAAGCCTGAAAAAGTTTTAGCTCCGAAATCATTAAAATTATTAGGAAAAATTACATCAGGTGAACGTGGCGAGAATGTTACAATGATTGCTTGTATTAACGCCGCGGGAAACTTCGTGCCACCGATGATTATATTCCCTAGGGTCCATTTTAAAGATAATATGATGAAAAATGCCCCTCCCGGATCTATTGCTGAAGCAAACCGTTCTGGTTGGTCCACCGAACCTATTTTTAGAAAATATTTGCAGCATTTCATCAAATGTGTTAAGCCAGCTCCTGAATATCCTGTGCTTCTTATTTTGGATAATCATGAAACCCATATATCATACGAAATCATTAACATCGCCAAAGATAACGGAATTCATATACTTACATTGCCTCCACACACATCACATCGTTTACAACCACTTGATAAGACCGTATTTGGCCCTTTTAAAACAGCATATAATAAAGCAGCTGATTTGCATATGATTAATCATCCTGGTATTCCTATCACTATTTATGACTCCGCAGAACTAATAAAAAAAGCACTTGAAGCTTCATTTCTTCCGAAAAATATTATAAACGGATTTGAATCGACAGGAATTTATCCTTTTAATGACAACATCTTCACCGAAGACGATTTTGCCCCTTCTTCAGTCACAGACCAACCAGAACCACCAACAAACGGCACAATTGAAGAAAATTTAGATTCTCAGCCAGTTTTCCTTAATATTGAGGAGACTCAAGAAAAAAATATTCTGTCTGAAAATCAGCATCTACTTCCCGAGGATTCATGTCAAATGTGGATGAACAAAATGCAACTAAACAATCAATTACTCCTGAAATGATACGCCCATTACCAAAATTTATTAGAAAAGAAAGTAAAAGAGGACGGAAGAAAGGAAGTTCTCGTATTTTAACTAATACACCGGAAAAGGAAGCGATTTTGAAGCAAATGATGGAGAAAGAAAATAAAGGGAAAGGGAAAGGCAAAGGAAAAAGCTCTTGTAATCTTCAGCTAAACTTAGACGCTCCTACGGCTGTTAAAACAGCGAAAGTTCCTGCGAAAAAAATTTCGATTCTCAGCAAAAATTATTTGTCACTTGTCAGTCTTGTAATAAAATAGATCTTAAAGAAAAGGTCCTACAATGCAGCTCATGCAAGTTTTATTACCATCAAAGATGTTGTCCTAAGAACTTCAAAAAAAACATTCCAGATCATGAAGATTCTGAGTTGTTTATGTGTGCAGACTGTTTTAAATTAGATGACAGTGATGATGAATCTGTTGAAGAACTATTTCAAATGGTTCAATCATCCAAGAAAATATCTTGGATGACTTAGATCTCATTTTTATTCCTTATTTCATTAAAATGTTCCTATTATTACCCAAGACTAATATTTGATTTTGTTGTAACTAGCAGAAGATATTTTGTTACTTTTTTATATATTCTATTATTTAATTTAATGATGATTAAAATACTGATTACACAGAAATCATTGACTTTTATTTCGTCCCACGGTACATACAAGGCTGTCCAAAGGTACAAACAAGTAACGTACCTGAGGACAAAACACCATATTATTACTAATGTAATAAACTAAAGAAATGCCAACACTAAAGACATAATAAAAAAACTAGTAATATTAGACCGTATGCCCTACAATATAAGATCTTAACTACTTGTATACTTTGGGTATATACAGAGATACGTCGTTTCAAATATGAGGTAGTTAAAAATGTCCATAGGTACGTTACATGACCCTACGTATTTAGTACGTAGTGGACGTATTTATTTATTTAGTATTTAGTTTATAACTAAGTGGACTCGGAACTAATATTTTAATAGACATTAAAAATGTTAGTCGGAAGTTATGTTAGTTGAATATGCGTTACATGTGGCATTGATTAGTTTATTGATTGATCGATTGAAGGAGTAAAAATCATCAAGTTTTTTGAGACTTGCTATTTCGTCACATTAAGCTTAGGTATACAATGATATGTTACTATACTACTGTAATATTTATTATATTGTGAGAGTACGCCCCACCTTCACCCTTTACCTATCCGCTGTGGTCCGCGTCATTTTCTGATGAGGTTACTGTATTTCTATATCTCATAAGATATTCATCTAAATTGAATGGTGTAAAGGACAATTTTTTTCTAAATTAAATACTTGAGATGAGTAAGATATCATACTGTACAGATGTTATCGATGGTCGGTTACGGTCAAACGGTACGACATTTTCTTCTAAAACTTCTCTGATATAGCGGTCTGCAGTCAGACTCCCTCTGTCAATCACTACCAAGTCTGTGCGAGCTCCCAAACAAATGCCTGCCCAAACCATTATTGATCCACCACCGTATGCAACTGTAGTTTCAAAATTTGTCTGAATGTATCGTTCTCCTTTGCGTCTGTATATTCTTTGCCTGCCGTCAATTTGATTTAAGAAAATTCTGCACCATCACTAAACAATACCTTACTCCATTGGTCCGCGTTCCAAAGTCGATGTTCCTGAGCAAAAGTTAACCTGTTTCTACGATGATTTACCTCGAGCCTTGGAGCCTTGGCGGGCACAAATGAACCCAAACCAGCTTCTTCGAGCCTTCTTCGTACCGTACGCTCACTTACGGTTACACCCCGCACTGCTTCTAACTCATGTCGGGCTTGGACGGCCGTCAAACGGGGGTTCCTACGTACACGAAGCCGAATGAAACGATCATCCCTACTCGAAGTGCGTCTTTTTCTGCCTTGTCCTGCTCTTCTCACATAAGTACCGGTCTCCCTGAACCGTTGGATACTGCGATGGATCGTTGAAACTGGTCGACGAAGATCTCTGGATATCACTCTGTAGGTTTGACCATTTCTTCGCATTTCGAGTGCCCTGGCAATCTCCGTTGGGGCTAAGTCAGGCATAATTCAGTCATCAAGTCCAGAAAGATATGCGATTAAAAAAAACTAACAAAAAACAGTATTTCAATGAAATTTTAAATCAAACTCAGAAGGAAGAAATACTCGAAGTTCACTCCAGATAAGGTGTATTTGAATAAAATTAAAACAATTGCATAAAATGTGATGTTCAGTTGTTTTCTTAATTTGAAAATATTTCTTTTTAAATTAAATGACGTATAAACCAGCCAGCAACCTTATATGATACTGATATCAAACCTTTTTTTTATGTTCCGCTAAATATGCCGGCGAGTGTATTTAGTAAAACATAGTGCACGGAGGCCGGCAATGTTCGGCTTCCGATTGTCAAGAATTCAGCTACATATGAGCTGTTGTAGCTGGTTATTGGATAATTGGTCAAGGATATCGAAGACTATGATTTGACGCAAGGATTTGACTCCGGTTAAGATGATCTACGCCGTGCGAACAGGTTTCGAGCGCGTTTGGTTCGCTCGGTTGCAGAACGCTGTGCACACGTCTGCTTAACTTAATTCATATGCAATTTTAAAATAATAGTAAACAATGAAAAAATTAAATCAATATTAAATAATAATTACATTTATATGTATTACCTATTTTAAAGTCAATCTGCAGATTTCCACGACTGTATTGAATGAACGATCGTTCTACACTTCTCAGTGATGGACCGCTCTCTCTCAATTCACTGTTTATTTCCTTAAAGCATGTTTTTCAATCTGTGGGTCTCAAGGCTTTGCGACCCCGTCAGGGGGTTGCGGGCAAACAGAAAAATGCAAGGTTCTACATTACAATAAAAACACTATGATAGTGAGAAGGATGGGCTTGTTTATTTTTCAAAAGTTTGTCAAATCGTGGTGCTAGTTTTGAAATGTTAACAATCAAATAATTTTCTAACTGAATTCTATTTCTCTTTTTAGTTTTAATGTCCACCATTGCAGTTCACACAGGTATGAAGTGGCGAACGGCACTAATAATTTTAAAGCTTCCCTTGCCAGCTCTGGATATTCTTGCTTTCTTTTCATCCAAAATACGTCAACACTTTTCCAATGAAATTCCGATTGATAAGTAACGATTAAAACTAAATACGTTGGTAAAACACCTTCGCGAGTAAAGCAGTGACCAAATTTGAAAATCATAAAAATGATTATTGTGAGTCAACCTTAAAAGGTAGTTATATGCTATCGCGGACTTTTTTTTAGAACTTTTTGAGAGGAACGTTTCCACCATACATTGTTGTCGTGTAACTTTTTCGATTTAGGCAACGCACGCCACGTAAGCTCTCAGATGAGATCGTTTTTTCCGACTTAACTCACATTATTGCAATTTTCGTAAGGATCTCTTAATTTTTTGGAAATAAAATATAGCCTATTTTACTTGTTAATGATGTAGCTTTCTATAAGTAATATAATTTAAAAAAAACGGTTGAGTGGTTTTTGAGATAATCCACCTAGTTTGATAGACATAGATGATATGAGTAGGAACTTTAAACATTTCCTTTGAAACCTCGTAAATCCTAAATTATCATTTAAATGGAAAAATGGTTTAAGGAACCTAGGTGTGATTTTAAAAGACCTATCTAACGATACCCCACTTGCTATAGAGCCTATCGACTATTGATAGGCTAAGAGCCTATCGACTTTTATTTATTAATTGGCTTCTAGTGGACGCCATTTTGTTTTTCTCAAATTCGGCCTCCGTAGTGACACTCACAAGATTAAGATAAATCTAGTGGTGCAAGTATTATCAAAATCGGTTCAGCCGTTTTGTCTGTAGTGCGACACAAAGGAATACACAAAAATGGACCTTTGAAACCTCGTAAATCCTAAATAATCGTTAAAATGAGAAAATGGTGAAGGGAACCTAACTATGATTTTGCAAGACCTATTCATCGATACCCCACTTGGCATAGTCTATCGACTTTAATTTTTTAATTTGTTACATTATGGCTTCTAGAGGCCGCCATTTTGTTTTTTCTCAAATTCGGCTTCCGTTATGACATTCAGAAGATTAAGATAAATCCAGTGGTGCAAGTATTATCAAAATCGGTTCAGCCGTTTTGTCTGTAGTGCGACATAAAGGAATACACTAAAAATGAACCTTTGAAACCTCGTAAATCCTAAATGATCGATAAAATGAGAAAATTATCAAGGGAACCTAACTATGATTTTGCAAGACCTATTCATCGATACCCCACTTGCCATAGTCTATCGACTTTAATTTTTTAATTTGTTACATTATGGTTTCTAGAGGGCGCCATTTTGTTTTTTCTCAAATTCGGCTTCCACAGTAATACTCTACTGATATACTCGGCATAAACTGGTGCAAGAATCATCAAAATCGGTCCACGCGTTTAGGCTGTAGCTGTCCTGCAAGGAACAAAAATACATATATAGACTGATGAACACATAACCCTGTGCGTTCCGCAGTCGGGTAAAAAGGCGGGCGTCAATGTTAAATTATGTATTTGTCTCCCGCCAAAAAGCTTTGCTTTTGATATAGTTTAAGTCTAGGTAATGCTTTGTAGATAATTTTAGTATTATTTTTTCTTAATAAAACATGCCATGAATATTCTCTGTTGTCAAGTCAAATCTCCAGTCTCTACTTAAAATAAAATTTTATTAAGTAATTACTTAATCATTGGTTTTACTTCTTTTTGTATTCTACAAACTTGATTTCTTGTCTTTTAGATGCTGGATTGACATGAAATCGAGGAATAATTCTACGAACATACTATTTTCATACCTAAGTTGTAAATTCAGACATGTATTTTTGAATGTGTTTAAATAAAAAACAATAACGAAAATAATAGTTTTACTATGCATCCTACTATAAACGGGGTTATTTTAAAAATAAGTATTAAGTAAATCATTAACAATATTTTTTTTAAAACAAGCTTTTATTTCAGATATTTGTTTGTTTTTCAGTCATTGTTTTAGTATTGGATAGAATCAGGCGTTACTTTGCGGAAGTTCATGATTTAGCAAGAAAAGAATACAATTATTTTGCTATAATCCGCTGTTGCCGGATTATAGTATAATTATAATCCGCATATAATTGTATTCTTTTCATTGTTTTAGTGTTAAAAACAGTGACTATTTAGCGTATTTGTGTAAAAATTAGTTAGTTATCACACAATTTTAGAGACTTACGGTTACAATTTGATTGTAGTGCTCACATTTAGTGGTGGTGACTTTAGGGAGGCACAAGTCTTAGCTATGGCGGGAGTGGCTAAAGATGGCAAGGATCTGTAGGCTGGGTCTTGAAGTCGCCCTCAACAACACTGAGGCCTTATGTTTTCACTTCCCCCAAAAATCGCAGCGTTGGACGAACCCCCACTAAATGGACGGACGATCTCAAGCGTGCTGCTGGGAGCCGCTGGAAACAAGCGGCACATGACCGTGCTCTGTGGCGATCCATGCAGGAGACCTTCGTCCAGCAGTGGACGTCTGTAGGTTGAGACAATGACGACGACGATTTGTCACGGCCCAAGAAGGGCTACTCCAGCGGGTGAAAATCTTGCGGTTTGCGGAGTTTCCAACGGTGTCGAGTCGACGATGAAGTACCTAGGACTCGTCCTCGACAGTCGATGGAAGTTTGAGTAGCATTTCCGGCGCTTGGCGCACAAACTCATTCTCTAGAGTCTAGTGTATTACTATTAAACAACTTGACCGTTATTCGAAGCCTAATAATATTATGAGATATGCCATCGCTTCCGTTTCCGTTTTCTGTCCCTTTTCTTTGCTGTATACCTGTCTCTTTCTATTTCCGTTCCCACCACCAGCAGTGAACGCCACGATTGTGGGCGCACAAAGGCTTCGAATAGGGTAAGTATGTTTAATACACGTTTTATTTTCAGGTAAAACGTCTTCATTAGATAAATCTAAAAAATCACAATTTGTGTAACCTCTAAACATACAATACACATTAAACAATATTCTCCACAAACTGAGGTGTAAGCATTTTGTACCCTCTTGTATTGAAATACCACAAAGAAAAGAAAACTCAGTGGTCCCCTTTATTTTACAAAATCTCGTAATAGTACTCACATTTATTAATTATTAATCTCAAATAAAACAAATTCACACTATTGCTATACACGATGAAATTTTAGTGGTTTTAAAGCCGCGGCGAGTTGAATCGCCTTTAGCAGTACTACCGACTCCACTTGTTTTTTTTTATTTTTAAAGTACTTACTTTATTAAGTTAGATTTTTTTTCGAAATAAACTCGTAACTGTGAGAAACATTAGTACCGCTTCGCGGCGAAATTCCAAGAAGCTAGCCAACGTACCGACGCTATGGAGGCGCGAGCGGCGTCTGGCGTCCATTAGTCGAAGCCCCGCCCCTCAATCCTTTGACGGCCCGCGCGCCGCCGACCGCGTTCGGCTAGCCGACTTCCGGCTTCAGTTACGCACGTTACGCAACACGCGTTACACGCGCGGTAGGTGACGCTACTTCAGTTTTCAAATACGCGCAAAAATGGATCGCCAGTACGAATACGCCAATTTGGAATACCTAAGTATGGTGCAGACTGCAGATGTACGCCATTACAATGCGACAGAAGCTCGACGGCTCTACTTGCAACCGGATGGCTTAAACTCCTTTCGTATGCGAGGAATCCGAAACCCACAAATTCCGTCGAGTATTACTATCTTAGCTGCAACGCAGCGTTTAATCGACCATGGGCAATTCCGAGCACCAGAGCATGCTCAAGGTCGAGGTCGTTCCCGCATGTAGGTACTCGCCGGAGCATACGATGGATCAGCCAGGATTGAGTATTGTCAGTGGTCATTAAATAATCGTGAATTAAGCAGTCTGTGGACTGACGAGTCAACTTTTAATTGTATTTTCAAAGTCAAAGTCAAAGTCAAGTACTTATTGGAATTTTTAACCAGCACAATAAACATTTTTGGGCCTTTGACAACCCCCACGTGATCCGCGAAAGTTCTTATCAAAGAAAGTGCAAATACGTGTAAATAAGATTGTAAAATTTAATACCTAAAATAAGTGTACCCACCTACTTCGTGAGCTGCAAGTTTTACACAGTACATCATTGCAGTACAATGATGAGCTGTAAGTACATCGAAACTTTACCGAATGTTTAACAGCTGATAGCCAAAGGTGAACAACCAGCCGCGCGCCGCTCGGTTCGTGCGTCACGTGACTCGCCAGTCAGCTGGCGCCTAGCGCTACTAATTGATCGCAAAATTTTCGACATCATAATTTCTCGATTTTTTATTTTTTATTTTAATACTAGGGTCAGGATAAATGGTAGAAATAAATTGTACTGTTAATTCCGAATCACCTCTCTGAGGCCCTAAAACCACTAAAAATTCAGCTTGTATAAAAAATATGTCACAATTAGTAAGCAAGCAAAAGAACACGCCGTTTACTTATTTTTTATTTGTCTGTAATCAATAATGATTAATTAATTTAATATTAACTAGAAAAAATTCTAAATTTATCTTTTGATGATCAGTCCTGGAATCAAGCTACTTTACCGGTCAAGTATGATGGCATCGGCGTGAGAAAAATTTCCAGTGTTGCTCTTCCGGCTTTTCTGTCCTCTGTGCATAGTATAAAAGAGCTTAGTTCTCAGATTCTTAATTCTAATTCAGTTTCATTGATCTATGCCACAGAGGTCCTAGAGAGTTGGAAGGTCAGCTGTCCCAATGACGATATCCCGAAGGAATTTTCCACACAAAAACTTTGGGATGTGCCGTTGGTTCGGCTGACACATACGAATTTGGTTCAAAATCTTACAAGTGAAAGAGATCGAGCAAGGCTTCTAGCCTTATCTGAAAAAGAATCCGGCTATTGGCTTCATGCCTTGCCATCAAAAAATCTCGGGACTCTTTTAGATAATGAAAGTTTTCGTGTGGCTCTAGGTCTCAGATTGGGAGCACCCCTGTGCTACGAACACAGATGTCCGTGTGGAAAAGAGGTTGTTATATTTGAAGCGGCATTGAAGGGGACAATTCAAATTACCGGCAAAATAAAAATCGTCTCGAAACGTCACAATTATTTTTATGCAGCAACCCCAATGCATTCGCAACATTCATTCGCACCTATCTTAACGCTCCTGTCATTTCTAAAGATGGCGATATTGTGCGTCTGTATGTAATTCTGTACAAAAGTAATATTTTGCTGTTTTGGAAATGGTTTGTCAACTGTTGTAAATCGATGTTTGTTTTGTTAACCATGATTTATGATCGACTAGAAACAGACGGATACAAGAAGGAAAGGTCAGTACACTATCATTTGGAATTGTAGATGTTTTGGTTATATTTTTAACTAGCTGATGCCCGCGACTACGTCCGCGTGGATTAAGGTTTTTTGGTTCCCGCGGGAACTCCTTAGTTTTCCGGGATAAAAAGTAGCCTATGTGTTATTCCAGACTATAATCAGCCGTTCGGGCGTGATTGAGTAACAAACATCCATCCATACATCCATCTATCCAAACTTTCACATTTATAATATTTATTTGATTTGATGATTTGTGTATGATATTTATGGAAGGGACGATTATGAACGTGAAAAGAGAACGCGTGTTGATGCACACAAAATTGAAGAAGCTGTGAATGAAGTCTTACAAAAAGGGATTTCTGTGAGATCTGCTGCCAAAGTATTTAATTTAAGCAAATCACATTTGCACAGATTGGTCTTAAACTGGTCTTTATGAACCAAACATCGGAAATAAGAATGTTTTCACTACAGAGCAAGAATCTTCTCTGACAGATTACTTGAAGACCTCCGCAAAAATGTGCCATATCTTGACTACTTAACAAGTCAGAGAACTAGCATATCAGTTTGCTATTCTTCTAGGACTTACTCGTAGTATACCACCTTCTTGGGAGATAAATAATACAGCCAGTGTAGACTGGCTCAAGGTGGCTCAGTGTGGACTCACTGTGCGTAAGAAAACCTGAGAGTACTTCATTAGCAAGAACTACAATTTTCAACAGACACAATGTTGTTTTTTTTTCGATAATTTGGAGAAATGTTATCTAAAGCATAATTTTTCTCCTATGGCCATTAGTAAAAATATTTTTACGGATGAAGATTTTTTACCGTCCTTCGTCACAGATCGATCGCAGTCGCCTCAGAACCCCAGTTCTACTGTTAGCATCTCAGAAGAATCTTCTTCAAATGAAGAAGAACTGCAGCACAGATCTTCTTTTTCTGTTGACCCAGAACTTATTTCAAAAACACCTTCACCTTCTATTTTAAGTGAGCCACAACTTCGACCATCTATTTCGAATGAGACACAACCAGGTCCCTCTAATTTAAATGAGCCACAAGCTGAATATTCTTACAATAATGCGTCACATTCTGAGGTTTAAATCTCCCCTTCCAATAACTCCGGAACATGTTAGACCATACCCAAAAGCTCCACCCCGAAAAACTACTGGAAAGCAACGTAAAGGCAAAACAACAATTATTACGGAAACTCCCAAAAAAATTGATTGCTAATAGAAAACATGATGGATATCTTAAAAAAGAAAACGCCCAATACTTTATACTAATAAACAATATTTGAAACATGTAAAACAAATTTTGAATCTTCTTTGGTAGATAAGTGATCAAATAAAAAAATCTTTTCAAAAAACCGACTCCCAAAGCCACTGTAAAGTAAAAAATAATTTTGATTTCTACACACTATGTTGAAGTCGAGCGAGCCTGACGCGTCAACTTTGCCTATCTTTGTTATACTCGCCACACTAACCACTAATCCACATCTAACTCCAGAAAAGCAGATATGCAGGCCTGGCTGTCCGATAAAGGTATAGAATACGATGATAAAATGTATAATCCTCAGTTATATCAGTTAATAAAAAAACACAAAGACCAATTTAAGTCTTTTTCTATCGACAAGATTTTGGCTGAACACAATCACAGCGTTTTGAGACTCCCTCCTTACCACCCTATTGAGATGGCTTGGTCGATGATCAAACAGCATGTGGCCAGTAAAAATGTAAAATGGAATATCAATAAAGCTATAGAGCTTGTCGAAGAAAAAGTTTCTTTAATGGGGGTAAGAGAGTGGGAGAGCTTGTGCAATAAGACCAAATCGGTAGAAGATGAGTATGCAAGAAGTGACCACGTTATAGATCTTATGACAGAACAGTTTATTATTCGTGTCACAGATGATGACTCCGACAGCGAAGAGAGTGAAGATAACTCCGACATGTCTGACGACGAAGTGCCCTCAACCTCGTGCTTCCATCCTCAACCATCAACATCGACATCGCAAGATGATTTAATGGAAGGAATAGCAACATTGTCGGATGATTAATTGTTTTTTTCTATTTTATGTCTTGTTCTTATTATGTTTAAATATATCTTCTTAAATTTAATTATGTTCTTTATTTTTTTGGATATACTAACATCTGCCCTGGCTTTGTCCGTGGTACATGCATTAACCTATGTCACTCGGGGATAAAAAACCTTTACCACGATGAAAGAGAATTTATTAAATCCGTTCATTAGTTTCTGCTGAATAAATAATCCATATTTTCCTCTTTATAATATTAATATAGAAGTATAGACTAGCACGATAAATCGCAAGCAAACATTTGCTCAATTACTAATATACGAAATTATAATAAATTATTTCCCTTAGCATTTTTGTGCGCGATTGTACACATGCGCAGATTACCCCCACTAGTTTCACCGAGCGATCTTAAACCATCGACATACATTAAAAAAAAAAAGATACGCGCCGAATTGAGAACCTCCTCCTTTTTTTGGAAGTCGGTTAAAAACCAAAAGTAACGACAAAGGTAAAAAGAAAAAAACAGATTCGAAGAAATGTGTCAAACCTACATAAGAGATGAAGAAAGCTACGTAGAAATTCGCAAGCAGTAGTAGCAGCAATGATTCGTTGTCAAATATAGCTGATTCTGACTCAATAGATGATATTTCTGAGACTGAAGTACTCACTCCAAGATACAGAAATCGCAGCCAGACAGAAGATAACAGAGTTTGTGATGAACTTTGTAATGTTTGTAAGAAAAGGTATTCAGAAAGCATTGAAGACTGGTACTCGTACCTACCAATGTAAAATTTGCACAAAATGGGCGCATGAAACTTGTGGCCTTAAAGGTGTTTTTTTTTTTTTTTTGGTTACTGTGGCCCTAATAAATCATAGTATAATCAATCATAATAATTAATATCAAAGTTGATTACTTTTAAGATGGCCTGTAAAACAAACTACACCTAATAAGACTGTTGATTGTTATTAGCATTATGAAAAGCAATAGTTATTTTTTACACACAATGCACATTTTTTTAAAAAAAAGCTTCACGGGCGGTTCTCCCGCTGCGGGAATCCGCTTCTGAACCGCACTAGTCACAATTTAATATGAAAGTTGTATGCTGCATACTACACTGCGCGGTTTCCCGTCGCGGTTTACAGGCGGGAGAAAAACAACCGCCGCATGCAGCGTCAAACCGCCGCTGATAACCGGCGTTGACTACACGGGCGGTTTCCCGCTATTACGTCATTCTGCGCAGGACCTTGGCGCTCGCTCGTCGTTCGTGCGCTTGCGTGGCTAGTGTCGCGTCAAAATGTTCGATACGGAGCGTTTTATTGTAGAAATACAAGATCGACCAGCTTTGTATGATGTGCGAAGTATTCAACAGATAGGGTAAGGTAAGGTATGTTGATGATAAAAAATTTAAATAACTAATTTTGTATGTTTTGACATGCAATCGACGCATCTTTGCAAACGCATTGGCAGTTTATTGATGCCCTTCTTGTAAAAATCAGCTGAACGGGAGGCAACAATCTCTTCAAAGGCACTAAAAAGTTGTCTAAATTTTGGAAAAAGTAATAGTCGGTAGGTGCAAGGTCTGGTGAGTATGGCGGACGAGAGCTTCCAACCCCAGCTCTTGCAGCTTGGAGACTGTCTGTTGCGCAGTATGGGATCGCGCGTTGTCGTGAAGGAGCAGTGGGGACGACCGATTGACCAAAGCTAGTTGCAGATGTGCAACCTTCTCCATCATTCTCTCCAATTCTTCAGAGTACACATCTGCAGTAATGCTCATATCGTTTTGTAAAAAGCTGTGGTGAATCACACCCGCACTAGACCACCAAACAGTGACCATCACCTTTTTAGGGGTCATTTTTTGTTTATGGCATTGCTTTGGTGCTGAACCAGGATCTAACCAACTTGCTGAGCGCTTTCGATTGTCGAACAGAATCCATTTTTCGTCGCACGTTACAATTCGTTTCAAAATTCCTTCATTTCTTTGCCTGTTGAGGAGCGCAAGGCAGGTCTCGGCGCGTACGTTGCGCTGGCGATCGTTAAGGTCGTGGGGCACCCAACTATCAAGCTTTTTTACCTTGCCAATTTGTCGCAAATGGATCAATATTTTTTTGATGCTTACATCAAAAGCTGCTGCTAGCTCAGCTGTAGATTGAGTTTCGTCAGCTTCCACAATCGCCTTTAATTCATTATTGTTGACCAAAGTCTTCGGACGACCACGAGCTTCATTTTTCAAGTAAAAATTTCCAGAACGGAACCGGGAAAACCAATAACGGGTTGTGCGTTAGTTTGTACAGTTGTCTCCGTAAACGTTTTTGATGTTACGTGCCGTTTGTGTCGCGTTGGTGCCACGACGGAACTCATATTCCATAATTACACGAATTTTTAAAGTATCCATTATGACGAAAAATGTTGAAATGTAATGAAAATACAACGCTAATCAAAAAACAAAAGAATTGAAAAGAACAAAAGAATTTGTAAAAAGAATGTCATGGTTTTAAAACAAAATTAATTTGAATTTAGAATACAGAGCCATTACAAACTTTTTTTATTTGAAATGACCAGTACTGAAGAAAGGCAATTTCATAGGTAAAGACCTAATATTATATTAACGACTAAATTACCGTCTTCAAGTCAAGTAAATTTTTGGTTTATTTTTTTTTGGTGTTTGGTTTTTGGTTAAGGCCCGATATACAATCAGGCGGCAACCAACTGTAGGTATAAAACTCGCCACACTACAGCATATATCTGTACGCATATATAGCACTACGCTCTACGCTCGATTTTACAGCCAACTAACCAATTTTGTTACTTGAAATATTTGATTATTATTTATTTACTACATTACATACCTAATATCTATGCCTCCGCGCCACATTATTACAGTAAACACTAGCGGACGCGCCCCTGCTTCGCTCGGGTGAAATTTTTAAAAATTCCTTGGGGGTGAAATATCCAAAAATCCTGTAACACGTGTTTCTTTATATTTAATCGAAAGCCCAAATACCAATTTTCATGAATGTAAACCGAAAAATAAAGAACTTTCATACAAACTTTCCTCTTAAATTTCACCCCTTTGCGGGTCGAATTTTCAAAAATGGTAACACACGTACTTCTTCATATTTAACCGAAAGCCCAAATGCCAAGTTTCATGGCTACCTAAAACTTGAAAAATGAAGGACTTTCATACAAGCTTTCAACCACTATTTTACCCCTTTGGGGGTGGAATTCCCAAAAACAGTACACACACGTACACACGTACCCACTACAGCCCATTAACGTCCCACAGCTGGGCACAGGCCTCCACTCTCATAGGAGAGAGGGAATTAGAGCTTTGACCCACCACGCTGCTCCAATGTGGGTTGGCGGGCTTTAACGACTATTATCATGTTAGTCATAATAACCGGGACCGACGGCTTAACGTGCTCTCCGAGGCACGGGGGTGAAACACCGCCAACTTCCTAATTCCGGGCTAGTGCTGAGAATTTCTAGTCAGAAAAACCCAACACTTATTATGGCCCGACCCGGTACTCGAACCCGGGACCTCGTCAGCCGCAGTCGACTATGCTAACCACTAGACCAACGAGGCAGTCATGTACACACACGTACTTCTTTATTTTTTACCAAAAGCTCAAACCCCAAGTTTCATGGATATAACTTGAAAGATGACGGACTTTCATACAAACTTTCACCCCTATTTCAACCCCTTAGGGGTGGAATTTTGAAAAATCCTTCCTTAGTGAGCGCCTACATCATAGAAGGAACCTACTGTCAAAATTTCAAGTTTCTAACCCCAGCGGTTTTGGCTGTGCGTTGATAGCCAGTCAGGACAAACGATTTTATATATATAGAATAGATAGAAAAAAGATTGACATCCTACCTACTTACTAATATAGATAGATTAGGTATGTATGCGCCCGATCATTCACAAACGCTAGGTACAGTGTTCTTCTATGTACCTATAGTACGCGCGCGAGTTGAATGCAGAGCTAATATTGTACGGTGACACACGATGCATTCAACTCGCGCGCATACTATACATGTCAAATGTAAAACTAAATGGTACGGAACCCTTCGTGTCCGACTCGCACATGACAGGTCATTGTGGTGTATTTTTTTTTATTTGGTGTATTTTTATGTGGTTTACCTACAATAAAAGTGTAATTTCATTCATTCTCATTCATACGATTCATGTGATACCTACTGCCCGCTGACAGACAGACGGACAGGGAGCGCAGGCTTAGTAATAGGGTCCCGGTGGCACATTCTGGGTACGGTACCCTAAAAAAGAATAATCGTAAAATATAAAAATAGAAAAGTCCGCCGGAGTGACCGCGGCACGGCCAGGGTTGCCAAATTTGGTTTTGAAATCTACCGAACAAGGACGAGACCGTTGATAGGAACAAACACAACTGATAATAATTATTTTACACAATACTAGCAGATGCCCGCGACTTCGTCCGCGTGAAATAAGTTTTTTAAATTCCCACGGGAACTCCCAAATTTTTCGGGTTAATATATAGCCTATGACACTCACAAACTTTACCTCTTTATAATATTAGTATAGATTTATTTTATAAAATTACACATATTATGGCAGTAGGCATTAAAAGTTACAGGTATGCATAATTTAGGCTTCACCATGTCTACGCTTGATTTGAAATCAAAAATCACAAATGACTGACCTTCGCTCACGTTTCGACACGATTCGAAAGAAAGAAATGGAAAACGTCACGATCTGCGCGTGTACGAACCGGCAACGTCACATAATATATTGCGGCAAATCTTATACTTAATTATGTATGAAACTGAATAAACCGAACCACTCATACTTCGGCATTTTTGTTATACTTGCTAAAATACCGAACACCTGGCAACCCTGGGCGCACCACTGGCGGCGACGCGCTAAGTAGGTAAGTTGGTAACTTAGCGCGTCGCTGCCAGCGTCGCCGAATCAGAGATCCCGCCCCGCGCCCCCGCGCCCCCGTGGCTCTCGTACACAATTCATATTTGCATTTTTCGATACAGTCCATTAGTAAATAATCAAAGCTGTCTCTAGGCATCCATACTAATATTATAAATGCGAAAGTGTGTCTGTCTGTCTGCCACGCTTTCACGGCCCATCTACTCAACCGATTTTGATGAAATTTCGTAAAAGGTTAGGTTGTATGTAAGGACATAAGCTAGGTACCTACTTTTTACCCTGGAAAATTAAAGAGTTCCTGCGGTAATCAAAAAACCGTAATCCACGTGGACGAAATCGCGGGCATCATCTAGTACGGAAATAATTGAAAAACTTATCCGGGTCACACACAGTTTTTCACATAAAATTGTATAATACACGCAGGGTTGCCAACCGTACTCTAAAATAGAGTATTGTACTCTATATCATGTAGGCGTACTCTATAATCTATAACACTAATAGAGTATACTAAAATACTCTTTTTTACACAATGTTGACTATATTAGTGCCAGTCATGTAATATTGTGTAAATCTATTATCATAACCAAAAAACTCGACTACATTCGGACGTTTCTGAACGCAGCCACTAATGTCATGTCATGTCATAAGTTGTTTTGACAAGTGTTTTGACTTTTGAGGTAACATTAATTTTGGCGCAAGAAAAATTCTCAATTTTTCACTGCGACTGTGTTGTGACTTGTGACCATTCAATCATTTAGAACAAATTGTAGAAGAAAAACTTAATTTACAAAGACTAAATATTTACATGGACAGTTTATATTCAGAAGTTATAATTTTAAAAGAACTCCAAGATAAATTGTTAAATAACACAGATTTTAAGCAAAAGTCCACTGCAGAAAAATGGCAATTTATTTTAAACAAATGTCCTGACGAATTTGCTTGTTTAAGAAAAATGATTAGCTATATAGGTACTCTCTATTCCCGCCACTTCAGCATTTACTGAGAGAGTCTTTTCGGTCATGAATTTGAAGTGGCGGGAAGAGAGAAACAGAGCTTCATTGAAATTGATTAAAAATGAGCTCTTGATCTATATAAATTAGAGTTAGAATGTTTGGAGTCATACAATTATTTTAAAAACCATGCAACATTCTTATGTGCTGCAAAAAGTACGAAAAAATACCTTTTTAAAAATATAAAATAAATGATACTCTTTTTTGGAAGTCCGTACTCTTTATTTACGTCATTTGAAATCAGATATACTCTATATCTTCTAATAAAAGTTGGCAACCCTAAATACACGCCATCTAAATACCTGTTTCTTTTAGGAAAACCTAAAACCGTTTACCTATACCTACTTCTTTTTTGCGTTTCAAATATTATATATTTAGGAAACCAGAAGTGGAGTAAAGTGAAACTAAGCAAATATAACAAACCACAATTTATTCTAGTGAACGATTACAACATATCACACATAAAATAACCAAAAAGGAACACACTTAAATCTGAACACAATTATGACTCATTAAGAGTTTCACAATAACGCAGTTTACAGCTCGGAAGGTGACAAAAGAATGACTACGCGGTAATACAGAGAGCGCTTTTTATACACGTTCCTGCCCGCTTTTATAGGTTTTAGTCGGGTACCTACACTATTCACAATAATTTTGCTAACTCGGCCTATCCTGATTGTGCGCCGCCCTCGGCTGCACCGGAAACAATTTCATCAGAAGCAGGAAGAGCTGGTGTGCGTATGCCATCTTCATAAGCTCCCCCTCTTGCGGTGTCTCCTGAACTAGTGAGGGCACCCAAAGATTCACCCGCATCGTCACAGTTACTGTCATCAGAACCTGCATAAGACACAAATGGTTGATTATTCATGACGATGCACGCTATTGCCTATTCTGACAATCATCACGCATACGAGGCCCTCATTCAAAATAACAACTTTCGCTACACAAAATAAAACGCTTCACATTCAAAAGTATGCATACTTCTCCAGACATTACGTCTCAGTTAATCTCATACCTGAACTTGCAAGTTCACACACACACCACGTTAAAAACGTGCCAGGACAGAGCCTGATGCGCATTCAGAGAACGCGACTTCCCAGGACAAAACCTGCCAGGACACAGCCTGATGCGCATTCAGAGAACGCGACTTCCCAGGACAAAACCTGCCAGGACACAGCCTGATGCGCATTCAGAGAACGCGACTTCCCAGGACAAAGCCTGCCAGGACACAGCCTGATGCGCATCCAAGGGACGCGACTTTCGGAGCCAGCCACTCTAGGTCGCCAGCCTCGGGAGCACTCTGCATCTGGGCCACACCAGTCACACAGCTCGACCAGCAAGGCAATTCACCTCACACCCAAATACATCAAACGAGCTACTGTAATCATAAGAAAACATTAAAATGTTCGGTTGAATCTAACTTTCAAAAAAATGCAGTGCAACTCTCGGGACACCATTCTCCTTTCCAAGGAACCATGTACTGAACTGCAGAAGTCTTTAGTGCGCTCACGCACCTACCCAAAACCATGGGTACCATTGTGATTTTCAAGATGAACCGGGTCCATACTTGGCCCGAGGTTGACACACACATTCGTGTGCATCTCCCCGTCGGTGGTAGCCATTCTACCACCCACCTGACAGAGTGCTATGCTACACTCCTCGCAAGTCTGCCGACATAACCTTCTTCTCAATCTGCCCACTACTACTACGCTGTCCGCTGTCATCCACTAGCCTAACAGAGCCTAAAGTAACCTAACCTAACATGTAAGCTTACATTTTGACCTAACAACTGAACTAATAAGTAGCCTAACGGTTGACCTAAGAACTGACCTAACGTCTGATTTACGACTAACCTAACTTTACTAGAGAAAGCATGTAACTAAATTGGATGACAACAAGCAGAGCCATAGGCAATGTTTATGCAAATTAAGTTGAAAGTGTCTGTCACCGAAGAACGTGCCGCGTAGTCCTAAGCACGACTTCGAGGTACCACTCCAAGGCACCGCTCCAGGACCCCGCTCCAAGGCACCACTCCAGGGCACACCTCCAGGGCCCCGATCCAGGGCACCACTCCATGGCGCCAAACATGTAACAGAAATTAAAACCAAATCGTTATCACGAAACGACGTGATCATCGTGACTATCCATACATAGCAGGTAGTCAACGCATAGTCAATTACCTTCACAAGCTCTCTTGACTTAAAAGTTCATTACCAGCACAGTTACCAGTACCAGCACAGGTACCAACAAAATTATTTGACTGCTTCAGCAGAGCTCATACATACAAAGCCGATAGAACTCACAGAACCTGTGGAGCTCTCAATAGAGCCGGTAGAACTCCTAGAGACAGTAGCGCTGGTAGAGTACCAAGACACAGTAGAACTCGTAGAGAAACAAGAGACAGTAGAGCTGGGAGAGCACAACGAGTCAGTAGAGCTCATAGAGCAACAAGAGTCGGTAGAGCTGGTAGAGCCCTCACTAAAGGTCGCTCAACCATAGTACAAACTCACAGTTGTACCATGTCGAAACAACTTCGAACATTCAAAACATCAAACATCATCATCGATGAACACAGAAAATGAAGAAAGTTTACTCATACCAGTTATGTTCAACCATATCGAGTAGGCTAACGAGCAGCCTCGCGCACTATACAAGCACGCAGCCCTGCGCGACCAGTAGACGTGCAGTGTCACGCCTCACAGCGTGGCATACGAGCGCGCAGCATCGCACCCTAGGCGAGCGCACAGCCATGCGCAACCAGGAGCGCGCAGCATCGCGCACTAGGTGGGCGCGCATCCCTGCGCGACCAGTGGACACGCAGTGTCACGCCTTAAGCGCGGCAGGCGAGTGCGCAGCAACGCGCACTAGACAAGCGCACAGCCCTGCGCGACCAGCAGACGCGTAGTGACGCACTTCACACACGCGGCATGCGGGCGCGCAGCCCGGCGCGACCAGAACGCCTCACACGTGGTGAGCGCCGAAGACGAAATTAACATAGAACACACAGAAAATTAACCTTAACGAGCAATTTAACTTCACAAAAACCCCTTAACGGTTTCATATTATCAGGACAGGTAGGTATGTAGACTCGTAATCGATTTGTATGAAATCAAACTTTAACTATCCACGAGGGTAGATAAACAATACTTCTCTAATCAAAATAGAATGCAACATTCAACAACAAATTACGTAACCTGGTTCGGTAATATTAAAGAAAATAACCTGTAAAACTCAAGTTAATTTTAACGTTTATGAGAACTGTAAATATGTTTGCTCGTCCATACCTGACCTCAACAATTATGGTTTTGTGTACAAGCACTATTCCTTTGTAAAAGTATCACAGAAGCATTAACAAACCCCAAGGGATACTAGCGAGTTTAACAGGTTTTCTTAAACCGCTGTCTAACATCACGAATGCATCGCATCATTCGAAACACAGTGAGCGTTATTAAGAGACACTTTTTATAAACACAGCATGTTTAAAACAATTGAATCGTAAAGTGGGTATAATCTGACTTTTAACCATCACGCATTTATTACGTATTTGACGCACAAAACTTTCTAAATTGCGGATGATTGGTATCCGATCGTAACTAGGTCAAGAGTTTTAAATAACAACCCTCATTTTAAATACAAAAAACCAAATCACGCAAAAACAATTTATCCGTACATCATGCTTTAGCAAAACATTACTACTTTATGTGTTCAAAACTCAGCAAACTTAGAGGCCTCAAGTTATGCATTCAAACTTAGGGTATGAGTCACCTATTTTTCACAAAAATATTTCTGTACCCGGTCGGTACCCACAAAGGCTCCACTTTCGAACAAGATGTTTCTGCTAGACACTTTATACTGTTCACAAACTAGCATTCAGGGTGGTTTAGGGACTCAAATGTATGCGTTATGCCAACAACAACCACTGAGCCAACACAGCTTGCTAATTTAGTGGGAAATTATCATAAAATGGAAATCGCGTAAATACAATTGCGGTCTAAACCTTTTCTTAACACAATTAACAGTCAATTCAGTAACATGAATTACTGTTCATTTACTTTGTGGCTACGCTTGGTGGGTATTACATCCTTTAGCAAATAAATTAAATGGTCTTACCGATGTCGCATATTACGTCATATCACCAGAGGCTCGATGGTGTCATCACCTCACCACCATTCCAGGCAAATGCCAAGCGTAACACGGGAAAGCGCGCAGCACCGCGGCTCCGAGGCACGCAGCAAGGCACGACAGCGTGTCGCGCAGACTGAATTGCCCTCGTGAACGCTGCCCAGAGCGCCCACGTGGCATGCACAGTTGCACACCCAAGCGCACTCGTGAGGCGCCTCAAGCACACGAGCTGTGCAACACCACAGCTCGGCCACACTCCGCGAGCCAGCGATAACAATCACATGAAAACAAAACACAACTTTAGCACACAAATAAACACTGCACATTACGCGAGTCACCCTTCGAGAGATATCTTGATCGGTCACGTGATCAACTTTAAGCACTTTAAATTTGGGTATGTTCCTTTTTGATTCATCTCGTATGTGGGCCTATTTAGCGGTCCTTTATCCCACTTCTGAATTTAGGAAACAGAAGTGGAGTAAAGTGAAACTAAGCAAATATAACAAACCACAATTTATTCTAGTGAACGATTACAACATATCACACATAAAATAACCAAAAAGGAACACACTTAAATCTGAACACAATTATGACTCATTAAGAGTTTCACAATAACGCAGTTTACAGCTCGGAAGGTGACAAAAGAATGACTACGCGGTAATACAGAGAGCGCTTTTTATACACGTTCCTGCCCGCTTTTATAGGTTTTAGTCGGGTACCTACACTATTCACAATAATTTTGCTAACTATATAATAAACTAGATGATGCCCGCGACTTCGTCCGCGTGGTTTAAGTTTTTTGTTATTCCCGAGGGAACTACTTAATTTTCCGGGATAAAAAGTAGATTATGTCACTCTCCAGGTCTTCAACTATACCCATGCCAAAAATCACGTCGATCCGTTGTGCCGTTGAAGCGTGATTGAAGGACAAACCAACAAACCAACAAACCAACTGACTTTCGCATTTATAATATTAGTATGATTTCATTTATCATCATGTGACGTGATTTTTGGCTTGGGTATAGTCGAAGACCTGGAGAGTGACATAATCTACTTTTTATCCCGGAAAATTAAGTAGTTCCCTCGGGAATAACAAAAAACTTAAACCACGCGGACGAAGTCGCGGGCATCAGCTAGTATGCTATAAAAGTTCTCTGTATGAAATAGAGCTGAAATTTTAAGAAACGGTCGAACGAAAACGTTTCTTACGAAAAGCATTCCACGCGGACAAAGTCACGGGCATTAGCTAGCGAGATATAATGACAAATAGTAATAATGAATATGATGAACAAAAACATGTGTATGTGTGAGTTTAGCAATACTTGTTCCCACAGAAAATTACCTATAAGTGTTCGCCTTCTATATTCTTCCTTTGTTGTGTCGTTGCGCGTTGGCCGCAACGTATACCTAGTAGGTAACTATAGTAACATAATCATACTAATAAAATAAATGCGAGTGTTTTTGTTTATTGGTTTGTTGATTTGTTGGTTTGTCTTTCAATCACGCCGCAACGGAGCAAGGGATCGACGTGATTTTTGGTATTGGTATAGTTGAGGACCTGGAGAGTGACATAGGCTACGTTTTATCCCGGAAAATTAAGGAGTTCCTGCGGGAATCAAAAAAGCTAAAACCACGCGGACGAACTTGCCGGCATTAGCTAGTCTTACTAATCAAATAATATAATAATATAATAATATAATATATAATAATAATCAAATAAATATTATAAATGCGAAAGTTTGGATGCATGGATGGATGTTTGTTAATCACGCCCGCACGGCTGAACGAATCTGGATGAAACTTGTCACAGAGATAGATTATAGTCTGGAATAACACATAGGCTACTTTTTATCCCGGAAAACTAAGGAGTTCCCGCGGGAACCAAAAAACCTCAATCCACGCGGACGAAGTCGCGGGCATCAGCTAGTAATAATATTATAATTACTATGAATGTGAAAGGAATTTTTCAAGAATTGAACTTGAAGAGTTCAACCGATTTAGCTGATATTTGAAATATGAACACATGACCAACTTCACGGGTGAACTCATGGTGGAGAACTCCTCAAATACTCATCGTAACTCCTTCGTGTTTGAGCTCATTGGATTTGTCTTATCGTGTAGGTACTAAAGACCAAGAATGTACTTGGCGTCCAGGGTATCATGATGGAATCGGGAGGTCGTCACAGGACCTCTTCAAATACTCATCTTAACTCCTTCGTGTTTGGGCTCATTGGATTTGTCTTGCCAAGTAGGTACTAAAGACCTAGAAAGTAGTTGGTGTCCAGGGTCTCATGATGGAATCGGGAGTTGGTCAGAGAAACTCGGTTGATTAAGTACTTTGGTTCAGAAATATTTATGAAACATTTCGTGAACCTCGATCCTTTACGAAAACTGGTTTAGAAATCTCGTAGAAATCGGTATACCTACCTACTTGCTTTGAAAAAAGAAAAAACTCGTTGAATTCAGGATCTCGTACTTTTTTGAAGTCGGTCAAAAATAGTTGTTAAATTGTATATAGCTTTTCCAAATAAATTTTGGTGTTGTAATTACTTTTATTTCGGTTCCAAATAAAAATATCAATTTTTTCCATCCGCAGTATACAAACAGTGCACTCGCGAAATCGTAATAAAATTTTTGACAAAAAGTGATACACCCGTCCGTTCACGAGCGCGTTTCAGCGCAAACTGAGGCGAAAAATCAAGTCCTCGGATATTTTCCTTAGAAAAAGTATGAAAAAAATATGGTGGGACGCATAAATGACTTCGTACTTCACTTGGACGCACAATGTGGCATAGTTTAGATAGAGGACTATATATGCCATCATTTTTTTATAAATTACTAATTAAAATATGCAGCCGATACATAAATGAGGGTTCCTGAACAGACCCCATTTTTCGTCATTTTAAGCGATTCATGCGTTCGATATTACGTATTTATGCAGAAAATTTGTATGGAGTGTGCATTTTTTATATGGTCAAACGAACGCTGAATACATGACCTTTAATTTGATACCACGATATCCCCACAGCTAGAATTCCTATTTCTTTAAAGTGTACCTGGAAAAGTATGAAATTTGTATAAGGCGCCTTAACGGTTTATTTATGTAAAAATTTTTTTTTTGCTATGTAAGTATACTTATATATTTGAACTGAACGATTTTTGTGATTGCACGAAATATATTTTGAAAATTATGTAGAGCAACGCAATTTACGTGATGGGGGCGTAACGGGATAGCGTGTCTCTAAACTTGGTAATATGTAGCTCAAAGGTGTACCTTTCTAAAGGATGAGGATTAGGTAATAATGTATCGTAATTCGTTTTATTTTTACAGATTTCCAAAAGACGCCGACTTAAAAATGAAGTGGGCATAATTGTGCAATCGAAAACGTGAAACAATTTTTGAAGGTGTCCGATTGTTTATCTTTTTGTCTGTTACGCTTTAAAGACCTGCTTTATAACCGATTTTGATCAAAATTTGCTATATAGATAGGTTGTATAGTATCCCGGGAGAGGACATAGGCTACATAGGCCACCGTAATATTAAAGAGTTCCCAGAGGAATGAAAAAATTTTAATTCACGCGGATGAAGCCGTGGGCATCATCTTGTGATAAACATTTTATAGGAGTAGTTTAAGGATCAATTTGCTTGACAATTTTTTTTCTTATTATCAGGAGTTCAACTCGGTAGAGAGTTATAAATACAAAAATAGATATTTTAAAAAAAAAGTAGCTTCTGTACAAGAAATTTTAAAAAACATAAATAGAAATTTATTAATTGACAAGGAACAAATACTAATTTTACAAAATATTGGAGTTTCCAATAAATAACTTCTTGAAAGGAAGTTTGCTAATAGCATCACAGGAAAGACGTCACGCAAACCATTCTCACCGGAATTAGGATGCTTTGCACGCACACTTAATTATTACTCAACAAAAGCATATAGATAATATGTCCCCAAATGTTTTCGACTGCCTTGCCGCATCCTCGTACATTAACAAAGTGATATGCCACTATCGATGGACGCCCAGGTTTTAATCAAGAAGCGCTTAGTACTTTAAGGGTGCCTTTCCACCAAAGATGTGCTATGCAGGCAGCTATGCTGCGAAGATGTGAAGTCTACGCTACGAAAATATGTGACCGTTTCCACCAATACTAAGCTATGTAGCTGTGCGAGGAAGATGCGCTATGAAGATGCGCCGCCGCAAAGTAGATAGTAGGGAAGCGGCGAGGGCGGCGCGGTGAGGGGAGAGGCGCTCACGCGTCCTGACTCCTGCCGTGCCGGCGACTCGTTCAGTTCCATAGATAATACCTATATATGTTCAGTTCATTTCGTAACGTTCAATGAAGAAGGCGGCTTCTGATTTAAACAAAATGGACGAAAAGCTAATAGACGCGATCAAAAAGTACCCCTGCCTATGGGATACTAATTTAAACACGTATAAATGTAATGAAACACGAGATGCAGCGTGGGAAGAAATTATAAAAGAAACTAATTTTAAAGACAGTAAGTATACACACTTTTATTTAAGTACACGTACTTAGGTAGTTCGGTAGTAGGTAGGTTGTTAACAACAATTTTAACGCAATATTTGAACATTTGTAATTCAGTAGGTAGGTATGTTAATTTCTTTGAGCCAGTCGAGATGAAATTCGAGTGTCTTGCCATGGCACCCTTCCCTCGTTACTGAAGTAAGAGCAATATCTATCTCTAACTTGATAACTTCCAAAATTTGATATGTCATTGTTGTAACTAACATTAGTAAATATTGAGGTGTTACTTGTAGAACCACTAAAGAAATCAATCTCTGTTTGAATAAAATAATTATGCAACACACACGTTGCTTTTACGACTTTATCTACTGTTTCCACTTTGCACTCGAAATCTTTGCGATACACGTACCATTTCCGCGCTAGTACACCAAATGTTGCTTCGACGATGCGACGGGCCCTTGATAATCTGTGATTAAATATGCGCTTTTGTGGATCTAATTGGTCACGTGGGTATGGTCGCATAAGATTTTCCATCAACGGGAAAGCTTCATCCCCTATGAAAACAAAGGGTACTGGTTCTCCGCCTTGATATAATGGTTCGGGGTGGGGAATATTCAGTCTTTTTTCTTGCAGACGTCTTCCGAAATTACTGTCATTGAATATGCCTCCATCACTAAATCTGCCCATGGACCCTACATCAACCATTATAATTTTTCTTTTAGCGTCAGCTAAACACATAAGTACAATGGAAAATCTATGTTTATAATTGAAAAAAGAGGATCCTGTATTTGCAGGACACATGATATAAACATGTTTTCCGTCAAGAGCCCCCAAACAATTCTTGAATTGCCATAGATCTTCAAATTCTTTTGCAATTCTTCTCCAATCATTTTCAGAAGGTTCTGGCATAACAAGATGCTGCAATACATTCCAAAGGGCCTCGCAAACTTCATCAACAATTTTCGACACGGTTGTTATTCCAATTCTGAAATTTTCTGCCAATTTCGTGAATGAGAGACCCGTTGCTAAATACCTGAAAAAAGAGATACGATTTTGATAAATACCTATGTAAATTCGATGTTTTTTTTTTTACTTTACTGTATTCGGTCTTTTATTAATTACCGCCCGTATTATTTTAAGTAAAACCGCGAAAAATCGGTGGAAACAGTTGCGAGACAGCCACCGCGAAGTATTGAAGAGGATAAAATCCAAAAAAAGTGGACACGCTGCAACTAAAAAAAAAGAATGGAAGTATCAAAAACACATGGAGTTTATTTTGCCTTATATGGCAAATAGAGATCGGACATCAAACTATGGCGACGAAACATCTACAACTGATGAGCGAAATTATGATGATTCTACGCAAAGTTCAGTGCTTACAGATAAAGCCTAGATCAAAACCAATTTGAAGTAGATCTTCTGTTGAACTCTGAACACGAAGAAACTGCCGATAACATGGAATCGATACCATCATCTTCTCAGAAAAAAAAGAAGAGACCTGATAGGTCTCTTCACTGGTCTGGAGAATTACTGCAGCTTCATCGAGAAAACCAAAAAAGACACAGACAAGAACGCATTGAGCTAAAAGAAATGCTAAGTAGTGCAAAAGATGATTATGACGAAATAGAGCATTTTTTCTTGTCGCTGGCGAAAACCACTAAGAAACTTCCCGGTCACTTGCAAGCACAAGTAAAAAAGACGTTGTTTCAACACAGTAGCAGAAGCCGAAGAATCGCATATCTATAGTCAACAAACATATAGTTATGGTTACACTAGTTACACAAACACTGGTGAATCAAGCTCACAACAAAGTAGCAATTCTCTACAGTTCGAGATGATACCGCCACAAGCACTGGCAGTTTCAGAATCGCAAAGCATTCAAGAAAACACGAACAATTTAACGGAATCAGCACAGACACAATCCTAACTAATTTTGAAATTTGAAACGTTGATTTCACTCTGCTTTCTTTAAAATTACTAAAGTATTTCTATTTCTTTGTTATTGTATTTCTAAAGTGTTAAGTAAATAATAAAAATAGGCTGTATTAGTAATGACTAATTATTAAACTCTACTTACTTTAAACACACTGCTAATCTTTCTTTCGTACTGATACATTTTCTGTAGTGAGTATCGTCCTTCTTGATATATGGTTCTATCAAATTATGTAATGATTCAAATGTACTTCTTGTCACTCTGTAAGAATTCTGGAACGTATCATCGTCAACCGTTTGGAACAATGTAAAGTATTCTGAGTGTGTCGAGTGATATTTAATATGATTTCGTGTCCAGAATCTATGTTTTCTTCGTCGGAGTAAAAAGATGAACAACAATTCATCTTCTTCCATGAGTTCTTCTTCGCACATTGCGAGATATACAATAACTTTTTGCTTCCACGATGGCATGTCTACTTTTAGCGACAAACGCGGGCATACTGTAGATACTCAGCTCTGCACATAGCTACACCACTCGCGACGGCCCATAGCAGGCATCCATAGCACGCATCCTTCCATACAAAAAACATATCTTAGTTGAATCCGTTTCCACTAGTGCTAAGCTATGTGCACCAATGAATATGATTGGTGGATATCAAACGCATCCATAGCAACGTAGCATAGCACATCTCTGGTGGAAAAGCAGCCTAAAACCTGTGCAAGAAGGTAGCCAGGGTAAAAAAAAAATTATTGTTCTCTTATAATTGACGAAATTAAAATCAAAATTAGTCCTGAATGGCACCCTAAATCTCAGCGATATTACGGTTATGTAAATTATGGTTTCTATGACCTATCTGAAAATTCTGAGGAGGCTACAGATGCTTTAGTAATATTTATTAGTAGGTATAAACACCATGTGGAAGTTACCAGTAGGTTACTTTTTAGTAAAGGGAACACCTGCCGCACATAAAGCCCCTTTAGTTAGAGCGGTTTCAGACTAGCGTTTTATACGCGCGTACAAGCGTTGACGCGCTTCTAAGCTCGTATAAGCGCGAGCCGCGAGAGACACCTCCCCGCGCGCCCACTTCCCCCTCTGCCAGAGACCCCGAGATCTACTTGTGTGCCCCCCGAGTACGCGTACGCGTTTCAGTATGTCATATACTGTTGAACGTCTTATTATTGAAATTGAATCAAGCCCAGCAATATGGGATAGTAGGACCAAGGAATATTCTAATAGATTAATAAAACGAAATGCTTGGGAGGAACTATGTGCAGCGTTGGAACCAAACTTTGAAGAGAAAACAAGGGCAGAAAAATGTCTAATAGGTATGTTGATTGATTATTTTACATTGCTTAAGTCTATATTTTTTATTATGACATGAGTTGAAACCATTACTATGTTTATAGTAAAACTAAGGGATGCCCGCGGCTTCGCCCGCGTGGATTAAGTCCACGCGTGTCCTTTCCCCTCTCCTCTTTTCTATTTTTACTAATACTGTCGCTACGGTTATTTCCTCTTCCTTTCATTTTTACGCCGATGATGTACAAATTTATACTTCCGATACTACTGACCGTATCTCTACTACCATAAGCACCCTTAATTCCGATTTGACCCAAATTTGCGAGTGGTGTAAATCCTATGGTCTTTCAGTGAACCCTAATAAATCTCAAGTTATCGTCGTTGGCAATCCCAATATACTCTCTAAACTAGATAACATACCTGCTGTTTATTTTGATGGGGTAGCATTGCCATTCAGTAATAAGGTAAAAAATCTTGGTCTAATTATTGACAATTCCTTTTGCTGGGGACCACAGGTAGGAGAGGTGGGCCGAAGAACCTTCGCCACTCTCTTGCCGATCAGAACCAAGATCACGTTAGCCAATACACTCTTGCTGCCATTGTTAGACTACGCTGACTCGTGTTATCCAGATCTGTCGCAAGAACTTCTCGATAAGCTTGTGAGACTTCAAAATATGGTAATCCGCTTCATTTTTGGCTTGCGGAAATACGACCACATTTCTGAGTACCGTGCTAAGCTTAATTGGTTGCCAATCAGAAGGCGCAGGGACATGCACTCATTGATCCTTCTTAACCGTGTCCTGTTCTACCCCCAAACTCCGACTTACCTGAAAGAACGTTTTAGCTACCTTGGTAAGGATAGCCAGTTCTTTCTTCGTTCCTGCACCGACAATAAGCTTAAGATGCCGTCCAGCCGTACAAAATTCTATGATGACTCTTTCACGAGGAGTTGTGTCAAGTTGTGGAATTCTCTCCCCGCTGACATACGTTAGGCAAAATCCTTACATATCTTCAAACGTTGTCTGAAAACTACTATCTATCTATGTAATGGAGTAGAGTGTAGTATATTATATATTATGTATAAATTGTTATTTAAGGTAGATATGTATATACTATATGTGTATTATTAGTATGTAGTGTTTATGTAGTCTATCACATTATATAAAACTAAATTACTTGCCACACAACCCGTGATTTGGCCAATCCAATCACCAAAGGTTGTCTGGGAGAGATCGCTTTAGCGATAAGACCGCCTTTGCACGCTTTACTACGATTAAGCTTCTTTTTTTTGTAATTATATGTTTCTATATTTCTTGTGTGCAATAAAGAATACAATAATAATAATAATAATTAAGGTTTTTAAAATCCCGTGGGAACTCTTTCATTTTCCAGGATAAAAGTAGCCTATGTCCTTCCCCGGGATGCAAGCTATCTCTATACCAAACTATTATTATTATTATTTAATTCTTTATTGCACACAACTAAATACAAAAGAAAGATACATACAGAAAGTACATATTAAAGAAGCTTAATCTAATAGCAGCGTGCAAAGGCGGTCTTATCGCTAAAGCGATCTCTCCCAGACAACCTTTGGTGATAGGAGTTTCGAAATCACGGGTTGTGTGGCAAGCAGTTTAGGTCCTGCAATTTATAATAAGATAGACTACATATACACTACATAAAAATATTACACATATAGATATCTACCATATAAATAACTATTTAAATAATATTAAAATATACTACATACTACTCCACTACATAGATAAAAAGTAATTTTTCAGAAGACGTTTGAAAATGTGCAGGGATTTTGCCTGACGTATGTCAGAGGGGAGAGAATTCCACAATATGACACAATTCCTCGTGAACGAATCACCAAAGAAACTATGGACTGTTTGGGGGACAAGAACGGAGACCCATCATTATTGCTGATGGTACATATATATACATAGAAAAAATTTCAAATTATACGTAAGTACCAAAAAAAAACATACTCCCTACACAAGTACCCAAATCTTGTAAAGCCTTTCCTTTTTGTGTGCAGTGATGGTTACATCATTGATGTCCTTGGTCCATATCCTGCAACTTCAGATGCGGATATCATAAAAAATGAATTTTATAATGAACATGCATCATTGAGACAATATTTTCAAACTGGAGATGTATTCATACTTGATAGAGGTTTTCGAGACTCATTGCCACTTTTAGAAAATTGTGGTTATCAAGTGCATGTGCCTTTGTCTCCAGAAGATGGTGATCAATTAGCAACAAGGGACGCTAATCGATCGAAAGCGGTCACAATGTGTAGATGGGTAGTGGAGGTGGTAAATGGCATTTTTAAAACTGCCTTTAAAATATTCCGCCAACACTTTTTTAACAGGGCTTCAAAACATGTCATGTCCGACTTTTGTGTGGCCGTAGCTCTTATTAATAAATTCCATACAAAAATAAGTCACAGAAAGAGTTTTAAGAAATATAGATATAAATAATTATTTATCAGATTATGTTAGGCAACGGAATTTGAACCGAGCTAGGGCAGAGTTTATAAATATTAATGTTAATTCGGAAAATGTTAGGGAATCCCCAATGTTAACATACAATGACCTTGTTTTACTTGCTTGTGGCACATACCAGCTGAAACAAGCACGCTCATATTATGGAGAGCATATACGATCGAGCGGTACATACCGGATAGAGATATGTAATGACCAAAGTAGCAGCATTATGGAAGGACTCAACTTCAGACTCAACTGCTCCTTGCTTAGGGCTAGAGTCTCAAGTCGCCACATAAGTCGCAAAGTATATCTTTTATATATATATTAATTAGTGGCAACGATTCTGGCATTAATGCAATAAATTTTATTAAAATAAAATTTTATTAAAAATAAAAGAGTATTGTTGCAGTTGCATTGTTGGTCGACGAACAGTCGGATGCTATGCCCATACTATGACGGTCATATGGTATCTGGGATGGGCACGGCATCAGACCAATATTATTCCACCTGCTCAATTCCTGAACGACGTTCTTTTAGTTTATAACACAGTAAATAATGTTTGAATTAGCATAAAAAGCAATGTTATTATAAAAAATAAAATTATTTTTTTCTTAGAGACCCGTATTTTTTTTAACCAATTCCCTTACCATTTCCATAATTATATTGCATATTGTCATTGTTCGCGCCACCTATGTATTAGTTGTCTGTGGTCGCTGTGACAGATGAATACTGTGTGAACGTAGCTAGCTTGCCGCGCTTTTTGATAAAACTCTTTGGTTTTGACAGTTCGACAGAGTTCAAGTTTGTGTTTGGCAGTGCGGGCCGCGGTCGAATTGTTGGTTGTAAATATAAGCTTTTCTTTGTAATCCGTATTGTTAGAACCTCGCTATAGCAGGTTCCCGCGAGAAATTAGCTTCTAGTTATTTCGGTACTAAATAAAGACTTACTTGTTGTACTGGGTGACAATCTGTTGTGTGCCACGTTGACGCCACTGCTGGCCGTGCAATTATATACTTAAGTAAATAATTAATCTAAGTAGCTTATAGACGAACTTTAGTGCTGTGCTGTGTGTGTTGTGTGTTAGTGCCGTCTTGAAGCAAGAAGCCACAGGCCGAAAAGTATACCTTCTCATTCCTGACCTTTCCTAACCTTTAACCCACATCCTTCCTTATCGAAGATTCATCATTCAGTAGGCACTTGGACTCCGTAAGTACGTAGTATAGTTTTCATTATTGTCTTACCACCTAAGTTTACCCGTAAAACAGTTCTGTCCGCATTTGGCCCTGAGCCAATGGTCTAAGAGGCTCGAATCCAGCTGATGGGCCCCTGGAACAGCGTCTTAGGGTTGTAGCATTGGACCAGGTTGAAGCCCCAACATTTGGTAGCAGAGCGTGGTTGTACTCAACGCTGCGGACAGGTCTGTACCGGTTAATAGTGTAAGCTAGTGGGGAATTTATTGTGGGATATAGCTAGGTAAATTAAAACAAGCTTAACTTTTACTTTGGATTACTTAGCTATAGTTCCTACATGCTCCGTTAAATGTATTGAAGCGGCATAAGAGAATTTTGTACATTAGGTTTGATTCTTGCCGCACAAACTATACTTCTGTGGTGTCAAAGCTTGTACTTGGTGTCTGTTTAATTAAATAATTGTTTTGTTTATGACAGTACTTATTTATCTTGAAAGTTTGTAGTTGAGATTGAGAAAAGGTTGCAAGCTGTAATTAGTTTGTTAAATACATACTAGCTTGTTAGCAGCTTATTGATTTGTTGGCAAACTTCTAAATTAATTGGTCAACAGCTGTTCAACACTTTAACTGAATTTGTGTACAGATAATAACTTGTAATAAAGGGTATTATGTATACATTATTTACCCTTTATATGTTGATATTGCTAATTACAAGGTTTGATATTGCTTGTCTGCATTGCGATTGTGACTGTATATGAATTTGTTGTCTTGAATTAATTGCTTATTATTAATTGGATTTGTAAATTTAACCACTACCTTTGGTTTTGTCCCCTACTAGTTGCAAATTAAAAACTTGTTTTTAATTATTGAATGGTAATCATTGATTACATAGTGTTTTCAGTCACATATATAGTTGCCCACCTATCTTTGCCTGTCTTTGCAATTGTTTAAAACTTGAATTTGTAACTTCTAACTTATGCTTAAGATTATACTACAATTACTATAATTACATAATATTGTTGTTTGTCTCGGGTTAACTATACACATAATTTGTTTTTTTTTGTTCTTACATGTATGTCTGTCTGTATTTGAAGGTTAACCCCTGATAATTTGATAATTTTCATGTAGGTAAGTTTAACTTGCTTTAGTTATTGTAGTTCTTATTCTTGTTTATTTTTAATTCTTTACTTTGATTATTGTAGCAATCAACAGTGTAACAACCTAACATATAAATTCATTGTTTACAATAGAATTTGAACATTGTTTATTTGCTGTTATTTGTTTGTTGTTTGTTGCTGTTTTGTGTGTTGTTATACTGTTGTTGTTTTGTTGTGAATTCACACAGCTGGCTAATTGTTAGTTAGGGTTGCCACCTCAATCCAGCCTAAATTGTAAGTGTGAATCATAAAGTAATTTATTTAATTGCAAATTGCAATACCTATTGCGTACAAGATGTCAGCTCATAAAAGGCTCGTTGGCTCGATACAAGCTGAACTCCGATGGGCGGCTACAGCTCGTACCTTGATAGGCCGTGAGGACAGAGCATCCGCACTGCTCAAGCGATGTGAACAGGTGCCGACCAGACAGGCAATTGTCGAGGAAGCGCTTAGGGACCTAGTGGTTTTGGAACCGCCCGAGGAACTGCTCCAGTCCGCTCAGCGAGACTATGAGCAGTTCTTTGAACTAACGGACGGCCTTGTGGAGGAAAGCTCTAAGCTTAAGAAGGAGGCGAGACTAAGCTCTCTTCTCGAGTCTCCTATGAGACCTCCGACTCAACCTGCGCTACTAGGTAGTTTACCCACTATAGACCTACCTAAATTTTCTGGCAATTTGAGTGAGTGGTTAGGTTTCCTCGGCCTCTTTGATAGTCTGGTGCATGCTAGGAAGGATCTGTCTCCCTGCCAGAAACTGAGCTACCTACTGTCCTCCTTGCAGGGAGAGGCTCTGAGTGTGGTCTGCCACCTGGACCTCTCCGAGGAGAGCTATACTACCGCCCGGGAACTACTCACCCGGCGGTATGCCAACGTGCGCCGATTAGCGGACACGCACGTGGCGCAAATTTTGTCTCTGCCACGTGTCTCAGGGGTTGCTCGTTTGAGGGAATCTTTGTTAAACCCGTTGATTGTAGCATGTAATGCACTTAGGCGACTAGAGCTCCCGGTGGACCAGTGGTCTTTTCTGTTGCTGCATATAGTGTTGTCCCGCCTACCTCCCGAATTAAAATTGCGGTTTGAACAGAGGTATGGTGGGGACGGTGCCAGCTATCTGCCCCCCTTTTCAGATTTGCTAAAGTTCCTCGAGGAGGAGTGCCGGCAGGCTGACAACTCTGGTGTTGCTGGTCCTTCAAGGACCTCAGAGCAACCTGCCCAGCCGAGGAAGGGAAGGGGTCAGATTGGCAGCCCTGGTAAGGGGGCCTCTGAGCGAAGGCCAATGCCAGTCTACAGGGGGCTTGCTGCCACTGAGGCCACCCCCTGTAAATATTGCAAGCGTCCGGGCCACAGGGTACCTTCTTGTCCCCAGTTCCTGGACAAGACGATTAACCACCGGAGGGGCATCGCCAGGGACCGCCACTGGTGCTATAGTTGCCTGGAAGCTCACCTGCAGCGAGACTGCCCACATCAGCAGCCATGCCCTATTTGTAAGGGCAACCACCTGGCGATCTTGTGTGCCAACCAAAATGGCGTTGGCCGCCAGGTGGGGGAGAGCACCCCCCGCACGGGCGGGGGTGCTTATGTTAATCGCTCCCCTGCTAGTCTGCGTCGCTCTCCTGCACCGTGTCAGGTGCCCCGGTGTGTCCGGACTTCGCCCCCACCCGGGGGGGCTTCACCCCCCCGCGGGGGGATTTCGACCCCCCTGCGCCAATTTGATGCGGGATTTGCTGCCGCCACGGCGACGGGCCGTCCTACTCGCTACTCACCCCCGCTTCACGAGTGGCCGCGACTAGAGCGCCGCCCACCTCGTATGGGTCGCCAACCTCACTACGGTGTGCCGGCCTCTGCCCGCTTGACTAGACCTGTGCTTCCGCCGCGGGATGGCGCGTGGATTTACCCAAATGGAGGTCCGTCTCCTCCGCCTCTGGAGGTTCCGCATGAATCTCGATTCGAGATTCCCCGGTTCGAGGACCGGTTTGATGAAGGTGACCAATGCTAGGTAGTCGCCGCCCTAGCCCCCACCACAGCCACATCTCCTGAGAATCTTAATCTTCAGCAGTCCGTCTGTCAGACCGTTCTTTTGCCGACTGTCTCAGTGAAGGTGTACAACCCGAAAGGTGAATGTTTGATAGTTCGTGCCCTCTTGGATTCGGGTTCACAGCGCTGTATTGCTTCTTCTTATTTGGTGGGTAAGCTAGGGCTCCCTTGGAGTCCTCATGCGGTTCGGATGATAGGTATCGGTGGTGCCGAGCCCTCGACTCCTAAGGGTGAAGCGGAGTTGATGTTTGGCCCAATTAAGGGCGATCTCCGCGTCTTGGTCAAGGTGTCAGTCCTTGACGATATCTTGGGTCCTCTACCACAGGAAAGAATCGCTGATGTTGCGGTTTCCTGTACGGCAGGTCTGACCCCTGCCGACCCCGACTGGACTGAACCTGGTCCCATGGATCTTTTGTTGGGTTCTGATGTCCTAGGCCTGATCTTGTCAGGAGGAATTAGGGTCCTGCAGAAAGATGGACTTTGCGCCATCTCCACTATATTTGGTCATAGCTTTCTTGGACCCGTTTTGTGGTCTTCAGACCCACCGGTGCTAGACCAATTGCAGGCAGCCGGCTTAACGTTGTCGGATGTAGTCCAGCGTTTTTGGGAAGTCGAGGAGCCGCCACACGCTGCACCGGTTAATCCTCTTGACCTTGAATGCGAGTTGTTCTATCAAAATAACACAGGCCGCCGTACTGACGGGCGCTTCGTAACTCGCTTGCCCTTCCTCGCCTCTCGCCCCCCTCTTGGTCATTCACGGGCCTTAGCTGAGAAAAGGCTCTTGTCTATGGAACGGCGCATGCGGCGCGACCCTACCTTCCGCACCAAGTATATTGAATTTATGCGCGAGTACGAAGACCTTGGACACATGTCACCATCCAATTTTGATTGGCGTTCGCACGAGCACTACTTCCTACCCCACCATGCTGTCTTGAAGACCCCTGGGGGTAAGATTCGAGTGGTATTTGACGGCTCCGCGGCCACGTCTGACGGGGTGACTTTGAACCAGTGTCTGCACGCTGGCCCTAAGTTGATCAAGGATATCTCCGACATCCTCACGCATTTCCGCCGTCACCAAATTGTCTTTGTTGCTGACATCAAGATGATGTTCAGACAGTCGGTGGTACATCGCGATGATCGGAGGTATCAGCTGATTTTGTGGCGCGAGAGTCCTAATGAGCCGATACGGGTCTTTGAATTGAACACAACGACCTATGGACTCCGGTCAAGCCCCTATATTGCTATTAGGACCTTGTTGGAATTGGCTAACCGCGAGCGGCTGAATTATCCTCGTGCATCAGCCATCTTGGAATCGTCAGTCTATATGGACGACATCTGCACAGGAGCTTCTAGTGTTGAAGAAGCTTTGACCCTGCGTGACGAATTGATCGCAATACTGAAGTCCGGAGGTTATGAATTGCGAAAGTGGCTATCCAACTCCCCTCACGTTTTGAAGGATCTCCCGGGAGAGGATCAGCAGGACCCTCATATTTTTAAAAACCTTGAAAATCCTAATTTGTTGACGGTCCTTGGAATACAGTACCAGCCCGTCCAGGATGTCTTCACCTACCGGGTTAAATTGAACCCACCTCCTAAGGTTTGGACTAAGCGCTCCGTCTTGTCTACGGTTGCCCGCACTTTTGATCCAAACGGGTGGATCACTCCCGTAATATTTTTGGCCAAATGCTTCCTTCAGAAGCTTTGGATCGCTGAAGTCGTTTGGGACGAGCCTCTCCAAGGGAAATTATTGAAGGAGTGGCACTCCCTTGTGTCTGCACTTCCGGACGTCGACCGAATTTCGATGCCTCGACGCTTCCTACCACCAGGAAGGTGCCACGCCAGTCTCCATGGATTTTGTGACGCCTCCGAACGAGGCTATGCTGCCGTGGTATATATGCGTACTGTCGATGTCACCGGTGAGGTCGCGACACATCTTGTCTTGGCAAAGAGCAAGGTGGCCCCTATTCGGTCACGCTTGACGATCCCTAAATTAGAATTGTCCGGCGCTGCTCTTTTGGTGCGCCTTCTTAACCACGTCCGTTCATCTTTGGCATCCGTGGTCGAACTGACCGACGTGTACGCTTGGACGGACAGTGAAATCGTCCTATGTTGGCTCCGAGCCGCCCCTCACAACTTGGAGGTCTTTATCGCGAATCGGGTGTCCCAAATTCAGTGCTCTGAAACTCCGTTGATTTGGAGACACGTACCCGGAGAATTGAACCCGGCCGATTGCGCCTCTCGCGGTCTCGAGGCCTCTTCACTTGTCAACCATCCCCTTTGGTGGGGCCCAAGTTGGTTAACGCAACCTGAGTCAGAATCGGTTCTCCGCTCCGGAAGTTTTGCCGGGCTTAAGAGTCGGAGTCGTGGAGGATAGACCGATCCCAGACTCCAACTTCCTCTTGGAACGATACAGTTCCCTTGATAAACTCATTGGTGTTACCGGTTGGCTTAGACGTTTCATCCATAATGGAAGGAACCCAGGTAATAAAAATTTGAATCCTGTCTTGTCGCCTCTTGAACGTCGAGAAGCCCGGACACATTGGGTGCGTGTGGTTCAGGCAGAACATTTTGCGTCCGTGATTGACACCATAAAAGGAGGCTTAGCTTTGAAAGGCCCGCTTGCTCGCTTAAGCCCCTTTTTGGACGAGGATGGATTGTTACGCGTTGGCGGACGCCTTAGGAATTTTGAGTTGCCCTATGGTGCTCGTCACCCTTTGCTGCTCCCTAAGGACGGCACCTTTGTAAAATTGCTGGTGACCTCTTATCACCTGAAAAATGCCCATGCTGGTTGCAATGCCCTCTCGGCTATTTTACAGCGTGAGTTTTGGATTTTGGCAGGGAGACGCACAATCCGGAGCGTCATTTTCAAATGCATCCCTTGCTACCGTTTGAAGGCCCCTACTGCGCAGCCGATGATGGGTGACTTGCCCCCCGACCGCGTCATGGCCACTCGACCTTTTGCCGGAGTTGGCACTGATTTTGCAGGCCCTTTCGCCATCAAGAGCTCTAACCTCCGCAACGCCCGGTCACTCAAGGCCTATCTGTGCGTTTTTGTTTGTCTCTCTACTAAAGCGGTCCATTTGGAACTGGTGAGTGCCTTAAGCACTGAGGCCTTTGTGGCCACGCTAAGTAGATTCGTCTCCCGTCGAGGATTGCCTGACCTGGTTCGCACCGATTGCGGTACTAATTATAAGGGTACCGATAGATATTTAAGAGAAATTGTTGAATTTTTGTCTAGTAATAAGATTAGTTTAAGTACTGCAATGTCCAAGATGGGGATAACCTGGAAGTTTGACCCTCCAGCTTGCCCCCACTGGGGTGGGATCTTCGAAGCTGTCGTCAAGGTCGCCAAGACACATCTCCGACGCGTTATAGGAGAAACTATCTTGACCTTCGAAGAACTCGCCACTGTGTTTTGTAAAATTGAGGCCATACTCAATTCTCGGCCACTCTGCCCCCTCTCGTCTGACCCAAACGACCTGGAGGTCTTAACTCCCGGCCACTTCTTGATTGGTCAGCCCCTTAACGCCTTGCCCGAATACCCCTTCAGGGACGCGAAAACCTCACGTTTGTCTCGGTTTGAACTGTTGCAGCAAATGACTCAGAGCTTTTGGCATCGTTGGTCACTCGAGTATTTGCACCTTTTGCAGCAACGTGTTAAGTGGGCTGACAAATCCGATCCCCCTAAGGTTGGTGATCTTGTATTGGTAAAGGAATCTAATTTGCTACCTTTGTATTGGCGTCGTGGACGCATTGTTAAGCTAATGTACGGGTCTGATGGGGTTCCCAGAGTCGCCGAGGTAATGGTCGGAGATTCGGTCTTGCACCGAGCCGTTTGCACCTTGTCACGTCTCCCCATCTGTTAGTGAGTGGACGTAAATCCTTGCGTCCACGGGCGGGGGATTGTTCGCGCCACCTATGTATTAGTTGTCTGTGGTCGCTGTGACAGATGAATACTGTGTGAACGTAGCTAGCTTGCCGCGCTTTTTGATAAAACTCTTTGGTTTTGACAGTTCGACAGAGTTCAAGTTTGTTTTTGGCAGGGCGGGCCGCGGTCGAATTGTTGGTTGTAAATATAAGCTTTTCTTTGTAATCCGTATTGTTAGAACCTCGCTATAGCAGGTTCCCGCGAGAAATTAGCTTCTAGTTATTTCGGTACTAAATAAAGACTTACTTGTTGTACTGGGTGACAATCTGTTGTGTGCCACGTTGACGCCACTGCTGGCCGTGCAATTATATACTTAAGTAAATAATTAATCTAAGTAGCTTATAGACGAACTTTAGTGCTGTGCTGTGTGTGTTGTGTGTTAGTGCCGTCTTGAAGCAAGAAGCCACAGGCCGAAAAGTATACCTTCTCATTCCTGACCTTTCCTAACGTTTAACCCACATCCTTCCTTATCGAAGATTCATCATTCAGTAGGCACTTGGACTCCGTAAGTACGTAGTATAGTTTTCATTATTGTCTTACCACCTAAGTTTACCCGTAAAACAGTTCTGTCCGCATTTGGCCCTGAGCCAATGGTCTAAGAGGCTCGAATCCAGCTGATGGGCCCCTGGAACAGCGTCTTAGGGTTGTAGCATTGGACCAGGTTGAAGCCCCAACAGTCATCCCCATATGAGTGCACTCAGGACCTATGGTTGGTGGGCATCCCCCTTTACTTTTAAAGCGCGGTTCAGGCAATGTAAGTGATGCAAGAATCCATAAAGATTATCGTTCTATCATTGGATTTTTGCATTGTTTTTCCGGCTGAGATACAACATCTGCTTTTTCTGGCAAAGGCAAAAAAACAACATTTAATTAACTTATCGCAACTCCAGAGTTAGGGTCCGTTCACACAGACCGGCTCGGAGAGGAGAGCAGATTTTTATCACGTTGGAAACAGTGTTTTGAGTGATTGTAGTAAAGTTTATTTTTGCATTTGCACCTTTTTTGTCATTAAAAATGCCTGAACGCGCTTCGTGTGAAGTAATAAAAGGAGCCGACCGGCTCCGCTTGCGTGCTCTTTCTCGCTCGCGCAGCCGATCGGCTCTGATTGCGTGCTCTTTCTCGCTTGCGCAGCCTGTCGGCTCCGATTGCGTGCTCTTTCTCGCTCGCGCAGCCGATGGGCTCCGATTGCGTGCTCTTTCTCTATCGCGTAGCCGATCGGCTCCGATTGCGTGCCCGCTGCGGCCGCGCCGACCGCCATTTTGATAGCAACATTTGAACGTAATAGTTGTGCGTACTTGTACGAAAAGATGAATGATGAAAAATTAATAATACTCGTGTCAAAATATGAGTGTTTATTTGACATAACCAAGCCATCATATAGCGATCGGATAATGAAAGACAATGCATGGGAGGAAATTAGCAAATGTCTCGGAATAAGTGGTAAGTAAGGTTTTCATTGTTTTACACCTACCCCCAGATACTCAAACGAATTTTAAAGCAAGGGCTTCTTAAACTCGTGCTGCGACGTGTTAGATTCAAAGTCAAAATAGGAATAATATGAGTTTAAATGCGCCCTTACTTTAAAAACTCGTTTGAGTATCTGATCGTTAGAATATACTTATGTAGTAGACAATTTTTATTAAATATAACTTAAGAAACTCGCGTAGCCACTTGATCTTGCCAATCTAAAGCACCACTTGATGAAAAATAATCCTTAAATTTATTCCTTGTGGTTAGAACTGCGTCGCTATTAGAACTGTTTTCATTATTATTGTCTGTTATTGCTGTTAATAAATTTATATTGCTGTGAAATTCATTCTCTTGTCCTGGCGTCCGATTTTCTATTAAAAAATTATGTAAACATGTAGTTGCTAATATAATTAAATCACAGTACTTCGGCTGAATTTTCATTCGTTTTTGATAAATTTCAAATCTTTGAGTTAGCATTCCAAATGCACATTCTACGACTTTTCTTGCCCTGCTTAAACGCAGATTAAATACTTTTTTTGATAATTCTGTTCTTGCTTGTTCTCTTGGATACGGCCGCAATATATTATTGCTCAAAGGAAATGCCTCGTCTCCTATAAAAACATGTGGTAAGCTTTCAGTGGTACTAGGTAGAGGTTTATTTGGGGGCAGCTTTAACTTATTGGTGTTGAGTTTTTTCCAAAATTTTGAATTCTGTAAAATTCCGCCGTCGCTATTTTTACCATATGATCCGACATCAACAATTAAAAAACTGTATTTCGCGTCGACCACAGCTAGTAACACTGTACTGAAAAAGTTTTTATAATTATAGTATAAGCTTCCACTATTATCTGGTGCCTGTATATTGACATGCTTTCCGTCTATAGCGCCCAAACAGTTAGGAAAATTCCAAATATTAAAGAAATCACGTGAAACCTTTTCCCACATTTCTTCATCTGGCATCTGCATAACTATGGGCATCAAAACATCACAAATTACTCTGATTGTCTCATGAATAATTGAATGAACTGTAGAAATTCCCATTCGAAAATTAAATGACAAGTTTTTGAAACTGCAACCAGTGATGAGGAATCTGTAAAAATAAAACAAACACACAAAATAGAAATATAAGACTGCCGTACCAAAACGAACTATAAAATAAAAAAGAGTTATGTTATTAATTTTTCATTTCTGTTCTTTCCAGTGACGCAGTGCCAGGATCGTTGGAAGAAACTGCGAGATAACTTCAGAAAAGCCTATTATAACCGAAAAGGCAAGAGTGGCGATGGTGCAACTACGTCCAAATTGATAAAATTTGAAAAAGAACTTTCTTTTATAATACCATTTTTTCGCAATCGAAACCAAATATCTAATGTAACATTATCATCGGATGATTCAGAGCCTGGCACACCAATACCACCACCATCGACATCATCTAAACGTTCTGACCATTCTGAAGTTGAATCGCTTGCAAGTACTTCTGGCTCGAAAAAGAGACCACGCTTAAGCAAAGATGTTGCTACGGTTTTCGAAGAGTATCTTGAAGAAAAAAGAAATACTACACCCCGTGACAAGGCATTACGTAATTTTTTTTTGTCTATGTCAGATACAGTGGAAACATTCCCAAAAGAAGTCCAAGCACGAATTAAAAGGCGCGTGTTTAACATTGTTAATGAAGCTGAATTAAGTCTGTATGAAAATAGTACAGATTTGAATTATTCTTTGTCTATAAATTCACCGCCATCGACTAATCAATCTACTTACCTAGTGTCAAACGAAACCTATATTCCTCAAAACTATCCAGATCAGACTACTTACGGGTACAATACCAGCACACAAAATACAAAATAATAAACAATCAAAAACAATAATAATTATAATAATAATAATTAAACACACACAAATCTGTACTATTTAATTACATTTCATTAACGTAAACAATGCTTAATAAATGGAGGGCTGTGATTTTGTGATCTAAATAACATGATTAGTATAAATAATTGTTTTTTATTTACCTTAAAGTTACCGTTAACCTTTCTTCGGCTGTAATGGTGCAACGATAATTTGTAGTCTTTTTTGTTATATGTACTCTTAACAAATCTGTCAATTTCAAAAATTGCCAATATTCCATACGATAATACTCATAAAATTTTAGGCTATCTCTCTTCAATTCCTCGAAAATGGTGTGAAACTCCCCATGGATTAGTCTGTTTTTCCAAATATGTTTTACCCATATTTGTTTCCGCTTGCGCTTACGTTTCCTATGTTCTATTTCAAGTAATCTTGCTAACAAATATATTTCTTCGTCGGAGCTATCTAAATCCATGTTTCGAAAAGCACACGTTAACACACCGAAAACAAAACTTAGACTGCGCGGAATACTGGCACTGCCTTTGTAGTGTATCCACCCGACTCCGAGCGCATCCGACCGGCTCCGAGCACATCCAACCGCACCCGCTTTCAGATCTCTTCCAGCCGGTCGATGTGAAATAGTTGGCGGCTCCGCTCCGGCCAATTCCAAGCGTATACGACCCGGTCTGTGTGAAAAGAAAAAAGCAGGCCGATGCTCTCCGAGCCGGTCTGTGTGAACGGACCCTTAACAGAGTTAGTAAAGCCTTTTTATGTGACTGACGCAGATCCAACAATTATTGCTCGGAATGGTTGTAATTTAATTACATAAATATACAAAGGCAAACCAGAATTATCTTTGAATCAATTAAGATTTCAACTGTATATCAAATCAACTGCAAAGTCAACATTCAAACTGGACAAATTACCACCCACTGTTGGTGCGGCTACACAACACTCTCATAGTTTTCTACCAGCTTCAAACGTTGCTTGGAAACGAAACAACACCAACAAAGTGGGGTTGCAAAGAAGTTATTGTCGATAATTCGAAAATTCTCATGCCACGTTTTTCTGAAGATTCTGTCCTATCTGACGAATTATTAAAAATAATTCCTTATAGCTGTGAAACCGGTTGTGAAGGCAACAGTGAACAGATGTGAAGTCGAAAGTACGGGCTTCGATGTACTGATTTATGTACAAAATGTCGTGGTTAAACAAGTGTTTAAATGTTGAAAAAGGAGAACGGTCAAATTGGACCCACATAATTTAAAAATTATGGAAGCATCGTTCAAGTACAAATTTATATTAATTATAATCATAAGTTCATACGATGTTTATATAAAAATTATTAAGGCTCTCAGACATAGGAGTCAAAAGAAAAAAATTATTATAATTTTTAAAAAAATAAATCATCTTGCACTAACGGAACGTTATGCGCAATTGACATAGACCACCATAGACATTTTGTTGACATGACGGCACTTGTCAATAATAATACAGATGTTCCAACACCATCAAATGATCGATACCACATCGATACCAACTCAAATGACTAAATGAGTAGTATTCACGTTATTATCGGCTTTTGATAGTAACACGAGCACCTACCTAAACTAAGCTCCTCACGCTGCTCACACCATACTCGCGCTGTCGCGAATGTTGCGCTCTCTGTCCAATTAGTGTGTGCGTAGCAATGGACATGGATGAGGAACATGACGAGTATTGTGGCCACCCTACGTCTCTGCCTCCTTACCACGCTTCTTCCCATGCTATTCGACGAGTATTTATTTGGCCGCAAAATCATAAACGCAAGAAAACAACCACAGACTATAGTCACCCTCACCTATGCCTCACTTAGTATAGACAAATGATGGGTAACTTTAGAAAAGTGAGAAACATTATATTATTTTAATTTTAATTTTATTGACAGGACATATTAATCGACACAACGCGGGTTCGATGAAAATAATGCCATTAAAATGATGAAATATAAATCTATCTATCTAATCTGCTAATTTATATTTTACTACAACTAAAATAAAGAAAAATTCCTGTATCGAATATCAGGCGTGCGTGTAATATGGTTTCGATACAGGTATTTTTCTTTCGATACCGATTAAGTATCGAAAGAATGATTCTATTCTAAAAGTACCTACTCGGTATCGAAACAAAAGTATCGAGTATCGACCCATCCCTATGTTTATTGCTTTCACCGTTGTTACTTGTTTGTGTTACACGTGGGATTATAACTTTTTTGCGATTTTGTGGATTTTTAACGACTCGGATTTTCTTACTGGACTGATTCTTCCGCCTTTCGACTACGACAACCGCTTCTGCCTTAGGACACCGATTTTCTAGTATTTGGACTTTGTTAAGACAGCTAAAATGCGTTGTGTTAATTGCCAATTTCGCATTTCTCGATCACGGCGACACCGTTTGACTGACGAAAGAGATCAGATACTTGAAAGAGTGCGAAGATGGGTGTATCCGCGTGATGTAAGTACCTTGATGATCTGTTTGATTTGTTTTAGATCTTAAACATAAATGTTATCATAGAAAGCTAAACGAAGTTGGCCTGCAACCGGCTAACATTTACAACTTAATAAATATTTTCAGATAACTGGAGACAACTATCTTTGTCACTCCTGTTGGGAGTTGATAAATCACAACCATAATGAAGGTCCTGAACATGAGACCCAACAACATCTTGGTCATCGTTATGTTTGTGCTGGATGTGGAAAGTCTATTTTGAGAATTAGAAGTAGATTGGTTATCAGACAAGGAATGTCAGAAAGGGAAACCCAAATAGGAAACATCATTTCCGAATGGATCAGACCTCGTCAGGTTTGTGATGAATAATATTTCTGATTTATTTATTATCATTCTTTTAGAATTAAAAATATTTACATTAAACTAGTACAAAAAAATGCATGTTGAAAAAAATAAAAAAAAATCTGTTCCTCGAGCAGCAGATCTGTAGGGCTCAAACTACTGTCCACCACAACAGGGCTTCAGAGCAAGGAACCTCCTCACAATCCGCGTTGTCTTTATAATATAATCATTAAATTATAATACTGTGTGTTGTAGATGCTATTATTATACTAATATTATAAATGCGAAAGAGTGTTTGTTGGTTTGTCCTTCAATCACGCAGCAACAGAGCAATGGATTGCCCTGATTTTTTGCCTGAGTATATTTAAGGACTTTAGAGTAACATAGACTACTTTTTATCCCGGCAAATTAAGTAGTTCCTGTGGGAACTGAAAAACTTATTCCACGCGAATAAAGTCGCGGGCATCAATTAGTTATAATATATACTTGTTTGTTATTTATGTGATTGTTTTTGACAACTTTTTACCGATATTGTTTCAGTTAACATCGGACGATGAAATATCTCCGTGTTATTTAAGGGCACGGAGAGTGGTTGACAGCTCCCACAGAGATTCTGGTCTTCTTGCATGCTCCGCAAATCAGGGAGATCCACAGCCTATACCTCAACAGATAGAGGGACTTGTAGATGTTGAAGGGATGGATCCTTCAACATCTGAACTCCCATGCACACAGGCTATACCTTCTGAATCTCAACAGGTAGAGGAACTTGTAGATGTTGAAGGGGTTGGTCCATCAACATGTGAACGGCCATGTACACAGCCTCTACCTTCTCAATCTCAACAGATTGGATAAGTTATGGATGTCGAAGGGGTTGGTCAGTCAACATCTGAACGTTTATCGAGGGAATCATCTACTGCTCAACACAGCTGCTGACACAGCACGTCGTTGCTTGTTTTTGGAGTGCGATGACACCGAAAAGCAACGTGTGCCTGATGGAATTAGAAAAAATATTATTAAGAAATATAATTTTTATATACCTATAAATAGCAGAATTTGTAATTATCACATGAGTGCCAATTTATTTCATGAATTGTATGCTGCTGAAAATGCGATGACGACATTTAGTGCTGCCCATATAGAAGAAATAGTGTTTCTACTTGCAGATGACACAAATCTGGATTTCCGAAATCCTTCAAGTATTGGTTTGATCGGACGAAAGATGAATTTAACCAAATATGTACTAATAGAAACACCGCGGTTAAATAATAGCAAAATGACAAGTGGGCTAAACGCATTGTTGTGTAAAATGCGAACAGGGGATAGCGATGAAAGAATCTCAGCACTGTTCCAAATTCCAAGAAGGACACTAGAAGTTTATATGAATCAGGCACGAGAAATCCTTTGCCAGGATTATGTTCCTAAGCATTTAGGATGGCAACACAAGTCAAGGGAGGAATTTGTTGCCGGGAATTCTTTTCTAGCTGAACATCTTTTTGGCAACCCAGAAGAGCCTATCGAACAAAGACGTTTGATTGTGATTGCTGATGGCACCTATTTAAACACTCAAAAAAGTAGTAATTATTTATTTCAAAAACAAACATATTCCCTTCACAAATACCGTAACCTCGTCAAACCATTTCTTATAGTTTGTTCTGATGGGTACATCATAGACGCAGTGGGACCATATCCAGCCACTACAAATGATGCTACAATAATGAAAGACCTTCTGTCGGCGCCTGGTATTTTTACGGAGTTATTTAAAGAGGATGATGTTTTTATTTTAGACAGAGGTTTTAGAGACTGTGCAGATGACATGACAACCAAAGGTTTATTAGTCCATATGCCTGAAACAATTTCACCAGGGGAAAGGCAACTCTCCACCCTCCAAGCCAATATCTCCAGATGTGTAACAATGAATAGATGGGTGGTTGAAGCTGTGAATGGGAGGTTCAGTAGGGATTTTAAGATATTCCGTGAAGATTGATACAAAGTCGTTGACATGCTTATTATTGAATCCGGTACCGGGCTGTGTCAAAACCAAACTTTATTTTTGACCCTGATCACTCCCATATTATTATTTTTTTCATAAAAAAGTCTGAAATAGATTTATTTACATTTACCTATTTATTTACCTATTTAAGCTCATCTCAGCCCAAACGCAGTATAAATTTTCAATGGTTAACTTTTACGGTTTACTTTAACTTTGGTTACGCTTTAACGATTATTCGAAGTCAACTTTTTAATTAACGATTAAACGATTAACGAAGTTACTTTTTGAGTTAACTGTGCCCACCTATGCTGAAAACAAGTCTACTCAGATTTGACGTGACAATAATTTTGAATACCTAATTGCTGTGACCTAAATACGATAACAATGTTACTTGTAATACGTTTAATAAGTATCATCAATTACCTTTATTATCGTCTTCACTCATCTTGATATTGGATAAGTTATTTTTGCAGTTGTAACTTATCACTGAATATACCAGCAACCCAGCGCAAGAACCGGCAACGTTTTGATTGATTGATCACAACGCATGGCCACAGCGCAGTGCGAACTGCGAAGGGCGGCTAACCAGAAAAAAATGAATACGAAAGGGGAAAAGGGGGATTTATTTTTATTATATCGGTATTTTAGTATCAATACAAATACCGATAACGTGTCTTGGAGTATAGATATTTAAAATACTGAAATAAATTATCGATACCCATATCGATAAAAAGATACCTAAATATCAATATTTATTGCGACAATATCGATATTTGAAAAATATCGATATTACAGTCCCTGGTTTCGAGACTTTAGTCTCTCATCAGTGAACGAACGCGTATCGATTATTTCGAAGTATGAAAAACGGCTCGCGTCCGAGACTGCCGAGTGCCGAGAGGCAAGACGCCGTCGATTGAACGAGTGTGTGTGAATATGAACCTGATGCCGACCGAATAACGACCATATGGCTTGAACATTATGACTGTTTTTAAATAACTGAGGAAGCAAGTATAGCTGCAACTAGCTACTTTCTTTCAGATGCAGACCGAATATCGACCTTAAGTCTTGAACAAGACTATTTTGAAGCAAGCAAAGTGACAACGAGCTATTTCTTTCTCGTTTTTACTTTTTATGCGATACACATTTTTGTACAATTTTGAATTTTTGAATTTGCTCTTACGGTTGGTTACGGTCGGCTTTGTTTGGTGCATTTTATTATTCGTGCGTTCTATACTTTAATAAATAATAAATTAATAAAGACTATGTGGTGTGTGGTGATGTATGCTGCATGTTTATAAACATTGTAAATAAAAAAGATAAGAGTTATTAATATTATTTTAAACTTACATTTTATGAATAGTGGTGGTGTTGACTAATACTCATTATAACCTAAAGGTACTATTGTAAATATTATAACTGTGAATTAACTAAATGTACATATAAAGGTACAATTCCGAAACGGGCCGCAGACCGCAAACTGCAAGCGACAACACTTGTTTGCGGTCGCTGCGCGCAGCGTGCGGCCGCGGCGCGCAGCGACCGCAGACTGCAGCGCCAGTCGTGTCGCGAACCGCAGAGACTTCACACGTAATAATGTCGACTTTTTCGGATGACGATGAAGAAAAACTTATTAACATTGTAGCTGGTCATCCAGTTCTTTACGACACATCCAATCCAAATTACCGCAATAATTTGGTCAAAGATAATGTGTGGAAAGCAATAGGAAAGGATTTAAATAAAAATAGTAAGTACCTAACTTAAATATTTTATTCAGATGTTTTTAGAGTACACAATATTATTATGTAAATTACAAGTATGTTTAAACGAAAAGTTGGTAAAGATGCTATATACATTTTATATGATGCGTACGGATATTATTTATGCAAGTCGTTTTCGTGCGAGGAAACGCGCGAGACTATCCGTCGCCCGGCCGCCATTTTGGCCGCTACAACATGGCGTCATACACGAAAGCTTAATAAAAAGATTTTGTTTTCATTATTCGGTTATGAGGCATCTTTACCAACTTACTTATCAGGTGAGTGACCTGGGTGTCGAGTCTGCTAATTATTAGTCAGAATGGCGCCACAATGGCGTTTCAATTGTAGTGCTTATTCGAACCATTTTTTACTGCTGAGTAACTATATATACAGGGTGATTGGCAGATGGATACAAAGCTTTGAGGAGCAGTAAGTTTAGTCAATTATGAACCATTTAAGCTACAAATTTTAGAGGAAGTCTGACCATTTTTTTTATTCATATCTTAGTGTTTCTTGAGAATTTTACAAAAATTTAGAGGTTACTGACAGACACTGCTATTTCACGGGAAATCAGCTGTTTGATGGTCTTTGTCTGCGTGGTCTCTGTCTCCTCCTCTGTGTTCCGTCATAATCAACAGCGTCATTTTGCCAAGGAACTGCACCATTTGCGCTGCAGAAAAAATCTTTAAGATTGTCTCTAATTTGAAATCCGTCACTATTAGCAAATCCACTGGAACCTGCAATCTCTAACATATTTTCCTGGGGCCTATCAGTAGCATCATAAACATGAAATGGCAAGTTATGTCGCTCAAGGTAACCATCTCGAAGAAGATTGTGCAAACAACAAGATGATAATATCAAATCATCTACAACATTCGGCGCCACAGCTATAGGCGTATAAAATACTCTGAATACTTGAGATAGCAACCCAAAAGCATTTTCTGTTACTCGACGACCTCGGCATAATCTGTAGTTATAAATTAGTTTATCTCTTTCTAAACGTGCTTGTCTCCTACAATATGGTTTCATCATAAATTTACTTAAAGCAAAGGCTTCATCTCCAATCAGGAAATGAGGTGACATTACATTAGTCCCTTGCAGAAGTTTCGATGGAGGGATATTAAAGTTGTTTTCTGCAATTTTTTTTCCCATTATCGATTTGTTAAATATACCGTTGTCGGATTCTTTGCCATAGGCACCAACATCCACTGCTACAAATTTACAATTTGCATCCACAATTGCTAACAACAAACAGAAAAATAATCTTTATAGTTAAAGAATAGCGATCCACTGTTTTTAGGTGATTTGACACGCACATGTTTACCATCGATTCCACCAATGCAATTAGGTATATTCCATTTTTGCCAAAAATCTTGTTCAATGCGTTTGAAATCATCCTGTGTGGGTGTTTTCATTAAAATTGGCACTAGTTTCTGTCTCATAACATTAAGTACCCTTTTCACAATTCGGGATATGTAGGACACTGATATACGGAATGAAGTAGATAAGGATTCATATGTTTCACCGGTGGCCAAGAATCTGTAACAAATATTTTTTTGTTTATTACAGGTGACGAATGTGAAAAGAAATGGAAGGCTATCCGCGATGGATATCATAGATTCAAGAAAAAACATAAATTAGGTACAGGTTCAGCTGCTCCTAAACACTCGAAAGACAAGAGACATCTACTGCTATCATTTCTGGAAAGTGTTCCTCAACACAGATCGGGTGGCTCAAATATACCTTCGTCACCAAGGGCTCCACAGAGTAATGAGGAGGATAGTGTGGACAATCTACTCAGTTCAAATGAACAAGAAGGATCCAAAGATGGAGTCATGTCTTATGCCGAGCAAGATAGTGACAATGACGACACAACTAAAGTTGAAACAGAAAATAAACAGAAGAGAAATTTAGATTTCAACAAAAAAATATTAAAAGATGATTCTATTTTAAAAGTATGGAAAGATAGAGACGAAAAAAGACAGAGTTTGATTAAAACAATATTGAAAAAGAAGGATGATGACATAGACTTGTTTGTTCGTCAGATAGGTGAAGTTTTGAGAAATTTGCCACAAGTGGAAAAAGCTCAAGCTAAGAAACATTTATATGAAGTCCTTTCAGAGTACGAGATAATGGCAGCCAAAAAGTTGTCCAACTCTTCACCCACTTTATCTGATAATTCAGAGATTTCTACATCACTTTCTGACTATAGCCTGTCGCCTACACCAAATTCACCAGGACCCACTGACAGTAGTCAAAATAAGCCAAGCGGCGCGCCACATATATTGTCGTCAGATCCTTTTCAACCTGGGCCAAGCAGCGCGCTACACGTACCATTGCCGCGAGATCCTGTTTATCTACCTAGGCCAAGCAGTGCGCCACATAATGAACAATCACATTCACCAGGACCCACTGAAAGAGGTCAAATTAGGCCAAGCAGTGCGCCACATATATTGTCGTCAGATCCTTTTCAACCTGGGCCAAGCAGCGCGCTACACGTACCATTGCCGCGAGATCCTGTTTATCTACCTAGGCCAAGCAGTGCGCGACATAATGAACAATATCGAGTATCAATTACATGACCAATATCAGTATCGATTACCAGGTCCTGTTCATAATATACAGACAGGCCCCTATTCTCCAATAAGTACCGTAGCAGATTCACCAGGGCCCACAGATTTGTCTACTCAAGCGAATCAAAGCCGTCATGAACCGTCTGAAATAAATGAAGAATATTTTGATTTTATTAACTTACCTTAAAGTTAGATATAATTTTTCCTCCGCAGTAATGGCGTGTCGATTTTATGGTTGGATGTCATCACTAATAAAACTGAGTATAAAATCGAATTGATTTTTATTTATCCGACAATACTTTCGAAATTTTTCCTCGTCACTAATTATATGGGTTTTAATCAAAATAGAATAACTTCCTTCTTTGGTTCGACTTTTAAAAAAAAGATTAGGTGCTTTTCTTTTTCTTTTGGCATATAATAACAAGTCATCATCATCTTCCTCTTCTAGTAAAAGACACATTAGAACACTATCGGTAGCGTTATCTAACATTCTGTCTCGCATGAAGCTATTGGAACAACTGAGGCACGGTTCTGTGCATTGTGCAGCCACAGCATGCAGCCGCAGTTGGAATAGCGACCGCAGGCAGCATTGCGGTAATCGCAGCCGGTAGCCACAGTGTCGCCTGCGGTTGCAGTCTGCGGCCCGTCTCGGAATTGTACCTTAAAGGTGCACTAAGTTAGGTAGATACTAGTATAATATTTTAATTATGGCTACAAAAAGAAGCATAGCGTGGGACCATTTTGATGATAAAGGCAATGACAAAGCCCAGTGCAAAATTTGTAAAATGGATATTTCGTATAAAGCTTCAGTTTCCAATTTAACGAAGCATTTGAAGAGAAAGCATGGTACCGTAACATTAGTACCTAGGCAAGAGACTTCGGTCGCTGTAGTGACGGAGGTGGGTACGTCTATGACACAGGCTGAAACTGCTGGTGCTGGTGTTACTGGAGAGCTGCAGCCAACAGGCTCAATTAATGCTTCCGCCTCGAATTCACAGCCGCGAGATCTGGCATCTACTTTCAGTACCTACTTAGGTAGAGTACCAGTCACTAGAAACACCATGACATCTTACCTACGTAGAGACTGTTCAAAAATTAAAAAAGATATTGATCGTCACATAATGAATCTCTTTATTCACGATCTTCAACCTTTTTCCATAGTTGAGGATAGGGGTTTCCGCGAGCTGATATCATTTGCATTACCAAATTACACCTTGCCTGCGCGAAAATATTTTTCTAATAATATGCTTCCTTAACTATATGAAGTCACCAAAACGGAAGTTAAAGAATTGTTAAGCTTGGAAATGGTGTCAATATGTCTCACAACGGATATGTGGACGTCTCGAAATGGTGATTGGTTTTTAGTAGTTACCGGCAATTTCTTAGATAAAAACGTTAAATTACGTTCTGTTCTATTGGAATGTTGTGCATTGAACGGCATTTCACACACTGCTGTGGCTTTGACGAGTTATCAAGAATCGCACGAGAGTGGAACATTGAAAATAAAATACTTCTGGCTGTGTCCGACAACGGCTCAAATATTAAGTGTGCAATCGAAAAATGCTTAGGTTGGAAGCATTTTAATTGTTACGCGCATTGTCTTAATTTAATAGTAAGCAAAGCACTGGAGAACGAAACAATGAAAAACCTTATTCAAAAGGCGAAAACCATTGTAGCGCATTCAAAAAAAAGTACGGTTGCCTGGGAAAAACTGAAGAGATATTTGGAACAGGCTGGTAAACCTATCAAAAGGCCACTTCAAGAAGTTCCAACTAGATGGAACTCCACTTTCTATACGTTGGAGCGATTAATCGAACTAAAAGAAGAATTGAACAGTGCCCTCTCAAATTTAAACTTAAACATTCCTGTGTTGACTACGCACGATTGGACCTTAATAGAGAGACTAGTTCAGGTTTTGAAACCCTGTGAAGAAGTCACTAAAGAAATGAGTGGCGATAGGTATGTGACAGGCAGCTCAGTTATACCAGTAACAATTGCACTGAAATCAGCGTTGGTGGCATTTAGTTTAGATGGTGCCGAAGCTTTACCTGATGAAATTGAAATGGTCCGGCAAGATATTCTCAGTGGACTTATATCGCGATTTGCTTCATTAGAAAACAGCCGCACTTTTACAACATGTATGTTTCTCGACCCAAGATATAAGCTTTATTTTGAAAATGAGAACACAGCAGACTCAACTAAAAAATACGTTATTGGATTGGTAACGACTTTAATTTTAGAACAAAACGCAGAAACAGAGACCGAAGATACATCAAACGCTTCAACGCAAATAATTAAGTCAAAAATCCATATGGACTCATTATTACAAAAAGATGCATAACATCAGACCGAGCGGTACCGCTTATTCAAAAGCAGTTGTGGAAGTCCAAAGATACATAGATGATAAAATACTGTCAAAGACTCATTCACCTCTTGAATGGTGGAAGATTAATCAAAACTCTTACCCACACTTGGCAATACTGGCGCGCAAAAAAATTAATGCTTTGGGAACAAGTGTACCATGCGAAAGGTTGTTTTCGGTAGCGGGTAACATTTTGAATGATAGACGAACTCGTCTTGGTGTTCGAAAGGTCCAACAGTTGTTGTTCTTACAACAAAATTTATAAACTATGTAGTTAAAAAAGTGTACAAAACTGTAAATAACTTTATAAATACGCCAAAAAAGACAAAAATAACAAAAAAAAATATAAAAAATACTTAACAAAAAAAAATACAAAACTATTAATTGTAAATGAAATAATCAATGATTGCCATGTAGGTACATAAAATGAATTGAAAACCTCTAAATACGCCAGCTTTGAAAGCTATACCTATAATAATTACTGACTTGTATAATTTAACCTACCCTAAAAAAATAATAATTTCACATAGACGAATATCCGAATATAGGGAAAGGTCACATCGGCGTTATATCAAGATTTGATTCCCGGTACTGCGCACTTCACGTACCACTATTACTTACATAGAATAATTACATAAATTATTCCTCTACCTATTGATATATAAGGGTGGTTATCTGAAATTTGGTGAACTTGGTGTTAGCATCAATTTTCACAGTATTAAAAAAAATTATCCAATATTTGAAACTATTAAGCGATGTTATAAAGTCCATTTAGTTCGGTCACTCATTTTATATTATAATATTCTGTATTTATAAAAATTGACATTTCTTACTCCAAATATCAGGCCCTAGCCATGTAAGATCTCCCGAATTTAGTATTCATTTCACTGTAATTATAATTGTATGAGAATAATTTGATCAAACTCTATTTAAATTCATTTACTATTACATTACTAACATTGTCATTACGATTTAATTTATAATAACAATATGTTTCATCACATTATTTCAAATCAAGTAGTGTAAGCGATAAAAAATATCAGGCCCTAGTCATTTACGAAATTCAAAAATACGCGGCATCCAAGCATATTATGGCTTTTTCATAACTCACTCAATACGATAGCATCGGTGTGAAGTTAGTTGCAAACACGACCCAAACCGCGGTAGCCGTTTTGTTATTAGTGCGGTCGCCGACTTTGCAGCGGAAACACGTGCTGTGCCAGTCAAACTCTCAGGCCCTAGGTAAGTCGCTTTAAAGATAGTTAATTACTAATTGATCTCATTACTTATTGTAAATATGAGTTTGGTATGCCTTGTTATTTTGACCGCCTATTGGTTTTCATGTTGATTTTAAATAATAGATTTCATTTGATTTTGTTGCGTTTCGTCAGTCCCTAGACCGTCAGGCCCTAGTCGTAATAGTGACTAGGGCCTGACGCCACATCTAGGGACTGATGGTCATATTGTGTGATGCATGGTTTTAAACATAATACTAATGTATTTGTTGTAGAATATGGCGCCTAGAAAGAAAAAAAGAGGAAATAGCAAAAAAAAGTCTGAACAGGCAAAGAGGCGATTGGAAAAAATTAAAAATGATCCTGTTTTGCTGGCAGAGTACAAAGAAAAGGAACGACTAAAATATCTAAAGAAAAAGGAAAAAGGACAACGGAAATGTGTAAAAGACATGACTCCGCGTGAGCACAGAAGGAAATCACAGTGGACAGTGGATAGAAATCGAGGATTTCTGTCCACTGGCTATGAAATACACGTGGAATTTCCATGAGGCGGGACATGGGACAGTCGCACCAGATGGAATCGGAGCTACATGCAAACGTACTGCAGACCAACTCATAGCTCAGAGAGGTGACATTACAAACTAGTACGACTTTGTAGCTGTGCTTCGAGAAAGGTGTCCAAATATACAGATCTCTGTTATCAAAGATGTTGACATAGAAAAAGTTAACAAAATGATCAAGGAACATGAGCAAGAGCAGAAACCGTTTAAAGGAACTCTCTTAGTGCATCAAGTCTCAGGTCATATTTGTAACCCTAATAAACTTGTCTTGAAGTCACTAAGTTGCTTCTGTGATAATGTTGGTTGTAATCATTATAACTTGGGGACTATAACGTACCAAACCAATACACAGCGGCTTCAAGTTTCAGATATTTTCACGGATTCTGAAGATGATATGCCGTTAGCAAGTATGAGCCACAATGCGCAAGAGAAGTCTAAAACGAGCTATGGCAGTGGTACTTATAATGACGCGGCACCCGTGGCCCATTCGAAACATGTCATTTGAATTTGAACAATATTTCGATACATAAATACTGTTGAGGCCAACGCCTACCCCAACGAAGCAACCGTGTCCTGTCCCGGGCCCATAGAGGAACTGGAGCCGGTCGTTGGGTTAGGGCCTTGGTGAACAGGATTCTACTTGGTGATGGCTGTGGTAGCCGTACTTATATGTCTACACTTACCCTGACAATCACCTTGCCGTCGTCTAGGGAGCCAGTGAGGGTGTGGTAGTGGTGTTGAGGAGAAATGTGTAAATGTGAGTATGTGTTTAGCGTGAACCCTCACTCAACTCCTTGGTGGTAGGTGTCAGGCCTCTTCTGGCTTCAAGGTGACTTGGTACTTCACTAGTAGGTAGTGTTTACAATTTAGTGGCACACAACACAATACAATTACACCTTCGGCCAATTAAGGGCCGTACAAAAGGCACTTTTAAGTTCAGTTCACTCGAGGTTATAAACCATTATTGTTATTAGACGCGACACAAAACAATTATTAGGTTATTACACGTGTCGGCCGCGGTTCCCAAGTGGGGTGGATCTGCAGGCCTCGTCGCTGGAGAATCAACCAGCGTATCAAACGAGGAGTCAGCCTGTCGATAACCAGTGCCCAAACAACCGGGTTATTTCCAACAAAAAACTCGTTAGTTAGCAAAAAACACGCCGCGCGGTTCGCCAACTTGCAACTTACTTTTTTGACCGACCTTTTCGAAGCGGTCATAGACAAGGAAGCAAAACCGTAGATAGAGAAGTCACTCGCGGGCATAGACTAGGCGCGATCAACCCCCCCCCCCGTGGGCGCGAGTATTCACGTCCACGCACTAAGAAATGGGTAGGCGGGACAAGGTTGAGACGGCTCGCTGTAAGACAGAATCTCCGACCATTACCTCGGCGACTCTGGGGACCCCGTCAGATCCGTAAGTCAAATTAACAATGCGTCCCCGACGCCAGTACAAAGGTAACAAATTCGGTTCCTTAACTAATACGAGATCACCAACCTTGGGAGGATCAGATTTGTCAGTCCACTTAACGCGTTGCTGCAAAAGGTGCAAATACTCGAGTGACCAACGGCGCCAAAAGCTCTGAGTCATCTGCTGTAGTAGTTCAAAACGGGATAAACGAGATGTTTTCACGTCCCTGAAGGGGTATTCGGGCAAGGCGTTAAGGGGCTGGCCAATCAAGAAATGGCCTGGAGTTAGGACCTCCAGGTCGTTTGGATCAGATGAGAGGGGGCAGAGTGGCCGAGAATTGAGTACAGCCTCAATTTTGCAAAATACGGTGGCGAGTTCTTCAAAGGTCAAAATAGTTTCACCTATAACGCGCCGGAGATGCGTCTTGGCGACCTTGACCACCGCTTCGAAAATACCGCCCCAGTGGGGACAAACCGGGGGGTCAAACCTCCAGGTTATCCCCATCTTGGACATTGCTGTACTTATACTAATCTTATTTCTAGACAAAAATTCAACAATTTCTCTTAAATACCTATCAGTACCCTTATAGTTAGTACCGCAATCAGTGCGAACCAGGTCAGGCAATCCTCGACGAGACACAAATCTACCCAGCGTAGCTACGAAGGCTTCCGTGCTTAAGGCACTCACGAGTTCCAAATGGACCGCCTTGGTAGAGAGGCATACAAAAACACATAGGTAGGCCTTGAGTGATCGGGCGTTGCGGAGGTTAGAGCTCTTGATGGCAAATGGGCCTGCAAAATCAGTCCCAACTCCCGCAAAAGGTCGGGTTGCCCTTACGCGATCGGGGGGCAAGTCACCCATCATCGGCTGCATAGGAGTGGCCTTCAAACGATAACAAGGGAGACATTTGAAAATGACGCTCCGGATGATGCGTCTCCCTGCCAAAATCCAAAACTCACGCTGTAGAATAGCCGAGAGGGCATTACAACCTGCGTGGGCATTTTTAAGGTGGTAATGTGTCACCAACAATTTAACAAGGGTGCCGTCCTTAGGGAGCAGCAAAGGGTGACGAGCACCATAGGCCAGTTCGGAATTCCTAAGGCGTCCGCCAACGCGTAACATTCCGTCATCATCCAAAAAGGGGTTTAGGCGAGCAAGAGAGCCCTTCAAAACTAAACCTCCTTTTAATGTGTCAATCACGGACGCAAAATGTTCCAGCTGAACCGCACGCACCCAATGTGTCCGGGCCTCCTGACGTTCAAGAGGTGACAAGACCGGATCCAAAACCTTATTACCGGGGTTCCTTCCATTATGGATGAAACGCTTGAGCCAGCCGGTTACACCGATTAATTTATCGAGTGAACTGTATCGTTCCAAAAGAGAATTCAAGTCTGGGATCGGTTGATCCTCAACAACTCCGACTCTCAAGCCCGGCAATACTTCCGGAGTGGAGAACCGATTCTGAGGCCAAGTCGACTCAGCTTGAATTAGCCAACTTGGACCCCACCAAAGGGGATGATTAACAAGTGAAGAGGCCTCGCAGCCGCGTGAGGCGCAATCGGCCGGGTTCAATTCTCCAGGTACGTGTCTCCAAATCAAAGGTGTTTCAGAGCTCTGGATTTGGGACACCCGATTCGCAACAAAGACTTCCAAGTTGTGAGGAGCGGCTCGAAGCCAACAAAGGACAATTTCGCTGTCAGACCAAGCATAAACATCTGTGAGCTCGACAACAGAAACTAGGGAGGCACGGACGTGATTAAGGAGGCGAGTCAAAAGGGCAGCTCCTGACAACTCCAATTTTGGGATAGTCAAGTGGGACCTAATAGGGGCCACCTTGCTCTTTGCTAAGACAAGATGCGTCGCGACCTTACCGGTGGCATCGACAGTCCGCAAATATACCACGGCGGCATATCCTCGTTCGGACGCGTCACAAAAGCCGTGGAGGCTGGCATGGCACCTTCCTGGTGGTAGGAAGCGTCGAGGAATCGAAATTCGGTTGACGTCCGGAAGTGAGGAAACAATGGAGTACCACTCCTTCAATAACTTCCCTTGGAGGGGTTCGTCCCAGCCGACTTCAGCAATCCAAAGCTTCTGAAGGAAGCATTTAGCTAAAAATATTACGGGAGTGATCCACCCGTTTGGATCAAAGGTGCGAGCCACCGTAGACAAGACGGAGCGCTTGGTCCAGACCTTAGGAGGTGGGTCCAGTTTGACCCGATAGGTGAAAACATCCTGGACGGGCTGGTACTGTATTCCAAGGACCGTCAACAAATTCGGATTTTCGAGGTTTTCAAATATATGAGGATCCTGCTGATCTTCTCCCGGGAGATCCTTCAAGACGTGAGGGGAGTTGGACAGCCACTTGCGCAACTCGTAACCACCGGACTTCAGTACTGAAATTAGTTCGTCGCGCAGAATCAAAGCTTCCTCAACGCTAGAAGCTCCCGTGCAGATGTCATCCATATAGACTGACGATTCCAAAGTGGCTGATGCACGAGGATATTTCAGCCGCTCACGGTTAGCTAGTTCCAACAAGGTTCTAATAGCAATATAGGGGCTTGACCGGAGCCCATAGGTTGTAGTGTTCAACTCAAAGACTCGTATCGGCTCGTTAGAAGTCTCACGCCACAGAATCAGTTGGTACCTCCGATCGTCGCGATGCACCACCGACTGCCTAAACATCATCTTGATGTCAGCCACGAAAACAATTTGGTGCCGGCGGAAGTGCGTGAGGATGTCGGAAATATCCTTGATCAACTTGGGGCCGGAGTGCAGGCACTGGTTCAAAGTCACCCCATTCGACGTAGCCGCAGAGCCGTCAAAAACTACTCGGATCTTCCCTCCCGGAGTCTTCAAAACAGCATGATGGGGCAAGAAGTAGTGCTCGTGCGAACGCCAATCAAAGTCGGACTGTGACATATGCCCAAGGTCCTCATACTCGCGCATAAATTCAACGTACTTAATACGGAAAGTGGGATCTCGTCGCATGCGTCGCTCCATAGACAACAACCTTTTCTCGGCAAGAGCCCGCGAGTGCCCTAGCGGGGGCCGAGAGGCTAGAAAGGGCAAGCGAGTAACAAAACGTCCGTCAATGCGACGGCCGGTGTTATTCTGATAGAATAATTCGCATTCGAGGTCGAGGGGGCTGACCCGAGCGGCACGTGGCGGCTCCTCGACTTCCCAAAACCGCTGGACCACGTCTGAAAGCGATACGCCGATTGCCTGCAGTTGGTCTGCCACCGGAAGGTGTGGAGACCACAAAACTGGGCCAAAAAAGCTATAACCAAATATAGTGGGCATGGCACAAAGGCCATCCTTCTGTAAAACTTTAACTCCTCCCGACCAGATCAGACCCAACACGTCGGAACCCAGCAAGAGGTCCATGGGACCGGGTTCGGACCAGTGGGGGTCGGCAGGGGTTAACCCTGACGCACAAAGCACCGCAGCATCGGATATCCGTACCTGCGGTAAGGGACCCAAAATATCGTCAAGGACTGATGCCTTAACCAACACGCGGAGATTACCCTTAATAGGGCCAAACATCAATTCCGCCTCACCCTTGGGAGTCGAGGGTTCGGCACCCCCAATACCTATCATCCGACCCGCACGAGGACTCCAAGGGAGCCCTAGCTTTCCCACCAAATAAGACGAAGCAATACAGCGTTGTGAACCTGAGTCCAAAAGGGCGCGGACAATCAAACATTCACCCTTCAGGTTATACACCTTCACTGAGACAGTCGGTAGAAGAACTATCTGACAAATAGACTGCTGAAGATTCAAGTTCTCAGGACAGGTGGCTGTGGTGGGGGCTAGGGCGGCGACTACCTAACATTGGTCGCCCTCATCAAACGGCTCGTCGTGCCGGGGCACCTCGAACCGGAACTCGGGGGGCACTTCCACGGGAGGGGGAGACGGTCCTCCATTCGGGTATACCCAGGCATCATCCCGAGGCGGTAATCCGGCCCGAGCTGCGTGAACCGAGTCCGGAACGTAATACCGCTGCCGACCCATTCGAGGTGGACGACGTTCTAGTCGAGGCCACTCGTGTAGAGGAGGGGAGTAGCGAACGGGTTGGGCAGTCGCCGGAGCCGCAGCAAATCCAGCATCAAAATGGCTCGGAGGGGGTGAGACCCCTCCCCGGGGGGGTGAAGCCCCGACACACCGGGAAACGGGCGGCTCCACCGGGGACCGACGCAAGTCCACCGGAGGGGGTTCAGCAAAAGCGCCGCGACCTGTGCGGGGTGCGTGCTCACTTTCCTCCTGGCGGCCAACACCGTTACGGTTGGCGCACAGGATGGCCAGATGGTTACCTTGGCACTCTGGGCAAGGCCGCTGTCGCGGGCAGTTCTGCTGCATATGTGTCCCCAAACAGCTGTAGCACCAGTGGCGGGTCCTAGCAATACCTCTTCGGTCCTTGACCCGCTTGGCCAAAAACTGTGGGCAAGAGGGCACCGAGTGGCCCGGCCGCCGACAATAAGCGCAAGGGGGGGCCTCCGTGGCTGCAAATCCGCCATAAACGGGCGGCACGCGCCGAGCCTCCTCAGGCCCCCCAACTCGCGGCCTGCGGTCCGGGGCTCCCCTGCCGGGGCCCCCCGTCCCACTCCTGCCCTTCTTCGACAGGTCAGGCAGCTCCGGGGTCCTAGAGGGACCAGCAACACCGGAGTTGTCCGCCTGCCGACACTCCTGTTCCAGGAACTTGACTAGATCCGAGAACGGAGGCAGGTAGCTCGCCCCGTCTCCGCCATACCTCTGTTCAAACCGCAGCCGTAGCTCGGGAGGTAGGCGGGACAGGACGATGTGCAGGAGTAGAAATGACCATTGGTCTACCGGTAACTCCAGCCGCCGGAGGGCGTTGCAGGCCACGATCAGTGGATTTAACAACAAATCTCTGAGGTTGGCCACCCCAGAGAGACGCGGCAACGATAGGATCTGAGCCACGTGATTGTCAGCGAGGCGACGGATATTCGCATACCGCCGGGTGAGTAATTCCCGGGCAGTAGCGTAGCTCTCCTCGGAGAGGTCCAGGTGGCCGACAACACCCAGAGCCTCTCCCTGTAAGGAGGAGAGCAGGTATGTTAGCTTTTGGCAGGGAGACAGATCCCTTCTCGCGTCCACCAAGCTGTCGAAAAGGCCCAGGAAGCCTAACCACTCGTTAAGGTTGCCCGAGAACTTCGGCAAGTCAATAGTGGGCAACCTTCCCAGTAGCGCGGTCTGGGTCGGGGGTTTAGCTGGAGATTCCAGAAGCGAACTCAGCCTTGCCTCCTTCCTGATTTTAGAGGCCGCCTCCACAAGGCCGTCTGTCAGTTCGAAGAACTGCTCATAGTCCCGCTGAGAGGAGTTGAGCAGTTCCTCAGGCGGCTCCAAAGCTGCAAGGTCCCTGTATGCCTCCTCGACAACCGCCTGCCTGGCTAGCACCTGTTCGCACCGCTGGAGCAGTGCGGCTGCTCTATCTTCGCGGCCTATCAAGGTGTTTGCAGTAGCCGCCCAACGGAGCTCAGATTGAATCTGGCCAATAAATTTTTTGGGTGCTGACATTTTGGTGAGATGTATATGGGCAATGATAACTAAATGATAACAATTTAAGTTTTCAAGCAAATTACAAGCTAAGGAGAAACTTAAATATTTATGATAAAATAATTTTACAAATGGTAGGGGATAGCACAAAAAAGACAAATAGTAGTGGTAAATTTACAGACAATAAAATATTATGGCAAAGTAATTTACAAATTACAAATTAATGAGTTAGGCAGCCTAACTCCCCAATTAGGCACCTGAAATCCCTAATTTAATACAACCTAATAAAGTATCTTATGCAATACAAGTAGAATACAAAATTATTAGCTAGCATTACTTAACTTAAATTAAGTTAAGGCATTTATATTAAGGCATTTATATTAAGGCATTTTTCTGCCGGTGGCTTGGCCGTTTAACTTTAAGTTATTCAAACAAACAACCCACTCAAACAACCAAAACACTCAGCCAAGCAAGTAGAACCTGTTCGCTGCCTTGCGGTCCATGCAACCACGCTCTGCTACCAAATGTTGAGGCCAACGCCTACCCCAACGAAGCAACCGTGTCCTGTCCCGGGCCCATAGAGGAACTGGAGCCGGTCGTTGGGTTAGGGCCTTGGTGAACAGGATTCTACTTGGTGATGGCTGTGGTAGCCGTACTTATATGTCTACACTTACCCTGACAATCACCTTGCCGTCGTCTAGGGAGCCAGTGAGGGTGTGGTAGTGGTGTTGAGGAGAAATGTGTAAATGTGAGTATGTGTTTAGCGTGAACCCTCACTCAACTCCTTGGTGGTAGGTGTCAGGCCTCTTCTGGCTTCAAGGTGACTTGGTACTTCACTAGTAGGTAGTGTTTACAATTTAGTGGCACACAACACAATACAATTACACCTTCGGCCAATTAAGGGCCGTACAAAAGGCACTTTTAAGTTCAGTTCACTCGAGGTTATAAACCATTATTGTTATTAGACGCGACACAAAACAATTATTAGGTTATTACACGTGTCGGCCGCGGTTCCCAAGTGGGGTGGATCTGCAGGCCTCGTCGCTGGAGAATCAACCAGCGTATCAAACGAGGAGTCAGCCTGTCGATAACCAGTGCCCAAACAACCGGGTTATTTCCAACAAAAAACTCGTTAGTTAGCAAAAAACACGCCGCGCGGTTCGCCAACTTGCAACTTACTTTTTTGACCGACCTTTTCGAAGCGGTCATAGACAAGGAAGCAAAACCGTAGATAGAGAAGTCACTCGCGGGCATAGACTAGGCGCGATCAAATACCTTTTTCACCTTGTAATATAACACAAAGAAGACTATAGAAAAAATTTATACACATCAACCTAAAATTAAAATAAACAATAATGATATTGAGAGGGTTTATGAAGCACGAAATCTTGGTATCATATTTGAGCCTCACTTACATTTTGAAAAGCATTTACTTGACGTTACTAGGCAGTGCTTCTATAGGTTAAAAATATTATATCGGCTTCGTGCTTACCTTAACGTAGAAATGAGATTGCAGCTATGCGAGTCTTTGGTGCTGTCGAAATTAAATTATGCAGATGCAGTTTATGGACCTTGCCTGCTAGGTCGATCTAAAAAGCTGATACAACGGGTACAAAATGCGTGTATGCGTTTCTGTTTTCCAATACCACCGAGATCGCATATAAGCCTTCATATAAATAAAGCCAAACTATTAAATATGACCTCTCGACGTGATTTGCATTTTGCTTCCCTTCTATTTGGTGGTGTATTGACAGGGAAGCCAAAATATTTGTATTCAAAACTCAAGTGGCAAGGGGATCATAATCCATTTAACACGCGGGCGGCATTTCGGCGTAATATGGCTACGCCGCGACATAGGACCGCTGCTTTCAGGGGGAGTTTCAGATTTGCAGCTAGTAAATGCTGGAAGTCATTACCACCGCCATTACGTAGCCTGAATACGGTAAATGCTTTTAAATCAAGGTTTAGAACACATATTTTTGCAACACAAATATCATAAACTTAACATAAATAGTACTTATCCTGAGCAATTGATAAATACACGCAATCATTAGTATAGTAGTAGTAGTAGTGGTAGGAGTATTAGAAGTAGTAGGTATTAGTAGTGTAATATTGGTATTAGTATTAATATGGGTATTATTAGTATTTTGTAAATGTAGAATTAGAAACTTAGTATTAATATTTTATTAGTAATTTAAACTTTGCCCTGTTTGACATGTCAGTCTGCTTACATGTCAGTTAGCACGAGTTAAGCTAGCAACACTTAGCAAGTTGTTAATTTAATTTAAATTTTAGTTTTGTTGTGCATTTTAATTTTTTTTTTTTTAACTTATAGTAGGTACCAGTGATGGTCCGTGACGTTTCGGCCCTTGGGCAACTCCTGAAAATCAGCGTTGCAGTATGTTAGGTAGGTACATGCCTACCTTTCATGTTGTGGCACAAGCTGAGGAGGTGGCCCATTGACCACATCGTTGCATAGTAGTAGGTACATAGGTACGATAAGTAATTAATTTGTAAAGTAAGTGGTCAATAAACGTTTATTTATTTATTTATTTTAAATATGGTTCAAATTCAAATGACTGACACAAGAATTATTTAGGCAAACACGAGTGCGTGTCGCGTTAGATTTAATCTTATTGAAATATGGTTCAAATTCAAATGGCACTTTTCGAGCGGGCCGAGTGCAAAAATATACTGTCCTTTTTTAACTATACGACTCCGGGGTCTTTCTATCTTTGTCTGTCACTTGTCGTCTTTGCCACTAGTCGGGAATTTACCAAATACTAAATACGAGGGAGCGTTTTTATGCAGCTATGGCAGGTGTAAAAACACTGACACTACGCGTTAAACAGTACAATCCTGACCGATTTGCTGCATTTTCCAAATCTTCGGGCTAGCATGTTGCAACGAATCGAGAGTGCCCTCCTCTCTCTCTCAATGTCGCTGTCATCCTTCAGATTCTCAGTAAGAACATGTCCTAAATACTTGAACTTTTTCACAACCCGAACTGCCGATCCATCAAGTAAAACCTCAGGTAGAGATGAGTCGTACTAGGTAAATTTTGTACTAGGTGCACCTAGTCCAATTCCGTAAAAATACTCGATCCAAATACCTGTTCCACCTAGTCCATAAAGTACGTAGGTAAAGTACGTGTACGTGTATAGTCCATAAAGTACATAGTAATTAGTACGTGTAGATACGTACGTACGCACTACGCACTAGTCACTAGTAATGAATTGGAATCTTCCCTTCATACTTTAAACACAGGCTTAGGACTGTCAACGTGAAGATTTATCGACATTGTTGGCGTATTTATAAGATTACAATTCATTTTTCGAAGTAATCAGATTTTTATTCGTATTTTTTTTTTTGGTATTTTTGCTTTGTTTTCAGATTACGACGATGTCGAGTAGGTATCAATACGGCGAGCGCGGCTTGCACGAGTCCGTACCGTACTTGATACTCTTGATACTAGTCACATCACAAAACTAGAGACTAGTGGATACTATTTAGTATTTAGTATTTGGTAAAGTCCCGACTAGTGACAAAGAAGACAAGCGGCAGACAAAGATAGAAAGACTGCGGAGTCGTATAGTTAAAAAAGGACAGTATATTTTTGCACTCGGCCCGCTCAAAAAGTGCCATTTGAATTTGAACCATATTTCAATACGATTAAAACTAACGCGACACGCACTCCTGTTTGCCTAAATAATTCTTGTGTCAGTCATTTGAATTTGAACCATATTTCAAGGTGAAAAGAGTGCGCGTCGTGTTATTTATGATCGAAATATGGTTCAAATTCAAATGACACGTTTCGAATGGGCCACGGGTGCCGCATCATTTTAAGTACCACAGACCACAAGTACTACCTAGCCTCTCTGGGACTAGGTGGATCGAGTATTTTAAAAGTTGGTAACAGGTGCGACCTAGTATCGATAAATACCTAGTCCCTGTACCTGTTCTAGTATATACGCCTCATCTCTAACCTCAGGTACCCTCTCCGGACCCTTGCCCGCTCGAAATACCAACATTTCTGACTTAGTGACATTATATTTCAGCCCGTGTGCATTGGCATAATGCTCACAGACTGAAAGCAACTTCCTAAGTCCCTTGATAGAGGGACTGAGAACCACCATGTCATCAGAGTAACTGAGACTGTTCACACACGTGCTACCGATATGACATCCAATTTTTGTGGTTCTCAGTTCCTCTATCAAGTCATTTACATACAAGTTAAAAAGATCCGGAGAGGTAATACCGCCCTGACGTACTCCGCAATCTAATTTATAGTAATTAGACGTCGTGTCGCCCCATTTAATACTATTTATTTGGTTTCCGTACCAGTATCTTAGGAGACCCACCAATTCACTTGGGACGTTACATTGGTATAATTTCGCCCAGAGAATATCATAATTCACCAGGTCGAAAGCTTGACTCAAGTCCAAATAACATGCGTAAACTGATGTCTCTCGACTCGTATAATAGTCTACGGTATGCTTTAAACTAAGGATTGCTGAGTCAGTCGAAAGACCAAGACGGAAACCAAATTGCGCATCGTCAATAACAATATTTCTCAGCAGATCGGGTTGTATCAAACGTTCAAGTACTTTACCGGTAATGGTTCCCAATGAGATTGGGCGGTAGTTGTTTGCTGATCCCAGATCACCGGTTTTATTTTTAACGATAGGTACCACCACAGTCTTCATTACTGGTGGGCGTTGCGACGACGAACTGTTTTTAAAAACCGATCTCTGTCCTGCGACGGCGAAACCGTTTTTACGTCCTGGGTAAAACAGTTTTCGTTGCACAAACCAGTCTTCGAATAACCTTGTGCGATTTTATATTTTACGTCTAAGAGAATAAAGTCGAGAATGAACTGATTCAACGACACACGTCGTTGCAAATGCAGTCGTCCTCGTTCCACGTTCGTTTTCAAAACAGTTCTTACAATCAAAAGTGAACTTTATGCCCATGACATACAGTCGAGAATGAATTGATTCAACGACACATGTCGTCGCGAACGTAATCATCCTCGTTCCACGTTCGTTCTTAAACCAGTTCTTGCAATCAAAAGTAAACTTTGTGCCCATGACATACAGTCGAGAATGAATTTATTCAACGACAAATGTCGTCGCGAACGTAGTCGTCCTCGTTCCACGTTCGTTCTTACAATCAAAAGTGAACTTTATGCCCATGAAGTACAGTCGATAATGTATTACCATTTTGAAGACTCGTCCTTGCAACTGGTTTGAAGCTGGTTTTTATGCCGTCTTCAAACCAGTTGCAACGACAACCGTTTTCTGCAACCGTTTTCATCGCCAGGAAAACAGTTGCGTTTCGTCCGTCAAAAATACGACAACGACCCACCACTAGTCTTCATGAGGTTTTGAGGAAGATAAGAATACCTTAGACATAAATTGTATAGTTTGCATAGTTTACTGTGCAAAAGTTCACCTCCATAAAGGACATGCTCTAAACTGAGCTCATCATGGCCTGGTGATTTGCTCCGCTTCATTCGCACGAACTATTTTAGTGATCTGATCAGGAGTAAATTGCACCACAGGGTTATCAAGTGTGACTGAAGTATGACTCTTTATAGCTCCTAGGAGTCCTAGGTCTGTGTTTATCGATCGAGGTTGTACTTTGAACTTATTTGCAAACATATTGGCTATCTGTGCATGTTCATGTAAACCATTAACTTTTGTAATATATAATAAAACTAGATGATGCCCGCGACTTCGTCCGCGTGAATTGATGTTTTTTTAAGATTTAAACTATCCTATCTCTCAAGTTGGATCGAACTGCACATGGTGTGCGAATTTTATTATAATCGGTTAAGTGGTTTAGGAGTCCATTGAGGACAAACATTGTGACACGAGATTTATATATATTAAGATAATTTGACTCGCTCACAAGTTACGCTTGAAAAGTACTTAGTCAGTATTGTGATTTACAGTCATTTGTGAAAATGTTATTAATTATGAAACATTTTACATACAATTCTAAGTAAGATAGAGATACACTCAATACGAAGCGGTAGGTACTCGCAGGTCTGACCTTATTTTTTTTGTTACAGATACATAGACGATTTCACGAAAATGGACTTACAAATTCGCCTTCTGAGAGGGTGGAGATAAACCTCACAATGGAACAAGAAATGAGAATTATGAATGTAATAATTGAAGATCCCACCTTATCGACGAAACGTGTAGGGAGAATAGTTGGCGTCTCGCACACTATGGTATGGAGATTGTGGAAGAGGTACGGGCTTCATCCATACCACTACCGGAAAGCGCAAGGACTTTTACCGAATGATAATTTTGAAAGAATCGCATTTTGCCAAAGAATGAACGAGTACCTTTTAGAGGATCCAGATTTCATTGGGAAAATTCTTTGGATGGATGAAGCACAATTCACAAGAGCAGGGGTCTTTAATACAAAAAACCAGCACCAATGGAAGGAGGCAAACCCGAAGGCGGTGTGGGAAACATCCCACCAGCATGAGTTTTCAGTAAATATGTGGGCGGGAGTTTTTAATAATCAGCTGGTGGGTCCCATTGAAATACCACACCGCCTAAACTCTAATAATTAATTACAATTTTTAAGAAATCTAATAAATTTAGAATTTTTCGAAGATATTAATTTAGGCGCTCTTCGATCTATGTGGATACAGCATGACGGAGCGCCGGCACATTATGGAACACTAGTGCGGGAATATTTAAACAGTGAATATCCGCAACGTTGGATCGGTCGTGGAAGTCCAGCAGTAGCGTGGCCGGCCAGATCGCCGGATCTAACGCCTCTCGATTTTTATGTATGGGGCACTTTAAAAAGTAAAGTTTACCAAAAAAAAATTTTGTCTAGGGACCATCTACTCGAAAGGATTCAGCAGGCAACCGATGAAATGAAAAATATCCAAATAAATTTAAATCGACAAATACGATTACGATTAAATGTCTGTTTGGAAAAAAGTGGTGGACATTTTGAAAACGAAATAAATTAAGTTATTTTGTGAAAACTGTTTTATTTACCACTATCTTTCGCTTTGTGTGTGTTTTTATTCGACATATGTAACTGTTGCTTGTCTTCAATCTAATAGTAGGTAAATATGCAATCTAAGACGATAGCGTGTTAATCTGTTTGAAGACAGTAGAAACCCCAAGCGGTAAATCACATGGCGGTACGTCTTTGTCTGTAGGGTGGTATCTAGCCACGCCAAAGCCTACCACCAGGGCAGACCTGAACTTATTAAGAAAATCTCGATCGGTCCAGCCAGGAATCGAACCTGTAACATCCGTCCCACAAATGAAAATCCTTACCACTTCGACGTGGACGTCTTCGCTCTCGTCGAAAATGTAAGTAGGTACTGTTGATCGTTACGAACGAAACCAGACACTCGTTTAATTTTAACAGAGCAACTGTCTCTAATCGCAATAGTAACAAACAATTCTAAATACCTAACTAAGATTTCTAAAATACAAACTGATAAAATTATCAGAAACATATGTAAATCGTAATGTTTTTGCTGACCGTACAAACACTGCTAAGCATAGATTTTATCAATGAACGTTAGAAACGGACAGCGTCCATTGATTTTTAAAATTAAGACCATTCATAATTTATGTTTTAAAATGCGAGGTTGTCGCTTTTTACATAAAGGTGTGTGTAACATGAATAGTCAGAAATATTTGAATTACTTTGTATGAAAACTGTTTTTTTTTTAATATTAAAAAATATTTCTTATGCAGTTCGATTCTTATACGTGGCCTGCTCAATACCTCGAAGTTATAGGAATTATAATCAAAGGCGGCTCGCTCAAAGGAGCGCTGGTGCAGTGAACTCCCACCAAATTTAAAAAAATACATAGGTACTAGGTAGGTATAATAATCAAATAAACTTTGCTATAAACGTTATAAATATTTTTATATAAATCTATTCCCATTGTCATTTTAATCATGAATATCCATAAGTACCTACCTACCTACTTTACTACTTATTTCATCAATCAACACAAATTTAATACATGGTATTTTTGTTAAGTGGAGCGCTTAGAACAACGCTCCTATAGACGAAAGTTTAGTACAACGTTCTTATTGAAATGTAATGAGAGTAAAAGAGAACATTCGATGCGAGCGGCGCGTGAGACAAAAGATTTGTATGAGACATTTGGTAAATATGGAGCGGCGCTCCTGACACGAAGTACGCATTCGCGATATTACCCGACTAAATGACATGGCCTGTTGTCACGAAGAAAGTTAAAACTCGCGAGTATTTTTTTTTTATTCGTATTATGCCGGTAAAATGTAAACAAAACACAAAATACGAAAGTAAATTTATTTTGATTTCTTCGCGAGTGCGTCGGATCATTGTACATTGGCTAGAAAATCTGTATTGTTGTTTTAAATAGTGTACATATTGTGTTGTGTATTTATGTGGAAAAGACTGTGATTTATGTAAATAGTGTAGGCGATTAAAATGGAACAATATAACGTAATGACCGCCGAATGGACTTCATTTACAAATAATTGGTAAGCATTTTCTTTTTTTTTAGTGAACTCCCAATATGATCTTTCACGAGCCGCCTCTGATTATAATAATAATATATATATTTTATATACCAAAAAAACAACGTGGCACATAACCCAAAGCTTAATTAGCTAAGTAAACAATGTGGAACCCTGATAACTAAACTGAGTAGATACTCGTATGATAGCTATCAGTGCTCTCCCCGATATGTGGTAAGTACAGTAAATTAGCCTTGGCAAATTTATTGCTTATAAACACGTTGTATAGCTCAATATTTCTTTTTTCGTTGTTGCGTACACTTACCCACAGTGCTGCGTACCATACCCCTATACTGGGGTAAGTGTGCGCGTATGGAACGGTCTTTGTTTTCTATAGCTATTCTATATTATAAGCTACTGACAATACTATTATTATGTCTAAGTTGATGACAAATAAACAGTCTTACTAATTAACTAAATAAACAGTTTTGTTTCATTCTACAAATAATTTTCGAGTTTTTGAAGCGTCAAAGTTTAAATGCGCACACTTGACCCACATGACTCTACTAGTGCGTACGTACGTATCTACAAGTTACTACTACACGTACTATGTACTTTAAATACACGTACTTTATCTCAGTACTTTATGGACTAGGTGGAACAGGTATTTGACTAGGTGCACCTAGTACAAAATTTACCTAGTACGACTCATCTCTACAAGATATTACTGAAATATTAGATTATAAAGCTTGAAATATACTAGCGATGTACAGATGATGTCATTGCAAAAATTTTGTTAAAACTAAGAAAATGGCTTCTGACTCATTCCTTTCACTCAGTGAAAGAATTTCTTGGGCTTAAAATTTATAAGAATAAGATAATAACTTTGACATTAATTTATTTACTTAAGTTATGTATTTAAGGTTGTAGTGGATTATATTAAATATCATGATTGATTGATTAAGGATTGAAATATTTTTAGTATTAATTAAGTACCTAATTCTTTAATTTGCACTTCAATACTGACGACACATGTTTGGACTATTTTTGGACTGATCATAATTGTACAATGTTTCAAGCAAATAAACGATTGATTGATTGAGTCAGTGTCGTGCCGACATTTATCTCGTCGCAACATTCATGGCGTGGTAATATTGTACAATTTTAAAATCGAGGCAGATAACAAGCGTTTCTTTTCTTGTCTGCTTCGATTTTTAGGGTTCCGTACCAACATGGTAAAATGGAACCCTTATGGTGCGACTTTCTCCGTCTGTCTGTCCGTCTGTCCGTCCGTCACACTCGATTATTTCAGTAACTACCGAAGCTATTGACATGAAATTTGGAATAGTTGTGTATATTAGTGGCCCAAAGACACTGGAATTTAAAAAAAATTGAAATTATTTTTGTTCTTATTTAAAATGAGGGGAAAATCTGAGGGTTGAAATTTAAAAGTGAGATAACTGTACTGTGTGTGGGTAATTATCATATGAAAGGGTTTACTTTGTACATTCTAAAACAGATTTTTAATTATTTTTAGTTATGATAGTTTTTGATTTATCGGGGAAAATGTCTAAAAAAATACCGTTCTCCCCCTATTATCTCCGGAGTTTACCAATCGAAAAATTTGAAATAATTATGGTCAATAGGAATTTACGTATATTTTACAGGAAAACTATAGCCAATGCTCTAACTAGCATAGTATTTTTGATATTAACAATAAACCTCTACAAACAAAGTTAGTCTTGCGGTTCATTAACAAAGGTAATTATTTATTAATAATGGTACGGAACCCTTCGTGCGCGAGTCCGACTCGCACTTGCCCGGTTTTTTTCACTTAGACCCAATACTGATACCGTTCTTTATTCAGTGATATCTAAAAATCTGCGTAAACATATTATTTCCGTTTACAATTCAGAATTGCCCCGTATTCAAACTATTTAAGTTAAACTTTGAACTACACTCGCCGGCATATTTAGCGGAACATAAAAAAAAGGGTTTGATATCAGTATCATATAAGGTTGCTGGCTGGTTTATACGTCATTTAATTTAAAAAGAAATATTTTCAAATTAAGAAAACAACTGAACATCACATTTTACGCAATTGTTTTAATTTTATTCAAATACACCTTATCTGGAGCGAACTTCGAGTATTTCTTCCTTCTGAGTTTGATTTAAAATTTCATTGAAATACTGTTTTTAGGGTTCCGTACCCAAAGGGTAAAAACGGGACCCTATTACTAAGACTCCGCTGTCTGTCTGTCTGTCTGTCTGTCTGTCTGTCTGTCTGTCTGTCTGTCTGTCTGTCTGTCTGTCTGTCTGTCTCCAGGCTGTATCTCATAGACCGTGATAGCTAGAAAGCTGAAATTTTCACAAATGATGTATTTCCGTTGCCGCTATAACAACAAATACTAAAAATTAAAAAAATATATATATTAAGGGGGGTCCCCATACAATAAACGTGTTTTTTTCGTATTTTTTTGCTCAATATTAAAAACGGTAACAGGTAGACGGTTCAAATTTTCACATAATATTAACTTGTATATTACCTTTCAAAATAAATAATTAAATATCAATAAAGTAAATATTAAAGGGGGGCTCCCATACAACAAACGTAATTTTTTGATATTAACAGTAAACCTCTACAAACAAAGTTAGTTTTGCGGTTCATTAACAAAGGTAATTATACCTACTTCTTGAGTACGGAACCCTCGGTGCGCGAGTCCGACTCGCACTTGGCCGGTTTTTTGTTAGTTTTTTTAAATCGCGTATCTTTCTGGAGTTGATGACTGAATTATGCCTGACTTAGCCCCAACGGAGATTGCCAGGGCACTCGAAATGCGAAGAAATGGTCAAACCTACAGAGTGATATCCAGAGATCTTCGTCGACCAGTATCAACGATCCATCGCAGTATCCAACGGTTCAGGGAGACCGGTACTTATGTGAGAAGAGCAGGACAAGGCAGAAAAAGACGCACTTCGAGTAGGGATGATCGTTTCATTCGGCTTCGTGTACGTAGGAACCCCCGTTTGACGGCCGTCCAAGCCCGACATGAGTTAGAAGCAGTGCGGGGTATAACCGTAAGTGAGCGTACGATACGAAGAAGGCTCGAAGAAGCTGGTTTGGGTTCATTTGTGCCCGCCAAGGCTCCAAGGCTCGAGGTAAATCATCGCAGAAACAGGTTAACTTTTGCTCAGGAACATCGACTTTGGAACGCGGACCAATGGAGTAAGGTATTGTTTAGTGATGAGTGCAGAATTCTCTTAAATCAAATTGCCGGCAGGCAAAGAATATACAGACGCAAAGGAGAACGATACATTCAGACAAATTTTGAAACTACAGTTGCATACGGTGGTGGATCAATAATGGCTTGGGCGGGTATTTGTTTGGGAGCTCGCACAGACTTGGTAGTGATTGACAGTGAGTCTGACTGCAGACCGCTATATCAGAGAAGTTTAAGAAGAAAATGTCGTACCGTTTGCCCCATATATCGGTGACGATTTTGTTTTTATGCAGGATAATGCTCGGCCACATACCGCTCGGGTAACTCAAGCTTATCTTAATGATATGAATATCACTGTTATGGAGTGGCCGGCGAGATCACCGGATATGAACCCAATAGAGCACGTTTGGGACTTGCTGAAAAGAAAAGTTAAGTCCAGAATTCCAGCTCCTGCCAACGTGGGTGAACTGCGAATCGCTGTGGTTGAGGAATGGCGGAGACTATCCCAGGAGACCATCGATAATATCATTCTCAGTATGCCTAGACGGGGGTAGAAACTTTAATAAGAGCACGTGGAGGAAATACGCGATATAAATCACCATTTTTCTAATTTAATTAATTGTTATTTTAATATTAAATTTCACTTTTCCCGGTTACATGAAAAGTTCAAAAATGTACCATTTTTCACAAATAGCCTTTACTCGCAAAATCTGTTCTTAATGTGATCTCATTTTAAGTAAAACAAATGAAACTTTAAATAACAAGAGAAGTGTAGTAAGTAGATTTTAAAATAAAACCATATTTTTTTAATTATGGACCTTTTTTTTATGTTCCGCTAAATATGCCGGCGAGTATATTTTAGTTTTAACTTTTTATGTTAACTTTTTGAGTTTCTTGCCGGTTCTTTTCAGTAGAATCTTCTTTCCGAACCGGTGGTAGAATCATGACATTTCGCACAAGTTGCCCTACGTGAAATAAATAGGTATATCATTTATCTTTTAATCCTTAAAGGACTCTGAAGCTGATAATGGGCGTAGATGTATTCTAAACCCTTCCTTGGACAAGTCAATAGAAGTGGCTGATCTCAATACAAATATGAAAGAATGTTAAATAGATTTAGCTGCGGATTGTATGCTTAGAATGGAATTTCATTGGAAAAGTGTTGACGTATTTTGGATGAAAAGAAAGCAAGAATATCCAGAGCTGGCAAGGGAAGCTTTAAAATTATTAGTGCCGTTCGCCACTTCATACCTGTGTGAACTGCAATGGTGGACATTAAAACTAAAAAGAGATAGACTTCAGTTAGAAAATTATTTGATTGTTAACATTTCAAAACTAGCACCACGATTTGACAAACTTTTGAAAAATAAACAAGCCCATCCTTCTCACTATCATAGTGTTTTTATTGTAATGTAGAACCTTGCATTTTTCTGTTTGCCCGCAACCCCCTGACGGGGTCGCAAAGCCTTGAGACCCACAGATTGAAAAACATGCTTTAAGGAAATAAACAGTGAATTGAGAGAGAGCGGTCCATCACTGAGAAGTGTAGAACGATCGTTCATTCAATACAGTCGTGGAAATCTGCAGATTGACTTTAAAATAAGTAATACATATAAATGTAATTATTATTTAATATTGATTTAATTTTTTCATTGTTTACTATTATTTTAAAATTGCATATGAATTAAGTTAAGCAGACGTGTGCACATCGTTCTGCAACCGAGCGAACCAAACGCGCTCGAAACCTGTTCGCACGGCGTAGATCATCTTAACCGGAGTCAAATCCTTGCGTCAAATCATAGTCTTCGATATCCTTGACCAATTATCCAATAACCAGCTACAACAGCTGAATCAAACTCAATATGCTCAAATGTAGCTGAATTCTTGACAATCGGAAGCCGAGCATTGCCGGCCTCCGTGCACTATGTTTTACTAAATAGTAAATACCCTACGGTTTATTTTTTTAAGAGTACCGCCAGCTTAGTTGATCTTGTCTTTTTTATGTTCTGTTTTGAAGTTGTATTGCGCTAAGTACTTTATTTATTGTAAGTTGCTTATTAGTTATTATTGAAGAAAAAACTTATTTTAGAAGAAAAAAGTCATTCAAGTATGGAATGAATTCTCTGCCATTGAAAAGAAAAACGATGCTGTCAGAGACGAGCTCATAAAATACACGTGCGCTGCCAGGGGTTCTTCCTTGTCATCCATCGACGCGTGTTGTTTTTCGTGATTTTGTTTTGTAATATTTTTCCTTTTGAATTAAAGGCAGTATGGAATGAATTCTCTGCCATTGAAAAGAAAAACGATGCTGTCAGAGACGAGCTCATAAAATACACGTGCGCTGCCAGGGGTTCTTCCTTGTCATCCATCGACGCGTGTTGTTTTTCGTGATTTTGTTTTGTAATATTTTTCCTTTTGAATTAAAGGCACTAGGAGAGATTTTTGGTCTTTCTTCTTCAAGTATCCTCCAGTAATTTGCTAAATAATATTATTTTTGTTATATCCGCATTGTTTATTTTTGGTTATCTTGTTCTAAAGTTACCCACCTTTTATATTTGTTATCTATAGTCTATGTAATGTGTGTTATCTGTCCTCCCTGAATATATTTTTCCGTTTTCCCTCCAAAAAAGTGAAATTGTGAACTGTCAAAAATGGTGGAACAAAAAACTTGCTAACCTTTTCTGCACATCTTTAATATTAATAAACAAACATACAACGTATTGGTTTTTGCGTGTGCCGGCCGGCTTGTGTGTGCAAAGTGTTCTGTGACATCCACATTGGACATAAAAATTCCCGTCGTATTTGGTAAGTCTAAGTAGTTTTATGTTATACACAGCCCCAAATTTCCAAATAAGCCTGGACCCAGCAAAAAGCAGCTAAAAGGTCTCTTTCCTCGGCTGATTGTTGATCACGCATATCGTCGGTCGAATCACGAAGGGGCGTATCCCACAAATATTCGATTTTTAGTTAACTCCACCATCGTAATCTATGAGGCAAGATTTATCGTGTCACGAAAGGGCGTAATTTAAATCATACTGGAAACAGATTTACAAACAATCACGAAAAGCCCTATCTGCTATTCATCCCAATTTAAAAAATCACGAATAGTCGTATCCACCAGTTACGCCTATTCTTACCCGCTCCCATGTAATATTTCTTTTTCACGAAGAGGCGTAACCTAATATCTAACGTGATTACGCGAGTGAAACAACGACAGGTCAAGACTTGTTACTCAAGTCATAATATTATTTTGTCAATTTTTATTTGTGTTAGATGCCATCAGTTTTTATCCTTAGATAAATGTATATGCTGTGATATTGTATACGTTTTAAGTTACATATATAAGTATGGCAATGTTATTGTATCTGTGAGTAAACGAATGAAACGGAGTGTTAGCTACAGATTTGTACTTAAATCTGTGGCGCAAGTAATGAACGAAGGTTGTCTATGTTCACATCGTACATTTTGAGTCTTAATCTATGGTTTAATCATGGGTTTATGATTGGTCTTTGCTGGGCGTAGCGAAGACCAATCTTTAATCTATGGGTTCAATAAATCGAGTCGTTACGATTCATCTCTTTACCAACCGCCAATGAGGGCGCTTCCCGCCAATAATACGTAGTAGTATATACTAATATGTGCTTCCCGCCAAAAGCTTGGAATTAATATCCCATTTTGTTTACCTGTAACCACGCTTTTATTAGTTGGAAATTACTAAGCTGCATAGTTTGTATACGGGAGTTAAAATTAATAAAATTCAGTCTTTAAAGTGAATGAATACACATTTAAAGAGTGACTTTTATTTGTTTTTTGGACAAATTACAAGGTAAGTTTATAGTAATGTTTTTAAACACATAGTTTACCAAAAGTTCAATTAATATTTTAGGTTAGAATTTTTGAAAAGTACCTACTTTATTTGTTAATGCTTGATTGTTTTGCTACCTAAGCCATAGTTCAAATATTATGCAAACCAAGGTACAATGGCAGTGTTTAACGATTCCTTAAGTGGTTAATGTGGCAGTGTCAAATTAATTTGGTTATTTACGGTTAATTTTATTCTTTACAGATACCTACTACCTACATAGCTTTGTGGGATATTTTTTTAATGATGGACGTGTTAGCTACATGGAAGTATGGCACTCAATGCTGTCAGTTTTTGGTTTGTACTGATGAGGTATTTAGTGCATGCCATCGTTGTTCGTGTCTCCTTTGTTATGAACATTTTGTCAACAATTGCTCTACCTGCGAAAATCACCTAACCTTTGAAGCTGATTTGACGTTAACAAAACCTTTAACATTTGATTTTGGGCAAACTGACATGGAGCAGACTTGTGAATTTGCCAACTGCACTAACTCTGTACTAACTACATGCTTTGAATGCTCTTGTTTACTGTGTGATATTCATTTTGCGTCACTGCTTTGTATGCAATCATGTTCTGATCATAAAGAAAATACAGACCGTTTGAATAAATCGCTCGCTGATTTCGATATTATCGAAATAGAGAATGTTTCAAATGATTCTGATGCAACTATGGTCTTATCTGATACTCGCAACTCATCACCCAGTATTTTAATGCAGATTACAGGTTTGGAAAAACAACAAGCTGATAGTTATTTGGCCCCAGAAGACTTTATAGTAGATGGCGTTGCCCGAGAGGGGGAAAGATCGAAACCTGTTAGAAAAAATAAATACAAAGAAGCCAAGGTTTTGCGACACACAGGACAAGAATATATTTCACCATATACAAAAAAAGTTGTTCCTGGAAAGAAGGTTGGTTCTTTATGCAATTTAGAAAACTGCACAAAGCAAGGCATGTACTGTTATCGTTTTAATGAACAAATACGCGATAACATATTTATGGATTTCTATTCATTGGCAGATCTAACTTTGCAAAGAGAATATATAGTGCGATTTGTTGAAAAAAAGCCCGTAGGACGCAAAACTACTGCCACAGAATCTCGTCGGAAGTTTACTAACTGCTTTTACTTACCATTAAATGACGAGAGACAGAAGGTATGCAAGAAAATGTTCCTTAATACTTTGGGAATTTCAGAAAAGTCGTTTCGCACGTCTATGCAAAAATTAAAGAACACTGGTGTAGTAGAAAAAGACAGAAGAGGAGGAAGACAAGAGGTCTATCATGAAAGGGATATTCAGCTGCGATCACTCATTACTGAACATATTAACAGATTTCCGCGTGTTGAGTCTCATTATTGTAGAAAAAGTAGTACAAAAGAATACCTCCACCATGATTTATCTTTGAAAAAAATATTTGGTATGTTCTTAAAAGAGTACAACCAACCCGTCAGTATGACACTTTATAGAAATGTATTCAAAAGCATGAATTTATCGTTCCATAAACCAAAAAAAGACCAATGTGGTTTATGCAATACATACAGAGAAGGTACAAGCGAGGTGAAAGAGAAGCTGCTGAATAAATATGATACACATACTATAGAGAAAGAAGAAGTACGACGAATTAAAAACGAATGCAAGAATCGAGCAATACAAAATATAACCACTTGTTGTGCTTCGTTCGATTTACAGCAAGTCATTTATTTGCCACAATCCAATGAAAGTGCTCTGTTTTATAAAAGACGCTTGGCTAATTATAATTTCACAGTTTATGATTTAGCCTCCAAAGACTGCATATGCAACTTATGGAACGAGACAATCAGTAGAAGAGGTGCATCTGAAATTTCAACTTTAGTTTATTATTTTTTAACAAATTGTGATAGAAAGAGTGTGAAAGAAGTATTCCTGTTTTGCGACGGCTGCTCAGGACAGAATAAAAATTCCGTGATGGCGGCTATGCTTTTATATTTAATTAATAATTGTGAATCGATTGAAGAAATTAGTTTACGATACTTCTGTTCCTTCCATGGGCAAAGCGAGGGTGATTCTGTCCATAGCGCAGTAGCATTTGCAATGGCACAGGCTGGGAACGTCTTTGTTCCGTGTCAATTGGAGCCGATCATACGATTGGCACGCAAAAATCCATACGAAGTGAAGGTTCTCAATTACAATGATTTTAAGAATTTTAAAGATCTTGCCTTAAAGTTAAGGTTGCTACAATTAAAAAAAGATAACCAGACAGGCGACTCGTTTAAATGGACAGATATTATGGAGTTAAAAGTTTCAAGAAACAAACCAACTATTCTGTTTTTTAAAACGAGTCACAAGGAAAAAGAATACAGGTCGATATCGTTAAAGAGAAAAGATGTTCAATGGCTGAGGAATGAGGTTGAAGATTTAAATAAATCTCCTAATGAGATATCTAAAGAAAAATATAATGATCTAATATCAATGTGTAGGGGTGACACCCCTTTGATAAGATGCCGGGAACATCAAATTTATTATGAAAACCTACCACATCAATAAAATAATGTTCTAATACTTAATTACAGTCTTTCTTTATTTAATAGTGTTTTATTTTATAGTCTTTTATTTATTTTATAGTTAAGATAGCTGGACGTAAATGGTATTTTGAAATATTTGCACATCACAAAAGGGCGTAAGTAAATTTTTTTTCAAAAAAAAGCATATATTTCTATAAGTTACTAAAGTAAACTAAAAAAGTAATTTAATATCAAAAGGGGACTAGTTATCAAACAAAACAACGGTCCTGTAAACTTCGTAGTACTTTTACATATAAAGTTACGACGTTGCATCACGGTGCACTTTATTGAAAACGGCTCTACTGTAAAATTGACAAAATTCACATACGCCCCTTCGTGATTCGACCGACGATATTATTTAAGAGGACTATGCCGCACCCAGACATGTCGACGAGGCTTAGGGGTGTTATGAACCCAATTAAATGTAAATAAAGTCTTAATGTCAATAAATAAAATAAAAAAACTGCTGAAAGCACGAAACAGCTATAAGAATCAAGCAACAAACTACACTCAGCGGCACGGAACCTTGGTCAAGCTCTTATCAAGCGTTCTGTTACATCCCTAGCTACTATGGCGTATATTGCTGATCAATCATGTAGCATTTTGACCCAGTATTCGAGATTGACGCAAGACGATAATGTGTTAATCAGCAATATATTGCCTATAAAAAGAGCTAATTAATTCTTAATCTCCAGTCGTTCTGGTAATTAGCCTAATTGCTATCCACCTACGGACCCGGTTTCGGCCTGCCGGACTGGACAGCAACAAAAGCTAAGCTCAAGAACCAAAAATACCGCCGAAAGACCTTTTGGAGGTCTCCGCGAGTCGCGACAAGTGATCTAAGTAGTTAATCTTATTTATTTTGTGAGAATATTACAATTTTCTCTACTAATAAACTACAGTTCGAGTACTCGTGTTGTTTCCTTTATAACCACCGAGTGCTTGGGACTAACATTTGGTGTCAGAAGTGGGATTATTTCCCGTTGGACGCCTACTCCTGACGACGTCCACGATTCTCCAAGCCAAGCTGCCCGTGCTGCCGTTCCTGGTCTCTCTGACTGACGGACAGTCAAATCCCAGTTGGCCCCGAGAAGAAGACCAAGCTGTGCCAATCCTTATCGTGCCCGAGGGTTCTCTGCCCAGCCGTGAGGTGCTGCCACCCGGTCCAGATTTCCACTTGATCACAACATCGCGACGAGGCGTGCGGAATAACCGCGCGTGCGACCCAGATCAACTCACCCGGCGCGTGACCCAGTTCGACTCGCCGTTCTTCGAGTTCATCGCCGAATCAGCAATGACACCGTTTCTCCTACTACTGTGAGTGATTTTAGTGCTATTAACTTGATATTTATTAATTATTTTCTGTTATTGCGTATAGGAAAGTATAGTAACATATTTTTATCATGGCAAAACGAGATGATTCCTTCACTTTTCCCGTCGAATCCATCAAAATGAATTTCAGTGACTTGACTCGGTTTATTAAACCCTTTGACGGTGACCGAAACAAGTTAACATCATTTATAAGAAACTGCGAAAATGCCCTTAACTTAGTAAATTCCACTCACGCTGAAATTTTATTTCAATTTATTCTGTCACAATTAGAAGGGAAAGCAGATGCAGCCAGCTCATTAAAGGTATTTGATAACTGGTCGGAACTAAAACAATTTCTAAAAAGTAATTTTGGCGAAACTAAACACCGAAGCCACCTACTTTTAGACCTTCAAAATTGCAGAATGAAGCCTAATGAGACGATTTTACAATACAGTACGCGTTTAGAGACCCATCTAACACGATTACAGACTGATATCTCCCATTCTACTAGGGACCCCAGTGAAGTAAAAGGACGACTAGCCAATACCGAAGACTTAGCCTTACACACATTCTTATTAGGATTACCAAACCATATATCAAATATTCTTAGAGGTAGGGACCCCAAAAACCTCGCGGAAGCGATTAATTTGGCTATCCAGGAAGAAAAATTCTACAATCTTGCTCAGAGTCAGACCTCTAAGGGTATAAAATATTATGATAAATTGGGACACACGGACAGACACTACCATTCTTAACGTCCACGTCCCACACATAACGCATCTTATTCTGCAAGTTTCCGACAAGGAAAATCACCTCCTCGTATTTCCAATACATATCATGCCCAAGAAAATCAAAGCACCCCTCATAATCCACAACCATCCTCTCCTAGAAAAACAGTAATCTGCTGGTACTGCAAAAATATAGGCCACGAAATTAGCGAATGTCGCAAGAGGCAGTACAATAATGCCAATCGCCATAAATTTTCTAATCCCCCGCCTGAAACTTTTTTTTTTTAATTTATTTATTCATCATAAACAAACACAGGTACATATTACAAAAAATACCGTGATAACTGCGTTAGTAAAAACTGTGTTGCAGTTATAACTGTTCATAACCTTTCAGAAAATATCCCATATGTCCGCTATACATGGAATCCACTATACAAAACGACGCGGAATGCAACCACCGTTTCCATCGGTTTAATTCGCGATATTTAAAGCCTACTAATAATCAGTTTAGCACTAGAGAAGTCGCGGAACAAATACCGATAATTTCTATTACAGATTCCACTGTATCCGCAATTCCTCCTAATTATTTTAAGCCCACTGAGTCTACTAAATCTATTGAACCTATTAAAGCCATTGAGTCTACTTTATCCACTGAGTCTTCTAAGTTCACTGAGTCCAGCAAGAATAATTCCAAACATTTCATTGAAAATACTATGTCTCCTAGTCCTAGAAACTCCTCCGAATTCATTTGTTCTAAACCGAACAAGTCTACCAAGTCTTTTAAACCCTCTATCAAACAAAGTACATCAAAATCTACTACATCTTCTATATCCGTGTCACGAGTCAACAAACAGGGTAACCAGCCCCAAATTCATGACCGTGGACATATTGATATTATTACCAATCCTACTAATATTTCAATAAAAAATTATAAAAAGAAAAAAAAACCAACTCCATCATTTTTACTATAATTTCTCTGAATGCATTATTCCCAAATCTGTCAATTCTACAATATCCCTTCAATCTCATAATAATCTACATTTTCGGCCTACACTTCGTTAACTTAGGAACATAATATTATCATAGTTTTAAGAATATTATACCTTTACTGATTTTTCTTATATAAGCAGGTAAAACCTCATATATAGATTATAAAAAATGTTATATACACAGTTCAAGACGACCAGAGACAGTTAGCATCTCTAATGAGAGAAAACATCCATATTATCTCTTCCACTATTAGTACATTTAATACGACTATTCAAAAACTAAATTATAACGAGCAAATACTTAACCAGAACATAGAAAAGTTAGATAAAATCCTAGAAAGTGTTATGCAAACCACTAATAAATTAGAAGCCTCATCACGTCTAACCATGACCTTCAGTGCACTAGAAAGCTCATTAATGACCTTAAATTTTAATCTTAAAGATATTATTGATGCAATACTGTTCGGTAAACAAAACTTGATTCACCCATCAGTATTATCCCCCATGCAGCTTTATAAAGAACTCAGCTCTAACAAGAATAAAGTTGCATATAATTTTCCCCTAGCTATTAATTTAGGAAACATGCACACTCTTTTAGACATATCCCGCATTTCTAGTTTCGTTACCGATACCAAATTAGTATTTGTTATTGGAATCCCATTGACTCTCTTACAAGAATATAACCTCTACCATGTTTACGCTCTCCCTACTGCACATGATATTAAAAATCCGCACTCATTTGCTTTAAGTCCTACTACAAAATTCCTCGCAATAACAGACGATAAATTAATATACTCTACGATGGACTCAATGAGTGATTGCAAAACCCTAACGAGCAATAACTATCTGTGTAAATTAAGCAATGTACAATCCAGTGTTACAAATCCGATCTGTGAAGTGTCGATCTTAAGTGCATATATAAATAAAATACCGGACACATGTGATTATAAAATAACAGGGGTCGAAACAGATTTCGACGTCAAAAATACTGACTTACTGACCAAAATTTTCAAAAATACTGACCAAATACTGACCTTTGTTCAAGTTCTGCTTACCCTAATTACACGACCTCCCAAAAAAAGGAATGTAATGTTTTTAGGTTTCAAGTATTATTGTATGTATGCGACTTAACTTTCTTTTCGGGGTAATCTGTGATTCCACCATAACTTCTGAACGACTGAAGACATTTTAACACATCGTAAAAATCGGGATATCATCAGAATCCATCCGAATCTGCTAAATTTTTTTTTTTAAAGTAGTTTTACCACAGGGTTTTCGTGTTTTTTTAATTTTTAATTTGATTAATAATATTATTTGGCTTTAATATAATACGGCTCTTTATAGGTAGTTCAATTCACGAAGACTCGCCCGCCCCATTCCTTTACAACCACTCGTTTCATGCGATTCGGAATGTGTTAAAAAACCGGCCAAGTGCGAGTCAGACTGGCGCAACGAGGGTTCCATACTGCAAGAGAAGTGATGAAACTTTAAAATACTTTAAAATAAAGAGGATACTATAGTATTACTACGGGATGAACTACAGGTGAGGATAGTAGCAAATAGCAGCTCAGGAAATCCGGGGTCGCATACCCGTACACTCATTCATAGTTACCGGACAAGCAACTAATCTAAGTGCCCCCTGGATAATACCGTATTGGATATAAGGAAATCATATGTGCAAAAGATATCAAGAACTGCTAATAGCCGTGATTGCGAATGTCAATTTTCCCTCGGTAGTATTGGTTCTTGGTCACACTTGACCGAAGTTTGTGTTCGAAAATTTATGTTTATATAATATAAGTGCGGAAAGTTTGTCTTTGCTGAGCAAAGATTGCCCTGGAAACGCTATGTGAATGTGAGCGATTTTTTCTCTTCCTCTCTTCTTTAGGATTCGATGTGCTAAAATACTGACTTTACTGACCTTTTTTTCAAAATACTGACTTTTACTGACCAACGTCAAAAATACTGACTTTTACTGACTTTACTGACTTGTTTCGACCCCTGAAATAATAATTAGTGATATTGACGTATGGCAAAAGATAAGTAATAATAAGTGGATATATGTTCAATCCGATATAACTAAGGTCTCTGTAAAATGTAACAATACACTTAACGACTAAGATATTATTGGAACAGGAATTCTCAAAGTTCCGAAAGGATGCAAGGCTTTCCATAAGCTCTTACAATTTATTCCCTCAGTTGAGTATGAATCCAAACTTTATTTGACAACCCCCAATTTTAACATTATAAATGACGATTGATGTTCCAAAAAGAAAATAAATATTTCGCTTCCATATCTAACACCTATTAAATTGTCACATATAAACTTAGATTCCTTGCATTATGTCACACACCGATTAAACCAAGTTAATGATGAAATAGAGAAAATCGAAAACCAGCCTTATCACATTAAATATGGAAGTTGTTTTAGTATCCTAACGACTTTAGTAACCTTAACTGTAATAAGTTATATTTCTTATAAAATATTTAAATTTCTTTGTAATAGATCAAGGCGTAATAACATTCCAAGTTCTAATCCTGGCTGTTGTATACAGATTTTCAATAGTTGCCATTCTAACCCTGACAAAAATATCCGAGCAATTAATACTAGCTCCAATGTTGAAACTCGTAATAGGGGTTTTGACGCAACTAGTAACTCTGAGAGTTCTCCCAATAGTTTACGGAGAAACCTACAGTAAGAAAAATTGTATTACTAAATTATATCTACTATTTCATTTGTACTAGAGGAATTATTATATTATGTACCTAGTTACTTCGTTTTTCCTAGTTCTAAGAAAATATTATGTTGCTAATTTTATATTTCTAGATCACTTTAAATAATTCTTATCTACTTATTCTTAGTTCTTAATTCCTGTTAGTTGACATAGATAATTTGATAAATTTGTTTTTCTCTTTTGTTTGTTTTTCTCACAATTATAATGAATTTTATATTTCTAGTTCTTAGTTCATGTAAACGATAATTTTTAATTCTCTTTTTAAAATGTATGTTATAACGCATGATAATGGTATTATCAATTTTCTATTTCTTACAATTTTGTTTTTGTAATACTTAAATCACTTCATTCTACTCGCATCATCCCTTGATGCTCCGTCTTAAACGGGGGAGGTGTTACATCCCTAGCTACTATGGCGTATATTGCTGATCAATCATGTAGCATTTTGACCCAGTATTCGAGATTGACGCAAGACGATAATGTGTTAATCAGCAATATATTGCCTATAAAAAGAGCTAATTAATTCTTAATCTCCAGTCGTTCTGGTAATTAGCCTAATTGCTATCCACCTACGGACCCGGTTTCGGCCTGCCGGACTGGACAGCAACAAAAGCTAAGCTCAAGAACCAAAAATACCGCCGAAAGACCTTTTGGAGGTCTCCGCGAGTCGCGACAAGTGATCTAAGTAGTTAATCTTATTTATTTTGTGAGAATATTACAATTTTCTCTACTAATAAACTACAGTTCGAGTACTCGTGTTGTTTCCTTTATAACCACCGAGTGCTTGGGACTAACAGTTCGCAACAATTTTAAGTGTTTGTAACAGATGTTTTTCATGAAGGTAGAATAAAAAAAGGTTAACCTTTATTTCAAGAGGGTAATTCATTAGCTTTGAGAGCTAACGCTGGTTACTTTTAATTTTTAAAAGTAACCAGTAAAAGTAGTCAAATCGGGTCATTTGAGCAGTGAGGTGGTCAATATGGTACCTATCATATACCTATACAAATTTTTTTATTTTAAAGAGAAATCTCAACGCGAGGCAAGCACCAAAATAAAATAGAAATTTTAAAAGTGCAAAAAGGGTCGTAAATTATTAAATAGGTTTAACACAGAAAAAATTCTCAGAAAACAGAATCATGGGAAAAACATTTAGCGAAACCTAAGGGTCATTGAAATGCGATACTACGTTATTTATCGCCTAAAAAATCAACAGGGTTTACGCACTTAAACAGAAATGTTTTTACAAACAGTCATAAAACACCAAAATTTCAATTTGGCCAGACAGCTAAAACTAAAGAAGGCAATAAATACTAGTTGACTACATTGTGTAAGTGAACACAGCGTTGGTAGAAATCGATACCAGATGTTGATGGACCTCTAACAATAAAAACAAAATTTAAAAATTAATGCTGTAGAAATCCTTAAGACAAAAAGTTCCCAAGAGAAAGGGCGTGGTCTAAGCGACTTCGCGATTATTGGTTAATACAAATGCATGAAAATTATGTGACCAATGAGGAGAACGAATACTGTGTGTAGTTTTTTTGCAGTGGCACTCGCTGGGGGAAAAGCTGGCAGGTAATAAGGTGTGAGGACATCGGGAAAAAGGGATGATTCAAGCTCCGAGCGCAATTCAGAGAGGAGAGTTCTCAAATCCGCGAATTTATAACGTATAAAAGTATAGAGTTCAGAGTAAAGATTGGGTCTAAAGTTTGTTTGTAAAATTAACGGTGTTAATTTATACTTTTCCACTTAATTAAATGGTTGTATAGATTCAGATATTATTATAGATAAGTTCTTTCGGGGAATAGGCTATTATAAGTGATTTTAGTGAGTGAAGCTGTTTGCTGAATATTCGGTAAAGTACACAATTAAATTAAATAAGGTATCGTAAACAAGGTTCATAAAAAGGTTGAGCAAATCGTTAAAGACATCTAGTCATAGGACGCCTGGCTAAATGGATGCAGACGCTAGCCTAGATTTTGTGTATGAGTTGATGATGAAAAATGGGAATAAAAATTGGTCCCAAATAGATATTATTATATTGATAATGCAAATAGTTACCATTATCTTTCTGCTTATAATGTTGTATAAAAAGAATTGGGTAAGAGGCGTATTACGTGCAATGTTTGGACATTGCTGTACTGGAAATACTCCCGCATCAAACATTGAGTTGGGAATGATTTAATTAATTTAACGACATAATTACCTAAAGCTGTGAACCTTGGTAACATACCTAAAGTATATTCTTTGTCTAGAGTTATATAACCTGTGCCTTAAATCTTTCTTTATTATAAATCATGAATTAAAACTGTGTGCATGTGTGTATATAGTTATAAAATAAGGTGTATATTAGTCTTAAGCGGCTGTAAGAGTTTTTATCTTTGGAAATTCTCTTTTCTCTTACTTTAGGAAGCCTAGGTAACGAGAATTTTCCCACCAAATTGATACGATTGCTTCAACAATCGAATTTGGTGTAAATAAATTAAAATCAGTGTCTTCTCTTTAATAACACTCCATGTGGAGTAATATAAATAAATTTTCAGAAAATAAAAGTAAATTATATTAACAATCTCTCTTTTATTATTACAGATAAGTAACCTTACAGATTTATTATTGGAAGTTATTAAGATCTGAACAATTACTTACCTTTTGCCCTATAATAATTACCATTTAATGACTTGTGCTAGAGGTTACGGATAATATTCCAATAATGAATTTCACCCCGCATATCTACGTTTACAGTCACGATTCTTAACCTTAAAGAAACGAGCTAGGTAGATTCTATATAAGTTATCATATTTAATTTAGGTCTACAGGATAAATTCTTAGTTAAAATCTAGAAGCAGATTTTGCTATAAGCAAAATCCATACACTACTTTTTATACAATAGAGCGAGTATTGACTTAACTGAATAGCTAAATTTAACACAGTCTAGGAAATTACTGCTTTTACAAAATTTGGCATAAGGGCTAAATAGCCCTGAGCTGTGTACATAGGGTATTAGCGGCAGCAGAGAACAACAGTTTTTCTAGCATAATTATATAGCATTTGAAACAAGACGGCGATCTACAGCGACGAGAGCGAGGGACAAAGCGAGCGAGCTACATAAAACAAAAGGTCAGGTATACGACTATTGTATCGAGAAATGGGACGTAATCGCAGAGTATTTGGCACTTTGGTTGATTGGGAATTATACTTAATATTGATAATTTGATTGATAGTGATTGACAATATAGTCAAAGTAATCAGCTACATGGCTGCGTGGTGACAAGTTGGCAGCAATGGTTCAGCACACCACACACAAACTCCTCTCGCAGATCGACCTCCGACCTTGAATTGGCCAATTCATAAACCTTACTATATGAAATGATAAATAAATTAAGTCCATGGACCAGGGGCGGGCTAAAATGCCCATAAAAGATAGATCCAGCCGTTTACGGATGTGGAAATAAAATTCGCTTCTCAGCGCATAAAAGGAGGTCGAAATGCAGCCCCAATAACAATGATTAAAGGCCTCGTGTAGGCGTAGGGAAATTTCCCCGTGCTCGGTTACCATTGGTCAACTAAGATGCCTTTTAAAAGGAAATACACGTAATCAGCAACCATTCAATCCGACCCTGATTTGCAAACTCGATTTATTACATGTTACTATGCCATAATTTAAATAACTCTAAGTTAAACTTCGCGATAAGGTATCGATACAGATTACTAAAATTCAGGCGGATTGATTAGGTCTGCCTTACGCGTTCACCCAGCGTACTGTGCTAAGTACCAGTTTTACTGGTAATTCATGACAAACAAATACGACTACCGGATACTGAAGGTGCCACTAACTCTACAGTGTTATTTTCCCTTTCCTTAGGTTTATAGGTTTCCTCACTTATACTAGCCACGATATTTTATTAGCTAAGACGATCACGCCGGTACCATCACAGCAGTGAACTTAGAATAACTACCTATAGAAACCAAGTTCACTCGCGAAATGTAAGCCGTTCAATTGGTGCCATATATGGCATAGTAGCGGTCAGTGCTCTGAGTCAGGTGATAGAGTGAAAAGCTCCCAAAAAAGATATTTAAAATGACAATTTGCGCGGTGAAATGGTGCCACAACAAATCAGAAAAGCAGCATAAGAGTTCTGGTGTGACATTTCACAGGTAAGCCATTTATTTTCTTACTTAAGCCGTCTAAAATACCAAAAACAGTGAAAGCAAATTACTGACTCTTAGTTCGGGCAGTGTTGCCAGCTTTGTATGAAATTATCCCAGTTTTTTCGTTGCTTAGGTATGATATTATTATTTTTTACTACACGACTGCAAAAAGAGTATTATGTATCAAGGGCACATGTATGTTATAAAATATGTATGTTTTAAGTGGGTGAGTTTTTAATTTCACAAGAACTTCTAAACGCCTCGACCGATTTAGACGTGTGTGGTATTGGTAGTATCGTTAGAATCCTTACATTATCTCGGGAAACAAGTGAAATATTGAAAAAGTTAAAAAACAAAATAATATTTATAAAAATAAGTACCCGACAGAAAATCGGAGGTAAAAAATTTTGAAATTTGATTGCATCAGATGGGGACAATAATCAAAACTAGAGTAACTTTTGTCCCTGCGTTAATCAAAATTCTACTTAAATATGTTTACCTCCTTTCAGTTGTTTTTTTTTTGCAGTCTTGTTTTTTGTTTTTATTATAATTTAGAAGAAAAAAAATAAACCCTCAATTACAGCTGTTGTTTTCAGAAACAACGTAAAGTAGGATTGTGAATTTGGTAGTGTTTGAATATGTCTGTATTGCCAGATGTAAATTTATTACTTAATTCAAAATTAGAATTGAACACTGTCTTTTTAAAATTATTTTTACAGATATCCTAGTGACCCTATAAAAGCCAGTCGCTGGATAAAAACATTAAGGCTTAGTCGCAAAGAAGAATGTTGGAATCCAACAAACAGCACTAGAACGTGCTCTAAACATTTCGAAGAAAAATTCATGTATAACACCAAGGGTGGCCTACGTAGATTACACCGTGATGCTGTGCCTACGAAGGTACCTTTTAAAATTTGTATCAATCATTACGGCATTCTTTTTGTAACTATCAAGGTAACATTGGTGAACCGAAAATTTAAAAAAAAAACTGAATCTTAGTAGATACTGACTATGATGCAAATTTTTGTTTGTTGCAAAATTATCTTTGAAGCTAGAGAAAAATTGTACCTAACGTAGATGATTTTACATGTGATACCTTCTTATGATGTAATTTATTTATAAATTAAAATTATCATGCTAGTATAAAGCCTTGGAAGTGCATAATATACAGAATGAGCTTTTAAATATATTGTTAGCATTATTACTGTTTGGCATTATATCTCATGAAACAGGAAGTATAATATCTATCAATTTGACTCGTATCATGTCATTCGATTTAATCGGCGGGTACGGACGCCATATTGAAATAAGTTAGTATAAATACGAGTGTTTTGACGATGGTTATTAAGTCTCCTGCAGGCAGACTCAGCGATTATTGAATACTTTGGTTTTTAGATCGTAATTTGATTTTGAGCTTAACTATAGCAATCGTGACCGAATCAAATGAATATTGTTTTTTAGTATAGCCAACTTTTAACTAATCCCATTAAATCTCTCGTGGAACCTCTACACGTTAAACCATTTACTCGTGCATGTTTCTAATGAGAGGACAAAAATATTAAAAGTGTTTTATTAATACCTACTTCTAGATTGTCGCTTACAATATGAATAGTAAATTAACTGATATACAGAATAAAGACTATATAAGTATTTTATAAAGTTGATTTAAAACACTGTGATAATTTCAGGATTTGCACATCTCTTGTCAAAATCAGAAACCTAGCAATCATGATGAAACGCCGTCCACGGAAAGACAACTAAAACCAGTAAGATCTATACAATCGTAGTATCAATGTAGTATTATTTTGAAAAAATCCGATTTGATTTTAATTATTGTTTTAATAGAGTACATATGAAGAAAATGCCGATGACGTAGAAATGCCATCCATTCAAAAAGTACTGCAACCGGTATAACTTAAAGAATCGTAATTAATATGTTATGAATTTAGTGAAAATCTGATGATTCATACAATTTTTTTTTATATTTACAGAGATCATCTCAAATATCTCCCATAGAAGACGATATGGAATCAATTTTCGATACACCACGAAAAGCTTCACTACGGAGACAATTGAAAAAAAATCTTTGCTACATATTAAACATTCTAAATTAATCAAATCCCTACGGCAGAAAAATCGACTCCTCAAAAAAAAAAAAGTCACTGAGTGAAATTATAAGCGAATTGAAAAAAAAACGATATATTAATAATGATATCTCAAATATACTCTCTGAAAATGTATTTGCAGTAGAACTATATAACAGCTTGGCAAAAAAAATATCCAAAATTAGAAAACGTCCTATGCCTAAATATACGCCAGAGTTTAGAAAATTCTGTCTAACTTTGCACTTTTACTCCCCTCAAGCTTATAGCTATGTTCGGAAAACATTCAATACATGTCTTCCACATCCAAAAACTATCTACAATTGGTATCGAAGCATTGATGGTTCTCCTGGATTCACAGACGAAGCTTTTAAAATACTAAAATTAAAAGCGGAAAGTAGTATGGTTACAGATGAAATGGCAATAAGGCCACAAAATATCAAAGGAGGCCATGGAGATGTAGACATCGGTACAGGGTCATCAGGTTCTGCAAGCAATGCAATAAAGGCTACACAAGCTTAATTTTCCTTTAAGTTTGCCAAAATGAGCATTGGAAAATACCTTTAGGATATTTTTTGATACATGGTCTGTCAGGTTGCCAAAAAAAGAACCTGATAAACGTCATCATCATCATCATCATCATCATCACTACAGCCTATTAACGTCCCACTGCTGGGCACAGGCCTCCACTCTCATAGGAGAGCGGGAATTAGAGCTTAGACCCACCACGCTGCTCCAATGCGGGTTGGCGGGCTTTAACGACTATTATCATGTTAGTGATAATAACCGGGACCGACGGCTTAACGTGCTCTCCGAGGCACGGGGGTGAAACACCGCCAACTTCCAACTCCGGGCTAGCACTGAGAATTTCTTAATTGAAAAACCCAATACCTAACTTTTCATGCCCGACCGGGAATCGAACCCAGGACCTCGTGATCTGCAGTCGACTATGCTAACCACTAGACCAACGAGGCAGTCAATAAACGTATGCCTAACTAAATGTCACGAAGTCGGCATAAAAGTAGTGGCTCTTACGTTCGATGGCCACCCTACTAACATTTCGGCTATGGAACTGTTAGGATGCAACGTAAAGGATCCAGAAAATATGAAAACTACTTTCAAACACCCAGTCGCAGATCATAATGTAGCTGTTTTCATAGACTTATGCCACATGATAAAACTCGTGCGAAATCATTTTGAAGATAAGAAAACCTTATTAGATAAGGATGAAAAGGAAGTTAGTTGGGATTTTCTTATTAAACTAAATAATTTGCAGGAGAGAGAAGGTTTACACGCTGCCAATAAATTATCTCGAAAGCATCTCGAATTCCGGAACTCCATCATGAACGTTAAACTAGCTACCCAACTTTTGAGCAGAAGCGTGGCGATCGGTCTAAATTTGTATCGAGAGGTCATAAAATTGGACGCATTTAAGGAAAGTGAAGGAACAGAAAAATTTGTAACGATTTTAAACAACCTTTTCGACATATTGAATTCCAGAAGATTGGCCGAGTTTGGATTTTTCCCCTCCCTCTCCCTCTTTCCATTTCTAACAAAAACGAACTATTTGATTATTTAGACGATGCCAAACAATATCTAATTAATTTAAAAATTAAAATGACCATAAAAAGGACTTACAAAGAAAACGATTCTTCAAAAAAAATTAAAATAAAGGGATTTGAATCGGTTTTGAAAACAAACACATCAACTGGATTCAAAGGAATTTTAATTTGCATAGAAAGCTTGAAATATCTTTATAAAACATTACTTGAAAGAACACAAGATATGAGTTATTATACAACTTATCGTTTAAGCCAAGACCATATTGAATTGTTTTTTGGCATGATAAGAATGAACGGGGGACACAATGATAACCCGAATGCTCTGCAATTCAAGGGCGCTTATCGGAAGCTACTCTGTCGCATGGAGTTACAAGCTGGTGACTCAGGAAACTGTTTACCATTGGAAAACGTTCCAATATTAACTTGTACTTCTGCCCTCCAGTGCATTAATACAACTACACCTTCGGAACGATTTGACGAAGCTTATGATTATGATGCGACTACTGAGCCAGAAAATTGTTACATTGAATTAGATTTTGATTATCTGTCAGATCCAATAGGCATAATGACAGTAACCAAGAATCAATGAAATTATGAATTTATTTAATGAAATAGGATTCATGGATTATAAAAAACGTTTTTTTTTATCTATTTCGTGTGAGATTGCTATTTATTTTGATGGAATAAAACTATAAAATGCAGCAATCCGCCATATTGGATAAAACACCAAGAAGCGAATGACGTCACAATTGTTTGTTTTCGAGCTTTGACAATCACACTATTGTTTACTGCACACTGCACAGAGTACATTGGTAAAAACTATAGTGACGTCACAAACGACGCCATGACACCGCAGAACGTTTTGGCGTGAATTTTTAAATTTAAATTTCAAATGCCAATTTTATCTACTAAACCTTATTTTTCTGCTGAAATAAGATATTTTTTCGAAATAGTAGATACTTCCGAACATAACCTGACCATCTTTCAAAATCAGTCATCATGCCTATTGAAGATCCTGATTTCAAAAATCACGTTGTAGGTTATATTGCTGGGAATGTCAGTATATAGTATTTAGTACATCAGTAAAAAAATTAAATGCAGCTTTTGTATCGAAAGCATGCTTTCACATAAAACCCATTGGTACCACAAATTGGTGTCAATGAGAGACAATGCATCGAAAGAAGTGTATTCTATTTGTGCCGTAAGTGAAAATTATTTACGCAAATATATTGCACAAAATAACAATTTAGGAAAAACTTCAGAGGTCAAACTTGCCCTCATAATAACAAAAAATCTCACTGAAAGGCCCCTATTTCCAACTGCAGTAGAACATGCAAATTCACAACACCACGTCACATATTTGGTGCGACTTATAGTAGATAGATATCTACGCATTCGGTTCTTTTACGAGTCCCCAAAAGACAACATGGCCAGGAAAATATTGTCAAAACGGCAATTATTCCGAAAGCAGTTACAATTAACCGGCTTTTAAATTAATATTTGTACAAATTTGTTTAATACTATTAAAATATAAATATAAGTATTAAACACTCAAACTTCTTTTTCTTTACATTCGTTACAATAGTTTTCGTCTTTTTCGAACAGGCAAGGAGTTAACCGCAGTCTCAACTCGTGGTAAGCGATGACAGTTGTTGAGCATTCTTGCCTAAAATATACATGTTACTCTCGACAAGTGCATGAAAGAAATAGGATAAGCTAACATTTTTATCCATGAACAAAGCTCATAGCTCCGAAAAAGCTGGTTAACTTAGTTTTAGAAGCTACAATGCTACAAATAAACTAACTTGAAAGTACTCAAATATTGTGTAGGGCTGTGAACATAGTGTTAAGTTATATAGAACCACCAGATTACTTATGTTACTGCTTAAGGAAATAACCAACAACAAACTTAAAAGGCCATCACAGTGGCCAAAAACCATCACAGTGGCCCAAAACGTGATTTTAGGGCCACAGGGACGTCAGTTTGCTAGCTGACCGCACGCTAAATCGAGAGGTGTAGATGTCATTTGTATGTAATGACGATGAAACCATGATGTTTGATGCTTCCTGCTTGTATCTCAGCGTATCCGCACCGTCGGTATGGCAGTAAACGTCTTTTGAATAAGATTTTATAAATACCATTAGTTCTTTGTAAGTTTATATGTACCATTAAAATATGCGTATGGGCATATCCCTACTTTTAAATCAATTAATGGAAAGATTTAAAAATCAATCAATTACCCAACTTTTAGGGAAAAAACTTTTTAACTGGCCTAATTATGTTTGCGTCTGTGTGCGTGACGAATAAAGTAAACATAGCACACGTAGGGAATTTGTAGCTTGCGTTTTGAGAAGGCGTTGTTTGGAAACATACCTTCTATAGGTAGTTATTCTAAGGCAGTGAAGTTAAAAACTTTGATTTGGTTTTCTGTAAAGCGCATTGTTGCGTCACTGAATTCTTGTGATTTTGTGGCGTTAGTTAAAGACTTAATCGTGCTTAACAGTTAAAAAAAATGCCTCTATCACCAGCTCAAGTTGCACAAGCTGTTGCCTTAATAAACCAAGGGCTGACACAACGTGAACTGGCCACTGTACTTAATGTACCGCGTTCATCAAGCAGTATGCCTTGAAACGATACCAGGAGACTGGTAGCTACACACGAAGGTCTGGTAGTGGAGGTGTGAGATGCACATCGGCTCGGGACGACCGTTTTATTGTCCTAGAATTTTTAAGAAATCGGTTTCTCAATGCCGTTGAGATCCGCCAGCGGCTTCAAATCGCGAGAGGTGTAAATGTTAGCGAGCGTACAATAAGAAGACGTATGGAGGAAGTAAATTTGAAGGCACGCCGGCCGGCACGAGGTCAAGAACTGCTCAGACAGCATCGATTAGCTCGACTTCAGTTTGCACGTGATCACGGTAACTGGACTCACGAGCAATGGGCCCGTGTTCTGTTTACTGACGAGTGCCGAATCGCTTTACGAGCACCAGATGGTCCAGATGGTCGCAAACGAGTGTGGAGAAGAAGAGGAGAGCGGTTTCTACCCAATACCACCAGTTTGCAAGGAGGCTCTATAATGGTATGGAAAGGAATAAATTCCGATGCTCGTACAGAGTTGGTTGTCATTGACAATCGATTAACTGCGACGCGATACATCGAAGAGATTATCCAGGAACATGTTGTACCCTATATGGGGTTCATTGGATATGAACAGATACTGTTAATGCACGATAATGCGCGCCCACACGTGGCCAGTTGTGTGAACGAGTATCTTCAAGTTGTCGGCATACAGAAACTGCAGTGGCCTGCTCGTAGCCCAGACTTAAATCCGATAGAACACGTCTGGGACATGCTAAAAAGAAGGATAAAATCCTCTCCCAACCCGCCGCAAACAATCAACGAGCTCCGTCATTCAGCGGTGGCAGCTTGGGAGAACCTCTCGCAAATCCATGTCAAAAACATTATTCAAAGCATGCCAGATCGAATGCAGGCCGTTATCAGGACAAGAGGAGGAAACACCCGTTATTAAGATGTACAAAGGACTGATAAATTTAAGTGATTTTTAATTTTGTAGTGATTTGAAACTGGATGTTTATTTCTTTGAAAAGTAGTGATTTTAACTAAACATAATTTTTACAACAAAAACCATCTTAGATACTGTAAAAATGCTTACAAACATAATATGTGCATTTCTTATTCATCATCATCATTGGCGCTACAGCCCGTTGTGGCCCGGGCCTGGTCCAGAATATTTCTCCATCTGCCTCTTTCCTTTGCGCTCGTTTCCCAGTTTTTAGTTCCAAGTCGCTTGGCGTCTTGGTTAACTCCATCTAACCAACGAAGTTTTGGCCGACCAATGCTTCTGCGTCCATCTGGTTGCGACGACATTAGTCTCTTTGGTGGTCTATGCTCATCCATGCGCTGTACGTGTCCAGCCCATTGCAATCTTGCGATTTTCTTATTCACTAACATGAATTTAATAATATAAATATATATTTTGTGTCATATATGTCACCGTAAGATTGTAAAAACCGTTGGATTATAATCTAACTCGCGAAATTGTAAACTGTCGAATGATTACAATATAACGGATTATTTTTCGGTAGATAGTAATCTGTTAGGTTTATTAACCCGATAGAACCTAAGTGATTGTTTATGTCGAACCCTAACCTAACCTAAAGAGACAAGAAAACGTAAAAACAATGAATATTTCAAAAATTGACACTTATAACATTGAACGGCTCACAATCTTTCGACTGTTTACAATCTATCGAAAAAAAAGCGTAAAAGTTTACCATCTTACGGTGACAATATATAGGAAGGACGCCTATTATGAGATAGGCGCCAAATATGAGATAGCTAGGTATTTGCCAAACTATTCATGTCAGCCACTTGGCGCTAGTGTCGCGCGAATCAACATAGCAACAGTACTAAACGTCTACTAGTGCGCGCCGGCCACCGGCGATCTGAGGACGTGTGCGTGCAGGTTACTACATTGTGGTAAAACCAAATATTTTTCGTCAAATGTTTACAAGGTATGAATCATCTTTATTATTACAGTAAAAGCTTTTAATATATATTTAATTTGTAAATAATATGATCAATTCTAAGATATTAATGCAGTTTTATTGTGTTTTCTTTTTTAAAACAAAAACAAGGCATGCATTTTGTAAAACTGTTGCTTTTCCTAATATGAGATATGCTGGGGTTCCTAAAATGGGATATCTCATATTGTGGTACACAAAATGAGCAATTTTTATAGGTGATGGGTTAAGCCCTATATTTTAATTTCAGATGCCTCCGATCAAAGGGAAGACCTGGGACCACGCTGCCATGATACAGGCTGTGAATGCAGTACGAAAAAACGAAATGGGCTACCTAAGAGCTGCCAAACGATTTGGTGTTCCTAAGGGTACCCTTGAGCACTATGTGAAATAACCCTGTGCGTTCCGCAGTCGGGTAAAAAGATGGCCATGCAGAAGATCTTGTCCAGGTTCGTATGGGGACACAACCAGCCTTACCTATTGATTTAGAAGCTGAGCTGGAAAGTTATTGCACAGAAATGGATAGACGATTTTATGGCTTACGTCTGAAGGATATCAAATACATGGCGTTTCAGTTGGCTATTAAAAACAATCTAAAGCATCCTTTCAGTGTGACTAAAGCCTCTGCTGGTAAAAAATGGCTACGTGGATTTTTGAAGAGACATCCTACATTATCAGTTAGGACACCTGAAGCAGTTTCTGCCGCCAGAATAAAAGGATTTAATCCAGCTGCAGTCGCTAACTTTTTTGATTTGTATGAGCCTGAACTTGGTAAGATAAAATCCGCTCCACACAGGTTCTACAACGTCGACGAGACAGGAATCACAGTAGTTCAACATAAACGTTCCAAAGTTGTCAGTAAAAGGTAAGAAACAGGTTGGTGCGTTGACATCCCTGGAAAGAGGAAAACTCATGACTATAGTGACCTGTATGAACGCTTGTGGTAACTACGTTCCTCCATTAATAATTTTTCCAAGGAAAAACATGGCTCAAGAGTTAATGGATGGTGCACCAGCAGGTTCAATTGGCGATTGTCATCCCTCAGGTTGGATTCAGACACACCTATTCACAAAGGGGTTTCAGCATTTTATCAACTTTACAAAGCCAAGTAAAGATGATCCAATTATATTGGTTTTAGATGGCCATTACACACATACACGTAACATCGATGTGATCAATTTAGCTCGAGACAACAACGTGATAATCGTTTGTTTGCCGCCGCATTGCACGCATAAAATGCAGCCTATGGATGTAGCATTTATGAAGCCACTAAAAAAATATTACTCCCAAGAAATTGAAACTTGGCTGCGTAATAATCCGGGACGCACACTAACAAACAAATACGTGGCAAGATTGTTTGGTACGGCTTATAAAAAAGCTGCTACTATGACCAACTCCGTAAATGGTTTTCGCAAAACTGGGTTGATTCCCTGCAATCGACATATTTTTACAGACGAAGAGTTTTCAATCTTCGATGAAGAGGATCAAGAGCAGAGAAATGAAGAGAACGTAAATCCAGAGAATACACCTGCTTCGATTGAAAACCATTTAGAGCCAACTGAAGTGATATCCAACAGCGAAAATTCAAATGAAAATCAGAGAGAAGAAAGCGATTTAGTAAATGAAATTCCTCCTGATGAGCCTCAAGGATTGGCATCATCAAGAACTGCTGCTAGTGTTTATGATAATCCAGTACCTAGTACATCGTCTTGTGTCTCACCTTTTGCACTTAACCCAGTACCAAGGTTGCCTAAGAACAATTCTTCTTCTAAAAAAACTCGAACTGGAGCAGCTTCTATAATTACGGCTTCTCCGTATAAAATTGCACTGGAAGAATCCCTAAATAAAAAGCAAGTAAAAGAAAATAAGAAAGGACAGAAGAAACAAACAAATAAAAAGGGGCAGACAACGAAAAAAAAAAAGCTTTTAAAAAGAAGAAAGTTGAAGAAGTTAGTTCCAGTTCCGAAGACGATGACATGCCTGAGCTCGCAGATAGCAGTGGGGATGAATATGACGCTGAATGTCCCTACTGCAGCGGAACCTTTTCACAAGATACAAGAGGAGAAAATGGGCTAAGTGTCAAGTTTGTTTTAAATGGGCTCATGAGGATTGTGGAGATATAGCATCGAATCGTTTTCTTTGTTCTTTATGCTTAGATATGTAAGACATGGTAAGATTTACCATTATTATTATAAATATTTAAATTATAAATATGTTTATGATAAGTGAGCATGGGTAGCTCAAATCTTTGTTAAGTGTAACTAAAGTATAAACAATAATTATTGTGAACCCGTTTTGAAGACTGAAGCTAGTCTATAATTTAATAATTAAATTACCAAAATATTAAAACTGACGATTGTTTATAATATTTAATTAAAAAGTTACAATAAACATGTGATTGTACTGACATTAATATTGTTTTTTTATGTTTGTTTACCCCTTAAATTTTAAGGACCTTAATATGAGATACTATCTTATATTAAGAACCCCTAATATCTCATAATAGGAGACCCTTTGCCTTGGACTTCTTTTCTGACATTTTTCACTTTTTTCAACATAGCCAGAAAAATATTGTATTTAGCACGAAATAGCTATTACACATTTCAAGTACATTAAATTTCCTGTCTAAAACTATATCTCAGGAAGCTTCAAATATAACAGTTTTGTTTTTATAGTCAAAAATAGAAATGGTATCTCATAATAGGCATCCTTACCCTACATCAAATAAATAGGGCGGCCAAGTTTCCGTGCCGGTAAGTGTAGTAGAGATAGTAGAAGAATCTAAAAAACAGGTGACGTATGCAGATATGGCAAACGTATATTAGTGGGGACGACGACTAGTGGTAAAACAACTTGAATAATCCTCATATCACAAAATGGACGGTAGAAGAAGTCCTGAATTTGAGTGAACCAACCTTTTGATTCTTTACGCAAACTTTGATCATCTGGGATACCACACTTGATGAGAGATGCGTTACAAAGGAAGAGACCTTAATCAAATCAGCAACTCTATATCAGACGTCTTTTAGTATGGTTCGTATGAAATACGTCATTGTGACGTCATCAACTTTCATCGCACTTTTTTCTTTAACCGATAGTTTAAAATGTTTATCATCAAACTTAAAATTAAACAGAACATTTTGATTTTTAGATATTTTGGAGGACCCGCTATTTCATGATTAGTAAGAAGTAATTTATTTTTCAATTCAATTTAATTCAAATGTATTTATTGCGAACTTGGGTTTATAACGATATAAAAAAGATGTTACACATAAAAACCCCAAAAAAATGAGATTAAAAGAAAAAAAAACAGATGTTACACAAAAATTCAATACAAAAAATTTAGTTACAGCCAAATTCTGTTTGCCAGCATGCAATACCATAATTAGTAAGTAATTGTGGTATTGTGGTGTGGTGGTTTCCCGAAAGAGAAATAGATGAAAATATAATAAAAACGTAAAGGAGATAAAAATAATTGGAAGAGAATGAAAAATAAGACACAGAGAATGATGGGAAAAAGAGTACATTGGATTCAAAAAAGAGGGTACAAACTACAAAATTTGTTCAGAACGCTCCTAAGCCAGCAAGAACAATGGGTACAATATGTACCTATGTCAACAAAATGCTTCAGTGGTAAAGCTATGTTCAAAATTAACAGAAGTTCGATCTGAAATATTTAATAAATTATACTGGAAGATGACTTGGCAAGAAAAAAAATGTACATAATACATATCTTCGACAGTAACTGGTGATGAGCTACGACTTTACTCGACTCCTGTGATGTTAGGACCACGGCTTAGGATGACGCTGGGACGGATGGCGTTTCGGTTGAAGAACGGATGGCAGGACTTTTTACATCAAGTTGGAAGCTTTTATATTGTATGCCTGTTAAGGCTGGCGTTATATTGCAATATGATAATAATAATAATTATTATAATAAAAGTTTTTATTAAAGGCATAAAACCCACTTGTAGGTATACATATTAACAATGTACCGTTAAAATATAAACCTAATAATAACACAATTTAAAATAAAATAAAAATACAAAACTTAAAACTATCTGGGAAGGTTAAAAATCTCTCCCCAGGTGTCATTATAAAACAGCAGTATATATTCACCATCTATTTACTATGAAACTGCCTCTAGTATTTACGCATACAGAACAAATGCGACTAGATTCGATTCGGCCGTAGTCGTCTCCGAGCTTTAGATGTAGAGTTAGACTGACTGACCCCATTATGTATAGCTTATCCAAGATCTTTATATAAGCAACAGTCAAACGATATAAACAAACGAAATTAAACTACTAAAACTTCACTCACTCTGACCCACAGGGTGGTCAAGTTTGGACTATGAGGGTTCTTTATGGTCCAGACTTGGCACCTTGTGACTTTGAAACCCCTAGGACTTCACACTATTACCTACTCTCATTCACAGGGTTAGACTGACCCCATTATGTACAGCTTATCCAAGATCTTTACGCAACAGTCAAACGATTTAAACAAACGAAATTAAACTACTAGAACTTCACTCACTCTGACCCACAGCGAACCCAAGTGCGGACTATAAGGGTTCCTTATAGTCCAGACTTGGCACCTTGTGACTTTGAAACCAACAGGACTTCACACTATTACTCTCATTTACCCCTGTAAATGAGAATGTCCGTCCCCCCCCCCTGTGAATCCCTGTGAATGGGGGGCAAGTTTGGACTATGAGGGTTCCGTCCAGACTTGGCACCTTGTGACTTTGAAACAACTAGGACTTCACACAATAAGTTCGACCCACAGGAGGCCAATTTTGGACTGTAAGGAGGGTTCCTTATAGTCCAGACTTGGATTTTTTCCCTTTAGTATAGAAACAGCTTTAGAGATTTCACACGATGACAATTTTATAAACACAACAATGAAAATCTTAGGAGTCCATTGAGGACAAACATTGTGACACGAGCTTTATATATATTAAGATAATAGGGGTTAAAGTATGAAATTGCCGTTTTATTGTAATAGGTACTTCGAATTGACATAGAACCTTCATGGTTTGAGATTTTTGAGTGAAACTTTTTTCCTACCTATGTATGGTAGTTCTTCTTTTAAAAAATGTGATTCGATTATCGACTTTCAGTTGTTTTTTTTATTCAGCTGAAACAAGAAAGATGGATACTTCGAAAATTAGAGTGATTTTTGAATACGAGTTCCGACGCGGAACTAACGCGGCAGAAACAGCTCGCAATATCAATGTTGCGTTCGGAGAAGGGACTGCTAATGAACACCGTGCGATTATGGTTTAAACGCTTTCGTGATGGAAACTTTGAACGAACCACGTGTTAGACCGCCCACACAGGTGAATAAAAATGAATTGAAAGAGATGGTGGAAACCGATCCGAGCCAAACTACCCAGGAAGCAGGAACTAGCGGCATGGTTTAACGTTACCTTACCAACAATATTGACTCATTTGCGTCAAATCAGTAAAATAAAAAAATATGAAAAATGGGTGGCGTGCCTCATGAGAAAGAAACGCGTGTTGAAACTTGTGTTGCTTTGTTGAATCGATACAGAAATGAAGGAATATTGGATCGAATTGTGACATGTGATGAAAAGTGGATTCCTTACAATAACAGTAAGCGAAAAATGCAATGGCTGACCCCAGGTCAAACGCCGCAACAGTGTCCTAAAGCAAAGCTTACCAATAAAAAGGTAATGGTAACTGTTTGGTGGTCTCAGCATGGTGTTATTCACTATAGCTTTCTCCGATCTGGTCAAGCATTAACGGCAGATGTCTACGGTGCCGAACTACGAACAATGATAGCAAAACTAGCAGTGAAACAGCCCCGACTCATGAATCGATCTTCACCATTACTGCTCCATGATAACGCGAGACCTCATACAGCATGAAAAACCGTTTCAACTTTACAGGAACTGCAGTTAGAAACCATTCGTCACCCTCCGTATTCGCCAGACCTTGCTCCAACGGACAACCATTTTTTTCGTGATTTGGACAATTGTGTACGTGATAAAAAGTTTTCTTCTCAGGAGGCAGTACAAAATGCTTTCACACAGTTTGTCGAATCTAGATCACCAGAGTTCTATCGCAAAGGCATAAATGACCTTCCTATTAGATGGCAGCAATGTAAAGATAATACTGTTAAATATTTTGATTAATTTAAGAAATAATGATTTAAATAATACGACAAAATTGATGCAGTGCCCTGGTAGTAAAATATTTCACCATTTACATGAAGAAAGGGTAGGCAATCATTCAATACTTACTGTCATCAGGTTCCATATATAAAGTACAGCACTTTTTGGGACATAATTACTCTATTAACAATTAAAAAAATAAAAACAATAAAATTCATCACTTCTTACATAAACTAAGACATTGTTCTAATTTTTTTAAACTGTCAAAGAAACAGTCACGAGTGTAACACATGCAAAAAAACTTAACTGTCATTCTTGCACATTATATGATACGTCTGTATACTACACCCCCAAAATCTCCTTTTTCTTCCTCTCTTTCTCATGTTTCTTAGAATGTAGCACCATCTTACTCCTCGTAAGGAACCTTTTATTACACACTTCACACTGGTGAGGTTTATCACCTATGTGCATTTTGAAGTGCATCACTAAATTGTTCTTTTGCGTGAAACTTTTTGAGCAAATCTCACATTGGTGTGGTTTCTCTCCAGTGTGAATTTTCTCGTGGCGGTCCAAGTCTGCTTTTCTGTAGAATGAGGAACCGCATTCGTTGCAATTGAAGTTTTTTATACCTGTGAAAGAGTTGTTTTTGTTTTATTTGATACAAGCTGATGGCCGCGACTTCGTCCGCGTGGATTAAGGTTTTTTGGTTCCTGCGGGAAATTTTAATTTTCCGGGATAGAAAGTAGCAAACATCCATCCATGAATCCATCCATCCAAACTTTTACATTTATAATATTAGAATATAGAAGTATATATGAAGATTAAGTTTCTTGATTTCTTCTGGTATTCCTTAATTTATCCATAAAGTAGCCTATGTCATGTCCTTCCCCGGGATGTAACCTACCTCTATGCCAAATTTCATCAAAATCGGTCAAAAAGAGTTGCCTTTAAAGCATAGCAAGCAGACAGACAGACAGACAGTGAGATACACTTTCGCATTCATAATATTAATATGGATGCATGGACTTACCCTTGTGTGATAAGCTGTGTATACTCAGGTGGCCCAGCTGTGTGTATGTCTTGCCACAAGTTGTACACATGTACGGACGCTCTCCAGAATGGGTGCGCTTGTGTTTCTTCAACTCGTAACCCGTTTGGAATATTTTACCGCACTCTTCACACGACTGAGGCGACTTTTGTATGGTGCGTTTGCGGCGTTTTCTGTAATTAATTCATTCATTTTGTTCAATTTTATTCAAATCATAATAATGTCCTCCCGACCAATTTTCATGGCCGAAATATGTCCAGAGAGATTAGCCATCTGCGCGGGAGATATTATAGTGCACAAGTGTGCACATACACAGGTGTACCCTCTGTTTTTTTTTTTTTTTTTTTTATCCACTACAAGTTAGCCCTTGACTGCGATCACACCTGATGGTAAGTGATGATGCAGTCTAAGATGGTAGCGGGCTAACCTGTTAGGGGCATGGCAGTTATATTAAACCCATACCCCTATTCGGTTTCAACACGGCATCGTACCGGAACGCTCAATCGCTTGGCGGCACGTCTTTGCCGGTAGGGTGGTAACTAGCCACGGCCGAAGCCTCCCACCAGGCCAGACCAGGGAAAATTCAGAAATTATAAATTCCCAAATTGACCCTGCCGGGGATCGAACCCGGGACCTCCGCACGTTAAGGCAACAGCGCTACACACTGCGCCACGGAGGTCGTCATGTTCCCTTACTCTCATAGCCAGATGGGACGGATGACCGGAGAAAGATCAGGTGCAGGACGTGACATTACCGTTCCGTAGGACGTTAACGTGCTCTCCGAGGTACAGGGGTGAAACACTTCCAACTTCCTGACTTCAGACTAGTACTGAGAATGTCTTGTCAGAAAAAGCAAATACTTGTTATGGCCCGACCCAGGACTCAAACCCGGGGCCGCAGTCGAACATGCTAACCACTAGACCAACGAGGCAGTCAGGCATTCAAATAAACTATGTATGTAATAACACAAGTGCTTTTGAATTGCCTAGTGAATCTGCCACGGGTTTGAAATGTCTTTCCTACAAACAAGAACCCAGTAAGATATAGGAGGAGCAATGTCAGCAATACAAATAATAAAATAACCAGTCAAATGCGAGTCACACTTGCGCACAAAGGGTTCTGTACCACCACACAATATAAATTAATTCTTTTAGTAAATAACAAGAAACATATCATGTAGACCTAAGTATTCAATATTAATTTCAACTTGATACCTCCATGTGATCCCATGAAAAAGATGGATGACAGACAGGATTTCCTGTAGGGGCTTGTTCAGGATGTTATGAACCAATGCCCTTTTTGATAGATTCAGAAGGAGTACAGCAATCAATTTAAATGAAACAGTAACACAAGAAGGAGGAGGAGGCGAAGTGTGTTGAAATTATAATATTTGTTTTATGTGTGTATTTAATGTTTATTATTTATCTGATATGTGCATATATAATTATGTATTTAGTATTATGTAGGTAGTGTACTGCAAGTTAGACTTTGAATGGAATCTCCATAGATTGTTCCTTACAATCGTGCATTGTCGAGTCAAAATCTCTGGTGTCAGAGTGAAACGCATGTTAAGAATAATTTGCAAGATTTGTGTGGTGAATATCGCAAGATATCACCAGTCACCACATATAGTTATCTATATATATAAAATTCAAAGTCCTGACTGACTGACTGACTGACTTATATATCAACGCACAGCCTAAACCGCTGGTCCTAGAGACATGAAATTTGGAGAGTGTGTTCTTTGTGAAGACTAGGTAACCACTAAGAAAGGGTTTTTCGAAATTCCATCCCCAAAGGGGTAAAATAGGGGTTGAAAGTTTGTATGAAAGTCCGTTGTTTTTCAAGATATAGCCATGAAACTTAGTACCTATTTGAGCTGCGGGTTGAAAATGAAGAAATACGTGTTTCACAGTTTTTGAAAATTCGACCCCCAAAGGGGTGAAATAGGGGATGAAAGTTGGTATGAAAAGCCTTCTTTTCTCAAGATATTTTTCAAGATATATGAACGAAACTTGGTATTTTCGCTCTCGTTAAAAAATAAAGAAGTAAGTACATCTGTCACAGTTTTTCAAAATTCTACCCCCAAAGGGGTAAAATAGGGGTTGAAAGTTTGTATGAAAGTCCGTTGATTTTCAAGTTATAGCCATGAAACTTAGTATTTGAGCTGCGGGTTAAAAATAAAAAATACGTGTTTCAGTTTTTGAAAATTCGTCCCCTAAAGGGGTGAAATAGGGGTTGAAAGTTGGTATGGAAGGCCTTCTTTTCTCAAGATATTTTTCAAGTTATATCAACGAAACTTGATATTTTGGCATTCGTTAAAAAATAAAGAAGTACATCTGTCACAGTTTTTCAAAATTCCATCCCCAAAGCGGTAAAATAGGGGTTGAAAGTTTGTATGAACATCCTTCATTTCTCAAGTTATAGCCATGAAACTAGCGTTTGGGCTTTCAGTTAGATATGCAGAAGTGCGAGTTTCACCATTCTTGAAAATTCTACCCCCGAAGGGGTGAAACAGGGGATGAAAGTTTATATGAAAGTCCTTCATTTCTCAAGATATTTCTCAAGTTGTGTATCAACGAAAGCTAGAATATCGATCATATGTGTCATAGTAACTATGCAAAGTTTCACAAACATCAGTTAAAGCATGTAAAAAATATATCAAATTGGAACTTTGAAAAGTTGTCAATTTGCACATTGGCCCTTATACATAGGACCCATCGATATTCGTTAGTTAATTTTGAAAACTTAGAATTTGGAAAAGAAAAGGTAAATATACTTACACTCTTACTACTGAATTATACGTTTGACAAACCATTACCATTACGATTACGATTTCGACAATCGGGGGGCAGACCAGAGACAATAATTAAGATACAGTGTAAATGTCACCGCAAGATTGTGAAAACCGTTAGATTGTAACCTAACCAACCATTGTACCTGATTATTTATGTCGAACCCTAATCTAACATACAAGAGACAAAAAACGTAAATTAAAGAATATTTCAAAAATTGACACTCAGAACATTGAACGGTTCACAATCTGTCGACAGTTTACAAAAAGCGTTAGTTTGCAATCTGACGGTTTTTGCAATTTTACAGTGACATAAACACTTAACTCTATTTAGCCACACTGAAAGGACTGCGCGTTTTATGGCATTAAAAAGAGTTGTAGTTAAATGGAGAAAAGAGAAATAATTTTTATTTACAACTAGATGATGCCCGCGACTTCGTTCGCTTGGATTTAGGTTTTTCAATTTCCGCGGAAACACCTTAGTTTTGCGGGATAAGAAGTACTTCAGGATACAACCTATCCCTGTACCAAATTTAATCAAAATCGGTTAAACAGGTGGGCCTTGAAAGCGTAGCAAACAAACAGACAGACAGACACAGATATAATGGTGCCGTGGGTCAGGGGCCAGAACATATGTGGTTTCGGAAGCTGTAAAGGTAAGATCTTCTCATACAGTAATAACGAACCACCACGAACATGCATTTACATACCACGCTGTATTACAGCGATACTACTAACACAAGACTGTTCCAGAGATCTAAGAGCTGTACAAATAAAAAACGGAATACAACAGGGCGAAGGCCGACCACCAAGACCCCTGGTGTTAGCATCGATATGTAACATTCCCATCGAGGACCAAGTGCCTTCAAGGGAACTAATGGACCTCATTACACACTGCGAAGATAAAGACACATACCTTATCATCTCCGCTGACAGCAATGCACACCATAACAGCTGGAGCAGTAAGGATAGTAACAAGCGAGGTGAGCTACTTGTCTCGTATCTACTAACCACTAACCTCACCATTTTAAACACGGGTACCGAACCCATCTTCATGTCCAGTAGGTATCAAACCATAATAGATCTAACATTAGCATCAACCAAGGATGCAGACCAGGTCAAGAACTGGCATGTCAGTGACGAACCTTCGTTCTCTGACCACAGAAGAATATGCTTCGAACTCAACCTGGTAAAGACGCAACACATACCAAAGAGAAATCCAAGGAAAACAAACAGAATGAAATACAAAAATCTGCTAATCAACAAGATTGCCGAGAACAGACCACAAGAAACAAAAGACACTGACAACATAGAAACTAACGTAATAAAGTTAACGGAGTACATAAAATCAAGCTACGAACAAGCTTGCCCTCTAAGGAAAAACAACACAAAACAACCACCAAAAAACAGTTGGTAGGGCCCTGACTTAGAAAGAATGAGGCAAAACCTCAGGAAGCTCTTCAACAGGGCCAAGAACATTAGACAAAGTCAAGACTGGGACAAGTTTAAGGAAGCTCAGTACAAATACAACCAACGCGTCAGGGAGAAGGACGACGACTGGCAGAATCCGTAAGATCTTAGCGGATGACAATACGAGGTCAATCGGATCGTTAAGACTAGCTGACGGTACTTACACCAAGGAAGACAAAGAAATAAATGAAACACTTATTGAAACAAACTCACCAGACTGGACAAACATCCCTGTTAACCACCCTACAGAAAACGACTGGGCCCTCACTTACGAAATAGTCACGCCTGACAGAGTGTGCCATGGGCCATAAATAGCTTCCACCCCTTCAAATCGGGGGGGACGGATGGCATATTCCCTGCTCTCTACAATGGGGCCAAGCCCAACTAATACAATGGCTGATGGAAATTTTCAAAGCCTGGCCTGCTTAGCTTACGACTACATACCAAAAACATGGAGAGAGGTGAAGGTTATCTTCCTACCAAAACCGGGAAGGAGTGACTACACACTCCCAAAATCCTTCAGACCAATAAGCCTAACATCGTTCCTATTAAAAACTCTAGAAAGACTAGTAGATCGCTTTCTCAGAGACGGAACATTAAATCACATAATTTTACACCCACATCAACACGCCTACAGCACAGGCAAGTCAACAGAGACGGCACAGCACTCAGTTGTAACTTGTAGCAAAGATCGAACATGAAATTGAAAACAAACTATCAACACTGGGTGTCTTCATCGACATAGAAGGAGCTTTCGATAAAACTACCTTCGAAAGCAAAGGCAAAGCCCTAAGTCGGTATAACACACCAGGGACCCTACGCTACTGGATAAGATCACTACTAGAGCAAAGAGTTATACAGCTGGACATCAACGGAATCACAAGAGGCATAGTATCGAGAGGCTGCCCGCAAGGCGGTGTTCTGTCATCAGTTCTATGGAACCTCATAGTTGATGACCTGATAACAAAACTAAACAAGCAAGGGTTCTACACCATAGGCTACGCAGACGACCTCACCATCTTAATTAGTGGCAAACTAGAAAGCACGCTCTATGAGGTAATGCAGCGAGCATTGCGACTAATTGAGAAATGGTGTAATGAAAATGAACTAACGGTCAACCCAAAGAAGACAGAGATGGTTCTTTTCACCAACAAAAGAGTGACGGAACTAACTAAACCTCCAAAGCTATTCAACACAAGCCTTAAACTTTCCAATGAGGTCAAATACCTTGGAGTGACGCTCGACTGCAAACTCAGTTGGAAAAGGCACATAGAAGACAAAATTAAAAAAATTTCTTGGGGGACGATGTCGCTCGCGTCCGTAGGATTTTTACCACCTTTTCCTCGAACAAGGCCCACCCTACACGTGTCCCCTGGGTGGTGCAAAACGAGCGACAACGCCGAGCAACAGGCGGCGGTAAATAACCTGTACCCAGGCTTCCGTAAGCCCTGAGGCACTAAATACCCTCTAAAAGTGTGGCAGCAGTGCCTTGGGAAAGTGCTGCTGATATTTTTTCCCAACCCCTTTTTATGAAATGTCAAGAAATAGAGAGTGCGATTTGTCATGCGATCCGGCTAACCCCCGGCGCTCTCAGGTACCCGGGCCTGAGAGTGTGAAATCTGCTACCGAAGACACCACTGGAGTGAGTAACCAGGCTCCTGTGCCTGTAAATGTTACTGGAAAAAGACTAGTTCAACAAGCTTTCCATCCAAGCTTTTTCCACAAAAATCGGAATAAAGACCCAACAGCAAAAGACGATTCACAAGCTGAGCATATAACTATTGAGTCGGAATCTCTGGATGACACACTTGAATGCTCAGAAAATAATTGGCAATCAGTGCCTGAAATTCGGATTACCAAAAGAAGGAGAGTGAGTACTACCCCACCTCAGTCAAATGCAGTACCTGTTCATAATAAATTTTCAGGATTAAATGTAGAAGACAATGAACAGGAAACCGTCAAAACAAAAATAAGCAGACCTCCACCAATTGTCCTATATGGAATCAAAGATGTCACAAAGCTAACTGACCTTATAGCAACTGTTGTCGAAAAATGAGACTTCTCATACAAAATAGTTACCAAAACACAAATGAGAGTAACATGTAACAACACAGATACCTATAAAAAAGTCATGCAGTTAGTCAGGGAAAATAACCTTATAGGCCACACATTTACACAAAAAGATGAAAGGCCATATAGGATTGTAATTAAAAATCTACATCACACCACACCCCTGGAAGCCATAAATGATGCAATAGAAAAAACTGGAAACAAAATCAAAGGGCAAATAGTAAATGCTAAGTATGGACCTGAGAAAATCCCTCTATCCACATTCTTTGTCAACCTAGAGGCTGGACCAAGTAATAAAGCAGTTAAAGAAATCAAACAGATCTATAACACTATTGTAACTATAGAAGACCCCAAACGTAAAAAGACTATTCCACAATGCAAACGTTGTCAACAATATGGCCACACACAAAACAATTGTATGAGGCCCTATAGGTGCGTCAAATGTGCAGGAGCACATAAAACCACCGATTGCACCAAGAAAGATAGTAACACTCCAGCAAAATGCGCCTTATGTCTGGGCGATCATCCTGCCAATTACAAAGGTTGCAATGTTTATGTGGAAATTAAGAACCGAAAATTCTATAAGAAAAGCAAGCAGCCAAATACATACAATAGACCAAATCCACCCAAAGGCACCAACATGCAGCCAGAAGGAAGCTGGGAAAAAGATGACCTAGATAACCAAAAGTATGCTGACCATAAGACAGACCAACCCGAACAAAATACCCATAGAGAAAGACCCAAATTTCCCAGAAAAACGTATGCACAAGCTACTGCCAACAAAGATACAACAAATCTAGAAAGATTCGAACAACTTCTCACAAAACAAGCTGAAATGCTAGATATATTAATTGGACATATGAGTACCCTTATGGGCTTGTTACAGTCATTAACAAACTTGCCAAATAATGGCCCTAAGAATAGCTGCATGGAACATAAACGGCCTTTCGGGCCGCAAACTTGAATTATCAACAATAATTAATATAAATAAAGTTGAAATTATGCTCATAAGTGAGACACACTTAACAGATACAACAGCCTTCTCGCTTCAAGACTTCTGCGTGTATACGACTAATCACCCCGACGGCACAAGCCATGGAGGCACAGCAATACTCGTGAGAAAAAATATCAAGCACAATGTGGCACCATCCTTCCGCACCGAATATATACAAGCAACAACAATCTGTATACACGATAAAATTGGTGTATTTAATGTGACTGCTGTATACTGCCCTCCGAAGCATAAGATAGATGAAGCTACTTTTACCAACTTCATCAAAACTCTGGGTCCACGATTCCTAGCAGGTGGCGATTGGAATGCGAAAAATGAATGCTGGGGTTCTAGACTTACACTAACTAGGGGTAGGGAATTAAAAACTGCGTTGGGCAAGAATAACACCAAAGTGCTCAGTACAGGAGAGCCAACATACTTTCCTGCAGATCCCAACAGAAAACCAGACCTTCTAGATTTCTTTCTCTACAAGGGTTTCACAGAACACTACCTAAAAATAGAAAGTTGCTACGATACGTCTGATGACCACTCGCCGATCATAGCTACTATAAGCACTACGATAATTGACAAAAGTCCTAAACAACATTTATACAATAAAAAAACTGACTGGTTTGCATTTAGTGAATATATTACTGAACACCTTAACCTAAACATACCTCTCAAGACGGACGACGATATCGAAATAGCGACTGTCAATTTTACAAATTGGGTGCAAAAAGCTTGCTGGTTGAGTACCCCCCAAGATGTAGCTAAGCAAACTGCGCTTCAAAATGTGTCGGCTTTGACTAAAGAAAAAGTACTAGAGAAAAGACGCCTAAGAAGAATATGGCAAACACAGCGAAGGGCGGAAGACAAATCACAACTGAATAAAGCCATTCAAGACCTAAAGGCATATTTGAGAGATATAGAAGATGAAACGCTCCAAACAGACTTGAAAATATGTCACCAACAGGCAATAACGAACATTCTTTGTGGAAGGCTACAAAGTCAAGCACTAGCCCGCAGATCCAATCCCATCCACTAAAACTTACAAATAACACATGGGCAAAAACCGACTCAGACAAGGCAGAAGCGTACGCACAATTTCTTGGTACAATTTTTACTCCGAATGCAAGTGATGTAACCTATAACAACGAGAAAGAAATCGATGATTACTTGAGTAGTGACCTCCAATTAAGTCTTCCTATTAAATGTTGTACACCAGCCGAAGTTTTGCATGCAATAAAACATCTCGATAATAGAAAAGCGCCGGGATTCGACCTTATAACTGCAGAAATCCTAAAGCAGCTTCCAAAGAAAGCTGTTGTCTTCCTCACTACTCTTTTCAATAGCATACTTAGCTATCGTATTTTCCACAAATCTGGAAAGTATCTCATATAATCATGATAGCTAAACCTGGGAAAGACCCCCTTATTGTCTCATCATATAGACCCATAAGTCTGCTACCTGTACTATCAAAGTTATTCGAAAAAGTCTTTCTACGTCGCCTGAAAGATGTTATATCGAAAAATCTCTCATACCAGAGTCCAGACCATCAATTTGGCTTTAGAGAGGGTCACTCAACCGTAGAACAAGTACATAGTGTTGTGAACAGAATAAGACAGTCCCTAGAGAAAAAGGAATACTGCTCAGCTGCATTCTTAGATGTCCAGCAAGCTTTCGACAGAGTCTGGCACAAGGGTCTACTTTATAAAGTAAAAACACAGCTTCCTCATAATTTCTACACTCTGCTGAAGTCGTACTTGCAAGACAGAATATTCCAAGTAGTAGTGGGGGAAAACTACTCCAAGTTCTACGATATCAAAGCAGGAGTCCCACAGGGATCCGTGTTGGGGCCCGTGCTTTACACCCTATACACAGCCGACTTACCCGACACCCCAGGTATCCTTACCGCAACATTTCGACTGCCGCAACAAACAGTATCGAATCTGCAAAATCTCGTTTTAATTTTTATTGTATAAATCGTAAGAGTATATAATAATTATGAGGTAAACGTAAAGATTTTTTTTTTAAAAGTCATATTTTATCAAGTTTTAAATCGAATAAAATCGATACTTCACTCTTTGAGCGACCAACATAATCGAATGAGGTAAATTCGATACTATTTGTACGCGACGATACACACGCGTAGTTGGTAACTGCCCGAGTCGTCAGTTTTCTCCGCGATGTGAGAGAGGGAGCGCGCATCGGCTTTATTTACTTTTAGGTTGTTTTTATTTAGTTGTTGTTTGGTTTGTGTTTTGTTTTTTGTAAGTCTTAGTTTCAAAATGAATAGCCGAGGTAGATGTATGGTTAATTTAGTTAAAAAAGGCGAACAACAGCAACATAGTGAAACCACTCTTGACGAAAAAAATGACAATCGTCCCGGTAAGTAATTAAAATGTTGTTTATTTCTCTATTTTATATCAAAAAGATGTGTTCTTCAATATTATGCAACACAAAAAGTAGTGATTCGATCTGTCTAATTGTTTTTATATCTTACCCACGTGTGCAGATTCATGGTTAACAAGTTAAATCATCGAAAGTGGTAAATTCGATAGTATTTTAGGTTTATGTAATTTCGTCAAATATTGTAAGTGGCACTTTCGATAGTATACGTGTACGTTTTAAGTCTAAGAACTATCGAATGTGGTACTTTCGACATTATTCTACGTTGAATAATGGATTATTTGACAGATTCGATTATTGACAGTTCTTTTTGGTATTTTTTTTGCTTTATTCATTAAAGTCATATATTATAAATATGTTATCTTTTATTTTAGAATCCCCTGTGCACTACAACAACTATACAGAAGAAGAACGTGGCTTTTAAATGAGCTTTATGACGATGTTTTTTCAACTACACAAACTGAGCATCACAACACCAGTGGTAGTCTGGCAAATGACTCCCACAACGTTATACTTGGCAGCGAAGAAGGTACACCAATGCCATCACCATCCTCCGGACAAGATTTTAATTTGGAATCACCACCAACTGAATACCCCATAAACACCCTAGATAGAGACAGTACACCGATGCTTTCCTCAGGAAAAAACTTTCTCGTTGGAGCAACACCACCTCTTACTGAAGAACTTGAAAATAACCCAAGCATAAACTCTCTGATTTCGACATCTGAAAATGACAATCCTATTACTCCTAATTCATCCACTATGCGCAAACGCAGAGTCACATACAAAACCGATCCAGGTCGTAAACGAAAACGTCATGTCAACGAGTGGGCTGATGTTCGTAGGAAAATATTAAAGAATTCTGGGAAAGAGTACGTTTCCAAAAGAGGTAAGAACATTCCAGCCAAAACTATTAAACCACCATGTCCTCCAACCTGCAAGTTAAAATGCTCCAATTATTTCACAGAAGAAATCCGAAACACCATTTTTAACGAATTCTGGCAATTGTCTGATCATGCTAAGCAATGGGAATTTATAAATAAATTTACTAAAAGATTTGATAAAAGAAGAATGACAACGGAAGGTCCATCAAGACGAAAATTTACTACAAAATATTACTTACCTTTACCTGCGAATGATTCTACCTACGAAGCTCATCAAGTTTGTCTGAAGATATTTTGTGGCACTCTTGCTATCACCGACCAAACAATTCGAACAGCACACGACAAATTAGATGCTTGTGGAATTACTAGCAGTGACAACAGGGGAAAACACTTGAACCACCCAAAAAAGATAGACGAGGAGGTGATACGAAGTGTCTGCGATCATGTAAACTCATTCCAACCCGTGGAATCCCATTATACTAGGAAAAATACAAGTAAATTGTATTTAGATAACTCGTTAAGTTTCAACAAGATGTTTTCAATGTACAAAAATTGGTCAGAACTTCCTAAATATAATAATAAAGCAGAAACTGAAAGACAATACCGAAATGTTATAAACGACCATATGAATATTGCATTCTTTATTCCGAAAAAAGATTTGTGTGATAAGTGCCACTCATTTTCTAACGAAATCAGCCCGACTGAAGAACAAGTATTGGCTCATGACAAGCATATTTCAAATAAGGAAACTGCATGAAAATATAAAGCAAAAGATAAGGAAGAGGCAATTCAAAGTGCATCAAAAGTAGTATGCGCAACGTACGATTTTCAAAAATTACTTAATTGCCCTTCTGGCGAAGTGTCTCTCTTTTATTATAAACGAAAGTTATCACTGATGCATTTCACCGTTTTCGACACTGGTATTAAAGAAGCTTCTTGCTATTTATGGCCAGAAAATGTTGGCAAACGAGGAGCAAATGAGGTCGGTAGCTGTTTATTAGATTTTATTGAAAAAAAGGTTAATAATGGTGCAATAGACATAAGGTTTTGCTCTGACAATTGTACAGGACAAAATCGCAATAGAGTGATTTACAGTCTCTACATGTATGCCAGTAACAAATATAATATTGACATAACACACAGATTTCTGGAGACTGGTCATACACAGCAAGAAGCAGATAGTGTGCATGCCCTTATTGAGAGATCTGCTAAGGGCAAAATAATATATACACCGGATCAGTGGTACGCGTTAGTTCGTTGGGCGAAAACCAATGGTGAACCATACCAGGTTAAAGAAGTGTCTCAAGACATGTTTTATAATTTAAAAGAACTGTTACAAAAAAGAAATTTCAAAAAAACTCGTTAAATCAAACTGTCAAATGGAATAATATCAGGGAAATCGTCGTTAAGAGGTCGGAACCTCATATTATATTATATAAATATGATTTAGATTCTGATTACTTCAGATTGAATACATTAGTTCAGACACACCGCAATAAAAAGACAGTTGTTGCGAACTACACCGATGCATTGAAACCACTATATTCAGGTAGTTTGCCGATTCCTGAAGCCAAATACAAAGATTTAATCCATCTTTGCGAAGCAGGACATATTCCTAAGCAATATCATTCATTCTTTAAAAATCTTAAAATAGGTCATTATGAAAATGATGTTTTAGAGAGTGATGAAGATGATTAATTAGTATTTCTATTAAAATTAAGTTCTTTTTATTTAATAAATATATTTGCATTTGACTTAAAGGCTGAATGTCGTAATACTTAATTTGCGGTTTTACAGTGTAAAATATGATTTATTTCCATAACACGATTTAGAGATCTCATTTTCTAGTACAAAGGTATATTAATTAAGTTACTATAAGTAGGGACTACTACGGTTTAAAACTAGATTTATTTTTAATAAGTCTTTAAGTTATTAATAATTATGATGGATCTCATGCTAAGATAATTTAATTTTTTTGTTTTATGATTAATAAAAATATGTGCGTGATTAAATTACAAAACTATTTTTGGCTTTGGTACATCCACTCCAGTTTCAGAAGGCAACTATTATATAGAATTATTTTAAAAACAAAGTATCGAAAGTGTTAAACTTGTTTGTTTCTACATATATTGTCAAAGAATAGTATCGAAACTGGTAGATTCGATATTTGTTAAATTTTTATGAACGTTGAATACTATCGAAACTACCACTTTCGATAAAATTTTAACTTTAACTTACTAGTTTAACAATCGAATGTGAAAAATTTAGAAAAATACATAAAATATTATTATTATGTTTATGCAATACAAAAATGCCTTACATTAGCTATCTTTTAAGGGTACAATTTTCATGAAAATTAAACTTATTATTCTGAGTCAAAATAAACTTTCAAACTGCTCTACTGTAAAGTAATTGATTTGCAGTTTCGACACTGTTCGTTGTGGCAGTCGATTTGCTGACGACACTGCAGCACTAAGTAGTCACTCAAATCCAAAGGTAGCGTCCCAACAACTTCAGGGCCACTTAAATAACATAGACAAGTGGATGCGAACGTGGAGGATCAAAGCAAGTGCATCAAAGTCAACCCACGTAACATTTACACTTAGACCTGAAAATTGCCCCCAAGTGACACTTGGCAACGAAAATCTGCCACATAGCAATGTTGCCAAATATCTTGGTATGCATCTTGATCGACGGCAAACATGGCAAGTGCACATAAAAAAGAAAAGAGAAGAGCTGCGTATCCGCACTAGATCCCTCATGTGGTTACTTGGCAGACACTCAAGACTATCACTGAATAACAAAGTACTGATATATAAGGCTTGTCTAAAACCAGTATGGACGTATGGTTTGGAACTGTGGGGCACAGCCAGCAACTCCAACATAGAAATACTTCAAAGATATCAAAACACAGTTTTTCGGACAATTCTCAATGCCCCATGGTTTACTAAAACAAGTGAAATGCACGAATACCTCGAAATGCCTACAATTAGAGAAGAAATACATAGTAATGCTAGAAAACATAGGTCCAGGCTCGAATCCCATGTGAATAGTCTAGCAGTGTCACTTACCACATGCAGCAGTATCACTAGATTAAAAAGATCGACAGTTGAAGAACTGTCCCGTGAACAATAAAGCCAGCAAAAGCTTAATGAGAGGAGTTTCTCAAAGGAGTGACCTTCTCCCAACATTAGACGCTCTCCAAAACATCTGCTTATAGTTAAACTTTAAACTGATCGCAGATAGAGCACAAATAATAAAAATAAAAAATAAAAAAAAATCTTATTGTACTAAGTCAATGTAAACGCATGCTGGGAAAAAACTGGGGACCAAAGCCGAAGATAATGAAATGGCTTTACCTATCAGTAGTAAGAAGCTCAGTGGCATACGCCGCTCTGATATGGTGGCCAAGAATACTTCTTATAACCACCCAGAAAGAGCTACAAAAATTTCAGCGACAAGCATGCCTCGCCATCACAGGCTGCATGTGCACAACACCAAGTACAGCACTTGAAATTATACTAGGGATCCCACCCCTACACTTACACATTAAAGAGGAAGCAACACTCGCGGCCCTCAGACTAAAAACCTCGGGTCTATGGAAAGATAATAACACATAACACACCAAAATCCGAACACAGGGTTTTAATAAAGAACCATGACTGGAGTGGAAATGTGATAGAACGAGAAAACGACACATACTGGACAGAAACTACCAGATAAACCCAGAGATAAACAAGGATCCGAAACAGAACAGAGATGCAATAGAAATATACACTGACGGATCCAAAACAAAAAATTCTTATGGTACTAAGTCAATGTAAACGCATGCTGGGAAAAAACTGGGGACCAAAGCCGAAGATAATGAAATGGCTTTACCTATCAGTAGTAAGAAGCTCAGTGGCATACGCCGCTCTGATATGGTGGCCAAGAATACTTCTTATAACCACCCAGAAAGAGCTACAAAAATTTCAGCGACAAGCATGCCTCGCCATCACAGGCTGCATGTGCACAACACCAAGTACAGCACTTGAAATTATACTAGGGATCCCACCCCTACACTTACACATTAAAGAGGAAGCAACACTCGCGGCCCTCAGACTAAAAACCTCGGGTCTATGGAAAGATAATAACACAAAACACACCAAAATCCTAACACAGGGTTTTAATAAAGAACCATGACTGGAGTGGAAATGTGATAGAACGAGAAAACGACACATACTGGACAGAAACTACCAGATAAACCCAGAGATAAACAAGGATCCGAAACAGAACAGAGATGCAATAGAAATATACACTGACGGATCCAAAACCAAAACAGGCACCGGGGCTGGAACCTTCTGCCAGGAACTAAACATAAGAATAAGCCAGGCACTCGGTAAGGACAACTCGGTTTTCCAGGCTGAATGTGTGGGCATCACAACCGCGGCCATGGCAATGGTCAACAGACAGGTAACGAACTTCAAAATTAACATTAACTCAGACAGCCAGGCCATCCTCAAGGCCCTGGCCAGCTCCTCGACTACCTCCCAACTCATACAGGACTGTCACAAAGCCCTGGAAACACTCGCCGCTTCCAATGAAATCACGGTTCGGTGGATCAAAGAACACGACGGGGATCCAGGTAACGAAGCAGCTGACGCATTGGCACGTAAGGCCACGACACTGAAGGTAGCAGGGCCCGAACCAATCGTGCCTATACCTTTCAGTGAGTATAAAACCTGGTAGCATGAACTAACACTCAAAGAGCATTCCCGACTATAGATGAATGCTTCGGACTGCAGACAAACCAAGGAGGCATTCCCTAACATCGACATATCGCCTGGATAGAAGAAAACTCAGGAAGGTGGTGGGACTTATAACAGGGCACAGCCCATTAAACAAACACCTCTTTGTTATAGGCGTCACCGACAGCCCTCTATGTAGAGCTTGCATGGAGACAGACGAAACGCCGACGCATGTGTTACTAGAATGCACAGGCATCACAGACCAACGACAGCGACACCTGGGATCCCCAACCTCGCTTCGAGAGGCCCTAGACAACCTGGGCAGTCTTCTAGGCTTCTGGAGCGAGCTCGGTTGGCTGGAGTGAAAACTCCAGCAGGGAATGGAAGCGCACGCACAAAAGACCCTCTAACTGGGGTTTAAGTGCGGAAACCTGCCTAGCAGGAAGAAGAAGAAGACAGAATATAATGGAAGTATGAATTTATGTATAAAATTTACAATTTACAGATAATGCATAACAACCTAACAACAATCTAGCAGCCGAGGTAAACATGAGCAAGATAGTCACAATACAAATTCACGTACAACGGGCACCAGTGCTTAAGTGCAGAAAAGCCCAGAGAGAAAGAAGAAGACAAATACACACACAACAAAGAATGAATTTCTAAGAATCGTCAGTATAATATATGATGCCGACAGACGATTTAAATATGGGTTAGGCAATAAAGCAACAAAATAAAACAAAAAAACATACACAGCTGCAGTTCTTATTAATTTCGGCTTAACTTAGAAAGTACTGTTAATTGGCTCTTAATGATGTATTGTTGTTGTTATATAGAGTGAGTGTGATGCTACATAGAATGTATCATTGTGTGGACAACAAGGTAAACCGAGTAAAGTAATATTGTTAAAGCAAGTGATGTTACATTTAACGTCACTCCATTGAGTTTACACTGTACTAGCTGATGCCCGTGACTTTGTCAGGGTGGATTGAGGTCTTTTACTTCCCACGGGAACTCTTAAATTTTCCAGGATAAAAAGTAGCCTATGTGTTATTCCAGACTATAATCTATCCCTGTGCTAAATTTCATCCAGATCCGTTCAGCGGTTCTGGCGGAAAAGAGTAACAAACATCCATACATCCATACTTACAAACTTTCACGTTTATAATATTAATAAAGATAGTAAGGTTAAGGAAGTAAGGATTATAAGAACATAAACTGACAGGTGTCAAATCCGGGACCTGCCATTTGTAAGCCCAGTGCTCACAGCTGCACTAAAGAGGTTGTCTTAACTTCTTAAGGAATAACTCATAGAAAACTTACTTTTTTGGCCCTGAAGCATCCTCAGGTTCTTCATCCGATATTTCTATAACTTCACACTTTATGACTATCTCCTCTACAGGCTGAGCTGCCAGCTCAACTGAGGACTCCATCTTTTGAACTAGAACAAATATATACTTATGTGTTAATAAAATATAATCACTATATCTTGTACAGTCTGAAAATGTTCACCAGCTTACTGCATGCAGTAAGGTCTTACACCAAGGTATTTTTTACGTTTCAAAGTTATCAAAGTTTATAAGCATCAAACACCAAAAAGTGTATTGATGACTTTTTACTAATAAAATCAGTTCTTTAATTCAAGTTAGACACTTAGGCAATAGGCATCATTGCATTTGTTGCAGTGACATTTTTTCTACATCTATCCTGTCTATTTGTAATAAGGTGGCACCAACCAAATTGTCCTGCTGCCTACACAAACTCAAAAGTTTCCACAGGATATTAATAAAAACTAAATCCACGCTGAAAAAGTCGCGGGCTTTATTTAGTAGTTTATAACCAAACTTTTAATAATCTCAGTAAAATTTTAACAAGTAAATGCAAACATGCATTTAAATTACGTTTAGCATTCTATTATCAGACGCCGCATTAGAAAAAACATGGTGTGCAACCATTTATCAACTCGAAATAATTAGAGGCAATCCCGTCTCACTCACCAAAACTAGTATGACAACTTTGAAAACAGATAATTGTAAAAAATCTTCACTCTGCTTCCATAGCAACCAGAAAATAGGAAACCAAGCTCCTGAGATGTTTATTTCACGTGTATTTTATTAGACTTAATAATTGTGAAATCATTACAGGTAAATTGTAAATTACGGTTGCTTTTGCTTTAATGCTTGTTTTTACTTGCAAAAAAAAAATTCGATTTTTCCAAATCCAAGAAGCCACCGAAACCGAAGAAGCTGTCAACCACAGACCCACACAGACCGATGCCGATGCACAGCACAGACCAATAATCAACGTCAACCACAGAGTAAAACACTACGCAACCACAGACGTCCCTTTTCTATTGCATCATGGGCTCTAACTACTAGCCATATTTTAAAAATTATTCTACGATTTAGTTTATTTATCAGATTTTATCCACATTACCACTACACTACTTTTTATCACGGAAAAAAATTCCATAGGATTTTCTAAACCTTAATCAGTATAAACTGTTCAAGTACATATAAGTACTATGTTCTCATGAATGTATTTATAAAATAAAACAGCATCATTCACCATCCGCATAGAATTTTATTTATTTTGAATACAACAAAAATAATACAACCATCAGCGGCTCAAGACCATTGGAAGCCGAGGATGGCTTCACTGATAGAATACTTTTCCCCCAGTTTCTTTATGGTTTTTTAGGTTTTTGCCTTTTGGAGACTAACTTTACCCAGATAAAGAGAGCTAACAAGAAATTAGTAGGTCACCAAGATCTTTTTACTGACCAACACATTAGCATTTTCCATGCTAATTTGGCACATCTTTTCAACCGATTTTGACGAAACTTGGTATAGAGAGGTTGTATCCTGGGAAAGAATATAGAATACTTTTTATCACGGAATATTAAACACAGTATGCGGGAATCAAAAACCTTAATCCACACTGCACAAAGCCACGAGCAACATCTAGTAAATAATAAATGCAATAGCAAGTAAAAAGTGCAATAGTTTTAAAAAAACCAGGCTGAGTTTGTTGTAAGCTCTTCTCAGACGAGGGCATGTTTGGAATCCTTATAGCCTTATTTTTAACTGTAACTGTTATGTTATTAGACGTCTCACAACAATAAGGTAAGGAGTGTAAAGTGTACCTAATTAGAATAAATAAATATTGATTGATTGAGTACAACTTAAACTATATTAATAGGGTGTTGTTAAATGAAAAAATGCACTTACTCAAATTTCTTAAAAATCCTCAGGCATATTTTCTACAATATCTCTTACTTGCTTAGTTACTATCAGATTAGTCGAGTATATACTTGTTACATCATAAGGAGGTAATATTAAAACACTTCTAAAAACTATATTATCATTCTCTTCGGTCACATCTAGAAGATTCTTTTTAAACCATGACATTAATTTCAGTTTTCTTTCTCCTAAATTTGCATGAACAGGTTTTTTTATTAGTTTAATACCAGGTGTAGATTCTATAATGGATAAACCAAGTATTGCAGGTCCTGGTATTAAAATTGTTTGATAAGTTTCTCCACATGGCTCTTGAAGAATAATGCTGAAAAAATTTACTTTTTAATATCCTAAGCTGCATGAAACAAATTCATAAATTTAAATGGTAGTTAAACTAATTTAATTGCAATAATTGTCTGAAGTCTTGCAATTAAATTAGATCAACACTTACATTTTAAAATTTATAATTTGTTATGTATAAGACTAATCTTTATTACAAGAATAAATAATTAATCAATCCATCGTATATTCAATTAGTCATCACACACAATTAATCAACATGATTTTTTGGTTTAAAGATCTGGAGAGTGACTTTAGCTACTTTTACTTGAGTCCAAATCAAAGAGTTCAACCAGGGGTTTTGTAAACTTTAATTCTCGGAAACAGAGTTGCGGGCATCATCTAGTAGATTTTGAAAGAAAAATAAATTGATATTTGGCATTTACCTGTATCCTTCAGGATCGATAGCATGTACAAAACCGTTTGCCGCGCGATTTTGTATAAGTTGTAACTTCACATATTTGCCTCGCAATAAAAGCAACGATTTAGGATTGTTTTTCATTGAATCATAACTGGTAACGGATTCGGCATCTTCCATAGCTTGTTTGATACAGTTTACACAGAAACCTGAAATAAAACCATGATAAAATCTGAGCAAAACGTATCAAAACGTTTGCACGCTTATAATTTTTTACTATTGTACGATGAACAAACACATACTTAAACTCAGCCCTAAATACAACTCAATGAACTTACAGTTGTCTTACTTTATCGGCCAACAGTCTCTTGAGCCTGCACAAATATTTCATATTAGGTATCACAATTTCATAAAGTGACAAAATGTAAAAAACCAAAGCTAAAAACAAAATGCATAAAACATTCAATTTCAAACGACTGACTCAGACTCAAAAGGACTAACTTTAATTATTATGTCCTGATAATGTCAATATCTGTGAACTTTAATACCTAATCTCCTAATCAAAGTACCTAATATACTCTTTGACTCACTTGATCCAAGCAGAGAGAATGTAATCACTACGTGGATCCAAGGAATATGTCTTGCGTAGACTGAGAGAGATATATAGACGACGCCTTTGTTAGATATATAGAGATGGATGTGTTACATTTTACTCAATTATAGTTATACGATGCATTTTGTTAATAAAACATGTACTATTATGTTTTGACTAGTCTTACTTATTGAAAGCTACGTTTTTAGAATGAGACAGGTGTATTATGTTATTGCGTGAACGTGTCAGGCAATTGTCATATGACGTCATCAAATTTTGCTATTGAAGCCAATTTTTATATGACCTTTATATGGCGTCTGTATTGCTTCCGGTGTTTTGGTTGTGGCTAATTACCAGTTTTGTGAATATTTTCATAATATTTTTATGTGTTTTTGCTTAGTTTTGCTTAGTTTTGTGTAATCAACAATGGTGAAGTGCTCAGTTGTCGGGTGTCGTAATAATAATATTGTAAAACGCCCAGGAATTTCGTTTCATAAGTGAGTAACAAAGTTGTTTTAATTTTTCTTTTTGTGGCGAGTATTTTAAGTTATTTCAACTAATTATATCTTAGTTTCTTCTTTACTGAATCCAAAACACGCCAATTTTTGCGCTATCCCCGAAAATTTGGATTATTTCATTAGTTTTTGTTTGAGTGCTTATATAGTGTGGGGATTGTATTGTTTACAAATAAATTAAGTATCGATAAAATTAAAATTTCATATAACTCTTACTGTTTCTCACTCAGAGGGCTAGAGAGATGAAATTGAACAGTCAGCTTCTACTTATAATATTGCCAAACTCATTTTAGGCTGTAGCGATGATAACCTTGTGATTAAGACACCCGATCTCCGGGATGGTGTCTCGTATTCGAAAATTACAGTGTCTATTCAAGTGGTTTTTGGTCCCTTCATTGCAGTTATTGTGTATCATTTTAACTAATGTTTTACAATTGTTTCAGATTCCCAAAAAATCTTAAATTAAGGATGAAATGGCTAAATGCTATAAACAGACCTGATTTCAAGCCTACAAATGGAAACATAATATGTAGTTATCATTTTGCGGAGAACGATATTAATTATACCCTAAGCCACCCGCGTATCAAAGATGATGCCTGCCCATTTCTACATATACCAGTAAGAATCTTTACTCAATATTCTTGTTTGAGATGAATGATAAAATCAATTATGTAAACTTACTTCTCAATATTGCTTTTCTCTAATCCAAATAATAAAATTTTACTATTTCTTTCTTATTGCAGAATTTACCACCTGGGCAACAGGCCAGGCAGCCCTTGAAAGAAATTAACCTTAATTTATGTCCAAAAACTAATAACGATGTTTCGCAAAGCAGAATACAGGAAAGACAAAATTTCTTATTATATTCTTATTATATTATACTATTTCTTATAAATATGTAAATCTATCTGTAAAGATTCACTATGCTCTTGGCTCGATAAAATTTTGTGCTTTAATGTCATACGGGATACATTCATACCAGTGACAATTGTGGGCAAAATATTTGTACCTAATTTAAATTGAAATAGTAATATGAAGGAGTTTTTTTAAAAAACAGGATATAGCGCTTCCGTCGACCTCGAAATCTAACCTCAATTTGTTTCCTGGAATAAATTATGATGATGTTCCTCAAACTACAGGACAAGTAAGATGAAATTATTTATATTTATTTGTTCCAAGCTGTAATCAAACTAGTCACTGCAGGTAGCACAAAAAGTCCATGAAGAAAAGAAATAATTTGTATTATGATTATATTTTTATAAAAAAATTTTTGGCGGCCTCCGTGGCGCAGTGTTGAGCGCTGTTGCCTTAACGTTCGGAGGTCCCGGGTTCGAGTATCAAAACGTTTGCACGCTTATAATTTTTTACTATTGTACGATGAACAAACACATACTTAAACTCAGCCCTAAATACAACTCAATGAACTTACAGTTGTCTTACTTTATCGGCCAACAGTCTCTTGAGCCTGCACAAATATTTCATATTAGGTATCACAATTTCATAAAGTGACAAAATGTAAAAAACCAAAGCTAAAAACAAAATGCATAAAACATTCAATTTCAAACGACTGACTCAGACTCAAAAGGACTAACTTTAATTATTATGTCCTGATAATGTCAATATCTGTGAACTTTAATACCTAATCTCCTAATCAAAGTACCTAATATACTCTTTGACTCACTTGATCCAAGCAGAGAGAATGTAATCACTACGTGGATCCAAGGAATATGTCTTGCGTAGACTGAGAGAGATATATAGACGACGCCTTTGTTAGATATATAGAGATGGATGTGTTACATTTTACTCAATTATAGTTATACGATGCATTTTGTTAATAAAACATGTACTATTATGTTTTGACTAGTCTTACTTATTGAAAGCTACGTTTTTAGAATGAGACAGGTGTATTATGTTATTGCGTGAACGTGTCAGGCAATTGTCATATGACGTCATCAAATTTTGCTATTGAAGCCAATTTTTATATGACCTTTATATGGCGTCTGTATTGCTTCCGGTGTTTTGGTTGTGGCTAATTACCAGTTTTGTGAATATTTTCATAATATTTTTATGTGTTTTTGCTTAGTTTTGCTTAGTTTTGTGTAATCAACAATGGTGAAGTGCTCAGTTGTCGGGTGTCGTAATAATAATATTGTAAAACGCCCAGGAATTTCGTTTCATAAGTGAGTAACAAAGTTGTTTTAATTTTTCTTTTTGTGGCGAGTATTTTAAGTTATTTCAACTAATTATATCTTAGTTTCTTCTTTACTGAATCCAAAACACGCCAATTTTTGCGCTATCCCCGAAAATTTGGATTATTTCATTAGTTTTTGTTTGAGTGCTTATATAGTGTGGGGATTGTATTGTTTACAAATAAATTAAGTATCGATAAAATTAAAATTTCATATAACTCTTACTGTTTCTCACTCAGAGGGCTAGAGAGATGAAATTGAACAGTCAGCTTCTACTTATAATATTGCCAAACTCATTTTAGGCTGTAGCGATGATAACCTTGTGATTAAGACACCCGATCTCCGGGATGGTGTCTCGTATTCGAAAATTACAGTGTCTATTCAAGTGGTTTTTGGTCCCTTCATTGCAGTTATTGTGTATCATTTTAACTAATGTTTTACAATTGTTTCAGATTCCCAAAAAATCTTAAATTAAGGATGAAATGGCTAAATGCTATAAACAGACCTGATTTCAAGCCTACAAATGGAAACATAATATGTAGTTATCATTTTGCGGAGAACGATATTAATTATACCCTAAGCCACCCGCGTATCAAAGATGATGCCTGCCCATTTCTACATATACCAGTAAGAATCTTTACTCAATATTCTTGTTTGAGATGAATGATAAAATCAATTATGTAAACTTACTTCTCAATATTGCTTTTCTCTAATCCAAATAATAAAATTTTACTATTTCTTTCTTATTGCAGAATTTACCACCTGGGCAACAGGCCAGGCAGCCCTTGAAAGAAATTAACCTTAATTTATGTCCAAAAACTAATAACGATGTTTCGCAAAGCAGAATACAGGAAAGACAAAATTTCTTATTATATTCTTATTATATTATACTATTTCTTATAAATATGTAAATCTATCTGTAAAGATTCACTATGCTCTTGGCTCGATAAAATTTTGTGCTTTAATGTCATACGGGATACATTCATACCAGTGACAATTGTGGGCAAAATATTTGTACCTAATTTAAATTGAAATAGTAATATGAAGGAGTTTTTTTAAAAAACAGGATATAGCGCTTCCGTCGACCTCGAAATCTAACCTCAATTTGTTTCCTGGAATAAATTATGATGATGTTCCTCAAACTACAGGACAAGTAAGATGAAATTATTTATATTTATTTGTTCCAAGCTGTAATCAAACTAGTCACTGCAGGTAGCACAAAAAGTCCATGAAGAAAAGAAATAATTTGTATTATGATTATATTTTTATAAAAAAATTTTTGGCGGCCTCCGTGGCGCAGTGTTGAGCGCTGTTGCCTTAACGTTCGGAGGTCCCGGGTTCGATCCCCGGCAGGGTTTGGAAATTTATAATTTCTGAATTTCCCTGGTCTGGCCTGGTGGGAGGCTTTGGCCGTGGCTAGTTACCACTTACCACCCTACCGGCGAAGAGGTGCCGCCAAGCGATTTAGCGTTCCGGTACGATGCCGTGTAGATACCGAATAGGGGTATGGGTTTAATATAACTGCCATGCCCCTAACAGGTTAGCCCGCTACCCCCAAAGGGGTGAAATAGAGAGTTGGTCCTTTAATCACGCCGCAACAGAGCAACGGGTATTTTGCACGGGTAGTTAAGACCCTGGAGAGTAGCTTTTTATTCCGGAAAATTAAGGAGTGCCTGGGGGAAAACAAACTTATCCCACGCGAACAAAGTCGTGAGCATCCGCTAGTATTGTATGAAAGTAGATATAGTTAATTTTCATAATGATCAATTTGTTTTATACAGGATATAATGATTCCCTCGACAAGACCCTCACGCACACCAAAAGTACGAGTAGTAACAGCTGCATCGGTCAAGGACGTTATTATATTTAAGGTAGCTAAACAATCTTTTTTCTGGGTAATATTCCGAGGGCTATACCTAAAAAGTGCCTATTAAAAAATTGTTAATATTTTTTAGTCAAATAAATGCACCTAAATCGTTACTTCATTCTGCTTTTATCCAATTTTTGCTTCGTTTTTAGGGTTCCGTACCTCAAAAGGAAAAAACGGAACCCTTATAGGATCACTTCGTTGTCCGTCCGTCTGTGTGTCATGCCCCTTTTTCTCAGGAACGCATGAAGGTATCAAGCTGAAATTCATACCAAATACTCAGGTCTACTGTCCCTTGGAGCTGTGAAAAAAATCAAACTTTAAAGCCAACGCAATCAAAAGATACAGCCGTTTATGCTAAATTTGCGAAAAGCATAAATTTTTAGTTACATCATATTATATTAAAAATAATTTTAAACTTACTATTTCTATGGGGTTCATTTAGCAATAAAAATACCATAACTTTAATTTAAATACCTACAGGTTTGTACGGAACCCTCGGTGCGCGAGTCCGACTCGCACTTGGCCGGTTTTTAATTTTTGAGTAATCATTTTTTACCCAAGACGGAACGGAGACGGTATAATATGTACTTGCCCTAAGAGGTGTGCGTTTGTTTGTGCACTTTGTTGTTACCATTTTCCTGAAAACTACTGGACCGATAATTACGCGGTTTTCTTCTGAGAAGGTTCCTAGGTATGTAGGACCTTAGTCCATGAAGATGAGCTGCAATCGTGATTTTTATTTTTCAATGTTACCATGTTTTCTCAAAAAGTACTTACTGGCCCGATTGAGATGCGATTTTTTGCATTGGATGTGTATAGCTATATAGATGTATATATTTTATCTTCAGAGTCCTCAACGCTGCGCTGCACTTGAGATTTTCTTAACATGTCTGCATTTTTATAAATTTTAGAAATAAATCATTTTTATTATCTGTCTACTTTTATTATTCACTAGCGGATGCTCGCGACTTCGTTCGCGTGGTATAAGTTTGTTTTCCCACAGGTACTTCTTAATTTTCCGGGATAAAGTCCTCAACTACCCGTGCAAAATACCCGTTGCTCTGTTGTGGCGTGATTGAAGGACCAATCCTTTGTTTTTAACCGGTAGCTCACATACCAAATTTCATGGCTATAACTTGAGAAATTAAGGACTTATTCCGGGATAAAAAGTAGCCTATGTGTAGACTATAATCTATCTCAGTGCCAAATTTCATCCAGATCCGTTTAGCCGTTCTGGCTGATTGAGTAACAAACATCCATTTGAGGTTTTTGGTTCCCGCGGGAACTCTTTAATTTTCGGGAATGAAAAGTAGCCTATGTGCTATTCCAGACTATCATCTTTCTGCTGTTTCTGCTTTCTGCTGTTAGCATAAATTTTTAGTTACATCATACAATAAAAATATTTTTAATAATTATAAACTTATGCACGCGTAGAGGTATTAAATTGAATTTAAATTAGATAAGTGGAATAAAAATACCATAACTTTTGCTTATATACCTACAGGTTTGTACGGAACCCTCGGTGTGCGAGTCCGACTCGCACTTGGCCGGTTTTTTTTGAGATAAAAAGTAGCCTATGTGTTATTGTATAATCTATCGCTGTACTAAATTTCATCAAAACCGGTCAGCCGTTCTGGTGTGATTGAGCGTCACTCGTTCGCGTGGCATGAGTTTTTTTCAATTCCCGCGGGCACTCCTTTATTTTCCGGGATAAAAAGTAGCCTATGACTATCCAATCACTAACCAGATCCTCAACTATACCCATGCAAATACTAACGTTGATCTGTTGCGCGTGATTGAAGGACGAACTATCTATTAAACGTCCTTGGGGATAAAATTTACAAAAAACTGTGAATCAGGTACCTATTTCTTTATTTCAAACCAAAATTCCAAATATTAAGTTTAATGGGATAAAATAGGGGTTGAAAATTTGTATGAAGCAAAGTTTCAACCCCTATTTTATACCTTTGGGAGTGAAATTTTGAGAAACTGTGACACACGTACTTTATTTTTACCGCTAGCCAAAGTACCAAGTTTCTTTATTATAACTTGTAATATATCTTGAGAAATGAAGGCTTTCATACCAACTTTTGTCCCCTACTTCACCCCTTTGGGGGTCGAATTTTCAACAAATGTGAAATATGTATTTCTTAATTTTTAACTCGCAACTCATATACCAAGTTTCATAGCTATAGCTTTCATACAAATTTTCAACCCCTATTTTACCACTTTAGAGGTTGAATTCTGAAAAACTGACAAACGCCATATTTTTTAACAAAAGCCATAATACCAAGTTTCGTTTGTATAACTCGAGAATATCTTGAGAAATGAAGGACTTTCATGCAAACTCTCCTCCCCTATTTCACCCCTTCGGGGGTAGAATTTTTGAAAACTGTGAAACACGTATTTCTTCATTTTTAACCAGTAGCTCGTATACCATGTTTCTTGGAGATAACTTGAGAAATGACGGACTTTCATACAAAATTTCACCCCCTATTTCACCTCCGTAGGGGTGGAATTTTGAAAAATCTTTCCTTAGTGAGCGCCTACGTCACAAAAGGAACCTACTTTCAAAATTTCAAGTTGCTAACCCCAGCGGTTTAGGCTGTGCGTTGATCCCTTAACGATTTAGTATAGGTACTTTCACTCCACTCTTCCATTTAGTATAGGTACTTTCTGAAATAAACACCTCCATATATTTTTCTCCGGAAAATTATGGAGAGTTCTTCTTTAAAAACAAGTCTTGCATAGTTCTACACTTGTAAGCCTCTTCAATACTACATTTTCTATGGAAAAATAAATTCCGCCATCTTGAATTTTTTCCTGTTCATCAAGTAGACCTTCATGTCCTGATCATCTTTTGCCAAGAAACCACTCGTCCATCTTTTATACTCTCCGAGATAGACACCGACGAAATTTGTATGGCGGCCATCTTAAATCCGCCATTTTGAATTTTTTTTCAGCACACTGTCAATTGGATGAAGTTTCGAGTGACATTTGGTGGAGCACACCTCACCTATCTTGAATACCCTGGCTGTGCTCTTCATCCGTCTTCGAAATCCTCAATCATCAGCTCTCTCCGTATTTTTCCTTCGAATGAATTTTTGTCTTCTATACGAAACGATGAGCAAAAAATTTTTTTTCATACAAAATTTTTTCATACAAAATACCTCAATTCACGCGGACGGGGTCGCGGGCATCAGCTTGTTCATTATAAAATACGAATACTACTGTATTTCAAAAATTATGTTTAATTATTTATTAATTATATTTTGATAATTTTATATCGAGTATATAAGTATCGACATAATGAAAGGTATCGATAATTTCAGCCCTAATGCCCGCATTAAGCTCCGCCCATGCGCCATTTTAAGGTTATAGGAAGCTTCAATTTAAATATGTTAGGGCACATCCTTCTGTATATACCTAAGCAAAGGACGACGCCATTTCTCCTTTTCACTCCCACATGAAAGAGATGCAGTGTAGGGATGTTACACAAGATAGAATGAGCAAAATCATGTTTTCTTTTATCCCTTTCTGCGTGTAACGGTTTTGTTCCAAAAGCACATAATGTGTTTGGTGTGGTTTGGTGCTTTGCAGCGTTTTGCCTATTATAACGTATCCCTTTCGGTTACACGCTGGCATTGATTCTAGAGGTTTATTGTTCTATGATGTCTTGACTTGATCATTGATGAAAAATTCACAGACTTAATAAAGAAAAGGAAAAATTCAAGTGAAAAACATTTTAAACAACCACCGACAAATGTTATATGTCTATGCCCATACCGCCCCATAGACATTATCAGATTTTTTTAATGCTGTCAGCTCTAGATTATAGAAAATAAAAATTGTGAATTTCAGAGTGAATTCTTCTTTGAGGCTGATAAAAATGTATGGCAAATCATGTCATGCTCTCTTACGTTACCTAACCAGCGTATTCGACCGATTTGCGTTGTCTGATGTCTCGTGTGGTTGTCTCTATCATGCCAAACGCTTGTCTCTATACAGATACTCATACGGCCCATAAAAAATAAGCTTTAGATGTTCTGGCAATCGCTCTGGCTAGCCGCTAGCCAGTAGCCACAGCCGCAGCCTCCTACCAGACAAGAACAGTGAAAATTCAAAAATTAAAAATTCCCAAATTGCCTAGTTACGAACTTGGGAACTCATAACTAGGTACTTGTATGACCACAGCGCTCACCACTGCGGTCTGCGCCAGAGAGGTACAATAATTATTGTACACTGTAAAGTACATCAAGATGTTTTTTCGGATGAGAATTTGGATCTCTGTCTCGGTCTCTACTCTCTAGTGACTCATTCATAATTTCAGTTACGAAATTAATAAAACATTCACATTAATGTAGGTAAATCAATAAAAAAATACAAAGTTCACACACCGCGACGTGGACTCGATTCACGATCATAAGTATGATGCAATGCGACCAAATTAAAAATCCCTCCAGCCGTCTGTTCTTGTATTCCATTTCCATTGGTTAACTTGTCTCTGTATTCCATGTTTATGTTTACGCAACATGTCAGGGACTCGGGGTTTTTGATAATCGGGCCGCAATGATGTCATACTCGTAGCTTATTTTAAATGTGACGTACCTATTTCCACATTGGATACCGCACGCGAAAGTACGCTCGTTAAAAGATTGTGGATTCGTGAAGTTTCGAATTAAATAAAGTGATTTTAGAATGGCGTACTACGACTACAAAGTTGCTGGTATGTAACCTATTTCACTTCACTAGTTTGTTCCATTTTTGAATTTCACATTTTTGTTACTTTTTATCTTACAAGAGAAAAAAAAACAAAGGTTCCCAACCTAAAAATATGTAGGTACGTTACGTAGGACCGCAATATTTTATTAAGAGGGATTATTAACTATATTATGCTGTAGGTAGTTTTTATTTTTTTGTTATTTTCATACAAATTTTGCCAATGTTTTGCTACTAATTGAATAACGGTCGACCTCATGTTCTAATTACTTGCGAAGTAAGTGCGAAGTATTTCAATATTCTGTCAGTAAATTTTATGAAAACAAATATAAATACAAAACAGCTGTTTTCGATGATGTCATGCGGCGTTCCATTACTGCATTTCGCAATCGATTAGGAATACGTATTCGCAAAGAATCTCTATAAAAACAAGCGGCTTTAGATAACCCGTTATAAACTTATAAACAGAGAATAAACGAGAATTCCATTCACAATCTCTTCTCTTCTTGGATTTTCTTCTCGAAGACACCCCAATAGGCCAATAACATTATTCATATTCTGCAGAGATAGGTACCTATATCATTATGATTTTTTTTTTTTTTTATCCATCAAGTTAGCCCTTGACTGCGATCTCACCTGATGGTAAGTGATGATGCAGTCTAAGATGGTAGCGGGCTAACCTGTTAGGGGCATGGCAGTTATATTAAACCCATACCCCTAATTGGCATCGTACCGGAACGCGAAATCACTTGGCGGCACGTCTTTGCCGGTAGGGTGGTAACTAGTCATGGCCGAAGCCTCCCACCAGGCCAGACCAAGGAAAATTCAGAAATTATAAATTCCCAAATTGACCCTGCCGGGGATCGAACCCGGGACCTCCGCACGTTAAGGCAACAGCGCTACACACTGCGCCACGGAGGTCGTCAATGATAAATGATAATATTATATATATATATATATATATATAATTATGTCTTCCGTGTTGATGCAGTATTATTCTAAAACAAATACCTAACAATGATAACATTGTACATAATTGTTTCTTATCGCGCATCAACCACACATGATTTAAATCCATGCATCTCGCTGCGCAGTGTGTAGCACTGTTGTCTTAACGTGCGGAGGTCCCGGGTTCGATCCCCGGCAGGATCAATTTGGGAATTTATAATTTCTGAATTTTCCCTGGTCTGGCCTGGTGGGAGGCTTCGGCCGTGGCTAGTTACCACCCTACCGGCATAGACGTGCCGCCAAACGATTTAGCGTTCCGGTACGATGCCGTGTAGAAACCGAATAGGGGTATGGGTTTAATATATCTGCCATGCCGCTAACAGGTTAGCCTGCTACCATCTAAGACTGCATCATCACTTACCATCAGGTGAGATCGCAGTCAAGGGCTGACTTGTAGTGGATAAAAAAAAACAGCTCTAGACTGCAATCTCGCCTAGTAATTGATGATGCAGCCATCACATTTATCTGAGCAGTCCAAAGATGGTTGCGGGCTGACCGGAAGGGGTATAATATCAGATAAGATAAACCCATACCCCTAAACAGTTTCTACGCGGCATCATACCAAAAATAAAAGCAATAAAGCCGATCTAAATGCGATAGGTGCGTGTTTAGATATTTAGCAGCGTTACACGGATGCAAAGTGGGTCAAGGAGACATACCTGTGGCGGCGTATTGCTAATCGGCCTCACATGGAGTGCAGGCGAGCTATAAATCTTATTAGATACCTACCAATAGAAAAAAGCAAAATACTGTTTCTGTTTTTGGTTCAACAGTATTTTTAACCGACTTCAAAAAAGGACGAGGTTCTCTATTCGACTGTATGTTTTTTTATGTATGTTACGCGATAATTCCGCCAATTATGAATTAATTTTGATGATTCTTTTTTCATTTGATAGATCATACTTCAGAGATGGTCCCATATACATTTCATCGAAATTGAAGTTTTTTGAGAAAATCAACAAAAAACTAAATATATACCCAGATAAAGTTTTATACTTTTTAGTTGTTCTTCTTGTTTGCTGAGGCTCCAGCTCCGGACGACCTGTATCACTGCGACCGTTTCCGATCTATTGTGGTCACCTCTAGTTCAAATTTCCTCGCCAATACTTGTTTCCGCCAGGAATAGCAGCTTTTTCTTGACTGGAATACGGGAAGCGTCCTTTAGGTCGATAATATGTTTGCCCAGATGGATACTTCGTTTATGCATTAAAGCAGGATATTGGCAGATAATATGCAGCGGAGTCTCAATGTATTCCTAGCATAATCTGCAGATATCCGTGTCCCTGAGCTTAAGATTAAACATGTGTCTGTTTAGACCGCAGTGACCTGTTAAAGCCCGCGCTATAATGCGTAAGTTTTTCCTGCTGAGCGCTAGCGCCTCAGAGGCGGCCTTCTTGTTGAAGGCTCTAACCAGCGCCTTGGAGTGGTTTAGACCACTTAAGTTTCTCCATCGAGTGAGTGTTTCATAGAAGCAGTAGGTAAGCAGGGTGAGCTGCACCAGGCTTTTAGGTATGCCGCAGACTGGTTCTGGTCCAATTTGCCTATCTTTAGCGCCCGTTTTAGCCAGAATCTCGGCATTCTCATTTCCGACTATTCCCATGTGCCCAGGTACCCAGCGAAGAACCACCCTGTTACAGCGGGCCAGAGTGTTTAATGTGTCCCTGCAGCAGTCAACCAGTCTTGAGGTGATTACCTCTGATGATAGGGCTGGTATAGCTGCCTGGCTGTCTGAGTGAATGTAGATTGTTTTGTTGGCGTAGTTCTTCAGCAGGATAGTTTCTGCACAGATTATAATGGCATAAACCTCCGCTTGGAATATGGATGAATAGACACCCAGATTACGATAAATCTTAGCCCGGGGTTTCTCACCAAAGATTCCACATTCCTACGTCCTTGCCCGACTTCGAACCATCGGTGTCCATTTGAGGCTGCCCGATGGCCAAGTGATTCTGTTGTTTATCCAGTCATCTCTATCCGGAATTTCCACCTTATAGGGCCTATGGAAGTAGTGTTTTGGGACCATCATATCGGATGGCATTCCCAAAACCGGGATCCCAAGCAGCGAGTTATAAAAGTCCCTCAGTGCCTGGGAGCTCCAGTTTGTCTTCCTTTAGCAGGTGATCCTGTACATATTCACTCTCGCCTCCTTCCTCAGAAATAAGTGGAGACGAGGTAAATTGGGAAGAGCCGGCGATGTGTTCATAGCTCCAGTAATAAGCAGGCAGGCCGTTCTTTGTAGACTGCCAAGCTTATTCTGGGTGGTGATCTGTGTCGTTTTGCCACTGCAGACTGCTGAGGCGTAAGATATCATTGGCCTCACCACCGCTGTGTAGAGCCAGAAGGTGACTTTTGGTTTTAGTCCCCATCTGGCCCCTGCCAAACGACCGCAGATTCCTAGTGCCATTTTGGCTTTTTTAAGTACACCGTCAACATGTGCGTTCCAGGTTAGTTTCTGGTCCAAATTAATTCCCAGATACTTAACCTCTGTTGAGAACGGTATACTTTTGTTGTTCAGATTAGGCGGCTCGAGTTTATCGATGTGTCTCCTAGTGAATGGTACTATAACTGTTTTCTCCGCATTTACAGTTAGCTCGTTATCTCTACACCATTTGTTAATGATGTAGAGTGCTCTCTGCATAAGGTGCGAGATCGTGCTTAGGCAGCTCCCTCGCACCGTGACTACCAGGTCATCGGCATATCCCTGAGTGTCAATACGAAGTTCAACCATCTTCTGCAGAAGCTGATCAACAGCAAGAGTCCACAGCAGAGGTGATAACACGCCCCCCTGTGGGCATCCCCTCGTCGTGAGCACCTCCACAGAGACGTTGTTTAGCTCAAGCTTGGCTATGCGATTTGAGAGCATTGCCTCCACCCATCTGATGGTGGTCGTGTCAGCCTGTTTGTTGGCCAGCCCGCCCACCAACGTGCGGATAGGAGTATTATCAAATGCGCCTTCAATGTCTAAGAAAGCCGCAAGAGAAATTTCTTTGTCCTCCAGAGCCTTTTCAATCTTGTCAACAAGGCTGAGCAGGGCAGTTTCCGTAGAACGCCCTTTGCAATAGGCATGCTGGGTGTGATGAATGAGCATCTCAATAAGAAGCGCATCCCTTAGATACCTGTTGAGCACTTTCTCCATTGTTTTTAATAAAAATGAGGAGAGGCTTATGGGTCTAAAGGACTTTGGCAATTCATAGTCCTTCCTTCCCGCTTTAGATATGAAAATGACTTTTACATTAGTCCATGAGTCTGGTATATATCCCCATATATGGTATATAACCAGGAGTGGGATTAGTAGGTCCACACCTTTCTGCAGGAGAAGAGGCGTGATCCCATCCATCCCACTGGATTTGTTGGCGTTGAAGGAGTTGATAGCCCACCTCACAGCACCAGATCTGAACACAATGGCAGCCCTCCTCCAGTCCTCTGCTCGAGGTCTTTTTAGTTTAAGTTGGTACTTTTAGGTATAGTTTTGAAGTCGGTTTTTGATGAAAGCGAATGATTATGTAATCTTTACTTCTATACAAATATTATAAATGCGAAATTTTGGATGGATGTTTGTTACTCAATAACACCAGAACGGATTTGGATGAAGTTTGGCACAGAGCTAGATTAAAGTAAGGAATAACACATGGAGGCTACTTTTTATATAAAGAAACCTAAGTTGGTACTTGGTTGGTACATCAGATCCTTTCACTAGGAATTCCATTCGCCATATTATTAGTCAGTTTTTATTATAAGTGTAACTGTGAATGGGCATGAATGGGCACTTACGACCAAAAACTTCACCAACGCGTAACGACACACGACTAGGTACGGCAAAGATGCTCATGGCTCTAATTTAAACAATTCGAGAGTTACGTTAATAATAATTGTTAAATTGTAATTGCAATAAAACAGCTCAATATTGTATAAAACCGGTAAGTAAGTTGTTATGCCGGTATCATTGATCTCAATATTATAATCTTGCAACTTGCACTTGGGGTACTGTGGTCTGTGGCCATACTGCCAACGCCCAAAGCAACATTACTCTAAAATAAAAAAGAGTCCTATCTTAAAGTGGAATTTTAAAAAAATGCCTAGAAAATGCCTATTCACTCTTGCCTTGAAGGTTGAACCTATACGTGGCAGGAAACACGCGTGCTAGGAGGGTGTTCAACACCCTAGCGCTTTGTTTCAGAAACATCGATCAAAAACGTTTCGTGCGAGCAGATTGGACGCCAACCTATCGGAGGGTATTTTTTTATGATACTTTTGATTTCAGGCCCATCCCCTCCACCACCACTAACAGACAAGCTGCGGCTGTACCATGTGGAGATGAACCCTTATGGGCATCGAGTTTTACTGGTCCTGGAGGCTAAAAAGGCCAAATACGAGGTTTACCGGCTGGATCCTTTAAACCTGCCCGCATGGTTCAAGGCTAAAAACCCCAGGCGTAAGTAAATTACACTATTAGACGTAAGTAATTACACAATTAAACGTAAGTAATTACATAAAAATAAATAATCAACCTTTATCTACAGGTACCTACTTCTATACTAAATGCGAAAGTTTGGATGGATGGATGGATGTTTTTTATTCAATCACGTCAGAATGGTTGAACGGATCTGGATGAAATTTGGCACATAGATAGATTATACTCTGGAATAACACATATGCTACTTTTTAACCGGGATTTAAGAATTTCCGCGGGAGCCAAAAAAACATTAAAATCGGTTTAAACCGTAGAAGACAGACAGACACACTTTCGCATTTATAATATTAGTGTGGGTAATCAAATTTTTTGTTTAATTCAGTTAAGATCCCGGTGCTTGAGATACCAACAGACCAAGGGGACAAATACCTGTTCGAGAGCGTGGTCATATGCGACTACCTGGATGAGAAGTACGCCTCCAACCCTTTACACTCCAGAGACCCGTACGTGAAGGCGCAGGATCGCCTGCTCATTGAGAGATTCAACGAGGTAAGGATCCAAACTCCTCTGATCTGCATTTAAATACCCTCTTTTACCCTATGCGTCGTATGCCTCATTGCTGAGGGGATTCCTCATTAGTCGAGTCGTATGCGGAAGGACCTGGGAACCCACCGCATTATTATCGCAAGAAAACCCCTGCCATTATGTGATTAATGGAAAGGGGTCTCGCCTTTCTAGCAATCACATTATCTGACCCGGTATCAGCTAGCCCGGTACGCTAGTATGGTTTTACTTAACTTTTTCACAATAATAAATTACAACCTCTTCTCATTTCGGCAGTGCGGGTTTTCTAAACCAGTGGTAGATTCACTTGGCGAACTTTGTAAGAGTCACTTGTCATTTTTCTGTCCTATTATTTTATTGTATTTTAATATTACAGCTTATAAAAGGCAGCTTGGAGTGTTTCGACACAAATTTCGCATTCGGGAGTGAACAAATAATACAAACACTGGATATTTTCGAGAAAGAGCTCGCATCCAGAGGTAATCCTATGAATTATACAATAATTAAGGTCGTAAAGCCCACCTGCAAAGTGCAATAGAGCCGTGGCGTTGTGTTTTGGTTTATAACTCAAATAAACAACTGCCAAAGAACATAAAAATAAATAACAAAGGCGTAAAAGATGCTAGTTACTTATGCCTACCGCGTCATGGCAAAATCCTTTTCGTCGCATGATCGCAACATTGCTCCTCCAGTGAATGGCTGCGGTACCAGCGGATTCCGAGGAATTGCATCACGTCCGAAAAAACGTAACATCAGACATCACTTAGATTTTAGTGTAAGATATAAAAGCTTACGAAATAATGAAATATCGTGCTTTAATTCTGTCGTCTAAAACCGACGCAGAATGTTAGTTAGGGTAGATTAGGTTAGCCTTAGTTTGTCATAATGTAAAAGGCTACGTCTAAAATAGTCGCAAACGTTAGGTATTAGAAAACTTTCGTTCTCAAGTTGGCGTGACCAAGGGAAACAGGGATTCATTTTTATATGAGTAATATAGATTTTTTTGTAAAAAATTGTTATTTATGTTGTATTTTTTCTTTTTTGTATATTATAAATGCGAAAGTGTCGCCGTCCGTTTGTCTGGTACAACTACGGAAAAAAATCAAATGCATAAACCTCAATCCATAATTAATCAATTTTGGTTAGTATGTATATCAAAGGCATGTTTATAATTTGTACAGGGACGTATTACTTCGGAGGCGATCGCCCCGGCATGCTCGACTATATGATCTGGCCGTGGGTAGAACGGCTATACCTGCTGAGATGTGTTAATGAAAGGAAATTCGATGAAAAGAAGACGATATTCCCTAACTTCGTAAGTACTTACAAATTGATTAAGGCAGCAATCTAACCTTAGTTGTCTTCTCTCTCGCACATTCTAATAGATTCAATGATTGTAAACGTCTCGGTATACTTTTGACAAATGTGGCCTAACCACGTCGTTTACAATAGAGTTATGGACATTTAGGTGAATCCCACACTGCGACGCGTATTAGTTTGTATACAAAATACGCTTTGAATCGAAATTTGACCTCCCTGGCGCATTGTTGAACGCTGTTGTATTAATGTGCGGAGGTCCCGGGTTCGATTCCCGGCAGGGTCTATTTGGGAATATATGATTTCTGAATTTTCTCGGACCTGGTGGGAGGCTTCGGCCGTGGCTAGTTACCACCCTACCGACAAAGACGTACCGCTAAGCTGTTTAGTGTTCCGGTATTATGCCGTGTAGACACCGACTAGGGGTATGGGTTTAATATAACTGCCATACCCATATAAGGTTAGCCCGTTACCATCTTAGACTGCATCATCACTTACCATCAGGTGAGATCACAGGCAAGGGCTAACTTGTGGTGGATTAATATAAATAAAAAAACACAAAAAAGCAACACTAAAGTATAAATTGTGTTCACATCATAACAATATTCCTTTTGCAGGCCGATTGGGGCGATCAAATGCAACTGGACCGGGTGGTCAAAAAGCACTCCAGCTCGCCTTTAGAATACTTTGATTATTATAAGAATGCAAGGACTCACACAATGGGCTACTACCTTTAAGTTATTGTAATATACCACTAAGCGCTTGAAATAAAATGTGTAGGTTATGCTCCTACCTTTTTATACCATACATACCATACTACCTTTTCAAAATTACGCCTTAATGGCGAACATTTCATTTTACAATCGTTACCTACTTACGTTTATATTTTTTGTAAAAGGCTTTAAGGTCCAGGTATATATAAAATGTGTAGGCTATGCTCATGTCACATACTACCTTTCCAAAATTTCGCATTCATGGCGAATAATTATTTTTCCAAAAGGTATGTTTACAGTATAATCTGAGTATATTTTATTTTTCCTTAATTTAGGTATCTTACCTACTTAAAATTTATAAATCGCTGAAGGGCGTAAGCGACCGCGTGTTTCTTATGCATGGTGCTGAAGATGTTCTTATCGCTTAGAATTAAACCGTGATTAAATTAATTAAATAGCACGTTGCATACGTGTAACTGCGGATTAGATCTTTGCGATTTTTTACAATTTAGTATATTTTTACTTATCATGTGTTTAAAACGTAAAGATTATCTTATTTGTACGCAACAGTGTTTTCCAAACAGTCAAATATTGCAGAAATATTTTAACACTTTATTTTAGCATTTTCACAAAAATTTTAAATTACAAAATAATATTTCGTTCAAAATCTGATTTCGAATTACAACCTACACTTTGGGAAACGCTGCCCTACATTTATCCAAAAAAATGCAATGTTACCATCGCTAGTGATTGTCAAATAAATATTTGTCGCAATTATTTTGATAAAATACCGATTTCAGATTAAGTACTATTTATTGTTGTAAAACCGATATTTACATATTGGTTCTTTTGATTAAAAGTAAGGTACTTATATGTACCATTGTGATTTGTATCAATAGAAAATCATTCGAAAATCAAAATTTTAAGATGTTTATATTAAGAAGATTTATTTATTACTTCATAACTTGTTCATAACAGAATCAGTAGGTACCTAGTATAACACGCCCATTAGGCGCGGGACATATAGAAGTGGCGCCGGCGTGGCGACTGGCGAGGGCGCGCGCGCCACTGGCGTGCCGCTTAGGTATGAAATAGATATATTTCATACAAAATGTATGCAAGCGGCGTGGCGCCGCGTATACACAAGAGGCGCGGCGCGGTTGTGGCGGGGCGACGCTTCCTCGCCACTCGGCGCGCCCGAAACGCACAGGGCCGGATTGAAAATGCACGACGATACGGAATTTAATATCGATTTTGCCAGTTAGTGGAAAAACACCTAGAACTTTACGACTAGCTTTTTTTAGTTTGTAGGTATAATTCTGGGCACAAACCTGAGCAGTACTTTGCACCCTTTCCGGGTTGTGTTGGAATTATAGTCTGAAATAATACATACAATTGATAGCAATTTTCCGGGATAAAAAGTAGCCTATGTCCTTCTCCGGGACGTAACTTACCGCTGTACCAAATTTCATCAAAACTGTTTGAATAGATGGGCCTTGAAATCGTAGCAGACAGACAGACATACAGACATACTTTCGCATCTATACTAATATTATAAACGCGATCCACGCGGACGAAGTCGCGGGAATCATCTAGTTTATAATATTAGTATGGATGAGAAACACTAGTATACCCCAAATACGTCCCACTGCTACGTCACAGTCTCGCCGTTTGCGCGCCACTTGCGCGCCACTGGCGTGCCTCTGGCGCGCCAGAGGCACGCCAGTGGCGCGCGCGCCCTCGCCACTCGCCGCGCCGGCGCCACTTCTTTAAGTACCGCGCCTTAAATACCCAGTATATTATTTTTTTATTGATATACCCAAGTAACAATTCGTTGTCGTATAGAAGTCGTGACAACGTTTTTTGTTTACCTTTTAGTCCTAAAGAAAGGTTGTTTAAACGTTATTATAACGTTTACAAAACGCGAAAATGGCCCCAGTTATAAGACCATTTGTCGTTTAATCGTCACGTAAAGGTCGCGACGATGACCATTTACGTCGTTTAGACGTCCTGTAGACGTTGCAGAATAGAACGTTTTGATTATATATAGACGTTACGAGATAACTCTTAGATACATATTCATATTAATGTTGTGAAGTGACTATAAAACTAAAAATGTATGGTTAGAAGGCAAGTAATGTAAAACTAATTCTATTAAAAATTAATTATTCTATGTTTGTATTATATTGCGTAGCGTTGATTTCGACTGGAAACTTAATTTTTACGAGAAAGTATCTATGAAAATACTATGAATATTTCAATGCCCCCCCGTGATTTTGTGTTTTATGCATTATATTTAAATAATTTCAAATTATCTCTTCATTCAAAACTTCCGGCCATGATGTTTTAGTTAGTGTCCAACCTATAAACGACGTTAAAATAACTAGATGTCGTGTAAATGTTTTTGTGACGACCATTGAAAACGGCATGTTTTAGACACTGTAGGACTTAATGTCTTGTAATAGTTATATTGCAGTCACAAGAAAACTACTTGGTTGTATAAAAGGCTTAACCATGACGACTAAAAAACAAAGTAATGTTAGTTATATAAATGTTATGAATTAACGTCTACACGACTTTCAGTCATATAAATATCATACGCCGACGTTTATACAATCATGAATGTCGTTTAAGCGTTGTGGCTGTTACCGTTACATAACGTCATATAATTTCGTTTTATAGACGTTTACTCGACTATTTATTATAACTTAATAGTCGCACGACTAAAAGGCCGAATCGATGACATCTATAGGACGTTATTGTTGTCTTATTACCATTATAAGACTACTACACAACATGACGTCGTATAACTCTAGATTTATACGACTTTTTTGGACTTTTTTGCTACTTGGGTAGTTAAGTATCAAATGCTAAGTAGGTACTTACCTACTTTCCTTTCTTTTCTTATCAATATGGATATTTGTTGGTGCCTTTTACAATTATTATTTATAGTAACAAGGGGTAGTTAAGGAGTAGTGTTAAGTGTATTTAAGGCCTGCTTGCAGAGACGCCGTTACGTTTAACTTTTGACAGAAGTTTTATACGAATTCTGTCAAAGTAGCAGCTAACTCTGTGTGTTTCTACAAGCGGGAGTTATTGTTCTAATCATTTGTTTAAAAAGAGATAGGCATTTAAAACTATAAGTGTTCGTCCCATCGATATATTGTTATTTGGTTAGTCCGCAGTGCGAAAAACATTCGTGTAAACTTTATTCTCGCGATTTATAATTCGCGCACGGAGTTCGGATTTCGTATACCTCCATATTATGATTTCTAGTGTTATAGAAATGTGAAAAAAATCGCGCGCAGTTTTGCAGTGCGTAGGTAGCCTAATATGTATATTATTATCATGGACGAATAAAAATGTTGCATCTTTAAAAGAGTGCTCAAACTGTCCGACACGACATCGAGGGCGCTGATCCGATATTGAAATGTCTAAAAGGTCTAATAAAAACATACAAACATAACAGATGAAGCTAATAAAAAGCGTGTAAAAATAAAAAAGTTTCTCATGCGCGTGATCAAAAATAACAACCTTTCTAGTTTATAATTCATAATAATTGTCTTATTTTATACTGGTAATATAGATATGTCATTACTCGAATATTATATTTTATGCTTTTTTACATAAAGATAAGCGCACATGTGATATATGTACGTATTTTGTAAGTAATGTTTATTTATTATGTAGCAGTAAAGTATGATTTCAATAATGAGTAAGTATGCTTATATATTATTGTTTATTAGGTTTAATATTTATTTATTACACCTCTCTTATATTTTTATTCATGTTTATATGCATTAAAGTTAGCTTGCACACTAGGTATATTTATTTAACTACATTTTGTAAACACGGCATTTATTTGCACAACATAGAATTTTGGGAAAATCTCATAAAAGTAGATCTAGTTCGATATGTATTACATAATACACAAAAAGAGAAGACTTTAAAAATAGTGACTGTGCATCAAGAAGTTGCAAATTAGATAAGCACAATCACAATAAATTCTATTTTATTTTCTGAAAGTTGCCTTTCCAAAACTTGATTTTCCAAACTTCTTCTTGAAATGAATTACAACTTTAACTAGGTACTTTTATTGCCTCTCTGCTTGGTTCTTTCTTTTTTTCAGTTCTTATTCATAGGATTTGTACAATTTTATGGAACTTTTGTGACAGTTAAAGGTCATGAAACTACAATTGTGTTATAGTTTATTGTCACGGTATAGACCACGGTATATTTTAAGTATTTACAATTATTGTTTATTGATAATTTATTTTCTTATTACTTATTAATATAATAATATTATGTAAAATAACAAAGCTAATAACTTATTGTGCTATATATACTTCATATTTACTTTAAAAATAGAAGGAACTCGTTGTCTTCGCAAAGCGTTAAAGCATTTTCTTTTGATGTCAATATTATTGTAGTTTTAGATATGTCAACATATTACAAAACATAGTTCTATATGGGACGGTAAAACGCGAAGACCTGGCCTGTAAAAATTGTACGTGACACAAAAGTGTTTAATTCTGTCTCTCTCTCACTAATATAGATGGGGAGATAGAGAGTACCTGTATGTAACTATTTTAATTAGTGTTAATCATTTTGAACACTTCCAAAAAGGTCGCTGTAGCTCAGCAGTAAAAGAGCAGCATCATTAACAAATATCGTAGATTCGAACTTCGAATGTCACTCTCAATCGCACGTTTGTGAGATTTACTTAATTTTTTATAGACTTTTATTAGACTGGAGAAAGTGGGTTCTTTCGGTATGTCCAACGACACCACATAGCTTTTTTTTATCATGGTTGAGAAATTTGTCAAGTATGGATTCGTTTAATCCCATCTTGCATGTTGAGGAAGTTGATAAAAGTACTTAAATATTATTACAATAACGTTATTAGAATCGCAAGAATTTTACGATGCATAAGATATTTGTATTAAAAAAGCCTATAAGATGATGTATAGGGCCTTTCTAAACATGTATCTTCATGTAGAAATACTTTTTTAGTTGAATCTATTTTGATCTTAGTATGTTTTACGCTGTAATTACATTTGTAACTTTTTATGTAAGTAACTTACATAACTAACATTAGGTACCTACTACCTACGCAACAAGCAAATGGTAGGTACGCGTATTACAACACTACATTTAGTAAGTTCCTGATGTACCTGCGTGACTTACCTGAATAAAACTTACAAGTGTAATTATTCCGGCCTTAGCTAAATGAGGTTACTAAGTCATCAGTTACCATTTTTTTGCTTTATTTGACTCCATTAAGTATTTATTTAAAATATAAAATTTTGTATTTTTGTTTAAATCATGCGGCATTCAAAATAAACGACAACAATAACGAATTTGACTCAAAAGTCACTTTTTGTCTACCAGTTTGTACGCGGCTTTAGAAAACTTTTTCTGTGATTGTTTTTCGTAAATTATTATTGGGTAACAAATTTTGAAACCTTTACTGTACAACTGCACCTATGCTAAGTTAGAAATAAATTATTGTTAGTTAACTATATGATTTTATTTTTATCTAATAACATTTTAATACGCGTACAGAATAATACCGGTTCTTCATAGCAGTAATTTTTTTTCAAAAATAAGTTTGGTTTACACTACGGGCCCATTAGGTACACGTGGTACCATCGTCATACATCCGTGTAGTACACTAAAAAGCTCAAAATAATAAGCTAGCCTATCTTCTAAGAAGTAAGAGTAGTAGTATTAATCGTGGGTATTAGTATGTAATAAAAATTCTTTCCAAAAAACCGACTTCCAAAGCCACTGTAAAGTAAAAAATAATTTTGATTTCTACACACTATGTTGAAGTCGGGCGAGCCTGACACGTCAACTTTGCATATCTTTGTTATACTCGCCCGACTTCAACACAGTGTGTAGAAATCAAAATTATTTTTTACTTTACAGTGGCTTTGGAAGTCGGTTTTTTGGAAAGAATTTTTTTTTAAACTTTTTAGTGTAGTCTTAATCCCCACGGCTTAGGAGTGCAGTACCCTGCAGCATCAGAGTTGAGGAGTTGGGACTCGGAGTTGAATCGTATACACGTGACTTGATACCTACTATATGAATTCACCATCAAAACTGCCTGACTCCCTAGTTTTGAGTCGTAAGTAGGTATACCTACAGCATCAGGATTGAGTATTTGGAGTCAGATTTTTTTATGGGACCATCTCGCGAGCTTCCTCTAAACAAAAAAATCGGTTTGGAAACCACGGAGATATGCGGTAACATACATTAAAAAAAAATTTAAAAAATATACGCGCCAAATTGAGAACCTCCTCCTTTTTTGGAAGTCTGTTTAAAATAAAATTCATGAAAGTTTTTAATTTTTGATCGTCAAAGAAAGAAAATATACGTATCATATTTTACTAGATCATCCTATTTTATTAATTACAGTTTGTTCTCACGAGCTTCCAGATAGCAAACGGTACCTTGTAAATAAAAAATATCGGATACGATGCAAGTCTTGCATTGTAAAGTCGATATCTCGTGAAGTTGCTCCGGTGTCGGGGCGAAACGTGCGTCGAGAATAAAAAAAACCGGCCAAGTGCGAGTCGGACTCGCGCACCGAGGGTTCCGTACAAACATGTAGTAAATTTTAAATTATTATAAAAACTACTTACTAGATCTCGTTCAAACCAATTTTCGGTGGAAGTTTGCATGGTAATGTACATCATATATTTTTTTTAGTTTTATCATTCTCTTATTTTAGAAGTTACAGGGGGGGGACACACATTTTACCACTTTGGAAGTGTCTCTCGCGCAAACTATTCAGTTTAGAAAAAAATGATATTACAAACCTCAATATCATTTTTGAAGACCTATCCATAGATACCCCACACGTATGGGTTAGATGAAAAAAAAAATTTTGAGTTTCAGTTCTAAGTATGGGGAACCCCAAAATTTATTGGTTTTTTTCTATTTTAGTAAGAAAATCTTAATGCGGTTCACAGAATACATCTACTTACCAAGTTTCAACAGTATAGTTCTTATAGTTTCGGAAAAAAGTGGCTGTGACATACGGACGGACAGACAGACAGACAGACATGACGAATCTATAAGGGTTCCGTTTTTGCCAAATTTGGCTACGGAACCCTAAAAAGTCTTGTGTGGTGGTGCATGTGAGTGGTGGTGGCATTGCTTGCTTGGGAACTTAGCTTTCTTGCTTGGTGAAGGTAAACGGTGCTTCGCTTTTAATTGCATATTTGACCATACAGAATTTTTTTCTGTTGGCGGATTATAGCAAAATAATTATTGTATTCTTTTCTTGCTAAAAATTGCCAACTTATATGACGTTTTTTACGTGCTTAAAATAAAAATTGCCAGTTCAGGAAACTCTCCTTAATTTGATGGCACTCTTACTTCGTTAGTGCTTATTATAATATAATATTCTGTGTATACGACTAGTGCATATTTGAGTCTGTAATTTATGTAATTTGATTGCTAGTGTATGACAAAGCACATTAAAACTCAGAGAGAGGAGAGCAACCTAAGATATAAAAACTTGTTCTGTATAACAGGCCGGAATAACGAACTTTCCATCGACAACAAACTTTTAAATTACTTCATAAAAGTTATTTATATGTCGTCATACAACTGTGGGGAAGCTCCAGTGATTTTAATATATCGATTTTACAAAGGACACATAATATTATACTCCAACATAATATAAGCAATGCACCATGGTAAGTACATAACAACGAAATCCAGTATCACTTAAAAATGAAAACTGATATGTAATAAATTAACAGCATAACCCAGGAATACAAAAGGAGACAGAAGTAGGTACCACTCAAATGAGCTTGCTTTTTTTGAAGTGAAAACTTCTTTAGGCGCGTTGAGCACTTTTTGGTAGGGGAAAAATTAATGTGGAAACGAGACTGACACCGTTCTTCTTAAGACAAAAGGTTTTAAGTATAAATAATATAGTACATCCGTAATTAAACTTTAATAATCTATCTTCTTCTATATAATATATAAAAGCGAAATACCACTCACTCACTCACTGACTAATCACGATATCTCAGGAACTATAAAGCGTACAGACTTGAAATTTGGAAAGTAGATTCCTTATATGGTGTAGACGCCAGCTAAGAAAGGGTTTTGAGAAAATCCACCCCTAAAGGGTTAAAATAGGGGTTGGAAGTTTGTATGAAAGTCCTTTGTTTTTGAAGTTAGAGACTTGAAAATAGGCAATTAAGTTAATAGTTATAAATAATAAAAACCTGTATAAGCAATTTTACGAAAATCCACCCCAAAAGGGGTGAAATGGGGGTGAAAGGTTACATACAAATTATGTTAAAATAATGACTTTGAAGTATAGACATGAAAATCAGCATTTAAGTTATCAGTTTTAAATAATTAAAAACCTGCATAAGCTATATTATAAAGCGTCTATAGATAGGCTGTTTGCAGCGGGAAAATTTCATTATCTCATAAGAAATCAACAATTGTACGTGGACGAAGTCGCGGGCGACCTCTAGTAATAATATAATAATAATAATGTATTTATTAAAAGGCATATAAAACTCAATATAAAACAAGTCACAAAACACAATAGAAATACACAGTATATAAGACATTCAAAACTTACGGCTAACTGAAATGGTTAAAAAACTCATTACAGAATGTCACGAGTCAAAAAAACACAATATCTAAAAACATTAAAACTTACGGCTAACTGAAATGGTTAAAAAACTCATTTCAGATGTCGCAGGTCACAGGTAGGTACTACTTTCTGTTCTTGTCACGGTGCACAGACAGCCAATAGTCAAAAATAGGGCTAGGACTCTCACAAACGACATTGAGGATTCGATTGTTAGAGCTCCGGAGCCTTTCCCAGAAAGACGCCACCCCAGCTCTCACAATACAATAAAAGTCGGGCACTCTCGCTTCGGCAAACATTGTAGAAGCACTGTAATACCGCGTTAGCCCCATGAGTATTCTAAAAGCATCGTTATATTGCACACGTATTACAGTATAAGATCTCCTCGAAAAGTTAGTCCATAGCTGGCATGTATAAAAGCACTGACAGTAGGCGTTAAATAGTGTTATTTTAACAGCCTTACTGCATTTTCCAAATCTAAGTGCCAGCATATTGCAACGAATCGAAAGTGCCCTCCTTTCTCTCTCAATGTGACTGTCGTCCTTTAATTGCTCTGTCAAAATATGACCAAGGTATTTGAACTTCTGTACAACCCGAACTGCTTTACCATTCAACACTATTCCTGGAATCCTTTCCGGACCTTTTCCTGATTTAAAAACTACCATCTCAGTTTTATCAACATTGTATTTCAGTCCATGAGCATTCGCATAATGCTCACAGACGGAAAGCAACTTTCTGAGGCCTTGAACAGACGGGCTGAGAATCACCATGTCATCAGCATAGCTTAGGCTGTTCACACAAACACCATTGATATGACATCCGACATTGGTGTCCCTCAGCTCCTCTATTAAGTTGTTCATGTATATATTAAAAAGATCCGGAGAAGTAATTCCTTCCTGGCGAACACCGCAGTCTAATTTATATGAATTAGAGGTCGCTTCACCCCATTTCACAGAATTTGTTTGGTTTCCGTACCAGTCTCTCAACAGACCAACAATTTCGTTTGGGACCTGAGACCGGTACAATTTCTCCCAGAGAATATCATAATTAACTAGATCGAACGCCCGGCTCAGGTCTAGAAAGCACGCATAAATAGAGGTCTCACGTCTAGTGTAATACTGTACCGTGTGTTTCAAACCAACAATTGCTGAGTCCGTCGAGAGACCAGGACGAAAACCAAACTGCGCATCATCGATTACCACATTTCTAAGCGGTTGTACTAGACGGTCTAGAATCATACCTATTACTGTACCCAGGGATATAGGACGATAGTTAGAAGCAGAACCCAAGTCTCCGGTTTTATTTTTTGCAATCGGAACAACTATTGTCTTCATCAAATTTTGGGGAAGATACGAATATCTTACACACAAGTTATATAGACCACATAGTTTCTCATGTAGTACTAAGCCACCATATAAAACGTGCTCAATGCTTAATTCATCATATCCCGGGCTTTTCCCCCTTTTCATTTGTACTACAATTTTCGTTATGTCTTAAGGCTTAAATCGTATCCTAACCTCGTCAAAGTTGGGTTATAATAAGTTGGGTAATACCTTTGTTTTAAGAACGTATTTGCAAATCCCTTAAAATATTGGAGTTTTCAGTACATTTTGTGACTAAGTCAAGTAAAATAGGATAGAACTAAAAATTGACATACAAAGATTGATCCTATATCTTCAATTTTTGGTAATAACATTGTAAAAAATCTTTATTTTTAATACTATAAAAATGATTTTCCCTCACCTCTTCACTCTAAATTGACGATTTAGGGGTGACTTTAGGTACATTTTTTACTGTAAATATACCGTTTTTTTGTCATTAAAAAATACCATCTATTAGTAGATATGTTCACCTACAAATTTTGGTAATAAAAATATTAAAAATAGGACAAATAGTATATGAAATGAAATAAAAATTTCTCGTATTTTTTTCACATATTTTGTAACACTTAACAGAGTGAACATAAGGGTTATTTTGATTTTACTCGGTCTCTGGTTTGATTTCAAATCATCAATTAGTCTGCGTTTGACCGCCGTCGTGAGTGGACCCTGCGTCGGTTGCGAGCAGTCGCTGGTGTCGAAATGATCGCTGTACATACACGAAATACCTACCTAGAGTACCTAATTGAGCGAACCAAATTTATATTTATAGTTATCACCTGTGCTGATATTTTGAAAAGGTAAGATATGCTAGGTACCTACTACCAACACAATACAATTTAATTACTTGCTAGCATTTAGAAATTTATTGCAGAGTCTCTATTCCCCGAGCGTGGTGGTGACCTGAAAGTATACTTCGACGACTTCTACTGGAACTTCTAGACGCGTAGAGCTAGGTGTATCGAATTTGGACTCAATTTGTTAGTTATTATGAGATCTTACCGCAAGACTTGGTGGAGTGACCTGAAGGTATACTTCGATGACCACTACTAGAACTCCTAGACGCGTAGAGCTAGGTGTATCGAATTTGGACTCAATTTGTTAGTTATGATGATATCTTACCTCAAGACTTGGTAGAGTGACCTGAAGGTATACTTCGATGACCACTACTGGAACTCCTAGACGCGTAGAGCTAGGCGTATCGAATTTGGACTCAATTTGTTAACTATGATGAGATCTTACCGCAAGACTTGGTAGAGTGACCTGAAGGTATACTTCGATGACCACTACTGGAACTCCTAGACGCACAGAGCAAGGTGTATCGAATTTGAGCTCGTTTTGTTAGTTATGATGAAATCTTACCACAAAACTTGGCGGAGTGACCTGAAAGTATACATCGACGACCACTACTGGAACTCCTAGACGCGTAGAGCTAGGTAAATCGAATTTGGGCTCGTTTTGTTAGTTATGATGAGATCTTACCACAGAACTTGGTGGAGTGACCTGAAGGTATACTTCGACATCCACTACTGGAACTCCTAGACGCGTAGAGCTAGGTGTACCGAATTTGAGCTCGTTTTGTTAGTTATGATGAGATCTTACCACAGAACTTGGTGGAGTGACCTGAAGGTATACTTCGAAATCCACTACTGGAACTCCTAGACGCGTTGAGCTAGGTGTATCGAATTTGAGCTCGTTTTGTTAGTTATGATGAGATCTTACCACAGAACTTGGTGGAGCGACCTGAAGGTATACTTCGACATTCACTACTGGAACTCCTAGACGCGTAGAGCTAGGTGTATCGAATTTGAGCTCGTTTTGTTAGTTATGATGAGATCTTACCACAGAACTTGGTGGAATGACCTGAAGGTATACTTCCACATCTACTACTGGAACTCCTAGACGCGTAGAGATAGGTGTATCGACTTTGAGCTCGTTTTGTTAGTTATGATGAGATCTTACCACAGAACTTGGTGGAGTGACCTGAAGGTATACTTCGAAATCCACTACTGGAACTCCTAGACGCGTAGAGCTAGGTGTATCGAATTTGAGCTCGTTTTGTCAGTGATGATGAGATATTACCTAGCTCTACGCGTCTAGGAGTTCCAGTAGTGGATGTCGAAGTATACCTTCAGGTCACTCCACCAAGTTCTGTGGTAAGATCTCATCATAACTAACAAAACGAGCTCAAACTCGATACACCTAGCTCTACGCGTCTAGGAGTTCCAGTAGTAGATGTCGAAGTATACCTTCAGGTCACTCCACCAAGTTCTGTGGTAAGATCTCATCATAACTAACAAAACGAGCCCAAATTCGAAACACCTAGCTTTACGCGTCTAGGACTTCCAGTAGTGGTCGTCGAAGTGTACCTTCAGTTCACTCCACCAAGTATTGAGGTAAGATCTCATAATAACTAACAAACCGAGCTTAAATTTGATACACCTAGCTCTACGCGTCTAGGAGTTCCAGTAGTAGATGTCGAAGTATACCTTCAGGTCACTCCAACAAGTTCTGTGGTAAGATCTCATCATAACTAACGAGCCCAAATTCGAAACACCTAGCTTTACGCGTCTAGGAGTTCCAGTAGTGGTCGTCGAAGTGTACCTTCAGGACACTCCACCAAGTCTTGAGGTAAGATCTCATCATAACTAACAAATTGAGTCCAAATTCGATACACCTAGCTCTACGCGTCTAGGAGTTCCAGTAGTGGTCATCGAAGTGTACCTTCAGGTCATTTTACCAAGTCTTGCGCTAAGATCTCATTATAACTAACAAAACGAGCCTAACCTCTTCACCAATAAATAATAATATATCGAAGTTATGATATAAGTTGATTCAACGCATTGATATAGAATTTTAGATCAATGACCTCGCATCTTATCCGTGCGTGTATGCGTGGGAATGAACCATGTGTAGTAGTGCGATTTCATACCTATCCATTTCGGAAATGCGTCCTTAAGGTTTATATTTAAAAGTGATGTGTAACCGTGACTGACACCTTGCAACACCATTCTTCTTAAGACAAAAAGTCTTAAGCATAAATAATGTACATTCGTAATTAAACTTAAATCCCTTAGTTTTAAGGTTTATATTTTAATTATTTTAAAAGTGCTGTGTTGTTATTTTTTAAATATTCAATATCGGCAGTCCCTGTGACTGCCAATTTTTGCGGTTAAAAATAGACTATAAAGAAGAAAACAATCTGATATCAGAAAAGCATAGCATGAACACATGTGCTAAAAGTTGGCACTGATTTCACGACTGCCACGGAGAAAAAAATTATTAAGCTGCTTAATTTTTTGGGACTAAAAGTACCTAGCTTATGTCCTTCCCCAGGATGCAGCCTCTCTATACCAAATTTCATCAAAATTAGTAGAAAAGATGGGCCGATAAAGCGTAGCAGACAGACACACTTTGACTTACGCATTAATAATAATAATATTATTGGTAAAAATATTATGGATAGAATTGCGGGAAAATCCGCTCAATAAACTTGCAACACTACAATGAACTGTCAAAAATGTGCAGTTTCGATTCGCACAATGTTTCAAAGAGATCGAAAACAAAAATATTTATTTCACAGTAATCCAAATTAGAAAAGTGTTAAAGATGCCTCTTATACGTTCAGCAAGTTTGAATTTATTTGTGGAAATCCTCATAAGGATCATTTTATTCTCCGTTTTCTGGTAATTTACATCCATATGCTATTCGTAAAAATTATTTTAATTTCTATTAAATTTCGCAATTCTTGAATGAAATGCATTCGTCAACCTTGCGTTTTTATCTAAAACGTTTAATATGCAGCTGTTTATCGTATTTGCAAGTGTAGAATGCTAGGTTTTTAATGTATTTTTATGGTTATTTTTAGTGGTGTATATTTTTTGCAATATCTATTTTACGTTTATTAATTAGTGTCTACTGATAATATTAGCCCGCCAACCCGCATTGGAGTAGCGTGGTGGGTCTAAGCTCTAATTCCCTCTCTCCTATGAGAGTGGAGGCCTGTGCCCAGCTGTGGGATGTTAATGGGCTGTAGGGTGGATAATATTATCTGTCATAAAAAACGGTAATATAGTTTGATATATTCGAGCATACTTATATTGATTCGTATTGCAAATTAAATTTTCATTAAGTACTTACATATTATGTACTAGCTGATGTCCGCGTGGATTATGTTTTTGTGATTCCCGGGGGAACTCCTTCATTTTCCGGGATGAAAACTAACCTTTGTGCTTCCCTGGAATATAGCCTACCCCTATACCAAATTTCATCAAAATCGGTTGAAAAGATGTGCTGTGAAAGCATAGCAGACAGACAGACAGAGACACTTTCCCATTTATAATATTAGCATAGAAGTATAGACTACTGATGCCCGCAACTTCGTCCGGGTGGACTTAATTTTCCGGAAATAAAAAGTAGCCTATGGCCTTCCCCGGGATACAACCTATCCCTGTACCAAATTTCATCAAAACCAGTTCAACAGGTAAGTCGTGAAAGGGTAGCAGACAGACAGTCAGACTGACACATTTTCCCTTTTATGATACTAGTTTTGATTATCAAAGATATTTTATGTAAAATTTCCAGCTACATGGAATCAATGATACCTTTCACACGTGTCATCCCGCCATCAGAACTGGAGAACAACTGCAAATACCCTCGCCACGAGTCCTACGTCCCTGGTAGTATGCTGTGGTCAATAGTGCTCTCTGTGCCCTGTGTGCTGACGCTGATAGCGTGGGCGATTTGTAACGACTGCAATGACGCACTGGAGGTAATTATGTGTACCTATGCTATCTATAAATGCAAGAATGTCTTCACCAGTCCTACGTCCCTGGTAGCATGCTATGGGCAATAGTTACGCCCATGCAGTGATTTCATGGGCGTTTTGAAAAAAACTGCATTGATGCTTGGAGTCTGGAGGTAACTATATGCTATCTAGTCATGTCTTCACCAGTCCTAAGTCCCTGGTAGCATGCTGTGGTCAATAGTGCTCTCTGCGCCCTGTGTGCTGACTGCAATGATGCACTGGAGGTAACTATATAGATGCCCGAAATGCATGCTATGCAGCCTATGTGTTATTCCAGACTATAATCTCTGTGCCTAATTTTATCCAGATCAGTTAAGCGGTTCTGGCATGATTGAGTAACAAACATCCATTTGAGGTTTTTTGGTTCCTGCGGGAACTATTTAATTTTCCGGGATAAAACGTAGCCTATGTGTTTTTCCAGACTATAATCTATCCCTGTGCCAAATTTCATCCAGATCCGTTCAGCAGTATTAGCGTGATTGAGTAACAAACATCCATACATCCATTCTTACAAACTTTCGCGTTTATAATATTAAGTAAGTTTATTATTTATTTCATTTAATTATATGCTGATATCTCTTTTTCCAGTTTCTCCTGGCATGGTCCTTATCTCTTGGCATCACTGGCGTACTAACTAACTCAGTCAAATTAATAGTAGGTAAGGTAGTATAAGGTCGCAATTAAATTGTAAGTTTTTACGCAAGTAGCTTACAAAAGTAACTTGTAAGATACTTTACTAATTTTACCCCACGCTGTGTTTACTTATAAGTAACTACCTAATGCCCGCGATCTCCGTGGTTTAAGATTTTTTGATTCCCGCGGGAACCCTTTAATTTTCCGGGATAAAAATATCCGGGTAGCCTATGTCCTTCCCCGGGATACAATTTACCCCTGTACCAAATTTCATCAAAATCGGTTGAGCAGATGGGCCGTGAAAGCATAGCAGACAGACAGACAGACAGACACACTTTCGCATTTATAATATTAGTATGGATTTTTTTATAGTCGTGTAAGTTACACACACCTATTATAAATAAAATAAAATGTTATCATAGTTAACCCTACAATGTAACGATTCTGTCTTCAGGTAGGCCTAGACCGGATTTCTTCTACCGCTGTTTCCCGGATGGAATCGAAACGCCTGACCTGCAGTGTACTGGGGACCCAGGCGATATTGTAGATGGGAGGAAGTCCTTCCCCAGTGGACACAGCAGCAGTAAGTAACTAGTTTGTATATATATATATATATCAAATCAAATCAAATATTCATTTATTCAATTTAGGTACACTGTAGTTACACAAATTTCAATTACTTACTTAAAAAACATGAATTACGGTATCTTAAAACTAAAGCTACGAGGATTCCAAACGCGCCCTGGTCTGAGAAGAGCCCACAACAAAGTTAGCCGGGTTTTTAGGGTTCCGTACCTCAAAAGGAAAAAACGGAACCCTTATAGAATCACTTTGTTATCCGTCCGTCTGTGTGTTAAGACCCTTTTTCTCAGGAACACATGGAAGTATCAAGCTGAAATTCATATCAAATACTCAGGTCTACGTAGGTCCCTTGGAGCTGTGAAAAAAATCAAACTTCTAAGCCAACACAATCAAAAGATACAGCTGTTTATGCTGCAAATTTTCGTCACTCGCAAGGGAATCAAAACTTACAGGGTACTTCCCGTGAACTCAGATTCTTGAAATTTGGTACGAAGCAACGTCTTATAGCACAGGTAAAGGAATAATTTAATATAAAAAAAACTTTTTAAACAACCGACTTCAAACTCCCGCGCCAACTTTACAACAACAAGCACACGCTATACAAAGTACATACTTATTTTATTGTTGATATTTATAAAAACCGCTCGACCGATTTCGATAAAATTTATATGGGACCACATGGGAAGTATGCCCTTTCAAATAAAAAAAGAATCATCCAAATCGGTCCACCCAGTCAAAAGTTCATTATCACATTATACTACTAGCTGGTGCCCGCGACTTCGTCCGCGTAGCTTAAATTTTTTAAATTTCCTTACGAACTCTTTATTTTACCTGGGGCCATATTGCTAACGCTCAAAGCAATAGGTACCTAAGCTATATTACTCAAAATGACAGTTTGATGTCATCTACCTTGACATTCCTAAAATAAGGATTATATTTCTAAAACACGAAAGTCAACGGTAAATAAACAATATGGATTTAAGGCACTGTGAGCTCACGAGATTAAAATACAGTCGCGCGGGGGTGAAATCGAGCAAGCGCTCGAACAGCTCGTGCACTTTCGAGCTAGGATAGTTGTATGCAAGGACTGGAGTTGTAACTACAAGCTCGAGTATCTCTCTTCCAGTCTCGTTCTGATCGCATTGCCCAGACTAGTTCGTGCACTTTCGAGCTAGGATAGTTGTATCCTAGGACTGCAGTTGTAATAGGGCTATTACACTGCACTTTTCACAGGGCCCTGTGGAAAGGGTGGGCATGGCCGCTAGTTTTGGCGTCGCTTATTACAAAGCAATAAGGACCAAATTTCTCCTTAGAGTTTATTACACTACACTGATTCAGGGTGAAGGGACCCTGTGAAAAGTGCAGTGTAATAAGCTTATAAGCCTATAACTACTAGTACCAGTATCTCGCTCTTCCAGTCTCGTTCTGATCGATTTGACTTAGACTAGTTCGTGCACTTTCTAGCTAAGATAGTTGTATCCAAGGACTGCAGTTGTAACTACTAGCTCCAGTATCTCTCTTCCAGTTCGTTCTGATCGCTTTGACTAGACTAGTTCGTGCACTTTCTAGCTAAGATAGTTGTATCCAAGGACTGCAGTTGTAACTATTAGCTCCAGTATCTCTCTTCCAGTTTGTTCTGATCGCTTTGACTAGACTAGTTCGTGCACTTTCTAGCTAAGATAGTTGTATCCAAGGACTGCAGTTGTAACTACTAGCTCCAGTATCTCTCTTCCAGTTCGTTCTGATCGCTTTGACTAGACTAGTTCGTGCACTTTCTAGCTAAGATAGTTGTCTCCAAGGACTGCAGTTGTAACTACTAGCTCCAGTATCTCTCTTCCAGTTCGTTCTGATCGCTTTGACTAGACTAGTTCGTGCACTTTCTAGCTAAGATAGTTGTATCCAAGGACTGCAGTTGTAACTACTAGCTCCAGTATCTCTCTTCCAGTTCGTTCTGATCGCTTTGACTAGACTAGTTCGTGCACTTTCTAGCTAAGATAGTTGTATCCAAGGACTGCAGTTGTATCTACTAGCTCCAGTCAGTGGCGTGCCTAGGGTCCAAAACCAGGTCAAGCCAGCTATATATTTTCTAGCATATTAAAATCTAATTTACAACTTACATACCTAGGTACCAAACTGTAAATTTGTGAAATGAAGAACGTTATTTTACGAAAACTGAAACAACAGCCAGTTGAATTCATAATATTAAATACCTACCTAGTACCTACCTACCTATAATCACAGAATAGTCTATAATTACCAATCAAAGCAAGATAAGTAATTTGTTTCGTACGCTGATCTTATTCAAATGAATTTTATGCATTTTATTTGCAAATTTAGGACTCTAATAATAATATAGGACCTAGCCTACCTTCAGGCTTGAAACTGTTTTTCGTTCCGTGGTATTCTCCTCAAAAGAAAAATCCGTTTACCATTCTTCAATTTTGCACACATTTTCGATATATATAGGTATTTAATGAGTTAACTATATGATACGATACGAGAACTTTTATTTCATCTGAACTCATTTTTTAACGAACATCAATATCACAAACTTTTTTTTTTTTTTTATCTGATTTATTTGGGGGCAGCCTTCTTTACAAAACAAAGAACGTCAGCCCCATCGTTCCCTGTGGCAAGCTTATACCAATCTATACTTTTATTCTATTCATTACTTATCTTAATTTGAAATCAAAAAGTATTCTGGCTGCCTCTGAAGCAGGGTCAGCCAGAATGCTTACATATCACAAACTTCTAAATGTTTATTTTAAACCTATTCACCAATTTTTGTTTGTTTACCTAAAAACAAAACTCGCTTTTTTTCAAATCGCAAGGCGGGGCACATATACGTACTTCACACTTATTGACGCCACAATTCTCACGAAGTTCACTACGAAGCCAGGCTTATTGCTGCCATACAAAGTGACTATATTTACCTATAATATTTATAGTTGATTTAATTTCTCAGCAAGAGTGAAGAGTGAATTGAAAGCCCCATTGCAAGCCAATGTGAGCGAGCGGGATGGAACATTACATCGGTACCGTAGTCTATCGGAGTACTTCGCGTCTCTGCGGACGCGATCGGCGCGCGGCGGCATGCTAGCGGGGCACTGACCTCTATTTAGTTTTAACAGATCACTGCGCGCGAATTTTAAACATTGGTTGCGTAAAGTAGGTAGTTGAATATTTTATAATTATTGATATTAGGTATATCTTAGGATTTTGCAACGCAAGCCTGGCTGGTTGGCTTGTACTATAATAACGCCTCTAGCTCCAGTATCTCTCTTCCAGTTCGTTCTGATCGCTTTGACAAGATTAGTTCGTGCACTTTCTAGCTAGGATAGTTGTATCCAAGGACTGCAGTTGTAACTACTAGCTCCAGTATCTCTCTTCCAGTCTCGTTCTGATCGCTTTGACTAGAATAGTTCGTGCGCTTTCGAGCTACGATAGTTGTACTTGTATCCAAGGACTGCAGTTGTAACTACTAGCTCCAGTATCTCTCTTCCAGTTCGTTCTGATCGCTTTGACTAGACTAGTTCGTGCACTTTCTAGCTAAGATAGTTGTATCCAAGGACTGCAGTTGTAACTACTAGCTCCAGTATCTCTCTTCCAGTTCGTTCTGATCGCTTTGACTAGACTAGTTCGTGCACTTTCTAGCTAAGATAGTTGTATCCAAGGACTGCAGTTGTAACTACTAGCTCCAGTATCTCTCTTCCAGTTCGTTCTGATCGCTTTGACAAGATTAGTTCGTGCACTTTCTAGCTAGGATAGTTGTATCCAAGGACTGCAGTTGGAACTACTAGCTCCAGTATCTCTCTTCCAGTCTCGTTCTGATCGCTTTGACTAGAATAGTTCGTGCGCTTTCGAGCTACGATAGTTGTACTTGTATCCAAGGACTGCAGTTGTAACTACTAACTCGAGTATCTCTCTTTCAGTATCGTTCTGATCGCTTTGACTAGACTAGTTCGTGCACTTTCGAGCTAGGATAGTTGTATCCAAGGACTGCAGTTGCAAGTTGTAACTACTAGTTTTATCTCGATTTCAGTCTCGTTCTGTTCGCTGGGCATAGCGTCCTTGTGGGTGTGCGGTCGGCTGGGCACTGTGTCCCGGCGGCGCGGCTCCGGAGTCCGGGTGCTGTGCTCACTGGCGCCGCTGGTGGCCGCCGCGTGCATCGCTCTGTCCCGGACTTGCGACTACCACCACCATTGGCAAGGTATGATCCAATAATACCAATCATCATCATATCATCATATTAAAATTTAAAATAAAAACTTTTTGTTCGTCATTCTTACTAGAAGTGAATTATCAAGGTAAATTTTGTAAGTAAATATTAGTGATATAACTTCGTCGATCTTTTTGTCAGCTCTGACGCAGACTACGGTCTATTTGGGCTGCAATTTACAAACGCCAGCTTGTGTTTTTAGTCTAGTGCTTTGGTTTGCAAAATTGTGGTGTTATTTTAGTTTTTTTGAAAGGCAATAAATAAATAAACTGTCAAGTGTTATCAACCCATCATCGACCCACTCGGGAGCGCTATAGAATACGTGAGCCGAAAAGTCATTTAAATCAGGATAAAGGGAGGGTAGGTAAAGCAATCTTGGGGCCCCATTTTAAATTTCACAATTATTTTTTGTGTACAAGAGTACAAGAGAATAAGATTGGTCTCACTGTCTCTATCACAAATAAAATAAAAAATTCTTTTCTTCACAGATGTCCTCGTAGGGTCCATCCTAGGGTTGTCGGTATCGGTATTCTGCTACCGGCAGTACTACAACGCGTTAACATCGGACCTGTCCGGGGTTCCGTACATTGTGTCGCGAAATCTCGCCAAGTATTTCAACGGGAAGCCGGACGTCAGTCCCGCCAAAGACATCAAAGAGGAGTCCACTCCATTACTCAATGGCGTTAAGAAAGAAGACAAGTGGATTTAATGTTTGTTTTTTTTTATATAATTATTTTTAAACCCCGCCGGTGCAAATAGGGCTACCATAACCGCATGAACCGATTTTAATTTTTGTATTTTTAAAGTGAAACTTCTTAAGAATCGTTGTGATTTGAAAACTCGATGAAGCAAAAAAGCGACAAACATATTCATAATAGGATTTAGCCTGCGAGAGAGAATGAGATATATACACAAATTATATTTATCACATTGTCTCGTAGGCTACTTTTCTGAAGTTTCATTTCTGCCGTGTGTGAATTGCACACACCACCACCACCACCACTACAACCCATTAACGTGCCACTGCTGGACACAGGCCTCCACTCTCATAGGAGAGTGGGAATTAGAGCTTAAGCCCACCACGCTGCTCCAATGCGAGTTGGCAGGCTTTAACGACTATTATCATGTTAGTGATAATAACCGGGACCGACGGGCTAACTCCGGGCTAGTACTGAGAATTTCTATTCAGAAAAACCCAATACTTAATTATGGCCCGACCCGGGACTCGAACCCAGGATCGTTGGCCGCAGTCGACCATGTTAACCACTAGAACAACGAGGCAGTTTGCACACACACACTTTTAATTTTTATAAGTTTTTGGCACATATTTTTATTATTGATAAAAACAATTGTAAATACGATATTGAAATTTATTTATTTATACGAGATGCGGACTAAATGTTTGAATTGAAGATTATCGACAAAAAGTCATGACTAGGTAATTAAATTACATTCCATTATAATTATTGTGATATTTTAGTTACCATTAAAATAGAATTTAATCGTTTTTAGGTATAAAATAATATATAATAAAAAAATAGTTTTGCATTTTATAGCACAATAGTTTGATACAGCAGCGTTTTTTGTATTTTAACTGTCTAGTAAAAGATGAGAGAGCAATATTGGGGGAACTAAAACTTTTTGTTTTGCCTTGAGTTTTGCACGGCTCCAGTGTTGCCAGTACTTATTCAAAAAAAAGTTAAACATTATACTCTCAGCTTTTACTAGAAATTATTTCACTTATAGAAAGCTACTTTATCAGCGAGTAACATAGGACTATATTCCCAACCGATTGAGCTGAAATTTGCATACACGTTTAGTTTTCATGGTTAGCTAAGTGACGTGATCCAATACGGCCGACTAGCTTTATCATATGCACCCCCATGATATGGGTATCAATTAAAAGTTTGACAATACGAAAAATAAAATGATGACTTATGTAAGTGCAATATGGCGCACAATAAAAGTTTGGACTTGAATGATTTTTTTTATTATTTGTTTTAATGGTTGTGTTTTGTGTTGTTCAATTTTAATACTTTTTTACGCTTAGTTTTTATGATTACTATTTATTATGTTTTAAAGAAATAATTTCTTATTTATTGTGATTGTACTATTTTTACAACTTCCATTCGGAATAATGTACGTAAAAGCTAGTTATCTAGTCTTGATAAATCATTTTTGTATTGTAAAATATTAAAATCATGAACTGTTTTTAAATACCTATATATGAATGTACTTAAAACATTACTATACCTAATAAGTTTAAGTCACACTGCATAATACATACATTGTTATAATAATTATTGTTAAACATAACATTGTTAAAATTTAAAATTTAAAAAAAAAATGTTGTAATCGGCTTGTAAAATTTTACATAAGTTTTTTTTTTAAATCAAATTAAACAGTGACTATCAATACCTAGATACTGTTAATAAGAATAAATGAAATTTTTGAATACTTTTCGTTTATTATTTCTATCATCATCTTCGCGTGCCTTCTTCAAAACGAAGTTTGGCGGTCATCATCCGAAAAAACCCTATTTTGAGCCGCATCTTTGAGCTTTGGATAGCTAAGCCCTGTCCGCCCCGTTACATCGTCCAACCACTTGCGCCTTTAGCGACCTGGTGCTCTAGTATATTATAGATTAGTATATTCTATAGACATTAATTTAAGTTTTTTTTTGATAAAATAATCTAACAATTATGTCGGTATCAAAAAACATTTATTAAATATTTAACGCAATTTATTACCTATCAATGAACAATTTTATATCATTGAAAAAGATAATTATACAGTTTTTACAAAAACATACATAACGAAAAAGTTCTGTATCTCAAGATTTTAAATTAATTATAACAAAAAATAACATAATTAATAACTAATTTAATAGATTATTACTATAATAGTCACAAGCATACAAAAAATATTAAATCAAAAGAAAATAAATTGAAAAACTGGAAAAAATGCTTAACCTATAAAACAAAATAAATTTTCTTCTTAGTAACTAAAATGATTAATTACAAAATTATAATCATCATCATCACTACAGCCTATTAACGTCCCACTGCTGGGCACAGGCCTCCACTCTCATAGGAGAGCGGGAATTAGAGCTCAGACCCACCACGCTGCTCCAATGCGGGTTGGCGCGACAAAATTATAATATACCTACTTAATTATAAATGCATCACATAAAATATGTATGTTACTTTTTACAATACAGTAAGTACTATTAAATTGTATTTAATAATCACACAATGGCCAAAAACAATAATTACCTACTTTACCAAAATGCAAATTAGAACCGGTTTTAGATACATGAAAATTGACTAATTAATTATATTATTACACTTAAAGATAGTTTTTGGAAGATATTTAAATACAATTTTCATTTAATTTTGATTATGAAATGAATGAAAATGATTACCAAATTATCCTTTGCACTTCCTCAAAATTGTTCCACCATATTTCCTTTGTGAAAAATATATTAAAAGTTGCTACATTGATTGCTACATACCAAAAAAATTCCAACCAAACTACTTTAAAGGATGGTCTCACGAACCTAAGTCTTAAAATTATGTAAGGTATCAGAAAATATCTTATTTCTACCAACCTCTGTAATGCTAAAGCGAAAAACAGACATATACAGTATGGTAGTAGAAAAGATATACAATTCTGATCTTTCAAATTATCATATAGACTGAACAGAAGAAAAATATAGGCTGGTATTGTTGCATATATTGCAAAATCATATTTCCCAAACCAACGATTCCATATGTAGAATGTATAGTGACGGTTATCCGCAAGCAAATATGGGTGGACTATAGTATTATAATGAACAACTATTGCAAGTGTGATACTTAGCAGCAAAACATTACATTTGTTATTAAAAATTAGTTTTAGTGTTGATACAAACTTGGCAAGGACATATGGCAACCCAAATACACCATAAAACAATAAGAAATACAATAATTGCGGTAAATGTAGTGTTGCTTCGTGAGCTTTTTTGTCACCAATCACGATAGATCCATTTACATAGAGAAATACAGCAAACGAAACTAACACACTCAACTGTTGAATGATAACATAAAGATCTGACAACGGTATGAATTTAAATACTACTCTAAAAAATGTAGATAAATGAAATTTTAATGCTACAATAACATCTGAGATTGTGTAGTATCTTTTCAACTTAGATGAATCTATATCATTTGCAATAAAACTTCGGTGACTCAATGTTGTCATACCCAAATAACGATTACCGAACACTCGTGAACTGCGTATAAGTATATCGAGTAACTTATGACCTAAAACCATTGCTACCCATACAATATTTGTCTGTCTCATAAAGACACTTAAGTTTCCAAATAACAATATTAACCATTTTTCTTTATTACCAAAACTCAATCGTGAAAATACTAATAAAAATAATAGAGACAAAGTATCAGTGTAATAAACATGTGAGAAAAAGTACAAAGGAGGAAGTATCGTTAAACTTAGAGCTTGTAGCACAATTTTGATTTGTCTTTCGTTATAACTGCCATATATAAATGTTAATATTGATGCAAATAGTATAAGATTGAAGCAGGATCCGACTAAGTTAATGAAGCGTAAATTGTATGTATTACAAGGGAAGTGATATCCTACAATTGCTGAAGTAATATGTAGCCCTGGCAAGGTTGTTATTTTAGGATCCCAGTAGCTGAAATTTCTATTGCAGAAGGATATGCCTTGTGGTATGTGGAACAGTTCATCAACAACTATTTTTGATGATTCGTTAACTCTATCAAATATGAATTTTGAGACAGCAAAGTAGAGTATTACCGCTATGATGAGCTGTATGTAATATCTTGTTGATGATTTCATTTTGACAACCTGAAATATATTAAGATATTTAAATTCAGGATATCGCTAGTAATATAATAAGTCTATGATGACACTATAGTCCTTTCTTATCTGACCCGGTGACAGTGTCACTGTTGTGACATAATAAAGTGTTGCTAATAAATAAATAAAACAAAACCAAACAGTCACAATTTGTTCCAATTCTATCCACCTGGTCAGATAAGTTTGTGGGACTGTACTTATGGAATTATCAAATCAGAATAAAGGATATCCATAAGAATGTGGCACAGCTCAACAAGTTAAGAATTTTTTGAGTGGAAATGAGCGAGGCCAGGAGTATAAGTGTTCTGTGAGCGAGGCTCATAGTTTATTGAAATGACAGATGTTGATGTTGGGAAAATGCATTCCTTACTAGGTGGACCGACAACAATGGATTCAGGAGCCATAAGTCCACATCAACATCACACATTCATTCATTACACGGCTAAACCTATTCCTTCATCATTGATTCGCTGGCATTAATGTATTATAGGTATAATATAAATAAATGCCTTGTTGCAAGTCAATGCCGATAAAACGTTATCACACCAAAGGACAACTCCTATACCCTATTATTTAACCATAAAAGAAAATTAGTTTCTTACCTGTATATTCTTATATTTTATCACAAAATGTATTAATTATATTTTATTCAGTATTTCAGTTCAGTTTTAGATTTTTCGCAGTTTTGGTTTTAGACTTTTAAGCTTTAGCGGCATTTTTGACATTTTCGAAATAAATAATATGGCGCAGGCGTTCTACTGTCTATGGTTGTGCGATGCAAAATTATTGTCCCAAGGGTTCGCGAATTGGATCGGATCGGGCACAGACCACAGTGCACAAGCGCTCTAATCACCATAGAGCACATAGAAGTTTCGTGCATTTTTGACAGTGGCATTTATTTTTACTCTTTTTGAATTCTTCTTGAGTTGTCAAAGTTAACGGTTGCTCAATTTCAAAACTTTGAAAAATGCATAATTTTTGTATTTTATATGAAAAATCGTAACAAAGCCTATTCAATTCGACATAATTCATCAAGTTAACACTTTTGTATAATTTGTGTATAAATGCGATGGAGACGAGCGCGTTCATCGCGAATCTAAAAGCGAATGGCTCTGAAAAAGATGTGTGTGATTTGGCCAAAACTTTCGACGAATTTATAGGAATTCTAAAGAGTTTAAGCACTAAGGACCAAGGCTCGTTCTCTTTGAATGTATTGTGTGTACTTATCAGGTAATTGAGAGTTGTTTTACTAAGTTTTACCCCACAGTTGTATAACACATTGCTTGCAATTCAGACACAAAATAATTTATCGCCTAGAACTGTGGATCTAAAACTTGAGATTTTGCATGTTGGTTCTATAACGGACCCTAAAGGAACAATTTCCAGAATTGAAGAAGGATTCCAAAGAGAAGCTGGGGATGATAATATAAAATAAACGAAAGTGTGTTTGTCTGGTATACTATTACAGCCTTTCTGTTCAACCGATTTTGGCGAAATTTGGTACAGAAATGTGTTGCATCATATATCAGGATATACCGAAGAGTTCCCATTTAAATCCACACATCCCAACTAGCACACAAGCAAAATACTTAAGTAGACACTGTATAATTTCTTATACAGCTGTACAGTTTGTATCTTTCTTGACTTGTATCTTAAGATAATCTTATATCTCTTTAAAAGCAAGGTGATAAAGTATTGCTTTAGTAGTAATGATATAAAATTTTTATATGCTATAGAAATATATGCTATAGAATTTTTGTACCAGCATTGGATACAAAGCCGAGTTATAAATTTATTTGATAACACTATGAGAGCTTAAAGGCAACCTGAGCGTATAATGCTGATGACACTAGGTCTAGGAGCTCATGTGGTTGATGCACATAAAAAATAATAACAAAAGGATAAATTATACTTGCATAAACATACTATAGTTTACATTGAAATTATATTAATTGTATTGTTATAGGAACTTGGAGCAGGTCCCAACATGGGGCGACAGCATCAACATCAAAAAGTTACTGACCCTGAGTATAGAGTGTGTGAGACAAACACGTTGTCTAGATGAGGCGGAACAAGTGAAGGCCCTTGGATGTGTCTTTAGACTGCATAAGCATGTTGTTTCCAAGGTGAGCTTCTGATTCAATGAATCTAACTTTGTTGTATATGTCACCGTAAGATTGTGAAAACCGTTATAATGTAATCTATCTAGTGAAATTGTAAACTGTCAAAGATTACAATTTAACACATTATTTTGCGCCTGCGGCCGGGCACTACTTAATTATTTATGTCTATCGAGATAAAAAGCCTTAGATTGCAATCTGACGGTTTTTGCAATATTACTGTGACATATACAATCTCTTAACTAAACTAAAATGACAGCATTAAAATTTGAATTTTGCTATCCCTTTCATAACACTCCCTGCATAAAGGGACAAACATAGGTTAAGAGCTGTCATTTTAGTTAAGATATTGTTTTACACAGAATTGATCACACTAGCTGATGCCTAGCTTAGCATATGTGTTTAGGTTTTTAAAGATTCAATGATGATGTTTAAGTTTAAAAAAAAAACCCTGATGTACAGATTTTGATGTAGTTAAATATTTAAATAACAGGTAGTAAGTGTATGTTCTAGTATTACAGGATAGCACTTAATAGAAATTACATCTATACTAATATTAATAAAAATACAATAGTTTGGATGGATGTATGGATGGATGGATGTTTGTTACTCAATCACGCCAGGACGGCTGAACGGATTTGCATACAATTTGGCACACAGATAGATTATAGTCTGGAATACTACGAGAATGGAATACTATTTACTACCAGGATATAAAGAGTTCCCTTGGGAACCAAAAAACCTCAATTCACGCGGACGAAGTCGCGGGCATCAGCTAGTATTTGCATAATTTACTTATTTCCAAAATATACCTTTTAAATTGTGATTTAACTTTACCCATTTCAGATATCACAAACACCACCTGAGTTAGTACTCAAACTATCATTCATGCCGTTTGAATATGATGACGATTCCCTCCTCAACAAATATTACAAGACCTACGGACATATAATAATAGATAGGTTAACATATATAGAAAAATTGAAGTCCACTAAACTGCCAATATTGAAGCTTCTACCAAAACTTATTGAAGACATAACCAAAGTGATAAAAATCTATGACACTGTACAATTCTGTACTAATATGTTAACATTTCTCATGAAAAAGTTGTATCATATTTACAACGAATCACCTGGAGAGCTTAACGATTCATTTAGAAAGATATTCGATTGTATATCAAAGAATGATTTGAAATCATGCCAAAAAGTCACTGAGAAAGATGCATTAGATTTGTATGTGAATCTTAACGAATGCCTGTGCACTATCATGGAGAATTCTTTGAAAAATAATTTTAAACATTCTAATATGGATTCTGTAACGAGGTTCTGTGTTTCTCTACTCGGTCACAGACCTGACATGTTTCACTGTTTCCAAACTATCTATTTGAACTCTCTTTGCTGTATCTTTTATGATAAAAATAATATGTTACTAACAGATAATCTGTTGAGGAATCTATTGACTTCGTGTGAAATGACTGAGAAGATGGGTTATAAAGTCACTATGTATCTGACCTATCCGTTTATAAGTCAACTATTAAGGCTTTATATAGAACATAATATTAATAACGTAAATAACAAATCTGAATATCTTAACGAAACAATACAAGAAAGCTGTCTCAAACTAGTCTTATTTTTATTAGAAAAGTTAAAGAAAACCAAACAGTTGACAAAATGCGAAAACTGTACCATCAAAACTGGTTTACACGATGCATTACGATTGTCACTATCCGTAAAACATTTCGTTACAATATCAACTAATAAAAATATGGATTTAAATAATAACTTATTGACATACTTCACTATAGTCGAACAACAATATTTGATACTCGAGTCATTGCAAGCTTTGACATGTCCAAACCACGAACGATGCTTTAGAAAACTGCAAATCGACGTTCACAATATAGCTGTCATGCTAAACAAATATAAGTATTATGAATACTCAATCAAGTTATTTGAAATATACCTAAAATATGAATTGAAAAACATAAAAAATGATGCTGAAATGAGAAATATAAGCCGTGCTTTATATAATAAGAGTATATGTGAATTAGATGCAAAGTTATATAAGAAATCTTTGTTAAACGCATACTTGAGTTTGGTTTTCTCGTTGCCGGAAGGATTGAAATCTGAGAAACATATGAGTCTTGTGATTGATGTTAAATCTAAAGCGTTGAAAAGAGATGAGAATCCTGATGAAAGTAACGAGTTGCAATCGCTATCGGTATTGCATGCTTGCGACTTGCTATACAATGATGAAGTTTATGGAAATTTGAAACTGTTTTTGAAAAATATCAAATTCAGGTAAACTATTTATTCTTGCTTTTAAACGACTTCCAAAAAAAGAGGAGGTTCTTAATTCGGTGCGTATTTTTTAGTTTAAAAGTATGCGGTCGTGTTAATGTGATGATCTCCGTTGTCTTACAAACGGGTGGTCCTAATTGTATTGGGTGGTCTCTGATCTGGTCTGGTGGGAGGCTTCGGGCGAGGCTAGTTGCCACCTTACGGGCTAAACTGCGCCGTCAATTCTGACGGAATTTGATTTAGGGTATGTTCCGATATACACTGCGAGCACTGTTAGGTGTGACGTCAATTTAGTATACTGCGAAGCCGTTCCTTTATAGTTAGCTATACTGGTTACTGTTTAAAACGGAACGCAGTCAGCACTGAGAGCACCTTACCTCGAAAACGCCAGTGCTCACAGTATAAAAATGGCGACGATTTATGTCGTCATATATTTCCCTAGGATACTGCGGCAGTATACTGTCAGTCCATAACGGAAAGAATTTCTCTCCAGTAAGTGCACTGAATAATGCTCGCAGTGTATATCGGAACATACCCTTAATTAATGACAAATATTTGTCATTCTTTGTTGTGATTTAGAAAAAATGTCGGTCGATAGATTATTTGATGAAATTTAATTTAAATTAAACTTGTATCATAATGGAAAAAAATGCTTATTGTATTACTATAAAATGATTAATAGGTGTCCTAATTTGTTACAGCTCACTCCTGAAACACGAGTTCTCTATGTATGTGAAGCTGTGGGCATCTATTGTACCTATTTCAGGCGTTTGGAGAAGCCTGTTTGATTTAACGGAGAACAAGTATAGATGGGTCAGAGGTAATAGTTTCAAATCTTTTTTCTGTGTAGGAACCTATTAGGGGTTAGGGTTTAATATAACTGCCATACCCCTAACAAATTAGCCTGTTTCATCACTTACTATCAGGTGAGATTGCAGTCAAAGGCTACCTTGCAGTGGATATAAACAAATCAAGGAATATAAGTATTTTGAAGTTTTTAATGTGAAATTCAAGACATGGAAATACTATAAGTACACAATATTTGTATAACTTTTAAAGATTTTCATAATCCAAGCGGACGAAGTCACAGGTCTAATTTTGCAGTGTATGTTACGACACTAGTTTTTTTACTTTCGAGTAGTAATAAATTTCACGTCTAATTTTTTTATTAAGTTTTAATTTCAAATTTTACTACAAAGGTTCTAATTTTAATTATTCCAGTTTATTTACAAAGTATAGATAAATGTTTTCTGTACAAAATTTGTTAACATAAAACAACCAAGTTTGGCAATATAGTAAGTAAGTATTACGGTAACTCGAAGAAATTTGTACGTCAGGGTTAGCTGACTGAATATGCGGTTCTAATTTTAAGTGAGTATCTTGTATGATCCCATATTCTCACAAATAAATAAATTTCAATTTCAATTTATTTTTAGCTGAAGATAAAAAAACATTATTATGGTCGCTGTACGAAGTGGTGCTGGAAACACCCACTATCGTGAGAAACATTCACGACGATTGCTACAAAACCATCGTCAATGAACTGGTGGCTAACTTCCAGAATACATCAGTAAGTACTGTCCCACCCGGTGGCCAAAATTGAAACAATTTTTTTTACCTGTTACAAGTAGTAGTGTTTTTATTTTACTTTTCTTAAATACTAGCGACGGTGCCACCCGGTCAGATAAGTTTGTGCTTAATGCTATTTATTAGCTTAAGGTAATCACCCAATGTCGTGAGAAACACCCACAGTCGTGAGAAAGGTTCACGACTGCAAAACTATTGAGCTGATGGCCTTGAAAGCCTTGAAAGCGTAGCAGAAAGACAGACACACTTCAACATTATCATATTAACATTATAAATGCGAAAGTGTTTATTTGTCCTTCAATCACGCCGCAACGGATCGACGTGACTTTTTGCATGGGTATAGTTGAGGACATAGCTGCTACTTTTTATCTCGGAAAATGAAAGAGTTAAAGATAAAAAACTTATTCCACGTGGACGGAGTCGCGGACTTCAGCTATTTTATAATATTAGTATGGATATTTGTTTTCCAGGAAATGTCAACCCGAGAGAAGTTAGTATGTGGCACCATATTGCTTCTGAAGTCTGAGTATGACATGGCGGAAGCCAGCCTGGAGCACGGATGGAAGGTTACGGAGCATGTAAGTCACTTATTAGTTTAGTAGTATGTAAGTCATTTATTAGTTTAGTAGTATGCAAGTCACTTATTAGTTTTGCAGTATGCAAGTCATTTATTTGTTTAATTGTATGTAAGTCATTTATTAGTTTAGTAGTACATAATCCATTTATTAGTATAGTAGTATGTAAGTCAATTATTAGTTTTGTAGTATGTAAGTCATTTATAAATTATTGTCAGTCAGTTTTACCAGTTTAATTGGATGTATGACATTAATTTAGTCACATATCCGACATAAGTAGGTACATAGTGTGTTTGACATGTCATTATATTTGTTTGCAGAAAAAAAATCAAATTTCTTTTTTCTTATGAATGCGAGATCTTCATAAGAATCTTCATAAGAGAAAAGAAAAAAGAATTTTTGATATTTTCTCATGAATTAAGATCTTTCTGATTTCCATAGACAACAGACCCGGATAAGGATGAAACGGTTAGAACTATGCAACAGGAGTACAACGCCATAGGCTCAGCAGTACAAGCTGTGGAGATATTCAACGATGCTGTGCCATCGTTCGAATCCGGTGAGTTAAAAGGAAGACTCTCTCTCTCTCTCTCTCTCTCTCTCTCTCTCTCTCTCTCTCTTTCTCTCTCTCTCTGCACACATTCTACATTCTTAAATCCATACTAATATTATAAATGCGAAAGTGTCTGCTACGCTTTCACGACCCATCTGTTCAACCGATTTTGATGAAATTTGGTACAGGAATAGTTTGTATCCCGGGGTAGGACATAGGCTATACTTCTTATCCTGGATAATTAAAGAGTTCCCGCGAAGTCGCTGTTATCATCTAGTATTCAATGAATGTGAAAGTCTCAGTATATAACTATATTACAGTATAATACTAGTATTTGAAATAATAATTTATACTGGAAATATTATTTTCACACATTTCACTGACTGAGCAAAACATACTTTTCTTCACTGGTTATAGGCTACAAAGTGCGGTTAACATACAAGTTTTTAACCTTGGCATTTTAATTTTAATATTGGCATTTCCAAAAAATAATGTAATAAAAATAATATATAAGTGGCCGTGTCATTTATAACATCGCCAATATCGAGATCTCGGTATTAGACATTTCAATACCGGTATGGAAAACTGATGAAAAAAGTCCAGGATCCAGCCCTACCCCTTATAGGTTAACCCACTACCATCTTAGACTGCATAATCACTTACCATCAGGTGAGATCGCAGTCAAGAGCTACTTGTAGTGGAATAAATTTAAAAAAAAACCGGCCAAGTGCGAGTCGGACTCGCGCACCGAGGGTTCCGTACTCAAGAAGTAGGTACTGAAGCAAAACAATCAGGCAAAAACCAATATGTTTATTTGACGACGAGTACTTAGAAGAACTTGCGTTTAACCCAATCTTTGACGGTAATAATTACCTTTGTTAATGAACCGAACCGCAAAACTAACTTTGTTTGTAGAGGTTTACTGTTAATATCAAAAAAACTATGCTAGTTAGAGCATTGGCTATAGTTTTCCTGTAAAATATACATAAATTCCTATTGACCATAATTATTTCAGATTTTTCGATTGGTAAACTCCGGAGATAAGGGGGGGGGGGGGGGGGAACGGTATTTTTTTAGACTTTTTCCCCGATAAATTAAAAACTATCATGACTAAAAATAATTAAAAATCTGTTTTAGAATGTACAAAGTAAACCCTTTCATATGATACGCCACACAGTACAGTTATCTCACTTTTAAATATCAACCCTCCGATTTTCCCCCCTTTTTAAATAAGAACAAAAATAATTTCCAATTTTTTTTTAATTCCAGTGTCTTTGGGCCAATAATATACACAACTATTCCAAATTTCATGTCGATAGCTTCGGTAGTTACTGAAATAATCGAGTGTGACGGACGGACAGACGGACAGACGGACAGACAGACGGAGAAAGTCGCACCATAAGGGTTCCATTTTACCATTTTGGTACGGAACTCTAAAAATGCCTCCGCCATTCATTGCGCTGAATGAGTATTTTTTTTAAAGCGGAATTTTCAAAATCAAAGTTATTTTTCTCAAATTGAATTGTATTTTCATGTAGGCATGCTCCCGAGCACGACTTTGACACACACAACACAGATCCTGCGTGTGTCTGTGCAGCAGTTATTGCATTTGCACATGTTCGCACACGGATTACAACTCTCATACATTGGGTGCTGTATTGCTGAGATCGCTGGGGACAAGTAAGTTATTGAAAATCTTTTTGAAGTGAATGAATGAAATTTATTTCTATTTTATTTTATTTATATTATACTAGCTGATGCCCGCCGCGACTTCGTCCGCGTGGTTTAAGTTTTTTTAGATTCCCGCGGGAACTCCTTAACTTTCCGGGATAAAAAGTACCCTATGTCACTCTCCAAGTCCTCTACTATACCCATGCCAAAAATCACGTAGATCCGTTGCTACGTTGCGGCGTGATTGAAGGACAAATCAACAAACCAAAAAACACACTTCGCATTTATGATATTAGTATAGATTTATAATATTTTATTTAGTGAAACATCTTTAGAAATTAGAATCGTTGTGATATGAAAACTCTTATGAAACGGAAAAGCGACACTAAAAGAGAAAAACATATTCATAATAGGATTGCACCTCAGAGAGAATGAGATAGAATACATTTTTAATTATTTCATTCTCTCGTAGGCTACTATTCTGAATTTTCACTTCTGTGAATACACAAACACTTTTTTTTATTCACACAAATTTTTTTTTTAGGGTGCCGTAATTAAGAACCCAAAAGGACACTCAATACTTAGTTAATTTCATACCACCCTCTTTTGAGTGCAGTGAGTCTTAACGAGACGACTCGACAGTTATTTCTGTATAGGGATACTTTGTATCCCGGGGAAGACATAGGCTACTTTTTATCCCGGAAAATTCAAATACGGGCATTAGTCTAGTCCGTAGTTCTGTCTGTTACGCTTTAAGCCTATGGTTCAACCGATTGAGTTGAGTACAGAGATGGGTTATATCCCGGGAAAAAAGGCTATTGATCCCGCGGGAATAACAAAAAACTAAATTCACGCAGACGAAGTCGCGTGTATCAAGTAAATAATAATAAGAAAAGTTACTTTTCCAGGGAATCCTACATCGTTCACGCAAGCGCACTAATCTATCGCGCACAGACAAACAAACAAATGGAATGTATAATAAGACGGGCTATGAAGTACGCGGGCGACTTTATACGAAACGGACAAAACCTGGAGGCGGCGCTATGCTTGATATGCGATGTTGCGGTAAGTTTTTAGGGTTCCGTACCTCAAAAGGTAAAAACGGAACCCTTATAGGATCACTTTGTTGTCCGTCCGTCTGTGTGTCAAGACCATTTTTACCCGACTGCGGAACGCACCGGGTTATTCTCAGGAACGCATGGAGGTATCAAGCTGAAATTCATATCAAATACTCAGGTTTACTGTCCCTTGGAGCTGTGAAAAAATCAAACTTCTAAGCCAACGCAATCAAAAGATACAGCCGTTTATGCTGCAAATTTTCGACACTCACAAGGGAATCAAAACCTATAGGGTACTTCCCGTGAACTCAGAATCTTGAAATTTGGTACGAAGCAACGGCTTATAGCTCAGAGAAAGGATAAATTGCGAAATCTTGATTGAGTCTTTTGCGCCTAGGTTGGTAACACTAACTCGTCATGGTTGAAGCCTCTTAAACCAGACTAGAACAGAGAAAATTCTAAACTTCGAATATTTTTTAAAAGTAAAGAATACCTACTGGGTGACATTTTACGTCGGGAAAAATTTATATCATATTAGACTAGATGATGCCCGCGACTTCGTCCACGTGAATTAAGTTTTTTGATTCCCGCTGGAACTTATTAATTTTTTGGGATTAAAAATAACCTATGTCCTTCCCCGGGATGTTACCTACCTCTGTATTAAGTTTCATCAAAATCGATTGCAAAGATGGGCCGTACACACTTTCACATTTGTAATATTAGTATGGATTAGGTAAGTGGAATAAAATGTATATACGGTTTTATTTGTTTAATACCTTTGGTTTTACTATAGTCCGTCATATCTATAAAACTACAAAACCCACATCATACTACTACCGCCACGGTGAATGTACGCAACAGCTGACTGCGGTCGAGTCAACGAACTCGCGCGTGCGGCCTCTGACAAAGCCGTTTAGGGTGACAATGATTTACAATAATTTTGATAATTTTTTTTTTGAATTCCTATTTTAATGTAATAATATGAAAAAAAAACTCTGAATGAGTGGTATTTATTAATAGATTAAAAATATTAAAAAGTACAACAAACTAAGGTTACAATGCCATTCCATTTACCTATCACCATTTCGAGACGGCAAAAAAACCACCCTAGATTTTTTACTAGATGATGCCTGCGACTTCGTCCGCGTGGATTAGGTTTTTATTCCCGTGAGAACTCCTTAATTTTACGGGATAAAGCCTGTATCCTTCCCCGGGATACAACCTATCCCTGTACCAAATTTCATCAAAATAGGTTGAACGGATGGGCTGTGAAAGCGTAGCAGACAGACACACTTTTGTATTTATAATATTAGCATTATATAAACCAATTTTTTTTAAATTACAGATGTACTACATAAAAAGTGGTTCAGTATGTTTGGCGAGTAGGTTGGTTCAGTTAGTGCAAGCGAAACTCCTCTCCGAGTATGAAAAACAAGCCGAAGTCAACTGTGAGTATCACCACCAGCAATCCATTGCCTGTCCACTACTTCAAATTCAAATTCAAATGTCTTTTATTTAAATAAACTTTTACAAGTACGTTTGAATCGTATTGAAACTACCACTGGTTCGGAATTCCATTCCTACCGAGAAGAACCAGCAAGAAACTCGGTGGGTGCTCTTTTTAAATAATTAATTTACAATTATTATATCAATGTGTACATAAGTAACCGCTGTCCTTAGCATTACTGGGGCCAAACTGCCAACGCTTAGCTTTAAAGAGAGATTTATTTTCCCAAAACAAACCAAACGTTCACTTACATGAGAAAAATTACAAAAAACTATCAACAACCTAAATTTACATAGACGGGCCCTGTCAATAATATGGACTTATTTTACTAACGCCATCTAGTCTGAAAAGCGGGACAGCGCTATATGGCAGCGTCAGCGTCAGCGGCAGGTCGGACGCCCAATTTTTTTTTCCATGAAAGGGCCTATCTAGTACCCACATATATATCGATGTAGCAGACAGACATATCACACACTTTTGCATTTATAATATTAGTATGAATTTTAAATATAATGGTTTTTCCCATTTTGTCACCAGTGGAACTGAGCGTCGGTCGTCTGCTGGAGGCTCAGGCGATGGTCTGCCCCGGCTCAGGCCTGAGCACGCTAAGCGCGGTCAATGCTCTGCCGAGACACTATCTCGCTGTGCGGAACACCGGTGAGTTAAAACAAAAAAACACAGATTTTGCAGTCCCCGCAAGAATAGGAGCATTGAAAATGAATACAAATATTTACGAAAAAGCACTTCTCGTCTGCGTCCGCATCTTTTAACACCATTACCATGACGATCGGTCAATAATCATAGAAGCTACATCACTTTTTATTATAAGAAACTAAATCTTATGGGACCACCTACAGGTCACAATTATTAACCGATTTTCAAAATTTGTAGCTAAACTAATAACCTAGGATTCTCTCCGATCGCACATAAACTCGACATTATAACATTTTATAAATTCCTTAACTCTTTGGTACTGTTCCCATCTCGATCCTCCCAAAATCCTCGGAGCTATGGCTAAAAATACGTCTCAGGCGATTTGCTTCTGATAACCATTTTCTATGGATAAAAATTTGATTTGTTTTTCTCCAGCGACCCGTTGGACGGTCCGTCGCGCGACCTCTCTCTACATCAAGAGCTGTATAACTTCGCACGGGTGTCGCAGCGTGCGACTGTCGCGTCGCCTCGCGCTGTGGCGTCGCGCGACATGCGCCGCGGCGGCCACGCTACCCCCCGCCACAGCGGCCGCCAGAGCGACTGTATACGGAGACATCATTAACACGCACGATACTGACGCGCAGGTGAGTGAGGCGGAGTGAGGATATCCCTCGCGACAGCGGCCGCCAGAGCGACTGTATACGGAGACATCATTAACACGCACGATACTGACGCGCAGGTGAGTGAGGCGGAGCGAGGATATCCCTCGCGACAGCGGCCGCCAGAGCGACTGTATACGGAGACATCATTAACACGCACGATACTGACGCGCAGGTGAGTGAGGCGGAGCGAGGATATCCCTCGCGACAGCGGCCGCCAGAGCGACTGTATACGGAGACATCATTAACACGCACGATACTGACGCGCAGGTGAGTGAGGCGGAGCGAGGATATCCCTCGCGACAGCGGCCGCCAGAGCGACTGTATACGGAGACATCATTAACACGCACGATACTGACGCGCAGGCGAGTGAGGCGGAGCGAGGATATCCCTCGCGACAGCGGCCGCCAGAGCGACTGTATACGGAGATATTATTAATACGCACGATAATGACGCGTAGGGAGATAATAGCACATTACTACCCAGGCAGGAAACAAAGCAATTATGGCCCGACTCGAACCCGGGATCTCGTCGGCCGCAGTCGAATATGCTAACCACTAAAGCTAGACCAACGAGGCAGTTTATGTAAATACTCGTGGTAGCTAATATTTGTGTAACAGTGACATTTCACTACTTAGTATTTGTAGCTGTGACGATAAATACGCCTCACCTCTAGCCATTGATATATTTGTATGTACTAGATGGGCCCATTTCATAGAAAAGAGTTGGGCGCCCGACTTGTGGTGTATGCGCTGTATAAGTCTGTCCTTGTCCCCGCCATAGCGCTGTCCCGCTTTTCAGACTAGATGGCGTTAGTAAAATAAGTCCACATTCTTTGTTTGACAGGGTCTATGTAATTTGAGGTCGTTAACTCTAGCCTAAGACGCTTTCTAGTCCTATTATCATGAAGATAGCAGCTGCTGTTTTCTTTGATATTAATGTTTTCCCTTACAAAATTGTATTATTGTAATTGCAAAGGTAACATGTTTTTTTTGTTACAGGTAAAAATTGCCCACCATCTAAAATATATCCTGAAGTTAGATGATGTTACTGAAGCAGAAGAAATGGTAAAAACTGAAACTACAAAACAAAAGGAAGAACAATTCGTTCCGAAAACAGAAAATGTCGAAATAATGTTGGACAGTATGTTTCAAAGAACCCAAATCACCAACGAAGAATCACTAATTTGCTCAATCCCAGCATTTAAACTCCCAGATTTCTTGCATCATGCGAATACATGCGAATGCTATGCATGCGTGTCGCCCGCATGCATAATTATCGCATGCCAAATTAGCTATTTGGAAGCATCTACCTATTTCCGTGCGAAAGAAACCGAAATTGCGAAAAATTATTTCGACGGAGCGTTAAAAACTTTCGGCCACGCTGAAGAGAAGTTGAATAATATCTACAATAAATACAAAATTAAAAAATTCAGTGATTTAGTCATTGATACAACTAAAAAACTAATTGAAGATGAATACAAAACTGTACAATTGGAATTTTTAATTGAATTGTCACTTTTCGAACTATCTCTTAATGAATTCGCGAAATGTGATGATCACGTCGTTTCTATGCATGAGATTTTGTCTGAATTCAAAAATGTTGATCCGTATTTAAAAAGCGATGTGTTGAATTTAATGATAGCTTCTGCGAATTTGAGAAAAACTAAAATCACCCAAGAAACCGGCCTAGAAATTGATATGGAAGAATTAAAATTGAGTCCAGATAAGCTAAAGACTCCGGAAACCAAAATGAAAATGCCCATAGTATTCAATACAGTCAAAGTCGTTAAAAACGAGGAACTACCCAACCTTGCAAAAGGCATAAGATTTAAATTGGATTTCGACGCAGCCGCTGAAATAGAAAACACGGAAACGCATGAAAGGAAAACGGATAACAAACCTAAACCGTCAATATTCAAAATACCCGTACCGGTAACGTCAAAACCGGTATTAGAAAATTTGACGCCACGACCAAGCCGTCTGAAACCCAAAATACTTATAACTCAAAAATCACTTGATACTGAAGTTAGTACCCCAAAAGCCGATAATAATTTGGAATTTTTCACCCCCTGCCAATCCACACCAGCCGAATTTTTCACCCCAATGTCAACAATAAAAACTTACTCCAAAAAACGCAATTTAGTAGCGAAGAATCTGGAACACGAGTTTTTAACACCGAAAGGCAAAGTGGAGTCAAAAAAAGAAGTAACTAATTCAGTTTCCAAACCTGTCAAAGACTTCACACCATATAAAGATGACTTGAAACCTAAAGATGATTTAAGACCTGTCAAAGATGACATTAGACCTGTCAAAGATGATTTAAGACCCAAAAGCACACCTGATATGGAAGATTCTAGATTAAAAAATGAAGGTTCAGGAAGACGGACGCGGTCTAGAGTGGAAAGTGGATCAATAAAAGGCCTATCTGATAAAAGGTCGCTCAAACGGGCTACAAGTCCCGGGAAATTGGTTGAAGAAAATAAACCTGTTCCTCGTCCTAGAAGGATTAAAAAGAATGGGTTTGAGTAGTCACAGAATATGCAGGTTTTCTTATATATTTTGATAACGAATATTTTGTAATAAGATGAATTCTCAATATAAATTATCTTAAATCATGTTGTTTTTCTTATTTTTTTAGGTTAGTAAAGAAAGTTAATAATTGTCCTACTTATCATAAAATGAATACGCAATATGTTAACCCACGATAAAATTGGATCAAATTTTTATGCAAGTATTTTTTTTAAATTATTCTATGGCTGGTACGGTATATCTTTTTATAGTATAGCCTCAAGTCTCAACCATATAGTTACGATACTTCTTACCAAAGTAAATAAAAAAAACCGGCCAAGTGCGAGTCGGACTCGCGCACCGAGGGTTCCGTACTCAAGAAGTAGGTATAGTTCATTAACCTTTGTTAATGAACCGCAAAACTAACTTTGTTTGTAGAGGTTTACTGTTAATATCAAAAAATTACGTTCGTTGTATGGGAGCCCCCCTTTAATATTTACTTATTATTTATTTTGAAAGGTAATATACAAGTTAATATTCTGTGAAAATTTGAACCGTCTACCTGTTACCGTTTTTAATATTGAGCAAAAAAATACGAAAAAAACACGTTTATTGTATGGGGACCCCCCTTAATATATATTTTTTTTTAATTTTTAGTATTTGTTGTTATAGCGGCAACGGAAATACATCATTTGTGAAAATTTCAGCTTTCTAGCTATCACGGTCTATGAGAAACAGCCTGGAGACAGACAGACAGACAGACAGCGGAGTCTTAGTAATAGGGTCCCGTTTTTACCCTTTGGGTACGGAACCCTAAAAAACTATGCCTAGCTTTGAACTTTGCTCCTAACCTATGCACTACTTGTGTGACCTATGGTAGGAAACTGCATAATGACAATAATATAGTGAAAAAAAGAGTGCAATTCACACACGGCAGAAGTGAAACTTTAGAAAAGTAGTCTACGATAGAATGATATAAATATAACTTGTATTCTATCTCATTCTCTCGCAGGCTAAATCCTATTATGAATATGTTAGTCTATTTTTGTTTCATCGAATTTTCAAATCACAACGATTCTATAGAAGTTTCACTTCAAAAAAAGTACCTATTGAAAACTACCAGTTTCTTACGTCACGTCCCTGTCACCCGTTGCTCTGTCTTTTAGACACCTCCGTCGAACGACTGGTAAGAACGTACCCCACTACTAAAATATAACATGAACACATCTATCTTAGACTGCAAAGTATCAATACGTCTGCTTTCATGACACAGATATAGGTTGCGTCACAGGGAAGGTTTACCTGGCGAGGCTTCGGCCGTGGCTAGTTACCACCCTACCCGGTGCCGCCATGCGATTTAGCGTTCCGAACAGGTTAGCCCGCTTCCATCTTAGACTGGATGACTTTTCCATCATCACTTACCATCAGGTGAGATTGCAGACAAGGCCTCACTTGTAGTGAAAAATAGGCTAAGCTATACCTACTTTTTAACCTGGAAAATCGTTCCCGTGGAAGTAAAAAACCTTAATCCACGGCCCACGCGGAAGTTTATTAATCGGATAATGATGCGGGCATCATGGTGGAAAATAAAAATGAAAGAATCTACAGTTTATGATTGTTTTATTTTAAATAGAACATGATTAGTTACATTTTAATTAATAATACTAGATTTTTACACAGAATTGTGTAAAACAAATAATTAAGTTACACAAAGTACATGAACATTATATGCATTTATAAACAAAAGTGCAGATCACTCGTAGACTGGCCATACACAGACTGCTCGAGCAGTTAGCCAGTGATCAAAATTCACGAACCGCTCTTGCAGTCATAGTCAACAGCTTCAATGCATTGATATTTGCTGCCAACCGCCCGAAGCTGTCGCAACTGCTCGAGCGGTTCCATGTATGTGCTGCTGCGACTGCATAGTGAGCTAGTAAAGCTCACTATGCAGTCGCAGCTTGAAGCAGTCCATTCAAGCTGTCCGTGTATCACCGGTCTTACAGACTTAAAATTAGTGTCTAACCATATAGGTGTAGGCTTTGCATGTGTCATCTGTAGATAGGTTACTTACAAGAAAAAGCAGAAAAGTTATTTATATATTATACTAGCTGATGCCCGCGACTCCGTCCGCGTGGAGGTATGAAAAATAGATAGTAGCTGATTCTCAGACCTACTGAATACGCATATTAAATTTCGTAAAAATCGGTCAAGCCGTTTCGGAGGAGTATGGGAACGAAAATTGTGACACGAGAATTTTATATATAAGATAAAAAAATACAAGATTATTTTATATGTCGTATACAGGGTTAATATATAACAGTAGTTTGCGATACAAGAGCGGTAAGTAGTTTGTTTAGGGCAGGTGACTATTGTCTAGCCCTAAGATATGCGTGTGTTGACTGGCCAAGTGGAATGCTGACTTGTACTGTGATTGTTTGTGTGTCGTATTAAATGGTGTTAATACGACTGTAATGGTGTTAATAATTATAAAACGTTGGTATAAAGAATTTATATTGTGTGGTTGTACGGAACCCTTTGTTCTGTACCACCACACAATATAAATTCGTTTAATAAATAACAAGAAAGATAACAACACGTAATCAGCTGTGAAATAAATGGCTTACATATGGCGCTAAACTGGTAGCGCCTGACCAAGAATTCAATACCCTATTGATTACGAAACCATAATTAACGATTTTCGGATTATTTCCTATACTTGTGCTGTGAGAGCTTGCTTCTTGCCGAATTTCATGATTCTAGGTCAGCGGAAAGTACCCTAGAGGTTGATTTATCGGCGAGTGTTAAAATATGTAAAACTAGATGATGCCCGCGACTTCGTCAGCGTGGATTAAGGTTTTTTGATTTCCTCTGGAACTCTTCAATTTTCCGTGATAAAAAGTAGCTTATGTCCTTCCCCGGGTATCAAACTAACCCTATACCAAATTTTATCAAAATTGGTTGAAGAGATAATCTTTTTTGATTCCCGCGGGAACTCTTGAAATTTCCAGGATAAAAAGTAGCCTATGTCCTTCCCCGGGTATCAAACCAACCATGTACCAAATTTTATCAAAATCGGTTGAACAGATGGGCCGTGAAAGCGTAGCAGACAGACAGACAGACACACTTTCGCATTTATAATATTAGTATGGATATGCGGCATTAAGGGCCGTATCTTTTGATTGCGATGACTCTTGAAGTACGAACCCTAAAAACAACGCCTGAGTTTGACACGTTTTTTTAATACATTTAGAAAACTTAAATTTATTAGTACAAACTTATATCACAAACTACTAAAATCCGGTATATTAATTGCTATAATAGGTACACAGATTTCATTTGAAGTGGTTTTGCCTTAATTAAATTGCTAAAAATATTCTATTTCACATAGAAAACTCTTCTATAAACTAAAATGATATAAAATTGTATATCTAACATAAATAAGCACATGGAGATTGCGTGTTATTTGTCACCGTAAGATTGTAATCTTTCTAGCGAGATTGTAAACTGTCGAAAGATTACAATTTAACTCATTATTTTTCGGTAGATTGTAATTTGTTTGGTATATTAACCCGATAGAACCTAAGGCACTACCTGATTATTTATGTCGAACCCTAACCTAACCTACAAGAAAGAGACAAGAAAACGTAAATACAATGAATATTTCAAAAATTGACACTCACAACATTGAACGGTTCACAATCTGTCGACAGTTTACAATCTATCGAGATAAAAAGCGTCAGATTGCAATCTGACAGTTTTTGAAATTATACAGTGACGTATATATTATTTACACGAACACAATACGTAAGGTTATTTTCTACATAATATTGTATTAAGTTATATTATTATTTAGAGTATATTTTGATGTACTTTTAATTATTATTACTAAAGAACTAACCGATGCTAAGTGTGTGTTGCACCTTCAACGTCACAAACCTTCACGCAAGTGTCAACAACAATTGTACAAAGTGTCAACTTGATCAGTCAAACGAATCGGTATCGGATGAACGAACACACAATTTTTTATATCACTACTAAGACTAACTGATTAATATAACTTATACACTTATATTTTTTTTATTCTCTTATTATACAAAGCAACTGATTACCGAACTTGGCCTCAGCGCGAGTCATCACGCATGACGCGTCTCTTACCCGTTGTCTTAGTCCGCGTGGCGTGGTTTTTTCTAGTTCTAGGGTAATACAGACTTTTGATTATTTTCGGCCTTAAATAATTATATTTATTGCAATACATATAATTTATATATTATTTAGAAAATATAAATACGCACTCACTTTGTAAAGTCAAAAACACCTCGACATTCGGACATTTTGAAACCGCACTGACACATTTAAAAAAAATACCACTAGTAAGTGTTACTAGTGTTTAAAAAAAAATGAAAATTTACGAAATCTAATATAAAACCCACTGATTCAACTGAAGAAAATTGATCTGTGTTGGAAGTTGCAGATTTTTGAGCGGTGTCTGAAAAATAAAATTAAAGTTATAAATAAATAAATAAAAAAACGAGTACAAGTGCGCTTTAGACCACACGACTGAAGTAAAACTTAGTAACTGGCTATGAGAGAAAGAAAATGTGTGCTCGCACCTCTCTCTCTTGCCCCTACAGTAATATATGAAACGTAACTCTCTCTCTTTCTATCTTCACTAACTTATATCTCCCTCTCATCTTCCGTTCGCCTCGCCCGATCACACTTTTCGAAACGCTCTCGTCACGCATTCACCAGCTTACTCCCAAGTCAAGCGTGCGTAAAGAAGTTTAACTTCAATATAATATTAGTATAGAAGTATGTGCTCACCAGTAGGGTGTGAAGCGAGGGTGTTAGGGTGGTCGCACACCTTAGCGATGCGCGGCCCCCGCGGCGAGGTCCACACAGAGGACCGCCGCGGGGGCGGCGCGCCCTCAGCTTCGTCTGTGGCGCCCGCCTCGGCGGCGACGTTCGCGACGCGTCTGGAACACAAAACATTACATGACATCCGGTTTGAAGGACCAGAAACGATGATAGATGACTAAGATAGGCCTAACGATTTTATTAATGAATAGAAATTATAATTATAAGTTAATTCTAATTAACTCGTTTTTCGTGTGTGAATCACTGTGTATTCCGTGATGACATCCCATTTGTGTAGATTGCTTATTAAAGTTTAATATTATATGGGTACAGTGTAGGCTTTTAATAAAACCTCAATAAAGTTCATCCATTCATATACATAGGCTGCCAAAAGAAGCTAAGAAAATTAAGATTATACATGTATATTTTTGCACACTGCCACTGGTAGTTAATTGTGGACAGGAGTATTTCTATAAAAACAATTTGACAAAATAAAAATTATTATCATTATCATTACCAAAAACTAAGGCTTTGCCGTAGTCCGGTAATAAAAACAGTGTGATAGAAGCAAGCGTTACTTTGCGGAAGTCCATGATAATGAAACAAGTAGAACTTCAATTTGCTATAAACCACCACAGTAAGTAAATCTATGTGGTACAGTATGTATCTCGCGATATTCACCACACCTCACAAATCGTCCAAATTATTCTCAACGTATGTTTCACTCAGACACCGGAGCATCTTCAGGAGAGTTGACTCGATAATGCTCGATTGTAAAGCAAATTGAAGTTCTAATATTTTAATTATAAAAAAATCCTCCATAAAGTGCTCACCGTCCCCTGATCGCCCTCGGCCCAGCGCTCGTAGGCTCGCTCGCGTTTGAGCCATTCCTGATACTTGTACCACCATTCCTCCCACTTCACATAGTCGCCCAGAGTCAAACCTGAAAACAGACAAATAAACTTTTCTCTCATCGTTTCCTCTTGTGGCGATTAGATTGTAATTTATCTAGCGAGATTGTAAACTGTCGAAAGATTACAATTTAACTCATTATTTTTCGGTAGATTGTAATCTGTTAGGTATATTAACCCTAGAGAACCTAAGTGCCTTACCTGACTATTTATGTTGAACCCTAACCTAACCTACAAGAAAGAGACAAGAAAACGTAAATACAATGAATATTTTAAAAATTGACACTCAGAACGGTTCACAATCTGTCGGTTTTTGCAATTTTACGGTGACATAATATATACGACCTCCAAAGATGAACGGTCAGACCAGTGGTCCCTGAGCACAACACCAGCTCAGAGGATGATCATCCTATTGATACGGTCGAGCCATATCACCTGCTGCCCCTACACTCTCAATACTCAATTTATTAATGACATGTAGGACATACAGGTGTCTCTTATGTTACGTCATGTTTTCACTCTACCACCGGTTCGGAAAGGAGATTCTACTGAAAATGGAACAATCACGCTAGCAAAACTGTACAAGAATGTTCACCTCTCAAGTATCCCCGTTTCTTGTAGTAGTCGTATCTCACTCGCACATCGTCCCAGGAGGGTAGGCCTCCTGGAGCGACCGCTAGCAACTCCTCAGGGTAAGTGCCCACCGGGTCGGCGTCACCGCTGGAACAAATACATTATATTATTAGTTATCACTGTTAATGTATCATCGTTTTTGGTCCTTTGAACCTGAACAAACTGTCATAAATAAACAATAACCTAAACCTAATAAAGCTGCCAGAAAGTAATGTTAATATTAAAAATTATCATAAACTACGTAATACCCACAAATTCGTCAACGTGAATTGAGGTTATTTGGTTCCCTCAGGATTTCTTTAATGTAAATTTTGGTCTTTTTAATATTATAGGTATTATTAGCTGATATACGCGTTGCCCACGATTTTGTCCGCGTGGATTGAGGTTATTTTACTCCCACTCCGTACCAAATTTCACCCAGATCCGTTCAGCCGTTCTGATTGAGTAACAAACATCCATCCAAACTTTCGCATTTTTTCTATTAGTACTAGCTGATGCCCGCGACTTCGTCTGCGTGGTTTGAGGTTTTTTGGTCCCCGCTGGAACTCTTAATTTCAGCCAGATCCGTTCAGCCGTTGGGGCGTGATTGAGTAACAATCATCCATACATCCATCCAAACTTTCGCATTTATAATATTAGTAAGAAGTAAGATAAGATTAAGTATAGATTCTAACTCTAGTATACTGTACTTACGGGTACTCGTCGAGCGGCGCGTGCGCAGGCTCGCGCGGATCGACGGGCTCCTCGCGCTCTATGTGCACGTGCAGCTGGCTCTCGCGTCGCGTGATGCGCATGTTCTCCAGCCGAGCGCAGCGAGCCGCTGACCACTGCGCCATCTTGCCGAAACGCTCCGATAGCGTTAGTCTGCGAAGGAAAATATTAACATTAATAATATCTTCTTATGTATTAATAATAATAAATTGCTTGCTGTTTATTTTAGTATAAAAATAAATTACTGTTTAGTTCGCGTACCCCAGCGTCGGGGGCCGGGGCGAGAGACGCAAATATCGCCCGCGGACATAAATGTTAGCGGGCGATATTTGCGCATTCGGGGCTCACCTCTGCCTCTGCGGCTCCGAGCTGGCGTCAGTCTCAGAGTAGCTAACGCTGTCGTTCAAAGCGGCAGCCGATCATAGTCGTTTTTGGTCCTTCGAACCAGATCGTCGTCTCTCTATCGTATTTTTCGGGGGTCACCTCTGCGGCTGCGGCTCCGAGCTGGCGTCGATCTTAGAGTCGCTGTCGTTGATGTTCAAAACGGAGGTCAATCATAGTCGTTTTTGGTCCTTCGAACTGGATCGCGAGAATCGTCTCTCTATCGTTTCTTTCAGGGCTCACCTCTGTGGTTGCGGCTCCGAGCTAGCGTCGCTCTCAGAGTCGCTGTCGCTGTCGTTGAGCGCGGCGGCGATGGCTGCGGGCGAGACGCCGCGCTCGGGCCGCTCGGCGCGCGGCGGCCGTTCGCGGCGCCTCTCGCCCTCGCGCTTTATGTTCGCCGGCGGGATCGGCGCGGTTGGTCGCACTGCTAACTGAGAACGCTGCCACTCTAGCACCTGGGGAGGATTGCAACTTGCAAATTATTATTTCTGTCTGTATAAAACCTGCTGACACGTCAAAACATGTGTTTGCAAGCCTTAGTGAAACGCCTCCCTGTTTTAGCTAGTCTTGATTAGGCCACGCAAGGACTACCACTACTAAATATTGGTTTAAATAAGGGAGATGCCAAAGTCAGAAGTACACGCCGACTTTATATTCTTACTAGCTATTGCCCGCAGCTTCGCATACGTTAAGTTCGATTATTATGCAAATTTCAAACCATATTTACCCCTTTACCAATTGAATTTTCAAAAATCCTTTCTTAGCGGATGCCTATGCCATAATTATTATCTGTATGCCCGATCCGTCCAGTGGTTTGAGCTGTGCGTCGAGAGATCAGTCAGTCAGTCATCTTTTTTTTTATATATTTGTCGGGAGCGTATGGTATGCTCCCGAGACAATAGGAAGATCTTCCTCCGAGTCGGTGTCGTGCTCGAGGATCCCAGCTAGGCCAACTGTTGTAGGTTGAAAGTTCCATGTATAGTACAATTCCGAAAGTGTACTACAATACTTCGTTGTCGTGATTCAGGCGGCAGCATGTGATTGGCTACCGTGGCCGCGTCATTGAACGTCATCATGTAGGTAGGTGTGCCCCTAAATATTTAGACTAAAGGACAAATGGGGTCACACACTACATTAAACGCATACCTTTTCCTCACGGCTCCGCTTGCTGTTCTCTCTCGCCTTGAGCAGTTCGCGCGTGGGCTGAACTACGGCGCGCGCCGCGCCCCCCGCGCTCGGTGGCGGACGCTTCACGGCCGCGGCCTGGCTGGCCGGCGCTTGCGCACTGCAAAACCATACTTATTTCAACAACAACTTTATAAATCTATACTTCTATACTAATATTATAAATGCGAAAGTTTGGATGGCTGAACGGATCTGAATGAAATTTGGCACAGAGATAGATTATAGTCTGGAATAACACATATGCTTCTTTTTATCCCAGAAAATTAAAGAGTTTCCACAGGAACCGAAAAACCTCAACCCACGCGGACAAAGTCGCGGGTATTAGCTAGTACTTTATAATGTTAATGTAAAATACTAGCAGATGCCCGCGACTTCGTCCGCGTGAAATAAGTTTTCTAAATTCTCATGGGAACTCCCTAATTTTTCGGGTTAATAACATAGGACACTCACAAATAATGTGGCTTTCTATTGGAACCAGAATTTTCAAAATCGGTTCAGTAGATAGTAGATTACCCCCTACAACCTCACAAACTTTACCTCTTTATAATATTATAGTATAGATTTTCTTGATAGTTTGCATGCGTTAATTTTGACAATGCTGTGGTATACTTAGAATTGATGTACATATTAGTGAACGTGTTATACATGTTATAATTTGTGGGTTATCGATATAATATCTATGAAAATAAAATAAAAATAAACTTCCAGCATCTATGACAGGAAACTGTATCCAAAGTGGGTGCAGACAATTATTAACCTCTCTATTTAAGTTTCTGCTCCTCTTGAGTTCTCAGACTTGCCGTTGCATAAATTTAAAGACTAAAAATCAGTTAAATTTCCATAACACTATTTAAAAGGTTAGATTTTAGTGTGAGTTAAGAAGAGTCAACACCATCTACCGGCAATATAGCAAAGCTTTCTATCTCACAAATTACAGAAAAGTACTATACAAAATCATTTGGCAAGTCCTCGGCTTCGCCTCGTCCTTCCTATATTACTCAGTTATGAATTGCATTATTTCCGGCCTGGGTTGTAATATAATATTCTTATATTATCTACTTATGATTTGTGTGTAAAAGTGCAAATGCTGAGTTTCTTGCCGCTCTACTCAGTAGAAGTGCTTTGAAGCGCAGTGTCTCTTATGTTACGTCAAATTTTGATTCTACCACCAGTTCGGAAAGCAGGTTCTACTGAGAAGAACCTGGCAAGGTTAACAAACAGTAAATATACTCACGGCGGCGGCGGGGGCTTCGCGCCGGGCTTGGGCGGGGCCTTCTTGTTCTTAGCTGAGCACACGGAGCAAGACTCGTCCGAACAGGTGCTCGCTGAAGAGCCGGACGGTGACGACTGAGAACAACACAAACAATAATAAGCATATTAATCAATATCAATTTATTTGTTGAAATAGGTAAATATAATAGTATAAGTTGGCAATTTTTTTTTAGAAACTCTATTTCATGACTTCATAATATTTATAAGCACTTCAACAAGATGACGCTAGCAGGTTAGTCAGTACTAGGGTGAAATTTTTTGGCGTCTCGATTTTTATTTGTTATACTATGTAGGTTATCTTTGGTATTAACATGTCCATCATATCCATAAAACTACATAAACGCACGACATACTAACTACCGCCGCGGTGAATGTATGGGCGGAACTCGCGCGTGCGGCCTCTGACAAAGTCGTGTAAGATGACAATGATTTTCAATTTAAATGATTTCACTTTTTTTGTCGAATTACTGTTTTTCATATTTTAATATGAAAAAAATACTGTCATTTAGAGTATTTTTTTCGTATTAAAACTTATTGAAAGAATGAAAATATTAAAAAATAAAAAATATAACGATGCCATGGTCTTCTAATCTATTTACCTATCATCCACTTTTTTTTTTTCGAAAAAAATAAAACAGCTAGTAATTCTAACATTAGTTTTACGACATAAGACATAATATATTACCTTCCTCGGATCCGGCGGGCTGGGGGGTCGGACCCCCCTCGGCGGGAGCGGTGGGCGCGTCCGCCTCGGCCGCGGGCTGACGCTGCGCCTGCGCCGCGGACTGACGGCGCGCCGGGGACTGACTGCGCGGCGGGGGCTGACGGCGCGGCGGGGGCTGACAGCGCGACTGGAAGTGACATACACAATGATATAGCTACTGAATTATTACAGAATTCATCTAGGAACAATTACAAGAAAAACCATTTTTTTACATCCATCTCTGCATATTATATCCATATGTACTAATACTATAAATGCGAAAGTTTGGATGGATGTTTGTTACTCAATCACGCCAGAACGGCTGAATGGATCTGGATAAAATTTGGCACAGAGATAGATTATAGTCTGGTAGTATCACCAGTCCAGCTTTGATAGTTTTTATCTCGGAAACCTGAAGCTCTAGAAGATTTTTTCTCATACAATACTTGCTTGTGTTGATGTCAACTATTGATTAATACAGATTAAATGAGAGGCCATTTCGAAAAAAAATGGCGGGACTGTAGGTAAGCCACTCAATGTTTTGACTTCGTTGTTGCCTGGATCCACTAGTGGATCGAATAGCACTCTGTAGTTGATAAGTCTCTCACCGTATAGGGCTCCGGCGCGGGCTGCGCCTAGGGCTCCTCCGTGGGCTCCGGGAGCGCGACTTGCGCGGCGAGCGGCGCGGGGGAGGGGAGCGCGCCCCCAGCCCGAGGGGGGAGCGCGTTCGGCGCCCGATGGGGGAGCGAGAGCGTCTGATGGAACGGGACCTGTTTGGACCTAGAGGCGATCTGTGGACAAGAGAAATAGCATGTTTATATTTTGATTTAAAATATAAAATTACTATAATGATAAAAAGGACTAAACCACGAGTGAGTTAGTCCATATAGTGATAAGTGACAATGTAATAGGGATGATGACAACTCAATAAAATCAGCAACTCTTTATCAAACTTAAAAACGCACTTCTAGTATGGAAGTTGTATGAAATTCACAGTTGTGACGTCATCGAATTTCAAGACATTTTTTTCTTAAATCTATATTTTAAAATGGTTATCAAACTAAAAACTAACCGAGGATGTGAATTTTAGATGTTTTGGAAGACTCTCTATTTAATAATACATATTGATAAATATAGGCATCATCCCTATTGTAAGTGCTAAAAGAACACGTGAACAAAGTGTCTAAGTAAGTTTGTCAAGAAAGACTAAGATGTGTTGATGGACAATTTCTAAGTACATAAGTTATATTATAAGTTTACGGTTAAAATAAAACTACTCAATAGCCAATTAGTCAGGCTAGATCCTAGTTACATGAGTACTTCGCTGGTACCCAATAATAGGAATAAAATAGCCCAATGGTATCAAAAACCTCAATTTACATAGTGACGTCCATAGGCCCTGTCAAACAAAGAATGTGAACTTATTTTAATAACGCCATCTAGTTCGAAAAGCGGGACAGCGCTATGGCGGGGGCAAGGACAGGCTTATACAGATGAGGGGCACCCCTCACAAGTCGGATGCTCAACTTTTTTCTATGAAAGGGGCCCATTTAGTACCTACTTAAATATCGATGGATGGGATGGAAAGTCTTATGGAGAGATAACTGTATTTTTTAAATCTATCAATTTCGTTTAGAGATTGCACACAAAAATTGTTAGAGATCGTGTATATGTCACCGTAAGATTGCAAAAACAGTTAGATTGTAATCCAACTAGTGATATTGTAAACTGTTGACGGATTGTGAACCGTTCAATGTTCCGAGTGTCAATTTTTGAAATATTCATTGTATTTACGTTTTCTTGTCTCTTTCTTGTAGGTTAGGTTAGGGTTCGACATAAATAATTACGTAGTGCCACTTAGGTTTTATCGGGCTAATATATCTAACAGATTACAATCTACCGAAAAATTATGCGTTAAATTGTAATCTGTCGACAGTTTACAATATCGCTATCCAACGGCCTTTGCAATCTTACGGTGACACATATAAGCATAAATACTTAAGAAAATCGTTGCTAATGCCAATTTTTTACTTCAGTTCAGAGCTGTAATTTATGCAGTAGCATAGAGTAGTATAATGTCCTCCCGACCGAATTTCGGCCACGGCGGCCATTCTCTACAGAGCTTTAGCCATCCGCATCTGTGCGGGAGTTATTATAGCTCTCTATTCCCTTACTCTCATAGCCCGATGGGACGGAAAATCCTACAGAGAGACATCAGGCGCAGGACCGACGGCTTTACGTGCTCTCCAAGGCAAGGGGGTGTAAACACCACCAATAGTGTAGTATAAAGTGTACGGGAGTACAGATGGTACCTGGATCGCCTCAGCGGGGAGCGTCGCGGGGAAACCGACCCGGAACCATCCAGGTATAACTGCTTATAGCCCGTGTGGCGCCACCTACAAATCACGACTGGCTTTTACTCAACCGTACTTGTTTCTTACAAGCCGGCAACACTAAAAGTGCACTAAAAATATTTGACTATTGTATCCAATACAGGCATTTATTTTTTCTGAGTGCTTTATAATGTGCATAATGTACAATAATAATACAATATAATAATAATCTATACAATTGCAGTCTTCTGACATATAATAAAGTTTTTCTTGTATGATGACTTTTTCTCATTGAAAATGTCATAACTTGAGGAATATACAATTAAAAATTCATATAAACTTTTACGAGTAAAACTGTAGAATCATGCCAGTGGTTTGGAATGCCAAACTTGGTTGCTCATTTTAAGCTTGCCTGTTCAAGTTTATAAATAAAACAAGTAAAATATTTCTTAAAATTGAGTTCCCAAATTAATACAAAACAATAAGTTCACAATAATAGATTTTTTTAAATCCAAATACTTGGTACATGAATATGTGATAAAAATATTGCATACATTTTTTTGAAAATAATATGCTAAAGTTGCCAGTAGAAAACAAATAACATGGTTGATTATTGATTTAGAGGTAGCACCACAGGGCATAACATTAAGCCCCAACTTCAAGAAAAATTAACCCATGGAGCGACAAACATAAATTTTTGAGTTGCAGTTGCATAATTTCTGCTATATTCTGTTTCATATACTAAATCCATACAATTTATCATTATCATTTGTCCATCTGCTTTCACGGCAATTGATTTTGATGAAATTTGGTATGGAGATAGTTTGTATCCCGGGGAAGGACAAAGGCTACATTTTACCCTGGAAAATTAAAGAGTTCCCGTGGGAATCAAAAAATCTTAATCCACGCGAAGTCGCGGGCATCATCTAGTATAACATAACTTTACATTAAAGTTAGGACAAGTTTATATATGAACAGAAATGTATGTAGTTTTTTACCAAATGTGCCTTGTATTTTCTGTCTGTCAGTCTGGACAGCAGAATTTCAGATGAAGTAAAACTATGCGAATCACAACTCACAAAATTACACTTGTCTGGCCTCACACAAAAAATGCCAGTATCTTACCTGTTGGGATCCTTCTCCTCAACCTCCAGCAGTTTCCGGTCCCAGCTGCCCGGGGAGGCCTGGCGGGCTCTCTTCATCACATTGTCTATTTCCTTCCTGCGACCCGCAGGATTTGACGGATCTAATAACATAAAAGCATATGGGTTTCTGATCCTTACTAAAATTAAAATGTAAAAAGTGCATATATGTCTATGGTACCATAATAGTTTTTATATGTACATAAAGGCACTTAAACTTTGACCTATGACTGATCTATTGTGATCACTACCATCTATAGTTCCCGGCCACTACTATTTGCTGCTAGGAACAGAGCAGCTTCTTGGCTGGGATATTGTTTGCTTCCTCAGCGTGCACTAGCTCTAAAATAGTAGTAGTAAAACTCGTTTTGTGATGTTCAGTCAGTTTACCAGTTATCCGGGAGTGCTGTGGGTTGCGGTCCATGTGCAGCCGGTTCTTGGAGGCCGCCTCGGCCGCGCGCGACACCGAACCATTTCTACGCGACGACATTCTGCAAATACAGGGACAGTATTGAATGGATGACTTACTTTTATTGTACACCACAAAATTGGTACAGCTATTAACACTTCCACTGCTGGGTTTAAAAACAATAGCATTTGCCTGCAAACCTAAGAATTAGGTTCTTAAAGAAATGAAATTTCTAAAAACTATGAAAAACAAAGTTGTGAATTTTTCACTGAAAGCACAGTTTTATGGATATAACTTGAATGCCTATTTAACTTCGTTAGGGATGGAGTTGCGAAAATTCCTACCTGAGTACACCCCTAGGTTGCTCAAGGAGTATTCTCTCAAAATTTCAAATTTCGTTTTCGTTCAGCTGTATGGGTTGTAAGCTGTCTGTCAGTCACTCAGGATTAAGCCTTTTATAATTATTAATGGTGTTAACTAATATTATTGCAGGTTTTTTAGCATTATTTTTACACGTAGTATAGGTTCATTCATTAATTAATGTAAACACATGAGTAAAATCCTGCTGAACCTGGCGGTCATAAGTATAGGCGAGAAAATAAGTATAGAATGGTGACTAGCTATCAGAATGAGTCACAATTTTCCAGCTTTATTGCTACTAGCAATTATTCCCAGATGATTCTTCAATCCTCAAATAATGAGATAGTATTTTTATTATGACATTTTGATAAAAAATACAACTGTAGGCAAAATAAATAAATTGAATTAATAGATTTCCAGTACAAACTCAAATAGCCACGGCAAGCCAAAGGCAATTGACCATTTATGGCAGGCCATGGTACATTATGATAAATACTACAATAAACCTATTTAATATAATAAGCATCTCTGAGCTGAGGTGTTTGTTTGCGCACCTCTCACACAAACTGTCGAAGTCAATGTAAATACTATGCACAAAAATAATATGCTGTTGCAACATATCTTGAGGTCAACTTCAGATGTGACTTAATGATTGGCGCCAGCTATGACTAAGATGTCAATCTTTTACAAGTAGGTAATGCCTATATATTATACCGCGACCTATATTTACATTTCTTGACCAAAACCACTATGTCGAATGGGCATTTCCCTTTATATACCTTATACCTTCCCTATATACCTTAGCTGGAGTTAGCCCCCTAGAGCTGTGACAATGCTTCAACTGTGCATTTTACCAAATATTATGATAAGACAAGTTCTGATTGTGAAGACTAAGAAGGACTGCTAAGTGATTTGTGTTAGTGTAGTGTGGTGAATGTGAAAGAATTTGAGATCAAGCATCTCTGTCAATGGACCAATCCGATGTAGCCATACATATGCAAGTTGCAACAAATGATTTGTTATGATCACAGTTCACACATAAAAGCTAAAATAGAGTTACTCTAAACCTTTCAGAACACCCAGTGAAACACTTTTCAAAGAAGTAATGAGAAGTAATAAACTTTAATCAATGACCAAGAGTGTTTGAAGAGTTCATGTCTGTAGTGGCAGATTTTCGCGATTATGCCATAATCTAGTGATTTGACTCTTTTGATTAGCTACTTATTAATTTCACCTTACGGAGTACGCCTGTCGCCTTGCAGATGAATAAAACCTATTTTTACTTTCACAAAATGGCGTCGAATATTGATTTTTCGGCAGCCACTCACTTGGCATGAATTTTGAAAAGCTTACCTCGTTTACTCCGAACGAAACTCAGGAGCGAGGGCTCCGAACGCGCGCGACGGCTCGCGAGGGGCGAAGCCCCAGGGCGGCGCGGGCTGCGGTGCCACGCGGCGGGACGCGATGTCCAGCAAAGCCGCTGTAAGCCAACCGACATACTTATCATCACGTATACGCGACGCGACAACGCGAAAGTCGCGACAGAACGGTCGCGCGGTTCAGGCCCACGCCAGGCGAACATGCAGCCTCCGGGCAAACGCGACGGCGGCCTCGCGATCCAGGCCAAACGACAACGAGTCACCTCCATTACAACATTCAGATTCCTTTGTCGTCGAAATCCCATCTGCGACGCTGCTCCAGCTGAACATCAAGCTTACTAAATCCACCTTAATTAATCACAAAACAATGTTACGAACCAGTAAGAACACGAAAAACTTTCACAGAGGTTCAAAGCAGGCGATTATCGCTATTCAATTTCACGACACACCTTTCTCGAACCATCGGCCATTTTGATTTGAATTTTGAATTTGCCTTTTTTTTTTGCGATTTGCACGCCACATGACATTCGAAGAGCGTTTTGTTACTGCAATTTGCATCACAAGATCGAAATTCCAAACGAAATTAATAACATCTTCATTTCTACTTTGAGTGTATTTTCACGGATTTACACTTTTCCACCGTTTATTTCCAATATTATATTAAATATTAAATCGTAAATAAACCGATACCAAAGCCAAATCGAAATTAATTTTATACTCTGTGCAGTGTGCACCGTCTTCTCTGCTGTGCTTCTCTGTGATGTTACCAGAGACAATGAGATGTACTGATATCCTTTGATTATTTGAATATAGAGATGCTATCATAAATCTGTGTATCAAGCTTTCAATCTTTGATTATTGATATCTTTGATCAAAGACTTATCAGCTTTGATTTTTATCTAGATACGTAAACTTAATAATATTAATTATTAAAAATGCGAAAGTTTGGATGGATGTATGGATGTATACTGTATAGATGTTTGTTACCCAATCACGCCCGAACGGCTGAACGGATTTGGATAAAATTTGGCACAGAGATAGATTATAGTCTGGAATAACACAAAGGGTGCGGCCGGGCACTTAGGTCACACGAGTATATATACGTACTCTGTGCTTAGGTTTTATCGGGTTAATATACCTACCTAACAGATCTACCAATCTACCGAAAAATAATGCGTTAAATTGTAATCTGTCGACAGTTTACAATTTCGCTAGTTAGATTATAATGGATGAATGGATATTCTCGCTCGTAGACCTCACTCTTTACAAAGTCAAACCATGAAAATGAGACGAAAACTCCATTGAGCGAAAACTGATTAGTGGGCTAGTCTTGCTAAAGTTGAAAACAGTAATCTGGTGGTCCCGTTACTAGATGGCGTTAGCCGTATCATATTGACGCGACGCTACGCGATACGCCCTGGCGAATGGCGATGTCCGATTAATATTATTAAGAATCACCGGTCACCGGACAGACGTATTCAACGTACCTACTCATAGGCCACGTGAAGAATCACCGGTCACCGGACAGACGCATTCAACGTACCTACTCATAGGCCACGTGAAGGATCAGCTTCTGTTTGATACCTACTGTCACAGTATTGGTATTTGGTATAATATTACCGTGATACTGTCACGTCGCGTCGCGTTGCCGCGTTTATCGCTCACCTAGGACAACGGGTAAGTTCATTTAGCTCTGTGGCTTAAGATGATAGGTCGAGAGGTCAAAAGCAATACAGTTTTATCAACAATGTTTGGGGTTCCATAGGAACAGCATGGGGCCATTTCGTGTAGTCTATCCATCTGCCCGTGTCTGCCATCCATCCGGATTTCCCTGGATTTGTCCTAGTTTAAAGGGCGTCTGGGGAGCGTCCGGGCGGGGTTTCATTTGTAGTCCGGGTTTAAAAGTTTTCAAGTCAGCGGTCGCAGCCCGTGCGAAAAAAAGTTGATTTATATTAATGAAGACTGTACCTACTTATTTTATTTAACTAAGTACTTAACTATAAAAAAACATACTGTTGACATGTCCGGGTTCTAAGCTTCAAAATCCGTGGTTTTCAAAGGGTTTTCACGCTTATTGTCCTGGACCCTGGTTGCCAGATTTTACAGATGGCAACCCTATCCGTGTGTCAACTCTATGTAGGTATATCTACCACTCGAAGGAGACACGTTGTCGGAGATATTGTCTACCTATTATAACTCTATGTGTCTAGCATTATTCCAGAGTCCAGACATTAGGTACATTGCGCGGTGATAGCCAGGGGCAAGATGGGGAAGCTATCTCCAACCAAGCGCAAGTTTCATCCCAAAATTCAGTCATTCTAGCACGAATTTAAGTAGTACTAGTGATGCCCGCGACTTCGTCCGCGTGGATTGAGGTTTTTTGGTTCGCACGGGAACTCTTTAATTTTCCGGGATAAAAAGTAGCCTATGTCATACATCGTCCTATTACCTATTCTGCGCCTATGTGTTATTCCAGATTAGCTTGGTGTTATTCCAGATAGATTAGATTAAATTAGCATTATTACGGAACCTTGCTTGAGAGTGACCTGACACGCCCTTGACCAATTATTTTTAGTTATACTTAATTGGAAGGGAGAATACACATCTTTTGAATCATTTATTGGTAATCAATTGGCAATTGAGATTTCTCCATACATCATAGAAAGTGACGGGCCGTAATATTGTTATATCGATGTAGGGTGTCCATACATTTCAATGTCTTAAAAATATTATTAACTAGCTGATGCCCGCGACTTCGTACGCGTGGATCGAGGTTTTTTGGTTCCCGCGGGAACTCCTTAATTTTCCGGGATAAAAAGTAGCCTATGTTTTAATCCAGGTTATAAGCTATCTATGTTCCAAATTTCAGCCAAATCGGTTCAGTAGTAGCGGCGTGAAGGAGTAACAAACATACACACAAACTTTCGGCTTTATTATATTAGTGTGAAAAAAACTTTAGGCACCGTCTTGAAACTTTAAAATAAAATAATTCTATGATCAGCGCCAATCTCTACCGAGTTATGTACAGTCCAATTCAAATCCAACGCAGGTACAGTCAACCGAACCGTCCCGCTGATACTTATTGTATTCCGCGCATCGAAACGCACGATGTTCGATGATGTTAATGAAAAGTCACAAAGTTTGAATCGGACTATAAAGTAAAGTATCTATCTAATAAAGACTGTGCTAAAACAGCAGACGTTATCTCAGTCCATAGAATGTCAGACGTCATTTATGCCGTAGTCCAGATTTTCCGTCTCGTCTAAGCCCGTAGTCCAGATTTGACACCACAACACTATCCAATGAGCACAGAATCCATACTAATTCCATACTTAATGTTATAAATGCGAAAGTGTGTGTCTGTCTGCTACGCTTTCACGGCTCTGTCGTTCAACCGATTTTGATGAAATTTGGTACAGGGGTAGATTGAATCCCGGGGAAGGACATAGGCTATCATATTTATAATATTAGTAGGTATAAATGACGTATCAAGGAGAAAACGCGTTTTTATTTTTCGCATGGATTGAGGTTTTTTGGTTCCGTTTTTATCCCGGAAAATGAAAGAGTTCCCGCGGGAATTAAAAAATCCTAATTCACGCGGGCGAAGTCCGGGAATCATCTGGTATAAGTATAATAGTAGGTACTATCCAATAAGGAGATTTGGTGTGTGACGATCTCTCTGGCACAGGTGGTGAGGGCTAAGGTCTTCTACGTAATCTGGCGGTCCCTGGTTCGATCATCGATAGGGTCAACTTTGGATAGAGCCTCTAAAATTAAAAAAAAAAAAACAAAATTCTAATGTTTTTTATTCAAATTAACTTTTAGAAGTGCTCTTGAATCGTTTAGTGAATATACCACTGTTTCGGAATGTTATTCCTACCGAGAAGAACCAGCAAAAAACTCGGCGGTTGTTCTTTTGAAAAAATTAAAATTTTATTAATGTATATGTAACCGCTGTCCTTAGCATTGCTGAAGCAAGTCAAATCCATGCTCTTTTGTCGTTTACATAATCTTCAACAGCAGGTATACTAATAAGCTTTTTTCAGAAGCATACTTTTAATAGATTTCTTAAACTTGTGTAAAGACAAGTTTAAAATAGGTTGTGGAATTTTGTTATAAAATAGAATGCTCATTCCCACGAACGACCTTCGGACTTTCTTGAGGCGGACCGATGGAGTCACGAGCTTATTGCAGCCTCTACGCGTTGGACCTATGTCCTTGTGCATGCTTGAGGTCCGGAAAGACTGTTAAACGTACGTGGGTAACGTGTTGAGACGGGTAGGTAAACACTGTTTTGTGGGTCCCAGGCCCCAGCTTTGTCCCGTGAGAGTATAATAGGTAATATGGTACCCCTACACCACCTCTCGAATGCCTTGGCCCGGACGTCAGATTGGATTTAACTGGCTACCAATTTAAATATGAATGGGCGTCTAAATTTGACTTATGACTTGTGATACGAATAATACAATTGCGTATGATGGTGATCTTAGTATAAGTAAGGGGCATATACCTTAATAGTCGAGAAGAAAAAGATCGATGCTCTGGAGATATGGTGCTGGAGGCGAATGTTAGGAATCTCATGGACCGAATTCCGCACCAACGTCTCTATTCTCCAAGAACTCGGCATTATACAACGACTTTCAGCGCTGGTACAGAGTCGCATACTAAAATTTTTTGGACACGTCTCCCGTCGTGAGAATGACTCCATCGAGCGCCTCGTCGTGCAGGGCAAGGTGGAGGGCACCAGAGGGCGAGGAAGGTCACCCATGCGATGGACCGACCAAGTTAAGTCGGCTGTTGGCGGTTCATTGCACGAGTGTACCAGGCTGTCGGCCAGTAGGGAGAAGTGGCGGATGCTCGTGAGGCGCATTACATCTGCCACAAAAACCGTCACTTCGTGAGTACCACGACCACTCTGTCAAGAGCGAAACGACGAAGAAGAAGATATACCTACCTATATCAAAAGGTTTAAGTACCTAATTAATTAAGGCATGTACCTATGCATGTACTTCTAGAACTTTTCCGAGTCATAAGCTTGCTAATACTAATGTAAATGCATACTACTACTGTCATACTAATATAAATGCGAAAGTGTTTATTTGCTTGTTTTCTCCTTCAATCACGCCGCAATATAGGAACAGATCGAAGTTATTTTAAGGTATGGGTATATTTGAGGGCCAGCAGAGTGACATAGGCTACTTTTATCCCAGAAAATTAAGGAGTTCCCGCGGGAATAATTTAATTTTAATTCTTGGGATAACAATAATTATTGGGCATATGGACACCCAAACTTTTCGATGAAAATAACTTTTCAAGAGAGGTGGGCATAGTAGGTATACTAAAAACCAACCAGACAGCTTGAAAAAAAAAACTGTTGAAAAAATAGGTACTACCTGCTGACAATATTTTATCAGTTCTCTCCTAATCTCCGAAGTTAATAGCATTAATAGGTACCATTCAAAGATAATATTTCTCATAAAAGCGACCTTGGCAACAGTGCAGCGTTGATAAATGTCATATTTGGAACGTAAAAGGACGGAAGCTGATACATGCTGATACCTATTAGTTGAGATTTCGTTCCCAAAACTTGTTTGTAGAGGTCAACTTTAGTGATCTTTCGTGTTTTATAAATACATGTAGGTACTTATCGGTTTTATTTCGGTATTACAACTTTCAGACTATACATAAGATAAGATAAGGTAGGTACATAAGATAGAAACATAAAACACTTGCTTCAAAAATGGGGTTTTCGTTGGAGAAAGTTGGAATTGATTAAAAAAATTTAAGGTCCACTTACATTTTTTTCTTATTTACCTAGGTACTTAATAATAATTTTTTAATTTGCACTTTTTTTTAATTTTTCATTTATTACTTACCATATATACCATAATACAATAAGACCTAATAATTAACTATTAATGTAAAAACCTACTATAAAAGTCAAAAAACCATTTAATGTTTTTCATAAATTTTAAATTTAATGTAGGTACTTATTATGAAATCAATGCTTTATTTTTATTTTACAAAATCCATACAATATAATAACATTAAAATCTTAATTAAATCTAAGTTTTCATAAATTAAACATTTAATATTATAAAATACGTACATATTCTTGTTTTAATTTTTAATTCTAAAATTAAATTCCTAGCTAAAAATTGACGTACAAGTTACAACCGTCAATAGTGTTGTAACTTGGTTGTAACATGGTTGTAACATGCAGTATTTTTGCCGGTCGCAGTCGGTAGCTGTGCCGTGTACCTACAAAAAAAAAATACCGGTTTTAAACCAAATATTTAACTCGTATGTTTAACAATACGTATTTGCGTGTATGATGGCAGGCAGGCGTTGTAACTTGGAGGCCCTGACTTTCACTTGTTCATGATCAAATTGTATTGAATATTGAATAGAGGTAGGTAGGTACTTAATCAATTTGATATATTTCGAAACGGTATAGTTACCTGTAACTAAGTACTGTTGCTTAATAAAATTCATAGGTATACAATACATATAGGTACATACTCGTACATAGGTACATATTCTTTTGATCAATTAGTACAATACGCCCTTGACTGCGATCTCACCTGAGGGGCATGGTAGATATAAAACCCAAACCTATCCCTAATCGGACGCGGCATCGTACCGGAACGTTAGATCGCTTGGTGGCAAGTCTGCCGGTAGGGTGATAACTAGCCACGACTGAAGCCTCCCCATGCCAGTCCAGGGAAAATTCTGAAATTGACCCTGGGATCGAACCCGGGGCCTCCGCACGATAACATGATAACGGGACCGTACCTATCTTATGTCTCGTGTTCAGACACCAATTTCAATTTTATTTTTTATTTATTTATTATTAAGTAGCTGATGTCCGCGACTTCATCCGCGTGGTTTAACTTTTTTGTTATTCCCGCGGGAACTCCTTAATTTTCCGGGACAAAAAGTAGCCTATGTCACTCTCCAGGTCCTCACCTATACAACAAAAAAATAATTAGCGGAATCGGTCCAGCCGTTCACGCGTGATGCTGTGACCAAGTGAAATAGGGATTCATTTTTATATTATACTAGATGATTCCCGCGACTTCGTCCGCGTGGATTTATATTTATTGATTCCCGCGGGAACTCTTCAATTTCCCGGGATAAAAAGTAGCCTTTGTCCTTCCCCGGGATACAACCTATCCCTGTACCACATATCATTAAAATCGGTTGAACAGATACATTTTTTTGATTCCCGCGGGAACTATTCCATTTTTCGGGATAAAAAGTAGCCTATGTCCTTCCCTGGGATGTAATCTATCTCTGTACCAAATTTCATCAAAATCGGTTTAGTAGTTGGGCCGTGAAAGCGTAGCAGACAGACAGACAGACAGACAGACAGACAGACAGACAGACAGACAGACAGACACACTTTCGCATTTATAATATTAGTATGGATATGGATTATATTTATTGATTCCCGCGGGAACTCTTCAATTTCCCGGGATAAAAAGTAGCCTATGTCCTTCCCTGGGATGTAATCTATCTCTGTACCAAATTTCATCAAAATCGGTTGAGTAGTTGGGCCGTGAAAGCGTAGCAGTCAGACAGACAGACACACTTTCGCATTTATAATATTAGTATGGATAAAATATATATAATATAAAAAAGCACTTTGATAATAGATAATTGCACTTTTTAAAACACAAATATAATTTTTACTATCGGATATTCTCATTTTAAATTGCCAACATTGACAATATGTCACCTCTTTAACGATAATGAAGTCATAACAGGTTTATTGACTTCTGCCTATATTATTATTTTAGTTTAAGTTTAAATAAAAACGGGCAAGTGCGAGTAACACTTGCGCACAAACGGTTCATTACCACCACACAATATAAATTATTTCAATAAATAACAAGAAAGATGTCACAACAACACGTAATCAGCTGTGAAATAACTGGCTGGCTTAAAGAGTTAAGAGTAGCGTAAAAGGGGGGTTTCAAAAGCAGGTGTATCCATCATACGGTGACATAATGTATGCTTGTAAAAATAATTTGCTGTTTTCAAGACCTTTAAGCAGACGCATCTCAAAACACAATTTAAATAAATCTCTGATTTTAAACATACCTCTAAATTTACCTTTTAAAGCAATTTTTCTGCTTATTGAAACCATTAATTAGCTCTAGATATAGGAGATAAAATTCATATTTCTATATCAAACACATTGTGGGATTCATTTGTATTGAAAAGTTAATATTTTTTCTTTTACAAATGATTTCATGCATTTTTTGCGACATACGCTTGCTCGATTTCACCCCCCCCGCGCCTGTCTGTCATCTCGTGAGCTCGACTAATAGTTTGACACCCTGTGAGTAATAATAATAATAATAATAAAATGTTTATTGCACAAAGTAACATAGAAACAAATATCTTCTGCATTTTACAATTTTACATAATTATTCTTAAATACAGTAGTTACATAACAGAATAGGTACATACAGAAACCAACTGTCCCTAAGGTAGGTATAAACCTGAGATTTAGGCGACAGTGCTCTCCTTAAATAAATGGCGCATTTTATACACAATATATTATTATATGTAATCTGCAGGTAGGTAAATAGGAATGAACATGTTTAAGCTATATCTAAATAATGAAGTTAAGATAAGAGTGTTTGTGTGTATGTGTGAGTGTGTGTGTTTGTGTGTGTATGTGTGTTTGTATGCGTGCATGTGAGTGTGTATGTGATTGTGAGTGCGCGTGTGAATAGAATGAGTAAATATAGGTTATACCCTTATAATAAAAATAATTTTAGTTAAACTAGCACTTCAAGCAGTTTTTCAGTATCGACATATGATTGAGTAAGTAACCACTCTTTAACACGTTTTTTACATTCATTTTTATTAAGAGGATTTATGTTAATTGCTTTATTAATTTTATTGTAAAGTCTAGAGCTGATTATGTAAAACTGTCTCCCAGCAAGTTTACTTTTGTGTCCTTCTGTACGAAAGGTTTGGTCCACCCTTCTCTTTACTTGATTTTTATCGTAGCTGAGGGAGCTATGCTTTCGTTTTATAATTTGTGATAGGAAAAGTTGTCGGACTGATAAAACTTTGCAATCTTTATACAGATCTATTGTGGGAAATCTAAAAGGTCTATTTGTCATAACTTTTAAAACAGATCTTTGTGCTCTCTCTAGCTGTAGCAATGTTGTCTTGTTGGTACCTCCCCAGACTGATATGCAATACATGAGTAGCGATTGGACTATAGCGTAATATACCATAAAGATAGTACTCCTATCAGCCGACGACCTAAGATTTTTAAATATATATATTAATTTCCTTATTTTTGATGTTAAATTTGATATGTGCAATTTCCAAGACAAAGTATTATCTATAATAAGTCCAAGATATTTAATATTAGTAGCATATTCTACAGCAGGGCAATCACAATTTGAGTAATTATCAAAATCACTACAGACATGCGCTCTCACTTTACACATATCAATAGGAGGTTGAGAGACAGCGGAAGGTGAAAAGGTAAGGAATTTAGTTTTACTAACATTTAAGCTAAGCAAATTTGCAGCCAACCAATTTGATACCCTTTTTAAAGCGAACTCAGCATTTTTAAATGTGTTTTCCCACGTTTTCCCTGTTATAAGTAAGACTGTGTCATCTGCATAAGATATAATTTTGCAGTTTGGAATAGACAGGCGACAAAGATTGTCTATGTAGACGAGGAATAGCGTAGGTCCCAATATACTTCCCTGGGGGACACCATAGGATAGAGGCATATCATCACTTAGGCATTCATTTATTTTAATTTGCTGAGTACGGTTAGTCAAGTAATCTTTGAAAATGTCCTGTGCTATACCTCTGATTCCTATTTTATCCAGTTTAGCCAGTAGTATGGGGATAGAAACAGTGTCAAAGGCTTTAGACAAGTCCAAGAATACACCAACGCATTTTAGTTTCTGATCTAATGATCGTGATATAGTTTCAGTTAAATCTAGCGCAGCGTCCTCAGTGGACTTTCCTTTCCTGAAGCCGTACTGATTAGGTGAAAGAAGGTTTTTTGTGTCTAAATAGCTAACTAGTCGTTTATTTAGGACCTTTTCAAATATTTTTGATAGTGCTGTTAGCATTGATATAGGTCTATAGTTATTGATACTGCTTCTATCACCACTCTTATGTACTGGTATGACTAAAGCCTTCTTTAAGCAATTCGGAAAAATACCCTTAGATAAAGAAAGATTGCAAATCTTTGCGATAATTGGAGCTAAGGTAGTGCAACTAGATTTTAAAACCTTAGTTGGAATACCATCCCAACCAACTGCGCTATTTGATTTTAGGCTCATTATGATAGTTTCTATTTCCCTTTGATCAACTGGTAATATTCCAAAAGAGTGCACTTGGGGAAGAGAATTTTCAGCATATTTAGTTGGGCAAGAATTCGGTTGGGAAATAATCTGAGTCGCCAAATTGTTTCCCACCTCAACAAAATATTTATTTACGATGTTAAGAGATGTTTTAGGATCAGCTTGAAGTTGTAACAGTTCATTTGGAGAAGAAGGAGCAGGAGTAATATTTGTAACTTTTTTGATGACTTGCCAGGTGCCCTTTGTATTGTTTTTATTTTTTTCAAATTCTACTTTTTCATAGTTCCGCTTTAATCGTTTTAAAAGATTGTTACAAAAGTTTTTGTATCGATGATACGTAATTTTTAATGTTTCATTGTCGGGTGAAGCTTTATTTTTTTTGTATAGACGGCCCCGATGTTTAATACACCTTAAGAGCCCGGGAGTGATCCAGGGTTTTATTGGTGTATTTTTCTGAGACGTGCGAGCTATCTTTGTGTTTGTCTTAATAATCCTACCCAGAGTATCAACTAAAGAATTTGCAGCCGAGGCCGGATCTTGCGAGTCAGTTATTTCACTAAAATTTTGTTCATCGATGCTCTTTTTAACAGTTGCAAAATCAGTGACCTGGCGGATTTTTGAGACATTTTGCCTAGAAATTTTCATATCAAGACTCACGATCGTTGGCGAGTGATCAGTAACTGATGCATGTAGTACTAAGGTAGTATTTTTAAATTGCGTTTTTAGTAGTACATGGTCGATGCAGCTTTTGTCGTGGGTTGGAAAAAAATGAGTTGGCAGGAGACCATGACTACTAATAAAATTCAAATATTCATTGGAACGATTATCACTACTTGGCTGTGAAATATTTATATTTATGTCACCCACTACAAGAAGAGTCTTATAATGCCTCGAGTTTGTAACGACCGTTGAAAGACTGTCAAGAAAATTATCTATTTGTTTAAAAGAAGGAGATCGGTAAATAGCAATGAGACATAATGTATCATTTAAGGTACACATTATCGAGCTCGCATCTGCCAGATTTGGAAAGGACAAAGAGCATTTAAGTTCATTCTTTACATATATTATTACACCATCGCTTTTATTTTTTAAATCTCTTGTGCAATGCGAAGTATACCCGGATAAAGTAGGTATATGAATAACATTTTTCAGCCAACACTCTGTTAAAACAATTATATCTAATTGTAAGTTTATGCGTTTTAATAGGATTTGAAGGCCGTCGAAATTTGAATTTATACTACGAATATTCATTTGAAAGATTTTAAGTGACTTTTTTTTACTGGGTATATAATTATTGCACAGTTCAGCTTCACACTGATGCGATGTCATTTTTCCTAAACTAAGAAGATCATTATTAATATAGTCAAAATCCATTACTAAAATATAAATTTCTAGGTGACCAAGTAATAAACGACCGGCTATAAAAGCCAAACGCAATGTGGTTCGTCAACCGATTTAGTTTAACTGTGAGTATCGAATTTAAATCATAAATTATAAGTGTGCGGTATGCATTATTCATCACAAGAAAACAATATTGGGAATTATAAATGAGGTGTTTAAAGATTGGCAAGTTCATATAGTAGCTGAAACTTGAAGGTAATTTATAAAAAAATGGCAGTACTAAATAATAACTGATATATAAATCGGTCTGTATATTTTGTGTTTGTATGTGTGTATTCATGTAAAAGAGAATTTCTCTGGCAGTGTAAAAACATGTTTTCAGCAGTGTTGAGGTACAAATTAAAATAAATATAACATTAAAACATAAGCAATAATCGTAGGTCCAGTTTAGCGTTGTAGTATTATGATGTAAGGCATCCATAGCATTGGTTGCTAGTCATACAGAGCCGGTCTTTAACTTAGTTAAGTCTTCCTCCGAATCTATACGAATTTGCGACGCGCCTTCTTTTTTGCGTAGGTATATATGTCCACGGGAGGTCCAGCAAAAGGCATACTCATGTGTCTTTGCAAAATCACGCGCTAGGAAAAAAATTCGTTTACTCTTTCTGGTTAACACCTCAGATAGGTATAGTGGCCGAGATGGGCCGGGAAAATTCATATTCGTGGTACTAAATCTCCGGCCGGTATTCATTTTATTGAACTTTTTAAAGTTCGAAATGAGATTTTCCTTCGTAAGAGTACTTGTAAATTCTACAATGATTGGCTTGTGAGTCTCTGATTTTGAATATGATCTATAAATATCCTTAATGTCCGAGGGTTGTAGGTATATTCAAAGAAAGTTTAGAGCCCAGCATTATAAGTGTGTCCTTTAGGTCGTCCTTGGTCTCATTTTGTTTTATTTTTGAAATATTACGAAGTTCAACACAGGAATACACGGACTTCCTTTCCAGGTTTTCGATTTTATTTTCAAGTGTGGAAATATAAGATAGCTGCTCCTTTCGCTCGGTCTCAAACTTGTCCAATCTAGTTTTAATCTCATCATATTCCTGCGATAAATATTCAATATTTTTGAATATTTCCGCATTTTGCGTTCTAATTTCGTTTACTGATTCCTGTATCAATGACAGTTTTTTATCCTGTTCTACTGTGAAAGACAGAAACATCATGCGCATTTCCGCTATAAGAGATCGTGACTCGCTATCATCCTTACCTTCGAACTTGCGCTTTGGATTCAGCCGAGATGCAATGTTTACACTTTTGTCGGTAGGCGAGTTTAACGCCGGTTCGGAGTCGCAATGATGCAGTAAGCGAACGGTGGCGGGAGGCGTAGCGGGGGACGGCGACGACGCACGGCTTGTCATGTTCTTAACAAAAGTACCAGGCTAACAGAATCCACCAGACGTAGATCACACACGTAGTTCGTCGTTCCAGTCGTAGTTCACAGGAAAATCACCTTTACGTAGTTAGTACTTGGGATTAGATTCCCACAGGGCCACTGATTGAAATTATTTGATGCGTCGAGATCAGCAATTTTGGTTCTTACCCTTTTAAAGATAGGGTGCAGACTTGCATGTGAAGTGGAGGATTTGTATGCAATTGACACTTATACTTGCAGCACTTTATGCACTCCTAATTTTATGTAACGATTTTATTTAACAAATTACGGTTAATTATTTAAGTTTATTACAAGAAACACGTCTATACTGGAACAGCAATCCGAGGAGAGCAAGAGTACGGAACCCTAATTATCGATTTTCGGATTTTTTCCTATACTTGTGATGTGAGATGTGAGACCTTGCTTCTTGTCAAATTTCATTATTCTGGGTCAACGAGAATTAGCCTATAGGTTTTGATTTATTGGCGATTGTCAAAATATGCAAAATATGTGGCCGTATCTTTTGATTGAGCTTGATTTTTCTACTGCTCCAAGGGACCGTAGACTTAAGTGTTTGATATTAATAGGGATAATGACAACTTAATCAAATCAGCAACTCTTATAAGAAATTCACAGTTGTGACGTCGAATTTCAACGCACTTTTTTTCTCATTTGAAAACCAATGTTATTTTTAATTTTATATATTATATTATATTATATTATATTATATTGAAAATGGTTATCAAATTAAAAAATAACCGAGGATGTGAATTATTTTAATAATCAGTTAGAAATAATAATTATTTTTGATATAGGCGTCACCCTATATCAACTTGATACCTCCCCGCCCCCGAAAAAAAGGCAGTTGACAGCCAGACGGACAGAAAACGAAGTAATCCTATAAAAGGGTTCCTTTTTTCCTTGGATACGGGACCCTAAAAACGTAGTAGTAATAAGTTATGTTGATGTAATTAAAACTCCAATCTTATTAAGATGATCGATTCTTGTACTCATTAAAAACATAAATAAAAAATAGCATGCAACTTTGAAACAGGTTGTTACGGTTAGTTTTTTTAATCTATAGTTATTAGTTACTAATATTATAAAGAGGTATAAAGTTTTTGAGGTTGTAGGGGGTAATCTCTGGATCTACTGAACCGATTTTGTAAATTCTGGTACCAATAAAAAGCCACATTATTTGTGAGTGTCGCTATATATTAACCCGAAAAATTAGTAAGTTCCCGTGGGAATTTAAAAAACTAATTTCACGCAGACGGAGACGCGGGCATCTGCTAGTATATTATATAGCGAGCAAACGAGCAGGCAGGTCACCTGATGTTAAGTGATCACCACCGCCCATTAACATTTGCAGCACCAATGCGTTGCCGGCTTTTGAGATAATACTCGTATATCTGTTTATCCGCCCTTTGAAGAGCCCTGTATTATAATGATGTAATTAGTTTTAAAAAAAATCTGTTATTTTTTGTATTATTCAAGGACATCCCTAATCTCACCGAGACACAGTTTTTTTTTTATCCACTACAAGTTAGCCCTAGTTAGTTACACAGTAGGTAGCAGATAGATACCTACTGAAGTTCTTATTAAAAGGAAGTGTCGGGTTCGAATCCTGTCTGCGGCAATTTGGGAATTTATAATTTCTAAATGGGGATGATTCCTAGTCAAGAATAAATTATTTCTTACTGATTTTTAAATAGTGGGTCTTCCAAAAGGTACGTCAGTACTATTATATTCACCGATTATATTATTCTGTGCAAAAGGCCTTAAATTCACATCTTCTATTAGTTTTCAGTTTGATAGATAGTTTATAGTTTTAAGCTATCACGTCTTATACTATTTGTGAACGTGACATTCAGAAGGTGCACTGAGTACCAATTTTGGATAAATATATTTACTTTAAGTTTGAGAAAAAAACAATCCATGTTTCCACGTTTCAAAGAAAATAAAAACCGTAAGGAATGTAGCGGTAAAAGAAACACGGTAGGCTTTTCTTTCGTGTCATAAATAATGCCGACGCGACGTGTACATTGGCCCTAATAACAGATTAGTAACCACGAAGCTATGGGTATAATACCTTCGTGTAACAGATTAATAAACGTGTCCAAAAAATCTCTATGCGCTTATATGCTAACGAATTCAAATTTCGAATATGAATTACTTAAATACCTACCATAAATCTTATTTCAGGGTTACGCCGTGCTAATCATTTGTAACCGTTTTGTAACAGATTTTGGAGCATTCAGAGTAACAGATTTATTAATAAACGTGTCCAAAAAATCTCTATGCGCGTACAACTTAGTTAAAATTCAAAGTTCGAATATGCTACTTAAATACCATAATTTTTTTTAAACCAGGGAGCACGGCGGAACCCTAAAAATTCGGATTTTTTCCTTTGCTTGTGCTGTCAGAATTTTTTCCTTGCCCAATTTCATGATTCTAGGTCAACGGGAAGTATCATACTTAAATAGGTTTTGATTTATTGGCGAGTGTCAAAATATGTGGCATAAACAGCCGTATCTTTTGATTGACTTGACTTAGAAACTTGATTTTTTTTAGAGCTCCAAGGGACCATAGACATAGGATAGTATAGCATAGGATAGTATAGTATAGGTAGTAGTAGCATGGGGATAGTATTTGATATTAATTTCAACTTGATACCTCCACCACGCGAATTGCTGAGAAAAAGGTGTTTGACAGACAGACGGACAAACAACGAAGTGATCCTAAAAGAGTTCCTTTTCTCATTTTGAGGTACGGAACTCTAAAAACGAGCTTATGCGCGCCGAAAAAACGTTTATAATTTAAAACCGCCCTTTATGCGTGTTCTGAGACGTAGAACTTAAACCAGCCTTTTTAATTTATAAGTAGATAATTGGTATAAGATTTACCGCTACGGGTTCTAGGGCCGAAAGAGTTCGTAGCAATAGAGTTATTAACCTGTTTCAAAGTCTATGAATAAATTATAATAATATTAAAATGTATTAGTTCGTTTTATAAAGCGTTATAAAAATAGCTTTACCTATAAATCAGAGGCGTGGCTTGGCCGTGATTACCAATACCAATTAAACGCCGTGGTTTTACTCACACATTTTTATTTTTTTTTACTTATGCCACAGAATAATAACTAGTACTAGGTACTTAATACTTATGCTTGATTTTACTACGAGCTGAGGGACGAGTAGCCTAGTTGCGACAACGCAAATCAGTCGATTGCGATTGTTAAGCAACGATTACCCGAGTCGGTAACTGGATGGGTGACCGAATTTGGAAGTCCAAATTTGGCCTTTTCGTTTTCTCCGTGTCTCGGAGAGCACGTTAAACTGTCGGTCCCGGTTATTATTACTAACATTTGATAATAATCGTTAGGAACCTAAGAGTTGAAATAATACTCTTAGTCGAGTCGTATCGGAAGAACCTGGGAACCCACCGCATCACTATCCCAAGAAAACCCATGCCATTAAGTGATTAATGGAATGAGGTCACGACCCAATGAGGAATACGACGCAAAGAGAGATTTTACTACAAGATCTAGCCCTTGACTGCGTAGTAAAAGATGCTGAAAAATTAAACTCCTTCGAATATTGAAATTCTTTAATTCATACTAATTCCATACTGGCCAACCGATTTTGATGAAATCTGGTAGAGAGATAGGTAGTTTGCATCCCGGGGAAGGACATAGGCTATCACATTTATAATATTAGTTGGTATAGATGACGTATCAAGGAGAAAACGCGTTTTTATTTTCCGCATGGATTGAGGTTTTTTTTATGCCTGTGAGAACTCTCTAATTTTCTGGGTTAAAAAGTAGCATATGTGCTATTCCAGACCAGCTATTCCATCTATCTCTGTGCCAATTTTTTTACAGATCCGTTTAGCCGTTCTAGCGTGATTGAGTAACAAATATCCATCCATCCATACGCATTTATAATAATATTAATATGATAAGTAAGTATGGATGGCTATTCATCAATACGATGGGTATGCGACAGTTCCTGGAACTTTCTCGTTTGGAATCAGTTTATGAATAATCAGGTCAGGCCCGGGCCCGGACCCTGGGGATAAGACAGGTCAAAGGTCACGGGCTATCAGTGTCACAGGCGAGACCGGCGGATATGTCCTTGCCGTATGTAAGGACTATTTGTACTTATTTTATCAGAGTATACACACATAGTGAAGGGGGAAGTCACCAATGAATTGGAAAATAATCTACGTAATTTGTCCAACCATTTATTTTACTTTTGACACAAGCACGAGTACGAAGTGTCATAATCTCTCTCCTTCTGCCTAAATGATTGGTGCCGGCTATAATGACCGAATTTCGGTCACGGGCCACGGCGGCCTATCTCCAGAGAGATTAGCCATCTGCGCAGAAGATATTATAGTGCACAAATGTGTGCGCATACACAGGTGCACTCTCTGTTCCTTTACTCTCATAACCCGATGGGACGGAAAATCCGGCACGACCGGAGAGAGATCAGGCGCATGACCGACAGCTTTACGTGCTCTCCGAGGCACGAGGGTGTAAAACCGCCAACTTCCTAACTCCGGGCTAATACCTAGGTATACATAGTACGTATACCCCGGCGCCACTCGGCTTACCGCGACCGCATATCTGTCTGCCATTACAGTGTTTCTCGTAAACTAAGACATCTGCGGTCTGCGGCTTCGTGCCTTTAATATCGGATAACGATTCAATTGCTTCAAGAAAACCTCGATCAACAGTGTGAGGGCTGCCCTCCCATTGTGTCTCTCTCTCTCTGCGTCGTATTTCTCATTACTGAGGGTCGTGACCCCTTTCCATTATCCAAATAATGGTAGGAGTTTTCTTGGGATAATAATGCGGTGGGTTCCCTTCCCACGTCCTTCCGCATACGACTCGACTAAGAGTAACTAGGTATTTAAACTCTAGGTTTTTGTAACGATTATTATCAGATGTTAGTGATAGTAACCGGGAGACGGGTTAACGTGCTCTCCGAGGCACGGACGAAACGAAAAGGCCAAATTTGAACCTCCAAATTCGGTCACCAATCCAGTTACCGACTTGGGTCAACGTTGCTTAACAATCGCAATCGACTGATACCTACGCGTTGTCACAACTAGGCCACTCGTTCCTCCAATTCCATTACTCTGTTTTTTTTTTTAAATTCTCGTATTTAATTCTGAGTTTATTATAACTACCATGCCTGTTATGGACAGGTTACCCCGCTACCATCTTAGACTGCATCATCACTTATGTTAGCAGTCAAGGGCTAACTCATATTGGAATAAAAAAAATAATTGAAAACAAACATACATAGTATTATTTAATATAGGATATCACTATCCTATTTAAATAATAAAAAGTGATAAATACTTAATAATATTTACTCAATGTTTTACTCAATGGAAAATGAACCTTATTTCAGTTATCGTTAAAATATACTTTTCCATGATCCTATAATAACAGATACGTTGTTTTCATTACAACTGATAAAGTAAGTACGATAAGCCCCGTGGATTTCTAGAATTTCTATTTCTAGGCGACAAATACTTACAACCTCCTCGGCACAGTGGTGAGCGCTGTGGTCTTATAAGTGGGAGGTCTTGGGTTCGATTCCCGGCAATTTCAAAATTGAAAGCTACGGTGTTGTTACGAGTTACGACTCTACCTTTAAAAACGGTTTCAGCGTTCCGGTACGATATTGCGTAGAAACCATTTAGGGGTAGGTAAGTATACATATATTATATGGGTTTAATAATGGGGGTGGATCTATATTATAAGGGCTTTTTGGGCTGCAACCCAGCGCCCCGTGAATATAAAGGGCCCCCGTCCCCCAGCCCCTATGGAAGACAATAGACAATACAGTGAATTAAAAAAGTACTTACTTACTTAAAATTTAAAAATTGCGGACGCGTACGAACTAAGCGATTTGCTTCCTCGTTCCTAATTCGAACCGCTAGTATATGGAATGTCCTTCCGGCTTCCGTTTTCCCCTCCTCTTTTAATATAGGTACCTTAAATCAAGAGTGAAGGCAAGCGCGCTCCTTAGGCTGACCACCACTTGCAAGCAAGTCTGATTGCAGCCAAGAGCTAGCCTATTCAATTTAAAATAACGTATCATGAGGTTCCGTTCGGTGAAGGTTGCTCTATCGAACGAAACGGGGGCTTCCCCGCCGCTTGTTTTCGGTGTATAACTGCCAGTACCCCTACTCTACCAGGTTAGCACGGAACCCCATCTTGGACTGCATCATCACTTGTTAGTTTTACCACGCGGGTGAGATCGCAGTCAAGGGTTGTAGTAGATAAAAAAAAATTGCCAGTCATAGGGACTACCGAAGTACCGTTAGAAGTGAAAACTCGTATTTAAAATTTTAAAAAAATACGCGCCGAATTGAAAACCTCCTTCTTTTTTGGAAGTCGGTTAAATAATTTAAAATAACAACGCGAGGTGTGGGCCACGGTTACACAGCACTTTTAAAATAATTAAAATATAAACGTTTAATTACGAATGTACTATATTTATACTTAAGACCTTTTGTCATAAGAAGAACGTTATCGGTCACGCGTGACCTACATCGTTCTTCATTTTTACCCCCTACACCCTTCCACATTTTTATCCCCTACCAAAAAGTGCGCAACGCGTCTAAAGAAGTTTTCACATAAAAAGTTTTCACTTTTTAAAAATACAGCGGGTCTAGTGGGAGCATTTTACCTATTCGGTCGCGTTATAGTTAACTTCGATTTGTATGTTATTCTCAAGCGCTCGATGACAGATGACAGCTGGCGCTCGAAAATACGTAAAAAGAACTCCCACTGGGCCTGCAGGAACCATACTGCCAACGATTCAAGCAATATTACTCAAAATGACACTTTGATGTCACGTACCTTGACGTTCCTAAAATAAGTATTATAATTGTAAAATACGAAAGTCAACAATAATGAAATAATATGTTTAAGGCTTGGCTTTAAGAGTTGTTAGTATGGTCCCTGAACACTAAAAATATAATAAAACATGGCGCTTGTCACACCACCTTGAGACAAAGAGTGTTATTGTTTTGATATACTTTTTATTGACGATTAATGACTGAGTTACAACAATCAGCTTGTGTGTTTGTCGGTCACTTATCTGCGTACACGGTCAGTAGGTTTAGTATGAGAAACGTTCCGACCAACATTGGTAGAATTCGAGCGTCAAAACACTTAAGTGGTGAAGTAAAACGGATCTACTTTCTTTTTTTTCGTTTTCAATATAATATAAGGTCTTTCATCTAAATTAAGTCTGTAACAGTAAAAAATTCAAAGAATGCTTCAAAATCTAATTTTTTTTTAAGAAAACCAAAAAACAAGATTTTGAACCATTCTTCAAAATTCGGAGACCGAAAAGAGTTTTCTGTATTGTTTTAAATTAAATAATTACTTTTAAAATCTCCATAAATACCTATTTACTATGTTCTATTTTAATAAATATACGTCTTAGTTTATTTTAAAACTATTATTGGAATTTTTCTCCTGTTCTCTCTCAAATTAATCTATCCTAACCAAAAGGTAGACTTCAAACGCCACGTACTATTTTCATCTAACGCCAGCGCTGAATTTTTAAATCAAGACACAGTCCATTTTACTCTGACGTGGTTTATTGTTTCGACGTTCGAATTCTAACTACTCTAGTGACATCTCATACTAACCCTACAGGTGTTATCGAACTCTCTTTATCCAACTTTCTATAAAAACATTAAAAAAGTAGATAATAATATTATGTGGAGTATTTAAGAACCAACTGACCCGCCCCCCTAGAGGTTAAAATAAGGTCACAACTCACATTAAGTCCACACTGATATTATAAATGCGAAAGTTTATAAGTTATAGTGGAATAAAAAAAACTGGTGGGAGGATTTTCTGGTGGGAGGCTACGGCCGTGGCTAGTTACCACCCTGCCGGCAAAGACGTGCCGCCAAGCGATTTAGCGTTCCCGTACGATGCTGTGTAGAAACCGAATAGGGGTATGAGTTTAATATAACTGCCATGCCCGGTGCCCCTAACAGGTTAGCCCGCTACCATCTTAGACTGCATCATCACTTACCATCAGGTGAGATCGCAGTCAAGGGCTAAATACTTGTTTATTTAAAAAAAAAAAAAAAACTGCCTCACCACATAGTTTTTTTATTTATTATGTAAGTATAGTTACCTACCGTAAATGTATAGTGACACTGGTCACTCAGGCTTCTAACGAACCCCACACACCCAAAGAAGTTACTCGTAGGTATATCATGAATGCGAAAGTTTGGATATGGATGGATCATGGATGTTTGTTACTCAATCACGCTGGAACGGAAATTTGGGACAGAGATAGATTAAAATCTGGAATAACACGTAGGCTACTTTTTATCCCGGAACAATTAAACGCGCGGGAAAACCTCAATCGACGCAGACGAAGTCGCGAGCGTCAAGTTTCAACTAGTGATACAATAGGTACATAGGTGTATGTATATGTCACCGTAAGATTGTAAAAACCGTTAGATTATAATCTAACTCGCGAAATTGTAAACTGTCGAATGATTACAATATAACGGATTATTTTTCGGTAGATTGTAATCTGTTAGGTTCTATCGGGTTAACTAAGATGTCTACGGGCATTACTTGGTTATTTATGTCGAACCCTAACCTAACCTACAAGAAAAAGACAAGGAAACGTAAATACAATGAATATTTCAAAAATTGACACATATTAAACATTGAACGGTTCACAATCTTTCGACTGTTTACAATCTATCGAAAAAAAAGCGTTGGATTACAATCTTACGGTTTTTACAATCTTTCGGTGACATCTACATACATATTACATACATGAAAAACATGCATATTACATACATGAACCCTGAAAACATTATTTTCCTTTTTTTGAGCAGTCGTGTAAAAAGAAATGACCATACAATGTTTTCAAAAGGTCACCTGTCACGTGGCTTCCACGACGGTAGCACGTCGCTTCACCGAGGAAACGATCATTATCGGACTTCATTACCATATTATTGTAATTAGCATGTTTAATGTTTACAGTACACGAGGACTTACCTACTTACTAGTTTCTACTCATGAACTACATAATATGTTAAACATGGATGCATTTATGTGATAAATGATAACGCAAAATCAATAGATACTCCATATACCTAACTAGCTGATCCCCGCGAATTCGTCCGCGTGGATTGAGGTATTTTTAGTTCCATGCCAGCGTTCCTTTCTAATTTTCCGGATTAAATTCAAATAATTTAAAATTCAAATGATTTTTATTCAACTAAACGTTTACAAGTACTTTTGAATCGTCAAGTAGATCTACCACTGGTTCGGGATGCCATTCTAGCTAGCTAAAAGCTAGCTGTATCATATTCTGTATGTTGTATGCATTGAAATTTCGTTGACTTGGAAAGCAAGTCAGTGAAATTTTAAAAATAAATTATCCATATCCATACTTAATATTATAAATGCGAAAGTGGGTCTGTCTGTCTGCCTGCTACGCTTTCACGGCCCATCTGTTCAACCGATTTTCATGTACAGGGATAGGTTGTATCCCGGGGAAGGACATAGGCTACTTTTTATCCCGGAAAATTCAGAGGTTCCCACGGGACTCAAAAAATGTATCTGTTCAACCGATTTTAATGAAATTTGGTACAGGGGTAGGTTGTATTTACCGGAAAATTTAAGAGTTCCCGCGGGAATCGAAAAAACTTGGTCGACGCGGACGAAGTCGCGGGAATCATCTAGTTTTTAATCATTTTTATTTATCACTAGCTGATGCCCGCGACTTCGTCCACGTGGTTTAAGTTTTTTGTTATTCCCGCGGGAACTCCTTAATTTTCCGGGATAAAAAGTAGCCTATGTCACTCTCCAGGTCCTCAACTATACCCATGCCAAAAATCACGTCAATCCGTTGCTCCGTTGCGGCGTGATTGAAGGACAAACCAACAAACCAACAAACCAACAAACAAATTGACTTTCGCATTTATAATATTAGTATGAATGAATATGATAGCCTGGACCATATTTTTTATACGACTGCCTGAAAAAAGGAGTATTTATACGACTGCCTGAAAAAAGGAGTATATTGTTTTCAGGGTTCATGTATGTATGTATGTATGTATGTATGTGAGTTTGTATATTCCACCATAACTTCTATACGCCTGAACCGATTTTGATAAATGAGGTATCGTTAGAATCCCTAGCTTATTCCGGGTGACATAGGCTAGTAAAATTAAAAAAAAAATTGATGGGGTGACCATGGTTATGCATTAAAGACTAAAGTTGAAAAAAAATATTCGAAAATAAGATTAACTATATAGTCATCATCTAGAAAATGATGTTTAGATTCCAAAAATATATAACACTATACTTCAATATCCAGTGATTCACAAAAAATATAATTTAATAAAAATGTGATTTTTTACTACACGACTGCCCAAAAACGGAGTTTTCGGTTTTCATTGTTCGTGTATGTATGTGTGTCTACGGCAGAGCAGTCGTATTTTTTAATAATTTTAATTATATACACTAGTTCTATGAAAGGGCCCATCTAGTACCTACGAGTACATATCATATATTATATCGATGCAAATATCCAATTTAGTGATGTCCACTGACAAAAAAGTGATAATCACGGAATCACCAGCACGGTGATAATAGTATAATTAACTCATATAAGTATTTATTTTTGCCAAAAAAAACATGACAGATAAGGTAGGTACGTACTCGCTACTTTATGCTGAAAAAAAATTACCTACACCGAATTAAGAGAACCAATTTTTTGCTCGGGGTATTCCTAAATATGGCTGAGACGTACTTATTATGGTTATAGCTGAAAAGTACCTACTATTAAATATTCTGTGGTTATAGGTTATCATTTCAACGCTTGTTAGCAAGTGATAAGGAGCGAAAATATAATTACGTTTATCAGTTCACTCGTAACACAGGTTAATCGTGCCATTTTTATTATCTGTGAAAACAAAATGGACGCTGGGTTTTTGATACTAAAATCCGATCCAATAGAGATGAGCAATTTTTTCAAATTCTTTAACGTCTGAACAAGTCATCTTATTTTTTATTTATTTAATAGGAATACGGTAATACATAGTTATTTGTGTTATATGGGGCCAAAGAAAATTTTTGTTCCCCGAGGGCGCTATTTTGAATTCAGAGCGAAGTGAAGGATTCTAAAGCCGAATCCTGAGCGTAGCGAGGAATTCAATATACGCCGCCCGAGAACAAAAAATTTGGCCCCGAGTGTCACACACTATTTTTCATCATTACGTATGAGAAAAAGCTAGGAGTATCAACCTACTATGTATGGACATTACCTATAGGTACGTTTAAGCACCAATCAGAACAGAGAAATGAAAAGTCCCATGGGCCTAAAAATTACATTTTGCTCCCGCTATCCTCTGAAGCCAATATTCGTTTTTCGAATAGGTATGATGAAAAATATATTTTTCACACCACTTGCTCAACAACGCCTTATTACATGGCCTGTTATCTAAGGTTAAAGTAAGACATTAAATCCCTAGGGTTATAATGTTGTACTGAAGTCCATTATTCCCTAGGGTTATAATGTGATTTGAATTTAGAATCATTGCGCATCTGAAGCAAGATCTGAAGGAAATTCTATTCATTCCAAAGAGGTTTTATTCATAATTCTTATTGCTATATCTATAAAGTCTAATTTCGGTAAATAGAATGTGTTCTCAGCAGGCGCGGCCAACTCGATTTTCGAAAACCGAAGCCGTGGCCCACTAGATTCGCACTGACGACATTTGTTTGTCAAATCGAGTAGGCCACGCTAGCTGAATGAAGTGGTTGTATCGCGAGGTGTGAAAAGTAGAGTATTCACCGTAGGGGTAATGCTGTATTAATCTTAGGATTCTGAGCTACTCTCAGGATTCTAGATGCAACACCCTCGCTACGCTCGGGAGTTACTCTAAAATCCCTCGTTCCGCTTGGGATTTATCCCGGCGCCCGTGACATAATACATCGCATTACCCCCGTGGTGAATAATCTACTATTGTACTATTCTATTACAACTTAGTTATAAAAACTTATGACTACCATTATTTACACACAGGCTAACTCAACATGCATGATAAATGAAGTTAAAATTAGGTCCAAAAAAATTAAATTTGAATAAATAAATAAACAGGCCAATTTTTTTTTAAATATTTAACCTATTTATATTAATATTTAACCTTAATATTTATACGTCACGACCAATAATGTGATAGAAATATCTACAAACTTTTCGTCTTTCAATACTCCCATCACTATTGAGTCAAGTGGCATAAAAGATGACGTGATCAGACGTATAATTCCGAAAAGTTACAGTTGCTCAGGAATCGAACCCGCGACGACTTGAACAGAAAGCTGGAAATCTTAACCACTTGACCAGCGTGGTGGACTATTGCCAAACTCTTCTCATTCTGAGATAAGACTCGAGCTCAGGTAGGTATTAGGACGGCAATAGCTGCAATTAAGTGAGTATGGTAATAGATTAAACAGATTAATTTTGAATGTATACTAATAATAAAAATGCGAAACTTTGGATGGACGGATGTATGGATGGATGAATGTTTGTTACCTACTTAATCACGCCAGATCGACAGAACGGATCTGGATGAAATTTGGCACAGATATAGATTGTTGTCTGGTATAACCCATAGGCCGGTAAATTTAATTTATCCCGGAAAATTAAAGAACCATAAAACCTCAATCCGCGCGGGCGAAGTCGCGGGCATCGGCTATATAGTGTTGAATATTGGTGAAACAACTGGGAATCGAACCGAAGATAGCGTGCATTCGACTTCTGCAACATAGTAAGATACTTATCGAACGCAATCTTAAATTGTGTTGCACGTAAGTAATAATTAGGCGTAGTTATAAGTATTCGCTAATTGATTTCAATTTGATTTGTAATTCAAGTGTAAAATAGGGATCTGCTTTCTTAGAAGTTTAAAATGGTTTAAATCTATCGTACCTACTTCTAAGAGTATACTTATATTATGGTACTTAAATGCCGAATATAAAATAATACAGAATTCCTGATGAAGACACTACTTAAATATTAAAGTTAAACTTCTGAATAAAAAAAGCATTATTTTCTCCAAACAAAAGATAATCTAGGAGATTATCTTTTTATTATTCCTAACTAATCTGTTTTACTCGGAATTATAAATTCCGAGTAAAACAGATTAGTTAGCGAATGACAGTTGAAAGTCGAAACTTTTGACAAAAGGGCCCAAAAAAAAGGATCCGACAAAAACCAAGAGATATTTGCCATTCCCGAGACCCGACAGGTTTAGATAGATAGATAGATAGATACAAATACAAAACTTTTTGGAGTTTACTCTCATATATAAGGCGCCCGGTATGAGAAAAATATGAGAGGTAAAATCTACTGATGAATGACCTCGTTACTTTTTTGGTGTCCTTTTTTGTTTACCTTTCTAATATGGTTGTGACGTAAGAGTGAGACGTACATAGTGTATGCTGCAAGGCGACTATACCTATATGTTACTGGGCTTGTTTGTTTCTATCAGTGTCAATGTACTTATATTGCTGTTTTTGTTATACATATCAATATAGCTATTTATGCAACTGTATCGTAATGAAGGTTATTTTAATTCGAGTGCTGTTTTTTGATACGAGGCTTGCCGAGTATCAAAATAGGATAGTACGAGTAAACTCCGGTCGTGCGTCGGAGCTGACACACACAATTTTTTTTTTATCCAAGTAGACTTTGACAAGTGCTGTTGAATACTCGAGTGAGTCTGAAGACTCGTTCGGAATAATATTCCTACTGAGAAGAACCAGCAAGAAACTCGGTGGTTGCTCTTTTGAAAATAATCATACTTTACAGTTCGTTTATTTATTATTTATTTACACATCAATGTGTAAATAAATAATAAATAAACGTTTATTGACCACTTACTTTACAAATTATTTATATTAGGTAACTGCAGTCCTAACGTCCTAAGCATTGCTGGAGCGAGTCCAATCCGTATTCTTTTATCATTTACCTACGTAATCTTCAACAGTATAATTTAAGCTTTTTTCAGGAGCTTACTTTTAGTGGATTTCATAAACTTGTGTAAAGGCAAGTTTAAAATGGGTTGTTTCCTCACGACTTTTCCTTCACCGTTTGAGGTTAAGTAGGTATATTTAATTTCTCAAAACCCACATAACTCCGAAATGTTAGTGTTGCGTCCCCGGCGATCGAACCCGCGACCACCCAAATAGAAAGCCGGACGTCAACAACTCACTGCGAAACTATCACCGCTTTTTATAACTCAGGATTCCTACTTTTATATTATGTAAGAAGCTCGTAAGAAGTAAGAACGTTAAAATAGGAACTTTTACATTCATAATGTTGTAGGGGAAATAACAATTATTTGGAAACTAGATGATCCCCGCGACTTCGATCGTCGAAGTTTTTTGTATTCCCGGGGGAACTCCTAAATTTTCCTCGATAAAAAGTAGCCTATGTCCTTCCGGGATACAAACTATCCCTACACCAAATTTCAAATCGGTTGAACACATGGGCCGTGAAAGCGTAGCAGAAGGACAGACACACTTTCGCATTTATAATATTTGAATGGATTGTTCAAGTCATAATTACGGTTCACGCTTGACCGGTATTTTTACCCACAAAAAGCAGTGATGTGCACGCACGAAAACCTACTAATTTCTAATTAGGTTATATAGCGCTGGTTAGTAGTTCAGTAGTTAGTGTGAAATGTTGTGAAGCCGCCTTCAAGTTCCAATACATCATACTAATATTACTTATACATATAAGTAAACTAGCTGATGCCCGCGACTTCGTCTGCGTGGTTTATTTTTAAGCTATTGCATAGCTTCTATCGCGGGCCTAGAGCGTGGAGACCGAATCCAGAAATTCCGTAACGAAAAAAAACCTAACACTTTGGTTGCTATGACTACTTGTGTTGTTGACTTCAAGTTGTTGAAAATAAAAAGACTATTTTTTGAAAAGATGATTTTGGTTGCTATGACTACTTGTGTTGTTGACTTCAAGTTGTTGAAAATATAAAGGGTGTCCAAGACGAATCCCTTGGACACCAGGACTATTGAAAACATAATTCTTTAAAATTATTTCGCCTTTATATTTTCAACAACTTGAAGCCAACAACACATTACACAAGTAGTCATAGCAAGTTGATAAAAAATGCTATGCAATAGCTTTACCGCGGCAGTCTCCGAGTGCCACACGTCTTTTTTTTTTATTCCCACGGGAACTCCTTAATTTTCCAGGATAAAAGTAGCCTATGTTAGGTACACTATAGGTCCTCAACTCTACTGATACCAAAAATCACGTCGATCTGTTGCTCCGCTGAGGCGTGATTGAAGGACAAACCAACAAACCAATAAAACAACAAACAAACACACTTTCACATTTATAGTTTTAGATGATGCGAAAGTATGTTTGTTTGTTCGGTAGTTGGTTTGTCCTTCAATCACGCCGCAACAGAGCAACGGATCGACGTGATTGTTATACGACTGCCTGAAAAAAGGAGTTTAATATTGTTTTCAGGGTTCATGTATGTATGTATGTATGTGAGTTTTTATATTCCACCGTAACTTCTATACGCCTGAACCGATTCTGATAAATGAGGTATCGTTAGAAATTAGAATCCCTAGCTTATTCCGGGTGTACATAGGCTAGTAAAATTCAAAAAAAATCGATGGGGTGACCATGGTTCCGCGTCAAAGACAACAAGTTGAAAAAATATATTCGAAAATAAGATTAACTATATAATCATCATCTAGAAAATGAGGAGTAGATTCCAAAAATATATAACACTATATTATTATGTAGTTCAATATCCAGTGATTCACAAAAAAATATTTAATAAAAATGTGAATAATAGTACATTATTGCAAAGGCTGGGAAATAGGCAATTGCAGGTCGAGCCGAGCCGTAGGCGAGCCGTAGGCGAGGACTTCACTAATACGAGACAGGCAATTGCCATTTCCGCCGAGGCATATAAAGTGCTTTTCTCAAAAGAATGCAGGGAAATAAAAAATACTTTTTAATAAAAAATACTTTTTTATACATTAAATTTAATTAATATTAAAAGTTACATTAGACATATTGGGGCAGTTACTAAAAGAAAATATTATTGATTTCCCAGGTACATTTATGTTTGTTTGTTGAACTTCTGATGAGGTTTGCAGGTGGGCATTGGATGTAGTGGTAGATGGCTGAATATATGCTGTTTTGAGGTGGATGGCTGTGGACTTAGATGTTGGCAAGTGGCCAGCGGGTGAGATTATGTTTCCGAATTAGGTTGCAATGTGATGTTTTGATTTATTTTATTATTTATATCAGTTTTATTTCAATTGAGTCCTCAATGTAGCCTTCAGCCACTTTATCGGACTTCCAGCCTCCGTGTCTTTTCAGAGTCGTCAAATTCACTCCAGAACCAGCCAGAAGAGTGGCTGAAGACCTACGGCAACAATGTCCAGTGTAACATTCAGGATTTGTCAAGTTTAAATAAGTTGCTACTTCTTTAGGTATTTTAGCTATTTTATGTCTTCCAATGACCTGCTTCGTGCACTTCCCTTTCTGAAATTTAAGAAAAAACCTATCTGATGTTGTGTTCGCTGGACGAATATTATAATATTTTTTTTATACATGTTAGCAACTCTCCTTGGATTACAAATATCCGGTCAACCTTTGTTTTAGTGTCGCGCAATGTTATTATTGCTTTGTCATCAAGAAAGTCTGTGTCTTTTGTGGTAATATTATAGAGTTCGATACTCCGACATGCTCCGTTAACGCCTAATGTCATAGCAACCTGTAACAAACAAAACTAAATATCAAGCTACAGCCACTAATAAGACTCTTATATCCCGTGTATCAAAATTCATCCAAATCCATCCGCCAGTTTGGTTAAACTGTGTCTCAAATAAATAATTTGAATAATTATATTTACCTTTGTCGTTAAATATATATCATCTGGGGCTTTAATTAAAAATTGCTTTATGTTTTCGCCAGTAAAAATTTTCGATTTCTTGCTTTTGAATCCGGTCGATTGTCGTTTAAGAAAAGTAGTTAAGTTCCCATAATTTTTCAAGTTAATGCCGTTTTTAACATGAACTGTACATTTCAGCATGGAATAAATTGCCCATAATGTAGATGGCTTTTTAGTTTTAGCAATCTCATTAAAATACGCCAAAAATACTGTTTCGGAGAAAATGTTCACTCATTTCTCGTTTTTCCTACTAATAAAATTTTCATATACTTTCATGTATTTTTCTTTGGGCTTCGCTGGAAGTAGGTTTTCCATTGCTAATTTGGCTTCTGATCTTAAATCTGGTGGAGTACAATCAATCTCCATTTCAATCTCTGAACCGTTGTAACTCATTTTACTTATTATTAAATTTATATTTATAGTATGTAAATAACAAATCAAGACGAATTTTCAGCTTTGCCGCCAATTTTTTTTTATCATCTGTGGCGACAGGCAAACGCATTTATATGGCTATACAGCCACCAATTTGTACTAAGCAAAGAGAATATGGTATGCCGAGAATGACAAAAGAGATATTGCCGATCAAAGAGTATTAATTAATAACCCCAGCACGTGGTTTCATACAACATTGCAGGAGCGTTGTAATGTTCCAAATTCAAAAAACGCTCCTGCAATGGATTTGATTTTCTTTGTCCGAAAATTCGACACTTCGCGTGTTCTTTTTTCGAAAATAATGACAATATTTCCCGTAGTAACAGTGGGAGCCGTACTTCCATTCGAGGGGGATTTTTATTACACGACTGCCCAATAAAAGGAGTGTTTATGTTTTCAGGGTTCGTGCAGGTATGTATAATAATAATTTTAATTATATTCACTTGTTTGCATGGGTATAGTTGAGGACATAGGCTACAAATACCTACCTATTCTGATTTCTGCGGTTTCCTCGTAACTCGTATCACCGTGCGTCACTCATCTAAATAATTTTGATAAATGCGTCGTCATTGTTTTCGGTTTTATTTGGTTACTCATTAATTAATTAATTTACTAATGCCTAGTTCAAATGTTATAGAGCTGAGGTACTGCAGAAGGTACAGTCGCGGCCTGAACATCTTTACCAGCCCTCCGATTGTGTAAGGAAATCGTACCTAATCGTTCAAAATCGTAATACTAATCGTTTGTCAAACGGATAATTCGGCCTGTCTATGGAATTTATAGATGCCTGCACTATGACGTTTCAAAGTTATATCAAAAGTTTTCAAACTTCGAATTCAACAAAAAGAGTTTTTAGTTATGCCTTTTTTATATAGTAAAATTAATTTCCTGATTTCTTTACTAAAACTATTGAAAGAGGATTTTTACATCAATCCTATCTAGTTGCCACATTTGCCAAGTACTGAAAAAGTTAAAAAATCTATGATTTACGTGATTGAATGTCATTCCGAACCAGTGGTGGTAGATTCACTTTACGATTCAAAAGCACTTGTAAAAGTTTATTTGGATAAAAAAAACATTAGAGTTTTTTTTTTAATTTTACGCCTAATCAAACCACATTTTACGACCTTCTGAGTTCTGACACAGATGGGTAGGTACATGCAATTATGAACCTTAAGGTGGTACCTAAATATTTTCTGACCGCGACTGTATGTATGTATATTATTTAAGTTTGTATTTATAAAATCTGTTTCACCCTAGTGCTAAACTACTAAGCCGATTTTGATGAATGTGGTATCAATCGATTCGTTGGGCCGGTTGACACAGGCTACTTTTTACACGAGCGTTACTATCGCAATCGTTGACCGACTGTATCTAAGCAGTGGCGGCTTTAGGGGGTGGCAAGCAGGGCAACCTCCCGGGGCCTCGCACTATAAGGGGCCTCACGGTCTCATGCCTATAATATGGCACATGTCATTCAACAAATGATAATAATATATCTTCCGTCATAGTAAAGAGTGAATTAGTAAAAAACTGTGTAAAATTGCTTTATAATTTTTAATTTTGTAGGTATTTAATGCTGAGCACAAGGCTGAGCTGTACACCCATTTTGGGTGGTGTCACAGGCAAACATATTCCTATGTACCTACGTTAAATGTTTGTCTCTGTCTGTTGTTTGTCACCATTGTGGAATAAATGTACTTACGTTTTCTTTCTTTCTTATTTGATTTGTGTGCGAAAAAGATTTGCCAAATACATAGGTATGTTCGCGAGATACTGGTAAAAATTTGAAAATTTAATAATACGCCGACTTTGGGCTTGTTAACTTTGTTAATTTTCAATAAACAATATTAAAACCCTGAAATTAATACTTTCAATTCACATACATTCCACTTAAGCATGGGCCTCGTAAAGATCTACCTCCCACAGCCTCGCAATAGCTGAGGCCGCCCCTTTTCAACCGACTTCAAAAAAAGGAGGAGGTTCTCAATTCGACTGTATTTTTTTTATTTTTTTTAATGTTTGTTACCTCAGAACTTTTGACTGAGTAGACCGATTTGGATGATTCTTTTTTTATTTGAAAGAGCATACTTCCCATGTGGTCCCATATAAATTTTATCGAAATAGGTCGAGCGGTTTTTAAAATATCAACAATAAAAGTTGGCGCGGGAGTTTGAAGTCGGTTGTTTAAAAAGTATTTTTTATATTATATTATATCTGTTTAATGTGTCGCACTATACTAAAGATAACACTGTATCTATCTACCGGTTAATGAACTATCGCGTGTTATCAAAAATTATACATTTAAACCATAGCAATGTCAAGGTTGCCATACCTACCTATTTGTAGATTGTTTTCGGCGCCATAAACCAGTAGGGCTAGCATGCGCACAACGAGTAAAATTATGTCAACCCTATTAATTGTCTACCGAAGCTAACATGGTTACACATATTATGACTTGTCTCTTGACGTCAAAAGTAGAGATAAAAGTAGGTAAGTAATAGATAGATAGATAGATAGATGAACACTTTATTGCACACACTTAAAAATAACAATAAACAAAGCTTACAATACAAGACAGAAGGGTGCAAAGGCGGTCTTATTGCTAAAGCAATCTCTTGCAGACAACCTTTGGGTAGAGGAGATTATAAAACAAGAGCGCGGGATAGTGCAACAACTAAACATTAAAATATATACCTAATATATATATATACATACACGCATACATACAAACATACATATTATACATACATACATACATACATACATACATACATACATACATACATACATACATACATACATACAAAGATACATATAAACATAAATACTAAATAATTCTAAATAAAAAGATAAAATATAGGACCAAAGTGAATTTAATAGCTACCTGATAAGAAATGTTTATGCAAACGACTTCTGAAGATAGGGAGCGACTTAGACTGTCGTACATCCGCTGGTAGGCTGTTCCACAGTAATACGGTTTCCACAGTAATATTTCTTATCTGTGGTATTTACCTCTACGAACCCTTAAATGCCGTTATTTTTTTTTCTTGTAGTATACCGGATTTTGTGCATGTTTTGGTAAACAAGAATTTAGCCGGTAACGACGTCTCTCTCGTCGCGAGATATCTCGCAGTGCGCATGCTAAACCTGCAGGGGCCATATTATATTGTTGAATGTTGATGTTCGTGTTTCAGAATTGCACCTATTTAAAGTCCCACAAACTTATTTGACCCAGTGACGGCATCGCTAGTATATAAATAAATAAATAAATGAATAAATAAATAAATAAAGACTTTATTTCTACCGGATTTTGTGCATGTTAGGGTAAACAAGAATTTAGCCGGCAACGACATCTCTCTCTCTCGTCGCGAGATATCTCGCAGTGCGCATGCTAAACCTGCAGGGGCCATATTATATTGTTGAATGTTGACGTTCGTGTTTCAGAATTGCACATATTTAAAGTCCCACAAACTTATTTGACCCAGTGACGGCATCGCTAGTATATACATAAATAAATAAATGAATAAATAAATAAATAAATAAATAAAGACTTTATTTCTTGCACTATTGTTATACGTAACTGCATAGTATGTACAATAAATGCACTTATTCTATATGATCTGTGTTAAAATCTAACAATATATCGGAAATTTAAATAATTAAAACTATGTATATGGGTCAAAATCAGACAGGTGAGCATTATGCTTCTGACAAAGCTTTTCTCAATAAAATGACATGATATTACTAAAATATTTATTTCAAAATAAAGGTTCTATGCATAATTACAAGGCACTTAGCATATTTCCTTTCTATAATAATGTTTTATTTGATTTTAAGCAGAAAAAGGTCTAAATAGTCATTCCGGGAATGCGTCCTTATACCAAGTTTCATAGTTCAGACAAGTCAAAAATGTTTACAATTACGACTTAAAATTATCATATTTTAATATTAGCTTTAAAAATCATCAAATTAAGAATATACGTATAAATTATATTAATACGAGTTTAATTTTTTCTTATTTTGGCTATTCAAATGCTGTCTGACGTTTATTAAATCATTCCGTGAACGCGGTGGTTAACGATCGATGTAATTAAAACAACACACGCTAGGTGGCATTAGGGAGCAACAGTGTGAAGTTCACTAGTCAAAGCAAAAGGCGTGTGTCGTGTTTACGGAAAAAAATAATTGATTTTGCTGGTAAGTACTTTTTAATTTGATATATGTGAAGCGTACTTTAATTCCCTGTCACTACGGGAACGCTGTTTGGTGATAAGTTTTCCGAAAATTTGCATACTTTTTGCAAAATTATTATAAATATTACAGCTCACTTGTTCATAACCTCTAAAACCAATATCTAACATGGCGGCGTCAAGCGTGACATGAAAATATTTATCGAATCGTCATTTCGGGAACGGTCATTTCGGGAACGTTCTCGTATATGACGGGCGTTCCCGAAATGACGCGGGCGTTCCCGAAATGACGCGGGCGTTCCTGAATTGTCAATTTTTGGGCAAAATGATGTTCTAATGCTTTTAGAAACATAACCATGCATAATTTTGGTTTTAGGTATCCATTTAGTTCGAGTAACATGGAAAACGATAAAAATAAAGCGAAAAGGAAGTCGAAAAAACGATTAAAAGAGGACAGTACAGCTTATAAAAAATATCGTGAAAAGGCTAATGCAAGGAAGCGCAAGTTTTTAAATAAAATGACACCTGAACAAATAGAGATGAAGAGACTGAAAGATAGGGAATATTACCAAAGAAAGAAAGCTGAAAATAAAGTTAAGACTGTTAGTGATATGACTGAAAGACAGAAGAGGAAACAGAGAAAGTTGTGGAGGATAAATTCTCAAAAGTATAGACAGAAAAAAAAGATAATGGCAAATATTTTAGCTAACAGCCCCCCAGATTCTGAAAATGAGATAGAAAACGATAATCGCGTGTCGAGGAAGAAATCAGGAAGAAAACAGGTTAAAAAAGATAAAGCGCAGGCTTACAGAACTGTTAAAAAACAGAAACATAAAATACAGAAAATGCAAAGAACTATAGATCAGTTGCGAAAAAAAGTACAAAGAAGCAGAAGACGCGAAGAAAGAGCATCCCAAAAGATTGCTGATACGCCTACTCGCAATGTTGATGAATTTACAAGAGGATGTTCTGTTACTCCGGAAGTTCGTAAACGTCTATTATTTGGCGAGGTTTTGACAACACAACTAAAAGACACCGTTGAGAAATTACCGAAAAATTCTAAACAGCGAGAGGCTTTTCAAAAATGCGTCAGTGGCAACCGTATCAAAAAACATCGTTTAAATAATATGGCTAAACAATTTCTCCGCAAAAATAAAAATAATGACAACATTTTAATATCTAATCGGAAGCATCCAATATTTTTAATTACTAATCAGATTCGTGAAGAAATTCATAAGTTTTTTGAGCGGGATGATGTCAGCAGAATGTGCCCTGGTAAGAAAGATTGCCTCAAGGGAAACAAACAAAAGCGGTTGCTTCTAGAAACTGTAAAAAATTTGCATCCTCAATTTTGTGCTGAGACTGGAATTCGAGTATCTTATTCGACACTTTTGAGAGAGAAGCCTTATTGGGTACTGCAACCTACAAAATGGGATCGAGATACTTGTCTTTGTGTAAGGCACGAAAATTTTGAATACAAACTGAACAAATTGAACCGACTAGGAGAGCTGCCGCACAATTCCACATCCCAATGTATAAAAGCGTACAGCTGTGACATTAATTCTTATGATTGTATGCTTGGTTTGTGCGGTGAATGCAAGGAGATTAAAATGGACTCGGGGAGTAATGAAGATACCGTTCAATATTTTCAGTGGCAAGTAACAAAAGAAGACCGAATCATAAAAGGAGAGAAGAAAACCGTCAAACTTACTAAAAAAGTTACTGTTACAAGCACAGTCAAAGATTTGACCATGTCTTTAGCTGCGGATATTTCTCCAATGAAAAAACACGTTTATGGAATTAGCGAAAACTTGAAGGCCAAAAGAGAACTGAAAGATAATTTAAAAGAAACAGAGCTAATGATTCAAATTGATTTCGCTGAAAACTATATGACAAAATATGCGAAAGAGATTCAATCGATTAGATTCGGAGCTTCAAAAGGTCAATTATCGATCCACACAGGAGTTTTTTATGCCAAAAACGATACGTCTCTAGAAACTGTTTCATTTGCCACTGTGAGTGATAATTTGGACCATCAGGCTCATGCTGTATGGGGTCACCTGAAATCAGCGCTACAGAAAATTTTGAGTGTCAGGCCACACGTAAATACTCTTCACGTGTTTTCAGACGGACCCACATCCCAGTATCGAAACCGCACTAATATTTACTTATGGATTAAAACTTTAACAGACCAATTTCCGCAAATAACTGCTTCAACGTGGACATTCAGTGAACCAGGTCATGGTAAGGGACCAATGGATGGTGTAGGAGGAGTGCTAAAGAAAACTGCCGATGACAAAGTATTACGAGGAAACGATGTCAACACAGCTGCAGATTTTGTCAGTTTACTAAACAATTCATCTGTTTCACTCCATGAAGTCACTGACGATGAAATAGTTGCAATCAAAAACGTAATACCCGAAAAGATAGATGCGATCCCCGGAATCATGAATGTAACTAAGATTATCTGGCAGAATGCTTCTGATGTCTCCATACTACTGTATCAATTTTCAAAATTGTTGCGAGAAATTAAACTCCAGGCATTTTCAGTCGAAGATAGGGATAAAGAAAGTCCAGCGCCATTAGAAATGATCGATTTAGACATAGAAAAGAATGAAGAGTTTCTGAATTCTCTTCACATCAATAGAAAGAGTATTTATGACACCGTATACGGATCAGACAGTTCAGATGAGGAGAATCTCCAAAAAGTTTCAGATCGACTTCATGGAAAGAATGACGATATTTGTGCTGGTACATCGTACGGAAATGATAAGGAGAACTTCCACACAAACATGATACGTCCAAAGACATTTTTGCTAGTAAATGTATCCACTGAAAATAAAAAAATTGAATACAGATACGTTGCAGTCGCTGACACCTCAGTTGATGAAGATGGTGAAATAAAAGTCACCTTTCTTCGTTGTCAGCGGAACTCTGCAAAAATATTTAAAATTGAACAAAATGATGTTGCATATGTCGCCTGTGAACAAGTAGTTAAAATTTTACCCACACCGAAATTGCAAAAAAAAGGTAGTCGTAGCTATTATTGTTTTGATGAAAATATGGATATATTCGAAAAGTAGATTATTGCTAGACTTTAAGGTCGAACTTTGATACTCAAGTTACTTTGTGATATTATGTGATTATAAATATAATGTTTCTATTCCTAATGTCTGTCTATTTTAAAACTACAAAGTTAATACATATTTTGATTTAAGCATTGATGTGCAAGAAATCTTAATGATAGTGTGCAATTAGCATTTGTTAATGTTGTTGATTGAAACCTACAAAGTTTATTATTAGATTTTAAGTTTAAATTTTGATACTCATGTTCCTCATTCCTTAAGTACAAATAAAGGTATAATACTGTAAATGTATATTATTTTCATGCCTAAAATATGCCAAAAACCGGGCGTTGCGTTCATTTAGAGAACGTCAACGTCATTTAAGGAACTTCATTGTCATTTTGGGAACACTCCCATCATTTCCGGGAACATCACAAAAACGGCAAATAAATTACTAATAAGTAATGCTATAGTTAAATCTTGCTTAGACAACATGAAATGACCTTGAAACTTTTGTATAATTATTAATATATAACGTAGTGCAAACATGTATACAATAAATTGAAATTTTGGAGCGAAATTTACATCAATTGAGAATTTATGGAGAGTAATTTGAAAAATAAGTGTTTTCATTATAAAAATATACAAAATAACAACATTTTCCGATTTAGGAACAGGTTAATTACAATTTCTTAAAGGTGATTCTTAAATACGTTGGTTATATTAATATTTAAAAAATATTTAAAAATGTTCCCGAAATGACTTTTGGCCCTGGCATTATTCTTATTAACTGGTAGAATTTCTAAAATATATATTTTTGTGCGTGCCTCTTCACAGGAAAGGTTCATGACAAATTACACAACAGACTCCACTTGTTAGTTTTCTTCAAAAGAAAACTTAATTTCTCAGATATTTGAAAACCTAAAATGCTCACCTCTCTGATTTTGACCCATATAGCTATAGAATTTTTGCAGCGGAAACATTTGAAAAATCATAGGAAATCAGAAATTCTACGCGGAAAAAGTCGCGGGCGACCTCTAATTCATAATATTATGCGCCATAGACTTCCAAAAATTAAACTAGGTAATACTTAACTACAAATAGCTAATAGGTTGGTGGTCGTAATTTTCGCTATTACAACGTGATAGGGCATATTTGTGGGTATTTACCATTCACTATTTTTTAGATAAACAGGTAAATAAATAACTCAAGAAATGGCTTCCCTAGAATTAGATAAAAATATTTCTATCTCAATAAAATTCGCGCCAAAACATGATAAGTAACTAACTAATTAAATATCGTATTGAAAATAAAAATATTATAGGCCTACAAAAATACCTCTAATGTGAATTGTGATAAGGATATAAACAAAATATTATTGCCAATGATCACATTTGCCTAGTAACCAATAAACATGTTATTAACTAACAAGCCACCCTGGCTTCGCACGGGTAGCAAGGACAGAAATTTCAAAAATGGGATAAGTATCTCAAGTAGGACATAGGCTACTTTTTATGCCGGCAAATTCAAGATGGGAAATCGAAAAAAGTTGTTCCACGCGGACGAAGTCGCGGGAATCATCTAGTAATATTATAAATGCGAAAGTGTGCCTGTCTGTCTGTCTGCTACGCTTTCACGGTCCACCTCTTCAATCGATTTTAATGAAATTTGGTACAGAGGTAGTTTGTATCCCGAGAAAGGACATAGGCTACTTTTTATCCCGAAAAATTCAACAGTTCCCGCGGGAATCGAAAAAACTTGGTCCACACGGACGAAGTCGCGGGAATCATCTAGTAATTAATATAAATGCGAAAGTGTGTGTTTGTTGGTTTGACTTTCAATTACGCTGCAACCGAGCAACGGATGGACGTGATTTTTTGCATGGGTATAGTTGAGGATCTAGAAAGTGATATTTAGGCTTTTTATCCCGGACAATTTAGGAGTTCCCGTGGGATTCTATTTACAAAAACCCTTTTTCCATGCGGATGCGAAGTCGCGGATATCATAGTTTTTAATATTTACTAGCGACGCGACGATGTCACCGGTAGGGCTAGCATGCGTACAACGAGTAAAATTATGTCTACCCGTTAAATTATCTCTATTAAAGTTACACATATTATGACATGTCTCGTTACGTCAAAAGTAGAGATATAAATAATATTTCTTAAATGTGGTATTTATCTCTACGAACCCTTTTGTGCATATTATTAGGGTAAACGAAAAATTTGCCGGCAACGACAACATCTCTCTTTCTCGTCGCGAGATAACTCGTTGCGCGTATGCTAAGCCTGCAGGTCAGCGGTGGGACCATTTATGATGAAAAATTAAAAATAAACACAGATTTCGCAGTCCCCGTAAGAATCGGAGCATTCAAATGAATACAAAAATTTACGAAAAAGCACTTCTCGTCTGCGTCCGCATCTTTTAACACCATTACCATGACGATCGGTCAATATAGAAGCTACATAATATACGGAAATACCCGTTTTTCTACAATTCCAAATAAAATTTTCAAATATTTTCGCCATTTTGTACCTAGCTACACTAATACGCTAGGACCCTTTTTTTTTCTTAAGTTTTTTTGCCCGAAATATTTACAATATGAATATAGTAAACAAACACCCCCCCGCAAATAAACCCGACTTTTTAAATTTTATAAATTCCAAAAAAAAGTTACCAGCCGATTTTCAAAATTCAAACGCTCACACGTGTCTCGATAAATTCCTCAACTCTTGGTACTATTCCCATCTCGATCCTCCCAAAATCCCTGGAGCTATGACCAAAAATACGTCTCAGGCGATTTGCATCTGATAACCATTTCAATGGTAAAAACTATCATATTATATACTAAATCCCACCTACCAACCTGCCAAAATAATATTTACCTAGTCAGTCAGTCCACAACACATGACTATCATGAATTGGTCGCATGTCTTCGAAATACCTACCTACCCAGCAAAACAAAATGCTACCAGCTAAAATTTCGCCTGTAGTGGGGTTAGATGCTATATTCAGTATTAAAGGAACCTTTGACTAGTACACACGCGTATTATTTATACACCTCTAATTATCGGACGCCTAGCCACGTCATCACATGGCGACCCTGCCAGCGCGCGCGACGCAGTCTGCGCTGGCAGCGAGCTAAGGACACGCGGGAGCAACTCGAACGACATACGATACAATACAGAACAGAAAAAGTGCAAAAATGGGAAAGGAATGCTCGAAATGCGTTTGTGAAACAAAGGAGATTATATCGCAAAACGGAGACGCAAATATTCAACAGCCAATATACATTAACAATATCCTAGTGGGTACCATCGTAGCCATAACCGGAGTCATCGTGATTTACATGGTAATAACCAAATATAAACAATGCCACAGAAATTGGATCGATGAGGGAGTGCGTGCAGATTTTATTAGGCGACTACAGGAACGGATGTCAACGAGGGGACCAGCTGCAAGAGAGGAGGAGCGAGTGTAATAGTGTAGTGTAGTGTAACAGTGTAGGGTTAGATGTGAAAATGAACTGTGAATGAAATGAGACAATACATAGACGTAACACAAATTAATGGAAAGACATTTAAGTAGAATATATAGTGAATTAGAATATATAAGAATTAGCCTTAGGAAGCTAGGTCCGAAACGAAGATTAGAAGAGATAGGGGTAAGCAAAGTAATTAAAGCCATAAAAATAAACGAAGATTACAAAAGGTATATTAAAAATTTAAGCGAAAAAGATGTAACTCCAGAATATTCAGGGTTAATTATAGACAATTTGTGTAGGAATATAGAGAAAACTTTTCGTCAAATATTAAATTATAATAAGTCTGTAACAGGGGAAAAAATGGATAGTTTCGACCTAAAAACTGCAAGCGCCTTGATCCCGGTGATGGACGGGCATCAGGAAAGTATAGAAAAAATAATAGATGGCATCGAGATGTATAATACCTATTTGAAAGGTGGGGATAGCAAGAAGTTGTTGATTTCTTTTATCTTAAAAACTAGGCTGTCCAAAACGGCAAAATTAAAATTAAATACAGACTATACTACTATAGAAAGCTTGTTATCAGACATGAAAAAATTTCTACTAACTAAGAAGTCAGCCAATTCCTTGCTTTCCCAAATTAATAACATAAATCAAAACAACATGTCTATCAGTAGGTATGGTGAAAAGTTAGAGGAGCTCTTTATAAGCCTAACTATAGCGCAAGCTGATCAAAACGATAAGGCATGTGAAATATTGAGACCTTTAAACGAGCAGCTAGCGATAAAAAGATTCGCAGATGGCCTTCGCAACCGACGACTCAGCACTATCATATCAGCCAGAAACTACAGCGCCCTAAAAGATGCCGTGCGCGCAGCGGAGGACGAGGAGCTGGCCTCCGGGTCGTCTCCCAACAGCAACACGGTGTATTCGTATTCGCAAGGTAACAGAAATCAATCATTTCGCTATCCTAGGTACAGTCGTGGACGGGGAAATTTACGCCGCGCGAGTGCCCCTTGGCGAGGCACGTATCAACCCACACCACAGGTAAGAAGAGGCTACTATCATTATAATCATTATAATTATCGTGCTAATACTGCACCGGCAAGGCAATACTACAATCAGTCTAGATACCCGAGGAACAACACGAGATTTAATAGAGGTAACTCAAATAATAGTCATCGTCAGGGTAATGCGTACGTAACAGAATCGGAGCAAAAGGTGGAAGATATAAATTTAGCAGAATTTTTTCGAGCCTAACTATGCTTTAGTATGTGAAGGGTTAGATTACATCTATTTGTTTATCGGCAATCGGAAGTGTAAGTTCCTATTAGACACAGGCGCATCGTTATCTATCTTGGATACTGAAATCATCCAAAATCACGTGACAAAATACCAGAGTAATACAGTTATAAAAGGCATAGGTGGAAAAATACAGTCGAAATGCTTCGCATATGTTCCACTACAGTCGAACGGTTTCATATTTCGCCACAAGTTATACCTATTCGATAGCGTACCGTGCGGAGCGGACGGCATTATCGGGTTAGACTTTCTTAGAACTTATAATGCAAACATAGACTTGCCAACGAACAGGCTTACACTACAATTAAATTATTATGAAACATGTACCTTGAGAATAAGTAAGTGTATCAATAAGAATGTAGAATCGGAAGAGTATTTAACTATCCCATCACGTAGCGAATCAATTCATTATTTAAGTATTAGTAAAAACTTATATAAAGATTGCGTTATATATCCAAAGCAGTTACATGAAAACATATTTTTGGCAGGTTGCATCGTAAAACCACATAGAGGCAAAATACCAGTAAAAATAATGAATACGGATGAGAAAACTATAAAAATTCTTAAATCCAATATTATTCAATCGGGGGACATTGACTATTTAGAAAACTATGATTCATGTTCATTTAGCGAGTCTCAAAAGGATGTTAATCGTATTAAAAAATTATTAACAGAATTAAAATTAAATCATTTAGATTCCGCCGATAGAAAGTCACTTCAAATAATATGTGCGAAGTACTCAGACATATTTTTCTTGGAAGGCGATAGGTTAGGTACCGCAAACGTTGTAGAACAGTCAATAACGGTGAAACCTGATACGAAACCCGTGTACACCAAGCCTTATCGGTTGCCACATGCGCATAAGCAAGAAATTAATAAGCAAGTACAACGCATGCTCGATGATGATGTAATAGAACCATCTAAAAGCGAATGGAATAGTCCAATACTGTTAGTGCCTAAAAAATCAGAAAGCGGGAAAAAATGGCGTTTAGTGGTAGATTATAGGAAAATTAATAATTTGATTCAGGATGATAAGTTTCCGTTACCGAATATAAGTGATATACTAGACTCATTGTCAGGAAGTATTTATTTCACTCATTTGGACTTATATCAAGGATTCTACCAAGTCAGTTTAAGCCCTGAGAGTAGGAATATTACTAGCTTTGCCACGAGTACCGGTCAATACAGAATGAAACGTTTAGCCATGGGTTTAAAAATTAGTCCTAGTGCATTTTCCAGGGTCATGTCGATAGCGATGTCAGGGTTAACTTACGAAAAATGTTTTATTTACTGTGATGATTTGATAGTATTTGGGAGGAATAGAGAAACTCACAATAAAAATTTAATGGATGTATTCGAGCGTTTTAGAAAAATGAACCTTAAACTAAACCCACATAAGTGCGAATTTATGAAAACACAGTTATTATATTTAGGACATGTGGTGTCAGCCGACGGTGTTTTACCAGATCCAGAAAAAATTAGAGTATTACAACATTACCCAGTACCGACAAATTCAGACGAGGTTAGGCGATTTGTAGCGTTTTGCAATTATTATAGAAAATACATACCACAGTTTGCCGAAATTACTCTACCATTAAATAAATTGTGTCGAAAAAATTCAATATTTTCATGGACTCAGGAATGTCAAAATAGCTTCGAATTGTTGAAAGAAAAATTAATTTCGCCCCCCATTCTACAATACCCGGATTTTTCCGAAGATAACAACTTTATCCTCCAATGTGACGCTTCAAATTTGGCAATTTCTTCAATTTTGTGTAACAAAGATTTAAAACCCGTAGCGTATAGTAGTAGACCCTTAAATAAGGCGGAATTGAACTACCCAATTATACAGAAAGAGCTTCTGGCTATAGTTTGGGGTATAAAGCATTTTAGACCATATTTATACGGAAGGCAATTTATCATTAAAACCGATCACAAACCTTTAATTTATCTATTTGGCATGAAAGATCCGTCAACTAGACTTTTAAAATTTAGATTGCAGTTGGAAGAATACGACTTTAAAATCGAGTACGTAAAAGGTAGTGACAACGTTGCAGATGCTCTAAGTAGGGTGACCATAAGTTCGGAAGAATTAAAATCATTGAATAGTAAAGTTAGTTTAGTAATGACAAGAGCACAGAAAGCTAGATTAGATAAAGAGGAGTTAAGTAAGAAGGAAGACACAGACACGAGGGATCCTTGTATACCTGTCGAATCGAGGTCTGGCCAACCAAGAGTCGCAGAGATACTAAGGAAACCAAGTGATTATGTAGAGTTGAAATTTATTCTAGGAAGTAAAATGAGTAAGAAAAAGATAACTTATGAGAAAAAATGTTTAGCATATGAAGAGTCAACTAATTCTATTTACATAAACCTCAATTATATGTCACATTTTACGCGAGTCGAATTTGTGAATTTATTGAGTAAATTTTGTAATGAATTGAATATTAAAAGATTATGCATTATAAAAGATGAAAGAAATATAGAATTCATAAAACAATTAATTAACGAAATAAAAAGCAGAGAAAAATGGTACGGACCACAGATAAATATATTAAAAGGTGTTAAACGGGTCTATAATGATGAAGAAAAGATATGCATCCTACATGATTATCATTTACTACCTACGAGCGGACATGCGGGTGTACAACGCATGATCAACAATATCAAAGGTAAGTACTTCTGGCCGGGACTAGAATCGGATGTACGAAGATACGTAAGTAAATGTGGAAAGTGTCAAACTAGTAAGTATTCTAGAAATATATTAGAACCAATGGTCGTGACAACGACAGCATCAAAAGCCTTCGAAAAGATATATCTAGATATCATAGGTCCTTTAGACAAAGATATAGATGGTAACATTTATATTTTAAGCTTACAATGCGAGCTAAGTAAATACGTAGAAGCGTATCCCTTGCAACGTAAGGATACGGTAAGTGTGGCAAGATCCTTTGTTAATAACTTCGTATTACGTTACGGTTTGCCAAGAATTATGGCAAGTGACATGGGTTCAGAATTTCAGTCAGAAACGATGAAAGAGGTGTGCAAGCTGCTTAAAATCGAAAAGGTAAACTCTACAGCTTATCACCATGAGTCAATAGGCTCATTAGAAAACACCCATAAGCATCTCGCCGCCTATCTACGAGCTTTATGTGACGGGCATACAGAGACGTGGAGTCAATGGCTTCAGTTCTGGTGTTTCTCGTTCAATACTACTGTTCATACACAGACTAAGTATACGCCATACGAACTCGTATTTGGCAATAGTTGTAATTTGCCTAGTAATTTAAGGAATAATGTAGTAGAACCCCTATATAATCCAGATAATTATGCACTCGAACTTAAGTATAGATTACAGTTAGCATCTAAGGAAGCGCATGAAAATTTAGTTTTAAGCAAACTAAAAAGGAAATATGTTTGGGACAAAAAGTGTAATCCTATTCAGTATCAAAAGGGTGATTTAATCTTAATCAAAAATGAAACTGGTAAGAAACTCGATAAATTATACAACGGACCCTATACAGTGATAAGTGAAAGTGAACCTAACGTTACAGTGCAAAAGGAAAAAAAAGTTGAGACTGTCCATAAAAATAGAACAAAACCATACGTAACCTAGTAGTAAGTGTTTAGCTTATGTTGTTTTAATAATACGATAAGCGTAGGTACCTCGCTGTTGTTTTAATCTGCTAGTATGTAACTTTGCATTCCTTAGCGATAGTTTTATATTTCATTACGGGTACATACACGTGTACCAAGTACCAACGTATTATATTACATTATTACTTATGATTGTGAGCGTTTTAGAGAATAAGAAATGAAACAACTTTGTTTGTAGTTCAATATTTTTATTTCAAAAAAAAAATTTTTTGTGAACAACAAAATTTTTTTTTTTAGTTTACCCCGAAGATGTAGTGGGGTTAGATGCTATATTCAGTATTAAAGGAACCTTTGACTAGTACACACGCGTATTATTTATACACCTCTAATTATCGGACGCCTAGCCACGTCATCACACGCCTTTAGGGATCCGTAGTGAAACAAGTAATCCTTAGAACGCTTGTAGACGTCCGATTTTTTCCAAAACTGTGTTTTTTACCGGACTTGATGTATCTTAAATCTTCTTTCGTTGGTTTGTCCTTCCAATCATGCTGCAACATGCTGATTTTTGCATTGATATAGTTGAAGACATGGGATATACTTAGTAGATTTTATCCCAGAAAATCAGAGTTTCCCCGGGAATTTAAAATAACTTAAATCACGCGGATAAAGTCGCGGTAGTCTTAAATATATAAAAGGATAAAAATATCTCAATTGAATTGTTAGATGGGCAAAGCCGAAATATAACGATGGGAGCATAACGATGCCATGTTGAAACCGATTAAGGGTATGTTTCTGATATACCTAACCCTTACTATTACTTATTCTGTGCTAACAGGTTATACTTATAGTCCGCTTCTATGGCTAACTTTTAGTGAATAAAATAAAATAAAAAAGCATCGATATCAGGTTCTAGATGGGCCCTTTCATAGAAAATAGTTGGGCGTCCGACTTGTACGGCTTGCCCCTCACCTATATAAGCCTGTCCTTGTCCCCGCCATAGCGCTGTCCCGCTTTTCAGACTAGATGGCGTTAGTAAGATAAGTCCACATTCTTTATTTGTGTCAGCTTTGTGTTTAGATCGCAATTTGATTTAGAGCTTAACGATAGCAATCGTGACCGGATCAAATAAATATTTTCTTTATGTTTAACCAAGTTTTATACTTAAATGTTTACATTAAATCTCTCGTGAAACCGCTACACGTTGTGACCATTCGCTCGTGCAAGTTTTAAAGAGTACAAACAAATTTTAAAAGTAATTTTAATTATTCGCCCGCTACTGGAATTATGCTTTCATTTGACAGGGCCCGTCTATGTAAAAAGAGGTCGTTGAAAAAAAAGATACCTATACCGCTAACATGCAACTTTCATGGCTACGGAACCCTAGTTTGTGTTTTCGGACACACTTGACCATTTTTTTTTACCCATATTGACACTGATTAACCTTCCGGCTGGGTATAGTGGGTATCGCTCACTCATTCGGCACGTGGAGTCGTCTGGTTGTTATCGCAACCACTGACAGTGATAAACAATAATATTTGTTACTTAACTATCCTTATGCCTATGTCACCATAAAATTGTAAAAACCGTTAGATTGTAATCTAACGCTTTTTATCTCGTTACATTGTAAACTGTCGTAAGATTGTGAACCGTAACAACTGCTTACAATTTAACGCATTATTTTTCGGTAGATACTAGATTGTAATCTGTTGGGTATATTAACCCGATAGAACCTAATTATTTATGTCGAACCCTAACCTAACCTACAAGAAATAGACAAGAAAACGTAAATTCAATGAATATTTTAGAAATTGACACTCAGAACATTGAATGGTTCACAATGTGTCGACAGTTTACAATCTATCGAGGTAGATAAGCGTTAGATTGCAATCTGACGGTTTTTACAATCTTACGGTGGCACCTAGATATATCACAGAGTATTTAATGTTGCCGTGGAATTAAAGAGTCTCCCTCTGAGTCATGTCCTCTCCTCTCGAAATGAGAAGGGTTTGGCCGTAATCCACCACGCTGGTGTCCGGATTGGCAGACTTCACACACCTGCTAGAACAAGAACTGCCGGGCTTGCAAGTTTCCTTAGGGTAGGGCGGTAAGGTACGCCAGGTAAGCCACGGCCGAAGCCTCTCACCAGATCAGACACAGAAAATTGAGAAATTATAAATTCCCAAATTGATCTTGCCGAGAGTTGAACCCGGGACCTCATACAATAAGAGAGCAAGGGAACAGTAGCAAAACATAATATATCTACTGCGCTGCGTCCATAGTTTTGCCTCGTTGGTCAGCATGTTTAACTGCGGCCGACGAGGTCCCGGGTTCGAGTCCCGGGTCGGGCTATAACAAATATTGGGGTTTTCTGACACGAAATTCTCAGTACTAGCTCGGTGTTAGGAAGTTGGCGGTGTTTCCGATAGGCCGCCGTGGCCGAAATTCGGTCGGGAGGACATTACGTGATACGTCCATAGTACGGAGATACTACGTCTCAACTCCGCCCTCATAACCCACCTATTTATTACATTTCGTTGCACGCGCCGCGACGCTACGTCATTCATACCGGCAGCTATTTTCATGAATTTTGATATTATGGTGCCAAATGGTCACACCCACTCACACCACGTTTATCTGCAGTTTAGGTAAACAAAGAGTTTATAAGTACATGCCATGTATATACATCATACAAATTTAGTATCATGTATTGATGTTTTATTTAGCCCAACGGCTTTGCCCGGCAATCCAGAGATGAGAGAGGTAATAACACCAGTGTTTTGGGCACCATGCCCATGAACGATCATTTGGACGGTGTATATTTTTTTTGTAATAAAATACTCAAGTGCGGTGTTTATTGAAGTGAAACTTCGTTAGAATCGTTGTGATTTGAAAATTGGATGAAACAAAAAAGCGACACCAAAAAGAGACAAACATACCTATTAGCTTGCGAGAGAATGAGATAGATAACAAGTAATATTTGTATACCTATCATTGTCTCTTATGCTACTTTTGACTTTTCTGAAGATTCACTTCTGCCGTGCGTGAATTGCACACACACACTATTTTTGTAAATATTTTACTTAATTAGTGTCAATATTCTATTATTAATTTCAATAATCAAGTTCCAGACAAACTACCTAATACCTATATATCACATCGTCTAGTCTAGACTCTAGAGTCGAGACATCTTAGTAAACAGCGCAACATTCAGCATGATTGCATACATTATACCGGCACGTAGGATCTATACATCACATAATTTACGGCGGCGTATCACGCGCACGGTTCGCCTCGGCCGGTGTCGACTGCGTGGACAGAGTAGGGTGACCACGCTAGAGGTGATACGGGGATAGTCCCGGAAATAATCATTACGGCCTTACCACATTGGTCGGTAACTGTATACATGCATGGTATTTTATTACACTGTCCAATAAATATTTGGCTGCATACAAAATATAGAGGAATTCCAAAAGATATTGTCAACACTCTAGCATACACACACACGAGTGTAAAATGACATAACATACCTTTGAAATTCGTAACATACAACTATCTATAAAGGTTTTCGCACACTGCATTGTAGCAATGCCGTGATCATACGTTTTTATAATAAACTCCCAGAAAACATATTGGAGATGTCTCTTGCCAAGTTCAAAGTTTTGATAAATCGTAAACTTATTGAAAAATCCTATTGCAATGTAAAGGATTATGATAAAAAAGGCCATACCTTTCGGTTGGTAAGTTTGATTTCTGCTTATTTTTAGTCAGTATCATTTTTAGTCAATATACTTTTGAAAGATATCCGATCGGATTTGAGAGTATCATCATGTTTGTTTATATTTTGTCGCTGGACAGCCACGCTCTACCCACGAGCACTAATTAACGTTATATATTACGTGTTTACTATCTATTAATGATTAGTTCTAATTAAACCATACTGGTAAGCAAAATGTTTATGTCATTTATATAATACCTAGACGTTTAATAGGTTACCGGGATCATAGCCTTGCAATAATCAAAATAAATAAAGCAGTCATCACACTGAATGCCTGCCCGCTTATTACATTTCACCAGGAACTGTATCCATACTAATATTAAAGTGTATCTGTCTGTCTGTCTGCTACGCTTTCACGGTCCATCTGTGTAACCGATTTTGACGAAATTTGGTACAAAGGTAGGTTGCATCCCGGGGAAAGACATAGGCTACGTTTTATCCCGGAAAATTAATGAGTTCCCGCGGGAATCGAAAATCGTTATCCACGCGGACGAGGTCGCTGGCATCATCTAGTGGTTAAATAATTATTGGAATTTATCAAAATCAAAATATCCAATGATCGAAATATTAGAAATATGGCTCGAAACGAGCCATATTTCTAATATTATTTTTGGAAAAGTTTTATTAGTTTAATTTCTGTAAACTGAAGAGTCAACGTTTAAGAGGAAACTTAAATGCATAATGTGAAATAGACCGAGTGGTTTGAGATTGACGTAGATTATGTAGACAGATTTTTCATATTTTTTCCTTTTATAATAGTTTTTCATTTCTTTAAATGACTTTTACGTAATATCAGTGTTTCTGTTTTTATTATTTAATGTTATGAAAGGCACGAAAAAAACTCTCTATTCGATGACAGATGACGAAAAATAAAATAGTTTCTTTCGTATTCACTATTTTATGTCATAATAAATTTACTGCCACAGTCGTGTTGAGAGAATTTAATTAAATTATTAAATTGAAGAAACTCAAATGCCCAATCTGAACACGATAAACTGGGCTTATGATAACAGCGTCACTACAAAATCGCTTTTAGTGTGGCAACACCTTTAAGGTAAAGGTCGTGTTACCTCCATGATATATATCTGCACTGATAAGAAACCTATGTTGTTTGTCCTCAATTCGTTATCTTCGTAGTCTAAATATAAACATTTCATATTCAATATAAACATTAATTTAATTAGCCATGTAATTATAACTAATTATATTTTCTCTGAAAGATTTTCATCTGAAACTAAATTGTTAATAAAATAATATTAATGATCACATAGAATTTAAATAATAAAGATAAAATATGATAGTTTGATGACAATAATTCGACCAAACATCTCACGTAGACCCGTCATGTATGTACCTAATAGTTATGATAATAACATTGATGTAAATACATTTTTATAATATACCTACAGGCGTGTTTATCCTTATGTATCTTATTTTATCAATATGCACAAAACGATATGAATCTTCTCTTATGGGTGTATAAAAATACTTTCCTGAATACATAAAAGTGCTCGGCTTATCTTTTCAACCGATTTTGACGCAATTTGGTATAGCGATAGGTTGTCTACTGGGGAAGGACAGGCTACTTTTTATGCCGGAAAATAAAGGAGTTTCCGCGGAAATCAATAAAAATTTATCAACGCGAACGAAGTCGCTGGCATCATCTAGTAACCAAGTTTTTTCAATGTTTATAAAAAAACCTGTAAAAACAAAGAAAAAATTTTAACAAACAATATTTGAAAGAGTAACTCACACGGTCATGGTCATTTGCTATCACTAAAAGAAATGCCAATTTAAAAATAAATGTTTTGTTATTGAAAACAACCAAATGTAAACTTTATGGTGACCTCGCTCATGCGTAAAAATAAATGCGTCCCAAACAAGAGCGCAAATTATTGTCAATGTTAGTAAAATTAAACGTCCAATAAACTAAATTATGTGCACTTATATTATGTGCACTCAGGAAGACATCCTCCCCTTGACCTGCTTCCCCATTTCGCGCGAACGCAATGTTAATAAACATTTATCCGGAAATTTCTGTTTAACTCATCGCCACACTACACTCTTACATACATCGCGTGGCCGGCGCCTGCGCATCTATAAAACCGCGCGACGTCATAAATTCCGTTTAGTTCAACGGTGGCCGCGGTTGTATACACACGTTAATTTTGTTCACAGAATCGCGATGTGTGCCGCAATAGACATGCTCGGCTCCGAGCAAATGTTCTACGGCCGAAGCCCTCCGGCCGGCTTCTTGTCCGACTACACGCCGCAAGTGAGGAGGCCAACCAAACTGACGTCCAGAGGGTACTCAGCACCGTGCCTCTCACTTCTAAAACCGATACAACTCACGCTTAAAGCGGCCCCAAGATCCTGCATCAAGCTTTCAACGGATAAGACGAAGAAACGAGTAGTCTTCGCCGATGATAGAGGATATGCGTTAGAACAAGTGAAGTTTATGACAGAACCGTCACATGTTCCTCCATTTTGGGCACTGAAAATTGTACCAAGTCCACCGCCGGAAAGAAAACCTCCTGTTTCTGCGACAGACGTTTGGGAGCCAAGGTTTCCTCAACCAGCATCTGATTATGTTGCATTCCGTCGAAGAATCAATGATGAATTTGTGTCGTTAGAAAACGTTATAGTCAAACAGGATGAATGTGCTGTGGATGGGACGGTTAAAGTGAAAAACTTGGATTTCAATAAGGAGATTTTTATAAGGGCAACGTCTGATGGATGGAGGACGCAAGAAGACACGTACTGTGCATTTGTGGAGTCAGGACCCTTGAATCAGGCGGGCGTTTCGTCATATGACACTTTTGGATTTCGTCTACAGTTGCCTATACATTCAAGACGGCTGGATTTCTGTGTGGGTTTCCGTTGCAAAGGCGACGAATATTGGGACAATAAAAATGGTGAAAACTACACGATAGAAAAGTCGTCGGTAAGAAAATCGCCAGCGATCGCGTGTGCCAGAATCAATTATGGAAATTCTTGGACGAACAAAGCCGGCAACGATGGAAATACTCCGTATTGGTGAAAGCCGTGAAAATAATTGATTTGTGTCTTTTTTCGGTTGGCGCATGCCATTCTGTGATCTTGTGCCATATTGTGCCTGATGGATTAAGTCGGGAAGTCATGAGGTTTGTGAGAATCTTTTTTTATGTAGTTTATAGGGAATCGTAGCAGAAGCTAATCTCAAGGTTTAAAAAGTGAAACGGATTTAATAGCTGTTCGATAACGGCTAAATCTGACACACACTCTCACAATGCAATGAAATTGCCATTTTACTCGAATACTGAATACGTAATGTTGTTAGTCGTATAGATAAGAATGGTAGAAAATCAAGTTTGCATACGTTTAGTGCCATCTATTGACAAGTAGCAGAACTAAAACTCATATATTTAAAGATGCTGAAGAATGCTGCTAAGCAATCAAAATGGCAATCAGCTCAATTCGTGACCTTGGATTGACGAGATTGATTGGTAATAATAAGTTATTTAGATGTTATTAGCTCTACCATATACAATCAATTTGACATAGGTCACTTTTTGACGCCATTTATGGTCTAATGGCCGCCTCAATCATTATTTTGTTTAAACTGTTGGTACTTAATACAATAAAATAAATGTCATGATACTTTGTAAACAAACTAATTTGTCTTTTCAAATCAAATCTATTTCAAATTAACACGTGAATATGTTTTAAAACAGATGTGTCAGTAAATAATCGTCTACTTAATATACCTAATTAGTAATTACTTAATCCTAACACTTTTATCTTATCTAATTATCACATAACAGTCACTAAACAAAAATGTTGTTGTAGTTTATTGCTGATTTGAGTTAAATTATAGTCAAAGCTAGAAGTCAAGTAAAGATTAGAAATCGTAACATTATAGTGTCATAATTCATAAATAAGTAAAATACCGCAGTAATGCAAATTTAATAAAATAGCTTCTGTGAAAATTCGCTTTAAAACTCGAAAACAGACTGCTTTTGGTAAACTATATTTTAATTTTATACCTAAGTTAGTCATAGTTGTTAAGAATTTATTGATAGACTGATTTCTAGGTGTCAGTGAAAGGATATAGACTATGTTAAGATGTATATAACTTTGAGTAAGCAATGTAAACATGGACCTAAACGCTCACTAAAATAAAGGGTGCAAGAGTGTGAAATGTAATAAAGTCAATAGTCAATACAATAACTAAATCTATTATATTTCAAAATAAATATGATTTACTTTTCTTTATTCATTATATTAAAATTGTCAAATTCCAGTGGCATATTATGGATTACGTTAGTAATGGTTAGCCTGGTTATTACTAATTATTTATTTTAAAGTTGAATGATGAGTTATTTTATTATTAAAAATTATACCGTTCAGATAAAAAGGCAAATACATAGATTGTTTTGTTAACTTTATGAAAACAAACAGTGTTACTGCAATTTTCATTCTTTTGCCTAATTATGTGCTATTTTTTAATGAAATAATCGGTTATGTATTGTATTATATACTATAAGGGCAGTTAAAGTTAGGTACCTCCTTATTCGAACCACCATTACATACATTATTTTACCATGTGGAAAGATTTAAGCACTCTTTTCTTGCAGTATTGTGTGATTAATGGAAAGGTCATGACCCTCAACAATTAGGAACATGACATAGAGAGCGAGAGATTAGTATTTAATGACTTTAATTACCTACGAGTATATCCATGCATAAATCTCGTCAATCCGATGCTCCACCGCGGCGTGATTAAAGGACAAACCAACAAATACTGTTGCATTTATGATCATAGATACTGGCTAAGGCCCGCGACTTCGTCCACATGGAATAATTTTGATTCCCACAGGAACTCTTTAATTTTCCAGGATAAAAGTAGCCTATGTCACTCTACACGTCCTCAAGTATACCCAAGCAAAAAATTACGTCGATCTGTTGCTCTGTTGAGGCGTGATTGAAGGACAAACCAACACACACTGTCGCATTCATGACAATATGGTAGTGATGCGAATTTTTTGAAAAAGAGGAACTGTCCTAGCTTTCACTTTTTTGATATGCACCCTACAACATTTAAATGGAATAATCGAAACGGATCTTGCTTAACTACATGTAATCCATCGCTTACAAAATATACCTAACGATAATTATTATCAGCCAATTAATCAATTTAAGTCTATGATATCATTAATCAAGAACTATTAAACCGTATCAGCCGCGTTGACACGTGTAGGAGGCACCTTTATTTTTGTACTGGATGATGCCTAACACTTTGTAAGTTTGTCCACGTGAATTTAAGTACTCAATTAATTAATTTAATTAATATATTATATTTTAATAAATTTATTACATAAAATTTATTTTATAAATATATATTATTATACTATATTATTTATTTTTATATTATTTAAATTTTAATCATAATTAATTATTTTTTTACAAAAACCGTGATAAGTCTTGATTTTCCTGGATTCAATGCAGCCTGTCTTTTTCCGGGATGCAAGTACTGACGTATTTTTGTACGGAATTTTGTCAAATCAGTTAAACAGATGGGCCATGAAAGGGTGACAGACAGACAAACATATAGACAGACAGAGAGTTAGACACACACTCAACCGCTGATCTGATGTCGACTAAATTGGCTCAGAGATAGCTAGCATTCCATGGATGGACATCGGATAAAAAGTCGCAGGCATCAACTAGATTCATACTAATATTATAAATGCGAAAGTGAGTCTGTCTGTCTATCTGTCTGTCTGCTACGATTTTACGGCCCATTTGTTCAACCGATTTTGATGAAATGTGGTAGAGGAATAGGTAGTATCCCGGGGAAGGAAATAGGCTAAATCCACGCGTAGATTATGCCCGCGAAGTCGCGGGCATCATTTAGTTTTTTAAAACTATAATGCACTAACATATAACTACACTAACTAATATAATTTTCATATATTATAATATAAATAATTACAATATAAATAAACTTCAAGTCTCTTGGCCTTTTTTGCCTCGCGTGGGTAAATACTAAATACGTAGGTTACTAAATATTAATAAATGCATACAAGACAAACTTTGGTAATACATTCTCTTTTACACAATAAAACACTCAAAATCACATAATACCTACATAGGTAAGTACTTAAAGAGATGCATATCTACCAATCTAGTATCTACATTACATTACATCATTAAAATAAAAATACGTGAAAATATTGATAAATTTTTTTCTTTCAAACGCCGCCAATTTCGCATTTCCATTCGCAAAGGTCAAAATAAATATTCAGATTTTTTACATTCAAGATAGCGTTGAAAAATACATACTTATGTATTTTCAAGGTATTTTGTATGCTATTTTCAAGGTAATTATTTCTAAAAATGATATTATGCACGTATGTATTTTTGAATTTGATTATGACAGAATTTTTTGAAAAAGTTAACTCAGATTTAATCATGTAGATGCGGATTGCCGAGGTAATTAGAAAGTTATACGGAGAAAGTCGCATGCAAAGGCTAGTTACAACATACAAAGTGTTTTTGGGAGCGGTCGTTGAGGCGAACTTTTAAATTAAAGAAATGTAGAGGAAATAATAATAAGATACCTGATTCCCGCGACTTCATCCGCGTGGTTTAAGTTTTGATTCCCGCGGGAACACCTTGATTTTCCGGGATAAAAAGTAGCTTATGTCACTCTCCAGGTCCTCCCTCAACTATAACCCATGCCTAAAATCACGTCGATGCGTTGCGGCATGATTGAAGGACAAACCAACAAACACACTTTCGTATTTATAATACTAAGTAAGATTGTTGTAAGGACCATTTTTGAAAATGTTTTATATAGTTTTTGTCTTCTCTAAAGTCGATGAAGAGGTGCCTTAGAGAAAATTCCTTTCGCTTTTGATAATTATGTAGTGTAGGTGTCGCCGCCTGACACTGTCCAAAAAATAAGTTTTAATTAATTTTATCGTAATATAAACATTCGATGACATTAGCGTCGCAGTAAAATGACCTTTAACTTAATTGTTTTAGAGTTCAATTTCGTGTTTGCATTAATATACGTTTACGTATATGATACGTTTCCAAATTAAAATCGGTTGTACTGAATTTGTAACTTTAAATCAATGGTTTAAGGTCCCAAAGTCTTGCAATTAATTAATTATTATTTCATAAAACAACTATTCGAAACTATTATTATTCTTGTAATTAATAATTATATTTCATACAAGAATATATTCAAAGTTATTATTGTAATTTTTTTAAACCGGTTCATATTTTAGTATCAATATTATAAGCTCGATACAGACGCGATAAAAATAGCCTGTGTAAGTTCGAGATGTGAGAAGTAGGAAGTAACGAGAAACCACGGACCTTGAAAGTTGATTTGATGCACGTGTCCTCAACTTCATTATCTCATGGTCACACCAGCGGAATTTTATTATAAGGTTATCAGCTGGCATCACAAAAAAAGTGTTCTGACCTTGAACTTGTGTGGTCGGTGATTTATTGATTACTGGCCTTTCTACTATCCCTTCCGCTTGGATTTAGGTTTTTAGGATTTCTCAAAGATTTTCTTGATGACTAGGACCCTTTGAGAACCTACGTGGAAATCTTTGTTTAGGTAGGTTAGCTATTATTTAATGTATAAAGATTTGTTAAATCATGGTTAAATACTTATATTTAAAGGGAAAATATACCTATTTGAATCCATCGCCATCCATAATCCATGTCACTATTACCTACTCTCTCTCTCTCTCTCTCTCTGCGTCGTATGTCTCATTACTGAGGGTCGTGAGTTTGTGACCCCTTTCCTTTAATCACATAATGGTAGGAGTTTTCTTGGGATAATAATGCGGTGGGTTCCCACGTTTTTCCGCATCTATTACCTGCCTATTATATACCTGATACAAATTTGAAAAAATCTTAATTTTTTAACTGTCTGTGTAAATAAGAAATGAAAAATTGCAGAACATTTAATTTTGCTTATTACTATAATTGTACTTATTTTTAAATCAGTCAGAAAAATCTCTCTACTTGTCTCTACAGATTTAATGTCATATTTTAAATAATTGAAAACCAAGTTCCTTTACAAACAATATAAATAATATTATTGCAATGTTCCTAAATACTAATTTTTTGATATTTTTTTAGTTACAAAATAATATAAAAAAACGTACTTGTATGAATGAATGTTGAAATCATGCTGTGATTTTGAATAGCAAAATTGATCAGATTTTGATTTTAAAGTTATTTTTTTTAGGATTTATATGAATAATTATTGTGATTTTTGTGATTTTACGAATTTTTATCGCTTTTTTCATGTAAATTAACAGCTATACAGATAAATAGTAAATATGTATAGTAAATATAGTAGGTAATTATTAAAAATCGATTAAAATTCGTAAGAAATAATTATTGTGGATGAATCGATAAAAATAAGAATTGTAAATAAATTACAGGTAATTTATTGTTAAAAACAACTCGATAATTGTATTGTACATAATTACATTAAAATTTATTTTTATTTAATTATGTTAGTCATTCTTTTTTATAAAACGGGGTTGTATTGTAGTGAGCTGTTTTATTAATAATAAAAAGAACTGATTATTTTAATTAAATGTTGATTATTATATTTTTATAATGTTAATTATTAATAATGATAATATGAACTATTTTATCAATTAAATTGCATACTAAGTAACGACGACGTTCCTGTCTAGTTTTGTGGTATCTATTAAAATATATTATTTTCTTAATAGTATTTTGTTTTTATTTTAATTTCCATAATTATTTTCACAGAAGTTGTCTATATTAGGTAGGTAATAGTCCAAAGCTGATGTGTATTCCGCATCGCGATTGGCCTAGACAATTCTCAGAAATGGCCAAAGCGTAGTCCAAAGCTAAAACTTTTGCCTAACGAGTTTTCAGGACAATCTTGCTATGCCTGAATTTCCAGTCCAAAGCCGAATTGGTAAAATTGAGTTTTGGCTTTGGACTATAGGCAATCCTGAATTTGAGTTTTCAAAGGCTAAACCTCAGACTAATTAGTTTTCTATTTAGGAATCTAAGTTGAGATCTATAGAACATACTTTGACTTAGCTCTAACTTAAGACCAAGTTAAAATGAGAAAGGTGTATATGATACGGACATAAATCCATCCCGTTTTAACTGTAAATAAAGCCTGAGCAAAGTCAAATAACGCTCTATAGATTGCGCATTATAAGAAAATGTCTTGTGTCTTATGAGTAATGTCTTATTTTTGCATGCGCGTGTCTGATCCGACTCAAGAAAAAATATCTTGTAATTATGTATGGTCTCATACAACAACCATTGCGTCTTAATTTCTTATAAGACATCACTCATAAGACACAAGCTTGTAATGCGCAAAAAGCTGGTACTTACCGTAAACACGGTAAATAATAAAAACCGGCCAAGTGCGAGTCGGACTCGCGCACCGAGGGTTCCGTACTCAAGAAGTAGGTATAATTACCTTTGTTAATGAACCGCAAAACTAACTTTGTTTGTAGAGGTTTACTGTTAATATCAAAAAATTACGTTTGTTGTATGGGAGCCCCCCTTTAATATTTACTTTATTGATATTTAATTATTTATTTTGAAAGGTATATAATTAAATATACAAGGAATATACAAGTTAATATTCTGTGAAAATTTGAACCGTCTACCTGTTACCGTTTTTAATATTGAGCAAAAAAATACGAAAAAAACACGTTTATTGTATGGGGACCCCCCTTAATATATATTTATTTTAATTTTTAGTATTTGTTGTTGTAGCGGCAACGGAAATACATCATTTGTGAAAATTTCAGCTTTCTAGCTATCACGGTCTATGAGATACAGCCTGGAGACAGACAGACAGACAGACAGACAGACAGACAGACAGCGGAGTCTTAGTAATAGGGTCCCGTTTTTACCCTTTGGGTACGGAACCCTAAAAACAGCCAAGTATGCAGTGAAGGTTGCTAACATCAGCACGGCGAACAGTCAATATGCTGCCACCAGAGTCCGCCCTGACAGGGTCTTGGGTGCTTCGCACCCGCCTCGCCTTGAGGCGTCAATGAGGTCAGCGCAAACCAGAAGCTTTTTTTAGGGTGAATTCCTTGCAAAAAGGGGTGAAATACTGTGGGTGAAGTCTCATATCCAGTGGGTGAAATCTCATATCCGGTGGGTGGAGTCTCATAAACGTTAGATGGAGTGTCAATTCCAGTGGGTAGAATGTCAAAGTTGAAGCACCCGGACTAGGGTTGCCAACATTTCTTCAGCGAAATATAGTATTTTTCAGACTAAGCTATAAAAAAATATAGTACCTACACTTAAAAAAAAAGTATTTTATGGAAAACGCAAAAAGCCGACGAATATTATTACGAACGAGACGAAATAGACTTATTTTTTTAAAATAAATACTCCATTTATTTGCACTTCTTACATTTTTTAAACAATTTTTTGTGTAAAAATAAGAGTGTCCTAAGCTTTATCACATACAATTTGTTTTTTAAAATATAGTATTTTTGCGTACTATGTACTTCTTCAACAGTATATAAGTACGCAGACCCGAAATACAGTATGATACTATATTATTATAGTACGGCCGGCAACGGAGTGTGTGTCAACAACATCAGGTATGCTGACGATACAGTATTGATTGCTAATTCTGCCACCGGGTTACAACAATTACTAACTGAAGTAGCAAAGGCTGGAGAAGCTAAAGGATTGTCCATCAACGTAGGAAGAACTAAAGCCATTGTTATTTCAAAAAGTCCGGAAAGTCCTTTTCACCTGAAATTAAAAGATCAGTGCATTGACGTGGTCCCGAAGGTTAAGTACTTAGGTAGATATTTCACTTCGAACCTAGATCACCTTTAAGAAATAAAATGCCGTATCAGCCAAGCTAAAGTGGTATTTCACAGGATGTCCAAGACCCTATGCAATCCTAAATTACAGCTCGAGCTAATATGCCGCCTTGTGAAATGTTACGCCTGGTCCACTCTCTTGTATGGTTGCGAAACATGGGTTCTCAAAAAGGAAGCAATTAACCGATTGCTATCTTTCGCAATGTGGATATACAGGAAAATGCTTAGGATCACCTGGAACAGCTTTACACCTAACACTAAGGTACTGGAACTAGTCCACAAAAACAGAGAACTCATGTCCACTATCTTGCGGAGAAAAATGGCTTTCTTCGGACATCTACAAAGAGGAGCCCAATTCTCACTTCCAAGATTAGTTTTGGAAGGAAGAATTGCAGGCAAGAGAGCTCCAGGTCGCCAAAGGCGCAAGTGGTTGGACGATATAAGGGAGTGGACGGGGCTTAGCTATCCGAAGCTCAAAGATGCGGCACAAAATAGAGAAGTTTTTCGGATGATGACCGCCAAACTTTATTTTGAAGAAGGAACGCGACGATGATGATGGCAACCCTAACTCGGACCCAGACCGAGGCGTCGCGGACCCAGACGGCATGTTGGTGAATGTGTCGGTGAGAGCTCACGCACACATCGTTGCGCTATGTATGGGTGAAGTCGCCGCGAGCCGTTTGTATGAAGCTTCCCTCTGTATTACTCTGTGGTTGAAGTGACTTTAAACTACCTAATGTGCGTCTGTCAAGGCTACAGACTTTGATGAAGTAACAGGAGGGCATACCTATAAGTGAATATAGATGTCTAAGTAGTAGGCAGTAATAGGCGGCCACAAGAGGGCGTTTCTGACTCCAGACAGCGCCTTGGGCGCTTCTCCGGCAACCAGAATGAACCAGAAGCTCTCTTTTAGGGTGAACTCTCTGAAAAATTACACTAAAAATGGGTGTCATGTTCAGTGGGTGGAATGGAATCTGGGGGGTTACTATGAGCTCTTATAGCAGGACAGATAATGAACTGCACTTAACTTCAAGGCACTGAACTGGTAGGCAGACACTGCATTGAACTGTGCTGCAGTTCAATTTCTGTCTTGCTATAAGAGCTCATAGTACCTGGCCCCACTGAATGTGTGGGTAACAATAACTTTTTGACATACAAGTTTCCAGTACTTTTTATTAGCGCCATCTAGTTATCACAGCATACGTAAGTAGAAGTAAAACCCTATGTCCTGTGATGTAGATACGACTAGCGCTATCTAGTTATTACCACCAGATGTTTGACCTAACTTCTTACTAGCACGGATAGGGATACGCGTCGGGGTTTTTCCTCGCGGAGTACGGAGAATACTTCTCCAGGAGCCATCTCATGAAGCCGGTGAGCAGCAGCGCCGCTAATAGGCTCAGCTATGGTTTTTCTAATTTAGAATTTTGTCAGATGAGAGGTGTATAGCAATAGTGAAGGACACGAGTGAGACAGACGGAAGCGGTACCTACTATGCAAACTGTATGATCTGCCAAAATTATCATCATCAGACAAACCATAGAATTCTGCGCAGCACTGTCATGACGTCATCGTCACTCTTCACCTGAACGCTAAATCGCTTGCCTGTACTTCTGCGGTAGGGTGGTAACTAGCCACGGCCGAAGCCTCCCACCAGGCCAGACCAGGGAATAATCAGAAATTACTAATTTGAAGACTGACCTGCCGGGGATCGAACCTGGGACCTATTAAGGCAACAGCGCTCAACACTGCGCCAGGGAGGTCGAAGGAATTATTATTGTTAATGAGATTGTGAGCCAGCCTTCGTTAAGACGTAATAATATCGTACTGGAACGCTATATCGCTTGGCGGTACGTCTTTGCCGGTATTATTTTATCCACAGTAGGTACTGTGGATAAAATAATAACGTTGTCATCACTCATCAGCAGTCGAACCTGTACAACCACCAATGAGGTAGTTTCAAATTAAACGCTTAGTAAACGAATGAAACAACACTGTTCACAGTAAAATAAAATGTATTTCAATTATTTATAAAATATAGTTCCATAGATTTATGAACATTTACATAAACAAATGTAATATGAATTAATAGTACATTACTGCAGCGGCCAGCAAAACAGGCATTGAAGGACGAACGTGGACTTACGTAAGTCCATCAATGCCTAGTTGTAGTTGTGGCCAAGGCTTGTATAGTACTTTTCTCGAATAATGTGCGGAAATTAAAACTAAGTAGTACCTTGACAGAACTTCGATTTCGATTTTCTTTCATCCTTCCATTGAACAAAATTTTCATAGGTTTTCAAATATTTTTCTTTCGATTTTGGCGGTACTTAACAAGTGTTCTATTACGGCTCTTGCCGCCTCTTGAATTTCAGGTGGCGTTAAAGTAAGTTCATCACACTCATTGTCTTCACTTGAACTCATTTTGTCAAATACATTTCAAAATCAATGACGAACAACGAACATTGTACAACAATAATTTTTCCCGCGTTCAAGTGTTCATTTGTTGTTTTTAGGGTTCCGTACCAAAATGGTAAAATGGAACCCTTATGGTGCGACTTTCTCCGTCTGTCTGTCCGTCTGTCCGTCTGTCCGTCCGTCACACTCGATTATTTCAGTAACTACCGAAGCTATCGACATGAAATTTGGAATAGTTGTGTATATTAGTGGCCCAAAGACACTGGAATAAAAAAAAATTCGAAATTATTTTTGTTCTCATTTAAAAAGGGGGGAAAATCTGAGGGTTGAAATTTAAAAGTGAGATAACTGCACTGTGTGGGGTATCATATGAAAGGGTTTACTTTGTACATTCTAAAACAGATTTTTAATTATTTTTATTTATGATAGTTTTTGATTTATCGGGGAAAATGTCTAAAAAATACCGTTCCCCCCCCCTTATCTCCGGAGTTTACCAATCGAAAAATTTGAAATAATTATGGTCAATAGGAATTTACGTATATTTTACAGGAAAACTATAGCCAATGCTCTAACTAGCATAGTTTTTTTGATATTAACAATAAACCTCTACAAACAAAGTTAGTCTTGCGGTTCATTAACAAAGGTAATTATATATTAATAATGGTACGGAACCCTTCGTGCGCGAGTCCGACTCGCACTTGCCCGGTTTTTTCAATAAACAGCTTTCTATTTGCAAGCTAGTTCGAAATTTAAATAAAACCTTTGATTAAGTTACCTCCTTGGTTGCCATGTTTCGGAGTAAAAGATCGTTCCATTTAAATTACACGACAGATATGAATTTACTATGTAATTTATTTGGCCGCAAAACCATGACAGATATGGATTTTCATACAACTTTACTCGGCCGCTGCTCGCCAAAGAGTATATACCTAATCACTACGTTTTACTGCTCGCATGCAAAGAGAATGTAATCACTACGTTTTTTCTCGCAATATGGATTTGGCTAGTACAGCATGTTCGATTTATCTCGAAGAAGGTTGTCAAAATAATGCTCAAATTTTCAAGCGTGTTTGAGAAAATGTCATTACTGTCAAATTATGTCATGTATTACATCAATGAATAAAGAAATATCCATCATTGCTATACATACAGTTACAGTCCCACAAACTTATCTCGCCCGGTGGCCAAAATTGGAACTAATTTTTATGCTTGTGGAGGGGTACGTCCGTGTGCTCGCGCGGCGCATGTTTGCGCGCGCAGACAACGGGCCGTACGAACACCTCCACGGGATCGCGCCGCCGACCACCCGACCTCCGACCGGGCGTCCACTACCTCGTGAGCTCCTACGATCTCCATCACCTGCGCGGCACGCAGGCGATCGTAGCGACGACGACGACGCGACAAACACCGGATTTGACACCGACTGCTTGCGCAGCGGCGACCTTATCGCTCGCGACGCGGAGTCCACCGACTTTGACACAATCTCGGCGCGCGAGTGCGACCCCATTGCCCACAGCGCCGAGACGGACGAAACACGGGCCCTGCACGCGGTGGTGATGACGTCACCCGCAGTGCGGACCCAACACCGGAAATGACACCCGACCTAGGGGCCCGTAGCCTACATGGCAGGCCCTAGCCGGTTTCCCGGCTTAAAGACACTCACCGGGGCACAGAGTTGCCCCGCGCCCCGCCCGGGTAAGGAGGCTGAGCCTCGACGCCCGTACCCCCGGTTTTCTCCGCAAACGGAGAAAACCCACACACACTCGTTGCTGTATAGTTTTTGTTTTATTTTATTTTTCATACATACTAGCGAGTAGCAACGCTGTCCGGGTCAGGTAAGTTTGTCGGACTTTAATATAACAACAAATAAATTGAATTAATAACAACGAAAAATATATTATGATTTCCCTATCTTTTATTGGGGCAATAGTAGGTATGAGCCATAATGTAGCACGGATTATATACCTACTATTAAAAATGTGTAAAATTAAGTACTTATTTTTATAAATTTACATTTTTTTTAACGACTAAAGTAGACTAAATTTTGATTTAATATTTGAAAACTTAACACATAAATTACACAAATATTAGGTAAATAAAATTGGTATGTCTTCATTAAAAAATAATTGCACTAAAGCTTGTTTTTAAACATTAAACAATTGTTTTGAACTTTATTCATTAGTTAAATAATACAAACTACTATTTATTACGTAATAAATAAATTAAACAGTAAAGATAACAAGAACGAAGGGAACGCTATATATTTATTAAATTTATTTACATACTTTATTTTATTTGACATAGAAAGAGCCATATTCAAGAGAGGCAAAAATAATCATAAACATTATTATTTACTTATCGACTACTGTTAAAAGGATAGTATAAAATGTTTGTGTAGATAATAATTTTTTTATTTTATTTTACTAAATATAAATTCAACTTGTGATAAAATGTGTATTATTACAGCTACTATGACTTTTACTTCCTTTTATTCTAAAAAATGTATAAAAATACGTTATAAATTATTATTATCGCTTGAACCATATTTTTTATTTTGATTTACCAACAGTGTTACAAAAGTTATAATTAAAATTAAATGTGTGTGTGTGTGTGTATATTTTATTGTACACCACAAAATATACAAAGAAACATGTTTCAAACAAGAAAACAACAATAAGTAGGTACAATAAGGCGGTCTTATCGCTAAACAGCGATCTCTTCCAGACAACGCTAGGGAGAAAAAAAAGAAGAGGATAAAGGGAGGTGGGATAAAAATAATAATAAACTTAAATACTAATAGCTAAATAAACTAACCAACACCATAATATATAACACATTATGATAAACTAATATACACAAAATAATTATAATAGACATACATAAGACTAAATAGACATACGAATAAATACATAAATAAATATAAGAAAGAAACCAATAAATATGTCGCTATTAATGATAACAAAGAGATAGGTAGTGATTTTTAACGTCAATTTTAAACTTATTGAGGGTTTTAGCACGATGAATATGTGAGGGAAGTTCATTCCAGACTAGTGGCGCTGAGTGCGAATGAACTTTTGAAATATTTAGTCCGATGCGTAGGCACCTCAAGAATAAGTTTATCGGCCGACCGAAGAACCTTATCAGGTCTATTATGTCCAAGATTTATATTTGGTTTGCGCAAATATAAATTTTGAATTCGCTCAAGTTTATTTAGTTGGTCCTCAGTTAAATCAAGATAGCTTGCGTCCGCATAATCGAGAATGGAGAGCAGTAGGGATTGTGCTAGCATAATTTTAGTAGCAATAGAAAGAAAAGAACGCATACGCCTGAGTGAACCTATGGCTGCAAAAGTTTTTCTACTGACTTCTTTTAAATGATGAGACCAAGAGAGAGAAGTATCAAAATGTACACCAAGGTCTTTGACGGTTGTACTATAAGGAATAATAACTTTATTTAATAAAACTGGCAGAAGGTTATCCCAGTCAACCTTGGAAATCATGCCAGAACCACCAAGTAAAATAGCCTAAAATAGCACTTACTCCATTCATTGATAGCCGTCAGGTCACCATTAATAGTAGAAATAGCATAAGGCAGATCTACAAGAGTTGACTGTGAATACACTTGCAGATCATCTGCATACATGTGATAGAGAAAAGTAATTTTCTGGGAAATTGAATTAATGAAGATAGCAAATAGTAAAGGCGACAACACACCACCTTGAGGTACGCCAGCTGATATTTCACACCAAGAAGAAAATTTATCTTCAATGCGAATACGCTGCCGACGACCCCTAAGATAACTCTGAAACCATCCAACCACTGATGGAGATATGTTAATAGAACGCAACCGTCTCAACAAGATGTCAAAATCAACAGAATTGAAGGCATTGCTAAAATCTAACAATACCAACACGGTGAGCTGTTTATTATCCATACCCCGCCGAATGTCGTCAGTAACTTTAACCAGCGCTGTAGTCGTACTATGTCCTGCCCGGAAACCAGACTGAAAGGGATTCAAAAGGCAATTTCTGTTAAGAAAGAGATTCAATTGATGGAAAACAAGCGCACTTTTCCAAGCTTCGGGATATATAGCAATATATATATATATAGTATATCTATCGGGAAGCAGGAGTTGGCATAGAAGAAAGAATACTCAGCGTACGATCTTTATCTTTATTGGCCTAGAAGAAGTAAAATGTTGGTTAAGTAGTTCAATATCAATATTCTGATGAGGCGAACGCGGGGATGCTTTGCCAACTCCAAGAGTTTCAAGAAACTTCCAAACTTTGGCTGGGTCGCCGTTTTCGACTGATTTATTTCGAATGTGGCGTCGTTGTGCATCCCTACACGATGTATTTATTGCAGCGATTCCGAGCTTTGTTATACTTTCGCAGATTTCTGTCTGAGTGTTCAGCCTTAAGCTTGCTTTTGGCGAAGCCTTTTTTCAAGATAAGGCACTTTAGATCGTCAGTCAGCCAGGGTGCAGGTAAATGTTTTATTTTAATTGGCTTAACCGGAGCATGAATGTAATATAGCTGCATGAGAAAGGAATTAAACAATTCAACTTTCATGTCGACCGTAGCAGCATTTAAAACAAGTGACCAATTCAACTGACGGGCATCTTCCAAAAGAAGTTCTTTGTCCATTCCACTAAAATTACGTTGCAGAAGGATTCTCGATTTTGCTTTAGGAGGGCGGACTTTATATGACAGATATATGAGATCATGGTGGGAAAAAGCATCAGCCTCGTCCTGACCAAACTTCAGAACAAAATCAGGTGAGGAAACAATAATTAGGTATAGTAGAGATGGGACACAATCAGGTAAATTATGAGTAGCAGAGAGTGGCAATATATGTAGGTTACACGCATCAGTAACCGACTGAAGCTTTTTACACCGACTGTCATTTTTAATAAATAAATGTTTATTTAGCTCTACACGGAAAAGAAACACAGAAATGAGAAATTATAACTACAGAATAAATACTTACTAAACTTACTTACTTACTAAAAATACAAGATGTATTTTACAAAATGATTACAAAAATAAATTACTCCGTGTAAACGCTAAAAAGGCTGCTACCTCAGCATGTTGCTGCAGTAGGTATATGATAACTGCAGCGCTGATTTTCAGGCAGAGCCTTATGTGGCGTCACGACTAACGACCCGGAAGCGACCAGCGCACACTTTTCTCAAACACGGTGCTTAAGTTAAGCAACAAAAATAGGATAAGACTTATGTGGCAATAGAAAATTTACTATATATATACTAAATAGAATGTAAAATAATATATAAGATATGCTAGATTCACACATAAGTACAATATTGATATCACAACGCATTATAGGTACATAACACATAACGCCTGTAAGACATGAAACTATCTTCTACGGTCGTGCTTTTTGCTGTTCTAAAAGATGGTTTCGTGGGTTTTAAAAGTAATTATAGATTTAAGCATTCGAGCTGGGGGGGGGGATCCCAAATCTTACAGGCGGCATGCTTAAATGTGCCCCGGAATGCCGCAGTTTTATGTCTAATGTTAAGGACGTGTGTGTGTTGTGTGACTATATGACGGGGTCAGATTTTGTAATAAAAGTTCAAAGGAAGAGAAATAATCAATATTGAGAGAAGGACTGTAACAAACGCCAAGAAGAATGTGAAATGTGATTGTTAAAAAGAATCCATGCTAAATTAATTTCTCTTTTGATAGTTATAATTAAAATTTTAATTATAATTACACATTATTATTATTAAATTTTATAATTTTATTACAGTGCTTCACACACGAGGATAGTTTCTAAACTTACTTAAACATGCATATCAAAAATTCCGGAACCGGCAGGATTTGAACCTGCGTCTCTCTGGGAATCGCGCCCTGAGCGCCTTGACCACTAGGCCACGGTTCACTTACCTACCAGTGCCGAAATTTGAGATATGCATCTGTAATCCAGTCTTCTAACGCGACTGTTTATGCCATCCAGTAGCGGTACATTGCAGTATCGAAACTACTTTCAAGGCCCATATGGATGATAGGACGATAGGCGCTACTGGATGGCATAAACAGTCGCGTTAGAAGACTGGATTACAGATGCATATCTCAAATTTCGGCACTGGTAGGTAAGTGAACCGTGGCCTAGTGGTCAAGGCGCTCAGGGCGCGATTCCCAGAGAGACGCAGGTTTAAATCCTGCCGGTTCCGGAATTTTTGATATGCATGTTTAAGTAAGTTTAGAAATTATTATTATTAGTATTAACCATTTAGAATAATATTTTTTTACTTTAATAATTTATTGTACCGTATTCATAATTATTGTTTTTATTTTAATTTGTGGCGTAGAAAAATTAATTCGTGAATTTGATTATACTTTTGTAAAATTCTGAAGTTTTATGATATTATGATTGTTTGTCCGGTTTGCTTTAAACATTATTTGTTTATTTTTTTAAGTGTAGGAAAGCAAAAGTCATATTAAGCCCTACTTTGATATTTAAGTTTAGATCACTAATACATCATTATTCCTATAATTTTCTAAATCTATGAATAATAGTATTATTTTATTACGTACTATATAATATTTAATTATTAAAAAATCTCACTATTTCCTCCCGATTTGGTCGAGAATTTATTAAGCAATAAGTATATTTTTTTATCGTTTACATTCTATGCCTGTTGTCGTCACAGACCGTTATAATGCTATAATTAATTATTTTTTGCTATGACATTTAATAGAATAAAGAAATTAGGTTAAATAAAAAACAAGAATGTGCTTATTTATTTTATAGATTTAATTTTTAACTGTGAAATTAATGTTTATTTTATTTTTTAGAAAATATTTTCTTTGTATCAAGTTTATAAAAAAATATATTTATTTTCACTCCGTTTACTTCTTTACAAAAAACAAATTATAAGAAATATAAATAATTTAACGATTATAATTTTAGTATGGCAACAAGATATTCTATATGTGGTCCTTATGATAAGTCCTGATCATTTATGCAAATTGTATATATTATTTTTTATATAATTATTTGTTCATTTAAACTTCAGTATATCAATCTATCAGTATATTTTACAGGGTTTCTTTCAAAATACGTGCATTTACAGTATACATTATTTTATATATGTTCTGTTCTGAACAGGTGGTTTAAAAATTCAACTGGTATATAAAAGGTTTTTATTTTTCTATCTTTTTAGAATTCACATTTCATTGATCTCGCTGATAATTTTAATATCACCCTGTTCATTGGCGGATATGTCCATTTTAGAATAATTCTCGGAAACTTTAAGAAATTGAAATTACATGATTTGCGAATGATTGCGAATTTTCTATTAAACCTTTCTGCAAGTGTAAATTTTATTTCTTATTATTTTATTAATATGATATTAAAAAGCTAAACTAACTTTAGCTTTAATAAAACAAGTCTTCTTTTAGTAGTTTAGTGATCATTTTGAATCATTATGAAATGTTTTAGGTCAAGTCAATTAAGTTTTTTTTTATCAATAGAATTGACATCTTTAATTTGTATTAAATGCCATATAAGTAATAATATTCTGATAAACTAAATCATAGTCTGTTGTACGTATAAGGTATGCTCATATTTCAGATTTTCTTTGTTTGACGGTAAAATATCCAATAATGGTTTCATTTTGCAAATATTTCAATGTATAATAAGATAAATTTTCCGTTCTTAAAATAGTGTTCTTTACACTATATAGTACAGTAGTTATTACAGTAGATAAAGACAGCTTGTACAGTTGCATTAGTCCAATTTGTGTATCAATCTTCAGTACAGTCCTCCAAATTGTCTGTTTTGTCCAAAACCTTTTCCGTCCTATCATTGTCATCTAAAAGATCTTCCACGTCGTCCAAACTGGCTTGTCCTACTCTAAACTCTGTCATATCACTTTTACGAACCTCCACGTTTGAGGGTTTAACTTCATTTGGACTCTTCGGAACTTTATCGGCATTTTCTTCATGACTCTCATCGATTATTTCTAAACGAGATTTTGAAAAAAATCGAGTCAATGATTCCAATTTGTCTAACGCTCTTTCATTGATTCTTTCAGAACTGGAAGTTAGTGTTGTGTCATCCGTCATACACGCTGAATCGATTCGTTTACACGTATCAGATATCGATTCTGATATTTCAGTTGTCGATGTAGATTTATCGACTCTTACAACTTTAGGTTTGTTCATCATGCTTGGTGGTAAATCCGGTATATTTCTCAAGTCAACCAAGCTCACTGATCTTTGACTTGGACTTAGATCGAACTCACGGCTGAATTCTTCAGTTGAAGGACCTGAACTATCATTGAATGGATAATCTCGGACCTTATTTTCTATGTATTGTACTAACTCCTCGGCACATTGTCTAATTTTGCTCATATGAATATCCATGAACGAAGGTTCCGGCTCATCCTCTTCTATTATATCTGATAATTCAACACTGTATGGCTCACTATATTGTACTTGTAATGGTTGTGTATACGAGGTAAAATTTTCCATATCCTCTTGCTCGCTCATTGTGTCATCTTCATATATCATGTTCAATTCATAAACTCTTAAAACAGCTTCCTCAAAGATTTCTTCTAGATCTGATTTTATGTTGCTCAAATCTATAACTGTCTCTGATACTCTTCTTTCAGAACTTTCACCTCTATCTATAACCGTGTCCAGTGTATGTGTCAAGGTCGAATCCGATTTGGTTTTACTTATATCACTAATTGATTTGCTTATTTCAAATTTGCTTATTGTCATATCGGATTTTGATTTTTCTGACAACGAGGGTGTTACTGATAGGGATTGGGGCACTGATTTCGGAGTTTCCTCCTTCTCTTTCCCACTGTAATCTTCCATGTATTTCAATAACATTTCAACCAAAGTTTCGTTTCCTTCATCTCCCGGTGTTTCATCTATAAACGTTAAGTTTTTAACGTTAACATTAGACTCTGATAGACTAATTCCTTTTGCGTTTATTTCTATTACTGGATTCTCTAGCTTCCTTTCTTCTGTCCCGAATAAAAACTCCATTAAAGTTATCTTCTTATCTTCCTTATTGTCTTCAACACAGCCTGTTGTCGCTAGAAACTCTATGAGGGTTTCCATCTTTTGTTCTAACTCCATGTTAACTTTTGTTCTTGGCACGTATGCGTCATTAGGGTCTTCCGGGCTCGCTTCACTTTTGAAACAGCTTCCTGTAGTGAAAAGAAAAAAAAGATTTTAGCGTAATGGTAGTTTGTTAACCACTACAAGTCGCCCCTTGACTGCTATCTCACGCGCGTGATGATGCAGCCTAAGATGGTAGCGGGCTAACCTATTAGGGGTATTAGTGGGGGTAAAGGTATTTTGCGGGATAAAAAGTAGCCTATGTGTTATTCCAGACTATAATCCGACTCTTACTCTGTACCAAAGTTCATCCAGATCCGTTCAGCCGTTCTGGCGTGATTGAGTAACAAACATACATCCATCCAAACTTTCGCATTTGTAATATTAGAGTAGATCGTTACATTATTAATAACTTAAAAAAGGATACCGCTAGCAATGTAATATACGAAATACAGTAAAAAAAAATGTAAAAGTTATAAAAAAAGTTGGTACCTTTTCTCTCCTCCTTTTGACTCTTAACAATCGTAAAGAAGAAATCTATCAAATTCGCGATCCTTCGTTCCGTTCCATCATCATCATCAGAACTCAAATCGGACTCCTGTTTCACTAGAGGGCACCTCTTTTCATCGAATTTTCTTGAAAAAACTGTGTCCTGGACCACTTGGAGTAGATCTCTGGCGAGTTTTGCGGGTGATTTGCTGTCGATCTGAGGGATTTGGTGGTCAAAGGCCGATGAAGCGGGCGCTGAACGTCTTCGTTCGCGGTCGATGCGGAAGAAGTCCCATAGAGATCCTAGTTCAGAGGAGAGAGAAGCTCGATGGCTCGCCAAGCTCGTGCCGAGCCTGCGGAAGATCTGACGAGAAATTGAAGATTGTATATGTGGCATACTAATAGAATAAGCATAATAAACAAATAAGGAGAAAACATGTCATTTATGTCGTAAAAACATGCGAAACGCAATGTGCTTACATTTAATTTTGGGAAAGTATTTTGAAAAGATAATTATCCAGGGACCTAGATAAATACAAATTCAATCTTAATAATCGCATAATATGGTGGATTATATTCTCGAATTACAAATTATTTTGGTATTACGTTTGTATGGGCAATTCGCCCTCCGCCGGCCCGTTAATTGCGCTATATTGGATATATTTTACTGTCGTCTCATAAAAATAGGGCGTGATATGAATCTAGGTAAATGGAATAGAAACCCAATGGCATCGTAACTTTTTTTTAATTTATAATATTTTTATTCTATCAGTAAATACATTAGACTCAGTACAGTAAATAAATTAGAGTATTTTTTCACATTCAAAACAGGAATTCGCATACACGCTAGGCGCAAATTCGCAAACTTCATAGGCGTGCTTACGTCAAAAGTTAAATAAATGGTTGGACAGAGAATACACATACCTGCCACACTCAGGAGCGCCAGGCCCTCAGCTTGCGCAGGGAGACCCTCTTGAAGCGCGCCACCTGCGCTGCGAGCGCCTCCGCCCCTAGCGACCCTCCCCCTACCGCTCCCCCCGCCCCCGCCGCTCCCCCCGCCTCCCCCTCCGAGTGCACCTCGCGCGCCGCCCGGCTCTGCGCGTACGTTCTGATGTCTTTGTCCGAGTGGCCCTTCGCTCGCGCTATGCCTTTGCCGAGTGGTGATGATGACACTCTCCTGCATAGGTACGATAATTTTTGATTTTACAAAGGAGAAGGTTCATTTTGGGTGTAGTCTTGTACACTTTATCACGAATAGAGTAAATACATACATTTTATTTAAAAATAAATTAAAAATCTATTTCAAGTTTTTCGAATTATGCTTCCAAGATGGCGCCCTTCAGCCCATAGAGAAGTCAGAAGGCGCGAAATGCTGGTTTAATATTTTATTTTCTATCTTTTCACTGTTTGTACAAGACCAGTCCCACGTCCCATTCAAATCCGAACCGTCTTCTTTATTTTGTAATACAAATAAATAAATGTTATTTTTGTTTTTTTATATCATCAGTGTTTTGGGCACCATGCCCATTAACGATCACTTGGATGGCGTGTATTATTTGTAAAAAATAAATGTAATAAATGCGAAAGTGTGTCTGTTTTCCTGTCTGCTATGCTACGCTTTAACGCCCATCTTGTCAACCGTTTTTGATGATATTGGGTACAGAGATAGGTTTTAACTTGTATCCTGGATAATTAAAGAGTGGGATTTTTTCCTTTAAAAATAAAAATATCTTAATCTACCCGGGCGAAGTCGCGGACGTCAGCTAGTGACATCATACTAATAATATAAATGCGAAATTTTGTTTGCTTTTTGGTTGTTAGTTTGTCCTTCAATCACGCCCTAACGAAGCAAAGGATCGATGTGATTTTTAGCATTATAGTTCAGGACCTGGAGAGTGACATAGGCTACTTTTTATCCCGGAAAACAAGGAGTTCCTGCGGGAATCAGCTAGTTTATTATAATCACCTGCAGTGTGTAGGATCGCTGTAGGCCGTCTGCACCGGGGTTTTGAACTCTGTTGCGACGTTGTCACTTGATATGATACTGCCCAGGGGACCACCTGAGAATATGAGGCAAAAGCTTAGGTTATATTAGCTTCAAAGACTTTACTTATAGTTTTCAGTTTTTTAAACCAACCAATAAAAGTGAAAGTGAAGTTAAAATATTTTCACTTTCACTTCATTTTCATACTTCAATGACCAGCGATAACTCCCCTGGTCATGGTCAGACCGCGTTGTATACCTTCTGTGTCGCAGTAGAGGGACCCTGCTGCCCCTCTCTTGGAGCACATACCTTACTTATACTTTAAACCACCCAGTCAACAGTAAAATAAATGAATAATTGTTTCATTGATGCCACAGTTTACAAAAGTAAGACTTTTGTTAAGTCTAATGATACATGAATTTTACAACAATTAATGAAAGAAATGCCAAAATATTATTATGCCTATGAACATGTTCAAATTATTACAGTGAAAGTGAATTTTTTTTCACTTTCACTTTTCTTTCATTCCATTTTCACTTTTCACTCACCAGCGATAGCTCCTCTCGTCATGCTAAGTCCGCGTTGTATCCGCGCTATGCATGCCCTGTGTCGTGGTAGAGGGACCGTGCTGCCTCTCTCTTGTAGTACGAACCTACCCAGCGTTTTCCAACTTGCCTGAAAAGGATCAATTGATTAATTAATTTATAGATAGCTTTCGTGTACTCATCTTACTTGCTAAAACAAAATATTAATTATTACTATAAATTAGCATGCATGGATATGAGATGATGATATATGATGAATAATGAACTACTTAAACAGTTCGAGTAATATGTAAGCTGTCAAATGATTACGATTTGCTTAGAAAATGATGATTAATTAATGATGAAGACTGACACCGCACGTACCTGAGCCGCGTAGACCACCTCGTCATCAGCGAGGGCTCTCTGCTGAGGGCCGGCGCCCGCCCTGCCGCCCCACTCCAACTCCTCCACTAACACGAATCTGTGACAAAAAAATCCGGTTCGAAGGACTGTGCTCTTTAAAAAAAACATTACAATAACATAATTGCAATTAGGTATTTAAATCATTTATTACTAATATTATAAATGCGAAAGTGTGTTTGTTTGTTGGTTTGTCATTCAATCACGCCGCAACGGAGCAACGGATTGACGTGATTTTTGGCATGGGTATAGTTGAGGACCTGGAGAGTGACATAGGCTACCCGGAACATTAAGGAGTTCCCGCGGGAATAACAAAAAACTTAAACCACGCAGACGAAGTCGCGGGCATCAGCTAGTAACTAGATACATTATGTCCGCGCGGAACAAGGTTATATTTCCCCGGAACTCCTTGATTTTCCGGGATAAAAAGTAGCAAATGGCCTTCTCCGGGATACAAGTATACAACCTATCCCTGTACCAAATTTCATTAAAATCTGTTGAAAGCGTAGCAGACAGACACACTTTCACTTTTATAATATTAGTATTGATTAATTATTATAATTATACTAATACAATTGTATAAAATAATTAATAATTATTGATTATTATTGTAATAAATAATTAATTAATTAATTTAAAAAAATATCAATATTAATTACTATTAATATTCCTTTTTGAATCTTAAATTTAGTAATAATACGACTTAACTTTGAGCAACTTTAATCATCTGTGGTTTTAACGACGAGGGACGAGTGGTCTAGTTGTGACAACGCATATCGATTGCGATTGTTAAGCAACGTTGACCCAAGTCGGTAACTGGATGGGTGAACGAATTTGGAGGTTCGAATTTGGTCTTTTCGTTTCTTCCGTGCCTCGGATGCACATTAAGCCGTCGGTAACATCTTATAATAATCGTTACAAGAACCTAAGAGTTTAAATACTTTATTCGAGTCGTATGCGGAAGGACGAGGGAACCCACCGCATTATTATCCCAAGAAAACTCCTACCATTATGTGATTAATGGATATGGGTCACGACCCTCAGTAATGAGGAATACGACACAGAGAGAGAGAGAGGTTTTAACAAAGTGAAACAATTACCGTTTGGGGTCGTCCTGGCACCTCGCTTTGGTCAACGCCTGGTAGATTACGTAAGAAGCTGTGGCTGTGAGCGGCACCTGTAAATAAATAACAGCCAACTCAATCCACGCGGACATAGTCGAGGTGTTGGTTCCCGTGGAAACTCTTTAATTGTCCCGGATAAAAAGTAGCCTACGTGTTATTCCAGACTATAATCTATCTCTGTGCCAAATTTCATCCAGATCCAAAAACAAAATAAACAGGCATAAAAATTAGTTTAAATTTTTGCCACCGGGCCAGAGTTGGTGGGACTATAAATTATAATGTCTGCTTTTTTTAATTAACTAGCTAATTTTCAGCTCTGGGTTCCCGCCCTTCTGAGCCTAATATTTAAATGTCAGCTTCTGTCCAAATGAACGTAGCATAATTCACCTTCAGTAAGGCTTCAGGTAGCGTAAGGGATCTCGTGGCACAAGTTGTGGACACACACAAGGAAGCTGTCCGGCAGTTGCCAGGGCTCCTCTTGCGCACTGGACTCCTCGTCCGAAAGCTCTGGGGGTTCCCGCGACCTGTAGTACTGTACCAATCATCTTGTAACGCAGGAGAGTCTACCTTCAGTATGGCGTAAGGGATCTCGTGGCACACATTATGGACGCAGACAAGGAAGCTGTCCGGCGGCTTGCGCGGCTCCTCCTGCGCGCTGGACTCCTCGTCTGAAGGAGCGGAGGGTTCTCGAGACCTGTCTGTTGACGCTGATCTGTGAACATTATTACTGCGTGTGGGTTTGTGTGATTATATAGTCCCACATACTTAGTTGACCCGGTGACAGCGTAATAAAAACAAAACAGGCATACAAATTATTTCCAACTTTGGCCACCGGGCCAGATAAGTTGGTAGGACTATACTACCTCCCACAATCCCATTGTTCGTATGTGCCGCCTATATAATGATCTTATTATAATAATAATTTTTTCAATAACAACGCCAACCTATTTCAAAATCAAATAAAAGTTTAAAAAGTTAGTAAAAGTAGTAAAAAGTTTATACTTTTTTCGACTTTATTACTTGCGTGTTTCCCCTGTTCCCCCTCCTCCAAGTGGACGGACGAGATCAAGAAGGAGAGTGGAAGAAAGTCGCTGGATCCAGGCAGCGCAAGACCGTGGCATGTGGAAGACCCTACAAGAGTTAGAGACCTATGTCCAGCGGTGGACGTCCATCGGTTGACTTACCTGATACTAGTCAACCAAGCTCTACTGCTGGGGTCATCACCAATCCTCTTCAGCAGCAGCCTAGCTCCAGGTCGTGACGTGGCAGCCTTCAGCACCCTCTCGTGAGGAGCCAGCACCCTTTGAGTCGGCGCACGTGAGGGAACCTCCTCCACCAGGACGTAGTTCCCTCGAGAGGACTTGCAGACTCCAGCCTTTGTTAGGCATTGGGCTATGGCCTGGAATTAGAAACATTTTATTTTATTATATTTATTTTATAATAATATAGATAGATAAATATAGGTAAAGTGAACGACGTAGCACTTAACTTTGACTTAACAACTTTACTTTTAGTTTACTTGATTTTTAGTTTGACTTTAGAGCTCAAATTGGATCAGATATTTCATTGAGGAAAATGTCACCTTTTCAAATTCTAAAGCTTGGATAGACAACATAATAAACCTTTCTTAAATTGTCATAGAATGATAAAAGTCATGAGTGAACACTGAACGAGTGAGTGACTGTGAATTATTGAGATGGTGAATGAGTGAATGAGACAAGTGATTGAATATGTGAACGAATTAATGGACGATTTAGTGAATAAGTAACGGCGTGCACCATCAGGAAGTATAAGTGAACGAATTAATGGACGATTTAGTGAATAAGTAACGGCGTGCGCCACCAGGAAGTGGATCTTGCGCCTCTGTGTCGGCGAACCTGGCTTGACATCGGCTCGGCAGTTTCACGTGTGGGAGTGAGGAAACGGAACTCACCTCGTTGGTGGTGGTGTCCCGCGTCACCTTCAGTATGGAGTAAGGCTCGTGTAACACCACGGCGTGCACCACCAGGAAGTGGATCTTGCGCCTTTGTGTCGGCGAGCCTGGCTCGACGTCGGCTCGGCAGTTTCACGTGTGGGAGTGAGGAAACAGAACTCACCTCGTTGGTGGTGGTGTCCTGCGTCACCTTCAGTATGGACTAAGGCTCGTGTAACACCACGGCGTGCACCACCAGGAAGTGGATCTTGCGCCTCTGTGTCGGCGAGCCTGGCTCGACATCGGCTCGGCAGTTTCACGTGTGGGAGTGAGGAAACGGAACTCACCTCGTTGGTGGTGGTGTCCCGCGTCACCTTCAGAATGGAGTAAGGCTCGTGTAACACCACGGCGTGCACCACCAGGAAGTGGATCTTGCGCCTCTGTGTCGGCGAGCCTGGCTCGACGTCGGCTTGGCAGTTTCACGTGTGGGAGTGAGGCAACGGAGCTCACCTCGTTGGTGGTGGTGTCCCGCGTCACCTACAGTATGGAGTAAGGCTCGTGTAACACCACGGCGTGCATCACCAGGAAGTGGATCTTGCGCCTCTGTGTCGGCGAGCCTGGCTCGACGTCGGCTCGACAGTTTCACGTGTGGGAGTGAGGCAACGGAGCTCACCTCGTTGGTGGTGGTGTCCCGCGTCACCTACAGTATGGAGTAAGGCTCGTGTAACACCACGGCGTGCATCACCAGGAAGTGGATCTTGCGCCTCTGTGTCGGCGAGCCTGGCTCGACGTCGGCTCGACAGTTTCACGTGTGGGAGTGAGGCAACGGAGCTCACCTCGTTGGTGGTGGTGTCCCGCGTCACCTTCAGTATGGAGTAAGGCTCGTGTAACACCACGGCATGCACCACCAGGAAGTGTATCTTGCGCCTCTGTGTAGGCGAGCCTGGCTCAACGTCCGCTCGGCAACTCTCGCCGGCCAGCTCTTCTGAACAGCGGGAGAATATCAGCAGAGACGCCATGTTGAGTGGCTGGTTGGTCGGTGATCTGGAATTTGACAACACTTCCAATAGGGATGATGCTATCAAAAATAAACTATTTCTAACTGATTATTCCAAAATTGATTGATTAGAGGGTCATCCAAAAAACCTAAAATTCACATTCTCGATTAGTTCTAATTTGGTAGCCATTTTAAAATATAGATTTTAAAGAAAAAAAGTGTGTTGAAATTTGATGTGGTCACAACTCTAAACTTCCATACTAGCAGCGCGTTTTTAAGTTTGATAAAGAGTTGCTGATTTGATTATCATCATCTCTAGTGGGTATTTGAGAACTAATCAAAAAAATATTTTTTGTGATTATTTTAAAGATGATCTCCCGAAAGACGTAATATCAACGTCCCCCGTTAGTTTTATGTTGAATAACCATTTTAAACAATCGATTAAAGTATTTAAAAAGTATGTCGAAGTTTAATGACGTCACATTTCAGAATTTCATATAAGTCCCTTATTAAGGACGCGTTTTGAAGTTCGAAAAGAAGTTGCTGATTTGACTATTTGTAAAATACCCAATTATAATATTGGCAAGGATAAAGATTTATATTTCCTTATTTTGTCGTACAAGAAGTAGGGAAATGTTAGATAATATGGATCAATATATTATATCAATCTTTCATTCAGCTTTTCTTTCGTTATTTCATCATCCTTTCACCCACACATTCATTCATTAATTATTTCGTTCACTCATTCAATCATTGATTCAAGTGAGGAGTGGCAAAAATATACCTACATAAAAACACAATGTCATTGATTTTCCGTGCCTTAGCCTCACGATGTATAATGAGGATGTTTTTGTGTAGTGGCAAAAATCTTTTTGCATCTGGCAAAATTTCTTTCTTACCTCAGCCTTACGTGCCGGTATCCAGGTCTCAAGCACTGTAACGGTATAACTCTCTGTGACAGCATATAGTTAGTGTCCGCGTCGTATACTTCGAAACGAACGAACGCCAACTCGGGAAAATTCACCTGAAAAATATTTGGGAAACTATTAGTCGAGCGAATAAAAATTAATGGTCGACTGCTAATAGGATACCTTTATACTTAAATGAGCGAAGTAAAATTATTAGCAACTCGCTGATGCCCGAGACTACGTCCGCGTGGATTGAGGTTTTTAGGGTTCCGTACCAAAATGGTAAAATGGAACCCTTATGGTGCGACTTTCTCCGTCTGTCTGTCCGTCTGTCCGTCTGTCCGTCCGTCACACTCGATTATTTCAGTAACTACCGAAGCTATCGACATGAAATTTGGAATAGTTGTGTATATTAGTGGTCCAAAGACACTGGAATTAAAAAAAATTGGAAATTATTTTTGTTCTTATTTAAAAAGGGGGGAAAATCTGAGGGTTGAAATTTAAAAGTGAGATAACTGTACTGTGTGGGGTATCATATGAAAGGGTTTACTTTGTACATTCTAAAACAGATTTTTAATTATTTTTAGTTATGATAGTTTTTGATGGGAAAATGTCTAAAAAAATACCGTTCCCCCCCCCTTATCTCCGGAGTTTACCAATCGAAAAATTTGAAATAATTATGGTCAATAGGAATTTACGTATATTTTACAGGAAAACTATAGCCAATGCTCTTACTAGCATAATTTTTTTGATATTAACAATAAACCTCTACAAACAAAGTTAGTCTTGCGGTTCATTAACAAAGGTAATTATTTATTAATAATGGTACGGAACCCTTCGTGCGCGAGTCCGACTCGCACTTGCCCGGTTTTTTTTGGTTCCGCAGGAACTCCTTAGTTTTCCGGGATAAAAAGTAGCCTATGTGTTATTCCAGACTATATAATCTATCTCTGTGCCAAATTTTATCCAGATCGGTTCAGCCGTTCGGGCGTGATTGAGTAACAAACATCCATCCATACATCCATCCATCCAAACTTTCGTATTTATAATATTTATTTGATATTTGATTGATTGATTGATTTGATTTGACTGATTAGTAAAATCAAAGAGAGCAATAATTAATCTAAACTGCAATTTTTATTCTAAGTGACCAAATTCAAAACTAAAGCTATCAAACCAAAAACTGATTTAGCGAATGTAATACTAAGTCAGTAACGATATCCGATTTTGGCTAATACATGAATTGTTTCAAAAATATACCTTTTGGGATGTTTTTATGAGTATTGCTAAGTACTGTATGTAATACTATTTGAGATATTATTCTTTTAAAACAAAAAAGTTTGGCGTTTACAATGTTTTTTACTTAGGACCGCTAGCATATTACGCATTCAAATTTTTAACTGTTTAATGGGATTAGTTAGCGTTTTGCATAATTAACCAATTGTGAAATATGAATTCCCCATCCGGGTGGATAATTACTTGCAAAGTACTGTTAGGTATTTTGTGGTAGAATTATGATTATAATTATAATTATCATTAATCTGTAGTCTATACTAATATTATAAATGCGAAAGGTTGGATGAATGGACGTTTGTTACTCAATCACGCCAGAAATGTCTGGTATATAACACATAGGCTACTTTTTATCCCGGAAAATTAAAGAGTTCCCGCGGGAACCAAAATACCTCAATCCACGCGGACGAATTTGTGGGCATCACCTAGTAATTGTTAAATACAGGTACAGCTATCTCCATTCCAAAATTCAGCCAAATCGGTTGAGCCAATGCACCGTGAAGGAGTAAAAAACACACAAACATCAAAACTTCCACATTAAATAATATTAGTTCCTACACGTAATAAACTAAAAATAACCTTAAAACTGAAAGTTTCATTCCATATAGGATTCAAAGCGTTCCGCCTAGCGACCCTAGTCTTGATTTTCTTGCAATCAGCGGGTACCCCCAATATTTCCACCTCCACGAACGCATTGTAGAACGAGTATACATTCTCCGCCACATACTGCCCCGATATTACCGCTAGAGTCAGGTGTGCGGCGTGTATACCGTCGAACTCTTTGTCCATTGGATTGAATCTGAAAATAAATAAATTTATTTAAAAAACAGATTACAATAAATACTGATCTAAATGATTATTTATGAATAAAGACAATCTAAAAATATCAATTACTTATTTATTACTAGATGTGATGCCCACGACTTCATCCACGTGGTTTTTTTTTATTCAAATAAATTTATTAAAGGTGCTTTTGAATCGTCGAGTGAATGTTCCACGCATATGCAATTATTTGATTCGTTAAATCCATTACACACATTTAATCACTCTTTCATTCGTTCAATCATTTATTCACTTTTTCATTCGTTCAATCGCTCATTTAATCAATCTTTCATTCAAAAATCAAGGGGTTTGAAAGTCAGGGTTTATAAAGGTACCTTCTGTAGGGTTTATAAGAGTAGGTACCTTCTGTAAGCGATATGAGTTGGCTCCCACATGACACGCGGTTTGCGCGCGTACCCTAGACAGCCGTTACTCTCGCACATCGCCGCGTTGACCGCCATCGCCGCGTCCTCGGTCTGATAGTTCAGTGCTACTAATTGAACGCCGCATGACCAGAAGATCACAGGGTCGAAGTTTGATGAGTCTATTCTTAGGCTGTAAGAAAAAAAAACTTAATTCACGTTATATGGTCGAAGTATGATCTCAAAATCATAATAATGTCCTCCCAACCGAATTTCTTCTATCTCCCACAGTGTGGTTCGGAATATATTCCAACCGAGAAGAACCAGCAAGAAACTCGATGGTTGTTCTTTTCAATCAAAATCCTTCCTTATTAAATCCATGCTCTTTTAACATTTAACCATACAAATCTTCAACAGTACAATAAGCTTTTTTTAACCAACTTCCAAAAAAGGAGGAGGTTCCCAATTCTTTTTTTTTAATGTAGGTATGTTACCGCATATCTCCGTGGTTTCCTAACCGATTTGACAATATTTTTTTTCAGTGGTTTGAGGAAGCTCGCGAGATGGCCCCATAAAAAAATCGACTCCAAATCTTCAATCCTGATGCTGTAGGTATACCTACGACTCAAAACTAGGGAGTTAGGCAGTTTTGATGGTGAATTCATATAGTAGGTATCAAGTCACGTGTATACGATTCAACTCTGAGTCCCAACTCCTTAACCCTGATGCTGCAGGGTACAGAACTCCTTAAAAATAGCGATTTTTTTTATGGGGAATTCATATTGTAGGTGTCAAGCAACGACTTCATACTTAAACCCAAGTCCCAACTCCTCAACTCTGATGCTGCAGGGTACTGCACTCCTAAGCCGTGGGGATAAATACTACACTAAAAAGTTAAAAATAAAAAATTCTTTCCAAAAAACCAACTTCCAAAGCCACTGTAAAGTAAAAAATTATTTTGATTTCTACACACTATAGTTATGTTGAAGTCGGGCGGTTATAACAAAGATAGGCAAAGTTGACGCGTCAGGCTCGCCCGACTTCAACATAGTGTGTAGAAATCAAAATTATTTTTTACTTTACAGTGGCTTTGGAAGTCGGTTTTTTGGAAATAATTTTTATTAAGGAGCATACTTTTGATGGACTTTTTAAACTTATGTAAAGGCAAGTCTAAAATGGATATAAAAACAATTAATAATGCGGTGGGTTCCAACGTCACTCCGCATACGACTCAACTAAGAGTATTTAAACTCTTTGTAGGTAACGATTATCATCAGATGTTAGTCATAATTACCGGGACCGACGGCTTAACGTGCTCTCCGAGGCACGGAGGAAACGAAAAGGCCTAATTTGAACCTCCAAATTCGATTACCCATCCAGTTACTGACTTGAGACAACGTTATTTTATTTCTTTTGTTGTCTGGTATAGTATGAGAAGACTGTAAGGGGAAAGCACTGGTGCCTATGACAGGAGTCTCAAACTTATCGCAGGCATCAGACGCTAAACCTCTAAATGCGATTGTAATATTTTTTCTGGACAATAAATGATTTATTTATTTAAAAAAAGAAAACGTTACATAACAATCGTAATCGACTGATTTGCGTTGTCACAACTAGGCCACTCGTCCCTCAAATCTTCTTCCAAATCTTTGACTTACCCGGCGGGATAAGTCCTGACGAGTTGCGTTTCGGTATGAGCTATAACAGCGAGGGGGTGTTTCCTGCATATCTTCTTAGCGATGGCCTCGTTGACCGAAGAGCATCTATAGCAGGGGTGGTGCGCCGCGGGCGTGTTGAGACAGCGCGCGCGACCGGTCTGACAACACGCTGACAGTTGCTGGAAAGAGAAAGAGAAAGGGATTTTTAGGGTTGCGTAGGTACCTAAAAGGTCACCATGTCGAGTGGGGTATCGAAAGAACTTCATTTGCAAATTCTGAAAAATGCCAAGCATGAGCTGTTCTCTGAAGACTCTAAGCTGCTGCTCGCAGCGCCGCTGGCGTGTCTTTGACTGCATCACAAAGATGGCGACCTCAAACAGTTGTACTTGACTTCACACATATTCCATTTTAAAAAAAATACGGTTGTCTAAAAGTCGGTTTACGGACGATAGTTTTACTAGAACTAGCAGTTCACGCGTTCGCGTGGCGGCGTTCTAGTAGCAGAACTATTGGAACTGCTAGCTCTGACGTCACGCGATCGTGCCTCTCTATCGCTTGTTCCGCGCTCTCACTTGTACGCTCAGGCTCAGGCGGAACGTGACACTTTTTCGTGCGTGCAGCCGGTGTTCATCGATTTATAATACGTTATCACGTCAATTATCACGTCAAAACTTACCAAGTTATCTACGGGACAAAGTAGGCCACGTCAAGTTGTCGCGTTTGTCGCTCACGTAGAACAACGGGTAAGATGGAAGTGGGCTTTTCTTAGTTTAAAAATCTTCAATGTCTCTATCTTCGAATCTCACCGTTCTATCTCCGGTGCTGTCGCTGCTCTCTGACGACTCAAAGCTGCTGCACGCGGCACCACTCGCGTTGTCTTTGACGGCGCTGCTGGTGCGCTTGATGGAACTCCGCGGAGAGATCGGGTTGAGGCCGCGGAACTTTATCGCCTGAGTTGTGAGATATTTAGTTATTTGATATTATTTTGTTTTAAAGTCTTTATTGCACATAAAATACAATGTAGGTACGAAGGCGAACTTAATACCTAGAGGTATTCTCTTCCAGTTAACCTTTGATAGTGGGGACAGGGTTGAAAGATCAGTGTCTTTCTAATTATAATATAATATAAAGAGAAAAGTTGGCAAAAGAAGAAACAAAAGTATTTATATGTAGGTAAAGTGAAGTGTGCAAATCAGTAAACTATGTAGGTAAGTGCCTCGAATAAAGAGTTTATGTAGTATTTTGGACTGTTAGCCCTCAAGCAACTCACAATATTTACTCACAACTTATCTATAGTAAAACCACATTACTAATATTTTAAATACGAAAGTTTGGATGGATGTATGGATGGATGTATGGATGTTTGTTACTCAATCACGCGCCGACGGCTGAACGGATCTGGCTGAAATTTGGCACAGAGATAGATTATAGTCAGGAATAGCACATAGCACTTTTTATCCCGGAAAGTTAAGGAGTTCCCGCGGGAACCAAAAAACCTCAATCCAAGCTGACGTAGTCGCGGGCATCAGCTAGTAAAATATAGTTATTCACTTTACTATTCTGATTACTTTTACACAGCATAATTCAACGCTTTTTATCCGCGAGATGGGGTTTTATTTTATTTTATTTATTATTAGGTTTAGCCCGCGGAACTCCACTGAGTGGATTGTGAGATATTGAACATTATTTTGGACTGTTAGGAACCCACGCAACTCACAATTTTATCCAATTACCTACTAATATTATAAATGCGAAAGTTTGGGTGGATGGATGTACTTTGTTACTCAATCATGCCAGAACGGCTGACCGGATGTGAATGAAATTTGGCACAGAGATAGATTAGATTAGACAGACAGACAGAGATAGACAGATTAGAGATGAAACGGATATCCGGTAACTATCCGGTATCCGGCCTATCCGGCGTAAATTTATTATACGGCCTGATACCGGATAGTAATTCAATATCCGGCCGGATACCGGATATTCAAAAACTACGACAATTTCCTAAAATCAACTTTAAACCCTAAGTTTTTGTGAAGTAAATAATAAGAAAACGGGTTATAATTATGATGTCTATTATTTATAACTAAAAAACTACCAAAATACTTAGTTTTTTGTCTTTAATTACACTCAAATCACGCACTTTACTCAGCAAGTAAAAAACACATTTTCACTATGCAATTAATCATTCATGGCGCCGGCCGCGATCAGTCACGCTGACACCCGAAACCGCCCGAATTGATTCGATTGCTTTCGCTGTACCTGTGCGGAGCCAAACTTGTCACAACCTGCTACGAGACCACGGGCCGGATATCCGGCCGCCGGATATTCGGCTATCGGCTTCGCAGCTAGCCGGATATCCGCGGTATCCGGTATACGGCCAAACAACTATCCGTTTCATCTCTAATTTTATAATACTGTTGAATAACAAACACATAGGCTAATTTTTATCCCGCAGGAACCAAAAAAATTTAGCAGCTAGTCTAAGTATAATTTTAAACTTTTAAATATTTATTCACTTTACTTTTACTTACTTAACAATATTCATTCAACACCATTGCAAGAGAACAAGCATCATCCAACTTCCAAGCAAGCCCTACAAACACCTTGAATACAACTCCCAAGGGGGTATAAAATAGGGGTTTGAAGTTTGTGTAGTCCACGCGGACGAGGTCGCGGGCATAAGCTAGTAGATTTAATAGATACTAGCTGATGCCCACGACTTCGTCCGCGTGGAATAAGGCTTTTTCAATTCTATAATTTTCCGGGACAAAAAGTAGCCTATGTCTTTCTCCAGGTCCTCAATTATTATACCCATGCAATAAATCACGTCGATCCATTGCTCTGTTGCGGCGTGATTGAGAAGTACAAACCAACAAACAAACACACTTTCGTATTTTTAATATTAGTCTAAGATACCTGCACGTAAGTGACCATATCGCTAAGCTCCCTCGCGATCTGGTTACTCCTTTTCCTGGTAGTCGCGTGTTTTGTGGCCCCAGTCGCTTCGCCCTCTCCCTCACTCCTGCGGAAACTCTGGTAGAGGGAAAGGGACGTCCGACCGGTCTTCTCTTCTAGCGAGTTGAGGATTTTGTGGAGCTCTCTCTCTAGAAAATGAAAAATCATTTTTCAAAAATGTTTATGTGTCACCGTAAAATTGTAAAAACCGATTGTAATCTAACGCTTTTAAATATCTCGATAGATTGTAAACTGTCGAAAGATTGTGAACCGTTCAATGTTCTGAGTCAATGAGTTCTGATCAATTTTTGAAATATTCATTGTATTTACGTTTTCTTGTAGGTTAGGTTAGGGTTCAACATATATAATTAGGTTTTATCGGGTTAAAATACCTGACTGATTACAATCTACCGCAAAATTATGCGTCAAATTGTAATCTTTCGACAGTTTACAATCTCGCTAGTGAGATTATAATCTAACGGTTTTTACAATTTTACGGTGACATATGCAAAATATAATCGTGGGTAAGTTTTTATCCCGTCGTGTGATCAACTTCTCTTTATCTGCACTGTATAGTCTGACAAACTTATCTGACCCGCAGGGCGACCGCGTATCTTTTGCATCAATCATTGATACATCGCAATCACCTCCGATTGGTTAACACTCTTCCACTATTGGACGAAATCCATTGAAGCAGCAAGAATACCATAAATTCAGCCAATCGGAGGTGATTGCGATGTATCAATGATTGATGCAAAAGATACGCGGTCGCCCTGCTGATGTCGGCGTCGCTACTCGCTATTAAGTAAGTATCTATGAAAAAAAAAAAAAAAAAAACGAAAATTTAAGGTACCTATAAAAATTAGTTCCAATTTTGGCCACCAGGTGAGATGAGTTTGTGGGACTGTATTTTTATTAATCTAGTTTTTATAGGGCTTTATAAATATACCTGCCTCGTTGGTCTAGCGGTTAGTATAGTCGACTGTGGATCACGCGGTCCTGGGCTCGATTCCCGGTCGGGCATAAAAATTGTTAGGTATTGAGTTTTTCAATTAAGAAATTCTCAGTGCCAGCCTGGAGTTGGAAGATGGCGGTGTTTCACCCCCGTGCCCCGGAGAGCACGTTAAGCCGTCGGTACCGGTTATTATCACTAACATGTTAATAGTCGTTAAAGCCCGCCAACCCGCATTGGCGCAGCGTGGTGGGTCTAAGTTCTAATTCCCTCTCTCCTATGATAGTGGAGGCCTGCGGCCAGCAGTGGGACGTTAATAGGCTGTAGTGGTGGTGGTGCTGGGTTTATAAATAAAGAGGGTAGTTTCACCGTCGATCTCATCGTCCTCATCGTAGTCCTCATCGGAGAAGTACTCAGTGAGCGACGAGCCGGCGGACTGGTTGGACATGATGGAACTTGTCCTGTTACTAGCGTCCGGCAACGAGGAACTTGTGTGCCTGATGCCATTCGACCTAGAAATAGAATAGAATGAATTTATTGAAGTGAAACTTCTTTAGAATCGTGATTTGAAAATTAACTAAGTTAATTTTTAACATTTATTAGCAACTTTACTTTAAGTTTGATACAGCGATTGTCACTGTCACTGGATCGGTTAAGTTAGTGGGACAATCGTAAGATCACCTACGTAAGATAATAGCTTCGATCAGTAGGTAATTATTATTAAAAAATATGCAATAATTATTGTATTGATATGGACTATATATTAATATACTATAGATACCTAAAAGTTGTGGCAAGCACCCCGCCATAACCTTGAGCTGAACTAGCGCCTGTCAGCCCTATCGTCGGACTTGACTCCACTGGTAACAGCTTTTTGTTTTTTATTAGAACCTAGAAAAATTAAAGATTTACTTACTAAGGATTAACATCAGTTCGTCATTGCTTTGCATCTAGGTATCTAAGAAATATAGGAATAACCGTGGCGTGTATTGCGTTTTTAAACTATCCGGATAGTCTATGTGCGGTTTTATTTTTAAGTACGGCCTATCACCTCGATTTTCAAAATCGATTTAAAATTTAGTTCAAAATCAATTTAATCAAGAAATTGTTACGAAAATAAGTTTAAAGGATTACAAAATTACGTGAAATCGATGATCTTCTTCTGAGAGAACATCAAATTATAATAATGCTCAATATTGTGGAATTTTACCTTATATTTTAACTGCTCAGGACTGGGCAGCCGCGGTTCATCCGTATAGTCAACTTCGAATAGAAACGACGTCACCAGTTGATCTCCGAACACTGCCTGGATGAAAACAGAGCTAGTAAAGCATGTGCAAAAATAAAAATAAGGATAATTTATTAGAATTATAAACTAAAAAAATCTGATTTAAAGTTTCCATAGTTATACTAATGTATACCTAATTTTTGACCAACCACCAGAGTGATACACTTTTTGGTGGATTTTTTATATTATTATTCAATGCGTAAAAAGCTTTTTAAAATATTTTGAAATGATAGGTAGGTAATATATTCATATTTTAAAATTACTGACCTCAAAAGTGCTAGCCATGACCTGTTGCTGTGGCAAACTGCAGTGATTCTCGATGCTCAAAATCAAAGGGTATGGTGACGTCACAAAGGCACTTCTACAAATTAAGAAATAAGCACATCAGTGAGGCATTGTTGGAAGAATTACGTTATGCCTACTTCATGTATTGATTTATATTGACAGCATCATCGCTTACCACCATGTGAGTACGCAGTAAGGGTTTACTTGTAGTGGATAAAAAAAATAAAGAACAAGATTCAAACCTCGCAATAGTCTCCACAACTCTTCTAAAAGGTATTTTTGTTGTGAATGTGTGTCCGTGGTAGATAACAGGGTTGCCATCGTCACCGTCCCAACAGTCCAGCTCCACGCACCGACAGCCTGTCAACAACACCTGGAAATAAGACAATGATAATTTTATATTGATAAACGTTTATTTTTATATTCTTTGTTTTTAGGGTTCCATAGTAAAATGAGGAACCCTTATAGTTTCGTCCTGTCTGTCCATTATTTTGTGTCGCAGCCATTTTGAAAATCAACTAAAATACCAATACAGATAATTTATTGTTATTTGTACCTACTTAAGACAATTACGTCATAGAATCGGAATTTTAATATTCAATTACAAATTTACCACAATTAAGCAATTCTACCACTACTTGAACCAACAATAAATTCCGCGGTTGCTTTTTTAAAATGTTTTGATGATCTTTGGAAAATGCTAAGTCCATGTTGCTTGTTTGCACGACTTGGCGGAAGCACTGCCGTGCCCACCGATTGTCTATAGTAAGACTTTGCGAAACAAAATATCAATATTTGGAAATTTACGGTAGTAAATCAAGAACACATTGATCGCAATGTAGGAAATTAATTTGTTGAACGTATTAGTAGGTAAAATCGAACCCCAACGGTCCTATAGCTAGGGAAGATATCATCACAGCGCTGCACCAGAGGGTACTACCTAGCTCGCTTACAGCGCATGGTATAAAATATTGATTGGTCTGTCGTCAACTCGTTACCCTGTAGTTGAAGCTTCAGTAAGTTTTGCAATATTACTACGTGACTACAGAATCGAGTTAAATAATCGTGAATAAATCGTGTAGCAAGTCCGCACTTATCATAGACAATAGAAAAACGTCAAATCACCTTTCAAAGTCAATTGTCATTTGTGTTTGTCAATACAAATAGGTTATTTGTCTGTGGTTGTTTTGTTTAATTTTTACGGCTTAACTTATTTTGTTTGCCGATTTTTGTGTAATTATCCAAGATTTCTTCGTTATTGGAAGAAAGAATGAAGGAAACAACTGGAGAGGTCGATTCAAAGAATGTGGTTAAGAATAGGGAGCTGCTGTATCGTATGATCATAAGGTAAAGTATGTTTTATTTTTCTACTGTTTCGTAGTTTGAGACGCATAAAAACTTCAAAACGAAACAATAATGAGTGTTTTGTTAACGTTTTAACTTATTAGTAATTTGTTCAACACATAATAGTGCGTAAAAATAGTTGAATTTGTTTATTATAAAACTTAGAGGTTATGTTTATTTTAGGTTTTTTATTGTTAGTTATAGGCTATTAGGGGTATGGCAGTTATATTATACCTATTTACCATACTCCTAACCAGTTTCTACACATCTTATAGCTGAATTGCTTGGCGGCACATCTTTGCCGGTAGGGTGGTTACCAGCCACAGCCAAAGCCTTTGCTTTTCTTATAACTGGGCAGGTTTCCGCATTTAAACCTCCAGTTGGAGGTCTGTTGTGCGTGATTTGCCAAAGCCTTACGCTAGGCCCGACCAGAGAAATTCCCATGTTGACCATCCACCACCACTACAGCTCATTAACGTCCCACTGCTCGGCAGAGGCCTTCACACTCCCGGGAGAGAGGAAATTAGACCTTAGACCCACCACGCTGCACCAATGCAGGTTGCCGGGCTTTTACGACTTTTATCATGTTAGTGATAGTAAGTGGCACCAACGGCTTAACGTACTCTCTGAGGCATGGGGTTGAAACACCATCAGCTTCCTAACTCTGGGCTTGATATTGACCATACCGGGGAATAAATCCGGGACCTCCCACACGAAAGGCAACAGCACTTACCACTGCGCCAGGGAGGTTGTTTAATTTGTAAGTAATGTTGCAGCCAGCTGTACTATGATGGATTCCAGCCAATTGCTGCGACACTGTCAGCAGCAGTTCATGCTGACCCACCGTGCCCACCTAGTGACAGGTAATTTTATTTTTAAATTAGCCTAACTGACCTCTAACCTGGTGATGATGCAAAGTTTTTTCTATGCAAAGCAATTTCCCATTCATGTAGGTTTCCTGCAGTTCACTTTAGTGATAAGGTAGCCTTTTGTATGTAATTTTGTAATAATGTCCTTTGTATATGTACTTTTTTGTACACAATAATGTATTTAATAACAATGATGCAGTCTGAAAGCAGTGGGTTAGCCTATTAGGGTCATGGCATCTAGATTAATCCCATACACATAGAGATTAAGGGTATGTCTAAACTTATATTATAAAGAGGAAAGATTTGTTTGTTTGTTTGTAATGGATAAACTAATAATTTAACATAAAAAATTATTTTTAAACAACCGACTTCAAACTCCCGCACCAACTTTACAACAACAAGCACATGCTATACAAAGTACTTATTTTATGGTTGATATTTTAAAAACCGCTCGACCGATTTCGACAAAATTTATATGGGACTACATGGGAAGTATGCCCTTTCAAATAAAAGAAGAATCATCCAAATCGGTCCACCCAGTCAAAAGTTCTGAGGTAACAAACATAAAAAAAAAAACAGTCGAATTGAGAACCTCCTCCTTTTTTTGAAGTCGGTTGAAAAACTACTCGACCAATTTTAAAAATTATTTCACCTATAGAAAGCCACTTTATCAGAGAGTAGCATAGGATATATTTTATTTTCAAAAATTTAGAGATCCCTCCGAAAATAAGCATTAATAATTTGATTTTTTCAACTTCTTATATATTAAACCTCTATTCGCCTATTATTTTTTTATTATATTCAAATTCTGACTGAATTTTATAGGTATCATATTTGTCAATTGTATGTCATAATAAATACAAGAGAAGTTACTAACATTTCTTTAAACATTTTAATATCTAACTGTTATAGACAGACTGCGAATTGCCTAAAAGAGCCAGGTCTCAACTTAGTTGTTAGTTCTAAACATAGTTCACAGGCGAGGGCAGCAAAAATATGTTGTATTGGAGACTCAAGTGCCAAGCGTTCACAGCGGCGGTTTGCTGAACAAAATTTGAGAGCGTATGGTGGAGTTGTTTGTCTCTGTGCCGACTGACCATTATTGGGTATGCACTATTTTGATCAAGTGCTACCCGTGCAAAGCCGGGGCGGACCGCTAGTGTTTAATATAACTGCCAAGCCCTACTTGGTTTCTGCACAGCATTATACTGGAATCCTTATCTGAATGGTAACTTTTTTTTTATTCATTACAAGTTAGCCCTTGAATGCGATCTCACCTGATGGTAAGTAACGATGCAGTCTAATATGGTAGCGGGCTAACCTGTTTGGCATTTATATTATACTGTTATAGCAGTTATATTAAACCCATACCCCTTTTTCGGTTTCTACACGGCACCTTACCGGAAAGCTAAATCGCTTGGCGGTATGTCTTTGCCGGTAACTAGCCACGGCCGAAGCCTCTCACCAGGCCAGACCAGAGAAAATTCAGAAATTATAAATTCCCAAATTGGCCCTGCTGGGAACTGAATCCAGGGGATCCCAGATTAACTTCATCATCATTCATTCTTGCATGCATCATTCCAGGCTTCTGAACCTGATGATGGTGGGTCTACAGCATGAGCCTGACAGGAAGGACAGGCTCGCAGCATCTAGTGGGGCAGAACATCTACTCGGCACTACTGGTTTTGGTGTGTTTTTATAGTCATAGTACTAATATTATAAATGCGAAAGTGTGTTTATTTGTTCGTTTGTCCTTCAATCTCGCCACAACGGAGCCACGGATCAACGTGATTTTGGCATAGGTATAGTTGAGGACCTGGAGAGTGACATAGGCAACTTTTATCCCGGAAAATTAAGGATTTCTCGCGGGAATCAAAAAAACTTAAACCACGCGGACAAAGTCGCGGGCATCTGCTAGTTTGTTATAAATTATTTGTCGCAATCTTTACGATTTTAGGCTAAGGGTGCAAAGGGAGTCATAATATTTGTGCAATGTAGTTAATGCTACACTAATATGAATAAAAATGTTTCTAACAATTTAATGTTAGAAAGTAGATTAGAAACAATTTAAGTGGTAAGAAATGTAAGTTTGCAACATTTGGGGCAAAATTTTGATTGCTTGGGGCTCACAATTTTTTTTAAAATTATAAATATATAACTTTGAATTATTGTAAATAATTAAACAGTTTACACAATTAAATATTTGGGGCGCAATGATCTACACAATTTTTGGTATTTGGGACAACATGGGAATCACTATCACGCAAAATAAACTATATTTTGCAAGTTATTATTGTTTACCTACTCTTGCTAGTTAGATGAAACTTGAAGCAAAGGGGATCGGGCATTTTTTGCATATTATTTTCAATTGGGGCAAAATGGGAATCATGCAAATGTTGCAAGTTAGTATTGGCTATATATATTTAATTTGTAAAGTCATTGGAACAAATTGGAACAATTGGACTATTGTGGCAAAATGGAAAACAAACATTTTTCAAAATAGTATTTGGGGCAAAATGGTAAGGACCCTAAATTAGCCCAATAATTGTTTAAATACTATCTTAATGTTATACAAGACGATTCTTTCCGACTTAATTCACATTATTACAATTTTAGTAGGGATCTCTAATTTTTTGAAAATAAAATACAGCCTATGTTACTCGCTGATATAGTAGCTTTCTATTAGTGGAAGATTTTTTAAAATCGGTTGAGTAGTTTTTGAGTTTATCCATTACAATGAAACAAATCTTTCCTCTTTATAATATCTTTATGTTATAAGTTACAATATTATCTTAGATCTGGAGTTTGAGATGGACGCGTCGTCACTGGCGCCCGAGCCGGCGACGTACGAGACCGCGTACGTGACGTCACACAAGATGTCGTGTCGTGCGGGCGCATTTAGCGCGTGCGGACAATTGGTCGCTACGGGCAGTGTCGATGCTAGTATAAAGGTATGTGCTAGAATATATCATTCTCAGTACTCCATACTAGTATTATAAATGCAAAATAAAAGATTTTGATGAAATTTGGTAAAAATACAGGTTGTATCATGGGGAAGGACATAGGCTGCTTGTTAATACCGGAAAATTAAAGAGATAATTTTAATATTAGTGCAATATCTTAAAATTTATTGATATTACAGTTTAGGTTAGTTAGTACCTATTGAAAGAAATTGAATGCATAAATGGCATGAATTAAAAAAAATAGAGTGTATGTTTTCAAGAGAAAAAAAAAAATGGTTATAATCAAACCCAAAAAAAAAACATTGAAATTTTAAACTATAGATTAAAGAAAAAAAGTGCGTTGCGTCACAAATCACAACTATGTATTTCATACAAACTTCCATACTAGAAGAGCGTTTTTAAGTTTGTTACAGAGTCGCTTGAATTGTCATCATCCCTAATATTATGTGCATTTTATCCTTTTTCTCTTTCAGATTTTGGACGTGGAGCGTATGTTGGCTAAGTCAGCACCGGAGGAGGTGGATCCAGGGAGGGAGCAACAAGGGCATCCGGTAATAAGGACTCTGTGAGTAGACTGAATAGAGATAACTGAACTTTTGGTATCGCTATGAAGGCAGATTCACTATTTGGTGCGTGTATAGGGCTCTCCTCTGGTGGGAATAGTGATGGTCTGCCCGCATGCGGCTGGCCAATAACACTGAACTATCACTAGCTCAAGCGTCGTCGCGTTGATTGCTAATAAATATTATGAAGGCGTAAAATTAATTGCTATCCTATTCTTATTACAATCGTTTATTTATGCCTTTACTTTACCTATTTCATGTTAGTATTTGTGTGTAGTATTTAAATATCCCCTTAATATTTTTTTTCCTATGTCAGATTGTATTTAAGATTGATAAAAACAGTATTATAATAATTTAATATGATTTGAATATATTGACTGAAATTCAGTATTAGGACTATAGTAACATTGTTTGTAATCTTACTAGCTTGAATAAATTTGTTTTGTTTTCATCTCTAGATACGATCACACTGATGAAATCACAGCCCTGGACTTCCATCCTCGGGAACAGATCCTGGTATCGGCGTCGCGCGATTGCTGCATCAAGCTGTTCGACATTACTAAGGCATCTGCTAAGAAGGCTTATAAATCTATCACGGTAAGTTGCCGAAAAACTAGAGTTCTATTCAATTTTTGAAGTGAAACTTCTTTAGAATCGTTGCGATTTAAAAATTCGATGAAACGAAAAAGAGAAACTAAAAACAGACAATCATATCCATAATAGTATTTAGCCTGTGAGAGAATGAGATAGAGTACATGTTATATTTATCTCATTCTCTCGTAGGCTACTTTTCTGAAGTTTCATTTTTGCCGTGTGTGAATTGCACACACACTTTTTTACCATTACTCAATTTATTTACACCGTAACAAGTTGTAAATTCTGTTATGATTCTTTTTACCTCTGTTTTATTATTTGTTTGTGTGTAATAAAGTGTTTTTTTACTTTACTTTTACTTTTATTTATTACATTTAGTACACATAGGTGTCTCTTATGTTACTTCATATTTTGACTCTACCACCGGTACGGAAAGCAGTTTCTACTGAGAAGAGCCGGCAAGAAACCCGGCAGTTGCTTTTTTTAAAAAACAAAATATGTAATACAAAAGTAGGTATATATAATATTATACAGTAGTGACACTGTACCCAAAGTCGATTGCAAATAATAGCCTCGACTCAAAAAGTGTTCCTTAACGGCTTTTTAAAATTTGTGTAACGGCAAATCCAAAAGTTCTTTTGAAAGCTAATACTCAACCTCACTAAAATTTCAACCCTATACCTTTTGGGTGAAGTACCATATACCATTTATTTTCGCTCTAGGACGCGGAGCAAGTGCTATGCGTAGCGTTCCATCCGCTGGGTGATCACATCATAGCGTCCACAACCCACCCTGTCATCAGACTGTATGACGTTACTACCAGCCAATGCTTCGTGTGCCCCATACCGTCGCACCACCATAAGAAACAGGTCAACTCTATCAAGTATGTATCTAACTTTTATCATACTAATAATATTATAAATGCGAAAGTGTGTTTGTTTGTTGGTTTTCCTTTAATCACGCCGCAACAGAGCAACGGAGTGTGATTTTTGCATGGGTATAGATGAAGACCTGCAGAGTGGCATAGGCTACATTTTATCCCGGAAAATTAAGGGGTTAATCCAACTATACACACCCAAAGGAGTGACATAAAAGTGCTACTTTTCCAGCCCACATCGCCGCTATTTTATCCTGCCATAAAATAAATTAGTTGTATTAAAAAGTGTATGTATATAAATTGTACACAACAAAAGCACCAAAGAAACAGACAACAAACATGAAAACTTAAAACGTATGTACAATAAGGCGGTCTTATCGCTAAATAGCGATCTCTTCCAGACCACTTTATCAATACGTGTGACAGTGAAAAAAGTGACAAAAGAAAGCAATATATTTTTTAGCTATTAATATTTCTGTTTCTGTTTTTTTAGATTCTCACCGAATGGAAAATATTTCGCTAGTGGCAGCGCAGACGGATCGATCAAGCTTTGGGACACTGTCTCCAATCGGTGTTTTAACACTTTCGTTAACGCACACGATGGATCTGAAGTTTGTTCAGTAGCGTTTACGCGTAATAGCAAGGTAAAGAACATATTTTGGCTTGTCATACATATTCCATTGAAATTGATTATTTATTTTTTGATTTCATGGGGAACTTCTTAGTTTTCTCTCTTTGGGTTAAAAAGTAGCCTTTCTCAGGGATTGTAACCTACCCATGTACCAAATCTTATCAAAATCGGTTGAAAAAATGGGCCGTTAAAGCGTAGCAGACAGACACACTTTCGCATTTATAATACTAGTATGGATTTAAGAAAAAGTTAAGAAAAATATGAGTTTTTTGAGTATAACTGAAATCACCAGAGCTCTGAAAAAGCCTTGGGTCAAACCTGCCGTATTATATTGGGAATCATGACTTTTCCGAGTTAATCTGAAAACTAAATGATTAAGTTGATTTGAAAAGTTACTCTGAAACCATATTTAATTATTGATATTCAGTTATTCAAATGTATTTATTTCTTTTTAAATATCTAAGATTGTGTTATGAAACAATTAAATTATTTCCCAGTTTGCCCCAAAACTTTTGTTCCGTATTCCAATTTGCCTCATTTTTCGTTTTCAGTATCTGTTGACTTCTGGAATGGATTCCTCGATCAAGCTGTGGGAACTGGCGAGCAGTAGATGTCTTATTCAGTACACTGGAGCGGGGACTACTGGTAAGTTTTTTTTTAAAATCTATACATAACTAGCTTGGGCCCGCCACTTCGTCCGCGTGGAAGGTTCTTAAAAAAGAAATATCAAAAACTGTGAAAAACAAATTCTTAATTTTTCACCGAAAGCACAAATACCAAGTGTGGTTGGGGGTGGAATTTCGAAAATTCCTTTCTTAGTACAGCTCTAGGAATAGCGCTCACGGAATATATTCTTATATTATCTTAAATTAGTTTAGTTTATATGAATCTTTGTTTTTTGTTAATTGAATTTATCATTATTATTATGAAAGTAAGGTAAAGTTCAATTTTATAAGTGTAGACTTGATATTTTGCATGGCCAACTTGTGATTGTAGCATATTGTGAAAAAAAGTATAGTACGCGCGCGAGTTGAATGCAGAGCTTTTGTATGTGTCACCATACATTAGCTCTGCATTCAACTCGCGCGCGAACTGTAGCATATGTATTATTCCAGACTTTGAATCATCTCTGTGCTTTTCATCCAGATCCGTTCAGCCGTTCTGGCGTGATTGAATTACTAAACATCCATACGCCCAAACTTTCGCATTTATAATATTAGTATAGTATAGATAATTTGGTCATCTAGGTAACAAACTTTTGTTTTTTATTATTGGACGGATTTTTATTAAATCGTAACTTTTTGTCTTCTAGGCAGGCAAGAGAACCACGCGCAAGCGATATTCAACCACACCGAAGATTACGTGATGTTCCCCGACGAAGCTACCACGTCTCTGTGCACGTGGCATTCGCGCAGCGCTAGCCGATGCCAACTCATGTCGCTGGGGCATAATGGGGCTGTCAGGTAATATTGCAAGAATGGCCTTTTGATGGCCTTTTTTATTGGATGTCAGATTGGCCCGGGCAGGTCCGGGGCATCGAAGGTTATTATGGATCGCCTGAAACTCACGCTGAGTCGATACAATTTTTGGAATTATTTTTGTATAACAGTTTAGTTCTCAAGTTTTGTACTAGTAATTTTGTTTTGTATTTTATCTGTGTCCATTATAGTAAATTTATTTATTTTATGAAAATATACTTTAGAATGTGGTAATCATTAAAAATGTTTTGTTAATGTTGTGACATTATATTGCCATGTGCCTAAAAATCCATTTATATGTTTGGGTCATAATGAGTTCAGTCAAGTAATAAGTAGCAATTTGCCCCTAAATTAGAGGGCAGAATAGGAATAGGAATCATGGTATGTATTATTTAGGGAAGTTAAATTTTGATATTTATTTTGATAATTTTGTTTCAGACACATCGTCCACTCTGGCACGGCGCCCGCTTTTCTAACCTGTAGTGACGATTACCGCGCAAGATTCTGGTATAGACGCAACACCCATTAAAAATACTTTAAACGTAGAATAAAATATATAATAAGCTTTCTGTCAATATGTTTATTAGAAATAAATAAAATATATTATATTCTATAAGAGTATTTTGTCAGTGCGGCAGTTTGCCCCTACGATTGGGGCAATTTGGTAATATGATGTTTCATGGGGTATTTGTGATTTTTTTCTATATTGTGTAACGTGTATGTGTCAATGAATAAATGTAAACAAATAAAATTGTGTTTGAATTGAAACAACCAAAATAAGCACACTAGATGGCGCCACGCGACCCTGAATCGCGCTATTAGTTTTTTTTTAAAATTCAAATTGAGGACTAGCTGGGTAGTTATATATAGCAGTTGTCTTTGTCCTACAGCTTGCTACGATAGATTGATTAACGAATTAATGCGCGACTGAAAAGGTAACCTCAAATCACAATGTCGCGAGATGCTTAAGCTGGTTTAGCCAGCCAAACTTAGAGACTTAAAAATCGACTCCCGCGCAGGTATAAGGTCCACGTACCTAGCTATACAGCCCTTCGGACGACTCCCTTCAGCTGATGTCGCTATACGATCTACTTACGAAGGATTTAAAAGCACCAGCTAAACTACCCCAGGATCTACAGCTATCGCTTCGTTTAGACACTCAAAATAAGCACAACAGATGCGCCATACGATCCCGAGTCGCGCTATAAGAATTTCCTCAACGGAGTACGATATATACTTAAGTTTCTATACGTAATAGTAGGACTAGCTAGGTATATAAAAACAGTAATCTGTGGTTCTACAGGTTGCTAAACGAAAGGTTGATTAACGAATCAATGCGCGGCTGAAAAGATAACCTCAATGTCGCGAGATGCTTATAGACATAAAAGTCGCCTCCAGCGCAGGTATATGGTCCACGTACCTGGCTATACAGCTCTACTGACGACTCTCCCTTCAGCTGGTGGCCAGTGAGGTAGGTGTTATGACTGCTCGCTATGTAGTACTGGCTGAGTGGACCCGACATCTCCTTTGACAGCTCCTTCGGAATGTCTTCCTCTTGAGTGGGCTTGCTGGAACAAAACTGGACCTTAAGGCCGACACTTTTCTGAAGGGTTTAGTTCAAGAAACCCTTATTTAATCAAGTAAAATAAAATTTGTAATTTTATTATAGTGTTTCTATAGGGACTAACACACTAACACTAGGGACTAAACACTAGGGAAGTTTCTTAACTATTCTCGGCAGGATTTGAACCTGTGTCTCTCTGAGAATCGCGCCCGGAACGCCTTTGACCGCTAGGCCACGGTCCACTTTCTCGTCTCGCTATTCCAGTCCACGCGACAGTTTATGCCATCTAGTAGCGATATCTTGCAGTATCGAAACTACTTTAAAGGCCCGTATTCGATGGAACTCTTTGAACGAGAAATGATACCTACATTAGTTGCTGGTTCCGCAATTGTTGATATGTACCTATTTAAGAATAGTCCGAAAGCTGATAAACTAGACTTAGTACTTACCAGACAAAATTGCTAGCTCTCCTCTGTTCCGGCACAAACGCGTAGTTGTCCTTGTCTGTGAGGAACCTCACGAAGCCCTCGAATGAGAGGCAGTCCTCACTCCTCAGCGTGGGGTCCGGCTCATGCCTCTGAGGAAGAGAATGTTGGATAGAAGCAGGCGTTACTTTTTGAAGTGAAAACTTCTTTAGGCGCGTTGAGCACTTTTTGTTAGGGGGTAAACTTGTGGATTCGCGTTACCGACACCGCTCCGACATGCTCACGAACAGCGATAATATCGCTGTTCGTAAGCATATTATGCTCGCGAACAGCGACATGCTCGCGTTGTTACGAAAACAAAAGGTCTTAAATATAAATATACTACATTCGAAATTAAACTTTAATGACTTATTGTTAAGGTTTATATTTTAATTATTTAAACATTAAACAAATTTAAAAATTAAACAAATTAAAATTTCGTTTTCTCTTCTATACCGGCAGTCCCTATGACTTCCAATTTTTTTAAATACATAGGCTAACGCTTGGCTGCAATCAGACACACATGCAAGTGGTGATGCAGCCTAAGGTGGAGCGCGCTTGCCTAGAAGATGCCTATTCACTCTTGATTAGAAGGTTAACCTATATTAAAAGAGGAAGGGAAAACGGAAGGCGGAAGGGCATATCCAATTAGGAACGAGGAAGCAAAACGCTTCGTACGAGTCCGCGAAATTTCGACTGCGTGCCGACCTTGTCGATGCCTTGCGGTTCGAGGATAAAAAGGTGACGAACTTAGCTGAAGTCCATAATTAACAAGGAACAAAAAGCTATAAAGCGAACTAGCTTTTTCGCGTGGACTACACACATTTTTAGCATCTAAATGTATACTATTCCTTACTAATATTATTATAAATATGAAAGTACGCTGTCTGCTACGCTTTCACAGCGTCTATTCAACCGTTTTTGATGAAATTTGGTATAGGGATAGTTTGTATTCCGGGGAAGGACATAATATGCTACTTTTTATCCCGGAAAATTAAAGAGTTCCCGCGGGAATCGATAAACGTGAATCCACGCGGACGAAGTCGCGGGCATCATCTAGTAAGATTATAAAATAACAATTTTAAATGAGATTATAAAATTAAATCGTCCGTCCACCTAGAGGGTGGTAGTCCAACGCTGCGATCACCAACCTGTATGATGTCTTTCAACTGTTTTTCAGTCTTCGGTTCACACTGCCTCGTCTCGCAAAACTTTCCGAGGGTAGGCAGAGAAAGCACGCGCCCGCTTATATCTGGTGTTGCACCTATAAAAAATCAAAACACTAAAACATGCAACGACGACCGCCGTGGCGCAGTGTTGAGCGTTGTTATCTCAAAGTGCGCAGGGCCCGGGCTCGATTCCCGGCAGGGTCAATTTGGGAATTTATAATATCTGAATTTTCCCTGGTCTGGCCTGGTGGGAGGCTTCGGCCGTGGCTATTTAACCCGCATTTTACCGGCAAAGACGTGCCGCCGAGCGATTTAGCGTTCCGGTACGATGCCGTGTAGAAACCGAACAGGGGTATGGGTTTAATTAACTGCCTTGCCCCTAACAGGTTAGCCCGCTACCATCTTAGACTGGATCATCACTTACCATTAGGTTAGATCGCAGGCAAGGGCTAACTTGTAGTGGATAAAAAAAAGTAATTTTTTAGTTGAGGGACGAGTGACCTTGTTGTGACAACCTATATCAGTCGATTGCTATTATTATGCTACTGGATGGGTGACCGAATTTGGAGGTTTAAATTGCCTTATCGTCTCCTCCGTGCCTCGGAGACCACGTTAAGCCGTCGTTCCCGGTTATCTTTACAAACCTAAGAATTGAAATAGTCTTAGGCCCATGCTCACCGAGCTTCGTCAACTCAAACCATTGTTTAAACGGTTCTAAATTCAATTTTTTCGTACAAAATTAAACGTTTTACAACGGTTAATTAACTGTTAGAGTTAACCGAAGCTCAGTGAACATGGGCCTTAGTTGAGTCGTATCATACCAAGAAAACTCAAACCATTAAGTTCCCAAAGTGGTCGATATCGACCCCTTAGGTTTATATTGGTTTCTCAGGGGTCGACATAAACGAAGACTGATTTTGGGGATCTGCGAGGTCTAAAAATCGACCCCTATTTTAATGGTTTTTTCCATAAAATAATTACCTACTTAAGTATTTTTACGTAATTTGTATCTTGAAAATTATTAGTTACATTTGACATTTACTGAATTTTATGTCAAAAAATTATGTCAATTTTATTCACTTAACCAACCGCAAAGTTGGTTAAGCTAGAGATAGGATTTGTAAAGTAATTTGGCTATGGGGGTCTGAGGTCAGTTCATTATGGAAAAGGTGGCCCAAAATAGTTTGGGAATCTCTGTTTAAGTGATTGATGGAAAGGGGTCACGACCCTCAGTAATGAGAAAGACGACGCAGAGAGAAATTTCAGTACCTGGTAAGGCAGCTGCCGCGAGGATGTCGAAAGCCTTTTTCCTGCTCGCTTTGTCGTTTGGAGGTTCCAGGTCTAACGAACCGTTTCGAGTTAGTAAACCTAAAAACAAGGTAATATATGAAATTCTAATCTCATACTATTACCTATGCTTAATTATCGAGATAATTAGATTCAAATAAATGACTGTAGATAGTTACTTAAATCTTTTTAGCAATAAATATATTATTTTGTTTTAAATACCTGTTCGAAAACCAGTTTTACTTCTGAACAGTTCTGGGGAGCTTCTGCTCATCTCTGCTCCGAGCAGTGGACTCTTCATCCTGGGGACTGCCAACTGCTCGAACACGTCGCGCAGTTCTGATCTCATTACTAGACTGCAATAAAAAAGTGAAATATTATCCAATCCATACTTAGGTATCAAATCAGAGGCCCAATTGTCTAAAGTAAATCGTTATTAATTGACAGCTTTTTAAGTGGAGTTCATACATGCTCATACATGCTTTGTGACGTGCAGGCATCAATGAACTCCTTAAACAGGTAGAGTTAAATCCGTTTGACAAACGATTACGGCACTAAAATCTTACACAATCGGGGGGGGGTCGGGATGAGGAGATCCCTAGAAGAACTAAAGTAGTACCCGACATATGCTCGACGTTGTACGGAGCTAACTATAAATTAAAAAAAAGGTTAGATATTTAATTTTAACGTTTAAACTATCGTGAGTGATAATCATTTTACTCGTAACTGTAAATTATACATCATCGTACCGTACAATTATATATACCAGTTGTAACTTACTAGTTTTGTCGGAAAATGCTCGACTAGTTTCGAACCATCCGGGGCCCTTATGTAGGAGAGTTTTGGAAGGTGAAGATAAACCAGATTTTAGCTGGAGAAAATACAGTTTATTGTCGCTATTTACGGTATCAACATTGAGTGTCACATTGTACTAAAAGTCAACTAATAAAAACGTATTCCAAACAAACTACCTTTCAAATTCAAATTTACTCATATATACAAAACAAATAAGTTTGTATATCCGACACGCCCCTATAAATTTCAATTTAAAGATATCCAAAAGAAAACTCAGCTGGCCTTAACACCTAAACCATCTAAACACTTATTGTGTTTAACACTAGATAATGGCTTAGTAAGCACATCAGCTAACATGGATTCAGTGGGTACATGTCTCAACTCAATGTCGTTCTTGTCCCTCAAAACCTCCCTCACGTTATGATACCTGATATCGATGTGTTTGCTACGTGCATGAAACACTGGGTCCTGAGCTAAAAATATAGCCCCTTGGTTATCGACATGAACAATCACTCGAGCGTACCTCATGATTCCTAGTTCCTTCAACAAGCTATTGAGATATACAGCCTCTTTCATACTCTCCGACAGGCTGACATACTCTGCCTCGCACGTTGAAGTAGCTACGCTACGCTGCTTTCGAGACTGCCACGATATACAGCCACCACCTAAGATAAATGCATAACCAGAATAAGATCGTCTGTCTAATAAACAATTCCCCCAATCAGCATCTGAATAACCCTGCACACATTCACCAGTTCTCTTGTACACGAGACCGTATTGGATTGTTCCCTTCAGATAACGTAAAATACGTTTCGCTGATATCCAATCGGATTTTTCAGGATTCATCACTTTCTGGCTAAGTTTACTTACTGCATTAGCGATATCTGGTCTGGTTGCATTCGCTAGATAATTCAAACAACCTAGTAGCTCTCGATAAGACCATGCCTCGCCGCTCTCATTGCTGCATTTCTCTTCTCCTTTCCGTTTGGAATGTATCTCCATAGGAGTTGTACATTTATTGCAATTTTCCATGCAAAAACGTTTTAATAAACTTTCGATGTAATTTTGTTGTGACAAAATAATGACATTGTCATTTCTTCGAATATCTATGCCTAACATATATTTTGCTATACCATAGTCTTTCAAATCGAACTCTTTCGACAACTCATTTTTAAACTTCGTAATTAAATCTCTTTCTTGACTTGCGACCAAAATATCGTCGACATAGACTAATACGAATAAATAAATATTCCCATTTTGTCTAAAATATAGACACGGCTCATTCAGACTCTGCTTCATCCCCATATCAGTTAACTTCTTGTTAAGTTTGAGATTCCATTGACGTCCAGCTTGCTTCAAACCATATAATGATTTTCGCAATAAGCATGAATCGCAACCACTATCCAATTTTACAAGCATGGTCTGCGCGCGCTCTTTGACCATTGGATCTTCTCCCTCTCGATTCATAAGCTTGACTAAACTTTCTCTCAATAGTTCTGGTATCTCCATGTATATTTCCTCGTCCAGGGATCCATTTAAGTAAGCAGTATTAATGTCCAGTTGGTGTATCTCCAAGTTCAATTCAACTGCGAGAGCCATCAACAATCTAACGGTATCCAGTCTAGCAACAGGCGCAAAGGTTTTCTCGTAGTCGACTCCATACCGCTGGCTAAAACCTTGAGCTACAAGTCTCGCCTTTTTCTTCCAAGACTTGTCGACATTTTGCTTCGATGTCAAAACATAACGGCAACCAACGACATTCCTATTTTGCGGTCTTCTGATTATCTCCCATGTACCTTTCTGAACTAGGCTTCTGATTTCAGATAAAATGGCTTCCTCCCATTCATGTTTATCGCTACTCTTTAAAGCATTCTTCAAAGTAATTTCAGCTGAACCTGCAAAATCTTCAACTTCATTTTCATCAGCAGAAAAGATCGGTTGTGTAACTTCAGTCATTTGATAAATTTTCTTCGGACGGCCTACACTACCTGTGCGTAAAATCCTAGGTCTACCAGGAGCTCTCTTCATCAACCTCTGTTGATCATCACGACCTATTTCTTCAGACACCTGTTCAACTTCTGTAGGTCTTGACGAAGAATCATTTTGATCATCTCCAGGATTTTCTTGACATTCACTCCATATTTCTTCATTAGTCTCTACTCGGTCTGTCTCATTCTCGCCCCTATGTTCTTCAGTTACTGGAACATTTTGCCTTGAGAATTCAATTTCAATGAAATCCTTATCGTTGTCTTCCGTGAAATTCACCGGACTCGGCTCTTGCTTCGAGATTTCACTTTCGTGAAATTTAACATCTCTCGCAATCATGAATTTTCTTTGCTCTGGAATCCATATTTTATATCCTTTTGCATTACCCGGGTACCCGACAAAAATACCTGCGATCCCTCTTGCAGCAAACTTATCCTTCTTTGGATCTTTATCCAGAATATGCACCTTGTTTCCAAATCTTCGAAGGTATTCAATCTTCACCGGCTTGTTATGCCACCTCTCATAAGGAATATCACCTTGTAGACTGCTCGTAGGACAACGATTCCTGAGATGACATGCTGTATGCACCGCTTCTGCCCAAAAACCTGAGGAAAGATCTGAACTCAACAGCATACACCTCGCCATTTCCACTAAGGTTCGATTCATTCGTTCAGCTATCCCATTCTGCTGTGGTGTTCGAGCAACTGTCAGTCTTCGCGTGATGCCTGCCTCCTTTAAGAAATTATCAAATTCAGCATTACAATATTCACCTCCATTGTCACTTTGAAGAAATTTAATCTTTAGTCCCGTCAGGTTTTCAACGTGACTTTTATATGCCATAAAAGCATCTAAGGCTTTATCTTTCGACCTCAGAAAATATACCACACACCAACGAGTACTATCATCAATAAAAGTTATAAAATATTTTGCACCTTCTATCGATTGACATCTCATAGGCCCTACAATATCAGAATGAACTATGTGCAACTTCTGTGCGCAAGGCCCATCGGATTTAGAAAAAGGTAACGCGGTCATCTTTCCTTTAGCACAAATATCACAATCTCGTAAGTTTCGTACTTCGGTTACGTCAAATTTAACACCTAATTTACCTAAAAGCTTAGCAACATCTCTACCGTTCAAATGTCCTAACCTCTCGTGCCAACAACGTACATCAGCATTTGAATCACTTAAATTACAATACTCAGACCTATTTACACAATATAAATTACCCCTACGACATGCTATCAATTCAATTTCACCTTTCTTGCCAATAACATGAGCTACATCATTTTTAAATGTAACATCAAAACCATCGTTGGTTAACTTGGCTACTGAAATCAAATTCGTCCTTAAATCCGGGACATACAGCGTATCACGTAATTCAAATGAGGTCTCCGAGTGATCGTTATATGCCGACAACCTTACAGTACCCTTACCTTTTATAACAGTACTTACATGCGTAGCTAAAGTTAGTTCCCCGCTAATCATTGCCAAAGTGCCCCCGAACTTACTTGCATCATTACAAAGGTGAGACGTGCATCCACTGTCCAAAATCCATTCGTACTTTTGAACATTTACAGCATTAGAAACTTCTAAATCTGAAACATTAAAAGTAGTTAGAGTTTGATCTACACAATGTGTCTCTTCAGCCTTCAGGGCATTTTCACCTACTTTCTTTTTACAATCAGATGCTTTATGTCCAGGTTCGTGACATTTAAAGCATTTGTACTTAAAACCTTCATTCTTTTCCGTTTCTCTAGCCTTAGTACTCATTTTAGCGCCTCTCTTTCCTTTCTTGAAATTTTTATTCACGTTTGTATACATAACGCCTTCATTCTGAATTTTGTTCGCCTCTCTCGACTCGTACTCTTCCAATATTTTAATTTTTAATGCCTCTGGTTTCGGCAACTCGTCTCTCGACTCAATAGCACATCTAAAGCTTTCGAAATTTCCGGGTAAACTGTACAGCAACATTATAGACAGTAAATCATCGTTGATCTGTATACCCATATCTCCTAGCTTATCAACAGCATCAAAAAAAATATTCAAATGTTCGTGAACATTTCCTGTTTCCGCCATCCTGTGCAATATCAACCGTTTTAAAAGTGTCGCTTTCTTAGCAGGCCCTTTCGAAACATAAATTGACTCCAGCTTCAGCCAAACTTCTCTCGAGGTGTTACAGCTCCTAATATGTCGTAATTCGCTTCCACTCATCGATAAAATTATGTCTGCTTTAGCTTTCTCGTCTTCTACTTCCCATTTTTCAGCCTCCATAACTTCAGCTGGTTTCAGTACTTTACCATTTACGTACTTCCAACCATCACTTTTAATTAAAATAGCTCGTATCTGTATTTTCCAACTATCGTAGTTGTCCTTGTTCAAGGGCTCGATTCGCATCATGTTGTTCGACATCGCACTTGATACTCGATCAGCTACTCCGTCTCTTATCGACTTTAAAATCAGATTTTATCCTCTACATACGATTACTCCTTTCGTATCACGAACCTGGGCCCATGACCAATGTAGGAGAGTTTTGGAAGGTGAAGATAAACCAGATTTTAGCTGGAGAAAATACAGTTTATTGTCGCTATTTACGGTATCAACATTGAGTGTCACATTGTACTAAAAGTCAACTAATAAAAACGTATTCCAAACAAACTACCTTTCAAATTCAAATTTACTCATATATACAAAACAAATAAGTTTGTATATCCGACACCTTATTCATGCGCCTGTTCGCGCGACACGGCAGCTGAACGAAGACTGCGGGCTGCCTGCCGACTGCCGTAATAGGGTCATGAAGAACCCCGGACGGGTTCGAAACTAGTCAGGCATTTTCCGATAAAACTAGTGAGTTACAACCGGTGATATACTTACCTACTTATATTTTATAATTATTTATTAATTAACAAAAACTGTTTACCTAAAGCTCCGGAACAAGGCCACAAAGTCCATAAAGTCCAGCTGAGTGTCATATCCCACAGAGCCTGTCCTCAGGTGCTTCAGGTTCTCCCAGAACCGCTCGCTGGTCTCCAGTCTCCTTACACTGTGGACATAATACTGGAACTTAATCTAAATCATCATCATAATCATCTCAGCCTGCGGACGTCCACTGCTGAACCACCACCCACCACCACACCCAGTCCTCAGCCTTCCTCATCAAGCCAATTCCCGCCACCCTCTAATCTAAATATCTAAAAGAATTGCTGAATTTGCCATTTCCTATATTTAAATACTGTGTTAAACAGCATCTGTTATGTCGAGTCTATTATATTATTGATGAATTTAGCATTAATAATAATTTAAAAATTATTATTATATCAAAATTATATAATAATATATTTCTGTTAGTAAATTAAAATACAAATTCACAAGATTGTAAAAGGTTCGGAGGAAGGTGACGACACTCGCAACACAAGTTACCTTAGTACGAGTGTCTAAGCTCACCTTTGTACACGATGTGATGAATCATAATTATGTCCAGTTTTCTAAGGAGTATAACGTGTATATTTTTTTGGAAATAAATATATTGAAATTGAAAAAAAAAAAAAAAATTACTTAATAACAAAGTTGCATGGAAGCAACCGGCTTTCGGCTTCGCATCATCGAAGCAGTGGCCCACAAGTCAGTGTAATACTTGTTACTTATTGTAATACTTTTATTTTTGTGAAAAGGGCAATTATTGAGTTTTTTAGTTGCGTAAGGGCCCAAAAGTAGGCCACCACCGCCAGGCTACAAAGTTGCCCCGTGCCCTGACCAGACCAACAATGAGGACAATACGGAGTAGACTCGCGTTGCTGCACTGATTTTTGACTTAAAATTAAAAGCTTTTCAGTTAATTTTGCTCTGACGCCTAAGGTAAATCAAAAGCTTTTGGGTCCATTTTACTCTGACGCCTAAGGTAAATCAAAAGCTTTTGGGTCCATTTTACTCTGACGCCTAAGGTAAATCAAAAGCTTTGAGTCCATTTTACTCTGACGCGGAAAATCAAAACCTTTTCGGTCTATTTTACTCTGACGCCTGAGGTAAATCAAAAGCTTTTGGGTCCATTTTACTCTGACCCAAAACGTTTTCGACTTCGGAGTGAACTAACATCTTGATTCTTGTGATAAGGGTACTGCACTTCTGTACGAACTTCAATACCTCTACAAAATCGAAGCTTACCTACTGCGGTTAGGGGAACTGCTGTGAGCGCTGGTGGTGAGGCTGCTGTGGCGTTGCGTACACGACGTTTGCTGGCTCGACGCCGCTGAATATGAACTGGAAACAAGGTGGTTTTTATTTATTTATTCCACTGAATCTTAGCCCTTGACTGCGATCTCACCTGATGGGAAGAAAGAAAAAAACCTTTTTATTCGATCACAATATTTAGAAACTATCAAATTACAGAGTTGTGTGACCAAATACAGGTCTCCAGCTCAACATCATGCTACAGCAGGCTGCAGCGCTAGTGCACAGTGGAAACTTTAAAATTGGTGTAGTGATTGGTGGTGGTAAGTGATGATGCAGTCTAAGTTGGTAGCGGGCTAACCTGTTAGGTGTGCGGCAGTTAAACCCATACCCCTATCGGTTTCTACACGGCATCGTACCGGAAAGCTAAATCGCTTGGCAGTACATCTTTGCCGGTATGGTGTTAACTAGCCACGGCCGAAGTGTCCCACGAGACCAGACCAGCGAAAATTCAGAAATTGTAAATTCCCAAAGTTACCCTGCCGGCTGCTGGGGATCGAACACAGGACCTCCCGCACGTTAAGAAAACCGCGCTCAACCCTGCGCCAGGGTATAGGAGGTCTGGGATAGTTTTATGTGGGAAAAGGAATAGCTTTCTCAAAATTTTGGACACTACCTGTGTCTTGGAGATCCTTGGCCTCATCGCTCCTGGTCCCAGAAGCATGAGAAGTGAAACTCCTCGGGGAACTCTTCAGCTCTAAAGCGGATTTGTACTACTTGAATTTCATGCCTCTACTCTTAAGAGTCTAGACTTGAAATACCACGGCAGACCAGCGCTGTGGTCCCATCACATTAGGCATAGCAAATGCTTAATGGGGTCACACATTAAAAAAAATTAATTGTGCCTTGTACGATTTTTCGGCTCCAAATCAATCAATGCTTTTCTGACCTTCTATATCTTTTTAATTCACCTCGCATGTTCTTTTGACGATACGGAAAATGAAAAAGGTTCATTTAAATTATGCAATCTACCTGTGTCTTGGGGATCCCTGGCCTGCGTCATCATCGCTCCTGGTCCCGGAAGCATGAGAGGTGAAACTTCTCGGGGAACTCTTCAGCTCTGAGGCGGATTTGTTCTTCTTGAACTTCATGCCACACTTCGTTGAGTCGGTGTGGGATTCTGTGTATTTGACCGGGGTAGAGTGGGAGGAACTCCCGTATATTGACTCCCGGCCTCCGAATACCTACAAAAACTTAACTCTCAAGCTTGATTTACTCAAAAAACACCCTTGGCCATAATCTACCACGCTGGCTAAGCGCGTATTGGCAGACTTAGGCACATAGGTAGCTCAGAAAATTTAGAAGTAGGTACGTACCCGAGGATCGAACTCCAGACCATTTGCACAAGAGGCCGAACTAGGCTATCACCACTATTCTTACTTAAACTAGCTGATGCCCGCGACTTCGTCCGCGTGGAATTAGGTTTTTTGGTTCCCGCGGGAACTCTTTAATTTTAAGCCTATGTGTTATTCATGACTTTAATCTATCTCTGTGCCAAATTCCATCCAGACCCGTTCCGCCATTCTGGCGTGGTTGAGTAACAAACATCCATCGATCCATCTACCCATCCAACCATCCAAACTTTCGCATAATTATAATATTAGTATAGATTAGTGTATCTGTGAGTCTGTACGTACGCGTATCGCATCAGACACCAGCGGTTCACAGCAGCAGGCGTCTTCGTAATAAAGGGCGGTGTATTTGTTCTTCAGCCAAGCTAAACTTCTGTCCGCCAGCTTGGTCTGGCTTATGAGTGACTTGATGACTGAATGTAAACCCACCGCCCATACCCTGGAAAACGACAAAAAGTTCGGTAATTTTGGCGGTTTATATTATTATGACGGAACTAGAAATTTAATACGCTATAATCCACCAACAGTAGGTAAATCTACGTGAAACAGTGTGTATCTTGCACTTGTAGCTTGCGATATTCACCACACCACACAAATCTTCTAAATTATTCTCAACGTACTTCGACACCGGAGCATCTTCAGAAGATGTTGACTCGACAATGCACGATTGTAAAGAATTATTAAGCTATTGCATAGCTTCTATCGCGGGCCTTGAGCGTGAAGACCGAATCCAGAAATTCCGTAACGAAAAAAAACCTAACACTTTGGTTGCTAATTGCTATGACTACTTGTGTTGTTGACTTCAAGTTGTTGAAAATATAAAGGCGAAATAATTTTAAAGAATTGTGTTTTCAATAGTCCGGGTGTCCAAGGGGAATCAAAAACCTCAATTTACAAAGTGTTTTAAATATGAATAAACAAAGTGCATTTATTAATGAAGAAAGTCATGAAAAAATAGTGAGTACCTACTCTATATTATATACATTTTATTATTATTATTATCACAAATGCAGTATTATTTTTTGTTTCGATTATTATTATTTTTATTTTTATTAAATTTAAATTAAATTTAAATTGATTTACCAAAAAAAAATACCCACCCAGATAAATTATGTCCCTACACTTCTTGCGACACTAGCGCTTTGCGAATGCACCGGAACTAACCGTCAACTTTTGCACTGTCCTATCTGTCCCCAGGGACTAGTATATGAGTGATCTGTGGCGGTGATACTTTTTAGTTTTGCCATCTATCGATGAATAGCAGAACTTTTAATGACTTGTACTTTGAACTTTGAACTTTTAGTAACTTGAATTAATATCAAAGAAAAACAAAGGAAAAAAAATACTGCATAAATAAAATAAATAGGTAATTATAATTAGGTACATAAGTTGATAAAAAATGCAATGCAATAGCTTTACCGCGGCAGTCTCCGAGTGCCACACGTCTTTTTTTTTGTGTAGGCAACGGTAGGTAAATTAATCTTAAAATCGTCTTAGACAACTTTTAGTTACTTAATTAATAAAGTCAGTTTCAAAAAATAGTAATTTCGAATAACAATTTCGTACAATTGGTATTGGCTGCTCCAATTCAACTTCCTAACTCCCTTGGTAACGACCCTCAATAATGAGGAATACGTACGACGCAAAGAGAGAATGCATTTCTAGTATTCAAAATTGCTTACCTGAAGGAGTACGGTGGTAGAACAAAATGGACTATCCTATTATCACTAAGAGTCTTCCCGTACACTAGTGAGATGACGTGGGGTCGCTGACTGCATGTTTCTAAGCCGAGTTTTTTGGCAGAAGCACACAGCTCGGCTATGTCGCGAGGTTCTATTAGTTTGCCGTTCAAACGCATGTCCTTTACGCATTGGAGGTCGATGAAGCTGAAATAAGACGATGGCCTTATTTTAATAAAAATCTAAACTAATATTATAAAGAGGAAATATTTGTTTGATTGTTTGTAATGGATAAACTCAAAAACTACTCAGCCCATTTTAAAAATTCCTTCACTTACAAGACTTATAAGAAAGCTACTTTATCAGCGAGTAACATAGACTATATTATATTTTGAAAAAAATTAGAGATCCCTATTAAAATTGCAATAATGCGAATTAAGTCGGAAAAAATGTGTCATCTGATAGCTACGATGGCGTGCGCTGCGTAAATAGTAAAAGTTACACGAAAACAATGTATGGTGGAATTGTTCCTCTCAAAAAGTGCTAAAAAAGACCGCAATAGCATAAATCTATCTTTTAAGGTTGTCTCACAATAACCATCTTTATGATTTTCAAATTTGGTCTAAAACAAAGCTTTACTTTCGAAGGTGTTTTTAAAACTGGGAGTTTAAGCTTCTGAAGTTATTTAAATACAGATTAAAAAACTTTACAGTCTGAGTTAGCTTACCCTTCTTCCCCAACCACGCCGGCCTCGTTTTCATGCACTAAATTCCCTGAGTACTTCAGGGGTATGACTTCCTCGGGGTTGTATGATAAACTAATTTCAGGTTGCTGTACATTTTCTGATGGGGTTTCACCTGAAAAAGATCAAAACATCTTTTGATTGCGCTGACTCAGAAGCTTGATTTTTTTACAGCTTCAAGAACCCGTAGACCTAAGTATTCGATATTAATTTCAACTTGATATTATTAATATCGAATTCGCGATTTCGCGTTCCCGGGAAAAAAGTGGTTGACAGACAGACAGACAGACGGACAACGAAGTTATAGATTAGATAGTTGAGGTACAGAACCCTACTTTTTCCCCTATTTGCTCAGAAATGAAGCAATTTTGGAGAAAGTAGGAGAAAAACTACTTACCATGGTGCGCATGCGGCCGATGCGTCGTTCTACTCCACGTGAGGAGAGCGCACGACCTCTCCAGCCTGAGATGTGCAAAGGAACCCCCCCATTCCGCTTCTCCCACGACGCAGGATGTGCCGTGGTGCATTATCTGTGAAAAAACATGATGTAAATAAGCTTTAAATCATTAAAAAGCTTTTATCGTCCGCCATATTTAATTTAGTGTGACGTCATTTTACTTTTTCGTATTATTCCTAGCGAATCCTTCTAATTGAGACCCATATCATAAGGGTGTATAAAAATAGTTCTAGTACTCCATCAGGAGTCCATCTTCGGTAGTCCATCTTCGGGAGTCCGCCATATTGAAGAATTAGAATTTCGTCACTAACTCAAATATTGCAAAAGCAGACACCGATGTTCGTTGGGACGGATATGATCAATATTCGCTGGGGCAAACGTGTTCTTCAAAAGGGAGGAAAGGGAACCCTATAATGGGAGTGTTTGTTACTCAGTCACGCCATAACGGCTGAACGGATCTGGATGAAATTTGGCACAGAGATAGATAATGAATGGTCTGGAATACCACATAGGCTACTTTTTATCTCGGAAAATTAAAGAGTTCTCGTGGGAACCAAAAAACCTCAATCCATCAGCTAGTGATACATCGTACTATTACCTACCTATTCTGTGGTGATACATAAGCCCTGAGGCATATGTTTAGTAGTAGACGAAACAATCTGATACGAGGTTCGTACCTGTAAAATATGCCTATCCATCCTTTCCCCATTCTGCGGTGCCAGAGGGAACATGGTCACTCCATGGTCATGAGGTAGGGGCTGCACGGGGCAGTACCCTCCTCCCTCCAGCTCGTATAGCGCCTCGTTCTCGAAGTCAGCACCGATGGTCTTCTGTTGGGGCTGAACGAAGACCGGGTTGTCGCACGATGCTATAGCTGTTCTGGAACGATATGGGGCATATAAGTTTTGGCAGATTTTACTTTTTTTTTTATGTTTGTTACCTCAGAACTTTCGACTGGGTGGACCGATTTGGATGATTCTTTTTTATTTGACAGGGCATACTTCCCATGTGGTTTTAAAAAGCGGTTTTAAAAATATCAACAATAAAATAAGTACTTTGTATAGCGTGTGCTTGTTGTTGTAAAGTTGGCGCGGGAATTTGAAGTCGGTTGTTGAAAAAGAATTTTTTATATTAAATTATTTTTAAGTATCAAAATAAAAATGACTTACAGTTTTGGTGAGTATATCACTGCGAAAAACTACATAGGTTTAAATAGCGTGCTCTTCCGTCTTTTTGATATTTGTAACTATGTTATGCTTTAATCTACATTACCGTAAACACAATAAGAATCTAAAACTAAAACCACCTACCTAACATTTGTTTAAGACTTGTTTTGGCTGACCCACACTAGGTAGATCGATGGCATTAGACGAGTCGTGGGGAGCTGCTGAAGTCCCTACTAGAGTTAAGGTCCAGCTATTTCTTTGAGGTCAATTGAATATAGGTCAATGTTATGACTACTCAGTCAAATCAGCAACTCTTTATCCAAGTTAAAACGCGCTTCTAGTGAGGAAGTTTGTATGAAATACATATTCTTATTCTGCTTAACTACGTCCATTTGTGACGTCATCAAATTTCAACACACCTTTTTTTCTTTAATCGATAGTTTAGAATGGTTATCGAGCTTACAACTAATCGAGGATGTGAATTTTAGGTTTTTAAGCCCTCTATGTTAATAATCAGTACGAAATAATTTCTTGATATCTTTTTTTAATAATCATATATGCTAGCGCTTGGCTGCAATCAGACCTGCTTGCAAGTGGTGATGCAGCCTAAGGTGGAGCGCGCTTGCCCAGAAGTTGCCTATTCACTCTTTATTTGAAGGTTCCAATATAAAAAGAGGAGGGGAAAATTATATCATCCCTATTGATCCCATCTATGGAAATTGGTAAGATGACCACCTCAAATAGTCTCCAAACACCGGAGCAGTGGTCCTCGCGAGGCTGTACCGGTGCTGGTGGAAGCTGGCTATATGATCCATTACAGCTTGAGTCCTGTAGACCTTCTCCAAATTCACCAGGCCTTCGGGACCCACCCGGCGGAACTGTTCACCATCTTCATCGAATGATGCTATGTACTGGGGAAGAAATAATCTTGTATTAGTCTGAAGAATAATAATTCTCTTAATGGTTATCTTAATCTCTTCTCTTAAACCTCTTAAGAGTCGTTGTGATTTGAAAATTCGATGAAACGACAAAGTGACACTAAAAAGAGACAAATCTATTCATAATAGGATTTAACCTGCTAGAGAATGAGATAGAATATACAAGTCGTATTTATCTCATTCTCTGAGGAGAAGTAGCCGGGAGTCCTTCCCCGGGATACAAATTATCCCCATACCAACAATCCGTGGGCCGTGGAAACGTAGCAGATAGACAGACAGACACACTTTCGCATATATAATATTAGCATGGATTAGTAACTCACCACTTGTCTATTAGGCTCGCTGTACCGCGGGTCCCGTTTACTGCTCTCCCGGAAAGGGCTTGGTGCGTTCTGGTCTATTCGCTTCCCGCTTTCTCTTCTTGTATCCCTTTTTATTGACGATCTGTGGAGAAATCAAACGTTATTCTAATATCAATGTATTTTTAAAAGATAAACTGTATATATTTCGTTTTAGATGATTCCCGCAATAAATCATAATCCACGTCCGCGTGGATTAGGATTTTTTGATTCCCGCGGGAACTTTTTAATTTTCCGCTTTTTTTTCCCTTCCCCGGGATACAACCTACACCTGTACCAAATTTCATCAAAATCGGTTGAACGGATGAGCCGATAAAGCGTAGCAGACAGACACACTTTATCTGTTAGTTTTACTATTATTTAAATATGTATGTTTGTGTATGTTGTGTATCTCTTGAGGTCCTTTTAAATCCTTTAATTACCCATCCATCCATCCATCCTAACTTTCGACTTTATAATATTAGTATAGATAAAGATAGAAGTTTGAAGTCTGTGACCTGTCGGCGTCTCTTTTGAAGTCTCTCCGGTGAGTGGGCGTGGCGGCCATCGAGTGACTCGTCAAAGGCGGCGTGGCGGCCAGGATCTCCCTGGAAATAAAAACAATTATAGTTTTAAACACAATACTTCCCTGTGGTAATTTAGATTCTATTACTGTCATTCTAGATTCGATTCATATTCATATTAGCAGTACCTAGTAACGCAGCCAGCGTTCTGGGCACATTGCCTTATTGCAGCGGTTTAGACGTTTTTTAAAATGTTTAGTTTTTAATTTAGATTTTAATGTATTTCACAATTTAAATTTGATATTAAGATTTAATAATTTTCTTCTTATTACAATAAACTAGATGACGCCCGCAATTTCGTACGCGTGGATTAGGTTTTTCAATTCCCGCGGGAACTCCTTAATTTTCCGGGATAAAAAGTAGCCTTTGTCCTTCCCCGGGATACAAATTACTATCCCTGTACTAAATTTCATCAAAATCGGTTGAACAGATGGACCGTGAAAGCGTAGCAGACAGACATACACACTGTAAGTATGGATTATTATTGTTGCATTTAAATTTTACAATAATTTTTTTACGTAGGTAATACCTGTCAATCCTTTCAAACTCACTCAAGTAGACCTCGTTCTTTCGGCCAATAAATACGTAAAAGGTGAAGGTTATAAGGTAACCAACCCGTGCGAAGCTGGTTCGAGTCAAATAGCAGGATTAATAATGAAAAATATTAAGCATCTTATGAATGTTATGAATTATGATTATTATCAACCCATTAAGAATCTTAAAAAGATCTTTTTTAAGATGGGTTGTCTGGAGTAGATCGCTTTTAGTGATAAGACCGCCCTTGCGCACTTTGTTTTGTGTACTTTTTAGTAGGACGGACTTTTAAGTAGTGAAGGACGAATGGCCTAGCTGTTACAACGCATATCAGTCGATTGCGATTGTTAAGCAACGTTGACCCAAGTCGGTAACAGGATGGGTAACCGAATTTGGAGGTTCAAATTTGGCCTTTTCGTCTCCTCCGTGGCTCGGAGAGCACGTTAAGCCCAGTTATTATCACTAACATCTGATATATTAATCGTTACAAAAACCTTAAAGTTTAACCGTGGGAACCCCCCCGCATTATTATCCCAAGAAAAGTCTTACAATTATGTGATTTATGGAATGGAGTCATGCCCCTCAGTAATGAGGAATCCTTACTAGCTAATGCCCGCGACTTCCTCCGCTTGGTTAAGTTTTTTTAATTCACGCGGGGCCTCCTTAATTTTCCGGGATAAAAAGTAG